>OX421884.1:45651805-48211607 GCA_949128085.1 Cetonia aurata
CTAAATGGCGCGAATTTTGTTCTAAATCGGGGGGTAGGGATCCGTGGGGACTTGCGTATAAAGTTATACGTAAGAAATTTTCTAGTAATACCGCGATTACATTAAAAATAGGGCAAAATTTATATACTCAAAATGCGAAAGATACAGCAGAATTATTACTCGATAAATTTTTTCCGGAGGACACGACTGTAGATGATACGATAGAGCATACCCAAATTAGGGAGTTAGCATGTAGGGAATATAGGGCTGCTGATGATTTAACTTTTACTGCTTCAGAGATAGCAGTTGCTTTTAAATCTATGAATCCGCGTAAAGCGCCGGGTATAGACGGAATAACAGCCGATATTGCGTTAAAAGTTTATGAGGCGGTACCGGGTTTTTTCTTAAAACTTTTTAATAAATGTCTAGATAGAGGTATTTTTCCGGCTTGTTGGAAATGTCAATTAGTTAAAGTCATTCCTAAACCCGGTAAAACTGACATGACAGATCCAAATAGCTATAGGCCTATTAGTTTATTACCGGTTATCGGAAAGGCACTTGATAGTTTAATGATTAATCGAATTGAGTTTTTTATGCGATCAAATAATTTAATGAATATAGGGCAATACGGTTTTTGTAAAGGGAAATCGACTATAGATGCGATAGATAGGGTTGTAAACTTTATTAAATCAGCTAGGGTTGAGAAAGCGTATAGTGCCATAATTCTTTTAGATATTAAAGGGGCGTTTGATAACGCATGGTGGCCAAAAATTTTAGTTGAATTAAAACGGAAAAGTTGCCCGGGCAATTTAGTCAAAATTACGAGTGGATATTTTTCAAATAGAACCGCAATCATAGAGGAACCGGGAATTAGCATTACGCGAGTAATTACAAAGGGTTGTCCGCAGGGTTCGCGATCGGGACCGGGGTATTGGAATATTTTATATAACACAATCTTTGATATTGTAATGCCTGAGAGCTGTGAAATAGTTGCATATGCAGATGACACAGTACTATTAGTCAAAGCTATGCAATATAAAACATTAAAATGCAAAGCTGATCAGGCATTATCTAGTATCTTAGATTGGAGCTTAGAAAACAAACTAAATTTTAATGCGGATAAATCTGAAGCAGTATTTTTCGGTAAACCGGGTCAACGAAAGCCCACATTTAAATTAGGGGAGAGTAGGATTTATTGCAAAGAACAGGTTAGGTATTTAGGGGTTATTATAGATGACAAACTAAATTTTAAAGCGCATATTCAATATGCATCCGCGAAAGGTAGGGAAATAAGTAATAAAATTAGAGGGGCTGCTAGAGTTACGTGGGGCTTAAATGGGAACGCGGCGGGAACTATTTATAGGGGAGCGATAGAACCGGCTATGCTTTATGCGGGCGCGATTTGGGGGGATAGGTGTAAAGTAAAAGAATCTAAAAAATTAATAGGCGCGCAAAGAGTTTTAACTGTTAGGGCCGCAAACGCGTATTCGTCGCTTTCGGCAGAAGCGGCGTGTGCAATTTCGGGTATATTACCGGTAGATTTGCGTTTAAGGGAAATTAAATTGCGAAGGGATATATATAAATTGGGGGCTGATGATTTATTCGCGGCTACGGGTATAAATTTAGAACCAGGTGATATCGAGTCGCGTACAGACATAGGGTGGCGTATACATCCGGCCCAAATTAATAGTATAAATTATTATAAATATTCGGGTGTATTTGGTGAAGGATTAGAAATTTTTACTGATGGGTCGAAGGGTGAGGGTGGTACAGGGGCTGCTTTTGTTGTTTTCGAACGGGGTGTTGAAAAATATAATAAAAAATTTAAACTCGCGGATCATTGTACGAATTATCAGGCGGAGTTAGTTGCAATTTATCAGGCCGTACGTTATATTAGGTTTGAGAGGGATTTTTGTCGAGATGCGTCTATCATTACCGATAGTCTATCGGTATTACAAGCTTTACAAAATTTAAAAAATCCAACTAAAATATTATTAGATACGTGGGATATGTTACGCGAAGGCGGCATCAAAATTTTTTGGACTAAAGCTCATGTAGGCACTATCGGTAATGAAAGGGCAGATCAATTAGCAAAAGAGGCGGTTTTAGGTGGGGATAATGTTGTTTTACAATATAAATTATTTTCAGTAAATGCAATTAAAACTGCTATCAAAATTAACCTCGATAATATTTGGCAAGGGAGGTGGGATTCCACATTAAATGGGAGGTGGACCCATAAATTCATAAATAATGTTAGGGAATTTAGGGTGATGGGTATGCGATTATCGTATCAGGCTATCGAATTAGTTACGGGTCACGGTAATTTTAAGTCGTATTTATATAGAATTGGGCGGGTTAATGATTCGAACTGTCTTTGTGGGGTGGAGGATACGGCGGGGCATGTTTTGTTTGATTGTCCACTTACTAGTGAGTGGCGATTGCGTACGGAAATTAGCGCGATTACCAGGGGGTTAAATTGGCCGCGACGTGAATTAGATATTAGGGGTAATGAGTCGATAGAGTGGTGGGAATTTTTTAGTAATGCGGCTAGAGAACTAAGTAGATTGCGGCACGACAATTAGGAATAGAAATTAGGGGGTTAGATATAGCAAATTATTTAATCGTAGTGATTACTAGATTTTAATCCTTAGTATTAAATTAAATTTTTTAAATTTAAATTATTCTTAATTTTAAAAATAGAAACTGCTGTTGTTTTGTTTTGTTCAAAGTTTCTATAATTTGGAGTACCAGATTTATTTAGGAAGCGGCCTTCAGATCTAGGTAGCACGAGAGCGTCACCTAGAGATTTCACAACTTCGAAGATGAAGAGTTGTGGAGGCCCCTTGTTAAATTTTGTTTATTTGGTTGCTGGCTATCAACAATAAGGCTTGGGGTTGTTTTCCCAATGCCACTCTCAGAATGGGGTTTTCGTGGTTTTCCTCATTCCTAGGCGAATGCTGAGAGTTAACAATATAAGTCGCTCCACGGGCGCAAATTTAATAATAACGTCTGATAGCCAGCTATTTTTTAAAGTACTTTTTTGGAAATTTAATAAGTTTATTTTATTTGTTAAATAATTAGGTGGAATAATTAGTTAGAATAGGGAAATTTGAAATGTTATGGAAATAATTGAATACTTAGAACAGGTAACCCAGTGTAGTACCTTTTAGGTGGAGCACTGGGTTTTTTTTAGGATGATTTGTAATATTTAACTTTTCTTAAATAAAGTGCATTTTAATATATCCAACTATATGCTCCCCATTAAGCTCTTCTATTATTTCCATATTTGTTCTTCTTCTGTACATTCCATTCTCCACTTTTATCCTCTCTAGTAGTTTCCTTATAATACTTCTCTCCACTTGCAATAATATATTCTGGTCATTTTTAGTTAATGTCATTGTTCCTGCGGTATAAATCGAAATCGGTCCTAATAAGGTTCTGTACATTCTGACTTTTATTGTCTTAGATAGACCTTTACTCATGAATGTCTATTTCTATTCACATAGAAGGCACTGTTCACTTGCGCACTCCGATTTCTTATATTTCCTTAATTTCTGCTTCGGGTTATATATTCTCATCAAATCTGAAAGTGCCAGTTTCACTTACGCTTGTTCTTACTTTAGCCCATATTTCATTGATAGATATAGCTACAAATCTTATGAGCTTCGAAGGTATTTTCATCTTTTCCAAAACTATTATTAACTGACGTCTATTAATAGAATTAAAAGCTAGCTTAAAGTCTATAATCAAGGAGCTTGGCAGAGGATCTCCTCGCACATCGAAGTTAATTTAACAGCGAAGAAATGAGAGATTGACCGTTAAATATGGGATACCACCAGGATGCTAGAAAACATGGAAAACTATGTTGAAGAAATGAACACGACATGAGAAGATGACAGCCCGATCAGCTTATTAAGGATATCCCCCTGAAGTACATCGAAGTTATTTTAACAGCAAAGAAAGGAGAGATTGACCGTTAAATATGGGATACCACCAGGATTCTAGAAAACATGGAAAATTATGTTGAAGAAATGAACACGACATGAGAAGGTGACAGCCCGACCAACTTATTGAAGAATTCCCCCTGAAGTAAAGCTGACGCGTCTCCGGCAAGAATAATCAAATAGGAGGGGTTTTTAGTCGTTAAGAATCCGACACTAATCAGTGACACGGGCCACTGAGTTTCTTTTGAAGATTTTTCCCTCTCACACACAAAAAATAAATAAATAAAGGAAGTCTATAAATAAAATTTCTAAACCTATTCTGTGCTCATCTCTTTTTTCTATTATTTGCTTTAATATATGTATTGCATCTGCCGTGGATTTTGCTGGTTTAAACCCATATTGGTAACTCCTTATCAGATTTTCTATACTCATTAGTCTCTTTTGCACTAGTGTTGTTAAGATCTTATACACAGTATTCAGCAGTGTGATACCTTTGTAATTTTCTTTTTACATTTTTCATGTAGTCCAATTATTATTCCCAATCTCCAGTATTTTGGCATCTCTTCTTTTATCCATATCTTTTATCTGATTTTTATTTCTTTGTTTTCTAATAATCTGATAAAAAAATTTCGAGCACCAGTTCTTCTCTCCTATTTCTATCTTCTCCATTATATCCTTTATTCATCTCTCTTTTCGTCCTTTTATCACTTCCTCTGCATGCGATTTCACCTCTTTATAACATTTTACATCTTGTCCGGTAATCAACCACCTTTTCCGTGCATCATTCTTCTTTGCAGCTGCTAGGGCACCCTCTTTACTCCAACAATCATTTCTCTTGTTTTTCTAATTCATTCTTGACGTATAGAGGATTCCTGGCATTTAATATATTTGTTCCTTGTCTCCTCTTCCATAATTCTTCGCCTTTCAAACTTTCTCCACTCAAAATGCTCGCGTATTTTTGCTATAAATTAACGAAGAATACATTTTAAAATTGGACATACGGTAGGGATGAAATGTGAAAATGTCAAACACTTCAGTCATAACAGACAAATGGAATACACCAGCGAAAGAAAATAAGGTATGTTCGGATTTTTTATGTAAATTTTGTGACTTATTTTTAACAGCAAACGAATAACATCAACAGTAATAATATTAGCAAAAAATCAAATCATACCTCAACAATTGCCGAAGCAGTTAAAACAACTGGCCATTTTCATTAATACACAATTGCGTAAGTTTTCTAGCATTTTAAACTGCCCTTTATACGGGTTTCCTGGGAATTACATAAAAAGCATTCTGGAGTCCACCTGGCTGAGATCGATGTTCCTTAAATGAGAAGAACGTAACCTTGCTGGAGAAGCGTTTTTAATTTCAGGCAGAATAGGTTTAAGTATATTTGCTGCTAATTCTGTTTTACTATATTTATACTATTATTTCTTAGAACTAAGATCAGGATATCTTTATTTTACTATTTACTATTGTAATTTTTACTAGAAAACAATCTTATCCTACTGGTAACTTGAAGAGTCGATTTGACTATTCTATATTTGACAATTTAAGAAAACACAACTTTTAGATTGAATTTTTAAATAAAAGTTATAGCAGTTTCTGTAAAAACACTTGTCAAACCTTTTAATCAAACTAAAAAAAAGGATGACCTTTTTCCTTTACTTTCTAGTACCGCACTCTATCTGGTTCTAAATTAAAATTTGCGGACATACCTAAAAATTAAAGCTCTGCATGTTTCTCTACACATCGATGAACTCAAAATCGCAGATCTGCATGTTCCAATTTCGCGACAAGAACATATAATTAAAGCTGAGCTCGCTACAATTAACTGTGATTACCCATTACTCGACTATCTGACAGTGTGATTAACCAAAACTTGATTATTACGGGAAAGCGTATTAATGTCGTTACTTGAAGCGCATTCTGCATCAGTAATGCACTCGGCACGCAATTGGATTTGGCCGACATGGCTTGTGAAAATTAACAGCTCTGAGAGTGGAATCAACTTTAGATAATATATCAAGTGAAGTAATTATAATAAGGCGAATACTAATGAAGTATTGCACATTGCTTTAATAATAATTTATAATTTAGTAGTGCAAGCGATTGCATTTTTAGTCGCTACGTACATATAATAATAACTGCAAAGTAAGCAACGAACTTCCAATAATAAATAAATAAGGCTATAATGAAACTAAATAAAACTACATAAAGCATACGACGATTTGTAAATAAGAAAACTTGACGAAAAGAACTTAAATGAGTTCCACTGCCAAACTATCTAGAATTCTACCGAGAATGTACGATTCAAACAGAAGCTTGCATAGTCTATATTTCAGCGCCCACCTTACAACACTTGGGATCTCCTTCATCAAATTGTTCCAATGATAAGGTATTGATTTATAGTTAAATGATCTGTGTTTACAACTAAACTTTACTTGAATTCTTGATTTAGCGTTGCACTGGATTTTTGCGTTGCGTTTTGACCTAAATCGGTTTACATATATTTTTGTTTTCTGTTCTGTGCCCCATTTAATTTTATAATTTTTGACCACAATATTGGTTAACAATAAGAATAATCTTCAACGTCGATTAACATAAAAACAACACTTAAACTTCTATGCACTCAGTAGCCTCAGCATTTGTGCGACAGAGCGGAATTTGATTATGAAAATCTTTTGTATTAAAAAAAAAATTATTACAAAAAGTCGCGAAAAGCACTAACAAGACATTTGTATGAGTTTATAAAAAAAAAAATATGAGTTTTCGATATTGACATATCAAGAAATGAATATGATGTACCTAATAATATAGTTCGAGTTAATTGTATTCAAGAAAAGCTCTATTTGTGTTTTTTTTTTCTTTTGTGGGCGCCATCTGGCGTGGAGTTTCCACAAGCACTCTTAGCCTCGTAGCTTTTGTATTTAATTTTCTATTTTGTTAGCTATGTCAGCCAGCCATTCTAATACTTATTCTGGTACCCTATACTGATCTGTATAGGTCTCTGGCTAGTTCATAGAGTCAGGGTTCATTTTAGGCTTACCAAAAAATTGCTTGTTCTTAGCACACGGTTCTGTCGTATTATTATCCAGTCTGCAGTGTTTTTCTTCTAGTTCCAGTTCTTCTCTGTGTGTGCCTTTAATGCATGATGTCCTGTTCGGAGATCTGCTACCGTCTGAAGAGGATTCCTCCTGAGTTTTGGTAGTTTTTCACTCTTCTTCTTAATAAAAGGCTCCTTTACCCTGTTTTATTGTTTCTGTGTTCTTTGTGGTTCTTTTGATCCCAACATATTACCTCCCTTCGTGTTATGTTTCTCTGGACACTCCTAGGAGAGGTTTTAGGCGTATATATGAAACCGATTATTATTTTTTTGCTAACTCATCGGCTATTCGTCTTCACCAATTTCTGAATGTCCGGGTACTCACAGTAACGTAAGTTTATAAGGGTCTGTCCGGCTATTCATTTCTCAAATACATTCCTTGCAAACTTGATTGTACCTTGGAGTTTACTAATGCCAATATGGATCCACTTGTTTTTAAAAGCTCACTCACTGATTTCTGTTGCGCTATGCAATACTGCGTATGCCACGGTTTGATACGTAGTTGCATATTTTGCTAGTGAAATGGTGATCATTGTATTTATTTTATTATCCCTTTATAAATTCCAGTGTATTGATCCGTGTGTACATCGGATTAATTCGTGAAGGTTGTCTCTGTAGTTGGGTTGATATATATCGGATTTATGATGTGTGATTTCATCTGCAAAAGATTGGCTTTCACATGTCAGATAACATTATTGTGCCCCATTGCATATCTGTTCATATTTGTGCCACACAGGATGCAACCTATCACCAGAAAATGTGGTTGAAATTAGTAAAAAGTCTTTGTTTCCCAACGAAACACGGCTTTTCTCGAAATAGAAATACGTATACAGCTGTCTTAAATTTTATAGAAACTATGTATGAAATGCTAGACGATCCTATCCCCTGCTTGGGTATTTTTATTGATATGTCTAAAGTGTTCGATTTAGTATATCATGACCTTCCCCTATATAAATTAGGACACTGCGGGTGAGGGATATTGCTAGACAATGGTTTTAAACATATTTTTCTAATCGAATGTTACAATAAAGCTAAAACAAACGACGACGCAGTGCTGAAATGGTTATTACCGCATACTGTGCTGGACGCTTACCGGAATGTAATATGGGCGATTAATGTGCAAATTAGAAAGAATACTGTAAAAAACTCGTGTCACAATGACTTGTAATGCTCCTACATTGAATCACTCGCCGCTACGCTGCTCGTTATTGAAACTTGTACTCGCATTACATAAACGTCATTGTGACACTTGTGTTTTAAAATACTATTCTCAAATTGTAAGCAATCTGTTGAGATTCATAACAATCAGTCACGTTGCATTGATGTAAACTTTAGTGTACCCTATTGTTCTCTCCTGAGCCCCACACCGTTTCTATAGTATATATAAACGATTTGCCAAAATCTCTGAAAAGTATAGAAAATGTTGCACTTTATAGGGATGACGTTAGTTTAATTGTCAAACCAGAAAAGATTAATACAATTAAGGTCATGGCTTCTGCAACTTTAAACACATTCAATAAATTGAGGAATTGCAATAAATTAGTAATTAATGACCAAAAAGTAAATTTGTATATTTTCACAACAAAACTGTGTATTCAAATAAATGATCACGTTCTCAATTTAGATCCTTCTTCCAAAGTTTTCCAAATAATTATAAACGAAAACTTAAAGTGGAATGATCACATTGATAATCTTTGTAGCGCCTCATTAAAAATTTGTTAAGCTTTGAAACAACTCAAGAAAAAATGTAACATTAGTTCGCTACTGATATTTCATCATTCCAATTTTATTTCATGAATGGGGTAATTCACTGGGGATTATTGCCACAATCTGAAAGAGTTCCACTAATTATTTATAATTTCGGCTATGGAGATTCCTGTAAAGAATATTTTAAAGCCAAATGGTTTACTAACTCTTTATGATATTTAAGTACTTGATAAATTATGTTTTTTATTCAAGGATAAGCAATACTTTTCACGCAGTAAGGTTATATAGTCATACATATAATACACGAACAGAGAATTATTATCTTCCAGCTCCTCATAGAAAAGAAATCTTTCAAAAAGGTGCGAAGTTTGTAGGGGCTAAATTATATAACAACCTTCCTATTGCAATAAAAGATGTCGCTACCTTTTGCCAAGTCAAAAACGCAGTTAAAGAGTACTACTTAATTTGAATTATTAGTGTGTTCAAGATTTCTGTAGCACGTAAGGTTTTGTTCCTCATGTGACGTATTTCTTGGAAGTTATATTACTTCCTTGGCACCTGTATAGTGCGTGAATAAAATATTTATTCTTATTATTATTATTAAGATTCGTCTTCAACTCATACCTTGAATATATATAAAACAATATCATTAAATTTACTAGCTTACTAATACGGGAGAAAAACATATTAAAGCTCAATATCGTAGATCTCAAATAAAAGAGAATTATAAGTATAATAGAGATACGATAAGAAACATTTCGTGCATGTCCCGTTGATGGTATATCAATAAAATGAATGGTGAGTTAAAATATAGTTATTGGACTGGCGTCATTCCGCCACAAAAGCAGATGCTGGTATATGCTGGTTCTGAATGAGAAACAAGATAAGGCAGTGAATTCTTCACCATCTTATCATAAATTCTATATATTATATAAGAGAAAATGATAATGTATTCCTATTCTCCTAGTAAGTTTAAGAGTCAGTGTTAGCTTTCTTTGCACAAAATTATCGTAAAACAAATTGCACAGAGATAACAGATGCACAATAGAAGGCAAGTATTATTTATGTCTCGTTCCGTATTATCTAAAAGGACTTCCGAGTTGTTGGGAATTTCAAGAAAAACGTTTAATGGTCCTTATGTTTTGTACTACTACAGTTTATTGCCATGCTTCACCAATTACTAATCCTTATGCAATTGTACGTCTTCATCTTGTCGGGTATGTTGATTGCTCATTTCGTGTAATTATTTCCTCTATTATGAATGACTCTTAATTTATACAAGTTCTGCTTGCACCGTGTTGTTTTCAATTAAATAGGTACGGTTATTTGATTTTAATTAGTCATCTTTCGGCAGCATTGAATATACAACACCATCACACAAATCTCATTTTCGCGTCGAACAGCTTCTTCACTTGATGAATGAAAGGGTGTTAGCGCTTGTGTCGAGACGTTCCTGAGAATGAATCCTCCCTAATTATTTTGTAATGGACGTTTTTAAAATAACCATAGTATTGTGTTCTATTTATAGTAATATGGTGGGTAGTGAAAGTTCATAGACTTTTAAGTATCAATAGCAAATATTAAAAGGTAATTTTCCATATATTGCGCTTAATTCATCTTACTTGTGTTCGATTTAAGTAAATCGTTGGCCACACTACTGCATTATATGCGGCTATATAAAAAGCTAATCCGAATTTTATGAATGCAATTTTAGAGTAGTCAGATTTAATGTCTTGTTAATCTGCGAATGGGTTAGTGGGCAATTTTACTCTGGCTCACAGCAAAGATGACCTTAATTGCTGATAGTGGCCGCTCTACAGGCTATTAAGAGATATTATGTTGAGTCACATAATTGGGAATCAGTACCTAATTCTCGGACCTCGGCTGGAGCGCGCGAAATGGTATGATTTATGTCTACTATCTTTGTAATCCTACAAATTGCACTATTGTGCTCCGGACTCGAGCAAAATAACGCGCATTTTCATTAAATGCTTTGCTGGACGTTTCAATTGCCGAGAGCAATTAACTGTACTTTGTTCTAGGGTGAATTTAAATAACTGATAGAACACAAAACGTGTAAAAAACACCTGGGGTTTCTTAGCCATATATGAAATTGGACAAAATCACTAAATTAAGAAATAAGGTAACATTAAAAATTATCGTGTATTTTAGATTATATAGCATCTTTAACAGTATTAAAGGGAGTTCTTTAACAAGTTTAATACAAACATAAAGATCACATACCTAAACCTTGCTGATAAGGCAATCGGCAATGCTTCTTCAGTTAGTGATAGATTGGTTTTGAACGTATAATTGGAAGTGTATTCTGTGTACCGTTCTTTTTTACTTTTAAAGATTTAGATTCTGCAACGCTTTATATATTTATTTGGAATATTAAAATTCTATAAATTCAAGGAAAAGCTTTCACAAAAAATTGCTATACAAAAGCATACATAAACGACATGGAGAAAGCATAAATACTTTTGCATACAACGAAGTTACACCAGATAACTCCCAGATGGAAGCCAATTACTAATGTATGTTGATTGCTCATTTCGTGTAATTATTTTCTCTATTATGTATGACGGATGAATGTTTATTTATACTCAGTGTTACACACTAAAAAATATATGTAATTCCTACGGAAAATTCCTCTAACGTATAAGGTAAAATTACCAAAAATTGGGAAATTTACCTAAAGTTTTATAGTAAATTTCCCAATTTTTAGTAAATTTACCCTATACATTACTGGAATTTTCCGTAGGAAAAGTGTAATATTTTTTAGTGTGTACGCTTGGCAAAATAGCGCTCCTTCCAGGATCCACCAGATTTTGCCGCCCTGTAAAATTAATTTTTGAAAAAAAACCATATCGACTATCCTTTCAGAAACCGAACATGTTAAAGCACAAATTCGTACTCTAGCACCGACTACAGTTGTCATCGATGAAAAGGAAATATTTATCCAACACCAAATGCCTTATTATGAGTGATCTATATTCTGATCACCACAAATGCCAATAAATTGATGTTACTAACAATAAGCGGTAATCATGTGGTAGTCGCGAAAGTGTTGTACACACCACGGTTGGAAAGTGCCTTTATCGATCTGTTGTTACTCACCTCGGCTCGCAATCCCCAAGCTCGTTTGATAAAACATCACTTTCCAGCCTTGATACATAAGTAACTATTATTAGAGGAAAATATATTTATTACAAAAAAAAATTCATAATTACCTATAGCGACTTTCCTGAATCTTACCTAAAGAAGCTAGTTTGGTTATGTTGCCTTCAATAGCACTCACAAAAGTCGAGTCAAACAATCTTTTGGTTACATTCTTACTCAGAGACCTCAAAAATATTAATAAAACACCGCAATATAATTTTGTCCACCTAAAACGTGATTTTTGCCCACTGTGCGCCGTGAGACACATCCAGCCAAGAAAAGGATTAAGGTTATGATGGTAATATTGGACTATAATTTCACGCCGAAAAAAGGTTTACCATATCCAGCCGAGCTCTGGACGAGAAGAATTATTAGAACAAATTTAGAAAAACACCTAACACCTTCTTAATACCAAAATATGATAACGCGAATCTTTTAATATTTTAGTGTGACATGACATACGATCTGACATGAGAGTATTGTAATATAACATGACATACTATGTGACACACGGTATTTAGGTGAGAATATTCGAAATAAATGCAAACACCAAAGTGGCACGACACTCAGACGAAAACTTGCATTGCGACCATTTTTGATGGAAAACAACAATGTGATTATTTAAGATGTACATACAGTAGTTTGGAAAAGATTGGGGATTAAGGCAAATAACACAGTTATTTGCTTACGTAGAACTTAAAATAGAATAATAGTCAGATTGTTCAATTTAGAGAAGCGTTTTAGATAGTGCTGTATTGACTCTTAAAAGAAATTGCAGAAAGATTTTGTTTAAAATTAAAAATAGTTATAATCCAAGCTCCAATTTTCGCTGGAACACCTGTACATTGCAATGAACGATATGTTTTTCGTAAATTCTACCATTTTAGTTGTTAAATATCTAATAAATAAACCGTGTTATTAGTGTCTCTAGTTCAATTATCTTATTTCAATTGCATGTCCCCGTTTCTAAAATACGAGTAAAAAGGTTAAAAACCATGATGAAAATGTATGTCCAATTATTGTTTTTGGTTGGTGTCGAAAATACCTAGAACTTGTTTACATCAAAGATTGTTACAATTTATTTACTATTTGTATTTGAACATCCTTTTATCGCTCCCTGTCACAACGAAAGCAGGTGTGTATATAGGAGCAGGTGTATCGTGTTCCATAATTCCCGTATTAAGTAACTTTTTTTCTTTTCTTTCTTAGTTCAAAAGGATAACTGAATTACCGCTTTTTCACAGAACCCCTTATCTTTTGCCGTTGTCACCGTACGATCAACCATTAGATATGAGTTCATGATGTAGAAATACTGCAGCAAAATTTATATGTAGTAGGGTTAACCAGTATTTTTTTTTATGCTCAGTTATCACGAAATTGATTCAAAACATGTTGCTCGCCCTTCTTGTTATAAATTGAAGTTAATATATGTACATGATAAAGTATATATTTTTGTTATATCTAGACAAATATAAATTGTTCTCGTGAGTGTATATGCATTGTAGACGTATGTAACTGTAATCTGTATCGCGCGTAGGCATTCATATTTATTGCTGGAATTCATTTTTATACTTTTACATTTGCTAACAAGGGGTCACGTGAGCTGTTATTATATTATTTGCATACGGAATATCATGAAAAATACTGTGGGAGGTAGGCCACACCTTAATTAGATACATTTGCTTATATTTTCGGTCACGGTAGCCTATTAAGTTAAGCACAACATTAACATATTACATGTTTGTGTACAGTGTGCGTTCTGCACGTTTATTATACAAAAAAGGGTTTCCACTGTTTATTTATATATCTATAAACATTTAGAGAATGAACATAACTCACATTCTTCCCTTCTCATGTCTATACACTGAGAAAAAAAGATGCGTTGAATTAACAAAAATCGTTTTGTTACGATCACACTTGTTCAATTTACCTACAATTTTGTTATACCAACAAAAATAGAGCATTGTATGAACTAAAAATTTTTTTTAACGATTTTTTGTTGAAAACGTTAAACAAGAAATTAAACAAATGAGATGGGTCCTGTTAACAAATTGTGGTTGTTCCCTGAATTAAAATAAAACTGTTGAAAGGAAAATGTATATGGCATTGTTTTAACAAAACACAATTTCAATATAAACAGGAAGAATAATCTATTTTACAAAGTACTTATGATTACATTAACTCCGTGGATTTATTATATCTGCCACTAACATATCCTTGAATTGCTCGAATTCGATGGGCTATACTACCCACGTGCTGAACACCTGCAACACGTGCAAATGCATCTAAAAATACACATTTTGGTTTTATTCGTTTCTCATTAGATTAGATGTTTCAGCGTGCACCGTGTAGTGAGTTGTTAGCAAATTTAATAGTACAAATCAGTTATGGCAGATGAAACTATCGCGAACCTATTAAAAAAATGGCAGTTGGTTGATTATTCCCGTGTTTAAAGGTAAGTAACCATTTGTTTATATTGGCACGAAATTATTATTTTTAATATTTTAAGTAGTTTTAAGTAATATGTATTATTGTAAGGAATTGTGTGAGCTCGCCGGTTTACGTCCACTCCTCCCCACTTTTAACCTAGCGTCTTTGCGGAGTGGACGTGAATCGGCGAGCTCACACAATTCCTTATAATAAAACATATTACTTAAAACTACTTAAAATATGAAAAATAATAATTTCGTGGCATTATTATAGCAAGAAACAAGGTATAAAATGAATTTGAACAATAACAAGCCATGCATTTTTGTTAGCTACACGAATATGGAGTTGTTAAATAAACAACAAAAATAGTAAAAACAGCTTAGTGCTCCTTTTGTGATTTTAAACTTGCTTTGAAGTGTTATATGTAGTTGTATTACAGAAATGGCATACCCTTTATTAAACACAATCGCACCGCATTAATTAACACTTGGTATGTAGCTATAGCGTTGACTTCGAATATTTAATCCTCTAAACCAGAGCTGTCCAACATGAGGCCCGCTACGATATTTTTTTTATAAAGTTGCAAATTAATCGAAAGATTATTTTTATCACAATGTTTAACTATGTAAATACACAATCAATTTAGTACCTATTAAATTAATGTTACACTGGTGCTGTGTCTATTCTTCACCTACGAAAATACGAGCAATTTTTTGTTTGATATTAATTTGAAAAATATTTAAAATCTTAAAACAATACACACCAGTTATGGTTTGTAAGCACATATCTACATATATGTAGTGTATTTATTTTTACTCTCAGCGGATTTTAAGAGATCGTCTCATCCTTACCACGTCATCTTGCATCAGGAATTAAAGGATGGCGATTTCGACCATCGATTGGACTATCGCTACTGGATCTTGGGGATGTTGAGTAAAAATAAAAATCTTTTATCACAGATATTATGTACTGACGAAGCAACTTTTTCCAGTGTGGGGAAAGTCAATAGACACAACATGCGCTATTGGTCAGAAAGCAATCCTCACTGGTTTCGCGAAGTTCGATTTCAAAATCGTCGAAGGGAGGAGGGGATTATTGGCCCTTATTTTTTGAACAGCGTTTAAATGGTGTGACTTATTTACATTTTTTGGAAAATAAATTACCTTTATTGTTGGAAGATATTCTCCTGGAGACAAGAATGAGTATGTGGATTCAGCAGGATGGTTGCCCGACGCATTATGCGCGAAGTGTCCACGAATTTTTAAATAGCCGGTTCCCAAATAAATGGAACGCAGAGGTAGCATTTTTGCTTGGCCGCCGAGGTCCCACAATTTCACAGTAATTGATTTTTATTTATGGGGTAGACTTAAAGATATACTATATAAAGATCGCCCAACAACACCTGATAATATGAAACAAAAAATTCGAGAAGCCATCAGAAATATTTCAATTGACGAGGTAGAAGAATATGTATTATCCACGAGTAACAAGTAAGGTGATGCTAAACATTTCGAACATTTATAATTAAAATTTTAGTTGGATATTTTCTTTTAGCTGTTATTATTCTCGTTAATAATGTATTTCATACAGTTTTGGCTATATTTAGCCGATATAAGCAATTTAGCAATCTGATAAAATTTCGTAGTTTTCATGGAAACTATTCGTCGCGTTGCCTACTTGCAAGGCTGCAGTTAATGTTTGTTACAAATTTCTGATATTGTAATCGGTGTATGTATTTATACTATTTTTTTTTACATCCAAGTTACCCTATGGTTCAATTACGAAAAATTTTAACTTATAATTTAATAAGATAGAAACAATATTTATTTTTATGTAGTGCAGTTTTGTTTTTACGTTGACAATTGTAAATGTATTTGCTCATAACAGCTTTTCATCCAGCCTTATGTCCATAACTGTATTGCAAGCTATTTCTGTAATAATCCTTTGACTAATATTGAACATTCTTTTCGTTTGTTATTCATTAATAACTCTCTATTCAATAGTAACGAGCATTGTATACACGAAAAAGCAAATTTGGCATACACGATAGAATACTTTGCTGGAGTGCATGGCATATGCCCGAAATTGTATAGGTTGGTGCCGTACCGACATATAATTTCGGAAACGAGAAACGAAGCAGATTGTACAACCAGTCCGAAAATAAAATCAAAACGACTGTACCTACGCGAAGAAATCAACAATTTCCCGAATGGAAAACGCAGTCGATGCGGAATTAATGTCATCAGGTATATATTTTAGGAATGCAATTTCGGATTCGGTCGCCTCCTTGCATTCCAATTGTCCACGTAAAATGTTCGCGATGTTTACAGTGGCCCCTTCCGACGAGTATTTGCTTAGACTAACGTCGGCGTGTTTGCAATTTCACTGACGGTTGAGCTAGGTTCAATCAGCAGCCAGTCTAGATGAAACGAATAGGTGACATGCCTATCACTGCCAGACGAAATATCGCAGGATTAGATGTCAAAGTGGGACATCGCTTACGGGGGCGTCAGTTTAAACTATTTTTAGACGGCGGATATATCATATATCACCCTCAGACGAGATCCTGCGCCCGCACGGCAGGGCGAATTTCGGATTTCAATCCAAAACTAGATTTTAAACGGAGCCGATCTATATCCAGATAAATTATTCATGAATTGTTATTTAGAGTGAGAATAAAAGTTCAACGTCGGGATAAGTTTTGGCGAGAACCATTATGCAAATAGATTTTTTCAATCTATCAAAAGAAGGCCACCGTTATGAACAAATTCATTAATTGGTAAGCTCAATTTCAATTTTATGTCGAAGTGGGTATTATTATTATCAGAAAGAAAAGTGGAATTAGTCAAACTTGCTCGACTTCTATTCAATGGATTTTTTTTATTATCTTATTTTGGCAAGAAGCCCGCCGCGTAAATCAACCTCTAGAAAAAAAAATACTGGCTGTAATTCTCACCATAGCATTCCTCGGTGAACTAGGAAAACAATTCTATTAAACTTTCAGGGAGTCGTCAATATGAACAGCAAAACAACAACATTAATTTTTCATCAACTGTATAATTTTATGAATTTACCAGTATGTTCAATTCTCAGAACTAGTAGGTAGAATGCAATACCGCCCCAAGAAGATAATTTTTAGGCACCTAAGAGATTCAGCTCTGGCAAGATTTCCTCTACACGAAAACCAATATGCCTATCAAACGGGAAAATCGTGTGAGCAGGCCATTCATGGGCTAGCTCGACGAGCAGAAAATGCCTTTGGCAACAAAGAAACTACCTTTTTGGACATCAAGGGCCGCCTTCGACAAAGCGTTCTTTCGGTCGATGGAAAGGGCGCTGCAAAAATAGAGAGTCGAACCAACTGTGGGGAGGTACATCTACTCCATGACAAGAAACAAAACGGTTCATGTATCGCAGAACCTTTGCAATGTAAAGGCGACCTGGCAGCTGGCAGGATAGAGTGCTGTCACACTTGCTATGGTACCTTGTGGTGGATGGTTTGCTTGATTTACGGACGACGGGTCTCCACGCGCAAGGCTACGCAGATGATATCACTATCATGGTCTGCGGAAAGTTTGAGGGCGTGGTATCAGAGATGATGCAAGTTGCGCTCAAACTGGTGAAGAGATGGTGTCAACAAGAAGGGCTAAATCTAACTCTCGGAAAACGACTATGGTTCCGTTCACTTTGAGGAGGAAACTTCCAAAACTCAAGTGTCCAACCATCTTCGGCTCGAAGATACTCGTCTCTAATGACGTTAAATACCTAAGTGTTACTTGGGACGTAAAACTGACGTACAAATCTCACCTGGAACAAGTGACGAACAAAGTCATGAGAGCCTTCTGGGCCTGTAGAGGAATATTTGGTAAAACGTGGCGGCTGAAACCGGCAATGGTGCACTGGCTGTACACGAAGGTTATAGTATCTTCTATAACCCACGCTTCGCTAGTCTGGTGGCATAAAGTCAGTCTGGGTTACGCGGTAAACACGCTCAGTAAGGTCCAGAGGATTGTCTGCTTAAGCATCATGGGGGCCATCCTCGACGCCGACAGCCGATGTTGACATAGAGATGACATTTGAGCATAGCTGTATGTATAAACTCAGTAACACATTTTATTCAAGTAGAAAAGTAAAGAAAAAAATACAGGTATGCTCAAAAGTAATAGGCATCTCTATGATTTACCATTAATTTCGTGTTTTGGCATTACATTTGTGGCAGTTAATTTAAGTGTTTAGGTATTCGTTTTCATGATTTTACAACAGTTTTTATAGACACTATTAAATTTGTATGAATGTTCACGTTTCTGAGCCGTCAGTTTTTTACGCACTGAAAAAAGTATTGCAACTGTATTAAAACCTTACAGAAATGCGACAAATTATTAAGATTCTTTAAAATACTATTTATAACGCATTTAAAATAAGAGTTTTATTGTACTTCAGAGTTGGTTATTCCACGTGACGCGACGACGGGGTTAGGATTTTTCTTAATCAACATTTCAATTGAAAATTTCAGCGAGAAAATTTGATTAGTAAACTTAATTCTTTAATTTCCTTATTCATTAACTTAAGTTACCTATGTTTTAGATTCTAAACAATAAATTTATATTCATCATATTTATTATGCGCAAATAGAATCTGCAGACTATTCCATTATATATTGTTGATATATCTGATTATCGCTATAACAACATTACCTAACAATTGCACTTTAAAATAAGAAATGTATAACAAAGTTACAGGAGCCTAGGATTTGCTCTACTTGCCTTTTCTTTCATTTCTTGAGCCTGAACCTAACTAATACTTATGATTAATAGTCTCAAAAAGAAGAGAAATAGTCATAGTGCTAATGAAAATTATTATGGCTGCTATTTTTCAATATAGCCTTATGGAAATACTGAAATTTTAGAAGGATCGACGATATATAACTTTATGTAAGTATCCATCAATTAAATTGCGCTAATATTACTGCTTCAGTTCTGACTCAGGTATAAATTATTTAACAACGATAATTATGTATGTATTCACAAATGGCTTTTGCATATGTATATTTTGATTTGTACGAATTTATCATAAATGTTCTATCCAATATTCAATATTCAATGTTCGCTGTGCATGATAATCAGATAATTTTAACACAAGCAAACAATGTGTTATTTTTACCGTGCTCTTATTATAATAAAGCTCAATTTCCCTCTGTTTATTATTTCAGATAATATGGTTATATATTGAGAACACCTATTTTATTAATTATTGCACCAAAAGCAACATAATGTTGACTGGAAGATTTATTTACCTATTTTCGCTTCTTTGAACTTGAAAGTTATTAATGAGAAGAGGAACCGTTTCCCGATAATTTTCTTTTCTACTTTCGTCGGAAAAACATCCTGCTATTTACTTAAAAATTGGGACGCAAACCGTGTACGGGTTTTCCTCTCCCGCAAATCCTTTTAAGCTGTTTTATGAAATTAATGGTTCCGAAGTATGTAATAAATTACCCTGAATGTATATAAATCGTAGAATGGCGCATAGCTCCGGAAATTCCGGAAATTCTTTTTGCAAAATTTATTCATATAAACAATTTTACCTATGCGCATATATTATCTCCGGTTTTACCTTGCATATGAAATTTGAAAAGGAAATTAAAATTTATTTTAAATAAATTTAACTAACAGTTTTAAGCGTAAATAGCATTAATGTCTTAATTGTTTCGGGATAAATAATAAATTTTATAGCTACCGGCTATCACAATATTCTTTTCAATAGCTGAACTTAGCACTTATAATCAATAACATAAAAAATAAATAATCAGGAATTCTAAAACTTAAATATAACAAATTCTTAATAAAGAAAATAATATCTTTCAATAAGGATACAATTTTAGACACATCTGGGTACCTACCATAAAATAATGGAAAATAATAATGGTCTATATGTGGCGCTGTCCTTTTTAATTTTGCAAATCGTGTCGGTATCAATGAAATGCGTGAATAGGAAATACGAACAGTTGATTAGAACAAAATTTCGATGTAAACACGGGAATTAAAAGAAAAATATTTTGATATTGAATCTTTTGGCGGCAATTACACAGGTAAGATATAAAAAAATGTTAATCTTTGCGTAAGCCGAGATGGTAGCAGCATCTTAGTCGTATACCGTTCAAAAGATTATCTCTCGAGATGCGAAGAAGAGTGCGATAACAACAGTATGTTGCACCACAGATATTGAATTTTTGCACACGGTATCACAGGGAAGCTAATGTATCTGACAAAGATATGCGAATATCAATGTGTAAGATGATGATACAACAAACCATTCTTTGCCAGTACTATGTACTACACTAGAATATCGTGTACCTATATTCTTTTCCTGTTCTGGCAAACAGAAACCATATTTGCCTTTCTTTTCTTCTTTACTTTAGTCTTTAGTGTATCGGTCACTCGCGAGCTTTCAGGTGGTATGTACTAGTGGTCACAAAATAGTAAGGAAACGAGATATAAAGCAAAATTAAGTTCTACAGAAGTGGTGACAAAACGCGTGGTGACGGTTCGACGGCGTGCTGTGTCAGGGCATTAACAATACTGTTGGGGAACGCTTTATCAAAAACTCCCTCTATATGTAAGAATACACCCATGGTAGACATGTTGTTATCCATTGATCGCTCTATTCACCGTACCACTGAGTGGAGGGCAGATTCGCTAGATTTGGCTAAGGTTTAGTCAGAACGCTCGGGCTTTGGTATAAAGACTATTTTTGTGTCTTTCTGTATCTCACGTACGTACTTCCAAGCTTCCAAGCACCCCCTCAACCAGCGGCGGTCATAGTTCTTCGTATGCTTTCGTCAAATATGTTTCTGTTACGAAGCTATACCAAGAAGTTTGATCATTACCACAACCCCCGAGTGACGTAAGTACGAGCCGCCGCTGCCCTCAATAAAGTCACCAACAGGTCGAGCAGGGTGCTCATGCTCCATTGAAGTAGAGCAGGGAACACACTATCTGGACCCGGTGAGTTGAACGATGGGAACTTTTAATTGCCCAGCAGATCCAAGATTCTTCTACCACCTTTCCCGCTACAGCTTCAGTCCTCCTATGTAGGGAACGAGCTGTGAGGATCCAGCCATATCAGTGTGTCGAGTTCCATCCTCCCGGTTTAACAGTACTAGTTGGTGACTCATATCCATACTTAATACTTTCTTTAGACGAGCGTTGTGGCAGATTAGATGGAGTCACAGTTTCTTCAAGCTCGTGTTTGACCACACGTGATCTCCCTTTTGTATTGCCTACATTGAACTTATGGTTTTGCAATCTTCTACCGATCTAGTTGATTTAGCTTTATTGATTTGGTTCTCATCTAGAGAGGTCTTGACTGCACCGTGGAGTCTTACTCTTCTCCGATGTAACTTTTTTAACGGAAATGATCGCTCGAAGGCGTCCACAATCGACGCCTGCACTCCAGTGGCTAACTGGTGGCTAACTCTTCCAAGAGCCCAGCCCTTGCAGGTTAGCAGGCAGTAGATCCCCGTAGGTCTGTCTGTTGAAGGGGGAGAGAGAGAGAGAGATGAAGTGAAGACGGATGTGGTAACAATAGAAAAAAAAGCGCTCTAATAAGAAGAAAGTGTTCAGGCCATGGGCGACAGATCTGTTCTTGCTTTCTATATATGTATGTCTGCATAGGAACATATATTTAACATTTGAGGGATGTACAGTATTAAAGTTATTGCCTCTAATATATGAAACAACGCTATTTTTAAAACACCCCCGCTTAGGTGTCATAACGTGGTTTTCACTGTAAACTACGGAAGGTAGGCTTTTAGGCACTGGAGTATTATACTGGACGAAAGAAGATACCATGTCACAACTTTCCATTTATTTCTTCTTTATTACTATTACGAATTATTATAATGGGCTGGCCACTTTCTGGTAATTAACTAATAAGAGTTCTCAGTATTTCAGAAAATGATAGAATATCTATTATGGGGTGAATTCTAAATATGCGAGGTGGTAGAAGTCGTCGGTGTCCCCATTCTTTTCTTTGGTGCTTAGGTTTTGGTTCGAGTAGGTTAACCCACAAGTAAATGAAATAGAGAATACTCTTTTTTATTTATTAATTAAATTCATAGTGTGGTAGTAACTCTTGTTCGCTCTTGCTCAAGTGTCAATATTCGTTGGTATCTGCTTTGTAGATGCTTTAGACGTCTGAAATAGTCGCTAATTATTGTTCTAATTGTATCGTTTGATATATCTATTATCTCTGCTAAACATCTATAAAAATTAACGGCCGGTATTTAAGTATAATTATATTAGTAGATCAGTTTATTCAAAATGGAAAGTACTTTCCATATTATTTCTAATAGCAATGAAACAGAAGACGATTTCTCAGACTGGCGGACCAGATATGCTTAATCGGTTCTTTTTTTTTATAAAGGTATTGTTTTTTCGATTTTCCAAGTTTAAACCGTCATGAACACGAAACATAAATAACCAGAATCGCTTGCAGGATCCTTAAAATAATAATAATAAAAAAAAACGTATTGTTCTGACAATCTAGAACTTCTTTATTCTCTCACTACTTTTGACTGACACAAAAATTGGAGAAAAAGATCCTCAAATACAGTGTTCCGAAGAGAAAAAATAATAAATAAGTAGACTACAAATAAAAAAAAGTCATAAACTTTCATTGCATCCATATCCCCCGTATATTCAACAAATGGGTCTCCTAAATTGTCTACGTTGTCTATACGAGCACAGAAATAAATTTCTCGAAGGGAAGAGGAGAGAAAACGGGAAAGATGAAGTTCTGTTCGATAAATTGGAATATATCAAACAGGGATCCTTCGGTCTCCCGCTTATGCAGAAACTTAAACGAATTGAGGAAATTGTTAAACTGCCGTCTCGTCCGTCTCCTTCTTAGACTCCACGTCAACTTACACCCTCTTAAAAACTCGTTAAATGATTACGGGCATCCATGGCAGTCAATTAACATTCTGGTATTCTGTTAATTGGTTCAAAGGACGTCATATTTCAAAGCGCCTAATTCGAGGACATAATAATTAACGGTAGCGACAACACAGAGACGTTGTGTAGGTAGGAATGTTAGGCTGAAAAGATGTCGCGCATCTTGAACAGGGGCGGCTTTACTATGAAGGTTGTAACTATAATGTGTTGTAGTTTATAGAAACTTTTGTAGTAAATTATGGTTATCTTACTTGTATGAATACATTTGTAGAGTTCACGAAACCAGAAGGGTAAAAATGTAAAAATAGCCTACTATTATTATTATTACATAGTAATTATATATATATATTGATTGCTTATTCGGCCAATCAAGTCAATGAAATGTTTAGTTTTGCAGCCGATGATGATGGCTTTCTTGAAATGTACACCCAGTGTAGTAAAATTTGAGGTAAGATGTTTGAAAGTGTGTAATTGCAAAAGAAGTAAATTTGGGTTTCAGTTGGAAAGCATTTGAACAGGATTGATTATCCTTTGATTCAAACACATCCTTAGTGTTTAAATAAGAGAAAAATTTCTTTGTCCCGACAGATCAATCTCTTGACTGAAAACGATCGTTTCTCTGAGGTAAAGTATATTACTTTGGATGAAAATTCTTAATGAGCCTTGTATTTGTGAAAGCAAAAATTGAAATCCACAAGGTTTACTGAAGCCAGGTTAAAACTACATGATTTTGACATTTTAATGTCCCACAAAGTTTTTTTTTTTTTCTGATGATAACTTTAATATCTATTGGATACTCTCTTTATACGCGAAAATATTTTAAGTAATATAAATCTACCGAAATTACAATGGCGACGAAATCCGCTTTTGAAAAATTGGAGTTTTGCAAACATTCTAATAGCCTTCGCAAAGGTAAAAGTGCATAGGTATGTTAAAAAGTTTTGCATTGAATGGTAATTACGGAAGTTATGCAACTTCCCTAATTAGGCTGAACATGTGAATATATGCGGAAAAAATTAAGCTTTCGTGTTTCAATCCCAACACTGCTGCCATTATTTAACGCATTAAGAGCTAATTTATTTATAATTCTGCTTATTAGGAAAAGAAATATATTTGGAATTATCTTTATAACCAGGAAAATGAACGAGTTATGAATAAGGAAGTTCACTATACACGGACCAAACAAAATAATTTAATGTATGTATAGATATCCTAACTGTATCTCTGTATCACTGTTAACCACATTTTCGTTAAATTTGTTAATTAAAGTAATGTTATTACAAATCAGAAAGTGCTCCGATATTGGAGCAACCGTACTTAGTACATGCGAAAATTGCATTTCATGTAATCATGGAACTAAGAAACTACTTGAACTTGACCGTAAAAAATGCCGAAGCAATAGTTCTTTTATTCGATGTTGCTATTTTTATCACGTCCATTCGTTTGCGGTGCCAAAATATTGCAATAGTAAAGTATTTGCTACGCAGTCTCGATGTCGTATTCGCAAAACCAACACATGGTTTTATCCATCTTGTCGAGATAATATTTCAGAAGGCAATGTCCGTTAAGTTGGCCAGTAAGTAATCTTAGTTTCAGTTTGTCGAGTCTGTAGTTAGCTAAGGGTTAACCAGTAATATCGATATTTTATGCTGTATAGTTGGAGCTCACAGCAAATCTAGGTTTTGGAGACCCAGAGCGGGTTCTGCTCCAAAGAAATGACTGCTGATCCATCGTTTGGTCAGTTGATCAGCTATCTCATTAGAATTGACGTGATTAATGCTACCCATACTAGTGTGACTGTGTTTGTCATAACCAGCCGCACATTACTTGAGTACTTTCATACTAGTCTGGCCTCAAAGCTATTTGCTTTTAGAGCGCTCAGCGTAGATGTTAGATCCTTTTATCCCTTTCATGAGGTTTTTTGGGCACAGATATCTATGGCAAATATTCATACCTGAAAGATGGTTGAGGTTTGCTTTAAAGCTACTGGGAGCTACTTCCACACCTTGTTCCATCTTGAACCCATCTGTGTACCATCTTCAGAGCTTGGAATCAGTACTTAGAGTAATTTTCTAAAGTTTAGTTTGACGGGTATATGTTCGTTGCTTCACTAGTGACCTTAATTCTGTTTCGAGGTCATCGAGGACTGCAAGGTGTCTTATAGGGCGACCGTCTTTAAAGTTGTGCGTTAACTTTTGCCGGCAAGCACTGAGGACTGCCATTCCCCTGGCCACTATTGTTGCAGGTGCAAATTGCCCCTGTAATTCTCAAGCAAGCGTTGCAATTTTTCTGGTTTAGGCGGTACTGTTTTGGCAATCATACTAAAGAAGCATAGGTGACCGTTGGTTTTATAATAGCTTCATATAACCAATAAATTACTGTTTGTACTGTTTAATTCCAAGTTTCTCAAAGAGGCTTCGACAAGACTAGTATGCCATTGCTGGTCTATCGATAATTAGGTCTAATTGTTTGTTCCAATTCCGTCTCTGGTTGGGTATAACTTCCAGGTATTTGACTTTGTTGAGGTATTCCAGTTGGTTCCTTTTTGAGAATATTTGATCTAAAACTAGTTTCTTCTTGTTTGTAAATGGTACAACTGTGGCTTTGTTTGCGTTTACCTTAAGCTATTGTTTTAACCCCCATTCGCTAACAACATTGAAGGCCTTCTGCATCTAGTTTGATAGGATTTTATTGTGCCTGTCCCTAATTACAGTGAGTTGGTCATCCTAGACATCGTATCCTTCTCCGTGCAGATTCCTGTGCAAATCATCCATAACCACGAACCATAACATGGGTGATAAAGCTCCATTATGCTAGTGATACATTATAAGTCAGAAAACTGTACAATAGATTACATACTGAAATGAAAACCAACGCTACAAAATTTAAATATCATTTATAGTGTTCAAGAATTTTTATGTTGATTTTTTGTTCTATTTATATTTATTATTTATATATTCATTTTGTTTTTCTTTGTATACTCACTCATTTTATTATTATTTCTTAGTTAATTTCTTGTTCTTTAAATTAGTTGTATTGGTGGTGATTGAGGTAATTTATTTATTTATTTTGATTCATAAATCAATAAATTACTTACTTACTTACGAATTAGCGAATTATTAAATGTATCAAGGTAGTATAATAGCTAGAGTTGCCTTCTATTCTCTACAACCATCATAGTATCATATTTATACCAAAACCTGTACAAAAAGTAATGTCTTTGGTGAAATGGGACCAACACGAAGATATCCTGTTTGCAAACAATTTTATTAAAAGCGAATTTAGCGTGTTCCTATATGAATTTCGTTGACAAGCGGATATCATTTTTCAGAAATACTTCTGCCAGATATTTTCTCTTCCTCTGGAACGCCGTCTGTGGTCTGTCTAAAGACCCTTCGTATCCCGTTACATGATCCAACACTCTAGACGTGCGGGGACGTCCGACGCCATTATTCTCTCACTTATTACGAGATTTATGAAGGGAAATTGATTCGTAACTTCTGCCTCCCTGTCGCTGACGAACCGCCGAAGTTTCGAGATTAATCGATTTATGGCAGCCTATCCACGCTCGTCACTCAGAACCAATTAGAACGTGTAACGTGCAAGGATGAACCTTGATCGCGTCTTATGCATGCTTATACTCTACCGTTACAACTAGAATGGGTTATTAATATCAATTATATGGCAAAACTATGAACTAGTTTACATACTATATGTAATTATTTTATAATATACGAAAGTTTTCAAAACGTGCTTTTGATGGTATATGTAACAATTTAAAAGTCAATGTGTACTAAAAAATCCTTATAAGCATGTCGGTAACAACGCAAGCACATGTTTACTTTCGATTTATTCCTATCATTCTAAAGATGTTACGCAATTTGATATTCGAAATATGTAAATTTCATAGAGTAAGTTGTTGTATAAATTTTACTCATGAGGAAGTCCCATTTTAAGTTTCGCGAGATTTTTAATCTGTTGAATCTTTGCATTTCTTTGACATTTCTCAATAAAAACTATAAGATTTAAGAAATTCTCACGATCCAACAACGCATAGAAATAGTGAAATTCATTGTACACCCGGTGCAAATTTTTCCGAAATAGTTTCCAGAGTTAGTAGTGTTTTTCGTTGGTATGAATCAATGGCAAAGCCATTCTGAAGCTGTTCGCAAAATTTGAGGAAATTGGCTAAGTCACCGATCTAAAATTACTAATTTGAACTCATACCATCAGGTTAGCTCAAAGTGTTACCGCTGTCGCTGAAGGTGTCGCAGATAACCAAGGTTTGTCTATCCGAAGGTATTCACAGCAATTAAGGATCTCATAGACCAGCCTTCATCGCTTTCTGTAAAAGATCTTTGCCTACATGTTTATAAAGTGCAGCGTTTATTGAGTGCTGTAAATGTAGGCAGGTATTTTTGATTTTTTGAGAAAAGTAACTTTTAGCTACGAACCCCACTTCCATCTCAGTGGGTTCGTCAATATACAGAACTGTCGTATCCCGGGTTCCGAAAATCCGAGAATAACAGTCGAGGAACCTCTTTTCCTCAACTTTTGTTGTTGTTGTTGTTTAATTCCTTGGCACCGTGATTCGAGGAGATCTATTCAGCCTATCTATCGACAATCGATTGGGAGTTAAGCCGTAGGACTCCCTTGGGCATAATCTATACCCCCAAGTGAATATAAATATTCACCAATAAAATTAGCAAAGAACGACCAAAGCTAACCAAACTACTAAGCAAAAAAGTATACGATAATCGTGTGGGGAATAAATTCTTCTCGCTCTGGGATCTTAGCGCTGAAAACACAAAGTACAAAACGCCCAAGACGACCTCGGTAAGCTATAAGTTAGTTGATAGGTCAATGAATTAGTACCATTCAATCGGCGAAAGAAAAGCTTGCTTAAGCTGAATATTTATCTTATTTGTTTGTAGAACTTGAAAGTGCTTCATAATATTTGATGTTTTCAGAAACTAAGTTATAATTCATACTAAAGGGCGCCATTTTTTCATATAGTTCTCAATTTAACTGATCACTTTGATCTTTCCTTAACTCACACCCAAAAGCAAAACATAAAATTCGCATCCCACATTCGCGGTTTGGGTTGTCTGTCACCTTGATTTCAAATAGATGAGCCTTCAAGAGGTTGTGATTGGGTCTGAGCCGACTTAATGTAGTTATAAACTCTCTACTCACGTATTTCATTTTACTGCATCAGGGTTTTGATCTTATCTTACTCATTTTGTAAATCTGTTCCACCTTCGAAGCTTTACATTCATCCTTCCATTTTTTCTTACGAATCTTACTTTTTTTTGAGAATGATGATGATGCTGTAATTAGAATCAATGCGGATCGCTACGGTAGAAGGCAAAGTGACTTTCTTTGGACTATATTAGACAATACGGATGTAGAGAGCTTTTACTTCCAACAGGATGATGCTACAAGCTCCACAAGCTGCGAAATATTTAACATAAATTGGCTTTCGAGATCGTGCCATTTAACTGGGTTAGACTGTTATTTTCGGGGCTAGATGAAGAGAAGAATAAACGCTTATGCTCCGCAAACAACTCCAGCTTTCAGAATCAATGTTCGAGCTGCTATTCGCCGAATAGAGCCACAGCTGTGCCAAAATATCATTCAAGAGTTCATAAAAGAGTCATCAATTGCAGACCGAGTCGAGGTGGGCATTAACACATCATTTTTTTACAAGCCATCGCAGAGTTTGTACTTTGAACTTAAATTAATATTTTTGCACTTAAATTAAGCTTAATTTGCTCCACGTTTGTTTTCCCATACGGTTTTCAAACTTTGCCTTTTTCATGCGGTTTTGTCATGAGCAAGTGTTTAGCTCATAATAATTTGTAGTTGTGGCTAACTTCAATCATAGCTTTCCAGGAAATTGTTGGCACTGACGTTTATTTCATGGTATAATAGAATGAAAGCCATAAAAGATAATGTGAGAATGGAGAATGTTTGAAACTCTTTTTCTTTAGATTCATATTCCTATTGGAGGGGTATATTAGTATGGTGTGACGCAAAAAACAAAAATCAAACTATACTTTTATTCCATTCTATATTTATAATTTCTTTTTTATATAAAATATTTTAGCTAATTAGTCATCACCGGGTTTAAAGCGTTAAAAGGAAAGATAAAACAGGTTATGAAAGTAGAGGTCGGAGTGGAAATTATACATTTAATATATATAAAACCTAAATCCTTACAATTTTATATTCACGTTTAGAAATTAATTTTATTTTTCTAAAAAACATAATAATTAAAACATTCCTAAAAGTATTTCTATATAAATTAACTAACTATAAGATCTGGACGCGATGAATTGTGCTGAGTGTTTTAAAGTTTTATTATAAATATTCACTGAAATACCAATATCATTACAATAAAGCATTAAAACCGGACATTGTGATAATAGTGAAACATAATCCGTGAAGTTTGTGCGTCATCGGTTCCATTGATTTTGGTAACGTGCCTATCTCTCTCGCGTACGTTCAAGTTTCCATGTCCATTGTAACCGCAATTGGGATTACCATACATAACGCGACAGTAAATTATGAGGCGGCTGTAACTGCTGAAAATATCTAAATGATACGGAATAACACTGATTAATCCTTCCAATTGTTGCACTTAATTAAAGTGTAATTGAAATAAATGTCAAATTTGAACGTTATTGTTCGATCCTGGGTCAGTTGAAATTAGTACCGGAACAGTAATTTGACTATGTATATAATGCTCAATTAATTTCTTATAATTCAGTAATTCCATTGATGCCTTGATTGGTTACCGCTCTGTTGCCGCTTCGTTAACTTTTGTTGTCTGTGTTGGTTAGGTTGTAATTCTTACGCAGATTTGCGCATTGCATTTTGTCATAGATGAACTTTAAAGCTCCAACTGCAATCTATACTAAAGAATGAATACATTCACTTTGTTTTTCTATATTTTGATATATGTTGGGTAATAAAGAATCATTATATCACTATAAGCAAACAATTGATATGGTCATTCGCTTAAATTTTTTTCAGTCATTTTAAAAAATCTTCACACTTACATTTATGTAAATACAAGTAAGGACATATTTCAGCTTATTATGTATTTTAACAAATTAAGTTATCAATAGTATGTGAAAGAAATTTGATTGCTTGAATAATGGGATTTCTTATTTCCAACAGTGGTTAACGCAAATATGTTGTTCATTTTACTTCTGTACAATTACCAACCGTTTCTCCAAATTGTAAACAGCATTATTCGCATTTCTGGTAGAATTGCAGCAATTTAACCCTAATAGAGTCCTTTAATCGTTATGTTTTAAATAACCCTACACACAGTAATTCGCTGGGTTAAGATCTTGGAGGCTATGAATTTATAAAATGTCTGCTTATGACACGACCTTGAAAAACAGCAGTTAACAATTCTTTATCTGGTTGGTAAATATGCGGAGTGCTGAATCCTGCATAAAAATGATGTTTTCAATTCCTTCCTGCTCATTTTGTATACCTGGAATGATATAATTTCGTGACATTTACAGGTAGCGTTCACCAGTAACAGGTACAGATACTCCATTCTGCATCTCGTCAAAGAAGTATGGTCAAATGATAAAATTCGCAGTGAAACCGCACCAAACGGTGTCTTTCTTGTCATGAAGGTTTCTTCTTGAACGATTTCATGTGGATTATCCGTCCACCATATTCGACAGTTTTGAGTATTGAGTATCCACCATTTTGAGTGAAAAGGATAATAGTAATAATAATAATAATAATAATAATATACCTTTATTGAACAAACAAGTTTAAATACTTACAAAATTAATTAAAGTTATTGCATTACAGGCAGAAAGTGTACAAAAACAGAAGAAAAACGTAAATCAAGCTGCAATGCCTACGAATCAAATTTTGTCCAACCTCATGGCGAAGCTCAGTTACATAAAAAAAATATGCGAGCTGCTTTAGCTTAACCATGTCTGATATGGAAAAAAAAACATTATATATTGTAAGCCTACATCTAAACTAACCTAAGAGTCTGTGCAATATTATAGTGACGAAACTCCGAAAATCTTTCGAATCATCGATTGTCAACATCGATGGTCTCTTAATGAATAGGCTGTGCGTTAAGTCCATACTTTCTTGGTGGCCACATAAATGGTGCTATATTGATTAGAGACAATTTGGTAATGCTTTTAACAGCTATACCTCTCAATATTTGATAAAGGATTATTATTACATCGCACTTCCAGATAAAAGTTCGGAATAAATTAAATAAGCCTATTAATTAACTAAATAAGTTTCCCAACAGGCGGTTAGGACGCGGAAGTCCAGATATACAATTAGCAAAGTCCCTAGACTTGAGGAGCTTTGATTTCATTCTAGGATGATTTATCAGAAATATTGCTTATAACTATAACCCATTGTATGAAAGAAAAAATAGAAAAGGGTTTTGAACCATAACACCAAAAATTTTTATTAAAGATTCATTTAAAAAAAAAGTCTGGCGATGCATTAAAAACGATGAACAGCTTTTTGAATATTTGTTAAAATATTGGTGTTGGTTTATTTGTTCTTTAATTTACTTTTTCTTTCTGTTAAACTATGTATTTGTTATTTACCTATTTATGATTTTTTTGTTAGTATCCAGAAGAAATCAATTGAAAGGTTAGGCTTGTAGGTATCATTAATTTACGGTCAACAGTAACAGCAATAGGTCGCCCATACTTAATAATGAAAATAATTAACTAGAAATAAATAAACATTTCTACATTACTAAGAACTGCAAGAAACATACATGGGAGACCTTAATACAATACAAAAGATCGTTTAAATTGAAACCTAAATAAAAGTATGGACAGTTTAATTTAAAATAAGGAAGTTATTTGCATTTAGTGATAGTTAACATTCACAATTTTTTCAAAACTATTCTTTAAACCACTCTAAATCTAGCCGCATCTACTTCTATTAAATTGATTGCTACTTGTATACATTTAAGCCAAAAAGCGGGAAAATTCCCTCTCCTACATTTATCTTTATTTAGTGCTCATCAATCCAGCTGAGACAAAAAGGACGTTTATATATTCAATTATTCTGCGACGACCTTTTCGCAGAAGCGATGCTCTTTCAGGAACTAATCTCTTAAAAACTGAACCGTTACCCGTGACCATTTTCTGTTACATTGCCTTTTTGTTTCCGGCTCTGTTCTCTTTCGTGAATGGCGAATTGTTGGTATTTATCTTACTATTATAGCGAAAACTACTCCTTCCAATGAATAGCAACGATCAACAAAGACGTGCAGCGGTTTGTCAAGTTTCCTCGTTCTTTCGTAGAGTAGGAGGCTGACTACGATAAAATTAAGCGTGTTCACAACATGTTTTTGCGAATAGATCGTACATTTTTCGGATTATAATGGATGTAATGTTACGCTGATAATAACAATGTATTTTAGATGCATTAGCACTCTCGCCGAGTAATTGAGGCTTGGTTTGGACTCCCAGTTTTGAACTGTTCCCGGACTGATGAGTTTGCGCCATGTTGGTCTTTACAGGGCAATAAAGCATTTATTACGTAAGTGTATTAATTGAGGAATGGTTCAGAACTGGGTTCATTCCGAGAGATAACTTGACAAAGCTCTCAAAAACGAATACTACTAAATCCATGCTACACAACACAAGGAAAAAGAAATTCTATTCTAGATTATTGTATTCTGTCTATTTGTAAATACCAATGACATGGAAATTGTTGCAAGTTATGTACAACAATAATTAGCTAATTATATACACTATACGCAAAGAAATCATAAATATGCATAACTCAATTTAAACGGAAAATACTTTTGAATTATGTATCCACAGGTTTCTACTTAAAAAATAGAAGGGGCTAGCAATTTTTTTATTATTCGTAAAGTTTTGATTTAATTTCATTATTTTCTTGTTTTCTATTGGTCTTCGTATTACAGGCACAATATTATTAAAAACTTCAACAAAAGTGTCTTCAAACTTCGAATAAACATGATGACCACTCCTAATGTATGTCTCGCCCTAACAATTTTAATTTCAATGCATTAGATACTTGAGGGTAACGTTTAGAATCAAGTCTTCTAAGTCGTTTAATAATTGTATCTTCTTTATTAGTTACTCGGAGCGATGACTCCACTTCTTCAGCATGGTGGTTTGAAATGTGCAGATTTCATGTATCTTTGTCTATTATTACTTCAGATGTGGTAATAAAGATATTAACTCTCCAAGTGCTGAATATCGCCCTTACGCTGGATAGTTTTTTAAACATCGGCTTCAATCTAAAGAAATGCCATACTCTATTGGAAATGCTCAAAATCCTCAGCCATGACTATTTTAAAATCTTTGTATTTTTGTAGTATTAAGCGTTAAGGTATATCTAAGTATTTTAATAAATATCCTAAGGTGGCCTAAAGGTGATCTGTATGATGGTGGAATTATTATTTTATCTTTTCGCCATATTACACCCGAAATCTCAATGGGTTTCTCCACTCTGAGGCTTTTACCCTAGCAGCACAAATCATCGGCTAATGATCGGCTTTATATAGGGCCGATATCCTGATGTCGGGTCGATATCAAAGATATTGTGCCGATATCGGCTTTCTACCAGTATACGATATCACTGCGATACAAAAGATCCATTATCGGTAAAATATCGGTTGAACGTTTGATGTCTCGGCTGATCATCGGCTGGAAACTCAAGACATATATCAGGGCGATATCATTAATAAACGCCGCTGCGATATTGATAGAAATGAGGTATATGGATTTGACTATTGTCATTTTTTTTGACGTTAGGAAGTCGGCTAATATCCTAAATCTATACGGACTGGTTGATTGAAATATAACCGCATTACAAGAGCGTTCAGATATAAAATTTCAACGTTTGAGACATCAATTGTGAAATTAAAATTAATATCGACTATAAAACAATTTTAGAAGGTGAAGCGATTGATAACTTAAGAATATGCAAATGCAATATTCTAACTCCGCAATGTTTATGGCAGTTAGATCTACGCGCAATATCTTACCACCACCACCTACCACAATCCATCATAGCGTTCCTTATTGCAGTGTGAGCATGACGACCAGGTGAAGTGGTTGCCATTATTTATTTTGTCGCTGCATTATAATAAGCGTTGTGCACATTACAAAATGGGTGAATGAAGCTTATAAAGGTAAGGACATTTTTATGAATAATGTTTTATGTATGTATCAAGTATATAATTTAATTTAATGATTAGTACTCATTTATTGTGTAAATATGCAACGTTAACAAAATGGAAGACGCTTGTAAATTTCTTATTTTACGTGAAAGCATTGTTTCTACAATATGTGTAGCGTAAAAAACGTTTCGCATTAATAGAATAAAATAAATTACAAGCGTACTTCAGATAAATTAAAGCTTTTATACGATGCTGAATATATACACTTAAGAAAAACACTTTTTTTTAGATACGTATGTGGTGCTTAATTGGGGGAAGTACGTTAAAGGAAGCATATATCTAATGTTAAAACAAATCCTCTCGAAAAGTATTAATGTAAATTATTCATGAAAATAGAGACAATCCAAAGAACCTTTTGATAAATTGGAAATATACATAGTATTTCTAGGTAATGTTACATGCATTATTATTTTATTTGTAACTCTATATCAAAACTGTTATTTTTATTTACAGAAGCAATTAGAGTCAAACAGCCGGATGGGACAGAGACGAATATCAATAGATGAGATGGGGGCAGAAAAGAAAGGAAGAAGAATATAACGTCTTTAGCGAACGAATAATTTAGACGACTGGATTTTTTTTAGGTATTACTTAGAATTTTTGTTGTTATTGATTTGTTAAAAATTAAACTGTAACAAATGTTAAATTACTTTTCGTTTAAAATATGCACATATTGAGTTTGTTTTCGGTTTCATGTTTTCCTAGTTATTTTCAGTTTTTGTTTTTATTAATTATGTCGTTAAATATTTGTGTCAATTACACATAAATAAACATATTAAGTATTTTTATATTAGTTCTTTTTCTTGAAATTTATTGCTTTATTTACTTTCTATTACATAAAGTCTTTCCTTCATTATGTATATTATTTTATGCCCATAATATTCTATTTTGTCATGAATTATTATACATAGAAAATGGTGGCAAACAATTTGAAAAACATTACATGTGCAATGTGATTATGAATCTGATGTATTTTTTCCGCATTGTTCAATATGAATATGACTATAGAGACTGCCCCGAAATTAAATGTTCAAACACAAGGGTGTTATAGTAGGTGTCATTTGCAGTCGAACTAATCCTAGGTGTGATTATTATTCGATGCATAGTTTACGAATCATTTATTTTTTCTAAAAATCTTCCTTCATATAAACGTTCATTAAATTATCAACAAACAAAAGAGTACGACAATAAGAATGAAGTTATTTTTTAATGAAGTTAAATTGAAATTAAACATTGTGATATCATCAAAGGTACATCCTTTTGTTTAACGGCTTTCTAACATTACAAAAAATTCTGTTTTTGCCTATAATTTTATGAACGTTTTTTGTGGAAGATCTTTATAAAACTCGCAAAAACCTTATTAGAATTGAATAATCACATATGGGGCTAATTTGACTCGAAATTATACTCTTTATAACCCTTTTCCGTTTCGGGAACTACTTTTGGGACAGCCTGTATAAATATCCACTATCGTGGATAGACAAACTACATACTTATATGTAGAAATTAGTCATCAAACCAATATCGGTGCGATATCCCAGGACGACTAAAACTTTATCGGCGGAGCATAGAAAACGTTGGGTAAGTATCAATCATGTATCGGTCTACTGATGATATTGTATCTAATTTTAATTGCATTGATATCGGATAGGTATTGGAGTTTCGATATCGGATAGATGTTGGAATTTCGATATCGGATAAGTATTGGCATTTCGATATCGAACCAATATTGCAAAATGTTCACATTTTGTATCGGTATGATATCAGCGGCCGCTATAATTACGACATCGGTCAGCAATATCGGCGAAGCTTAGCCGATATCATGCCGATTCTTGTGCTGCTAGGGTAACTTCACCTCTTTTACAATCATGCTCTCCTTGATCGAGATACCGTTGTCTCCATGTGCGTGGGTGTACGCACATGCAAAAATCTGCACTCATGTTGTAATTTTTAATTTTTATATTATCTAAGATACCGCAGTGCAATTAATGTTCGGTGACACAGACAAGATTTTAGACATGTGTGTGCAGAATTCGTGAAATTTTCATTGACATACCAAATAAAATCTCTAGGTATGTATTTCTGCGCGATGATGAAAGAACTCTAGCCGTATGTTCAACATGTTGAAAATCCTTTTTATAAAACGCGCCATAACTGAATCGTCTTGCCACCTAACAAGCTTTGCATTGGAAGCGTGGAAGAGGTGCTAAATGTAAAAATATGAAAATCGCGAGAATTGAAACGGAGAATTTTCTGTGGAATGGAAACAGTGTTTTAAAGGATTTAGTAAGGTGCCCGACTTTATTCCAAATTGTTATGTATAAGCTCGATTTCGTAATAAGTGTTCTTTTGCGGGTAAAATTCCGGAATTAAAACAAAAATGATGTTGGTGATGATGTAATAGTGTGGTATATGGTGTGTTTGTTCAATATATTGTAATGGCTAATAGTAATTTTGCAGGAATAAATTTCCCTACTTCTTTGTCTCCAGAAGAAATCTTTCAATTTCTGTTTCTAAACCTTCGACTATGATTTCCATACATAAAACATACTTGGTGCTATACTTAGCATTGATAAAAACGAAAATAGGTACATCTATCTTCGTTTCTAGTAGAATTACCTTTGAATTTCATATTCAAACTTCCTAATATTATCGCTGAATTGTCTCTTGCAAGTAATATCAGACACAGATTCTAGAATTATTAAATAATCAAATACCCTCTGTAAGGCATAGGTCATATAACTCCCTTCCGCTTCATCGTTTTCTGTCTTCAAACGAGCTATTTCCAGCGAAGGTTGGAAAAATTATGCCAGCACATGGATTTGGAAGAAATTATGATTTTGTTGTGAAGCGAATTTTGAGAAGTATTTGAAGAATTAATTTAGATGAGAACGTAAATGAAGCTGGTTTTTTTACTATTCTTCCGAAGATTCAATATGAAATTATCTTACCTATTATATTAGTGGCTCTCAATTTATCTAAAAGAACACATTTGTGATACATTTTACTACGGTGCAGATAAATAAGTGGCAGGCTATCAAAATCTGCATTTTTGATCTGCGCTGAGTTTCTTATATTTGAAGATCTTTTAATAAATTAACTACACGGAGGGATTAGATCCTTCCTGCCGAACCTTCGGAGCAGCAAGCGTGAAGGGAAGAAAGAAACAGACAGTATAGGTCCAAATTCCACATTAAAATAGAAAGTTGTATATCCTAGATGTCGATAGCGCTTGCATACAGTACAAGAACAAAGTATGCATAAATATAAATGACAAATATTAAAAGAACAATGCTTCCACAAGCGATGTTTGACACGTAAAAAATCGCTACTAAAGGTGTGTAACCATTTTACCTAGAAGTGTAAAGTGTATTTCACAAAACGAAGCTGCACGATATACTTCTTTTCTTACAGAAGAACCATCAAATGCCAAGTTCTTGTTTTATGTTTCTGATCTGGTCCTTTTATAGATATTTCAGTCTTTATTTTCAATTTATGTTTCGATTTTATTGACAAACGAGTAAATATTATTTAAATATACTAAAACCTCGTTCTACGAAAAGTGTAGACACCAAATACCACTTAATTAATGAATTGATTTGCAGTATACATAGTATTGTAACGGTATAGATTGATATACAGTCTACATTTGGCGTACCGTGATATTAACATCCATTTCATTTCCAATTATTGAAATTAACTTTGTTTTCAAAAAATAACGAAATATTTCTTTTATCCCTAAAGGAAAGTCAGCCAATTTTCATTTTTACCTGAGTAGCGTTTTCAGATTTTGATTACGTCAGAAACCTCTTCCCTCTTTTATATAGGTTGCTACAAGTAAAATTTGATAATTTGAAGTATTATATAAAAATATTTTCACCTCGCGAAAGTGTTTGGTTATACTGGAAGTCTATAGTGACTTTCTTATTTTATTGGGAATAATTGTTTTGATCATTTTACAGACACTCTGATACAAATGTCATTATTCAGTTGGCATAATTCGTAATGTCCAATTTTCTTTGTTTCTACATGCAGCAGAATGATATCTTTTTCTTTTATGGCTTTTAAAGTACGGTATATTTTTGAAAGAAACTGGAATGAAACATTTTTTGTGTAATCTTTCAACGATTTTTGAGATAAGCAGTGAAGTTAAGGCTAATAGAACACTTTTATAAAAATTCCTAAATATTGTGTAGAATCCATCAAGACAACAGAAATAATATCACAATGAAATTACTATCGAATTCTGGTGTAGTAAACATCCCCAAAAAATTTGAAAATGATTCTTAAGATGTATATCTAGCTCTGCAGAGTTAATAGGCCCATGACTTGGTAACTCCTTTCTTCTTCCGTTTTCCTCTGTTTCTTCCTCCTCTCCCCAGCACTTTATTCCCTATGAGTTTACAACTTTCAGCACTTCGTCTATCCATCTTGCTTTCGGTCTTGCTCTTTTCCTCTGTCCTATTTCCACTTTTCACCCGTTCTACATCACCAAATCATCTTAACATTCGTCCCCTAGCAATCTCCATAATGTTCAGTACACTGTAGAGGTCCCATAAGTCGCAATAGCTTCTTCCTTTCTATCTACTATTTACCCCTTCTCTTCATATATTTTTCGCAAGGATCTCAATATTGATTTGCATACTCTGTTTTACTCACATGGATACCAACTTGCGATTCACTACATTATTAAACTGGCTTATGCTTTTACTTGCACTTGCTTTCAATATCCTGCTGATTGTAAGTCTAAATATTTGATGTGGTCTTCTTGTCCTTAACCTAAATTAGTATTCATTCACACTTTTTTCCATCTCGTTAAACAGAAACTTCTATATATGGCGCAAGAACTTCATAGGCTATATTTAGTTAATTAAAAAGTTAATAATTTTGTGTAAGGAGTATATCAGGCCTTCCTGCCGTTGCCTTGATATTCCCTCTTTCAAACATATTTCTTTAAGCAACTTATACGCGTAAATGATAAGTTTTCTTTCTCAATATTTCAACAATTTAGCTATTATGACATTATTGCCCATACTTTGTTACCTAAATTTTCGGCACCGAAGGTGACCGAGTGAAAATCAAAAAGAAAACCAAAAAGTTGCTGCGCTACCACCTGCTTAGGTTTACTTACCCTGTCATGCCCCCTAAATAAGCAGGAATCCAAGGTGTTATATGAATGCCAAGGGGTAAAGCAGTTTGCAAGTCATACACAAAAAAAATAAAGATAGATTTAATAGTAACTCGGTTGAACGTTTATTGAAAGTAAATATTGAATAAAATAAGTATGCAATTTTGAATACAGAAAGAAATAATGACAAATAGCCCTACGATAGGACTCCAACACCGAACGCTATGGCCAACGCAATCAGTTTACACAACAATATAAAGGAAAATCTTATCCTAGGAATTAAATTAAATTTAGGAAAGTTTTAGAGTTACAAAAGAAAATAATTTACTGAAACAAATGCTAAAAATTTGAATTAATTGTACCAGCGATGAATAGTTCACCCTGTATATCACATGCCGAAAATTAATCGGTTGATATTATAATAAATATTAAAGAGTTAATCTGTTACACTGATTCAATTATACCCTCCGATCTATAATATGCGAAATTTCCAGAATTGTTGACTAAAATATTAAAAAAAAATAGAAAAGCTAATTGATCGGGGTAGTTATTTAACAATGAACGTTTTATTCGCGGACAGAATTTATTAATAAAGAAAAATATAGCGTGCAACTTAGCTTATGTCCCTCAAACGGCTGTTACGGGGCTTGGATGTGATGTCCTATCCGATTGAATCGTGACACTGGTCGGACTCGGTAATATACGAAAACAGGAGGTCCGTTGAATTCCCCAAGGGCGGTGCAGGAATAAAGAAAATCGCAGAAAATCTCAGCCAAGCGTGGGTGTTCGGATCCTCACTTAAAACGAAGTTGAAATTCCAAAACTCCAAAAATAATGCGACGATAAAGACCTCGTTAAAAGAAAAACGGGCTTTTTCAACGTAGCGAAGAAAATTTCAAAATGGCGTTGCAGACGCGTGGGTTCTTAAATTATCTCGAATTCATCGAATCCATCAGCCGTGGTAATCACATTCCACATCAAACACAAGCGAAGATACGGCCGATGATTATTTTCGGTAAACTTCCATTTAAATCCACATATGTGAGAAAATATCCAAAATTCCGAAGACAGGAAGAATTTACTCTTGAGAACACGTCTTAAACTATTTACCAAGATGAAGATGCCGGAAACAGGAAGCCAGACGGGAGAATACGTCACACACCCAATCGGAAAATAGGAAATAAAATTAGAAAACGAGACAACGGACATGAGGTGCCATCTAACGTCGAAAAGATGTGAACACAAAATATGATGATCTAAAAAAGAAAACAATCAATAGACAATCGATGCGTAGAAATCTGTAAAACGGATAAGTGAAGAACAAAACAGATCTAACCTTGAAAACTAAACAACTGTCAAAACATAGAGGATGATTTACTAGAATGAAATAAACAGAAACTAGGACCGAATTAAGTACAACACAAAATCTGAAGGTAATGAAATTAAAGATTCTCAAATTCTAGCCAACATGAGAGAAGAAAACACAAATTGAAAGGACCAAAATGAAACGATAACGATACCCGTTGAGGAGAAACAAAACATAGAGGCATCTCTGAAGTTAGAGGGCAGAAAGAAAAGGAAAAATAAAGATACGAAAGCTTGTCGAAAAGACTGGCCGAGTACTACACAAGGTAGGTGAAGAAAAAAAACCGTAACAACTTTTGTTGCTTCTAAGTGGCTGTATGTTATTCCTTATTTTCTTTGACTTCGGTAGACTTTCCTGAACTTTCTAATCACCCACTTCTCTGCCATCATTACGGTTCTTTTCTTCAATTTTTCTTCTATTATTTTGATTCAATGGCACCGCAAAATATTTTTCTATCTATTAATATCCCTTTCTCTAATTATGACCTATTCCTCTTTATTCCTATATATTTTGGCTTCTTACTTGGTAGCCTTTTATTTTCGCTTTAATGCTCTATTCTTTTTTGTATTTATTCTATCTAAATTTTTAGGGGCATTAATCCAACTGAAATAAATCACGGGAAAGTATTATCAAAGAATAAGCTGGACAGTTTGTGTCTTCATAAGTAAATAGAGTTAACTGATTACTCTGGTTATTGTTAATCAATAAACTAAATCTATTTGACGCGGGCAAATTTTGAATAAATAGGGTATCTCATATTTAGGTAATACTTTATAATATATTCAATACTTCTCACTACCTCTAGACGTTTTTCAGCTTGAAAGACTGGCGAAATATATGATATTGAATATTGATTTTATCCCTAGCCATATTATAAGTTGAATGGTATGTTATAAAACGAGCAATCAGACATTTTTCTTCACATCAATACTATTGCGAACCTATTCTGCCGAAAGAAAATCTACTCTTTGTACCTTATTTATTTTATAACTTCCCACTTCTGGTGCTAGCGTGGATTAGACCTTGAATCTTTACGATGTGTCACGTTATAAAATCTTTATGTCTTCACAGATGGGGTCTTTCAAGGTACCTTCACGAGAAAAAAGGTAGAGAAGGCAACAGTAATTTATCTTGCCCGAAACAGAAAAAATGTAAATTGTGTAACTGAAACACTTAGTCGCAATTGCACACATTGTTGTGTCTCAGTAGAAATTTGAATTTTACAAGGCAGAATCGTTAAAACGTAATTTGTAAGCTAGAATTATTTGTATGTTATGGTTTTCAACTATTTGTTTTATAAAGGTTTGTTCTGTTACTATCACCATCAGCCTTGTCTATTTTTTTTTTCGGTTTAATTACCAATCTATTAGTGTTTAAATCTATATAATTTGTCTAGACGATACTCGGATTCATCAGTGTCCGAAGCTTGATGGTGAGACAACTACTCTAAGTATTATTAGAACCAATTTTATCTCCCTTTGGAAAATGCGATTTACATCTTACTCGATCTAAATCAGAAGTTCTTGTTCTTCTTAAAAGTTTCTGTAGGATGTTAGGCATATGCGAAAGCAATGAAACTAGGTTTGCATTTGGAGTGGCGCTGATGATGCCAGATAGGTGGAAACTCGAGTTCGTTTCTAGTGCTATCTGCCTTCATTGCTTTTGCGGGTTGGTGATTCCATGGCATGGTGGCATTCTTTTGGTTAATTCTTTAGGTATTTTTCCTTTGATGTTTTTTAGAATCGGTAAGTGATCCTTTTAACTTTAAGCAAGTTTCTTCCACGCCAACATTTGCTTTCATGTGTTTAAAAGAACAAAAAATACCGATAGCAGCAAATTATCAGCTGCAGGTACGTACTAGTAGTTGAATAATGCAGATATGTTAATGTTATAGCTTTTCTCTTTTTTAACCTTCCGGAACACGCGCGCGGACTCCTTATTACTGTTACCAACAATTTCTATATACCATATCGAAGTTGTGATAAAATCTTTGCTTACGTAGGTATGTCAAGTTGAAGAAAACGGGAACAAACACTTCATTTTGTTAATATAATTAACCGTTTGTGCAATATTCTGTAATTGAGTTAATGTGTTCATCGATTACAGGCACTGCATTTGTGACAATCCGAAGTACATAATAATTGCGAACCTTGTGATGGATTGGCTATATACATTATTTATACTCAGGTCAAGATCGGTGTAGTGGGATGAGTAAAGATAGGGGAGAATTGTTTTCCTTCACAACAATCAGGGAATCGTAAACTGAACCCGGCTACCTAACGCAGACAACGTTGAATTTTGATTTGCTGAGAAAGCAAACGGATACAGAAAGAACCAACGGAATATAAAAGAAAATTTTCCTTGTTTGTTCAATGTTTTTATCAATAACACGGGACGCGTACTTTTCCTTGCAGGAATTGTTCGATGACTTCTAAAAAGAAAATAAAGTGAGCGGTAAAGGTTTGTCTACGGATAATTTTTTTTTAACGTATTTTAGAGAATATAGACAAATCTAATTTAATTCGGGTTTAGAGTAAATTTTAAAGAGGTATAGCATTTACTACGTTAATGGAACAAATACCGTCATGACCGTGGTTAAATCGTACGGAAGAAACTCTACCAATAAAAAGTACTTTATTAAATGCAAAACAGATTCAGGTACATCTTTCCCGATATTTTTTGGTTTCTAGTGCATGAAACGGAGTAAATAACAATGACGAGCAACGAAACAGTATAATAAAGTTTTTAACTTTGCAAACAAAACGGATGCAAAGGAGGGTGGAACAAGAAAAGTTTTTCTTTAAATGATTATCATAATTTGGAGAAAAAACTTTGTTGGGTTTTATATAACAACCTTTTCTGTTTTCGCTTTATTTTATTTTAGTCCTTTTTGTAATTCTGTTTTAAGTTTTAAAGTGATACCGTCATCTCAAACAATGTACGTGTGTAAACATTGAGAATAAGTTGCTCACTTATTTCCTTGCTATATATAGAGGTAGGTATTTTCATTGAGTTTTGGAATACTTCAGATCATTTAATTATCAGATCTGCAGAAATTGAGCGACATTTTTAAACAATCCTTCACAAAAAAATATATATTCAGGTTAATTTGGCAGTACGAATGATATATTCGTGTATGCGTCTCTCGTAAGCTATATACTATCAACTAAACGTGAGAGAACTATAGTAAGCTATAGTAAGCGATTCAATTATTCCGTTTCGCCATATTCATCTGTCAGGGACACTCTTACTAAGAAATATTCCAATATCCACCCAAAAATGAGAACGTGCTCTATATACGACTGAAGGAAAAAAAAATGGTGAAGGAGACATATCGTCTCGTTTGGCTGATTGGGGACATATTTTAATAGACCAAATTTAACAACAAACAACACCGTAGCCTGAAGGCTTATTGAGATCTATCTGTTCTTGTTACAGAACACGCTCTATTATGCTAGTGCCCAGTAACAGACTGTATAGGTCCCTATCTCTTTGTCTTGCCCAAGCAGTTGAATTTTCCTGTCATCCAGCGTCTTACAATTGTATAGTATATGTTGAGTTGCCTCTGGTTCCTTTTTACATAGTCTGCAGTCAAGGTCTTCATCAAACATCCCTATTTTGTGCAGGTGTCTCTGTGTTTGTGCAGGTACCGACATGAACTCCACAATTATCCGTAGCTGATTCATATTAACAGTAGTAGTTCTCCAGTCCTTCTCTGGTATGACTTGCTTATAAATTGCGCTCATATCTGGGTATGTTTGCTCAGTGCTTCATATACTCCTATACGTCGTTGGACCATGCTATTACTTATTCCTAAAACCGGTTCAGGTCCTTGGAGTGGCATATCTGCTTCTCGACGAGCGAGCGCGTTCGCTTATTACCCTCGATTCCTTGGTATCCTGGCACCCAAATCAGCTCTATCCTGTTTCGGAATGCTAGTTACAATAGTTTCTTGAGACATTCCAAAGCTAGCCCCGACCTCACTTCACGACACATTAGTGCCCTTAATGCTGCCTGGCTATCAGAATAAATACGAATTCGCTTATTTGTAGTACATATTTTATTGTTTTCTCTTGTACATTGCAAGATCACAACAGGCACACATATCCTGTCTGATACTGTGCACTTGGTTACTCCATTCACTCTTGTCTAGAATGATTATTTGGAATGGATTATTAAGGCAGTATCGTTTTGATATGCAGTCCTTTTACATTGCATCTTCCCTTGCACATGTTCTGTGATTACCATATGGTCCGACCTGTAGATAGTCATGGTCAGTATTGTTTTAATCTACACGCACCCATTCTGTCCTCACTCTGGATCACTAAGTCAAACGGCGGCAGAGTCAAAATAGCTTCAATAACTGCGGTAAGTGTAGTTTGCATCATCCGTTTCATACCTATACATGCAAGTCTTTACACCTTGCTCAGTTGAGTTGTTGCTTTTGTTTAAAGTGTGCGAAACCCGCGTGTTTAAAAATCAGTTTCAATACACCACACTATAAATCCAAATAAATGTTGTCTAAATCTTGATTTCGCAAGTGAGTCTCGAATCCACCGCGAGGTACGTCACTTTTGTTATCTGTATTTGTACATTATTTCCATTTAGATTTAGAAGTCTGAGTTCCTCCAAATTCCTTGTTTGCCTACTTACATCACTGCGAACAATAAAAAACAGAATATTTGGCTGATTTGAGTGTCTTTTAAAGAAGTATTGAAAAATGTAAAGAGATTTATTAAATAAAATGCTAAACAAAAAAGGCTTTAATCTGCACCAGAATTTCGATGGACAACTTGCAAAAAAGAAATGAAAACACAGACTATTTACCTAGGATGATTTTTTGTCAGATATTTTTGCAACATCATTAAAAAAAAATTGGGAGACGGGTTTTTCATAAATATGCTTTAAATTCCTTATTTCCAATGTGTCGCTTTGGAGAACTCATTTGTAGCAAATCTTCTGAATTTGGTCAGCTTTGGCATAATTGATAGAGCTAAAACGCAAAAGTTGGTGAGGCCGTATGCCGGAAAAATAAGCAATATAGTAAATAAATATCCTTATAGTTGTGTTTTCGTAGCCTCTTTCTTAAATAATAACTCCAATGCTTGTAGATATTTGGGCTTTATTATTGACTTAACTGTTGACAATTTCATAAATTTGACAATAAGACGTTTAACTGACGAAGGCAGAAAATTACTGCTGACAAACATTGGAGTTTCTATAAATATTTTTATTCTAAACTACATTGTAAAGTTCGCCTACCTTTATTGAAATTTACATTTTATCCCTTCTTTTCTACAATGAAGTAGAAACCGTTACACCAAAATTTATACACTTAACATTATAACATACTTTACACCAAAGAAAATTAGTGGCCCCATAAAAAATATTTGAGTATGTTTTAAAATTAAAAGATAACATGTAATAACAGACAATCTAAAAGCAAAAATAGTTTAATGTATATGATACTCAAAGATGTGCAAAGATTGTAGCGTAGTAATATTACATATACAAGATATCCGATTACTCCGCCTACACAATTTTATTAGTTCGGGACAATTATTTTTGAAATTTGTGGGTTTCCGAAACTATGGAAGTAGTCGGATATCTTGTGTATCTATATGAAACTCACTAATAAATAATTAGCACTAAATTTAGGCCGATTACGAGAATAACCAAGTAAGTAAGAATTAGAAATGCAGAACAATTTGAAAATATCACTTAAAATTATACATTACAAATTCTAATGTCAGTTGCTTTTGTTCCGTTTTGTATTGTTTCTACCAAAGAAATAGTTCTTTGTTTTAAAAAGATGTATATTTATATAAAGAATAATTCTTTGAGTAGAAGATATCAGTTTAAGATAATAAAAAATTAAGATCCTTTTAACATTGTTCTGCGACGACCATCGGATATTTGGAATACACTCCGGTAAGTTCTTAACCACCAGTTAAATATCCAACTAGTTGAAGCTGATTTCGAAGTACTACGACATTAAATGACCTACTCTTGTATTATCAAACAATTATCGAAGCATGGTGGAACTATCTATCTTAATTGAAAACAAACAGTTTTGCGGTCGCTCGAATCTACATATGTAAATTTCAATATGACTACATTATCCTGTTCGATGTTTGCCGATCCACCCTTTCCCGATAATGCATGGATGTTACTATTGATAAATGATCCTGCAAATTACAGTTGAAGAACCTTATTATTCCAAGTATCAAGCATTTCAACCTATTTCCCTTAGGACTGCAAACAGTCAGAATACCGAGTAAGACTCACAGTATCATATTACATGGTTTCTCCTTGTATTCTCAATAAGATTCGTATCAAAGTATAAGTTTTCAATTTCTCCTAATGTACAGAGAAACATAATCAGTAGTATGAATAAATAATAAAGTTAAGTATAAGTATTTTGGGATGGGTGTTCTAGTTGAGGGAAACTTAATATAAATTCTTGGCTTGAGACCCTTCCCGCATATAAAATTATAGATGCCCGATATTAATTCAACGCCACCACCCTTAATGGACAAATTATATGTCCGCAGCTTTTGCTCACATACGCATATTCACTTTAAGCCGACGAACGCTTAGCTGGAAATATGGTTTAAACAAGAAAGATAACTTGCGTGTTATCAAAATATAATTACATCGTTAAACACGTTTGCGAGGACATATAATGTAGAGCTACCCTCATCACTGTCAGGATGTTATTTATGTTGTACGATGTGAGGTTTACAGTGTACATATAGAAAAGATTTATAAATATTGAAAAATTGCCATATGTATACTTAGAAGTATGAAGTTGAAAGGAATGTCTTGTAGGCTTTTATTTTTTACTCCTATATATAGTTATATACATCTGTAAGTACATAGTATGTGGAATATATACATTATAAATGAAAGAGCTAGTTTTTTTATTTTGTTTGCTTCGTGTGTGAATTTTTTATTATGACAACACAGCGGAATATATACTTATTTTTCAATAGACTACAACATATTTTTTATGGACTTAAGTTGTATGAAAGTACTTTTTATACAGGGTTAGTTAAAGGTATGTAAGTGGTTGTCCTTAATAATCTTCTTAATAGATTAGTGTGCAATGAGAATACTTAATTATTTTTTCTTGTATTTGCACACCGGGATTACTAACTTCCGTAATATCCCTTTGTTACTAAGAATGACTCGCAACCAGTTTGACTTCTTATGAGAACTTTCAGGAATAGAAAACAAACTTTTCATTAAAATTACTTTAGCCCTGACAAAATATTCTTTCATAAAATATATAGGTATTACTAACGCCATATAAACTAAACTAGAAATAGAATTCACAATAGATTAATATAAGTTATTGTGTCTTTTTTTGTAGATTAATGAACAAACGATTTAGTAATGTAACAAATAGAAACATCTATTTAGAATTACCCCTTCCACGGTGAATCTTTTGTGACATTCTGCACATATTCTTGTAGTCTGTCAACCACATATCGGTTGCATGCTATTGATACTGGCTTGCTTTTTGCAATTATTATTAACTTGCAGTACACCAGAGACTTTAATTATATTTTCTTATCATCTAGTTTTGCTGTAAAATTGGATTAGGCATTTATTGATGCAGTCACGAAAATCATGGGATATCTTCAGGGCAAGACGATACTTCAGCAATGGTGCAGACTGTTGGTCGACTAACTACATCTTTAAATTGAATCTTGAAAGAGGCTTTTTATACCTGATGCTCAATTGTTGTGAGTTGTGTTAGTGGTTTCCTCATGGTGATTTAGGTTCTAATAGAAATTGTGAAAATGAATCAGATTGATATTAACAGCAGCGATGCTCATCATATTATCATAAAGAAAATTCGAGGAGCTACAGTTTAGTCTTCCACCCAATATTTCGGTGTTGACATAAACGGTGGCAATCGTCGTTTTCTGTTTTCTGTTTTTGTTGATTTGTAATTTCAAGTAGATTCTGGTTTTCAATGCTGTGATATGATTCTGCGTGATCATCACGTGGATACTGATGATGTCAAAGTACAATTAACTTTTATTCGATTTGAAAGCTTCCCAGAAAAGGAATAGACAAGGGTCTTTGGTTTAGAAATTTGTGATCTGTCCAGCTAGGTACTAACTGCTCTTTATCTTTTATAATTATATCGATTGCTGTATGTACTCGTCTAAAAGCGTCACTGGCAATACTGGTAAACCGTTGAGGCATGCTGGCAAACCGATTTCTCTTAGATCCAGCAGTATGCTCAACTAGGTTCAACGTGAAGTATATACTAGCAGCCTAATCGGAATGATTTGTACTTTTTCTCAAACGTGACGTTGCGTTATATATGTGTTTAGTATAAGTGTTACATATATATAATATTTTTTATGCCGTAGTTATTTGGTTTAGGAATGTCTGTACATCCCAAATGGATAATTGGTTCTAAATCCAACAAGCTGCTAATCATTTCTTAGATATGATGTACACGTATGATCTTTTAAACATTGTTTAATGGGCAAATACCAAAGATCGGATATTGACCAAAACTACTCATTTCTTTTTTATTGAGTATTACGGAGCACAATAAAACTTTGAATTGTGCAGAGTATCAGAATTCAATTGAATGTGCTTCATGACAGCGACGCAGTAGAAGGAACGAAACAAGGCAAATATTTTTTACACGTGGGAGCTACAGTAGTTTGATTTTATGTCTTCTACTTATTCCTCATTTGTACGTTCGTGTGATTTGAAAATTATTTATATCATCGTCTCAGTAAAGAAAACTTTGAAACAGGTAATTCTCAGGTTCTCTTGCAAAATGACCTTCCTTTGCGGAATCTGGCGCATCGTAATGTTTTGTGCACTTGTGCTTGACTTAGTGCTTTAAGGGGTACTTTTTTCATAAAAGCTTTAATCCCGCAAGTTTTCCTACATTCCATTTTAATTTCTATTGCGCGAGTCCTTTGTTGTTTCTTATCCCTTTCCACATCTTCTTATCGGACTTATTCCCTGGTGCTCCTTCTTTTACTGGGTTTTCTTCTCTAAACATTTTTGGATCCTAAAACTTTTGATTCAATACCTTCCGATTCTAAATTAGCGATTGTAGAATCCATTTCATCTTTGTCTTACGGAAGGTTTGGTAGAGATTCCCAATCTGCATCAAAGTCGTCGTAACTGGTTCAAAATGTCATTAATGCACGTTAGTATTATCGAGTTACGTTACGTTTTGTTTGTCAAATGCTTTTTGTTTGTTTTACTGTACCATGTGATAGAGCACTTTTTTTTCTTTAAATCAACATTTTGGTTTCGTTTTTTTTTTTTGATTTATATAAAATTTTAGACCTACTCTACCCTAAGGTGTGAGGAATGTTGCCAATGACTTTATTTATCTTCCCATATATGAATTTTTCCCACTTCTATCCGAATAACTATATGAAGTAACGAGCAAGTGAGTTGGAAAATTAAAGCTCCATGACCTAATCCAAATTTGGATAGTTTTTATCTTTTTTTTTTGTATTATTCCAGTGACTCCATCCACGTATTTAATAAATATTAAGTTGCATCACACCTAGCAGTATCAATTGCAAAAAGTTATAAATTACAATTTTATCCTCAAAAACATTTGTAATTGAACAAATTAAAGTAAGCTTTCAAATTGTCCTCCATCAGTGATTTGATAGTGATCAAATGCACCTATAAAAGAAGAGATTTCTGTAAAAATTTTCTCTGAGTCTCTTATATTGTTCGGGCAATTTCAATATTTTGATATTCGGTCTCATCGCGCCTATGTTTAAGAACTCTGCTATTTTCACCCCCGCCCCCTCTAAGAGGAAAAAAAAGAAAAGGAAACTGCTTTCCAGATATTAACGAACGCGATGACATAATGTGATGGGGCGCTACCTTGCTGAGAGTAGAAATTGAACTAACTTCATTTTGCAGTAACTGTAAAAGCAAAGCAAACTTAAATTAGTGTTGATGAAAAAACTACTGATGATATGACCCAGCAGATCTAAGGCTATCGTTTTTGCAAACGCAAAACTTCTACTGCGGAACACATACAACTACTGCTAGATTATGGACAGGAGTCTATAACTCCAGAAATAATGAAGATTGTAACACCAAAAGAAACACTCAGATTTGCGTTAAGCACTGAGGCTTTATACCTCAGCCCTTTTACAATACAATTGCCACCTAGATATTACAATACTATCCGACACAATTTAGGAAACCGCAAAGCCAAGAACCAGCAAGGATCTTCCGATGGCCAGTATCAGCGGTTATATCTGTTTACTTATGCAAAAAGATAGCTTTATCAGAAGAAAGGACCTTGTTGACAATCTATTATTCAATAAACTGAAACCAGTTGACTTGAAACTGGTCTTTACGGTTCAAGTCAACAGCCACAGAAGTAGTAGTTATCCCAGATGACTAAGGACGAACCGTCAGCCAAAAGCAGTTCCAAGAGGTGGTTTCAATCCGAAAATCAAGCAGTTATAGCATGGACAACGTCCTTGAAAGTCTACGTGTAAATTTTGCGTCTATCTCCACAACTCAGTATTACAAGAATATCAATTCCTCTACTTTCATTTAAATTCGCCGTTGCTAATATTAATAGCAAAAATTGCAAATTTATTGAAATATAATTGAAATATTTATGTCAAACATTACATACATAAACAATACAAAAAAAAAATATTATCGTAGATAAGAAAAGATGCTTTAGCGAAAATTAGAAAAAAATTAAATTTGCAAATTGCCATTAAAAAATATAACAAGTGCAACTTGAAAATAATTGAAGAAGAAATAATCAAGTTTTTTCAGATGTAGATAAAAATTAGAAACAAACTCTTATTTTGAGCATAATTTCCTAAAATGAATATTAACGACAATAAATCACATTCTCCCTAATTTTAACTGACCTTGTATATAGGTAAAGGTATTCGACTTATTCTGTTAATCTTCAAACATTTAGCTCTTTTGTATTGTTAGTACTTAGAACGATATAATCAATATCTTTGCGCCGGAAGATAAGAGAAAAAGGTATTTGGAAAATCCAAAAAGAAGCTTTTGCAATATGGATACTAAGACGAATTTTAGAAAAAGAGTTATAAGCCGTCTCAACTGCAATTAGAATTACATCAAAAAAGGCAAACATAAATCCGATCCTCTTATATCGTGGATTCTTGGACCTTTTTGTTTCAATTCGAATTATTTCTATAGTCGTCGTCCAGAATGAACGAAAGAAAGAAATCAGACCTCAGGAAATGAAAAGCGGCTCCGGCTTGAGCGGAAATGGTTTGAAAACGCCGCACCTCAACCTTTATCTTTAGTTTAAACGTTTCTGTCTTTCATTTTTGCTCGCCATTTTCAATTACGCCTTTTTTATTTATTCTCCGAATAATACTCTTGAAGAGGAACTTGGGTGGAAATTTAAAATTACGGTGTAATTTTCCATTATGGATATATCACACCATAGCATTAATGCCTTGTTTCTCTTCTCTTGAAAAATGTATAAACGGTAACTTCTTTCTTACTATAATAATAATAATAATAATACTCATTTATTTCAGACGCAATATACATAAAGAAAAAGGGTACATGTTTGAAATAAGTCACAACAAAGAGAAAAAAAAAATACTTATGCTAATAACATAAAAAATCATTAATGCTATAACAGCTAATTCTTAAAAGATAATCTTTCACTTGACGCTTAAATAAATAATAATTTCTAGCATTTCTAATGTCAATTGGTAATTTATTGTAGAATTTACAACCATTGTAATAGGTACCCTTCTGAAACGTAGCTGATTTGTGTGGTGCTGATAGTAAATAATTAGTAGTACCTGTGCTATAGACATGACAGACATTATGTTTAGAAAACTGATTCTTATATTTGTTCGTAAAGCATGCAATTTCAAGAATATATAAATCATAAACAGTTAACAAAAAATTATTTTTAAAAACATCTCTGCATGAATCCCTATATCCGAGTCCGAATATTATTCTGATAGCTCGTTTCTGCATTAGAAAAACCCTCTGTATTTCAGATGAGCTACCCCAATGGATAATTCCATAGCGCATACAAGTCACAAAATTACAATGGTAAAAGGTCTTAATCGTTTCAACGTTACAGGTTTTATGCAGTTGTCTCATAGCATAACATGCTTTTGACAAGACACCACACAAAGATTCAATGTGAGGAACCCATTTTAAACGTTCATCTACTACTATCCCTAGAACTTTACTAGACAATTCCAGAACTAATGTTTCGCTGTTTATGTTTAGACTAGTAACAGGTTTAACTTTATTGTGAAAATAAATACATTTTGTTTTTTCATGATTAATAATTAATTTGTTGGTAGCCATCCACTTATTAATATCATCTAAAGTTGTTGATAATTCTTGTAAAATATCTCTGAGATTTGTTGCACTGTGAACTATACTTATATCATCAGCATACAATATTATTTGGCTTGGTAAAGTTAACCTTCTAGGAAAGTCATTAATATAAAGTATAAACAAAGTAGGGCCTAATACGGAGCCCTGAGGAATACCCACAGTAACATTCCGGCAACTAGATTTCTGACCAGCAATCATAACAAATTGTTTTCTTCCCATCAAATAGGAATGAAACCAATCTAATGTGATACCATTTATACCATAGTGTGTTAGTTTATGCAATAGAATTTTATGGTTAACCAAGTCGAATGCTTTTGACAAATCTATAAATAGTCCAATGGAAATTTTATTACTATCTAAGTTATTGTAGATTTCTTGTAGAAAATTAAAAAGTGCTGAGTCTGTACACTTATTGTGTAAGAAACCATGTTGATTTGTATAAAGCAAATTGTACTTTGTTAAATAATTTATAATTCTTTTGTTCATTAGAGATTCATATATTTTAGCAAATACCGATTGTAAGCTAATAGGACGGTAATTTCTAAATTCATTACAGTCACCTCTCTTGTGTAAAGGTTTCACTACAGAGATTTTAAGTTTAGACGGAAAAATGCCTGTATGAAAAGAAAAATTAATTAAATACGTTATCACAGAAGTAATAAACGGCATACTTTGTTTAACAATGAAAGCACTTATATTATCATAACCTGTAGACTTAGAGGTACTTAAATTTTTAATAACACTATCATAACCATTAAAATTTCTTTCGTGAAATATTTAAGTTCCTATACATTGTTGCTCATTTACTGCTATAAAGTACAATCGCAATATAAGTATCAGGTGCACAGTAAATAATTATTATTCTACAGTATTTTTATGGTGACATCATTTTACAAGTAAGCGTGCTGTAATCATTTGGTACAAACTCTAAATTTACAAACACGAATGTACTCGGATAAGGTTTCTCTATAAATGCCCTTTCTAATGTGAATATTACTGTTAATACTGTAATTTTATCCAAAAGATGCTGCTTAAAGTTGTTGGAGGAGGATTGTATATGAATATGATCTCGTACGCATAGCTGCACCAAGCATATACAGTTCACCAAGCTAGGGTGTATTTAGAATAGGGTTGCCATTCGTCCCGATACGTCATCACCGTTATTGAGAGTGGAATCCCGACGACATAGAAAACGTACCGATATTTTACTGAATCATTGTTAGAAATGATATTTCCCTATGTTTAATACGAGTCATTGGGAATCGCGCAAGCGCTTGGCACCATAGCGCATGCTACGGTGTCAAGCGCTTGCGCTATTGCAATTTGCTTGTCAGTTAAATTTTCATTACAATTGATTCGCTCATCATTGCTGTGTGTTGTGAATGTCATATTTAGCTTTCATTCGAACCATCATTTTGAATTTTTGTTTAGCCTTGATACTAACTAATATTTTAGTATCTATTATTCAGGATTATGACTCCACCAAAAAGGAAATGTCATTTTAGCGATGACTACCCAAAGAGTGGAATTTTATTAAGAAAGGTAGGACAAACGAAGAAGCATTTTATATAATTTGCAAGGTATACATTTCTGTAAGTCACGGAGGTAAGGGTGATGTCAAACATCATAATGAGACAACTAGTCATACAACTAAACTGCATCTTCATCCCGTAAAATAGATTTGGAAATCGAATTTGGAATCTGTATCGTTTATTGTATCGGTACCGAAGCGAGCAACCACAGAGCAAAGGTATACAAACAAAATTATTAAGATTGCAAGCTTTACCAGATAAAAGTTCTGATAATATTTTATTATTATTGTTTAAAATCATTACAAGACTTCAATATTTCCTCGGAGAAGTTATTGGTGTTCTATTGGGACAACACAAACACAAATTTTGGTTGAGCTGAAAGAAGAGGGCTGCGCAATGTCTTTTAAAAAATAAAGATGGAGCCTCATACATAAATAGAGGGTGTTAGTTGTCCTGTTCATATATTGCATGACTCTAACTCACCGGCTGCGAATACATTAACGATTGATTGTGAAATAGTTATCATCAACGTTTTTAAATATTTCTCAATATCTACCGTTAGAACGGAGGCTTAAAAGTTTTCGCGAGTGTGTAGAGATCTCATTCCAGACAGTGATATCTCAATCACGTACTAGGTAACTTTCCCTAATGGCGGCCATAGACAAAATTTTAAAAATGTGGGAAGCTCTCAAAGAGTTTTTTGATAATGAACCAAATGCACCGAATATATTGATTGAGTTTTTTAGAAATCCTATGGCAAAGCTATCTTTTTCTTTTATACATGCGCAAGGTTTTCTTAACCATACACTTAAAATTTAAAAATCCGAAATTACAGTTCTTGAAGTCAAGGAACTCATTGATAATATCAAAAAAAAAGAAAAATGTTCCAAGGGAGTAAAACCTCAAATTTTATGGAGATGATGGCTAAACAACTAATGAATGATCTAAAAAAGACAAGCATATCCTGAGCTTGTTTACTTAAAGGAAATTGCGCAAAAACATACAGGAAGCGAAAAATGGAAAACTAAAAGTATGAGTGAGAGATAGCTAAAAATCTTTCAGGCTGAGACATCACATAAACTTATCGAATTGAAGAAGATATGTCAATATATTTTTAGTATTCCATTGCCATAATGCGACTGTAGATCGCGTGTTTTCATTAATGGTCGCACAGTGGACTGACGTACGGAACCGCTTGGGCATTGAAACAATAGAAGCTATTTTAAAGTGTAAATGTAATTTTAATATGAGTAGTGGGGAATTGTATAAATTTGTAAAAACAAATACACAACTGCTATCGCAAGCTAAATCATCGAATAAATATAAAAAAGAATAATTATTTTGTATACGCTATAAATATTATATTTTTATGAACTTATGCTATTTTTCTGTTATACTAATTGCTTATTTTAGAAATATAGTTTTCCATATATCCGAGCCTCTATTCGCCTTTATCTATAGAAAAACGACCCTTATTAAAAAGTCTCCAGAAAGTATGATTAGGAGTACATTTGTCCAAAATTATCTCAGTTTATTAGTATAATACTACATGTTTCGGTCAAATTATTAGTAAGTATAAGTATTAAAAATCTTAACTAGTAAACTTGATGGAAGGTATTCTTTGATCTTCTTTATATTTCCCCTAGGTACTATATCCCCTTCAGCAAAAAATAATTATGAATATTAATAAATTATTATCAAAGATTCATTTTCTTGTATTTTCTTCTATAAAGATTTCACCATTATTTTTGTAGAAATATCTTGTGAGCATAAGCAGGTTGTATTCGAAAAATAGGTTTGCTGTCTGGATTAACGTTGAGGAAAAGGTGACGTATGAACAGCAAAACATCGTGTACATACACACTACACCGATTTACTGCGACCTTTTTTTAACAAAAAATAATAATATTGGTGTACTTTTACAATGAAATACTATAATCACAAAATTGTTAGTTTCCAGCTTGATGTACGTTTCCTTCGCTACTTGCAAAGTTACAGTAATATCTCAGGAGTACAAAAGACCTGAAACATTGCTGTAATATTCCTTTACTGTGTAGTTTTGACAAAACATGAAAAAAATATCGACCTAACGAGCAGGTGCGGCTGGTACACGGAGAAAAATTTATTATTAAGGTGGCACCAATTGACGCACATTGAACAACAATTTGTGGGTAAATATATGACAACAACAACCATTATTCAATACAACCTAAAACTTGTTGTCGAAAAACTTTGTTAGAACTGCCACAAAATTTGGAAGGATATAATCCCAAAACATGTTACAATCAACCAGTTGCTTGTTGTTTAACGAATCACAAAAATATGGTGTTTTCAACAAAATTGTGTGAAATACAGTATTAAAAATTGTTTATCACTACCAAAGCAATTTGAAACTTCAACAGCAAGTTGTGGATATTTAACAAACAATTGATTTTCCGTCATCATTTTCTATGTTTATAGTGTCACTTGATTTTGATTTTTGTAATCGCAATTTCTGTTCAAAGCGAACAATATTTTAGTAGATTCACACACAAATTCGGTGCTGTCTTAAATGTAAGCTGTGGAGGGTTTAAGTAAAATATCAGTATAGGATAACACATTTTTTTATTAATAATTAACAAAAAAATAAACAAGATAAATTCTAAAACTGGGAAACACTAAAAATGAAGATTAAAATTTCAAATGTATCTAAGTCTTATTTTACAAAGGTCTCAAGGCAACGTATATTCTAGGTCGTTTTGCAACTTTTAAACAGGGGAAAACACTAGGTAATTTATCGAAAGGTTTAATGTACTCATCATTAGCAATCTGTACTTCGTACGCATAATATTCCATTCAGCTAGCTTCTCTGTAACAAAATTATCCATATCTAAGAGTCAGTAGACGTCAGAAGTGAGCCAGTTTTCTTCAATTTTAATACACTGTCGTTCTTTTACACAAAACTAATAAGCTAACACAATGCCACAACCGAAAATATATGGCATCGTCTACTCCGCCTGGTAACTAGCAGACTAGTCTGTTTCTTCAAGGCTATGTAAGACCAATGAAACACGCGGTTAGAATCACGTGATACTACTGTCCATGCCGGGACTTCCCGCATCACAAGTTGTAATATCGACAACGTCAACTACAATTGTGTGTAATGTAAATATTTCTTGACTGTACTGGTTTGAAAAATTGTGTTTACATCTACTTCGCTTCATCGCACACGTTGTTCTGTATTTTAGATCTGAAATAACTACAACTATAATGTTATCCCCAAAGCGATTATTTGTACCGTAAAATATTTTAACACCACCAAAAGTGTTGTTGGTGGAACAAAACAAAAGTTTTGGAATATACTTACAAAACTTTACTGCAATACCAATTTATTTTTGAACCGATTGCAATGTAAGGACAATACTTTTTTTGTTGGATTTGCAATGTCATTTTTCTCCGTGTAACGTTCGCCGGTAGTTCATTCATACAATTATTAGCGGTTTATTAAGGGGAATTGTACACTACTGGTAGCGAAATAGTCTTAGCATCTGATGCCCAAATCGTTTCGATGACTAGGTTCAACCTTGGAACGAATCCTTGCCGGTACAGTGCTGGTGAGTCAGCGTAAAAATAGAAATAGTATAACACATGAGTATGCACAAGGTAGTACAAGTAAAATACTTATTCATCGTAAAATAAACAACCACCAGGAATTGTTTGCACGAGCAGTCTGATGGTACGCAGTTGTGTTTCAGAATACAGTTGCTCATTCATTCGTTATCATTTTTTATTTCAATTATTAATATATATTTTTGCTAAAAATTAGTTTTTCAATATTTCTTACTAATTAGGATTTCTTATTGGCTTTCAATATTCGATTGATATAATTGTATCTATAAAATTTAGTACAAGAAGTGGTAAATGCTTGTTCGATGTCAAACGAGCTTAAGAATAATTTAGTGAGTATTGCTGACAGTTTAGGATATAGTTCCTAAAGAAATAACTTAAAATCAGAATTCAACAATAAAACAATTTTCACGCAATTTTTGAAGGATTATAAGGATAGCTAAATCTACTTTTTAACACTGTTAGTCTTATCTAGGTGTATTGATGTATGGATGTATAAATCTATTAAGGCTTTTTATTGCAGATTCTGCGATCGTTGGACGTAATAGTGAAAAACGACAAGGTCGTCAATAGATCGGTAAAGTTGTGTTGTACATCATCTACATTGAAGGGACTGTACTAGGATATTATTTCTTCAGTACTTACTCATTGTGAATAAAACCTTACAGAAGAACTTTGCCACTAAATACTAAAATTATAAAAATAAACTGGTGAGGCTGTCTCACTTGGAAAGGGGAAAGAAAATGTGGGATGTTACTCATTTTTCACTATTTTGTAATATTGTTAGAAATTACAAATTCCAAGATATCTTCAAAAAGTATACATATAATATCAATGCTGCCGGTAGAGTGCACTTAAATAATTGCTTTCTATTCATGTTCATAACTGACTTACAGTAAGTAGCTTCGTTGGCACCATCGCCTTTGTGTAATATAAATAACCCGTTTTAGAAATAATTTCTTATTAACGTGACATCCTCCAACCACAGATGAGTTCCAATTTACCACCAGATTATGTTCACCCTCACTGTTTCGATATTTAAACAACAAAGCAATAACTTCGCTAATAAAATACTGCACCGAAACACATAAATAGGTTATAAATTGTATAACGTTTATTATAGCCCAGAATCTTCTCCATGTACTCAATCCCGTTTATTGGGGAATCCGCTCGAAGATTACTTAATGTGTCTCATTCAAGCAGTTTTATACGTGCATTATTAATAAATATATTACCGTTTTGAGCTTCTACTCGTAAAACTACTGCTTCTATTATAATGGACGCTTCCATGAATATAAAACAGCAATAAAGTTGTTTATATGTCTTCATGTGATTATGTCTCCCCATCGTCTATAGTTCTGTACGGATATTAAGCAATGATATATTTTTGGAAGCTAATATAAATGTTTACCAAGCATCTTGGTAGTGATTATATACGATACCTGTCTGTTTAGAATAGAATCGAACGCATTATTACTAGGGTTGTTCTCAAATTGTGGTAGAAAGCCGTAAGTTGCCATACAAAATAAACTAAAATATAAATATTTACTATGGATGAAGTACATCAACTACAGTAGTCATTGCAATAACAAACTACATATATGCTATGTACGAGTACTTAAGCTAGGCGAAAACTGTTGGAGTCACTCGACGCCTCACTGTGGTATATGACAAAATATATTTATTCAAGATTTTTACTGGTGAAATTGGGGTATTTATTTGATAATTTAGCATTAAAATGTTGTTCAATATACAACCTGGAATACTTAAAAATACTTGTATAATATGGAGGACTGAAGATGTAATATAAACTAAGTGTCTTATTCTTTATTAGTTACAGTGGGAGTTAGAAAAATGCGCAGAATTGTGTATCACAGTGTATCCGGTAAAATTAACTAACTGTCTATCTTTCACATTGTCTTTAATTTCTAATAATGAAGTGATAAAAACAGTCTTCCCTCGTTACCAAACATTGCGGGTGACAATTTGTTGTCTATGTTCTACCACATAAATCCGTTGTAAAATTTAACTGTGTGACTGTTAATCATAAGGAATTGTACTACGCTATGTATGATACAACGGCTACCTGTCTTATAAGTACATAGATTGGGTGTTCCTCAAGAGTCGAACACTGGACCGTTCAATTTCAGGTCAACAGCGACGAAAGCTATGTATCATACAATGGCTACCTGCCTTACAAGAACATAGATCGGGTGTTCTTCAAAAGTCAAGCACTGGGCAATTCAGTTTCAGGTCAACAGCGACGAAAGAAGCACCCCTGAAGATGACCCATGCGAGTGTAGACAAAACGTCGGCCAGGACACAGCTTCAACCAGGAAGCCAAGCAATGTATACTAGTCTGCTCTTGTTTAATTTGTGTATTAATAATCTCACTGGCACTATCATTTGTACTCTCCTGGCATATGCTGATGATTCAAAGATATGTTTTGAATTTACAATAGCATATTCTTTCAGCAAATTGATAGCAATTTGATAGCTCACAATGAATGGTGTCAATCCTGTACTAGAGGTATAATATGAGTAAGTGTTGCTATATTATCTTCGTATGATATAAATAGTAGCGATATTGAACAAAGGGAAGCTCTTAAAGATATAGATGTGTTTTTTTATTTCAGGGTAACTTTTATGCCCAACTCAGAGCATTTGTGCTGCTTGTTACAAAGCTGTCCACCTGATGCATCAGTTTAGCGCATTTACTACATTCGCATATTCTATGCATCAAAGCAAACATTTATCACGAAGACATTTTCTACACGATTTAGCTATTGAACAAATGGAATTCATGACGTAAAATTGTTGATAATAGGTTAGAGTATAAGGCGGTATTTGGGATATTTCCATAGATTATAGGATTGTTTGAGGGGCCCTAAAAAGGATTGCATATTGTCAATTCCCGCTGTTTAGTGGCTTACACGCTTGGCTATCAGTCACGGGGACACAGGTTCAAATCCCATTCTGGTCAATTGCAATAACAGATTCTTTCCAGGGTCATAATTGTAATTAGGAGGGAGATTTAGCTCTGCTGGGGTGCCTGGTAGGTATCAATTACTTAGGTTTCATCCACTCCACGTAAAAGAAATTGCAAACTGCAAAAAAAATTAAATATACCCATGCATTTGTCAGGATTTATGTACTTTCGTTTTTAAGTAAACTATCGATTCTTTTTCTTATTACATATACCGGGTGCGGCGAAACAGACAGTACAGTTTTGAAGTTAGAAAAATGGGATTTATTTTTTTTTTATTCGGCACATCATGCCGTTTTATACATTAAGTCCTGCACTCAAAAAACTTTTCTGTAAAATTACTGTAAAATCGATGGTAACAAAGTTGCCATCGATTTTACGACTAAACTTACTGGGGCATCGGTAAAATTAAACAACACTTATATATATATAGTATATATATTGCTATTTTTCTTCCTGGCCTGTATCATATGTTATAATTTTATTCGTGGACGAACTTTTATTAATCTCGTCCACGAATAAAATTATAATATATATAATATATATACATATATATATATATATTATATTTATATAACAACCCGGAAATTTACACTTGTAAGTTTTTTGCGTCTCTAAAATTATTGGGCTGTTTTAAAATTACGTGGTAAAAATATAAGCACTGCGACATTTAGCAAACTCGACAGTATTTTTAGTTGTAAACAATTGTTTCTTGCGTGTCAGAAAATGCAGGCATTTCGTATAAATATTATTTTCTTCCAAAATACTTTTGTTTTACTATGAATTGTGATCGGCATTGGAAACACAAACTACAAATAAGTATAAATATTTTAATTTCACTAAGGTTAAGCACTAATATTGGGTAAGCCGGTCAAAAATGCAAATGAAAACTCAAATCACAAATTTTCCAAAATACATGGAAGATTTCCTTTCTAATGTTTTGGATTTTTAACGACCTACTCTTATTTGAGTTATATTCTTTGAATTTTTGAGTTTTGATTATCACATTGTTTGGAAAACTTACAGTGTCATCGATGAAGTAGAAACTCCTTAACATTTTGAGTAATTTTACATCGAGGCTACATTACGCTTTAAAATTCCTTCAAATAACGAGGAATTTAAAAAGTACACTAAATATCGGTGTGATTTTGCTTTGTTAATGCATGTAATTCGACTGTAACTCATTGGTAAAATTACAATTTTTTAGAGTGTGAAGATATCAGAAAGATGATGGCCCTCACCAGTGATATATGCATGTAGTCGATTTCTGAAGTTTTCGATCGCACTTTGGCACATGCCGGTATATCCCATGTGATAGAGGTGCTGTTGTGTCAGGCAAGTCGTGTCAGCCATTATTCAGTCGTTATCATGGTTTGGTTAGTAGAACACCGAGGCTTCGCCGTCCGCACGTTTTTTGAAAATGGCCGTTCGTTCGTCGCCACCCAGCTTCCGGCTGCACTTTAATATTGCGCGCTGTGAAACCTTCCTTCACTGTAATTTAATCACGAGTTGGGTTAGTACATTGGCAGAAACTGGTTCCACACTAAGACGTAGGGATTTAGGAAGACCTAAAACGGTAAGAAAATCCGAAAATATTGAGAGAGTAAGAGAAGCTATCGACGGTTGCCTGTGGGCTCTGCCCAGAAACATGCAACGGCATTGGGAATTTCTGACCGTTCTCTCAGGTGGATTTTGCATAAAGATTTAGCATTGCACCACTACAAAATTATGATTGTTCAAGAGTTGAGTCCCCATGAAATGTTGAACCGGATCCATGCGAATGCAACAATTCACGAGATACCTCTTCATTCCTCAAAAGTAACCGTGTGGTGTGCGATTTCAAAATTTAGCGTGATTGGGGAATCGTAACTGCCACCGCTTACCGTTGGAGCGGCCAGCATGCTGGAACTTTTTCTTGAACCTCGATTGAAAACTCTGTGGGTGGAAACAGATCTGGGAGACAGCTGGTTTCAGCAGGACGGGGCTACGGCCCATACTGCTCAAGTTTCAATGACAAGACTGCGATGGATGTTCCCTGCGCGCCTAGTCTCTCTGAGGGGCGACCTGTGGTGGCCCGCGTGCTCACCTGATTTAAGCATTTGCGACTCCTCCTTGTGGAGCTATCTGAAGGAAAACATTTTTAAACATCAGCCTCACAACTTGGAAGAACTGAAGGATCGAATTCAGGAGGAAATTTCCGCTAAACCCGTCGAGATGTGCCAAAATGCGGTCGAAAACTCAGAAATCGCCTACGTGCATGTATCGCTGCTGGGGGCCATCTTCTTTCTAATGCCATCTTCACGACTTGATGCATACAGCGGCATGATGTACCGAATAAAATAAAAGAAACCCCCATTTCTCTGATTTCCGTTTCTGTTTTGCCACACCCTGTACTTCCATTAAAGTTACAATTGAAACGTAAGTGACGCGGCGTTAACTGGATCAATAAATCTTAAAACAAATTTCGACCAATATTGTATTCTTTCTGTAATCTAGACGGTATTAGATAGTTTTCTGTATGCAAGTACAAGATTATACTCATATATCTCGTCTGTAAGGCTTTTGGTTTAGTGAGTTACTTGTACCAATTTGTATAACCGCCTTTGCAAACAATAATCTTCAGAATTACGTAGATGGAGGATGATAACACAATTCAGTATAGCCGGAAAGTTGCAACTTAGCAATTATTTCATTAAACACCGAAATTGATCATAACCGTAGAACTTGTAACTATGAATATTCATCAAGCGGGAGGAGATTAGAATATCTCTAAAGAGAGTTTGTTTCCTCATACTGGTATATACTACTACATACCAATTCTAATTAATACGAAGCAATCAAATGAATATATTATCCTCCCGTTCGCAATCTTTTTGTTAAAAAATAGCAAGTCCAGTTAAATTTCGCTTTTGTTAACGATGAAATCGTAAAAAAATATATGAATGAAAGTGGCTTTCGTTCGATTTCAGTTTAGAGCTTTTAAGAGAAGTGAAAGTGACTTTTATGATAAAATATAAGTTTACCATCCATATTCCATTAACTACATAAAAAAAATCTATTAAAATGTGCTCCTGCTTTTGTAAAATTTTTCGAAGGTTCCTGTGCGAAACCGTTTCACCCTTCTTAAAATATTTTATTAAAGTCGTTCGGCCAGAAATAGGTCAACAAAACACGCTTTCAGTCCATTCTTCGATAGCAATATATTCGCCATTTAACTGTAACTCTTATAACTTTCATCTTTAATATCAAAAACTTCTATTTTAATGCAGGATATACAAACAAGCAAAGCTTTACTCAATAAAGTGAGAGTACTTTATTCAGAGAAACCTTCTTTACTGCACACAGTCGGTTTACCAATGCACGTTTAATTTCAAATAGTTATGAGTATGCAAATTACTTATGTTCTTTCCAGTAAAATGTAAGTGCACGACATACTTTTACTTCGTCTTTCAGAGTTCGAACACACGTACTAACCTATTGTTGAACAAAAGTTAATCTTAAATCAAGTAATAGATAGTTCATGTTCAGTCATTAAAAAAGAAAATGGTGCTAGAAGTTTTCTAGTTCAGAAACTGGAACAAGTGACCACTAATGATGCAAGTTGCGAAGTTTTAATTCGGCTGCGCTCCTACGAGAGTTATCGCCGCTGCGGCTTCTCTATTTAACCAGAAATTTATTGCGGAAAATTAAATGTGTGTTGTTGAATTCGGCTTAGATTCAATGGTTTAGGATGATTTATTTGGTTCGGAAGAATATAGACAAAAAGTACTATTCTGTTCGTTGAAATTGGGTGCATTAAACGTTTCCTTTCACAACGGGGTTATTTACCTTGGCTTCTATTATTTTGCAACTGACAGATAATTACTTAAAAAAATTCGAGCTTATTTTCGCTAATAAATTACTTTTAAGTAATGCAGTCAAGTGTATGTTTGAATCATAAGTTTTTACATTTATTGGGATCATTCACAAACTATAAGCACCTAAATAGGCGAACCGTTCTCAATCTGGGATTTACATCTACTTTTTATTTTCACTGAGTTTTTTATACATTTATTCTGTAGATGACATATTACCTAGTCATCTTCATGTATGTAAACTTATGAACGTATCTTACTTCATGTATTAAAAATATATTGAATTATTTGTTAGCTACATAGCAAAGTTGTATTTTCTTAAATGGAACACTTAGTATTTTATCGAATAGACCACGTCATAAGATGCTAAATGCTTTTGTTCGTAAGTTGTTTGGTTATTTATTGTTTTATCTGGAAATAGACCCAATTTCAGCGAATTACTGCTTCACCATCTTAAAAAGTTCAATTTCATTCAGTATTCTTTCATCGCCTATTTGTTGTCCTACACATATTTGCTTCTAGAGTGTGTTCTAATATAGACAAAATGTGATAAGATATGTTTCTTACAAATCTTTTTTAATAAAACACTGACCTAGCAGCAGTTACAAAATATTGTTGCTCTCATTTCTTCCGTTGATTTGCATCGTACACTATTGCGTCTAATTCAGATGTCCTCGGCTAATTATATTTATATTCTGGCATGTATTTTATACATCAGCTAACCACCAGTGATGCTATTTGTTACAAATAAGAGAAATACATATTTATCTCAGTTTTTAAGTGAAATTACTATTTCAGTGTGTGAACAAAAAGTAAGGAGTAAATTCTATAAAAATATACTGGTGAGCAAAAAATTGAGCATATTGAAATTATGAAGCATTTTTAGAATGCTCTGTTTTAACCTTATATTTGTAAATTATACACCATAGTAGGCGCCGAATAATTTATTTTTTGAGAAATATCATCTATCATACATATTGTCTGTCATTTATTACGTATTAAGTGAAGATTTACATTTAGTGGTGTTTCTTTTCTTGGTTTAGACTTAATTTCTTTCCGTAAAACTTGTCAGTCACACACTGTAGTGTATTTTACATGTTATATTGTCGTTAGATTCTGTTGTTCAGACTAGAATTATAATGTTGAGGTAAGATGGCCGAAGAGAACGCGACACTGCAAGAATTGTTGGTAAAAGCTTTGTGCTGTACCGTGTAAGAACGCTACGAGGAGTCTAGACCAAAAAACCAGGATCTGAGCGAAAAAGAGTCACCAAGCAAAGGGATGATAGCTTTTGGTGTCTGCAAGTTTGCAGAATAAAACAGCTTCTGCGATTTTGCTACGAAATCAACTCAACTCACTCGCGCTGATGGATATTTTTGTAGAAGCATGGCTACGGGTCCGCATTGCAACGCTGATATCGCGTTGCAAGGTTGACCTTTCTCCGAACTCATCTGTCGTGAAATGCTGTGAATTGTAGTGGGGTACTGTTTCCAAATGAATGGCGTTTTTGCTATAATGGGTCAGACGGATGTCCGCGAGTGTAGAGAGGAACCGTAGAAAGATAGGCTACAGTTTGCAATGACGAGCGAGTTCTATTTGAAGGCGGATCGGTTATAGTTTCGGCAGGAATTGCTTCACAAACACTCATCTTTATACAGAATGGTAACAGAGGTTCTAGAATCGCTTTATGCCCTTGATGATCACTATGGACGAGCTTGAAATTATCATGCGAGATAATGGTAGACCTCACGCAGCTAGAGTTTTCAGAGAACATCTGGATGAAGTGGAAATTACGCAGTTCAATGAATCCCATCGAACATTTATAGGATAAATTCAAGAACTGCCCAAAAGCTCATAACAGGAATATGATAGTAGTATAGTATACTGACAGTATGTCTCGTAGACTTCAAGCAGTTATTAACGCAAGAAGAGGACATACACGTTATTAGTCATAAGTTTCTTTTTTATTTTATTTTTTTCGTTCCAATTTAGTCCTAAGAAAAAAACTCGAACTTTCAACGTTTAAAACGTAAATATCTTACTCTTTCGGAATAAATTATAAAACCAAAAATAAATCTGCCTGTGTGACTTTTACGTTTTTAGTGTGGTGGCTGAACGTACGACGCAGTTCACATAAATGTGCTGACTTCATATGTAGAAATTTCCAAATTTTAGTGGGACTGGTACAATGCGTCATTAGATGTCAGTATCTAGGGTCAAAGCGGATTCCATAACCTGAAACTTTGCAGAGCAACAAACAAGAAACAAACAGAGTACCTTTATGCTTTGCACAGTTTGTGTACGTATGGATATCTAATATTGTTGGCGTATTGACTTTCACGTTATAGTTGTAAATATGAGTCAGCATGTAAAAATAAATGATTTTTGTTGATTAAAGCAATATCTACTATTACATAAAGAGTGAATGTGAGTTTGTTAGTCAATTTGTTTGTTCGAGGTAAGTCCCAAAACTTCTGGGCCACTTATTAAAGTGTTTTCTCTTTTAAGAAAGATGCGTTGTTCCAGGTGGACATAGGCCAATTTTATTTTAAAATATAGCGGGTCTGTAAGATATTCCCATATCTTGTCACTCCAGCAGAAAGGGGTTTGATGGAAAAGAATGAACTCAAAGATTTCTAAATATTAAAATTAGTTTTTTAAAGCGCAGAGTATTAATTTTCTTTGCAATAACAATGGAACAAATGTTCTTATCCCATCACGGAGAGGGAGGATTGGTTGACTGGGGCATTAAATGTTCTTTTCAATGCTGCCGCATATGGTAGCAGATCTAAAATAGATTAGATTAGATTAGTCTAAGTCTAAGAACTTTAATAAATTGCAATAGCTGTGATGGTTTCAAGGAGGGTATTTCTCACTCGGTTTCTGCTTAATTCTAGCAGGGTTTTTGCTCTTTTCTTACTGTAATTTCCAAGGAATATCTTGGAATGTCTCAGACCAGGGAGATTCTCCCAGAGGGGAGCTCTGAAATTCTCCTCCCAGTCTTTGAGTTCTTTTTTGTAGGTGCTCATCCCTATGCCACAGAACGGCTCTGGTGCCACAAACGAAGTTGTGGCGGCCCTCCTTGCTAATAGATAGTGCAATTTTGTTTTCAGCTTTGTTTTCTTTGCCTAGGTTATTTAGTCTGTCAAGACATTCCCAGGCTAATTTAGAGCTGATGGTATTAGAGTTCAGTGCCATTATGGCTGCTTGGCAATCGGAGAAAATCACAATGCTCTGCTTCCGATAGTTCCTTTTAAGGTTCAATTGAGCACATCTTCCAATTGCATTACTTCCGCTTGGAAAACACTGGGGTATGTTCCCACTGGCTCTGAGTATTTCGTTCCTGGCCCGAATACCCCTGCACCTGTTCCTTTATCAGTTTTGGAACCATCCACATACATGGTAGTAAAGACTGTTTAGATGTTGGTTTGCGTAAGGCCTTATGCGAATCTTTGGTCCTTTCAAGATTAAATTTTTGCATAAGCGTTTATTATTACTGCTTGGACACCACTGACAGAACTAGACTTCAGCGTTTGCTAAATTCGTGTCTTAGATTTATTTATGGGATACGTAAATTTAACCGAATCTCTCACACACTTGATTGGGCTGGTTGGTTAAATATCTTTGCCAGAGCTGAATTCTCTGCTATCATCTTTTTCTATAAAGTTATTTATTTTAAGAAACCAAGTTATTTGTTCCGTAAAATTTTGTTTAGAACAGATGTGCATAATATCAATGTGAGATATAAAGGCTTATTAACTCCTCCAGTTCACCACCTTGAAATTTTTAAAAGATCGTTTAGTTATAATATTGTTTTTCAACAAAATTCCACTAGGTATGCGTTGTTTGAGTCCGCTTTCTCTGTCCCAGCAATTACGAAAGAGTGCTTTCTTTAACAAGTAAATACATTTTCATTTTCCCTTGTTACTTTCTATTACTTTTCTCTTTATGCTTTTTGCGCTTAGATTTGAATTATTATTACTTTTTGCTTATTTTTTTTTTTTTATTTATCGGGTTAACGTTATTAATGGTGCTGGAGTTAGAACAGCGGCTTATGCTTTAAGCAGCTGATCCTGCACCTTTTGGCATGTTGATTGAATTTTTAGTTTTTACTTACTTATTTTTATACTATGTTTGATGCCAATAAACCGCTGTTATTATTATTATTATTATTTAATGGTATTTGCCTTTAGGGAGTAGGCGGAGGATTCTCCTTCCCAATCTCTCTTATTGCTCAGCTTCGTAAGGAAATTCTTTTTGAAGCTAAATTTTTTAACCATTTCGTCATTCGGTAGACTTGGAAGTGGGGAGAGTCCCGCTCGAGGTGACCAAGCCCTCTGGCACGGGGTCTCGTACCCTCCAGTCCCCGTTCTAACTAGTCTGTGCATTTCCGGAAGGGTCGCTCCTTCCACCACTATGTGTAGGGGTGTGAGGTCTAAAATATCTCATAATGCTTAATTCATAACAACGCTAGGTGGTGAAGGATTAAAAGAAAATTGATAGAAATATTTTATGCGAGCTTAAGTATACTGGTGCCATCTAATCTTAGGACACGCATCGAGTCCCGAATCTTTTCGCAGCTTTAGCTGTCTCTCTCATTCCCTCTCGCCTAAGCGAGACGGGAGCAAGAGCATGGCAACTACTTCGATCGCCTTTCGGTAGTGACTAGTTAAAGACTTAATTTTCTTTCAGGTAGTAAATTTCTATCCATGAAGCCTTTTTACTCCTTCTTGTTGCCACCTCCTTAGATTTGTTTATTAAATTTTTACTGCTTTGGTATCCTCAAGTCGTCGATAAGTTATAAATGATTGTAGGAAATATTGGCACTTAATTTTAATACCTCCACTCATTCCGTTAAATCTTTCTCGTTACCGCAAAATAACTTCGTTTCGTTTGTCATTACTTCTAATTGCGTCGAATTAATTCAATTAAATTATTAACCTCGTCCAATACAGAAGCTCTCCCGGTACTTAGAAGAAGATGAAATTATAATTGAAATTTAATATTTATATCGAATTTATCCCGCGCCAACTGCAAACAAGGCGCAGAATATTGGAATAATTAATCAATCAGTTGTGCGATCCACAGGTCGCTCTTACAGGTAATAAAATTTCGATTCGATTAGATCCATTAAATAAAATTAATTTATGTAGATGGCGCTGGATTGGAAATAAAATTATGTCCATCAAATATTTGCTCTGCTCTCGAAATTAAATGTCTCTAGACTTCAATTACTAATTTATTAAAATTGCTGTAGGTACCTCCGTTATGAAGTTATATTCTGGCGCTTGTTTGATGAAGAGCATAATAGGTACACACAGATAAAATTTGCACAAAACTGCTGTGAGAATACGTTTTTGTTATATATGTATATACAGTGTCACATATAAAGTCCGTGGAGAATATTTATTATTATTTATCAAAGTTGAATTTTGACTTTGCCATTTGTTTGTGCTTATAAAATGATGTCAAATGAAATGCAGAGGAGCAATTACGTTTCAAGAACTTTCAATTTTTGCTTTGTATTTTTGGAAAAGATCATAGGATAAATTTTCCTATTTGGTTTTATCACCATGTACCAACTTGTTTATTCTAATTCAACTTTAAAGTATTCCAATTAATCATTTTTCTATAAAATTTAATTTGATTTATGTGTATTCTTGATTGAGAATATGTGAGAAATCTTGGGGGATTTTCCCAAAGCTAATCCATTGGCTTTATATTATGGTAGTGCGTCTAATCATAACCTACGGAGCGATAACGTGGTGGAAGAAAGAGCAGCAAGTCAGAACCATAGCAAAACTTACATCCATAAAAACGATTGCAAGTATGGTAATCACGGGAGCAATGCCTTCTTTCCCGTCGCTAACATTGGAAACTCTTCTGGTCCTACCACCCTACGCATTGCTGTGGAAAGAGAGGCCAGGTTAACTACATTCCCTATGATACGTTCCGAATCATTCGCCATATACTCATTTCTGTATGGCTAACAAACTGATGGAATTGGTTACTTCCGACAGTATGCTGGGAATGTCATTGGACATGATGTGTACTCAACCAATTATCGATGCATTCTTGATAACGTTATTTCCAAACAGAGAAGAATGCAGATGCAACAAAAAACATTGATGCAAGCAGACACTTGCTAGTTCACGGACGGCTCGAAAATAGAATAAGGTGTTGGTGGAGGAATATTCTCAATAGCCCTTTTTGACTACCAGGACGCAATTTATCAGGCTCTGGAGGATGGTAGCATTCCTGTAGGAGTTTCCCTTGACTTCTCTAAAGCTTATGATTGCATAAATCAGGATAAGTTATTACTTAAATTAAAAAGCTATGGTTTAAGAGACACAACTTTGAATAGGATGGAATCATACTTTAAGGGTAGAAAATAATTTGGAAAGTAAACTTAGATGGAAATATAGTCAAGTCCGTTCCAAAGTTAGTTGAAAGAGGTTTGCAACAGGGTAGCGTATTAGGTCCTCTATTATATATTATATATTATATCACTAATCTGTGCAACATTTTAATTAATACTTTGCATACGCATATTAATTATGTAGACGATAATGCTTTACTTATAACATCAAAAGATTTAATTACTTTAAAAACTCAAGCAGAAAAAATATTGCATAGAATAAGACAATGGAGTTTTGAAAATGATCAATTACTAAACTTAGCCCAGACTAGAATTGTAATATTTCATACAAAAAAATCTAATATAGAAATTGACAGTTTCAAGGTGTATGACAATTTATCTCTAAGTAAGTCAGTAACCATTCTGGGTCTCACTATGGATGAAAACCTAAATTGGAGCTCCTATCTGGAAAAAAAGAATTCTAAGTAAATGTTGTGAAAAAATGTATTAATTACTATATACTACGGAGTTTTTATATCAAGACTGAAATTTGCTATCTTGTTATGGGGCAACGCTTCAGGTATTATTAGAATGTTTCGAATTCGAAAACAAGTTTTACGTACAATTTTTGGCCTTCCTTTGAGGGAATCGTGTCGTGGGAAATTTGAAACTTATAGGTTATTTACAGTTGTTGCGCTGTATATTTATGAGTGCTTAATTTTTAATTTCAAGTATAATAATAGGCCGCCATAGGATGAAAAAGTTAAGATCATAAGAGCACTTTTCCCTGTCAAAGGTAATAATTTTAAGAAACACATCGTTAAAGAGAAAGGAGTAACACCGTACACAGAGCAGGAACTCCTCGCAGCTATTCAAAAAATGAAAATAGGTAAGGCTCCTGGCCCGGACCACTTAATTGCGGATGCAGTCAAAATAATAACAGATGTTGCTCCTGAGATCCTCCTGCGTGTGTTCAATCGTCTTCTGGATCAGCAGTTATTCCCCCAGAAGTGGAAAGAAGCTACAATAACTTTAATATGGAAGGGAAAATCCACAAACTTACCTTCAGACTATAGATCGATATGTCTGTTAAGCACTATGTGGAAGCTTTACGAACGTATGCTTAAGTCCCGATTAGAAGAGGAACTAGAACAGAATGGTGGTCTTTCTGGAAGGCAATATGGTTTCGTTAGGGGTAAATCAACCGTGCGCGCCATTAAAAAAATAGTCGAAATAGTCGAAGCATCGAGGAAAGAGTGGGTGGCCCTGGTGGCATTAGATATCAAAAATGCATTCAACTCTGCCCCGTGGGGAAAAATATTAGAAAAGCTAAAGAGCAAAAACATCTCCCAATACCTTATAAATATTATAGAGGACTATTTCAGTGATAGAAACATCATAACGAGTGGCCACAACATATTGGAAGTAAGTGCCGGAGTCCCACAGGGCTCGGAACTGGAACCGACCCTCTGGAACGTCCTTTACGACGAAGTCTTACAAGTTGACCTGATAGACGGCACCAAATCTGTTGCTTACGCCGACGAAATTGCCTTAGTGGTTGAAGCAGAAAATCCGAGGGACCTGCTCTCAGAACAGAAAATTCCTTGGACTGAATATGCGAATGGATGGCGCCCAAAACCTGCAAATAGAACCCAATAAGACAGAAGCCATAATACTCAAGGGAAAAAAGCGAAGAGAGGCGGTTACTTTTTCCATCCTTGGACTCATAATCATTAATATATTTATCCCATCGATTCCTGCAGCAAATGTTTTAATTTTGTTAATAATTTGTATAATATCAACTGAGTCAACAGTTTTAAAGGGAAATTCAAAAACTACGAACATCTTCTACCAGACTATTGTTATAATACAAGATTTCAAACAAATTATAATTACCCGTTGCACACCATGTCTTTATTTGAAAAAGGTCCTTGCTACTCAAGTATAAAATTTTGCAATAAACTTCCCCAACGAATTAAAAATATAAATAACTTGAAATTATTCAAGAAAGAAATTTTTAATTTGCTAATTAATTTGGAACCCTAAATGAATTTGAGGATTACTTCAAGATGTAGTTTCTGAGTTTGCTGCTAAGAGATATATTTACCTCTGGTTGTATTGTAACACTTAACTTTTAGTAATTATATAGGTTTTATTTAAAAATTTATTTTTTGATAATGCTTCGCTTTTTTTAATCAATACATAATAGGTATATTTCAATATGTCACTTTTTCCTGACTTGTAAATTGTGTTTGACTTGTTGTTTTTTGTGGCTGTTTGAAATAAAAATATCTATCTATCTATTCTGCAGTAATCCAAGAGTTATAAAATACTACTGTTGGACGACTTTTGAGAACAGCAGCCGCTCCATAGTAGGCCCTAGTTGCCGCGGTGGACGGGACGGTTAGGCGAAACATGCGTATGTTGTCTCCATCTCAATTAATGCTCAATATTATGTGCTGAACCATATGGACTTATGGATCGGGGATGGTGTTATAACTTCTGAATGCTTTCAAAATTTCCTTGCTTTATATTACCCTAATGCCTTCTTGTTGCTTGTTTATATATAACTATTAAAAGTTCTTTGTAACCATACATGTTTCTATTTATCTTGATTAAAATTGGTATTTAGTTAATTAGATATTTAATTATGGTTGCATCAGTGTGTGGTGTGCTTTTATAGTGGGTGCCAATCTTTGCTAATCCATTTAAATGATTTTATTCATGACCCTACGTTTTAGTTGTAATTCTCCCTACATAAAACTGTCCTCATATATGTGCGTAACCATCAGCGAACTCTAGCTCATTAATTTAGCGGCTACACCAAATTCACCTCCAACATGGATCGCAATACAACACATCGTTTATCGAAATTAACATAGATATCCATTTTAGGCAACTGTTTTCCGATTCCAATATCCTTTATACGTACAAAAAGGGCTTCATGCGGAAAAAAAAATGTTTGAACTGGTATCTTACAACCTATTCTATTATGACTTCCTAAGTCAATATTAGCTTTATGTTTAAAAATGAGAAGTGGTCAAGAACTGTAATTTGATAAACGGTCCCAAATTATGCACATATGCCTTTGTAGTTTACCGAATATTTGGATATAGCGAAAGATATGTAAAAAAGGTACATACATAAACGTTGCATTTGCATTCACAGATGAACCTGTTTATAAAAGTTGGATCCTGCTTTGGCGATCATATGCGGACGACCTAGTTACTGCAATCAAAGATCACAGAATCTTGCAGTGTGCAATTTTTCTTACAGTGTGAAATAGAAGGAAAATTTTCCTCATATTAAAAATTACAGTTAAAGCAGAAAAGCATTTATTTAATGATCACAGAATCTTATCAAATCGTATAGAAATGGCCTTCAATTTTGTCAGCGACTGGTACTCAAGTGATCTCAAGCAAAACTACAAGAAGAAAATATGTTTGGTTAGAGTATATTTGAAAGATGAATATTTCAGTCAGGACAAACACTTGGGGGTTATACCTGGCCATGGGATTAACTTAAACAAGCAATAAGATGGAATTATTCACAAAGTAACGACGACATATTGGCCTTTCCAATTTTTTTGGGAAAAATTGAGGATACAGCCAAAGATATTGTATTGGTTACATCAGGCTGCTGTAAGCCGCATGATCTCTTATGCATCCACAATATGGAGGCAAAAATTTAGAGAAAAATCGCTACAGGTTAAACTGCAACAACTGCAGAGATTGGCCTGCTTGGAAGTTATATGCGTTATGCGTATATGTCCAACTACAGCTTTGCATATGTTAGATATTTTCTTTTCCCTATCTACAAGTGGATAGAACCGCTCTTCTTAGTGCTTACAGATTAAAGCTCATGACGCGTAATTCTTGACGATGATCTAGAAGAAGACTGTTTCTGATGACGGCAGTAGAACCACTGCCGGAACGTCGAATTTCCAAAATCCAAAAGACGGTGTTAAGTCCAAGCAATACCAACTCATATACCAAAATTTGGAATGGGATTCCTGTTATGATACACCTAAGAAGTTAAGATGCACCAAGGGGTGGGAGTCAAATTGCAGACGTTCAATGGTTTTGGGGCAATTCCTGATTATCAAGCGAAAATATTTGTCGCAAATGTTTGTGCCCAGGGAAGCCTCAAGAAAGAGGAGAAGGGTGCTAACCTCTATATATTTACCAGTTCATATTGGATGCTTTAAAAGCAAATACCTAGCACTGAGTCCCATTTGATATGGCCTAACTAAAGTTACTCTGGTTTTGGTGCTAGGATATTCGTACATTAAACGTAACGAAAGGGTTTATTAACTGGCCAAACAAGGGACGAGGAGACTCTGTTCTATTAATTCCCCAAAAGTTCTGCTCAAAGGAACGTAAAAACTCGCTCTTGTCATGGAAAAACACTCATGCAAAAGTATGTCAACCCTCTGCTAAATATCACCAAGAAACTACTCCGACTCTGTAAACCGAAAGTTATGCTACTTACTGGCTTTCCTACCGGCCACTAACTTTTAAGGTACTGTCTCTAGAAATTGAGTTAAGTTGAAGCTGATGTGAATCGTTTTCGCAAATACGAAACCTAGACTGTTCAGCACATAATATTCTGTTACCGCAGAAGTTTGAAACCATGAAGGCTGCTACATTTATAAACAGGAATCTATAACTTAGTTAAATCTGCCATTGCAGTATATGTATTTTTTTTCTTAAGCGTCAGTTTTAGTCGTTTACGTAAAATTTTCCACACAGTTGGTTGCGGAATTTGTAGTTCTAAACTTGCACGTGTTGTTGACTTTTGTGGACTTCGTTGGTAAACAGCACGAACACGTTCCACTGTTTCTTCTGACACACGAGGTCTTCCCGGACTTTTGCCTTTACATAAACACCCTGTCGTTTCAAATTTATTGTACCAATCGACTGTCTAGTAGGTGGTGATTTTCCAAAAGGTGTTCGAAAATGTCGTTGGACAACAGTTACGGAGTTCGTTTTGGCAAATTCAAGCACGCAATATGCTTTCTCAGTAGAGTTTGCAGCCATCGTAGTTATTATGTTTGCGCAGTACTACCAACTGTACTGTGGAAACTTCTACAGTTCCTCAACCTGACAGCGCAAAATGCATGTCGATATCACAAATAATTTTTGCTTTATACAATACCAAAGGTGTTACAGTAACGCTGTATAGTTTAAAGAAACCATGCCGCTACTATTCAGAGTCTGCACTTTATATATGGTGCCTTACTACTTATTGCAGAATAGATTAAAGGTGCTTTATGAAAGTGATTTGCTTATACACACGTTTCAATAAAACTAAAGGTGTTTTCAAAAAGCATCAACATTATTATCGGACCGCGTGCATTAATTGGAAGTTGGCTTACTGCATATGGAAATTTTAACCATGAGGTTGCGGCTTAGCGGTTGGATATACGCATCTCTCCGCCTGCGGTTTCAGATATTCCCTTTTAAGCTCTCGTTAATGAAATGTGGGGGATTAAATATTGTGGAATTAACATGCAAGTGCGATGTTGTTATTTTATGGTCATAATCATAATTTGTTTTTAAGTGATAAGTGTGAAAATGTGTTATTATAGTTCTTTTTTGATTAAATCGAGAGAGAGTTAATCAATGAAAAAGCAAAGATTGGAGAGACAGGAGTACCTTTCGCTGAGATTAGTAATCTACAGAAATTTTGTAAGCTTCAGTTTTGAATGATTTAAAGGATTTGTGACTATTTACGGTGTCCCAGAAGCAGGTAAACGCATACTTATTCCGTTATTTTAAGTAATAAATGAATTTATAATTTGTGCCTTTCTTCAGTTGTTATTTTATTGAATTAAATGGAAGAAAATAACATGACTCTGGGTGTGAATATATCGATGTCCAACAACTAATGAAAGAAATAAATTATTAATTGCAATATCAAAGAAATTAATTTTGCCTATTGATTAAATCACAATCCCTTCACTTTATATAACAACAATGTTATTACTAAAGCTAATTTTAATTTGGTATAGGCGAGGATGTTGTAGCTAATATTTTAGTGCTCCACTTAAGCCCATATTATCATGTTAAGATTTGGTTTATATGTGTATACCTAGTAAAAACTAATGTGACGTACAAAACTCACTAATAAATAATAGAGTGATTTAACAAAGAAAAAGTGTTATTTATTTAAAAACGTAAACAAGATTTCAAAAAAAAGAAAAATTTTTCAAAGGTGAGTTGATTGCTGCTATGAACAAATATTTTTATGTATTATAATAAATAAATAAATGCTTTTCTGCTACAACTGCAATTTTAATATGAGAAAATTTTTATATTAAAAATTTTATCTCGTGTCGGATTTGAACCAGACACCTTCCGCCGAGCCTTCCGCTTACCGGGCGGACACTCTACCAGTTGAGATGACGAGGTGTCTGGTTTTCACAATTTGAAATGTCTCAAATACAGATCTTAGGAAGCCGATAGGACGGCAAATACGGCATATTTGCCGTCCTGCCGGCTTCCTAAGAGAAGAGAATGTATTTGAGACATTTCAAATTGTGAAAACCAGACACCTCGTTAGCTCAACTGGCAGAGTGTCCGCCCGGCAAGCGGAAGGTGCGTGGTTCAAATTCGACACGAGGTAAAAGTTTTAGTAACTTATGCCTCTTTTAGTAAAATAGAAACTTTAAATGTAGAAAAACGTGTCTGAAGGTGACGAAATTGAGTCGAATCAGCGCTCATTTACAAATCGAACCTTACATTTAATGTAAATGCTACAAAATATTTTAGTAAATAAAATTAAACGACAATTAATGAAGTATGCTTTTATTACTTTATTTATATTCTCCATAACTGTCGTTGATCAGATGAGAATTCAAGGAATATAGGTTCCAAATACAAGGAAATTCTGGTCAGTCCTAGGTAATCAGAAGACAAATTTATAAATACTTGAAAGTCCAAAAGGAAATGTAAATGATTATGAAACGTTATAGGTAGAACTTGATTCAGACTTTTAAATAGCAATTGGAATTTTTAAACTTGAGAACCGTTAATAAATTGAAACGACCTCGACGAAAACACCTGTCTGTGTCTTCTTTGATCGTTCAGAGGACGTGAACTAGTGCCTCGTTTGAAAAATAACTGCCATCATTGGACGATCGATTCATCCTAGCAAGGACCTTCGACTGTTTCTACATCTGTACAATAATAATATGCCTCGAAGAGACTATAAGAGAGGAACAATGACAAATGAGAGTCGTATGGGACCAAATACACAAACATTCGACATAAATAAAATAATTGTTTCGGTTTCTTTGACTTATCCGATTGTAATTGTTATGGATTAACTTACTTACTTATTAAATTTAACTAAAAGAAGAGAATTCCGAATTTAAATGTTGAGGTAAGTAATTTACATTTTGTCTGATATGTCTTATATCCATTTTCTTTTAACAATAAAAAGCTTTACAATTAGAGTAGATCGTCTTTGTATCAAAAAATAAATTATTTGTATAATTTCATCTCGTTTGATTTTCTATTACATAAATAATGTACCTAATTGACAATAATATAAGACTAACATAGTTCATAACGCCTTCATTTAGGTATTTACTCAATAAGCGTCAATATTTATCGGTAAACTGTGTGCATAGATATTCCCTAAACGAGCAATAGTTCTGCACAGATACATATTATGTAAACAGGACTATGTAAATATAGGTTATCTCAACACAAAAGCAAATACATATGTTATTTTTAGGCATGCTTGCATCAATGCATCCTTCAATGCTCATCTGTCCTAGTATTAGCTCTCCAAAATAATTGCGGTAGTAGATGTTGTAATAATTTTGTCTTTGTAATAAATATTTAAAATAAGCATATCAAAAATCCTTAATATATTTAGCTAGTGGCGGCGCGTGGACTTTTATTTTGGGAGTGAACATGTGGGTAGGTACCAGGGAGTCCGGTTTTGAAAATCAACCTTCAAAACTCGCATTTTAGAGCAGTTTGTGACGTTCTTTCGCCTTATCTTGGGATAATATTCAGAAAAGGGGTTAGCGCAAAAATCCGAAATTGTTAGTTCTTCTTTTTATACAGAACAGTCACATCATAAACGAACAAAAATGACTTAAACTAAAAATTGTTTGAAAAATCCTACCTAGTTTTTACCAGACAGCACATCTTCTTGATCAAGTTTCACGTGTTGTCTTGTTGCTTTTATTGTCTAACTAATAAGGTAAGTGATAACTTACTAACAAACACAAACACTTAGTACTAATTTTCACACACACGTTTTGTATTGTAATTCAAGTCGCCTGTTCTTTCTCGATACGAATTCTTCAATAACCAATTCATTAAAGTTTGAAAGATCTTGAATCATTTGTTTCTCAATAGACAACATTGCGAGAGCAATTAACCTATTCTGGGCCATAGTACTTCTCAAAAAAGTTTTAATGCGCTTCAAAGTTGAGAAACAACGTTCTGCTTCTGCAGTTGTCATGAGCATGGTTACAATTGCGAGTAGCACAAGAAAGGTCTCTGAGAAGTCTTCTTGCAAATTATTTTCTATCAAAAACTTAAGTAGATGGACTGCCCCGGAGACCTCTCTAAAATCTGTTCTTCTGTAAATTACTTCCAACTCTGTCTTGAATTTGTATCTGTCTAAAAATGGAAAGGCGGAAATTGCTGAATCTAAATGTTGGATGGCAAAATTCGAAGAATATACTTCAAAATTCTCCACCGAAAACAAATTAGCCACCTCCAAATGACCTGTAAACGAAAACCTTCTTTCTATTTCTGATATTATGGTGTCGTACGCTTCTTTAGCTTGAACAGTCGTGGAAACATAAGAGGTTCTTTCATCTACCTTCCTTCTTTTCCTAGAGTGACTCACATCAATGTCGTCTAGTTCGGAGTCTCTGATAGTGTGTGTATTTTCCCTTTCTTTCTGAATGTTTTTTTCAAGCTCTGCATTAAATTTTTTTATGGTCACAGAATCAGCAGTTCTTTTTTGCAGCTGAGAATATACTATATTAATATGAGGCATTAAACGATGAAAAACTGCCAGCCAAAAAACGAACTTGGGGTCAATCAATAATCTTAAAAGGGCACCAGCTTTTGTGATGGTATCCGATTGTCTGGACGTTGATTGTATTTTCTCCATACACTCGATAAGGGCTTCTCTGTTTTCATAAACAGTGTTAACAGTTCTAATTTTAAAATTCCACCTTGTAGCTGATGCATTTGGAACTCTACTTCCAACGATCTCATCTAATACAGAAACTCGTTGTGGAGAATTGGAGAAGAAATTCGTAATATCACTCAGATCGGAAAAAAAGATGTGAACATTTGTATTTATACTCGTTGCTTGTGACATTATTAAATTTATTTGGTGTGCGTAACAGTGAATATAATACGCATACTGGAATTTATCTTTGATGAGTTTTTGCACACCACCGTGGACGCCACTCATAACACTGGCGCCGTCATAGCTTTGCGAAATTAGCTGATCAGATTTTTTTAAAACAGAATTTAAAACGTTTTCAATAGTCAGCTAACGCAACAGCATCATGATCAGAAGGTTTCAAAAAACCCAAAATCTTTCAACAAGGGTACCGTCTGCTAAAGTATAACGGAAAACTATAACCATTTGGAAAATGTTTGAAGTGTCACTTGTTTCATCACTTATCACGGACACGAATTTTGAGGCAGCAACTTCTTTCTTAATGTGTGCATGACACACAGAAAGCATACAGTCCAATAATTCATTTTGAATGTCTTTGGATGTTCCTTTAAATAGTGTGGATTGATTCAAATGATCCCTGAGTGCTAAATCTAATTCTGACCTTTAAATATACCAGGATTTATCGAATCATTTCCTTCGTAATGGCCACGTAATGCTAATTCGAAAGCACCACAAAATTTAATACAGTTTATAATTTTCGATAAAATGTATCTGTTGTTTTTTACTTGCTCATTATGTTTCTCGATATTCAGTCGGTATGCACTGTTTAATTGTTGTCGAATATCTTGTTTATTAAATTAAAACCTAATTTAGCAGAGAGGTGTGTCTTGGAACTTTGATGTTTTTTAATTTTTTCTTTTCAATGGATTAAATCCTTGACACCGGATGTGGTCCATTCTGTTTGAACATCACCAGCAAATAATAAACACGGAAAACAGTAAAGACTGTTACTAATTTCACAACCACATAACCAGGCGGCTTTTTCATAAGTGTCTATCTTAAAGGTTCTTTTATAATCGCGTGTTTTACATTTTGTTACATGCGTGATCGATAAATTCGGTTTTTGGACGACCGGTACTTTTGATTTTTTGTTTTTCTTCTAATGTCAGCGAAGAAAAACGAATTGTTTTTAAATATTGTACGCTAGTACAAATCGGATTCTCCAAATCATCCGCCATAATTGCGCGCGAATACAACAAAAGTAATTTCCCGGTTCCCGGTATACAACAGCACACTAACAGACGACCGTACACAAACTAAATGTGTACATATGGTAGCTAAGTACTGAGGACTATTACGGGAGATGTGGGTGTGCGAGGGGTAGCTGCTGCTCCAATCACGGGCCAGTTCAAGAGAGCAGTGTACGAGCCGCATTACGCATGTTCGCGCCTGGAGTCTGAACCGAACATCGGAAATGAAAAATAAAATTAAATATCCAATACAAAACGTTAGGTTTACGTCAAACACAAAGTAAATTCCTTTAGATGAAGATATTAGTTGGGGGTACACGTGCACATGTGCACTTATTGAGAAGCCGCCACTGTATTTAGCTTACATGAAGGCTTTCTGTGTTCCCTTAATAGAAATACAGTACTGTGTTGTAAGATTCATTTTGTATCTATTGTTTGGGGATTAAGGTACAAAGCCTGCAGCAGATATGTATAGCAGTAAAGTAAAGATATAGTCGTCCAACCACAATATTAAAGTTAGGCCATAAATAAAAAAAATTGTACAATTCTCTTACTCTTCAGTCTAACTAGGGTATACTCTAATAGTTGACAGTATTATTATGTGAGGAATACCAAGACATTCAATAACACGAAGATATTCGCGCAAGAATCCGTCAGCAGTTGATACAGTTAATTAATATACGTTACACATGATTGGGTTTATACTAAATAAGAAACATCTGATTATACAGTAGGTACTTATTGTGCAATAACAGAAGAAAGTAATATAGGAGAATGTATTTAGTGTGCAGTAATGTTGCAAGCCTATGAACATTTATGCAAAATAATTCAAACTGTTGTTAAGAGCTCTATATATAAGGTGATGGATGCGCTTTCTTATTTTGTTTGTAATTGTTGAGTGATCATTTTAAACTGTATTTAATGACAATATGACCATTTAAATAACCCAGATATAAAGTACGAGAAAAAATTGTCTCTTTCCTGCTGTATCTAGCTAGTGACGTAGTACTGAAGTTGCTTACTTAAGTAACCTCTGTACGTTATTTATATGAGTGGCTGCGCAGTTATTTCAAAATCTAGTTACTCTGTTGATGACATTAACTTCTAGAGATATTTATTGCAATTTATTGAAATATTTACTAATTTTTTACTGATTTTTGACTGACATCTGCTAGTATAGCATAATTTTAATTGTTAAAATTTGATCTAGCAGGTTCTTCTGTGCGTTGTTATATTTTTAATGTTTATTTCACGGCGAAATAAGGTAGTAACTGCAGGTTATTGACATATGACTTTGATTATTCCTGTAGTATTACAAGAATAAGTTTACTGCTAGCTGAGATATGTTTAAAATATTGGTATCAAAGTATAGAAATATATATCAACAAAAAAATTATCATACACCCAGAAGGATGTAACGATCCCAGCACAGAGAAAAGAAATAATAGTGCATGTTCATTTTGTTTTATATTCATGTATTTTTACATGCAGTGTTTGACTTCACCTCAAACATTTTATCTCTAATTATATGCTTCAATATTAGTTTCACAAATTTCTGCATATATAAACTACATTAAAGAATCTCTAACTATAATTAAATTAACATATTACATGCCCTGTCACTTCTAATATTAAATAATGTAATGGCGAGCAAGCATTCATACGTATTACAATTATGTATGCAAGTAAACTTATTATGTTTGCTAAATTTTGTAACGACTTGTAAAGCTTTTGGACACAAATTACGGTTTATGCAGTCAAACCTTCATACGTATTCACTTTTCAGACAAGGTAAATATAACATAATGGATAGTATTTACATGTTCTGGCACGTTCCCAGTTTTCAAACGCTGCGTATGCAAAAATTCTGTTTAGCATGAAACATGTAACTACTCTGCATCTGCATGCATGTTCGTAGATCCTACAAAGGAATGCGTTTTATTACGTTCGGTTATGTATGAGCAAGATGCAAGATATTATGTTTTTTGTTACTTCCTGAATCTGAAAGAGTCCAAAGAAGAATGAAAGTAAAAATATACTTACGTACGCTTTGTGGACGTTTTGTAATCCCGTTTTATCTTTTAATATGTATTTAATATTTATTAAATGCGATAGATGAAAGTAATTATTTAGTTTGTCCTTAATTTGAATAAATTTCAATAAATTAATTAAGGAAACAGTGAAAAATTAAAACTTTTCAATAGAGTAGAAATAATGTTACCAATGCGTACGAAGGACCTTAAGCAGGGTTCAAGTTGTTAATAACAATATTATGGTCGATCGTATCAAAGACATCAGTGACATTCTTGTACACGGAATCAGCCTGGCTTCTACTATAGAAACAGTTCAAAATATAATCATAAAATGAATGTTCATAAATTTACCATGGAAAAACCATTCTGTTCGGGCATCAAGTCATCTTTAACATCTCGTAATAAATGTTTGTAAGTTTCAAGAACTTCTGACAAATTCGAAATATGATCTTAAAATAGATATTCTGGTCAAATATTCCTCTTTATCTTTTATTATGTAAGTGATTTTTTAGTAAAGTTTTTTGGAAGTTTTTTAAATATTTTAATCCAAAATCTATTTTATATCGCGGGAGAGCATTCAACCAGAATTCCCAGTTGTAGGTTTTCTCCCACTCCAAATTGGATACCTATATACGCTACTGGATGCAAGCCAACTATATGCGAAACAAGCTACAATGTTAATTATGCTGCATGAGAGAAATTGAGGAAAGTGTAATCAACAATTAAAGCTTAATGTCTGAGTTCAAACGATACCTATACTGCAGTACTTACTTCAACGACTACTACTTCATTATAAAACTACGTGCAAAGCATATTATTGTAGCGAATGCTACAAATGGTTTCTGGATTGACCGTTCATTTCAGCCACTGCTATTATCTGTTATAAAGAGCAAGTAGCACAAACAGCAAATTCCCATTTGTTATATCGAAAATGAATAGGTTTCCAACTGCGCACACCTTTGATTATATAAAATGTATTTACAGCACTTAAACTTGATTTAGAAATGGTGTTACAACGCCCTAGAAAGGATTTATTTTTTGCTCAAGTTATAATTGGCAGTTTTAATTGGATGGTATGATTTTCCACATGAATAGCCTTTCTCTGCTCGGAAAGAGCCAAAATCGAAAAGATTTTTTTTTTATTTATACCAGGCCTATATTCTTTATACCCAGAAAGAAATTTTCTTCTGACTGAAACATTGAGGAATATTTTCTTTCATTTTTTTAGGAAGTTGTTACGGAAGTTCAAAACGACCCTTAATATTTAGTTTGTCAGATATTGTTGGACTTCTTCAGAATTTTTTAGGAACTTCTTGGCCGAAACAACACTATATCATGACCAGTTTTGATAATGAAGTTACAATAGACGGTATTACATCTAAATGCGCACCAATTGGAAGAACTTTTTATTATTCACTGCAGATAAATCTGTACTTTGCCATATGTTTGTGCTTACTTGTAAAAAAGACATCCACACCACTATTGCTTTCTTTCACTGCTAAGTGTGACATCTTTTCAAGGAACTTTGAAACATTGTTCCTTTTTTTTTTATTTCTCCCGAAAGATGTCTAAGGAAAAGGTAATTTAGGTAAATTTTATACTTATCTGTTATCAATTTTTAAATTTTAAAACGGCCAGATTGTTTTCTTTCCTCAATTTTTTTTTAATCAAACTAATTAGTGTAAACCTGTATAAATTAAATAGGTTAATCCTTTATAACTATAGGCTTTCACGGCCTGTTTCTGAATTAATACTAAAAATACGTGCTTTCGGGCTAGTAGGTCTAGTATTCTGAAAGTTGTAGAAGTCGACGTTTCCCCGCATACTGTAGCTGACAGCTTCACGACGATGTGGCGAGTGCACTATCCCGGAAGCACGTACTTTTAGTGCTAATTAATCCTTTGCGTCAGAGTCACTATTCCAATTTTTTTTTACACATTGCTCTGTATACACTGAGAAAAATAAATGATAACAATATGGACAACTGACTTTATAATTACTTGTATTATAATGATATTAAAGCACATAATTTTTCTAATAAACAGTAACATATCGATGAAAACTGTAACGACATTTCTTTCGGTTCAGTTGGGAGTACTGATGTTCACTGCTCTCATACACTCTTTAATACTTTGCTTACGAGCTTCCGATTACTTACTTACATCTAAAATGCTTATTACTTATGCGTTGATCCCCATAAGTCGAAAGAGGGGGTTCGCCCGGAGCTAGTACGGCCAATTGTCAAACGGTGAATTACAACCTCGTGGCGGTTTAAACGGTGTTGCGTCTTATTCACGCCGCTACAATAAAGTTTTAACCCTAAAGTGATAGCTATGAGTGTGAGCGCGTGGATGTTTCAGGGTTCTAGTTTGAATTGCGCAACAAAACAGTGAAAGTGTATTATAATTCACATTTATTTCCATACAACAGGCGTGAAAGACATCGAATATAAACAGCGAGAAAAAAAAGGTAAGTGTCAAAACATATGTATGTACAGCCATCAACATACGTAAATATATGTACAGTGACGAACAATCAAACATTCGCGGGGCTTCGGTAACGCGATGATCAGATATCAGTGACGGCACTAAACTCTGCGGTACGGGAATGACTTTATAAATAAAACTCTGGGAGCGTCAGAAGCTGCGCTAACGCAACGGCCAGAGTGGAGAAAACCGGTAAAATGCCCGTGTTACACCAGCAAAGCTTTGACAGCGCTAACAATCAGGCCGGAAATAATTGAAATGAGAAGCTTGGCGTGTATCAGAAAAACTGTACCAAAATATCAGCCAGAAGTTCCGGCATTACGCTATAAAAACTTTGCTAGCACTAACAATCAGGCCGGGAATAATTGAAATAAGAAGCTCGGTGTGTATCAGAAAAGGTCTGCCAACCCATCAACCAGAGCGAACTGAGAGGTACCTAGATATTCGGGAACTGTCTACCTACTTGTGCTAAGTGAGCGGTTTATATACACTTGCGGGTCAAGCATGCGGTCTCGATGGTGGGTGGTTGAGCGTGAGTGAGTCGGATACCGTCTGCGGGGCGACACTCGCGTCTTAAACAATATTAACAAATAAAAACTTAATGAAATAAAATAGCGTGCGGTAGCAACGCTACCGGTCATGAGAAAATCAAACAAAAGAACAGAATTAATGATTAATTCAAAATAAACGAAAGTCTTCACACTGAAATAGATTTTCCCATGGAACGGCACCTTACAAGTATTATTGTCCATGTGTTAATATCATTAATTATATTTATAATAGGTGGTAACATCTCTTTTTCTCCGTGTATCAATTTTTTGTGGAAACAAAAAATACACTAATGAAACCAAAACTAATTTGGTACAAAATTGATTTCAATACATCAATTAAATTTTGAAAAAAAGAAATAGCCAGTAATTGAATATAAAATAGACACACAAATCTGCAAGGACTTCTGACATTTGAAAACATCCCGACTTGTTGCACTTTGAAAATAATATTTTCAGGACTTGTATCGTTTTGTAAAATGACATAAATATTCCCGGCTCTTTTTACAAGTGACCTATGTCGTAATGCAATATAAGCATAGACCCACGTCTAAGGTTCAGTGAATTATTTAACATCATTAATTTCGTGTTTTTTGCATTACATCTGTGGCAGTTAATTTAAGTGTTTAGGTATTCGTTTTTATGATTTTACAACAGTTTTTATAGATACCTACTTTTCCTAGATCTATTAAATTTTTATGCATGTTCACGTTTCTGAGATGTCAGTTTTTTACGCACTGAAAAAAGTATTGCAACTGTATTAAAAGCTTACAGCAATGCGACAAATTATTAAGATTCTCCATTAAAGTTCTATTTATCACGGATTTAATTTAAAAGTTTTAATTTGAACTCACTTTACTTTGATTACTCGCAAAAAAATATAGGTGTCTAATACATTTGAGCATATCTGTATTATAATTAGCGAATACCACCAAACTACACAAAGTGTAAAATTTCTGCGTTAAACGATTACCCCAGAATAAGTATTGAATGAGATATTTTGAGAAAACCAAAAATGGGGCAATGTTGTTATGGAACATTTTTTATGCTATAGCAAAATTTAGAAATGGTATGTCATTAAATGCTCATAACATTGCTCTATTGACTCATGGTTTTATTTTCTGGGAACCATTTGACGTGGAGCATCGGGAAACACTGTAGCCTCTTGGCTTTTTGTATTTTATCTCCCATTTCTTTCACCCACTGAGTCATGCCAGCCATTCCAATACCTTGGTGCCCTGTACTATATTCTGTACAGGTTTCTGGTTGGTAGTTCGAAGTAATTCTCCGGATTCATTTTTGGTTTGCCAAGAACTGACTCCCTTTCCGCGTCCAGAGCCTCGCATTCACATAGGATATGATATGCGGCCTCTGTCATCCTATTACGCAATCTGTAGTGGGTATCTTCAATATGACAGTATCCTCTTAAGAGACCTATTACTATGCGAAGATGATTACTACTTAAGTTTAGTAGTTACTCAATCCTCTTTTTTGATGGTCCCGTAATAAAAGTTTTTCTAGTTTGCCTGGTTGTAAGATTCCTGTGTCTCTCTTTGGCCCAAATCCTTACCTGCTTCTTTGGACACTCCTAGAACAGGTATGTCCTGTGCGTGAAGCCGTTGATCCATTTCAGCGGGATAGACAAACATTTATTATTTTATATATTCAAAATTACGTTCTCTATCAGATTTAGTGAAGAAGAAATAGTATTTCAAAAAAATAATTTAATAACTCCAATTCTCAATACTCAATGCTTAACTCCAATGTTAGTGGGTATGTTAGGCTACACTTCTATAATTTATCCTCGATTTTGACGTTCGTTGTTATAGCAATCGTGAAAACGCTATGACTCAAATAATGATCAATCATTAGATCAGACTCATCTTTCAAAAAGGGGTTGCCTCATATGAATGTGTAATTTGATTTGATATGTAGGTATGAAAGCGTATATCATGTTGTTTCGCATGAGTTTCCCATACATTTGTAACTTTTTCAATAAACTTCCAATAAATTACAGTCGCAAGAAATTACATTTTGATTAAAATTTCGAGTGGCGATAAAAAGCGGGAGAAATTAAATCAGTGCGTGTACAAAAAGCGGCAGAAAACGGGATGCCTCGGCTAGCAAAACGCTACGAACCGAACGGCGAATTCCAGTGCTGCATCAGTCGATACGAGAGCACGCGTTTCGACAATTCAATTACACGACCTCCTCTTTCCTGAGGGTCTTATTCATTCCTTCCTTCTTCTCCTCGGCCGAATTATCCTTGTCGTCGCCCTTCTCGATGATGACGTCACTAATGGCGTGTGCGTCACGACCGTACAATAATACAAGACAACTATAACATAATTCAAAAATCTCTAGGGAACGCCAGAAATTCAGTCGACCGATGACGTCCCGACGCCCTGGAAAGGGAATCAATTTGGACTTTTGCTAGTTTGCCGGATATATGCCGAACCCCGGGTCTCGGAAGCGATTCCGTCGACGGGTTGTGACGGGAGTTTATTTTTCGCATTTCCTCAGCGGCAATTTCGTTTCAATACTAATAACAAACACACCTTTTTTTTTTCACCAGCGCAGGAAAGAAAATAAGGAAAACCATGAGATCACCTTATTCGATAACACACTGTAAGCAGCAGACACATTTTACAGATACTATGTTCTTGAGTTAAAAATGACTCGTCTGGGAACACATAAATTTCCAGGAAGCTCCTATATATTTTCTATGATACATTTTTAGTAGCCTTTCCATAATTTCGAAAACGTTATGGCATTGTTTTTGCAAAGCACATTATTACGGTTCACTTTCACTATAGGATTCATTTACATGTGTTTACCTATAGCTTTGTCAGTTTACCGCACCTGTAATCCTTTGGTTCCCACTTGCATTTTTAATCCTACTGTTGAATGAATGTCAGCTTCACGGGGCAAAAATAGCGCTTGTTTGACAATTAGCGGGTTCACGTGGTATCCAGTGATTTATATTCTATTTAAGTAGATTTTTTTTCGGTAATCCTTGAGTTTGAGGTTGAAATTAGTCTTTGATGTTTTGTGATTTGTGACGCACCTACATTTTGCCATACTTAACTATCTAGATCGTAGGGGAAATTTGAACACGGGCAGATTAAAGCATCTGATTCTTTGTCCGTAAAATACACTTAAATTTGCGTTCTTTCTTGCATTCACTCACGTTTTTAAAATGCTAGGGAAAAGACATTATGATGGTGTGTAATATGACAGTTTTAGATCACAGAAACATTTGCTCATCTCGACCTAAGCGATCTATTGTGAAGAATCCTGATCTAGATTTACCAATCAACTCGCGTGCTTATCGCAAATCTGAATCACACCGGGAGAAGTTGTCTCCTGTTTATAATGTAGCAACTTTTACGGTTACAAACCTTTGCAATAGAAGCGACACCTGTCAGTCACCCATCTTTTTGAAATGATATCTCGATAAGTAGGTCAAATAGCCCTGAATAGGTTTTTCTTAGTATTTAGCAAAGGGTTAACCAGCCTTTTAGCTACGAATTGTCCACAAGCTTGTTCCAGAAGGATATGCGTTTTTTATGTTCTTATTGTTGAATCTCACCTCTGATCTAGGTTTTGGAGATACTCAGAACGGATTCTATTCCATAGAAGTGACTGCTGGCTCGTCATTTGACGAGATGATCCACCATTTCATTACGCTTCATGTGAGAGTGCTCTGGAACCCACACTACTGCGCCTTGCTTATCATTATTTCACCTTTCAGCGGACGCGCTGTCGTAAAATTTACGACAAATATGCATAATCGCTTCCCACACCTTTACTATTCAGTGAAAGTGTTAAGCTCCCACCTATTTAAAGATCAGTCCGTTCCTAAGCTTTAGGCAAGTGTGTGTGCACAGCAGCGTTTGAACTTTGAACTTGAAATTTTGTGAAATTGCAGTTGAACATAAATTTTAGGACACGCGCCTTTCAATGTGAGTATACTACCTACAGTATTTTCTGTGATTTCTTTAACATTTATATCGGACCCTTCGTAGCTAAATATTCTTTTACGTTTTATACATTTAGCATTATGAGTCACAAACTGCTCACACAAAAAGAGTTGGAAGATATTGGTGAACATTTATTTGACGAGCCAGAAGAAGAGAACCAGATTGACTTTCCTACAGAAGAAGAGGGTTCAGTAGCTCTATTGTATTTTTTTTCAAGCATTTATAAAACTACAGGTGTATATAGAATCCTTGTAACAGGTTGAAACTGTTATCTTATCACTTCTGGTTGTAGTTTTTGGTCCACTAAAGGTAATACCTTAAGTAGCTTACACACTCTAGCGAACACATATTTATAGTTTTGGTATGTTACATATTTTATTTTGGACAATAAATAAACTTCTTTTATAGTATATTTTGCAGTATTTAGTGGTACTCTGACTGAATTCTTACACGATTCTGAATTTACGACAATTTTAAAGGACTTAAATCGCTGAACAATTTTGTTTCTTCATTATCTTAAAATATTTTGGTGTCGAATAACCCTAACTGGTTCTACTTTTGCGATGCTTATGTTTAACGGGGAAAAACAGAATTGCTTTATATTGCTCATAGAATCCGTGTATGAAAACACTTCACTTTCGTCATCCACCGAATTTCCTTGTTTGCTTTTGGTCATACTTCTAGTTTTGAAATAATTGATATACAGACAAGTACAAAGAAATCGCGGGAACTTTTGTATACCGCGATATATATAAACAGAACTTCCTGACACAAAACCAAGATTATTCACAGCAGGCCTTTGTTCAGGTGTATTTACGTCTTCGTACTTATGTACTGCAAATTTTCACGCTATACTAATCTTCGTGTCTTTCATGTCACTAACTCCTCTAACACTTTAAGGCAAAAGATAATTTAATGAAATAAATAGTAGAGCGTGTCTAAAGCTTTCCATGTAACTTCACCTCAAAGCGCACTATGCAACAGACGGTATACTTGTATAGCGGTACAAGTTTGCCACTTTAAAGCTCGTACCAAATTCCCCGTTAGCAGTTGGGTGCGAACCCAAATTTCCTCGGAAACCTGGAAAGCTGCTCTAATACGAGTTATTATTTACACACAAGCGACATTATTTATTGAAAATAAGCCGATTAGACTATTGTTTCCGATTAGGTTATACATCCCTACATTTGAGATACGTTTCCGAACTCGAATGTATCATTACGTAGGCTAAATGGCTGCCGGATCTTATCGTATTACACACATAACGGCTTTTAGCGTAATGCGAGGGTGTGTGCATGTCGAAAATTCCGAATCGAATCTAAAATAAACATTGTTTAACATTGCCTTTTGCTTGAAGTATTAACGAGTTAACGTGTTTGGAATTATTTAGAAAAAAAAAGCCTGGAAACCGTAAGTATTGAACGCCGTGGAAATCACTCAATAAAATATTTTCCATATTAACGTCAAAATGGTTGTTAACTCGCAGCAATTAGTTGTGTATTTTAACATTTTTATATATTAAGTAATATATTGAACAACGATGTCACGAAAGTAACAAATAATTACTTTTTAAAGCTACATACAAGTATGAGATGTCTTCACTGCATAGGTAAATATCTCGTTACACGCGTGTTACCGAAGACTAAAAATTAAATCAATTTTAACGAAACGGGAGCATATTGTTGGGTATCTAGAGCCTATTTTAAATAAAAATTGGGATAATTTAGACGATTCCATATAATATCAGAGATTTTATATGAAAAATATGGATTTTATAACGAATTTAGAAGAAGAAACATACGATTTGTTTTAGCGAAACTTTAATGATTTGTGACAAATGTGAATCTCTTGTGTACAAAGGAGCAGAAAATTATCTCAAGACTAGATGTTCTATATTTTATGAACGTGAAATTCCTAATATTTATAACTATAATTATATTGATAACGTAAAACCGGCTTTATTTGATAAATCTTACCGTGTGTCAGGCATATAAATTGTAGTAAGTATTCATCGCTTTGAAGAAATCAGTATTTTTCGATTAATTATTTCTGATCGTCCGACCCGAGACTGAGTTTAGTAAGTGGTAGCCGAAAAAAATTCCTGCACCTCGGCTCGCAATCCTCCTACCACACTCCTACTTTCAAGACTCGGTACGCAAATAACTATTGGTCCTTTATTGCGCTTTACTGTACTCTTGAAAGCGCAGCTGTTACTCAGTTACTACTTTTAATAGTCTTCATTTCTTTGATTAGTGAATGTTTTCGAAAATCAAATATTTGTACCCATAAGAAATGTGTTTCCCGTCTTTTTCCTTTTTCTTTGTTTGTTATTAAAATATTTTAAACAACCAACAGTTTAAAATATCTTAATATATGCACATAATAAATCGTATATGAATAAAAAAGACTACTTTCATTTTTACATCCAATTAAATAATTGATTTAACGGATTCCAATATGCAATGGATTAAAATATTTGTTCCATTCAACATTTATTAACTTCAACAAATAAAGTATACAACCTAACATACATGGTTCTATATATCATTTGAAATGAAAAATCGGTTAAAATTAGTATCAAATGGCGATGAAGTTAGTTAGTTTAAAAGAATGTTGAACCCAATAATCACAGCAGATATTAATATATAGTGTCTGCCTAGAATGCAAGAATTCTGCAAAAAGAATTTGATAGCAAAGTATTAGGATGCTTATTTATTTGACCATATTAAATACCTTTTGTATTTGAAAATCTCCGTTACTAATCTTAGTAGCATTTTACATTGGTGTAACTTACAGCACGCAAAACTGCACAGCTGATTAAACATACATCAAGTACTTACAACTAGAAAATCATTTTAGAGGTATGCTATGTTCCCTGAATGTCGTGTAATTTTGAAAATACCTATGTGCACATGCATGTTTGTTCGTTAGTAGTACATCTAGCTTCCAGCAATTTTGACGTCAAGCTTGTTTTGTACGTCGTTAATTACTCAGAAAAATCTACTATTAATTCAGTTGCAGTTATTATTTTAGCTTTATTTTAGAAAGTAATGGAATGCTAATTTTAATAGGCACTTAAATAATATTTTCTAAGTCTATAGAAGACAAATTATACCGTCTGTTCATACTTATATATTATGCTTTCCCAATGTTGAATCATTTATCTCTAGAAGTTTGTAAACGAATATATGCTATATGGAAATAATTTAATAACAGCGTTTTTTTTATGATAAGTAACCCACAAACAAACTTAAAATTAGGAATTGAGAAAAAATACTGGCCGCAGATATAATAATGGCTTCTTCAACATTCAGCACATAAACAGCTGACCGCTAGTTTCAATATGCATAACTCAGACAAAATGACAGATAAGGACTATATATTTTCCGGGAGCGTTGTAACGGGAAGAGCAAGATACTAGTACCCACTTGGTTAGGCCTTTCAGAGCCAGCTTATCTTGGAACCACGTACCAACAAAGCGGACGGAGATAAGAGAGAAGTATCCTTCGAAAATAGGAAAATTTTGATCGTCTATCATATCCTTTTGCCCAATTATCCTGATATCATTTTCTGTGAAAACATTAACAAGAAATCACTTTACCAAATAGGCTCTCTTCACTAAATATACATACATCTCAACCAGGCAGATCCACGGATCTTGCACTCCACAATTTCGTCTTCAAGAGCTCTAGCTTACTAGAGTCCAAGGAAATAGCAATGGCAAAATTTTGGGATATAGAGAGGCATTTCATAATAATTATTCGTTCTTATGTAATGGGGTTATAGGGCGAGACGTAAAACCGGCCATATCTGGCTGATTCGCCACTACATATTTGTTATTATGACCCTAAGCGAGGAAGCAGTGAGATTCAGGCTTGCCCAAGAGAGGAATTTTATGCCCACTGGTATGGTAACTGCTTGCAGTGCAGGATGTTATGCTTTTATGAGCAACAGTGGCATAGAAGATCTGAGCAAAACTACGCTAGTGCTGTTCACCAGAAAGAGAAAAAGAAAACACTTACTTCCGTACACTATACACAATGTAGAACTTGCGTTTGTAGATGATGTAAAGTATATAGGTGTTGTATTTAACAATGTACTAGATTACTAACACGGTAAGTCTATCGCAAATAGCATATTGGCTCCATTTGATGACACTATATCCAAAAATTACCTATAGAGCGATAACGTACTGGCAGATGCCGCAATAACCTAGAACTATGGCAAAAGTTACACATCTACATGTGTAACTTTTGCCGTAGTTTGTATGTACATACAAAGGATCACAAATATAGCAATCAGGGAAGTAATGTCTTCTTCACCACGGTTGCATTTTTGCACATTGTTTGCAGGCGTGGAAATTTTACAGTCGGAGAATATTACGGCCTTGAACAACACAGAACGATTTTTCATAATAAAACCTATCTTTAGATTTTGAATAAAATCATCAGTCACATATTAGGAGACAGCTATCAATCTATCCTTAATCTGAGTCCAGGGGAGACCGGAACTTGTAATCGACAGTGTAATTATAGCAGCAAACAGCAAATCAATTTCTGGGCAAACCAGAAAACGCTTTAAAATTGGTTCCAAATCAAAAGCATCAGGAAGTGTAGGCTTTATCCAACGACGTGAAAACCAAAAAACTGTTTGAACTTGACCGTAAAAACATCAAAGTAATTGTTTCCGTTTTTACAGGCAGACTCAGAAAGCATCTGCATAGAATTGAACTTTCTAAAGAGACTGAATGCCGGTTGCTTTTGGAAGAGGAGGAAACAGCAGAGTCCGTTTTCTGTCACTGCCTTGCCGCTATGAGACAAATGTATGAGGACTTTGGGAAGAATAAATTATAGTAGCAAGGTACCGATTGACATATCGATGTTATAAGTGAGGAAAAATGTACTGTACTATTATGGTTCTGCGTCTAGGAATATGGTATCTTAAAATATGATTTAATAGTACAGAGTGGTGCACTCTTATACTCATTATTTAGAAAGAATATATTTGTTCCAATTGCAACAATACCTTAGATTATCAGTGCCATATATTAGTATATTATAGTATATTAGTGCCACAGCGAGCATGCTACTTCTTCATTTAAGTTGGGAGTAAAAGTTTAAGTGACAGTATAGTGAATATACTTTTCCCAAAGTTCTAATAATGTTTCGGTGCAACACCATAAGCATTGAATAATCTTTAAAATGAATAAAACAATTGAATCAATGTTTAACTATGGCTCGTACATCGGTTAGTGAAACGAAAAAGCATGGCATGATGTTTGTCACATACATGAATACTATGATAAATTGCATTTCAACGTTTTACATTATGAATACTTTATCGTTTATTATAGTAGATATAAATCAATTGGATGTCAATTACTTCGGCATTAAAAACGGTTACTTAATCAATTTTGTTAACCATCTGAGATTATATTATAAGACCCCCAATGTTGTTTACATTGTTGTTGCAACTTTCGTACAAATGTCCACAATAACTCTGCGATTGTTTCAAATGCGGATGAAGGTAGAGTTAAATAGCAAGTGAGCGTTGCCAATGCTGCCATGTTAACAAAAACATAAAAATCAGTTATTAAAATAACACTTCGTGTGTTTTCGGTCATAAACAAGGCCTTACATTTTAATTTTTCAACGCGCGCGGCCGGCTTTGGAAAGCCCGCTATTTGAAACGGAAAGAAGGGCTCACTTGCGATACGGGCGATAATAAAAGAGATGGTTATATAACGAAAATTCGTCCGGATTAAGCTCGTAAAAAAGCTCGTAAACGTGCAATTAAGTATATCTGATTTATGGCTCGTTAGGTTGTAGGCCGCATGCAATAAAAATTTCCACCAATGTCGGTAATTATAAGTTAACCAAGTATCGTAATTTGTTATACAGTTGAAATAAATTGTTAAAAACGAAAGTCACAGTTTTTTTATTACCACGTAATTTTCACTTGCTTTTTCAAGTAAAGTAAAATTAGAATGCTAACCTGCGCATTTGCATAGCGTATTGAAGCAGTTCCTGTAATTACTTCATCCGTTGTAACTACGAAATTTTAGGGTTTGAGTGGTGATTATATACCTCCCATTTGCAATGAAGACTAATTTTTTTCTACTTTTATCCCTCTAAGTGGAAAATGTTGCTCGGAAAGTTGAGCTTACCGCACTATAAATTACTATTGCGTTTAGGAAGTGCTATTTCTAGAGACTACTATTTGCAACCTTGCGCGGCTAGTAGGGCTCCCACTTTTTATCGCCGAAAGTGTATAAATTTCTTTTATAACGTGTTTTATGTATTGTTCTTTACGGTGGGTTATTTATTGCTCATATATTTTGAAACCGGTGTGCTTCAGCTGACAAATAATGTGGAAACTTCCTTCGGTCATAATTGGAATTGTTACATAATTGCGTCACGAACGCAAAATGATCTTTCTTTTAATTAAAATACCATGGTTTATGAACTTTGCAACAATAGGAATTTATTGAAGGGAATTCGCAGGCTATAAACTTCGCACACGCAGCTTTGGAGCGTACGTGTCTTGGTTTTACGTTTATTTAAGCCCTTGCCGGGACACTATCTGTTTTATTTGATTTTCTAAATTGAAGGAGGGATAACAAGGGTGTCTTTATATGCAGAGAGGAATTTTATTTTATTTATTTACTCCTACAATGATAAATGTGGGTATTTGTAAGTGAAAAGATATAATCAGTAAGCCCAATCTTTTTGAATAAATTAAGTTCGTGCCTGCCTATTGTTTTTTATGCTAAAAATACAATCTTATTTAAACGCCTTTATCACGTGCATTAGAGATGCATATATACCGAAATGACGACACTTCTAATGAGACATGTGAAGGTAGTACAGCAATATTTATCGTTAATGTGGTATATTTGAAATCAAGATATCTATTTTAGTTATTCGTCGGGTAAATTTAGGGTGTCTTATTTTCTCAAAAACTAGAAACAATACCAAGTAGAGCCTCAACATTAGAATCATAAGAAAAGACTAGTAAAGTAGGGATTAAGGTTAATTTAAGTTTAATTTTAAGTATAATTAAGTTAATCAAAGGACAAGTTTGATTTACTTAGTTATGTTTAAATTTAAACTAAAATTAATCTTAATTTTTATTTCATTAGATTCGTAGCTTCTGATTCACTTTGCATATCGCAACTTCAAAGGCGAGCCAGTGAAAAATTGATTAACAAAAATAAAAAATTACATATATGCTACATCGACCTACACAAAGCGTTTGATAGGGTAAGCAGAGATGATATATGGAAGTCATTAAAAAAGAGAAAATCGACGAACAAACCATATAAGTCATAAAATCAATGTACAAGGATAACATAAATATAGTAAGAATAAATAATGAAGAGTCGAAAGAATTCAAAAGGGAAATAGGTATCAAACAGGGATGTGTTCTCAGCCCCATTTTGTTTTCCTGTGTATTAGATGACGCAATAAAGAAGGCGAGACAAAAAATGAAACAACTAAAATTGGGATATTGGAAAATGAAACCTACTAGTACAGCAGAGTTGAAGTATGCCGATGATATGGTGGTAGTGGCAGAGACCGAAGAAAACCTGCAACATAATATAAACATCTTAAATGAAGAACTTACAAAAATTAATATGAAAATAAATACAGAAAAGACAAAGAGTATGATAGTGGCAAAAGAGAAAACAAAACATAACATTAAAATAAACGGACAAATAATTGAACAGGTCAACGAATACAAATATCTCGGGACGATCATTTCAGCCGATGGAAAGATAGACAAAGAAATAGATGAGAAGATGAAGAAGGGTGGAAAAGTATATAATATGATGAAAAAGACATTCCTACGAAAAAAAGAGGTGCAAAAGAAGATTAAAGTCGACGTAATAAATAAAATAGTAAGGCCAACGCTGATGTACAGCTGCGAATCCTGGGCGCTAAACGAAAAACATAAATCCAGAATTAATGCTATGGATATGAGATTCCTAAGAAAAGTAGTAAATAAAACGAGAATAGATAGAATAAGGAATGAGAAAATAAGGGAAGAATTGGGAGTGATACCAATACGAATGAAAATAGAAGAAGGACAGCTAAGATGGTATGGACATATTTGTCGAATGTCAGAAAAAAGAACAACTAAGAAAATATATGAAACTAAAATATCTGGGAAAAATTCAAGAGGAAGACCAAGATGAACATGGAACGATGAGATAAGGGAAGCATTGACCGAGATAGAAATGAATTGGCATGAGGCAAGATAAATGACAAAAGACCGGAAAAAGTGGAGAGAGAAGATAACGGCAAGGAATTAATCTCAATCTCGAAATGACCTTACACCTAACGGTAGAAAGGTTTTAAAGGAATAAAAAAAAAAACTTAAAATAATACTTTTAGTTTTCATTGGTGTCAATTACGATTGTTTGCAATGTTGGTTGCCGCACTTGTTTTTTTAACTATAATCAATCTAACCTTCACGAGCACGTGGTTAATGTTCGGTAAATGTTGGCTACACAATAAATTTCTTTTGTTTAGCCTTCTCATGTTTGGCTTTTTAACTTGTTCATCGTTTTCCCTATTCCAATAATTTAAATTTATTACTATCTAAATATTGTCGCATTATAAATATCTTTGTAGAATTTTGTATCTCAGAAATAGCTGATAAACAATTATGGAAAGCATAGATGTACATGTAATCGGGAATCGTTTCAATTTTTATTCTTAGCTGCTTTCCCAGTATTATTCACCAATAGTCCTAACAATGTTCAAATTATAAATAAGTGGATTACTAAATTTCATTGTAAAGTGTGACCTAATGATTAGCTTACTAACTTTACATAAATCACCAATGTGTTATTAAACCTAATTGTATAGAATAACAAATTCTTAGCAATTTAGGCAAATTTAAAACTTCTGTTGACAAAAATTATTATAAATTATTTAAGATGAACTTACAATCGGTCTTCTTCCACATTATAAAGCTTCAGCATACCAATAAACCAAATCTTCGTTAAGTATTTAAATCGTCGACAGAAGAAAGCACTTTACGATTTGGGACAATCATCAATATACAGTAGCTGAATAAAAGTGGTTATTTATGTAAGTGCTACGGAGTCCAATAGAAAAATTAAACATGTTGAGCCAGTGAATTAAACTTTCTATTTGGCACAAACGCTAGGTGCATTTAAAACGATGTGAAAAGGAAGATCTTCTGATAATACGTTAAGAATAGGATACATGTAGTATACACAGTTGGATAATTTGACGAATTCACAGTTACAGAAGCTGTTCTCGCGCGATTTCTGAGTAAAATATGATGATGATTTTCTTTTACATAAAACGTTTACGCGTTTTCCCGCTTTTAACGACGAACGGGGATACTCCTAGTACCAGACTGCCGACGATCTACGCCCCCTAAAAATACTCCGGCGCCTATTCGCGGTCTACGATCGGATCCCTTGCAGCAAAACATAACGGCTAGAGGCGTCCACGCTACTAATAGTGTACTGCTTTTGGAAGCCTTTTTAGTGTTGTTAATGCAAGATTTCATAGATGTATGTATGTATGTGATATTAGGGAGATAGTACACTGCGACCTAAAAGATCTATTGTGTCCCCTCTTCTCGCTGTATTTACAGCTGGCCGTCCAGTCTGATTCCTTTTAAGAAGTGCAGAATGTCCGAAGGCCCCAGATTAGGTAACTCTCCCTCTTCGATTTCACATGCTCCCAGGTGCAGAAGATTTCATAGATAATTATCTATGAATTGAATGAAATGATTTTAAACAAATCCAATTAATTTTTCGTTAATTTTCAAGTCGCTTTGCTATATAATTGCTAACAATTAGATGAGGTTGCGAATTTGCAAATATATGTCATTACCAGATCATAATCTAAAATTAATAACACATTCTTTCAAAAAAAAAGAAGAAACTTAATGTTGTTTATTTATGATTTTGTCAAAAATTATAGTACCTTTTTTTTAGTAGACAATGGTATCTAAACAAACGATGCGCACGAGTGAAAATTTTTGAAAATGTTCTTTCTAAAATAACTAATAGAGCTCTAATCAAAGTCCCGGTTCTCGATGGGATATCCTGTACATATAGCGTAAATTACAAATGTGCATTTGATAAACATTCCTCTGTTTTCCAGACAGAAGTATACGCCATCTTGCAAAGTGGAAAGCAAAGCAATAGAAAGACTACAACAAGTAAGCGGATTCGTATTTATTCTGATAGCCAAGCGTTCAAAACGAAACAGGCTTGAGCTGATTTTTGGTGCCAGTTCACAAATGTATCGAGGGCAATAAGAAAACGAATGAACTCAATCGCTGAGGAGCAGTAGCATGGAGCTAAGCCATATAGAAAACTGAATGAGAGAAGAGCCCAAAGAGCGTAGAGCGAAGATATCTAGAAACATACAAGCATTAGCAAGCAATTTAGAAGCAAGCCATGTCAGTGGAGAGCTGAAGAACTACTACTTTTAAGTAGGAATCAGCTACGGATAATTGTGGGGTTCATGTCAGGATATACACCGACAGAGAAAACGGGTTAGCGATGTTCAATGGAGACCTTGGCTGCACACTATATAAAAAAAACCCCAGAAACAACCCAACAGATTTCATTATTAACCGAAATGTTTAGGCAATATAAAGTTGATTCGAAGACATACAGACTACTCTATGCTAAGAACCCGTACAAAGTATTACAAGTGTTCGCCTGTGTGTGTGTGTGTTCAACCGCAGCTAAATAGCTAGCCAGAACTTTGTGTCTCCTTTTTTTCGGTTACTACAGAATTGCAGTTGTTGAAGGTTAAAATGCAAAGAGCAATGCTTCAGTAAATTTTGAAAAAAGCGCCACAGTTTTTCAAATATTTTCCAACATAACCTTTGAGAGTCATTGCCTTTTTGGATTAATATATTTTTTAATAAACAATGAACAAATGCGTCTCGTTAAGTGGAAATACGAATTCAGTTGATTTTCTCCACATAACACCTATTTAAAATTGATTAGTATAACAGGATGTTAATTACGGTGTTAATTTCCTCCCTTTCATTTATCTTAGATTGTAATCAGAAATATAATTGCATTTCTGCACGTCTGATTCGTTAGAAAAAGGAGGGTCATACGTTTTGATAAAATTTGTTCATTTCTGGGTTGTCAATGTGTTCGACAGCCAAGCGGCGTTTCGGCAACGTTTAATTGAGGTGGTTGTTTAAAGTAAATTTAATTAACGTGTCATGCGGCACGTACACAACGGAGCACACAATTCCGTTTAGGGCGGCGGCAGTAAAGAGTAAAGAGATTATCTGTTTAATTTTATGGCGTCTGTTTATATAAGGATTCGTTTCAGTAATTTTAGATAATACTTTAAATGATCCGTACTTAATTAGAGCTACCGTAATTGGGAGGGCTAATTAATTGTAGCGGTGAGCAATTCGTTCATTATGTGGCGGATGAGATAAAGAAATTTCATAATTAACCGTACCATTTTGTTAAAGACGGAATTGCGGGATAACTACGGAAGGGTTACTGGGATACGTATTGCCCTAGTCTTAATTATTGTTCCAATTTTATGTTTGCTTGGCAAATTTAATACGGGCGGGTTAACTTCTTTTAATTAAACAGTGCATGAGGCTGAGTATGAGGTGGTAGCACGCACTATAACACTAGCCTTCAGTAATCATAAACATCTTAACTTAGGAAAACAAAGAAATTAGTTTGGGAGGCGATTTTAATATTAACTTCATAGGACACTCTGCATTATTAAATGAACTAGGAGACCTCTTCAGGGCTACTGGTTTGTCTATCAGTTTGAATGTGCCAACGGAATTTGCATTAAATGGTTTCAATCATACTCGTCTAAAGGGAGACAGAGAATGATTATTGGTGAGAATACTTCTGGTGTTGGCGATGTCCATTGCGGTGTACGACAAGTGTATAACAGGTGTCCATTATGGGTTCAACCCTGTTTCTAGCATTTATCAACTCTTCCGAGTGCTGAGGTAATAATGTAGACGCTGTATTATACAGTGATGATGTCAATGTAATAATTTCATCAAAGAATATGAATAAACTTTTTGAGTTGGCGGATGTGACTATAGTGGCCATTAATCGTTTGATGGAGGTAAATAGACTCTCAATAAAAGTAAAAAACATAGTGCAAGCTCTTTCATAACACAAAGAAATATGATAGTATTGTCAACGGCATTTATAGTAACTTAGCTGACAGCTGTAGGTTGCTGGGTGTTATTATCGACGAAAACTTAAAATAGTCACAACATATTGATGAAGTATGTTCCAAACTAGCGAGTATATGTTGTGCTATACTACAGCTTAAGCTGTCTTGTAGCCGGCCGACACATTCTCGAGTCATTTTACTACAGCGATTTTTGCTCTCGGAAATAGTACGGCATTGTGCATTGGGGCTCTGATGCTGATGCTAACTGCATCTTTCTACAGCAGAAACAAGTATTGAGTGTTCTTTATACTACGGGGGGAGGAGGGGGGGGGGGACTGAACTCCTGCAAGAGACTTTTCAAAGATCGTGAAATTTTTACTTTTTTACGATGTGTATATTTATGAGGTGCTGTGTTACGTTTTCAAACATAGAGATGAATTTGATTTTGGTGTGGAGACCAAAAGACAACTTTGTGGTAACGAGGCCTAGTAGGTATAGGATATAGGTTGTGTAATGTTTTTCCGAATTAAATAAAAATAAGTTCCACATTCAATATCTTTAAAACAAAATTAAAATTATATTTATTACTGATAAATGCTTACAGTTTTTTTTATTAATTTTTGTTATGAATGTCAATGTTAATTGTTTTTATATTACTTTTCGCTCTACATTGTTATATTTAAATGACATGTTTCTTAAACAATGCTGTTCTGTTGAAGACTAAGAAATAAAACGTTATTCTATTTTATTCTATTACCAAAATGGGCAAATATTGCACTCATTAATCATAAAGTACCACTACTAATTTCACATTTCTTTTCCATTAGAAAAAAAAAAAGGAACGTTGAGGTACAAATTCGTTTTCCGTTTCACCGTAATTCAAGTCGAACATTTTGATTTATAAGCAAAAGATTTGTTAGCGTGCATGACGCTGGCAGGGCGATATGAACTAATTAAATATCCTTCATAATTTTTTATGCAAAGTTTCGGTTTTAAAATTGCATTTCTTCGAAACTTTCCTACTTTCGAAACCTTAAATGAGTTTTTCTTAAGAACGTGTTTTTTGTACACTACGTTTCTTATTTCGGTGAATGTCCACATATAGTAATTCATAGAAGGAGACACACAGACATAGAAAACATAGATATAGGTCAATCATAAGCCAATTAATTTGGCTACAGGAAAGGGATATTTTTTACATAGTTTGCACACATTTTGCACCAGTCAGGAAGCGTGACATGTTAAGCATTTTGATGCCCTGGAAGTCTTTAGTAAAGTACTATAAGCTAGGATAAATTTATAATATGCCCCTCTCTCGTATTGTATTGGTTTATGGATGAATGTTGTAAAATATTTGCTGGTGTAATAGCAAAAAGCTAAAAGGTTGTTTACCGTAATCTTGAACCAACGGATTCTCTCTGTTTGAATCTCAAGCAGCCACCAAAGATCTGTGCTCCCATATAATAAGTTTTACGATTGTTATTACAGATGTACAGGGCTAGACGAAAGTATGAAAACACCCTCATAACTTTTGAACGAATATATAGTTGAAATTTCGCGCAGGATCGCGTTCACCTCTCTACCTTTTTGGGAGGGGCGGGTGAAAGTAATTAAAAAAAAAATAAATGGTGTGATAGGTCAAGGCAGGGCTCAATTTGGAGGTATTTTGAAGGCGAAAGAGCTGTTCTTTGAAAAGGTGTGCTGTGACTCTCGAATCGAAAGTTATGTTCATATAAAAGAATCTGCATTTCATTGTTTACTGCGTCACCGTTCTTTGCATTACCCAGGATCTACGGTTATTAGACTCCGTGTGCGTGTGTATGTGTTTGCACAGAGAGATGGAAAGTTTTTCGCCATGTCGAATACTGACGTGACGCATTCGCTTAACCATATAGCCGATGCAAATAAATATTAAATTAAAAATGTCCAAAATTGAAATAACATTTTAAGTCTGAACTTACTAAAACGCATTGCATCAAAGCTGCTCAGTAAATAGACACAACAGTCGATATAGGAATAGTTCTAATCGGCATTGGATGAGGGAGACTACATATCAATATCCTCAAAAACTAAATGTTTTTGTGGGAATAGTAGAACAATACATAATAGGACTAGTTTTCATTGAAGGTAATCTGACAGCAGAAAGATATGAGACTGTGCTCCTAAACGATATTGTACCGACTTTTCACAATATTTTCGATCCTGAATTTGGTGCAGTTTGGTTTCAGTAAGACAGTGCTCCTTCATATATTGTATTACAGGTGCGAAACCTTTTAATCAGAACTTTTCTTGAACGCTGGATAGGAAGAAGGGATGCAATCGAGTGGGTACCGAGATCATCTTTGGACTTTTTCTTCTGGGGTTATTTGAAAGACCGAGTGTACAGATAGACTGTTAGAGTTAAACATCAAATCTTAATGACTTGGAACTACGAATTATCATAACGCTGTTGGAGAAGTAACAATACGTCGTATTGTTTTAGCACAAAAAATAATCAAGATATGTGACCTCACCGTTTGGATCCGTTCGGTCTATGTTTATGTGCAGACGTGGGCGCAGATAAATAAATGTAAAGAGTTATTTAAAGCTAATTGCCTATATTAATTCGTAATAAACAAGAAAACACAAATTTTCGATTGAAGAGTCATAGAGTATTAAAAAAATATCCTCTTTACCTTCGCAATACCTTCAAAATTTTTCTATCGTGTTAATATTTTTTTTTTTAGTCACCTCCGCACAAAACATAGCTTTCACGATTGTAAACGACTTCCCCAAATTTCCACTTTATATCTAGATTCATCCAAAAGTTATGGAGGTGTTTCCACACTTTATCCTACCTCGGATATCGTAGTCATAGGAAACTAAATGATCTAGGCGAAATTTATAAAGTAACCCTACACAAATGCGCCAAGAATTGAAAAGATGATCTTACTAAAGAAGGATTTTCAAATGCAATTTTTGGGGTCTTCAACTTTTTGCGGAATAGGTAGTATCACGATAGAGACTAAAATGTAAAGTAAAGTGGAGGAAATCCAAGTATTGAGAAAATATCCAGGGAATAGAACATGCTAGAACTGTGGAAACCTATAGCTGAAAAGGATCTATATAACGTATCATGGATGTAAAAATAATATTCGTATAATGATATGGATCCTCCTAGGTGATTGCAAACTGAAGGGACACCTAAGTGTGTTTGGAACAGCAGATGAAGCCGAATGTCGATTTTGTGGGAATGGGATAAAACATAGGTTCCATTGCTCTCAAGAGAGCATGTGAGAGCGGGATTTATAAGGGTAATTTACTTATCTGAGAGCCTCCTCACAACCTGCAGTTTAAAAAAAAGCCTGATTGAATGGCAATGGAAACGATACTGAATAAGCCTTTTAGGTCGCACTATATTATCACTCTTATCTTACATATACAGATACAATTGCAAAACAACGATTTCATATAGTCTTCAGCATTTGAACACTCTTTATGAGGCCCACAAAAACACTTCGAGTATTGGATCTATCTTTCTTTTGTTTAGAGTCTAAATAAAGTTTAATACAAAAAATACACGAATCATTAGTGTCTCATCAACTTCAGTCAAATGCGACTGAGCCCCTCTTCCGGATTTTATCTTCTTTATATTAGAATTGGTGTCCCTTTTTAACATTCTCCAGTCTTCATTCTTTGCGTAATTGTTTATCGTAATTGTGAGATCTATGAATAATTTACATTTTAGGGCTCTATTTTCTTTTCTATCTTGTTTTTCATATTCTAGCACTTTCTAAGCATTTCTTTTTCTGAATTATTTTCTCTTTTTCTGATTGTGGCAATAGCATACTAGGTGAAACGTAGAAATGTTTTCCATTAATAGGCCCATACGTTGAGATAGCTTGTTGATGTTCTGTTATAACTAGAAGTCTCTTAGATGGCGCAAAATAGTAATCAGCAATCACAGCAAACACCAGTTTTTTTAAAAATCTTAATAGTAACCTAAAACCGCTTTTCGAACAGCAACATCGTACGGCTTTCCCACTTATCTATCAATTAGCTGAAGTCTGTGGGTGGTATGAGAGGGAAGGCAAATCAAAATAACATCTTTCTTCCATGAAAATGTGAATATGATTTATGCCCAAGTTTCATAGGTATTGGGTTGGAAAATGCTAGTTATTGAATCCAAGCAAGAAACCATCTATTGTAATCTCTTACCATGTAAGTAAAAAAGAATTTCATTTATTTAAATGACAACTTATTGGACGTCTATACATAAATCAGTAGTAACATTTTCCTACTGTTTCTGTTAACATACTGCTACGAAGTTAGCATTTTATGAAGAAACTGCTGCTGCAATTCAGATTGGCCGACTCTCAATCAGTTCCACTCAGCAGAAAAGCGAGATTAAAGAGCGGGTGTGAATTAAGAAGTCATTGCAAGAGTACGATTTTGAAAGGTTTGGAAAAATAAAGCAGTTCTAAACCTGAGGGTTTTTAAAAATAATTTTTAGTAATCTTGTTAGATAGATCTAGAAGTCGAAGAATCATCTGAGAGGTATGATTTCAAAATAATCTTGGTAATACCAAAAAAATTTTGGCCATTGCTTTAAATAAATGCTATTAAGTATTAATATATTTAAAATAGGAATGCAAGGTGTTGCTTATTGAAGTTAGAGAGCCCTTTCATAAACATTGTTTTTGTAAAATAAATCACTCTCAAATATATTGTATAGTCAGAAGAAAGTAACTATAAATGAGTCTATTAATAAAGCAACCAAACTTAAATAAATCGTTTCTTTCTTATACATTTTCCTCAATGTGGATGCTTTGCAAATGGTATTTGTCTAAACTCTAACGAGTTGGCATTGAGACACTGCTGCTTGCGGACAGACCGTAAAATTATACTAAATTACGTCACAGTTACTGGAGCGTATATCTCAGATTTACCGACGAGAGATATGTAATAAATTACCAACTAATTTATACCACGGTTACGAAATATGAAATAAGGTTTCTTATCGCTCAACACTGTATTATTAGGCCAAGAATACTTTAAAAATACGGTAAGAAAAGCAAAAACCGTATGATTAATTTCAGTTTAGTATTAAATTTCTCTACAATTAGTTCACCCCATTATTGCGTGGTAACGTGGGCAGTACATGTGTCGAGTACCGTCACACTATCATTTTTTTATGACAGCCGCGACATATCCTAGCACACCCTAAGGTTTCACGACTGTTATTATGACCTTTGCGTGAGAAATCGTTTTCACACAAAGGGTCTGGCACATAAAAGGGCATAATAGATTTGACCGGCGTAATTATGAAACGTTTTAAATTACGTGACTGATTCGTGATGAACAAATATGTAGCAGGTTCGCAGAATTGTTAATTACTTAATTAAAGATAATTAATAAGGAGCTTTTTTATAAATTATTTTTTTATTGAACATTTAGTGGCATTCTGCAAAATTGTATTGTAAATTGAGAATGAATATATGTATTGTTTCGGGTCACTTAGGTAATGGAGTACCCGTAGTATCGGCTAAAACAAACTCCTAACGCCAAAGATTTTAAGTGGATGTACTACTTAACGTACCTACCTGTGAAGTATCTCTCTAGAGGAGCGCCTGAGAGCAGAACGATTTGCACGTCCAAAACGATTTCCAATAAATCAATCTAAATTCAGTTGATACAATAAAAGAAGGTACCAAAGCAGCCTTTTAGGTGCTTAAAGTTACTGAGGGTCGTGAAAGTGAACGGAGAAAGATTAAAGAAAATTTAAGGATAATTGGTGAAAGTGAACTTATTTAAATATTTTATTAGGGAATATGGAATACGTCTTTCATTTTCGCACCAGCTGTGCAAATACACTGCTGTAGTTTGTAAGCACAATTTAGCGATACTCATTGAAGCATCATATAGTGTATCTATTGGAAATTGTTTGGGAGAAATGCACACTCACACCGTGATGGAGAAGAGATATCAAATAGAACTTTAATTGCGAGTAATGGGTTCACAATGTTAATTGAAATCTTAAACGAAATAAATTTGCTGCAATTCTGTGGAAATAAGCGTAGATGTGATGCAATTGATTTATGTGATAGATAGACGTTTGAATTTGGCGCCCGGTAACATCGCCAGTGCGGACAGCGCAATGTCGGGTCTGTGCGGCAAGGACGGCGGGGACGTTGAAGAGGTGGCCCAAGGCACACATAACGAGATCGATGTATAAATCAATAATTGAATAAATCAATGTGTATAACAGTCGGGGTGATTTTTATTTTAAAAAATAATAAACACGACAATTTATATTGTCATTTGAACAGTTCAATGGTGCATTTACAAAGAGAAAACAGGATTGCTACAATAATTTAAGCATATATACAGGGTTTTTCACAGAAGTGTCTAGTTAGAAGTTTTCATGCTTATTAAAACTCTTCAGCATTAAGCATTTAAAGTTGCCGTAGTTTGCTTCTTTCTACAATATTTTCAATTTTCTAACACGTCTGGTTAACCAGAAGTTGCCATGAACTTTATTATTTTAAATGGAATTCTTTATATTATTAAATCTTTGAAATCACTGCTCACAATTTAAATCTTGCACACACTAACATTGTTTCACCAAAACGTGATAAGACTTTCCTCACACATCATACAGAGTGTCTAAAAAAAATAGTGTACATTTTTACATTATTTTGGTGTAGAATTAAATTCTGTGTCGATTGGCTGTAACCCTCTCTTTGCTTTGCTGTTTTCTAGCACAACTACAGTTGATTTATGATAATAATTATAATATTATAGTCGCATGACCGAAAGGCTTTTTGACTCAATACATACAAAATATATAAATTTCTCCCTACTACCTATATGGAAATCCAATTTGCGACAGTGTATTGTAAATTAAGACTTAGTTTGCAAATGCAAATAAAATACATTATACAATCCAGGTTGTATCCATCCCTTAGGAAACCATTAAATTTCCTAACGTATTATATAAAGAAATTTTTCTGTTGTACGAGAAGGAAATTGGACAGCGAACAAAAAAAAACGTACTTCCAGGAATATATAAGTGGATTAGTATGTAATTAAAATAGCCTTGTAGATTGTATCTCTGCGTGTATTTATGTCAAGCCGAGAGGACGTTATGTCAGCGCTTGATTAAGGGTCTGTCACCGAAAAATTTTCATTAAATCCGTATACATAATTACACAAAATAATATACAATTAGAGTTGAAACGTATGCATACCACTTCTAAGAAACGTATTTTTAGAGGTTTCCCTTAATTAATGGAATTTAATTACGAAAATTGTTTTAGCTTTAAGTCCATTTATATAAATTTTGTCGCCTACGACTAATGCATGATGATAATTTTGATATTAGAAAATAGGTTTTTAGATTCTACTTTATAAACGGATATTTTCATATATTTCTCTTTATAACAGAGGACTTACCTCTTTTAGGGATCCCAGTGGATAGTAATATATATATTTCTGTGAGCTCCGAAACCAATAAACTTTGTTGCTTGCTTGTTCAAGGCGGGGGAGTATTGTACAGACCTACTTACATATCTGACCCAATTCCGTTTAATCTGCCTTTAGTTAGATTTAGTTTGGAGAACGGGATTATTCATCTATTTCGCATAGTGGTAACACATTAATTTTGCCCCTGCACATTATGGTATTAAAATGCAGTTATCTTATACGCCAGTTAAAATCATATTTCTCAGGGACTTAATTCGCGATTACTACGTTACTCCGGTAAATGTGTGCTTAAGATTTAATGATTGCTTAAATGCCGCACTCGGGAAATAATCTAACAATCTACTGTTATTGATGCCGTTTTGGGCGAAGGAGGCTTTATCACTAAACAATATTTTCCGACAAAGCCTTCGATTCCTCACTAACCAGCAATTAAATTCAAGTCTTGCTACGTAGTCGGTAGGTTTTAAATCTTGTACAGGTAAGATATGGTACGGGTACAAACCGAAATTGTGTAAAGTTTTCTATACTCATGCGGCCTATATTAAGTCTGTTGGCTATTCTTCGGACACTAGTAGCAGGCTAACCGTCAATCATATTAAGTATTGCTTCTTTTTGAGTAATTTGTTATTGCACGGGACGTTTCAATGTGGCAGCAGGAAACTTGCCTGATTCTCTTAAACAGCGATGGACATAGCTAAAAACGGTTCTACAATGCACTCTACGAGTGGGAAATCTCCGACGACATTCATCAACAGCCATCCGTCTGCTTCCATTACATAATCCAAAAACAAAATGAAGGTCTGCGTATTCTTCATTCGAAAATATTAACATGGTTATAGTTTTTATTAACAAATGTAACATCAACGAATGGTAAATTAACTTAATTAACGTTTGCTGTCACAATGAATAATATATGATGAATCACAGCCATCTTGACGTTTTAATAACAACGAAATCAAGAGCGGCAGGTACCACCAGGTAAAACTTCAAGTGCTTGTACCTCAATAATGAAAGGGTTTTGGGTATATGTTTATTTGACATTTTTGTCTCGAAATTGCTTCAGCAAGATATTCTTAAACTCTGGCAGTCACGTCATTGGACAGCCTGTATATTGCAATATATGGGAATTTTTCCTATTATTAAAATATTATAATACATCTTTTTTGGGGTGGATCCACGTGTCTAAGAAATCCAAAATTTATTTTGACAACGTCACGTTATCAACAGTATGGCGGTTAAAATAAAGAAAGTGCAATGAATCGGCAAAAAGTGAGGTTAGATTACATTTCAAAAAAAGGTATTTGAAAAAGTTCATTAGAATTAAACTTTTTAAATGAATTACACATTTCCATTTTCTTTCCGGTCTCAGTAGCTCAATTCCATTTAAATGCATGTAAACCCAAGCACAATCGCTAATTGCCATCATACGGTAGTTGTAGGTAGATTTATTTTTAACCATTCCGTAACAGCCTTTTATATATATGGATAGGATACTTCGAGTGACTTGACAAGATCATGAAAAAGAGAAAAATGCAGTTTTGTTTTTACGAGATATATTACGTAATCGTATCAAAGCTCCTCTGATATTTCTCGCTCCCTTTTTTAACCAGGCAAGTGTATCTTTGCTCTCTTTCCAACACATATGTCATTTATTTCCATTTTTTATTTTATGCTCTACCGATTTTGCATGCACCTTGCAGAATGCGGAAAAAATCTACCTCTCTGAAGTTGTAACATTTTATAATGAGGATCAATGCTAATTAAATGCAGAAAAGATCCTGTTTATTTATTTATAGAACGAGATGTTCTGGTCGCTGCTTGTCTCAATCGTAATAATTATAGTTCGTATTTTTTTCTCTTTTATACGTTACATTGTGTGCATGAATGCACTTTGATGTCGTAAGCGATCTCGTCTGATGTACGGGCTTGCGTTAGATGATGGGAACCCCTAATGCAGGCATCCGTATCCCCACTGCAGGGCGCTGTCGGAGTCCCATGTCCGAGCGGTATCTCGAACACCGTAAGGTTAGCCCCAAATTGAATTCAGCACATCCCCAACGCTGCCGAGAATTGCACGGGGTTACATGTTCAAGTGCATAGTGAACGCAGTTGCTCTGTCATCGAGCCAGTGTAATTTTGTAGAAGGCAAAATGCTCGGCTGCGGTGTGCTGAGATCAATTTGCAGCTAGCCTAAGGGCCAAGGCGTATACTCCTCGTTGACACTCACACGAGTTCGCGCGACTATTTTCAATGCGAATACAAGAAACTGTGAGAAACTACGTCCATGTGTGTGTTTAACATTCGTTTAGTCGAACACTACCCGTGTGTTAGTGAGTTACGACCCTTTTGACCCCAAACTTGCTCACACGCACGCATGTAGGGTTTCGGTGTGGAGCACCTGATGGCGGCACCTTGTAGGATCTTGGACCAGACCTTCCATAACTTATCTACGCACAGAGAGCGAATTCAACAGTCCCAGAAAACTGTTGAAGCTGTACCTCAATTGCAAGGAGACCACAACGATCATCAAGGAAACACGCAGATGCATTGGATCTCTACTGTATAACCATCCGTCAATACTCCACAGTAATTCGAAGTTTCACCTTTATAAAATTCAGCTTATATAGGAAGTGAAACCAGCAGACTATAGTTCGCGGCAACAATTCTGCGAGATGATTGAAAAGATTAATGACGATAGGAGCTTTATTGATAAACCTCCTCATGTCGGATAAGACTGATTCCCTGTAAACGTTTACGTCGACGAATAGGTTTACAGGTATCGGCCAGCAGAAAACTCCCATCAATTGGACGAACGAATTATACAGCCAAAAGGTTACAGTTTGGTGTGTTATGGAGATGAGAGACAGCATGCAACAACAGTAGCTTTTGAACGATATATTCATATGCTCAAAATCATTGTAGCTGAAAAGCTTCAAAATTGTGACGATCTTCATAATCCTTGATTCCAGCAAGATGGAGCGAGAGCTTACACTTCCGGGGCATCAATGATATCTGTAAGACAGCGTTTTGATAATTAGATAATTTCAAAGTTCGGTAACATTCAATAGCGCCCAGCATCACCAGATTTGTTAGTGTGTAGTTCTTTCGTTTGAGACGACATCAAGAGCAAAGCATACTGTACTCGCCCAAGGACAGTCGCTGAGTTAAAAACGAGGACTGAAGAAGAAATCGCTGCAATACCCATGGAAGTGTGTCAACGTGCTAGGCATAGTCTCAGAAATGCGTATGTTCGAGAGGCCACTTTATGGACATATGTCTTAAGAAATTGATTTTTTTCTTAGACAACTCAAAAGCATACAATTTATTTATATTTTATAATAATAAAACATATAAAACCTTTTAAAGACTTCTGTGAGAGTTAATTCAAAATTTCCATTTGCCTGTCCCACCAAGTATGAACAGTTTACTCCATATTTTTTATTTCGTCACCCTTATTTAAGTAGCGTGGACGTTGAGAGGACATTGTTGTATTTTAAAGAATCATTAACTTTAAAACGAGGAAAAAGCTCACTTGGAAACATTAAAAATGTCAGTTATTCATAATACAAATACTTCTATTTCGAACGTATTTACTACTGGTACTCTTACTACATACATGCACAGCCAACCTGCGCACACGAACAGGATTATTTCTGCAATCTTGAACATCTGCCGGCCTTCAGTAGTAATACAAAACGGTCTATTTATAAGGACGTTATAAGGATGAACAATTTTAAACTAGAGGAAATTGAGCCAGTCATGAATCGGAGCAAGGAGACTTATTTTCGAACGAAGAAGAATAAGATGACAGCGCTAATAAAGATTGCGTCTATTAATCTATATAATCATATTACCTCTTCATGTTGGGTGCATGAGTTATGTGCTGCATGGTATAGGAAAGCGTGGTTGAAGATTATACTGGATGATTTTTTTTATCTTGAGACAATGGAATATCTCTAAAACACAGCATCTAATGAAAAAAAAAGATCTTAATAAGATTTGTTATAGTAGGGGGGCTCACTGAATGGTGCCAAACTCTATCCCCCGCCTCACTCCCCCCCCCCCTCCCCCTCTAAGAGGGGGGACAACTTTGAAATCTTAAATATGGGAACCCCCATTTTGTATTGCAGATTCGTATTCTACGCCATCAAGTATGATGTAGTTTTTGTTTGAAACTTTTTTTTCGATTCGTAACAGATTGCGCTGTAATCGCAAAAAACATGATTGTCAACGTCTAGAAAAATTCACAAAAAAGAGAAGCAAGCAAACATGATTTTGTGTTTTTTTTTTATTATTTTAACATTAAATAACATTTCAGAAAGCCATTCAACAACGAAGAACTTTACTTTATCATACTTATTTCAGAAAATGTGTTCGAAAATGTGCTCTTCCACTTCGATACATTTATTTATTCGCAATTGGAATGATTGCACACCACTGAGAAGTGTTTCCGGCGTAATCCTTGGAAAAGCGTTGGTGATTCCCTCAATCATGTTTTCCCTCGTGGTTGGCACTTCTGTATAAATTTCAGACTTTAAGTGGCCCCACAAAAAGAATCATGAGAAGTAAGATCTGGCGATCTTGCAGGCTAAGACACTGGACCACCTCCTCCGATCCATCGACGATTGTAGGCTCGATCTAATACTTCTCGTGCTATTCTTAAATAATGTACTGGACAACCGTCATGCTGGAACCACATTGTTTGTCGTACGTCCAAGGGAAGGTCTCCAAGTAACACTGGAAGTTCGTTCCACAAGATGTTTCGATAACAATTACAACAGGATTACTAGCCAGGTTGATATCTTCAAAAACACGCATCGTGGTTTTAAAATTGCTGTAGGTGAATGTTTGAATCGATTTACATTATAAATTATTTTTGTATTCGGCGGTTCTTTGTTGTTTTCCCCCCTAATTTCATACTAAATTATATATTAAATTTGAGTCACCTATGGTTAGTTAAGTGAATTTTTCTTGATTTCATTGTAAATTATTTTTGTATTTAGCAGTTCCTTTTATTTTCCCCCCTAAGTGACGTATTAAATTTAAGTTTCTTTGCTTATTGTTAGTTAAGTGGATTTTTCTTAATTTGTTTTGTATTTTTTTTCTGTATTGATTATATTGATCACTCATAATTCTATATAATTGTATTGCTCTGTAATTGGATTACTAATCTGTTGGGCAATAAATTGATATTATTATTTGGCACTACCTATCTCCAATGTTAGGGTATCACTTTTCTAATTACAAAATATAATTTTATGTTGCCATTATTGATAGCTTTTATTTGCTTGTAAACACATGCGACGCTGTAATGTTCAATGAATCTGTATATAAACTGTTGTACGCTTGCGTGCATTAGTTTACTTTCAATTAAAAACGTTATTAAAGTCGAACCAAGGCAAATATAAAACATTAATTCTCTACTTTCTGCTTCAGAAAATGAACCTTTAATTAATTTTTTCGGGGTATTATAAATTGAGACCTCAACAGCATATTCAGATTACTTTGTTGAAAGCAGTATTTGAAGAACATAAAAGTCTAGCAAAGGACACGATTTATAAGAACTATAGAATACTGAATAATGGAAGCTAGAATTTATTGTTCGTTTAAAGGAGTGTTAAAATATAATCAACAGTATTAAATATAAATAATATATTTCGAAAATTGTATGACATGTTTTCTCATTAAAACAGTATAAATTTGGAAAATGTCGATCGACAAATGTGTTTCATGTATATCAGGCAATCCCACAACGAGGGGAACTTCAGAAATTGGTTATGTCAACGTCAATCCAAACTGAAACGTGCGTTATTTATATAGATCACACTTTTCTCTTTGAGGTGTTATTATGTAAAAGAATCTCTCCCAGGGAAATTGCTTCGAGCATCAGGGCTCTCAATTTTACACAGCGATATCGGTTAACTGTTATCTTATTTCCTGTGTGAATTCGTTGCGTAACGTACGAGAATCTTTCCGTAGTCTTTTCTTAAATTTGCCATAACCAATAGAGGGAAATTTTCTTCGCCGGTGATAAGGAAAATGCTTAAGTGTTAGAAAATGCGTATTTAAATATTCATTACGTATGCATTACATCCCAAATTGGTACTCCTCGTATCTTTATCGTTGTTATGTATGCCATAAAACTTTATGATGACCTTAAGTTTGTCGAGGGCACGTCTTCCGATCTAGTACATAATGAGCATGCGACAACATTTATTTTCAAGCTGTGCGGAAGTTTCTTTTTAACATTAAACGTTACGCCGAAATTGTTGGTACCAAAAAAGTGTGTAAGATGGATTCCTATTAAATTCCAGGCGTTGTAGTGAAACAACTCGACATTGAACTGCGAAAGAAAATGCTAACCGTTTTTACAAGTGAACTCATATCCTGAAGTGTCAAGTTAATCTACTTTTATTTTGAAGTAATTGCAGTAATTGTAGATTATCTTATTTATGCGCTCAGTATGAAATTTCAAGACAAACATTTTGAACACATTTAGTTGTCGATCGCATACCAACAAAGTCAACAGAATCTTTGTGGTATTTAGCTTGCTATTCGCTGTAGGTAAACTGGTACAAAGTATTTTTTAAACCAAAGAAACAATTTTTTAAAACATCCTAAATTTTTGACGCTTGGGCAACACTAACATTAAATAAAATTTGCATTCTCTGTATTGAAGATTATTTGTGCGTTAAAAGATATAATTAATTAGGATATGGCTTGAATAGAATTTTGTATATCATTTTCAATTTTACGGCATTATACACCAATTCACAACTTCTACACTTTTTCTAGATTTTGAAGAAACTCCTAGTCCGAAAGTTATGAAGATGTTACGGAGGTTAGTGTAGCCCCCCAGCCCATTGGCAGAAAGCAAAGGATCCCAAGCAGTATACTTGGAGTTTTATAATTTAAAATTATTTTAAGTTTTACTTTAATGCCTTCCACTGTGCAGTAGCCCCAACTGCCATTGATATCGGCTGAGTAAGATAATCTGCAAAATATCGATTGCTAACATTCTTTTTGAGAGGAAGTATGGTTACGATTCAAATAAATATTGTTAATACATAAACTGAATCACCCTAATACAAGTAAATATCGCCCAGAAAATCGTGTTGGTGTTTGAATGGTTCGCATGTTAATCCTTCACTCCATAGGCACTGGTTCGATTCCATGCCGAGGCGGTGATATTTAATTGTGGATAAAGTCAGAACTTTCCTTCTTCTCGGATAGCAAAATACAACCGTATGTTCCGTGTCAATGCGATGTTTGGCACGTAGAAAACCCCTACCAGAGGTTGTAACTCCTTCGGGTTAGGCAAAATTTCATTCAAGATGGTACTATGCATCAATAGATGTCAGTGCCTAGAAGTATTTAGATATATTCCACAACCAAAGCTTCACCCAGTAATAAACACCCAGTATAATAGTCTCGCAAAATCATCCCAGTTTTTCACTGTGATTATGGTAACAATAAGGAACGCAAAGATTATTATTATAATAAATTGAGAATTGAATATGCCTTTGCAAATTATAAAATACATTTCCAATTCCATCTTTTATTTTGGAAAAAGTATAACCTTTGCCCTTACCTTAATATTAGAAATGAGAATTGGACCGTTGAAAATCTAGATAAATGTAATACTGATACCATTCTCCGAAATAAAAACAAAGATCTGAATTCGGCATGGTCTCCTTTAAGGTATAAAAAAGGTAATTTAGAATAAAATTGTTACCAATGTAATTGGCTACAAAGTCTCTTCTTGAAATGTGTGTAAAATGTTCTTTATTATATGTAAGATTTATGCAGGTTTATCAACAGAGATAAGAAAGAGGGGACGCGCTTCGGTAAACAGTCTTTATCATATTTATCGCATAGGTCATTTTTTTTAGAGGATGTAAAATTTTTTGTACTTTAATGCAAATTTCAGTACATTTGCATCAACATTTAACTATATAAATACTCGTGAGGTTTCATTTCCTTACTCACTTTATGTTTTGACAAAGTGCACATTTTTTTTAATTAGCATGGATGAAATTTTATTACGGATTATTAGGAAGTAACTTGTTGTATAGTCTGTCCATATTTCTAACGATTTGCCTTTAGAGGGATTAAGAGTATTACCTAGGACTATCCACTACCTGATGCCGCCAAATAATGCAAGTGAGGTAATGGGCCGTATTAAGAGAAATTGGATTTTTTTAAAGTAGAGAAGTAATTATGTATGTATTGTAACATTATAATGATGTTTCCTGTACTATGTATCAAGAAAAAAATTTAATTATTTCCCAACAATGTATGTATGTTTATGTGTATATAAATAAATATATTATTTACTCGAACATTAATCTCTTTATAATACACTTTTAGTATTATAATCTTAGTGAATACGTCCCTGTTAACCACCCGTGCTCGCAAGGGATTATAACGGTCGGTAAACATTTCTTTTGTGAAGATCGAGTGCTATTTAAAAAGGCAAATCGTTAGAAATATGGACAGACTATAACAAAGTAGAATTAGAAAATAGTTCACGGACAGTTGTTGAAAAGTGCAGACGTTCAAATTTGTGAAAGAAAAACATGTGGAGACCGAGGAGTACAGACGACTGTTCAACAAACGATGTATTCGTGGGTAGTAATAGTTTGCAAATTGTAAGTAGTGATGTGATAGGCGACGACGTTGATAATGCAAGAAATCATTTGAGCACTGAAACACAGCAGATAATCCTAAATGTATATATCAATTTGAAGAGTGAGGATTATGGGACCAAAACAGAGACAATTATTAGAACATCCAAGTTAACGGGTGTCTCTTACGGAACAGTCCACAAAATTGTTCAGAATGGTTTATTTAAAAGAAAAACAAGGAAGGATAAGGGACAAACGAGAAAAATTAATATGTGTGATTTCGATATTGTGAGAAGAGAAATATACCGATGCTTTAAACGAAATGAAGTTCCTACATTGCGAAGTTTGTGCAACAACCTGAAAGAGAATTATAGATTGCAGTGTTGTATAACTACGTTGTCGCGCGTTATGAAACAAAACGGCGTTAAATTTGGTGTGGTTAACAAGCGGCGAACAATTATGGAATCGCAAAGATTGCAGCTACTACGGGATGAGTACTTAACGAAAGTGAAGGCATTTAGAGAGGAGAATCGTTTCATTTGCTACTTGGACGAAACATGGTATGATACCCATGATACTGTCAAGAAAGGTTGGGATGATAGTTCGGGAATGTGCTTCCTTAATCTTCCTGTGTCAAGAGGGAAAAGAATAATTATTGCACATGCGGGATCTGTGGATGGCTGGGTCGGTGAAGTGTTACTGTCTCCAAAGAACATAAAATCTTCGTCGTTGGATTATCATGAAGATATGACAAGTTCCTTGTTTGACGAGTGGTTCGTGCATAAGTTACTACCGTCTTTACCACCAAAAAGTGTCATTGTTATGGATAATGCCAGTTACCACTCTCGACAAATTATTAAAATACCTAGTGGGTCAAGCACAAAACTTGAAATAAAAACTTTTTTAGAGGAGAATGACCTTTATTTTGAAGAAGGTTATTCCAAGAAACAACTCCTGGAAGTCTTACAGACGAAAACATTTTCGAAGCAATACTTTATTGACAATGCTGCAGCTGCTGCAGGTCACACAGTACTACGTCTACCTCCATATTATTGTATCTTCAATCCAATAGAGTTGATTTGGAGTTCACTAAAACAACACATTCGTCGTTAAAATACCGCCCCCACATTTAGCGAAACAACAATTAAGACGATCCAAGAAGCTATGTTTTTAATAACACCAGATACTTGGAAAAATTGTGTACAACATGTAATCGGTATAGAGGATGAATACAGAGACATACGCTTGCTTCAAGATGCCGGACGAATCGGACGGCAGCTCGAGTGGTAGTGCGAAAGATAAAGACAAGGTGTGTGATTTCTGTGAGCAATTAATACGAACTGGGCAAAAGTGTATTTTATGCAAAGTAAATGTGATTCATAGTAAATGCCTGGAATCCATGGTAAAAACTGGAAAATTAATAGACAGAAAAGCATGGGAATGTAAAATGTGCTCATTTCCGACTTCGGACTCTAGTGACTCCGGTGAAGAAAATGTTACAATGGTTGAACAAATTGATGCAGTTGATGGAGATGTTAAGCTGGAAAATCGTCGTCTTAAAGAAAAGGTGAATCTATTAAATAAACTTATTACCGAAATGGAAAACGTAAACAAGCTACAAAAACAGAGGATAGCAGAGTTAGAAACCAGATGCGGTGTTGGAATTGAAAATAAAAGTTTACCCTTTCCTCATGCGAGAGCGCCACAGTACAGCGATGTTGTGAGAAGACAAGCGGCGCCCTCATCTTCGAACGTTCTGATTGTCAAACCCGTAAACAATAAACAAATGTCCGAGGAGACCTGCAGCCAAGTGAAAACAGCAATCGACCCAGGTAGCTTATCAATAGAGATAAATAAATTGGTACCAAGAAAAGATGGAAGCGTGTTGATTAGTTGTAAAGACCCCAACAATTTAAATTTACTAAAGACAAACATTGATAATAAAATAGGTGATAGGTGTAAATCGGAAATACCCAGAAAAATTAATCCTAAGATAATAATATATCGTGTAGCTCCTGATGATTTTAATGATAGAATTAAATTTTGTGATAATGTATTTATACAGAATAAAATACAACGTTCTAGTACGTCAATTATGACAGTTATTCGTATTATTAAAAAAGACAGTAACTCGGATGTTGTTCTGGAATGTGATCCTACTACATTTAATGAAATATCTAAGAAAGATTCTTTATATATCGGGTGGCGTAGATGTAGATTTCGAGAGTCCTTTCATGTGAAAAAATGTTACAATTGTCTTAAATATGGTCACTTTGCCAAAGATTGTACATTTACTGTAGTATGCTCTAATTGTGCAGGGAATCACAAATACAAAACGTGTACTTCTGATGAAAAGAAATGTATTAACTGTGTAGATTATAATTTAAGATTTAAGGCTAGCTTATCGATAAATCATTCTAGTTTTGATGTAAATTGTGAATGCTACAAAAAAGCAGTTGATAATTTGAAAGCTATTACTTGTTATGACCCATCTGCATAGCAGTCAAAGCAACAAATTTCACGTTTCACTTCCTTCGCGGATTTTATATTTCTGCTTAATATACGTAGCATCAAGAATAAAATTAACGATCTTCAGTTATTGTTACATAATTGCTCTTACTATTTCCTTTGTTTCACTGAGACATGGTGTAATGTAAATGATATTAAATCAATTTGTATCCCTAATTTTAAATTGGCGGCCTCATTTGGCAGAATAAGCAGTACTGGGGGCGGATGTTGTATATTTGTAAGGGACACACTGCAGATAGAAAAACTTAATCTAGTAGATTTTGCACAGGAGAGAGTTCTTGAGGTATGCGGTATTGCTTGTAAATTTAATAAGAAGTCATTTATTATTCTTTGCTTGTATAGATCACCGCAATCTGACTTCCATGCCTTTCTGACTTCTCTAAATCAGGTATTACATTACATGTTCAATCCGAATAACCTTATTTTTGTCTGCGGGGATTTTAACGTTGACCTCACAATTGAGTCACCTGAGCAACGTCAACTTGTAAACTTAATGGCAGAGTTTGGGCTTCGTGCGGCGGTTGCTGAGTTCACTAGAGTAACAGATATATCCCAGACATTGATTGATAACATTTTTACGAATATCTTATTGGATGTGTCACATTCCACCCACGACACTTACCTATCAGATCACCGTTATGTAACACTCAGTATTAATTTAAGTTACATTAACCACACTCCCAATTGCAGCAAAGAGATTAGAAGATTTAGTAGTAGTGATAGAGAGCGTTTTGCCTATCTATTATCACATGAGTCATGGATAGACGTTTATAATGGGTATGATGTCCATGATAAATTCCTCAATTTTATGACTACTCTTAACTATTATTATAATTCGGCCTTTCCTTACAAAAAAGTTAATCAGCGTCATACCCGTCATATATCATGGGTGAACGATACGGTAAGAAAGTCTAGTCTCCAACTGAAGGATCTTTATGTACTTCAAAAACGTTTTCCGGTACTTAAGGACACTTACACAGAGAAGAAAAAACAGCATAAGGTACTATTAGCCACTACTAAAATTGAGGCATCTTCTAATTATATATGCAGCTCTGGAAACCGAAGCGCAGCAACTTGGAAAATAATCAAAAATACTACCAAAAGTAATGACGCTTTTCACAATATTATGCTTACGGTTGAGGACAAACAATGTGAATCTCCTTTAGATGTGGCTAACGCTTTTAATAGTTGCTTTGCGTCTGCTGCGTCGAATATTGTTTCTATGATGCCATCAGTCAACTTAGAAACTAGAATTGTCTCAAATCCGTACTCAATGTATATTTTTCCTTTCACTTGTGCAGAAATGAATACCATTATCTGTAAGCTAAAAAATAAATCTTCTACTGGACCCGATGATTTCACTGCTGCCATGATTAAGGAACATAAAGTGTATCTCATGGATATTTTAACTTATTTGGTCAACATGTCTTTCTGTAACGGTACGTTTCCGGATATTTTAAAATCAGCTGTAATTACGCCTGTGTATAAAAAAGGGGACGCCAAAGTACCCTCCAATTATCGACCGGTAGCGTTGACTTCCTGCATTGCAAAGATCCTGGAATATTGTATGTTGGACAGGCTTAACAATTTCTTGACAAAGCACCATATCTTGACCAAATTTCAACATGGTTTTACAAAAGGAAAGTCAACAACCACTGCTCTTATCAATTTTTATAACAACGTACTGGAGTGTATTGAAAAGAGAAAATCTGTTCTAGGTATCTTTTGTGACTTGCAAAAGGCCTTTGATTGCGTACAATATGACAACTTAATTGAGAAATTACAGCTATATGGTATTAGGGGGATAGTAGCAAACTGGTTTGCATCTTACCTGTACGATCGCATTCAATTTGTGAAGATTAAACACATTAGGGACTCTGGGGAGTTTGAGACTGCTCGATCATATGCATTGCCGGTTATGATGGGTGTTCCACAAGGGTCCGTTTTAGGGCCTGTATTGTTCAACTTGTACATGAACGATATAGTACTTTTTCTATCTGATATTTATGTGACTATGTATGCCGACGATATTTCCTTACTAACTACCAATGATGACACTGAATTTATCACTAATACACTGTTGCGTACTCTAACGGAATGGTTTGAGACAAATAAGCTATCCCTAAGCCTAGAAAAAACGAAGTATATGTTTTTCCATACTATACACAGACGTACAGATATTACGGATATTTCTTTGAGTGGCACAACTCTGCGGGAGGAGGCTTCCGTAAAGTTTCTTGGTATAACGTTTGAGTCCAATCTGTTGTGGAACGTACACTGTCAGAATTTAATTAATAGATTATCAAGTAAATGTTATGTGTTTCGGTGTTTGAGATCGCAGGTTACAGTGCAATGTATGCTGACGCTGTACTATGCTGAAGTCTTTTCCAGGATGCAGTACGGTATTCTGCTCTGGGGTTCATCGACAGCCGCTAAGAGGGTATTTCTAGCACAAAAAGCTGTTCTAAGATCCATTGTCGGTGCTCATTTCACCCAATCTTGCAGACCTATATTTCATAATTTAAATTTATTGCCGTTAATTTGTATTTATATATTGGAATTAGCTTGCTATGTGCACAAAAACAAAGATAGTTTTACCTTTAATGCCGAGTACCATAACTATCAGACTAGAGCAAGGGATTATCTGCATACTGCGGGATACACTCTAAACATTACCAGTTTGGGGGTGAAAGGTATGGGAGTCAAGGTCTACAATCATCTACCTCGTAATATTGTACTGTTGCAAACTTATGCGTCCTTTCGCAACGCTTTGCAGAAGTTTCTCCTGTTGCATAGATTCTATAATTTAGACGAGTTCTTTGCCTTGCGCAATAATTAAGTTTTTTCCTTTTTATTTTATGGGAGCCTAGATTTGAGTTTTTAGCCATCACTCAATTGCAACTACTATTTATTTATTTTCTTTCTTTATTATTTTTTATTTTTTATTTTTGATTATGTATTCCTATTTATGTTAGAATATGCATAGATATTTTTGTTTTTGTTTTGCTGCCTTCAAGAATTATTATTCTTTTCTTTACTTTGTATGTTTTATTATTACTTTCTTTTGTTTATGTTGACATTTGTTATACACTTATGTGTCTTATAACAAATAAATATTATTATTATTATTATTATTATTATTATTTACAATACGCAAACTCCATACCGCAATTTATAATACATGTAGATGATGTAGACGATTAAAGCAGTGATTCTGTTGACTGAAACGGTATTTAAGTTTTAAATTTAAGATAATGTACATATAGGTACATAATGACGAGTACTTCTGAGTTGATAAGGTACAATTTACTATAGCAATTTAGTAATGATCATAGTTTCTTTGATTGTATTGTTTAACATGTATGTTATTGTTGTTGTAATTGTAATATTATAATGATGTTTCCTGTACTATGTATCAAGAAAAAAATTTAATTATTTCCCAAAAATGTATGTATGTTTCTGTGTATATAAATAAATATATTATTTAGTCGAACATTAATCTCTTTATAATACACTTTTAGTATTATAATCTTAGTGAATACGTCCCTGTTAACCACCCGTGCTCGCAAGGGATTATAACGGTCGGTAAACATTTCTTTTGTGAAGATCGAGTGCTATTTAAAAAGGCAAATCGTTGGAAATATGGACAGACTATACTGGTAATGTTGTCTTCTGGTGTTTCGTCTGTTGAGAAATGACCTTGGGATTAGTTTTAGCTCAGTTAAATGAGCAGATTAGTAATTCATTCCATTAATAATGTTAAAGGAAGAATAACTCTGTCCAAAGATATTATATTTCTGTTTTTAGAGTTGAAAATTAATAAACTACATAGGGTGTAGTAATTTAAAGACGTGGACAAAACTGTATAAAAACAAGAAAATTCATGTGACGTCATGCAATGCAATGTGGATCGTTCATTCTGCCCTAGTGCCTGGAAAGTTGTGAAGGTTATACCAATATTTAAGCACGGCGACCGCAAGAATATTATTAACTACAGACCTGTGAGTGTTCTTCCGCACTTCGCCTAAATATGTGAGGGTATTCTCTATTCCAGAATCTATACAAACATTAAACCATTTTGGTCTATGCGTTAGCATGGGTTTATACCTGGAAGATGAACCACTACCAATTTTGTTGATGTTACCCGATTTATTTTTACGGCGCTGAATCAACGAGAAGAATCTGTATAGATAGTTTTTCCGCCTAGATCACATTTCTAGCTAAGCTGAATGCATTGCTTCTTGTTCTTCACTTATGACATGACTTAATGGAGCTCTACTTGAAAGGCAAAAGTGCATACGTTAATTACCATGGTTTAGTTCCAATACCTTCTCAGTGATGTCAGGAGTACCGCGGGGTTCGCACCTTGATCCTCTGCTAATCAACATTTTCATTAATAATTTGCTTGAAAAGTTAAAATGTGATCAATTGAGTTATGCAGACGACTTGGAGATCTACAGCATTGTTGATAACATTACTGGTTATAGTAACCTGCGAACAAACCTTAACTTATTGTCGAATGATGTACCAGTAATAATATATTTTTAAATGTTAATAAATATTTTGTGATATCTTATACCAGATGTTCCTCAAAAAATGTGTATGACTGACGGACGACCTTTTCTGACCACATTAGTGACATGTGCTTATCTGCTTTACATACAGAAAATATATAATAATATGGGAATTGTATAAATTGTGAACTACCCTTAAATTACAATTTAAAACGCTTTTATTAAAATCTTGTGGAAGAAATAAGTACCTATATCAAATATATTCACACAAACTTAGTTTTTCCACCGTAAAAAAATACTAATTCTTCTGTTTCCTTGCTGGACGTTTCTTGTTTTAACAAATGCCTAAATCTAGGAAATCCAATACGGAATTTCGAACGCCACGTTTTCTTCCCTCGCTGTTTCAATTTTCCGTCTTTTTTTTTTTTGGTTGAAAGACAAAATGGTTGACTGTGGAGATTTACATGGAACAGAGATCCGCTAGAGGGGAGTTGGGTGCGTTTGTATATCTGTGGGGTAACATAAATCTTCCGGACATCTGGCTTGCTAGGTTTCCGGAGGGGCACTATATTAATCAAGAACTGCGCAGATCTAGACGACAGCAATACTACGCCCGCAGGATATTTTATATTATTACTTTGACGCCGAGGTCAAGAATTTATTAAAATTTGCTTTGTTTGACGAGAAAAGTTTTTATTAAGGTCACGACGCCCTTTTTTCTGTGCGTGTATGATATTCGTGGGAAAATATTTGTACTTTTTTGTAGTAGGGAAGTTAGGATAAAGCGCCGGAAGCTACATGTGTATCCATATACATGCATATAACTTTACACCGGCAATTCTTTCTTGAACAAGCGGAGCGCAGCTTTTATATGTTTGCTATTTGCTCGACTATTCGAATTCAACAAAGAGTGTTTATATTGTTACGTGTGATAATTAATGTAATTGCAATAATGAACACCGATGTGGGCTATTGAAATATAAAGTGGAAACTAGAGCAGATTCTATTAAGCAAGATTATATACATTTAGGTATGTTTATAATTTTGCATTACTCCCCTGCATTAAAATAATACAAATTTTTATACTTGCCATTAAATTTACAAAATAACAAAAAATTACTACGAATTCAATGGTAGCCAATTGGTAGAAGATTTGTCCAAATGTTGACAAAAATATTTATTGCTCAATGCAAACAAGACGTTTGTAGATAAATCTTTTATATTTTAATTAATTAAGTAAACACTGTTTTTATTCTACTAAACACCACTCAGCGTCATCTATTATACTCTCATTAATTCCAAAAATATGCTAGATATCAAATGATAGAGGGCATGAAAAGTAAATTTGTCCCCACCACAGGGTTTTAAGTACACCGCAAACGAATAGGATGATTATATTCAGTCACCCTCGGGACGGGGAAGGATATTGTCACTCCGTTTAACAGGGTAAGTAAGTTCTTTACTATCTTAGATACACAATAATAAAATTTTTAGAATCTTAATCCAAACTAAAAACTAGTATTTTTCGTTTTCAACATCATAAATAAAATTCAAATCTCCCGCTAAATTCCCGTCATAAACCATGTATTACTAAATCAAATGCCAACTTAAACTGTTCGCGAAATTAACCCACAAAATCAAATGCAACCTCACATAACCAATTTCACTAGATTTGCAGTTATCTTTCAAACAAATCTAACCTAAAATTCCGTTATGCATTATATGCCGGTTATAAGTTCAAGAGATGATAAAATCGCTTACTTCAGGTACTAAAACTGCTCTAGTATTTAGTTTAGTAAATTTACTTCAAAACATCCATAAGTGAAAGTGCAATTTATAAATAAAACATAATTTATATTCCAATAACTTCAATTAAAATTAAATTTAATAAACCAGATCTCACAAACTAGTGTTTAGAATTAGTTCACATTTAACTCAATCATAATTAACTTATTTTCATCTTCCCAAATATTACCACCACTCAACAGCGAAGTTTCTGAACTCCTTTAAGCTAGGACGGGAAACTTCTGTCGAAAATATAGGTATATAATCAATAACCGGTAAGATTAAGAACGCAAGAGAGCTTTAATATAACTTTGCGCCGCATAAACAATCCTGTTGAAGAGCTTTTACCTGCTCGCATATATTTTAAAAGTGCTCGAAGAAGAACACAGAAAACTTCCGCGCATAAGTGAGCTTCTCGCTCTTTCTCTTTTTGTATGTATAACCCGACATATATACCTATATAAGTCGCTATATACATTTCGTCAAACTTATTCTTAATAAAACTTCTATCGTCTTTCTTTACCTACAGGATGATCGGGCAGACAAAACTAGGATAATATTTCATCACGCAGTTGATATCCGATATAAATGCGGGGTCTAGGTTTTATGTATAGATTTACGACTGACACTATTATTGTGGCGGTGGAGGGAGCCCTTGATATTAAACTTCATATCCGGAAGGGCGGCATAATAACTAAGCAGTAATATTTGAAATACCGTCGTATATTTTTATTGACGAACAGTCTTTGGAAGAGCAAGTATGAAGTATATAATGAGTTACTGTTTCAGTTTTGTTCAGAAGCATAAAATACTCAGAAAAGGCATAAAACAAAAAAAGTAAATGAAATTACACCTCTGATCTCAAAACGTTAGTATATACATATATATCTGGTATGCCTGAAATCGACGATTTAGCAAAGTCTTAGCAAATAATTGTGCTTTCACGTCCTATGAACTCTGAATGAGAATTATTATTTTTATTGTAATTTTACTCTGAGAAAGTCATTATATTTTATGTTCAAAAGAATGCAACCAAGAACTATGAATATACAAGTAGTAGATGACAGGTCGAAAAAATTATATCGATCAAATGACCATGTCCTGAGTTGATGTACATTTATGCTCGTTTTACGACATTTTGAATTGTTGCTCGCAAAACGTGTGGCTCCCAATTGATGATTTCTTCTTCAATGCTACCTTTCAAGATTTGCATGGTTTGTGATTTGTTGTGGTAAACGCGAGATTTCAATGTCTGGCGCCGCCAGATCCGACGACGCGCTATCAGATCTGGCGACCTGGCCATCCAGTTCGAATCACCAAAACGGGTGATTACACGGCCCGGAAATTGGTGTTTCAAAATTCTTATTGTTGCACGAGCTGTATGAGAGGTTGCTCCGTCCTCCTGGAATTACCAATGTTCGAGACCCAATTCAGCAACTTGCGACAACAGAAACTCGTTTAACATCGATCCGTAGGGCAATTCACTTACGGTTATGACGCGGCGGTACCATCGGCGTCCTCAAAAGAATAAGGGCCAATCACTGCGAATGTCGCACCAAATAGAGAGATGTAAAGGCTCGTCGTGCATTTCCTGTGGATTCTCCGTGTACGAGAAACACAACTTTTGCTTGTTCATATTGCCACGGAAAGTTCCACTAAATAGTAAAATAAATAGATTTATGAAATAATGTATTGTATCTAGGGATCGGAGCTGGTATGCCGGAACCTCGTCAGCACTTTGCGAGACATCGGCTGGTGCGAGGATTGAAGGTGAAGTATTGGCATTTTGGCGCTGATCGCGGTGCAACAAAGTGATAGTTAATAAATAAGTGTAAGTGAACTCCACTTCACTTCTGAAGAAGATCACGACAAGATGATCGAAACGTCAAGCAATTCAAACTTTCTACACGGCAGAGGACCCGAGAACCGAAGAACAGCCAAATGTAAGTGACGTTTTTTTGAGACAGACCCCCGACCACCGTTACGGTAAGTACTATTTAATAATCCTTTACAAGTTTGGGCTGCGTCGCTCATTGTGATTGTTGATACGAAATCATCCTCTTCTTGTACCAGGAAAGCAGAGGTAACAGGAGTAAGTTAGCCTCACTTGACGGCCAGCTGGTTGCAATGGGTGAACGGTTTACACTTTGTAGGGTAACTTCTTCAAGTCTTTGTCTAACATTCGAAACAACCAACATGTGCTGTTGCCAAGCTGTATGTATCGTTGTCTCGTCTATATTTCTGGACTCGCTCAGGCGTCCTCGGCCGTAGTATCCATATTCTCGTGCGAACGAGCAATACGGGACCGGCTACTTCCCGCGACATCTCTAGTGGGTCCAGTTCGCACAATCCACTCAGTCAAACGGTTAATTGTTCGCCTACATGGTGCAAGACGACGAGGAAAACGACGGCCGAAATTCACGCTGCGTTAAAATAACTGACCGGTAATTGGTCAAATAAGCAGTAACAATTAGTAAGCCGTACGCCACGAATAACACGAACAATGTTGGCCTCCAAGGCGTCAATTGTTGCTGGTTTATCAGCATAAACTAGTGACTTGACGTTGCCCCACAGGAAATTATCGAAAGGTGTTACGCACGATCTTGGAGGCCAATTGATAGGTCCATTTCTCGAAATAATCTTATTGCTAAACTTTGTTTTCAATAAGTCGATGGTTGCGGTCGCCGTATGGCACGTAGCGCCATCCTGTTGAAACCACATCTCGCCCGGATCAGGTGCGGTAAAATCATTGTTCATGGTGCGGTAACGATCTCCATTGACCGTAACGCGAGCTCCGGCTTCATTTTGGAAGAAATAAGGTCCAATGATGCCACCAGCGTGTAAATCGCACCAAACGGTGCATTCTTCTGGATGTAATGGAGCCTGTAGGGTCTGTTGTGAATTGATTTCACTCCATATGCGGCAATTTTGTTTATTAACAAACCCGTTAAGCCAAAAATGAGCCTCATCGCTGAACACAATTTTGCGATAAAACATCGGATCAGTTTCCAACTAGTCTAGAGCTCAATCGGCGAAAGAACGACGCATGTGATCGTCTCGTGGTTTTAATTCCTTCACCAGCTGGATCTTAAACGGGAGTAAGCCAAGATCTTTGCGCAAAATTTTCCACGTAGTGGACGGACAGAGCCCCAATTCCTGCGACCGACGACGAATCGATAAATGTGGATCTTCTTCCATACTTTCGTTTACAGCGGCGATATTCTCTTCAGTACGCACATTGCTTCGACGTGTTCGTGTTATTGCATCATTTAGAGAGTATGTCGTATGAAATCTATCCACAGTTCGACGGATGGCTTGCTCAGATGGACGATAATGTGCGCCATAAAAATCACGAAGACGTCTATAAGTTGGGCGAATTGATGACTGATTTTCAAAGTAAATCTGGATAATTTGGTAGCGTTGTTCAAGTGTAAATCTATTCATGATGATTTGCCAGAGTATACTGATCATAAATGTCACAAAGTGAGCGCAGTTCGTTTGACAGTTAACCCTTTCGTAAGTTCCATCGGAAAAAAAAAAACACCCATTATACTAAAATTTTACACGCGGTACTTTTGGTGGTGCTGGTTGTAATTAAGTAGCTGTGAAGTATGTAGGTACTTAGCCAGCTCCGAAATCACAGCTAGGGAGCGGTTTGCGTTGTGCCTGATGCTTTGCTGATGTCAAAATCGCAGATAGGGGGCGGAGGAGGTTTATGCCGTGCCAGGTACTTTGCCGGCTCCAAAATCACAGCTAGGGGCGGTTTGCGTCGTGCCAGCTGTTTTGTCGGCGGCGAAATCGCAAAGAAAAGGTCAAGTGAAGTGACTGAGTACTGCTAAGCGCGCGGTAAATATATCCTGCAGCGGTCCCGCACGCGGTCACGATTGTGGTAGTCAGGCGTGCGTGAACGGACGTGCGGTATGCGGAGATGATACTTCGCGTGATAAAATCAGAACCAATGAACAAATCTTAATTAAATAAAATAAAATGCGGCAGCAACGTTACCGAACTATGGGAAAATCGATAAAATAAAAGAAAATGAAAGAAACTATTGATCAATTTCAAATTAATACTAAAATGGATTTCCTCGCAGAACGGCACGTTACATTACATCTGCCTAGAGGTGCTGTGGATGAGACGTAGCTCGTTAAAATAACTATTGTTGTATTTGTATAAGAGGATTAAAAACAGTCTCGATTGCTAGATAGCGATTCATACCCATGTTAAATAATGGCGACAAACTTAGCTTCTTTAGTTACCTCACGATATGTAACTAGTTTGATAGAAGGCATAATATATTAGAATTAGTCGTAAAAGTATATACAGAACGAAAGCATTGTAATAAATTAATTAATGGAACTAAATAATCTCTAAATGTACATATTCTAATAAGATCAACATTATCATTATTTTAGCCCGCAGACATCCTACAAAGTAAACACTTCGGGAAACGCATGGCGGCTCAACAATTTATATCATTGCAATCTAAACATTTCGGTCTTACAAACATTGTACATACCAGCGTAACGCCAATGTGATTTATTATATATTTATCATACAAATCGTATTAGTGTGCGCGATTTTAGCGTTTAATAAATCATGGATATTAAATCATAAATTTAAAATTATACTTTAGATTAAATCTAGCCGTTAAATGTTAGTAGAAGTTCTCTACTCTTGTTGAATTTATTGCTATTTCATTTGTCCAAAGTTGAAGTGATTTACGGTAATCGGGGTTTTTTTTTCCATCGAGCGTTGGGGTAAATATATCACAATTAACAACAATATTTGCAAGGAATTAATCACCGCCTAAATTTATACTCCATGTTTTTCACATAGTTATATGGTTTAGTTAGAAGAAGTTTTATTCTTTTGTAAGTGCTTAAAAATAATTTTACTGATAGAAGTTGATCAAAGCTGCAGTACAACAGTGAAATGTTAAGCTAATTTGTATGCTTTATAATCTCCAATTCTTGAAGACGTTGCTTCAAATGTTACATAAACTTCATAAATTCCTGAGAAATTTCCTTGCTAGAAGTAGATTGTAGTGGAGTTTAAAGTTAATTTATACTTGGGGATATTTAAAACCCAAACTAATCACACAGTGAAACACACTATATAATTTTACGTGAATGATAGATGGCAAATGTTTTACTGCATCATTTAAATAAGATATTTGCTTTCACCTGCATTCACCCTGTAGTGAATATTGGCTCTAGTAAAACCCTTTAAGTTAAATTTATAAAAATGCGTGCTTCCTTTCGAAGCTCTTATTTTTAAATCTCAGATTATTAACACAGGTTGTACCTAATCAAAAACGAGGTAATTTTGTTGGATAATTAATTGCTTACTTAAGGATAGCGTGGCTTGACAAAGCACCAAATATGTGGGCTAAGTACAGTTTCACACGGAAAAAGAAATTTATAAAAAAAAAACAATTATAGAACATTGAAGTACAATTTTTTCGTGAAAATACGACTGGCTACAATTTGCCTAAATCTCTACTATACCATTGTAGTTAATGGATTGTATTTCTATTGAATACATTATTATTGTAAAATTTACTGAATAATCTGGTCCAAAGGTTACTGCAATCGTGTGCAAGTTTGTTGCACGAAATATTTAATATAAGTTTTCTTACCATTTACTGCACTTCTGTATGAAAAAAATACTACAATTTTATAGTAAGAAGTCCTATTTATAAAAATAAAATATTTGCCTTTTAGATAATATAAAGTTTTATTGATGTAAATTATTGTAGTATAACATAAAATTGTAGTATGACATACACATGTAAACTTTTTTTTTACAAATCCTGCAACAAGAAAAGAAAAAATTGCAACCGATATATTTTGTGTAAACAAAATTCTTTCCAGCTAAATATTTTAATAAACTTACTTAATCGAGTAACATATCAAACGTAGTAGCTTTTGAAATTATTTGATGCTCGATCTCCTAGCCAAAGGTTTATTTATTGTATTTGTTTGTTTTCAATTCTGAGTACAAGAAATATTTTTTTCGTCACTGTCAACTTGTAACCGACAGTGGTTTCATAAGTTAGGTTATAATTCATAATTTTACAAGATATATACCTACACACACAACAAAGTAGCTAAACATATCTTTAACTGAGCAGATAAAATCCAATTCATTGCAATACCTATACAAAAAGAAACTCGAAAACTGCAACCTAGGCGCAACAAACGAACAAGATGGTCAAATAAATGAAATTATGGTGGGTGATTTTCAGTTTTAAGAATGCATTTCTACTTTCATGGTGATGCGTACGTTAACCAATGAATAAATAAATACATGAAATTAAATCAATACCCTCCCTACGTATGTATGCACCTATTCATAGGAGACAATCAGGCCTATTCTGTATCATATCGTTAATTATTTAACGACTATCGTTACGGCTTTTTATCGTACATACTCGTACAAACGCTATGTACACTAACGAAGGCCAGCTTTAACGATATCGTTAAGTCCAACGTGAAAGATACAGAATAGGCCGGAATATCTGTATTGGACGTTCCATATACTGTCAATACTTCTGCATTGATATAATAATAAACTCGTTTTATCTTACCTTTAAAGACATCCAGCAGTTTTTCCAGTTTTCATTGTCTTAATTTGTTTATAACAAACGCGCCCATCTAACAGTATTCTAAATTGTAATACTATTGAATTTAAATGTTACTGTAATATAGGAAAATAAAATTAGCAGTGACCGGGTTTTGTTTCTGAAAAAAACAAAGCAAATAAAACAAAAACAGTGTAGTCATAAAATACATGTATTCCATTCTGCTCTTTCTGTAATCTATAGATAAATACACGGAATTCCATAGATTTAATTCACACACAATATATCCCTGTGTATGTCAAAAAATAATGTAGATATTTGGAAATATTTAGCGTAAACCGGTAATGCAGTCATAGATCCAGCTTAGATAATTCGTGTCATTGTCATTCTTTCTAAATAGCTCGTGTAAAACGAGTACAGACGACTGCGTATGTAGTGATTTCAGGAACGGTTTGCCATGATGCAATGTAAAAACATCAAAGAAAGAATGCTTAAACACAATTAACCGAATTTTACTGGCTTACGGTAATCTCGTGGGTTCAGAGTTTGACTTGTGTTAGTTAGAGAGCGTAGATCTAGATTCCCTAGTAGGCAATTGGAGTGAAGCTTGATGGGCAGAAGCACGAGTTCGTTTCTAATGCTGTTCTCCATTCATTGCTTTTGCCGATATGGTAATTCCAACAATATACCATCAGCCTCGCCATAGTGGTATTTTTCAGAAAGTTAGAAATGAAATAGTATTTAAATTTAAAAGGTGAGTATTACTGAAAATGATAAATTTGTTAGTTGATACAAACATATTGCTTTTAGTTACTACAAATTTCTTAGATATCGACATTAAAGCTCACCAATCCTTAAGTCAATGCAGTTAGTGTTGTTCATGTAATGCCCAGTATAATTTCAATAAGAGTTAATTATTTTTAACTCAAAACAATTTGTTTTCCAATGGCTGTTTCCCTTACATTGGATTCAACAAATGGTTGATCTTCAATATCGCTTTGAGTGAACATTATTATATGATAGACATTACGCTCTTGTTGAACAATAGAACGTTTTGCCACAATTGAAAAGAATTATTTCTTTAACTCAATGTGTATTTCTTTAATTTAAAGGAATTTTCTTCGTGTGCATTGTCGGTTTTTACGGATCTAATTTGTCATTGGTGTATTTGAATTAGACCATGTATTTAGAACAAAAATCCCAAAAGAAAGGTGAAAAATTTTTTTCACCTTTCTTTTGGGATTTTTGTTATAGTTTTCAAGCCACAGTCTCCACCCATCACAGGACATGTATTTAGAAACAAAAATTTTGAAAAAATAAGAAATTTTAATTTTAAAGTATTATTTGTGAAAACAACTTATAATAGGTAATAAAAATCTGCGATGAGGTTACATAACTGTGGTAATTATTGCTACAATATTTTTTCCACAATATTGTCGCACATTCTTCAATGGGATTTTTTCCGTGTCAAAGGTAATATCAGTTGAAAAGAATATCTCTGTGTGACGCTAATTTCACCGTAAAAATATTACCGGTTGATGGAAAAATAAATTTTCGCCCAGCATTTACGAGGTAATTTGTACAAAATGCGGTCCGTTTGACAGCGAAAACCCAATCGGTCAGTAAAGTTTTCCGTGACAGTTATCACTTCAAAGCCAATAAACATGCGATTGACATCGCAAAACCCGTCCAGTAATTCGCTTATGCCGTGATCCCATTAAACGTGTAGTTGGTGATTTTGCGTTTGTAAAGCGCCTACTGGCTCATCGTTAAATACATTATAATCTGAATCGGCGACAAAGATCCGGCGAACGTTCGCGTATTTGTTAGGAAATGATCCATTAATCCTTTACAGAAATTATAAAACCGGATCACTTCCATCGTGCCATTTAGGAAAAAAAAAATCTGTTTCAAGCTATATGGGGCTTTTATTATCTCCGCTTGTGCTACAATAGCCTAAATTTACGTTTGTAGTACGGAAGTAATGTTTTTAAAATACTGCTGCGAAATTTAGTACATGCTCAAAAAATTGCGTTGAAAATAATAAAAGCTTCAAAAAAATATGTTTGCAGGAGCTACCAGAAAAATTCCTAGGAATTAAATTGAATATCTTTCATTTAATTAATATTTTATACCGAAAAAGTAATCTCTAAATTAATCATTATTATTATTAACGAGTTGTAAATGGTCGGACCCGATTCCCGTTATCTAAAGGCTAATGTACAAACAAGATATCCGAACACTCCGCGCTACAATTAATTCGGGACAATTGTTTCAGAAATTCGTGGAATTTCTAATGAATAAACTAAGAAACGATAGAATATCTAGACATGCTTAGTTATTCCTACCCTAAATTCATATTTACAAGTGCTTTACCGCCTGCGTTGACCTGCTAGAATTCTGGGAATTCCGAACTCATACAACATGTACCCTAGCAGCACAAGAATCGGCATGATATCGGCTAAGCTTCGCCGATATTGCTGACCGATGTCGTAATTATAGCGGCCGCTGATATCATACCGATACAAAATGTGAACATTTTGCAATATTGGTTCGATATCGAAATTCCAATACTTATCCGATATCGAAATTCCAACATCTATCCGATATCGAAACTCCAATACCTATCCGATATCAATACAATTAAAATTAGATACAATATCATCAGTAGACCGATACATGATTGATACTTACCCAACGTTTTCTATGCTCCGCCGATGAAGTTTTAGTCGTCCTGGGATATCGCACCGATATTGGTGTGATGACTAATTTCTACATATAAGTATGTAGTTTGTCTATCCACGATAGTGGATATTTATACAGGCTGTCCCAAAAGTAGTTCCCGAAACGGAAAAGGGTTATAAAGAGTATAATTTCGAGTCAAATTGGCCTCATATGTGATTATTCAATTCTAATAAGGTTTTTGCGAGTTTTATAAAGATCTTCCACAAAAAACGTTCATAAAATTATAGGCAAAAACAATATTTTTTTGTAATGTTAGAATATTTAGAAAGAAATTAGAAACCGTCTTCTGAAATATCAAAGCCGTTAAACAAAAGGATGTACCTTTGATAATATCACAATGTTTAATTTCAATTTAACTTCATTCTTATTGTCGTACTCTTTTGTTTGTTGATAATTTAATGAATGTTTATATGAAGGAAGATTTTTAGAAAAAATAAATGATTCGTAAAGTATGCATCGAATAATAATCACACCTAGGATTAGTTCGACTGGAAATGACACCCACTATAACACCTTTGTGTTTGAACATTTAATTTCGGGGCAGTCTCTATAGTCATATTCATATTGAACAATGCGGAAAAAATACATCAGATTCATAATCACATTGCACATGTAATGTTTTTCAAATTGTTTGCCACCATTTTCTGTGTATAATAATTCATGACGAAATAGAATATTATGCCCATAAAATAATATACATAATGAAGGAAAGACTTTATGTAATAGAAAGTAAATAAAGCAATAAATTTAACATAAAATAATTTAACATTTGTTACAGTTTAATTTTTAACAAATCAATAACAACAAAAATTCTAAGTAATACCTAAAAAAAATCCAGTCCTCTAAATTATTCGTTCGCTAAAGACGTGATATTCTTCTTCCTTTCTTTTCTGCTCCATCTCATCTATTGATATTCGTCTCTGTCCCATCCAGCTGTTTGACTCTAATTGCTTCTGTAAATAAAAATAACAGTTTTGATATAGAGTTACAAATAAAATAATAATAATTTCTAGGTAATTAACATTACCTAGAAATACTATGTATATTTCCAATTTATCAAAAGCTTCTTTGGATTGTCTCTATTTTCATGAATATTTTACATTAATACTTTTCGAGAGGATTTGTTTTAACATTAGATATATGCTTCCTTTAACGTACTTCCCCCAATTAAGCACCACATACGTATCTAAAAAAAAGTGTTTTTCTTTAGTGTAATTATATATACAGCATCGTATAAAAGCTTTAATTTGTCTGAAGTACGCTTGTAATTTATTTTATTCTATTAATGCGAAACGTTTTTTACGCTACACATATTGTAGAAACAATGCTTTCACGTAAAATAACAAAATTTACAAGCGTCTTCCATTTTGTTAACGCTGCATATTTACACAATAAATGAGTACTAATCATTAAATTAAATTATATACTTGATACATACATAACACGTTATTCATAAAAATTTCCTTACCTTTATAAGCTTCATTCACCCATTTTGTAATGTGCACAACGCTTATTATAATGCAGCGACAAAATAAATAATGGCAACCACTTCACCTGGTCGTCATGCTCACACTGCAGTAAGGAACGCTATGATGGATTGTGGTAGGTGGTGGTGGTAAGATATTGCGCGTAGATCTAACTGGCATAAACATTGCGTTTAGATGCCAATTTTTATAATCACGGCGGAGTTAGAAAATTGCATTTGCATATTCTTAAGTTATCAATCGCTTCACCTTCTAAAACTGTTTTATAGTCGATATTAATTTTAATTTCACAATTGATGTCTCAAACGTTGAAATTTTATATCTGAACGCTCTTGTAATGCGGTTATATTTCAATCAACCAGTCCGTATAGATTTAGGATATTAGCCGACTTCCTATCGTCAAAAAAATGACAATAGTCAAATCCATATATCTCATTTCTATCAATATCGAATACATCAAACGTTCAACCGATATTTTACCGATAATGGATCTTTTGTATCGCAGTGATATCGTATACTGGTAGAAAGCCGATATCGGCACAATATCTTTGATATCGACCCGACATCAGGATATCGGCCCTATATAAAGCCGATCATTAGCCGATGATTTGTGCTGCTAGGGTAACAGCGAAAGAAATGTGTTTTTACCCTAATAAATCCATCAGCAAAGAATGGTGGAGTGGGGCCTGTTTACGATTTAATAAATTATTATTTTTAGATTCTCTTTTTATATAAATGCTTTCAAAAGCGGATAGTTCTCTCGCGGATGTTACATTTATTAGTAGTTCGAGGTTTTCAATGTTGATGTTCTTATAACCCGTATCATTAATATGCTGGACGCGTCAATACTACCGTACCGATAATGTGCAATGTGTACCTTAAATCTAGTTCCTATTGCTCTAATGTGGACATATCTGAATAGTATTACTGTTAGTGTGATTAATTAAAATTAGTAAGTAAAATAGTACATGCGCTCGTTATGTTTAAAATTATTATGATAATTTTGTACCCTTTTTTTGTTATTAATCAAGTAGATTAACTGGAAGGAATAAAATAAAAAAAGCAAAATTACATTTGTCATTATTCAAAGAGAGACACAGCTCGGGCTCGTGTTTTTCCCAGTTTTAACCAAGTTCTCGTCGACGATATTGCGCAATTCTTGCGAAGCGTTTTTCGACGTCGCTACCTTCCTAAGTTTTTTCTCCTTGGTGGGCTCACGAAGTGGCAGAATTTAATTAAAGCGAGCCGAATCCATCACCACTGCAATTTTCCAACTAATACTCCGTTATAATACGTTGAGGAGGAAAAATTACTGCTCGTTTATAACGGGGAATTTGCGTCCTTCAAAACGCTTTCGCCAGATTCAGTTTCTCATTTGGCGCTGATGTAAATTATATAAGTTCTGTAGAAGCTCCTCTCGGCGTTTATTTCAATATGAAAAATTTCTAAAATGAGGTGTAATATTACTGCAAAGAATATTCAATAACAGTTCTTTTCAAAAGACCACGTCGAATGTAATTAATAGATCTCTTTTATAGATACTTTTAAAATTTTCTATTGAAATGACAGGTATTTTAAATCTAATGAGTAAGAGTTATGGATCTGCAAGATACAGAAAGAGATCCCATTAGACAAAATCATAGTGTTATAGTGGTTTTCAAAGTATAAGAAACTAACTTTTAAATCCTTAATGCTTTTATTGCACCTCCTGTAGTAATACTCTTGAGAAGGGTACTGTTTACCTGCTTACACTATATGAATCGCCGGGCCGTATTAACTATGAATTAAGGCCCCATTAAATAATAATATAATTTTAATTTTAATAATATAGTAAGTCATATATGTATAGATCTCATCGGTTTGTTTGCGTAAAAGATAATTGGATTAAGCGGCCCGTAATACTGCCGCTGCGTACTGCCTTTCGTATGAATATAACTTACTATATCTATTATTAAAATTACATTATTATTTAATGTAATTTTAATTTTAATCCGATTATGTTTTACGGAAACAAACCGATGAGATCTATACACAGAGAAAAATAAAATGGAAAACCTAAATAAACAATTAAACAATTAGTCTTGATAAATGATATATTTGCAATAATACTTCAACTAATATTCAGTCATCTATTGTAATTATTGTTAATGGTACTACTTTATTTTTTTCTGTGTAGTGGTAAAATAAAAGAAATTACTTGGGGGTAGGTATATATACATGTAATATTTAGTTTACTTATCATTTGTTGTTAACATTTATTGCTGTATACTTATTTGAATTTTCACGAACATGTGGCAACCTTTTGCTGAGTGTGTTAGTGATTGTGATGTGTATAGTGATGATGAAATTGGAGCACGGAAGAGAAAATATTTATCACAAGATGCAAAGCAGATACTTCTCAATATCTATAATACTCTGATGGAAGAAAATAACGAAGGACAAACCAAGAACATTCAACGAACGTCGCAATTAACCAAAGTGCCTATTGGAACAATATACAAGGCAATTAAAAATAACGCAGAGCCTCGAAAGCAAAGAAGTGACAAAGGAGCACCGAGGAAAATTAAAGAGTATGAAATTGATATTATTAGGCAACAAGTATATTGCATGTATAGCGAAAATGTTGTACCTACAATTGAGTCCTTACATAAAAAAATTAATGATGAAAGTATTGATATTCAATGTTCTAAAACAACCTTGTGGCGGACGTTAAAAAAAGCGGGTTTTAAATTTTGTATTATAGATAAACGCCGCACAATTATGGAAAGTTCGAGGTTGCAGAAAATGCGGTACGAATACTTGATGGCAATAAAAAAATATAGACAGGAAGGGCGATTTATATGTTATTTAGATGAAACGTGGTATGATACCCACGACACTATTTGCAAAGGTTGGGTAGACAATTCAGGCACGTGTCAGTTGGACGCGCCGGTTTCGAGAGGGAAGAGAATAATTATTCTCCACGCTGGATCAGAGAAAGGATGGATCGCGCAGCCGCTATTATCTGCAAAAACTGTAAAATGCTCTAGCTTGGATTACCATGAGGACATGACTTCATCCTTATTTAAAGAATGGTTTTGTAATACTTTACTGCCAAATTTACCAGAAAGTAGTGTGATAGTAATGGACAACGCCCCGTATCATTCACGACAGCAAAATAAAGTTCCTACAAAAAGTAATAATAAGAAAGATATTAAAGAATTTTTAGAAGCAAATAATTTATATTTTGAGGAGCATTATACAAAAAACCAATTATTAGAAGTGATGAATACAAAAGAATATTTGAAGGATTATTATGTGGATAATAGAGCCAAAGAAGCAGGACATACAATTTTACGTTTACCGCCGTACCATTGTATTTTCAATGCAATTGAATTGATATGGGCCCAACTTAAAAATACCATAAGGCGAACAAATCAAACGCCTAAATTTAGTGAAAGCACTATAACACACATAAAAAATGCGATGGAACATATAACTGCTGATAATTGGAAAAATGCCGTTAAACACGCAAGAGCAAAAGAAAACGAATACATGGATATGTATAATATAGTACCACCTTTAATTATAAACTTGCAATACAATTCAGAGTCAGACACAGATATCGATTTCCAAGACGACTCAATCACATCAGATGATGATTTGTGAAATACGGTGTATATTAAGTATATTGTATAATACTGCCACGGTCTCAGTTTATATAAACATGACTTACAATTTTATTGTGCATTACCAACTAATTGTTAAGCTTCATATATCTAACTTATTATTTTTTGTAAATAAACCTAATGTATATTATTTATTATATATATTTAAAATTAAAATTGCGTTTTACTATTACCTTATAGTGCCGTAATTTATACTCAATCCGGCCCCTGCATTCATATGCTGCAAGCCGGCAACCCGTACCCTTTCAGTGAGGCGGGCAGGTAATTATCCCCACATAAGATGCAATAAAATCATTACAGGCTTAAAATGTTACTTTCTTCTATCTTGAAAAGAACTATATATCTTTCCCTGTTCGCTACTTACACAAATAATTTCAAAGGGTCCAATCAACATATTTTTATTGCTTATTACTCATACGAATTGACAATGCATCTGCCCGGAGCGGTCTTCCGTTTTTAAATTGTCAGTCTTGACTTTAATTACATAATGTAATTCTATTAATTTATCTTTCAATCATGGTTTTAATTTGTTACTTTTGTTGTAACTAAATTTCTAAGTTCATATATGACACTCAAGAAGATAACATAGTTATCGAAACGTTTAAGAAACTTATGTAATTTTTCCAAGGCAATTTATTTACAGCCTAATAATCGACGACATATTTTATCAATTAATTAATATTAGACGGCTACAAAAACAATTACTCGTACGACACTGTTCCATTGTTACATCGATTAAAGGTAAATTACATTTAAAATACCAATATTCCGTGATAGATTTATAAAAAGTATTTTCTTGTTTTTGTTACTATGTGAGCATCAAATTTATAATTATCATTGTGTTATTTGTTTGTTTAATGCTGGGTGTTGCTTCGAGCCATAATATTGTGATAGTATTTACTGACACTTCTAGGCACTGCCATCTATTAATGTATTGTACCTTGTCCATTAAAATTTCTATCATTGTGACAAACAAAATCATTTTTCTAAATGTTGTATTTTTAAAGCTAAAACTGATAATAATGTAAAACCTAAAATTAGACAAACTCATCATGTTAAAGATGAAAGTGATAGTGATTTTGAAATAAATACAATTAGAGAAGTATCACACATTAACTGTGGAAGCAGAGACTGGTATAAAGATGTACAAATCAATAATTTAGTTATTAGATTTAAGTTAGATAGTGGGTCTCACTAAAATATATTAAATTTAAATTTTTATAAGCAATTAGTTCCTAAACCTAAATTAATGGCCACAAGTGTAAAGTTAGAAGCATACGGAGGTTTTAAAATAAATTCTGTAGGTAAATGTCAATTATTATGTACAATTAATAATGTAACTTTAAGATTAGATTTTATTGTTGTGAAAGATACCCAGTGTCAGCCCATATTAGGACTAAAAGCATGTACAGATTTTAAGTTAATTGCGAGAATCAATGATATTATTAATCCCAAGGAAAATTTCATAAATAAAAACAGTGAAGTGTTTCCGGGATTAGGATGTTTTCCAGATACTTATACAATTACTATGAAACCGAATGCACAACCGGAAGTGAATTCAAGTAGAAGGGTACCTTTAGCATTAAAAGATAAAGTTAAAAAGACATTAGACAAGATGGTAGAAAATAAAATTATAAAGCCAGTAGATGATAACAACTTGCCTGAGTGGGTGAGCAATATTGTCATTGTAGAGAAACTAGATAAATCGCTACGAATATGTCTAGATCCACAAATACTGAACCAAAATATAGTTAGAAATTACTATAGTATACCTACTTTAGATGAAATCAAAGCAAAATTAGCTCACAAGAAATTTTATACTGTATTAGATCTCAAAGATGGATTTTACCATGTCAAACTGGACGAACAATCAAGTAAGTTGTGTACCTTCAATAGCCCTTTTGGAATGTATTCATTTTTTCGAATAAGTTCAGCCCCTGAGCTTTTTCAAAAACTAAATACTAAATACTTTAGTGATATTGAAGGAGTAGTCATATATTTCTATGACTTACTGATTTGTCATAAAACGAAAAAAGGACACGACGAAATCTTAGAAAAAGTAATTCAAAGAGCAAAAGAGTATAACATAAAATTCAATAAAAATAAATTGCAATATTGTTGTAACTCAGTAAAGTACTTAGGTCTGATATTTAATGAAAATGGAGTCACAATAGATGAGGAACGGATTAAATGTATACAGAATTTGAAAAACCCCAATAACAAAAAGGAATTGATGCAAATAATGGGGATGGTTAATTACCTCAGAGATTTTTTACCAAACTTATCTGAAATTACAAGTCCTTCAAGAAATTTATTAAAAGCAACTAGTCAGTGGTGTTGGAATGCTATACACACCAAAGCAATGGAAAACATAAAGAAATTAATAAGTGAAGCGCCCATCTTAGCTAATTTTGATCAAAACAAAGAAATAGTTATTCAGTCTGATAGTAGCAAAGATGCACTAGGATGCTGTCTATTGCAAAATAAGCAACCTGTAATGTTTGCTTCCCGATCATTGACACAAAGAGAAAAATCATACGCACAAATTGAAAAAGAACTATTGGCAGTTACTTTTGCATGTGAGAAAAACCACACATATATTTATGGCAGAAAAAACATAGCGGATATTAAAAACAATCGATTAAAAGGATTAAGACTAAAAATATCGATAAAAAGGTTTATGTTCAGATTTCTATCAAACACTTTTCACCATTCGATTTCCAGTCGAAAGATGCTTCTAGTGCATCTTGCAATTCTAAGCATACGCTCCAGGATAGTGTGGATGTTATTTTAGAAACTTTAAACGCCCATATCTCGAGAACGGTTTCAGCTAAAAGGATGGGGCGTCGCACAGTGGTCAATGAGAGGAAAAAACCTATGATTTTTTATTTTCTCTGAATATGTTTTTATTTTCAGTACGTCTTACTTAATAGTCTGCTACTATATTCATAACAGAAGCATATCAAATTTTGCTATACATGATTTACAATCAGAGAAATAATGTCGATAATTGATCCGTCTATTATTTCTGCCATAACATTTGCAATGGCCTGATCTCTCTATTTACTGCATGAAATTCAATATAAATTTGTTTATTCATGTTTATACTCATTATTATTCGCGTTGAATAGAGTCCTCCCGTCCCCCTTCATTATGATTAACAAATGAAAATCTTAGGAGACGGTACAAAATTAGCTTTTAAAATATGTATAGGGCACAAGTTTTGAGCGATCAAGCGCCGTATCGGGAATTGTTTTGAAATATCCCCTAGGCTCCTAACTAAAGGTTAAAGTCATTTTCAGGTGCGGAAACCTGCGGAATGCCTTCTTAGTATACATTTTTTGATAAGATAAATATTAATGAATAGCATCTCTTCACGTAGGTACATACAGTTTGTTGTGAGCTCGGATTTTCATAAACAAAACATTTAAGAAATACTGGCCTATATGTGCCATGTTCTTTTAAAAATATATACTTAAGAGATACTTATTTAGAATCACAAACTTTGTTTTTAATGTATTGAGCCTTAAGCTTATAATAAAAAGTATGTTTTTGCATAAAATTTAACTATAGTTATAATAATTTTCTTTAGTTCCATTACTTTTCAATCGGGAAACATGTTCTATTTTTAATAAATTCACAATGAGTGTTTTTCATGTTTCTTACCAGGAACTAGTGAACGTTTTATTAGAATGTGATCGTATGTAGATAAATGTTTAGAATCCATTTTTGCGAATAACCTTTACTTAAAACCAGTCAACTTGGATTGCATTCGAAAGGACCTGACCAAAACATATATACCACATTTTTATAAAAGGTGGAAACAAAAATCAATATATATAAATTAATGTTGTCTATATTTCAAAATTGTATATATATTGCTATGATATCAAATTACCTAACCTACATAAAATCAACAGCATACAGCAACAAACGTTTGTTGTTGAAATAAATTGTATTTTTATATTTATGTATGTAACTATTTTGTAAATTTATTGTAAAAATTCAAACTAAATACTCACTATATCGCAGATAATTTTAAAAGGGCACGTTTCCATGGAATTTTATAGGTGAAAGTTCTTTCGCTGATCGTACGAACGTGGGTCGATTAAAGGTTGTCGTATCGTTGGAAACGATTCTCTTTCATCGTTGATGGGATCTTAATGCCTAGGAGATATGAATGTTTGTTTAAAACAATTGTAAAAGGACTTCTTTTTCGATATTTTCCTGAGTTGGTTGTATTTTCAAAAACATCTAGAAATTTCAAAATTTAAATAATTATAAGAGTCATTTAACTAAAGATTTACTTGCCAAGAATGAAGTGTTGTGTGTGTTGTGTAAAAATGATGGTAATCCATTAATTTCGAAGAATTGGGGGACGTATTTTCTATTCCTGGAGCCAGAATCGAGGGACTGGGATACAACTTTCGTGGCTGAGACATCAATAACGCAGGTTTGGAGCTAGAAAGATTATTGCAGAACGGGAATCAGTATTTGGAGTATCATGGAGTATCTGTTTATCGTACTTTAAAGTAAGCGTTTATCCATCTTTCGAACTTATAACCGGCGTTCAGAACGTAAATAAATTCTGAGGTTAGAATGATTTGATAACAGTGATTTGTTAGGGAGTTTTGATGTTAAATAAACGTTTGCTGTTGTAGACAGGTTTTTGACAATACGCGATTGTATGAGAGAGGTTAGCGGGAGATTTAAATTCAATTTTGATTTTTAAACAAGTTATATTGAGATTAGTTTGGGTTAAGATTCAAGGAATCTTATTTTTATGTAATTTAAATAGTAAATGAACTTACTACTTACCCTGAGAGAGAGTATTATTCATCTTAATTGTTATTCAATTTTTATTAACTCAAAATAAACAAAGTTATCTATTAAAAATTGTTTTTTATTCACTATAACATAATAACATCACAACTAAAGAAATAAAATAGCACTTCTTAAAGAAAAAAAGATTATAACAAGTCAACTTAAGGTAATAATCATAGGTTGTCTAGAGTACTACATCCTCCCACGTCCCAGGAGTTACTGAGAAATTATTAGTATCATACGATTGGTATGCTGTATACTGAAAACAGGTAGAGGGGAAGCTTTTCATTCATTTGTGTGCTATAGTGGCATCTAGGTATTGATGCAATACTTATCTGTGGAGTCTTTTTATCTTAAATAGAGGACGCTGCATGTCTGAATGTTAATAAAACAGTATTGAGTTTAGTTTAAAATCAATTTAATAAAATTCTAAAAAAATATCTACAGTTTCGTAGTAATATATACATATAAATAATACATATATGTATTATTTTTCTTAATAAAGTGTCCTTTTACATTTAAATACTGAGCAAAAATTATCTGGACTGTTTCTTAATCAAAACGGGTTTGCTGCATATCACTCGTACTGAGAAATTTTCTAAAATATATTCAAATATATTGAGAAATTTGGTGATATAAATGTCTATATAGATTCTGTAAACGTAGGAAAGCAGAAAATATCGAAATTTGTTTTAGGTTTTAATCGCAAGTAGTTTCTTCCGCATTTGGCGAGTTCTGGACCAGTGTGCGCCGTATTTTATATTTAATCTTTTCCTTTTGTATATAATCCAAATCCCTTATATTTAATCTCATTACACTGAAAAAAATCATTTAAAAATTCCAATTCTATAAAAAGTTACAGGTTTTTTTTTCCCGCAAAAGCGCGATTCTAGACCAATGTGCGCCGCCGCCGTTCGATTCCTCACGAAAAAACGCTTTCTTAATTGGAGCTATCTCAATTTTGACTACTCTTTTGGAATTTTTCTAAAATTGTTCACATTTGATGAAATTTGGCAATATTTCCGAAACGGGGACCAATAGCCGAACGGCGCCGGCGTCTTTAGATTTGGAATCCTCAGATACAGTTGGAGATATTGATGTTTGCTTCTCATCATTTGGCAGCTAATACCAGAAGGTCTAGCGTGAACTTAAATGTTCGAAATTTTTTCCTCGAGTATCCCAAAAATAGGACAGCGCTATGGAAGTTTGCTTTACACCATTCGATTTCTTGTTCAAAAGAGCAACTAGTAGACCCAACTAGAAGGCTCTAGCGCAGGTTTCTGCACCTTGTGGCAGATTTGGCACGTAGTAAAATTTTCAGTGGCACTACACCAGTGCTGCCTGGTCTTTTTCAGTTCTCCAAGCTTCTCCAAAATACACAATGGGCATTCTTCAATTCTGAAATACACATGTAAATTTAAAATTTTCCATGGCATCCTGAATCATATTGGGAGATTGGTTTGGCACACCATAGCTACAAGGTTACCGATCCCTGCTCTAGCGTCTACTTGAATTTTCAAAACTTTCACTTCAGATATCTTGAAAATTCTTACGTATAATGACAAACGCTTTTCACTATTCTATTTGTCGTCAAGAGACTCTAAGCATATGCCCCAGCGTCGATTTTCTTTTGAAAATCTTAAACGTCTATATCTCGAGAACGGTTGCAGTTAGAGTGACAAGCGTGACGCCGCTCAATTTCCCACGAAAAGGCGCTTCTTTTGATGTACGATAAATTCGAGACATCTCAATGTTTCTACGATCTTTTTAGAATGTTTCTAAAATTTTCGATCAAGTTTAACGAAAGTTGGCGATGTCTCCGAAATGGTGAGCGATAGGCGAATAACGTCTTTAGATATGGATTCCTAGACAAAAAAAAACACTTCTGGCAGTGTATAACACATCGGGGTGTCTGTAATAACTAGCTGGTCAGAACAGTGGCTTCGGTGGGATAATAACAAAAAATGGCAAAAACATGGTTCTTTTTTTCAGTTTCTTCAACATAACTTTAAAACGCTAAGAAATAACTGAATGACCCTATCAGAATTGAGGTTCTGATCGAAAAATGCGCCTGACAGTATATAAAACATTGAAGTTTCGTCGATATCTAGCGGCTCCGAACAAAATCTTGTTTATATTTTTAGAATTTCTTTCAGTTTTCTTTACCATAACTCCCGAATGATAGCTAGATGGTTCCACTTGGTCTGAAAAGATTTGGCGCGACCAGGAAAACATTTTCGATGACAGCACAACAAAATGGAAGCAGTATTTCGCCCATAATTTAAGGATAAATCCTTGGCTAAACAACAGCGAAATTTTACGATTTTCGGCATATTTTTGCAAATATCTCGAAAATGGTTGGAGATATCGATGTTTGCATCTCACTACTCGATTCTCCGTATAAGTGTGCATCTGGTAGGTCATATCAGAAATCTGGCGTGTATTTATAACTACATTGAATAGATTTTGATCTAGATCCCGCGCCGGCGTATTTAAATTCGTCCTAATTACCTTCTTGTATATATTGCCCCATAAAGATATGATATGGATGGCATAATTTCCATATTGGATTACGCCGGCATTCATATGAAAACTTTGTAGCAAATGAACCATGCATTCCGCAATATATGTAAATATTGGATAGCAGTTGAATATTAATTGGTCTCTCTATCCGTTTTTATTCTAAAAGCAACTCAAACAAACTTTCCCATTTCTATTTCTAAAGTAATTATGGCTTTGATCAAAACCTGACATCAATTATCCATATATCAGCATTAGCAGTGTTTAATTTTGCATTGAGAATTCTCACTGACGATGAATGTAATCTTAATTTCTGGACGGTGTTTTAATTGTCATCAACCATAATTAAGCCATTCAAAAAGAAAACTTATCACGTAGGTACATAAGTAATTTAACTCTTGTAGACAGTTCGACAATCAACCATGTGAAAACGAAAATATACTATTAATTCTTGACATTAAATGTAATTTATTGAACTCTGCAATGAATTTGAGAACTTAAGCGAACTGCGACGTGCCATCAAGGTGAATATAAATTATTCTTCTTCTTTCGCCTCATAATGCCATTTGAACGGGATCTGAGTTAATTACTTAACCCCTTATAACCTCGGCACTCCCCTAGAGGGTGATGCACCTTAGATAGGCACGGCGAACTTGATTTAATTAACGCCGGGGTAAATCAGGATACCTCTATAAAGTTGATTTCATAATGTTGGTAGTAAGGACACCGGAAGGTTTATGTCAGATTTATTATCGCGAAGTCGTAAATCCATTTTTCGACCGTATTTAAACTAATCAGGTCGGAACTTTTCTAATTTAATTTTCGCGGTTGGTGCTACCAAGTTTCGTACTTTCATTCGCAGTTTAACGTCGCAGACGGTAGACGTTCTTTTACAATAATCGGAAGTGAGTTGACATCTAAATTTAATATGTGTAGACGTTTATCAAATTATGTAAACAGAATTTTACGCGTCCTGGAAAGCATTTACACGTGTTAATTAAACGGGGCCGTAACTTTTTATACCTAGACTTTACGCCGAAATGTCATTTTAATTCAAATTTATTTGACGTGAAATGTGCTTTGGCTTTTGTGTCAAAGTATTTACTGTCAAGGGAGATTGGTATTAAGTAATATGCTGGGGAACTTGAATGAATTCAGGGAAATTCCTCATTTACCCACGGACATTTACAGAAAACTGTTTATAGTCTTAGTCCCTCTTTTTTATTTGCGTTTTGTTCGGTTGTATTTTGTATATTCTAGTGGATGGAAATACATTGAAAGGTTGAGAGTTTCTTTAGTTTAATTCTACCGCCAAAACTTGCGTGCTTCCGTGAGTGGTGTGATGAAATTGTGTCGGTTATTTTCAATAAACAAACGTAAATATTCAGGTAAAGTAAAATAAAATATATTAACATCAAATAGGTAGAATCCAAATTTGACTATTTCAATATCAAAATTCAAATGTGAAGCAACAGAAAAATTAACCTGGAACAAGATTTCGATAACTTAACCTAAAATAAATAGTTCTGCGCACTGTGGCTAAATTAATTTAAGGAATTCTAATTCGGTTAACCGTTTTCTTTTTTGTGTCAATCAATAAACAATGACTTGGAAATTTTTACGTAACTTGTCAATCTTAGCTGCTACAATATAGATACAGCTCGCATATTATACAAATTCAAGTTTCCGAGCGCTTTGAAGTAATTGTTTTTGCACTTTTTGATAAGAATGGCTATTAACTGTTTTCGGTCCTTTCACTTAGAACACGTGTTCCTAACGTCACGAAATTGGATAAGATATTGAATATGTACCGTTTTTGGTCGAAGTTTGGTCCTGTCTCGAACTTATGAACTATTTTCAGCGTCCAAGTGTGTTCTAGATCGGGTTCTCGCAGTAAACGGAGTGATTTTCCGATCCTCGATGTCTTCTATGCCGTAAAATCACGGAATTCTGCTATCCGTCACTTCAGATGAGATAACTTAAACTGTTTTACTGATTGTGGAAAATTTTTTTTACTGATTTTGTAAATTTTTTAATTACTTTTAACACTGATTCCAAAAATACAACTTTTTCAAATCCACGCCAAAACTTCTCCGCGTATTCAAGTTTCTAAATAAACTTTACCTTCTTTTTCTTCCATAGATTCATGGATTTCATTTCAGCGAATGTACTCCGATGACATTTGCGTCAAGTTTGCTTCGATTCTCGGAAAACTTCCCGCATCACATTTTTCATTGTATTTCGCAATAGCGTCCTTTTGCCTCAATTCTAAATAACATATATAAAACATTAATTCATTTTAATTTTTGATTTAGCTAGCTCACAACGTATTTACAATTGGAGAATGTGAATAAAGAAACGCATATGTACAGGGTGGGCCAAATTCGACACTTTTAATAGGAAACTTATATTTCTAAAGGAATTAGAAAAAATCTGCTATATGCTTCTGGAGCTCGATTTTAAAAAGAAATCGATTGGTGAAGTCCGTATTTTTATATCTTCCGTAATATAAGAGATACAGAGCGTTTTCGGAAAATATGCAGTTTTTAAAAACCCTTGTAACTTTTTAATTTGTGAAAATGCTTGATTTATATAAGAACTTTATTAGGGCACTTTTTGACGTAGAATTCAATGCTCTAATTTGTTTTTTTTTTAATTCGTTTTTTTTGAGATATTATCAAGACTTGTGTTTTTGTATATGGAACACCCTATATATTTTTACACTATTCAAAAGCACATAAAATTGCCTTTAATATGATATAACACACTTGATATTTTATTTAAAGGATTTTCAAGATATTTGATTTTTTGTTTACAATTTAACAGTATTTCAAGATGGCTCTGGCTGTAACTAAGCAATGCGCGTATTTGTTTTTTTATTTCTTTATTTTTTGTTTGGCCGTGGATGCTCGTAAATAAGCAAATAAAAGATTTCTATAAAGCAGGAAAAAAAGTGGTTTTAATACTAAATGTTAGAAATAACAAGTCCAACAAACTACGAAAACCATTAATAGTATTATTGATACTATAGTTGTAAGTTCTTATAAACATATTTGAACGAACTATTTACAGAATATACCCCTCTATACAAAAAAAATACGTAAGCATTATGAAATATAGTAAGTGTTCGAATTGTCCGCCATTCTGTTGTAAACATAATCGGCACCGTTTCCTTATATTCTGACCTGAGTTCACCAACTCAAGCGGAGATAGAGAGTCGAACGCCCGCAAAACTGCAGCCTCTAATCCCTGTCTTGAATTGGGAGAATGCTTAAACGCAAGATTTTTAATTTTTCCCCAAAGGAAAAAATCCAATGGGGTTAGATCTGGTGACCTTGCCGGCCAATGTATCGGTCCCCGATTTCCAATCCAATTGTTACCGAATTGTTGGTTTAAAAACTCATTAATCCGAGCAGCATTGTGAGGGGGTGCTCCGTCATGCTGGAAGTAAACGAATTCCAATTGGTTTAAAGGTATTTCATCTATGATAGGTTCAATGAATTGTTGTAAAATATGGAAATAGCTTTCGGAGGTAAGAATTCTGTTATATATGTAGGGTCCAATTATCCTGGCACGGAAAATTCCTACCCACACATTGAAACTATATCGTCCTTGGTTTCTCATTTCAATAGTAACATGGGGATTTTCACGCGACCAAGTATAAGAATTAAATCTGTTAAAAATTCCCGCACTGCTTACGTTACATTCATGCGTCCATACATAGTTTAGAGCAAAATTATGATTTTCTTCACATTTTCCCAAAAACCATTGACAAAATGCCATACGACGCTCCAAATCCGCGGCAAAAAGGTAATGCACTTTCCTTGTCCGATAGGGTTTCATTCTATACTTTTTTAAAATGCGCCTTGCCGATGTTCTTGCTAAACCTGTTGTTTGTGCCATCTCGCAAGTGGAATGTGTTGGGTTATTTACAGTTTCCCCCAAACGGCAATTTTCTCTAATTCTTTGTCTCTATTTTGAGCCACATAATTTTTAGGTCTCGGTTTTTGAAAGGATGCAAAATTTATGAAATTTTTCTTTAACCTAGTGAACATGTCTCTGAATGGTTGTTGTCTTTCAGGATATCGTTCATAGTAAATATTACATGCAGCTTCCGCATTTTCACCTGCTTCTATAAAACACTTTAACATGTCGTATTTTTCATAGTCTTCATACATTTTTGAAATCTGGAATAATAAAACCACCAGTAACATTCATTCAAACTGACATTTCAAAATATTTTGACAATATAAAACAAATACGCGTATTGCTTAGTTACAGCCAGAGCCAGCTTGAAATACTGTTAAATTGCAAACAAAAAATCAAATATCTTGAAAATCCTTTAAATAAAATATCAAGTGTGTTATATCATATTAAAGGCAATTTTATCTGCTTTTGAATAGTGTAAAAATATATAGGGTGTTCCATATAAAAAAACACAAGTCTTGATAATATCTCAAAAAAAAAAACGAATTAAAAAAAAAACAAATTAGAGCATTGAAATCTACGTCAAAAAGTGTCCTAATAAAGTTCTTATATAAATCAAGCATTTTCACAAGTAAAAAAGTTACAAGGGCTTTTGAAAATTGCATATTTTACGAAAACGCTCTGTATCTCTTATATTACGGAAGATATAAAAATACGGACTTCACCAATCGATTTCTTTTTAAAATCGAGCTCCAGAAGCATAGGGCAGATTTTGTCTAATTCCTTCAGAAATATAAGTTTCCTATTAAAAGTATCGAATTTGGCCCACCCTGTACATATGAAACGTTCTCTTTTACACAGAGATGTTTGGCAATCAATAAATCCACAGGGTATTATTAATCGCCTAGAAAACTAATATTTGAACATAAATTTCAAATAGTTTGGCTTTATACCGAGCGCGTATTATAAAGTTTTTTCAATGCTAGTATCTAATAACAATAACGGTAAATTATTTATTCTATAGAAAGTCTACTTAGGTCGTAACGATGTAAGGCGATGTGGCAAGCAGTATTGGATAAGATTCATTTACCTACTTCCTATACGAAACATCGCTATGAAATTACATTATACGATATACGAAACTTCAAAACATCATAAGCTTCGTTTGAGTATACTTTCCGCTTTACGCTTGAGATTCTTTTTATATCAAACGACCTAAAACGAAAGTACTTTCAATAGTGCTGACCTATCAGAGTCCTCATATACTAGGGATCTATTAACCCAATTCCTGATATTTCTGGAGTATAGATCGACAATTTATTTGTTTGTTTATTCATGTGGATATACTTGAAATGGAAAATGCGAAAAGCGCTTTATTTATTAGAACATTGGAATTCTAAATAACTTACAATGTGTTCGGCGCACTTATATTTCGAAGAGCAACGTATAGATAACATCAACGGAAATCTGGTTTTCAATTCTGAAAGAATTAAAAATCAAGTTCTAAAATTAGATGACGAGGAAGATCCGAGCTAACTGAATTAAATTTTTCAATTGCAGTCACAGCGTTTACATTTTAAAAACATGAATATTACATGCGCCGGCCTTTCATGTTCAAGAAAATAAAGCAAATCGTTTTTGTCCCCTTAGGAGATCCCGTTGTACACATACAGTTGAATCTTCTGTATTCTTTACTTCAAAGGTATATTATGAGAAACATCTAAATAGCATATTTACGACTTTCTTCGAGGACAGCCTTTCATTCCGTTAAAAAGTATTTTTAGTATTCAAGTACATCAAACTTAAAGGACAAAGATAAACTGATTACTTTCAAAACATGTATCTATTTATAAGTTAAGAAGACAAAATGATAAGCGAAGGCTCGTTTACTGTAAATGATAAATAAACCATAAAGGCAGCGATCGTTGAAATGAAACATCTATCCTAATCTTTCCCAATTTCTTTGCAATATCAGAACTTTGCTAGCATCATGCTCTTATGTCACATACTGACATGCCAATAGAAGTTATGGTTTGTATATTATGTTACGATCAGGTGTGCGTGGCGTGCGGACGCAGTGTGTGCTCCACCTGATGCAACTTAGTAAGAAAAGCGGTACACACGAGTATGACGCTTGGAGTCGCTGTAATGATTAATACAAAAAAGAAAGATCCAAAACGTAACGATAACTTTATTGTAATAATAATAAAAAAAGAAAAAAAGAAAAACTGGCCACGTGGTTGCTGACTTCTGGTGTTAAGATTAATGTAAAAAGAACAGCACGTGGTTGCTGTATTCTGATATTAAAATTAAGGCAAAAAGAAGGACTAGCACGTGGTAGCCGAATTCCTGAGATCAAGTTAAAAGTGACGCAATTAATCCGTTTCTATAAGTGAATAGTAAATGATTGCTAGTGAGAGCAAAGTTACTGGCAATTACAAGTTAAAAGAATATAAATAGCAACAGTAATGAAATAAAATAAAAGAGAGCGATAGATACGTTTTAAATAGGATTACTTATCTGTAGCTTGAATTTGAGTTCGAAGCTTTTGTGTATGCTGGAGGGCAGCACGTGGTTTCTGTGTTTCGAGTTAAAAAAAAGGTCGTTGCGACGGCAAAATTAACTGAAGAGAACAGAGATTACTTAGCTGTAGCTTGAAGACAAGGGAGCTTCGAAGCTGAATGGACAGCACGTGGTTTCTGTGTTTTCGAGTCAAAACGAGTCCATCGCAACGGCAAATTAACTGAACTGAAACAGAGAGCGCGCGTAGCGTGCAGAGCTCTTATAAAGGCTCGGTAAGTAGGTACAAAAAAGGATAAACCAATAGCAAAGTCAACAGATGCACAAAGGATCATAAAAAAACGAAGCGTCTAAGAGTTTGGCGCTTAAATGAATGAATTTAAAATAAGCGACTTTAAATTTTGTGGCGCGTAAGTTAAATACTCCCGCGCGAAAAGGAACCGCTAAGTGACGTAACGGTTTTTATAAAGTCAGTAGGTAATTGCAGTTGCCAGATTAAAAGTAAAGAGAATGAATTTAAAATTGCCTTCAAAATAACGTTTATATCGTCGATGTTGTCTATGATTAAAAAAAGCGAAATGAATTATTGAAATCAATGTCATTTTCGATTCAATGCAAAGTGTAACAATTAATATTAAAAACAACTAATTCTGGCAATCTGTGTGGCATCTACGTAATTGCGATGATTATTAACAGTCCTTTTTCGATTTTGCTCGAAAGATTAAGCAAACGTAGTAAATGTATAATCCTAAAAAATATTAATAACAGATATCTAATCGTTTGCCATATCTTCCATTTATCTATTCATTTATATTTAGCGGTGTACAGTATAAATGTTTATTCCCCAGTATCCTTACAAATGCCTTTCATATTTCTTTTTGGGCACGGTTTCATTCGTTCACTTAAAATGTGGAGTGAGGCATCCAGAATATAATATATATATGAGCCCTGCGATTTAAGGGTTCCAGTTGCACGTCATTAAGAAATGAAATCTTGCCAAATTTTTAGCTCGTTTGTTCCGTTTCCTCTTCTTCCTCACTCGCCCTAAATAGGAACATCTGGTTTTCACTTGACTGCACCCGGCAAACATGGTGGGAAGGTAGTTTGGAATTCCAAGCCATAAAATTACATAATGTGCTTCTTGTTGAAAGCTTTTCCGGGAGATGTTCCAGTAAATTATTTATAAGCGAATAATTCTCAAGTTTTGTTTTACGACGCGTATTGCCATATATTAAGTGCACATGCAGACTTCACGTAAAGATAATGGTAGTTCATTTCATCTATGTGCGATATTACATGTTTGATTGTGGAGATAAAAATGCTCTGATGCTTTTAGCATTCTGCTTTTGAGTGGTTTTATCTCTGTTTTTAATATAATTTTCTAATGTTCTCTAAATGCTCTGTAGAACAAAGAACTGATTGAAATCGTTTTTCGCTATTTACCATATAATCAACATGCTTCATTTTCATTATTTAGTGTAAACAGTGTTCTTGTCTCATTTGATAGGTTTAGTGATAAGTTCAGGAGTTTTACTGTTCATTTTGATTTAAGCGCTATATCGGTTAACGTTTACTTCAGCATCCCATATATAAATATATAGGGTCGTCAGAAAATCTAAACGCATTGTTCTAGCGCTGAAGTGACCTAATCCACAAAAACCATATTGAATTTTATGGAAATATGTTGGGAATTATTAATATATTGTAGACCAGGCAGAGAAAATTTATATTATAGCCGAGTTGAGATACTAGCAGAGGTTGCAGAATATATATGAAGCAATTAGTAAGCCGTATTATATATTATTTTTTCGTTAAGCGCTTAATTCGGATATTGCTTTGAAATTTTGTAATGATTTTTTGGTTAAGTTCAAATGATATACACACGAATGAAGCGTACACATTTAATTTTCTTCGTTAATGATAAATGTGCAATTAATTATGCTATAATTATTAATATTAATTGTTTGTTCTTATTATATTGAGTTTTATGTGAATCTCTTGGTTTACATATATTGGATGTATAACTCTAACTGACGTTTGTCTTTTTATTTTTTGTTCACATTTCTATATTATAACCTTCCGCAACCGTGCTAGATTTGAAATATTTGGGAATGGTTATTATAATATATTGCTGCGAAACTTGTAGATAATTCTTTATAATTTTTTATTAAATTTTTTACTAAACCAACACTGTTTTTATTCTCCTTTCATACACTCAGCGTTATCTATTATATTCTCTATATTCTCATTAACTCCAAAGATATGCTGCAACCCATATGTTAGATGGCATTAATAGTAAATTTACATTAAGTTTACCCCATCACAGAGTTTTGGGTACACCGCAAACCAATCGGATACTTATTATCTTCAGTCGACCTTGGGACGTGGTGTGGTCGTGTCACACCACTGAGTCATCGATTATTATATTTATATAGCTTAATAATTAATAACACTTAAGTATCTTCACTGTGACTGTACTAGTTATTCGTTAGTGATGTTCTTATACTACATTGAAGAAAAGAGACGTTATTTCAGTATAATTTATTTATTTCGAGTTAAATAAATCCGATGAACAAAGAAATGAATCTTCTACAGATTCTTTCAGGGTAAGTAAGTTCTTTACTATCTTAGATACACAATAATAAGATTTCTAGAATCTTAATCCACACTAAAAACTCACATTTCTGGTAGCTACATTGTTGGAAAAAATTCTGAAGTTGTACCGTCACAACAATTTTTTCCAACAATGTAGCTACCAGACTCAATCTGTAAGTTTTTAGATTTAGTTACATATTAGATGATGTTGTTAGTAGCACCACTGTTTCCTTGATTTGTAGATGTTACTCTGAAGAAGCCTTAATTAAATGGCGAAAGCTTAGCGACTGGAAATAGAGTCTTTTATTTCTCCCTCTGTCTCGACAGGCTGTTGATACCCAATAATTGTTGCCATCTTCGTGATATTATCAATTTTTGGTGTTTCTAGATACATAATTTTTACATTATATTAAATTTCATAATAAGTGATATGGTGGTCCGTAGCCCTTTAGATATTTAAAAAAAAGGGTGCCTTTATTCTTAAACGTTTAAGAACCACTGCGGGATTAAAGTATTTATCGGAAACACTTTCTCACCAAACCAATTACTTTAGAGATCGTACCTAAGATAAAATGGTTATTTTATAAAGTAAAATTGTTTATTTTATTCTGATTAAGATCCAATTAATGTCAAAAACAGAAAATACGAGGGTAAAATGCTGTTTCTATCAATGTTCTTTTTTGACAGAACTTCAGTTATTCAGACGTTTCCAGAATTTAAAAATAATTAATTTCAATTTTACAAATATTCAAAGAACATCATTTATGTTTCAACATGTAACTACATCAGATTGAACTAATCACATTAAGCATTTATTCAAATCGAGTTCGAACGATTCGTTTTATTAAAAGACCTGTTAAACCCAACATCCATACATGGAAATACGCGCATTTCAGTGCATTACCCAACGCTAAGTCGAATTTAATTCTTTTCGGATGTAAACTGGAAACGCACCGGTTTACATTGCAGCCGATAAATCAAACGTGGCTTTATACGAAAGCATTCGCTTTTTTGAATTACGGCAAAATAAATACGTTTTTAAATACTCTACACGCCGTTTATCACGGAACCGGGAGAATTTTAATTTTTCTTTTTTATTGTTGTTAGTAACAGTTACGATGCAATGCAGTTACTGGCGAGCTGCGCTGCAGTAAACCAAAAATTTCAAAACGCCCAGCGCAACGACATAAATCTGAACGCAACGCATTTAAAACGCATTAATCGCATGACTTTAAGCGAATATATATGGCTTTCATCCAAAACACATTAACGATACAGGAATAGAGAGAGAGAGGTTAGGAAGGCAAAGGAGCGTTGTTCTCGCTTTGTACCGAACATTCTAATCCGGACTATTTTCAAATGTCACCACCTACTTTAGACAACATTCATTTTTATTCTAATCCGGGATAATCCGAGGGCTTTATATCTGTCTTATCTGACACTAACTTAATGGTAGCAGGCAGTCAACTCATATTGATTTTGTGTAAGATACAACTGCTGTAATACCTTTGGAAGTTCGGTATTAGAGATAATGAATATGAGAATACCAAGCACTTTAAGTTATTATCAGTAAGGTAACATGCTCATATCAAAACCATTACACCCGAATAAGTAGCTTTGTATATTTTATGAATAGAAATTAAAGTTGTTGGATACGGTCCTGTCCCATAAAATTTATGTGTGAATTTAAATGTGTTTACAAACATATATGTAGTATTTCTTTCATATGTTTTTTACACGGCTAGAATTTTACGAAGCGAAGGAACCAGAACACCTTAAGACCTCAATCCATATAAACGTATATTATAGAGACATGTACAATATTAAACGTACTTATGTAAAAATTAAATAAAGTATTTAAAGAAAAATTAAAATACACAACAAAATTATTTTAAATATACATATATCACACTAGAATTCACCAATATAACTTTTGGTAAGAATTTCATTTAATTTTGATCAAAACATTAATTGGAACTACCGTTCAATTCTTAAAAAGAACATTAGAAGAAATGAAGGTTAGAAAATTATCAAATTAGTTTGTCATCCCAATGAAATCCTGGAGACGGTAAATATTTGCGACCTGGAAAACTTAATTTTAATTACTTCCGTCCGAATAAGATCTAATTACCCTTATAACAGTTCTGCCCTACTAAGGCAACTTGTCCTAACTGCTAAAACACAGTTCTGAGATACTGTGCATTTTGTTGCTATTTGTTACCAGGCAATATAAAACGTCGCTGTCGTTTGAAATTAATTTGGAGCACTTAATTATGCGGGATAAATGTTCTGGCACTTTATTTTTGCACTTATAAATAAAATATTACACTTAATTTTACGGTAAGGTTCGTCAGCGTAATTTACTTCCGACGTTAAGCAGTAAAATATCACTTTATTATTCAAGAGCAAAAGATTATATGCTTGCCTAATGGCTGAAATGATCGACTTCTTCCTTATTGGATAGACCAAATTTAATATTTGGTTGCTGCGGAGTGGCAGAAATTAATTTTCTGCTCCAATTAAAATCATCATATTCAGTGGAAAGAAATTAAATTTGTAGCATTTAAAACTGGAATGCTTTAATTTCTGGAACGGCAGAGGAATTGGAGAATACATACAATCATGAGTCATAACTAATATACATGCTGTTAAAAGTTTCAAGCTATATTATCACTTACTTTTTTATTGTCAGTACCATAAATTTGGTTTAATTAAGAAAGATCATTATTAAGATACTAAAAAAGAGAATCATTGTATGCCGTATTTTAAGATAATTTAGTATTTCCTCAATAGTTAATACGTTTTATTATAGGTCACTAGGTAACAAATAGTGCTGTGCAAGAAGATATTACATTTGAATCGTAGCAGCAAAACGCTAAGTTGTTGGTCGGTGACGGGAGCGCTCTCTGTTGAACGAGTTTTAAATCGACGGTTCAAGGTGTACGGAAAGACTAGCAGATTATAGAAGTATTCGAGGTTAGATTTAGCGTACCGTTTAGTGTGAGTCAGTTGAGTGAGTTGACGTATTTGAGCTGGTTCAGAACACTTTTTGAAGACTTGATTAAACACAAAATTGGCACTGGTGACCACATCTTCACATAACGTTAGGGTGGACATCTTTAGTCCAGGCACTTGAGCTAGGTGCTCATTGTACCGTCCCTTCCTAGATCCTTCCTGAAATGTTTCTGCCGGAGTACTTTCAACTCCTCACATGTGCAGATTATATGTAAACTCGTTTCCTCCTGTAGCTCACATCTTCTGCACCACGGTTCGCTTACTCGACATGTGTTGTATAGATGCATTTTCAGGGGACACTGTCCAGTTACCAGCCCAGTAATGGTTTAAACTTCTTTTTTGCTGCGTCTAAGTAAGTTATCAGCGAACTTAGCATCCCCATCCCTTATTAGTGCTTCAGTCGTCCTCCATTTATTTGTACTTTCTTTGCCAAACCGGTCCAGATCTTCCTTTTAGCAGAATCCTTAGTAATCCCACATACGGGGTCTGGACCTATGAAATGTCTTTTAGAGCCCTCCTTGGCTAGTTCGTCGACTATTATATTGCTCTTTATATCCTCATGTCCCGGCACCTAAATCAACGACACCGTGTGATCCTGTGCCAGTGTATTGAGGGAACTACATCTTAAAAGAGCACATAAAAAAGGGCGCGGAAATGCCATTTACAGGTCACCTCAAATACAAATTGAAATAATCGAACTATGTGGTAACGTCATTAGAGATGACATCACTACTGACGTAAAGAAAACATCTACTTAACAGTATCCTGACAGATGGGAGCAGTGAGAGAAAGTACAACTTTCCATTGGTGCTAGATTTTTTGAGGAATGGTGGTTTGTGAGAACTTTCTAGGCTTTGCAGAATTGGTTAATATAGATGCAAAATCTGTAATTAACAATTTTGTAAAAACACTGGGCCTTGATCCAGAAAAGTGCGTCGGATAAGAATACGATGGGTGTTATTATATACTATAGCTGGAAGGATGGTGGCGTTCAGAAAATTCTTCGAGAAAAGTATACTAGAGCGTTATACTTTTACTGTGCTATCCACAAACTAAACTTAGTTGTAAGCGACTGAAACGGAATAAGCAGTGATACGAAATACAACAGCGGTTGTTGAAACTCAAATCGTTATAGCAGAGGCTGAAATCATCAAAAACATCGCGCGAATCCATCAGCACAGACTCCTAGCGAGTTTTGAAGAATATTACTAATTATTACGTATATGGATTCATCCGTTCAATATCTCTGGGATAACGTTTTTCTGCGGAGAACTTGTCCGCATCCTCATTCGTTACGTTGCACCCGCACATAATGCTTGAAATGATGTACGACGAAAAACACTAAGGGTTTCTTTTATTACGACAATTTCAACAATTTCCTTGGTGAAACTGACCTTTGGTACAATCAAAGGAAAGACAACAATGTGCCAAATGTCGGACTAGAAGAGATAGAACTAGCTGCACTAGTTAAAGAAACGGAATTGTTCTAACCATCTATAAAATGGACGCTACTTATCTCACTTGCCCTGCTCTGTACAACGTGCACTATCGAAAGCCCCACAATTCGCTACAATTCGCGTAGGTTAGTGTTGAAATAAGGTTTAGTTAGGTTTAATCAAATGTGTAAATGAAGCTCTTTTTTAAGAAAACCAGATAACATGGTACTTCTGCTCCTCCGGAAAAATTCTGACTTCATTTTTATATTGTAATTTATTGATTAATTATATTGTAATTTACTTATTAATTCATCCCTGTAAGTATTTATCAATGCTGAACGTTTTTTTTTTATACGTGCCTTTGCAGATATACAAATCTTTCTTTAGAGCAATTTTGCGCAATAGTAATCCAAATAAAGTGTAATGGAAAAAAATGCCCAAATGCAGAATATAGATACACACATATTGCTGGCGATGCATTTGGAAAGCTCGCCTCTCTAATATCGAACAAGACTGACCGCAATAGCTCCGGATCTTCGAACTGGTGATCCGGGTAGCTCGTAATCTCGCTAATGGAATGCCGGAATCTACTTTTAAAGTCGGCAATTGATTTGAGTGGTGTCGCTTGCCGTTAATCGCGCCTCGACTGAGTATTGGACGAGATTCTGGTTACCATTCTGCAGCTTAAATCACATCGGGTGGTGGTGGGTTAACCTCGACATTATTGTCAGATGACAGGATGCATTACGAGCCCAGAATACACGCTCATCGATTATATTGGTATTCGAGCGACGTACTCTGCACTATACTTCGCAGTCTTCGCTCCCTGGTGGTATGATATAAGTTTTGCGGTTCCGTTGTGTAATATATCCTTGAACTTACCTGACTTACATTGTAACGATTCGAATCATACAAATCGTGTTTGTATTACCAGATGGCTAAGGAATACATTGTAAATCTTAGGGGTAGTACGCAGTTATGTACACGGAGGGTGTATGTGCCTACTGTTTTTCTTATACTCTAATTCCTTAATTTGTTTACAATTCTTTAACAGCAAGGATAATAGGAAGGTTACTATATCATTATTGGTTGACAATTCACCATAATGTCCTTAATGAATTGTCTATGTTATAGGATCGCACACTAATAGAAGTATGTTTTCTTTCTGCCTGAAAATAAAAGAGAAAAACGACCATCACCGTAATCTAGTTACTCTGAAAGGAAATAACGATTGTGAACAATGACGGAAGTGGATAAAGATTTTAGCGAAACGTCCTTGGTATTGTCAAACTAAATGTCTACATACTCTCCGATTCGGATAGCTCTTCCCTTCCGCTTTTTTTTTCAAAGAAGTGAATGTCACCATTCTTTTCGGCTAACAAAATAATTAGCTCATCCCGAACATGATGAGAAAAGAGAACACTGCTGATGAGAATAATAGTACAATAAATCGTTGTCCACAATAGAGAAACTATTCGTAAATAAACGTCATTCTGTTTTACGCAAATGATTTATGACATGAAATGGAATTGTAGATTTTTGTATAATTGGTACATAATTTTATATATTCCATTAAATGAATTTGTTTAGATAAGTACAATTAGAATCAATGGGAAACGGTTTTATGAGCAACAATTTTTGTTTATGCGCCCAATTCAAAACACCGTCGTCCTAATTGTAAAACCACCTAACTCCAATTATTTCGGAAGTTTTCATCACTGGAGATTTTGTCGACTAATCAGTAGAAAATCTATCCAACCACAATAACTATCCTACATTTGAGAATTACATAAAATATAAACCATTCAACTCCGTAAAACATACATCCTCAAAAGGTAAAGCTAGCAACTCCAAACATGGATAGGTTCATGAATCTCGTTCTGTTTATGAACATAACCTATGTAATTGTGCCGGTTCTAAATTCAGTTTTCGGAATCACTCGGAGGGTGAAGTTACTGCACATGAATTCTCCTCCATTTTATCTGATTTTTTCAATAAACTGTCACCACTTTATACAGAGTTAATAATTAATTAATAATGAGAATAAAGTTGTCATTTACAGTGACGGTTGTTCTTATCAAAACCGTAACTGTACTCTAGCAAACGCTCTTCTCAACGTGACTATATTAAATAATATTTGCATTGAGCAAAAGTACCTTGAGAAAGGGCGTACAGAGATGGAGGCCGACTCCATACACTCATATATTGAACGTCAACTTCCAAACAGAAAATAAACATTGCAGGTTGTGTTTGTTCATGTGTGTATTTTACATCCTTACTTATTACACCACATATTGTTACTTCCTATTGTCCCGTAGTTAGTATTTAGGTACTCTGGGACATCAAATACTTATGATAATTATTATTAAAAATTCTAAGCTGATCTTTAAATACGCATATCAATAAAGCGCTTCAATGTATTTATATCGTGAATATAATGTGTTTAACTGAAATATTAAACTATTTACCTTATCAAATTCAATGCTAGCTGACAGCTTGCTTCTAGTTCATCGTAGAGTGGGCGTTATAACTTCCAAAGAGGTACTTGAAAATGTATTGTATGTTGTTAAACTGCGTATATTGTTAAACCTGAACGTATTACGTTGCCTTACCTGAGGTTGTAATTGTTCTACTAAAAGTTAAATTGGCGGGCATAATTAGTCGGTCATATTATCGATAGCTTTCTCTTAGTATTACACTTTGATCTAAATCTGTTGGTTTTATAATGGAAACAAAAACTTGTCGGGGCAATATATTTTCTATGGGTAAGGTAGGTGAGGCTAAAAGTTCGCATGGGGTACAAATCCTCCACGATTCCTTTTCTAAAAATACAAATAATGTTGATATGACGGCTTTAGCCAGCGTTTCTCCACATGATAGCGTAGTGGTAAACAAAACTTGAAAGGTAGACCGTTCGTTATACTTAGAACATGAAGTAAATGGTGGTTTCATTTTACTCGCTGTAATTTTGGCGACAATTATACTCTAACGTATTTCGAATATTAATAGGCTCTCAGAGTTCAAATAAATAACACCGGCAAAATATTAAATAAAATTTATTAATTTACACATTTAAAGACTATTTAAAAATGAAATAAAGTGAAATAAAACACAAACTAATTATTCAAATTAATTACTAATTACTAATAAAGCGCTTAAACAACTATTCACCTAGTTACGTTCACTAATTTATTTCAACTACTGTCCTCGACAATACTATTAGACGCACTTGAATTTTTCAGTTATTTCGACTGTTGACTTTGTAACAATCATTATTTTGTTATAAAAATGTTCTACTTTTTCAATTTGCAATCTTAGTAGCTAAACAAACAGAATAAAACTTATTTAAACAGTAAAATATATACAGGGTTTCCCACTGTGGCCGTTCGTTAGAAGTTTCCGAGGTTAGAAAAAACCTGGAACTCTGAATTTTTGGAATCCGGGACTATTCAAGATTCTCTTTCATTTTAAAATATTTTCAGGGTCTTACCACTTCCGGTTATACCGGAAGTCGCCATAAACTTTCTTATTTTAATAGGTTTCCCTATACCTATATATATGTAATAGGTGTAGGGAAAGTCATAGCGAATCGATGCAGAATTAAATTCTGCATCTGATCATCCAATAATATACAGGCTCTTCCATTTGAAAAACAGAGCTTTTTCAACTTTGAAGATTTTGTAATTGGCCATGCAGTTTTGGACACCCCGTATGCGACAAGTCAATTGTCAATGTGGATTTCGAAAGTGTCATTCTTGTGCTTCTATCTACCCTAGAAGTGTTTATTACCAGTCGAAAATGGGCAAAAGATACTGTGTTCACTGTGTTGCAAATAACGCTACATCTTTCAAAATTTTCAAAAAAATCAAGATATCTAAGTAGCAGTTGAAAATAGGTATAAGGAAACCTATTAGAACTCATCATAAAATTTTCTCAGGAATTTAAAAATTAAATAATATACTGGGTGTTCCATTTAAAATAAGAAAGTTTATGGCGACTTCCAGTATAACCGGAAGTGGTAAGACCCCGAAAATATTTTAAAATGAAAGAGAATCTTGAATAGCCCCGGATTCCAAAAATTCAGAGTTCCAGGTTTCTTCTAACCTCGGAAACTTCTAACGAACGGCTACCGTGGAAAACCCTGTATATTTTAAGGAAAAACTTTATTCGTATAAATTTTAGAAGAAAATCAATATTTGGAGCCACCTTTAGTGGGGATTAACGCTTCAATTCGCCGTGGCATTCTACTAATGCAGTACTGAACGGTGTCCTGCATACGTGGTTGACGATTCCAGACATGTATTGATTTTCTTCTAAAATTTATACGAATAAAGTTCTTCCTTAAAATATATATATTTTAAATCAGTTTCATTCTGTTGGTTTAGCTACTAAGATTGCAAATTAAAAAAATAAAATATTTTTATAACAATATAATGATTGTCATAAAGTCAACAGTTGAAATAACTGAAAAAAATTCAAATGCGTCTGATAATATGGCCACGGACTGTATGTATTTATTTTTACCGTGTAGTGATTTTCACTCGCCTTTTACCGTGTCACATCGATATAACCGCTGTCTTCCTGCTACTGACTATTCTGCCCAACTACTGTGGCTTATTTAAATCACGCGCGACCACTTCTAGAAAGATCGATCGACATCTCGACGCTTCTAGCATTAATCCTGATGCTTCTACTTACCCGATGGGTACAGAAAACCCCTCTGAGAGTGTGTATATCCACTTCATTATTTGGTTTATTGACCGTTGGCACCATCTGTGAGTGCACAATGTAAACTGGTGTTCGTAGCAATACTATTTATATTACGTTATACTTTTCTTGAAACAATTATTGCATTGTGCGCTCATAAAAGTGTATCATTAATGCATGGACGATGTATAATCCTATATTCATTAACTTTAGTTTTTCGCGGGAATTGCAATTTTAAATTGAAAATGTCTCGTGGAGAAAAGATCCGCATAATAAATGGGTCAAATGTCTGATGCGGATCCTTGTCCCTCAGTGTTAAAGCGTATTAGTAAATTGTTTCTTTAGAACTTACAAAGAATAAAAGATAGCCTAAAATTCTTCAGCCAAGAATAGATTAACCAAGCCAAAGAAATGAAACAGACGGGGTTAACCAATCGAGAAATTGGTTGGAACTCTTGGGTTCGATGAGTTCACAATCCAGAAAAGATTAACATCTTATCGAGGTGTGAATTCGTTAGGACATATTCGATGTATATTTAGCGGTGAACAAGAATCTGAAATTGTAATCCATTGTGAAGAACTAGACGTGCGCTTTTATGGACTCATATTAAAATTCTCGCTGTATCTTGATTTGAAGTATGCTGAAGGTAACAATATTCCTCACCGTTTCTCGTAAGAAAGATAGAGAGGCCGGCTGGGATTGGACACGAAAATTTATGAAAAGGAATAGCTCGTCCTTAAGAACGCCAGGTAAAACGAGCGATGCAAGAGTGAAGGGGCTTATAGATAACAACTTTCTCATTATTTTTAGAACTAAACAACGCAACATCAAATCAAAATTCTTTAGCCGTAGCACAAGCAGATAATTCTACGCTCCTATCAACACTGGTATAGAATAACCAACAACCAAGATGATATTATGTCTCGTAAAGATATTATCCCACGTCCTAGACTTGAAATGAAAAGGAAACATCATCCGGTTAGGGGTTTAAATCTACTCTGCTCTGTGCGTCCAGAGCCTGTATGTGGGATTACTAAGGATTCTGCTAAAAGGGAGATCTGGACCTGGTTAGACAAAGGAAGTACAAATAAGTGGAGGTCAACTGCATACCACAGCGTTAATAGAGGATGGGGATGCCAAGTTCTCTGATAACCTACTTAGACGCAGCAAGAAAGAAGTTAAAACCATTACTCGGCTGGTAACTGGACATTGTCCCCTGAAAAAGCATCTATACAACACAGGTCGAGTAAGCGAACCGTGGTGCAGAAGATGTGAGCTAGAGGAGGAAACGAGTTTGCATGTAATATACACATGTGAGGAGTTGAAAGTACTCCGGCAGAAACATATCGGGAAGGATCTATTGGAGCCCTCGAAGGTTCTCGAGTTTCTACTGGGCAAGATACTGGCCTTTATAGAGAACACCAAGCTGCTCGAGGGGAAGTAAGAGATTTAAAAGGGACGGTACAATGAGCACCTAGCTCAAGTCCCTGGAGTAAAGGTGTCCACCCTAACGTTATGAATGAATGAATTAATGAATCTGCTCTGCTTACTTCCACTCCTAATAAGGAAGCATTGGAAGCTTTGCAAGAAGAAGAAAGAATTAAAAGAAACAAAGTTGAGAAGACCTTTATTGCAGGTCAAGGGAGACGTTACCGGAAAAGAAAAGAGGAACCTCACCGAGTCGTCCAGTGATTCTGACATACATACATCCTTACGTGAAAGTAGCGACGACATATTTTGTGAGGAATGAGAATCTTCAGACAATGACGAAATCAAAATTGACGATTTCGTAGTAGTGAAAGTTAATGGCTAAGGGCTACGTGAACCAATTTTGTAAAAGAGTGCCAAAAACGAAACCGTTTTGTAAAACTCATGAAGAAGCATTTCTTCCGCAAAGTACCTCAGAAGCTTCCAAAATGCTTTCAATTTCAAAGTCAATTTAGGACATTGATCTTCATTTTCATTAGTTTCGTTTTTTAAATGTGTATGTTTGTTGAAAAGAATATATAGTAGGGCAGAAGTTTCAAGTGACTTTTTCGATTATTGTCACACAATATTCATCAACTTTTTGCTTCTAGTATCTATTAATAATAATTTTCAAGAAATGAACAAGCTTTAATGTTTTACCATTCAAAGTGAGTATATGCTCTGCAGAAATTTAAAAAAAAATAAAGGCAAAATGCATTACGTTTTACTAATTTTAAATCATTTGCCAAAATATGCATTTTTCTCGTAATTCACAATAAACCACTTTGAGGGCAATGATAAAGCCCTTCATTACTTCAACTCTGCTACAGCAATCTATTTCTTAACACCCAACACCTCAATAATAAGACCGAATTTTATCTGTCAATATATGTCATCAACCTAAGCGTTTTCTGTCCTGTATTTCAAATAAACATGTTTGTCTATATTGAAACTTTATAAACTGACTTTTCTCAAACAGACACCCAAATTGGGAACCGTAAATTAATAGTACGGAATTAAGACTGGCTTTGAGCCGATAATGTCTGAAATTTTAATTCAATTTCAACCGAACATTCTTTCACTCTTTCACCCAATTTTTAATATACAATCCCCGTCTATTTTTCTATTTGAATATAGGGCACTATAAATTAATATGTATTAAACTGTTGGCCGAATTCTAGCATGAATACAAAACGAATTATTACCACCTCGAGGGAAGTAGAATGCAGCGCGAGTACATTCAAATTAATTCAGACGATAATAAATTCTACTCATAATTTCGAAAATATTCTTAGAGGGTGAAGTTAGAGCGTGCTACCTACAATGATAAATTATTTAATATGGTTATTTCAGATTACGGCGTTTCGTGTATCTCTTCGAGAGTGCACAGCGCAAGCTGGCAGTTAGCAAGAATGCTACAGAAAAGATTAATCCAAGCGCACTGGAAGATGTAATAATGAAAGGAAGGAGTATAGGCTATGACAGTTTCGTTCTCTTTTCTTACTTGCTTCTCTCATTGTATAAAATGTGCCGGTTTGTAAGTAATTCGTGGAGACATTCGTGCGCCCCAGCTGAGTTGTATTCTTCCGCGAATTCGAGCCTGTCAGCCGGTTTTTATGCTCCAAGCAACGGACAAAAAAGTAAAAGTTACGTTGTAATTTTAAATTGCCTTGAATTATAACGCCGGATATTCAATTTATTCTTTTCATTCATTTTTATTAAATTTTTGTGATTTATTATACTAATGCGAGTTTAAATAATAATAATTAGTTTGGAAAAGCGCACTCCCGTCCAATATTAAATGGATAAAGAAAACAAGGAGATTAATGTATATGATTTAATGAGTTAATTTTGAACAATATAACCTAGGATTTTTAACGTTCATTTTGTATATGCGTTCTCCTTTCATTCTAGTGAATTGGAAACGATATGGGATCAGAAGACTAGTAGTATACTAGTTTTATGTAATAAAATGCGTTAAGAGAAAACATGAACAGTTGGTTGGAACAAAATTTCGACCTTAATTGAGGGAATTAAAAATCTACTCACCATTGGGCATGCCCACATTTTAAAAATAGTTTTTATATTTAATCCTTTGGCGGAAACTACGAAGGTCAAATGCGCAAGCCGAAAAGGTAGCGGCATCTGTATCACATACTACCAAGAGTATTATCTTTCGGTACGATTTTCCGCTTTGTCGCGGATTATATTGGCACTACATTTTCAAGTTAAGAATGCAATAACAATAGTATGTTGCTATTGCAGTTGCACTCGGCACAGATATTGAATCTTTGCCTACGACCGTCTTATTGATAGTGAATCTAAAGGTTTGCGATAAATGTGTAGCAAGTCATACTTTCGCTAGTACAATAGCACAGTAGAACATTGCCTATACGGTCTTCCTATTCTACCAAACGAAACCATATTTGCCTTTCTTTTTTCTTTACTTTAATATATGGATAACTCCCTAACGTTCAGAAGGTATATATAGTCGTCCCTACATATTTAAAAATGACGACAATAATTATTGCGTTTTTTCGGAATGCATAATAAATAATTATCTTTGAAACGACTATACCCACATATTGTATTCGCTCCAGCATCCCTTGCGCCTACCAACAACTCCTTCGCAAGTGACGTCATTTCTAAAGCTTTGTGAGAGAGACAATGCGCGTCAGCATACCGTTCTAAGTGTGTCGTGGACCGATGTTTACTAATGCTTGAATTGCATGAAAAGAGATGAGCTCGAATAGCTCGATTCGTTCAGTTGTTTTCGAGAAAAACTAAGATGAATGCAGGTACAACTCTAAACAAACGATTTTCTTTTAGCGTTTAAATTTTTGGGAATACATAAAATCTGTTCATCTTTCCGGGAACAATCTCAAAGTCAAAACATTTATAAGGGCATTGGATAACGGCGGCGGTTTTCTGGTGATTGTTTGAGTTTGTACGATAAAATAGCCACCCTTCAAATTGTGAATTCCCATTTTATTTTTCTCTTTGGATTGATATGGTATTTCCAAAAGTTAATTTCCAGTACCTCTAGATCACGAAAAAGCAGAACTTCAGATATTTAATTAAAGAAGAAGCTTATTAAAAAAATTAATAAAGATATTTTTTTATTAAATCTACACTATCCAAGTTCGTAAAATAAGAATCACCTGACTTTTCAGGGAAGGCGCTTGTAGTTCCGAATATAATACTTAAGACCTGAAAATTTGTTTATGCTCAGGTATATTTCCCAAATTTGATGCCATTTATTTTGTTTTATTATATGTATTTACGTTATTATTTCTTGAAATTTACATTATCAGTTAGAAGCTAACCTCCCTTAATTTTCCATGTATCATGACTCCAAATTTGACAAATACGCGCAAAGTAAAGAAACTGTTTCATTATTTAGGTATTTCTATACTATGTATCTAATATAACTTGGTTATGCGAACTTTTTTAAATAAAAAACCAAATTCAGTTACGATTAAAATATGTATTAAATTATAACTAGATAATTTTGATGATGTTATTAAAATATTAACGGTCAGAATACCGATGCATACTCATTCATTAAATATGATTTATATACACTTACATTCAATAATCCACATCAGTTAGTAAAGCAATATTTTCTCAAGAGATCATACAATGTAAGGTAAATCGTCCTAAACAATGATTAATATAACTTCACGAAATACGAAAGCACAAAAAAAAAGAGACGGAACAGAGTGCCCAATTAAATGCGATCAATCATCATCTAGCTAACGGAACAAATGTGGGCTGCGAGAATTAAATGAACGTATACCAGACAACTCATACCTTTCGCAGTCGGTGGTCTAAAGAGTATTCCCTCTGCATTAGCTCAAATGAAGAATTATTGTTACTTTTATTACTAGTGGCATCGTAAAAGTATGGCTTTCTTGGCATATAATTTATATCAATTTTAATTGCAGCGCACTGATTAAAAATGGATCCATATGTATACCTATATCCATGTGTATTATCCGGTAATTACTGGTTCTGCATAGAAAACGGTTGTTTTACGCGGCTGGAACTCTTTAAAAAGTAAATTTCTGTTATTACCTTACATTATAGTTTTAGTCATAACTTTTATCTATATATTCATTTCATCTATACCTGTCACAGGTATTTCTATAAATATTCAATATAATTGTTTGAAATATCTTACTCATTTGACATCTTTCAGTTCACTTTGCTTACCTATACAATAATATCTTAAATTTTACTTCGTAGAATGATGTTACTTATCTTATAAATGTGTTTCGGCCAGAGTAAACGTTTTCCGTAAGAACATATATCTGCGAATGATAAAAATGATAATGATTGGTCAACGAAAGTAAAAATAATATAATAAACTTTGAACAATAGTTCATTATATACAAATTAGTTGAGGAATTAATATTGGTTTATACTTGGTACAAGAAACGTAGAAATATCTAGTTGAAATACAGTTTGCATTGGGCATTTTATCGTTAATTATAGTAAGTAGGCCCTTGTCACGTATCTCAAATCAATGATAAGAGGCTTCAACGATCGTTAAGGAATGATACCGTTGATAAACGGATAAACACCATGTTTGAACAGTAGATTCACTAAAATGTTGTTAAGAAGTAAAGCAGTGCAAGTGTCGGTTTATGGGAAATGGCAACAGGGGAGCTTGCCTTCACTGCTGAGGAACTTTAAAATAGCCTAACTGCTTGTTACGCCAAAATAATTCAGGCTGCTACACCCAAGGGTACGCAGATAATATTGTAATACTTACAGAGGTAAAACTGCGGACACTATTTCAGAACTCATGCAGAAGACCCTGATAATAGTAGAGGAATGGTGCATAAAAAATGATTTAAAATTAACCCTGTTAAAGTAACACTAGCTCCTTTAAAAAAAAGAAGAATATTGCGTGAATCGAAACCAACAATTTCTGGTAATGAAACACTAGAGTTTATTCAAGTAGCTAAATCCTTAGGAATGCTGCCTGACTCTAAGCTATCTTGGAGTCAGTACCTGGAAAAAATAACACAGAAAAACGAATAGGCTCCAATAACAAACAACTTGCAGAACAATTGGAGAAACATGAGTGAGTAAAACCACGCATTCACAATACGGTACAATACAGCCATGGTAGGATTTCCTTATGATTGATTTGGTTGACGAAGTTCAACAAAGGTTCAGATACTTGCTTGCTTGTGGCTTGTCACACAAACCCTATCTTTGAAGTGGACAATGATTCACTGATGCTCAAGCTCCCCTATAACAGACTCTTCAAGGTTGTCGTGAACTGGAATGATTGGATAATTAAACAGTAAAAGGGTTTCAAACCCAAAATTAGTTTGCAGATGCGTTCTAAGCTGATAGAGGTTCTGATCACACAGAATATGTGGTGTTTGGGTACTAACCAAATAATATGTAAAGCTGCAATTGCAGAGCGCTAGCAAATCAATTCTATTGGTTTGGGAATGCCCGCAAGGTCTAAGAACTCTAATTGAACACAACAAAGTCACTTTGGTGTGTGTGCTGAGACATTAAGCCGCAGTGGGCAATAGATTTGCAAATCAATTAGTAATTAAAACAACTTCCGCTAGGCCAGGTTTGGCAACTGAAATACATTATACGTGTCGCAGTGATTAAATAAAATGTAAGGACAGCTTTACGAGAACAATATTGATAGACAGAGACATAGCAGACGGATGGTGAAAAAAGCTATCACAGTAACTGGTTGTAGATGTGTTGGTCCTCAACCGAACGCCGCTTAGAACAGTGGAAAATGTGTTAAGAGGACGTGGTTGTCTAACGAATTATCTACACGCAATAGAAATTATCAAATACTATTTATGTAGACTACCTAGCAAGGAAGGGACATGACCCTACATATTGTTTCTTTAATGTATCGTATTAAACCAGCGACGACTGACACTGGGAGCATTGAATTCATCTAAAAGTGTGCGGAAATAAAAGATTAACTTCACATGCTAATAAGCCTAGTTAAAGGGACAAACTTACATTTAAAATCTTTGTTTCTTGACCAGTATAATTATTTAAGATTAGACTCTGTTCTTGGTTTTTAGGTCATTAAATAAAAATATATATACCGGGAGAAAAGTTGCGAGCTGTGGATTGCATCCTGGGCGACTGGAAATGAGAGGGACTTCAGCTTTAGGTATACCTACGCACAAAGTCGCAACACAAATTTGTTAACGTTCGGCGAATCATCATAACTCAGTGGGAGTAAAGTGAGCGAGATATTCTTTTTCTCGTTAGAGCTGACTCTTATATCGCTATTCATAGCATGAACGACAAATTAATTGTAAATATAATTTGCGAAGTTTGTAAAACTAATATTAAATCCAATTACTACAATTTACACTAATGTAAATTACATTAGTGTAATGATTACCTGAGTTAAATTCCTCACTCTTACTCTGTGTCCTTTGGAGTTTCTCCTACAAATTTTTCCTATTTCATCCATGAGTGTTATGAATAATAATGGGCTCAGAACGCCGCCCTGTCTAACTCCCCTCGTTGTAATAAATTTCTTCGACGCTACGTTATTTGTCCTGACAACATTTCTTGTACATTTATATATGCTCTTTACCGCTCTCAATTTTTGACTACTTATTCCTCTCTCTTCTAATATATTCCAGATTCTTTGCCACGGTACACTATCGAAGGCTTTTTCTAGGTCTACAAAACACATAAATATTTTGTTATTATGCGCTGCTTTTTCTGCTATCTCTCTCAAACTAAAAATCAAGTCGTTTGTTCCTCTTCCCGGTCTAAAACCGTTCTGGATATCATCAAAAGCATGTTCTAGTTTTTTTCTAACTCTCTTCTCCAATATTAACTCATAGACTTTACTTGCGATGCTTAGTAACAATATTGGTCTATAATTTGAGCAAACGGTATTGTCCCAGAAGCAGGATTGTGGCAACAGACCAATCGCAGGGTGTTTGATTCATGGTCCATTATTATTCTACACGGTGGCCACAAAAGGGCGGATAATCGCCAGGTAGAACGATTCTTTGTGCAATTCTGAGGCGATAATCTTAATCCAAAAAAGTTATACGGTCCTTCCTTAAGGCATACGAGACCATCAAACCTTAAGATGTAGGGTTAAATTTAGCAAAATTCGTCAAATTTATCTATGCAAAATCATTGTGGTGAAATTTAGAAATGGAATTATCTCAAATGCATTGATGTAACTGATCGATTAATACCAATGGTTTACATTTTTAACATTTCTTCATTGGCGTTTTTGAAATTAAAGTACATATGGTAACGTGGTACTGCAAGGCTGCTTGTTTAAGTAATAAGTAGTTGTTCATTTTTGACGTTTCTCATGTGACATTTGGCTGTTGAAATAAGATAAACATTTTGTGCTGTTCTTAATACTGAACAATGTTTACCTTTGGAGAATACGCCGACATGTATATGGTATTCGGATTTTGCAATGGAAAAGCAAACTTGGCAAAAGAGGAATATCAAATACGGTATCCACAATAGCGACATCCATCCACCAACACGTTCCTTAGATTGGATCAGCGACTTAGAGAAACTGGCACCTTTATACCGAATTATCGTAACAGCGGTAGACCTAGAGAGCGTCGAACAGTTCAATTAGAAGAGCAGATATTGGATGCTGTTTACGAAGATCCGACGTCCAGCACAAGACAAATAGCTCGGGAACTGAATATTCCTAGCAAAACAACAGTGCACTCAGCACTATCTCAAAATCTTTTGCGTCCGTTTCATGCAAGGAAAGTGCAGCCTTTGTATGTAAACGATAATGTGCATAGAAGAATGTTTTGTAACAATGTTTTACAAAGGATTCAAGAAGAGCCGAACTTTTTATTGCATATTCTCTGGAGCGACGAATGCTTGTTTACGAGAGATGGCGTCTTTAATAGCCATAATTTTCATTTTTGGGTGGACGAAAATCCCAAGGCAGTAAGGGAAATTGGACATCAGAGAAGATTTTCGGTAAACGTTTGGCTTGGGATTTTAAATCTCCGAGTTGTTGGACCAATATTTCTTCCAAATCGTCTAAATGGAATTCAGTACGTTAACGTTTTAGAAGAAGTACTGGATAACATTCCATTGAATTTGAGACCCAACATGTTGTGCATGGCGGGGCACCCGCTCACAATGCCAGAATTTCGAGGGATTGGTTAAACGAACACTTTCCGAATCGGTGGATAGGGCGTAACGGTCCAATAGCATGGGCAGCAAGATCTCCCGATATTAATCCTCTGGACTTTTTCGCTTGGGAGTTTTTAAAGGAAAAGGTCTATGCAACGCCTCCAGCTAACGAAGAGGATGTAATTAATAAAATTACGGCGGCAGTTCGATTAATCACCCCCGGTATGTTGGAGCGCGTTTTGAATTCGCTTCCTCGAAGATTGGAATTATGTCTGGAAACTGATGGCTACCAATTTGAACAGTTGTTATAATTTTTTCATATTATCTTTAAATTTCAATAAAATTTTTATCCATGTTAACATAAAGTTCTTGCTAATTTGTGTATTTACCTGATTTATAGTAAATAATAAAATGATTACTGCCACAGTACTTGTCTGATTAGGTGTTGCCAAATTTACAATTCTTTTAAGCTGCTCGTGTGACTTAAGAAAACACTGTACTACTTTTCTCAATTAAGATTGTCAACTCATAACTAAACAAAGATTTGGCCTGCGTGGTGTTTGTCCGCATTTTTCTGGCCACCGTGTATAAAGTACGTTTCTTCCTGTGCTTCCCATGTCTTTTGGAAGTTCACCTTTAATTTGATCTTGACCAGCTGCTTTATCATTTTTGAGTTTTCTTAAAGCTTCCTCCACTTCTGTTAATGTTATTGCTTCTTCCCCATCTATGATTTCATTTTGATTTTGTTCCTCTCTTGGGAATTGTCGGAGCCGCCCATCCCCGTCATAAAATGCTGACACCAACGTTGCATTATCGTTTGTATCATTTGTTGTTAGAAGGTTGTTTTGATCGTCTTTTATGTATTGGTTTGGAGTTTTATTGTTCGTTCTTAAATTTGTCAATGTTCTGTACAATAGCTTTGTATTTCCCTTGCCGTTTTCTTCCATCTTGTTTCCAAACTCCTCCCATTCCCTTCCCTTTGCCGATTCAAATTATAAAACCTATATATATTTTGCCTATTAAAATTATTCTAACTGAAAAGTACAATAACAATACAACGCTGTCGGACTGACCTCCGGATACATGTGTTAAGCCGCACATGTGCAATAGCCCTGAGTTATTCGTAGCATACGCACTGCGCACGGGCTCGGCATAGGCTCGGCCAGACAATCTACGGACTGACGATGACGGTGCGCTGTACATAGGAAAAGTCGTATTAACGGATGATCAGTACTGACCATCAGTCCCATGTGTAACGGCTCTTACTGATATACGAGTTGCCGGACACGTGTGGCGCCAGATAATATATTACTGAAAAACTGTTCGGGAACGTTTCGAATGATTAATAAATATTAATCATTAATTCACGAAATTCCATCTGACGGTAAATAAAAAGTAATACAATAACCATCGAATAACTAAAACCACTTTTTCTGTTTCAGTATCCAATTATTTAACTGATTTCAACAGATTTCAGTCACAAAATTCATCATAGCCTCTTGAAAAATAAAACATTAAAATATTAAACATTTTAAACTGAATAAAAATTCTTATCATATACAAGTGATAAACGTAAATAAAATTCTGAAGCTTAACAAATTCCTATTAGAAGAAATAAAAACTCAGTGAATATAACAATTGAAACAATAGAATTTAATTCCTATAATGCACGAACTTGAATTTCCATATCACCGACATGTTTTGCTGGGGTATTTTTATTTTTGTTGGTTATTAATGCAAATCTTGTTTCAAAACGTCGGACTGTGTTCCGAATAGTAGTCGTGCTAGGAATTGAGCTTTCGGGGTAATCTACTACAATTTACTAAACCGCGTGTAACTTCCGCTAAATTGCCACCGTAAAATTGTTTTACTATAAACAGTTTTCCGTGGGCGTATAATATTCCATTTTTTTTATAAAATTACTAACCGCAATCAAACCTTGCTAACCGTTATAAAACTAGGACCGCACCCTCAAAATCCCGACATGCTGTATTAAGATATGAGCGAAGTGAATCAGACACTGGCTTCGCTTGAAGTAAATTACGTATGTCTGGCGATTCGTTCCCCCTCACCCCGCAGTAATACGGACTGAGGACTTCGCTGATTTGTTTTAAATTGAAAAGTTGAAGCTGTTGATAGCGTTCTGTAATAGTTATACAAGGGTAGAAGATATCGGTGTCCGCTTGCCGTCAAACGGCGAATTGTATATCTGACACACTCGCCCAGCAAAACAACATGCGTGTTTCTCTACTTTGTTAAGTCATAGAAATCATATTTTCATCCTTCTTTTAGTCATATTATGGCAATCGGCAGGTTAAAAGTGAGGTTTTGGTAGACAAAATTTTAGGAGTTAAACTTTTGGGTTTTGTTTAAAACCTTTTTCTAGTACATACATACAAAACTATAAATTATTGTGAAAAATTAGATTAAAATTATAAAGCTTATTTGTTTGATAAACAAGTTTTTATAAGTAAGCACTTGTGTAGCTAGGTATAAACCAAATTTAAAGGTTTGTTTTGCATTTGTGGTATGGATATTCTACCGATACTCAACGTTGTTTAGAATAAGCTGAAAGTAGTGGGAAATGTTTTCACCTTTACTTGATATATTTACTTATGGCTTGACCATACAATTTGATATCCTTTTAACGTCTAGAGATAATGTTTTAGTAGCAATTTACAAATTAAATCTAATGATAGCATCATGGGAATACATACAACTAACTTTTTGTAATCAAGGTACTGAAACCGAATTCGTTTCCTTTTCCACCTAGCAATTAAGCGAGGCAAACTTCAGTGAACTACTTTAAACATTAAACCTATTACACGCTCAAAATACTGCATACACACTCAACTTACCTTGGCAAAGTTTCACCTGCATTACATTCTTCTTCAAGTCTGTAACAAATAAATTGGCGTTAAGCAAATACTGTGCATGATAACCCTGTGAGATGCGCATACGTAGGTTCTGTGCGCTTAGTAGACGTGTTATAACAACTAAAACTTTTCGCATTACTTTAAAGCAATCTAAGGGTGTGTAATACATGTGTCCCACCAAACTTATTCTCGTCGTAACATTTGTCAAAGTTTTGCGAAGAGGGAACGGGCAAGTACCCGACAAAAACTACTTTTCGGATCCGACAAACAAACGAAATTGCGATTGCAAAACAATCGCAAGCAGGTGGTCATGAAATATTGGTATAGACGTCGCACGTGTTACCGACGCCAGAACTAAAGAAACTTAGTCCACCGAGAGAAAGTTGTTGAATGGAGATTTCAGTTGTAGAGTTGTGAAACCAAACTAAAACTTTCCTAAAGCTTAAATTTATAATCAAAACAAAGGCGTGTAGGGTGCTCTAACTAATACAACTTTTTTTTCTTCAATCTTCGGCTAATTTGCCTTTGGCATAGTTCTGCTTCACTACAATTAGGTACAAGAAATGTATTGAGACACTGCGACATGCACTTCCATGAAATCCATGACAATATTCTAGTAAAAATATACCAATAGAATTATAAGATTCAGAAGTAGATATTACTAAAAACTCACTCATCCTTACTAGTTCAAATATGCACATTTATATTCTTCATCTATTTTTAACTCCTTATGGAAATTAATTATCGAATTTCTGCTTGGTCCTGAATATTTAAGACTATGATTGTGTTCATTATCCTGGTATAAATAGGTTCGTGCTCTGGAACTATCTTTTGCAAATTCGGTCAAATTAGTAAGAACTCGTTATTTTTTGGGTGATTAAAACGCAAGCAGGAAGAAAAAAATTTAATAACGTGTTTTTGACGTATGATTTGATGTTTGAAAAATATGCATTTTTTTATATTTTCCAATAATTTGGTTTTTCAAAGTTATTTACTTTGGATAGACATAAGACTTTCCATTCATACAAACGGATCTCTCATACCTTGTTGCAGGGCCTGCAAGAGATTTCAGTCTTATGTGGCTCCTTTTGCAGTGTGTACGCCGTTAAGAGATTTACATCCGTATTAGATTAAAGTTCTCTCTATTTCCAGGGTTGTATCTATCTGTTGCCCGAAATTAGTGTTAATTTTTGCCTTCACAGAGAGAATATACTTTAACTAGTGGCATACCACTTAAGAATAAAAATATGAAGATGATATAAATCCAAAATATGCTAGTCGCCACAACTAACACTTAAAGTAAGAAGAAAGTAATGTATAAAGTTTCGTTCAACAACAAACGATCAAAGCCGTTCTTCTTTTGCAGTCAGCTTTTTTATTGTTGTTAATTTCAGGATAACTTCATTCTATTCAGTTAAGGTCACCTATATGTATTCATAAACAAGTCATGATATGTAGCCCTGTCAGTTGCTTTGCTATCTATTGTAATACACTTTTGCATTTTCTCTAAGTAAGCTTTCTTATTGTTTTCTTTTGCAAGACTGGCATGCTTTCTATTACATTTTGCTCTCTATTCTATTCTACAGTTTTAATCCTGTTTTGTACGTTTATTACGTTTGGGTGAAAAATCTGAAATTACAGAAAATGTAATTCTTCCCATGGAAAAGGTTTCCCTGCAATAAGGCTTTCCTTAAGGAATTGTCGAATGGTTTGTAGGAAATATTGAAGGTCACCCTCAAAAATAGCTTAGCAAAAATGTTTAGTTATGGTAACTATGGAAATAGGGTATGTGTGTTTAAATTTGAAGTGCGAAAATAGACAATATAGTCGGATAATGTAATGCTCTGATGCTTTTTTTCGCCAATTTTGTGGATAACTGTGAATAGTTGGTACGACTATCAGTAACTAAATCTACTAATAGGGACCAATACTAAAAATATTCAATACCTACCTTAATTATATTTTTGTTACCATCCAAGAAGATTTCTCATTTAAGGAAAAATAGTAAGCTAGTGATGAGGTAAATATGCCAACACACTACTACTACTTCAAAGGCAAAGAATGTATCAGTAATTCACAATGAAATCGTACACAACCTGCTGTGATTATTGTTTGTGACGTAAGTTATTGCCGAAAATTATGTCGTCGAAGTGTTGTCATCTTAATTGATTCACCTCAATGATTAATAAGGCCACGCACGCTTCAATTGAATGGAACGCGTCGGCTGACGGGTTACGGTTTTCCGGTTAGAACGAGGCGGTCATGTGAATGATAAGGGTACACAGAAGCTATCTCTCGAACGCAGTCAGGGATGTTCCGATAATGCGCATGAGAAATGTGATTAATAGTAAACACTTACTCCGAGGGAACGCGAGCAATAGAGAGAGGTGCCGTGGCGTTCGCAACGGCACGGTGTGTGGTGCTCGATATACGGCACATGCAAGCCTATGCAGATATTGTTATGGTAATCGTCACATGAATGATATGCCCAGCTTGCGTGAGGATTGACCGATTTAGCTGAACTCGACTTATGTAGCTGAGTGCGTAAAATTAACATATGAAATTAATCCTGCATATGTGAGCAAGTGTGCATATATCTGGAAGGATATACATCATTGCTTATTAGCTTTCCTGTAGGAGAATATTCAAATTGCTTACCGCTGAGATTTACTATAGGAAGGGGATTTGTAACATATCCGCAATAATATTTATTTACAATGGGCAAAGTAGGATACTGATATATAATTTGCAGAATTTGTCCAGAAGATCTTGTATAACAACTCATTTATTTTATATTCCTTCTTTTCATCAATGACATTGTAGAATTTATTAACTTTTCTTTGTATTTGCACGCAGATGACACTAGTACTGTGGTTTTCGGGACTGACACTGCGCAGATGCGTGGCCTCTTGATTGAGCTCTGTGAATGGTTCAGCTGCAATGGACTTCATATTAATACTCCAAAGACGTTTCCTATGTTTTGTCATACTCCCCAGGCCACAGCGAATTACAATGTAGACATTCATTTGAACGGTGAGTTGTTGACGGGTCAGAGCTCCATCAACCTTTTGGGCTATAGTTGGACGAGTTGCTCAGTTCGTTTTCTCATTGTCGGAACCTTATAGGGAGCTTAAGCTCCTGGTGCTATCAAATCAGGATTCTTAAAAGTGTATTGAGCAGAGATTGTTTAATAACGTTCTATCATGGTCAGAATAACTTACGGGATTATCTTTTGGGGCTCATCTACTCACGAGCATGATGTCTTTATCGCTCAGAAGCGTTTAATCCGCTGTATAGCAGGTATAGGCGCTACCACGTCGTGCAGACCATTCTTTAAGAAATTTGGTATTTTACCCCTATCCTCCGTATATATTCTGGAGATCCTTGTCCAAACATTTTCTAGGCGGGACAACTTTCCTCTGAACTCAGATTTCCATTCGTATAGCGTGAAGTCTAGATCCAACTTGCTTGCCGTTAAATAGGCTTCGTATAACCCAAAGGTCTCCCGTTCCCACGGAGCTTCGGCTGTTCTCTTACCTTTAAAGTTATCAACTCACTGAAAAACGTTAAATCTGAGTTCCGTAAATGTTTGCACCAAAGCTGCATATACTCCGTCCATGAATTTGTAGGTGTCATTGAGCGTTAGTATGTTGTAATATTGTTTATGTTTTGTACTTTCGTATTTATACTTACTTTATTTATATCTACATATATTCATTTTTAATTGTATCGAATTTAACATGTCCATTATGCATTTTTTGTATTCCTTAGCGAATCTATACTACTGTAGGTATGGGGGAGCGGAACAGGTTGACGTAAGAAGCAAGTTGGCCATACACGCTTAACCTAATTCAAAAGGCCCATCCCCTTCTATAACCTATATTGAGAAGTCAGTGAGGTTAGAGTCAAAGATTTGGATTTCAATTTTCACCTGGTATCTCGATAAATTAAAGATTACGAAGATTTCCCCTTCATCTGTAGATATTAAGTTTTCTAACGTGTTACCCCGCCATCTAAAAAGCTGTAATAGAAATAAATCTAGAGGGAAAATAGAACACATGCTAATACATACTTGCACCTAGTGCATTTTATGCCGATGATATATGACATATTTTAGGGATTATAACTAGTATCGAAACTTTGTGTGTAAACTATGGGTATATTAAATAAGTAATTTCGTCGAAAAATTAAAATCTAAATTGAAATAGCGGTAATTACTCAACCGAATTACTAACATCAATGACTGGCCCGAAAGGTGAAGATCCAACAAACAAGCAAGGCTACAGAAAGAACACTGTTGGTTGATATAGTCTTTTTTACAATGTATATAAATAGATAAGCTTGTAAGATATTGTCAATAAATGGAATTATTATTATTATTTATTACGCATACGTTAATATGTTTTGTTACTGACAATATTATGATTTGTTGCATTTTGTATACCCACGCATACGCTTTGTTTTGATAACTTGCAGTTTTGTTTACTATCTAAAAGTAGGATGGGATGTTAGTAATCACTCACGCATTAGAAAACATAATTATTGGTAGTACACTGGCGGGCGAAAAATTGAGGTTATATCAAAATGATGAAGGGTTTTTTGAATTTTCTGTGTTTACCTAATATTTACAAATTGTAAGCAATTGTACTGATATTGTCCCGTTTTTGCTATAGCAACTCTCTGAGCCCTTGGGCAACATTGATATATGCCAACGAATACGTTGCACCAACTCACTCCGTATATGTTTGTTGGGATTCATGTCGGGACTGATAGCCGGCCAATTGAACAGCCTTATTCTCGACCTAACAGAAAACAGTTCTCTACTTCAATCCTCATTATTCCATGCCTGGTGCGTTCGAGCAAAGGCCAATCTTGCAACGTAATGCCGGCGTTGCAATGCTGGACCTGCAGCAATCGTTTTACAAGATAATCCAGCAGCACGAGCCTTCTTCTAATGGTCCATTCACTAACATTTACATCTCTAACTTATTGGAGTTGATTTCATAGTACAACCGCAGAAGCTCTATTCCGCAGACTTGCGGACACCGAAAAACAATCATCTGTTTGTATGGTGAGTTCTCCCACCCAGATCCTGGTCATCTGGTGAACAAGCCAGTCTCCTATGTAAAATACGTTACACCGTGTGACCAACAGAGAGAAATCAACGCTAAGCTAAAGTAGGTGACATTTATGGGAAAATAAATTATTCAGGGCCTGCTATGGTTTACTATTTGCAAATATAAGGCTAAAACAGACAATTCCAAAAGTACTTTATAATTTGAATGTTACCTCAATTTCTCGCTGGGCAGTATATTTACAATACACTTAAAGTTTTCGTTAATCTAGTGTTTCAGCTACAGCAGTCATGCTTATTCATAAACTTTGTTTGAGATAAATTCTCGCAGTCTATTTGGCGCAGGTTGTCTAAATAATGACCACAATGGTCAAACAACGATGATGCGCAAGCTACCAACGATTCCCGATGAAATAAAATAAAAGTAAATATTTTATCTTCAAACGTCCGGCAAAGACTAATTAAGAACTTAATTTGCTTTTCTGCTGAGGCAGGTATAGGACCAACGTTTTCTAAACTCGAAACATTTTCTTAGATAGACACCTGCAGCTTCTTATTACCGATCTGCTGGTAGTATGGGGTCTCAATTTATACTTTGCAAACAGTAAATTTCAAAATTCTTATTATTTGGGAAGACAAACATTGGTTTCTAGTTTCTTATAAAAGCATACCATAATACACCTTAAAGAGTAAATATACCTAAAGGCTGTAAAAGTACCTATTATTTCTTGTTATTCCGTATTTTGCAATCATATTATATATGTGTTTACGTACTTAGAATTAAGTAGTAAGTATATTAACAGCATAGTCAACATCATGAAATTGGAAGAAATTTGAGAATAAGTGGGGGTAATAAGCTGTGGTTACGGTTAAAAGAAGGGAGATACAACAAAACACGAAGACTAGAAGGAAAATTTGCGGAAGATCAATGTAGAATGCCTTAAAGTTGATAATAATCATTTTCTAATTTTCAATGCCTAGATTCACTCATCGGTTCAGTCTGCCCTACACATGATCTAAATAATTACAACAATAGTTGTTGTTAATCTTAGCTTTCAAAATCAAATTACTTCAATATTCTTCCATATTTTCGCAAAAATCCGTCACACATCAACATAAAAATCCGGGATTGTAAATGGCATGCAAATTTTGAGAAAAACCAGACTGATTATTCAATACGATCCATAAAACAAAATAATATAATTAACTTAACTGTAGGACATATAATTAAGTTAACCTAATTATAGCACATATAATATAATTAAGTATACAGGGTGTTCTACGGAATTAATTCATTAGAACTTTTCGAAGAATTCGACTTCCAGAATGATGATCAATAAATATGTTGTTTTCCAGTGAAATATTACCAACTTTATATCACTTGCAATATAATATGGCACCGTGTTAGGGTAACCTATCTTTAAATACAACCATTTTTGAATTATTTAGCAGTTTTATTTTATCTTTGACGTATGACATTTCCGACAAATTCCGTTATTTCTTGAGTTATTAGATGAATTTATAAGTAAATACCAACTGTAACTATAGTAGAAGAATGAACCAATGAAGAAACTGGTGTTGGTACTGCTATAGCAGCTGATAACCAAGAAGAAAATGGAATTTATGTTCTACTAATATAACTGCAAATGAAGAGACGTAGGTTTGCAATGATATTCCAATAATATGTAAATCACATACAGAGTGTTTAAAGCTAATAACTAATATGCTATAATATATATATAATATACTTAAACTTACATATTTTTTCTCCAACAGAACAGGTATAAAAAAAACCCGGCATTCAATCCAGCACAAGGTTTTATATCTCTTAATATAAGAGTCTGGTAGGTCTATTCTTGATAGTTTATATAATATCACTATTTTTCACATAAAACTGCTTAAAGTAGAGTTGTCAAAACTAATTGCTTGTGAGTTCACCTTGTGAATGCTGCAAAGCTGAGTACTTACGTCCTCGCAGAATTTAGTATGTTTTATAAAGCTGAAAATGATTTCGTTAAATTAATAGACGACCACGGCTCTTCCGCAAGCTTCAAGAATTCCTACTAGAAGTTCTAAACATTCTAACGAACCACTTTGGTGGGGCATCTGTATACTCATTCTTAATACTGAGTCTATAGGTGACAGAGAATTAGGAACGAATAGTAACTTCAAAAGCAATAAGTTGAAAGTATTAGGAGAAAATCAGTGTTTTGTCCCTTGGTCAGCTTACAAGTAAAATATTAGAAATAAACTTGGTATCAGAACTGAAAACACACTTATGTTAGATACTTGCAAATTCTTGGTTATAAATTACAAGCACCTTCTCTATGTTTGGTCGCCAAGGCAGGATTATTCGAATATCTACTTAACTAACATTGAAATAGACGAACAGGGAAAACTGCTTGGGTGCGCGTGCTTTCATGACACATACAGAAGCAAACGCGATTATCAGTATCTGGGAAAGCCTCAGATATATGTATAACTATTCGTATTAGTTCGTGCCTAGAATCTTAGCGTAACGAAAAAATGTAGTGGTTCACGTTGCATCAGTACTTCAGAATTATTTATGGTTCTGGTTGACCTACTCTTACCTTTTCCTTCTAGTTAGTACTTAATCTTCGTGGCTATACAAGCTACAGAAATACATATATTTTATAACCAATAGCACTATATATTACGTTGTTCGTATAGTGTACTTCTTTGGAATAAATCTTGCGGAGTGAAAGTCAGTATATATCTTCAAGATTTACCACAGATATAGATAATGTTTTTGCTTCTAAAAATTTTCTACGCAAAATCGCAATTTCTGTGAAAAATACACATATTTCTTGATAGAGTCAAGCTAGACAAGAGACTGAACAATTTTAATACGTCATTGTGAGTAACGTAGATGTTATATATGCATAGGTCTTGTTGTGGTTCTGCGAAGCAACATTAGTAAATTCGAAAGAGCTCCAATGGAAAGCGTGCAATTGGAATATTTGAATTGAAATATAATGAAAAAGGGTTAACATTGTTGTTATATTACGTTATAACGTAAATGTTTTTAATAAATCCTTGGCATAAACTTCCTTTGCCTTACTTAAGCGAGTTGTAATCCCTAGAGAAACGACGTTCATTGATTTTCGGACTTAGTATGTAGGAAAAGCAGGCTTATAAAGCACAATTAACATGTCCTCATTAACCCTAAACAGATTGTATCAGTTTCTTAACTAAACTCGACTTTGCCAACTAAGAAACACATTCCGCACGCTGATAGACCCGCCATACATAACTAAACATCTGCAGTTAACAAGATATATAAATCCGGAACACTGTTTGATTTCGTAATGAGACAAACATGAGCCGAAAGGCTTCCGGTCGCTGGTTCGCAAGTTTCCTGTTGGCACTGTTCGCGAGTTGCTTATGTTACTTGGAGATTGCATTCGGTACGACATGTTGATTTCAATTCCGACGCATTTCGAGTAACTTGTCCGCAACAAATAGTAACAACGGCCAAAATAACTTATTCAGTTTACATACTGGCGACGGGCAAATCTAAAACGTTTTCCAACTTTTATGCGGTACGACTGTTAAACGCTGAAATTTGAACTTGTTTGTTGTCGGATATGTTCCAGTTGGTTTGCGCATTATACGTGTTTTCCATTTGCTTATTACTGGTATGTAGAGACAGTATTTGCTTCGCGGGAACTTGTGAATGTGCAATCTATATTCGGCATGCATGTACTTTTGCACCAATACCTGGAACTATTTATAAAGTTAATAGTTAGTTACAACTTATGTAAAGTTCCGCATTAAGGGTGTTTGGCCATTTTTTACGATGTTTTTGTTAGCTCCTCTTTCTTCCATGTCAATAATCTAAAATTAGTAGCATTACGTTTAGAAGAGTTTAACAGAATAACTTGGTTTACTTGGAAGTGTAAATGGCGTAAAAGTTATCTGCTGCGGTGGACCTCTACTAAAACTAAGGCATCTTCACCTCAGTGACCAATGAATGTCGAACGATCCTTGTTTATTGTATATATTTACACAAACGTTGTTCTAGGAAGGTTTTTCAAATTTTGCATATGACTATTTTTGTTTATGAAAGAAAAATTCTGTACATTTTTTCTGAAGACAGAATTTTGTGCCTCTGGCTCTAAATAGCTTTTTTGTAAACATTCTTTTGTTATCCCATATATTGTAAAAGCCTTCAATCATTCAGTTGTTTTGGGAAAAAGAAGTGTCCAAAGTGTTGCCATCTCATAGTTGATGACAACTGGTCCCAAGGACCTTTAAAGAATTTGACGGCATGCTTGACTTGCCTTTTTTTTCTTGTAACCTCGCGGTTATTTACAATTAAAGTGCATCAAAGTTCTCAAACATCCTAAAAGAAAGTAGTCAAGGGAGCTTTGAATAGCCGATTTTGCCTCAGACTATGATAGATGATCACACCTTCCTTCCTACCCGTCTTCGACAAAAAGTTCTGCGTAAATGATATCTAACACCAATGGAAAAATGTCCACATCATGGAACTATATTTGGTTATTTGCTAGTACAAAAAGATATCGTCAGTAAGATCACGCATTGTTGAGGTACATGTGAGTAAGAATTGAAAAGTCATTGTCATGTGAACTGGATTCTATCAGAATTGCGCGGAAAGCAGTTGATAAAAGGTTAAGCGTACTTGGTGATGAGATGTAAATTAAGTTAGCTTAGTCTTACCAAATAGAATCCGAAGGAAACTGGTCATTAGAGTGAACAGTGACATAAAGACAATTGACAGCAATCTCTTCGAAGCTTCCATACATAAATTAAATAGGCATAGAAAAATTCATAAGCGTTCTTCATTGATAATAATAAAACCACGAGATTCTGCTTCACACAACCTTTATTGACTACAACAACAGAATGCAAGTTTTTCGCATAAAGTAAGATGGAAAATGTCCAGATTCTACAAAAGAAGATTGGTTTAAAGTTTGATACACTTTTTAAGATTCTGTACAATCTGAAGTTACATGAAAACATTTTTTTTCCTTATATTAAAACTTAATATTAATATAGGTAGGGGTTTGGATATCATATTGCTATTAAGTTTGTATAAAGTCTGTAACAAGTATAGAACCAAAGGACTAGTATGAATAACTTTCTTTATATCACCAACATTTCGCTTTCATTATTTAAAGCTTCTGAAGAGTTATAACATAAAGATTAGTTGCAAAATTAAAGATAATGTATAATATGCAGTTATGTCATGAATCTAAGATTTTGAGAATCGCACTCGGTGACAAAAGAATCGAATCCATGTTGAAACACTCCTCCTTTTTTTTATATCTTGTTTTAAAGCCGCAAAAGGAAATAACATAGGGCGGTATTTATGCCGCACCGCGAGCGCTTGCGTCATTTTATTTAACGCGAGCGTCGGAAGATTAAGAGATACCATAAGAGCAATATTATTTTAAATTGGGAAGAGCAGCGGAGTTTATAGCCTTACCTTATCGGCATAAATGACAATTTAACACTGATTCGATTACAGAGAAGATTAAGATCATGTCTAATGTAAATGGTAATGCAAAAAAGTAGAAATATATGAAAATATTAAAATATTCCGTACCTAAACATCACCAATATTTATTAACGCATTTAAATTATGAGACAGACCGATAAAACCCACTTATTGTTAGTACAATATGTGTGGAAGTTGTAGGCATATCGTGGGATAAAGCAATAACCGCACACTTGCAGATGGCTAGAGGGAAAAGTAATTACCGCTAAAAATGAACGCAACGTTAGAGAAAACACTCACCCCAATATGTACAAGATAACAATCTATTTTACCAAGAACTTTGGTCTATTTAGTTGATACCTTAGGTCTGGTTCACCGTAAGTATTCTATTCGCCCTGAAATTATACAAATGCTCGCAGTTTCCTTGTTGCCAGTTTCTTTCTACATTTCCTACAAATTAAGTAACAGATGGTTTCATTTCGTCCAACTTTAATACACTAACCTAGAAAGACGAGAGCAATAAACAATACGCTGAACTTAGTAGTATAGTCTCATACATATACAGTGCGCTCAGAAACTCTCGAAACAATAAAAAAATGACCTAGTTAACGCTTTTTAGGAAAATGATAAAATATGCAAAATTTTTGAAAGTATGCCGTTTGTGTATGGGCTCTTTCCCTAGTGACTTTAAAGTAATTCCGGCAATGTGATGTTTTTGCTACATTTTTGGGTAGATCCGATAATTCCTATAAGAAGAATTCCGATAAGAAAGTTTCTGAAGACAAAGACAAAACATCCGGTATATTATTCCAAAACAAAAACCCTCTAATACCATACAAAATTGTCAAACCATACGTTTTCCATATTTCTGTATACCGAGTGTATTCGGAACGTGGGATCTCTCTACAGCTTATAAAGTATTTGCAATAGAAAAACGAGAAAAAAAAACACCTATTTACGTTTAATTTGACACCCTACGTCAATATAATGATTGAATGCTTATCAAGGTTATTGCAAAAAATGCAAAATCATAGTTTATTCATGTTGAGGTCTACTCAACAGAATCACTTAGGTTTATACCACTGCGTATGAACTCCAACCTATCTAAATGTCAGTTAGCTTAATGTAAAAATATTCACTAGGTCCAACTGTCATTTTAACTAGAGGTTAGCCTTAACTGACAGTTAGGAAATTGGTAGTTTAAAACCTTGATTGATTAACGAGAACACCCATTATATTTTATTTTATTTTGACGATGGTTAACTGAAAAATGGAATCATTTCGTCGAATCTCCTCCTAGAGCGTCTCCTCCTTAATTTTATAGCGTTGTCTCGAGAAACACATTGAAGACACATTGTGCGGTATACACGACGACGGAAAAACAAAAGTATAACTGAACAATCTAAAACCCGCCGCAAATCGATATTAATTGAAACCTCAAGCCGGCAACTCTTGTAATGAAATTTCTCCAAGTACACTTCATTTAATGAGGTCTGAGCGGTGAGATTTATAGCTTCTTCAAAGAGCCGGATGCTTAATTATGTGCCAAGTGGAATAACACATTACAATACGGTGTGTGTTTTAGTGCTTGAAGTAAATGAGAGCCTTGAAAAAAAAGTCGTTTGTTCTTAACGTAATTAACTTTTCAAAATATCGCACAGTCGAGTCGGTGCGCTCGGAGTTTTAAGATGGAAATTGTAGCTTTCCAGGTTGGAGGACTTTATTCAGAAAACACGCTACCCTTTACACAAATGTATTCGGTACTCAATTAACCACTATAAAAAATTAGGTTATTTAAACATTCTATTTGGTATTCAATACGCGACGACTTCAAACTCGTATGTAAATAGATTGATTAAACATGTAAATAAATCGACATAGGAATAGGGAATTTCATTATCTCCGTTATTCACTGCGAGTACTCCTTCGTTCTAAGTTACCACCACTGCTGAATACGAGAAAAGCCAGCACATTGTGTAGAACTACGGTAGGTACCTTCCATATCGAGCACAAAACTGTACGATTTCTTCGTCAACTAATTATAAATACTGAGGCAGCATAAATCAATACTGTGGAATCTATAGATTGTATAGGTCTATATCCACAGAAATAAGGGCCCAAAAACATTTATGGGAAAAACATAATACTGGTTATTATCGCGTTATTAGTGCAGTTAATTGCTTCTATAATACAAATGTAACACATAGATAATAAATAAGGTAATTAATACATTTATATTACATAGGTACCCTGCTGGAATTTCGTTAAGGTGCTAAGAAAACTACATGCATTTCATAAAGTAGGTATATTTGGTACATCCATCGAGCGAACTAGTATATGTATAGATACGCACAAACACAAAACGTTTTCTGTCACTATGGTATATGCACTACATCTCTGCAGAGAATATCCTACTTCGGAGTTGCAAGTGCTCTACAACTTTAGAGATTTTATTAGATATACTCCGTGACATTAGTAGTGTTACACTCAGAAGGAATAATTCTTTCAACTTGATTTTTTGGCAATGTGGTAGTCTTACATCATAAATAAAACGATAACATTTGCAAGAAGTTTTATTAGCATGTAATCCAAGGAATAATAATGTGTTTGGCTACCCGGTAGCTGAGTATAGTCTTGTACACGTCTAGGCATCGACAGAATGAGATGGTCGAAATCTGCTTGTAACACTTCGTTTTAAGCGAGTTAATCTTCGTGGACTGACTGTGCCAGAATCTGTGGAGGATGGCGCAAAGTGGACAATCTCCTCCCCATGATATCCCACACCATGTCCTATAGGATTTGAATCCGGTGAACGGGGTGGCCACGACAAAACACTAACGCCTGCATTTTGGTGAAAGTCCATAGTTTAACGAGCAATTTGTGGACGTGGATTGTCTTGCTGAAAAAGGACGTGTGGACGGCCATCTAGATAAGGCAGTAAAGTGGTTTGTAGAAAATCATCAACATAATGCGCATACCGCCTCGAATAAAGACAAGTGCTAATCGGCTACCATGGAAATAGCAATCCACACCAGTACAGTCCTGTGTACATACCTCTCAATAGCAAACTCAATACCACGTCGATCTCCACGATGGCGTCTCACCTTTCTATGGCCATCGTGCATACCTAGACAAAATCGAGATTTACCGCTGAAGACGACATTATGCCATTCTGCCCCCGAATGGTGCCGTTCTCTGCACCAGTTCAAACGTTGACGATAGTGGTCGGCAGTCAAAGGAGGCACTAATAGTGGACGGTATGAAAAAAGTCCAAAGACTCGAATGCGGCGATATAGTGTACGCATAGTTATAGGTCTACCTCGTTTGACACGTTATAGCAAAACGGTTGCGTAGAGCTAGATCTCGGAAGCTCCTATCTTGATCCTCTGTGGTACGTTTCGGTTGACCAGTTGGTCGTCTTCGTGTGCCTCTACCTTCTTCTGTCCACACATGATACACACGCATTACTCTCATTGCAATACAATTAACACGGCGGCCAGTTTCGCGATAAGACAAACCAACAGCTCGAGAGGCAACAACTCTACCCTTTGACGCTTTTGAACTCGAAGCATTCTGTTACGCTTAACACTAGTAGTCGGAAGGGCAATAACTAAAAGTATCTGTGTATCTTCACAAAAAAGATTACATTTTCTTCGCAAAAATTTGGATTACATGTATATAAAATTTCTTGCAAATGTGATCGTTTCATTCTTAATGTAAGATTATCACATTGCCAAAAAGCAAGTTGAAGAAATTATTCCTTCTGGGTGAAATACTTCTAACGTCATGGAGTATATTGTTCTCTTCATTCGCAAGTAGAGACAAGCATTGTTAACCTAACAGGGCATCTTAGAGAGCCTAAATAACCTCAGAACATAGGTGAGATCATTAGATATGCCAACGGATGGAATGTTTACAAATTAAATTTTAAACACATATTCAAACTGATGATTCCAAGCGGTGAGATATGAAGCGTACGGGGAGCAAAGTATGAAAGGAAATCCCTATTATGGTACACAAATGAATGCAAAATGGAACATCTAACGAGTAACAGGGCTATTGGTCAGAACTGACGACTCCTAATAGGTTTGGGCAAATCCCGGCCATCTTTCAGGCGGAAATATTTGCTACAGATGTCTGCGCCCAGGAAAACTACAAGACAGTGATAAGGGTGCTAGCATCTATATATGCAGTGATAGTTGGGCTACGCTGAATTCTATAAGGAGAAATAGATTTTATACCAAGCTGGTGATAGTGTCTGACTAATTTAGGTGTATTCTAGTGCCATGGCACCCTTACATTGAAGATAACGAAATGGATGATCAACTGACCATGTTATGTGTAGATGAATTCTTCTCCGAACCCCCGTAATTTCGCGTTTCTGCTCTGATACGTTTTAATTTTCTTTTCTTGGGATAAAGTACTCGCCAATGCAGCATTAACCATTCAGAGTGTGAATTTGAATTAATTCAGACAACCAATAACCTCGTCGCAGAAAATTTATGCTGTGAGGCTGTGGCGTTTTTTTTGCGGCTTTAATCCGTCGAAACACAATTTCTGCACTATTGAAGTATTTCTTTTTGGAGCACCACAATTCGTGGATATCTATTTAGTTTATTGTTTAGTTAATTTCTCGAGGCTTACCCCTATTTTGCATTGATTTGAAAGTTTTTGTTGGCATCGTCAAACTTATCGGGGCCCACATAACCTCCTGCTTGCGCGTGGTCATACAAAATACCTCATATAGGAGTATATCCTGGGATTTAATGATTAATTGTTGTGACTGCAACCCGAGTAAAGGTTGATTTGCCTTCAAGTTTTAAAAGCAGCTGCACACTCTTGTGTTTTATTTTTGTATCGTAAAAGCGCCTTTGATACCACCGTCAGGCTACTAAGCGAAATTATATTGGATATCACGGCTAACGAGGTCTGCAAGGTGACTGTGAATTGTAATGGGTGGCGCCCTCCACTCAGTATGTGATCACTTACCGCAAGTGGTAAGATCGATTTTAGGAAATTTATCCTGGTCGACCGTCTCTGACTGAGCATAGCAGTCAGAGTCAACCATTCTCTACCACCTTCGACATTTTGAGTGCGCTAGACTTATATACAGGTAGCTCTACGTTAGGGAATTGTAAAATCTCCTCCATTCATTTGTATTCCCTGTATCTTAGCATGCTTTTAATTCCATTGACTGGAAGTAGCAGCCAAATAAAGGACCAGCAACCACAAACAATCCTTTTCAAAATTCATATCGAGGGCTTTCTCCAACAATGCGAACACAGAAAATAGCCAGCCTTCGAAAAAACCTTCCCGAAAACTAGTAGCAGACACCCTGCTCTGCCTTTTGCTAAACATTAATAAAAATCCGACTGGATAAGCCACAAATAATCTGCAACACTGTCGGGCGGCTACTGCTACCTTACGTAGGCGCCTAGACAGACAGCAGGACATTTGCATAATTCAGGAATCATGGTTTCTGAAATCCACAATCCTTGGCCTGGATAATGTCAAAGGTGTTGTTTTCTCCGGCACTGAAGACCCTAGGTTTTTCTTCAGTGTATTTACGTACCAACGTGTATTAAAGCCTTTCCCACACCAAACTACTATGGCATTGATGTAACAATTGTACAACTAACCTGTGATGTACAAGGGAGGCAAACATCAGTAGCGATTGCTTCAGTGTATCTTGCCAGTGGCGAGCCAGTCCCATCCTGTCTTTTGGTGGAGCTGATGGAAAACTGTGATAGATATAACAAACACTTCGTCATAGACTGTGACTCAAACGCTCAACATGTAGCGTGGGGCAGCCGTGACGTAAATGATCGGGGTAAACTCCTCAGTGAGTTTATCTCCAGCACCAATCTTGGCATACTCAATAGAGGATGCAAACCCACGTTTGTCACCTCGCGGTGCCAGACAGTAATTGACATTACACTGGCATCGGTGGGTATCTCAAGCAACATACTAGACTGGATGGTGTCTGATGAGGCATCAATGTCAGACCACAGATGGATCTGTTTTCAGATCGATCAAACTAGGGTTCAAAAGGTTGAATACCGAAATCCGAGGCAGGCAGACAGGTGGTCCTACGGGGATCTACTGCATGTCAACCTGCTAGGGCTAAGGTCTCTGGGGGGTCTGCAAATTGATGGCCTCCGCCAGCTAGCTGCTGGAGTGGAGGCGTCGATTGTGGACACCTTCGAGCGATCGTGCCTGCTAAAGGTTACATCGGAGAACAGTGGAACTCCATGGTGGAGTCGAGATCTTTCAAAGATGAGAATCAAAATAAGAAAGCTAGTTAGTAAAGCTAAATCAACCAGATCTGTAGAAGGCTGGGCAGTCTACAGAGTTCAATGTAGGCAATATAAAAGGGAGATCCGTTATAGTCAGAGAGGAGCCTGGAGAAACTACTGTGACTCCATCGAATCTGTCACAACGGCTGCTCGTCTAAAGAAAGTATTAAGTAAAGATACTAGTCACCAATTAGGACTATTAAAACGGGAAGACGGGACTCTTTCGTGGTTGATTAAGAGAACACTGGGAAGCAAAAAATTTCTAGTTTTAGTTAATACATTAACAATATAAGCCAGGTGCTTAGATATTTAAGGAGCATACGCATGCCTTTAGTAAATTAGTCTCTTTAGTACCAACAACTAAAATGCTACATAAAGTATAATCGGCATAAGCAGGAATATATGAGGCCATTTAAGGAAAAGTGCTACCTTAACCTAAAGTTAAATAAATGTGCACTGGCTGCTGTGTACACTTACGTCGATGAAAATATCATTGCATACATTAATCACACCACCTTACACGAAGGCTTCCATCTGGATTATCTTTTTAATAAAGACTAAATAGAAAAGCTATTACTAAGGACAGAAAGTAGTTTATGTGAAGAGATACTACTTTACTCTTGGAACAATATGTGATATATTGTTGTAAATATCTAAAAGTGGTATGGCAAAGCCACTCCTTTTCGAAAGATTAAATTAGAACATTACTATTCCATATTGTAACTTCAAAGTTTGTTTAAAAATTAGGAGGCCTAATATACATAACAAAGTAGATTTGATTACCGCCTTCACATTTATTTACATTAATAATAACTTCTAATATACATCTTATGTTCTTGTGAAAGTAACAGTCATTAAAGAAAATATATAAGGTATTACCAATAATGTAGAGTCTGCTGCCTTTTCGAAAATTTAAATCATACTTTATGGCATTTATTAATTACAATTATATAGTTCGAGGTTGCATGCCAATGCTTTGTTTTTGCTGTTACATTACTATATTATTATTTGACATTCCTTTTTAATCAGATTTTGCTTCGAAATATCACAGAAAGTATCTACTATTGTTTTTGCATACGTTGCTGTACAATTTGTAGCAAAATACAAAATAAATGGCTAAAACTGTATGTATGTGTACAAAGGAAACCCGCACAGCTGATTTGTGTCTGGAAATTGTAAATTTGCAGTATGTAAGGGCAACGTTTATCTCATTATAAATTTGACATTTCATTGTTCGTAGGTCGAGTTATCGTACAATAAATTCTAGAGCTTGCAGCAGTAAAATTATTATACTCCGTAAAATTTAAACTTGCATACGGTATAATTGATATAACACTAGCGTGGAATATTGCACCAGAAATTACAAAATTACGTCGCATCGTTAGTACAAAAACAGATAATGACAACAGAGCCGCACAATTCTAGTTTTATTCGCATGAAAAACTTTTATACTGTTGAACCGGGCAAGATAATAAATATTATTTTGCTGCGCGCATTTGCAGCATAGAACATACGGGAACGAAAGGAATTTAAAATCATTCTGTTTTTTTTTTAATAATTCATTTCTTTGGCAAATACCCGGTTTCAGTAAAAAATAAATTCCTCATGGAATCCTGCATTGCTTATACTTATAAGTGATTATTAATACACTTTCTATTCATTACATTAGATATGTCAGGTCTGATGTAAGATTAAGACATAAAGAAAAAACATGTACCGGCATATACAAGTTCGCAGCTCCGCACTCGTTATGTTCCTCTTTATAGTCGGCTTTTGTAACGGGTACGAGTTTTTCATCAATTTATAAAACATTCTTTTATTTTATCGCGTCTATGATCGCCGTGGTGCACATTTACCGACGTTATTCTTGCTCATTACCGTTTTAGCCCCTTTCCATTTGACCGTCTCTCATATATTTTTCCCGTCGTTTTCCCATGTACGGTCTGTGTCGTCCTCTAAACGGACGCGCTAATGATGATACTACGTCATCACACACCGTGACAATGTTTTGTAGCTCTGTAATGACTTGATAATGGATGTAAGAGCTTCACAGCCGCCTGGATTTTACACTCGCCAAATACATTATGATTATGAGTGGAGAGCTTTGTTCTTTACGGACGGAATTTCCTTCCCTTTTGCTCCTGAATTGACTGGAAATGAAAAGGGATGAAGTGATGCATTCAAGAAAGGACGCAAATAGGAAGTTTGTTTTGATCACAATGGCGTCTCCGCCCACCTCCCAGCCATTGTTTTAAGTCGGTTTTATTTTCATACTTAACTGAAGCATAAATACGAGAAATTTCTATAATTTATCACTTTCTACATTTCCTCCCTTTCCTTATTGTTATTATTTTGCGAAGATAACTTGCGGGATGGAACGCACTTATTAAAATGCCCAAGATTTGCCTATAGGAATTTCGGATTTAGAAGTTCTCCGTAATCATTACCGAAGAAGTTATAAAAGGCGAAATATCTGTTAAGATATCTCTTTCGAGGACTCTAAATAATCTTAAAATTCTAACTTACTGACACACTGATTAATTAACTCGTTAACGCCTTCAACTGTTAAAACTAGAAGTATGAAAGCTTCTGGTTGTATTACTTTTATGACAATAATGTTCTTCTCTTCGTCATCTTTACAAGTTTTCAGTGTTGTTAGTACAAGAAGAGGGCCATTGTACATTATTTTATAATAAAATAGATAAACATTTCAATGCTTCTTTAGCTATTACTTGGAAATGTTAAAAATGCATTTATAATGTACGCTTTACGTAAGGAATCGGTCCAGTTATGTTAAATATTAAACCGTAAAGTTTCAGGAATCTATTAAATTAATGACTAAAGTATTTAAATTACTTTTTTAAAGTTTTTAGCAAGCAACTTGAACTGAAACTAATAAATTCTTTTCTTGATTTTTCCTATCACTAAAAGCTTAGGTTGCTTAGTAAATATCTTAGAAATAATGGTTTAAGATGTTGTGAAAAGTACTTAGGCCGTTCGCATATGAATATAAACGAGGTCTCCTGAACTAACCGGCTAACTTACACCATGTTTCGTTGAGGTGATTTTTAACAAAAAACTTTACATGCTTTTTGGATAGATTCCATTCCGTTCTTACTATTTCAACGAAATAAGAAATATGCATCAATTTAATCATGAAATAACTTCATAAAATAAAAAATTGAAATTGTAATAATTGCTGGAGTTGCCCGCCTTTCTTTCTATACATGCTGCCAGTTTTTGAACCATACCTTGTTGCCAATTGATATCTGCAAGTTTAGTTCGTAGAGAACCTACTAGTGCAGCTAGTTTGCAATCAAACTCTCCTATGTGTTTGGCTTACCGCTATTGTTCTACAAGTTGTTTAAGATTACCCTACAGGAAAAGTACCTATTCGTCGTCCAAAAAAATTTTTGTTTGTAAAGTCAATAACTTTCCTACCCAAATACACAGGAGCACCGTCCGTCTAATAAAACATGCTACGTCAAAATTCTAGTGGAGCATTTTTTCATTAATTCCAGCAAATTCCTTTCTAAGAAATTTTAATTTTGTATCGTAAGACGTCCTTCGATTAAATGCGTCCCAATAATCTACTTGTTCAACTTTCCGCATATGTATTGGTGATTACTGTATTGTATTATGCCCGATCGTCGTGGTTATAAGAATAGGATAAAAAAACAAAAAAAAAAAACTACTATTACTTTGTTTTCCTGTCGTTACTAAGTAGGTCTTCAGTAAACTCAGGCCTTTGTTCCCTTAAGAACTCTTTTGCGTGTCTCCGTCCTGATGACTTTTGCCACAATTCCTTCGACTTATTATGTGTCCATTCATTGTTAGACTTTTTGATTTGCGATTTCGTAATGCCGAAGGAATTCCAACGCATGATGTGCGCAATGAGAGTTTTCCTTGGGTGCCCACCTCATTTAAGGCGCTCACGCAGTCCCAAACTTGGAAGAAACTAATATTAAATGTTTATTCTACTATTTTGTGCACTACGAAGTTGTTTAATCTATTTTTGTGAACGCTTGACAGTAGAATACAACTGAATTAATACTTGCCACACATCCCTTTGTATCGGAATCCTATACAAGTAGTTAAGCCTTTGACATTTTCACCTGCCAGGTGTACAGAGCCAGTCGAAAGGGAGGAAAACAGCGATTTTTCTCAACTCACCTTGTATAAAAGTCAAACACGTAACATTTTATTTCGAAAAATGTTATTAAAAATCAGGACAAGCGCTACCAATCGTTTTAGATAAAGTTTTTTAAGGGTCGAATTTATATCTTTAGCCTAATCAGTAAATAATCAACTAACCTTAAAACAATTTTATTAGTAAAGCAATGCCAATGCAAATAACAATGCCAAACAATTGTAACAATTGCTTTTCGTGATCAATTTAATATCTTCATTATAGTTTAACAAGGCTTGCATACATTTTGCCGTTTATTGCGTGTTAATTTTTGAGTTAATCATTAGAAGTATAGATTAATTTCAGTGGTAATGTTTTTCAAAGAAGTTATATTTTGATAAATGTATATGCAATGATTGCAGATATGTGTTCTAAATCGTTAAGAAGTCACACTGAAGGGATGATATCATTTAAGAGATTAGTTCCTGAGCCTATTCTTATGGTCCATAATAATAGGCAGAGTTACTAATTTCCCAATGCCTTCCAAGATCCAATGCTTGTTTTGCTTGTAGTCATTTAAAAAGCTATGTTATATTTGCCCTTTTTGGATGGGCGCTATAATTAAAAATCGATATTTGGCGAAAAAGATGGTTATATAAATTTGATATTTACTGACTGTTATTTGTAGCAAAATATTCATATATGTTCATAGACTAAAGTTGACTATAAACATAATAAAAATATAAAAACTAACTATGAAAAAAATTCCGAAAGTAAAGCTTAAAAGGCAACTAAAATGTTGCCTAGTACAAAAGGTGTGAGACACTAGTTAGTAAAAGAAAATACAGTAAATGGTGAATGTTTAATGAGCATTCCACCCTTCATGTCGCGAGTTCCCTCACGGTAAACTCTTTTCCTGCATAAGTAACAGTAGAATGTTGGACAAACTTAAAAGTGAAATAGAGCAGAGAAAATCCAAATACTGGAAGAATCTCCAAGGAATAAGTCAAGCTAGAACTCTTCTGGGAACCTATAATCGGAAGAGATGTATAAAATGCGTCAACTTAAGTAAAAATAATATTCGCATGTTGGCAGGGATCCTATCACGCTATTATGAACTGAAAGAACATCTGAACAGGCTTGGAATAGTAGAGGAAGCCGAATGTAGATTTCGTGGAGATCAAGATGAAACATCCATCCATCTAATCTCAAATTACGCTGCGCTGTATAAGTCAAGGACAATGCACCTGGGAGCATGAAGAGGGAGAGTTACCTCAATTGGGGCCTTCTGATATTCTACACTTTTTAAAAGGAATCGGATTGTTCGACCAGCTGCAAATACAGCAAGAGCAGAGGACACAGTAGATCTTTCAGATCGCAGTGTAATATCACCTTTATCTTACATACAAACATTCCTCACGGTAATTGAAATTATCTTTCTGTTACGCAACTGCTTCCTATTCTCAAAAATATTTATTTCTGATATATGTTACTACATGCATATGTCGATTCTTGTTTTCATATAGAGTACTGTATTTATTGGAGTAAAATTGGAAAGTGATAAAATAGTTTATTGAAACCTGAAAAAAAACTGATTTCAATGTTCAAAGCCACTGGGCAATGATAAAAATATAAGCATAGATTAGACGCTAAGTGAATCAGAAATTATTTTCTGCTTGTATTTCAGTTACATAGAAGTCCTTTGATTCAAACGTTTCTACAAAATTAGAAGCGGTTCGGTTAAAATTCACAAAGAGTTCCTTTAGCTACTCTTTCACGGAAACGATTAATTATGCTTTATACATTTATAAAATTCTAATTACCCTTTAACCATCGCGGTTTGAGCGCTTGAAAACTCGGCGTGCATTTATTACTCTCAACATTCAAGAAGCAGGGTCATTTTTTTTTTAGTGATTAAATTCCTAGGAACATAATTGTAAAATCATCTTAAAGTTCATAGTTTACATTTATTGGACAGCATGAGATTTTTAGTTAGAAAATTTTATGGAATTATAAAATAAAATGTTCAAACAAATAGAATTTGTAATAAAACTCGGAACTGTCAAGCGGCGGTAAAAACACTGCAGATATAAGACTGGGCATTCATTCGTTAAAGCACAATAACAATTTCTAATGTCTTGCATGATCCCTAGAGATGTCCCAAGAAATCGTATTAAATGTTTTGACGGGTGCGTGACATCGCCCTCCTACTTGTCGGGCTGACGTCGGCGTCGTCGACGCAGCTAAAACTCTTTTAGGGAATTGTCACGGTCAAAAGAAAATTAAATACTTTCGTCATGGTGATTACATTAATTGCATCAGAGGAATGATGATTAGAAAAGTTTTTGAAATGGCGTGTAGACAGATATCTGTTGTTATAGAAAATATTAAGTATATCAAATTCGGAAGAGTTCTATTACTCTTAGTATGTTCAGTTTGATAAGTTCCGTTTCTTTTACTGCCCTAAATAAAATAAAATTATGAATTTGATTTATTTGTTGAGGAACCACATTGAATTCAAATTTGAATAGTCTGCACAACTATATTAATGACACGTTATGATTTTCCACACTATAAATGAGATTGTTAAGAGATTAAAGGGCATAACTTCAGGGTCTCAATAGCCGAGTAAAACTACAACAAAATCTTTATTAGTGCATAGTTAGCATCTCCTCGTATGCTTAAATGTGATGGCAACATTTTAAAATCTTATTTAGTATTGCGATATATAAACCTTTTGGCCAAGAGACCATTTTTAATTGCTTTGCATACTGTACTTATAAATTTTTATGACCCTTTAAGCGAAATTGCTGCTGTATAATGAATATATGCAAGAGTATGTTGTACGTTAGCCGTTACGAACTTTTATGCGCTTCATAGCAAGATTATATTAAAAGTGCGATATTTCAAGAACTTCGAAACATATTTAAAGTTTATTCTAACAATCAAGACGACTATAGAGTAATTGCACTTTATTATTCTAACTTTATATATTTATCCTTTCATTGCTAAGATGGCAGCAATAAACCAGAAAGCGCACTAATATTGTATTAAAAGAAAGAAATGTTTTGAATAAAATGTGTATCTTTTATTTAACAATCTTTTCCGTCAGTTGTTCCTTCTTTGCAATTATTCTGCAAGTAACATTTCGCTAACCAGGATGGAATTCCACTGCCTGAGAGACCTGTTGAATTAACGAAAATAGCACCAAATATTAGGTGCAAACAAGAACAATGGGCGTTCAACGCTCAAAGGATGCCATGTCTATGAAACCCAGAACAACAAGAAAAAACCAACATCGCTGGTGTAGTCAGGAGAAGATATTCCACAACTTCCAACAACAAAAGAAGAAAAGTGTTTTGGGAAATAACCAGCAAATCTATCAAGGATTTAATTTTGTGTTTACTCCAAAGTGGTTTGAAACTGCGTGAGTGATTTTGAGTCGCACGTCAATAAAGCAAATATCCGGAGAAAAATAACGTCAGCTTAAAAGCTATTTATGTTTTATGAGAAGCAATTGATTCAATAACATAATAAAATTAATAAATGCTATACTTTTTCATGCATAAATCTAACAGTAATTGGTTTTATATTTTACTAATTGCCAACGGAAATAGACTTATTGTATTTTTGATATTGTAACTGTTACATAAATGTGCCACAATGTGGGACACAAATTTAGTTTCTACTGCAAATGTAAAATAAGTACAGCTGTCCCACAGAAGACTGAATCTTTGATTGCAGCTCTATTTGTCATTTTAGCAAGAAACCTTATCTACAAAAAAATTTATAGAATCCAATGCTGTAATGCAACCTAAAAGTATTTCTGACTATACAAAACGTTCCAAAAGTAGGCAAACGCATACTGATTATATATAATGTTATAAACTACCAACAAATGTCACTCATAAATACTTTTTTTAGTTGTGAAAAGATTTGTGGTACATACATTTATTCTTGTCTCATTAAATTTAACGTTATATCCCAATGTCATTGGGGGTTTAAGCTTGATTTTTCAACAAAGACGGCAGCTACAAAATAGGTTCAGTACATTTTTGAGAAGATGAATGCAGGGTGTTATATTGTAGCTACTATAATCGATCTTTTCAAGACTTTTGAGACTGTGAATATTTCTATTATTCCTAAAAGAATTCATTATATGCAAATGAGTGATGCGATGAATGATTGAATTATATATTTTCTTAAAACACCGAAATTGATATTAAAAGAGATAGCGCAAGGTCAGACAAATTTAGCACTGAAAGTGGCACACCCCAGGGGAGGCATTTTGAATTCCCTCATCTGTTTGCCACTCATTAATAAGTTACCTTTATATATAAGGCAATAGTTATTTATAGCCTGACAAAATGGTTATGATTGTTTCTAACTGCGATAAGCAACAGTTAGTAATGTTGAGATTATAATTAAACGAAATAGTAACTTGTAGGTACTCAACAAATTAATTAATTGCATTTTTGGCTCCAATAAACAGTTGTATAATTTAATTTAAAGAGGCAAAGAAGTGGATTGTTAAACAAAATATACGTTTCTCATTTCTTTACGTAAAATAAATGAATAATTAACGCTAATATAACAATTATTAACACATTTCATGATATCATCCATCAACTTCAATAATAAAGTCTTGTTACCATCCCTTGCAAATTGTTAGATCCCCTTTTAGATTGTAATCTAATTTTGGCAAAAAATTTGTTATGCATTCAGAAAACGACAGGGGTTAAATGAACCAAATTTTAACCAAAATTTATTGAATTGTACAGTTACTCAAGCACGATAAAAGTTGTAGAACATAGGATTTGAATAAATAATTACACAAACAACGCATTAAAATTTAAGGGAAAATAGTAAACACATTGAACTGAACTTTCTATTGACTTACCCTTCTTATATGAGTATGTTGACAACATAGAACACACCACTACTATATTAGATACATTTAATAAGTTCAATCAATCTTTAAAGTTCATTATAGAGGGAGAAGCGAATAAATCCATTCCATTCTTGAACACATTGATAATCAGAGGTGAAAACCCGAACATCAAGTTTGGAATGGTACACAAAATCAACTTTTTCTGCATATTATTCTATCAATTGAAAATAAATCTAGTTTTACCTATGAAAAACAGAATTTTAAAACTGTCACCTAGTTCCCTATATCAAAAGAACTTAAAACGGTTACGTGACATATTCATAAATTATGGTTAACCGTGTAAACCGGTAAAGGATATAATTTACAATTCCTCAGTGGTTGGTATGATTGACATTGTCGTTTCTCTTACATCAACGAATTGACATCTGGATTATTCAAAGAATTTCCTGTAAGAATAGTTTCTTCAATCAATGTTTGGCTGCTTCTATGTAAATTTTATGTTTTGAATTTTTTTTTTTCGTTTACAAAACAAAATTTAATACAACTAAATTTTAAAATGTATGTAAAAGCATTCTATAAACATCAAAGTAAAAAAAGAAAAAATGCCACATTTTAAACAATAAAAATAATAAATGAAACCCTATCAATAAAGGCCAACTGTTAGGTTGATACATGTACGGCATAAAATAATATAAAGATGTATACCATTATAAATATGACGAATATACAAAACTACGTAATCCAATTATAATTATTTATCAACAAATACTTCATGGTAATGACAAATAAAAGTAAATGGAAATATTGAATTATAAAAGACTTTCGGAAATAGATATTATGCCGTTATTATTTTTATCAACCTCTAGGTATACTATCTCAATTTAAACTAATATTATTCTAGCCAATACGGAATCTTGGAATGCGTTACAAATTTACTTCTTTATATGCTGAAACAAAATAAAGAAACTGCTTGCTTAAAATTAGTTATTATGTAAAAATTTCATATTCTATGGAACCTGCTCTGTAAAGGTGCATTTCATATTTTAAATTTGGAGCAAACTATACCTAGGGTTCTGATACCGTAACAAATTATTCCTGAATAAAACGAACATCGGCGTTCATTGCCAAGACAACAATTCTGTACCCTACTGACGCTCAGTTTTGCCTCTGCTAAACTACAGCGTCGGTTCAGAACGATGATTGATTGTTACGAAAGATCACAGATATTGCAGTAATCCTCAGTAGGGACAATTTCGGACATTTCTGGTTCGCACAACTTGTGTTGTTGGAGGATGCATTTGCGTTCTATAGATAAGTATATGGTGCTTCGTATTAAGTGATACGTTAGGAGAAACATAATTTTCTTAAGTAGTAAGTCTTAAGTTTTCTTAAAACTATTTGTAAGTATTTGCAAAATATGGGAATTTCTTTTACTACTAAAATATGGTAACATGGTAACTTTAGTATGTCGATTCCTAAATATTCACTGGCGTTGCAACAAAATTGAAAACCATCATATACCTATATCGAGAAAAAGTGGGACTAAGTGATATGATATCTAAAAAAGTTATTTGAAGAGTTCACATTCAATTTAGAGGATTTGATGAAAAATAAAATTTTCAAAGTACTTTTTAAACAGATTACTTATATATTTCTATTTCTCGATATTTTTCGTACTTCAACTGAAATAAAATTTATTAAACGTTTCCGTAAACTCACTTTTAGATCACCAGGAAACAAGTGAGATGCCGTGTAGACAAAAATCAGATATGAAAGCTGGAGAAAAGAGTTTTATATTTCGACAATATTTTCAACTAAATGTAACAATAATATTGTTTTAAATAAATACTGGATATCCGGAAAAATGTAATTTTTGCTTAAATCCAATTAATAATTCTATAATTATTTCAAATTCATTATTTATTACAAAGAGCAAACAGAGTATTTTTCAAATGCTATACTTCAAGTAGGTTCTTACGTACATACACTTTCAGCAAAAGCCTTACTCGCAAGAATAGAACCAAAATTCGGTTTATTTCAAAATTAGTAACAGTACGAAATTACTTTGATCCAATTACAACATTGAAAGACCTTCAATTTCTCCGCAGTCCAGAAACATCCATCCGAACATAGTGCTTTCAGTATTGTATGCTAATTGGTTGTTCCCTGGTCTTTACGCTTCGCCCCACGAGAGCGTTGGTAGCACTGCGGTCTCGACTCATTATCCAACCCGAAGCCGTACTCTAGTCAACTTAACAAATTGGGATATTTTACGGGGGATACTACTAATTACATTAATTTTACTATAACCCTACTAAGCGGCCATGAAGGAAGTAGTGTTCGATAGATATATCGACCGTTTAGTACGGTTCTATGTTAGAAGGAAAATGCCAGATTCGCATGTTTCCGTTTCCACGCATATTAACTTGAAGTTACATTTATAACATTTAACCTTATAAACTTACTGTATCTGAAAAACTCACTGTGCAATAAAAGACTGCGCTTAATGCTAATGATAGACATATCAGTGACTTTTTTCTATAGACAAAATAGTAAAATAGAGATCTTACTTTTTTGTTTGAGATTAAAACTGGACGAAAATAAAATATATTTTACATTCTACATTTCTATGAAAACATATTCGCGCCAAAACAGTAAAATTCTACAGAAACAAATCCTTCATTACGTCAATATTACACAAACATTGAAAATGTGGAAGTATCTAAGTTTATGATACAATGAACAACATAAATGGAAACAACATATGATGCGAGAAAAGCTGACGTCTTCTGTCCAATGTGTTTTGGCGCTATATGTGTATGCGACCGGCAATGTAGAACATTAATCATTATTGACAATGTCTAGGTAATGTAAACAATACCCAATGGAGAAGGTTTTTAAACATTTTAAAACTTCTTATCACTAAAATTCACTGTAGTGAGCGTATGTTTTCCTAGCTAACAATAAATTTCATCGTCAGTTGTAAAATTGAACTCCATAACTGTATTAAAGCTGTCTTAATTTATACCTAATGAATGGTGACGTCATTGTATACCACGACAGAGTGGGGCGGTATGTAATAACCGTGACATTTACAAAACTTTAAATTAGTATTTCATAACTTTAATACCCAAAAGCATAAAGCTTGTTTAACAAAGCGATTAGTAAATCATTTGTTAACACTAATAAAGTACTAAAAATAAGTAAAAGTTGAGTAATGTAAACCTAACAATTTGTTAAATGACATTCGGCATATTTCGTCTTATGGTAAATATTACTTAACAAATGCGTAACTACCAGAATATCGATGGTTAAGTTACCAACTGATTTAACAAATGATTATCTCCTAATAAACCTTTATGTTACCGAGTTTCGTCGTCAGCTGTTGATTGACTTTGACAAATTAGGAACTATAACTAGTAAACTCCGGACCGTTCACCCAGCCAATTAAATAGTCATTTGATGACGGATTCCGTCATAACACAGCGAACCGGCTAAACTGCACCACCCTCCACTAACCCTCGTACACACCTGTGGTTTGGGATCGTCTATATTCCTTTTTCTTAATTCCTGCTTCTCACTTGTAAAAACGTCGTTGATTTGATAACGTATTAGGACCCACCTCAAAAGGACCCGCTAAACCCCTCCCACTTGTAAAAAGACTTGCAGTCGTTGGTTTGATCCCCATTAGGACCCACCTCAGCAGACTCCCTATACCGCACCACTCCCCGCTAACTCCCGTCTACACCTGTAATTGGTTTGGGATCGACGATACACCCTGTATATTCATTTTTCTTAATTAGAAATTACACATACTGTATCATCATTATTTTCCGTTGTAACACTAAAACAATCGAAGAAAACACAATAGTATTTTGAAACACAAGTGTCACAATGACGTTTATGTAATGCGAGTGCAAGTTTGAATCTCGAGCCGCGTAGCGGTGAGAGATTCAAAGTACGACCATTACAAGTCATTGTGGCACACGTTTTTACAGTATTTTTTCTAATGTGCACATTCATCGCCTATATTACGTTCCGGCAAGAGTCTGGCTAGTGCGTTAATATCTCATTACAGCACAGTGTGCGGTAATATTCATTTCAGCACTGCGTCGTCCTTTGTTTTAACTTTGTTGGAATATCCAATTAGAAAAAATTCTTATCTGCTTTAGATATCCGTCAACTATCGATACTATCGTAATAATACATACTTGATAAGTGACGTCTTCCGAATAATGCCTATTACATTAATTATAATGTTAATGTTTTACCATTTCTTCGATCCCCTTTTGCTTATTTCACACCATATTCGTCGTTGTTCAAGGTTTCGATGTTTTGATGTACGGTGCACGACTACCTGCTGATCACCGGTAATATTGCATAATCGGATCCTTCTCGCCGGCGCGCGGGGATCGGCTTTGGGCATTGTCGGTCTGTCGTAAAAAATGGAAATTTCGGAAAAGATTTACGCGTCTTCCCGCTTTTAACGACGAACCCCTAGTACTAGACGACCGCCGATCTACGCTCCCTAAAAATACTCAGGCGCCTATTCGCGGTCTACGATCGGATCTCTTGTAACAAAACATACCGGCTAGAGGCGTCCACGCTACTAATAGCGTACTGCTTTTGAAAGCCTTTTAGTATTGTTAATTATTTATGTTAACGTGCATTACCAACCTAAAATTAAACTGCATAATGGAAAGTGGTACACACTATCAGCGTTTACTTTATAAAACTTCATTTAGAAACCCAAACGTAAGACCTAGAATTTTTTTCAAAGAAATTCGGAATCTGCCTATAAAACTTTATTTTCCACAGATTTTCTGCTCATTACAATCATTTTTACATAAAAATGTTTTTCTTTGATATAGAGTAAAATAGTACTACTACCTTTCTTGCTCCATTACCATTGATAATTTTGAAAAAAAATGAATCAGACAATGACTTTTTTCTGCAAGCTAGTGGTTTCTTTTTAATTTGTTTAAATTACAGATTTACAAGGATTCTATAACGTTTCAACAATTGTTACCTCATCTACAATTATAATAGCTTTTAGTAATGATTATAGATACTTATAATTATTTAGTTTACGTCACAAATAGTTATTCATCTACGACCATGTAGAAGGGAAAACCATTTTCAGTGTAAAAAGTTCACATTTATTGAATTCATGCAATATAACTTTATTGCACCGATTTTATTGCACTACTGCATGTCAATCCCGTTTCCTCAGTAATAGAGTAATACCCAACATGGAAGTCTAAGTAACATGTGTGAGATCGATATGGTTCTACATCATCATATCATATAAATTGACCATTTCTCATGAAAATTGGCATGATCGTAGATAAAGCGTTGTAGGACACAGTGTAAAGAAGCCTCTTTATTGCACTTGTATCTTAAATAGCTATTAAGATACAAGTGCAAAAAGTTATCTTTTTTACTTTTTACACGTGTGTCTTACAACGTTTTATCTACGACTATGCCAATTTTCATAAGATATGGTCAATTTGTATGAATATTTGCAGTATTACAACGATCTCTCATAAATAAAGCAGGCAACGTTCCGTGAGTTTCCCAGGCGTAGATACGGAAAGGCTGTCTACGTTGTATGCAATAATGTCGCAGATACGTAGATTGAAAAGCCGACCATTGTCGGATGCAGTGAATAAGTTTACTAAAGGTTTTCCCAATTTAACTTGCGATGGCACAAACAAACAACTATTCGTATTTGATTTATGTGCAACTATGATTGAGTGTAATCTGTCGCTTACTTTGTTAAGTAACGATTCATTTATTTTATTTGGAAGAAATATGCCATTACGGAGTCGGACAACCCCACGAAATTATTTATTGTTTGTGCCTATACATTAAGAAATAAAATTAAAGCTGAATAAAAAATAAAAATAATAATTTTTAATAAAAATTAAAAAATAAAAAGTAAATGAAGACTGGACTTTACTACCACCACTAGTACCTTGCAAACATATCTCGTATTCGAGTGTACACAACAAGACTATCAACCACAGTAAACTTTAAAAAATCGTAAAAAATAAAAGCCTGGCTATCTATCTCTAATATTTTATAAAAGTACCCCAAGGGGTTCCTGCCACCAACTGGATCAAAACTGCGCTTAACATCTGGCAATCTCCCTTTGTAAGCACTGCTTAAAATCCCAGAATTATTAAAGCTTATCAGAGCCACACCTCAGTCAGTGTTTTAAATCACCGGTTTCTGTTTGTGCGGCATCTATCCGCATTTGTGCACATTTTGAACAAAGAAAAGACATAATATAATCCTGAATTTAAAATTAGCAAAGACAATGTAAATAGCAAATAAACCTATTCTAAAGATTTTTGAGGTCGAAGACGATAACTAAATATGCTTTTAGTATAAGTGATAATCCTGGTAATTTTATTTTATTATTTTAATTTCACTCCGGATATTTAATACTCATTTTACTATTATTGCTTGGAGATATTTCTACCACAAAAGTAAATGAAATTGCTAATTGCGAATACATATTTTTTCTGCTTAAGAAATAAGAAAGAAGACAATCAATCGCCTGATTAAGTTGCACATCCCTGGCACACACTGATAGTAAAAACCCTCGACGATAAAGCACTCCTAAGCAAACGGTTACGGCCCAACCAGGTGGAATGCGGGATCGCTTGAGGTGCAGTAATTATGTATATGTATCGCCCTCGTCGACTTGACGGTTTAGGTGGATTAAAGGAAATAAAGATCAGCAAACTTAGGGGTACGCGCAGAGGCGCTGTTGTAGCTCCTCTAATTCCAACCGGAGGGGTTAAATGACCGGCGTTTAGCCTAAACCACAGCCATCAAAGTGAACAGCGCCGTTATTCGCGCTATGGAATTCATCCGGCTCCGTCGGGAGAAAATATCTGGGCCGCTTAAACGAATGTAACTTCACCAGGAGATCGTAATTCTGGGGATATAGCTAATGCAGACTGTTCGTAGGCTCTAATGTTCGCCGACTGAGCAGCGATCGGAAGAAAGATTTTATTCCATCATCCCTGTTTCAATGAAAAGAAATGCCTTACTGATGGCAAACAACGGCGATAAAGCCGAAGTTAGGAGATTAAGGGAGGGATAATAACAACTCGGATAGTTAATGTTGGGTTAGTGTTTTCGTAAGGATCTTATCACGCCACAATCACTATTAATAAATTTGATGGGTAGCACTACCTTGTCCGCTAATATATTTTGGAAAAAGAAAACACAATTTCTATTTTTAAAAGTAAAACGCACTGATGTAAAAAATCCTTCTATCTAAAAAAAAAAGTTTATACGTAATCTTTTAGAGCAACATGCAATTGATATTGCTTGTTTAGCAAGGTTTAAATCGAGTTTCCAAAAGCATCACACATAAAGAAATAGGTGTAGAGACGGTAGTGAGAAAATTACCATAGGTAGTTCCCTCACGATCAAATGCACAAGTAGTTAAAAGCGAGCGGGGTTGTTTAATTTTATGTTTTAGAGTAAAATTTTATTTTTACAATATAAATTTTCTCCAATGCGGAGTTAGAAGTACATGTACATGTACGCTATTACTGTATTAACTGAAAAGTTAATTTACTATTTCTTTTTCCTTATTGTTTCTCGTTTATATAGAAAAAAGGACTCTTATCCTATACGCATTAATATTGTTCGCTCGATGTCTATTAAAAGTATTGAGACTTATGCTAGTCATATTGATTAGCTGTACTAAAATGCTAATGTTGAACTACCGCGTTGGTTAATCCGATGGAGTTTCATACAAATATTTCAAGCAATAGATTTCCTAAGATAAATAGTGGGCTATCACTGGGGAAGCGCAGTAGAATTGCTCTTAGTTGGCGGAGACACCGCCCCACGCGCAGCACACATAACGAGCTCAAAATGGCAGGCGGGGCCTAGTCGACGGACGACGTACTGTAATTCTGCAATACATACTGAATTACGATTTCTGGAACGAATCGTGAAGATACCTCGCGTGCGAATCGGTTTACCGATTCTCCATATTCCTTCGGATGTGTCCCACTCCATTGAGCACACCCTCTTGCTTCTGCGCATCGGCTAACTGAAAATAATTCTGCAGTTTTGATATTGGTCGCGGTAAAGGGGTAGACAAAACACAAGACAAAGGCTGCACATATGGGTTTATTAAGAAAATATATCCTTAAGAAAGAATCGGGACGCCGATCCATTGGCCAATGTTATTATTATTAGCTTTAATAAAATGAAATCAGTGATAATATGTGTGTCGGTAGATGGAAAGTAAGAGCTTTGACAGTAGCGAAACATTAACACTAATATGGTCGGATTACGAGAAACATATTTCAGGAAATAATTAAGGAAACGCTGTCTTATACCTTTCGTTTCGCATTTCCATAATTGTTATTTATTAAAACTAAAGGAGACATTTAGCTAAAGATTTAAAGCCAACCGCGGTACTGGTACGAATGTTGAAAGGCATAAATTTCACCGGTAGATTTTCCAACTGGGGAAACAAAATATACACATAAATAAGACTTTCCGCAATTAAATCAATTACCTCGACATTTCGAATAATTTCCACAGACGTGCCAAAATTCTAGACGCGGAAGAAGATTAAATTTTAGCGGCACGCAATTTTCTCTACCGTCGTCTCACGAAACAATCAGGCTCTCTTTGAGGGAACTGTTGTAGTTGAAAAAGCACCGAGTATAATGCGATGTAAGCGGAGACAGTACCGGAATGAAATATATTGCGTCGCCGCTCTAGATAAATATCAAAACGTTACATATTATACCAGTCGTATAGCTAGTGAATAAAATATCATTAATTTTCAACGTACCAAAGGTATTAAAATTTACGTGAACGAAAAGTACTGTTACGTCACTTGATAGCCTTTTGACTCTAGCGAGCATTTTATTTTAGCTAATAGATCTTATAATGTTCCGATGTAAGTTCTCTTGGGAGGTATTTTAGGTCCGTTGTTCTTTCCAGTACTGATTAACTATATCTTTAAGACTGCAAGCAACAATATTTAGAAATTTCCTTATCATATGTAAATAATGTTACTGGTTAGTGTGCCTATAAGTAGTATACATACGTCCTATCCAAAATAGTAATGTAGAACTACCATTCTCTTTGTTTAGTGTCAAGTTTCAAGCTCTATTCTTGATGATTTTGGCTACAGTAAAATACATTTTTGCGCCTCCGTCCAAAAACAGTGATTTTGCATTACTATAAATCGGCCGGAAACTTACCATTTTCCGGCATAGGCCGGCAAAAAGACCACTATTGAGTGGCAACACTATATTGGAATTACTGATATTTCTGCCATTAATTATAGATTCGATGACAGATGACAGAATTCTCGTTACACAATCTCTTAATTAATTCATATTCGTTCCAATTCTATTTTCGGAAGATTTTACAGGTAATAAATAGTTAATAACTTCACACACAACCTCTGTAATATGAGCTCTACATTGTCCTAATTATTGATGATATGTATTAAAACTACCAAGAAAATTAAAACGTCAAAACACTAAGGTATTTTAACCCTGATTTCCAATTCAAAATTCATACGTAATATGTATTGCCAACCTGTACTGTTAACTCCCTAGCGTTTCTTTTTTATTTCTTTTATTATTTAGAACAAAATTAAGATTTGTCGGCTCAAAAACTAGTGTGTAACACACGGCCAGAAACTCTTTTGGGGTATTCGCACTTGTGAGACCTCGGCTTCGCCTCGGCCCCACAAACCGTACTCACACTCGCAAAACTATAGTTTCTGGCCTAGTGATACAAATAACTATTTTAGCGAGAATAGTTTTTTCTTTTTTAATCCAAACTATTCTGACGGTATAAACGGTACCTATCTGCTAAATCACGAATAGTGTAGACACTCGTTGGCAGACAGTAATCCTTCAATTTCATTATGCTAGTCGGTTAGGATTCTATAACTTAAGCACATACTTTGAAAAAGAAAACAATTTCGTCCACATCGGTTTTGATATTATTGAAATATTTGGCTGTTACTATTATGTAGGTTTTGTTTTTTAAGGGGATTGATAGAGCCTAGGCAACAAGTACTCATCAGGCATCCTTGCAGAACCAAATCCCCCTTCTAATCATCATTACGACCCCGGAAAAAAAAACCGGTTATGGTAATTAACCAGAGTGAGAATTGAACGCTGGACATCACGACTGACAACCAATTGTACAAGCCACTAAGCTATCAGCCGGGCTATTATTATTATGCAATTTTATTAAGAAGAGCCTATTATGTGAAACTAGATACGCAGCTAGAGGTAGCATTTTGTAGCAATATATAGGGAAAAGAGTGAATATTGTATTGTATTACACTTATTTTATTAATGTAATAATAGTAAATAATATAATTGATACGGTGAGGAAACAATAATACACGGAACTGCAAAATGAAGCAGATGGAATAAACAAGATAAATATTTTATATGACAAGAACATTATAAATACATACAGAGGAAATAAGTAAAACATAATTTCGGAACCCGTCAGTAGAATAAAATGCCTCGTTTGTTTGTGGTTGGATGCAATTTCCGATAGTGGAACACACCTTTACATATTTAGATATCAATGTATGTATGGATTATCTGATTGCCATCAGAATTATGCGAAAACCGGAAGTGTGCCAAACTTCGGTTGAGATTTTTTACGTGCCAAACATTACATTGACATGGAACAATTGAAAATCGAAACGCCTATATCGGAAACCATACCTCCACCATTCTGTTAAGAGGCACGTATGCCAACCGTTGAACAACAAACGCGGCATAGGTATTAAATAAATGCTTTCTTGCTAATCACTGTAATTAATATAAGACAATTTTTATATTAAAAATTTTACCTCTCGTGAGATTTGAACCCGACATCATTTATCCGGATGGCTACTCTACCAATTGAGCTACTGAGGTGTACGGGAACAACATAATTTGAATGTTTCAAATACAGATCGACTGACATTCATCTGGTAAAAAGCAGGTACTTTGTCTGATTTGGGTTTAGTTTAAGGTGGTTACCAGCCGTGGAGGAAGGAAGCATTCAGGACTATATTGGTTCTTTTCTAAATATGATCACTACTTATAGTTGTCGCGATAAAAGATGTATGAGTAAAGTATAGACACATTCTGTCAGTTAAAGTCTTACCGTTCATATCGTTGATGTGTATAATGATGATTAATGATCCTACAATAAAAGATGCCGGCAAGGTATAACTTTGGTAAATAGAAAGTATTTTTTCGCATGCCTTTGCATAATAATTTATCCAGCACCGACTGGTGATCTACAGTATTGGTAGCCCGACTCAAATTGCAGAGATATAATCCAAGTCATTGTTCATTTTTCACGGCCTCTATTATCCCGTTTGTTCTCTCAGCTGAGCTAGTTGCGTTGGATTTACCATTACAAAAGATTTATTGATAATATTGTTGGCTTAATTGTGATAATCAGCTCAGATACTTTTGAGAATGTTAGTCACTGGATACTGATCTGTACATAGTTTACAGGGGCATTACAATATATTCCGGATTGTCGGTCCGACTAGATAACTCGTGTAGAACGAGAACGAACTATTGTGTATCTAGTGATTCCATCACGGCTATAACGTAATAAACATCAATGAAAAAATGCTTAAATACAATTGGAACCGAAAAAATGACAATCTGGAATCACTACATACCATGCGTTTTCGTTTAACACGTTTAACAATCCAATAATTGTCTGAGCTAAATTTGTAACTGCACTACCGACTTACGCTGCTTAAGTCTTGTGGAATGAGGGTTTGGCTTGTGTTCCCTAGGGAGAGCACATCTAAACTCTTGATTCCCGAGCAGGCGATAGTGGATGAAACTTGAAATGCAATAGCGATGAAAGTGGATTTGCGCTCGGAATGACGCTGATGACGTTTGGTAGGTATGGTAATTCCAACAATAAACCTTGAGTCACGTCAAGGTGGCATTTTTCGATTCCAACTTTCTCTCTTTATTTTTATTTCAGTTATCGGCATTGTTTTATTCTAATCGTGGACTTTTATTTAAAAGTCATTTGGTTTGGTGGTCACTGAATGTATTTTAGAGGCAATAAGGTAAAAGAACGCTTATATTTACTCTTATTCGCTTTATTAAAAAATAAATAATAGCGCTCCTCTTTATGTGTAGTCGAGAAACAAAGAGAAAGTATAATAAGCTATAAATAATTGTAAAGAAATAGAATTTTAGTTACTGCACATTATTATGTTCTCGGCACGCAGCAAAATGTTCCTTAGTCCTTCACTGTATACGAGGTGACTGCCATCAAACACGCTTGGAAGTCTTCGCCTGATTGATCTAACTGTACCGTGCGAGCGTCTGGCGTCGTATCAATCTTACTAAGGTGCGAGAGGGTCTCCCTTCCCCTTAACACAACACAATTTACAACCACCTCCGCACTATTACAAATAGAACCTCATATTACTCATATAATTTATAGCCCCTTCAGATGATATCTGTCACTGATCTACGGTTTTTTCCGTAGTCCGGTCTTGTCGAAGCGCGCCAGCGAAGAAGCTTTCGAAATCCGGATGTTGATCCTCGCTTTAGCCCTTTTTTTCTTACCGTGCAGAAAAAAGTTTTGGAGATATAACTTTCCTAACGTTGGTTGTTGGTTTTGGAGCGATATAAATTTCTTTAGTTTTTTTTTAACAATATACCTGCTTCCATAGTGAATACAGCAGTGAAATGTGTCGGTATATTACTGTATATTTAAATGTGTTTGAACGTTTTTCGGATACACGCGAATTTCAGTTTGATTCTATAAAAAATCGTTTAGGAAAGTTTTCACCGGAAAAAGTTTTGTAATAAAACTTTAATAACTCATACCGATACACAAGGTACTTATTTTACATATTAAATAAAAAAAATATTTATTCACATTAGGGCAGCGCTTGCTGTAAGTATATCTATTCAATTTGATATTCAGAAAATATACTTACTCCAATTATCTTATTATAAATTTTGATTTAATTTAATTTCGTATATAACTACATAACTAAAGTAATAATAAAGCAAAGCAACACAGGTAACTGGGGTGAATAAGACCAATGACAATTATTTCTTGGTAATAAAATAAATATATGTGTACGACAAATTAGTTGCAAATTCATCGAAGGGAATAGGCATTCAGTGCGTAAGAATATTGGAACTAGCTAAGGATCTTGAGGACGATATATTATGGTTGCTATAGGAACTTTGATTTTCGTCAAATTACCGGAGCCCATTGTCAGATAAACTACAATTTCTATTCGAAATGAATTTGATTAACTAGATTGTGTGAGATGAATACGAATGGATTCCATTTCGTTCTCGGCCTTCTCTTTGATAACAAATACCATGCCGGTAATCCATCTTGAGGCGGACGGCTCAACTAATCAGCACGCGAATAACAACGCATCGCTTTAATAATAACAGCAGTGAGTTCTTTCAATCGAAATCCCTTATTCACTGTTTCCTCCCATGTGGGCAAGGCTCTACGACGGCGTTACGATTTTCTATATATTCTCTTTACGCTGCACCTTAATCAATTAATGTCTAACGGCCTTCCATTGAAATTGGCGCCTTATTGTTATATGTATTGTTGCTATAGCATAAAGACTCTATGAAGAAGGCGTTCGCGGTAAGGCAGCTATATAAGAGCGTGGCTTCAATTTGATTGTTATTACATCAAAGCAAAATATTATGTGTACAAATAGACGGATAATCAATATAGATTAAGATAGTTAAATAGCACTATTTATAGGTGCTGTATACTTCGAGAAATGGCAAGACTAATAAAAGCAGCAAAGAAAAGCGCTGTCATAACTTGTATAATTTCAAGAAAATGGCGATCATAATATTTTCTACATATTCTCTGAGTCTTTTGTGAAGATTTTCAGTGGTACACTGCGATACCGCAAGCATTATCACATCAGGCAATTTTTGAGCCCAGCAAACAATGAATTTCTTTTTCCTTTTAAAGTAGTGATTTTTTCAGAAATGGTCTTTAAGGAGGTTTATCGCTGCCCTGACTCTATGGCCGCACTTCGTTAAAAAAGATATTCGCGGAAAGTAGTTGAAGTTCTGGATTAAAGAAGAAATCCATAATTTAGGTATAGCGCCCTGATGTTACATTAACTGAATAACTATCATCATCCTCAAAGGAAAAACGGGTTATTTATTTCTGTCAATGGGATCGCGCTGTAAACTTTCTCGTGCATGTTCCAACTGCTCAGGTAATCACGACTACACAAGTTGGGACTCTAATGAGATATATATGAATTGTGACGATAAGTTTGAGAATACCCTCTATGACATAATTCAAAGAGGAGTTAATACTACGAAAAAGTGGTGCCAATCAGTGGGCCGGGCCTTATCTTAACAGCATTCACAGAACCCAGCCTCAAGACCATAACAGTAGATGGGCAAGACATAGACTGGAAGAAGGAGGTGAAATATCTAGGACTTATCCTGAATAATAAACTTCTGTGGAATAAGCATGAACTTGAAGTAACTAACAAGACAAAAAACACCTTAATGGTTTGTAGAAACTTTGCAGGCAACAACTCTGGTTGCAACTCAAAAATACTGCTCTGGATGTACACAGCAATCGTGAGACCAATGATCGCTTATGGGGCAGTGGCTTGGAGCAAGAGAACTAATCTGGCCATTGCGAGAGCTAATCTCTCTAAAGTGCAAAGATTAGCATGCGTATGCATAACTGGGGCAATGAGAACCTGCACAACAGCAGCTGTTGAAGTGGTACTAAATCTTACTCCTCTTCACATTTTGGTGGAGAGCATAGCTAAAACGACCACACGTAGGATGATCAGGGAAGGAATGGCTAGGCATAGGCCTCAGCCTCCTGCAGGTGACCAAACCTGGGACATGCCCCGAGACGACATGCCAAGGAAGTTCAACTTTGTGAAAGAAGAAGACACCATTTCGAAACTCAATAGAAACGCAATCAAATGGTACACAGATAGCTCCAAAACGGCAGAGGGAACTGGAATAGGGATATATGGGCCTAGAACCAAATATTTCGAAAGCTTAGGGATGTACCCAAGTATCTTCCCGGCGGAAATACACGTTATTGAAAGATGCGCCCAGGTCAACATTGATAGAATTTACGATACTTAGATTATCATAATCAGCTCCAAAATGTTTTGGGAGTGTCTACAAAAACTAAACGAGCTAGGCAAAAAGAACAAGGTAACCTTATAGGGTTCCGGGACACACGGGAGTGGAGGGAAACGAAATAACAGATAATCTCCCTAAGAGAGAGGCTAGAACACCTATTGTAGGGCCAGAACCTTTTTGCGGGATAAGTAGCAGCATAATACTGAAGAAACTAAGAAATGAAGTAGAGCAGAGAAAATCCAAATACCCGGAGAACCTCCAGGGAATGAGGCAACCTAAAACTCTTCTGGGAACCTATAACTAGAAGAGATCTGCAGAATGCATCAACCTGAGTAAAAATCATATTTGCAAATTGACAGGGATCCTTACAGGCCTTGTAAACTGAACGGACATTTAAGCAGGCTTGGAATAGCGAAAAAAGCCGAATGTAGATTTTGTGGGGAACAGGACGAAACATCCATCCATTTCCTTACAAAGTGCACAGCACTGTGCAACTCAAGTGCGCTGCACCTGGGAGCATATGAAATCGAAGAGGGAGAGTTATCTAATCTGGGGCCTGCTGACATTCTGCACTTTTTGAAGGGAATCAGACTGGACGGCCATCTGTAAATACAGCGAGAAAAGGGGACACAATAGATCTTTCAGGTCGCAGTGTACTATCACCCTAATACCACACATACACATGCATAACGATAAGTTTAGTGATACATCGCTAACACCTTACTATGCACTCTATGGTTTGTTCATAACAAGTTATCATTAAGCCTAGAAAACACTAAATACATGATCGAGGCATCGAAATTCCGGGATTGGACCATTGTTAATAAATCATGTACAATAATTACAGAAAGTCGAATCCACTAACGTCTTAGTAGGCTTTTGAAGATAGTTTTGCATGGAAGGTTCAGCTGGTAAGGACCCCTTGTTCTAGAAGGCGCCTTCTAACTTTGCCTTCTTAATTAGACCTATCACCTTTCAGTTCTCTCCTTTATGTATCTATTCACTGTAGGGTTTTCTACGCCAAGCACTAGAAAACTTATCCTCGCCAAGTTTTCGCAATGTCAGATTACCTGGGGTTTCCGCCTCTCTTCTTCTTCTTGACAGAATCTGCAGATAGCGTCCTCTTCCAGGCCTGTGTTATATTTGCCTATTTACTCTACAATGTCCACTCAACAGATCTACTAGCATTAGATAGTCTTCCTGTTTTTAGTCACTCAGTAAGTCTTTAGTAAATTCTGTATCCATTCATTGATGATTTTTTTAATTTGCAATTTGATAATGCCAAAAGAAGGGCCAACCCTAACGAATGTTGCACATTATCTACACTTGCAGCAAATACTACAACACAATCATACAGGTGCTGATGTATTTTACAGAATGCGTTTACATATAAAAAATTACTAGGGTTGCACAGGTAATAACAGATTTTGTCACAAATTAATAAAAGCCTAGGAAATATTTTTACAATTGAAAAACTTGTAGTATTTGTGTTACAAGCCCCAAGTCACAGCCTTTTCCAGGATACTTTCAATGTTTATAGTTTCAGCTCTTGCAATAATTGTATTGTTTTATATTAACATATTCATATCACACTTAGATTTTGTGGTATCCAGTATAATTTTAAAGGTACGTTCAATGTAATACGGATTAAGGACTCGATTATACCTTGGTTTATAAGTGGAAGTAAGGCTATTGTGTTAGAAGAAAAAAATGTCACCATTATGTTTGGACGCCGATTACAAGCTAACGAACAAACTTGTCTATTATTAAAATTGCCTAAAGTCTAAATTATTCTTCTTCAAATAGGTTGCAACAGGAACAAAACAATTCTGGAATCATCTTGTTTGCACGCCACAACACTGGTAGGTTGTCTTTGTTTAGATTTTTAAATGCACGATGATTGTAGACTAACAGAGCAGCAGTGTAACTCTGTCTTTTGCTGCCTTAAAACCGGAGGCGAATTTTTCACTTTTGGATACGAAAGTTTTGTTGTTTGTCTTTTCTAAAATAGATCAGATTCGTCCGCCGCTGTAGATGCAGTTTCGCCCACAAGTTTGATGTTGTGCAGTGATGGTCGCATTTTGAACTTATTAAATCAAACTTCTGATGCTTGAAACCCTACATCCGTGTGTTCATCATCAGGTTCCTTTTTGTGCGGGAAGACGCTTAGTTTTCACGGATTATAGCACCATATAGGGTGCTTCCTCTTTCTTCTGGTTGTGGTCAGGATTCAGTTTTACTGGTATTCAATCTATGAAGATATAAGTTGTTAATTTTGATGAAAAAATGGCTTACCTTCAACATGTGAGTTATATTTATTAATGCCTACATTTTGCAATTCATTTTCTTTACAATGGTTTGATAGTACTCATTCTCAAACTGTAAGACTGCGTTCCAGTTTTTTCTCTCTAATAAATAATTGATGTTTTTATCTACACTAGAGATTCTTTGTGTTTGTTCATGTAATTGCCTGGTAGCTTGGTGACACACGGAAAGTAAGTAAATAACCTGTATGTTTGATTTCAAAATTTTCACGTAGCTTCTCCCATCCTCCTGACTTTCTCTATGTATGAAGACAACAATAAATATGGAGACGAAAATACCCACATAGAATATCCCCATTGCTTAGTATCACATGCATAAATGGTAGAGTAGGTAAATAGAATAGAAACACCCGCTTCTGGGGAACAAGTACGGAGTGTTTATTTTCAATTTTACAAATGAAATGTGTATTCGGCATATATAGCCATGCTGGAATCGTCACCCCAGGGTCGCGTCGCCTTCGAAATGAGATAACGTGACGTTTTCAACTTGGGAATCTTTCTCATCTCCTCCCTATAAAGATGCACCAATCCCATTGAGTCTACTCTCGCGTCTCATCTAGACGTATTTTTATTTTTTAGTGTCTTTCAGATCCCGACGTTTGATGTACTTAGTGTATATATAATTTCAAAACTATCAACGAGAGCATCGGAACGGCGCGAGCAATAAACACCTAGATAGCTATCTTTCAGACGCTTCAATTTTATTTTACTTTTTTGTGCCGAAGGGATAGAGTTTTATTAAAAATATATTGTTATGTTGTCTATACAACGACGTGCGAAAAGTGTTCGAAAAACTCAATGTAAACTCAAATCATTATTCAGTTTATTTAACTAGAAAAGTTACATGATTTGCTAGAAATATGACCACCGGCTTTTATGCAGTAATTTCCGACATTATCTAACAACGTTGGGTTAACATTAATTTCAACAATTTTTGATTCAGTGCCTTCCTGCAAATCAACTAAATAATTCACAAGCTTTTAAAAAATGCTGTTTTTTAAGTAAAGGCATGAAAAGGAGTCACATGGTGTCAGATCACAACAAAGTGGAAGCCATGGAATATGCGCATTTCGAGTAGCTATTCGATCGTCAAAATATTGTCTCAGGAAGTCCAATGTTTCACCTCTACCATGGGGAGTAGCTCGCCTTGTTCAAAATAACAATTGTGACTTTGAATATCGTACAATTGTTCAATAAATGATTCTAAAAGTTCTGTTCGGTAATGTTCAGCATCTAGTCTAGGTAAAATCAATAGAAATGGAAAAAGAGACAGGAGCATATTTCTCCTGATAAATCCTATTAGGTGAAATCATGCTTCATCAGTCCAAATAATTCTCTATAATATTTGCAGATTATTGACGGTGTTATTAATTACCCGGTTACAAAACACAAAATGTCGTGCATAATCTGTTGATTACAATTCTTATACCGAAGTAACACGGTGAGGATAGAGTTTCAAGTCTTTGAGTAAGAGTTTATGAGTGGTTCCGATGGAGCGATTGACATGTTGGCTCAATTGCCTAATGTACAGTGTGATAACCACTTATGCAACAAAATTATTGTTCATGTTATCGTAAAGTTTTATAAAAAAATGCTCCAACACGTCAGTCTTTAATTTTAAAGGAAATTGGAAATATACAGGATGATTTATGTAAGTGCAGCTTTTTTAAATTGAAAGCTTGTACATTTCTTCATTTATGAAGACTCATTATTGAACTGATTTGAACAAGCTCTAATACTTATGACTTAAGTGAGGAAATAAGTATTTTCAGGGAAGTTAAATTCGAAAATTCTTTAGAGGACTATTAATTTTGTAAACGCGCAAAAGTAAAAAAGTGTACTTTCTTAAAGCGAAGATGATTTTCCGATAATGCTTATCGCCCAATTGCAGTACATACCAGCAAAGAACCTTACTCAAAAAGTCCAACTGATTTAAAGTGTTTCCATTAATAGATAGATAGATAGATGGCCTTGCCAAGTGAAAATGTTTGGTTTCAGCAAAATGGAGCGAGACCCGATTTTGTTGTATTTTTAAGAAACTATTTAAATGAGACCTTTCCTAATAAATGGATAGGTCGAAGAGGTGCAATTGAGTGGCCAAGCAGATCACCAGATCTTTCAAATTTGGATGTTTTTTTTTTTTATTTTGATTGGGTAATTTTAAAAAATAATGTGTATACAATAAAGCCAGACAACATTGATGATCTTAAACAAAAAATGAAAACAGAAGGAAAATTTCACCTCAAGTTTTAGAGAAAATTAGAGAAGAGTTTTAGTATAGATTAGGTTATTGCCAACAAATAAATGGAGAACATTTCGAACATTTAATATGTTAAGCTGTAACAGTAATTTTAATACGATTGCAATATACAGTGGTGTGTAGAATTTACATTACAGAAGCAATAATACGCATACGGCAGTTTAGCAGAGGAGAGCACGTATAATTCCACGGCCAACTATGAACCTAACAAGTAATAGTCTTTATCAGGGCTACTCTGATGACGGCAGTAGAACCACTGGCAACACATCGGATTGCCTAATCCAACAGGCGATGGAAACAGTCCAATCAACATCAACCCATATTCTTCTAATCCATCGTCAAGAATTACGCGTCATGGGATACCACATTGCATTAGCAACAACTTTTCCTGAACCCTTTGTCGATGATGCTACGCTACCAGCTTTTCGAAGTATGCTAGCAGTTTCACAAAACAGACAAAGCAAAATCTGAAAACTGGAATCTTGAAATTCTACTAAACAATTTATTTAGACGGAATAACTACCAACTAATAACTCTTCAGTATTGAAGTTCCAAGAGAAATAATCTGAGCAAGATCTGTTATACTGATTTAAGTAGACTATTTCGTAATGACCTTAATTTTTACCTTCACCTTCATTTTCAAGATAAACTGAAGATTAATTTGCCCTTTATATTGGAAACGCCTATTTTCTCAGCTCGGATAGTAACACGGGGCAAAATTCGAGGTTTACTATACTTTGTAACTGTAAAGTAAATGAGTTAGAGTATGAGATACTATTGACTCGAAAAGAATTTATATCTTTCGTGGGACCACCATTTTTCGTCTGTACGTATAATAAATATTCTTTCAACAATTTTCAGATTAATATGCAGCATAAAGCAATAAATAACCATTATTTGATTAATTCTTTTCGTCCTACCTTAATGCTTTTGTATTTTCATAAACTTGCCATAACACAAGTGGTTAGTCACCAAGAAACATATTTTAGATATTTTCTAGAAGTAGTATAATTGGCCGAAATATAAATGTTCTTATGTAAAAAGAGAATTTATTAATTAAACATTTCCTGTAATGTTTTAAAGACAAAATTAACATTAACAAATATTGCTTGATCTTTGATAACTCCGGTACACTGAACTAGACCTCAAACGGAAGAGAATCTTGCACCTGCCTGTCTGGTCCGTGAGCAATAACGTCTCGGCAGCATCCCGTCCACTTTAACCGAAGTTAATGAGCGCAAGCCGAAGCGCGAACCAGAAATGTAGGAAAGACAGGTGAAATGGCCCGGCCAGACCTAGCTAACAGGTGAATTCGAAAGGTCAACCGTTCGAGCTGGCACCTGCCGGTAATCTTGAATGATCTTCGGTAACTTTTCGACTAGAATAATGCTAATGAATCTGTGATTTTTAGGAAGAACCCGCCCTTATATTGATGATCGCTTATTGTACACCTGCTCTTTGATTAATGCACCTTCTCTTAACAACAACAATAATAATAGGTGGTGGTTATGTTTATAGCCTTGTGTTATCTGTAATACCATTGAGCAGATTTAATTAAATTTGATTTCACAGCACATGTGAAACATTTACTTTTTACTTATAGTGGAATTATGGAAATTGAACACAATTGTTGTATCTTAATTTCAATGTATTTAGAATAATATCATAAATGTTGTAATTGAAGTGCAAGATAATAGAAAACAACACAATAGAAAAAAAAAACACCTGTGTTTAAAATTAGTTTTGATGACTTTTTGGGGAGTTCTAGTCTCTGTATCTGAAAATGAGCTAAAAGTTTGGTGGTAAATTCAATATTACTTTCCTCAAAGTCTTTGAAAGGATAAGATGCCTAAAACTATTTTTGTTTGATATTTTACAAAAATATTACTTCTCTATACTTATGAATGCTAATGGGATGATCATTAGTGTGCTAACCATTTAAATATTAAACCGATATAGCCTTGCATAATCGTTATAATAAACAATATTTACAAGGCAAATCCATTCGTTTGGTACTCTATTTTAATTTATTTGGGCTAATAATTGCTAACGAACTAATTAGTGGTTAATAAATTAGATGAAATTCGCGGTGGAATTGTCACATAATTTCTGTATTATTGGGCTAGTAAAAATAAATCACCAAATGTACAGCGTCAATGCATTTCATTATTTTTGAAATGTACCTAATCATTTACCGTCGCACAATGCTATAATTCATTTCCCATTTTCTTGCCAAATTTAAAAGCAATTTTTCCGTGTATCGATCTATATTTGGCATGTCAAACCACTGCCGATATAACAGTGTAACAGGTGTCTGCTAAAACCAATCTAATGAATTTCCAATAGACGTTTTAATGTTAATTTAATAATTTGGCAGATTATTGCCGCAAGCATTTGCCATGTAACTAGTGAATAAGTAGATCTTTAAAGTTTAATTGCAGAGGTGTGAAGTACCGTGTGAGATTGTTGATGAACTATGTAATAAGCGGTATATGAACCGTAAGGTTGGTATGGTTTTGTTGTAAAGTTGTAAATACTCGTTAATATTAAATAACACATTAGGTATGCAAACAAAAATTTCGGAAACTATGTGACGGTGTGTTTTCTGTCAGCAGCATATGTTTGCATATTAAAGGAAACCACACCAAACGCGAAAGTTTTCGGACACGTTATAACGGTGCTAGTAACATTATATTGATATAAATTAGTTCAGAATATCACAGCACACTTGTATTGATTTTATTTGCTGATTTTGTGTCAAAATTTATTAATACCTTCGATTCATTCATTATAATTCACCGAAAATAATCGAAATACCTATCTATTATTCAATATATATGAAATTAAAAAAATTTAAATTTGTATTATTTTAAGATTAGTTAGGCCAAAATCTGCAAGAGTAACAATTGTAAGAAATTGCTCAACGTGAATATTATCTTTATTTCTTTAATGGGAAACACAAATGAGCGTTATTGTGTTTAAATTTAATTAATTGCACTGAGAGAAATCATTGTAGTAAAAACTTATATGGCGCAGTACTAACGATTTTGTAGAAATAAGTAATACAAACAAGTGGGCTCTAACGTATATGTTTATCATTTAATACTAGCAGTTGTAGGAAAAGTTCACAACTATTTGTAGGATCAATTTTGTTTGAAATAGTAACACAATTTTGTTAAAATTTATATATATTTGGAAATAGCAAAAATTGATACTCTATTGTAGGAAAACTTAGACACATTTTGTAATTATTTCGCAATGTCTGTATTTATTTTTACTAGTACCTTACTGTGATATCTACCATTGCACAACAATGTGCCAATAAAGCCACAAGATCATATAATAAAAAAGAATATATGTTGAAAACCCATCCTATTTCGTACTTGAAAATATACATATTTATATCAGGCAATTATGATTCGTAATAGAAATAATCTTCTATACGCTTAATATACATACATATATTCCATACATTCTTTATTTTAATAAGTTCGACATTTTCTACAGTGTACGTTGAAATTAATAATCTAACTCAGGTTTTTTTTTTTATGTTTATATTTGTAGAGATTGTAGTTTTTAATTTGGCTATATATTCACATACAATATTTTCTATCATTGTTCGACATGGAATGGGTGAAAACAGATATAACGGGGATAGCGCTGTTTTGCGCATCTCCAATTACATTTACATAACGCGCCAATTTGCATTGAAATGCTCATCGACGATTGGCATTTTCGATCACGCGACACTGAAATGCACATGTATAGTTCACTGCAATTGTCCTCCCATGTGGTTTTACCTGTGTTAAGTGCGGTTGTGAAGAATAGTGCTCTCTTGATTCCCAATTTATTTATTACAATCTTACTATATTACTGTGGTAGTTTCAGTTAATAAACCGTCAGCAGGCACTTACCTAGTGATGTAATAGTACTAATCAATTGTCAATGGAAAAAAATGTGAAAATTACCGAAAGTAGAATACAACTGTCGATTGCAGGTTCGGAGAGGGTACGCCTGCGATGCAGTAGCGTAGTGGTGTAGTAAAATTATAATAAATAAATTAGGAAGTACTACAGAAGACTGCTGTTTTGTTTTAAATATTTGTGTTATGTTAAAGTCTGTTATTTGTGAATTTGCTTAGTTTAAGGATATAGTTTCTAGTTTGTTAACATAGTGTATCTTTACTACATACTTTGATCTTTTTAACAATGAAATGAAAATTTAACGATAAATTATAGAATTAATGATAAAAATATTAGAAGTGCTACAACTGACGACTGAAACATTCTAAAACTGCAAGGTGGACATTTTACATACTACATTAGATAAAATTCACAACAAGAATTAGTACAAATTATTGCAAATATATAGTATTTTGAAAAAGTATATACTACATATATTAATACACAAGTTGAAACTTATCCACACAACAATGTAGTATTAAGTTATATATCTTTTGTGAATGTTTCAATAAAGGTAAGTAAAATTTATTATAAAATTATAATAATTTAAAATAATGGGTGGAATGAATATTACTATAACAGGTGTTAATTTATGTTCACCAGTAAATAGAAAAATCACACAAAATTGTATACAATTTTTCTACAATAAATACTACTTTATCTTACAACGTTGTTGAAAGAAAACCAACTTCATTCTTGTTTTTCATACAAATTGTAAGAATTAATACTACAAACTTAGTGCTACAATTTGATGGTCAACATTGCTACAAATTGTACTTATCCCTACATGTACTACAATGTGTAGTATAAGTGCTGACAATTGTAGTAAAATTTCCTACATTTTTCTCTCTGTGTGTGTATTGTCACTAATTCATGCATTTTAACGTTTAATGTTTGCATTAAACGTATAAAGCAGTGTTTTCAATCTCTAAAAGTGTTATTTATCAAAAAATTGAGACAAATCAATTAAATTAACGTTTATATATGAAATCGCTATCTTCCACAGGACGCTAGAAGGGCAAGATATCATTTTTTTTTAATTCAACAGTTATTGCCACGGAATTTCAGCCTTAACCACGTCACGTGTTATACGAAAAGAATGAAGTGATTGTCTCGAAAAAGACAATATTAACAAAAGCAAATTGCAATAAAAGGTAAAGCAAAAGTGACATAAAGAACGATATCTACAATAAAGTTTTAAAATAAATTGTCAAATGAAAAATGGATTTACATTTACAGTAAAACAATAAGGAAAATAAATTAGATTTCCTAATATTATTTTGATTTGGTATGGTTTAAAATGGTTGTCCGAGTATGAAAATTAGTTTTACAGATTTGCTAATGGAAATAACGTATATAAGCACTAGAATTTTTAAAAAAACATACCGTACACATTTCTATACAATATAGCTATTGCAGGAGCTCTAATACGTAGCATAAGATTTGGATAAATGTATTCTAAGGCCTCAATCGTTTGCTATTAAAAATATATGAAATGAAACTCTTTTTCTATCTAAAATATAATGAATTATTTTCTCAGGTTTTAAGTCCTTTCAAAAATAAATGCGAATCCTTGTTCTTTTATGTTGCTTTTACACGATTTAATTAAAAACTTATATTGTGTGCAAGTTAAAGTCTTTCGTTTAATCTTTTAAATTATAATTCTCTTTTCAATTTCAATTTTGGAAATAATTAATTACAACTTCCTAATATAATCCCTAACGATTACCGATTTTTATAATAATAATATTTAAAGCTTGAATTGTAAAATGTGGTTTTATAAAAGTATGTATATATTTTTAGTTTATTTTGACTACTTTTTATCTGCCAAATATTTTTTCTCGGTAGCTTCCTGATCTACTCTTCAATCCAGAATATTACACCTGCAATCGGGAATACGCTCTTCAAACCTTGCTTGTCTCTTGATGGAGTTTTAAAATTCTTGAGCCCTGTCATCTGCTTTTGGGCTCCAATAGTATAATCACAGTAATCTATAATCTACTTCTTTCTAGTTTTTCTTCACGTTGAAGTTAAATATTTAAATTTAAAGTATGTGTATTTTAATGAAATTTGTTAACATTTTGTCTAACTCGAAAGCATATTTTTCTTTAATTTGTTTCACCGACTCTCCTTGACTCCCACCACAGATTATACCACTATATTAACTTAGTCAAATCACATTCTTAACAACCTATAAGTCGTCTTGTTACATCCTTTCGATTTGTTGGTTGTTATAATGATGTATTTTAATTTAATACGATTTTTACTTTACAAACGCTATTACATATGTCCGAAACCAAACAGTGAAAATTTTTAAATTTATAGTATTAGAATTCAAAATTTGATTCGGATAAATTTCATTTGTTGTAACATAAATATGTCTACATATAGTTCTTTAAAAAACTTGTCATCAATTTCGTAATAAATATCAAACTACATCTTTTTTTGTTTTAAATTTATCACACCTTCAGCAACATTGAAACATTGAAATATTACTACAGTATATTTTATTACTATGATCAGTTTGGAAAATATGTCGCGGTAAATCTCAATGAAAATATGCAAAATTGTAATAATCAGTTCCATGAGCAAAAAAGCGTAATCGGAACAAAATGATTTAGTAATGTCATCTGTTGCAGGCATTATGCAATGTTCTGGCTGATTTGCGGTTCCGATATTCTAGGTAACGGTACTGGACAACGCAAGACGTACACATCCAGAATAAGAATCCTGTCTGTAAAAATTTGTAACTTTTATATATTTTTTATTTTGCCCAACTGTTACTGTTAAATAAGATACAATGTTTGTTATTTGTGTGGTTCTTAATGATCTAACACCCTGCAGATAACAAGAAGTTGATAATTAAGAAATACATAAATTGCATGAATACGTTATGCACTATTGATAATTGAATAGAATTGGAGAATAACTTGATTTCAATTTTAGATGCTCATAGATTCGATTTAAAAACTAGGAAAGTTCGGTTACATTAGGCAACCCATATTACGGAGAGTTACTTATGGAAGTATACCATTCGTACTGTTAACTTTATATATCAGTTTGAAGCATATCCCATGTCACTACTAAATTTTAAATTAAGGTACCTTCAAATCTTAAAATAAATTTTCAGTAACTGACAAGAAAGAGCATTATTTTCGCTGGCACTTCAATAGAGGAAAAATTCACACCATAAAAATCGGAAGACATAAAATTCCAGTTGTCCTAATTAAATGATTATTCTGTTCTTCTCAGATAGGAACAGAAAGGTGGATATTTGAATTTAAGAATTTTGTCTCTTTACAAAGCGGTCGGTCGGTAAAACGTTCGCATTTGTTCAGGGGTTCGGGTGTCGACGCGCACAAAAGCGAATAAAAACGGCTCCCAGATAAAAAGGAATTGTGATGTGGCGATGGTGTCGCATGTATTTGATTCTTTTGTGCAGCTTCGTCAAAGCCAACTCGTCTATGTTGACACACAGAGAAATCAAGTCAGACCAATAACATGGAAAATAGATGGACACCGATATCGATTCACAAAGAGAAATGCAAAACGATAAAATTTAACTGCTATAAAGCATTTCATTACATTACAGTTTGATTGAAATGAAGAAAACTAATATTTGATGTAGTAAGTTTAATTACTATGTAACATTTAGAATACTTGAATATTATTTATTATATAGCATCAAATATATGTATATATAGACTTAAATACAGTATAAAATTAATAGATGACTGCGTTTTTTAGCTGAAGAAGAAACTTAGTTTTTGCTTTATTAGGTGTTAGCTCGACGAAATATCAACAACACAACCTGTCCTAATAAAAATGATCAAATGAACGCAAGGTGTGCATGTAGAGGCATCCATTATTATTATTATTATCACTATTAAAATAGTTTCCGAATGCGTACCTTTTGAAACAAGGATTTCACAATTTCTGGGGCAGTCTTTAATGTTGTCATTCTATGAACTTAAGGGGACGCCGCCGTAGTAAAATCTAGTGTGTTTCTAAACCGAAAGATGTCCCTACGATCCGTAACATAATTTATGACAATGGCGTGGCTTATTTTCTTCCGAATTGGTTACGGTTGAACGGGGGTGTTAATTATTCTCTTTCGGTTTTTGAGCCCACGCTTAGATAAATCACAAATTGCTGTATATTGCTCAAGGCTCTAGACAATATATTCTTGTGTCCACACTCTGTTCTCATTTCGAACTGTCCGTAAACCAATAGATGTCTACATATGTTGGTGTTTTTAGGATGCACGTCATTCCTTTCTGTTTGGAAAGGAGGTAACGAAGAATGATACAACCATGTGAACTTCGAAAGAAACCTCTGGAAACCGTCAAAATATCAATAATTAATATTGAACCATATATTCAGGCTCTCAATGATGGTTGAAACGATTCCGAAGGTACCCCATCATATCCGAAGTGATTCCGGCATTACCTGATGGCACCCTACATTATTCCGAAAGTATTCATCCGTGCCTTAAGTGGTTTCGAACGTGGCCAACGATTCTCCAAGTGGTTCTGAGTATACTCAACATTCCTCGAGTGATGTTAAAGCTAGTCCATAATATCAAAGATGATTTTTCAAGAATCTCATGATGATGTTTTAACGTAACTACATTTAGGGTAGCCCCAGGAAGAACAAAGTGGACGTAGCAGGTTTCCGTTCCGTTCGGGGTGCTTGTTTTAAGCAAGTCAACGGGATCCTTGATTGACGCAAGTCCTTCTAAATAATTTTAAAATACTCCAATATCAAAATAAATATTTCAAATTAAACTAATAATCCAAAGTTAAAGTCTAAATCCCAAATAAAAAAAAAATCTGCAATTGAAATTCAATTCCATTAGTAATAATTTTAAGTATTATAAGAAATTCTCGAAGCGTTCACCGTTTCCTTCTTGAAAGTGAGCTAGCCGATGAAAGAAAGATTCAGTCGCGTTATTGAAATATTCTGCAGGATTATTTTCAGCTTCATCTGTTAATCTTTAATACAATTCACCTAAATTTTCAGATTTAAGTGAATTAGGTTACGTTTTTTTTTTTTAGATCATCCCACAAAAAAAAATTAGGAGGAGTCAAATCTGGTGATCTGCCAGGCCACTTAATCTCACCTCACTATCCTATCCAACGATGAAGAAAAACTGTGCCCAGGTAATCACGATCATTTCGTCCGTAATGTTGTGCAGCAGCATCTTGTTGAAACCAAATATACTCCAAGTTTCGTCAGCAATTTCTGTTATTGCATCTCGAGGCACGTTTGCATACCTTTCAGCATCGAGATTTCCATTTGTGAAGAATGGCCCTATCAGATGATTATTTAGTATTCCAGCTCAATTATTCAATTTTTAAAGATACTGCATGTTGCTAGGTAGATGCAGGTCAAGACCTGCATCTATTCTGTTCATCATATCTTTACAAAATTCTAACCGTCGATCAGGATCATCTTCGTTTATCTCATGAAGAAGTTTAACTTTGCAGGTGTTTAATTTATTGCTTTCCAATATTCTATGAATGGGCGACTTACGTGTTTCATGAAAATCAGTGGATCTCAGAAGAGTGCGGTCAAGATCATCTGTGAGCGAAAATAATACATCCAACACTTGCTCTTCATTTGGGGTTGTATTTGATCTTCCTAATCTCGGTAGATCTTTAATGCTACCTATATCTCGAAATCTGACAATAGTTCTTTTTACCATTGACTTCGATATTCCAACCATCCCAGCTCTAAAGTTTTCGTTGAAAGGATTTCTTGGGTCCTGGTACGTCCTTCACCTCTCACCCCGACCAAACATCATTAAAACAGATATTCTTTCAAGAGGCAGACCATAAATGAATTTACACAAATACCCCAAATTCACAAAAATCATTTCTTGCAAACTTCAGCGCCGTCTATGAAGAATCGAAAAAAGTGTTTCAAAGAAAAATCTGCGGTAAAAACTGGAGATTTTCCTTTAAGATTTTAAAGCTGTTGTCCCTCCCACCCCTGGGGTGGGATTGGAGCATCGTATTTGGTGACCTTAGACAGATTTTTTAAAATGATTAAAGACGTGTTTTTTTTTTGTTTGTTTCTCGATTCGATGTGTATTTCTCGAGATATTAGGCCGTCCCGAAAGTTTGTGGACACCCGGTTCCTATAATAGAACTTTAACAAGAAACATAATCAAAGAAGACAGTAGAAAGTGCACATTTCATGTTAATTAGATATTCTGTGATGGGTGGAGACTGTGGCTTGAAAACTATAACAAAAATCCCAAAAGAAAGATGAAAAAATCCCTTACCACAAAATTAATTAATTTTGTGGTAAGGGATTTTTTCACCTTTCTTTTGGGATTTTTGTTATAATTAGATATTGAAAATTCAATAATAATCAAAGAGGTTCAATCATATTTTAGTAAAAAAAACCTTTTTATAATTTTAATCTAGAACCGATTCACGTTATTAGCAGCAAAACGACAATATTTGCCAAATGCTTAAGGAGAAAAATGTCTGGTAATATCCGACAAGGCATGAATATAAGATGTAACCTTAAATTAACCTGGCCTAACTTCGGAACAGAGTACTTGAATATTGATAAACCGCATGAATATAAAACAGAGAATCCGCTCCCGTGATAAAATATAAAAGTTCAATTTAATATTCATGATGCGAAAGTTGTATAAAATATATATAAGGGGCCAAGTTATTTCGTATAGAACAGCTACACGATTGATCTATAAGTTATTTCGCGTGTGCATAGCGATTGAATATGGGACGTTTATAGTTGTATTGCAGCTAAACGGGAACGCCGGCTTCCTATAAACATGAATATTTTCATTCTGCTGTTGTTGCATATCGTATCCGTTTCGAAGTATAGACATGCGTTGTGCCACAGCGATTCACTTTTCGTGCATAGATATAGAATAAAACGTAGAAATATGGGGCGACGTTCCGTTTTCTCTCGAAAAGGTGCTTTTACGCTTACAAGTACTTAAAATATACCAGTGACAGCGATTCATCTGCATGCATATACGTATATATATATATTGCTGTGTCGACAAAAACCGTAACTGAAAGAGCATTGGGTATACCATCAGTTTGAAGTCACATATTGTGTTTTCTATTTTGTGAAAGGTATCGAATACTACAGCGTAACATATTCGAAATAAGGACGAAATGTACAAGGAAGGGAGAATACTTTGGTGCTTTGGATTTTAATATATTTCTACTTAAAATGTATGAAATGGTCACTTTTTCGCAAGCATAGTACCTACTACTATCAGCGAAATTATTACATATATAAAGTTCACTAAATACGAAAAGGTTTGGATATTTTGCAAGGAAATATAAAACATTAGCAAAAAAACTATATTATAAAGATATTTCGAAAGGTTCTGAAGATATATGAAAACATAAAAGTACCGAAAAATCGCCTTCTTTGTGTGATTTCCGGTTTGAGTTTCATCGACATAACAAAAAAATTTATTAAGGAGGGCTTCTTGTGAAACTTTTGACAAACAATGGAGTTGTTTTGTTGGTTAAAACATAATTGATTACAATTTGCTACTTGTATATTGAATATTGGAAGATGGAAGAAAGGATGGGAGAGGGAGGAGTGGAGATTTTAGAAGGGAGAGTAAAGTCGATGTTATTTTAAAATTTATCCAACAAGTAGAGTCCAATAAGTTAGATCATAGACTTCAACAAGATTATGAGATATTCTTTTGGTCTTCTAGAAAAAAGGATAACATCCAACTTCCCCAAAGATCAGATACCCAATTCTCGTGGAGACAAGTGGCAGAAAATATGATGACGTATCTCCTCTTTTCCAAACAAAGCTAGCAATCAGTCTTATGAAACAATTAATTCTGCGTAGGTGCTTTTGGAAACTCATGAGAGAAACAATTATTTTGACACCTTTACGGTCAAATTCGAGAAGTTCCATGGTTCTGACATGATTTGGTGAAATGTAATCGTTTGCTTATACCAAAAGTATCTGTCCCAATATTGAAGCACTTCCTGATTTACCAAGAATTTGGTTTGCTGTGCCAATGTCAGGAGCTAGATCTTGAACTACGCGGCACCTTTTGTCTTACAACAGTGTTTGCTCCCTCATTTCTACGAATGATTGAATACCCAGGCATCTCAATGCATTTAGAGTGTCTTTAAATCTCAGCTTCAAATTGCTTTTATGCGCCTCCAGTGCCATCATTAAAATTTTATGAATTTGAAAATCAAAAAGGAGAATACTTCGGCTAACTGAGCAAACATTTTGTTCCTCTCTGTTGCATAATTTTTTCCAGCAAGTCTTCGACCGAACGTTAGCCTGTCTCAAGCTGTAAAAATTTTAATTTCTTCCAACTTCTACAAAGATCACATACATCATTCTAGTGGAGGCAAGATACTGAAAGAAAATATGTTGAACTGTCTTGCTGCCCAAACACAATCGATGTTCAGCCTTATCAAAGCACCTACACAGACTTTTGAATTCTGTAGACAGCTACAATTATTTTGATATTTTTACCGTCAAGTTCAGATAGTTTCTTTATTCTGATATGAATTTTTAGAATGCAATCTTTTGTATATACCAAAGCAAGGAATCTGCCCGATTTTGGAGTACCTTCTGATTTATCCAGAAATTGATTTCCTGTTCCAATGTTAGAAGCTATACCATGAAATAGCTCGGTGGTGTTCTATCTTGACCTTAATAAACCAAATTCTCTCCTCCATTGTTTTAATAATTAAAATTACTGCTTTTTTGAGATATTACAGTTTCATGAATGTTACCAGTTTATATTGCTTAGATTTGATGTGTCCATATTTATTGAACTTCGACGGCTTGAGAAAAGCACATGTTCAGTCGAAATATTGCCGGAAAAACTATGCAACAGATAGGATTATAATTTTTGCTCAATTAGTTCAAGTATAATTTCTTTTATTATCAACAGAGCATTGTATCAATATCAATGTTATTAATTTGTGTCTTACGTTTTTGTTCAAAATCGCTTTAGCACGCGCTACAAAGTCGTAAATTTAGGCCTAAGAACTCATTGTATATTATCCAAGGTTGAAGCGTTTTCCGACTTTTAGATATTTTTTTTTTTAAGGAGTAGATAAAGCCTAAGTAGTTTAATGCTTGTTAGGCACCCCCGCAGAGCTAATGGATAGTTTTTCTGGAGCATTGAAGATTACTTTGATGTTGTGTCTGCGCAGCTTTCTTTCGATTTTGTCAGTGCATCCTTTGACAATATCGGAAGAAAGCTACGCAAACATAACTTCAAAGTAATCTTCAACGCTCCAGAAAACCTATCCACAAAATTACCTTTTCCGAAAATCGTACCTCGCCGCTCCAAAATCTAGGAGTCTACGAGATACCCCGCACTTGTGGAAAGGTATACATTGGACAAATAGGCAGAAACATCAATATCAGGTTAAAAGAACATATGCGTGATACAAAGTATGAGTACACAGACAAATCAGCAGTATTAGAACACTCAACAAACACGAAATACGGAATCAACGTTGACAAATAGAAAACTAGGAACGGAACCACATTACTGGTGAAGACTGTACAGAGAAGCTATTGAAATACAGAAGAATCCGAACAATATCAACAGAAGAGATTGACTACAATTATCAAGTATCTGGAAATCATTGTTCACACTCTAATACAATTTTGAAATCGTACTATTAAGAAGCAGGCAGACTGTATATACTGTTTGCGCATATTAGACAGATTATTTGCCATTAACACAATTTAAAACAATTTTAAAAAAATATCTTGTCAGCAAAACGTTTTACACGACCGCAGATTTTCTGGGCGCACCCTGTACAGTATAGTACTTTCTTTTATATGCGTATGTGTGTGTTTTTTTTATTTTATACAATTTTTGTCTTTTTAAGTATACAATTTGTTGACGTAGTTTTATATTGGATATTGACGTGTTCTACACTACTGTATTATGGAATAAACGAATTTATTATTATTATTATTATTATTATTTTCAAAAAGACAAGTGCTTAAAGCTATTTTGCAAACAACTTCTAATCTTGCAGTTTTTCATTTGTGAAAGCTCAAGTATAGCTGTATATAATAATCCTACTCTGTAAACAGACGACACTAATGAAATGAAAATATAAGCAGTATATGTATATATTTAGACCATGGCTCACAATAGATACCATCCTTACAGATAGAACCATATAAACTTGCTTATATTTTCTTGTTTCAATTACTTTAAAATGAATCGTTTGCACGGGTTATTTAGAAAGCTTTATAAACAGAATGGAGTATAAACAGAAATTTTACTCTATTTTGGTGATTAAATAGATCCTTCGTTTTCAATAAACTCCAGGCAGCCATCTCATATACAGCGATAAAAAATAAAATCAGCTCACAGGGAATAACATTAGAGTGAAATTTTTGTATCTCTGTCTGTGCTTAAAGTTGTTAGACAGTTATGCATATACAGACTACGTAAGAAATAACACCACACCAAATAAAACAACATTAGGTAAAATATTAATAGGGAAATGCTGTTTCTTTTTTCATTTCTCACAAGAAAAAAACCTTCAAAGAGGTCAAATTGGAAGTGGAACAAAATGCAGTAGGTTTGTTTGTATTTTTCTAAAGGCTGATTTTTGCTTCTTCAAATATTTTTTATACATTCTATTTTTAATTTTTTGATAGTACACAGCGATTGTTACTTCATTGTTTTCTATCCGCTTAAAATAAATAATGCAGGTGTTTCTTTACAAAAAAAAATATATTTCAGTTTTTTATATTAATTAATTATATATAATATTAATTTGTATACTATTAATTTCCCATGTATTTTATACAATAAGGGATGACTAAATATGAGATTTTGCCATTCCTAATTACTTACATCACAGTAATTACTTAGTTGCTCACAGATACTTGGTTGACAAAATCCGGAAACCATTCCCTTTAATACATTGCCGACACACTCCTTATTAGAAATTTAAAGCAGGACCGCCCACGGAACTTTCGCATTTCTTTGTTCCAAGTTTAATATAGTTTCCAAAGGGAAGAACGGTGGCGCTTCTCTCACACGAAGAAGGGTGCGCAGAGGATGGGTGACATTTTCACCGGAATCCAATATCACGCAAACCGTAAATGCCTTCAGAAGGGTGTGATGCATAAAGTGACACTGCCTTGACACTCTTAACCTTTATTTCGATTTCTTTTCCGCTTCGTCCATAATTTATAAAGATTTTTTTTACCTCGTTGGAATCGTCTGAGTTGATTTAAAATTGAATATTTATTCCTCCCGTAAGAGTCTTAGCTTTTTCTGTTCTCGGATTGTACATTAATTTATGCTGAATTTCAGAAAAGGGAATTTATCTTGCAATGTAGAGGTTCACGGAAGCTTTCAGGTATACTGGGTGTTCCACTATGTAAGCACGACGTAGTTATTTCCCTTATTTCTAGATATTGTTAAACTCCAATAGGCAACCATGAAATTTTACACAATTGATAAAACTGCGTACCCATAATCATCTTCTCTAATTTAAGCAGAAACCCTTTTTATTTCTTTCATATTCTAATATTCTAAGAGAGTTTGCAAGAAACAATAATCATTTATGCTTTTCTTGTAAAACCAGACTTTTGGTTCTCTAATAAGCCGAACTAAAGATTGCTGTAGAACATCATCTGATTTTGAAATTTTCACCCAGATTCGAAAGTTCCAAAGATTGGATCATCCATCGTCAATGAGCTTTTGTCTCATGACACCTCAGAAGATTGTATATACAAAGTCAAGAATATCAATTCTTTTCCGTAATTTGGGCGCAAAGCATTGATAATTTATTCTCGGTATAAGGTATTGTTTAGAGTCGTAACGACTCATAATGGCTTGAGGTTCTTGCTGATCCTAAGTGCCAGGAAAGATTTGAAGAGATATTCTGACTTTTCCAACATATACCGTTCCTCTTAGAACATCAGCTTGCTGTTAGATGATCGGGAAATTCTTGATCGTAAAACGTCTTAATAGTACTTCTTAACTGCCTCTTACTTTCCAGATATATCTAGAATAATCTTGCCTTTCCCACAGAAAGTAAAGACGGTGACATGATGTCTCATGCAAATGCAAATACAGTTGGTCCTCTCCTTTTCGTAATGTTTACTAATGACATCACCAACTCATTGCAATGCTAAGGCTTATTTTTCCAACATTTAATCGTTGAACGACTGCCTTTCACTGCAAGCAGATTTTGACTCTGTTGTTTCATGGTGCGAATCTAATCACTTGAAATTGAACATCGACGAATGTAAAACCATAAAAGATGTAGGAATTACTTTTAACAGCCAAGTAAACTTTGTAAGACATATTAATGGGATTGTGGAAAATGGATATCATTATATTTTATTTATTTATAGAAACTGCAGAGATTTAACCAATACTACATGTTTCGTAACATTACACAACTCCTTAATTAGATCTACATTAGAATATAACTGAATTATCTGGTACCCGGTTCATAAAGTACTCATACAAAACATCGAATCCGTACAAAGAAGGTTTCTAAAATACCTGACGTTTATCTTGGATGGAATACATCCTGAGAAATGTTACAATTATGATAACATGCTGTTGAGATTTAAGTTCAATACACTTGAGACTCGACGCATTAAATTATTGTATACTGTATATTGTGTATAACTATAATATAGTTGACTGTACTTTCCTGTTACATCGCATACATTTTAAAATACCAAGATTAACTGTGGTCATCAACAAATTTTTTATTGTTCTGTTAATTTGCAGGAAAAGTTATGGCGACGGTTAAGATTTCGAGGTGTGCTGCTTATAATCTATCTAAAAAGATGGTGTATGTGGAATTGAAAATAGGTACTTCCTAATTAATAACGTATGTCACATAAGTTTTGGGAAAATTTTCGTCGGCGTAAAAATAACTGTAAATAACTTGCAATCTAGTAACCATGATAAACATATGTTCATTAATACTCAAGCTTGTTATGACATTTCATAGATGTCAAAGAATTTGTCCAACTATGTCGTACAAACTTGAAATACGGAAAAGCATTTACAGCCTGGTTGGACATGTACCCAAGCAAGAAATTGTAAACATATTTTGGAATCAAAATATTTCAAAGACAACCATTTATAGAACAATTGCAGAATGTGAACAAGGTATACCATGCCTCAATTTACCAAAAAGCGGACGTCCCGGAATGTTGACCGAAAATCGCGCCAACCGAATCTGTGAAAGTGCAAAAGACCGCGTTGGAACGTCATGCCGAAAGTTATCCAGAAGATTTATAATGTTTCTAATGAAACTTTAAGAAGGGTATTAAAAAAAAAAAGGCCTAAAGTTTCGTAAAAGACGTAAATGTCCACGTTATACAGAGGACCAGTTACGAAGAATTCCAATGTGTTGTCGTAGATTACGCCGAACTCATTTTGCAAACAATAAAGTGATCATCATGGACAATGAAAAATATTTTACGTTCTCTCACTCAGAAATGAAAGGCAATGATGGTTTTTATACCGATAATATAGAAAATTGTGCAGATAATGTTAAATACAAAACCAAAAAAAAATTTGAAGATAATCGGAGAGAGTAGCTTCACGACCTTATGTTGGGCATGGTGAGGCAGTTAATGCCAACATTTATACCGAAAGATGCCTACCGAAGTTGCTACAGTTTATGACTACGACTCATCCTCGTGAAGAAATAATGTTTTGGCCGGACTTAGCAAGTTGCCATTATGCAAGAACGACTAGAACATGGTTAGAAGCTCACAACATACCCTTTGTGCCAAGAGCAGACAATCCGCCAAATGTGCCACAAGCTCGACCCATCCAAGATTTTTGGGAACTATTGACCATAAAAGTATATGATAATGGGTGGGAAGCTCAAAATGAAGCTCAACTAAGGCGAATAATATATCAAAAGATAAGAGAAATTGATATAAACATCGTCCAAAACATGATGGGACAAGTTAGACAAAAACTGCGTGCCATTGAGGACCATGGCCCTTTGTCATTATTTTAATTGTAGTTTTAATTAATTTAAACATAAGGTAAAATGTTGGTAAAGTGGTCATTTGAATACATTACGTTACACTTACTTTAAAGAATTTAATTATTTTTCCCAAAACTTATGTTACATACGTTATGTACTTATTATGCTATATTAGCGACCGGTTTCGGTTTATTTCAACTTTCTTCAATCTATTCGCCGGAAGTACAAAGTCAAATTTTGAATATGCTAAGTAGTCTTCTCCAAAAATAGCGCGTGAAAAGCTCTTTGCGAGATTGTAAATTGTAACATGCTTCACTATATCGTTTTCCTCGTAACTTAGCATATTTAAAATTTGACTTTATATTTCCGACGCCTGAAGAAAGTTGAAATAAACCGAAACCAGTCGTCAATATAGCATATTAATTAGGAAGTACCTATTTTCAATTCTCCATACACCATAGACTCTACCTAATTGTGGACTTAATTCCAATCTATTCAACTGCTACTACGCTATATCTAAAAAAAGGCAGTACAATGACAACTTGCTAGTACAACTCAAACGTCCACATCTTGCAAAAAAATTATCCTTCGTCACGATAATGCTCTTATTTACACGTCTTGGGTTGTTGCCACGAAAGTTCGTGAGTTACGCTTCCAGGTGTTTCCACATCTGCCGTATTCACTGCGTTGGATCCAAGTGATTCCCTTTCTGAACAGAAGAACTGAAGAACAGAATCGTTGGATGAAGATTTATTTCAAATGATGAGGTTAAAGCTGAGGCAACCGCTTATTTTGTAGAGCTGGACAAGTCGCATTATAAACAGGGTATCAAAAAGTTGGAACGTCGTTGGTCTAAATATACTAGACGACTACGATGAAAAATTAAAAAAAAAAAAAATGAGTTTAAAAAATCTCATGTTTTCTTTGGCAGATATTTATTAAATTTTGATAACTGAAACCTACATAAGGGATCACAAATATTTAGAATATTCAGAAATTCTAAACAATGAAAAAAGAACGTAAACTCTAAAAACAGCATAGTATCAAAGCTACATTGTGCCTGTATTTATATAAATGTATAAAGTAACGGCATTAAATTATTCAAAGAATTCTATACAAAAATAATACACCGTTGTTTATTGCACAAATAATTTAATAAACGTTCCATATTAGTTAACACCTAGTAAACTAAATGTTGAAATATATTTGATCATACACCAACAATTGCCATATCATAAACTATATTTCACCCTTTTAAACCATGGATATTTCATCGATATTATACTAGCTATGAACTAACATTAAAGGCATTTTCAGCCGGTTTGGTATTACTTTATAACCGATTATTCAACGTTTATGGTATGGTGATGCGACCGTAGAACAAAAGGTTTAATCTTTAGTTTCAATTATATAAAATGTATGTACGAGTAAACTAATGAAAGGCAGGTAACATCAGATAATATGCGTATATGTATGTTGTTTGACGTAGTGTTGGATAGCCAGTACCCAATGAAATCTTATATAAGTACTTCGGTATGCATCTTTTCTGACTTGAATCGGGAACATAAATTATTTTAATGCGCTATTGTGTGTAATTTACTATACTAACATGAAAGTCTCTTATTCGAAACGTGAGTCGATAAAATTTAACATCTTTTAGTATTATTTGCGCCTGTGGTTCCATTCCGAAACTAATGCACAATAAAACATACTTTCACAACTAATGTGGGTGCCTGGTAGGTTTGGTAATAAATTTATCAACTGACCATTTAAATGGCAGATGAGTACAACACTATTTCAATGTAGCATCACAGAAGTGTGTTGTTGCACCAGGTGATATAAAGCACTTTCATGAATAAAATGAACGCTACAATGGTATACTTTATTAATCCATTATTAGGTGTTATTCAAGAATTATAAGCACAATGGAATGTACCCTTTTTAGATTTATAGCAGCAATATATGCAGACTGCGTATAAGTATTACTCTAAATAGAATAATGCGGAAACTGTAATACAATTAGATTTAATATTTAGTAGCGTTAGACCGCTTATTGTAACCCACTTTTTGGCCATAAGTTTTACTTGTTTTGTGCAATTGATTTTACCAAGATACTATCATCTTGACTTTTTTAATAGAAGCAAAAATGTACCTTTGCATCCTTCGAAAAATATTGATTTAGTCCAAACATATAAAGATGTAGGCGCATTATTTTATTCGTTCTAAAATAATAAAGAAACAGAAGAAAATAAAATGGGATCGTACTTTAGTATTACTTTAGCCTTACTTGTCTTAGTGTTGTAGATTGCGCCATATATATGAACCGATTGGTTGTCCAAAGTAGTATAGCGCAATAAGTTAGTACAAAACTAGGTGAGAGTGTTTACAAGCTGGAGCGACTATATGGCTACAGTAACCGTCCTACAACGAACGGTTTTCTTGGCGGGCAAAAACTAATGGAATTTTCACTAATTAATTATGTATTAAATAGTGCTGCCCAATCAGCACCTTCCGTAACGGATGCAGTCGAAAATAATGTGGGCATTTTGGGCTGACAATAAAAACTGCATTTTTTACAGGTATATGTAGGTTTTCAACGATTTGTAAGCAAGTGGTGTGCCCTAGTAAATGTTAGAACCGTCTTTAATGTTGCCTACTATTGGTTGATAGTTAAGAACTGATAAACAGGAATATATCCAGGTACCTGATCGGGTATAGCAGGCTACCCTACTGGCAGAAAGATCTACATCGGTCGAAGCAGAACAGTAGAAGTAAGTGCGGGAGTGCCCCAAGGCTCTGGGCTGGGGCCGGTGTTGTGGAATGTTTTGTTCGATCGGGTGCTGGATTTAGACCTAACGGCTGATACCATGTGTGTTTGTTTCGCGGACGATCTAGTGTTAATAGTACAGACAACGGACGAGCACATGTTGATGAGGAATACCAACATATGTCTAGAAACGATAAGTGTATGAATGAAGGATTATAGGCTGAAGCTGGCACTAAACGAGGCAGAGGCATTAATAATGAAAGGAGGAAGGAAAGGGAGTCGTGTTAAGTTTAACCTGTGTGGAGTGGATATTAAGCCTTTCAGGACGGTGACCTACCTGGGTGTCACTTTGGATGAAAGAGGGAGCACATGTGATGAGGGCAACGAATAAGGCATAAAAGAAGATGGGTAAGCTTACTAGGCTTATGCCAAACATGAAGGGCCCTAGTAGTGGGTAGTAGTATATGAGAAAAAGCGGTAAAGATCCGTAAATATCAAAGTATACTGGAAAGATCCCAAAGGAATATGTTGCTCCGGCGGTTTGCGTCGCTTATAGAATGGTAGTACTGGTAGCCCTGCAGGTGATCACCGATTGAAGTTATGGCCAGAGAAAGACCGTACTTGTATGATAAGAGGCACTAAGACAGAAAAAAATACTAGCAAGAACGTCAACACAAGGAGGTTAGCAACAGAAATGGGAACTGGAAGAAGCGAAGGAAATGCTTGATGGTGAACGGCTAGCATGCGGACATCGCCGCACCGACAACTTCCTGACACAGGTCTTGTGTGGGCATGGATGTTTCCGCGCGTTTGCAAAGTGTATCAACAAGGATAACTTCGATGAGTGCATGTACTGTAGCGCAATGAACACAGTCGATGGAATGAACAGCGTGAAAAGACTCATAGGTGGCTGGGGTACCCAGTAACAGCAGAGACCATGGTGCCGTTGATGCTGATAAGCCCAAATCAGTGGGAAACCCAGAGTCAGATGTCTCACGTCGTAGGATGTTAGGTATGGGAGCAGGAGGAAAAAGGGAAGGAAGGTAAAGAAAGGTGGAATGAGTCTGCCGGTAGCATCTGATTTCATTCCTGCGATAGTTCCAGAAGCTACAGAGGACAATGAGGTGTTTCAGTGGATAGGCTGCTTGTAGAGAGTTCTACACTCTCTGGAGGCGATGGAACCAAGCGGCTGGTGTGCATAATCCATTTCCCCTGGCAAAAAAAAACAAAAACAAAAAAAGATTTTGCAGTGAATTGAAGCTTAATTAGTCAACTTTAAGAGTTTTTCTTCAACGGTGCTCATCATTACGAGCATGTTGTGCACAAGTATAGCATCGAAAGTGTTGGAAATGCGTGACATTGATCCTATATGATACAATGAAAAACCTAGGTATGTTACCCCCACTCCCAAGGGTAGGTCATTCGTCGCATGTGCCCTGGGAAGGCATTTCTCATCCTGGTTTTGAAGAATCTCACGTATGCACGTATGTTCTAGGTAGTATTGCAATAAAAATTAAAATTCCATAAATATTATCAGCAATTTCCTTTAATACTTCTTACACCTGAACGTAAAAGGAGCATTTTGTTTCTCTTAAAGCAAATACTAAGGTAGGCATTTTATCATTTGTGTTTTAATTAATACGCTTTTAACCGCTTAAAGTTATATCTTACCGTCAAAGGTTTATCGTCAGTGTTATATGCTATTATCTATTAAGGTCTTTAGCCTATATCTCCTTATAAATTAACTGCTGCTACTCAGCCCTATTTTCTGGATAGTTTAAGATTGTTTAAACTTTTTCACATTACTTCCCTTCCAATAGTCTCAAACGCCACACGAGATTAATAAAACTGTCACCTGTAATTGTTCGTTGTTATTTATTACTTTCTTTAGTGTAGTTTGCAACTGCACTTATATTAAGTGTTCTTTATTTGGTCCAAATACTGCTACCGGTATTATTTCATTTACTTCATTTTGTAAATACTACAATATGTTGTTGAGTAAACTGTTAGCAATTTTAAAACCCTATTTCTTAACTTCGAAAGCTGTTCACGAGGTATTTACCAGCATCTTGTGTATGATATTAATACATGTATCGTGTGTTGCTTTCTTCGAATAATTTTTACAAAACGAATGTGGTTTAAATAATGACACACACTGTAAGCAATGTTTTCTCTTACAATAAAGTAAATTAGATATTGATAGAACAGTAGGTTTGCAAATTAGGTTATATTTCCAAAAAAAATACTTTACAATTACGTGTTCAAACCAATAAATTATAAATATTTTGTAGAAGTTATACAAACGCTTCTATTTCTATGGACGAATTACAGCAATTTACATACTATAGTAGTGCCAAATGCAGCAATGGCTACGTTAAATAATACTGGAAATCGAAGGAAGCTGGCGTAAGAAGTAAGTCAGCAACATTCTGATTTATTAACCTATTTACAAAAAGAAAAGTTTATCTAAAAATTCCTCAGTAAATCACACTTCAAGCGTCAGATAAATATCATTGCTGATAAAATATATTTGTAGTTTCTTACTACTGACACGTTTTCAACTATACGAGATACGCTTTTCATTGTTAGTTCCCGCATGGAACACCAGCCAAAAAGTTTTGTCGGCCTATGTCACTTACAATGGAATGGAACCCGCGAATATATCACAATAACGGAAAAAATTGATTCGGAAACATCTGCGAAAAAACATTGTTTACTGTAATATCACCCATTGTATTTCAACTCCGGGTCGTCGAGTCTAATATTCGAAGACTGGTATCGAAAGCAAGTTTAGCTCCGTGGAAAACGATCAAATCCGACAGCTTCGGTGATACATTGTTCGAATGTTTAGAGGTTTCGGCTGTAATATTGTGATTCCTTCCTTTTTCGAGCTCACCGTACTAACTGCTGCACATTTCCCCTAAATCGGATTTATATAATCTATCTTCGGCGTACGGTAGATGCTAACTCTTTCATTGGTTGTCTTTTTTGCCGCCTTTCTATTTCTAGGCTTTATTAACTTATAACTGGATTTTATTGGAAAATAGAAATCGGTATAAGACAACTTTGGAAAAAAGGATTTTCTAAAAAATTAACCAAATGTTAGCGCAAATCTAATATTATATCAATACAGATAAAATGATAACACTGTTAGCGATATTGTGTGACTTGTAAATCTAAATGTTAGAGATTCTACCGTAAAATGTATTATTTACTATACACTGAACTGTTGCTTTTCTTGATATAGGTACATATTTTCCACGGTAGCTGTTCGTTAGAAGTTTCCGAGGTTAGAAAAAAACCTGGAACTCTGAATTTTTGGAATCCGGGGCTATTCAAGATTCTCTTTCATTTTAAAATATTTTCAGGGTCTTACCACTTCCGGTTATACCGGAAGTCGCCATAAACTTTCTTATTTTAAATGGAGCATCCTGTATATTATTTCATTTTTAAATTCCTGAGAAAATTTTATGATGAGTTCTAATAGGTTTCCCTATACCTATTTTCAACTACTACTTAGATATCTTGATTTTTTTGAAAATTTTGAAAGATGTAGCGTTATTTGCAACACAGTATCTTTTGCCCATTTTCGACTGGTAATAAACACTTCTAGGGTAGATGGAAGCACAAGAATGACACTTTCGAAATCCACATTGCCAATTGATTTGTCGCATACAGGGTGTCCAAAACTGCATGACCAAGTACAAAATCTTCAAACTTGAAAAAGTTCTTTTTTTCAAATGGAACACCCTGTATTTTCGGTTTTAATGTGATTTTTGACAAAAACTGAAACATCGTATGTGTTTCATTTTAATTAGAAAATGGAAACAAAACAGGAACATAAGAAAATTTGAAACGTAATAACAAATTAAAAACAAAAAAATTAGGAACATAATGACAAGAAAAAATAAAATAAATTGAACGAAATAACTACAATAATAATTGTTCTATGTGACCACCATATTGGTTCAAACACTGAATCACTCTATCATGTACTCCTCGCGAAACCGAACTTCGAAGTTCGTCTGGGGTTATATTGGTGAACGCATCGTGAACACGGTTCAATAGTTCCTCTCTCGTTAATACAGGTGTACACTTGCTCTTTTATGCGACCCCACAGGTAAAAGTCCAAGGGCGTCAAATTGGGTGATCTGGATGGCCAGTTCCAGGGTCCCTGGGGACCAATCCACCGATCCTCGAACATCAACGTCAATTGTTGATGTACAGCTAGTGTGGAGTGCGCGGGAGCACCATCTAGTTGATACCAACTGTTTGCTCTCTCTCCTGGAGGTAGAGTATTTAAAAAATCACTAACAATTACTCTAAGCATCTCTAGATATCTAGCCCCATTTAAACTTTCATCGTAGACTTGATATGCTACGCTATTGTCCATAACCAGACAAAAAAAATTAAAGGTAAACCGGTCATGGTGATTATTCTCCCTTAAGACGTGTGGATTATCTTATGCCCAGTAGTGAATATTTTGACGATTTATAATTCCTTGTCTGCTGAATTTTGATTCGTTAGTCCAGATAATTTTATAAAGGAATCTTGGATCTTCTGTCATTTTTGTGCATATGAACTCGCAAAAGGCGACGCGTTTTGCCTCATCACCAAGGCGTAAGCCTTGTACAGTTATTTCACTAAAAGGATGCATTTTGTGTTTTTTTAATATCGTATGAATTGAAGTTCTTGATATGCCCAATTCCAGCGCTGCTGCTGGAATTGAACTCCGTGGATAAGCTTAAAAATAAGCCAAAACATTCACCTCGTTAGCTTCATTATCTATTACTGACTTTCGATGATTACGAGTTGCCTTTACACTCCCAGTTTCCAAAAACCGAGCTTCTATTCTTGCAAATTTTCCAGGAGTCATTGCTGGTAAGTTCGGATATCGCTCGTTAAATAATCTACATGTGCGTTTGACTATTCGTTCACATTCACCGTGCGTATAAAACAAATTTAACAGATCATTATTCGAATATTCTTCAATATTCTCCATTATTAACTGTATTTCATAGAATTAGCAAAATAGAATTGTACTACTTTGACATAAAATCAACAACTGTCAAGTCACTTGTTCTAATTCCGCTATAATCAATGCTCACTGGATACGATTTTGTAGTTTTATTAGATCTTAGTAAAAAATATGGAATAACAAGAAAACCGATTTCGAAAGTGTCATTCTTGTGCTTCCATCTACCCTAGAAGTGTTTATTACCAGTCGAAAATGGGCAAAAGATACTGTGTTGCAAATAACGCTACATCTTTCAAAATTTTCAAAAAAATCAAGATATCTAAGTAGCAGTTGAAAATAGGTATAGGGAAACCTATCAGAACTCATCATAAAATGTTCTCAGTAATTTAAAAATGAAATAATATACAGGGTGCTCCATTTAAAATAAGAAAGTTTATGGCGACTTCCGGTATAACCGGCAGTGGTAAGACCCTGAAAATATTTTAAAATGAAAGAGAATCTTGAATAGCCCCGGATTCCAAAAATTCAGAGTTCCAGGTTTTTTCTAACCTCGGAAACTTCTAACGATCGGCTACCGTGGAAAACCCTGTATAGATACATAGGAGATGGTTAGTGGCAAGGGTACAATTTTCTTTGGGAGGTTATATCAATATATCAATATACCGACTTTTTATTATATCGCTACAATCTTTTTCGCTTAGTAGATCTACTGGAACAAAAACTGTGATGCATATTATGTCGACCGGAACGATCAACTGGGTGCTGCAAATATTACTTGACGTTGAAATAGTCTTCCACTATTATACATACAACCTAATATTGCAATATGTAAAGTAGACATATAATTCTGGGAATTTTATGAGTAATTACATACCAAATGAAAATTATGATTATCTCGCCCGCATATGCTGATACTTTCCGAAACATCCAGTAGTTATGCAGAGTTAATAATATTATTTATTGTCCAGGATGTTTATCAGATATAGACATTGTCAATTAAAATCGAATACAAAATAATACAATATACAGTACAATAATGTTGTGTCATTCAAGATAATAAAATATCGTAAAGGCAAAATGTCACCAAGAATGGAGAAACTACTATGCAGCAAGAAATTCATTCAAACTATAGTAGGATCCATCTATCAAATATTGCTTTATGGCCCCGTAATACTTTTGATCAACTCTCGCCTGTTTGAAATGTGCCGGTAAAGCATTGTACGCAGTTATCGCTGCTTAATATGGACCTTTTTCATACAGCCTGAGGCGGTGGAGCGAAACCGATAGATTACCTGCACCCCTAGTTTGCACCGTTGACCTAGACACTACAGCATTGGTTCGAAATTGGTCGGAGTTTTTATGATAGTACTTAATTAGTTCATAAATAAGTAATGACTGTAATATTAAGATATCTAGTTCCTTGAAATACGCCTTGCAGGACGTTTTAGATGTACAACGTATAATTTTTTTTTGTAATATAAAAATGTTTTTTAATAACATACTGCCAAGCCAATAAACCATACTTCATACATGATTGCACATATGCAAGATAGAGGGTTCGCAATACAGGCAAGCCCACAGCATTTCAGAGTTGATATATTACATAAAAGGCACTACTTAATTTATTTGACAATTTTTCGGTATGCTGTCCCCAACTTAAATAATTATCAATGGTTATTCCCAAGAAATCCACGTTGGAAGATTGTGGAAGAGAGAAGTTAGCGTATAGATGAGTACACTTGTAGTCAATAAGTAAACACTATATAGACTGCATGTTACTTGCAGTATACAACGAATATTATGAAAAAAAAAACACAAAGAATCGTAGCCTCCCAAAAATATTATATATGTATATGTGTTTACCTGCAAATGTACTTATTAAACTGTATATTACTGATTACACCTATTGTACGAGGAGGCATTCAAACATAAAGAGCAGCATCGACAGTCCATTTAAATACCATATATATTGTATATGCCCCACTTAATAATAATATATAATGAAATGATAAAATAAAACGTTATTCTGCTTAAATAAAATAATTCCCTTTTTAATTTGTAACAAAAATAAATAAGCGACCAATACAGTTTCTTGTATAGGAAAATAAATAAGGATAATGTTTTCGTTTTTTTTTTTTTGAAACGCCTAGTATATGACTTAACTTTATAGCTGCTCAGGGTTGCTTAGGTTAGGTTCGAAAAAGAGTTCTAATTCCTTACAAGTTTGATTGCTATGTTAAAAATTACTGCCGGAGAAATTTTTAAAGATTAATTACAATAAAAGAAACACAAATTTCAAACAACACTAACAACAAATTTTTAGGCAACCGTAAATAATAACAGAAGATGTCGGCAATTAAATCAATGAAATTAACTTGTTGGGGAGTTGAAAGTTTTTTAACAGCAATGAAAGCGAGTAACTAACCTTTGATCAAGGTCTGGGAATAATGTCTGGCTGGGAATTCTTTTTCTGGGATCCGGAATGCTTAAAGTTCAGTTACGGCCTGGACGGTTATGGGATCCTTTTAGGCGGGTATCAGGTACTGATTTCAGTAAATGGTTTGTTCAGGATTCCGGGATATCTCAGGTAAGTCAAAGTAACAGGTAATATTCTTATATTCAAAGCTTCTGTCTTTATCTCGGACAATGTGTCCATTTCTTATTCAATTGTTCGACGTTTACTATGACGTTACAACTCTGCGGAGATATTTTGAATGATGTTCTCGCTTTGGTGTCTAGCTAGCTACTACTCTCGGCAGACGCCAACACTATCCAATATCGATGAATTATTATTTGGAATAGGGAGTTGTGATTGGCTGTTCCGTTTTTGAACATCTGAGCGACGTTTTTCGGTAATGATTTTTTAAATCTAAATGCTTTTTTGAATAACCAATTCAATAACAAATTCTTTTTCAGCATATTCGGAAACATAAACTTGCCAAATTTTATCACTATTGACGAATAGATTAAAAAGTCCCTCGGCTAGCCAAGCTTTCGATATTTATGGTTTTCCCGGAAATCCCTTGGTCAATCCTAGTGATGGTATAGGTGCTTTGTGCTACTGTATTTGAAGTTTCCGAGAATTTCTCCCCAGAGAAGAAAATTTAAAAGACAGATCTTGTCTGTTCAGCAGGTACTGATTTTTTACTGTTTACCCTGTTTAAAGTGATTAGAATTCTGAACTTTCTTTCTTTAGATAAGGTTTACATGATAAATTAACAAATAATCAATATAACATTGTACATATCTAACAAATTCTATAAAATTTTTACATAAATTGTATGGATTCAGAGCTGTCAAAATGAAATTCTTAAATTACTAATAGAACAATATGAATTCTAATTATTTGACCCTATGGTAATAAGAAATCCTCACTGTGCTGTCGCAAACATATTCGTAGTAACAAGTCAATTATGGATGAGATCAAAAATGTGTTCCTGGTCAAACCTAACAACCAAATGAAAGATTTAGCAACGTGAATTGGCCTCATGTTCCAAATATCACTTTTGTAACAAACAAGACTTTAGAGTTTGGGTTTTATGATGCTGTTTCTAGGTCCACCGATGGAAACAGTCCAATTAGAGTCCTTCATCAAGTGGGACTAGCGCCGGCAGGTCTGGTTGAGATGCTTTCAATGAAATGGGAATGAGGAGAATTAAAGGTTTAGAAAAAATAAATACTGAAGCTTTACAGAATATAGGGCTGAAAGCAATCGAAACCAAGAGAAAATTAAAAGATCTATTGGAATAAAATAAAAATGGCGTACACTTTCCACACATTTTCTTTTCACACTTTCAGTAATTCGAACAGGGTTTTGGGGACACCTTTAGGTGCGGCATAACTGAGGACCATTTTTAATTTCTGGCTATCCACGCCACTGCTATCACTTAGTAACTGAAGTCAACACTTAAAAATTTGTTCACATATATCTTAAAAAAATAACTGCATTCAAGTGTCTTGTAAGTTACAGGTTGAAACTAAAACTTTACTCTATCGACGATTCGATTTCGAAAGAGACACAAAACATATTTACCCATTGTGCAAATGAATTCGGACACTTGGTGCATGGATTTAACAATAGAAAAAATTCAATTCCACTTGCAGTAATAATTTGACAATTTTATACGTATACAGAACGAGCAGTCTAATAAGAAAAGCTGGTGCAGACTAGAATAGTTCCTGCAGGAATAACACTAGACCATTGTTCGCACAGATCCGCAGTATTATCGCGTATATGGCGCTACATTCAAGGGTATTAAAATTTAACGAATTAGATATGCTCGAATAGTCTTCGTTGAAATAATAGAACTTTCTGAGGAAATAATTTCCCGCTGGCGAGTTATGTCGTTTCAATGTTTGCTTTTAAAACATAAAATTACATTTACTAATTCATTCTCACGTATTCCAGCGGTCAAGTGCTACTATCATATACATGCATAGTATATGAAACAGCTGGACGTTACAGAATCCTGATAGTAGACTTATTTACATAATTTTATCTACAACCTAGTTGGCGCTGTTGTTTTCAAGTTACGTTTCTATTTTGTTTGGAAATGCAATTTCTGCATTTGGAGATTTTTATATTATCTACGTATTCATAATAAAATTAAGCGATGTTAGGAACTTTTTACAACAAGCTGATCTATTTTGTTCAAATTCAAAAGATTGGGTTTTCTTACAAAGGTGTAATCAACTCCTAATCAGCTCTCCAATGGCGGCTACTGAAATGCAGCTAACCGTCACTATTTCAAAAACTACCCGAGAATTTTTCAGATGAAACCGTACGCTACACAACGGTGCGCCCACTTCAACATTGACAAAAGTAGTCATCAAAATGTAGTTCAAATGTAATCAGCTTTAAAATAATTTGGAAGTGCCTAGGAAAACTGAACGAACTGATGAACGGGTCCTTCTATGGGTACCGAGCACAAGAATGGAAGGAAATCAAATAAAAAATAATTCCAAACAAGTAATCAACAGTATAATACTGGAGACACTTAAGGTAGAGTAATGAAAATCCAAATGTTATAAGAATCTCTGAGAAATGAGGTACGTTAAAAGCAGAAGAGATATCTATAAAATGCTTCAACCAAGCTAGAAACAAGAGAGATCCCGTCAGCCATTGTAAACTGAAAGGACATCTGAGTACGTTTAGGATTACAGAAGAAACGGAATGTAGATACTGTGGGGAATATGAAAACATTTATCCATATTTCCGCAAATTGCACAGCACTGTGTAACTCAAGAGCGATACACCTAATCTGTCGCCTTCTCACATTCTGTACTCTCTAAAAGGAGTTAGATTGGCCAGCCGGCTATATAAATGCAGCAAGAACAGTTGACATAGTAAATCTTTTAGGTCACAATATCACCCTTACCTTATACATACATTCATATAAGAATTGAGAATTGTATCATAAATACATAGTATATTAATTTTTGACTTGATTCAGTGTACCTGGAAGCAGTTATTTTAGTCTAAAGGCGTACTTACTAATTTAATCAATTTCTGGCTGTTGGAGTACCCCTACCGACAATGTACAGGTGGGCCAAATTCGATACTTTTAATAGGATACTTATATTTCTGAAGGAATTAGACAAAATCTGACCTATGCTTCTGGAGCTCGATTTTAAAAAGAAATCGATTGGTGAAGTCCGTATTTTTATATCTTCCGTAATATAAGAGATACAGAGCGTTTTCGGAAAATATGCAATTTTCAAAAGCCCTTGTAACTTTTTAACTTGTGAAAATGCTTGATTTATATAAGAACTTTATTAGGACACTCTTTGACGTAGAATTCAATGCTCTAATTTGTTTTTTTTTAATTCGTTTTTTTTTTTTGAGATATTATCAAGACTTGTGTTTTTTTATATGGCAGATAAAATTGCCTTTAATATGATATAACACACTTGATATTTTATAAAGGATTTTCAAGATATTTGATTTTTTGTTTGCAATTTAACAGTATTTCAAGGTGGCTCTGGCTGTAACTAAGCAATACGCGTATTTGTTTTATATTGTCAAAATATTTTGAAATGTCAGTTTGAATGAATGTTACTGGTGGTTTTATTATTCAAGATGTCAAAAATGTATGAAAACTATGAAAAATACGACATGTTAAAGTGTTTTATAGAAGCAGGTGAAAATGCGGAAGCTGCATGTAATATTTACTATGAACGATAATCCTGAAAGACAACAACCATTCAGAGACATGTTCACTAGGTTAAAGAAAAATTTAATAAATTTTGGATCCTTTCAGAAACCGAGACCTAAAAATTATGTGGCTCAAAATAGAGACAAAGAATTAGAGGCAATTGCCGTTTTGGGGGAAACTGTAAATAACCCAACACATTCCACTCGCGAGATGGCACAAACAACAGGTTTAGCAAGAACATCGGCGAGGCGCATTTTAAAAAAGTATAGAATGAAACCCTATCAGACAAGGAAATTGCCGCGGATTTGGAGCGTCGTATGGCATTTTGTCAATAGTTTTTGGGAAGATGTGAAGAAAATCATAATTTTGCTCTAAACTGTGTATGGACGGATGAATGTAACGTAAGCAGTGCGGGAATTTTTAACAGATATAATTCTTATACTTGGTCGCGTGAAAATCCCCATGTTACTATTGAAATGAGAAACCAAGGACGATATAGTTTCAATGTGTGGGTAGGAATTTTCCGTGCCAGGATAATTGGACCCTACATATATAACGGAATTCTTAACTCCAAAAGCTATTTCCATATTTTACAACAATTCATTGAACCTCTCATAGATGAAATACATTTAAACCAATTAGAATTCGTTTACTTCCAGCATGACGGAGCACCCCCTCACAATGCTGCTCGGATTAATGAGTTTTTAAACCAACAATTCGGTAACAATTGGATTGGAAATCGGGGACCGATACATTAGCCGGCAAGGTCACCAGATCTAACCCCATTGGATTTTTTCCTTTGGGGAAAAATTAAAAATCTTGCGTTTAAGTATTCTCCCAATTCAAGACAGGAATTAGAGGCTGCAGTTTTGCAAGCGTTCGACTCTCTATTTCCGCTTGAGATGGTGAACTCAGTTCAGAATGTAAGGAAACGGTGTCGATTATGTTTACAACAGAATGGCGGACAATTCGACCACTTACTATAATTCATAATGCTTACGAATTTTTTTTTGTATAGAGGGGTATATTCTGTAAATATTTCGTTCAAATATGTCTATAAGAACTTACAACTATAGTGTCAATAATACTATTAATGGTTTCCTTAGTTTGTTGGACTTGTTATTTCTAACATTTAATATTAAAACCACTTTTTTTTCTGCTTTGTAGAAATCTTTTGTTTGCTTATTTACGAGCATCCACGGCCAAACAAAAAATAAAGAAATAAAAAAACAAATAGGCGCATTGCTTAGTTACAGCCAGAGCCATCTTGAAATACTGTTAAATTGCAAACAAAAAATCAAATATCTTGAAAATCCTTTAAATAAAATATCAAGTGTGTTATATCATATTAAAGGCAATTTTATGTGCTTTTGAATAGTGTAAAAATATATAGGCTATTCCATATACAAAAACACAAGTCTTGATAATATCTCAAAAAAAAACGAATTAAAAAAAAACAAATTAAAGCATTGAATTCTACGTCAAAAAGTGCCCTAATAAAGTTCTTATATAAATCAAGCATTTTCACAAATTAAAAAGTTACAAGGGTTTTAAAAAATTGCATTTTTTCCGAAAACGCTCTGTATCTCTTATATTACGGAAGATATAAAAATACGGACTTCACGAATCGATTTCTTTTTAAAATCGAGCTCCAGAAGCATAGATCAGATTTTTTCTAATTCCTTTAGAAATATAAGTTTCCTATTAAAAGTGTCGAATTTGGCCCACGCTGTACAGACAGTATGATGGAACTGCTTTAAAAGAACTATTGCAAATAATTACAACCCAAATAACAATACTGAAGTAAATGGCTAAATTTAGGTTGGGAAACAGTTTACACATATATACAGTTAACTTCTTCCGCGCCCCTATTACACAATTTCGCATTTTATATAGCCATAGCAGCGGCATATACCCTAGTTAAAGAGGGTCTAAAGTTTGGACAATTCATAAGCCGAAATGAATTTCCGGTCTGGACCGGCGCCTCCGTACATAATCCCATAATAACATAAAGCATGTCTGATATCAAACAGAATTAAGTTCTAGAAAATTGCATTTTGGTATTTTGCAATTACCGAGAGCGTTGCGTTATATTACAATATTAAAAGATAAAGGGATTTGGCGTTACTGACGGTGTTAACGGTGCTGTTCGTTGGGTGCGAATAACAGCCAACAGCAAAAGAACGAGAAGAGGATACCGTTTCAGAATAGGACAAGTTGCAGCAAACAAAATTCCCCAAATTCTAACTCGGTATACACACTGACACACCGTGTGATTTACGCAGAGATTAAATGTACGGATGTCGAATAAGCTCCCACTGAAAACAATTGTGTTGGCGTGAAATTGAATCGACTGCAATTTTCTACTGTACAATAGAACGAATCGGGCTTCCACAGCGCAGAGGTTACAGCGTAGGGAGGAAAACAAAATGTGCCGCACATGTACCCGAAATAAATGGCCGATACAAAAATTAATCAATCTTTCGCCTTCGTTGTCGATAATTTCTGTTTTCCTCTCTCTAATCGTTTAGAACGAAAATTTACAAAAGGATAATAGATTAAAAAATTTGTACTAATGTACAATTACTTAGGCAATTGGACATATGTTATATCACAAAATTTAACGTTTATCTAAAGCAGACATACATGCAGCATTTGTTGGTTTTTAACAAAAGTTTGACAACATTTATACCATTTATTATCAACAACCAAGCCATGCCCGCGACTCTGTAACTTGTATAAATGCAATATTGAAAGTCATTAACAACAATTTATTTTAAGAGAAGCTAAGAAATACTAATAAACAAAATAATAAATAATAATTTCTGAAAATTAATACCATTAACAAGAGCAGCTGGATTTTGGAACGGAACTGCAAGTATCAGGTTACTATGCTTCACACATTCGTATCATTTTAACTATTACGCCTACCCACCAGCACTTCAACGGTAAGCATACACTCTACAGCTTGGCGTAGCAAGAGTATGAGACTTTTTTCCTTTACTTTATATTTGAGTGACTTTATATAAGTACACAATAGTAGGTCACAGCTTAGGTCATTACTTTAATAAAACTATTATAAATAGATTGAAAAGAAATATATATCTTGGTCCAACATTATACCGTACCGTATAGCTGTTCTACAAATTTCTGAACTTGATCGGTTTGAATTTGCTCTAATGCTGTTATCCCACTTTACCTTTTATCTTTCTGGCAGGGTAAATTATGTGTTTCGTAATGACAGATCGCATGCATTTATATCTCAATCCGGTGTAGCCAACGTTCTAACTTCACTTCCTTTATTATTTACGTGAGGGATTGTTTAATGAATTAACTTAAACTACAACATTGTGACATATGTATGCTGACGCTAAAAATTTGGAAGACAACATTGGCATGATTGTAAACAACAAATATGAGATAAAATACTAAAATTTAACATCAAAAATATAAGTAGATGAGCTGCTATATTTTTCACCAGGAAAATTAATATACATATTAACAACACGTTATTTTATGAATAACATTCAAAGACTTGGGCGTGGTTTTTGATGAAGAGATGTCCTTAGATCGACATAGTGTAGATAATATTTACATCATCCTTATCGTAAAGTCTGGGATTGATAATTATGGCTTTAAAATGCTGTCAGAGTGTAGTTCTCCCTATTTCCTGTGTGGCAGATGACATATATTTGGTAGGATGTGCCGTTGATACTGCAGTAGGAATTGTTATTAAGAACATAGCAGATTTTAAGAGAAAGATTAATTAAATTTGAGACGAGTTAGCACTTGGATGGAGGAGCATGACTTGAAAGTAGCTGTTCATAAAACAGAAATTGTGCTAGTGACTACACGTGGGATCCCTTTATAAATCGGCGTAAGAGTAGATACTGAAATGATTACAACTTCAAAAGTAGTTAAATACTTACATCGCACTTAAATGACGTTTTGGCAAGACATATGTTTGGTGTAGCGAAAAGCTGCTCTACTAGTTGCTTCATTAAGCAGGTTTATGACAAATATTCTGCGGACCATCTACAAGTAAACGTAGGCTACTCATGTCTGTAATCGATTCCATTCTATTTAGGCGGAAGCATTAGATAAGGAAATGTATAGGAAGAAAATATGCAGTTCAAAGGAGAAAGGCTCTGCAAATAGGAGTGCGTATAGAATGGTTTCAGAGGTAGCTGTACTGATAATAGTTAGAGTAAACTTGATAGCTAGATAAAAGAAATGTGTTTATAGTAGAAAGGCAGAAGTAGGAGAAAGCAACTCAAAAACTACACTGCGAAATCATATGAGATCGCTTTGGCAGAGGCGTTACGATACTGTTTATTGGAAGATGGACACATAGATCAATTAAAAACATTTCGGCTTGGATAGATAGATAGATAGATAAATCAATTTATTTCAAACAGCCACAAAAATAACAAATGCAGATGGGTTGAAAAAGTCAGATAAATGAAAAGTATAAATTAGGAGTATATAATATAAAAATTATAAAAACAAACATTATATTGGGTAAGAAGCAGTTCTTTTTTTAATAGATAATTACAAAGAATAAGCAAAAATAAGAGAGCTCCACAACGAATACTTAAAAAATATACTCCGTGAATTAGAAGTGTTACACCCAGAAGGAATCATGGTGTTGAGATTATCTTGAGCAAATTTTCAAAGACATTCAAGAAGTGAAAGAAAACATAGTAAGTAGCATACAAAGAAAGCGGTAAATCTATCTCTCAGCAGTAATTAAATCTACATATGCAAGTAATCACTAAAGCTATAAGGTTCTAGATTAACTAGAAGATTGAAAATTTCCTTCTTAAATAGCTTTAAATTACACAGGTCTGCAAATTGACATTTTTAATTTTTTTTTATATTGTAATGGGTGAATTATATGTATTTCGGTATGCAGAATTCGAGAATTCCATCCATTTCGACCCATCACGTAAGGATTTTCCGCAAAGTGGAAATTAAAATATAGGCAAACCCCGCCTTACACTAGTATGTGGGGAATGTTAAAAAAAAAATATAAAATTTTACAAATTTAATTAATTTTAAGTCATAAAATATTTTATTTACATTATATACAATTATAAATCTTTATAGAATCTGCTTTTTTTTAGTTTCGAAGCTTTGTTTTGTGCTTTTTCTTTTGTGGGACGTTATATTTTCCCTATGCAGCATCCAGCAGTAGTCTCCCATCATATTTTAGTTTAAAAAATGGAGTTTTAAACTCATTGAGCATCCCAGATTCTTATAATTGCACAACATATTTTCTACGATATTTTCAAAGTTCGGGTCCTTTTGATTCCCTAGAAACTTCGTAACGATATCTTTAAAAGAATTCCATGCTGACCTCTCAACACCTTTCATCACATTTTCAAAGTTGTTATCTTTCATCAGCTTACGAATGTCATGACCAACAAAAACTCCCTCCCTCAGCTTTGCTTCAGACAGACCAGGAAACTTGCTTGCAAGGTATTTAAAAGTCTCGCCATCTTTTGGCAATGCCTTTACAAACTGCTTCATCATGCCAAGTTTGATGTGGAGCGGTGGTAGAAGGACCTCTTTAGGATCAACCAGAGATTCAAAGTGTACGTTTTTCTCTCCGACCTTCAATGTTCTTTTCGGCCAGACTTTCTGGTTCCAGTGTTTAGCTTTAGCACGGCTATCCCATTCACAAAGAAAACAGGGAAATTTTATGTAACCACCTTGCTGTCCAAGTATCACTGACATTACTGTAAGATCCCCACAAACTGTCCACTCGAATTCCTTGTACTTTCACTTATCCAAGATCAATGCCAAGTTACCATAAATTTCCTTCAAATGCACTGACTGACCAACGGGTATTGATGCGTAGTTATTCCCGTTGTATACGTTTTATACTTCTTTTCGAGGAATCAATAAACTCTCCAATTCTCAGCTGCATGTTGAACTTTGAACATGGACATTAAACCATTAATATCGGAACAATAGACTAACTCGCCATCTTGAGAAAAATAAGGCTCAAAATGTTTTTGTCTATTTCTATACCAAGCAAAGGAAGTTCCAGGTGTCAATAAATTCTTCTCTTGCAGTCTGGATCCTAGTAACTCAGCAGATTCTTTTGGGAGTCCCAAATCTCGGATCAGGTCATTTAATTCGGCTTGAGAAAAATGCTGAGGTCCACTGGAGTCGCCTACTTGAAACTCGTCACTAGAATTTTCTTCTAATTCACTTTCTGATGATGGTAAATCGTCTAGACTTTGGGGTGCTGGTGGTGTAGGAATGCCAGGTCCGTGAGGGACCGGACGGAGTGCCGAATTCATGTTTGGGTAGCAAATTTCTTTTTTATTTTTGGCACTATACCCTTGCACATTGCACGAACAAAAGTAGCAGTCATCGCTGTGGCTTCGAGGCTCTCTCCAGATCATGGGAACACCAAAACGAAGAGATTTAACTTTACCTATTGACCACATTCTAAGTCCTACAACACTTTGCTTTACTTACTTACCTTTTTAACAAAATCAGTAATATTTCTTTGTTGTTTTTTCACTACAAATTCACCACAAATATAGAAAAAACTGTCAGAAGAATTTACACAATCTCTTGAAGTCATTTTTGAAACACGTAACAAAAGTTTGAACAGAAATAAATAAATGAAAGGGCATGGAAAAAAAATTATTCGCAGACCTCTGTTATTTATGTTTTTAATGAAGCGTTATACTTCAATAGTAAGACCAAAAATTACACTAATAACTTGCTTTTGCACTCGAAGGACTTTAGTAGTACCTACAGTACTGCCCCATAGTGGGATGTCAAATTTCAGTCTAGATATAAACACTCCGTAGTAGGGTAAATCGAGGAGAGATGGACCACCTTTTGAAAAACTTTCAGTAAGTTCTTTATTTATATAAATTAAACTCTGCACAAAACGTACAACGTAAACATCAACTTTGGTAATCTATTTGGCACAGTCTAAACAATAATGCGACGAAAAATTAAAATTCAAAAAAATCCATCTGTCCTAGAAGGCATAGGACAGAAGGACCATCGACTATAGGAGAGATGGCCCGTGCACTAATTAAGTTTCTTCTTCCCCTTTTGCATAATGGGGGCGGCACCACAGAGTTAGCAGGTGTTGATGTAGGAAGTGCAACCTTCGTGCAACCATCTAGAACACAGAATGCATCGTAACCAGTCCTCTTTTTTCTTTGTAAGGCGATAGTCTTCGAGACACCCGACGCATTGATTTTCGAGTAGTATTAGAAAGCTGCATATCTTTTGAAAGGCAATTGCTGTCGTCTTCAGTGTAGTGATGTAGCTTTTAAAAATAATTTAGAAATAATAACAAAGTCTATAATTTTCCTTAATCTGTTGGAGTAATTATTTTAAATAATTAAAAAGAAGGTTACCAAGAAAACAGCCGCAATTGTTGGTAAACCTGATCGATTTGACTTTGCTTGGCCTCTAAATTATCTCTCCTTTCTCTTCACCTTTTTGGCAGGATAAATTATATGCTTTATCATAGTTTACGCAAATTTGTATCTAAACCTAATGCAGGTTCGGCAAGGTTCTAACTGAGACCCTTTAGCTTTTTTTATTTATGAACATTACTTTTTAGTTAACTTAAACGCAACGCCCTCACATATGTTTGAAGAGCTATAAGAAGAGAAGGAATTTTTGGGGATAGTAAAAACTGGGTACAATTAAGTATGTGTTCTACATTACTATTTTTCACTAAGTTCAAAAGTATGAATATTTTATAGCACGACATGAATCTTAGTTCGCGCTCACACCATCTTACTTTGCTTAAAATATAAATATCCTGACCAAAGGCTAGGTAGACTGCACCACTTTAGTCAAGCATTTGCGCTGGGATCCCTCCGTATAAATTGTTGCACAAAACTCTAATATACTAAACACACCCTAGAAAGATTGGCTAGTTTCGCTACATGCAGTGACAGAACTCATGAGTAATACTTGCAGAGGTTCTCGTCTTTTGATGTAAAATTTCGACAATATATTTCTATGTCCATATATTCACTGTCATGGAGTTACAAAACAGGAAGTAGTTTTCTAGTAAATAAAAGCATGCGAATTTTTCTCGTCACAGCATATATGTACATATATATCTGCACGGCGCTTGAGTTCTTTTGGCGTACATAAGTGCGGAGGATGGTGGTGACGTATCGTGAACCACGAAATAAATTTGCACAAACTGGAGATGATGTGTACTGGGGAGGTAATGCGATGCCGTGTCCCGACAGTGCGCAGGCAAGCGGTTGTCGGTTTCAAGTTGTCCAACCCCACATATATCAAGGGACCTGTGTAAGTGACGGCAGTCGCTTCCTGAAAGCCATAAATGCAGACCACACCCCGCAACATGTGCTCAAATTTTGACTCATTAAGAGAAGTATAAACTTCAAGACAGTCGTACTTATAGTAGTTAGGATACACGACGACGATTCTCCGTAAAAGAGAAAATTAAATCGTTGAAGTTAACTTGATGGCAGAATTACTGAAACGTAGCCATCATATAGAGCAGGCGCCGTGTATTTCTGGAAATGCGGATACATTTAGAATTGAATTAAAGCAATCGATTAAGACAACAAAAGCGCGTAAACAAAAATCAAAATTTAAATTTTAGGAAAACTCAGATAGCAACATTTAAAGCTTCTATTTCGAGATTTTAACCACACGGATGTTTAAGAAATATTGTTTTAATATTGCTGGTTATATCATATCGTTTAGCAAATGCCCAAAAGTCCCAATTCTCAAAAATTCTGAATAATCAAAACTTTTTGAAATTTGTATGAAGAAACAAAGAACAATTTCAATTCACTGCCAATAAGCACTATTACCTAAACTAAATTGCTGTTGATTGTGAATTAAAATCGCCAATATCTGAAGGACAGAGATAATAACATTCCTAAGAAAGCAATTTTTCTGCCCATCAAAGGAGGTACGATATGTTTGCCAGTTCACCGAAAAACCAATTCGGAAAGTAATGGTCTTAACAGGAAACAAGATTCCACAAGAAGAAAACTTCCTAACAACTTTTATTTATTTATTATTAAGTCATGTTCCCCAAAACATTTTTTCTAGTTTATCCCATCATTTGTTAGATATGTCACCTCTGGAAGAAACTCTGTTGAAATTTTAAGTAAAACCGTCGTCTTACAGCAAAATTAGATTTCATAATTTAGCGAAGAAGTTTACAGAAAAAATACAAGGTAAATCAATAAGGAAGGAATTAAGTAAACTAATATTATTTAATCATCAATAAATTATACAACAACTACCGCAGTATATTATTTACTCCTAAAGACAACATACTATGTTGGATTGTTATGACAAGTCGTGAAGATCTTATGAAACTTGTACTAGATTTTTCCTACGTATTTTTATATGGCGTTGAAAGAAATTTTTTCTTTTCTCTCTTCTTAAACCTGACAACGAATGAAGTATATGTTACCAGTTAATCGTAAGTTTAGAAACTGTTTATAGGTCTAAGTTGTCCACAACTTTAATAAAAAAAACAATGCCATATAAAATACATAGGATAAAATCTAACATATACTACTAATTATCATTACAAATTGCAAGTGCTATTAAAATTTATTGATATCCTTAACTTTATTTATTTGAATATCCGCCATGGTACCGACGTCATTGATGACGCCTGTATTCCAATATGGCGCATTTCAATTGATGGCAGTTTTGAGTTCAATATCAGCACTCTATCATCTCTATGGTTACCACGCGTTAAACAGGCGATTTAGATTTTATGAACATTAATTATTTTCTTTCAAAATAAAATAATTAAACACAAGAAAATATGTTTTTTAAAACTAAATTAAAGGGAATTATACATATTTGACATTGGAAGTAACTGTGAAATGAGGAAAAATGTAGTGCGCGTCATCGCAAAGCGGTAAAAATTAACCTACCGTTGCGTTGGTTGACATCAGGTAAGTTACAGTTGACGAAGCCAAAAAATCAATTTACTTGCATTTGTGTAGTGCTCATAACGCAGATAACTTATATCTGAATGATTGTTTGACAGCTATTTCGACAACAGAACCCAGAAAAACTTTAGTATCATTACAGAAGAGGACTGTAAAATAACGGAAGTGATACGTTGGTACTTCAATTTAGTAGTGATGCGTTGACCGTTCAATTCATAGTTCAATTCGATAAAGTAGCGCTTTCTATTGTCGAATGAGTGTAGTAAGGTTTCGGATGTGGTAGCCGAAGCAATAATTGACATCATCAAGTTGTCATTTTAATGCGTTGTGTCTGTGACTTGTTTTAAATTTTAATATGAATATTCTTTAGTTTTATTAATTTAGACTTTGTATTCTTGGATTGGAGTCTTTGAGGTTATGTTTGTTGAATTCCTATGCTTTAATTGCCTCTACACAGATAAACATACGGAGTTGGATTTAACACCGTTTCAACACTTTTCCGGTGTTCCCTCGCGACCATCCGCTCAAGGAGCCTCCATTTAAGAGTTAAATATTTTACACCTCAACGGAAGAAACGTGGAGGCAATTTCATCCTAGAAACTGTGAATTTCCTCCAATAAGGAGGATGTTTCTCCTCTTACGAAGGTAAAACACACCGCTGGGGGGTTAATGGGAGCTACTGAAATCCATATCAGAGGTAACTACCTCCTTAATAGAGGAGATTACCACCGCCAAGGAGAGATTCTAACTCCATTTGAGAGTACACTCCCTCCTTGACAGACGAAAATGCCTCCGTTACGGAAACTATTGTTCCATCACGGTGCTATTGAAATCCATATCGGAGGTAACTTTTTCCGAAATAGAAGAAATTACCTCTTTTAGCCAGCGTTTCTAATTCCATATCAGAATTAATTGATTTCATAGCGAAGTTACTGGAAACCAAAACGAAGTCAATTTTTCTCATAATACATGAAATTACCTACATATTTCCATTACGAAACCAGTTATTCAATTTTGTATTTACATAGCACAGCCATCGGAAACACTCAATACCAACCAGCGAATGTCCACTTTAAAATAAAATTCTTTTCCTGCGAATACATATGCTGTCTACATGAAACAAGTTTCTTTCACATCTTATGAAATGTGCATGGAAGACTGTGCTTTTCAAAGAGAAAAAATCTCTATAGGAGAGGTATAAACAACAAAGCCGTTTTGTTTCTTAGAATGTTTTATTTTTGAAATAGTGAAATTGTAACAATCATATAATTCCAAAAGAGTTACATAAGTGTGGTTATTACTTTTTACACACGAATTGGCGACATTCTGGGGCTAGAGAGTAGATAATTATGTGTTAAATACATATACTAAATCAAAGGTCATTTTGAAATGAAGAGTTTATATTAAGGAAACACGAACACGACATATCCATAACGATAACATGTTGACTTACTACCTAGGAAACTAACACATTTAATAAGAAATTAAAGAACAAATAGGAAACTAAGTATGTGAACGTCCTTAATTAGGTAATAATAATTAAGTCAGGGTTATTTATTATATGGAACTAATATTAATATAATATTTTTTTACATTCTACATACTTAATTCAAACACACTATTACATTTTAATAATTTTCATAGGATAAATATCGTTTTCATACTATAAATGCAAACTGCAAGTAGTGTACAGAAAAAAAAAATATAAAGCACAAGCACGTATAACCAACAAGATGATATTCTGCTAAACATTTCACTTACTTGCTTTATCTACATCAAATTTGGTGATGTGCTGTCCTTCAACTTTCACTCACCTTTTGATATTCTGATACTTTATGCCTAAATATATATTATATTTCTTGTCTGCGGTTTCCGTTCATACACGATGTATATCTGTACATACAGAACTATACGTGTTATGGCTAAACAATAAAAGGAAGGGTTTCTGCTATTTGACGCCATTTTCAAGTGGCTCCCTCATACAACGTTTACGCATGTGTTCATCGACGACCATTAACCGAACTCCACTTTGGACAAAAAAAATTCCCGAAAGGATTATTTTTCTCCTGTTCGGTGTAAAACTGATGGAAATAAATACGCAACTAAAACTATGTATTGTATTCAAAAAAATAACTCCGATAAAAACGGAATATTACATGAATCGGATACATTTAACAGCGCCAGCGCTCAGTAGTTGAAATAAGAATAACCCTGATATGGAGAGAATATAATATGCATTGAATACATTTAACTGCGTTTGGGAGTTAGATATACAAATATCCGTGGCGGAAATAATAAGAAGGATGTTTTCTCCGTGTTGAAGTTAAAATATCACGGAGGACATTGTGAGCCTCCGTTTCGGTGGGGATTTTGTCCGAAAATGATAAAATGCCCACCGTTTTGTAGATATACAGCTCTTTTCTCTACATAAAGCCTTCCGAATCGGAGACTCTGTATTTCACTCCGCTATATTTTTACCTGTGATAGTTCTTCTTAATTATTTTATCTCCGATGAGGTGGAAAATATAAAAGTTACGAAAGTTATTTGAAAAAAGTTGGCAATGTACCGAAGGCCTAAAGCATTACTCAAAGTAATATTTACAAATTCTGTTGAAATTTCTCTGCCATTTGAGATACATGATTAAGAGACATATTTTATCAAGTATATTTTATATGATCTTATAAAAAGATTTTTATGATAATTAGCGACAAAAATATTTAAAAGAAAACTCCATCATATTTTTACAACTTATACACTTTTATATTTTGTATATAATTTCTTTGCATAAGTTTCTTTATTTCAGTAGTTACATATTACTGTGATATTACTATGACAATAATTGTATTATAGTATATAGTATAATGTGATCTAATATTATTTAGTAGTCAAACTACAAATTATCAGGAAAATAGTTTTTTGATTAACAATATACTAAGGTTGTATTCATTTTTATACATTGTAAGTGTTACTGGTACGTTATGTAAACACAATAAGGCTCGTAACATTTCCTATTTTCTTAATGTACCATAGAAGCGCGCATAGATATGTATATGAGAACCTTGTATATGAGACATGAAATAACAATAAAATTTCCAGCACTGCTTAACTGAAATGCATCCAACCTGCAGTATAAATATTTTACGACTGCATCTTCATAAATAGGAAATGAAACAATAGAGAACATATACGTGGACTGTTTTTATATACAACAGTAACAAAGTAAATATCCCTGTTTGCTAAAATATGCTTTTACATTGTTTAATTTAGTCTAATAAACAAAATGTTCAAGTCTTTCCTCCATTTAAAAGCTGCGCGCATTGTTTTTCTTTTCAATTAACTCAAGAAATACAATTTATAAAAGTAATACGAAATCTAAACCGTTTTTCTTATATTTTCAATGTTCTCTTCCCAGATAGTAGATCAGCCTTAACACCACGGAAGTCTTAAGCTAATGCATGCTAACATAGATACAAGGAAACATCGTGAGCGAATGGTTACGAACGACTCACAACTTCCCGCCTAAATTCAACGACTAGAAACCATGAATAATTTATCGCTACTAAGCTGGTACACTGCAAAGTTACATAGTTCAAATAATAGCGTAATGAGTCTATGGTAATGATATTAAATATGCGCTCGCTGTAGACGGAGAGAGTGTAGCTTAATGTGTTTAGAAGACTTTTGTGTTTCATCCTAATGGTATTAACAATTTACTAGGATTTGACGTACATATACGTAGCGAGGACTTGCAGATTGAATGAGGATATACCGACAAACGCTAATTACAACGCTTGTACTACAAAAGGTACTGCTTATTAAGCAAACTGTACCAGAAAATTTATGGAGAAGCTCAAGCGGTAGTCGTAATGAAACAAATTTTAATTTCCTTCTAGTAGCTGAATTTTAAGTTATATGTTTAGCTACTTTCTTATTGGCGGTGGATTACAGCAATGTATTCATTTTGTTGTAGGTATCAAATATAATCTGCACATCTAAAATTTTGATTATAGGGTAAACGATGAACATTTATCGCTGGTAGCTTAAGATAGGCACAACGACAACCAACTTTCACACAAAAGGCAAAAATGTATTCAAAGATCACTATACTCCCTGTATAAGAAAACTGTAAATGTGTTCTCTTTCACAACTCGTAGTTAGTAGTACTAGTTGAAGCATATTAGCAATAATCCGAATCAAACTGCTTAGATATCGATTAGAATCAGGCAGATATTTAATTTCAAATCTCCCAACGAGTGAGAGTAGTATATATTATACATAAATCGATGCGAAACTTAAAAACACTTTCTCAATACTTTAGTTAAGTACAGAGTGTTATATATGTATTATTGGCAGAGTCCCTAAAATTTACTATTTGGTTATAGAATAGTCTGATATAGTTTCTATAAAACCGAAAAACGAAGGAAAAAATATTGAAAAAAAAGTTCGTTTTTTCTTCTAGATCTATAAAAATAATATCAATTTTTTCCAATAGATTTTTTTTTTACAAATAAACTTCAACTCGGCAAAAGAAGCGTTAGCCTGTTTATTTAGTTCTTTCACATTTCTCCTGCCAAATCTATTATGCACGATGAATTTGGTCCAGCCTCTACAATGGAGATGCAGTGAACGTTTACTGCTGTAATTTCTAAATATCTTTGTGATGACTGACATTGCCGATCGTATAAACGAAGGAAGTTAATGCCAGGAGTTCCCATAATTCTGTCCATGAAGAAACGGTGAAGTGCAAAATACACTTATGCCCAAACATACAATGCCTGCAATTTGCCTTGTGATGAATGCACGGTATTTATTATACAGGGTTAGTAAAAAGTCCCGGAACGGTCGAATAACTTTGTTATTTGAAAATTATGATTTCTGAAATTTGGTATGGGGGTATAGTTAATATAAATGCATTTTATGCAATACAGTTAATATTTTTTTCACTTCCGGTTTAATCGGCAATACGTCCAATTTTTTTTTTTTAAATGGAAGGCCCAGATTTTTTTAACACTTTTGAATGCAAACTAAAAAACTACGTTCAGGAAGTATTAAGATGTTTATTTTTATTCACAAGAAAACAGTTAAAAAATTAAAAAAGTGTCCTAATACAGAAAAATCAAGATACCTGTCTATTCAGGTTGCGATTACAATAATTGTTCAAAATGCTCTCCATTTACAATTTGACAAAAATGTAAACGGTCAGTAAAATTTCTTATTGAATTTTGTATTTGTTCTGGAGTGATGCGATTGGCTTCTTGAACTATTCTCTCTTCCAATTGTTCAAGATTATGGGGAAGATTTTTGTACACTTGACATTTCATGTGACCCCAAAAGAAAAAATCTAATGGCGAAAGATCTGGCGAACGTGCTGGCCATTCGATTGCTCCTCTACGTCCGATCCAACGTCCCGGAAAAATTTCATTCAAACAGTCGCGGACATTATGGGCAAAATGGGGGGGAGCTCCATCTTGTTGAAACCAAAAATGTGCATTAGGGTGATCACCTATGTTTGCATTTGGAAAGAGGGCCGCAAGTGTTGGAACAACCTCATTTCGCAATAAATTTAAGTAGACGTTGCCAGTTAAATTTCCTCTTATAAAAAATGATCCTATGATGTTGTTTCCAACAATACCAGCCCAGACATTCACCTTTTGAGGAGGCTGTGTATGGACTTTTTCAATCCAATGCGAATTTTCAATTGACCAGTAGCGACAATTATGTCTGTTCACAGTGCCGTTGAGACAAAACGTTGCCTCATCTGAAAAAATGATGTGATCTAAAACATTAGGCTGCTGCTCGATCAATTCCGTCATTGTTTCGCAAAATTGTAGTCTACGATCTGGATCATCTTCAGTTAACTCATGGACGGGATACATTTTATAGGCCTTCATTCTTGCTGATTTAAGAATCGTATGAGCAGATTTTTGAGAGATCTCATGAATTTGACCTAATTCTGTTGTGGACACGTGATGATTTTCTTCCACTGTGAGTAACACATTCAAACTAGTTTTTTCATCTATTGCTGTTAATGGACGTCCCCTTCTAGGTAAATCCTTCACCTGACGAAAGACTTCAAACTTTTGAATTGTTCGGCATACCGTACTTTTACTAATGTGACGATCCGGATAAACAGTATTAAACAAAATACGAACCTCTTCAAAAGAACGTTGACGATCACCGTACCCATGCATCATTAATATCTCAATTCGTTCTGATTCAGTAAGTTTTTCTGCCATTTTCAAATGTGTCAATGTTTAAAATAAGTAAATTTATAGCGATGCGAAAGTTAAAACGCTTTTAAAATTGTCAAATGTGCAAATAGAATGCAAACACTAAACAACAACTTTTTTCAAAGGTACCTTGATTTTTCTGTATTAGGACACTTTTTTAATTTTTTAACTGTTTTCTTGTGAATAAAAATAAACATCTTAATACTTCCTGAACGTAGTTTTTTATTTTGCATTCAAAAGTGTTAAAAAAATCTGGGCGTTCCATTTAAAAAAAAAAAGTTAGACGTATTGCCGATTAAACCGGAAGTGAAAAAAATATTAACTGTATTGCATAAAATGCATTTATATTAACTATACCCCCATACCAAATTTCAGAAATCATAATTTTCAAATAGTAACAAAGTTATTCGACCGTTCCGGGACTCTTTACTAACCCTGTATAGTACTATGGTATCTATTGATATTACACCAAAGATTATTGAATATTGTTATGTAAATGTATATTAGTTGCCGTACTAATATATGTATGTTTTGATATCTAATATGAATTAATGACCAACTACGAATATATACCTCTCTAGATGTTACAATGCATAGCGCTGAGTCTGTGTTATCTTTAGGTATTGATAACAGTGTATATTTACGTGTATGTGTCTCAAGAAGTTAGCGCCGAATGTACTGTATAAAATCTCCACAATTCATACAAAGTTACGGTGATCCAGGACTCGATAACAACGGCAACAACTATACAACAAACAATCCGGATTTATGTGTCTACTTTATTATACTCAAGGTAGATTCTCACGTCTGAAAAATATTGCTCTCCACTGAATTGTACTGAGAACACGCGGCAGTAGTAGTAAACTACGTTTTAGATAAAGAAAAAAATGCGAGACACGGACACGTATAATTTACAATTTTATTTTTGTTTATTTCTTCTTTTCCGTTCTCTTTTCTTGTCTTCGTCTCTTTCTCTGTTCTAAGTTTCGCGTAGTCTTTAAGGAAGATATTCCATTTTCGGATATGAGATTTCGACGAAAGTTATTGTCGTCGTACAGACAAAGGGACTGTTTTTACGCAGATAATATCACCGTTGTACAGAGAGAACATTGCAGACACGATGGGATGGGAAGACGCTACACACGTGAAACAATTATATGTGCCTCTTGTAGGGTACGTTGGTTAGATGGGAGAACGAGGATAGTCCCGTGTATTTGTTCCGGCAATTTTCGTTTTGTGGGATACGTACCACGCTATTCGTTTCGCCTCGTTTAATCCCGCACCACCACGTTCAGAGACCATCAAACACTGCCCAATGAATTAAGTTGACACTTACTTTGTGAAAGGGACTACATTATATATTCATTGTTTCATAATTGAACTGATATATCATTTCTACACCGTGAAGTACCTCTCTATTTACCTATAAAACGTCATACTAATTGTTCGTAACATGTACCATATATCCACGTAGTAATATACAAATAAATGCTTATCAATTATTTTCCTTCGTACAGTTAAATATAGAGTTGTACTTAATCCTAGTATATCCTTAATGTGTGGTGATGAAAGACTGATGGCTTCCTTTTCAAAGAACAGAAAGTGTAATGTAAAACTTGAACAATGAAGTAATAGGAAGAAGATATTAACAAAACCGCTTTAAGTGCCTGTGTTTCTTCAAACAAAGTATCTGTACGACCCTAAATGGTGCAATATGGAAAGTAGACAAAAAGCAAAAGTTAACCCAAACTTGCAGGCCTACTAAATTTCTGATTTTTTATAAAAATATTTTGTTACCTCCACTCTGAAACATTTAACATATGTAAATATACTTTTATAATTAAAATGAATGGAAGTATTCTTATTTACGAGTGATAAATTGTTTGAAAAACGTAAATATAGCTAAACAATTCTAAATTCTATGCATGCTCCCTAGTATGAGTAAGCAAATAGTTACGGAATAGCAATAGTAGCACAGCAGATCCACAATGCCCTAATCTCAGCATATTATATCAATTGTCTACTAAATAACACAGCGATACACCATGGTGCAACCAAAACCTTAGCTTCCTAAGGAAACCACTCCAAACTTTGTTTAATCACCCTAAACCATTAGGCAACTGGAATCGATGTCTTGGAGTACAGCAAAGAGATTAGGGGATTCAAGAGGGTCATGGAGGAAGATCTATCCGACATTAGAAAACGCACCTGACACCAAAAGATGGCCCATTCACGGTCCCGGGAAAGGCAACACTAGATTTGTTTTGCACAGAGTTACTTTCGAAGATGTCAAGTGGTGAATAATCTCTCTGAATAGGACGTTATTACCTGCAGTATCTGACATCTTACGACGATTGACTGAGAAATAGGGAAGAAAGTGGCAACCTTCAATACGGTCAGCTGGGCGACTAAATCGCACAAACCATATAAATCCCAGGTAAATGAATGGTGTACTTTAAACGCTCTTACAATAGGAAAGCACAATACTAGTCCTTCCGCTTGATAAAAATTTTCAGAGCTCCTCTTCATTGGAACTAAGAGAGTGACATCGATTACTGAAACAGAGAAACCTGAATTCTTCCCCTCTTCCAATTAGCTCTATTGACAAGAAATCATTCTTCCAGATAGATCTCTTGACGTGCACCAATATCTATATTAAGCTAGCAAATACACTACCTAACCTGATCTCAAGGATATCGAAGTTACTGGAATGGGATGGCAACAGTATATTATATAGATATAGCAGGGTCATTTAATGATGTAATTCCCTTATTTCTATGCAAAGCGGCATAGCGTGATATGTGGAACCGATCACAGCAGATCAAATGACAATTAGATTCACAAACTAGTATTTAATAATGATCTTCAACAAAGTCTGGTTCAGGTTATTCCTATTACTGTGAATTCTATCTGTAGACGACGTTTTGGCAACCACTGAAATGTTTGAGGCTGATATACCGGCTAACGCCGGTGATTAAGCTCTGCTGGACTCTCATAGTATCATTTACCAGGAATATGAAGCTAGTACAATTAATACAACTTACTACACAAGGAAGTCACTTTCATACCGAAAGTAGGGAAGAAAGATACTATACATCCGAAATCTCAAAGATCTGTCAGCCTAACATCATTCCTTCTGAAAACAGTGGAAAAGGCGGTAGATAATTATATCAGGACAGATATGGAGTGCCATTGCACTCCTGTCAGCACTCCTACCAAATGGGCAAATCCACCGAGACTGCATTAGTGGAATTAACAGATCAAATCCGGGATGCACTAACGAACAAGAATACTGTAGTGTGCCCCTTTCTAGATATAGAGGGCGCTCCGTACCAGGCTGTCAAGAAAGAATTAATTGAAAGAGCCGTGGACGGCGCGGCGTACAGATAGTTGTCGCAGCTGCTTTATACTAGGTCAGTGGAATCGGAGGTGGGAAACGAAACCATCCCGATTAGTACGACCAGAGAATATCCACAAGGGGGAGTTACTTACCGACTCATGTGAAGTTTAACAGTGGATGAACTCCTATGCAGTCTGACTGATCTAGACATATCTTGTCAAAGGTATGCTGATGATATAGTCGTATATGCAAGAGGAAAGTTTGAGAATACCCTCTGTGACATAGTTCAAAGAGGACTCAATATTACATTATTATTAAAATTGGTGCCAATCAGTTACCTCACTAAGACTACCTTAATAGCATTCACAAGAAAAAGAAAACCCAGTCTCAAGACCATAAAAGTAGATAGGCAACACATAGACTGGAGGAAGTAGGTGAAATATCTAGGGCTTATCCTGAATAATAAGCTTTTGTAGAATAAGCATGACCTTAAAGCAACTAACAAGGCAGAAAGAAGGCGCTAATGGTTTGTAGAAACTTTGCAGATAGTAACTGGGGATACAACCTACAAAATACGGCTTTGGATGTTTACAGCAATAATGATCACTTTTGAACCAGTGGCTTGGAGCAAAAGAACTAGTCTGTCCATCACAAGAGCTAATTTCACCAAAGTGCAAAGATTAGCATGTGTCTGCATATTTGGGGCAATGAGAACGTGTCCAACAGCAGCTGTGGAAGTGGTACTAAATCTTGCTCCTCTATTTTGGTGGAGAGCATGGCCAAAAGCACCACACGCAGAATGATCAGGGCAGAAATGGTTAGGCATAGGCCTCAGCCTCCCGAAGGTGACTAAACTTGGGACATGCCCCGAAACAACATACCAAGGAAGTTTTTTTCTTTCCTTAACCCGTTTCTTTAGTTATAACTATATCTCTAACCATTGCTTCTAGAATTTGCCAGTATTTAAGAGGTTCTAACACTTCCTGATGATATATTTAAGAGTAAATTTATCAGTTTCCTCCTTAGGTGCCAGGTAGGCACAAAAACTGCTTGTTCAAGTAAAACATGCACCAAGTCTCCGCATGTGTTCTTAAAAACCATGGTGCTATATGTCTTATTAACCTTGTTGTTTTTTCGGCTGCACCGTTATCCCTTGCCCAATACGTCTGCTGACTTTGCATGATATTCCTGCTCGCACTAATTTTAAATAAGTGACGCTTTTTGCAAAAACTGAAATCACCTTCTAAGCTCTATTTGTTAACATTTTGTACACTATGTTCGTCACTTGTAACTACACTAAAATGCGTATGTTATGACTGATTGCGCTTTTTATTTTATCATAATTTGGTCTATACGTCTTCGGCATAAGCTTCCTATTCTGCGTAATGCCCTAGAAACTATGCGGTTGCGGCCTTTCCTGTTTTCGTCGAAGTGGATCCTAAAATACTTGACTTTGTTTTGAACTAATACCGCATTTAATTGTAGTTCCGTGTAGGTCTTTGTATGCTGTATATACATATATGTTTGGCGGCGTGTTCTTAAGAACTTGCTGTTTGTTCTATTCCTATTATTCACCCGAATTTTAATCAGAATTATTACATTACGTATTCTTTGGGAGTATTGCGGTGTTCTTCAGTTACCGCATTCATATTACTATTTATACAAATGCAAAACACGTGCAATGTAAGTCAAAGGACTAATAAAGCAACCATGTTAACGCAGATACGTCTGTACATATAAATTAACTCTGAGGTATATAAATGTGAAATGTAAATTATTATAACTAACTCATAATTCCTTTTCATTTTTTTTCATTAAAGCTGTTACGACGTCTGCTATACTCTACTGAAAAACTTACCCAATAATCATAAAGCAAATTTAATAATGGCCTATAATGGTATGTGGTTAAACAATGAAGATGTTGATGTTCTTAAAGATGTATTAGTAGTGCCTATTCTTAAACCAAATAAAGATGCCTCAGATGTGAACTCTTACCGACCTATAGCTCTGATGCCTTGCATATCTAAAGTATACCAACGAATGATTAAGAACAGGCTAGACTGGTGGTTGGAAACCGAAAACATACTTCCCAGCCATCAGTTTGGTTTTAGGAAAGGGAGAGGTACAATAGACGCTTTAACAAGTCTTGTCTCATCTGTACAAATTGCGGTCTCGCAGGGGGAGTCTGTTGGGAGTATCTTTCTGGATATCGCAGGGGCATATAATGGAGTAGACTTGAATATATTAGAATCCAAATTAAACAACATTGGACTTCCACACCAAGCATCACGTAGAATAACAGATCTCTACCGAAATATTAAGATATTTGTCAGAACAGGTAAGAATAAAAGAGTTGGGCCAAGAACTCTATCACATGGATTATTACAAGTCCTGTACTGTTTAATATAGACACTAGTGATGTTCACTTTATATTTAGTCCGAAAGTCAAAGTTATCCAATATGCTGATGATTTTTGCGTTTGTATCAGCGACAAAAACATAAACCAACTTACCACTGATCTTTCTGAGACAGTACAATCTATCAAAAACTGGCTATTTTATAATGCACTAGATCTTTCACCTGAGAAGACCAACGTAATGTTTTTCTCACGTTCCAAAAATATACCAAGGGATAGTATAAATGCTTGCCAACTATAACTTTGCTATACCGCAGCAAATTAAATATTTGGGTTTTATCCTGGACAACAAATTAAAATGGAGTGGTCATATAAATAACGTGCTTGCGAAATGTGAGAAAGCACTGAATATATTACGCACAATTATTAAAGTTCGATGGGGTGCAGATTTTTCGATCTCTATGAACGTCTACAAGGCATATATTAGGTCGGTGATCGATTATGGGTGTATACTTTATAGCACCGCTACAACCAAAAATTTGCATAGGCTCGACATTATACAAAACAAAGCTCTTCGAATATGCGTCGGTGCAATGAGATCTACACCAGTCGTGGCGCTACAAATTGAGGTAGATGAACCACCTCTAACGCTTCGGAGACAAATGTTGGCCGTAAAATATATCACAAAAGCAAAGATTATGGGTTTGAGTTCCATTCTACGAAATTTATCAACACTAAACGTATTGGATCTGACTGCGGTATACTGGCAAAGGAAAAAGTCACCTTTGTTATGCGAAGCATTTCGTTATTCAGTAAATTTTGATGCACGTTTATATAAAGCCGAAGATATGCCTGTAACATACCTAGGGTCTATAAAACCATGTTCTACTATATTTCCACCATATACAGGACAACCTGAACACGATTCTCAAGTTTGTAGTCAAATTTTATCTCAATACCAACAAGATCTAGTTACTTTTACTGACGGTGTGGGGGTGCCTTCCGCGTTGTAAACACTGGACCATATAAGTTATTTGAACTAGATTCAGATGCATCTATATTTACGGTAGAGGCTGTTGCAATATTAGAAGCATTACGTTATTGTGCCAATACAAATTTTAAACGTATAGTTATTATGTCCGATTCCGCAAGTGTCCTACAATCTCTCTCTCAGAATCCGTTAACAAAAAATAAAACATCATGCATAGTCAAAGATATTATTAACCTAGTTAGTAAGTTGCGTCGCGGGAAGATCTCCATTATTTTCTACTGGGTTAAAGGTCACTCTGGGATCCCATACAATGAAACTGTTGATAGACTCGCTAAGATGAGTTGCACGGAAGGACCTTTATATAGAGCTTGTCTTGGTGAAAAAGACGTATTTAACATGGTTAAGAGGGATTTACTGTATCGAAATTGAGAGGATCTGTGGAAAGCGGGTAACAATGAGAAAATGACGCAATATGCGTACATACACCAATCAGTATACAGTAGACCATGGTATTATTCTCATGATAAAATATCACGCTTTTATCGCACTACCATTGCTCGAATCAAATTTGGACATGGTCAGCACCCGTCACACTTATACAGGCTCCATATTATTGAGTCCCCAAGATGTCGATGCGGGCATGAGATGTGTGACCTTAACCATATATTACTCAACTGCCCCTTACAGAAAGATGTTATCAATACTCTTATGAATCAGCTGATTTTAGAGAGAGCATAATAACTCTAATGTGTTACACTAATAAACGTATCTGCGATCTAGTCATAAGTACTCTTGTTAAAATGAATGTACAAATATAGAGGGTTAAGTAACTCAACCTTTGTGGGGTTAACCTTTTTCCCGTTGGCCGTAATCTTGTGTTGATACAAACGTTAGTCATCCCGATAGGCCCCGGGATGTGAAATGTGTGTCCACGTCTGTTTCCCTAATTAGTTACTTTAACCTAGTGGTAAACTTAATCTTTAATATAATTAATACCGTTATTGTCTATACTAGGTATATCTTGCCCGTCTAATGCAGTGACTAAGCCTTATTGAGGCACATGGACTGTGATCCCGAGATGCCAAATTAATAATAAAAAAAAGAAACATTAATGTGCTTGTACCCACCTTAGCAACACTAAAGCTCTATGCTCTGATATTCTTTATAACCTAAACTGTAGTGACACAGGAGTAAACTGAATATACGGAAATAATAGGCCTTATGCGCACGGCAAAGTGTATTCAGACTTGTGATATACGGAAATGTATAATCTCTGTACAGCACAAATCTAAATGGCTTTACCTACCAGTAATAGGTTTTTTATTTATAAATGGTTTTAGTAATGTGATATTTACCTACACTATCGGCAGCATAAAATAGTAAAAGGAGTAAAAAGCATGATATTTACCGAAAATAATTTCTGCAGCTCTAGAAAATTAAAATGTTGAGATGCATTTGCAATAACTAGTGTAACAAAACTACGGACATATAAACATGATGTATGTATAACCGTATGGGAAATATTTTATTATTAGTTTTAAAAGAATGTACAGTATGTACGTAAAATAATAACTAATAATGAAACAAGTTTTATTTGTGGAGTATAGGCCTTAATTAAAAACGTTACGTAGGCATAGGCAGCAATCAGTAATTAAAAAATAATAAATTTTGGATAAGTTTTCAATATCTGTGTTGTCGTTAATACTGTTCATCTCTTTTCTTTTATGTGGATCATTTCCAATATACATCTTGCATAGCACTTGATAATTTTTTTTATTACTGATATTAAATTTATGTTTTAAGTTGTTTTCATGTTTTTTTTTGTTGTACAATTTATGACCCTTTATTCTATTTTTCAGATATTGTTTTGCTTGACCTATACATATGCTACTCCAACCAATACATGGAATGCTAGACCACATAGGTATTTCTTCAAAAAGTGTTTTTGATTTTACTTAGGAATGAACAAGTTTTATATAATTGTAATGGGCAAGTGTTATGTTTTGAGATCTGAGTGGCTATTTTAATTTTTCAGATAATCAAACAACGCATGGTAAAGGAACATATTTAACTTTTTACAGGCCTCTTGATCACCGGTAGAAAGAGAAGCCTGATGATGGGTGTTGTACATTCTATGTAATCTTTGACTTATGATTCTTTTTATTTTTTTTTTAATATTTGAGGTCTGTATTTAAATTAAGGCTTGTGAGTTTGATTCCTGTACCAAATAGACCAATCACAACATATTCTTCTTATGGTATCTGCGTTACTAAGATAAAAAATTGGTATATCTAGCAGAAGAAGTAGGTTTACTGTACCAACGTGTCTTGATAGTGTTATTATCCTTAATTGTAGGCGAAATTTATTTATTTGGAATGTGGCTGGTTATTAAAATAAAAGATTTAAATTTTTTTACGTTTCGGCTTCTTTATTCATTAATTAAGCCTTCTTCAGAACTGTGATAAGAGAACAATTATAAAATATTTAATATTCAAGGACAATATATATATAAATTATTAAAATAAAAAAAAAATTATTACCTGAATGTATACGTTATCGCGCAAAGGGTCAAAACACAAACAAACTAACAATAACAAATTTTTTTTTTATACATGTTAAAAGAATTGTAAACGACGAATTAAATTAAACATTATAGACAAACAAAACGTATACCTTTACAATTGTAAATGAAATCACTATCACAAAGCAAGTGCAACAAGGTCATGGTATCAAAAAACTGGGCAAGGTCAAAATATATGAAGCAAAAGAGTATGTTAGTATACAAGGTATTAGTTTAAAGTTGTTATTAAGGGGGAATAAATTTTTGATAAAAATGCAACGTCAGTCCGATCGTTTATACTATTTTGGTTTTTTTTAATGAAAATCATTTCTAAAATGTTTCGTTTGTAGTAATTACTTTCTTTTGTTAAAATTTTAGTGTTGGGAAAATTAAAACAATGTTGAAATTTAGCTTCGTGTTTTTTAAGGGCAGTTACATTATTTGAGGATTTGTGATTTGCGATTCTATTTTTTAAATATTGTTTGGTTTGTCCAATGTAGACACTATTGCAATTATTATATGGAATAGAATAAATTAAGTTGGAATTTTGAAAAATAGGGGTTTTGGGTTTAAGTTTAGTGAAACATGAATTTAAGTTATTGATATTTGTATAGGCTACTTTTATTTGATGATGACTAAGTATAGAACTGATTTTTTCTGATAAATTTTGAATATAAGGAATTGTGAGAAAGTTTTTATTGTTGTTTTGAAGTGTAAGTTTATGATTAGTTTTAGATGTATTATAAAATTTATGTAAACGATGTTTAATGATTTTGTTAATAAATTGTAGTGGATAATTATTATTGATTAAGATGGTTTTGATTTTATTTAAAATTATTTGTCTGCTTTCGGGACATGTTAGATGTATTCCCCGATCAATTAAAGCAATTACTACATTTTTTTTATGGTTAAGTGGTACACTTGCGTTAAAATTGAGATACCTACCACTAGAAATTGATTTACTATACCATGTTGTTGTTAAATGATTATTGTGTCTAGTTATTGTAACGTCTAAGAAATTTAGTTGATTTTTGTCTTCCATCTCTAAAGTAAATTGTAATTTACTGTGATAACTATTGAAAAGCGCTAAGGTCGACTGAATATTGTTTGACGGCAAGATTAATAGACAGTCATCAACATATCTTTTGTAAAGTTTAATATTAAAATTTAGTTTTTTTATGATGGTTTCTTCAAGATCTTCGAGAATAAGTTGTGCAATGACACTAGAGATAGGTGCACCCATAGCTAGTCCATCAATTTGTTTGTAAAAGGTGTTTTCATATTGAAAATATGTTGATGTTAGTGTAATCTCTACCGCATGTAGGAAATCGTTTAATGGTAAATTTGTGTGATTTTTGAGATTAATCCATTTTTTTGTAATGATTTTTTTAACCAAATCTATGGGGATGTTAGTGTACATGGAAATTACATCAAAGGAACAAAGTCTTTCATCAGTATTTAGTTTTATTTTTTTTACACAGGGGATTAATTGAAAGGAATTTTTTAAATAATAATTATTGTTGTTAATTACTTTAGTAATGGATTCTGATAAAAACTTTGAAAGATTATAAAAGGGACTTTGAATACAAGACACAATTGGTCGGAGTGGCATATTATTTTTATGTAGTTTAGGTAGGCCGTATATTTTAGGGGGTAAAGCATTATATATCTTAAGTTTTTTGGCAGTTTGTGGAGAGATAAAGTTTTTATTTTCCCAACTGGTTATGAGATCATTATTGAGTTTTTGATATTGATTGGTTGGATCTTTTTTAAGTAATTTATAAGTTGTAGTGTCGCCCAAATTATCAAGCATTTTAGTGTGATAATCAGTTCTATTTAAAATGACAGTTTTATTACATTTATCTGGTTTTAAAATAACGATTTGGGGGTTTTTATTGATAAATGATTTTGTTTTTTTGACGTTTTGGTGGAGAATTTTAGAATGTATGTTTTCAATTTTATTAGAGTTTGAGTTTACATGGTTTATAATTTGGTTACAAATTTTATTTCGAACTAAATTTTTATTATCATCGTTTTTTATTTGTTGAATTCCAGATTCAATGTTAGCTAACAGGTTTTCAATAGGTAATTTATCTTTTTTAGTGTATTCTAATGCGAAGTTAGGGCCTAGACTTAAAGTATTAGCTATATTATTTGGTATATAAGTGTTAGAATGATTTTCGATCCATCTATCGTTACCTAAATTTTCAAGTTTTAATTTATTGCTAAGTTTTGAAAATTTCTTAATAAGTGTATTTTTAGTATTATGAAAATGGAGCTTACATTTTGATAGTATGAAATTAATAATTTTAGTGTAATTAATAGGGGACAACTTGCTTTGTAATTTACATTTGAGATTTGTGATAATATTTTTTAAATGTTTTTGATATTTAATACAATCAGTAATTAGATAATTTAATGTGACATGTTTAAAAGATTCGATTTTATTATGAAATTTAGTTTTTAGAAATTGATTATTGAAAATTATATGTGAAGTTTTAAAATTTAAAAAAGACGGGGTTAAATTGTAGTGTTTACACTTAAGTAGAAATGTGTGTTTATTGGAACAGCAATTAAGTTGTTTGTGGAATTTAAGTAAATTACTACTTATCTTGCTGATTTGTGATCCAAATTCTTCGTTGATGTTCTTGAACGTTGTTACCATTTTTTTAAATAATAGAATCGCAAATCACAAATCCTCAAATAATGTAACTGCCCTTAAAAAACACGAAGCTAAATTTCAACATTGTTTTAATTTTCCCAACACTAACATTTTAACAAAAGAAAGTAATTACTACAAACGAAACATTTTAGAAATGATTTTCATTAAAAAAAACCAAAATAGTATAAACGATCGGACTGACGTTGCATTTTTATCAAAAATTTATTCCCCCTTAATAACAACTTTAAACTAATACCTTGTATACTAACATACTCTTTTGCTTCATATATTTTGACCTTGCCCAGTTTTTTGATACCATGACCTTGTTGCACTTGCTTTGTGATAGTGATTTCATTTACAATTGTAAAGGTATACGTTTTGTTTGTCTATAATGTTTAATTTAATTCGTCGTTTACAATTCTTTTAACATGTATAAAAAAAAAATTTGTTATTGTTAGTTTGTTTGTGTTTTGACCCTTTGCGCGATAACGTATACATTCAGGTAATAATTTTTTTTTTATTTTAATAATTTATATATATATTGTCCTTGAATATTAAATATTTTATAATTGTTCTCTTATCACAGTTCTGAAGAAGGCTTAATTAATGAATAAAGAAGCCGAAACGTAAAAAAATTTAAATCTTTTATTTTAATAACCAGCCACATTCCAAATAAATAAATTTCGCCTACAATATACCACTTCTGGCTAAATAAAACTTCTCCCTATTATATTACTCACCATGGATGAAAAAATGGTAACAACGTTCAAGAACATCAACGAAGAATTTGGATCACAAATCAGCAAGATAAGTAGTAATTTACTTAAATTCCACAAACAACTTAATTGCTGTTCCAATAAACACACATTTCTACTTAAGTGTAAACACTACAATTTAACCCCGTCTTTTTTAAATTTTAAAACTTCACATATAATTTTCAATAATCAATTTCTAAAAACTAAATTTCATAATAAAATCGAATCTTTTAAACATGTCACATTAAATTATCTAATTACTGATTGTATTAAATATCAAAAACATTTAAAAAATATTATCACAAATCTCAAATGTAAATTACAAAGCAAGTTGTCCCCTATTAATTACACTAAAATTATTAATTTCATACTATCAAAATGTAAGCTCCATTTTCATAATACTAAAAATACACTTATTAAGAAATTTTCAAAACTTAGCAATAAATTAAAACTTGAAAATTTAGGTAACGATAGATGGATCGAAAATCATTCTAACACTTATATACCAAATAATATAGCTAATACTTTAAGTCTAGGCCCTAACTTCGCATTAGAATACACTAAAAAAGATAAATTACCTATTGAAAACCTGTTAGCTAACATTGAATCTGGAATTCAACAAATAAAAAACGATGATAATAAAAATTTAGTTCGAAATAAAATTTGTAACCAAATTATAAACCATGTAAACTCAAACTCTAATAAAATTGAAAACATACATTCTAAAATTCTCCACCAAAACGTCAAAAAAACAAAATCATTTATCAATAAAAACCCCCAAATCGTTATTTTAAAACCAGATAAATGTAATAAAACTGTCATTTTAAATAGAACTGATTATCACACTAAAATGCTTGATAATTTGGGCGACACTACAACTTATAAATTACTTAAAAAAGATCCAACCAATCAATATCAAAAACTCAATAATGATCTCATAACCAGTTGGGAAAATAAAAACTTTATCTCTCCACAAACTGCCAAAAAACTTAAGATATATAATGCTTTACCCCCTAAAATATACGGCCTACCTAAACTACATAAAAATAATATGCCACTCCGACCAATTGTGTCTTGTATTCAAAGTCCCTTTTATAATCTTTCAAAGTTTTTATCAGAATCCATTACTAAAGTAATTAACAACAATAATTATTATTTAAAAAATTCCTTTCAATTAATCCCCTGTGTAAAAAAAATAAAACTAAATACTGATGAAAGACTTTGTTCCTTTGATGTAATTTCCATGTACACTAACATCCCCATAGATTTGGTTAAAAAAATCATTACAAAAAAATGGATTAATCTCAAAAATCACACAAATTTACCATTAAACGATTTCCTACATGCGGTAGAGATTACACTAACATCAACATATTTTCAATATGAAAACACCTTTTACAAACAAATTGATGGACTAGCTATGGGTGCACCTATCTCTAGTGTCATTGCACAACTTATTCTCGAAGATCTTGAAGAAACCATCATAAAAAAACTAAATTTTAATATTAAACTTTACAAAAGATATGTTGATGACTGTCTATTAATCTTGCCGTCAAACAATATTCAGTCGACCTTAGCGCTTTTCAATAGTTATCACAGTAAATTACAATTTACTTTAGAGATGGAAGACAAAAATCAACTAAATTTCTTAGACGTTACAATAACTAGACACAATAATCATTTAACAACAACATGGTATAGTAAATCAATTTCTAGTGGTAGGTATCTCAATTTTAACGCAAGTGTACCACTTAACCATAAAAAAAATGTAGTAATTGCTTTAATTGATCGGGGAATACATCTAACATGTCCCGAAAGCAGACAAATAATTTTAAATAAAATCAAAACCATCTTAATCAATAATAATTATCCACTACAATTTATTAACAAAATCATTAAACATCGTTTACATAAATTTTATAATACATCTAAAACTAATCATAAACTTACACTTCAAAACAACAATAAAAACTTTCTCACAATTCCTTATATTCAAAATTTATCAGAAAAAATCAGTTCTATACTTAGTCATCATCAAATAAAAGTAGCCTATACAAATATCAATAACTTAAATTCATGTTTCACTAAACTTAAACCCAAAACCCCTATTTTTCAAAATTCCAACTTAATTTATTCTATTCCATGTAATAATTGCAATAGTGTCTACATTGGACAAACCAAACAATATTTAAAAAATAGAATCGCAAATCACAAATCCTCAAATAATGTAACTGCCCTTAAAAAACACGAAGCTAAATTTCAACATTGTTTTAATTTTCCCAACACTAAAATTTTAACAAAAGAAAGTAATTACTACAAACGAAACATTTTAGAAATGATTTTCATTAAAAAAAACCAAAATAGTATAAACGATCGGACTGACGTTGCATTTTTATCAAAAATTTATTCCCCCTTAATAACAACTTTAAACTAATACCTTGTATACTAACATACTCTTTTGCTTCATATATTTTGACCTTGCCCAGTTTTTTGATACCATGACCTTGTTGCACTTGCTTTGTGATAGTGATTTCATTTACAATTGTAAAGGTATACGTTTTGTTTGTCTATAATGTTTAATTTAATTCGTCGTTTACAATTCTTTTAACATGTATAAAAAAAAAATTTGTTATTGTTAGTTTGTTTGTGTTTTGACCCTTTGCGCGATAACGTATACATTCAGGTAATAATTTTTTTTTTATTTTAATAATTTATATATATATTGTCCTTGAATATTAAATATTTTATAATTGTTCTCTTATCACAGTTCTGAAGAAGGCTTAATTAATGAATAAAGAAGCCGAAACGTAAAAAAATTTAAATCTTTTATTTTAATAACCAGCCACATTCCAAATAAATAAATTTCGCCTACAATATACCACTTCTGGCTAAATAAAACTTCTCCCTATTATATTATCCTTAATGAGCCAAAGAAGTTGTCTAGCAAATTTAAAATGGTATTCCTTTTAATTTCTAAGATGAAGTTTAATTAATGTTGATATTGATTGAATTGATCAGACAATCTGGAACATACCTCTTATATAATTAGGGTTCAGAATTCAAATCAGGGATGACACTCTCCTCTAGATCTTCCATGACCAATTGGGCTATGACATTGAAGATTGGTGCGCCTATGGCGACATCACTTACTTCTTTGTAAAATTTGTCAGTACATTAGAAATATGTAAAAGGCAGTATCAATACCACAGCACTGAGGAATTCCACTAGAGGTAAGTGAGTGTGAATTGTTAATTTATCCCTGTTGTTCTCTACAGCTTCCTTGGCTAGGTCTATTGGCACATTCGTGTACAATGAACATCATCCTCGTTAATGTTTATGGTTTTTTAAACTATTTTTTGACTCTGTCGAGTTTTCTAAACGAAATCCGTTTTGATTGAAAATTGTTTAAACTGAATTTGCAAAGAATGTTGAAAGTTCATTATAGAGCATTGTTAACAAGACATTATGGGTCTCATTGGAATATTTGGATTATGCCGTTTTGCTAAACCATCAATTTTTACAGGTCGCCATTGTTTATCTTTAAGTTTTTAACTACGTGTGGTGAGATTAAATTTAAGTTGTTCGACTTGTCAATTAACTTATCGTTTATTATCTGTAAAGTAGATGTGGGACCTGTTTCTAATTCTTTATGTATTACATGGGCGTAAATCATACAACAACCTTACTGCATTGAGGAAACATAAAAACAACTGAAGACATAAATTTAATTTCAACAATACAAAAATTTTCTACTAACGAAGTACTATTCAGGATGTATATTAGAAATGATCCATATAAAAAAAAGATATGAACCGTATAAACGACAAAAGAGATATTGCAAATTTATCCTAAATTTATTATTCTTGAATGACTTAATTAATAAAAGTTTTATTCTTGAATTATTGATTGTTGTCCATCCCCACCTTTTACAAATTGTTTACGATAAATTTCCAATTAAGCAAAAAGACCTTGCTTCAAAAATAACCTTTGTTGTTGTTTAGTATTCTCTTTGGTGATGCACCCACTGGTATCAGATATTACATTTCCTAAAACTTTTAAAGTGTTTGTGTTTGTCCCAGTATTTAAATTATTAATTCCAATGTTCTCAGCTGATTTTATGTTTGACTATATGATGAATGTCATTTAATAAACATGAATTATGTAAATAATAATAAAGAAAACTGGTAATTATGAGTATTGTCATTGAATTATACCAAGATAATTAGTTCTTTTTATTGTGATAAGGCTGGTTAAATACAGGAATTACATTTTTTAAAAGCGGTTCAACTATTTATTACAGTCTTTTTCAATTAAACTAACAAAATTAACAGAAGTAAACTGTGCTAATAAAACATAACCACAGTCATTGTCACACTATAAGTTTTACACATTAAAATTTTGTAAATGAAAGATTGGCATCCTTTATGTTAAGTGTCTCTGTTGTTTATACTTGTCCGGTTTACAAAATTTTAATGTGTAAAACTTATAGTGTGACAATGACTGTGGTTATGTTTTATTAGCACAGTTTACTTCTGTTAATTTTATTTGTTTAATTGAAAAAGACAGTAATAAATAGTCGAAACGTTTTAAAAAAAATTTACCTCCTTTAATCAGTCAGCGTTATCACAAAAAAAGGACTAATTATCTTAATATATTTACAATACAGGCTCAATACTTTAAACTTAAATGTTAAATTGAATTATTGCAGATTAATTTAAAAAAAATTGTTTTTTAGCACTGCTGGAGACAGTGAATTGTTAAAACCTTTCTAAAATATAAAGTAAAGCCTGTGTTCCACAAATAAAACTGATTTTATTATAAGTATTGGAGGTTATAAATAACTAATTTACAATACCAAGCCATGCTTGTAAATATGAACTTCGGCGGATTCAAACAATTCTATAGACGATGATAATAACCCAAACACTAACCGAAATTCTAACCCATTGATAAATAATCATTGCACGTCGATGCCTAAAGCAATTAGTGAATTAGAAAAAAATATCCTCGTATGTCAGTGTTGTTGTTATATGTTAGAGCATAAGTCACAGTTGCAGATAGCACGAATCTTGCATCATGAAGCTTTACCATAATATAATGTTCGTATCTCTCATAATTTAGATAATTCGAATATTATATGGTTCAGGTCTGTTAATTTACTCACAAATGTACAGGAGGGAGATTCTTGGACTTTAATTTTATGTAAGTTGGCTGGAAATTGTTCATGACGCAATCGTAATGTTGTTATGGTTGTGGAGTAGCTTCTGGATGTTTTATACTTCTTATGGTTGGAAGATTGCTTCAGGGTATGCTTTAAGATATGTGCTATCTGTTTAATGTTATACGGCTTTCAGAGTTTTTGCCAGCCTGTTGTTTAATATATTAGCACAGGAGTGTTAACTGTATGCTGATGATTATGGCCATAATGGACAATATGTGTCTACGCAGTAATATCGATTTAATGATGTTATAGAATCCAAGCAATTAATCCACAAAAAATTACAAAAATCATCATTTGGAAACTCAACTACGCATTTTAAACATCGTGCAAAATGTTTTTAATTTACAAGAATAGATTATTTTCATTATATAAACTGCTCCTTTTGTGTATGCACCCATACATTTTATTAAATAGAAGATTGGACCTTGGGCACCATCGGGTAGGTTCAGTGTATGTGTATCAATTTATGTAGGTCTACACACTACCTACATGTTTGAAGTTCTAAGGCTACCGATAATGCTAACGACATCGGGCTCAATTGAATATTTATGAAGCGGTTGCATACCAATCAAAACACGCGGGATAGTTAATTAAACGAAGGATAGCATAATTGAATTAACCCTTTGAAGTTAGATCGAGCGGCTTCGGGATGTTCGACACAGTCACTCCCTTGCCGCACACCATCTACACACGCATGCAAATCTAATCCTCCATCGAGACCAATATTCACTCTTACATGTAAACCATGTAGCTCGTTTTACTTTACAGCATTAAGATATGCACTAATGTGGTACCGTATGTAAAGCAGTGTTTTATATATGACGCAAATAGCATTTCAATAATTAACTCTGAAGTAATTATGTATGCAGTTCGTCTCATTATCAAACTGGGACAGAAAGCAAAACATTTATGGGGTAAGAGTGCATTTGAATAGTGGAAACCAATAAATTTATTTTTTGTCATTTACAATATTTGTATTAGTTGCGTTAATTATTAAATATTAGTAAATGTTACTACATGCTTAAGTATATCTTCATACATCAGATTGGGTAATAGATATATTTTAATAGAAGCCTAGACGTTATAATAACAAACACGTTTAATGGGGGACATTATCAACCCTCGTAGCTACTTGAAACTGTCACTTTCGTTTATGACTGCAGGAAAATGAAATCAATTCGAGGTAAACATCTTATGATTCACTATCTGCAAGAACCTAACTAGGTAAACTATAAAATATATAATAATATTTTATCGAAAGTAAAACCCAACACCAGACATTTGTAGTTACCAGCGCCGCCGCCAACATATTCTTTGTGTGAGAAAGTTAGATAGATCTAAACAGAGAGAGGTGTAACAGCAATGCCATACCTTGTCCATTACGACGCAATCCATTATTTACTATTGGCAGTAGTATGTGTAGTACGTACCATTTTCACACTTTAGTTTGTAACTACAAAACAAAGATACATACCCACAATTTAATGATAACCTTAGTACTATACATCGTTCAAGTTCAAGTTGGCAGTGCGAGTAATGTGTTCTTATTTATGTGTATCTCGTAAGTTTTATTCTTTCAACTGTACTTGAAAGATTTATAGACAATAATTTTCGCCAGGAACCAAAAAGTGTTACTTACCGATTAAATAATCACCACGGATATACCTGCAACAAAGTTTTTCTTTAAAAAAATTATTTTAGCACCTAAAACCTATTCATTTTTATTAGCAGAATTAATAATTGGATCACCAGAAGAATAACACAGTAAATATCTAGATCTGAATTCCATAATATAGTAATTAGGAAATTTGTGGATTTATGGCTATTTTTAAAATAAAACAATTAGATTACCGACGTTTTAACTTGTTTTAAGTCTATTTTAATTTAAAAACTACAAAGTTGAAGAAACATGAAATAATTATAATTTATATAAAAAAAAGCAATTTATGTAATTGATAGTATATGTAATATGTGGTCACTTTTATCATAAAGCAGTGTCAATAATTTAGTTAAAACATAAGATATATGGAATTTGTAAAAGACGGTTGTATTAGATAAACATGTTTTTAAAAGTTATTGAAACGTTGTAAACCAAAAACAAGTTTTTGTTAACATTAAAAAATTATTTTAAGGTAGATATTAAATATGAGTGATATACAGTGCAATAAATAAAAGTTATGTACGGTAAATTAAAATAAGTATGAATATATTTTGTCTAAATTATCCGTGTCACTTCTGAAATTAACACTATTTTTTTCTTTTTTAATATAGATCACTTCTAAAATGTTATGTGTATAATATTTTTTTTCTTTAATTTAAGCTTCCGTTTTGTTAAAGTTAAACATATGTTGATTGCCCTTTTTATGTTTTTCTAGGGTTCTCTCCTTTTCTATTAGGGTTCGAATATATCCGGGTAATCAGGTAGAGAGCAAGGATGTCTCTGAGCATAAACGCAGTTTTAGAATTTTCGAGTATAGTAAATTTAAGAACATTCGGTTATTGCCTAATTTTCTATTATTTTTTCACTGCCATTTCTCCGTTAAAAAAGTTGTTGTCTTTTGGTTGTGGAATTGTATAAAATATAGAATGTAGTATAAAAAGTATTTTGCGCTAAACAAACTCACGGAAGTAAATGTTCGAAATATAATAAAACTGGTTCTGATAACTTCTTCTGGTATTCACCGTGTGCAAAAACTTTCGCTCGACGTTCATGCTAACACCTTCGTCAGGATAACTGCACTGATTCGCCATTGTTCAACATTCTTGTTATATGTAGTTATACGCCATTGGTGTATTCAACCATGAAGCTTTCGCTCCACTGAGCGTGACTATCCTCAACTTCTTCCGATAATCTTCTTAATCAGCCATACAGTGAATACCTTTGCCTGCTGTGAGGACGACGATGCTTCAACTTTAAAATGTGTTATTGCTGCATCTTCCTATCTGGAAAGGTTGCATTTTTAATGAAAATGTACGAAATGTGAAAACAGGAATGTAAAGGCTGTGTTTGTAGCTTCCAATAGGCTCGATCCCAGCCAAAAAAGAATCTATAACGAGAAAACAACAAATAAAGTTGGAGATTCGTTGTCCCATACCTATAATTTTATTATAATAATAATACGGAGGTCGTCTTGTTGTTCGATCAAATGATGGGTGGTTATTATATTTCTTTAAAATCTCTTAGATGGTGAATGAAGATTTTGTATTATATTGTTGATTTTGGTACCAACACAGCGCTGGAATGTTTACTCATAGTAGCGTTTTAAGCGACCATGTGTTCTAGGGATAAATCAAATTTCCCATATTTTTTTTTAATACCTACATCCGTATAAACTATATTTATTAGTTTATACGGAACATACACTTTATAATTCCTATATTACCTATTGTATACCGCTTTTCAATAAAGTTTTCGCCAATAAAAATGTTGGATGGAATAACGAAATCTGACGCAAATTGCGTAAACAATATGGAGAATCAACATTCTCGAAAGCACCTATAAAATGTTGCGGAAGGCGAGAAATCGTGCAAAACGGGCGCCATCGGTGTCATCCATGAACAAGCATTATTTAAAATAATAAAAGTTCATAAGTTTCATGCCACTAAACAGTATTGGTATTTACCAAAACTTGACTTACGTCACAGAAGTTAGAATATTGGAAAGTTGCTGCTCAGTATGTTGAGTAAAGAATAGAATTGTACGTTATGAAAGGTAAGAAGAGATGTTTCTGCATCCATTTTCTTTGAGGTATGCTTGCTTATTTTTGTTGGTGAGGAATGGTACATTGTACAACGGAATAAGAACTTTCCTTTCACTAATTGTCAAAGTAATCAGCAGAGTTTGGCTCAAAACTAAGCCCTGTTAGAAGTGTAATCCTTCACACAGAAAAATGCATTCTTAGTTCAAAACAAAATATTGTTTTAACACAATTTTCTTGTAGAGAAAATGAAATAATTTTGTTGTAAGTAAATCTTTTACCACTAAGAAAATTGAAAGTTTTAATTCAAGAAAATGTTTGTTTCGATGATTTTCTTTTAACTAGAGAATATTTTTGCTTAGTGCAAGTTAATAGAGAATGCAGCTTATTGTACATGCGCAGCAATACGTAGGATTTATTTAATATAATAAATAAATGTTAGAATCGGTTAGAGTTGTAGCGTTGTCGGTCAATTGTGTGATCGCTTTTTAGACGACTTATGATTTTGTATTCTATTCTTAAGGTATTGCTTTTATAGTCCTGTGTAAACTCCATTACAATCACAACAAGGAATGGAATAAACAAAAGTAAGAGTTTTTTTCGAATTGAGTTTTTGATTTGAGTTTAGTGAAACAACATTCTAAATTATTACTATTATTTATATGCTACAGTAATTTTCAAAGGTTTTAATATAGAATTAATTTTGTCTGAAAAATTCTTCTACTACTAAGATTACCTAATCGGGAAAGCAAGGAAGACTACTACACAATCCTAGGCAATAAACAGAAAGCTTATAGGTAGCAGCTCAAGATACTTACATGAGTGACCACTAATTTTCCATATGTGCTTGGTGGTAATAGATCCGCAATTTATACTTCCTTGTGATATTGCTCGCTGCGATCAGCAAGGTGTTGCCGTTAGCATGATAGCAATTGTATATTTCCTGGCGATAATCTGGCTAATTCCACATGAAATAATCATTTACAAAAACAAAACTTCTTTACTTTTTTTCAACACGAAATTATAATGCATTAATCAAATTTCAAGAAAATTCATTACAACGAATTACTCCAAATTCATAGTGCATTTCTAAAAATTCCACTATTTGCGTGGATACATGCCTGGCAACGCAAAACAAGTCAATTGGAAACTCCTGCAAAATTCAAAGCGTTTATAGTAGTTTGTACCGCATTCAATTGTCTGTCTCCTGATTGTTTAATAGTATTTATTGGCTCAATATAAGCTCATTGTTATAAGTGACTCCATAAATGAAATCCCAGGAGATTTAGGGCGGCAAATCTTGCAGATTAATGAGCGGAGCCACCCCTTCCAATCCATCTAGCATTAGAATTTACCTTACAATATTTTTTCCAGCATATAGAGGTACCGTTATGCTAATGCTACGTTTTATTTTAGGCGAATAGAATCGTCGTCTAATGGATCCATTTTCCAAAAATGCTGGATATGTATCAGTACTTCAACCATTGGGCAAAAAGTAAATAGGGAGAAGTTGTCCATTAAAGATGCCACACCAGTGGTAATTATAAACCTTGGTTGAAAACCTCTACTTCTAAATGAGTGTGAAGTTTGTCAAACTTACGAATGCTCGTTAGGAACATTGTGAATTCGATTCCTCAAACAAGATGATTCATCTGTCCAGAACGTCTCACTAATAAAGTTTGGATTTTGTTCATTCTATTCAACATGCTAACCGCTGTACCTCGTTGTGTGGTTGCAAGTAGAGATCGGATGGATGTTAGGCTTCTCAATTGATGGTTTTTTGAACAAAATTATGTGGCAATTAGTAATGGCAATTTGTTGCGCAACGGTGTAGACCTATACTATAATGTTCACTAATTCCAAGTTCGCGAAATCTGTAAAATGCTTCAGCAAAGCTTTAGGATAAGATTGTTATCTACTTGAATGTCTACTGTCTACTGTATTTCCGACACCAGCTCTAGTGTTATTATTACAATACTCGTAATATTAATAATGTCAGCATACTCTTCATTCGCACTTTAAAATATCTTAAAAAGCACAAACAGAAAGTTATAAAGCGTAACTACAAATACTGAATGATGATAAGCCGTCAAAGAGTGAATAGATTTTCATTTCCATAGCCGCCTTATCTTTATATTTTTCCATTATTGCCTAAACGAAGCCCGGTCGGCAAAAAATCTATTCTTAGTTTTATTTTTAGAATCCGGTTTTATATACGATATTTCATTTTGGCAATCCAGTTACCAACCAGCCTGTATATATCATATTTCCGTTACATTAATGATTGCACAAAGTATTTTTAATTACGGATATTATTTTGCATTATGCTACAAGCTACAACGCATATAGATAACAAGGATAAAAGATAAAACAGGTTTATAATGTTAAGTCAAGCAAACAAATTTTAGAAAATCAGTTGAAATTCTAGAAAAAGAAAGAAGAAACTAATCTAGTTTCCTTGAGTACTGAAAGTTTGACAAAAAATAAATGTTTAATTTTACTGTGTCATAGGAAAGGCTCAGAACAAGAAAAATCGAACTATCGCCCAATATCCCAAAGTTCTTCTTTATCTAAGCTATATGAATATGCCATGCTAACTCGGCTAAATAAATAACATTATCACCGATAGTCAGCATGGTTTTAGAGAACACCATTCTACGATCACTGCTGTACACTCCTTCATAAATAGTGTAGTGCAGGCGTTGGATGATGGCCTGCTACCAGCAGGAGTTTTTTGTGACCTTTCTAAAGCCTTCGATTGTGTCAATCATGAACACCTTATTGACAAATTGGATAGGTATGGGGTCCGTGATGTGGTGTCGGAATGGTCCGTTTCGTATCTTGCAGATAGGGTCCAATTTGTGAAAATATCCTTCAAGAGTAGCAACTGCGTGCGTAGGGTCTATTCATCATGTCTTCCTGTTACCGTCGGAGTTCCGCAGGGTTCAATATTAGGGCCAATTTTATTTTTAATGTATATCAATGACATTGTTTTATTTATGCGACAATCACTTTTTATATACGCCGATGATACATCATCCATTGTCGTCGGCAGGAATCCTGTGGAGGTACAAATTGAAGCAAATACACTTCTTAGTGAGCTGGCCTGATGGTTTACTTCCAATAAGTTAAGGTTTAATTTAACTAAAACTAATTACATGTATTTTCATACTTCGCGCTATGCGATAAATACCACAAATAATGTAATATACAACAGTTCACATATAGAGCGTAAAACAACAATTAAATTTTTAGGCATGACTCTGGATGAACATTTGAATTGGAGGTCGCACTGTGAATGTCTTATTAAAAAGATTAACACTTCTTGTTATCAAATTAGAAATTTAAAATGTCTTGCATTCCAGTGACTTATTACAGTTTTATTATAGCGAAGTCTATTCGCGAATAACCTATGGCATAGTTTATGGGGCTCATCGGTACTATCACGGGATGTTTCTATTGCCCAAAAAAGGGTTGTGAGATGTTTAGTGGGTATTGGAAGTTGCGAATCCTGTCGCCCGCACTTTTAGAGATTGGCCATTCTACCCTTGCATAGTATATACATTATGGAGTTGCTCTATTATATATTTGACGATCAACTAACTTTTTTAAAATGTTCTGACATCCATAATTATAAAACTAGAGCAAGGGAGAACTATAAGGAGCCACTAAACAGACTGGAAATTACTAGACGATCCCCTACTTCGATGGGAATCAAATTATTTAATTTGTTACCAAGCCATATAAAGTCTCTTGCCGGTTTACCAGTATTTAAACGTCGACTAAGGGCGTTGCTTCTTGAGCACTGCATCTACTCCGTTGAGGAATTTATTTCTATCCTGTCAAATGTGTAGTATTTTAAGTTTTATATTTATTGTGTGATTGTACTCTGTAAACATTGACAATGTGTCCTCAGTATTGCTACTAGCATACACAATAAAAGCTCTATCTATCTATCTATCTATTAATTTGACCATTTATTGGCAGTGTGCATAACTTCCAAACTGCAAAAATTGTAAAAAAGAAATAGTTGGGTTTTATTTTATTTTTTTAGTGCATCAACATCAAGTAATACTTCCGTACTTGCAACCATTTAGATAATTTAAAGTTTAATCTAATCAACTGTAAAGAGTTTTTATATTTACAGTGCAACTGTAACTCTTCCACTACATAAACTTCGGAACCGCATCACCCTTGTGAATATCTAATTCTAATCGGCGGACCGAAATTGCATAAGACGCATCGCCCATATCTGTCACAGTTTAGTAAGTTATGGATAATTAACGACATGGCGAGCTAGTTTGGAAGATATTAGTTGATAATACGACGGGCGTTTTAGACTAAAAACATGGCCTAGGGGCGTCTACCATGATTAATTGCTATTAATTAGATGAGATATCAGCCGAACTGCCGCGGTCTCTCTTGGATGGTCGACCAAGTTTAGAAATGCGTTACTCTCAGGGGGCCGATTATTATTAGATTTTGGACCACGCTTCTCCGAGGCTTTTACGACGTTCAAAAGAGGTTGCCATAAAGTCTTTCCTAATTAGTAGCCCGGGATCGAATTATAAAGACATTAATCGACATTGTTCTTTGATTATTTACAGCACGATTACGACGGCGATTAAATCTATGTTATAAAATAGATTGAAGGTGTGAGCAAACGACGTTCTTATTAAGTCGTAGGTATATCCAGGACCCTCACAAATTTCGTAACAAATTTAAAGCTCTTTGTGGTAGAACAAATTGAAGGGGAGGGTAACAATGAAAGATAAAAAAGTTGTTGTACGCTCGAGTTTTAATATATTTTGCATTTGAAAATTGGAAGAGTTCGCGTAATCTAGTAATATCACTGTCAAGCGCATCAGCAGATAAAATAAAATTGTGAACGTATAGATGTTGACGCGTCGCTTAAATTGTTGAAAAAATTATTATTATGACAAACTGACAAGCACTTGCTATTAGTGCTAAAGGAGGGTTTACATGAAGCCAGTGGAAAAGCAAGTCAAGTCAGCAAACAACTTGATTTGAGTTCCCAACAACAAGTGCGAAAACGAAATGTGAGTTCACAAGTGGGCAAGTATCTGAGGAAGTTGCGTTAGGTTTTTTTACACTTGCATAAAGCATTTGTCAAAAACGCGCCCCAACGTGTCTACAGGCAAGATACTTGCGAGCGCGTAAACTCAGCAGAAGGGGAAAGCAAGCAGGCAAGTAAATAGTACCTAGTTCTGTTCACTTGACTGTCTTATCAGGTTGCCTGACACTTCTATTGTACTTCCTCTTCTTCTATAAGTGCTCTTTTGATTTTTGTTCAGGCTGGGAGACCAGAGACCTCTTCTAAAACTATTCACATATAAAAAGAAGAAACCTTTATCAGCAACATGGACAAGCATCAAACAAGCAACCTGCAAAGCATTTGAACAGTAAAAAAGGCGTAGCGCACGCTACGACAAAACGTGCATGAAAAGTGATTCAATAAATGATATGTATGGAAACGGGATTTAATAAATAGCATGCATGAATAAAAACGATACGCAATAAGTACATGTAACAATTTACTACCATTAACTTTTAAAAATTTTAAAATTAGCCGGTAAGTATGAAAAGATAGAGAGGAAAGTAGTTGTTCAACACAAAGTGGAGAAGAATGTCCCTCTGATAAAAGTTCCATAATCAGTCCATCCGGTCCAGCCCTGAGTGGTGGACACGCAAAGAATTTAATGTTTATGGATTTTTTCAGTTCACATTCACACAGCGACGACTCACGAGCTCCAATCCTGCATAAATAAAGTTCAACAGAGCAATAGCCCAATCTAATTCTAAAATCCATTGAAACCAAAGGCATCCCAGAGTACCAAGGAACGGAGTTGACCGATGGCTGAGTGCGATGTACTCCTGCTCTCTTAAGATTAGCCGAGTCATCCCTCCACAATTGCCATTCAATGAACATTTGTTTCTTGAAAATATGAGTAAAGTTTGGCCCATTCAATTGAATCTTCTTAAAATTGATTTCTCATTTCCCAAAATGCCCAAATGTCCAGGAATCAAACAAAAACTAATATCTATATCGTTACGTGAAAGATTGTACAGCAACTCTTTGATTTCCCATATTAGTGTTCCAGAGGACCTGTTAAGTGCGCATCTGTCGATGTTAATGATACTGCTTATCGAGTCGGTGAAAATTATGGCTTTAGGGTATCTGTCAGTTTAAATTTTGTTCGTGCTACTCTTCTCTGTATCGTTCCAATTTTAGTATATGTACCGCCGAAGCGTGTGCTTGTATTGTACTTGCCTTGCTTGAAATAAGAGGCATGTGGATATTTACACAGAGCAAGTAAGTTGTTTACTTTGTTTGCTGCTTCACCGACTTCAGGTAAATCCGCTTTAACTCAGATAAAATCCTAAACATTTTAGTGTTCAAATCAAAGATTGCTTAACAGAAATGTATCTAAAATTAACGAACCACTTACGTGTTTTCTACAAAAGCACTGAACATACACTCAAAAAACTACCTATGGAATTATTGTACCTGAAAAGATGTAGTAACAGTCACCAGAATTGTAACATATTATAGTATGCCTTAAGAGTTAAGCAATGAGAACTTCTGATGTATATTTGTACCAAAATAATGTAGGTAATAGGTATTACAATGTTATAAAAATGTTGCCATTGCATGCAAACCTTTTGTTGCCAACAAGTACTACGCCAGATATTCTCATATAAAAAGTTGTTCATGGATGTCTATTTCTTTAGTAGTAAGTCAAGTAGTAGCTGAAGTTGCACATGCGTTAGCTATTTATTATTTGAGAAATGGGTGCTAAATACTAGAAAACAAATTTTATTGTAATGACATCGGCAGTTAATGAGTGTAAGTACTTCCTAGTCATTCGTCTAATGCGCCATCTTCGCCATTGGATTTTTGCAGATGTTGCCACACAGGGTCAATCAATCAATTTTATCACACAACTTACATTAAGTTAAAAAGAAGGCAAAGATGAATCACGCCAATCTTGCGATTAGAGCAAAAACTAATGTTGTCATTTCAAAGAATCTTATTTCCTCCCCCTTTTTAGCTGCTCTGTTGCTAAAAAATCAATGTAATGACTTTCGGCTTTAGAGAAATAGTATAGACACGTAGTCGATAAGGCAACACTCCAGAACCCCCCTGAACTCCTACGGGGTTACAATGATCCACAACCTTTCAACCAAAATCAACTTAGATTAAATAAGTTTCTATAAGAAAAAAGCAGTAAACCTCATTGTTTGAAAGTGTGTGAGTTTCTGTTGTCAGAAGAAATAAAATCTTGTTTTCTTTTTATAGTTATAATTTTTAAATTTTTTTATTAATTTATATATTAATTAATTTATATATTGAATTATTAATTTATATATTTAATTTATTAATTTAATTATCTTAGTGATCTTATAAAAAAAAAATGAGATTTGAATCCAAGAGCGATTCACGAAATACTGTTGATATATATCTCCGTGGGACAGCAAAATCGGAAATTGTTCTAAAGAATTCTGCTCCAAAAGACATAATACAATTCCGAGAATAGAGAGTATTAAAAGTCTTTTAGAGATCATGTAACATACTGTCTTATATCAGTTGTATTAAGTTTTAATTTCATTTTTACTCTAAAATACATTTATTTTATATATTAAAATGTATCACAATTGAATCAGGATGAGTAAACAAAGAACAGCTATGAAGAATTTCTTTAATTCTTGTAGTAGCGGAAGTAAAAAATAAGTAAGTGCTATTAACTAGTGATGTTCCGATACTCCTTTTGATGCGATATTTGGTATCGAATCAGTATCGAAAGCACGTTATCGATACTCCGATATTATCGAAAGAAAATATCGATACTGAGAATATCATTCGATCATTTAAATTAATTATAATCAAGCAAACGTTAGCAAAACGAAACGCACAAACGGTAAGGTAGAAATCTGTAGATGTTTAGGTTTAGTATTATTATACACATTTTCATTCATACTTTTCAGTATTTATGTATTTTATGTGTAGGTTATTTATACAGCCTATGTCAAAACGATTTCAAATTTGTAAATTTCAATCGGCAAATTAGCAAAATATCTTCGCAAAAATAGAGTTTCAAATCACACAACTGTCATACACTTTTATGTATACATCTAAGCAATAACCTCCGATGAGAAAGAAGCTGGGCATCGGGATTCGATACTTGAAAGTTCTTTTCGATATCTCGATATTATCGAAACCCCCATATCGATAAAATTATCGAATATATAGAAACAAATATATCGATATTAATAATATCGAAAATATCGGAACGTCACTAGCTATAACTAAAAGAAAAATTATTGTGTAGTCTGTTCATTTTTGTTTGATGACACTTAAAAAACGCTCATTATATAATTTCATACTACTGTTGTATAAATTAAAACAAAAATTGCTTCTAAAGTAGATGTTTTTATTGCAAGAACATCGAATGAATGTATAAGGGTAATACAAAGAGTGCTCTCAGGGTACTGTATTTATTATGCAGTGCATAATGCATTCCACATCAATTGCCAATGTGATCCAGCATTTTTTCAATAAAATCAGTAACTACAGAATACAGAAAGAAATAATAAAAAAAAAATTACAATGTATTTTTCTAACATTTCCTTAAAAAATTTATTGCGTACTTGAATTCCACATATACAAAAATTGCCTTATCTGAACTTCAAAAACTGGCACTGCGGTTCTCCTGATAATCCTTAACAGATAAACATTTGAACGTAGCCAAATGACGTCAAAGAAGAAAGGAACGAGGATATAGACGTACCAAGTAATCATAAAATAAAAAGTTTCGGTCGCTGTTTTATCATTCCTTCACCGTTTGCTTTTCTCCGAGCAAGCCTTGCCTTTTTAAATAGAAAGTTGGGGTAATAATCTTTTTATACATCTTTTTTAAGTCAAGCTTAAATAGTCCGGAGAGCATTTCCTTTCCAGATGAAAGAATATCGATTACGTTTGTTCCGTGAATGTTAATAAATAAAGAGATGTGTTTCAAATATATTTAGTGGAATGAGAACTGTTACCTGTGTAATTAAGTTTTCTTGTCCATAATATTAATTTAAAAAAACCGGTAAATTTTATTCAATTAGTTATATAGAAAAAAAGGCATTGCATCAATTTGTGGTTTAAAAGTGTATTTTACCTTTATTTACATTTTGGAATTGACTTGTTTACTCAAGCTATTCAGTTTCGCTCGTATTTTAGCAAATAAAGTTTATTGATATAGCTTCATAGATAATATATTTTTTTCCAAAAAAAAATATTTGCATCGCTGTAACGGAAGTTAGTTGTTTTTATTTCACAAATAACCAATCAAAATAAAATGTTGATCGTTTAAAATAAATATACCAACAATAAGATAATAAGATAAACCTTATTTTGGCTTTTGCATGAACGACAACTGCACTTTGCTACGGTATTAATAAATTATGTGTGGTAAAGTGATTAGCACAAACTTAAAATCCTAACCCGTCCTTCCTATCACTCTAAAAATGTATCCGTCAACAAATACGTGAAAAATCCATTTTCAGGTTACGAAACAAAAATTAAATTTTAAATGGTGTTCATTTTGTTCACTTTTTGTTGTAATGCCTGATATTCGTTTTATTTAATGCCCACACATAGACATACTACACATAATATTTGTCAATCAAGTAGTTGGAGAATTTAAATAGCTTTATGTGTAGCTCATGTCCGACCGCTTCCGATTTCTGTTGTTTGATGTCTTTTTAAGGAACAGATACACGTTAGCGTTTATAAATGCAGCAAACTTGCGGATTGTAGACGATTGATACAGAAACTTTTGAAGCAATAAAAAGTCGCTTCGGAGTATAGAATTGTTTTTACAGCAGAAATTAATGAATATTTAAATAAATCATTTCGAAAACTTTATGACATAACCTAACAATAATGTTGAAGAACGTATTGTTAAATCTATCTTCATGTTTGAGAAGAAAATATCCAGTTCAACTTTCATCAACCTAAGTAAACACAAGTTAAAATTAAGACAAATATTAAGTTTGCAGAATTTACAAATATAAATGGTACGGCAATAACTGCACTTCCTGCGTGTAATATATTTTTTTGTGGTACACTTAATTCTGATAACGATAAATGACCGGCCAGCATCGCTTTACTCTCTATGCGACACCCTTTGTTAACTCTGCAGTACTCGCGCCGTGGAGTAGTACTCGCGCCATGAAGTACTCCGCACATTAAATTTTTTTTATTATATCAAACAAACATGTCCGCCCCATATGCAGTATTACCTATAGCAACTTGCTGAAATTTCTTTCTGCACTATTTTACAATTCTCCGTAGGCGACTATTTTATGTTGTACTTTCTTATATTGAAAAATATAGATTGTATACAAAGAAAAACAAAATAAAAAGACCACATATCTTTTATGCGAACACGTGTTGGAAAAAAAATATCGTTTTCATCAAAGAAACTTACGGAAATATTTTACATAAATAGTAACTGTTTTATATGTATAGGTCTACAAATTTCATGAGGTATGTTGAATGTATCATACTTTGAAACAGTTTGTATTGTTTTCTTTGACTAAGCAACAGTAACTCTAAAAGTGGGTAACCTATTCTATTGGAATACGGCGCGGCGTGGAAAAAGTATTCTTATGTAGATGGTCAATATTTAGAACGATTGAGGCGCGGACTTGTAGAATATGAAAATGGCGAATCAGATGACGACAAAGAAAGTGAAGGTGAAGAAGATTACGTAGAAACTGTCGATACTGCCACTGATACCGAACAAGAAGTATCAGATGTGGAGGTCGATCCTCGAGAACGACACATGGTCAACCATTTTTTTGTAGTAAGGACGGTAAAATGTGTGGTACAAATATATTTCTAAAAACTGCGTGCGAACAAGACCAGAAAATATTATAAAATTCCAACATGCTATAAGGCAATATCTTACTTACATTATTTTGTTTGTGTTTTGCATTTGTTTTTATTATACAAGTAACTATTTTCCTTCCTAGTACTAATGATACATGTATATTTAGATAAATACAAGCATTACAATTTATCTTTATTTTTACTAATTTCGAAAATAACGCAACATAATTTACTGCGGAGCGTGACTCCGTACGGGAGTAGCGTTGCTATCAATGTGGACGCGAGTACCGCAGGGTTAAATCAGAGTGCACTCTTAAATTCAGATTCATTAACTAACCACGTCCCGCACCAAATTCATATTTACGTTTCAAAAAAAGACCACGACAAAATCTACATCCCCAATCACAGCTATTGATTCATTGGTGGGTTGGTATCGTGTTATCAATCAAGTTGAATTAATTCGCCGCTTCATTGTAATTCCCACAGAAACTAGTTTTATTGGTCAGTGGCACGAGAAATTTTTTTATAACTGGCGGGGCTTAGACCCGATTTAAAACCGAGAATCCGTGCGGCCTTTTCCGTGTACACGTTAGCAAAATTGGCGCATTAATTAAGGCTGACGCTCCATAAGTTTTTTTTTCAACGACGACGAATAGTAGATTTTTTTAGTTGAAGTGCATTATCACTATAAAAACTAAATTCTGAAAGTACGAAAGAGATTGTATAAGAGAAAGGTTTCTGTCACACTGGAAACAATATTATTTAATGTGGTACGAAACACAAAAATATAGGTAAAGTTAAGGATTAATAATTTGTATTTCAAAATTATACTGTTATACTCTACAGCGCCCAGTCACTAGGCTGACGTATTTGGCCGTTGCAGAGAAGTGTCTTCTAAGGAAGAGTTTAAGATTTCTTGTTTAATGCAATACATTCAAAAACAGGAATATGAACTGATAAAACGACTAGAAGTTTTAGAACACCGCACACCGCATTTACCTGAAGCTTCTCCACATATAAGTATAATATTACTAGAAAGCAGTGGCGGCTGGTGCTTTCAAATATTGGTGAAGATTCCAAAAAAAAACTAGTTTTAGGATAAGGTAGAATATGCCTCTGCGTGTGCCAGGGAATATATCTAACAATATGAATATTTCAAGTTAAGCATTGCTGCATTACCGTCCACGGAAATTTTTCTAAAGGTGGTAGCTCTAATTTAGTCTAAATAATCTCAATATGCATTCATCTAAAACCCACCTGCGACTTATATAATCAAAGTGCACAGAAAAACTAAATAAATATTTTTTTCCTATCGTGCTTATTAGACACGTCTAATATCTTTTTAAAAGAATCAGCGAGGTAACCATTTTATGTCATCTTCTCTGGACTTCATGGTACCCCTCGTACACCAATCTTAGAATGTTTTATTGCGATCATAGTTTCTGTTTAAATGTTATTGTGATAATTCGTACAGTACCTGAATAAAAGTGCTCGGAATGTCCAGTTAAAAATCCGTAGCATTCGCTAAGTGATCCAACATAATAAAAGTGCTACAGTAGGCCGAAACTGCATGGTGCAACAGTGGCAGAATGTGTTATGGCAGATAGATAGATATTTAACGTATGTCTTCAAAGTAGAAGGGTGCCTGTGATGCGGGCAGCCACTAAAAGAATGCTCTCCGAATATGTTGTACCAATAATAAAACATGGTTGCCGTTAATTTGGGGTTGTTTTTGGTCGTAGGACTCAGGAACGTTACACCGAATCGACGGAATAATGAAAAAAGAGTACTACCGCGAAACATTAAAAGCTTATGCCAATCCTTGCGAACTGTGACCAATCAGCGAGAATTTTGTCTTTATGCGTCACAACGATCCAAGTCCATATATGCAAACATATTTTACAAATAATGACAAGGTCCTAATCTTTTCCCCATTGAACTGTGTTGGGATGAGAGCTTCGTTTGAAAAATAACTGTAATCGTTCAAGACAAAACTGCATAGCAACTCGTTCGATTGCTTTTACCAATTGTGAGAAATTAATATGCCCTGAAAACACTATAACACGGTATAGGTAGTTACAGTAGCGACACTTTACTTTTTATACATGGGTTTTTAAACTTTAAAATTATGACCTTGGGTTTCTTTCTGGACGTAAACTCAAATTGTCTGCTTTAAGTAATATAAAGAAATTTTATGGAATACTGGTGGGTTTTATATGAATGGTGTCTGAATGAATAAGTAAAAGAAAGAAGAAGCCTTCCAATTAATTAGCGCGAAATAACCATGTAGCGATGTTAGTAGAAGAAACAAATCTATTTAAAAATTTTATTTTCATTATCAGATATCCAAACTAAAATAACATTACAGACTGAGCTTTCTAGCTCTAAGCTTCTAAATTTCTATGTTGCCAGTTTGTTTTTTTAAACAATGCATTATTAAATATATTTATATATACTTATAATAGTCATACGTAAATATGTTTTGGAAGAACCTCTCATGAAATATTGTAGGTATTGCAGACGGTAAAAGTCGATCTATTCTATAATGTTAAAGATTTTTCTGAATTCAGTGCGTTTAGCAGCTAATACCCATGTCATAGAACTGTGCTTCTTATACTTCTAAAAAACTTGTATATGATGGAAATTTTTATCTATCTGCAAATATCTGAATATCGAAAGAAATGTATACTGAACCCGTAAAAACTATTTCTGCAATTTCTGACAGAGCAACGAATACTCGGCATTGTCAACAACAGGAAAAATATCTTACGCTACTAATAAAATCTCAAAACATTATAAACATATTGCTGTGAAAAAAAAAAAAAACAGAAAAAAACAGTAGTTTTTTGAACGTTTAAGTTTTTTTTTATATTTATAAGAGATAAGTTGGTTAGTTTAAGTTTTGAAGAAAATTGATAATTAATTCATGTATTTAATTGTTGACTTTTAGTACACATTTGTTAAATTGATTTGTTTGTTGAGTTGAGGTCGTTTGTTGAACGTCTCACTGTAATAGTATTTTTCATTTTTGCGTATGACCGGCGCACACGGCTTTGCTTGTCCGGTTTGAGGTCAGTGATCATTGGCGTTCGAAAGGGGTAAGTTCGATTCATTTTTGGTTGCGTAGAGGTATTTAAAAGTCGTTGTCACGTTTGCGTAAATTCACGCGTATTAAAGTTTGCAGAACTTACTTCTTGCAATTACCACTGATAGCTCATTAGTTTATGGGTATCTTGTTTAGATTAGTAGTTTTATATGTCTTTTGATTTTTAAACGAGAGCATTTCATGTAAATTTTCACTCCTGCAGAGTTCAGAATTTTCATTTTTATTTTTATATTTAACTTTAAATATTTCCAGTTTTTTTTTAAGCCTGTCAATTAAGCTTGATAAGGTTTTACATTTCTGGAAATTAGTTTTGCACAGAATATTAAATATTTCAATACATTTTCCTTGTCTTTATTTTTCATACCTCTTACTGCGTGGCAATAACAAATTTTTTTTTTTTTCCACTCACAATCACCTATTGAGGCCTTTTGCCATCAATAGATGACCTTGGAGTTTCAATTGTTTCATGTTCTTTCAACAATTCATCTCTACTTTAGAGATTGGCGCCTGGCATATTACTCTTTTAAATTTTTGATTGATCAATCTTTTACAATTAAATTAAACTTTTTATAATTTTATATTTTTTTTAATTGTGCTCAGCATAATTATTTGGCGCCCAACGTGGGGCCACGAGTTTTTTTTTTGTCAGAATTTTTAATATTTCTCAAAAGACCACGTTTTCGAGTCTCAAACTCTGCACGGAGTATCTTGAATTTGTTATCAATTTCGGAGAAGTTTTTTTTCTCAAAACCAAATTTTTTTTTTTGTAATTTTGAAAAAAAAAAAAAAAAATGGCTTCGCAAAAGTCCAACGAGAACATTCCATACGTCGCACCAGGAACCTGGAGGGATCAACTGCAGTATGGAAGCGAGGAATCTGTAGACACGGTCCTCAACAAATCTTTCATCATCGAGGAACCGACGGAGGAATCAATCCCTGAGGTGAAAGATGATGTAGAGATGGAGACAGGGGATTCGCATGGGATTGATAGTGGACAGGAGGAAACAGAAAAAACAGAGGAAAGTATAAGTTTGAATGATGTGATGGCCATGTTTAAAAGAATTGAAATGAAACAAGATAGATGTTTAAAGAAACAAGATGAATGTTTTAGACAGTTAGAGGAAACTAAGAAGATATTTAATAGAGAGATTTTTAGAGTAGACAAGAAAGTAGAGAATGTAGAGAGTAAAGTCATTGAGAATACTTTAAGATCAACAGCAAATGAGATAACCATAACAAATTGTGTAAAAGAGATTCATGTAATCAAGAATAAATGGGAAGAGAGAGAAAATGTGGTGGTGGAAAGAGTCAAAGCGATAGAATGCGAAGTTAAAGAAAAATTGATAGAGAGTGTGGAAAGAGTCGAAGAACATGTAAATAGAAAATTATTGACATTTCAAGAAAGTCCCAATTTCAATCATTTTGGAAACGGTATTTTGTCAATGCCTGTTCAAACACAACAATTGCCGAAATTTTTCGGGTCATCAACCCATAATCCTATGGCTTTTCTGAGAAATCTGAACGAAGTTTTAGAGTCCGTGCCTGGAGACAGGAACAAACTGAGGATGGCACGCAACGCCATGAAGGATGAAGCGAAGGATTGGTTTAATTTCATCGAGGACTCAATCAATTCATGGGACCAGTTCCAAGACGAGTTCCAGAGGCAGTACTGGAATCAGCAGATACAACAAAGGGTGAGAACCAATCTATTTTTGGGTAATTTTAACAAGTGCGGTATAGATAGTAGAGAATCTTATGTCATAAAAAAAATCAATATTCTTAAATTTTTAAATCCACCCGTTTTGGAAGCTGACTTAATCACGCAATTATCCAGGCATTTTGAGCCTGAGGTCACACAAGCGATTGCGATGCATAATATAACCTCCATTAGTCAAATGCTAGGACTCATGAAGAGATTAGATTGTGCGGAACAAGGCAATGTAAATTCTAGAACCACGCGAAGTCCTGAAGGTCATATAATCCACAATCAGGCAACTGGTAGTTCGAGTAATGATGGTTTATACCGTCAGCAGCAAACGCGAACTAACGTAAATTCGAGGCCAGCTCCTTATTACAACAGGAGGCAGTCTTTCAATGGTAGAAATGGTGGGCGTCAGAGTCCAAATACCAACAGTTCAAATGTGCCTCAGGTATCCACACAGCACCAAAATGACCGTCACGATGTCCTGACAGGGTCAAACATTCAAGTGGCTTCCCCACAAAACCAGAATTCAAATCAGTTTGCTGACAAAAGTTTGCCTAGTAATTCTGTGCAGTGGAATTCAAATCGCTATGTTAATCACATAGAAACAAGTCAGATTCCAAACAAAACTGGCGCTATATCAAAAGACACTAGGTCTTACACTAATGAGCAAAAGGGTCAAACAAAGCCGAAAGAACTACTTAATGAAGCTCGTGGGCAGGATTTTTAGAAAGTCCAGCCAAAAGGAAAAAAATGTACACCATTTTACAAAAGGATAATTTAAGATCGATCAATTCAGATTTGCCACATGTAAATGTAATGTTCGGTGAGAATGTTTTGAAATGTCTTGTAGACACGGGAAGTGAGGTTTCAATTTTAGATGAGGAGAAAGTAAAATTGCTAGAGAAAGAAAATTCAGGGAAATTTATGCCAACACGAAAAATAACCATTGTCACTGCTACAAAGAAAGTAATTGCTGCAATCAACAGAGTTTTTGTTACCGAATTCAAATTAAAGGATTCAACTTTTCTGGGAGAATTTATATCATTAAGAGGTTTAAAGAGAGATGGAATCATTGGGATAGATTTGTTAGATAAGATGAGAGCGGTTGTAGATGTAGATAAGAGATTGATTAAGGTAGGAGAGGAGAGGATTAATTGGTGTGATGAGACTCCTAGTGAGGAGAGGATTATAAATTGTTTAAGAAAAGAGAAGGAAAATGTGAATTTAGAGTTGTTAGAAGATGATTGTTTTAAGAATGATATACAGAGTTATGGAAAAGTTGTTGAATGTGATAGTATACAGGGTAGTGATTTATCCCAAGAGGTTTTAGAAGTAGATGTTGTTGATGATGTAGGAGAGTTAGAAGCAAACAATTCCCAGATTGAATTCCCAAATGAATTAAATGATTTTAAGATCAATTGTGATGAGAAAGTTGAGTTTGAAGTAAAAGAAATTTTAAAACAGTACATTTCTCTAGTTGATAAATTCCCAAGTTTAGCAGTTGGTTATGAACATTCTCTAGAAGTTGATGAATCGAAACCTTTCAAAGTAAAAAACTATCCGATTCCCAAGAACATGCAAGAAAAAGTCAGAGCTGAGGTTTCTCAAATGCTACAAGATGGGATAATTGAACGTGGCTTAACAAGGTATGTCAATCCTTTAGTCGTCGTCCAAAAGAAGAATGGAGACATCCGGTTGTGTCTGGATGCCCGACGTTTAAATGAACGAACACGACCGCAGTTCGAAACTCCTGTCACGGTCGAAACATTATTGGCAAGGTGTACAAATGCGAATTATTTTACTAAGCTAGATTTAAAGAGCTCTTTTTGGTTGGTACCGTTAAACAAAGAATCTAGAAAGTTTTGTGGATTTATGGTAGATGGTAACGTTTTTCAGTTTAAGGTTGTACCTTATGGTTTAAGTAGTTCAGCTGCCGCGTTAATACGAGCAATGCAACAAATTTTAGAACCCTACAATTCTTTTGTAGCTCATTACATTGATGATATTTTAATTTTTAGTCAAAGTTTAGTGGATCATTTAGTGCATTTACGCAAAGTTGTTGAAGTTTTAGCTAGAAATGGATTGAAAATGAATTTAACGAAATGTGAGTTTGTCAAACATGAAGTAAAGTTTTTAGGCTATGATTTAACAGAAAATTATGTAAGAGTAGATGAATCTAGGCTAGAAGTCATCAAAAAGTACCCTAGGCCTAGCAACATAAAGCTTTTGAGAGGATTTCTTGGTGTAGTCAATTACTACAAAAGGTTTGTTCCAAGATTAGCACACATCAGTGCACCTTTATTTGAATTGTTAAGAAAGAATGAAAAGTTCACATGGACAAAAGAAAGATTAGAAGCATTTGAAAATGTAAAGTCAGAATTTCATCGTTCATTATGTTTATTATTGCCAGATTTTAGTAAAGAGTTTTTGTTACGTGTCGATGCCAGTGATACAGCCATCAGTGGTGTTTTGATTCAAATTGGTAGGAATGGAGAAGAACCAATTTGTTTTGTCTCCCGAATTTTGAAAAGCTATGAGTTAAGGTACACTGTATCGGAAAAAGAAATGCTTGCTGTAGTTCATGCAGTGAGCAAGTTAAGATTTTATTTACTAGGAAAGAAATTCATAATTGAGTCTGATCATGCTGCTCTAACATCTTTAATGTCAACTCGTTTTTCTAACAACCGAATTTATCGATGGTCCTTGTTACTTTCTGAGTATGTTTTTGAGATAAGACACATAAAAGGAGATTTGAATGTAACAGCTGATGCTATAGCTCGTATGCACAATCTGAAGAGCCATTTCGACCACGTTGAGGTAAACACATACAACATGTATGAGGCCGAGGGGTTATTTGACTTTGTCAGGATCAATGAGGTGCAGCAAGATGATTGTTTCGTTCAGATACGAGAGGCATTAGTCCACCGGGATGAGTACAAGGAGTTTGTCATCCGAGATGGGATTCTGATGAAGCGGATCCGAGATCAGTTCAACGTTGTACTCACCGAGGTTTTCGCACGTCAGGCGATGGAAGAAATACATCAAACCCTGGGACACATCGGAGGACACAAACTTTGGCTCACCTTTCGAGAAGCTTTCTTCGCCAAAAGGGACAAAACAATTGCCAAGTCAATCGTCCGCACATGTCTTCAGTGTCAACTTGGAAAAACCAAGAACCGCACGTGCCAAAACGTCATCAAGAGCATAGTTGTGGAGAACAAACTCGACCTCATCGCCGTCGATTTTCTTGGAAATCTCATTCCTGGAACTTTTGGATACCGCAACATTTTCGTCATGGTAGATGTTTTCACCAAATACGTAAGACTCTTTCCCACCAGATGTTACAACACAGATACAGCCATCCGCTGTATAGACAATTTCATCGCAAATCAAGGTAAAATGCGCCGCATTCTCGCTGACAATGCCACATATTTCAATACACATCGTTTTGTTGACGCCATGAATGAGCGGGAGATAACTGTTTCTTTCTGTTCCATACGTCATCCATGTGGAAATCCCTCCGAAAGATACATACAGGAGGTTGTCAAGTTCCTCAGGATGCAAACTCACCAACGCCATCCTGATTGGGTCCGCCACGTCCAAGACATCGAGAATTGGATCAACAACACTCCTAACACCACCACTGAGGAGTGCCCTTTCACTTTGATGTATGGAAGACTTCCTAGTCGGCCTTGGAACCGACTTGAAGAGGACGTTTACGTTGAAGCAAGAACCGAAGACGCCAGAAGGAAGTTACGACTTCGAGGAGATCGTTACGTTCGCCAAGAGAATGCAAAGATCACCAAGCGAACTCAGTTTGATGTTGGCGATCTCGTGTTGGTGAGACGGTATCGTTTGGGCAGACGTGACCAGCAAAGATGTCAGAAGCTGGAACTACCGTTCGTTGGACCCTATCGAATCGCGAGTGTGTTCCATGGCGTCACTTACGAGCTACACACTTTGGACGGTATGCAGAGCAAAGGTCGTTTCCACATCTCTGCATTACAACATTTTCACCACGACCCAGGTTAGTTCGACACCTGGAAGTGACGTTTTCTCCCCTGTGTGCGGAGATAGGGTTTAAGTTTTTTTTGTTCCGTGGACATATTTGACAATGTTTTTTTTTCTGCTTTTGTGTGCGTGCGATTTTAAAAGTAAAACAATGACACTCTTCGAGTGCAAATTTTTTCTTTTATAATCGGGAGATCTGCTGTGAAAAAAAAAAAAAACAGAAAAAAACAGTAGTTTTTTGAACGTTTAAGTTTTTTTTTATATTTATAAGAGATAAGTTGGTTAGTTTAAGTTTTGAAGAAAATTGATAATTAATTCATGTATTTAATTGTTGACTTTTAGTACACATTTGTTAAATTGATTTGTTTGTTGAGTTGAGGTCGTTTGTTGAACGTCTCACTGTAATAGTATTTTTCATTTTTGCGTATGACCGGCGCACACGGCTTTGCTTGTCCGGTTTGAGGTCAGTGATCATTGGCGTTCGAAAGGGGTAAGTTCGATTCATTTTTGATTGCGTAGAGGTATTTAAAAGTCGTTGTCACGTTTGCGTAAATTCACGCGTATTAAAGTTTGCAGAACTTACTTCTTGCAATTACCACTGATAGCTCATTAGTTTATGGGTATCTTGTTTAGATTAGTAGTTTTATATGTCTTTTGATTTTTAAACGAGAGCATTTCATGTAAATTTTCACTCCTGCAGAGTTCAGAATTTTCATTTTTATTTTTATATTTAACTTTAAATATTTCCAGTTTTTTTTTAAGCCTGTCAATTAAGCTTGATAAGGTTTTACATTTCTGGAAATTAGTTTTGCACAGAATATTAAATATTTCAATACATTTTCCTTGTCTTTATTTTTCATACCTCTTACTGCGTGGCAATAACAAATTTTTTTTTTTTTCCACTCACAATCACCTATTGAGGCCTTTTGCCATCAATAGATGACCTTGGAGTTTCAATTGTTTCATGTTCTTTCAACAATTCATCTCTACTTTAGAGATTGGCGCCTGGCATATTACTCTTTTAAATTTTTGATTGATGAATCTTTTACAATTAAATTAAACTTTTTATAATTTTATATTTTTTTTAATTGTGCTCAGCAATATGTAAAACGAACTGAAAAATAAACGGAATGAAATAATTGACATACAGTGAATACATACACCATTCTAACAGAACGATAAATCAAAATTTAAACTAAAATTTCAAGAAAATTAATTTCTAGATTTACAAATTAAAGGTACATAAAGTAGATTCAAGCTTAAATTTAAAATAACCTTAATGTGTTTTATCTAACATAGTTTATGTTAGTATAGTAATTTTCACATAAATACCAACTTTGATAGTTAATGTAGGCAACTCAATCTACACGATTGTAAGACCGTTAAAGTATGCAATACAACAAATACGCTTATATCGCGTTTTTTAAATAAGTAACGTTTTAATCATTTACTTAAAATTACTGAGAATATATAGAATTATAAATATAATAAGAATAATTAATAAATAATATCAATAAATAACATAACATAAGATAAAAAAATTTGCTCTTCTTAGGAAGAGAAGCAAATATGCGAATTGTATAACATATTATATAATAAATGCAAATATTGGGTAGAAAATTGAATCAACATCAGCTTTATCTTTGAAGTAAACTAATAATTAATAATGCCTTGGTTTTAATTTGTTTAAAATAGCGGTCTCCGTTTGTGGATTACAAAGATGCTACATCTTCATAAATACATACAGAGCAGTAATTCCCTAGGTGAATCATAAGAGATCAGTAGCTTTAAACAGTATCCTTAATATATGGAATGCATAAGGAATGTAAGAATCCTATACAATACCTATTTCGCTACGCAAATGATCTGAGAGGTTTAAACATGGCTTTATCATGTTACATTCAGCGCTAGCCGTTTCGTCTTCAAAAGCAGACCCACATTTTAGAATTTTCCTACTAAATAGCGCAAATTTTCTATGCAATCAGTAGCTAGTGTTACGAACCTTAATGAAAGCGAATAATATAAAGCTACAAAGCAGACAGTCTCTTTTGTACTATTTTAACAATCTTTAAGTTACTAAAATGATCTGGCTCTTATATAAAATAACATTTTATCGTAAAAATTTATATCTGTATTGATATAAAACTTATTAAAATCAGCGCCTAGCATGAAATTGCTTTGGGAATAACGTATTGTATAAAAATACAAAATTTTCCTTTAACGTATGCAAAAACAGCGCAATTAATCTCGATCAAAAAAGAAAATGTATGCAGACACACGATCCAGGCATGGTAACGAGAAATGAGCAAAAATTGGGAGGCTACAAAAATGGCAAAACCATTATCTGCTCTCCGCGTCATTGCATTTTTCTAAAACAACTGCACATCTGCATATGCAAATGCGTCTCGCAATCATCGTTGAACAAGTCCAAAATATGATAACATATCCCGAGGCGAGATTTTAAATCAGCTATTCAAAAATTCATTCCCGCCACGTCACACCGGCATATCGGTAACACGGGTGAAATGCCGGCCGCGAAATACACGTCTGTACAGCTGGAGGTCGATACAGGTACAAAGGAACAGTGATTATCCTTTTATGCTACAATGCACTAAAAGATACGTCGTACTTTTTCGTACACATACATTGTTTTTTTTTTTTTACTGGTCTTGTAGTTATAAAACTAACTTTCATGCATAATGGCGCTGTGTATAAAATAAACTCGTAACTGCTATACAACCGCAATGAAGTTATTACGAGATTTTTTAAATTTTTCGCCTCATATACTTTTATTATACAGGGTCACCTACTTGGATTTCTTTATTAAATAGTACGTTTAATACTATACAGTGTGTTAAAAAAAGGTTGTCGGATATTTTACCCAATTTATTGTAGTACTGGTGGAAATAAACAAAAAAGTCTTAGTCAACATGGGTCCGCAATTCAACTGTTTTTGACATATAGTCGATTGCATATTGTTTTAGTAGGATACAAATTTTCAAAGAAATTCTGATCGCAATGTAAATTGAACAAATGTTTATTTAAAGTAAAACTAAAGAAATTGTTCTACATGTCCACCGTTGATTTCTAAGCACGCTTCACACCTTCTTATCAAAGATCGACGCAATCTTTCGAAAATTCCTGGAGTCCTCCGAATTTCCTCGCAACAATTTACGATTCGTTGCCTGAGTTCTTCCAAATTGTTTACAGATCGTGCGTACACTAATTGTTTTAGATGCCCCCAAACATAGAAGTCTAGAGGTGTCAGGTCAGGGGACCCAGGAGGCCATGCAGTTGGTCCACCCCGTCCTATCCATCTCTCGTTGTAATCTTGATTTAAGAAATTTCTAACTACGATGGAAAAATGCGCAGGAGCTAAAAAGTGGCACGTCTTCCAATAAAACGGGTAATTCATTTCTTAAAAAATCCAAGTATACTTGTCCCGTTAAACGATTAGGGAGAAATACTGAACCAATTAAACAGTCTCCAAAAATAGCAAGCCAAACATTTAGCGAAAAACGGTTTTGGTGATGCAGTTCAACAGCATGGGGATTTTCATCTGCCCAGACGTGATAGTTATGAAAATTGAATATTCCGTCTCTTGTAAACCCAGCCTCGTCACTAAATAAAATCTGAGTCCCAAATTAGGAGTTTCTGCCAGCTTTCGTAAAACCCAATGACAAAAAACCCTACGTGCATCATAATCGAGAGGAGCAAGAACTTGCACGCGTTGAATGTGGTAGGGATAGAGCTGCTGTTCCCGCAGAATTCTCCAAATGAGAGGATGACTGACGTTCAGTTCTGCGGCAAGTCTTCGGGTGCTAATATTTGGGTTGTCTTCTACCCGTCTCAAAATATCTAATTCTACTGCGGGAGAAGAAACTGATCTAGGTCTACCAGAATCACCATTAATTTTAAATGAACCAGTTTCGGACAGCCGGATATGAAGTCTTGAGAAAATCTTATCACTCGGTAACAACCGATTTGGAAATTCTTCGGCATACATACGCTGTGCTTCAGTGGCATTACCATTCGCACGACCGTACATAAAATGCATATCGGCCATTTCTACATTTGTGTACTTATGCATAATTTGAGAACAAAAAAAAATTGACGCAAATGATAAATAATCTGATGACAGATGTCTGACAGAACTAATTTTAAGTCACAATCAGTTGTTTGACAAAGGGAACTATTCTCAAAACCGAAAAATGTTTTTTTTTTTATTTTAAAATATGCAATCGACTATATGTCAAAAACAGTTGAATTGCGGAGCCATGTTGACTAAGACTTTTTTGTTTATTTCCACCAGTACTATAATTGGGTAAAATATCCGACAACCTTTTTTTAACAGGCTGTATATCCGAACAGCATTTAAAAATCATCTTGAAAAATATCTAAACCTAGCCTTGATATGAGTTCTAAGTGAGAACAATAAAACTGTAATAATGGTGGCCTTAGTTGAATGAGTGCTAAGTAAATTCGGGAAATTGCAATAGTTAGGACATAGGTTTGGCGTACCATAAAAGTGTTAAATTTCACCCGTATCAGTTTCAAAAGGACGAAAAGCTGGAGATGTTCTTTTAGGTTCTTTTGGGTTTTAGTTGTTGGCCTAATAAAAAATTAGCTAACGAAACAGACCTCTGTAATTTTGTTTTATTTATGGACGAATCAACGTTACATAATGACGGGTTTATGAACAGTCACAATTACCACCACTGTTTCGACATAAATAAAATAAAAGAAGTTGACCGCCAGCATATATGCTTCACGAAATCATGTAGGATGTTTAAAACTATTTTAAATTGATTGTAAGTATTTTATGTTTTGCACCATTTTTTTATCACGTGGGTTAGTTCATTATTTAAGCAGTTATCTACTTTAACTAATTTAAAATGTGTATGAACACAATTTTCGCAAGATTATAGTGTCTTATTTCATACAGAATTTAAATGTCAAAATTTAAAATAGATTCTTTTATCGTAAACTGATTCTGACGCTTAAATTAAATAAATGACAGCTCTGCTATAGATAAAAAGTGACGTCTGGTGGTAATTATTTAAACTATTTAACCAGTTTCAAACTGATATAAACACAATTTTTGCAATCCAGTTTTGCAAGGTTATTAATAATATTGCAATTTCATAATTTGAATACTTATAATTAAACATCTGATATAAATAGCGTTTATTTCTTATTTATTTTAACTTTAGTTTCGGGATAATAGAGAAAGTAAGCCGTGAAAAGTTACTTTCCCTCCAAATATGCTATTTTTTCTTTAAACGTTGGTAAATTTATACAAGAACATCTATGTTCAATGGAAGATACCCGGATTTGCAAGGAGATTTAGACTTTTGAACTGGTGAAACGGTACGGGTTGTTTCTATAGTAACGCATCATAGAGCTGTCAAATGGACACTGTCAACATTGAACTTATTTTTAAGATTACGTTGAAATAGGTAGTTTAAGGATATTGGTAAGCAATTAGTGACTAAGTTCAATCGTTTGGTCCTAAATTAGTATTTCTAGTTATCATAGAGGTAAAATAAAAACAGCCTCGCGCCTAGTACCGTCAAAGTCGGCTGACAAATATTTTGTTGCGTACCAGCATTAAATTCAATGGTGCCATGAAAAATGTGTTAGCAAATATTTAGAGAATGTGTTTCTCGCCTATTTGAACTATTTACAAAAAGAAAAGGAGTGGAAATTCTCAACTCTGTGATCCCGTTATTCAAGGGTCAAATTGGAATTAATTATTAAACAAGAAGTAGATTAAGTCAATACTTCAAGTTACGAACCTTCCTGAAAAAGACCAATGAAGAATATTGTGTTAAGAAGTCGAGAATATTCATCAAAGAACAGTTTGAACAATTTTTACGTCGAGGCTCAGCCGATGTATACTTGGAAATGAAGGTAAATTCATTTCAATTTTAATTAATAAATATGTGATGTAACACAGGATAATTTATTTAGATTGTTATATTAAACGGAGCATCCGGATCATGCAGATGCGATGAAATGGTAACAATGACTACTGATGACAGAGAAGATCTGGGAAATTTTATACACCGGCCAGTGTTTAAGATGGACTTTAGCTACTTTGCTGATCGGTAGTGGAGGAAACATAGAATCTTTGAAGAGGCACGGGGGTTGGAGAACAACTTGGGTAGCCGAAGGTTATATAGAAGAATTCCTTAGAAATAAAAATGATATCGTCAACAAAATATTGAACCTGAGTAAAAATACTGATGAAAATTGCAATGGATCTTCATGGTTCAAATCAACAGTAAACGGAACCCTAAATTCCCAATAAGATGATACAACGGTATTGCACAGGTTTAATTGTCAAAATGCAACAATTTCGCATTATACGTTTAATTTTTAATTTAGTGATAAATAAAAATTCTGTCTATATCATAGATATTTAGATTTTAAACGAGAGATGTCCGAATAAAAAATGTATCATCATTTTCTGATAAAGTAAATATTACGGCTAATATATTACTAATTTAGAAATGGCTTTCTTTCTAAATTAATGGGCAATCTTGTATATGAAGAAGGTACCGACTGACCTATTTTTTTAATATTTGACCACTATCTTTTAGTTCCATCTTATCTTAAAGTAACATTTATTCGGGTACTCCAATTATCTGTCCGCGTAATGAATTCTGTCTCTACGAAGCTAGTGAGTGGCACACAGCAAAAGTGTTAAAAGCAGGCCCCAACTAACTTAATTCTCTTAAGAACAGCACCGAACTAAATTGATTTCAAGGCGTTCTGCGGGCGGCGAGCAAAAAATCACTACCTCCTTTGTTGCCTTTGTTAAAATATCGACCGCCTTCGCTGATTGATAATTAACTAAACCAATAGGCTATTGCACTTTACATAAAATTATCCAACCAACCAAATCTAAGTCAATTTGTTTTAATGTTACTTTCGCCGTAAATAGCTGTTTCATTTCGGATAATGATAATATAAAACAAGTTAATTGCTCTTTGGAGAATTTTTAAAACGATTTAATTGTTTCACAACAACTTTGGATGAGAAATTGGAAATGTTATGACTGAAATAAAATGGAGTTATAAATATACATAATTTTAAGTACAAGGCGGTAATTTGAGTTGTAATTTTATTCGTTCAGCTGATACCAGCTTTATTCAAGCCACAAGTTGTATCAAAATATTGTTTAACATCGCAAAAATTGTGTTTAAAAGAATATATCAATAGAAAGGTTGTCTATTAAATACATTACAAAACAGCAAAAATTTTATCATTAGGAAAAATACATACTAGGTATGTAATAAAGTAGTTTTGTGGATAAAGTTTGTTTTAGGTTTATTTGAACCGTCTTGCATCATATTATTTATATACCTAAACACTTTTCCATCTATTATACTGAAAAAAAATTGCCAACAATTTGTATGTAATATTTTATTTACCTTAGACATAAGCCGGAATCAATAGTCACATTGAATATATTTCCCCCTTTCAACATTAAAAATGTAAGAAGGTATCTTTTAGAAGGAAGGGAAAACGGATGCGGCTGAAAGTGTTTGAACAACTCCGATAAAAGTCTAGCAACCGCTAAACGTTCTCGCAAGGGATGAGTTCACAACAGAGGCAGCATTCATCCAGATAAGTCTCCATCTCCAATGATAGCTGGGTATAAGTTGAATGTGTAATCAATATGCGAGCATGAGATGTTACGCCTACTATATGCAAGGAGTTCCTTAATTTTCATTTTTCCTAAAAAACGCAAACAAAGGAGCAGATAATATTTAAAAGATATGTATTACATTCACTGATTAGTGCATATACAGGGTGTTGTTTAAACATACAGCAAACATTGTATGGGGTTACTCCCTGGACTATTATAAAAATATTTTGTTCTTTGTTGATTTTTGAGAAGTCGCTTTGTTTCGAAGATACAGGGCGGAAAAGTTTTCGACGAAAACATTTTATTACAAAAAATTACATTAAACGTTAATAATTAACACGAACTGTTAAAAATGACCAACTCCAGCTAGGATGCAAGCATCCAATTGTCTCCCCATTGATTAGCGAACTCTTTGAAAACACCAGGTTTGTTTCTTTTTGAGTTACACCCAGTAATTATTCGATATCTCAAGTCTTCCATATTTTCAACTGGAGTATTTAATGTAAACTAAAGACCAAGGATAGCCTCATACGAAATAACCGATGGGGCTTAAGTCGATCGAGGCAGAGATCGAGCAGATCATAAGTGAGTTCCATCTCGACCAATCCAGCGATCTCCGTATGTTGTAGTTAAAAATTCACGAGAAATCACACTAAAATGCGCTGGTATACCATTGTGCATAAATCACATTGCATTTCTTGTCGCCAACAGTACATCCTCCAGAAACTGAGGTAGCGATTGTTCCAAAAAGTTGGGATACACTTTCCCGGTTAGTTTTCTTTGTAGAAATACCGACCCAATTAGTTAGTTACCAACAATTTCAACGCAAAATTCCTTATTACATTTTTTTAAGCAATTCACCTCATTGGTAAAAAAAAAAACGGCGTCAGTAGTTGATGAATTTGAACCAACGTGCGCTAAAGTGATTGACAGAAAAATCAGTAGGAATGTGCCTGAACGCAAGTATAAATGAATAAAGGCAAAAGCTAGAGTACATACAGTAATTGAACATATTAAGTTCAATGTTGCAAGCCAACTAATTCTAATGTTAAAAGCTGAACTGAAATGAAAGATTATGGCGGTAAACAAAAACTCAATAAGCAGAAGAAAGGTGCAATGCGCATATGGAGTAATTCGGAATAATTTTTAAAAATTTTACGATATTATATGTAGGTAGGTGTCAATATATCGATTTTTGCATCACCGGCTTACGCTGCGGCCCTCTCCTGTATTGAGAGTGTTGCTTGTGTCCCGTAGATGGAGACAATCTAAACCATTATTTCCACGGTAGAGAATCGCAGATATAACTTGAGATGCGTTAGCGATGAAAATAAGTTTGCACTCGGAGTGACGCTGATGACGCCTGGTAGGCAGAAAGAAACGAGTCCGTATCTAGTGTTACTCCCTTTTCACTGCTTTTGCTGGTATGGTGATTCCAACAATAGACTATGAACCCGTCTGGTGGCATTTTTCGATTCTAAGACGTAATAGATTATACGTATGTACCTTCTATTTGACCGATAAGTAGTAGCTTTATTCTATTTTAAACTAATATGTAAAAGAGATACTAATGTATTTTAAAAGACGTTGCGATAATGTCATTTATTATTTGTTTTCAAATTCAGTAATAATTAACAGTATAACCTACATATTCTAATTGTGTTTGGCATTTTCTCTTTGAATATTACGTCTTAAGTAAATCTGAGGGTGTAAGGCAGCGGCAATCCGCGCATACGTTACAGAGAGTGCTATTATTATGTTGGAAGTTTTTCGTATGCTCTCGCTATATATGTTTCTATCTAAGTAAGTTACGAAGTTATCCTGAGAAGTTCGATCATTGTAAGAGCCCCCAGTGACGTATGCACGGATCGCTGGTGTAAGGCGGATAAGTTGAACTAATTAATTATGCTATAACAATGAAAAGTATTTCCAAATTGTGTTTTTTTTTTTTTAAGTATTACTAAAACAAAGTACTTCAATACATGCAATAAGGGATATCACGGTGAGATGTGGCCATGTAAATCTAATATTTAGTTCATCGGCTAAAACAAGGCCAAGGTTAAATATCCTGCGATTATGATATTTCAACAATTTCCGCATATTTCCATTTTACTAAAAGTTGTACTTTATTTGACATAGAAATCTGAATTTTTCGGTCATTAGTCAATTTACAACTAGTGATAATAGCATTAAAAACACCAATCCTTTCTATTGAATTTGATCATAGACCGAAACGTATTTTCACTGTGCGTTTGTATTGGTGCATGTTGTGATCATATACGTTTTAGCGCCATTATATATTGTCCTATTAACTAACTTATAATAGAATTATTCCACAATGGAATAGTTATCCGATAACTAAAATTGGAAAATGCTAAAATCCGTGCACGATGGAAATTATTCATGCGACCAATAAAACCGCAAAAGCAGGTTAAATTTTAATTATAAAATCACAAAAAGTAATTAATAGAATAATTAAAACGGCATTAACTATTCAATAAAATGATCTTCACTCGCACGGAGCTGTGGGGGAACGTCGATTCACGCGTATCTGCGATTTTGTCGGTATTCCGGGGAAATGAATTAACCTTCGCGTCGTGTAAATTCGCATTTGATTTATGACGCCCGTACCGGCTACACGTTTATAATAATAATGTGTATTTTGTAATAGCATCGCTTCGCTTTGTGATTTATTCTTCCTCTAAATATGTGTGCACACACCGCAGCACGTATGCAAATACAGGTAACAGAAATGTATTAATTTCAACACCGCTGTATAGGGATTATCTCTAAATAGGTACAACCGTATAGCGTTTCCAAAATCGGTGAATATTTTTGCCTTTGTCCTCCATCCTAGGCTGTTAGAGCTGTATCAACTTGGCTATACAAAACATCTTTACAGAAGTCGTTCATTAAATTGAAACAGGAAAACAGTAAAAGGCTGATATAATTCACAAAAGCACACATTTTAGTTTTGATCAGAAGTTTGATCAAAATTTTCTCTTTTTATTCTTCTTTTCTTGACGTTGTGCTCTAAGAACGATTATATTTATTCTCAACCCTCTATCAATTTGTCCTATGCGCTTCGTTCTCTGTCAAACATCCCTCTTGTTTTCATTTTTCTTTATTTGTTTTAGCCAGGAATGTCCTTCTTTGGATTTCTTTTTTCTATCTTTCTTGCCTGCTTCCGCTTCTTTTTTGTTTTAACTATATATCCATGCAAGTCAAAATTGTTTTTTCTGTATCTACTATTAGATTTATAGATCTTGTCCGTTACGTCATTAATAAAATCCATATGAATCAAATCGTGAAGATGTGCCGCCACCTATATTCAAGCATTAGAATAGATTATTTGAAGATGTCTCGTCATCTACCTTTAATCATTAAGACTAACACCTACAAATAAATTGAGAAATGTGTTTGGTATTAAGGTGGATGCATACTTCTACAAATTTCGCTTTACTTCTCCCAAAAAACCTGGCAGCTGCGGATTTCGGATAATTTTAAGTTGTGTATAACAACCACACCTAAATCATACCGGCAAACAAGTGTTTTATGAATTTTATTTTTTACACACTGACTACCAACTGTAACAACATTTGTAACAAGAAATAAAACAGCAACAAGGTATCAGTAACGGTTGCTGTCGGTAACCTCATCCTGATTCACCGATATTAGAAGAGGTCGAACATCTTCCAGAAATCGTTCCCGTTGATACCATTCTTGCATAACCGTATTTGTGTGACAGATACGGTTTCTCCGCTTATGCTTGCCACATTGGTCCAGTGATTCTTGCCATAAACTGAAAATATTCCAGTAAATTCATCACGAACTTCTGGCATTGGGAATCCAAGCGTTTACCCGGCATCTACACAAAACGCTGTTATTAAGTGCAATAATCACTAATTATATATAAACTAATTACTCACATTCAATAATGCTCCAAATCTACTAGTAAATCTTCAAAGAACAGGTCGGTGAATGATATAAACCAATGAACAGTTGACATTTCTTTACTGACATTCGACCGACCGATTTCGACATATCAGTGTGAATTATATACTACTTCCAGCTTGCTATTATATCCTTGTCTGCGTGAAAACAGACTTAAGTGTCTATTGGCATCTTTCTCTAATGCAATTTAAATTTCAGTTGCGGACATTTTGCGTATATCTTTGCTTGACTACGTACTTAACGACGCAGCGGACAAAATCCATAAATCCAATAGTAGCGTCTAAGTCATTATTATCCTACGTGTTATATTATAGTGTCGATTGATTCTGATATATGTTTAATTTCGTTTTTTCTGAAATTTTTTTTATAAATTTCATTTCCGTGGCTAGGGTCTGTCTCAGACGTGTAACTTAATGCTGGTCGGGTTATGACGTTGTTTACCTATAGCTTATTTTGCTTGTCTATTTGTTGCATCCCTATCACAACATTTGGGTTTGTTTATTCTGTCTGCCATGCCCTTATCGTCTGATCCGGATATTCGTATGTCTTTACTGTATGAATAGATTCATCTCTAACGTTATTGCTTGTTTCTTTTGATTTCTCGTTTCTATTCACACTATCATCTCGGCTTTCCTATACTAATTCCTAGTTCTAATCCCTTGATTTTTAAGTATTAAACTATTTAAGCTATTTCATCTGTGTACACGGAGAAAAATGACATTGCAAATCCAACAAAAAAAGTATTGTCCTTACATTGCAATCGGTTCAAAAATAAATTGGTATTGCAGTAAAGTTTTGTAAGTATATTCCAAAACTTTTGTTTGGTTCCACCAACAACACTTTTGTTGGTGTTAAAATATTTTACGGTACAAATAATCGCTTTGGCGATAACATTATAGTTGTAGTTATTTCAGATCTAAAATACAGAACAACGTGTGCGAAGAAGTGAAGTAGATGTAAACACAATTTTTCAAACCAGTACAGTCAAGAAATATGTACATTACACACAATTGTAGTTGACGGAACAGGGCGCCTACGTTGTCGATATTACAACTTGTGTTGCAGGAAGTCCCGGCATGGACAGTAGTATCACGTGATTCTGACCGCGTGTTTCATTGGTCTTACATAGCCTTGAAGAAACAGACTAGTCTGCTAGTTACCAGGCGGAGTAGACCACGCCATATATTTTCGGTTGTGACGTTGTGTTAGCTTATTAGTTTTGTGTAAAAGAACGACAGTGTATTAAAATTGAAGAAAACTGGCTCACTTCTGACGTCTACTGACTCTTAGATATGGATAATTTTGTTACAGAGAAGCTAGCTGAATGGAATATTATGCGTACGAAGTACAGATTGCTAATGATGAGTACATTAAACCTTTCGATAAATTACCTAGTGTTTTCCCCTGTTTAAAAGTTGCAAAACGATCTAGAATATACGTTGCCTTGAGACATTTGTAAAATAAGACTTAGATACATTTGAAATTTTAATCTTCATTTTTAGTGTTTCCCAGTTTTAGAATTTATCTTGTTTATTTTTTTGTTAATTATTAATAAAAAAATGTGTTATCCTATACTGATATTTTACTTAAACCCTCCACAGCTTACATTTAAGACAGCACCGAATTTGTGTGTGAATCTACTAAAATATTGTTCGCTTTGAACAGAAATTGCGATTACAAAAATCAAAATCAAGTGACACTATAAACGTAGAGAATGATGACGGAAAATCAATTGTTTGTTAAATATCCACAACTTGCTGTTGAAGTTTCAAATTGCTTTGGTAGTGATAAACAATTTTTAATACTGTATTTCACACAATTTTGTTGAAAACACCATATTTTTGTGATTCGTTAAACAACAAGCAACTGGTTGATTGTAACATGTTTTGGGATTATATCCTTCGAAATTTTGTGGCAGTTCTAACAAAGTTTCTCGACAACAAGTTTTAGGTTGTATTGAATAATGGTTGTTGTTGTCATATATTTACCCACAAATTGTTGTTCAATGTGCGTCAATTGGTGCCACCTTAACAATAAATTTTTCTCCGTGTACAACACTACATTTATTTAACTGGCTTTTGTTGATGTAGGAACTGTCTGACATAAAGTCGCCGTAAACACTGCAACCTCTTGGCTTTTTGTATTATGTCCCGCTCTTCCTTACTCATTAAATTATGCTAGCGATTCCAATATCCTAGTGCCCTTAACTATTTTTGTATAGCTCTCTAGCTGATCGATCAAAGTAATCCTCTAGGTTCAGTTTTGGTTTGTCAAAAAATTGCCTGTCTTTTTGCATCTAGATCCAGGCATTGACATAGAATGTGATATGCGATGTCTGTCATTCTATTACAGTCTGCATTGGGTATCTGCGGTATTGATCTTCATTTCCTGTAGGTGCCATTTCAGTGCACAATGTCTTGTTAGGAAGCCTGCTGCTATGCAAAGATGATGATGTTCCAGGGTTCTTTGTATTTTTCTGCGAATTATCTTCTTACTTGCTGCGGCACTGTGATCTTTTGACACTTCTAGAACAGATTCTGGGCCTATAAATGAAGGCGATTAAGTTTGTTTCATCTTTAATCTAGCATTCTTCAGTAAGGTGTCCATATCTACGTTATAAAAGGAGGGCGCTCATTGAATCGCCTTGTTTTAAACCCATTTTCATTTCCAATCTTTTAGATGTTTCTCCATCTAATTAGACTTCCGCCTATACAAATAACCTGAATTATTTTGGAACGAAAACAACTTCAGCGAGAATAATTCAAGGATATTGCCGTAAACAACGGTAAATTCTGAGCAACAAAGAGAGGAGTACGAAGATTAAACACTACACGATTTTATTAATTCGAGATAATTGTTTGGGAAATCCTTCGAATTTCGAACTGATCGAATATCGCGTGTGTATATATTACTACACACAGACAAATAAACATTATCACACATAATTAATGGTATTAACTCTCGGACCTCCATTCTCTAATATTCGGTATTGATCCATATATTATTATTCATTAGAAAATATGCGTTCTAATATAATTACAGCACATACGCATATCTTTGAATAACTGTAAAGGCAGATGGGAAATCAAAATCAAGTAGGGTGTTGGTTTGTAACGCTCCATCATTACCTAAAACGAATTGCGTCATTTGTTCACAATATTTAGAATTGCAATTTTGAATTTGAATGTAGTATTTATCCATTCATTTTAATTTAAGGCAGTATGTCAATTTGTTAAGAAACATAACTTTCATCATTTGTTAACCAGGTGCTGTCATTTCGTTGTACCTATTTTATTTTGTCAAAGATATATATTGCTAGGGATATAATCTATATAACCGGACAAATAATTTTTATAATAGACAATTAAATAAATTATTAATTTTGTAAACTACCCCGACCAAATATAAGCTCGGTTACATGGGGCCAAATAATTTAATTTCTCAGTAACTGGTATCCGAGCACTTAATCCCCTGATAAATTTACGAGTTTAGCTAAAATGCGTGGCCTGGATTACACAAACTTTGCTTGTATCTACTATTCAATAGCCTCGATTGTAACTCTATATTATATGTGTTTTGTTGAAGAAAACTTTCTTTAAACATCGTTGCTGAATCAATCGTTTGATGCCTTTTGGGAAGACGCCTTACCTAGGCAGGTAACGTAGTGTTGTGGGCAAAGGATATATAGAAATTTAAAAGGATGGTGTTGTCCTTGCTAAGGGTCATTGAAAGTATTGTACTGAATGTCAATGTGGACAAGACCAAGTTTTTACAAACTAAAACCAGAACTGGAATCACTGCCAAGCGTAAACAAGACGCTAGTAATCAAGAAAACAGGGTCCCGCATATATTTTATGTCATCAATCAACAAGAAATGTGATAAAGTGGGAATGATCGACTTAACAGCTAAAGTGAGTTCAAAAACCTGTCTTACCAAACAAAGCTAATGCTATATAGAAATGGGAAACCTGTACGATTACAATGAAGACCCAATTAAAATCGTAGGTCGGGTAAAGAAAGATATTACGCATACCCAAGGGGATATACTGCTTCAATAAATCGAAAAAATACAAACACCAAGTTATTTCGAAAAACCATGTTTGTAGGAATTATCGTGGGGAAACATCATGAAATATTTGCAGCAGAAGAAATTAAATGGTGGATTGACACAAGCACAGAAAAATGGGGGAGTATTTATAAGCAGTAAATCGCAGGTGTCTTAACGCTTCACACGCACTTTCTACTTTTTGTGACATTGTTGTCATTCACGTTTTAAAATTAAGTATAATGTATTATAAATTTAAATTATCATAAGCTGTGATTTAAATACTTCTAAATTTCGGTCTTAAGTAATAAATGTTATGAGGAACTTAAATTCTTAGTATTTTCGTCCCTAGTTCAAATGTTTTTTAAATCTCAATAAATTTAAACGTTGTGAACATTGTAATAAACATTACTATTTTAGTTAAGTGTATATTCCTTTTATATTAAATCAAATTCAAAATAAAAGTAAGTACTTTATTCGACTTCTTTAAAGTGTTTTTCCTTTTACCAGTGGCAGGGCCACGTTTTAAAAAATATTAAAAGAACTAAAAATTAAGACAGCACTTTCTCAAGAAGTATTGCTATCTATAATGCAAAACTTTGAAATATTTAAGATATTGCCCCTTCTGACAACGAGGAGTCTGACCTTGTTTCGTTCGTAGATCTATGTAATTTACATATAAATTGGACAGTTATCTTTACTTTGCCTTACAGATGAATCTAGTAGTAGACACGTGTATAATTCTAAGCAAAAATTATTAAATACGTAATATGAAATAACTAGGTTCAAAATTCTCAAAATGCTTTCAATTCCAATTATTGCATATTTTTTTTTTATCAAAGATAGAATAGCAACTAGGAATTACAAAAGGAAAACAGAGAGGACGCACTTAACATTCTGCCAAAATTGTTTCGCTACTCGAATACAAATTGTGCGTATTAAGGACACAAGTTTTGCGACAACAAAACGAGAAGGGGTAAATAACAACCCTAAATCGAACCTTATATAACAAGTTCACCCTAATCTAATTTTCTACAAAGACGCTCCTGCATACCAGGTCGAGCGTGGTCTAGCATTAGTAAATGGATTACCGGATGTTGGCTTTTTAGCTCTGGCTATTGAAGCTATGACATAAGTTGATTATTTCCGCTTCAAAAAATATGTCATTTATTTGTGCGAATATACGTAGCATGCGAGGAAGAGAAGAAATCGTCCTTTTCGTTAACCTTCCCTAAAGCAATTTAAAATCAAACTGATTTGTGTGTCTTTGTACGTTTGGAAAAGGACAAAGTCTACAATCGAATTGATTACGTTATTGAGGTCCAAGAAAAGATATGCCGGTACTTTATTTTCTTTACATCTTCTGTTCAGCAAGACTTATTGCTTATTAATGCTGTAGAGTTTTTATTGTACTCAAATATATACATTACAACAAATCAAATATTTTTTTGAGAGCTAATAAGAATTTATGTTGTGATGTCGAATTGTCACGTGGTATAAACAATTCAATAATGAGTTATAAACCAAAATTCTAAAACAGAATATCTATGACGTTGTCCTCATTAAGCACAAATAAGCGATCAAAACTAATAAATTTCGGATTAGGTGAGGTCTGGAGATGACCTTTAAGGGTACATTGTAGCCCTCTTCCGTGTACAACAAACTCTTTATTTTGACTTCTTAGTAAATTGACAAATTTCAGAGTGATTCCTTTGCGTAGTTATTTGCTCCGAAGTTCTTGGAACCCATACGTGGACACCTTGTCTTTACTAAGTCATTCAGATGACAGAGGATAAGCGCTGCAGTATCCTCTTAGTTTTCGAATTTGAGGCCATTTGGTAGCCCTATGATGTAAAGTAGGTACCTACTTAGTCAGGGTGTCCTACTCTTTGGGCTTATGCGTATCCATCTATTGTCTTTACGACCAGTATTGTGTCCAGGCATCGGTAATGTAGGCTACACGTCTGAACCATTGCACCACTCGGCATTCAGATGAAAGAAATTCTCTCCAATTCATCCATTAATTTGTGCAGTGGAATACGTATAATTTTCTAATGTGTAAATATGTAGCAATGGTAAATTTAGAATTATGTCCATAGCACCATCATTCAGGTGGTCCTTACTCTTTGACTTTCAATTTCTTTTTGTCGCACCCCCTAAAAATATGATACTTAGTGAAAAGATGATATCTGCAAAATTTCAGACCAATTTGACGAAAGGAACCCGTGCCGCTATTCGCGGTAATGCATTTTGTCATCCCTTTATTTCATGAGTGTTTCTGTGAATGTTTTTTAATAAAATTATATTTTTTTATACACAAGATTTTCAAATGTGCAAAGCTATACTTGATAATCTCACGATCATTACATTTTTGCTGCGAAAATACTCTAAACATAGTGGAGACAGCTGATAATTTATCCCTAGTATGGATAGCCAAGCACCCACTCATGCATGGTAATCAGGAAGCAGTCACTCTTACGAAAAAGGGAAGCCACGGAGCCTTTCCAGGGACCAGAACCTGCCATTAGCGTAGCATCTGTGGTAGATAAACAGTAAATTGTATAAGAAAATCAGAAAGTGCTCCAACACAGGAACGATTGTCCTGAATTGGTGCATGCAAAGAAGTACATTTGAAGTAATCATGTCAAAACAAAAAACTACTTAAATTTGACTGTAAAAACGGCAAAGCAATAATATCCGTCTTTACAAGTACCTGCAAACTTAGAAAACACCTACCCAGAGTTGAACTCTCTTAGGAGACTGAATGCCAGCTATGTTTGGAGGACGAAGAGAGAGTTGACCACATTTTCTGGCACTGCTCCACCGCAATGAGAATCAGGTGTGACATCTTTGGGAAGGTTGACCGCTTCCTAGAATACCTGAAAAAACCGCTACCTCGAAGGCCTGAACTTGTTGGATGCACTTTAAGGATAACATCTGCTCTGCAACAGGACGCATCGGTTCGTCGCACCAAGTGGTGCTATCTTCTCGACACTCAATACTCAATATATGGCAAGGAGTTCAAATATCAAATACTAGACTGAATAGAAATAACTTTATTGAACCTACCAAAATGCATTTGATGGATATTTGCTAGTGAAATTTCTTAATTCCTTTTGAATGAAAACCGTTGGAAAGACCTGTTACAACGTTTTCGCGACAGCAACCTTAACTATCCATACTTTATAATAATTATCGAGCACGCTATCTGCTTAATTGGTAAAGTTACAGAAAGGTTTCATTCACTTATAAAATATACGTTACCTTAAAGAAATAGGATAACATTTGCCATCGAAAAAAAAACACCATTTTTTTCTGGTATAAACAAAATTACTTTTGAAGCAATTGCATTTAAAAAAAAAATCTTTAGTTTAAAGGTTCTTTTAGGCAACATGAGTGTACCAACGTATTAGTAGGGACGGTAATTTCTCTCACAAAGAAATTATGAACAACGGAAGAAGTTAAACTACAAGTTTCATTGATAAATTTATGTTTTTATAAAGTTTGGTTCGTTGTGGCTATTCTCCATGTACGCCTTCATATGGCTGCAATTTAAAATATTATTTGGGAAATCAATGTCATTCGAATATAGAGCAAAGATTTTTGCTAGCCTTTTCATAAAAAAAGTGGAAAAAAAATGTGCTTTAGGACACATTGAAATTTTAATAATTTGTCAAGATTTGCCCTCACCCTATTAACTTTTAATTTATGATTGTGATATTATTTCCATTTAACGAGGGTAATTTGAAAAATTGCATATTTCCTTGTAATAATAAATGATAACTGCGTGCTAATTGCGGTCGGCAAATTCTAATCGGAAAATCAATTCTGGCATGCCCTTCCCATTTTGAACGCACGGCGGTTGTTCATATCAGCCTGTTAAAGCAACAAGTACAGCATCTTATATTTCCATTTCCATAATGTTGTGATTTCAATAAAAGCAAAAAGTAAACTTGCTGACGGTGTGCAAATCCGTCAAGACAATTGTATCATTGGCTAAATTAGTTGCAACGAGCAAGTATTTTGACATAAACTCCTCACCGAAATAACACATCAATTCTAAATTCAGTTCCTCTGCTGTTTGAAATCAGTGCAAATGTTCCTATTTGTAAATGTGTGTGTATGTGTATTTAGCACTATCAATTAATTTAATCAACTACTGCTAATGCCTGCAAATGGCGGGAGAGTTCCGCAGGTGAAACTTTCACAACATGCGGTCGTTAGAAGCTGGGCCTAGGGTAAGCATAAATACGAATCACCGTGTTTGGCGTGTGATTTGTTGTACAACGCATCTAATAATTTTACTTTATGGGTTTTAGCATTTGCCGCGTATATGAAGCCGCGTAATCTTGATTTAATATCGAAGTATAAATAAATTCAGACAAAGAACATAGGAAAATTATTGAGTCACATGTAACAATATATAGTTAGAGAATGTGTATGTTACTGTAAAAGCCCAAAACTTAGTTCTTAGATTGACACATTAGGTACTACTAGGATTTTATATGGGGATAATTGTACAAGACACTGCGTTCATTATTTAATTTTAGGCTTTCACCAACAAAAAGCCGCTGATCTTATGATATACTCGTTCGACTAGTGTGGAACTAGTTTTATGTCAATTTGATAAAGCGTGTTAACAGTTAAATGAGATAATTAATAGCTATGCCATTTTGGAGTACAGGAAAGATGTTAATTAAATATATGGAAAATGCACTGCAATAAGAGTCTGTAAGGGAACTTATGCAACATTTAAGGGTTTCCATGCTTTTGGACATTTTTATTTTAAACGCCAAGAGGAGATGACCCTAGTTGTATAGAGAGCATATTTCATTGGTCCTCAACTTGTTAGATTTTCTTGGTGCAATTATAAACTTGTAAGAGTTTTGTGTTTTACATTTATTTACTCTTGAAAATAAGATAGGGAAAATAAGTCATTGAGAAATTATTAAATGCATCGAATGTAACCACACATTTATAAAGAAATTGAATTTATTTCTGAACTGCTTTATATACCATTCTGCTTATTTTTGTATCATTTAGTACCCAGTTGTTTCTCCAGTTATTACTTTTATATTTTAAGGAGCTCCCTTCATGTGATACTAAATATCACACCCCTGCATCTGCAAGTTAGGCGTATGGTGGGCCTCAGTGCTTACAAGCTAAAATTGGCACACAACTTTAACGTTATAGGACATCTCGCAGTCCTAGAAGCACAGATACAAAGTATTGATTCCAAGTCGAAAGGAATGGGACCTGGGGGAGTCAAAAAAGGATCCCTGGCCTTGCACAGTTATGGCTCCTAAATGGAACAAGGAGAAGGAGTCAGCGTTATTGGGCTGAATTACCGTCTTACAATAGCTTGTAGCAAACTCTAACTATCTATCAGGCATGAAAGGGCCGAACGTCAAGCCACGCTGAGCGCTCTAAAAGCAAATAGCTTTGAGTCTGGGCTGGTATCGGATAATTAAATAATGTAGGTAAAGTGATGGCTGGTCAACTGGCCAAGGGAGACGGGAGCAGTCACGTTTATGGATCAGAACTCGCGTTCAGCTTTTTCAATATCCAACTTACGGATAGCTCCAACAATGGGAGCATCAGAAAGCGAATTCCTCCGGAGAATAACCTGTGGAGTTAACACGTAGATAAAAGATTGGTTAATCCTTGGCTAAATAGTAAGAAAAACCTGTCCAGACTTAGGAAACCGAAACTAATGCTACCTACTGGTCTGCTTACCGAATATTGGCGTCAGATATCTTCCCCCCTCCTCTCCCCCAAAGTATAAGCTGTAACGACCACATTTACTAGCGTAATTACTTATGCATTTTAATGCAATGGTTTGCTAATGCCTACTACTTGTTATTACCTTTTAACCTCTTTACTTGTATGTTGACACCTGTACACTAAACCTTTATGCGTGGTTCCTCTTCGTGTCCGTGCAGTGACGCTGATTGTACAAGTCAGCTGTCAAACAAAATGCCGAGTGTAAAATCGGCCTGTGGTTGCACTTGTTTGTCGTTATAATAATATTTTACCGCTGAATTGTAGCTATTTGTGTGAGTGAGGGGTATCCAGGATCAAGCTGTGCGCAACAATTAAAAGAGTCAAAACGTGTTTTAAATTTAGAATTTGTTTCTATAAAATAAGTACAACAGGAATTGTGCAATGACAAAAAAAAACAGGTGAGTGACAGAAATGAACAAATATATGCAATTGAAAATGTAAACAAATTATTTGTGTATGTCGGAGCGTTTTTTCATTTATTCGCGAAATGTTAATTACCCAATTTAGACAAAATAATAAGACGAGCAAAATTTACACGGTTTTAAAATACAGTTTGGTGCTGTGTTATGCCAGACAGTTTTGCCGATATCAAAATCACAGCTCGGAGAGTCAGGATATTCTGCGTTGTGCCAGTGACTTTACCCGCACCGAATTCACAGCTCGGAGGGTAGGGCTGCGTCGTGCCGGAGAGCCTGTTCGGCGCGGAACTCACACAGTAGGAATGTCTACGAAGTCACCGAAGTCACTCCTCGAGTACTAGTAAGCACATGGTTTATATATATCCCGCGGGCTGTCCCCCACGCGGTCGCGATAGTGGGAGTTCGGCGTGCGTGAACGAATGTACCGTCTGCAGAGATGATACACGGCGTGGTAAATAAGACATAAATGGAAAAAATCTTAAATAAACAAAATATAATGCGTCAGTAGAGCTACCGAACTATGAGAAAATCGATTATAATACAAGTAAGCTTCCTCTATTTATCAACAAGAAGCTTTTTTTTTAGCTTTTGATACAACTTATATCTATAAAACTGTCTAATAGCATTTAAGCTTGCTCAAACGTTACCCTTTTGCCTTTTCCCGGATTATAAATCTTTACAATTTAGATACTTCTACAAGAAAAAATCCAATACAATTTCTATGGGTGAAATCAAAGAATTGTGCTCTTTCCGATACATTCAAAAATGGCTTACGATTTGCAGTTTTAATAGCAAAATTTCTAGGAAAGAAAAAAATCTTTAAATGCGTTGTTATTAAAATACTATTGAGGTATCTTATAGCTTATTTAACGTTCACTACGCACCTACTCAGAAGAGTAGGCCTTGAAATCATGAAGATGCAGCCTCATTTATCCAAGGCCCATATCGTTTACTAAACTTAGGGAAATTAGTTAGCACAAAAAATCCATAGTTGTACATAAGTAATTTTGGGGTATTGCTTGGATACAATTCATCACCATATTGTAGTACCTACATAATAGGTTGCTAACATAATAAAATTAAAATTGCACGCCACGTATTATGTTAATGAACTACATTCGAAATAATTGATATTTATAAATATTGATATAAACTTCGTGGAAAGTAGGATCAGGACAATCTTTTTTCAACGATCAGAGTATTTTATATTAAATAACCTAAAGAGACCACAGTAAATATTCGGTGGGCCAATAAAATCTGTATCGATCAGTTCATTGTGTGATATCATATCCATTAATATCGATATCAGCCACCTCTTCATTATGGCTTCATATGGAATGCAGTTTACACTTCGGTAAAATTCAACTATCCAAATATCCAGAATAAATCAACCCTGTAAAGATGCCAGAATAAGGAAAAGCACCTTTTTCTTTTTAAGTGTCCATAAATCTCTAATGTTTAGGAGTGGTATGTGTTAATATCAAGTAAGGGGAAGCAATACAACTAAACGGCTTTGTTTTTACTTACTTAACGAAATTGGATGTCCTTACTAGTAGGACGCCTGCGTATAAGTGGTTCGCAACAGTTTTACAATTGCAACAGTAATTCATTTTTCTCCGTAAAACTCTTCTAAGTTTCTCCTAAATTAAATTAAAAGGGAATTGACATCTTCTGTGTTAAAAAAATAAGAGGCAGATATTGCAATTGTGTGAGGTAATAGAATCTTTGACCGTATCTTATTTTTAACGGCCTTCGGCTAAAACTATACGGTGCATAAATATATGAGAGCAATAAGTATAAATTCAATTCTGCATTCCGTTGATGCAAACCCACTAGTCAGAAAAACGCATCCGTTTGTTTCACGTAAAATATGGTGGTAATAAATACGCCTCCCATGAAGTTAATTGAAAACAAAAGGAAATTCAATTTTGCCACGGAAAAACCGCTGCAGGAAATGACTGTTATTAGTTACACGCTCGGACATGCAATTGTGGAAAATCTCTTCTGTTTATCATTAACGTATTCCTGCAGATAGTGCGCAGATAATTACTAGTGGGAAAAACACCGGAAACACAAACAAAGTAGTGATTTTTAAGCGAATACGTTTCTGAAATAAACTTTTCTACTTTATTTTGTTATAACTTTTTTAATATACGTAAGTACAATGTTATAATGAAATAAACCTATACTAGTAAAAAGGATTTTTTATTTATTCCTTTTAACTAAAACCTAGTTTTAACGCTGGTGGTAAAGATATATATATATATATGTATAATATTTAACCTTTCTACCCGAAGATGTAAGGTATTCAAATTTAGTTTCTATTTAAAGTTCACTTGAATGCACAAACTTTGTCCATTCCTTTCCATTTTGTGCCATTCTTTAGGCTTCTATCCACGACTTACCTCTTTTCATCACGATCTTCACCACCTCGTCATTCCAGGTCTTCTTTGTTCTTCCCCTTCCTCGTTGATTCTGTACTGTAGCTGTAGCTGGTCGGTCCTCGCTCATACGGTTAGTATGTCCAAACCCTCTAAGCTAGCTCCTCTCAATAATGTTGATGATTGATTCTACGCCCAGATCCTTTTTGATCTCCTCATTTCTGATTTTATCCATGCGCGTACTCCCTTCACGGATCTTAGGTACTTCATGTCTGTAGCTGGTATTCGGCTTCTTTGTGTTTAGTTTAGTATCCAGCTTTCACTGCCGTATGTTAAAATTGCTCTAAAGCTTATGTTATATACTGCTAGCTGGGCTCTATCACTTATTTGCGTCTTTCTTATGAGTACTCCATTTAAAAAATTCATTGCACTATTTATTCGCTGTTGTACTTCGCTTTCTTCACTGCCTCCTCTTTCCAGCCATACCACCAAATATTTAAATTCATTTACTTGCTCTACCTTTTCTTGGTTCAATCGTATATTCATTTGTCTATTTTCTTTGCCTATCATCATGACTTTTGTTTTTCTTTTCTCCAGTTCTTCCTTCCATATTATTAAATTTGTTTGGAGTTCCTCCTCCGTTGGGGCACATATCAACAGGCGAAGGCACACTCCGAGATATAGACCGTAATTAGTTTATTGTAGTCCACGTGAGTTCTCCGAATTCTGTTTCCCACGGCTTTTATAGCATCATCCATGAGCAGGATAAACAGTGTTGGGCTCGACACCCCTTGCTGCCTCAAACCATCTGTAATATTAAAAGTGGTTGATTACATATTATCTTTCCTCACGTAGTTCCTATCGTCGCTATTTAGATTTCTTATTCCTGCCAGTAATAGCTTGTCAATATTTCTGTGTCTTAGCCCTTCCCATATTGCTCTTAGAGGGACTCTATCAAAAACCTTTTCTATCGCGAGAAATGCCAGGAATAGTACTATATTTCTTGTTGTTGTCTTCTTTATTAATTGTTTCAAGGTAAAATGATCCTGGATAGTTCTTCCCCTCCGGAACCCATGCTGTGCCTCCGACAACTCCTTCACCATCACCATTTTTAGTCTGCTCTCGAGGATATACTCATAAGCCTTGGATACAACGCTCATCAGTGTTATCCCTCTATAGCTTGCTCAATTTCTATTGTCTTCCTTCTTAAATATCGGTATCACTATTCCGATTTTCTAGTGGCTGGGGATCTGTTGTTCATTCTATACTATTAAACAGTTGTGTTATAATATCCGTAAAGATATACTTCTTCTAAATATATTTCTTTGTTCCAAAACAATATTGCTTGAACTTAAAAATCGTCTTATTTTCTCTATAACTAAGGTACGCATCCTTTAGATGAAGGAATATAAATCAACTTTTGGGTCTTAAACAAAATTTGTTTCAAATTTCTTTAAAGACACTCGATTTTTCAAAAAGAAAATTGCGAAAGTTGCCTTAGATAGGCGAGAGATGTCGGTTGAGGGTAGAAGGCTGCGGCGCACGGGACATGTAGTAAGAATGAACGATGAGGGAATAGTATAACAGATTTGGTAGGCAAGAAATGACGCAATGCTGCAGCGGGTAAGATTTTTCAGAACGTGGAATGTTGGAAGTTGTTTGTAATGAGGGGTCTCTTCAAGGTAGGTGGAAGCCATAGTGCCAAACAGACTAATGTGTACGAAACTATACCGCAAGGTAAAACGAGTACGTATTAAGTAAGCAAGTAAAATATTTATGAAATCAATTAACGAGTAAAATGAAAGAGTTCTATTCTTTAGAGAAAATACGACAAAAACTTTGCTCTTGTTTCGAACGACTGGCTATAATATTTAATCACCATAACTAATTCATCTGCATCTATTTGGAGAATGTTTTCTACTCCCTAGCATTCAGACCATACTAATCGAAAGCCCCATCATGTATGTACAGTAGAGGTGGGTCGGATTCGTATGATTCATCAGTATATTCGATTCCCATATATGATTCGTACGGTACGAATCTTTACTATTTATACGGATTCGTATCGGCTGATACGAATCATTTCGGTTCATACGAATCCGTATCAGTACGACTCTTGTATACTAGTATAGTCAAGGAGTCGGAGTCAGAGTCGGAGTCAGACTTCCCCTCCAACAATATATCCAACATTATTTGAGTTAATGAGAAAGAGATTATCTATACCCGCTACATCCGTACCATGCGAGCGTATTTTTTCAAAAAGTGGACAAATAGTGACAGATAAACGGTCAAGAATAAATTCAAAGACGGTATCGTATCTGCTTTTTCTTAATTTTAATATAAAAGATTGAATGTCTGCTAATATCTTATACCTATGTAAATTAGCTATGTATATTATCTATGTATGTGCCTGTATTCATCAAGACAATTTTGTGTTTAACCTTTGATGAAATTTTGAGGTTTTCCTTTTGTTATAAACAAAAAATAAAACAAAATAACCCATTATTGTTTCACTTTGTTTTATTTTACGAAAATTTCAATTTACCGTTTTTTTTTTTTGCAAGATCCTTAGAATAAAGTGCAAAGAGTGATTAGAATTCTAATCACAAAGAGTCATGAATCATCACAAATCTATATGAATTTTTTACAATATTTCGGTATGAATTCTATTACACGAATCTTTAATTTTAGGAGTAGTCTTATACGGCTGTGGCTTTCCAATTTGACGATTCTTCTTCATTTCCCAATTAAAATCCTATCTGAAAAGGATTCTAAAGAAGATTGCTATGCAAATGTTGTTTTAGTTGTTTTTCAAGTCCGCAAAATTTCAAGTAAAGCATCGTTTTGCTTTGAGTGATCTAAAAACCTTTTTAAACTAGCAGGATTATTTTTTAATAACAGTTTTTATAGATACTTTTCCTCGATCTATAAAATTTTTATGCATGTTCACCTTTCTGAGACGTCAGATTTTTACGCACTGAAAAAGTATTACGACTGTATTAAAATCTTACAGAAATGCGACAAATTATTAAGATTATTTATTAAAATACTATTTATAACGCATTTAAATTAAGAGTTTTATTTTTAACTCATCTTACTTTGATTATTCGCCAAAAATATAGGTGTCTAATACATTTGAGCATATCTGTATGTATAAAAATATTAAACCTAGTAACTATATTTTTAATTTCAATATCATTAGTATTACAGCAATGTTGTGATGAACAATATGTTACAAGTCAACAACAATATACTATTTTTTAATTTTGTTAAAAAATGAAACGAAAAGTTGGGAATCCATTTTCACTTAAAACTGTAAGTGTGTGTTCTTTTTGTTCATTACAATATCAGAGCCAATTTGTTCATTACAATGTCAGAGCCAACTAGCAGAAGTAGGTATACAAATGTTGCTTGAAAAAACGATACACAAATAATTTATTAGTAACTCTTTCAAATGCTGGATATATACTTATATTTAACTAGATACGCAGATAGTATGCACATTTTGATACGTTCATCCTCGATGACGCGTTGCATCTCTCAGACTACGTCGGTACATATCGACAACCCACGCCTGAGCCAGCTTAAGACTGACGAACTTCAAATGTGTTCGGGTGTTTGTATTTTGACTGGCGCCTGCCATATGTTATTCAAATTGCCATATATTCACACTTTATACTACTAACTCTGTATGTGTTATTAAGAAACCGAACTACTACGCTACACCCCTTTTTTTTGCAAATCGCAAACCCAGTATCCGTTATAAATATTATAACGTAAAGGTTCACATCTGCTGGTGAGCTCGGCAATGCCAAAATGTACTTACTTGCCTATATACTTCTCCGCTTCCACCGCATATGTACTAAAAGCTTTACATACTCTAGAAGAAGTCTACCTTATTTTGGTGCACGTACGTAGGCAACATTCACTGCTGCATTTTCGGAAATAACGGCAACAGGGAAAAGTTTTCCGTTTCCTCAGAAGTAAAGTCATTTCAGGACGAAGTTTTAATTGGCTTAATCGCATCTACTTACAAGAAGTCGATAGGAGTCATTCCTCCTAGAACTCGTACTTTTTAAATGTAATTGTCTATATCTACAACGTACACATCATATGGGTTTCCTTTCTCGTTATGGACTTACATATATAAAACTGTAATAACGCAGAAAGTTTAAGGATCCTTTAAAATAAAACTGAAACCCAATCAACGCAGTATTCTTCAACTGTATTCAGGGTTAGGTAAGATTAAAGCAGCTTAACAAATTTAATAACCTCAAAATTTTATTTTGACATATGTCATGTGCAATTTTAAAAAAGTGTATGCGTCTGCCAAACGTGAGGTTAGATATGATATTCAAAAAAGATAATTGAAAAACCTGATCAGAAGTCACTTAATTGATGGCTTAAACTCAAAACGCTATAGAATATCTCTTCTTAGAAATAGTTATCCTCTACTTCATGCATTTTCTTTTCGAAAAATGTTCTAGTTTTTGTGAATCTTAGAAAAGTGAGCAATGTATGTGGTGCAATCGTACTTGGAAAAAAAACGCTGTTGTCATTTAAGGAAACAAATAATGCGTAATAGCTAGCAAGCAGAATACTAAATACCTTTTATTAAATTGTTGTATCAGAATATACCCCTCAATCATGTATTTGCACTTGATTTTTTACGTTTCGTTATGGCTTTACATCTATAGAGTCGCCCTCTTGGCTCTTTTTCTTAAATAGTAGGTACCTACGTTTAATATTGAGTTTACTAGATAATATACAATTTCTATTCGGACATTTTACGTTTACAATATTAAAATATTTTGAGTCCCGTAAGGGGCTCGGTTTCATCTGTACAGGGTTGTACTCATTTATTTTTAACGGAACACACAATACATTCTTATATTTTTGATATGGATATCGAATATTAAGTCAACGTTGTTAAGAGTTGTATCAGCATAAGGCTACTCTTCTGTTCTTTTTAAAAATTTTCACCGACATTACTGTTCATTTAAAAAAACATACTATTCAATAGTGGCGAAATTCGTGAGTATCACAAAACAGAAAGTGTTTAAATTTTTGGTATGTTGATCTTTAACGAAATTTATTGTAAAGAGACGAAGTTAATATTTCTCAATTTTTTTATTGGAATGTATGTTTTTATCACAAATGTACTTCTTTTAAAGTTTACAACGATTTTTATTAAACATGTCATATACCGCAAGGCAATAAATAGTTCCTGGGATAACTACTGTACTTTGGATTATTAACTTTTTTCGCTCAATCCTAAATTAAAATTAAAGTAAACAACAAATAAACGCTATTTATATCAAATCTTTACTTTTATTATTATTAAATTTGACTTATTAAACAACAAAGTAGAAGTTGAAAAAAGAAATAATAAGATACCAACATGTTACTCAGAAAGTTGGCTGCTATTTTAAATCATAAAGAGATTGCCGTGGAAATAATACTTGCAATGCGTAGACGACAATTTAGTACAAACAAATCTATTTGTAAAGGATGTAGCTAGCAATAGTGGTGTAGTGAGAATAGTTTCTAAATGCAAGTTTACTTTGTTCATCCGCTTGCCAATATTCTTTACTTATGCAATAATAACAGTAACCGTTAGAGCTTTGAAAGTAAATATCCATTTATTATGCACACATGTACCATCCGCATCCTTAATATGTACCCAAGCCATAGTATATAAAAAAATTGTCTGAAAGTATCGTTCGCGTGCTCGACATTCGTTTAAAAATTCTGTTGAAAAAACGTTGTGTTTGCCGTAGCTACACATATATACACATGTACCAACATAAAGGCAAAGGCGGCGTCAGTAACAGTAAACATTACGCCATCCATGCATACAAACAAAAATCGTTTACTCCTGTTTATACAGCTTTAATGCCTGTCCGCTTCACTCTACCAAGTGGCCTATCTCATCAAATTTAATTTTTCAGGGTTTTTGAGCGCTTCGTAGGCGGATGAAGTAAAATATTATTTCGCAAGTCCTAAACGCCTATTGACAAAATACGCTTAATGTGCGCAAACTGTAAATTATCCGAGATTTAAAGGTTTCCTATTCATGCTTAGTACAAATAAGTCAATTTTATTGAGGTTCGGTGCAATATTCATATCAACTGAGGAATAATACGATAGGAAATAAATTTTATTTTGTTGTTAACACAAAATTTAGGAACTACACAGTTGTGTCGCTGTTTATAGGAATTTTTTTACAAGTGATTTTCTGTGCAAGCGAAATATACTGTGAGCTTTTTTTATATTTTAACATCGCTATAGTTTTTCTACGTTTTACAATCCATTACAGAATATAAAATATATTATGGAATAGTGTATTGTCGCTACTGTTTTAAATTACTAAATGGTCTCTTGCATACCAGGAAAGGGAAGATTTTTGCTTTAACAAAAAATTATTATTTTCTAAAAAAAAACCAGTGAGAATAGAATATTAAAAATATGATTAAATTGATTTTTGGAACACCAGTATGGGAGAAGAGAGTGAATTGTTTTCTTAAACTATTTACATTAAATTAAACTTAATTACTAAGTTTATTAATTAACTTTTGTTAAAAAAGTGATTGGGAATGGTTTCTTTAAAATTATTAAATTATTTTTCTACAAGATGGATGGGGAAGGCAGGACATAACATAGTTATAATAATAATTCAAATGATTGTTTTTTACTACCAGAGTGAGGAGAGGGCTCTGATTCCTTCTAGAACTATTAATTTGAATTAATAAAAATGATATAATATCGATGAGAGTGGTGAAACTTTCTTACATGCTTCAATTGATTTCTTTGAATATAGCTAGGAGAAGGGCTTAAAAAGGTACCGTGTCCACTCAATCATTGAACAATTTTTTAATTCTTCTTTCCTTTGTGATATTGCAAAGAAAATAATTTAAACACTTAAAAAAATTATCTCCATCCTTAACTACTAAAAACTTGTTTAATAGTGTTTTCTACGCTTTTGTTTTGAAAAAAAAAATAATTTGATTTAAAAAAAATTCCTTCTCTCCCAGCTGGACACTGAAACAAATAGTTTAGTAATTGAAAGTATTTTTCGTCATTATTGGAACCTCATTTTGTTTAAGCTTTTCTTGGAATGATCTCACCCACCCAACGACTTATTATGTATGCACTTTGCTGTTTTATGCAAAATAACACAAAAATAATGCAATATACAATTGAACCGTAATACTAACTTGAAAGTATTTTTATTACTATTAAATTCATATCAGGATTTCGAGAAGGTCGAGGCCCACCACAGCTTTTTTAACTGTGCCAAGTGATCCTGGCAGAGGGTTTCCTCGTACATGGAAGAGATCCTAATAACCAAGAAAAGAGAAGCTAATCGATAAACACGGGACACCACCCTGAAGGAACGTGTACAGCGATACGAGAGTGGATCATGTCCGAAAGGGGGTTTTTAGTGCCTGATGGCCCTTTCGCCATCTAAAAAATAAAAAAAACAAATTACCTAGAAAAAAAAATTTATTTTTATTATTATTAAACAGCGTTCATCCTTCTACTTTCCAAGAGGTTGTGAAGAATAAAGGTAATTTAAGTCCTTTAAAAGAAAATAATAATAACTGAAGTCGTTTAAAAGAAAATCAGATATTTCCCCACCCTGTTATTAAAAGAAATTAATCTGAACCATTTCACTCCTCCTTTCACCCAGTGTTAAAAAAAAATAATTTGATCAATAAAAGAGAATCCACTTCGCTGTTCAAAAAATCGATTTAATAAATTTGTTTTTTAATAGTCTTTCCCACACCAGTGCTATAAAAAAATTATTGCATTTTTTAAAACAAAGTCACGGGTACTTTCTTCTCCTAGTGTTATAGGTATAATCTAAATCGTACAAGAAAAATTCATCTCCCACCTTAATATTCAGAAAATTGATTTAATCATCTTTAGTACTCTTTGCTTGCACACAGAAAAATGCATGCTTACCGTAAATAAATTTGTCTTGGACCAAATAAATCTACGTTTTGAATATCCGCAAGACAGAAACTTCTTAAGGCAAGAAAAGAATTGTTTTAACAGCAAAATCTCGACGTAACTGGTTTAGCAGTCTTGGATGAAGCTACTTTTAATCTCCACGTAAGAACATCGTTTACTTGCTTTTGATAAAAAGCATTAGTTGTAGAATAAAATGTTAGAAATCTTGAATTTAATCGCTTTTCATCTCTTTTTAAGTATAGTAATACTTACATTAAAATCATAACAATGCTTCATGCAAGGATAAATATTTATTTTTATCAAATAAAAAGTATTATTTCTGTGAAATGAATGCTTTGTTCAAAAAAATTCTTTTGGAGAGCAGGATAGTTTTAACGCTGCATTTTAAAAACGATAAAATATGGAGTACAACAATGTTTTCTGAAGTTTCATCTTATTTGCAAACAAACCTTATAATATAAGCGAGATCTATATTACATCTTCCCAAAAGCTATAAGAATTTTAAAATGCACTTATACTTTATTAAAATTTATAATCTTCTAAACGTTCCATTCAAACTTACAAACATATCTTGTTGAGATACATAAAAAACAGTACCAGACGCATATGTAAGGCTTATCCGCTTGTGCATGTACAAATTATCAAGCTCCAGACCTAACAAATTCTTTCGTTGCCTTTAGTTATTCTATTTACTAATGTTTATAAGAATAAAAGATCTTAGTAAAATAACCAACATAGTTTACTGCACTAGAGTCTTTTCAACGTAATTAATTAGAATAACATCGGACATGAAAAAAAAAAACATTGGCCATTAATTTCATACCAACTAGTCGACAATGCATTAAATGAATGACCACCTAGAAATACCTCATAACAAACTCTTCTAATCCAAAATTTGAAGTAAAACGCTGGATCGCTTTTAAAGTTGGCGAGCCGAGTCTTTTTGAGAAATGTACGTATGTATATCCCCGTCTGATTTTACTAAAATGTATAAGTTGAGCTATCTTTTTGCCTTATTGGTTCTATAATGTTCAATTACCTTGCACAATTGCAAAATTACATATAAATATTATGCTAGCTAAGAAATGTTTCTTATCCCATGTATAGAAATGTAATTTCTTTATATCATTTTCGTCCAAGCATTTGAACGTAGCTTTGTCAATCAGATTACCTTAAACGAAAGTAATTTCTTATCATTAATACCTTGAATTAATAAAACATAGGTTGAATGCGATGGAAAACACATAGGTTATGCTACCTGAATGTCTTTTCTGTTTTATAACTATTCTATTATACATGTACATGCCAACATACTGATAATACTGTAATATAATAAAAAAAAACTTACATACGTTGAAATATTTTTCTAACATTTTCTAACAAACCCCATTTTATTAGATTTATCCCTAAACATATGTACCAACTTTTATATTATTTAATTGGACATAAATATATGTAACACTATAATAAGATTCAATCAAACAATTTACTTAAAAGAAATTCACGCAACGAATTACTGTACAAGATAAAAAAACGACCCCACAATTGACCGTTGCTAACATTTATTCATTACATTAGATAAATACCACGTATTGCTGCGCATGCACAATAATCTGCATTCTCTACTTACTTGTTCTAAGCAAATATATTCTTTAGTTACGAAAATTCATCAAAACAAACATTTTCTTGAGTTAAAACTTTGAATTTTCTTAGTGGTAAAAGAATTACTTAAAATTCATCATTTTCTCTATAAGAAAAGTGTGTTAAAACAATATTTTGTTTTGAACTCAGAATGCATTTTTCTCTCTGTGCTTGTTATTACGAGAAAAATTAATTTGTGATCATTCAGAGAAATTCGTACTCCACCTCCATTGCGGTGTTTTCAAAACTAATTTACACATTCAACCACCCACCAATATAAAACAAAGACCTTACCATAAAAGAAAAAAATGCATCCCCTCTCCCCTGCACAAAAAAACAATCGTTTAAAACAATTTTAGTTCCTCTTCCATTACCTCTCCGATACGCAACAAGAAGCGACAATCTGATAAGGTATGTTGTTCTTGTCCTGTGAAGATTTTAACGTTACATGTTCAAAAATACAGAAAAGTTGTCATTATATATTCTGTTCTACTTGACACTTTTGTAACCTATAGCTACAAGGGAGCTTTATCTCAGTTAATATAACAATATGTGCCAGCTCCTCCACCAAAAATTTTCAGCGTAAACAAGCCACAGTTGAATTAATGAAAAGCGTTGTGCTCAATAACGATAATTTTAATTAAGAAACCAAACACACGCGAAATTAGAGAAACGTAATGTCTTAGCTATACATACATATATACGGAGCACCGTAAGTTATCGACTATTTTCAAAAGAACTCGCGAAGTGCTAACTTCGCGAAACGTACTGGGAATATAATACACATGTAGAAAATGATTACGTTTACTTACAGAAGAGCGCCCACAAAGTAAACTCATGTCTACGTCGAAAGTTTCGGGCGAAGTTTTGTTCGAAGTTCTGTTCCAGAGACATTAATATTTCCCAACGAATTCTCGAGAAAATTATTTTGTGTTTCCATTACAAATAAAATTCGTTTCCAGTGGTGACAAAATAAAAGATGTATAAATATGTGGAGTTAATTTAGCCTCTCAGCTACAATCGCATGTACGAGGATCAATAGGATTTACTAATATTCTTTACATTACCGGGTTATTACTGCTCCACGTTTGAGATTATCAATTATTCAACGTGTATTAAGATATTAAGCTCTGGAATATTGCGCTTTGAATACGAAAGCAACACACTCAATTACACTTTCCGATCTATAATCAGCGAATTGTTGATTATACCTCGGAGCAAATGCATTTTATCGATATCATGTGGTTAGAATTAGTAAGCACTGTGAGAATGCGGTGCATGCCACATCATCGGTCGCATATTAGAATATGTAATGTTAGTGAAATTATTGATAAACTCCACTTTACTATAAAAAAATATGAGCAGTATAAAATTGCCTCAAGGAAATTATCTGCTCTAGCATCTCGTTTGCCTTCATCTGTTCTAAATAATTAAAGGCCAATAGTGGAAATAGTACCACATATATCAATTGATACTTGTCCTTTTATATAAATAATTTCTAGGGAAGAACCTTATAAGTTGTAGTGTGCATAGTCGTCTGCTTATTTGTTTGCTCCTGGGCAAAGTTTTTGATTGTGAAACACACCGTGATACTATAAAGATATACTAAAGATTCGCACTTTTCGCACTTTCGACATTTATTGGCGTATTATACTATTGTCATTGTTCAACCCTCGGTAGGGATTTCTTATGTGCTAAACATCGGATTGACAAAGAATTTATGGTTTCACTTTCTATCCAAGAAGATATTCCCATCAATATTCTCGATTAAGAACAAAAACGTACCGGCCTTAGATCGAACTAGCCTATCATATGTTTGTTTCAACAGCTTTTATCCGTAACTACATTGATTGTGTATGTTTATTCTGCGGTATTTTCTGTGTGAATTGAATATCACGAAGATATTGTAATTTTTTTTTTAAATAAGGTCCATCGAATATTTCTCTTTCCAATTCTTGTAAGGTCTGTATTTTCTCAATACGTCAATTTTATATTCATAGATTTAGCAGTTGTTTGTATCAAAGTATGCAGATATGCTGATTCATTTTCGATCCTCACCATTGAGATCTTGCTTATTATTGACGATAGACGATAGGTTTAAATTTGGCAAAGTTGCTAAATTTTGTGGTTATTATCATACCGCAAAGAAAGTAGACTTAGAACAAATAACATTTTAGATTTTTTGAAAAAACGAAAAAATCTTATTTTCTTATTTTGCCTCTAGCACTTTTATTTGGCCTTGCAGAGAAAAACTAAAGACATGTTCTCAAGGCCCCTTTTAATGTTCTATGTAATGATGTACTTGAAATTTTTATACGACGTTTCGTTTTCTTCTGGTCATCACCGACTTTCTTATTTCTTATGGGCGCCACATTGAATTTTGACACCGTTAAAAAGAGTCTTTTTTTCTGATTTCAACCATGTGTAACATGTTGACGAAAGTATTTGATATTATGCTTTAACTGAGGAAGAATTCAATTTAAGATTATAAATAAGGTAGCTATGAAATTTCGAACTGTCAATCACTTATCGTTGAATTAGTAATGGAAAAATGTCGTATATCAACGAAGAAAAACGAGATATGTATTTGTTATTCATCATATCGAAATGCGACAATAGCTAGTACACGCTTTCGAGCTGTTTGAACTGCTCTTTGTATGGTTCTCCTAGGAATTGCATTGAAGGCATTTTCGAGTCTAGCTCGAAGTTCTTCAATATTATGTGGAAGATCACCTTTATAAACGTTATTTTTAATAGCTCCCCATAAAAAATAATCTAGAGGCCTTAGGTCGGCAGATCTCGCCGGCCATTCAACAACTCTACCATTTCCAATCCAACGCAACGGTTTGGAAACTCTTGACCTAAGTAGATCCGTACAATTGCCGCATTGTGAGCTGGTGCGCCGTCTTGTTGGCATCACAATGTTGTAACTGGTTTAATGTAATATTATTATCTAAGAAATTAGATACGTGTGTGCGAAGAAGGTTGAGGTATCTTTCTCCATTTAATGTCTCTTCATAGATTACTGGTCCTACAAAACGATTTTCCAAAATGCCCATTCAAACGTTTAATCCAAAACGATGTTGAGCTCTCCTCGTCCTATTTTGTCTAGGATTCTGCAATACCCAATACTGCTCCGTATTTCTATTAAACATTCCACAGTTAGTAAATTTAGATTCATGGGACCAGATGACCTTATTTAAAAAATGTTCGTCGTGTTCTAACTTCCTCAGTAACCAATTACAGTATTCCAGTTGCCTTAAATTATCGCCAGGAAGTAAACTATGGCTAAGATGAACCTTCTACGGTTCAAGCTTATTTCGACGCACAGTTCTTCATACTGGAGTCTGGGGCAAATTTAATGACGCCGCTTCTCTTGTTGATGTTGATGGATTATTATTGACCTAATAAACAATATCAAACTTACATTTGCAAAAACACTCATTTAATTTACCATTTGTAAAATATCCCGTTGATTTCTATCCAAATTCCGGTCACCGTAAACATTACGCGGCTTGGTAAACGATCCATACTCGACTAACTTTCTATCAAAATCTAGGAAAATGGTATGATATGGTTGTCGTCGTTCAGGATACAATTGTAAATGTCGTGTACTTAGCTATTGTTGCATTTCGATTCGATGAATAACAAATACATAACATATCTCGATTCTCTTCGTTGGTATACAACTTTTTTCCATTACTAATGCAACGATAAGTGATTGACAATTCGAAATTTCATGGCTACCTTATTTAATCTTGAATTGAATTCTTCGTCAGTTAAAGCATAATATCAAATACTTTTGTCAACATGTTGCACATGGTTAAAATCAGAAAAAAAGACTCTTTCTAACGGTGTAAAAATTCAATGTGGCGCCCATAACAAATAAGAAAGTTGATGATGACTAGAAGAAAACGAAACGTCATATAACAATTTCAAGTAGAACATTACATAGAACATTAAAAGTGGCCTTGAGAACGTGTCTTTAGTTTTTCTCTGCAAGGCCAAATAAAAGTGCTAGAGGCAAAATAAGAAAATGAGATTTTTTCTGTTTTTTAAAAAAATCTCAAACGTCATTTGTTCTAAGTCTAGTTTCTTTTCGGGATCATAATAACCATAAAATTTAGCAACTTTGCCAAATTTAAACCTATCGTCTATCTTCAATAATAAGCAAGATCTCAATGGTGAGGGTCGAAAATGAATCAGCCTGTATACTGCGCCTACGGAAAATGTTCATATTTTGGATGTTTGCTATTGGCTAATACCTATGGCAAAAATACGCATGACAAGCTAAGCTGTCTGTGTCCGGTGCAAACTAAAATTATGCTGGACGAAACTAAATGCTACCAAATTCTACGTTTTTGTAAAATTTCTTCGTTGCTTTCAGTGCTTGTTTAATGGTTTCTTTGTCGTTATATATGGTTACTTGCTCAGCATATTGCATTGATAATAGTTCTCTAAACTGACTGTATTAGCATGATATTTAGATGGACGAAGCATATTCTTTCAAACTTTTATAATACAATTATTTTTTATTATTAACCTCCATGATTATTGCATATCTTGTAAAGCTGAAGAAACCATTGGAAAATTTGGTGAAAATCTCATGAGTCCATTAAAGTATCATCAAGCAACACACATCAGCAGTGTACAAAGGTGGCTTATGATTTATATAGTGAGGTCGCGCCTCCACCCCCCCTCCTAAATTTTGGAAGGAATGAGATAGAGCAGTAAAACAAAAACAAGGTGAAATTAGAGGCAATTGTGGTATTTTGACTATACCCACCTGGCTTGAAATATAAGATAGAGGGCGTAGCTATCTTTAAAATTTTAAATGGGAAGTAGGTTCCTATAAAAGCTCATTTGGAAGACATTTTCATTACTTTCATGACAAAGCAAACAGTTCATTTTCTAAGTTTTTACTAACTTATCCAAAATTAATGATTAGGGTACGTTACTTTTCGCATAACCCTCGTGTTTATTTTATGGTTCATCTTTCTTAGCAAATGTACTATTAAAAGTGAAAAAAATACGTTAAATTATAAAATATGTCATTTACAGACAGCAAGTGTCATCATATGTTCTAACCAATAAACCTTCGCGTTACTTGAGTGTCCGTGTATCTGTCGTGTGCGTATGTTACAGGTTTCTGTATACTACATCCCAAAATGAATACGAGCATTATCGGAGAAGTAACGTAGGTACCCCAATCATTAATCTTGGGTAAGTTAGTCAAAATTAAAAAAAAAACTGTTTGCATATTCGTAAAGGAAATGAAAATATTCCAAATATGCTTTTATAGGAACTTTCTTCCGATTTAAAATTTTAAGGATGGCTACGCACTATCTTACGTTTCAAGCTAGGTGCGTATCCCTATAGTCAAAACATCACAAATTATCTCTAATTTCATCTGGATTTTGTTTTATTGCTTCATCTCGTTGCTTTCAAAAGTTATGAAGGGGGGGCACAATTCACGACCTCACCGTATATAGAGTGCGAAGTTAAATCGAGGTTAGCTTGAGCTAACCTTGACGCAGCTAGAGCTTACTGAAGCAACAGTATTTTGCTGTACAAATGTAGATTCCAGGAACCGTACGTTCACTTCAAGCAAAAAAACAAACGAAAGAAGAAGATAAACGGACAACAATTTACGAAGCTTTGGACAAAGCTCAAATATCTGAAATTTGCAAGCATATACATTCGTTTTTGTTTACAAATGAATGCAAGTATGGAAAAATACAACAATCCTTTCTTACAAGGATTAACAGCTGGTTGGATAAAAAAAAACTTCACATTACAATAAAGAAAGACATGGGAAGTATTTACACAACAGGAAGGAAATTTGATAAATGTTTATTAGAACCAAATTGCAATTACTGCAATGGTAAATGCATTTATACGACTCCGCCAAGGGCGGTAGCAAAAATTGCAACCTTAAGATTGCTAACAAATCGTTGTAATTTAAATCCGATTAATCTTGTATTAGTTCCAGTGAAGGTGTAAGAAGGTGCAAAACCTTTGCATTACCAGAGGATAGAAATTACTAGTAGAAAAAGTTACACTCTTACTAACTAAAGAATAGAAAAATTGCTTCAAACATGCTATTGTCGAAGGTACAAAGATGCATGAGCAGAACACGGTAGTAAAAGATATGTCAGAATTTATTATTACCGCTTATTATTACCGATCGTCAGTGAAAAGGTGATTCTTCTGAATTATGAGCACAAAAAAATTAAAATATATTCGAAGTCATCTGTACACTATTCTATAATTATGATTATTGTAGCTATTTTAAAACCCCGGGATGATGTCCGAAAGAGGTTCAGCTTTGCGAAAGAAGTTACCACAAAACTAGTAGCGAGTGGGATCAAGATTCCATCATGAAGCTAAGCAGAAATGGCATCAAATGCTATGCAGGTAGGTCCAAAATGGCAAAAGGAACTGAAATAGGAATATATGGACTTAGAACCATATACCTCGAAAGCTTGCCACATACCCGAGTATCTTGAATATTGACAGAAAGAATCAAAAGCAAGGGAATAATGTCTAATAGCCATGCAGTTATAGGAGTATCTATAAAAATCAAATGAACTAGGCAAAAGGAACAAGGTAATCTCTCACAGAAGTGGAAGGAAATGAAATATCAGATAATTTTGTCAGGAAAGGATAATCATTTGTAGGACCCGAACCCTTTCGCGGGATAAGTAGCAGTGCTATACTGGAGTGTCTTGCAAGTGAAGTAGAGCAGAGAAAATCCAAATGTCGGGAAAATCTCGAGGGAATAAGACAAGCTAAAACACTTTTGGACACTGACAGAATGAACAAACATAAGTTGCAAAAATAATAGTCGCGTATTGACAGGAGTCCTATTGGGCCATTTGAAGCTGAAATGACATCTCAGTAGGTTCAGACCAGAAGATTCTGCTGGGAATAGGCTTAAATATGTACCCTTCTTCTCCCAAACTATGATATAGAATTTCTCCAATTCTGTATAAACTGAAATAGACGTAAACGGTCTCTTTGTATAGTATCTATATTTTATGAACATATTTGTTAGTATTTAGAATTGCTTTTAATTAAACTGAAAGGCTACAATAGATCTAAAAATACAATTTCCAATTAGCCACTACCATTAATCGATTAAAATTTTGGCACTGCTGTACGGCCGCCGATTGCAGCACTTTCTCCTCTTTTGTTAACATGAACTAACTACAATGTCTTTTTTTGTCTAGTATTTCGGTGTTTATACTATCTGCTGTCATTTGTTTTTACAATAAAGTGGTTTATCGATCTCTTCTCGTCGATTGTTGCAATTTACACCTTTTCATTCTTGAGGATATTTGTCTAGTGATCTAGTGGTCTCTTTTTTTTTTGTAGAATGCTATTTTTATTTGATTTTATATTTCCCTAGTTATTAGTTGAATATTACTGGGTATGTATGCTGATTTACTAAGTGTTAATTAATATTTTGAATCCACAAGAGAACGATTCAAGTCTCTTGGTAACTTTTATTTAAATGTTAGCTTTATTCTGCATAAGGTTATTTAATTATAGCAGTTTTCTAAAAATGTTTCCTACTTTGATGAGTAGAGTACAGCAAAATGATAAAATAAGTCGTAGAAATTGTACATTAACTGTAAATTTCCTACGGCTATAAAACACAATAAAAAACGAAAAAGAAAAGTAAAAGTTATTGATACAATACCCGGAAAAAGAACTTTTATAGGTCATCATGATACGAAATTGTACATAACGGAAACTACGTTGAATGAAAGTTAATTGAGTCTTTCGGGAGATTCAATGGCACAGAAACTGTTAAAGTTATTTTAAGAAATATGATCACAATTAGTTAAAATAATGCAACATTGAAGATAAACTGAAGTTGGCAAGGTTTTACATCTTTAGCTGTGTCAGGTTGCTCACGATTAGTGAGAGAAAGAGGGATGAAAAGACGGAAAGGAATGCCACAGTTGGGTTAAGCGTTCCGTGTAATTCTATTTACCGTCGGTTGCCTCCGGTATTTTACAATAAATGTATACACGCTCGTCCATCTGACCTATAAAATAGACCATAAACTTTACATAAACGTGTGAACCTCTGCGCCACAGAACACCATCGCAGTAGGTCTTGAACACATATCAACACATATCAAGTATTCATATGTTCGTGTACGAAGTACATTGTGCATTTTCAGCATTACAAATCGCCGATCAATGATCTCTAAGTTATTTAGGCAATATACTAAAAATTGGGGCAATTCTTAAAATCAAGAATGTTGTTGGAAATTCGAATTCTAAGTTTGTTTAATTTGTTAAACAGATTAGAGTGAAAGCAGTAAGCATGCCGTCAGTTTCATTTATGCTGATCGAATCTCCGACATGTTGTAACCTCAACATATAAATTTTTAATAATTGCATAACTTAACAGTAGAAAATAAGCAAATTCCTGTATAAAATGGCTCTACCTTCAGAAATTCAAGGCCTTTTCTATTCTAATTTTCTATTCTATTATTTCATTAAACTATTCTAATTCCCTATTCTATTATTTCGTTAATGCTAAGTAAATATTGCTTATCATTATTAGATTATTAGATTTTATTTACTGCTATGTAGAAATTAAAATCTGCATGCGCATTGAACAGTAGAATACTGAATCGCTATATTATTTGAACCTGGAAATTCTTTATGGACGGTGTATGGGACTCCATATGGTGGAGCAATACACTGTTTACACACTGTACGCAGACGTATGTACACAAAACCGTAGGAAAATATAATATCAGGTGCGACCGGCGAGTTATCCCCCTTCCCGAATCCCTTCCCTCTCTTGTCTCGTTCTCTCATTAGAATCTCTCCGTTTCATAATCGTGGAAATCATAATATGTATGGTTTTCCAGTAATTGGCCATGCTTCCCATCATTCTTGCCATTTTTTTGCGTAGGTAGAATCTCGCAATTCCTCCCACCTCAGGCACATAGAGAGATATTCGTATCATCGTTCTTAATTTATGTCCCATTAAGACTTGTGTCAGGTAGTAGTAAAGGCGTATATGTCCGCAGTTATCCATGTCCTAATATCACCTATAAGTCGTTTAATCCATTAAGCAGCAACATCTTCGCTGTCCCATCTTGCCTGCCAAGACCATACCGTAGCACTTCTCGTTTGTACTTGAATCGTATTCATGTCATTACTTCTGTGTTTATGTAGGAAGGTTCTTCCATTGATCTGAAGATCTATAGGGATCATTTCCGTAACCACCTGCAGCGCTTTAGCCGATATTGTCTTATATGCTGATGCCACACGCAGAAGCATATTCCTCTGAAGTCGCTACCATTGTCGGTTATATTTTTTCATTTCAATGGTCTTGCTGCATAGTGAAGCCCCATATAACATGATGCTATTCATGGCTCTACATAGCAGGGTGCGCTTCAAACTGCCTGGCCTTTTATATTGGGCACCAGTCTTGTGAGTCTGGCAAGCGTCTCCTCTGTCTTGATAGTAGCTGCTCCCTCGTGTTGCCCAAATTTCATTTTGTCATCGATAGTCATTCCCATACAGATTTACTCGGTGTTATCTTCATGTTCTCGAGTTGGAAAGTGACGTGTTCTCTCCTCAGTTTTTTCCAGGTGCTAGAGTGATCTCATGATCTCTGATCCACTCAGCACACATATTAAAAATGTTCATAAAGAAAATTTCTTTTGGAGAAAATCGTACTTACTAAAAAGTAAAGATGTCTTATATTTCTTGCATGTTGACCTTCTTTTACATTTACTACTACAACTTTAAGGCAAATATATTTCAGAACACTAAACCTATATCACAATATTGGAATCTGTACAGAGAAATAGTATTTCTATTGCGTTTTTACAAAACGCTATTGATAATTGGCTTCTGCTAAACGCTCATTTTCCGAAATTATGCAAAGCAATACATTCCTCTATGATTTTTCCGTATAAAAAACGATGTCACAAATATGAACAGTGTTGAACCAATAAGAACATTGAAACTAGAGGTATTATAGGTAACTTATGTAAACTTAACGAAACTTTACCATGAGCTGTGACCGTCAATAAAGAATAATAAGTACAAACTGAATTAAACTACCAACGCATCACCTCCGTTATTTTTCCATACTCTTCTGTGAAGATTCTGAAGCTCTTCAGTGTTTGGTTGTCGAAATAGCTGTCAATCTGACATTCGAATATAGATCACTTATATTCGAATGACATAAATACTACAAACGCAAATACATTGATTTCAGTAAGTGCTAATCATGTAGTAGTCGAAAAAGTATTGTAGGTACCATGGCTTGAAAGGATCTTCATCGAATTCGCGTGGTTGGTCGCCCTGGCTCCGCCTCGGCTCGCCTTTTCCAAATTCGTTCGATAAAACATAACTTTCCAGCCTTTTTGCGTAAATAACAATTTTTAAATAGATATTTTATTTATCTCAAATCACTCCTTCATTGATTTAAAAATTCTTTCACCATAATGAAAGCAAAAAACAAGCAGATAAACGAACATCGTAGCGCATGAGGATATACTATATAATGAAATTTGTCAAATTTCAACTAAGAGGCATTTATTTAAAGAAAACCTAAAAGGTTGTAGAGAAATAAAAAGATATTGAGACAATAACAAGGAACGTTATTCAAATAAAATACTGCTTTTACTAACCCTCATCCGAACTCGGATCCTGAAGTTCTTGCAGCTTTTGCGTATATATCTTAAAAAGTTAATGACCCCAATGCCTGTATTGTGTGCTTGATATGTTCCACACTATGTTCCAGTGATTCAGAGTAAACAAGCTATTTAGGCCTTTCGCAAAGATAAAAGTTTGCAGATTTGTATTATCGCATGGTCATGGATTAATAATAATGATAATAATAATATATATTTGGAAAGGTCAAGAAACACCCAATTATAGGAAATAACAATAGAGTGGAGAGACGCATGCCAAGGCGCAATAACAAAGTGAAAAAGTACATAATTTGTTTCTAGAAACTAAGTTAAGTACAAAAGAAAATTATACATATTATTAACATAATTCAAAATACTAAATATACCGTAATACCAAAAAACAAGTGATAAAACAAAAAAGAACAAAAATAATAAGAAAAAAAGACATGAATTAGAACTAATTAATTGATGTATAAGCATGATTAACAATATATCCCAAGCTGTCATGATTGATGCCAAATAAAGCTGAGATTTTATTAAAGTAATCACACATCAGTGAAGTAGGAGATCTGAGGAGCACATTGGATCGGTATGGATCACAATAAAATGTGGGGTGAAAACGGGAATTTACTTGATAAATAATAAATAAATAAATAATAAATAATATCCCTTTTATTTCATTTTACCAAAACAAGTATGAAAAAAGTCAACAAAGAAAAGAAAGATATACAAATAGTAAGCAAAAATAGAATTACAAATTAGAAAAAATTAACAAATAATTAAACAAAAGTTTGTAAATGTTCTTAAGAGCAAAGAAAAAAATCTTGCACATTATATAAACACTTCATCGTTAAGTGTCTTTTTATTTTAGATTTAAAAGTCCTCAGACTGCAATCTTTGAATTCTTTTGGAATGTTATTATAGATTTTGAGCACTTGTGTCACCACGCCTTTGTGTATTTTTGTGTAAGTACTTTGAGGCACACGTAATGTTGCTTTATCACACTCACGAGTATTGTAATTATGGCTTGTTTCGAATTTGGCAAGTAACTCACTGTAGTGTTTCTTTCCAAAGCACGCACATTCATAAATATATAGTCCCGGTAAGGTAAGTATGTTATTTATTTTGAAAATTTCTTTGCAGGTCTCTCTCTTTTTCAGCCCGAAAGCACTTCGTAAACATGCTTTCTGAAGCCTAAATACTCGTTCTACGTCAACCGAGTTGCCCCAGAAGATTATTCCGTAGCTTAGCCTGAACGCTACGTAAGCGTGATACGCTGCTAATGCTGCTTCCTTGTGGACCTCTGAAGATATTGCCCTCAGTGCATAAACCATTCCAGATAAGTTTTTGGTAAGAATATTAACATACTCTTTCCAGTTTAGGGTGCTGTCTATATGTACTCCCAAGAATTTAACTGTGTCTGTAGATGTTAATTGTTTGTTGTCGTAATTAATTGTTATCGTTTCGTTATTTCTTAGAGCAAATTTTATTAAATTAGTTTTTTCAACTTGAGGTATCAATCATTTCATTTACCAATTCCAAAGCTATGGAGATCGCATCATTGTATCTCCCTTTCTTTTTAACGGAATCTATCGTTAACAATTTCCATATTTACGTTTACCGATTTACCTTGGTTTTAAAACGTGTAAGAACCAATTCTTTGTAGCGATAACTACACACAGCAACATTAGATCTTTGGATCTGTATACAAACAAAATTCAACAGTGATTAACAGTGATTTTTTTTTCTTAAAAATCAAAAATTCATTTTTATTCTCTTTGAAATTCTATTGGAGGATATACTCTGTATTAGTTTATCTAAACCATTCTTTCCATATAGTTAATTATAATTAATTCTTTCTAGTACGCCACAATTTATGACCCTAACTAAGCTTAGATAATAAAAAGTTTCACTTCTTGTGTTCTTTGTGACATTATTGAAGGTGGCAATTAAAAATGTTTGATGTAAATTCTAGCGAACATAAATTACAGACCTGCGTTATACATCTTCAATAATTCCTTGCGTCAACTTTCAAATATAAATTCACTCAGAATACTGCGTATTTTTTATCGCTATCTTCTTGCGTTGATCAAATAACCATAAAAATTTCTTAATAATTTACTTTACCTAATGGAATTTCCACGCCTGAAACGTTTCACGAAATGCGTCTCTTGACTCTGTCAGCTCGCTAAGACCTAGCCTATATGCTGGATTAATGTAATAACATTTGAAAAAAGGAAAGTCGACCGCTGGAAATAAATGTTCCCCGAGTCATAAAAACTTGACTGTCTTCATTTCCTTCGATTTAAAGTTTCTACGTCGAGGTATTCCACCTTATTCGTATCAAGGATAGGAGGCTTCCTTCAACATTTCATCTTCCTCATTTATAAAAGGGACCGTAACAACTCCAAGTTGTAAAATCACATATTTCTTAATGGTAAAACATCTATACTCAATATATTAAACTTAAAAACACTTAAATATGCAGGTAATCTTCGTAATATGTTTGTGATATTATGTTGTCGAAACTTTTAGTATTTTAGTTGTTGTACTTTAAATAAGTTCATAATTTTCCGTTTATGAACTGAACTTCATTATTAAATATGCAGTACCTGCATATATCACATCCATTTTTGTACTTATTTATGCAAAGAGAAACTGTTATCCCAGTTATTGTAACAATCTTGGAAATTGACTAATTTAAGTTTAATGTTAAATATTTAAAATCCAATTTGAGACTTCTCAAGTATCTAAGTGAGTTGCTGCTGGAAATTTCGTTCGAAATTTAATAAGAAAGGGTGAAGTAATTAGGAAGTTTATTAAACTAGAACTTTTAAATATACTTTCAAAATTCGCCGTTGGATATAATAAAGGATAAGTTGTTGCTATTGATTTTTTTAAAACCATCCAATTCAAGTCCCAACTGTCGCAGTTATAACAGAAATCGTCGCTGCCGTGGAAAAAAAAATGGGGCATAAGATTTCTTTAAAAAATCAAATTAAATTATTATAATTCAATTTGGTTAGTTCATTTCATATAGCGCTGTTCTTTTAATATATATATATTGTAATAATAAAAAAAAAAGCTAACTAACCTACAAACTCTTTTAAAATGAACTATATGAACAGGTGATGTATCTCATGTGGGTCGTTAATGGATTCGAATGGCTTAATACTAGGTTAATTGCTACTTACGTGCTGTAAATGGCCTTAATCCGCTAGCTTTTTTTTTTAATTTCACTAAACAAATGAGTTGGTACTGGCCAGATAGTTTTCCGTCAAAATTATTGATGAGAAGCAAGTTTGTGGTTATATGTGATGCATCGGATATGGTATCGGATTACCAAGCAAAGAGAACACAAGGTAATGGGTTAATTAAATAATCTATTAGACAAAAAAATAAGAAAATCTTCAACATTCAAATGATGAGAATTATATATGAGAATTAATCTGGATCTAACGTTCTTAATATTCTAACCTATACTAAATAAAATTGTATGTCCCCTTTTTTATCTTAATGAAGAATGAAAATAGAAAAACTAATGATCGGTTAACCTTCTAGGAATGATTTGAAACTTGCTTAGTTTTGTGACTAGTTTTTTAAGGGATTATAACTACTTAGTATCTAATACAAACTTATATATCGGGCTTTAACCCTCCGGTTGACGGGTGGATTCAGAATCACACCATTCGACGGGTTGGGTCTCTCAGACCCAAACTGTGTTTTATTTTTTTCCCCTAATACATTAATAAACGCCCAGTTTCAGACATGCATTTGTTAACCTGCTCTATTTTGTACTGCTACGAGTAAAAATAGTTGTGAAAAAAACATTAACTTGGGAGTTCCCATTTATTAAAAAAAAGTTACATGTAATGCAAGTTTTCAAAAGAAATTATAAATTGAAAAAACCGGAAAAGACAATAACAATAACATATATTTATTTGTAAAGTATATAGCTGAATAAGTGTAAAAAAATATAAAATGAGTGTACATAAATTTGACACACAAAATATTGAATGGAAAATCTCTTTTGGCCGCACAGTCGGCGCAACATGGTATTGTGTGTTCCAAACAAATACAGGAACCACAAATCTTGCGCGAATATCTTGATTTTCTGTCCTTACAGAATTTGCACCTTCTTCGAGCAGTTGAAGTCGTCGGTCGGGGCTCTTCTGTGACTGAGACACCTGAGAATTTAGCCGCTGATAGCTTTACATTCCGTGATAGATTTGGCATATTCGCTCGTAGTTTCATGTTTTCTATCACTAAATCTTTGCCCAAATTTTCCAAAAATAGTCGTCTGCTTTTTGAAAATTCTCCATCTGGATTGCTCGTTTTATTTATTACGAATGCGTTGATTGCTCCTACGTTGAGCATGCCGAAAAAAACCACCTTACATTATAAGATGTAACCATCCTGTCCACTACATCGCTTTTTGTGGATTTGTAGAATGTTAGTAACTCTGGTTTTTTATTATCACCAATATTTTCTTCCATTTTGTCATCGTAGTGCATTGACGATACAAGTAATACATTCTTTCAATTTTTTGGGACATATGAAGTAAGTGTCATATCGGCATGGAATGCAAAAAGTGAAGACTTTACAGGTCTATCTTTAACATGTTTAACTTCTTTCGGCAAAAACTTTCGACTGGATTGTATTGTGCTAACCACAGTTAGGCGGTGATCATGCAACAAACGACTTACAGCTGCTACGCTAGTAAACCATCGATCCATGGTAACATTCCTTCCAGTTCCTGAGATGTGGTTCGTCATTCTGAGAATGATAGCTGTTACAGAATTGTCTATCTGAAAGGGACCTTCAGGTTGGCTTCCAGCATAGATCTCCAAATGCAACGTGTAAAATTGTTTTGCATCCACTGTAGAAAACACTTTGATCCCATATTTGTTTGCAAAAGATTCTGCGTGAATACTTAGAAACCAGGGGAAGGCCCTAAGAATGTTTTATACCTAAAAACGACATAAAATTAGTACCTTTACGAAATGCGAAAAAATAAATTGTAGGAAAAAAACTTACACGAATACACGGGTTGTCAACATTGGCTTTTTCAAAAATTGTCCAATAATTATAAAAAAAGTTGTAAAGTAATAGTTATTTCAGTACTTTATAGTTATATTTTGACATTAAAAAACATGAAAATTAAAAATAGAATTATATGTTTGTAATGTTACCTTAATTAATCTAAATTTGTAAAAAGAAAAATAAAATATGTTCATATTTATAATTAACTTGAATTTTACATAACTAATTTATTCCCAACATAACATTTTACTTTTATATAATGTATTTAATTTAAAACCTTATGAGATTAACATTTTTCAATTTTAAATATTGTTTGGTTTTTCATTAAGCAGTCATTTTTAAGCAGTTATATTTAAATATGCGTTTAATGCAAAAGTAAAGTATATACAAATGTGTGCTGTTTTACTGTTAATACTATAGAAAACTGTGTTTAATATGTAGGCACGTTATTTTGGTAAAATATATAAAATTTAAAGTTATACAGGGTTGATTCAATAAGTTTATTTTATTTAAGAGCATTAATTTATAATATAGGAAAATATATGTTTGACAGGTTTGTAATATCTTGCCTGTCATTAAAAGAATTATTGTGTTTGTTAATTTGAATTATTTGTAGTACCGTTCTAGCGTTATAATGGTTTTCTCTATTCAATATCTCAGTTTTACTTATTTATACTCTATCACAATCACTGTATACATAGGACAAACCGTGCAACACTGTTCTGACCGTATTAATGGCCACAAACATTCTTACAGCGATTAAAAACCACACGAATAACAATAATCATTCATTTAATTGCAATAAAACTGAGATATGGAATACAGAAAACAATTATAAGCTGATATACATGTTAGCGAAGCTATTTTTGTTTAAACACAAATCCTATAACACTTCAAGGTAGTTACTTAATCATGCACTTTTAAGAAAAGGAAGAGATGGAGATAACTACAATTGGCGACGGTACCTCTGCAACAATTGCATCAACACGAGTGCAGGATGCCGCTCTACACCCATTTTCTCGACTCCTATCCAGATTTTTTCCTCAGAGTTATGGTGCTGTCAGTGATGAACAGAGTTTTGTGGAGTTTTGCGCATTACTGCTGGTCTACATGTAGGGATCCTCCGGAGCTCAGTTATAAGAAACAATTCAAAAGACACAGTCACCATAAACTGCCACACAGTTACTTTCAGAGTCTTTAGAAGCCTTAGAATGTGTCTGCCTTTATAAAAAAATGTAATGGACTTCCAATTTTCTTGGCATAAATTCGTTCAAGTAAAATACTTCCATCCATTGTAAATCACAGAAACTAGAGCTTTAACATATGCATTATTCGCAACATAAAATTGGTAACATGATATACTTTTAAACTAACAAAATGGTTTTTTTTATATGACGTTGTCTGTAATAAGGTAACTTGACTCACATCGGATATTATAATGTCGAATATAATATATATATATGTCATACCCATCCACTAAAATACGTTTTAGGTTTTAGCGTTGTTTTTTTTTTATTTACATAGTAGTTTTAATTCTGCGTTAAATATAAAGGATCAAATGTTATATGTATAAAATTGAATCGGTAAAGCGAGCATAAAGCAGGAGCACAAAAAAAGGCTGGAAACAGATATTTAACACTGGTAGTGAGAGCCGGAATGCAATAACTCTGCGTTCGCGCAGTTATTGGAGTTGAACGTCAAAATACGGGCTGAAGTTTCCGTGCAGGCAGTAACCCGGGAAATTCCAGATTCAGGTTAATACTCTTCAGAAACTTTTTAAAATAAAAGTTCTGTCACTGACGGAAAATCTGGACTACGCCCTGTTGCAAAGCGTTGCGTTAATTACATTGAATCGCGTACGTGGACGATGTTTTTGTTGATCAAATAGCTATTGATTTAGTTTATAATAAAAGAAAAGCTACATATGATGCTAATAACGGCTGAGTAAATAAATAAATACCATGTGAATGGAACATTGGTAGAAATTTAATGCAGGTATGTACCTAAACGCTACATAAATATATCTTTAATTAAGTCAGAACGTTTTGTTGTTTTGTATGTTGACAAAATAAACGTCCAAAACTCTGATAGAGATATCCTCATGGGATTGCAAATGCATTTACATTAGAGATTAAAAGCGGGCTCTTATAATTATAATTAATTAAAGCGTATAACATCAAGATTACGTATGCATGTCATTTGAAAAAGGCAAGGCAATTTCGTCTCTGCTAGACCAAATCTCCCACAGCGTTAATTGCTCTATTCAGCAAACTTTAACAAACCTATAAATCCGATTTTATAATTTTAGAACTTTTGATGATAAATGAGTATAATCGAAAGTTGGAAGAATTGACAATAAGAGTTAACTGTATGTAATAATGTATGTTTCTAAATCAAATCTACGAATTTATGTCAGTTTAATATAAAATTGTATCTTTTTAACTTACCCTTATGAAAATCTCAGAGAATTTAAAAAAGAATCTGTAATAATCCGTTTGTGAAAGGAAACTATAAAAAGTTAGAGAATTCCTGAATAGCTAGAATGAATACCATTGAAGCAGAAGATTATTCTCGAATATCAACTGCATTAGAATCGTCGCAGTTCGAAAAGAACGGCAATTGTAGGTACGTGTAGAGTAACTATATAACCAACATCTAGTTTGAAACAGCAGAAGTAAAAGTTTAATAAAACCTAATGTTTCCTCCGTCTCGTTACGTTGGATCTCATTCTTGAAATTCGAAAAATGTGAAAATCTGGTGCTGTGTGCAACATAATGGAAGCCGTTACACCCACACTCTCATTCTACAAGTACAATTGCTTTGGATTAGTGGAATCGGACGTAGGGAAGCTATATAAAACTGCTAAACGCAAAAAAATTTATCACAAGAAGGAAATAGGGGAAGAACATTGTTTTCAATCGATTCGGAAACAGATATTTAGCACCGAAATAACAATAAGCCGGATTAAGCTCGCTAAAGTTGTAGGCGTTCTGATAAAGTTTCAAAAACAGAAAACATCCACTATATTTAATGTTTCTTACAGTCTGGGAACTTTGATGAGATTTTATTGTATTATTCCTCTCTGGTAGAAAGTTCGCTACCCGAAAGCATTTCATACAAATAGCATTTGTAAAAACAGAGTCAATAGCTCTTGTTTTCGTAATTTTTTTTCAAGAATTTCCTTGAAATAAAATAGAAGAACGCTGTCGACATAAAATCATCAAAAAGGGTTGCTTTTTCATTTCCACTGATCCGGAAAAATAACAAGCATACATACCATCTCAAATAAAACTTGAAGTTTCTCTGTCCTACTTGTAAACACATATGTGTCCATACTATATAGGGATGCGGTTTCACACCCTGATTTTTTCTTTAATTTGGAGAATAGTTTCACCAGCGCTACGTAAACTTAGCACTTAAGACAGACGGAATTATCCTAAATCAGTAGTATAACGTAGATGCTTTTGTAAATACTTTATTTAAAAGACGCAGAAACTAGGACACAATTTTAACTAGGTACTTCATTTAATCGTACATATCTACAACCACGAGACCCGCTACTTTTCGACGGGACGCAACCATTTGACATACATATATCTTCTAACTTGACAGCCACCCTGGTACATGGTGCTATAGAATTGCACTAGGCTTTTGAATAATAGTTGGTTGTGTTGCAGTAGCCTTTAATAGGCAACAACCAAAGGAATAAAAAATTGTTTTTCGTATACTTTGTTTAGATTTTCAATTGTTTATTTTTGTCACTCGCTTGTTGCTTTTTTTGATGTACAATTCTCGTTGCAGCTATTATATAGAAATAAATTAAAAACACGTTTTAGCTCTTTTAATTGTTGCGCAAATATCAGAACCCTGAATACCCTTCACTCGCACAAAACAGGCTACCGCTTTAGGGTAAAATATTATTGCATAGACAAACAAGCGCAACCACTGACCGGTTCTACTCACGGCATTTCCTTTGACAGTTGACTTAGGCAGTTGTGCGAACACGAGGCGAGACCGCGCGTGAAGAATTAAATATTCATCCCTGAATAGTTAAGGAGGTTTTTTTTTTATGGCCAGTGGGATCTAAGCCTATATACCACTTTATTTATTATTATCTTGAGAACAATATTTAACAACACACATATATAGGAATACACACTTCACAGCCTGGGGCCTATCAGAAGTAAGGAGATTAAAAAGGTAATAATAAGCAGTAAGCATTAGCAAACCGTTAAAATCAGTAAGTAAATAAAAAAGTAAGCACGTAAGCTCAAAAAGTGGTCGTTAAAATATATAATAATAATTGTACCTACCGTGTGAATGCCTCTATGGCGAATAACAGCAATGGTGAATTTGTTTCACCTACAACAGCTTTTTTACAAATAATATCACATATACTTAATAGAAACAAAAGAAACAAAACAATTGGAGAGATATGACGGAATTCAAAATGTTCCGAACAATTGGGAAGTCTCTGATATTACACTCAAACATTAATAAAACTAGCTTATTACCAAAGAAAAATAGAAAAAAGGTGTTTATTACAAGCATGTGGTAAGTGCACAAGCCATAATGCCACCATTGCCAACCCACTCAACCAACAGTGCTTCTGGAAAGGTGTTGGAATGTTTTTCTCTTGAAACTAAGTGTCGATCTCGAAATATTACGCTGCATAGAGATATTATTACAAACACATGCCATTTGATACGTAAATGACTTTTTAAAGAATTCGCTGGAATGTAGGGGCGAGGTAAATGCGCCCTCGTACCTAATGTTTGGATTATGCACATAAGTGCTGTACCTTATCTTATTAAATTAATACGGCGGTTTACTTGAAACCAAAACGTTATGAAATAATGTAGCACTGTGAGGAAGTCGGAGGCCTCCCATGTTCAACCAACACCGTCCCCCCTCCCACTCCCAACTTATGCGATACATGCTCCCGGCATCTAATTCCAAAGATCAAACGAATGCACGAGTTTTGGATGGCTATTGTAACTTGCGAATGCAAGCACTTGGAACGAAAGGACCATAGAGCAAATCACAATATTTAACGCTCGACAAAACCAACGCTTCGCACAATAGTTGCTTTTAAATTCAATATATGTACTTCTACTGGTATAAATCGCCCTCGATGATCCATATAATGATGCGCCAAACTAGGTTATTGATGCCTAAGTTTTTCACACAATTTTTTGGCCATCAATTCAAATATTAATTTTATTACTAAAAGGATGGCGATCCTTCGAGTCTTTCTCGGACCAAATAATATGAGATCGCGAATTCTAATACACTAATACAGTGACATTCTTTTTGAAATTTTGCTCAAATGATTAATGTCAGCGTTCAAGCCGTCACACGCATCGCCAACCTACGACTCAGAAAAAGAATAATAAATTTGTGTATCATCCGTATATTGATGACACCTTGCTATAACTCAAGCATTTCTCCAGCGAGAACATATAAATAGAGAAAAGAAGTGGGTTAAATACTGGCCCTAGTGGGAGATCGGAAGTCACAAGCGACGACTCAAAGTGGCGATCCTCTACTACAATGGACTCTCCTCTCTCAACTAACAATAAGTAATCAAGTATTAATTTAATGGCAATAGGTTCCAGACCAATATGAGATTGAATGACTACCAAAAGCTTATGGTTAAAAGTATCAAACGCCTTGGTGTAGTAAAGTAAACATAAAATTGTGAAATTGTCTGTATCCAATTCCCTCACCATATCGTCAGTAACGCTGTTGCGCAGCTGAAATTCTTTGGATGTGACCTGAATAGGCTGTAGGGCAGAAGGGGCAACGGTGCTTTGGTTTTACACTCGCTCTATTGTCACTCGTCGCTACGTGGTGGAGTTCCCCTTCAAAGGTGCGACACCAATTATATACACATAATTATTACCACTTAAATCCAAAAATTGAATTTGTGGCAGATAATTATTCGAAATAAAGGTTGTTTAGTATAAACAATACTGGTTTAAAACGAACATGCTTAAAAAAATCCATCACCCGTCAATGTTTCTTGTATTCTTTTAAGGGAGCCGGTAGATAAGAGGTAGAGAAAACACTTGACTAATCTTTATCGAAACGGATACCTGACACCTGGTCATCGAACAAGCATCCGGGGCTCTTTCCTCGGCCCTAGGAAAATTTATTTAGTTCTGTTTCCTGAGTACAAGTTAGCTATGGATGAGATCAAGCCCCATGATTCTACAACTAGCCCACCTTGACTTCTTACAAAAATTGTGATCATAAACGAAGCGAAAGTCCAAAGAAACGTTTCAAGAACGTGATTCGAGTTTGCGTTTCATAGACAATTTTTATTAACAAAGCAGACTTTAAGGTTTGAGATTGATGAGACTGTATCTACGTTTAACGATAAAAAATAATACATGGTAGGATCCGTTATAATTTAGGATTAGCACCAAAGGAGTCTCAAGAGATATATATCCAATGAATTAAAATAGCATGAAAAGTAAATGTTAAAACATCAAAGGATAGCAAAGCTAAAGGTAACAAAAGCCAGGAAAAAATACAGTGATTATTAGAGCAGAAAGGTAATGCGATCTTTTTTATTTCATTAGTAATAATCGTAAGTTTAGTTTGTTAAGGAAAACATAGTTAAATGTAATTTGATATTTTATTTATTTAACCTCAATCACTTTTTGATACTTCTAATGATCGGAGCAAACCTTTGGAAAAACCATTAGATGCTACATAATCTGCATATTTTTTAAACTAATGAGGCAATACATATTTTTTCATTTCTCGCTAAACATATTTACATGATCTAAATCCTACATGCGGGATACCACTTTAGGTTAAAGTTTAATAGGAATAAATGTCCTTTGGGTAAAAGCATTCATATAGGATAAAATATTGAGAGCATCAACCAACTACTATCTATCTTTATTCATACATGGTCGTTTTACATTATCTCGAATTTGCATGTCATGTTTCACAGCGCACATAGATTATATTACACGACTGCAAGATGTCAATTAAGTAGAACATCTACATCATCTGTCGCGATCATGTGCATCTATGCAGGTGCAAACCCTTTATGTGCGAGAATATTAATGCTGTCATCATACGCTAATGTGACTCACTAACTGACACTGCCAGGACATCTTCCTGCAATGAGAGAGATAGAAGAGCTTGTGGTATGTCGATATGTGAATATGTTTATATACGAAGGTATATTTATGCAGTGTGAACATTGATAGAACTGTACACGTCATGCTTTTAAATGATATTTATTAATGATTTGTGCCGCTCCCACTTTAGGAATAAATATATTTTGTAATAACTAGTAAGCATAATAAATAAGATGTGCTACTGAGAACTCATAACACTGCAACACATTGACATTCATAAAAAGATGTTGCAATTCGGGAATAAAAGTCAGCGTTCATTGGCGCAGTCGTAAACATCGGTAGCACTCTTTTTGACAGGAACATATATGTGTCAAAATTTGGTTAACAAGTAAATATAACGTCGATAAGAAAATAACTGACAGTATACAGTTGCTAATAACCTTAAGTTTGCGAAGTCCGTAATCGTTAAAATGGCAGGTATTGCGTTTTAGTGTGTACCGAAGCGTACACATTTTAACGAGGAACCCAACGGCGGAATCGGGATTCTAATATAACGCTCCATATTTGAGATATTTAGGAATTTTAAAGAAATTCTTCAATATCATTAATTGTTAAAGAATATATTGAAATAGTAAATAATTTATCTTAATGAGAATCAGAAGATGCGCTATTAATAAGGAAACTACTGATGACGATTCATGAATCTCCAATTTTCGAAATATTCCTGGAAATGTGAAACATTGAAATGTCTTCTCTAGTATTAAGGAATCGAATTTTAGACCAGTGTTCCGATGCGAAGTTTTTGCTGATTGTTCCAGTTTGTATCAGTTTCCGTAAAATGTCAAAATATGCCAAAACTTTACTAATATCTTGCAGATGATAACCGAATTGAAAACTTTGCATATATGCAAAGACAAATTAATGAAAAAATAAATCAAAAAGAATGGGAACCTTTGATTTTATTTCAATTTTAGACGTCATATTTAATATATGTCAATGCAGTTTTTCGATCGCGCTCAACGCATTCCGAATTTCGAGTTGCGCTTTCGACTAAACTTAGATTATTTGACTTCTCCTGAATTACTCTAAAACCATTTATATTAGACATATTAGACTCGACAATTAGGTTAAATTTTACTGTTATTCTACGATAAACATAATATGTATTTCTTAAAAATCTAGTTTTCACGACACGGGTCTTCCGTTTATGGTATTTTGACCATAATTCCATTTGGTTTCACCACTGCAATTCTCTTTCGGTTAGGCACGATATACGTATATTCTCCATATATGCACCACTTGTTGACTTATTTAATTGGCGTTCTAGTCTAATGATTGTATACAAACGATAAAATGAAAAATATTTTAAAATAATCATGAGGTCGGATGTGTGCGACTTCGAGAAAATTAAAATAGAAGGGTGTAAAATACCATTTTATATCTTCTAACAAGGTCTATTCCGTGAGTTATGGAATAAAAAAATAATGTAATGGCACCCATACTTATTTATCAAGAATCGCAGTGAAACTATGAATACATAATGAAGATCATGAGGCCAATATTCCAGAATTTATGTATCCTTGACTTATTATCTAGGGTATCTCCGGGGAGAAGCTAAACTAAACTAAACCAAATGTTTAACAACACTGTCTGGAACAAAATGCAAGAAAATATCTTCGTTATATTAAATCCATTGTCCAAAATGTTGACACAGCTTGAAATCACAGAAATTTGGGTTGACAAAATATTTCCCAGATCTTTGCATATGGTTTATTTGTTTGTTTTCTTTTCTTTTTCATTCGTTTTAGGAATGTTGTGATAACATGAATAACATCGACATTTTATAATTAGAGCCTATATATCTGCGGATATCCGGGGGAATCCGATAATTTTCTGCGGATGGGGATAATTGTTAAGGTTTCGATTAATATTTACAGAAAAAACACTAAGCGGAATACCATCCGTATCTGTAATCTACAAAAGCGTTTATATGTAATATCCATGTGTTGGTAAAGGGCTTACTTCATTATTAAAGGAGGCAACTTTCCGTGCGCTCCCAGGCGGAGATACGGCATGTTGTGTATGTAATAAAAATAATGCACGTACATTCACTTCTTTATTTTTACTTAAATACACTGTAACTGATTGCATAACATACTTGTGATGTGTTGATGTACTGTCTTGTATATGTGCATGCGCAGTGTATATGAGTAGGTGAATTGTGTGAATGGAGGTGTGTGTGTTGCGCAGGAGAAGTGTGTATGAAAATACATAACACGGCAGGAGTATTTCGGCTGCGAGTTCTTCGAAATATCCAACCCGCTTTAGTAGTGCAGCCAGTACTTTCGAAGTGCTGTACCTATGTTGTATGTTATAAATATAATGTCCCAAATACGTTGATTGAGAAGAAGACCATTATGAGACTCATTGAATAAGTTATTAACGATTTCTCCGAGTTAACTTACGGTGGCGTAAAAATTGAATGTTTAGTTTGCGGTATATTTGTAATGGGTTGGTCAAAAACACATTGGCTAGACTACGTGCGAAGTGCAAACCACAGTAATAAAACAACCAGCATAAATAAAAAAAGTTCTTATTTCTTGTATTCATACATATATACATACATGGATCTGTTGTTTCGTCCAAACATCGCCACATTCTTTACTTTTCAGTTCAACTTTAATTTTATTTTCTAAATGTATAGGCACAGACGAAAAATGATATTGTAGTAATCTTGTCCGACTCGACTTGTCTTCCAAAATAAAATAAATGAATCGTTGCTTAAAAAAGTAAACCGCAGATGGCTTTTTGCTTATGTTGTTTTTTTCTATTATTGTGGTTTGCACTTCGCACGTGGTCGAGAAATCTTTAATAAACTTAATCGCTGCATCTGACAATGGTGGTCTTCTCAATATACGTATATGCGACATTATTACGTAGAACACAGATACCCCTTCAGTATCTCCATAGAGCAAACATTCTTTATGTTGCATTTTAAAATAAACCCTGTAATATGTTGATAATGTCACTTATTTCTATGAATGGAAACGATTATTTTTGTGTTGCACCAAAAAAAATATCTATGTACAAACAATAAGACTTTAAACAAATTAATAGGCTTCTTGAATACTGAAGCAATTTATATGGTAACTATTTTACGTTTCGTTTAAATTACTGTAATCCCTAAATAATAATACTCTTATTAGTATATTGAAGACATTATAATGTAACAACATCTGAACTTGTATAAATTCATTGTAGGGTAAATATCCCCCTTTGCGAACTGCATTTGTGCTTGTTTGGACTTCACTAATCCGTTATTTTTTATTTTTATAGTAGCTGTATTAGAATATTCGCTTTACTTACTACCTATTTCATTATTTTTCGATTTGATTCTACACATGCAATAGCACCAATTTGTGCGTTGCTCGGTAAGAGACTACAATCTGCTGGAGTCACTAATTATAAGTGTAATTAGTACTGTAATATCGTGTCTTATTGTTATGTTTTTTCTTAAATTTAGTGCAATGGGAAACTACTGGCAGAGAATTAGAAAAGAAAATAGATAATGGTGAGTGCATAATAAATAGAAAAGCAGGTAAATCAAATATTTTTTTCAAGGAAAAAATAAATCATTTAAATATTACAGTTTGATTGAAGAAGTATTATATTATAACTACGTTTATCAAAAATATAAAATGCGGTAGTCACGCGGATACGGATACGGATGCGGATCCAATTGATCCCAATGAGGGGCGGGTACAGATCGAATGCGGTTACGGTTCGGATACGGATAGGAAAAAAGTATCTCTGCAGGGCTCTACTTATAATACAAAGGGAAAAGATATATTTACGTTCGAAATTGCAAAAAAAAGATTACGCCCTTCTACTGCTTAGAAAAATTGTAATACCAACGTTATTCGATGCAAAATTCGTTAAAAAGGGTACACTGAAAAAACGTACATTGTAAAATTACATAACATAACGTTGGCAATTTTGTAACCAACGTTATATTATGGAATTTTTCTATTTACATAACAAGTTTTGGAATACCTTTAATATTCAAAAAAAAAGATACTTGTGCGTTTTTAAGTATTTTGTTTTAATTTTCCGTTTCTGTTTCACAAGAAAGCTGAAATGAAGATATAGATGTGAGAAAGAAAAGATCTGAAATACTACTTATATTTTATTTGGTCTACGTAAGATATTGATATAACTAAACCTCAATAAAATAAACATGAACTTAAAATGCATTTTCGTTAATAAAACACAACTTCTTAGAAAATAAAACAGAACTAGTCATATTACAATGTGAAATAAAGTTATCGAATTAAATATTCTTAAATTCCTTAAGTTTATTCATGAAATTAAATACTTTTTTTCTTATTGGGTTTATTTTGATCCACCATCATGGTGAATTTTCAAAACCAACCTCTGCATCAATTCGAAAGTTATACTGCCTGTTTTCGGATATTGTACATTGAATACAAAGTACGAGGAAAAGCATACATCCAAAACTTTTTGTGTTATAGTTGGAATGGTTGGTAGACTGAACTAAAGATTGTTCCAAAATCTTTCTCACCATTTCTAATATGTTGAGACACGCATGTGAAAGAAACTGTTTTTTATTCTTAATACTATAAGTGCAACCACTTTCAGAACACGAGAATGTTTTGTGAATATCTTTATGCTTTAGGTTATGTATTCTCAATATATGTTGCTTAAAGTGTGCGTCGTTATAAATATCATATTACAATTGTCACGCATGCAATAAAAAGAAACATTTCTACAATTGTATACGTACAATGTACGTTTAACGTTTATTCTGCACATGCGCTTACTTTCAAAATACATAACATATTATGTATCTGTTGAATGTTTCCAGTATATTTCAAAGAATTTTCCAGTGTAAAATATAATTCCATAAAAAATATGTCATATTTACTATGTAATTACATATCACCCAATATATTATGCAGTTCTGCTTAATTCAATTAGTAATTCTGTAAACATATTGGAATATACTCTTGAAAATTACATCCATTTTTATCAGTGTAGGAAAAAAATAACAGAAATTTATTTTTCTGAAAAGCGGTTTGTCTTTCCTTAAGCATATTAAAAAAAAATAGAAAAGTATGTTATTGTTAATTACATATAGGTACCTATATTATATCTCATATTTACTCATATATTTTTTTTTAGGATAGCACAAAATTCTGAAAGCAATCCACTATAGGGAAAGAAAATTGCGAAGCACACAGCCCTAACATATTATATACAACATCTAATAAAAAGACGGCAACATTGTGTAGAAACTATTTACGTATTCCTAACTTGAGGAATTAATTATCATAGAAGATATGGTTAGTTAATTTTCATATATTCTCTGTCCCCTTACCCCATTATACTACAAATGTGAACTGCAACTCATTAACTGCAGTAGAAGATACAATACACTTTTACTCGCAACTTCCGTATATTTCGCACTTTTATAGGGCTATTTTATGAAAACCCTAGCAGTATAGTAGCTATACGAACCAACGGGGTAATAAAAATTTTATATAACCTCCTAAATGTTTGCATCTTCACATTTTCCTTTTATGGTCGACTTAATAAACCGTTCGGTTTAATGAGTTTTCCTTTCTGCACACGTGTAAGAAAATAAAACTTGTATTATCTTCTTGCGTAATGCACTGGGTAGCATATAGACAAAAGAAAAAGTAGAAATAAGAACGAGCAGTATACAAATATCTAACATAAGTTGTCGACTAAATTTAATATAATTCAATGCGATTAATTGTTTCGCAAACTTATGGAAAATTGCACCGCAACAAGTGTTGATTTATTACATGTGGTTCCTTTCCCACTTGGCCGTAGATAGTGATCGTGAATAACGTTTTGTACAAATTGTTTCCGCACTAAAGTTCGTTAATGGCATAGTTTTTAGTAAGAGAACTTTATTTCAATGTTCTCGACAAGCTGACGGCGGCCGACGAATTTTAATGAAAATCTTCTTGCTTTGTGTAACATGGAATGTTAATCAAATAATTTTATAAAAATATTTGCAAATTTTGAATATTCGTAAATATTTACAATATAATTAGAGTTGGTATCGCCACAACATTGAAACCTTTACATTAGCGTAAACATATTGAGGAAAATGCACAAGCACTGACTATAAGACATTGAAGCAGGTGATTATGTAAAATTCCAACGCAGATGATGTTTTATATTCAGAAAACATATCGGCAATATTAATGTATTCACTTAATCTCAGTGTTCTTTAATTTTTCACTAAGAACTGTTTTACCTGCTTGTGATTTTTACGATTACAACTTGGACTTATTATGAACATCCAATCCTTGATTGACTTTTAAACTTACGATTTGATTATGTCGTAGGAATCGTCTGCCGCCTCATTCTTCTTCATGTTCATGTGTCTGGGTATTCAGGCTAAATCTAATTTTCTTTTGGATACCCAAATCATTCGAAGAGCTAAACATAGTCTCAAATCAACTTACAGTCAACACTTATTTCGTTTGTTTTCTCACTAACAAGTTAAAAATAACAATTTAAATGATTTAATCCTCCTCAGCTTTCTTATCAGGTTTTCATTGTTAAGAAACTGAACGGTCTTGATTTTAACATATTGAGGAACACGATGTTAGTTAGTTTTGAAATTCCTGGAATACATTACTCTTTTTAGCGCAAACTTAAGCGTAGGTGGTCATATGTTCACACGGGTTTAAGGATTTATATATAGGAAATATGGAATTTCGCCTAACTCTTGTATTTAGTATCAAAACTGCAGTAGACTATAGTAATAGTGACTTGATGAAGCTAGGTACATATACTAACAATTTATTTATATATTTCTTCAGCTATCAAATTCGTTTTTCATTAGATATCTTGCATTTTTTTTTTCTGAATTTTAATTAGCAATTGTCGTTAAGAAAAGATCGAGTTAGATAACTACACCAGATGTTTCGAAAACACACAATCAGTGCTCTTTTTACGGTTTGAGTATATCAAACAATTTTATTTGAAATTTGAACTTATCGCATTAACCAAGTGGTTGATAATTATAGTTGCTGTGATAGAACGCATTAGATATATTAAAATCTAGAGTTCTATTAATTCGTTTAAACAAAGTATAGAAAACATTACCCTACGCAAGAAAATAAATACTTTCCGTGTATTTCCCTAAATTTTAATGAATTTCATTATGAAGCACCACGTTACTACTTTTTGAAGTCGCGGAAAATAAAATCAATAACAAACCCCTACTAAATTAAACTAGCAAACATCCACCAAACCAAGTACGAATTTATAGTTGCGAAGTCGCTAGAAGTCGTGCAATTTAATCTCAAACTATATTTACAAACCGTTTTATTCGATAATGTTTAAAATAATTATATTAGAAGCAGCAAATACTTGACAAGATCAAAACGCAATTGCCTATAATAAACATTAGACATTATTTTACACATACACACACTGCAGGAAATTAAATTTAACGTACTGTACACAATTTCAGTTTATTTATACATAAAGCAAATTTTTAGCAGCTGCAATAGTCCTTTTAAATAGCCGTTCACTAAAAAAGCGGAGCCAACGACAAACTTTGCTGCAACAGAGTTGACTAACTCTTCAAATAATCCTATTTGTTAAAGCTGATTACAATTTTGCGATAAACTTTTCAGTAGCTGTTGTTTATGTACTTGCACTGTTACTATATATAAACTCTTAATCTTTGTTAGTTTTGATAAAATAGCATTAAATATGAATGGGAAAACTGTTAAATTACGAATACCACGCAAAGTTAGATACCAACGTCAGTAGTTTCTAAAAGCAGTGACGTCCGGGATAGCGAATGGCATTTAATTAAGATACGGTAGTTACGCGAAAATACTTTGACGAAACCTTTAATGCAATAACTCCCTGCTCAAAGTTCTCTTATTCGTGTTCAACTGGAGGAAGTATCTGTGATCCACTATGCAAATATTGTGTTCGTATTAGTAACCTCTGTATGCGGGTTTCTATATAGTCTACCAATTTGTTCAATAAAAAGTTTCGGTTTATTTAAAAAATAGTTATTTATATTAGAACGCAATAGGTGTCATTTACAGCGCAAGAGCAAGAAAGAGTTCGAGCGCTGTAAATGACCTAACGCACGACATTTGTATTAAATTTGTTGATTAGGAAACTGTTTAGAAAGTTAGATTTGAAAAATATAGTTGGCAGATGGGAATTTGTGCCACTGCATTTTGACGACTCTACTCTATATAAAAGTGAATGTGAATTTTAACGATTTTTCGAAAAATGCCAATAAATGTGTATTTTAAACTAAATTAAAGGAAATTATATATATTTTACATTGAAAGTAACTGTGAAATAAGAAAAAATGCAGTGGGCGTTATCGCAGGGCGGTAAAATGAACCTACGCCATGTTTATAGTTGATGAAGCCAACAATATGTTATTTCACAGAAATTGGTAAGCTTTCATTGCATCATTGTCAGAACCTTCCATAGTTGTTGCCAAAACAAACAACTAGATGGGAACAATTCTTTTCAAGTTTGTTGATAAATGTTAGTGCGCTCTCAAGCCGTTAACAAATTTTTATCATACGATTGTAAAGTTATACGTTTGTTTGTTTCTATAATGTTTGTAATTATCGTCTTTTACACTTCTTTTAACGTGTAAAAAAATTGTTATTGTTAATATTATGTGTTTGACCTTTGGCGATAACGTATACAATCAGTTTCTGATGAAGACTTAAAAAGTAAATAAAGAAGCCGAAACGTAAAATGTAAATCTTTTTATTCGATTACTAGCCACATTCCAAAAAAATAAATTTCGCCTACAATATACCACTCCTGGCTAAATAAAATTTCTCCCTACTATACAAATTACAAAGACTTGACATTTGTTGCATGCGACCTATCTGGCGATGTTTAGTACTCATACTTCCCAGACGCTACCGTGTGAAGCCTGGAATAACCTAGAGTGTGAAAATTTGTCATACTTCATTCACTTAACTTTAACCGATTATGTATAGTTTATCAAGAAAAGTTGAAGGTGACTTGAATCAGCTTTAGTTCACAAGTTTGAATAATACTGACAAATACTTTCAGTTTTGCTCAGTTGTGCCCAAAGCAATGGCGCGGAATGTTGTGCAAACAGCAACAGTTTTGCTGCAAGAAACCAAAAGATATTGAACATCATAAAAAAAAACGTGAAAAAAGATTTGTTTTTGTTCTGTTTCCATTCTATTGCCATTTTTTCTTTGACTTGCAAACCAATAAGGCCTGTTTATAGTTAGTTCTATCCATCTTGATTTTGTTCATAAAACCAGCAATGCTTCTAATAATAGAATCCAAGATATTTCCGTTTGCATTTTTATATTTATATTTATCCAGTCAGTGGTTTCACATATGGTTTGTGCTTATGATACCCCTCCAAAAATTTTAACATCGGCTTCTCAGCCCACTTAAGGGTCTTTCCATTTTATATTTAGTAGTTTAAACAAAGCACAGATCAGTCAACCGAAAAGGGTCATCTAGAAGGGTTCAAAACAAGTGCTGGAGCAAAAGCACAAGGAGTTGCGTTCAAGATAAGCACAAGGAATGGAGCAGCATAACCAGGCAAGCTCAAGGAATTTATCAAAGATCATCAAAGAAATGATGAACTACTAAAGCTTAGTAGGAGTCACCTTCGCTTAGTAGCAGGTTTCCTAATAGGACATTGTGCACTGAAAGATGGACGTTAAAAGACAGGCAATTTTTGGCAAGCCGAAAATAAACCCAGAGGATTGTTTTGCTAGACCAACTAGAGACCTGTACAGACAACAGAATATTAGACTGACTGGCATAATTTAATGGATACAGGAAATTGGAGCTATAACACAAAATCTAAGAGGCTGCAGTGTTTTTGAAAACTTTATCTCAGACGGCTCCTACGACAATAAAAAAAAAATAAAAAAACATGATTCGTGAGAATGCGCTTTGACATGTGTAATAGTACATTTTGGACGCCTCAAATTCTGACGCCTTAAACTTGATATTTGTAAAAGGAGCCCCACTAATTTACACCAGTAATGTGGTAGCAATGACGTTAATAACACAATGGTTTAATTTGAAATCTCTCCGAAAAGTTGAACTATGTATGGTAATTCTCTACTGTTAATTATGTATGTTGTAAGTCTGCTCTTTGGATTCTAATATGCAACACCAAGATCTCTGTTTGTTTATATTTCAATTTGAACAAGTGCAAGACAGGCGTTAAAATTGGTAATAATTCAAGTAATTTAATCATTACGTTTTTCACATATTTCAGTATTTCCAGCTTGCTTACAACCAATAATAGGACACATAAGAGGAAAAACAGCATCTTCTCAATCTTTGGTCTCTTAATTACTAATTATTTAAAATAAATCTTATGCATTATACCACAGCTAGTGGTGTTGTGGTAAATTTGAAACTCATGTTATTTTCGAATTACGATTAATTAATCAAGCATAGCAAATGAGTATTGCGTAATAATATCAGTAAAATTTTAAGCAAATTTTACTGAGAATGAGCCCGAAATGAAAGGAAAATATGAAGTTTGCGCACAGTTTCGTTTCTATGCTGATATGCCGGAAGGAGTGCAGTGCGTGTTCATTTTTAAACATCAACATCAGTGTGCTTTAAACTACTTTTAGATCCTGGGACTACCCGCATAGTATAGAAGTAAAGGTAATGAAGATTCGTATCCATCAGCCACATGCTAGTGTATATATGAGCAAACCATAAGGAAACACAGCAGGAAGCTATGCTCTAAAATTTCCGATGTATTACATTCGATGGCCTACGCATTAGATAAAGCTCGGTTAACATACAATTACAAGATTTTATGTGCCCGGTATCTATAAAACGATCCGACGTTGCCGCTGGAAAACACGTTCTAACGGATTTACTGGGTTGTGTAAGGCACTGGGACCGTCATAGTTTCAACGGGTTATATACGTTCGGGATGATGGAACAAAATAAGGCCACGGCTTCACGACACACATGCCGAACAGGCCAGTATAGAATAAAGATAGATCAAAGGTTTCCTATGCTCTGAGGGCTTGGCCATTCTATGATCTAATACAAATGTAAAATAACGTATAAGGCGGAAGTAAATTTATATGCTAAATAGTACATGTGGTACAAACATATACGTTTTTTGGAAGTTTACATAAATGTAGATAGAATAAGAAGCAACAAGAGGAAAAGAAATGAACTTCCGCTAATGTTAGAAAGCTTTAATAATAGGCAACTAAATATATCCAAACACCCACAAGCTGCTCAAGGTGTCATCTATACCGCTAAGGATGAAAATGATGTATCGCAGAAATGACTAATTTATTGCAGATTTACTAATTGTTTAATAAAGTAATTGAACCTATATTTTTAAAGAACTTTCTTCCCTGAGATTTCTGTTAATAAATAACCTTTGTTTATTGGTGAAATAACTCTTTTATTTAGTAAGTCAGCTTAATAAGTCACGTAGATGACAATAATATCAAACATAGTAAGGATATGTTAGGATATCAAGAATTATAATGAAACTCTAAATTAGGAGTACCCCCTCCCCCACTCATGTTCTGTGCCTCGTTATAGGCGGGATTCTGAATGAGAGAGGTACATTTGTATCTGAACACTTTGTCGGAGTGGTCAGTCTCATCTGTCGATGTGTATTTATTGCTTATTCGAATTGCTTGTAATTTGATAAATTTAAAGAAGTGATTTTGAAACACATTTCATTTATTAGAAGGTTTCTTTATGTCTGAAAATAAAAATACATTTTATATAACATTTATAACGTTAAAATTACCTATAACTTGAAAGACAAATTTTAAAATGTTAGTACTAGCATTATTGAAAAAGAGAATGTAGTAGTTCATATCCAAGATAAAAATGCTCCAACGATTAAATTCAAAATCAGGAAGAAAACGGCTAATTGAGCAATTCCTTATACTCACTTATAACATTTCATTACAACAGCGACGTTTCGGTGACAACACTCACCTTTCTCAAGCTTAGTAATTATTTATAAGTATGTTGATGTGTATGTAAAAATTAATTACAACATAATAACAATACAAATACATATTAAAATTGAAGAGGATAAATACGCCAATAAGTACTCTCTCACACGCTTTTATATCTTGTAGATCTACTTATTGACGTAATTGTGCTCTTCAATTTTGATATGTTTTTGTATTTTTATTAAGCTTAAGAAAGGTGATTGTTGTCACCGAAACGTCGCTGTTGTAATGCTCAATTAGTAGTTCATATTGATATTCCTCATCATATTCATGTTCATATTCATATTCATATTTATATTCATATTCATATTCATATTCATATTCATATTCATATTCATGTTCATGTTCATGTTCATATTCACATTCACATTCATGTTATAAATCGCTGTCTTTCATTCCTGTAGATTAATATTTAGGAGGCGATAGGAAGTCAAGGCATGGGTACAAATTTCTTTTAATTTTTGTGCTTCGATATACCAAAGTAAGTTCACTTATATTTTTGATTTAGGTCCGGGATTGTGTATAGGTGAATCTCAAATAATGGAAAAACCTAATAGTGTCAATGAAAAACGTTTTTTAGACCTATTCCAATACAAAGGATGGTACAAAAACATATTTCTTCAGCATTTCCTCAAACAATGAGTAAATGTATGAAGTAAAAGATTTGCCCAATTACATCCGACTAGTATTAGAAGACATTTCGCCAAGTACTGGGAAAAGCAAATAATATTACTACTTCGCCATTAATAGACTGTACATTTCATAATATCTGCAGGGATTTTGAAACTGTTAGCGATATATTCTTCGACTCACCATAATGGCATGACGTATTTGATGTCACTCATTTCATGATCAAGGGATTTAATCTGCACATATTTTTCTTTAATACCAAAATGATGCGAATAGGACTGTGATTAGCAAAATGTCATAGACTATTTTAAGTGAGCAAATCAGTCCATTTAAGTTAATCATTAAACTGTCAATACAACGTTCAAAATCATGGATTAAATTGCTAGAGTCTTAAAATAATTTTCTCGTTGCTTTTAGATAATACGCTTAACGTCTTAATACACGCAATTTTCAGGTTAAAATAATCAGCTTTGGGGTTTTGAACCAATGGCGGTTTATATCGCATCATATATGCCGTTGCTAAATGAATGCTTCAGCCCTAATTATTTTATAGAGTAAATCAAAAACGAAATTTACCAATGTATATTATTCGGATATATGGAATCCTACCTGCAATTCACATATTCTTGCAGTACAATACAATACAAAAAATTAATATAAGCTTTGACTTCCAATTTTCTACACTCCTTATGTATTCAGAAGAAGTACAGCAGTTAAAGTTTTGCTTCAAGTTGTATTGACAATTAAACAAGTCAGATCAATTGTTGAAATTACGTTACTCAAATACATATTTGGTTAATAACCTTAGCGCATTAAGTAACCACTAGCCCAAACAGTTGATTATACGCGTTTAGCATCCTTTCATGCATCTAGTTAACATTGCAAACATATTGCTCCTATTTAAGACAAAGGAAGTGTCCATATCGCGGTTTTAGTATTCATTCAATATTTTTTCCTATCGATGGGTATTGAAACGATGTTAGAATTATTGTTGTATTTTAGTTGCTTAGTTCTGTTATTAATTCATGGTAAGGGTAGTCATTGCCCAATAATGGAAATTACAGTAAAAATGCTTTTACGAAGACACAAATGATAGCTGAATGCTTTCTTAAAACTTTCTTTTGACTATGTATGACAATGAATTATTGAATATCTAACGTTTAACTTATTGGGGAGGCTACTTTTCTGCTTATAAACTGCGAAAATATTAATCTTATCAATAAACAAATGGAAGGAAAAGTAAATAATCGATAAAAAAATTCAATAGACATTTTTGCTTTTCTTTGCTTATTCAGAAGCAAAATTAGTATCCAAAACAAATACGGAGTGAAGTTTAATTTGCCAGGAAACAGTCCTTCCCGAGATTGTAGCAAGTTTGCAAGTTAAATATTTGAAGACACCCACAATTTAACTATCAAGACCTAACAAATTTAATGTTTAGTAATATTTAATATAGCAACCTAAATGTTTTTCTATCAGTTTTAAATCACACTAACGGAAAATGAAATGCTAACTTCTCAAACAAAGAAGAATATTTACATATATAAATTCCAGATAGATATCAATTTTAGCAGAGTAATTTAAGAAAGTCAATAAAAATATTTTTTATAATACCTATTATATCCTTCAACTCGCAACAACTATATTCCTTTCTGTCCTTGTACCTACCTTTTGTCTTTTTTTTTTTGTAGTTCAAGTACGCATAGTGAGTTTCACATACATTGATACGCCTACGTATAAATTCCATGCTATACACCATAGATTTAAGCGAACATAATCCAGTAAAGCATCAAATTTACATCTAACCCCTGGAATTAGGTATCTTACGCCTAATTGTAATGCAAAACATTAAGCCAGAATTACGTATGTATAACTATGTGATGCTGGTATTTTCTTTATTCCTTGAACTTCGTTTTTTGTTTTAAAAGATAACATTATTACTTTTTTTAGGTATTATGTTTTAGGTATGAAGAAAGAGAAAGGCAAACAATAATATGGAAATATAACAGAATGGCTCTGTAGAAATTCAAGCTCATCGTGAAGTCATTTTTTAATAAAGTTTGATTTCATTCAGGCTTGCAAATTAATGCATAAATGTTATTTTAAAGTAGAATAAGTTTTTTGAAACGGCAGTGAGGACACATTCAAAAGAGTATTTGAAATGTATTTCATAAGTAACAGCAAGAATTTAATAATCACATGAAAATAATGATTTTATTAAATATGCATCTAAACTCCAACTATAAAATGCTACTGGCGAAAGTCCCGCCTCCACGCGCATCGTATGTCACACGTTCGGTGATAGAGGTGAGGGGGAGGTAGGCCTTTCGTGCGCTGGCGTACAGTATTGCAGATACTTGAAGGACTTTTTTTTAGTATTTGGCTAAAAGAAAATAGATTAGAATAATCGATTATGAAATCATTCCATTATTGCAATCACTCGATTATTTGACTGCAACTCGAACTACATTTTTCGGAATTTCTGCATGAAACGTGACTTAGATGTTAAGATGATTTTAACGTTTTCAAAATGAAGTTACTTGGACTTAATAGTGAATAATAAAAATATGAGCAAGAATACATGAAACTGTCTTTGTAAAACTATTATTATAAAAATTATATAGTTATAATTACTTTATTCTCCTATAACTAACAATAAGCGAGTAAACTGGAATAGATATTTGTAAAGGTAAAGAAGAAGTGTAAAAATTATTGACATTTATTTATTGGTATAACAAGAAATTATATACACCCTGCTAATATAACCGAAATAAAGTACATCACTGTTTCGATAAATGGTTCTTTTCCTAAAAAAATTAATATCTTGAATACTAAAGCAATTTACATCGTAACTATTTTATAGTTCATTCAAATGACTGTATACGTAAATAATAATACTGTTATTAATATATGGGGGACATAATATAAGAATATCGGAACTTCTACAAATTCATTGTCAGGTAAGCATCCGGCTTTGCAAAGTGTACGTGCGCCTGCATTCGGCCTCACTAATCCATTTAACATTTTTTGCACATCTGAGTTGTTTGTTCTTTAAAGTAGATGTATTAGAATACTTCCTTAACTTCCCTATGTCATTATTTTTTGAGTTGATTGTACATTTCATTACATTCACACAGTCGCTCACAGACTTAAAACTTCAATCCTCAGTTCACTCCCTCCTTATTAGTTTTTATCAATTTTTCGATTGTATTATTGATTTTACATATTATCCTTACTTACACTTACAGGGATAACATCGGAAACAATTGGTAAGTTAATCAAAAACACAAATAAGGGTTACATATCGGACTGACAAAGACTGAGGTCTGGAGTCCAAGTTTCACACTTTAAAAAGCCGACTCAATCCGTGCAGTTCATTACACTGGTCAACAGTGAAATTGCTTCTTAGGTGAAAGTACCCAATCCTGAATGAATTCAACGTGCTGAACACGAATATCACATTGAAAAAAGTTGATTGGCTCACGTTCCAGAGATATTGACGTTTTGTCCATTGTATAGATGCTATTGCATAATGTAATGCAATTTAGTGAGAAATTACGAAATTTTGCGTCATATTGCATCACCCCTTCACACACCACCATGGAGCAACGGTACCAAGGCAAATGGTCTACGTCAATGCTAGCTGACTATTGTTGGACAATCAGTAGAGATGCTCCACAAGTCCACTACAAACGGCAGGCCAAAAGAAGTCGAAAGCCAGAAGCAGACTAATGTTTTCTTACCATGTATTATAATATTGACATAAGTACACTTTTTCTGAAATATGCGTACATATTACAGAAAACCCGTAGCCAATTCAGCTTTTTCTTAGTCATTTTCGTGTTCAGCACATTGAATTCATTAAGAAATGACTATTTTCAGCTTGGAAGCATGAACTTTTCGAAAATTTGTTGCCCAGTGTTATTAGAGTAGTCGGACTCGTCTGCTTAGATGGGACGCACTCAGAACGTATCGCCTCGCGCTGTGCAGAATGTTTAGCAGCGTGTCAGTGTTAGTCGAGTCTCGATGCGAGATAGTACAATTCTCCTTTAACTGTTAGGCGATGTAAATGTACCTAATAGAATGTCGGGCGTAGGAAATCGTAGTTAACGACAATTGTGCCATAATGTAAAAAAGCATATCGGTGAATTCCTGGAATTACATTACAATGGTGCCAAAATAGTTTGGACAGTGTGCGATAAAGAGTTATTGAACTGACACAAATCGGACTGTACGAAGCATGTGATCAGTATACAGCACACAATCCTAAAAAGTGGTATGCCATCGAGAAAGCAATTTAAATTAGATTTACTGTACATGTTTCTCGTGGGTCTTTTTCAAAATAGAAGTATATTTTATGGTGGCGACGAACGCGGGTCAGCGAGGAAAATCTGGAAGCATATTTAAAGCGAACTTTTCAGCAATCCTATACCATTTCTGCTACTTACATAAGGTAAGTTGCTTATATATAATATTTATAGTTAAATAAATAAATTAGCTTTGCTCTTTCCCGATACTGTACTGTAAAGTTGCGTTAAACGCTAATGTCACGTATATGAAACTTAGTACTGGCCTAGCCCGCAGACGACACTCGACTACTCTACTCATTATTTAAAACCAATATACTAACCATAGTTTGTAATCTATATTTATACAGGGTTAGGAAATGTGTGGGAACACCTGATTTCTGGCCAAATTATGGGTTCTATTAAAAAATAACCTTAAGAAGAGTTGTTATAGTATTTTTATTCTAGTGTGTGTAATACTTTAATTTTCAATAACTATCACATGTTTCGAGATATGACGTCATCGATAGCTTTTTTTTAATGGATCACCCTGTATCTTTTCACATTTTGAAAACGATTAGTATCAATAACATATTCAAAACAAGACAGTTCATACTAAATGTTCAAACTGAAGACCTTCAGCAACCTGATAATAACCTAATCTAGCAACAAATAACCTTAATGACTTCTGAGTCGAGTCTTGTGCTATCTCTTGAAAGGCCATTCTAATTCCATCTTCCAACTCTTCGAGCGACTGAGGTTTAGTCTTATAGCCATTAGGTTTCAAATGCCCCCAAAGGAAAAAGTCTAATGGACTTAAATCGGGCGATCGCGGAGGTCATTCAAGATATCCTCTTCGACCTATCCAACGCCGTGGAAATACTTCATTTAGGTATTCACGCACGTCAACTCCATAATGCGGTTGTGCTCCATCTTGCTGATACCAGATACCATCTGAGAATAGTGCAGAATTTGCGGGGTTTAGAAATAAATGAAGCAATGCTGGAACAATATCCTCGCGAAAAGTTGTAAATAACGGCAAGCATTCAAATTTTCCCTAAGAACGAGCGGAAAGAGGATATTGTGCATGATTGTCTTCCATCCAATGAGGATTCTGATCACTCCAGTAGCGACAGTTATGTCGATTTACATGTCCATTTAGGCAAAATGTTGCTTCACAGAGAATAAAATATTATTGACAAAGTTACTATTACGATCAATCTTATGCATCATTTCCTGACAAAACTGCTTCTCTATCTTCATTTAATCTTTGTACTAAATGTACTTTGTACGAACGAAACTTATTTTTCGACAATATTCCCTTTACCGATCTCTCGCTAATATTATGATATAAAGACAGTTTTATTAGTAACGTTTTTGGTTCTTCTTGAAGATAAATAAGAACATCCAATAAACTATCTTCATTTGTACCAGTTTTAGTTCGACCATATTTTGGCCGATTTTTAACAATTCCCTTTTCATTAAACTTTCGCAACACCCTTGAAGTTGTTGATTTTGAAATGCTTTTGTCAGGAAATGTGGTATTAAAGATATTACATGCATCTTGTAGAGATTTCTGCCTGTCTGAAACCATCTTTAACAAACTAATTCTTTCACGTTCTGTTAGTTCGCCCATCATAAGCAACTGTTTTAATATACGGAAACTATCTGTCAATTTTGACTAGTTTCCATAACAACATGAAAATGCTAATGTTCTTTATCAGATGTATCTGACAAGAGGTGTTAATAGCCAACGCTTTATTTTAATGTCTAAAGTCACACACCCACCGAGCTGTACATCATTTTAATTCTTGAAAAATGTCAATACTAAAAAGACTACCGATGACGTCATATTTCCAAACATGTTAAAGTTGTTGAAAATCAATGGATATCACAGACCGGAATAAAAATACTACAAAAACTTCTCTTAAGGTTATTTTTTAATAGAAGCCATAATTCAGCCAAAAATCAAGTGTTCCCACACTTGCCTAACCCTGTATATAGTTCTAAGAGAAAATAAAAAAAAAAAACTTGGTGGTTTAGTGAATATGAAAATCAATAGGTACAGTAGATTAGGGTTAGCTCTAAATGAACAAACAAGTTTTTATTACTCTCCACTGCTCTCTTTAAAGGTGTAACCTTCTACTTTCTACCTATAAATTGTGTTACTTAAGGTATTACGTTTATACTTTCATCTACATATCTGACGAAGCCACATAGTAGCGATACAATATTGTGGAGTTGAAAACGAAACTATCTGAAATCCTGTTTTTTTTTGTACTATTTATTATATCTGTAATGATTAATAGTATCTATCTTTCACAGCACTGATATCGATTCACTTTGTCATTGCGCTATACAATATTAAAGTTGTCCCTACAGTTAGCGATGACACAATGACTTAATCCAATTTTTAAAATTTGCAAGTTACACTGAATTACACTGTTACGTTGCGGGATAAAGCCATTAAAAAGCTTTCGCGAACGCGAGTGGTAAAAAATCATTTATGACTTTTATTGCTGAGCTTTATGAAGTTTTATATGCATTTTACATTTAAATTGTTACATTTCGTGCATTGTTCTATCACAGATTCTATCACATTTGCACTGGTTCTATTAGTAAAACCACACTGATTTTGTTTATAACTTTTATAATACGTGCAGGTTCGAAATAATAGTATCCGAATAAGTATAAACCGTATATCTTCAATTCTCGCCTGCGCGATATAGATACAGGGTGTTTTGAAACATCGTTTAAAGATTTTAAGGGCATGTAGTATGATCGAAAATAAGGTTAAAAGTCATAATAAACATATGTCCACAAATTAACTGTTTACGAGATAACAGCGATTTTATCGCAAATGCAGAATAAGTTTGCTTTAGCGGTTTTTATTAAGATGTTATTGTACTTTAACATAAAATAGATTACAACTAAAGAAGATGTTCAAAATGACGTCCTTCCATTTCGACACAGGATGTACATCTGCTTTCAAAGGAAGCGCGCACTCTTTCAAAAAACAAGGGTTTTTCTCGTATTATCTGGCAATAGTGTTCTATTCGTTGGCGCAACTCTGGAAGATCGTTTACCGGTGTTGCGTACACTAAACTTTTCAAATAACCCCAGATACTAAAGTCCAACGGGTTTAGATCGGGAGACCTTGGAGGCCAAGCAGTGGGACCTGCTCGTCCTATCCATCTCCCAGGAAATTCATTGTTAAGATGTTCCCTAACAGCACGCGTAAAGTGCGGTGGAGCTCCATCTTGCATAAACCAGAGGTTCAGTCTTAGATTTATAGGTAAATCTTCCAAAAGTTCAGGTAAAGTATTTTCCAAGAACTCGAGGTATGCAGGACCTGTTAAGCGTTGTGGCAAAACAATCGGTCCTAACAACCGTTTCCCTATCATACCTAACCAGATGTTTAGAGAGAAACGTTGCTGGTGCCGAGCTTCAACAGTAGCATGAGGATTCTCGTCACACCAAACGTGATTGTTGTGGAAATTAAATATTCCATTTTTAGTAAAACCAGCTTCATCAGTGAAAAGGATGTTATCAGCGAAATCTGGCCGATCAGCAAAAACCACTCACAGAAAGCCCTTCTCGCTTACTAATCCGGAGCAGTAAGGGCTTGTACCCGTTGGATATGGTAGGGGTATAGGAGTTGCTCATGAAGAGTTCTCCAAACAAGATTGCTGCTTACACCCACTTGAGTCGAAATTCTTCTAACATTAGTTTCGGGATTTTCATCAATAATATTCAAAATTCGATCTTCTATCTGTGGAGTACATGCTAATCTCTGCCGTCCAGTATCAGAAGACCGCTTCTCAAACGAACCAGTTTCTCTTAGTCGTTGAAACACCGTCTGAAACATCACATGCGAAGGCAGTTGGCGATCAGGAAACGTTTCAGCATAGAAGCGACGTGCTTGTAAAGAATTCCCATTAGCACGACCGTACATGAACACCATATCGCTCATTTCAGCATTAGAATACGCAACCATTGTAATTGCTACAAATTGCACAAAACATCAAATTAAACTGTCATAAAACAATAGCTGATAAGCACCTGTTTACTGGGATATGTTATATCCATGTACTACTAGGAACACTCGCTGTTATCTCGTAAACGGTTGATTTGTGAAGATATGTTTATTATGACTTTTAACCTTATTTTCGATCGTACTACATGCCCTTAAAATCTTTAAGCGAAGTTTCAAAACACCCTGTATATATATTTCGGTAAGTTTAAAGTATGGGAGTGATTTAATTTGTATTTGATGTATATCAGCTCGAATTAATATAGTGGTAAGTAGTTACGAAAATAAATTAGATTATTATAGTAAATGCTAGAAGGCTGTTAGTATGATAACAAATCTACAAACAGTGTGCTGTTTGTTGTATAAACACATGTACATCATTTTCCTAGCAAATGGAGTCAGATGCAGATTCTGCCAAAACAAAAAGAGAACTGTCCCCTATAATCTCTGCGGTGCCTTGGTAAGTCCAAAGTTTCTACCAGTGTGCCCAGATTTCCATAACTTAAGCATAAATGCACATAAAATTAGCTACCTATGAGAAATGGTAGCTGAAGTTGTGCTAATATTACTTTTCTCACCGTGTACTAAGTGCATATATTTAATATTTTACGATATTCGAATTAAAACAATTGCTAAAGACATAGCCACTTAGATATAAGGAAAGTTTACATTTTCTAATTCCGATTCTCTAAAGGTGTAATGGGGATCTACTTCTTATAAAAAGCGAACTCATGCAAAATACGAATGCTTTGAGTAAATAGGATAGCTTTTATCCCTTTTTGTACTTACAGTGTATCCAATTTCATTCACGCCGTTAGGTAATTGCATTTACTAGGAAGAAACTTATATATTTTGTTATACACTTTGTCAAATAAATAAAATACCATTAAGGGTTAGTTGTATAGTTGAATAGGTGGTCCCATAATTTAATATAATTTTAAATAAGCTTAAGGAATCCCAATCCGCAATAAAAAATGGAGGTTTATAAAATTAAACATACACTTCAAAATTTATCCATTGCTGAATTTGCCGACCGTAAGCGAATCCTTGGTTGAGGAAAATTGTTTTATGTGTAAAATTGTGTGGTTGGCATTTAACTTTTAATACCTCAGGTATTTGGTTGTAAATTTAAATGCACCACTGAACAGGGTTTTTTTACACCCTTCTCAAATACATGTCAAATTAATGAAGCGATCTAAACGTTATGTGAAAAGGTTTAACCCCTGTAAGCCGTGTCGATGGTTGGACGGTTTACATGTTCGCATTTCCTCCATAAGCACTGGTTTCTTTCCAAACCATCATTTTTAATTGTGGATAAAAATTAGGGCATGCCTTTTCTCGCATAGAAGGTGACGACTATACTTAAAGTCCTGTGTCAATGCGATGTTTGGCAATTAAAAACCCCTACCAGAGGTTAGAACTCCTTCGGGTTCGGCAAAATTTTAATGGAGATTGTACAATGCCTCAATATGTATCAGCGCTTAGAAGTGTCAAGGTGTATTCCACATCCCAGCAACAAAAAAAGAAACCCCTTTAAAAATTGAGAGTAATAAATTAACAATTGCGAATAGAAATCTTCAAGCAGAAGTAAATATAATAAAGGAAGTATAAAATATTAAAGGAATAAACATATTAGAAAAGCGGATACCAAAGGTAGAAAGACAATGAAAATTAATAGGCAGTAAAGAGAATAGGACACCTAGACAAAGCATCACAGACAGTTACAAAGAGAGAAAAATAAAACCCAAATTATACACCAACATCCAATCGGGAAAATGAGTGGACTAAAAAAGATGATAAATTTTCTCAAATTTTAAAATGTTGCCAGTGGTAAAGAATTTGTATCAAGTTTGTAAGTGAAGTAAAACAAAAAGATGGATCTTTGTATCAAAATTACGCAAGAAGCCTACTGAAAATGAAGTAAGAAGCTGTCGAATGCAAGCAAGAAAATATAAATTCAACTTGAAAAATTGTTATTTACAAATATCGTTAATATTAAACTAAATTAGTTTTAAAATTGGAATATTCATAGAAATTGTGAAAAAGGATTTTGGCTGAAAAAATATGTTTCCAACCAAATTCTTTTTTTCAAAAACGATAGACCAAATTTTCGTGTCATTTTCAATAGTCAAATGGTTACCCATAACATACAAATTTTACATCAAAGGACCCGCTGCTTAGGGAACTGTGCATATGTGATTAAAACACTCATCCATGGTATAAACTCGTGTAATTTTTAAATGTAAGGATTCAATAGCATTTATACTAGACAGGGATGTTTCCAAAGTAGAAATATATATTGACTATTGTAAGATTGGAAAAATCTTCAAACTAAGGTTTCCTTTGTGCTCTTAATGCGTGCAAATGACTATTTATTAATTTGGTATACCAAGTACGAACAAAAAATTGCATATACATATTTTACAAAGATAAAAAAAAACTAACATTTCTATGTAACGACTCTTTCATAAGTCATGCGCCGACTCGTGTTCCAAGATTCATATATTACGTTGCAGAATGAGCAGTTTTGTACAATATTGCTATTTGAATCTAAACCTGTTGGTGATTCCTATGTTTATTGAAGTGAGTATTTTACTGTAATTTACAGCCCTTATTCCATTACAGAATAATACATGTACCGAACATACCTATCTCAATATTTTTATAGCTAAAACATTACTAATAAAAAAAGATATTAAATTTTATTTTTACAATCAGGCACGAATTTTGCATTTTTGTTGCCAAAACCTTGATCAAAGTAAATGCTATAAATATACTCATAAACATAAGTAAGGTTGGAAAAGCTTTGTTTGACATACTTGTTTATCTGCTGTAGTTTCCTAAACGTAAAAATGAAGTAAAAAGAAATTAAGATAAATGCACGGCTGCGCATATTACTCGCGAATTTACAAACTTTAACTAAAGCAAAACTCCTAGATGGTGCACATTCATGCGAAGAAGAGCAATTTGTTAATGCGCTTTATATGACAATCTTGGGTAACAAAAATATATGAGAAATTTTAGATAGAGCATAGCGTTATTATCAGTGATTTAATATAACCACAAATTGTTTTGTCACTAAACTCAACTTTGTAACTCTGGTAGAATTAGGTTGACAACAACTTTAGTATTTCGAGCGCAAGTTTTAATCTGTTTTGATTGTGCTTCGTAAAATTTATAATATACGTACAAACTTGCGAATGCGTTAGGTACTTTGTTGGATTGTCATCATCGAAGAATAAATTTCTTAAGTGGTTTAATAAATTGTTATTATTGCGCGATGTACAATTTTATTGCACCACAACTTTTAAATGGAACACATTATTTATATTATTTGACCTACAAATATTATACGTAGTAGAGTAGAGATTCCTCGCACAATAAAAAATAAATATATGCGAGATGTTTGTGACGTGACAACTAAAAAAAAAAAGAGGAAATGAAAATAAAAAGCCTTATACATCGATTTTCTCTCTTCTTTTACCATAAAGTTAAACAAGCCTCTGACTAAAGGTGCGCTAGTTTTGAAGGTAAAAATTTACTATAGCTCGGATTCGTTTGTTCTATTATTCGGAAACATTTACATAGAAAACGTGCAAACACTAAAAGGGGTAAACTTACAATGGACCGAATTGCCTAGAAATTTCCGCTGACGAAGCACTAGCGATGAAAGCAGTTCGTTTTAAAAGCACATCTGAGCTTTGTTTCCGAATCAGACCAAAACAACGAACAATTATTGACGTGGATCGGGTTTGTTTAGTTTTTGTTCATCTGGTGTTTACACAAGAAGTTTTCAAAAGCACGACACACAGATTTTTGGCGATTGTTTTATTTAAATCGTGTTTGAGTGTCGCAGATAGACAGTATACTCTATATAGCGTCAATCGAATGTCAATTAGTAAAATTAATGATAATGGTACTTTTAACATTTACTATTAGAAGGAGCACAATATTGGTTATTTATATATACTGAAACACGAATATGTAGCTTAAAGAAAGTGGTATTTAATGGTTATTATATGTAGGTTACCGCGCATACGAGACGTGGCTTTTACGATGTTGCTTATCGTTTTATACGGTATTCTAAGAGAGCTGAGGGGTATTCGCATGAGGATGCGGCAGTTGGGAAACTGGACGCGGATTGTGGCATTAACGGACGCCGAAGCGCGTCTTGACGCTACGCTTGCGCTTCCGTACTCAACGTTGAAACACACCAACCATCCAACCGGAATCGATACAGTATATATAGGTATAAAATACGGATAGGCCTATCCGACATCTATCAGTTGCTCATCTTCGAAACTAGGAGACGAAAAAGGGAGAAGAACTTACGCGCACGTTTTGATACTTTCGCCGAACTTTTAGGATAAGGAGTAAGTGCTACAGTCACTGGACTCTACGGAGAAGCCGGCCGTGTGAGGTGAATAAATATCCGCTAGAGATGGGAAGGAAACTAAGTGAAAAAGCCCAACAAGTTTAATAAATACGCCGCGAGGAAGTGATGCTGGGTAATTTAAGAAAAATAAAGGCTAGAAATTCCATTACGCACGCATGAAGAAGCCATGAGCGAGCCAGAATCGAATATGCCTAAAGTAATTTATCGAAATGAAGTATGAGAGGCTTCAGCAGGATATTGATTTTATTAAAACATTCTACTGTTAGAATAATTCAATTTACTATTTCGGCAAATACGTCTCATTAAATGTTAGCCAAAGCCAATACGTGAAAATACTTTTTCGTTATATGTATAAACATCAGCATATCAAAGATTACAAGAACAAAGTACGCCATATGTAAATAATAGACTCATCTGATCAAAGAATTTAATATTTATCTATGTACCAAGGGCGTAATGGAGCTTTTATGGTCTGAGACGTTATTTTGCATCATTTAAAAACACGTCGAGAGACATAAAAGTAAGTCACGGCCGTGGTACATACATAATTTTATGTACAGATAACGATTTGTATAAAAACATTTCTATAATAAATTGAATTTTCCACCGACATCTAGCGTTGCTCTGACTAAATTTGACTACTTTGGCAATTGCAATTTGATGTATAATTACTAATTGCAATGGAGTGGTTATACCTCAGAATATTAATAAGGGTAAAAAATATTTAAATCTTGTTACCAAAAATAAATTTTCAGTGAAAAGAATATGCAAGATATACAAGATATGCAACACTGCGCTTTCACAGTTCTACTTTTATAATCAGTCATAACAATGTCAGAAAAAATGTAGTGTACGTCATTGCAGGGAGGTAAAAGTAACCTAGGTTGACAGATAATGCTAAGTTTACAGTTGACGAGACCAAAATAGCTATTTGGATTAGAGTGCGACAACTCAGTTTCAGGCACTAACCGGAGAAGAGTGCCTGAAAGAGTTAGAGTGCTGTAAAGAGAAAATGTTTAGCAAATTTCATTATGTCGGTGTCTGTAGTGAATTGGTACCACTGCATGTTGACAACTATGATGATTTTTCAATAACAACAAAACAGCAATAAACATATAGATAAATGTGTTTTTCAAACTAAATTAAAGGAAATTTTGTATATTTTACATTGGAAGTAGCTATGAAATAAAAAAAATTTAGTGCGCCTCATCGCAGGGCCGTAAAAATTTTTTCGCGTTAGGGCGGTAAAATTAACCTATCGTTGCGTCGGTTGACAGGTAATGCTATGTTTACAGTTGACGAGGTCAAAGAGGATATTACAGACTTTAAGAAAGAATTTAGAAGAATCACTCAAACTAAATACTGTGTGGTTATGTTACATGTTACAAGGAAACTTTAAGTTCCATTAACTTTTAACCAGTCAGTAATTAATTGCTATTAATTTATTTAAATATTTTTAATTCCAAACAATAACTCGTAGTGATTATGATGTTGAAAGCAGCAACTTCAGTCCCCATCTAACCTAATATTCTGACCTTCCAAAGTCAATGATTAATATAATTAGTAACTCTAAATGAACTTGGTAAAATATTTTATTAATTGCAGTTATGTCATACGTTCTTTGAATATGAGTAAATTGGCAACTGCCAAGTTTCGATTTCCATGAAATTTCACAGACCGAAAGAGTACAAAGAAAGGTTGAAGAACTACCACATTGTTCCTTTCTGCCGAAACTAACGATTTAGGGCTACAGCCTCCTCCAAAGTTTACGCGATTTACATCTTTAGAAAAGTACGTTTACTACGAATCAATATGGTGCACATTATATTTTGATATATTCATATTTTATTCAACGTGCAGTGCATGAAGATTTACAGTTGACATTCTGTCTTTTTGCACGTAGACCATCAATTACTTCAGATTGCTGATTTATAGAGTAGGTAATTTTTTAAACACTAATATTTCGTAATAACCTATGCATAATCTAATCCATATCAAGATTTATTAGATATGTAATAATGCGTAATTAATCTTCTAAAAGGTCCGTAGACTTTTCGATATATATTATATTGCTACGAAAGCCTAGCTGCAATTGCCCGTGCTATATTTTAAATATCGTAGACAGTATTTCTTTATTTTAATGATATATTTCAGAATTTAAATATCAGTTTAATTTAATTAAATACTATTAGATTTACAAAATTACTATACAATACAATAATATAAAAAAAATTCTATAGGTAATATAAATAAAATATATTTTAGGGTAGTCAATTCTTGTCATAATTTAACATTCAAAGAAAGATATGGTAGCAATATGTACTTATTATCGTTTCAAATAATATATATTGTTTCTGGTGCTGCGTAAAATTGTAGTTTGGTACAATGTCAGTAATTAATATAACTAATGTGATGGACATGTTACTTGCGACAAAATACAAACACAGTTACATTAAACATTTTAAAAGTATGTTACAAAACCGTATACCAACTGTATAAAATGTTATTCATTTTTCAGTGGTAACTTTTTTTTTTAACAAAGTGTAATACTCAAATATTTATATCTTATTTTATGGCATTTAATGCAGTATAAATATAGGTAACATATTTTTAACAATAATAACTTTTCCATAAACAATAGAACAAAATAGAGAAACATTACAATCCTTATATGTGCTTAAATATACTATATGAATAAATACATAAATCAAAATGTTTCGTTCTTTGTCTTGTGCAACAATCGTAAATGCATCTGATATTTTATTATTTGATGTACATACATATATCAAAAGAAGTTTTCAAATTTAGTTATTTTAAACATTCCAAAATAATAATATTTTTCAGTTATTATCAATTCTCCAAATTTGTTACATATTATCGCTTTCTACGTAAAGGCGCCTTTTTTGGTAAATAATAAAAAGGGAAATTACATCATTTTTAGGATCATATCAATCTGCTACAAACTATGTTAAAAATGTTTCTATCTTTTATAATTTCGAAGATAAAATTGCAAAATCGCTTTGCAGTGAGTTGTACCCATAAACCCAAAAAAAAATTGCATAGTGGTGTATCGTGGTACTCTTTTAGTCTGCAGTTTTATGGAAATCGGAATTTGGCAGTTGTCGGTGTTCCCTTGTAAGATGTTGCTAAGTACATATTCCAGTACTTTCAAGAATATGCTTTAAACATCCTTATGAATATTCTATAAAACTAGGGCTGTTGCTCAAAACAGGATAACCGGTTTCGATTACCATGATATCCAGGTACTGTAGTTGGATATCAACGCAACGTTGGAAATGCAACAATTTTTTTTTGGGATATTGACCAGTTCCAATAGGGTATTTCGTATTTATAAGCTTTTATCTTTTCTGTAAAATTAACTAGTTTAAAATCTTTTGTCAAAGCATTGCTTTTTTCCATTAGTGGAACTTCTCTACATACCTACCCAGATACCCCAGCACTAGGAACCGGATAGTGCATTGCAGAGGCGGCTGGTGTTTGAAAAAGGCGCTTGTAGACAGCCCAACTGAAAACACTCTCAACCAAATTCCATGTACATTCTTATGGATGTTCTGTGAGCAATTTTAAACTTATTCTGTGAGTACTTTCCGTTCCCTCTAAGAGTATTCTTTGGGCGGATATTTCCCTGTTCTATAAATTTTTAGAAATAATTTGGAATATTCTATGATCCATTTAGTAATAATACAATATCTTTTAGAAATATTCTAGGAATATACATTTGTTATTTGCAGGTAGCTTTATTAGTAGGTACATTGCTCCGAATTAGCGTTTTTCGTATGTTTCCGAACTGTATCGTTATCTTTTGTAGCTGTTATGTTACGGCACCACCTTTGATATATCATTAAATTCCAATACAATTGCAGATTTGAAAAGGGTACCGCTTTTCTTTCCTTGGATACTTTTAAAGTTAGAAACCAAAAGCAAGCAGTTGTAAGTAAGAAGCATGACTAAAGTTATGAGTAAACAACAAAAACTTTCTCAACTTATCTAAACATGCAAATAAAAATTAAAGTATCTTCCATATTTAAATTGGAAAATTCTTCTCAGGTTAAAGCAAATACGGCAAGTAAACAAATTGCAAATTGTGGAATCCGACGGTTCCATTTTGCGATGCAAAATTTACCTGACTTGATTAAAAATATATATCGGCGCTGACATGCCTCGAAGTGAAAACCGATTTGAAATCCCGTCGAAAGTAATGCAGGGAACTCCGCCATAGAAATATTCGCACCGCAGCCAAATTAGGTCACATTCTTCGGATGTAATGGGCTTTTCACAATGAAGGGAGGGCTTATTGTTATCGAACCGTCGTTCAGTTAAAAGGAGATAATTTACGATCTTTTATGATTTTTTTCGATTCGCTATATTTGAAGTCAATCTCACCATGAAAGGCCATAATTTAGGTTATTAGTCGAGCGTTAGGTGTACGTGGTACCATGCTGGGGTTCTTAGGAAGTGTTGGCTTATTACTTCAATGCACATACGTAAACTTTCAGATTACATTTTTACTAAAAACGGATTATTGGCAATTAATAGGTCTCTAGTTTCAAAGGAGTTTAATTTTAATACCATTTTCGTGTGCATGCATTGACAAAAACACTCAAACCGGTGGCACTGATAACACTATACACTTTACCACAAATTTCGCTGCACTTACATCAGCAGTAACACTGAACAGTTCAGTGTTAGATGATAACGAATAAACAAACTTATCAAACAGGTGTAATATACATTGCCCCATAAAAATATATGTACGTAAAGTATATATTGTTTCGAGAACGTTACATTTAAATTAGTTATTGCGGCCAATGCAAATGTAAGGTGTTGGTGAAGTGTTTGGTGTTTCAATGCCCAGATTACTCTAGCACGGTAAGAAAATATTGTAAATATTGTAGTATCACACTATATTACTGTAATACTGAAGTTCTGTGTTTTTCTATCTGTTCTGGTGACTCACGCGCAGATGATTTTTATTCTTATTTAGGGTGGATATATCTCGTTTAGGGAGAGTTTTTAGAAAGAAAAATGGGTTCCTCGGGAAGACGAGAAGTACCTAACAAGAAAGAGAAGATATCTCAAATTATCGACCTCGCTTTCACCTCTCTTTATAAAGATTTTGATCAAAGTCGAAAATTCGATCTTGTCGCCGTAGAGGCGCTAAGCTTGGTTGTAGGATCGATGGGCGCTTGTAAAATGTGCACACTTGAAAATTTTGGTTTTGTATTTTTTCACGTGTCCACGTGATGACTTTCAGGAGAGACCTACCATCATAGCGAACACCATTTACCGCGAGAAGTGATGAATACAATAGAGCCAATTTTTCAGATTCTGGAAAATCCCATTCAATTGGAAAAATGTTTACTTGGATCAACGCAAAATCCAAATGAAAGTTATAATAAGATTATTTGGAAAGCAATCGAAAATCGGTTTTTGTTGAGCTCCAAACATTTGACATTTGGTGGCATCGATGTGGCTGCTTTTTTTAATGAAGGCAATGTAGCCAAATGTCGAGTGTTGCCTTGGGTAATCAATCAGAGCCATTCAGTATTTCAGCTGTCACCAAAAAAGACATCAGAATAAAGAGAGTAGGTACTTGGAAACATCACGAGAGGCTCGACAAAAACGATCGAATGTTACAAGAAACTGGAAGAAGCGTTTAAGGAACAAAAAAGGGGAACCATCACATGGTCTACATGGAAATCTTCCTGTTCCGTTTCTTATTATAAACAGAATGCTGTATATAAGAATTTGGTGTTATTATTTTGCCCTAGTACACTACTTCTGTCAAAGTTCAAAAAATAAGTTTTTCCAAAAGGTTGTTTTTTTATCAAGGTAAAAATTTGATCCCATTCTTGTCGGTACAAGTGGTTAAATTGTCTTTCTAAACGTTGCAAAAGTTCGGCCGAACTAATGATGAACTTTGCAGGTTTCGTAGCTTCAAAAAAGTAGCTTCGAGTCGAATGCAACTTCACAATTGGATCCAGAAATACTTCTAACATAAAAAGCCGTTTTTTGACCAACACATGTAACGACCCTTTTGAAAAAATAATGCAAAGCATATTCAAACTTAAATTGTAATGATTTCAGCATATGTCTTTGGTTATGCATTATTATTCCAAAAGATATCGCTCTTAATTTTTAAATTGTACAATAGCTGTCAGTATTCGAATTACGCAACAGAAACACAGAGGTCATTAGAAGGAAAAATTAAACATTTAAGTTCACGCTGCAATTCTATCCAAAAAATTCTTTGCCTTGTCTGCTATGGACTGTTATGATATATATTAAGAACATGTACGTTCTACTTTGCTGTAGCAATGAATGGATTTCAGTGTTTTGTCAGATATATGTATGCCAGAATATAGCATATAGCTAGAAACTATATTTCTGTCGACTTTTCCAGACATAGTGCGTATTTATGATCTAAACGAAAATGTCAGCAATATATGTAAGTTGAAGAGATTGCCGAAGTAAGCAGCTCGAACAATAATATAATAGCCGCCAGTTAAACATTCCCATCCAGTCAGCAATATCCCTTAACGGTATGTAAATATGCGTATCTGAAACAATGAATCCTATTACGGATACCAGAGCCGGATTGTGAAACCTCCGACTGAATCCATACGCGCATATACACGTATTTACAAATCATTTGAGAGCCATGCAGTAGCTCTAACACAGAACCCTGGCAACGACGTGACAGTGAAATATCCTGTGTACACTAGTTGAACCTACGACATTGCACGATAATTTATGGGAGCGAACACCAACATTTTCGCGATAAACTATTCCGTACACTACGCCCGTCTTATTACATTAGTATTACCAAAACACATCTGTAAGAAATATGGTGGAAAAGGTCGTACATTTAATCAGTTTAGAAAACTTGCGGTGCAAATGCGATTGTAATTTAAAAGAATGAAGCAAGAAGCTTGTAAATCTGACCGCTATCTTAGAATACGATGACATCTGTGGTCAAATGATAGATTTTCGATACTTGTCTCCTGCTGCTATAATATACTGTAACACTAGAGCTTGCCAGATAATCCAGCAAAAATCTAAGTAATGGTCCGGCCGCTCGTGAACCGTGAGCAAGGGCGTAGGTCCTTAATTTTTATTCTTTTTAAAAGGCGCCAGCTGTGGCCAACAGCGAGGAAGCCAGGATTCAGCAAACAACAAAAAGAAGAACTTCCTTCAAACTAAAATTTAATGAAAATAATGTTAAAGTTGCTTTTATAATAAATATATAGATTATGTAAATGTGTAAATATTGAAAATAGTTTAATAAACAGCGTGAAACGCAACACAAATGATATTTAACTTACAAATAATTATAAACGTAAAAACAATTAAAAATATACGTTAGTACTTAACAATCAAATGCAATGAGTTGACGTGCATCAATAAACGAAAAGATGATGAGTGATACTAAACTTAAAATACAAAGGTAAGTATTTGAATGAATTGGCTCTATATTATTGTTTAATTAATAAAGGTACTAACGTTTGTTATCCTTTCAGATTTCAATCGGCGACGCGATAACAGCTGTCATCCCCCCACCAAAATATATATTCACCTAAGGTGTTTAAGGTACAAGAATGCACAAATAATATAGGTACCAATTGGCACGTCAGGTAGTTATGATAAATTAAATAATAATGAAGATGTACTATAAAAGTACATAAATGGTGTCGTTTGAAGAACTAACAAAAATGTGTAAATGACTGAATTAAGGTTGAAAATAATTAACACTATTAAATTTCTTTTAGGTAACTAATAATTACTGATGAGTATTACAAATGCTAAAGTAATAAATATGCACAGCACCGTGTGACAAAATAACAAACAAAGTCTTAATAATTAGAAAATAAACAAACAAACGATTAATAAATATATAACAAGGCAAATATAAACAAATGAGACAAACTAATGGAAATGTCCTGCGATGGTATTATGCGACGAAATAAAATAATATGGAGCAATCCTACCTCGGTAGATGTGTGCAAGCTGCAAGCTATACGTCCCCGTATATCGGCAAACGTCCACGTTCCTTGATTTGACGATTTGATGGATATATTTAGGAACGGTCCATAAAAAGTGGTGGCTCACCCAAGTACTCCTGGTGGATATTCTTCACCTTATAATATGTACGGGGTCCAGTAAATTTTGAAAATATGAAGTTCAGCTCCACATGGATTTAAATTAAAGTTTCCAACCAATCTCCAGTTATTACAATAAATTCCTCATATACTTAATACAGGACTATTTCCAGGTCTCATTAAATCGCAAGAAGCAAAAATCAGCAACCAAATCCCAAAGATAAAGGAACAAGTAAAAAAAAAAAAACCTAGATCTTTTAAACTTTGCACTAAACTGTCCGCATTTTACAATAACCAGGACCGAAAAGAACGAATTTCTATGCGGATACGACCGGCTTGAATCTTCGCGCAAAAAATTATTATTTACAATAATCTAACGAAATATTAAACAAAACCTCAAACAACTAAACTAACTTAAATTATTTTAAACTTATAAACGTTAAATGAAATTACTTAACTTTTAAAAATATGAAATCAGATATTTAAAAATTAAATTGCGAGCACATGATAACACTGTATACACCGCTGCTCAAATAAAAATGACCGTTACAATACTTTTGGCTTCAAATTTCTGCAGTATTAATTATTAGCAGTATCAGTACTATGTGCTTGGATCCGATTAACAAGCAGAACTAATATTAATATACGGATTAAGGAGTTGATGTAAATTCTATTTAGTCATTACCAGCGAGGGAACATCGGTACAGCGCAAATTTAGAATTCCATCAACTTGTAGACACTGAAACACTGCCTTGGTATAAGAACAACACAATTTTTAGCTACTGAATCTCCAGATTTCGATGTACAGACACCCTCGTCTAAAGATTTACACGATTTCTAACTTTCTGCAGATACCTCAGAAGATATAACAAGTATTTTATTTTTCTCAGACGATAATTTAAGTAAATAGAAGGTTAATTGAGCAATTTATTAATTAGTATTATTGATTTCATGATGGTTTACCTTCTTGAGGCTAAAATAACATAATTAAGAATTACTAACCAAAAAAATGTTATCTTACCAATAGAAATCGTGATAGGAAACGTCTAACAAGAAAATCTGATCGATTTGGATTAATTATTAAAATGTTTATTGCATAAATCAACCAACTAAAAATGCATAGATTGCACATAGACTATTAAGGTCATACATTTAGAAGGCTTGACACAATGGTGGAAGTGATTTCTATGATATCTTAAAAGATATGATTATAAATCCTCAACAGGAAAGCCCGTTCTGTTTTGAACATGTAACAGAATTAAAGATTCAAGGGAGCAGTACCCCGGAATCTGTCAATGCAGCTGCTAAAACAATGTGTTGATCTTATACCAAGATTGTTTTGGCTTATAAGGCAAGAAACAGCACCTAAATCTTCTACACAAACGTCTTTTGTATATAAATGTGTAGCACTACATTTAAAAACTCGTAGACAATATTTCCTAATTTTAATTATATATTTTAGAATTTAAATACCCATTTAATTCAATTAAATGCCACCCAGAATCGTCTGTGATGCTGTTTAACAAATTCACTTATAAATCGGACCTCAATTTGCAGGTGGCCCTGGCTGTAAATTTTCCCCCTCTCGATTGACTTCGTCCTCCTACTAACGAAAGGACTGATATATAATATAACTGGTATTCTGCATCTCTGCTCCCTATAAATATTTTAAATACTCATTAATATTCAACCGAATTGTATTGTGATTGTTCTGTTATCATTAATTGTAAGTGGTGTATTTCTAACTTTTTATCAAATAAAAACCTATTTCTTGGGAGTTATATATTTTATTCGAACCAGTGCAACTTTGACGAAAATGTGACAAAGAAATGGTATTTTAACATATGATCTCAGGTGAGTAGGTTCATATACTATATAAATCAAATTATAACAGATATTTGTTTTATCTTTAGTCAGACCAGAACCCAAGTAAATTCTTTCAAATTATACTCTACAATTTAACCTTCCCACCAAAATTTTAACAGCCTATCATAATTCAATACGCCAACATATGAAAATTCAAATTACTAATAGGAAGAAACATTAAAAATTATAGCAAAGGATTGTCACCAACTTCAATCAAACATATACAAAAATACAAAATATACAAGTTTCTAAATTTCACTAAATAATTTTGACTCATACCAAACAATATTTAACCTTCAAATACCTTGTACGTATTTTATATTAAATACCTTAAAAAATGAAACTTTTGCTTACAATAGGTTTATACAACATCTCCAAAACATACGTTCCAAATATCTGGAGTTCTATATTGTTGTGAAGAATCTTTCAGTCCCCTGACGAATAACAGCTAACAGTCTCGAACGTTGGATACAGCAACTAAAACACTGGGATAAACGCACAGGGTATTCAAAATCATCCAAATAACCAGGTTTCAGACATATTGTGCGCCAAACAGAAGGTTCTACTATTCAATGTGTGTAAAACAAACCATATTTGTGATTCCAAATGATAATAAACAAGTTTCTATTAAATTTTCTACATAAATGTTTCGAAAAAAATATGCTTGCTTCTTAAAGCTGGAAAATGAAGACAGTTATCATTTATTTATCAAGAACTACCCATTACCAAGGGAGCCCTCCTGGCAACGCCAAATAAAAAAAGGCACAGCAGTAATCGCAATTGCGGATGAATTAAAAAAAAATACTCAACATTCGAACACCAGTTTGAAAAATACAAATATTCCTCCAAATCCCTTGTTACATTAGTAATTAAACTGTAGGATGACGTAGGTGCTAGTCGAATTTACAAAAAATACTAAACACCAATACAGTAAAATAAAACATTCTATAATATAAGTAAAATAGATTTTATGGTACTTAATCATTTGGATCATTTAACATTGAATGAAAGATATTATAGCAGTAGATATACTTGAGTCCTGTTGAAAACATTCACAACACATTTAAAGTTTCTAATTTCTTTCCTACTTCCACCATAATTCTAGAAATAAAACCATTTCATCTTAAAGATAGTCACTCTAACCTTTTTTTTATAAAGGACATCCTATGTAGAGTTGATACATTCGCATTTAGCAAACAAGGTAACCTGATATGCAGCAATAACTATCAGTCTTAACTAAAAGAGGTATAGAAATAAATGAAATTCTATTTTAAATTCTTATAATATTATCTACAAGAAGGGAATAATAAAAGTTTCTGCCTATATAGCTCTGTAAAAAGCTTTATTCTTAGAGAAGTATGAGTATTCCTCAATGTCTGATGTCCGATTCACGACTAAATAATTGCTGTAATATTTTTTTCTTTGTATCGCATAGCACTGAAATTAGGTTTGTTACAAAAGTAATATTTGTATGTAGATTATAGGTATCCCTTTTTTCTCAACTTTCTATCTTGTTTCAATCAACAAAAAAATGGTCTGTGTAAAATTTTACTTTTTTTTTCAATCAGACAACTACGAGGCAACTCCATCCCTTGTTTTGAAATTTTCGCCGAGAGACTTTCACTGTGAGGAAAAAATGCCTGTATATTTCCATTCGTCCCTATTTGTTTTACCATGCCTTTACTTCATTATATGATTTGACTGTAAATTTCAAATGGAATTAGTTTTGTTACATGCTTTATACAAACTTTTGCTTTTTAGTATAATTGAATCGCAGTGGAATAATTTCTCCATCTGCATTTGTCCTCACGAAACTCATCTGTATTTCAGACCAGTGTGTTAGATATGTTCCCTCTAAAAATACGCAATTTTGAAGAAAAAAAAAATAAATATAAAAATAAAAGACATGAAATAGTTGGATTACCTTTGAAGAAGTATGATTATGTAGTAGCAGTACGAGACAGAATGTATCACGCCTCGTGTCATTGTTTCTTTCTGAGTAAAATAAGAATAAAACCAAAATCTAAACGAAATGGCATTTTATTTTATCAGATCTTTTTAATTAATTTTTAGAAAAACACGAACGAAACACCGATGAAACACTGCATAACTGATAACAATATAGCACAGTACAAGTGTTTTGTGCTGACGGAGGCGCGATAGCCAGAAGGCGTTCTCAATGGAGTAAGACACACTAGAAGGACTAAGAAAAAACGTTATAACTTGCACACGACAACATATCTATCCTCGCGATTCATACAAAATACGAAATTCAGTTTTTATTGTAAAACGCCAGCTGGGGTACGCCTACTTCTTCAAGCTAATGACGTAAGATGTGCGTGCGGGCGGGGTTTTCGCCAACAGAAAATAATTCTGCTGTACCTATGTATTTTACTTACTCATGCATTTGTTCAGGTCTGGTTTTTCTCATAGGAAAGAATTGAAGCACTCTATCACAATTTAATTATCGTGCGTCGACTGACCAATCATCAGAATGTTGATCAAGAACGTTGTTGAGAAAGAAATCCAACCACTTAAATCCATAAACAAAGCTGCTCTTCCTATTTGTCATATGGACAAATATGGTTCAAATTATGTTAAAATCAGATAAGTGAAGGAAAGAAATAAGAGATAAATCTCAATTGATTATCTCGTTCTCTCTTTACCAACGTCAAATTATTGTCGCCTTTTGTAACTCCTGGTGTTCATGCAATTCATCTGTTCTCTTCGATAAAAACTTTTAAACGGAGTTGATTCTAGTTACCAAAGTGAAATTCGGAAACTGCAAAGTCAGTGGTTGCAAATGACATTAAAAAAGGTAATTCCAAATTATTGCAATAAGATTTTAGCAACAAATGAAATTGAGAATTAATTACTTTAGATGCCGTTTGTGAAGATCGTGGAAAATTCAACTATTACTGATTTTTCTCTTTGGAAAAAGTAAAATTAAATATTTGTTCACATTTGGTTTAACTCTATAGAAATTATTGTTCAAGGTAAATAAAATTACGTTTTCTCAATCATACAATATTCCTTAATTTAATTTTTTTTTATTTTTTGAGAAACCGGAGGCTGGGAGTCTATAAACAATTAATAATGATAGAAATAATGACAATACCTGCCATGGCATCCCCCAATAGCTTTCACAAATTAAAGGGAGCGGCGGTCGATTATGAGCTCATGTTACGTGTGCATGCGTGGAATGGCTTAAGGCGACAATTAACTTTTCAAGGTAATATTTACTACTGAGTGCCGAGAGTACTATCTTACACAGCATTAAGTGCCGCAATCAATCACGAGTTATTAATTGATAAGATATCTCTTAGCGCTGGTCGTTCTATGGGTTGAAAATTTGGCTTGTGTACCCTAGTGGACGAACATCTAAACTCTTGATTTAACAGTAGACGATTGCGGATATAGCTTGAAATGCTATGGCGATGAAGATGGATTTGAAATGATGCTGATGACGCTTAGTAAGTAGAAGTTCCAATCCGTCTCTAGTTCTTTCACTGATTTTGCTGGTATGGTGATTCTAACAATAGACCATGAGCCCTGCCATGGTGACATTTTTTGATTAATTGTATTTAGGCAGTTTCTGTTTGATGTTTTTATATTACCCAACTACGTAGTTACTCATTGCAATACTTAGTGTCTTTCTTTCTTCATTTTCTTTTGTAAACGTTACATCATTGTCAATTGAATGTATCTATTGTCATTTATATTGTAGTATGTTACCCTGTTGCTGGAGTTTGTTTTGTTGGTTAAAATAAATAATTATAATCATAGCTATTATCTATTATAAGTTTCTACATTTCTTCTTTAGTGAATCGTTTATTGATAAAGACGAATATCACTATATTAACTATACAATGCATATTACTCAAATTAAAGCACCTGATGCGAAAATATTTTGCCATTAATTAAGGTATATTTCTCCTAATTATAATTAATAATTTCTACCCCATTTGAATATCTACGCTTCATACAATTACTTCTAGTGAGATATCAAAAAGTGGCAGACTTGTAATTTACCTTAGCTGAGATGTATGAGCCTCTAAAACAAACAGTAAACCACTGGAATATTTCGAGATAACGGAGCGTCTTGAACTACCAGTTACAGACGAAATGCTAACGAGGGCTTTTATTGAGAACGTTTAATGGATTTGATAATGTTATTGCGGTCATTAAGGCGAGTTTAATTAAAGCAAGCAAAGAGCTAGAGACAGGGTTTTGTTGATTTCCAAAGTTTTAATATCCCATTATGATTTCATGTCAGTTTATAAATTAGTTGTAACGGAAAATGGTCACCCTTCTTCGTAATAATTGATACTTATTCAGCCGCTGTGTTCGATTTTGAAGTTGCCCATCGTTAGAAAACCATTATCGATACCAATAATAATGGACTAATTATGAGTAACTGCACACAGAGTGTATTCCTGATAGTAAGAATATGAAAAACGCATAATTGAATTATGAGCAAGTTTTATATAGATGTAAATCCAGTACTGTGCATTATTAGTCGCTTTTAAAAAGAGTTTATGGAATTTGTGATAATGTTCATATTGGGATTTATATGATAATAGCCATTTTATTAAATATATCTCAAACCATTTTAGAGAGTTATGCACTTTTTTTCATAGAAATATATGTATAATGCGAATTCTCCGACCTAAAATGAACGTGTTAAAGAAAAGAGCATTAATAGGGCTTCAGATTGTAACGACTACGACGTCGGTGAAGGTTGGTTGTTGTTGTTTGGTTACTTTTACTATTTGGAGCTTATGGGCTTTCTGTTATTTACTTGTCTCTTAAATGCTCACGACTTTTGCGTCGCCCCTTGTAAGTTGAAAAAGGAGGTTCATCTTAACTTCGTTTGGTGGCGCTGATGCCAGTTGTCAAACGGTAAATTACAACCTCGTGCCGGTTTGAACAGTGTTGCGTAATAGTTGTGTCATTACAATAATGTGTGTAAACCCTGAGATAGCAACGAGTTACAATGAAGTGTTAACCCTAAAGTGGTAGCAATGCGTCGAAGAATGTTCAGGGTTGGGACTATGCAACAAAACGGTAAAGGTGCATCAAAAATCACGTTTATTTTCAAGTATCAAGTGCAACAGACAAGGAATATATACAGCAAAAAAGTAAGTATAATATAAACAAACACGCACAATAATGTGCATGTAAATACGTAGAGTGGCGAACTTTAAAATGTTTACGGGGCTTCGGCTTGAAATCTTAATACGGTATCTAATAACTATGTTTCGCTCAATGCGAAAATCTATGTACCGGGGTCGGTCAATAAGTACGCGATCGGTTTTCGCTGTTATATTACGGTAACGGTGCTAAATTCGGCGGTACGGTAAATGACGGTGATTTAACACTCTGCGAGCGCTAGAACGATGCCGGCGCAACGGCCAGGGCGGAGAAACAAAACGGTGACATGCCTGGGTCACGCCAGTGAGCTTTGCCAGCGCTACGACAGACCGGGATTACGAAATTAAACGAGTGTCAGAGACCATGCCGACACGCCAATTGAAGCAGACGGGAAAGATGTCTGTGTTACGTCAGTGAGCTTTGCCAACGCCACGACAGACCGGGATTACGAAACTCAGAGGGTGTCAGAGACCATGCCGACACGCCAATTGAGGCAGACGGAAAGATGTCTGTGTTACGTCCGTAAGCTTTGCCCACGCCACGACCGACTGGGATTGTGAAACTCAATGGATATCAGGGACTATGCCGACACGCCAATTGAGGCGGACTGGGAGGGACTCGGGGACCGGACCCTCTCACTGGAACTGTTAAGCGCGTGGCTTAAATATACTCGCGGTTCCCCCACGTGTTCACGATGTTGGGAGTCGGGCTTGCGTGAATCGGTCCTGTCGGCAGGGGACGACATTCGCGTCGTAAACAAAATTAACTGAATAAAAACTTGAAACAAAATAAGATGCGGTAGCAACGCAACTGTCCATGGGAATATCAATCAAAAATAAACGGAATTAATGACTAATTCAAACTAAAATCATTATTGCATACTGAAATAGCTTTTCCCACGTAACGGTACGTTACGTATAATTACGTATTTGTATTCATTCAGAAAAAATGGAATCTGGCCTGCTCATGTACTCAAAAAAAGGACAAATAGCAGTTGTTGAAACAAATTGCTTCGATAACTACAAATTCTAGGAATAAGGAAACGTGTATCGCGTTTTACTGAATCTTACTAGATTAATCGGCAGTAATAGATACAGACTATCGATCCGAATACTGGACAAACACTTTACCGTAACTTGTATGCGACGAAGAGATGAATTTCCCCAATGGTCTGTACTGGAATTAGCTAATCATAGAATTTATTATGCTTACATGTTGGGTGGTTTAAAATACGGAATAATATTTAGTGGTATGCGTCAACAAGTGCAGAAGGTGCAAAAGTGAAATCTTATGATGTATTTTTAAAAAGTACGAGTGAATTATCGCTAAAAAAATAAAAGTTAATGCAGAAAAGAGTCCAAAACCATTCATCACTAAGAAGTCAATAAACAACTTCGATATGAGGTTCTCGGGTTATTATATATTATATAATATATATATTAATACATTATATTATTTTAATATTATAACTGCTGTTTAATTCAATTTATATTTTGTTGTATTTGCATTGTAAGGCCAAGGATAAATAGCTACCATATTTTCTTGTATTGAAACTGACTCTGTATCATTGGTATGCGACATAGATTTGGTTCGTATCACGTTGAATGCTTATTTTGGTGACTTTTTCTTGCAATGCCTTTTCAAACTAGATTCTTTTTTAAAGGTTCCTTGTTTATTGGCAGGAGGCATATATGTTCTATATTATTATTATTTGCGAGTTATTTAAATTTTGATAGTAATTGTAATCGAATTTACTCTTTTTGCTTTTTTGGGAAATACTATTTTTTTTTGTAAATAAATAACATTTTCCTTTAGTTGAAAATCTCTATTTTAATAATTAGCGAATCTCATATTTAACTTTTTACTGTACAAACAGAAATTAAACGTGATAATAAAAACTTATATAGAGCACCAAAATATTAGCAACACTGGGAAGAGCAACACGGGGATGTGATATTTTATATTTATTTCGATAAAGACACTTTCCAGCTTTTTTCTACTACCACATGATTTTCATTTAGTAAAATTAATTTACTTGCATTTGCAGTATTCAAAATAAAGATCACTCATATTTGAATTGCAGATTGTTTGACAGCTATTTTGACGACCCAACCCAGGAAAACGTCAGAATCTTCACAGTAGAGGACTGTAAAGTAGCGGAAATGACGCGTTGGTACATAGTTCAATTCGGTATGTACTTATTATCTTTTATCGTCCATGGATGGGAAAGTAATGGAAGTGACGCGTTGACAGTTCAATTTACAGTTCAATTCAGTAAAGTGACGCTTTCTATCCTTGAATGAGTGTAGTAGGATTGTACTTCCGGATTTGGTACTTTCGGATTCGGAAAAATATATTTTTAATTTCGTTTTCTTCTCCAATATGTTGATGGTATTATGGTAGTCTCACTGCAGGAAAGAAATAAGAAGTATTAATTTTAATTTATTTGATCTCATTAAAATAAATATTTGAATTTCTTTAAATAAACAATTTAAATAACCAAAATTTTTATAATTATTACTCTTACATGCAAAAATATTTTGTTCTATTTAAGTAATGAATAGCATTTCTCATTCAAACACTTAAACTATTTACTAGGTAGCCTTTTCTTGATGTGTTACATTCGATTACAATTTTTTCTTAGTTTTAAATAGTGGTCATATATTATATCAGTTCTCTTTTTATATATTTCAGCTATAATAATTATTATTGTTAGTTCATTGAACTGGAGCCAAAACAAGTAGGAACTGGTTATTTAGTGTTGTATACATTTTAAGCGAATATTTTATGTATACCGTTCATTTTAGTTCATATAAATGAGTTAAATATCCTATAAACATGTGCGGAGTAAGTACAAACAATGACTGTGTAGCAGTTTAATAGCCACCATTATACGAAACTACATGGGTCGAGTAAATTTATTTTAAGTTTCCCTCGAATAATACAATTACGTTGCTTGCAACAGTTCGTTGTTCAGTGTCACAATCGGTGGCATCGAAGCTTTGCACCCGATAAGCCAATAACATGTCGCGGAACAATGCCATAATGGATATGTTTGTTTAGGATGTTTATAGTGTGGATATTGCGTGGTTGATGAAATCTCCAGGAGACCTCAAGTGGTGCTCTATTATGATCCTGCTGCTTGATGTGGGTCTAGGTTGTACATGCTAGATTCCGTTAAAAATACATAGTGCTCCTTGATGTAATAGCACTGTAACATTGTTTGTAATAAGAAATTATCTATGCGCGGAGTATGTTTATTAATATAGATATCTTAAATTAAATTAAAAAATATTTCTAAATAGTTCCGTTATTGCTTTTAAACTAAAGTACATATCTGTTACTTGAAGCCATACATATTTATTAAATCAAAAAAAAATTGGATTTGACAAACTAATATTTTATTGCACTGGAAGTTTTTTTCTTAATCTTAAAGTATAATAGGTTAAAATATTGAACAAAGACTGATTTTTGTAGTTTGTTGTTGACAAATAAATATATAGGTGACTTCACTAAGATGAAATAAACTATGGCGTCATGATCATCTCCAACGCCAAGCAACCTCCAAATTAAGCTATCATTCATAGATATATAATATATTGCTCCATTAAAGTTTTATATATTTTGAAAAATCACGGGCAAACAAAGCTAGTTGACCACTGTATATGGAAGACTAAAGCTTAGGTTGGATATTAAGCTGAAAGTCAGGATTGGTCATCGGAATTGTTTGTAAAAAGTTCAGTAACAGTTGTGGACAAGAAGTGCGTGAACACACAACGTTGAGGGCAAGCACTACCATTGGGTATAAATGGTCAAAAGTGGCAATAAGAAGCATTCAAAGCTTATAACGAAAATAGGAAACTTACCCAAGAGTTGGTCGTTTGTACACCAAAACACTAGAAAAGTTAATATTATAATATAAAGTACATATTAGAAAACTAAAACGACTATCACACAACAATATTTTATTTTTTTTTAAATTAATAACAACTTAATAGACGCGCAGAGTACCAAAGTCGATTCGGGTCCAAGGAGATATACAGAGACCAAGAAAAAAAGTAAATTAGAGACAACTAGGATAAGCATTGATTGAAGGTTCTTTATTTAATTGAATTAAAAAATCAAATTAAAAAATTTAACTAACTGATCAATGTCACTACAAAAATTGACAGATTGGGATCACTTGTTAGTATAATACATATCTCAAAAAAATCTCTTTTTATGGTGTTGTTGTTCCGAACAAAACCTTTGTTCAAGGGAAGTCAAAAGTACACATGTCCATCGTTGCTGCAATAATGCACTAAAGCTGTTGTTTTGGTGTTATTTGCAATTATCTGCAAATTTGCTATTTTCTTGAAAGCATTTTTATGGGAAATCAAAAAAAAAGGATATACAAAGAGCGAGTTTTGCAAATAACTTTTATTTTGTCAACAGCTATAGAGAAAGCTTTGGTATCATACGAGTTGACCATTAAATTGCTTGCCTTTAAATAAACTTTCCTACAAAAATGTTTTTCTGAAATTTTAGTAAATAATGGCCTCATATATGAGTTATATCATTTTTATTTCCTGAGTCTGGTGCGGAGGTACTGCAACGTTCTGCCAGACGAGGTCGGAATATACAATGTTCGATAACCACTTTTTCGAGTTAGTATCCTTATTCTTAGTAAAAAGATTGTTAGTAGAATTCAAACTATAAAGATCCAAGCATATGTTAAACTCTTTGAACACGTAATACGTTTGTATTTGACCCCCAAATGGATGTTTTATGCAGTATACTTCGCGGTTATTAAAGTCAGTATCCAATCATTGGTCACTGGATGATCCGATCGTGAGGTTCCCACTGCATAAAATGAGGTTAACCATCTTCACGGGATAACCATTGTTGGTTAAAAGGTTGGAGAGAACCATCAAAATTCTTGATTGAATGATGGAATTCAGGATTAAAAGGTCATAATGCTCTATTACAGAGAGCAATTAACGTATTAATTTTAAGAGAAAATGGTTGATTTGAATGAAAATTCAAATACCTCCCGGAAAGGCACATAGCTTTCGTTTGACCTGGATACCAGGGTATCCAAAAATTGTACAGGATTATTGTTCTGATATTCAACTGTTTGTAAAAGAGGATTAAACCCATTAAAAACCGTAAGAGTAATATCAATGGAATAACACGGAACAGATGTTATTAATAATGTCATCAACGTACTTGCATAAAAATTGAATATTAAAAGGTAGTTGTTACACATTATACATTCATCAAGCAAATGGCCCATAATTATATACATAATTATACGTATTTTGTTCCATTTCTACCATATCACTCGCACATCTTGCACAGATAGTATGCTCATCATAAATACCTCTTCTCTATTGGATTGAGTTTTCTATTGGGATCTAAGCAAATTGAGTACTGATAATATACACTCCGCCAAAAAAGTATCGCATAAACTAAAAAAGGGCATTTATGAACCAAGATATTTTTATACGTTCACAAAAAGTTTGCCTCGTGTATGTGAACTATAAAAACACTAACAAAATAATGGAACTTAGCGTTTTTACTTTATTTTTTTCCTAAAAGAACACATTTAGAAAAATGCATATGTGTAAGGTTTGGACAGTTGTTTATTGAAAGTCTTCCTATACGGACAAATTTTAAAGTGCGAAGTCAGAGTTCTGTACCAACGCTTTTAAAACTAAAATGAGCAATTTAACTTCAGAACAAGTGGCTGCTATAGTTGCTTTAATTGAAGATGGACGATCTCAAGCATACGTTGCTAATTTGATGAACATCAATCAGTCAAGTGTTTCTAGAGCCGTAGCCAGATATAGGGAAACAGGCATTTACAGTAGAAGACCTGTACCAGGTCGTCGAAGATGTTCTACTCGCCAAGATGACCGCTATTTACTACTACAAGCATTACGTCGAAGACATGTAACTGCGAGACAATTGCAGAACGACTTGGCTAGAGTCAGAAATACTCGTGTGAGTACTCAAACTATTCGGAATAGGTTACGACAGAGTGGATTAAGAGCTAGAGTAGCTGTAACAGCCCCTCGTCTCACTAGGAACCACCGAGTGGCTCGCTTAAGGTTTGCCAGAGAACATGTAAATTGGAACATTAATGACTGGGCCAATATACTCTTCACAGATGAGTCAAGATTTGGTCTTTACACCTCAGATAGGCGTATCTCAGTGTACAGACGAGACGGTGAGCGCTATTCGCAGTGTAATATCAGACCTAGACCTAATTTCGCTGGTGGCTCTATTATGGTTTGGGGAGGCATCTGTTTAACAGGTCGTACAGAGTTAGTACCAGTAGACAGAGGTACACTGACTGCCCACAGGTATATAACGGACATTTTAGAAGAACATGTAGTACCATATGCGCCAATTATAGGAAACGAATTCATGTTAATGCACGATAATGCACGACCGCATGTTGCAATAATCGTCCAGGAATACCTTAACGATGTTGGTATTCCAATTTTAGATTGGCCTGCGGTAAGTCCGGACATGAACCCTATCGAGCACGTGTGGGACCTCCTTCACAGACGGATACGAACCCAAAATGTTGCCCCAGCGGACCTGCATGGACTAGCAAATGCTCTCCGTGACGAGTGGGAGAATTTGGATCAGGCTTATATACGGAGGTTAATCGAATCTCTGCCAAACCGTATGCGAGCGGTCATAAGAGCCAGAGGTGGCAATACTCATTGTCAGTATTAAAAGCTACTGTTATGACATTTTTCTTTCCAAAATTATAATTTCTTGTTTTAATAAAAATCTCAAGTATGAGTTCTTGTTTTTATTTGGCCTGTATTTTATTTAAACAATCATAGAAATTATATCTTAGAGCGCATTAAAGTATATTTACAACTTTATGCTACAAACAAAGATTATGCGATACTTTTATGATTCAAAACTAAATTATGCGATACTTTTTTGGCGGAGTGTAGAATTTTCTAGAGATAAACATTCTCACTTTGAACGTTCCAAAAATCAATTATTAGTATCAAGATGTCAGTTTAGAGTGATATCTGCATGTAAGTTCCAACAATAAAGGTATAAGCATCCGCAAATGAATCTTTAGTGCTAGATATTATTTAACGGCCATGTAAATCGTGTAGGTATTGTCTTACGGAATAGCAGCACTTGGGAGAAGCAGTAAATGCCTCCGTTCGCATTAGAACGTAATATAGTTCTTGCAACAGAACACCAGCCTCTTAATTGCTTGGGTAATGTGTCGCCGGTTGCTGCGTGATCCCCATTAATCTTTTTACGGTAACAAGCGGAACACTAGATTCTATGTGTAAGTATTTTAGTGTAACTAGAGGCATGTCCTTGTGCCTGCGTCTAGTCGATAATTGCGTTGTGTCTTCCCAAAGGACGTAGTTGCCTTGATGTAGGGGTTTCTAATTTTATTAATACTTTTTTTCCAACGAAATACAGTGACGTTTAGAAACCTTTCCTACATGTAATTAGTTTTAGAGAAAATAATCATTTGATTATTTTCATTCCGTGAAGACAGACTATTAGACATGCGGTCACAAATGAGTTTTTGTTAATATGTTTGTAAAATTGCTGCTGTGATCTTAGATAAAGAAATCATCGGGTCTCTGAACTGAAAATGTATGCGTTTAATGTAAACAGTAAAGAAATTAAGATAAATTCAATATATTTTGAACACCATCTTTTTCAACGTGCATTTGTGAATTAGCAAATTTGTCTACCATTAGAGGCTTTTCTAGAATGAACTATATAAATTTTCTGAAATATAGATCAGTAAAAATATAAATCTATACTTTATTTGATGATAGATTTAACGGAATAATAAATAGTACCAAATTAAGAAAATCCTCTCTATATTTTGTAGCGTCTATTTTTATTTGACCAGCGCTGTATGTATAATATTGGCATGTGTTTACATTTATCAGTTATTATTATTAAATTTATTTTTATATATTAACTTAGTAACAAGTTTTAATAATTTGCAATTCTCATTTTACTTAAAACAATTTGTTTTGTTAATTATTTTTATATTGTTTGAAAGTATCTTGTTTTTTGGGATGACGTACACATGCAGAGATACGTACGGAGATTCGGTCTCTTCTAGATCCGAACTCGGTGGAGTTAACATCTACGTGCAGTTATTGTGATGTTTTAAAAAGAAAAAAAAAAGGAAAAACTTACAAGAACTAGGTAAGGTATTAAATTGAATAGAGCATTTTAAATAATTTATTTGTTTATTTTCTTGTAATTTAATTAAACAGCATTGTTGTATCTTTGAATAATTTAATTTATTGTGTCTTATACCTACATTAATATTTTATATTAAGCACATGCTAATATTATATTGTGGCCCCAGGTTTTTTTCTCTTGGCTTTTCCTTGGGTTATTCCTTGGATATCAAACACATGGTAGTTATCTAACCATTTTAAAACTGGCATTACATGGAGCATCGGTAGAGATGGTTTCCGAATAGTACCCACCAACTTCGGCACACCTATGGGGTATCGATAACCTGCTTGTAACAGGAATCAATTAGTTCAATTAACCGAAAGGAATCTTAGAGGACCATTCCTTAAAAGAAAAAAGGAGCTGAGGTAGGATCTAGAGAGTTTTTTTTTACATATATAATACTTAACACCAACTGCCAGGAGCCATTCCTTTGTTCGTCGATCTCGTTACCCCCTGTCATATACTTATTTATTTGTTTTACTCGTTCGTCACTTTTGTTTACATTCATTGTATATTATTGGCTTCAGCCGTTAACTTCTTTATGTAAATTATCAATCATTCATCAACTTCATTAATTTAATTAATTGAACTTATTTAATTTCTTAAGTAGTTATCAATTTTGTAACTTGACCACGCCACTTCGATTTGTACAACACTATTTAACTTAATTCTGTAATTTAAATAATAATTTGTAACCTATATTTTTTTACCTTGTTCATGTCATTTGCAAATCACTTAAAGGATTACAGCTGTTAGTACCTAGAATATATTTCGCCTAGAATAATAGTAATACTTATTAACAATATACAGCTTCAATCTCTGCAAAGTAAACGGCGGGGAAGTACATATATTCCTACCGTCTCCCACTCTACCTAACAGCGAGGTGTGGCGCTGTAGTACGATAATAGCACGTGTAGACCGATCAGTGATCAGTATTATTAGTCAGTGCATGTAAGTTGGTTGTTTAAGTTTTAAATACATATTTTTGTGCAAATTGCCGCGTTATACTGTGGAGGAGAGAGCTGAGATGATGCGGTGGTATCACGCTGGCAATTCTTTTCAAAGGGTATGCGATGCGTTTGCAGCTAAATACCCAAACAGGCCTATTCCAAATAAAGCCACAATTTTTAAATTAAAACATAAAACCGACAATACTGGCTCGGTCGAAAATTTGAAAACATGATTTCCAACTCGCAGAATTTCTAATAATACGTCCGTTTTATTATGTGCTGCAGTTGAAATAAATTCGAATATGTTATCTGGCACTATTTCCAATGATTTAGACATCTCCCGTTCTTTCGTTCAGCGAATACTCAAAGCAAATGGGTATCACAATTTTAAATATTCTAAACACCAACAAGGTTAAGTGATTTAATTAACCGAGATGTTAATTTGGTAAACAATATTATCTTTACCGATGAATCTTCTTTTCCTTTGATTAGAAGTCACAATTCATCTGTGACAACATACTGGGCCAAGCAAAACGAGCACAGATATTTAAGTTCATCTAGTCAGCAACAGCAAAAGGTAAATGTTTGGGCAGGTTTATTAAACAACCATATTATTGGGCCTTTTTTATCAATGGCAATTTGAACGCAAATGCATATTTAGAATTACTGAACACTCACATTCTACCTACTGTACAGCAAGATCATTGCCCTGCACATAATGCAGTGGCTGTCCGAAACTATTTAAGTGAACAGCTTCCTAACCGGTGGATCGGAACTCATTCTGAAAATATGAAATGACCGCCACGTTCACCAGATTTATCTCCCCTCGATTTCTTTTACTGGGGTTACTTAAAAGAAATAATTTATGGCAATGAAGACGTTAGACCAGTTAATGTAGAGCAGTTGCGCAATAAAATTGTTCAAACGTCAAACAACATTAACCCAAAAATGTTGGAGAATGTTAGAATGAATTTCTACAACACATTACGATATTGTTTAACCAAGGATGGGGGCATATTGGAACCTTTTGTTTGAAGATTCAATGATTTTTGAAAAATTAACGTTTATTCCATGTTATTATTAAGGCTTATTTTAGTTTTCTATTTTTTAAATTTATTTACCCAGAATTAATTTTTATTTGTCCTTCATTAAATTTACTATTTCTTTTTGAGGGTTTTGCCCTAAATTCATTAGAATTACTTTGATTTCCCTGTTATGAACAAACCCTAATTTTATATTTCTTTATTTATTGCTATTACGAATAGAATAGTAACCGAACTGGTGTTAAAGTATATTTAATTTATTATTAAGAATTGCTTTTAAGTTTTCAACTTTTTAAATTATTTACTCAGAATTAAGTTTTATTTTTCCTTCGTTAAATTTATTATTTCTTTATGGGGGTTTTGTTCTTCATTAGAATTACTTTAATTTTCTTGTCTTGAGGAAAGACTATTTTTAAGTACATAATAGATACTATAAATTACTGCTTTACGCTTTCATTACACCTTGTGAATTTATAAGTACGTGTGTCCAAAGCAATACATATTGCAATTTATTCATTTTCATAATAAATATACAATACGTTTCACGGTCACTAAAAATTAACACATTCCTGCGTTTAGATTGAATAGCAAAGCAACCGCTGCGCTTGCGCCAGTATTCATTGTGAGCTATGAGTGGCTATGACGAATGACTGAATATAGGGGAATACCTACTGCAGAAAGAAGAATGAGCGGGAGATGCACATGCGTGATATAACCGTTGACTTTGCAGGGATTCTGTCTGTACAGTAATTTACATTGCAAATACCTTAACTATTCGAACTCATTTTAATCAACTTCGTACTTATGAACATATGACATTTACCGTCTTGACATGTCAAACTGCATCAGAATCAAATGCACTAGTGGGTAGTTGTCCTAATTTGGAAACTCGCTATAAAGATCTTATACTAATTTCACTTTTGTTAATATATTATATTGTGTTAATTTTGGCTATCATTGTAATATTGGTACCATATTATTGCATTATTGTTTATATTATATCGCTTATATTTTACAATCAAAAATTTGTTAACGGATTTAATCAGTTTTGTATTAAAGTATTATTTAAGGCTGATATAGTGTTGTTATTGCCGAATCCGGGCCTCCCCTGCTACTTGCCACAGCTTGCGCCCATTTCAAAAAAAATATTAACATCTGAACTCACACCTTTGTTCCCGATTTATGAGCGGCGGGTATTCACACCATTTCTTGCCGGATTTGCCTGGCAAAAGTACTGGTCATCACAATTTGTAGAGTTATAATTATTGACCAGGAAAAACACCACGTTCCAATTGAAAAAAGCAAGTTTTTAGCTTAAAGGTAGTAGATATGAGTATGTTTAGCAGCCTGTACAGGATTTTGTAGGTACTGACGCCGCGTTTAGTCTCTATAACCATGTACTTGCATCCACATCAATATGGTATCTCAACTTACCATACAACTAGAGTTCTTTATACCTATCTTCAACTGTTTTTACGATGTTACGCTTTCCGTGGAAATTTTGACATTTACACCGTTGTACGTAATTGATTATTTGTCGTTTGTTTTATGTGCCAGAGGTTCCGTACTTTAAAACTAGCACATAGTGGCATCGTTTCACCAAAACGTAGTAAAACATTCCCTTCATCTTATATAGGGTCTCTAAAAATTAGTGATATATCAAAGAACTTTTAAAACCGTAAAACTCAATTTTTTCAAATAGATCACCAAACTATGACAAATCCCAAATTTTTAAGTTTGAAGAGTTTCGTTAAGCCCGAAAACTTCTGACTAGCCACTTCTGCGGAAAAGCATGTATTATTCACTCATGTTCTATTAACTTTAAGTTTATATTTCATAATAAAATATAAATTCATACGAGGTACGAATAACGATCTATTATAGCATTTATTATTTTAATTGGAAATCATATATCACTCTCCATTAAGCAGTCGCCTTGAAAAACTAGATGAACGGATAAATTCAGTAGAATGCAATCCTTCCCTTGCAACAATAGATCACATTTTCATCACGATAACTTTCATTGCTGCCACAGCATTGTGTTGTGGAAACAGTAATAATACTTTTCCATTTGTTTGCACTATAAAAGTTTTATGTCTGCAGTTTTACAATTAAAACCCACGTGGTATTGTATTCATACAATGCTGGTGGGAAAAGTTTGCTTTTTTCATGAAACTCATCTACGAAAAGAACTAAAACTTGTGTGATTAAGTGAAACCGGATGACAACGGAAAAAAGAAAGTAGGGGGAATACGTTGTGTCACCGGCTCGTCACTCACTTCAAGAGGTATTCGCTTTGTTTCAGTCGGAGGCGCAAGTTCTGAAAAACTTACTCTCGCTCACTGACGAGTATATGTGTAGGTGTATATTGTGCCCGCTTCCTTGTACATAAAACCAAAGCGACATCTTACATCATTAGCATGGATGAGTATCCAGCTGAATTGCACTAATGTCGTTGTTACAATACAACGAGTTTCTTATGCGAACTTGCACGTATTTGTTTCTTCTATGGCTTGTTTGTCTCTCATTGTCTCCTGCGTTAACGCTGAAGTTGATGTGGATGTTGTACTCTTTGTCGCATGGAATGGCGCTGAGAAGGAATGGATGCTATAATCTAGTTATGAATAGAAAGTTTATTTGGAAGTTCTGCTTTTTATGAAGTTAAATTTATAATTTTGTTAGGGCGTGTTCGTGAGTTGTTCCTTCTTAAACAATAAACACGTCCAAAGTTTTAAACGCGACGCTTAGTTAGATTAAATTGTAAATTATATTTGTAGCATCACCATCCGGGATATGTGCATAAACTAAAAGTAAATATACAGCAATGGTACGAATGAATTATTATATATATATATATATATATACCTAACTATCGAATAATAATAACTATAAGTTGATCCTAAAATACATACTTACATGCTTCTTTCAGAATACCAAAATCGGCCATAAGGTAAAACATTCAACTAGCATTCAGAGAGTTAGGTTTGAAACATGAAGAGAAGCAACTTTACTTTTTACTACTTACTAAAATATATTTTTTATTAAAATTCGTCCAACGTACGCATTTATCATTACAATAAACCACCGTTTATTGTGTTAACGAATAAGTACGTTCACGTATGTAATTTGATTAATATGTGATAATTCTATTCAATTTATAAATAAAAATATATAAATAATAATTTTAGTTTATTGAGTTAACGCTTACTGTACATTGAGTTGATTAAAGAAATCCCTTTTTTGATGTAACTTAATTATAATGTTAAAGAACCCCGTTCGTCAACAATAAATAAATGCGTTGTAGATTATATACACTACCGATCATAAGTTTGATCGCATCATATATATATTGCGTTAAACATTGTAGGTACTATTTAAACAAATTGCCTAAATATTTCTAAATAGTACTACGTTTAGCGCAATACATTAGATGCGATGAAACATGATTGGTAGTGTAGATCAACTACCTTTGTTTTTATTAAAGTAGGCAGAAGCTAGATAAATCAGATGCCAACATACATATTATTATAATTTTAATAGTTTATGTTATATACTGCATGTGAAGTTTTTACTTTTTTAATTTCTGATTTGGTTTTTATTATATTGTTAAAGAAACAATAATATTAAAGCGTTAATTACTAAACACTTTAAATTCTAATTATCTTAAGTTTTAGTATTATACGTTTTTCTCAGGTAAAAAGAAATAACAACACAATGAAATAATTAAACACAATGTATTTTAAACATTATAACAAACAGAGGAAAAATAAGTTCAATGAATGAAGTGCAATGATACTTCCAATGTGATTTATTTATCATTTATTCTACAAAATTATTGTGCTACCGGTTTCGGCATTATTCAGCCTTCTTCAGAAGATTTGCATTATGCCGCGGCACCGTGTTGATTAAAACTTTATGAATGATAAATCAGTTCATTACTGTAACAAATTTATTTGTTAATAATTATTTTTTTCATCATATTGATAAAAGAAGAGTAATAAACACAGTTTATTAATTTTATATTTTCAGTGTAGCAGAGAACTAAAAACTTCTTTCGAATGCTGAAATAAACATTGCCTTAAGTTGAAAAGTATAATTTTTGGTCGTGTAGGTGCTGTTAATAGAGTGAGGCTAAGGATGGGAATTATTATGCAGAATATTGAATTGCCTATCATCATGAGGGCCCGCAACTTTTAGTTAATCTTTGATAGTGCCTTGCACTGGAATGTTTACGTGTCTGATCTTTAGTGAAAGTTTTCTTTAGTTTGAAAACAATCTATTGTTTAAAATCATATGTAAATATAGAAACAAAAGTTGTGTTATATAGGTCGATAGTTCTGTCACTATTTGGTTTTGTTGTTAACGTATTTTAGCAAAATATTTCCCGAAGATTAAAATATTTTCGGATGATTCCTCAAATGTGGCTTTGTTATTGGTTTCTTGTGGCGTTAACCTAGAGCAATGGTTGAAGAGAGAGGAATGGTAGTGGAGTGTTGGGAAATATCCTGTACATTACATTATTTAATTTGCTAAGAAGTATTAAAGTATCAAATTAGTACTTCAAGAGCTCGTGCGAAACTTCACCTATCTGGCGGATATACTATATTCCCGATAAAAAGTCGTAGTCCTTGCGATGAAGATTGTGATATTTCAGGTTCAATTTTTTTTTTGTCGCGGCCATCTAACATGGAGTCACCCTAAACAGCAACAAGCCTCTCGAATATACTGTATAGTATTTAATCCCCCATAATTTTACCCATTAAATCATACTAACCAATTCAATATTCTTGTATATTTGCTGAGATAGATATTTCTTTCTTCTATATATATTATTTATTATATACCTACATATAATATGAATGCATACATCAAAACATAAAATGCACGAATCCTAAACTAATTGCAAATAAATATGTAAGTACACAATTTTCACACAGGCTTTATAAAACTTGTAAAATATGCACAACTGATATGAAAATATGTACATATATATTCACAAAATCAATTTTTATGACTTTCCTGTTTGCATTTATTATTCAAACACACAGTAACCAAATTAAAATGCATTACGTTGACGCCAAAAAACGTACTAGTTTATGTGTATTCGATATTCGTGAAAATTAACAATGAAAATCACTATTCCCTAACGGGTAGCGCAAATTCATTACACAACTAAAATAAACGTTGTCTGACGGAATTGCAGCCGTATTTGCCCACGTAAAATTACACGGTTGATTATTCCTTGATGCAAAATTTGCTTTGAATAGGTATCTTGATTTAAGTGGCGCTGTTCAGTAATCATCATTACAATATTTAACTAAATAATAACTTACCTATATCAGTGCGTTCAAGAATCTCCATTTAAATATAGTCTGGATGAAAAAATCTTTTGTGAAATATATCACAGACGTAACCATGGAAAGCTGTATAAAACAATTCCATATTTGCTGAAAATCCTGAAGCCTAGTAGTATGTGCCCCATCTATATTAAATGTTACCTATTGAGAACAATGAACAAAACACAAGTAAGTATACAAACTGATCTACATTCGATTCTCTTTTAATCTCATACACTTATTACTGGAGATACAGGCTAAGTTTACATTCGGCAAGAGGTGTTAAATTTTGTGTTTGTTATAGAATCGAAAAAGAGGATGTGACAAATGACGTTAGAGGTTGAAGAAACGGAAAAACTTACTTTCGTTCTTCACCGTTCAGCAAATGCGATTGATGTGGAAACAGGATGCAGAAACTCTCTTTCAACAAAGGCTATATGATTTTCCTTGTGAAATACTGCTGCATTTTACTGATATGGTATTTCAGTTGCATGACGGTAGTAATTATGAGGACACTCATTTTTAAGCTATAACGCAGAATATTGATTCTCAACCAGATCTTTTAGCCAATGAAAATAAAGGTGTTCATTAAAACTATGGCTGATATCTCTATAGAATTAGTTCTCGATGGGACAAAAACGCGAAAAAATGGACCAAAATTTTATAGAAAGCCATCAGCGATGAGATTTTTAAGTTCTGCCTTCCAAATGGTTTGATGCAACCGGTAATACGTGATACCTTTGGATAGAGTAATATGCCACTTCCTAGTCCTACTTCCTATACTCAAGCGGCCATGGTGGCAAGTGGTACCCTATGAGATAACCCTCGTACTAGTTTGGGAATGCCTGCAGTAACACCATGACAATGGACGATAATCCAAACTAATCAGCATGAAAAGTCCCTGAAACAGCTTTCGCTGGAACCAAGTCTGGCAATAAGCAAGTCTAAGTCTGCGACAACACTACAATGATGAGAATGCCGAAACCGAAGAAGTATCAGTAGAAGAAATAACTGAATTGCCTCATGTTTGGAAAGATGACTGGCAAAGAAGACATTAACGCAGAAATGTTAAGAAATATTGGTGAGTATAAAAATAAATGCGAAGCAGACTAAAGTCAATTTCAAGTTCCTGGTAGTGTTTCACAGGCAGACGGACGACAAGGGCAATTGAAATAAACAAAAAATTAAAGCAACAACAAAAATGTATGACATCTTAAATATCAATTTCTTGAGCAAATGACCTGAATATTTCGTTATATTTCATAGCTCTATGAGGACCTCAACGAAAATTAAACAGTTACAATAATAAAATCCATAATAATTCACCAAAATTCAAAACAGGAATTCCTGTAACGAAATATTGAGGTCCTTAATATATATATAATATATTTCTTGTTCCTTACATGTTTACGTATATGATAAATATGAATAGTGTATAGCTCATAATTGTAATTTTAGCATATATACCTAAGGATTTGAATTTAGTCACGAAGTTAAGCGTATATAAAAAGTGAAGGTATGGTAATACAGTTCTCTTCTACGTGAAGTTTCGACAATGATTCCAATTTAAAAGCGATGCGAAGGAAATCTTTGGTGACGAATCCGACTACACGCAATATCAGAGGTATAGGAAATCTATTTTTTGCCCGTCACGTCAGTCTAGATACAGACCGTGCCATTCATATAAAATCAAACTGCTGGGCGCGAACAATGGTTCCGTTGCTAAATCATAATGTTGGTTTTTTATCCGCTGACTTCGTCCGTATGAGTATGCCATTCAGTTCGCTATCAGGTCTCCGAGATATGTGTACAAAACAGGCCCTAATTTAAATATTTCACGGTCGTATGGCCCGTCACGCTCCTTTATGTTACGCTGATATCCTTTAACGGATGTGAGCCCACCAAGACTTTCCGTAGATGTTACAGGAGGCATATCTCCCTCTGGATAGTTGATATATATCGTAAACCAGTAACCAGTTTTCAATATTATTGATATATGTATGTGTAGTTAAATAGTGAGGAATCCAGCAAATAAATTGAGATTATAGTTCTTTATTTTATCACCAACCTTTTATAATAGCTTCATCACAGTCAACTATGGAACATTCGCAAAGAAAAAGCAAATTAAAGTCATTAATTTAACATTAAAATTATCTAACTACTTACAATTTGAACTGGACGTGGAAAATTGCAAATACGATCGCAACAACGGAAAAAAAATTACTATTTGTTTCAATAACTAAAATGTTGTTGAAATGAAGTCCAAGCAAAGTTGTTTTCCAAAACAATATTGAAATTCGGATCATAGGATCATGACTTAAAGATATGAGCGAAAGAACATAGCTTTACTTGTTGTAATGTATGGTTCATTATCTTGTCGCGCATACAAACGTTGGTAAAGTTATGCAAGACCGTTACTTTATTGTATTTTTATTCTCATAAACTTTCTAGTTACGTTATGTTCTTTTTTTTTATATTTATGTAGTTCCCACTACATATTTTGCTATTGCTTGTTCTGGTTGCAGATTACTCGTTTGCTAAGTTAGATCTATAATAACTAGATCAATTTGTAACTTTGGTTGTTATCTTTGTAGTGTTTTTTTTGTTTGTCAGCAACAAATGGCAACCTCAGCCTAATAAGCTTAATTTTTGCTCAGTATTATTCGGAAAGAATACTAGCAACAAAGTTTGACGATTAAGTAGCTATTCGAAGAACTTATCACTGAATATCCTCCTAAATAGCTTGGCTATCCGAGGTAGTAAGAGCTTGTACCCGTTGGATCTGTTAGGGATACAGCAGCTGCTTGTCAAGGCTTCCCCTCCCTTTGTAATCACTTGAACGATTTTTTTTAACACTTGTTTTGAAACTTGCAGCAATAATTTTCAAAATTGAATCTTCCTCTTCTTCGGTATAATTCGATTTTAGGGTGACATATTTTTACAAAGTTTTCATTACTTAACACGACCGTATATAAACACCATATCGTATATTTCAGCATTTGAATGCACAACTTTAAATCTATAAATGCTGTGTCGATGAAGTGTAAAGTTATGATTTTCATTACTGGATGTATAACTATGTCACTATTAGACGTGAGCGATTATGCAGCTAACTCACTCCTCCTGAGTATAAAACAAATAATTGTCAGTCGGAGTGCAAGGAATGTAAGTAAAATATGACTAACTATTTTCATTAGCGTAATAATTTTTGTAAACCATAGCCAGAGAGCACGATCATTTCAATCATTCACTCAAATCGACAGAGTTTTAATTGAGAACAACGGCCAACTAAAAAAATCCCTAGGGATAATATTCAGATCATATAGGCTCCGTTCTAAAATTTGTTATGTTTCTTAATCACAACAGAATTTCATACTTTAGTACATGAAACGTAAAAAAAAACATTTACCACGCACCTCATGAACGTCCTCTTTACAACCCAGATTTATCGTCCTGCGACTGCCGTTTATTTGAACCCCTTAAATTGACGTAAAAAGGACAGCGATTTACCGATGACGTAGGAGAGCCGGGTTCACGAGCAACCAGCTGTGAATATGACGCGCATCCTTTTTGTATAATAGAATCGAAAGGTTACTGGCAGCGTTAACTGCTAATATATATTTCTTAAATGAGTATAATTTCAAAGTTCGACAGTGATTTAATGATATTGGAAAGATTTAGTTTAGTTATCGCGTTAGGCAACCATTTACGCACTTATGATCAAAACTCTGGCGGAATATGGCATGTTCATGTCCACAAAAACGTACTTAATTTGTTAAAACTTTAGTGAGGGTGCTTTGCTTTTTTGCGGAAGTAATTTTATGAAAATAAAGCAAAGTGTAACTTTGGTGGAGGTGCAAATATGATTAGAAATTACGCATACTTTTGTACTCCCAATGCAAATTAATACCATGACCCTTTGAAATGATTATCAGTGTAACACAAAATTCATTGTAACCAACCAGCAGCGTCTCAAATATAAACCTTTCGATACTGCTACACCCAGAAATAAAACTCTTGAGAACATTTTCGTTTTAGTCAAGGAATAAAAAAGGAATGACAGCATCAAATTAATAGAAATTTATATATATGTAAAAAGTAAAGAAGCTATAAATTTAAAAAGGAAATAATTTGCAAAATAGAATACAGAATAGTATATCATAATATCAAGATAATATGTGTTTGTTCATTTACAAATGCTAAAAAGCAACGTAGTAAATAATTTTAGTATACGTAATACTAAAGTACTTAACGGAATTACACGAACAAAGTTGAGCTGCACAAGAATTCAATTTCACAGGCAAATCCATGCAATTTATTGCACCTTTAAGGAATTTCCAGATAAACTGCGTGGTTGCTTACTCTGATGTTCTCTGAAAGAACAAATATTTAGATTTTGTAACAAATCCTAGTAATTAACGCTTCTAGGAGGATGTAGACGGTTTAGTTTGTAAGCCATATATATTAATAGCATGCAGTTTGTTGGAGCATTTTATTTATATAAACGACGAAAAAGGTCACAAAATCGTTACACCTATATCTATCCAACAAAATTACAGACATACGAAAAATATATATGAAATCTCCAGGTTTGTGCTTGAACAGATACGAAGAGGAATATCCACGACACTGGAAATCACTTTTATCTAATGCATCGAATAAGATATATTTCTAGAAGCACTTAAAGTGTGGAAAATGGTACGTAACTGTGTTCAAACATAAACACAAAAATGACTGTAAAATTGCCAGCCCATAAGCATTTTGTCATCAATGTTTAAGGTTCCAAACATATTATATACAACGATTAGTTCAAAATTTGCAACATCACAATTATTTGAAACTAGATGAGCATGAATATAAGCATAGATATTACAAGCATATTATAAATGGTTACCAGTATATGTAGACTAGTAGTTTTGATTTAATCGACGGCAGATTTAGATAGCTACATCCTGCTAGACAACAATCGGTAACAACCGATTTGGAAATTCTTCGGCATACATATGCCGTGCTTCAGTGGCATTACCATTCGCACGACCGTACATAAAATACATATCGGCCATTTCTGCATTTGCGTACTTATGCATAATTTGAGAACAAAAAAAATTGACGCAAATGATAAATAATCTGGTGACAGATGTCTGACAGAACTAATTTTAAGTCACAATCAGTTGTTTGACAAAGGGAACTATTCTCAAAACCGAAAAATGTTTTTTTTTTTATTTTAAAATATGCAATCGACTATATGTCAAAAACAGTTGAATTGCGGACCCATGTCGACTAAGACTTTTTGTTTATTTCCACCAGTACTACAAGTGGGTAAAATATCCGACAACCTTTTTTTAACACACTGTATAATATTAAATAGTATATAACGGCATACAATAATCATACGATGTGCATACTAACAATAATAACCATTTACATTAATTATCCTCTTCCCTGTTTCAAAAGATCGCGCAACGAACAACTAAAGATATAAACATCTTTGCTAATGCGATTTTAAGCGTTACACATACTGTAAACAGGAGACCTTACCAAAGCAACAACATAAAACGTAGATATAGACCTGGCAGATTGTCTATGGACAAGAAAATTTAGTTTCTGCAGCAAATATGGACAATCTATCTTATTATTAATTAATTTATACAGAAACACCATACCAGCTTTACTCATGCGCAAATCCAGGGAATCCAACCCAAATGCCTCCAACAAAATATCATGCGGGAAGCCAATGGAAGGATAGCACCGTACGCCCTAAACCATAACCCCTTAAGAATGGAACAATTGGCGCTCGAAACTTATGAATATATGTTCTGGAGTTTCTCAAGATTTCGTCTTAGATCCATTTCTATTCGTTATTTATGTCAACAATACACCATCAAGCATATATGAAGTCGAAATTTGTAAAATGATACGTCGTTGCTGGTTAGAGCTTCGAATCCATAGGCATCTTCGACACATCGTGTAGAAGTCACAAAGTTCCTGGGGGTCATCATGGATTTGGGTTTACGGTGGCACCACGCCCACTACCGTTGTTTCTGTCGGAGGAATTTCTTATATTCTTTAAGGTGTAGCTTATAAGCTTCACAGTCGGGATGTATTTTGCTTCTCTTGGCTTGCTTGAAGCTCTTCCTTACCTCTCTCCTGAGGTGGTCCAGTTCAGAGCACCACCATGGCATTGCTCCGCCCGAACCATCATATTCCCTCAGTAGGCAGGATTGCTCGTAGGAGTGCATTAGGGCTTGTTGGATCGATTCAACGTACCTTTCAAGTCCCTCGTCATAACGTGGTGTTTCAGTTTTAAGGTGCATTAAAGCCCTAGATAGGTGCTCAAGGTATGCCGTCTTATCAGTTTGTTTATGATTTCGGAAAACACGCACAGCTGCTTTCCATTCCCAAATCTGAATTTAATACATCTGTGGTGGGACATACATATCATTCGACAGTTGCTGCTGAAGGATATTATCTGAAAGATTTTTGGTTGACAGTGTTATGTCCACTATCGTTTGGCTACGCGAATTTATGAAGGTAGGTTGGCAGTGTCGATTAGCAATATTCAAATTGTTAAATATTATAAAATCATACAAAAGCTTATATTTGATGGTGAGCATTGGCATCACATCCTATGATGAGGTTCTGTCCTTCCTTCTCACATAGACTAACCAGCCCTTCCAGTTCACTGGAATGTAATGACTCATCGTGAGGAAGGTTGGCAGATGCCAATATCAGATCTTTTTTGTCATCTATACAGCCTGCAATACAAACAGCAACCAAGTCCCTGGTCGTGAATGCTGGTAGTAGATAGGCTGAATATTGCCTGGGTAGATATAACGTTGCCGGTCGGTTTCTTGGTGATACGCTGAAAACAATACCATTAAGTTTGCTAAAACCAGTGACTCTGTGCTTGACAGTCCAGGGCTCCTACAGTAACGCTATCGTGTTCTGCGACATGTCCAAGTGCCTACAGAGAGTAACTGCAGCACCCCGGGCGTGTTGCAGCTTACATTGGATCAAATTTATCTCCTTTACTGATCGCACCATTGTGAAAGCGGAGGGATGATGCAAATGAGATGTGATGGTAAGCCCATCGACTCTCCTTTTTTTTACCTCTTTTACTGCACGGTTTGTTCTTTCTTTTGGTGTATATTCTTGTCCTTTAGAAGAAAACGTTGCCGCTATAATGATGGCGAAAATTACTATCACGTTTCCAATTTATCGAAGATATCTGAGACAACTTGTACATAAGTAGATAAAGATAAACAAATTGATATATGTAACTTCTTCGGATGTCAACAATCCAAATGCTTCCCCAAAAATGTTGCAAAGAAGTGGACTGACGTTTTTTCTACAACAACTAAAATATATCTTAAAAAACACAAATTTCTTTTGTATAAAATGATGAATGATCCTCGCATTCATCGTGACTCGCGCACCCAATATCAACCAGAACTGGAATTCTGGGAATTACAAAACTGGTTCCATTTTTGTGGATAATAATCTACACGGGGAAACTTATTTAAATCTATTACATGACCAGATAACGCCAGTAATTCATCAAATAATGCAACAACACCCAGGAGAATAATGATATAATTGATATGGCCTTAGTATTACAACAGGACGGTGCAATGCTACATTATGCAAGAGTAGTACGCGATTATCTTAACCACACTTACAACTTACAGTACAGGGAAGTGAACAATTTACGACCTCACTGTATAATGCCCTTCTGAGGAATGGACGAACTCATTTTAGCGCGAAGTGCTCTGTAAGCGATGCCACAGTATTCATTTAATATTACCAATTATGTCTTTTATTTGAAAAGCCTATCATCGATATATGTATACACATATGTAGGTATACTACTATTCAATGCCACTCAAATTTCAACATAAACAACTATCGTTCTGCGTACCATTTTGAATACCCACCTAACCTGTTTCATTCTAAAATATCAGATGAATACTGGAAAATAATACAATCAGTATATATGCTTCCATTAATTTTTTCTTGCATAAAGAGGGAGAGTATCCACCATAATATATAGACGGAGTATTGCTTCGGATAGTAATCGACAATGCAATGTGCAAAATGCGTGCAAACGACAAGGGTTGGGAAGGGTTGCCATTTGTTACTAATTCCATCTGTCCGAATCAGTGAACAATTTTTTACGTACCCAAATCGATTATCATCGGTATTTAAACATTTATACGAGACCTGATGTAGAAGCCGCCCATTGATTCAGTTGAATCGTTATGGACCGATAGCACTAAATCTATTTTATGTCTATACAAAATCTGTGTTATGTAAGTACATGTACAAACACACAGAAATATATAGCAATTAGTACACAAGTACTACATATGTTGGGTAAGTTAAATTATGGACACCTTGTTGCATGTTTGCAAAAGTGTTTAGTTGTAATATTGATCCATTGAGATTAATTTTCTTATGTTGCCTGGAATAGCTCCTCAAGGATAGTACTATTACAGTATTTGCACATCAGACATATTAGTATACATATACACCACTAGATATTTATAGGCAAAATTTAGTTCATTATAGGGTTTCATGGCTGGTAGTAAATGAAAAGTACAGTTTGGGCTGTTAGGCCATGGTTGGATGGCATTACTGACATATTGGGAAAGCTATTACGAAAACATAATGAAAAAAAAAAAGGCCGACAACGCATTTGAAGCACTTGCTGCGATCGACAAAATACCTTAGAGAGCCCCAGACATCCAAGGGAGTCTAGAGAATTCCCTGTTCCTGTAGTGCGGAATATATTGGACCCGCAAAATGCGACATAGACACGCGGTTGAAAGAGCATAAAGGAAACTGTCCTCTTGGGCAAGCTAAAAGTTCAGGTGTAGGATAGTGAAATTTTGTCAAAGCATGCGCATATCATACACGACTATGTCACAAGGCAATAGAAATTTACCAACGTCAGAATAATTTCACAAGGATAAAAAATTTAGGTTCACGAAATAAAGTTTGAAACTCTGGTTTTCAGTACATCCTGGGCAGAACTCGGCGTGTGATCGGTTCATCATCTAGCACACAAATTATTGGTTAAGGAAATCGCCCTCACTCTAGATAGCCAGCCTACTACACTGTTACTTTAATGTGACACTTCTGTGACAGAAGACCGTTTAGTTTTTAAGTGTATTTACATTGGGGATGTTCGCCCTAGATGCGAACGAAACGTAAGGATGTAATTCCATTAGACCGCAGCCTAACAGTCCGATATCCGTTTCTTCAAAGTGGAGTTTGTTATTACAGTATCCCAATTGTCAATAGCAGCATGATAATATTAATTAATAAATAAATTATACAAGCATCAGATACAAATCGTGGCATATGTGTATGAGCTGATAACTTTAACCAAGAACAAAGAGAAACTAAGAGAAATAGAAATAAAAGAGCAGGGGGAAATATGTGAGACTATAGATGACACTCAAAATCAACAGTATGGATCGTCGCACTGTAACGTACCGTTCCATGGAAAAATCTATGTCAGTATCCAGGTTTAATTTTAGTTTGAATTAACCGTTAATTCCTTTTGTTTTCATTAACGCTACGGTTCTATGGGAAAATCTATTTCAGTATCCAGTTTTAGTTTAACTTAAATTAACCGTGAATTCATTATATTTTGATTGATTTTCCCATTGCTACCGCATGTTATTTTATTTCGAGTTCCTATTTGGTTAATGTTGTTTACGAAGCCCGAATCCCACCATCGCGACCGCGTGCGAGGAACCGTAAACGTATTTAAACAGTGCGCTGAACGCAAGCATTGAGTTCCAGAGTCCCTTCCAGTCCGCGCACACTGTCGTGTCGGCATACCTCTAATACACTCAATTGCGGTATAATTGGAACGCTGGCAAAGCTCACTGGCCTAGCATAGACACCTTTCCCGTCCACCCTGACTGGCGTGTCGGCGTAGCTTCTGATACTCGTCGAGCTTCTCATTCCCGATCTGATTGCGGCGCTGGCACAGCTCACTGGAGTAACACAGTACACATTATACCGATTTTTCTCCGCTCTGGCCGTTGCGTCGGCACAGCTTCTGGCGCTCCCAGATTTTTATTCACACTGATTACCGTACTGCAGAGTTTAGCGCCGTCACTGATATTTAACCGTTGTAGCCCCCATATATAGATTGTCGCCTTACGTTATTATCCGAAACATAGCTATTAGATTCAGACCGCGTTCAGACTTCAAAAGCGTTACCAAAGCCCCGCGAATGTTTTAATATTTATCACTGTACATATTTACGTAGACTTGCGAGTGCACATGCAGTTGTTTACTTACCTTTTTTACTGTACATATTCCATGTCTTTTACACTTGTTATGTAGAAATAAATATTTGATTTATGATACACTTTCACTGTTTCGTTGCGTAGTCCGAACCCTGAACGTTCTTCGACGCATTGCTACCACTTTAGGGTTAACACTTTATTGTAATAGCGTAAATCAATTACAACACTATTCAAACCATCACGAGGTTGTAACTTACCGTTTCACAACCGTCAATCAACGCCACCAAACGATCTCAGCGTGAACCTACTCTTTCGACTTACGAGGAGCAACACATAAGCAATAAGCATTTTAAAAGCAAATAATCGAAAGCCCATAAGCAAGGCATTAAAGAATAAGCGGTACATACTATCAGCACGCAACCAGAGAAACCCGGAAAGCAACAGACGTCGTTACAGTTCTTATAGCGGAGTACGGGACACAACACCAATGTGAAGAAGTCGAATAACTTAATTACTTATGTGTAACCATAACAAATAAAGGAAAGGAAAAACGGAAATTTAATAAAGATAAGAGCTACAACTAAGAGATGGTTAGGATATGTCGCAAGGCTACCAGACTTGAGACCAACAAAACAGGTACTGGAAGGAGGCATGCTGGTCACAACGCTAAGAGGAAGACGAAGAAGGATACGACTCCAAGCGGTGGAGAGGGATCTAATAGAAATGAGGTCTTGGGTCAGAAGAAGGTTACAAAGAATAAATTAGAATGGAAAAAGAATGTCTTATAAAGCCATAGGCACCAGAGTGCTGAGTATATAGTTATAAATAACTTGGAGCGCACAAATTTGCTTTTGGAATCTTATAATATTCATATACTGCACCAGGTCGAATCAGCATAGGTAATACGATAATAAAACAATATATTCCATACAAATTACGTTCATATTATAACCACACGTTAACGTATAGGGAATATTCTAGTTCCGTAACGCTCTTCACACACGGACAATTGAGAGATATCGAGGGTTGAATACAGATTCGAAATATTACTCCAGGGTGCGCTTCTGTGGGGTTTCGGTAACAACGTCGGCCGCTCCTCGAACGCTGGTTTAATTGGCACTTACTTATTAGTAACTGTGTTGCCCCTTAAAAATACATTAATCAACTTCTCTGCATGCAACGTGAATCACGTTTTTCAAATGACCAAATTGCAAACGTGCTGTTATCAAGTGAGTGGAAGGCGAATACGTTTTTAAATTTTGATGTCGGTTTTTCTTTTATAGTGATAATGTACATTTTATATAAACAAAATTAAGTCAATTTGTATTAATATATGTATACTAGAGATAAGTGAACATTTTTGTTCTGTAAAAACTTATAATTTAAACATTACGTTTTACATAAGATTCTGAAATAATGGCGACTTTACGTGAGCATAGTAAGTTTAAATAATCGATCGTAAGTAGCCTGGTATGATAGCCAAGTATTAAAGAAATGAAAAGGTAATATTTCATGGAGCAACAGGTATAATATGTATAACGCTAATGATAGATTTATTAACGTACTTATAAATGAACAAATTAAAATTAAATATAGATTGTTCTAATATTTTGAAACGAGTACTGTTTGTAATCGCTTCTAGGACGCTATGTACACAGAAAAAAGCAATTGTCTGCGTGATGTAAACGTAAAACAGTATTTTTAGAAGAGCACAGATCATCTTTGAAAACGTGTTAAATGCATTACAGAAATTATCGTTAATATCGTGCTTCTCTTATTTCATTATCATCATTCATTATTCATTTCTTATAACGCATATTCAGATATGATTGTCAGCATTATCAAAGTATAATTACTTATCTGGGCATATACGCTAGATGTGCACAGCGTCGGTAATACCCACGATTAGTTGCGACTCATAAATAATGCGTTTTGTAGTACTGCAAACTCAGCAGCAGGCTGAACAGATAATCTGTACTACGATGTCACATTTAAACACCTTACAGCATTCGTGAAATCCTTAGCACAGAATTCATAGTGTTTTTTAGGCTTGATGGAGCCTTTAGTGCTGCTTGGCTGTCAGACATAATGCGAATTCGTCTATTGTGCACCGATTTCTCATTAATTCTTTTGGTGCACGCATAGACCTCAGTCTGAAACACAGAGGCATACGTCCCTTGTGTGTGTATCTAACTATGCCTTCATTTCGAGAGTATATCCCCGCCCTGGCACCATTAGCAGTCTTAGATTCGTCAGTATACCAGATCATGACCTATCCTCTGGTGTTCGGTATACCTGTAGCCCCTTCCCGCGAATCTGGTAATAAAACTACTCTTATACTGATGTCGTGCTGGCATGTGATCGGTCCGCATCTCCAGGATGTCTCCTATGATATGTTCGATTATTGACATGTGCCCTGCTTTAACTCTCTTTATGGCAGTTATGTTCTGTAGCCTACTGTAAACATGAGCATACTTCCTGGAAATATCAAACCTGCACCCATCACAAAATACAAAGGTGGCAAGTCTAAAAATGCTTCTATAGCTGCCGTGGGTGTGCTACACATAACTGCGGTTATACCTTAGCCTGCTTAGGTCCTGCTAGGTATCTTTGCTCCTTACTTAACTTTTGAACAACACTTTCTTGGCATGTCTTTGTCCATCATGGCAGCGCTAGTGAATGCTGGTTTTACCACCATATTGTATATCCACTATAACATGCCTGGCTCTAGCCCCCAATTTTTCTCATATGTACGTCTACCTAGTGTCAGTACTGCCACCGTTTTCTTGGTAATTCTATCCAGATGATAATTCCAGGTAAGTTTGGTATCTAAGGTAACTCCTAGATATTTTACTTCCTCCACAGTCCTCATTTCCATTCCCTTCAGTGTTATTGGCCTTAAGCCTTCTAACTTCCTCCAGCGAATGAATGCCATGATGCTGGTCTTGTTAGCGCTCATATTTACAATTAGTCCTTCCAATTCCGTCCACCTGGACACCATATTTAGAGCTTTTTGCATTCGATCTCTGACTATGGTGTTGTGTCTATGACAACTAGATCATCCGTGTACTAAGCACAGAAAGCGCTTCCAATAGCCCACCGATTAAATCCTTAGATGCGGCGCGTTTCTGGTAGCCCAGAGTATAAGAATTTATAAGAATATGTAGATGGAACTCGACTTAGAGCGGCCGCAAACGTTCATTTTTTGTATTCAATGCCTGCGTTCGTTTTCCGTATTCGAGTTCCGAATTAAAAATTCGAATACGGAAAACAAACGCATGCGACCGCCTTACGAGACTCCTTTTCATTTTCCGAATTAAAAATTCGAATACCTACAAAAACTGAATGTGGACGGTTAAGCTTACTTATGCTTAAGTCTTTCGTTCCTTTTTATTTCACTAAGAGTATATTCACACATCAAGCGAATTTTGTATTTTTTTTGTCATTATTGCTTATTATAAGTTCTTGTGAGCACACAACGTACTGCTCAAATACTGTTTGTTCTATGTACATTACCCCTATAACAATTCTTCCAAGAGGTGAGGGCAGAACGTTACCTTGGCAGGCAACACCTTAACTCTATTAAAGATTGGGGCCTCGGAATTTTGAGGCTAGTTGTAGGGAAGCATATTAATATTACAGCAGTGGTGGCTCGTGACGTTTTGTTCAAGGGAGGCTACTGTAGCCTAAGTAACCCTTCTCGGTCAATAAATTATATTTTTATAGTTACTATTGTAGCATTGTAAGTGTAGAATAAAAATTGAAAAAAAATAGATTAAAATAAAATATAATTTATTGTCTAGCAAGAACCACGTAGAGGTTAAATCTTGCCTGGATAGGAAAATGGATGAGGTGATAGGTAAAAAGTTAAAAAAACTTAAAAATAAACTCTTGATAAACGTAATAATAAACCAAAAATAAACTCTAAAAACAATAACAATTAAATTAGAAATGAAAATTGTAGATTCTTTGCTTATATTACAAGCTTTACTCAAAACTGAATTTAAGGCATGAGCATGACAATGTACAAAAAGAGCTCGACGTGCAATTGTGTTTATTATACTTTGAAAACCATTTAAATGCCCTTGCCATAACAGATGTACCATCATATGCGTAAGCAACTAATTTTTTTTAAAATCAAATTTTTCGCAGTTATTTGATAAAAGGTTATAAATAAATCTTCAGCTGTTCGACCGGATGATACGTCAAAAAACCCTAAAAATCTTTCAATAACTACCCCCTCTTGACATAACGTAATATGATTGATAATTGAAACTTGCAGGAAATATCAGTGGTTTCATCTACTTGCCAAGAGAAAAACGGAGCTTCTTTAATTTCTGTATCTATTTCTAGTTTTAATACAAAAGAAATACAATCTATTAAATCATTTTATATAGATTTAGATGTACCCGAAAAAATATTACTACCAACAAATTTATTAAAACTAGGTTCATATTTACTAAAGTAGTTGAGCTTGAGTAATTGTTTATAATTTCCACGATTAAAAGAATCTGAAGTCTCATTGTGTCCCCAAAACGCTAAATCTTGTGATGCTAAAAATATTGTTACGTCTATTAATTTTCTTAAATTTTTGCTGTTTTCTCTAACTTCATTATTATAGGCAATAATTGCATCTTTGCGCGCGCTGTCTACAGCAGTAGCAATATTTTGTTTTCCAAATAATTTAAATTTGCACAACGATGAAATGTGTTCTTTAGACTTAGAATGCCGTTCAATAGCATGCGATAGATTTTTTAAATCTGTATAACGATTTTGTACGATGTGTAATTTCGTCTCTATGTTTAAACAACTAAAAGAATTTCTTTACCAACCAGTGGACAATATCTTGGCAAATTCTAATTTCGTTCATTTTATCCATTTTGTGTGCGTTACCAAACAAAACTCACCCAACGCTTATTAAGTTATTAGTACTGGGAGCTGGGAGTCGCATGGGTAGTTACGTAGCAACGTTTTACGACCGATAATGCACGATAACATGCCGTATTCGCAGTAAAAAGTGCACGTGCACTTATGGAGACGCATTGCTTTCAGCCATGGCATTAATCATCGGCGCGGAGCCAAATCTGTGGCTAGCCTCCTCGTTTGCTATTACAGTGCGTACAGTAAAATTTCGCGCATTATTGGAAATTTGTTTGCAGTTTTAAATTAAGTAGTGAATATGTATATATTATTGCTTATATTTTTTTTGCAAAATTGCTTTATTTTAGTATATAACCGATGCTTAAACATTATTTTAATACATAATCAACACTACTTATTTTATTAAAAATAATAGGGGAGGCTTAGTCTCCGTAGCCTCCCCTGACGAGTCGCCACTATATTACAGAGAGTGGAAAATAAGGACGGAAACTGTCAGAGAATAGAAACTAAACAGCGGTGGTTTCATAAACCAGATCCATTACTGTTCAACATCTCATATACCACAAATAGTACACTCAAACTGAGCTAGGCTGTTTATTCATCTTTCAATATAAATGGATGGGTTATGGTTATATATGTACACACATGGTAGCGTTCACTTGGACCAAACTTGGGCAGATGAACAGCGATAACCTGAAAACCCCAAGGACTCCAGAAGATCGAAACACTGAGCCCATGACTGTTCGTGGCTACATATAGAGTAAACAGCGCATTATCAGAAGTTCACGTCATTATTCACTTATACTCCGTATATACTCCGTAGGACAAGCAAATGTTATGCTGCAGGTTAAAGGGCCTGAGAAATCCAGCTAATAAGATATCATGAGCTTGCCTTCGTGGGATAATAAGATTGATAGAAATACTCACATGGGCAGTGTTAATTTAACTATTTAAGATTTATTATATTCTAAGGAATTTTCGATAAAGTTTTATTGTAATAGTATTAAGTTAGTTGTGAGTGTATAAAAAATAAATAATAATTAAAATTACAAGTGTGAATGTTCCTCGAATATAAAGCACGTAAGAAATACTCCTAGAAAACAAGAGAAAAGAAATCATGTTTCAAGAAAGGACGGAACCTTGTTGTTGCAATAAATGCCTTTCATATACAATTATTAGTTCATATTTTGTAGGAAGTAAAACGAACCAAATAAATAGAGATATATTTGAAGAGAAACTTCTTTGTGAATAAGTAATTCCTGTTTTTTTTAAGTAAGAATTTCTAAAAAATATTGTGAGCAACTATTGTATGGTCCGAATGGTCCCATCAGGACACTTCAATATCTCAGGCTATCTCAGGCTTCTTCACTCTTAATATCGGTGATATGTCGCGTTGTATGGAAGAAAAGATTGGAAACCCTAATTTTAATGTTACCTACAGAGTAAAAGAATAAATAATTATTTTAAAGCCAGATTTTCACTGAGGTTAACTAGCAGAGCACGAATAAAGCTTTACGTTCATACTAGTGAAAGTCAATCGAGAACCAACTGTCGCATAACATACACACATCTATATTAATATTGTTAAATCATTAAAAAAAAAATTAAGTTAATTTTCAAAGATAGTACGAAAAAAAATTATGGATCTTTAAAAATTTCGATGAGATATTACTTTGATTACATAAAATCAACATACGAAAAAACATCTGTATACTTAATTATATAATAATATTCTTAGAACATATTTTATGCCGCTGTGTATTTAAATGCAGTATCACAAATTCGATGCGCGTATTAATTTTTTGATGTGCAGGACAAAATATTCATACCACTGAACCATTGCGTACATCCAGCAATTTTACTTTAGAATATTTATTACCTACAACAAAATGGAGCTCCAACATATGTTAAAGTCGCGACGAAATATAAACTAATAGTTATATAATATGCATAGAGATAATCCATACATTTGCATACCAATTCCTGTATTTAAGTTACACGACCTTTGTATACGGTATTTGAAGTTAGCTCGGGATGCTGTTATAGTATTGTTATTATCCGTGATATACTGATTACAAAACTAAAACCTCTACTGTTGTGGACTTATATAATCCAATAATAGAAACCAAACTATATTTCTTTGCTGTTATTTAAACGAAGTATATCTTTCAGTTAAAACACATTTTTTCCATGGATATAAAAATAATATTTTCAGTTTAACTAATATTTATTAACGAAATGCATCGGTTCTTTCAAATTGCAACAAAGTGATATCTGTTTTAAAAATTGTTTTTTCTCAGTGTAAAACGATAAAAAGGAATTAACTCATCTTCCTTATTATTGTCGTTATTAATACATGTATATATATCGACACCATTCAGCAAACGGATATGATAAGGCTTTGAGATAACTTAGTTTACATACTAATTATTTATTAAAACAAGGAGCGAAACACAATAGATAACAATTTGAAACCGGGGTCTCGAAATGACGGCCATTCCTTCTAGGCGATCCTTGTGGACGACCGTGTGCTTAGCCTCCTGCTGTACACATTCTACTCTCATATTCCAGTGAGCGATGGTGATAGTGTAGTACTCTCGAGACACCAACCAGCTCCACCCCATCGGTCCGAACCCTCTTAGGGCCCTCAGGGGACTGTGCGTGAGATCAATACTATGGAATTCACATGACTACACATAGTAATCGTGTGTGCAAACAGAACCAAATCTTTTTAATTGCGTTGATACGCGAAACGCCTTGATTTTAATCGATTGTCATGGGAAATGAAACAGTTGCAACGTGCACTGAATGCAAAACAAGTACTGGTTTGCAATTACTAATTCCCAATTCTGCTATTGTTAGCCCAGACAACACGATTTCTATATCTAATGTAAGCTAAGTGATTCTGAACAAGGTAGAATTTATTATACATGTGCTTACGAAACAAAACTGGAAATATGTATAAAAATATGCTCACCGAGCATATACTCGAACGAGCGTAAACTTGTCACATAACAAAGAATTGCCTCGACGAAAAGGTTCCAATAGAACTTGTTCTAACTTTTTAAAACGAAAAGTTGTCATTTGTTTCAAATAACTTCTTTTAGTGTAAAAAGTAATAATGAAATATATCTAAAAAAAATGTTTCTTCGTTTTCAAGAATTCTTCCTAATAGTCTAATTTCTATTATACTATACTATATAAACTCAATTACTGCGTGGTGCAAAGATAATCATTTTTTTCTGAACATCAACAAATGCAATGTCATATCATTTACTAGAAAACGCGAACTGACCTCTTATGTCTACAACATTGATGATATGGCTTTGGAGCGTTCATCTCCAATTAAAGATTTTGGTATCTTGTTTGATGAAAAACTATATTTTATCGAACATATGCGCATACAAGAGTTATGGCTTTATTTACTGTAATTCCAGCGACTTTAGAAGCATTGACTGTTTGAGGATATTATTTTTTGCTTTTGTTCGTTCTAAACTTGAATATGGATCTTTGATCTGTTCGTATTCAGTAAAGTTTTTATATAACCTTCTAAATAATAATATTGGCTGTTTAGATTTAGTACAAAATATTAATTTCAATGTACCTAGCTTTAACAACCGTCAGCATATTCCCTTCTATTGTACAATTTCTAGAACAAATGTGATGGCTAGATCGCCTATTTCGATTATATGTTCTAAATTCAATACAATATCTAATGCATTTGATATTCATTTCGATAACTTTTTCAATATGTAATATTTGTAGATTTTTTCTTTTTTTTTTGTATTTCTATCGTAATATCATAATGTTTTTATTTATCGTTTCACTGTTGTTATTAATACGTATTATCCTAAATCCGTCTAATCTATTTCTTTTATCTGCATTGAATAAACAGTAAAGGCCAAAATTTAAGGGTTCTAAACGTGAATTCTTTAAAATATGTTTGTTTTTATGTATTTCTATGCCTTCATAGCAAATTAATTCTATAGGGTTATTTACATTTTGAACTAATTTCATATTGTTCATTTTGTAGTTTTCTTCAAGAATTTGTAGAGCTTCCCTGATTCTTCTAAGTTATCTGTTGATCTTTAGGGTCACCTAAAATACTTTTAAGACTATTACTTGAAGTAGGTGGAATGTCAAGGTTAAATTTAAAAATTTAGAGCGTTCGTGTAATTTAGAAGAAATGGTAATTAAACATATTTCTTATTCTTTTTGTCATTAATCTTTAACTTGAGTATTGAGTATTGAATGAGGTAGTTTTTAGGGCTTCTAAGAAAAGCTCAACCTTCCATAAATGTCATACCTGATTCTCGTTGTGGCGAGGCAATGGCAGAAGATATGCTCAACTGTCTTGTCATCCTCCAAACACAGCCGGCATTCAGTCTCATCAGAGAGTCCGATCCTGTGCAGGTGATTTCTGAGTTTGCAGTGACCTGTAAAGAAGAAGTTATTACTTTGACATTTTTACGGTCAAATTCTAGTATTTCCTGGGTTCTGACATGATTAAACCAAATGCACTTTTTCGTATGTATCATACCAGGACAATTGTTCCAACGTTCGAGCACTTTCTGCTGCGCCCATACATTGATTTGCTGTTTAGCAACCGTAGGTGTTATGCCAATGGCAAGTTCTGGTCCCTAGAAAGCTCCGCAGCACCCTTTTTTGCAAGGATGTCTGCTTCCTCATTGCCATGAATGAGTGAGTGCTCAGGTACCCAGATTAGGAATAGGTTATTTGACGTTCCCACTGTGTTTAACATGTTTTTACAGCTCAAGATCAGTCTCGAGTTGCATTTATGCGCCTCCAGTGCTTTCAGCACCGCCTGACTGCCACTGAAAATTTTTATTGATTTATGTCAGAGGTTTTTATTCAAAACCTCTCTAGCACACATCTCAACCGCGTAGATTTCAGCCTGAAAAATCGTTGCGTGTTGTCCAAGGTTGTAATATTTCCCAACTCTTGGATCACGACAGAATGTTCCTGCGCCAACATCCTGCTCTGTTTTCGAACCGTCCGTAAACCAGCAGGTGTCAGCCTGCGAGACGGTTTTCTCGTTACATATTCATTCCTCTCTGTTTGAAAAGGAGGTAGTGAAGTATGTATCGATCATTGGTCGAGTACACATCATGTCCGATGGCATTCCTAGCATCCTGTCGGATGAGACCGATTCCAGCGGATATATGAAAATAGTGAAGCTTACTTAATTATGATGAAAGAAATGTATAGACATCAAAAAGAAACAAAGTTCCTTTTGCAAGTGCTGATGGAGTATTTTTTATTAGAATTGCATATTAAGTAGATATACTAACATTGTATGCATTGTGGTAAACAGAAAGACCGTGTTGGTGACATAAAGCATAATTGTTGATTCATAATGCATTATGAATAAGTTATTTTTCAAACAGCTACTAACAAGTATGCATGCCATAATTATAGAGATTGATGAATATGGGTATTCAGTGATAAATTCCTCATTTCATAAATATCTTCAAAATCCTTTATTTATATAAATTTAATTTCTTAAAAGGTGTACATTTGCCAATCAATCCCGGAATGTATCTGCTATCTTCTGAGTATCGTATTTTGACTGAGTTATTATTTTTAGTATATTTAAAAGTAAATATGTTATTTTTAGATTTTTCCAGTCTATAATCCAAATTATCCAGTGCATGCATATATACGCATAGTAAAAATTCAATCAAGGGTACACTATTATTAATAGTGGTAGCAATCGTTTGATTTCATATTTGCACCTCGTTACCTTTCTGGCTTATATGGAGTTTTTTAATCCCCAAATGTGCTTTTTACTATTCAAATACTCTATAAAGGCTATACACATATGTATTTTTCTTTGTTTGGTAAATTGAACAGCTAAATTCAAGCATTCACAATATACCTACTATCCAAATCGTTAATATCGTATAACAGTGAATGACCATATGATTGTTTGAAAATTTGTAGGTATGTGAAATTAAATTCTAACCGTTATGAGCTACACTATTTGGCGGACAAGGTTCGATATCAAAATAGAGAAGATATAACCACTGTTAAACATATAATGAATGTGCTAGGAAAACACATTAATATTTTATGGCCTTTAAAAGTGACGGCGATGCAAATAAACATGTGTCGTAGGTACAATTATTTTCAATTTGTATTCAATGTCACCTGGCATGATAATGATTTGTCAGAATTCTACAGAATCTGAAACCAAACATATATGGTTGACATGCATAATAAACAATTTATTAAACATCTTTGCAGAATTATTCATTACTTCTGGGCGATGCTGTTACGAAGCAACTCGTTTACATAAATCATAATAATTTTAAACGGGAGCGTAAACCGCGGATTACCGACACTATCAAAACCATGCAGAATCTAAGAGATCGTGCTTTTTTAAAATTTAAACGTAGTCGCAATCCTGAGCATTTTTCTTACTATACATCTCTAAGAAACCTAACTAATAGTGCCATTAGGAGAGAAAAAACAGCTTACTTGAATTATCGTGTTCGAATTTCGAATAACAGAACCGTATGGAAGGATCTACGTGATCTTGATGTAATCCCTTCTAATAAGAAAGACTTGATGCTACCGCCTCACCTTTCAAACGTAGATTCGATCAATAATTATTTTTCTTCTTCATGTTCAACAGTTTGCGATCCGAGCCCTGATATTGCTAATATCTATGCAAACTCTGAAATGACTACTGATTTACCACGACCTTGTTTTAACTTTCATGGTGTGTCTGAAGATGACATATTTTTGGTTATTCGAAACATTTCCTCTAAGTCCACCGGCTGTGACGGAATCAGTATTGTTCAAATTAAGCTGTGTTGTCCTCATATTTTACCGTTTTTAAGTCATATTCTCAATCAATGTATTTCAAATAGTTTTTTCCCTTGTCTCTGGAAAAATACGCGTGTTATAGAAATTTGATTTTATCAGTATGAAATTCTAATAATGCTGTAATTTACTTACGTTTGATGAGAGTACTACGTGTTTTGTGCAAAGACGATATGCATCCAATTATTTGGTGATTTGGAGTGGTCCTTAATCTAATCCTGGGATTTTGAAAATCGCGATTCTAGGCAATTCTGGCTATAGGATTCTACTGTGGCGTTTCCGGTACACTTCATGGGAGCTGAAATGATTTATTGAACATGGAATTTATATTAGAGGAGTTGTTCATAACAGCAGTAAGCGATTTTATCATCTTTTGAATTTTTAATTCTTGAAATACAAGAGTATTCAAGGTTAGATTTTTGTTGATGTATTAAAGTGTAAAACCTAGTAATGTTGTATATATGAGGTTGGTCATGATTCTGTGGGTTTCATTTATGTACTACTTTTCAGTTTTGTATGTTCATTCAGTTGGCGCATTGATTAATTTGGAAGTAAGGTTGATGGGAATTCGGAGGGAAATTTCAATTTTACTTATGTTTATAAATCGACAAATAGAAGTCCTTAGTCTGAATTGAAATAATAAAAATTTTTATAATAGTGGTTCTTATATAGTAAATGAATCTATGCACCTGAGAGTATCTGTAGAAGGTTTATTTCTCTGTTACATTTTGTACACTTTAAATTAAAATAAATTAATTGCACTTGTAAATTGTTTCTTTATTTAATATGAAGTATAGAAAAACATCACTAATTAATAACTATACAATCACATTAAAGATACTTAAATATTAGATGCTATATTGAGTGTTATAAGGAGTATTGGGCAGAGCGATATATGTCCCTCTCACGTCCAGGGGGTTAATAATAATAATTTAGTATTTTTTTCTATTCGTTTAGTGGATGCGAAACCGTTGAGGTGGGGCAGAATTACAAATCATTGCCCTCTATCATTTGAGATATGGTTTATCTCTGAAGTTGTTGAGAGCATTACAGGCGACTCCAAACGGTGTTTAGTAAAATTAAACACTCTTTTTTTTTTTTTTTTTTTTTTTTTTTTTTATTTTTTTTAAGGGGGTTGACAAGGCCTAAGCATCGAGTTGCTTATCAGGCACCCCCTGCAGAGCCAAATCTCCCTCCTAATCATCATTACGACCCCGAATAATACCGGTTATCGCAATTGACCAGAGTGAGATTTGAACCCTGGACCTCACGACTGATAACCAAGTGCGCAAGCCACTTAATAAAATTTAATTTAAAATTTAAAATATTTGTCTAGAAGTTTCGTAGCAGTACACATAGATCTATTATTAATGTTATGTTATTGATATTATGTTAGATAAATGATGATTAAATTGCTTTATTACGATATTAGGACATATCTGCGCATGTGGTTGATATAAAAGCGTTATCACTTTTGTCGCTAGCTACAATATTAGTGACTCTTTAGTGTTAATAAATATATTATTCCTAGTAAGGCATTTGTTTTAAAACAATGCATTACATTTCATAAAAGAAAATGTACTAAAAGTAGAAAACTAGTAAATTACACTATACTAATTTACAGTAATATAGTTACCAAATTTACCTTTTGTTACCTTTGCATTTTTCATGTCATTTACATTTTAATTTCATGTCGCTATATATCCACAGATCTTTACATGTTTTTGTCAAATTGCAAATTCAATCAATTTAGGTTTTCTTCACTCTCAACTACTGATCGATATTATACCATTTATCAATTACTTTAAAATATAAAAACATATGTTACCTAGCAAGCTTTGACGATTCTTATTGTTAAATATAAAATAATTCTACCTCTAAAAACTGTTTCGTGGATGAATATTAAACTGATTTAATATAAACTACAATTAATCTTGACAAAATTTATGGACAATAAGAGAACTACAATCAGTCAATACTCCCAAATAAATCAGCCGTCGAAGAATTAAACTGCTCTCTGTAAATTAGTTCAAACGTTTTAAGTTTAGTTGAGTGCAATTCAATAGGAATTCTAATTAAAGGCGACACAACTTCATCCCAGATATCAGGTGTCCCTTTATCCCTGGATTAAAGTATTTATATGAACGAAACAATACATACCCAGAGCTTGTAGGGATTCAGAATTAAACAACTTGACCCTTAACCAGAAGAGATCACTTACACATTCATGTACCTCGAAACGTATTCCTACAAATTCGAACCGCACTTCAATGATTAAAGTGGGCAGATTGCTTTGGCAGACTATTCCGTTTAGATTACATTAATTAAAATGAATTTGCGTCCTAGTTTTAAAAGTACTTTGCATATTAAAACACATTTCTAACTATGCATATACCAAGAATATTAAATCGATTTTATATAATTTTCCTACTGATTAGTTTACTTTTACTTGTATGCTTCGCAATCAAAAATAAAATTGACATCAGCACCAGGAATATGTGAAATACAAGATAGATATTGATTCTAATGAGAAAAAAATGTTTGAATTAGTGTCATAGACATATTTAAAGGTTCTTGGTAGTCTCATCTTTTTTTTACGAGTATTGCCCCAATGTTTGTGTATCAAATAAAATATTCCTTGCGCATATACTGCTAGTACAACTGTTACTGCTCGACTAATTGCTGCACAATCTTAAAGCTTTGGTCTCTTTAAGCCCTGACATTATATTTTAATTGTATAATATTTGGAACATATCAACATTTGACTCGTAATGCTTTCCTCCGTGGTTTCTGACAATCTACTTGAATTTTGCTTTGATTGCGTCCATATGGATTGCTTTAGTGTACCTTATATTAGACAGTGACGGTAGTTCTTAGTACTTTGCTTTTTATAGAACTATGCAGATGGGGGTTATATATTCCGGTTTAAGGTTTTAATGGTAGATGAATATTTTTAATAGAAAACTAGGAATTTTTTCCTGACAAACATACACATTGCTATGATATCATGCAATACATAATTTAAGTTAATTATTAAATTATTTATGTAAATGTATTATGATTTATTTATTTTGTAAACATATTGTTAAAATCTAAACTAAACACTTACTATATCGTATCTATTTTAAAAAAGGGCAGCTTTCCATGGATTTTAAGGTATAAAGTTTCGTTTGCTGATCGTTTGAACGTGGGTTGATTTAATTTATCGTATCGTTGGAAACGATATCTTTCATCGTTGCTGGGGTCCTCTTTGCCTAGGAGATAGTATTGAGATAAAGTTGTTGAAAACAATTGTGGGGGACTTCTTTTTAGGTATTTCCAGAGTGTAGTTGCATATTCGAATAATATCTAGAAATTTATAAATTTATATCACAATAAGAGTCATTTTAAAATTTACTTACAAGAATGAGAGTATTGCGTATGTAGTGCCAAGATGATGGAAATACAGTAATTTCGAAGATTTGGGTGGCGTATTTCTAATCCTGGGGCTGATTGAAGAGTTTCGTAGGAGCATTATTCGTTGTGACATCATTGGAACACTAATTGGGAGCTGAAATGATTTTTGTGGAGTTGGAATTAGCATTTGGAGTATAAGAGAGCAGTTTTTCGTACTTGAAGTAAGCGATTATTCATCTTTTGAATTTATAGCCGGCGCCGGCGTTAAGAGCGTAAAGGGAATGTGAGGTTACCTTATCATATGATTTTCTGTGATTCTAGGGAATTTTGTATGTAAGCAAAATGTATAATGTTGTAGGTTTATAGCATGAGAAATTTGAGTTGGCATTATTTGACAATATTTGATTTCATGACGGGAATTTAGCGGGAGATTTGAATTTTATTTTGATATTTAAACAAGGTATATTGAGTTATTAGTTTGGATTAATATTCTAGAAATCTTATTTTTGTGCAATTTTAATAGTAAAGAACTTACTTACCCTGAGAGAATCATTAGAAGATTCATTTCTTTAATCATCACTTTTATTTAACTCGAAATAAATAAATTTTGTAATTATAACATTGTTTTTTATTCACTATAATATAAGAACATCACAAACGAATAACTAGATAGTCATAGTAAAGAGATTTCAGTGTATATCAGGTACATAAAGGTTATAATCGGAGGCTTACTGGTGCGACAGCATTCCTACTACGTACCAGGGTGGACTGAAGATAATCATCCGATTGGTTTGCGGTGTACCCAAAAACAGGTAGAGGGGTAGATTGCATGTACTAGTGAACTATAGTGGCATCTAACGATTGGGGCGTAGCATATCTGTGGAGTAAATGATATTTAATAGATGACGCTGCCTGCATGTAATGTTAATAAAACAGTGTTGAATTAATTTAAATAAATTTAATAAAATATAAAAAATATCTACAAGTTTCGTAGCAATATATATACAGTCACCGACAGAATTGAGTGACACAGCGATTTTTAATTAAACTATAATTTTTACTCATACTTATTGAATGATATACAAGATCATATGATATTCCAGCAGATGAAATAGTTAAACATAAATAATATCCAAACACATACTTTTTTATGTTTTTTCTTTTTTCATGAGTTAGCGGCTTATTTTTATATAATGATTTAAATTTTTTAATCAATTAAACACTTCATTAACGTTTCGACAATCTATTTATTGTTGTCTTCTTCAGAAAATTGTTTTATATAATTCAAATTTTTATCTAAAAATTATTAAACGTTTATGTCATTAACATTGTAAATCTATGTATGAGTTTATACTTACACATTTAAGGACAATCACAAGGACATTTTAAAACTTATTTTATAAAATTTTACATTTTCTTAAAAATTACAAAAAAATGTTGTTTGTCAATTACAAAACAATGTGTATGGAGAATGTTTTGAATTCAAACTGCCGAAGATTACATTTAACATAACACGAAAGGCAAGCTCAGCGATGGGCTTTTTTTTTTAAAATGTTATACTAAAAATTGTTTATTTGTCTCTTTACATATATACATTAACGGCGAAAAGTATGTTTAAATGATTGGTGCATAAATTTTTGATAAACTTTCTATTTCTGTTTTATCGTTTACTGCGTTTTTTTGTTTGTTTATTTGGATCATTTCTAATATGCATCGCGCTTTAGAATTTCTTTCCTTATTTAAAATAATTGTATTATTAAAATTGAATGTGTGACCTAAGTTTATTGTATGTTTTTTTTTTAGAGCAGTGAGATTATTCTGATATTTATGACCTTTTTATTCTGTTATGAAGTTGTTGTGATGTTTGTCCTATGTACACACCATTGCCATTGTTACAGGGGATTTTGTATACTACATGACTTTGGTTTTGTAAAGGAATACTGTCTTTTAATTTTGAAAAACTAAATTTTAAATTATTGTGGTTTTTGTGTGCAAGTTTTATATTATATGGGTCAAGTATTTTGTTAAGTTTTTCGGATAATTGTGGAACGTATGGGATGCTAATACACTTGAAGGTAACTGGGTTTGTGTTTTTTGTGTTATTGACCTGTCTGGTGTTATAATATTGATGTATTTTGTATTTTATGGTTTTTTGAATTAACGGTAACGGATAGTTATTCTTTTTGTAAATTAATTTTTACTGTGTTTAATATTTCTTTTCTATGTTTTGGATTGGTTAATGTAATGGCTCTATTAATTAAGGCAGACACCTTTCTTTTATAACTAAAGGATTGGGTAGAATGAAAATTTATTAAAAAAAAATCGCTGAGCTTGCCTTTCGTGTTATGTTAAATGTAATCTTCGGCAGTTTGAATTCAAAATATTCTCCATACACATTGTTTTGTAATTGACAAACAACATGCTTTGTAATTTTTAAGAAAATAAAATTTTATAAAATAAGTTTTAAAATGTCCTTGTATTGTCCTTAAATGTGTAAGTATAAACTCATACATAGATTTGCAATGTTAATGACATAAACGTTTAATAATTTTTAGATAAAAATTTGAATTATATAAAACAATTTTCTGAAGAAGACAACAATAAATAGATTGTCGAAACGTTAATGAAGTGTTTAATTGATTAAAAAATGTAAATCATTATATAAAAATAAGCCGCTAACTCATGAAAAAGAAAAAAACATAAAATTGCATTAACGGCTACGAACAAATCCCCATCAAATACAAAAACATACTAATATTACAAAACATATTAATAATAAAGTATAATACTATGTCCACTGAATTCTGTGGGTGACTGTATATTAGTTTCATGTGTTAAAGGTGAGCGTGAACAAATCAGTTATTTACTATTCAGAATTTTTGAGTTTTACACATATAGGAACGATAAATATAACAAACTTTACATTTAATATGATTATTTCATATCAATTGTGTACATTGCGACAACAGCCGATTAGCTAATCCTCCTCAGATCCCCACCATTCCTAAAATTGATGTCGAATTAATAACAGAAACTAATAAACGACTAAATAAATTAAAGCATACGTTTCATAATTACACCAACAGATGTATCTAATTGTCTACGTACACGTATAATTCAGTTAGTAATACTGCGGACCCTTTTGGTTGTCAGTCCTGTGTGTTATACGTAATTGTAACATATGCAGCAAACTCAATGAAATTCTTTCATCGCCAGGCTATGCCACAAATGAATTTAAGCTATTAATTGCGGCTACCCAAAGTCTGTCATTTGGGGGAATTTTGAACAACAGCGCGATTCTTGCGAACACGCCTCTCAGAATTGTGTTATTACGTTCTGTTTAATCGGTAAAATTAGATTGTGTCGGACAGCAAATATGGACATATCATGCGCATACGAATTTGTCCACACAATTGTCGGAATATTTGAATATATGACTACAAAATGAAATAATTTTCTTTAAACTGTGTTTATGTGAAGTGAAACCGACGCTCTATCAGTTGTTAATAAAAATTACTTTAAAATCATGGATTGATGCAGTAACTTTATATTTTGAAACTGTGCCTTTGCTGGTACTGGTATCTAATAGCATTCTTTCTACTTGCAAGGGGAACGCGCGTAATGTTCCACGAAATCCAGCTTTGGTTCTGGTTTTGTTAGATGCTTTTAGGATTCCCTTGGAGTACTTTTACAAAATATTAGATATACATGACTATACGTTTACCCTTTAAGGACTAAAATACATATCTAATACGACTACCCTTACTTACAAATCGTTAAAATAATATTGTGCCCACCCCATAATGAACAGAATATTGCTCAAATGTTTGCTTGCTTCTTCATTATTTGTTTCCACTTTTTCCGGTCTAATATGTTCTTTGAGTTGGCGCTTTGATTTATTTGGAAGCAATATTGATGGAAATTCGGTGGGAAATTTGAATTTGACTTATGTTTATGAATCGACAAATAGAATTCCTTAGTCTGAATTGAGATAATTGAAATTTTTATGATAGTGTTTCTCATCTACTGAATCTACTCACCTGAGAGTATCTGCAGGTTTATTTTTTTGTTACGTTTTGGGCACTTATCAAAACAAATTAATTCCACTTGTAAATTGTTTATTTATTTAATACAACGTATATGAAAACATCACTAATTAATAACTATACAATCACATTAAAGCTACTTAAATATTGGATGCTATATTGGATACTATAAGGAGTATTATCCAGAGCGATACCTGCCCCTCCCACGTCCCGAGGGTTACTGAATAATTGAGTATCTTCCTATTCGTTAAGAGTGAACGTGAAACCGTTGGAGTGGGGTAGAATTACCAATCATTGTCCTCTATCATTTGAGATCTGGTTTATCTCTGAAGTTGTTGAGAGCATTACAGATGACTCTGGATGGTGTTTAGTAAAATTAAACATTTATTTACTTAATAAAATTTAATTTAAAATTTAAAAGATTTATCTACAAGATTCGTAGCAGTATATTGGTATTAAAGAAGGTACACTTATTAATATCAATTAATTCTTGTTCTAAGTCTACGATAAAATTTTCATAACTGAAATTGACAATGATGAAGTACTTGTATAGAAGAATGAGGCAGGGGATTCTCAATAATTGGAATGGTCACCCTAGCAGCACAAGAATCGGCATGATATCGGCTAAGCTTCGCCGATATTGCTGACCGATGTCGTAATTATAGCGGCCGCTGATATCATACCGATACAAAATGTGAACATTTTGCAATATTGGTTCGATATCGAAATTTCAATACTTATCCGATATCGAAATTCCAACATCTATCCGATATCGAAACTCCAATACCTATCCGATATCAATACAATTAAAATTAGACACAATATCATCAGTAGACCGATACATGATTGATACTTACCCAACGTTTTCTATGCTCCGCCGATAAAGTTTGACTAATTTCTACATATAAGTATGTAGTTTGTCTATCCACGATAGTGGATATTTATACAGGCTGCCCCGAAAGTAGTTCCCGAAACGGAAAAGGGTTATAAAGAGTATAATTTTGAGTCAAATTAGCCCCATATGTGATTATTCAATTCTAATAAGGTTTTTGCGAGTTTTATAAAGATCTTCCACAAAAAACGTTCATAAAATTATAGGCAAAAACAGTATTTTTTTGTAATGTTAGAATTTAGAAAGAAATTAGAAACCATCAACGTCTTCTGAAATATCAAAGCCGTTAAACAAAAGGATGTACCTTTGATAATATCACGATGTTTAATTTCAATTTAACTTCATTAAAAAATAACTTCATTCTTATTGTCGTACTCTTTTGTTTGTTGATAATTTAATGAACGTTTATATGAAGGAAGATTTTTAGAAAAAATAAATGATTCGTAAACTATGCATCGAATAATAATCACACCTAGGATTAGTTCGACTGGAAATGACACCCACTATAACACCTTTGTGTTCGAACATTTAATTTCGGGGCAGTCTCTATAGTCATATTCATATTGAACAATGCGGAAAAAATACATCAGATTCATAATCACATTGCACATGTAATGTTTTTCAAATTGTTTGCCACCATTTTCTGTGTGTAATAATTCATGACAAAATAGAATATTAGGCGCATAAAATAATATACATAATGAAGGAAAGACTTTATGTAATAGAAAGTAAATAAAGCAATAAATTTCAAGAAAAAGTACTAATATAAAAATACTTAATATGTTTATTTATGAGTAATGGACACAAATATTTAACGACATAATTAATAAAAACAAAAACTGAAAGTAACTAGGAAAACATGAAATCGAAAACAAACTCAATATGTGCATATTTTAAACGAAAAGTAATTTAACATTTGTTCCAGTTTAATTTTTAACAAATCAATAACAACAAAAATTCTAAGTAATACCTAAAAAAAATCCAGTCGTCTAAATTATTCGTTCGATAAAGATGTTATATTCTTCTTCCTTTCTTTTCTGCCCCCATCTCATCTATTGATATTCGTCTCTGTCCCATCCGGCTGTTTGACTCTAATTGCTTCTGTAAATAAAAATAACAGTTTTGATATAGAGTTACAAATAAAATAATAATGCATGTAACATTACCTAGAAATACTATGTATATTTCCAATTTATCAAAAGCTTCTTTGGATTGTCTCTATTTTCATGAATAATTTACATTAATACTTTTCGAGAGGATTTGTTTTAACATTAGATATATGCTTCCTTTAACGTACTTCCCCCAATTAAGCACCACATACGTATCTAAAAAAAAGTGTTTTTCTTTAGTGTATGAAGTACGCTTGTAATTTATTTTATTCTATTAATGCGAAACGTTTTTTACGCTACACATATTGTAGAAACAATGCTTTCACGTAAAATAAGAAATTTACAAGCGTCTTCCATTTTGTTAACGCTGCATATTTACACAATAAATGAGTACTAATCATTAAATTAAATTATATACTTGATACATACATAAAACATTATTCATAAAAATTTCCTTACCTTTATAAGCTTCATTCACCCATTTTGTAATGTGCACAACGCTTACTATAATGCAGCGACAAAATAAATAATGGCAACCACTTCACCTGGTCGCACTGGTCGTCATGCTCACACTGCAATAAGGAACGCTATGATAGATAGTGGTAGGTGGTGGTGGTAAGATATTGCGCGTAGATCTAACTCCCATAAACATTGCGTTTAGATGCCAATTTTTATAATCACGGCTGAGTTAGAAAATTGCATTTGCATATTCTTATGTTATAAATCGCTTCACCTTCTAAAACTGTTTTATAGTCGATATTAATTTTAATTTCACAATTGATGTCTCAAACGTTGAAATTTTATATCTGAACGCTCTTGTAGCGCGGTTATATTTCAATCAACCAGTCCGTATAGATTTAGGATATTAGCCGACTTCCTATCGTCAAAAAAATGACAATAGTCAAATCCATATACCTCATTTCTATCAATATCGCAGCGGCGTTTATTAATGATATCGCCCTGATATATGTCTTGAGTTTCCAGCCGATGATCAGCCGATACATCAAACGTTCAACCGATATTTTACCGATAATGGATCTTTTGTATCGCAGTGATATCGTATACTGGTAGAAAGCCGATATCGGCACAATATCTTTGATATCGACCCGACATCAGGATATCGGCCCTATATAAAGCCGATCATTAGCCGATGATTTGTGCTGCTAGGGCAGGTAAGAATTGCCGCTAATATCATGGGCGAATTAATGAATTTAATAACATGAACACATGATTGTGTTACATAGACAATAGTTTAGAATCCAAGGTAACATCTAGTGATTGTGTCACGACAAAATATAATTGTGGTAATGATAGTTAAAGATAATAGAATGTAACTTGCAAGTATAGCTATTACAGTATACTTGAGCACCTTTTTGTCTTAATTATAATCGATATAGTCAGCGTAAATTCGTTTTCCACTTCAACTACAAGGTATATCCTTGCTTTTGCGTGTATTTTAAGGTCGTCAAGTAAAAAACAGAAAAATTGTTTGTTACAGCAAGTTCTGGTGCAGTGCTAATTAGAACATGTGACTAGGTATTTCAACCTCGTACGTCATATTATATTGAACAAAACACTTTTAGTTTCGTCAAACAATAAGTATCGAATTACTGATTGCTCCACAACTGATTTTAGTTCGTCAGGTACACCTAATTATTCTCAAATATCACAAGCAATATCAATCGTAAGTTACTTACGTGTTTTCTGTTCACAAAATTTTGATAGGAGGTGTAGTTTTGTGTTTGAATGCCATACATTTATATTTGTTCTTGTTTACAGAACAAGTAAATTCATACTTTATTCTCTAAGGTAACCGACAAACTTACCTCATGTGTTCTAAAGTTGATTTGGACCAGAAGACTGTCTAAGCATTTTAGGACAATTCGACAAAAGAAGAAATATGCATCAGTTATTGTACGTCAATTAGGTAACCTAGAATATAATCTAATCTAGTATTCTATATCATTAAAATTTATTTCTTGATAAGTAATAACTCAAGCAATTAGCAAATCAGCAACTATGCTTAGAACGTACACTAACATGGCATACACGCTGATATAGTGCAGAAGTAGATGTGCTGCAATAGAAGAACATTGCCAACGCTTTCAAAATCATTTTCATAGCATACACCATTTGCAAATGACTTTTAGAACTTGCGGGAGACGAATTCTTGTTCGAGTTCATGCATCGAGTTTGATTTTCATTTGGAAGTTAATGCTGCTCTTTACAAAGTAAAGTTTCATTCACAAGTGTAGGCAGGATATTTGCTGTGGCCTATATGGATTCGTCTCAGCCAGGTTTGGTGAATCTTACATAACGATGGTCTTTACTTCTAACACATTCAGAAAATTCATTAATCTCCTACCATAAAATTCGGCGCATTGCATATAGTATTATCAATGGTTGTAAAATAATTTGGGGTTTATTCCGCATATTTCTTTACGGGAGAGTCTCTATTCACTGTAGATGGTATACCCAACATGGTCAAAGCCCACATAATGTAGTGTATCTATGGTGTAGGATGTTAAACAATTGCATTATTGGGTCGCATTCTATTTAAGGACATCACACTATTGTGCAAATTCGTAGAAGACACTTTGAGACTTTTGAATGTCCCACCAGAAAATTGACATTGCGTGTTCTTTTCTCTCTTTCAACACGACGATTGTGCTTTTTTTTTATGCGAGAGGCGTCCGACATGGAGTCCCCGGAAGCACTGCAGCCTGTTGGCTTTTTGTATTTAATCTCCAATGTCTTCTACCCGTTGAGTCAAATCAACTATTCTAAAATCCTGATAATCTGTACTAGTCTGTGCGAATCCCTCGCTGTTTGATCGAAATAATCCTCGGGATTCATTTTTGGTCTCATAGAAATAGTCTTGTCTTTGTCATCCTATTACACAGTCTGCAGTGGGTATCTCCAATGTTGATCCCAATTTTCTGGAGGTGTCGTTTTAGTGATCAGCCCTCTTAGGAGATGCGCTACTGTGTGAAAATGATTTCCACTGAGCTTTAGTAATTCTTCATTCTTCTCTGATAATAATAATAGACCTTCCATTTGCATAGTTGTACTAGGTACTATGTTGTTTCCCTTCTAAACCAAAATCTTTCTGGATGATGAATACCCAGTGGACTTTTGTTTCCGAGATTGTCTTAAATCTCAGTAAGTTCAACATGCAAGAAAAATTGATTACAAGTATAGTTTAAGTAATAAATCTCCTTTGAACACACTGTCAGATATGAACAGGCAACACAGAAGTCATACTAACAGCATGTTTAGAAAGTAAAGCCGAACGATTCAAGCAATTATTATAATATTCGTTTTCTGTGTATTTTGTTAAGTTATTTAATAATTAAACACACTAAGTGATCCATATTTCTTCTTGCAACGATATTTCTAAAATGCAAAGAAATTGACCCAAATCGTATCTGAATTTTATTGTTCACAACTTCTAGGACGCACGATGTAAATTTGCCAGGGAACATCCCATATATAGATGAGTTTTAAAATTTCGTTTATCTACTTATAAAAGAAAACTACTTACCTAATTTGTATTTAATAAAACTTTAAAAAAAAGGTGACTTTACTTTAAACAAATAACAATATAAGCGAAACTTGTAGACACTAAAGAAGGCAAGATATAAATATCACAATGCCGATTTTCCCAAGAATCCAACATGTGTCGCAAATCAATCTTGTAGTTGTGCAGCTGACAGCGATATGAGTTGGGAGGACACATCCAGCAGAGTTATGAGCCTAAATCTATACGCGCCTAAAATGTATTGGGCGTGCTAACCAATACTTTCACCGAAAGTACGACTTCAATCTACGCACATACGTTTTTCAGAAGCACAACAAAATACTGTACGATTAATTAAAATATATTTTCAGGTTAATATTTCCTTTTTCAGCGAATGGTTATGTAATATTTTTCCGTATACCTACTGCGATACTATAATTAGATTGAAATTCATGATTTAATTGTAAAATATGAAACAATTGGAATTAATATGAGCATATACGCATAGGTGTCAATATAAATTCATTGCATATTGACACACGTACATTTGCATGGAAGTATTGTTGTGGGTTTTAACATCGATTTTAAACATTATGTTAAAATCGATAGATGAGTATAACTTTTAAACATTTTTATTGCCTTTGGCCTTTTAGGAATCGGCAGTTATCTGGACGTCTGGATTCAAACTGTGGCTTTATCGGGCTTTCGACGATGATGTCTGCTCTACTGAATATTAATAAATGCTCCAGATCCGTTCTTTTCTTGGAATAAGAATCGATCTCGAGAAAAAACACTATCACTTTCGGGTGAGTTATATTTACTAAGTGATTTATTTGTAGGTAATAGACTCTTCTTGTTAATACATTTATCTCAACTTTTAAAACCCAAATTTTAACGCGTCTATCTACCTACGCTATTTTTTTCTCTCCACTTTTTCAAATTTTTTAAACAAACCTTTTTTTCTTTCCCACAGGTTACTATGACTTACATTTCAAACAATCTTATGCCGTTCGATTGCGTTCGAAACTGGGTCAATTCAACTGACTTCATGCAGGTCCTTCGGAGAATCTGTAAATCTGTAACATAACACAATTACACTGTTCATTGCATACAATTATTGTTCCTTTTACATTAATTTTACATAATAAGTCTCAAGAATCAATTAATTAGGATATTTTTTGACTTATGACTACTTTCTTAATTGGAAATTTTAAAATTGCTTATATTATACTGTAATATATCTAAGATCAACTGTAACAAATTGTTATTATTATTAGTATTAAATACTATTATTTAAATTTCTATTTTTTTATTTCTCTTTTTCTTGGTTTTTAGGTCCCAAATAATAAAAGTATGAATGACTAACGACGTTTCGCTTTATTAAAAGCTTTTTCAAGTTATAAATAAATGTATAAAGTTTGATAAATAAAATGTTTTTGTTTAATAAATGACAATTTGTTTGTTTTTTATGATTTTGAAAATATTATTATGTTTTAATTAAAGATGTTTTGATTATTTATTTTTGGATTTTGTAATTAAATAGTTCTTCAAAATATTGTATTTAGTTATAAAAGTAAATTATATAATTTTGTGAAATATTGTATATCGGTTTTATCATTGACTGCATTTTTATGTTTATAAATTTGAATTATTTCTAGTATGTTACGTGTTTTTAAATTTTGTTCTTTGTTTAAAATTGTTACATTGTTGAAATCAAAGGTATGATTTTCAGTTATTTCATGTTTTTTTAAGGCTGTAAGATTTTTATTATATTTGTGTCCTTTTATTCTATTTTCCAAATATTGCATGGTTTCACCTATATATACACCATTACAGTTTTGACAGTCTATTTTATAAATATATACATGGTCAAGATCCAAAGATTTAAAAAATAAATTTCTATTTATATAGAGCAGGAGAAGATGCTTCTGTTGATACTTGCTGATTAACAATGCCTTTTAATAATCTCGATAAGTATACCTATCTAATTGTAGTTAGGAAAAAAAATAATTAAACGCTGTCAAGATTGACTTTGTTAATGGTAAAATTTAATCGGCGTGCCCGAAGTAGATATAATATTTTACATTTAACGTTCGCTTCCTTTTTCCGTCGCCGGATGAACTTCATTATCGTAAAACTAAAATTATTTTTAGCGTCTCGGCCGCTACGCAGGTACTAAAAACACGTAAACGATAACACCGGAGTTCTTAAGATCAACAAGAATTGCGCTAAATGGCATATTAAAGTATGAATGGTGCCATCTTTGAGAGGCTAATTGCGCCATAAGGACGCGAGGGAAAATAAGAAGTATGGCACGCAGAGGATGACAGAAGAGCAACGCTGACATTGCAAGACTGAAATTAACAAAGTTTGCTAACTAATTAAGAAAGTACGACAGTGACCTCTCGAGAATGTCGAGAAATAGAGCCCTAAGCTAAAGAGAGGATTTGATATACTGCGAGAAACAGTGGTTCGCTGGGGATTGTCGACTTGTAAAGGTTATATCGCACTGTCGTTGGGGTAGAAGAGGATATATCGCTTACTGTGTACGTGTGCGTGCTGGGGTGTCTGCGCCCTGATCCTTTTCCGAACAGAAAAGGGCGTCGCATGTTGATATTTGATACGAACGAAGCTGTTCAGAACATATTCTTGTACAAATTGGAGTGGTGAAATATTTAGACACTAACCCTTAAGTCAAATATTAGGGCAATCTATCGCTTTGTTTCTGTAAATAGTTAGCTCGACTGTCACCAAACATACTTCAAACAAGAAGAAGAGTCTCGAAACTCGCATAGCTAATAAATGAAAACACAAAATATTATTTTACTGTAGGGAAGAGAGTACAGTGGTCAACATCTTGCATCACGTAAATAAAATATGCTAATTACGTATTGCTTTTGAGCAAGCTGTTAGAAATAGCTTTTAAAATTAAATAAAAGAGTAATTGTAAATGTACCTATAAAAAAAGAATATCCTCTGTGTTACAATTCTATGGCTCAGTGAACATAAACAAGTTCTCCTTTTTTTGCCATTGCCTCGGTTCAATGGACTAGTAGTGTGGACTCTCTAGTTTGGAATACTCAGTAAAACCCCTCCTTTTCAAACTCTTACACATCTGGGTACCGTAGTGAGTATCTCATGTAGGTGGTGCCCCGTATTTATTGTCCCTGATCTGTATGTTACTTCTTAGTACTTAAATTCTTAGCTCTTCAACATTGTTTCAAATAGATTTTCTCATGTTAACGCTCCAACTTCAGGTTCTAGATGATCTCTGTGCGATTTACACCTTTTAAAGAACATAAGTTCTTTCCCAATTCTACACGAGTAATTTTGGCAGTACTCATGTGCCGTCAAAACTTATGCAAAACCGTAGCCAATCTCTCCATGTTCTCTTTACACAAACTAAGGGAATTGCATGCTCCGTCTGGTGATTATCCCCCTTCTATCCTGCCTTAATAGATCGTTGACTTTTCCTCGGCCAGGACGTATAATCACTATCACTAAGTCAGTGGCCTCCGATTCGTAGGGCTCCTCTACTTTAAACTGCAGCCATCTGCGACATTTCTTCTCTTATAGAGCATCCGCCAAAATCTCACATTCATACAAAGGATAGACTCGACATTAGAAGCTGTCGTTTATCTACAGAAAGTCTGCCTACATTGTGACCTCACCATCTGAGAGGTAGAACGTAATCCTTCTATTTAGGTAAACAGCCAGATACCTAATAGCCGTCGACATAGCAGTTTCCCTGGTGTTGGGCCTCAAGGAAATCTGCAAGAGAATCCTACCATCTGTTAGCAAGACAATCTCAACTTTTTCAGAGGTCCGGGCAGAAGTTCGATCCCTGTGCCGCCTTTGGCATACGAGTCTTAATCGCCCTTCTGTAGTCTCATCTCGTATCTGAGTTCTCCGTCTCTCAGATAGCTGCAAATCACCCAAAAGATGCAATGCGGCGTATTAATCTTGTGTTAGTAGAGGCTTTTTTTACGTCTAGGGCCATTAGCCTTACCAAACCTCTGGTATGTCTATTCCTAAGGTGTTTAGCTAGGGAAGTATCTACAATTTTTTAAACACGGAACTATGGAGTGATCTTTCCTGAACCGATGTTGTCTCATAGAGAGTCCTCCAGCATATAAGCTGTTTAGAAATAGCACCTTCATCTCCATTTCGAAGATGTATTATCATCACTCTGCCCTTATTTATCAAAACCAAACACTGAGCCTTTCAAACAACGGATCCATCGGTGTGACAATGATAATAATCGATATAGTGAACTGTAGATTTTATCATGGTATTAAATTAGTTAACATCTAACCAACTAGAAAGATTTACCAGAAAGCTAACTACATTTTCAGCTCTGAAGGTGTTTGTAATTTCTAAAAGTTTCGGTGACTAATAATGACTTAGTTACTTTCAATGACGAATTCATAAGGAATTATTATGAAAATACCTACTTTTGTTTAGCCCACAATATACTTCAGATTTGAATTAGTAAAAAATTTCACAAGAACTTTGTTAATTATTGAGTTTAATACCTTCATCTTTTAAGGCATCAGGCTCTTCCGCTAACATTCGGCTATTATTATTTGCCGTGGATTCCAATTCCGTTTAAATATACAATATCTAGAAGCGATAGCCCTACATGTCTATCTCATTATTCTAGAACTACTGAACACCGTTTTGATTCTTCATTTCGCCTTGTTTTAAGTAGTAAAAATAATGACCATAAACGTTTAATATCTGACATTATATGAACCTGCACATTTCCTAAAAAATATAATTTCTTTTTATTTGTTGCTATGGAAAAGCTTACTTTCCTATTTCCCATTGTTCGCATAGTCCATTTCTACAGATGTTTGCTGCTTTTCTGTCCTAGTGACTCTTTTGTCTTAAATGTTTGTCTTCACTGTACCCCAAATGTAGTTAGTACATATTTTAGATAGATAGATTAGACCAATTTAAGTAATTGGTATTAGATACAATTAGACAACGAAGTAATCTGCAACACAAAAAACAATGTTGTAGTATTTACTAATGGAAGGCTATTTTGCACCCTAATATGCCATAGCATAGATTTTAAGGACGACACACAAAACTTCAACATCTCCTTACGTGCTTAAAGATTTACATTTATGTTATCAAAATAGCATTTTAGTTTGCAGTTTCTATATGTAAACTGGGCCGGTATACAGAGTTAGGAATGATTAATAGTGTTTGAAAATACATTTTACGCCTTGAATGACTTCTCTTTTTATAATTGCTTTATTGCCCGTCGTGCTCTACTATGCGAATGAACAAACACGTTGCTGCTCCTGATTTCAGAAACTACCGATAGCTGTCACTACAACACGGCCGAGCTTTCATTTTTTCAGACCGGCCGAGTTTACATGTCAACTTAGACTGTCCTTGCTGCAAATACGGATTAAAACATTATAATCGGCCGAGTTTATATCTACCCTTATTATTACCTTCAAAACGAGAAACGTTGACATTTTAAAAGGAAATTTTTAACCATTCAAAATATATTTAGCGAGACACAATAAATAACAAAATATTAAGGAAAAAATTAGTTTACAATTAACTTATGGATTTGTCAGATGAGCGTCATCTACACCAAAAAACGTCAAACATATGCGTTACGAACAAGATGAACATGAAGAACTGTTAAAAACGAAACAAATCACAAATGTAATAAAAATGTAACAAACAATTACTTAATTGTGAAAAAAAAATTAATAAACTATTCAAAATTTAATAAAGTCACGAAAATGTAAATGTTTTCGGTTTGAACAAAACTGTGCACAAAGCACAAAAAAAGCCGCATATAATTATCCGACCATGTGATTTGACACTAGAAGCACTTTGAAGCAGGCATGAGACCAAAAACAGGGAGTAATAGCGTCGGATTGGGAGAGTTGAGAACGAAACGCCACCGAATTTCGTTGAGGCAAAACTTACGTTCATTTGCACATCCTGAAATCCAAAATTTATAAGAAGAAAATTAAAACTTAAAGATAAACATTACTTCAAAAACATCTCACCTGGATTAATTAAAAAGATTCGGATGCCTCGAGATCCAAACCAAAAAAAAATCCGACATTCTAAGATTCAAACTAAGGAAAATCCATCAAATTTCGGTATCGCAAGATCCAGACTGAAGAAAACCAACCAAATTCCCAACATGCAGAGGATAAAACTAAAGAAAATTCACTAAATATCCCAAGCCCCAAGTTAGACCCATAGAGGTTCACAGGTACAACATTTTCATTAACTAATTAAATAAACCTAAAAGATACAAATTTCTTATCCAAAGCGACAAATTACGTTTTTGGCCTCGTCAAGTGTAAACATAGCATTACCTATCAGCTAACGTAATAGTAGGTTCATTTTATCGCCCTATAAATAAATTTGTATAATTTCTTATAATTTAGTTAAAAAAACACACCTTTATCGGTATTTTTATTTTTTAAAAAACCATTATAAAAGCATTTATTTTTTTATACTCATATTGCATAGTTATGTTAGTTTACTTCACACACTCTAAAGCGTGCGTGAAGTGAAATTGGTTCTTAATGACGTATATAAATGCATTTACATTTCTGGTGACATTACCAAAGTAAAGTGACTGTCAAACATTAAAATAATAAATATTTGGCGGTACATACATAAGCAGCCAGAATTAATCGTAATAAACGGTATTTGATAGTATTATTATTAAAAGTAGATATATGTTGCTCGTACAAAAAATATTGTGCAAACATCGATCGTGCGTGACACATTTCCCGAATTCATGTGAAATGTGTTCTCACGCACTTGGTTCGTGAATAACTATTACATAATCAGTTTAGTTGTCAAAATGCAGTGGTGCAAATCTATATCAATCGACTGTTACATAACATCATATTTGTTTGAAATAAGGTTTCCTAAATAATATTTTCTTAGCCAAAAAAACCTAAAAATGTCGCGCTATAAATGACACCTACCCATGTTGTAAATAACTGTTTTAGTGGTCGAAGATGGAAAAGATACGTTCTGCAACCAGAGTTTCAGAAATGAAAGAAGAGAGAAAGGCCTCTCGAAACACGTCTTAAGTTATTTCACGACCGTATTTTACTTTCGTTAATGAATAGGTACATATATACTTCATTCATTAATATTACAAAAAAATAAATTTGTATGTATATACTATGTAATACATCATACTGGCAAATAATGTTACTCCCTCCCGTCACACCCTACATACATTAAAAACCCCATCTGGAAATAATTTATCCGTGTGATGGAAGAAGGGAATCCTGCGAGAATTTCGGCGCTATTAACACTTGAGTCAATAAATTCTACGTGTTACGCAATGAGTTCTTGACGCTCTCGCTGTACAGAGCAGAACACTCACTCCGGATTATGTTAATCTACGGAATTTAAGGTAAGCGACATGTTGGAGGAACGGCAAATGTAAAACGAAGCTAACTGTAAAAGCTCTTTGGCAAGAAGGGATGGGACGTTACGTATGCTGCCAAGAGAATTATCCGAAATTCTAAATATATTGCGATGTATTGCGCTAGAAATCGCACCTTTTCTTATATGTTAAATTACAAAATTTGTGATTTCGGAAACTCTAGGAAGGTGCACCCCAATATTTCTTTTTAATTAAGTACAATTGTAATACATTTTGGTTAAGCAATGTTAGTATGCGCTAGTTTTAAAATACGTGTGGTGTAAATGTTATACAGCTTTCACAAAAATCCATAGAAACAGTTGATAAGTATAGGAAATCCTAGTTGTAATAGATTTTTATGCCGAATTTAAAAATGCAATAATATACTGGCTGTTCTATTTAAAATAACTAAGTGTATGACAACTTCTGGTTAATCGGAAGTGTAACAAACCTGGAAACATTTTAGAAAAAAATTTAGTATAAAACTATTGCAAACCCCAAATTTTTAAAACTGAAGAGGTTCGTGAAACCCGAAGACTTCTAACTAGCCACTTTCGTGGAAAACCCTGTATATTAATTTGCAATTACATTAAAATTAAAGTGATTCGGCTGGTTTAAGATTAATTATGCCATTCTATTTACTTATATTGGATCCATGTACATAATTTTACTTAGGAATGATTTATCGATACTTTCCTTCTGAATTGAATAGTTACCCTTGTATATTTATTATGTCATAAGGAAATCTAGTAGGGACGCCAGGTGCAAATATATTGAGATAGAGACACCAATATCAAAAGGAAAATACTTCATACAAAAGAGAGAACAGCAATAAAAGCATAATACTGGTTGTATTTCATAATAAAATATATGGGGGAAGGCGTCTAGAGCACAATTGTACGGTGCAAAAAATCAGCAAAAGAATAACACGCGCGTAAACACGAGTGAATAAAAAATTGCCAACATTTTTCCTCGAAGCTCAGAATTTTTCGCATCACGTCTGCTCGCGAGGAGCGAGTTAAATGGTCAGCTGTTGGTGACAGGCATCCGTGCTCGGTTAAGGTTACAAAAGATACAAAGACGAAGAGAGATCGTCGGCGCACGCTGGAGTCGAGGGAAAAGGACAAAGGTTACTGGTTTTCTAGCGCTTAATTATAGGTTTACTACAAATATGGTTTGGTCATTAAATTGAAAAAAGGAAGATCAAGTTTTTTACTTTAATCGCAACATGTAATTAACCAAAGTTTATCCCATTAATTGTGCTCGTAATTATAAAGACTTTACATTAATTTCTTTATTCAGGTTTAAATAATTTACAGTATGAATCCAAAACATTTGTTTCTCTTATGAGATTCGCAACGTTTCAACCGGTATGCGATATTTACAAATATTTATAATAATTATAAATAGACTAATGGAATCGGTAGTTTGCTATGATCCAGAAGGTTGTTATATTTAAAACTATAGGAATTGTTAAAATTATGAAGAAGAAAAAGAAAAAGATCTTATTCTTTATGGTTTTAACCAGATTAATTCCTTTCAGGAATATAATTAAAAATTGTTGTATTTTTTTTTCTAAATTGCCTAAAGGAGAGACTATTTTTCGAAAAACAAAGTTAGAGTAAATGTGCCCAAGTGTCAACATTACGCAGTTGCCTACTAAATGACACTATAAAAGATATAAAGCATTAGTGTTATGTCAATACACACGTCTAGAGTAACTATGGCTGTTGTTTCGCTTAATTAAAAGAATAATAATATAGAAGACACTAGAATTAGTTCTTTACGAATTCTGAATGATTTTGTAAGACCGTTTCTTAGTGTAAGTATATAACATATCATCAAATGTATTTATTCTTGATATAATGTGCTGTGCATGTACTGCTAATTGCCATCGTGTAAGCAATAGATTATTATTGCAAAAATGTCCTCAAAAGAAATCAAAATTAATGAAGCTAGTCAACAGTACAATATCCCATCTAGAACACTTCCTAGGCGTCTTATTTCTAAAAGTTGCAAAACATTACACGCTAGCAATACCTCCAGCGTTGGAAATAAACTACGAAGCTCGATTAGTTGATCATATAAAAAAGTTGCAAGGACTACGTTTTGCACCTACAGTCGCTGTAATTGGAAATGTTGCATACAGTTTGGGAAAAAAAAATGGACGTAGAAAAGAAATTTGGTATAGTGGGTGAAAATGCAAATACCGCTGGAATGCACTGGTTGTATTCATTTATAAGAACACCCTGAATTGTCCGCATGAAACAGCGAAACATGGGTCAAGGACATGAATCGTAAAGATGTGCAAGAATTGAATTATTAGCAAATGCGCTGAAAAAGCTGATTAATGAACCATGCTCCATTTATGAAATTGACGAGACGGGCATCCAAATATTGCTAAAAGGTGTCAGAAGGCATGCTAGTAGTTTCAGACTTGTACATGAATAAGCAATCTTCTTTCATAACACATCTGATTTGTTTCCAAATGATTTAAAGAAATATTTGTACATCGAAAAGTAGCTTGACCTGTTATATTAGTATTAGACGGGTATAATTCACAGCAAAATAATTTCGAGATGTTAGAATATGCGGAGGGAAATAATATTACCCTTTAATGTCTTGTCAGCCAAACCACACAAGCTCTTCAGCCACTGGACCGAACTTTCTTCAAACATTTAAAGGCATATTTTAAAAGGAAACTAAAAATCAAATGTTTACCGGCGTTGACCAGCATGTCAACAGAAACATTATCGGCAAATTAATTGGTGCTGTATGGCAAAAGCGGCAACCCAGGCAAATGCTACATCAGGCTTTGCAGTCAGAGGAATATATCCGTATAATCAATCTATCATTCCAGATTTGTTCTTTCACATGTCAGACAATTCCGATATTAACGCTTCTGGCACTACCTCATGTCGATTGTGGACTGAAGATATACAAGCGGAAGAAGATTTTTACGAAAACGACGACAATTATGTGTTTGTATTCAACGATAATTCGATGATGCAAACAGAAGTTACAAGCGAAAATATTGAATCACAAAAAATTTTAAATGATGTCACATTACCCGACTATACTGGTGACAATAGGGGATTATATTGTAGTATGTACATAGATAACAACTATCACGGGACACTTCATTGTAATGTTTTCGATACACCACAAAGATATTAGAAGAAGTGGCCCCATTATCAAGAACATCAATGCAAAGTGAAAAAAAAATGCAAAACGGAAAAATGTTGTCAGCAAAGAATGTAAAGCAAAACAGGTAAATAATATCCTAAGAAGAATAATAACACAGACATGCTAGAAGCTGAATCAAATGATACTAATTGCGAGGAATGCTTAGACAATAATAATGAAGCAATTGAGATTGTAGACTAGATTCAGTGCATCGACTGTCGCCGGTAGTTACACGAGACGGGTACTAAGTATTGTGACGGATATAATGTGGTTGTGTCCAGAAGAGAAAAAACCAAAGATTTTCGTCAAATAAATCTGTATGACTTACTTTACTAATCGATTAATGCCTAAGTAGTTACAAACTAATGTTAAGGGTAAAGTATAGTCTTTGGCCGGTTGCCTATTTTTCGTAGTTCTCTTGCATAAAATTACAAACAGAATTGACAAACAGCTCATTTTTATTTTTAATGTATACTTTGCAAATGTTGTTTGCAAATGTTGCATTATAGTTTCTTGCTACAGAAGTCTTTCCGATTTTTTGTTCAGTTTTTTTTTTCTTTGAAAACAAGCATTTTGCACATAAAATGCAACATTAATAAACCCATACCATCGAGCGAACAAAATAAAGTTAAACTTGATCTTGTGGTGCTGCCCCAAGCGGTACAGCTAAGCATTATCAAAGAATTCGGACAGGCTGCTCAATTGCCAACGTGGTAAAAGCAATTACAAATACAAATAATAAAAAAATCAGTGCCCAACACAAACATATTCGAAGAAAGAAACCATCGGTAATAAATATACGGGTGCAGCGTTCGATTCTTTTGACTTATTGTTAGTCAAATGAATCGAGTTTGCTTTATAGAGGCTTTCAGCGATCTTGTAAATTGTAATTAAGTGCGATATGTGAAGAGCCCCCTCTTTTATATTTGCGATTGAACACGGGGAGTTTTTCCCCATTGTGTATGTCTGTATTCTGTTGATAAGCTAAATACTGTGTCATAATCACATTATTTGTTTTGTAATATACAGTTCATCGAGTATGACGCGGCACACGGCCGTTATTGCCATATCTTCAGGAATCGTTTCCTTTTTGGTGCACCACAATGTTTTGAGTCCTGCTCAACATGGCTTTCTCGCTGGACGATCCACTTAGACTGCGCTGCTGCAATTTATAAATCTCTTGTATGATGAACAACAGTGTGTTGGAGTATTTATGGACCTAAGCAAGGCGTTTGATCTAGTTGATCATAAAATTTTATTAGAAAAGTTATTTAAATATGGAATACGTGGCTAAATGTTCCACTGGATCCAAACGTATCTAGATTCTCGTCAGCAGGTCGTGGAAGTAAGAGGGAAAATATCGACACCATTGTGCATTACAAGAGGTGTTCCACAGGGCTCAGTAATTGGACCTCTAGTGTTTATAGTATTTATAAATGACCTGCCAAAAATATCCACGTACAATAACATCATTATTTACGCAGACGACACTAGTTTCTTGGACCCTAGTGCAACTATGCCTGATGTGCTTCATGAATATGTAGTGCTAAATATCATTAGCTGCTTTACCGACTTATACTGACCTCATACGCACTTCTTAGTTCATGGTCGCTGTGCAAGGTTAGATCTAATCTAAACTAATCTTAGTTCATCAATTGCGCCTTTCGTATAACACAGACACAACAAAGACATACGATGCACGTATGTCGCCACTCTTAAGTTTTTTGAGATTCTATTTCATCTCTTCTTCATATTGTACCTATTTAGCATAATATTTTATATTTATATTCCATAAATAAATATGCTTAATAAGCGAAACCAAGGCGAATATCCCACCGAGCGGCATATATCCTTCAATGGTGGCGCATTAAACCCATTATAAGGGCACATAACCGCCATTGTTCAAAATTATTTGTGTTTCTTTTGTTCCCATTTTAAGTAGGCAACATAATAATTAAATCCTTTATTTTCAGCTAAGCATTGCTATCTTAAGATACTGTTCTATCGGAATTGTAGATTCACGCCCATAAATATTAAGTTAGGGCATATATCCCACTTTTACACTAATTCTAACAACTGCAAATCGGGACACCACACAAAAATTTGCACTAATATATGTTGTTTGTCTATATTATTCATACTTGTATCTACACATACTGTTAATTTTGCAAACTTCTGAATTGCACACATGCGCTAAGGGATTGCATGTCATACTTACTAGATAAATCAACGTGTAACATGGAAAAGACTGACAGGAAGAGATGAGGTAAAGTTTTAAGAGGCCATTCGAGTACGCTAACACACCCCTTTCTTAAATATTACAATGAATATACTCCACAGACAGAGATTACGGTGTAAGGAAAACAATTTCGCAAAACAAGAGGCGCGAGAAATAATTGAAATATTCCAACGCTCATTGTACTCTGAAACTTTCAGACTCGCTGTAATGTACGAAATGTGTTATTCATTTGTTCTGCAAGATGTACCCCTTACATTTAACATAAAAGAAAACCAGAATATATGATGAAAGTGTAGCGAAAGAAACCCTTTTGCAGCAACCTCCGGAAGAAATATTTATTACTCTTTCTGGAAATTTAATATTGCCAGAGGCAGGTAGGTAGTGCTTAGTGATATAGTTTTTCATTTGGTCGCGTTAGCGTAAACATTAATAAAATGCAAAGTAGCTGAGGAGAATTTGAATGCGGAAACGATGTTTAAGGTAAGTGATGTTGTCCCAGAGTAACGGGAATTAATCGCAAATATAAGAACGATTTCTTTTATAACTGATAGATACTGCGACATTTTGCCGTCAGTTCTTTTTTTTTAAATATAAGAAGAAGGATATCCATAAATTCGTTTATTAAACGTAATTTTTATTTGGGCTGCGATAGCAATAAAGGCAGCATTTGTTGTATTTACGATTGCCACAACTTTTAAGTACCAATAGACATATTAGGTATGATTTAACATTGATTCTATATGATCAGTAATAGCATATAGAATTGGACTACAAACATCTTGCAAGTGGTTTCCCATAATGCCAAGAACAGCAAGATACCTATGTATAAGGAACTACAGCTGACGCAATCAACTGGCGGATGCGCGATAGTAGGAGGGCGTCATCAATGGAGTGAGGCACACCCGAATAAAAATAGAGAAATATTATAACTCGCACGTGAGAACTTAATCACACCCACTATCTCCGCGATTCGTTCAAAAATCCTAATTTAGTATGTATTGCTGTACTGCAGTACGTCGTTCGGCGTACGCGGCTCCACCCGATTCTTTGAGCTGATAACGATAGATGCCCATGGAGGCGTGTTTCCCGCCAATTCCTAGTGCGTGTCATCTGTAAGATGACTGTATTCCTTAATAGTGATATACTATAGAAACATTACACCTGTACGACATTTTGAAAAGATAAAAAAGAAATGATTTGAGCATCTTTTACGGTCTAGAAAAACAGAAAATATATATAGTAAGTAAAATTGACTTTCTTTTAGTTTGCGCATTGTAAGCTGTTTATTTATCCTTTATTGATAATTTTGAACACGTACACTAGCTTCAAACTTCTAAAGAATGCTCATTACTAATAGTATTGCAAAAACAGGACTATTTTCAAAAAAACAATCTACTTCTATGCATATAGTGTGAAATCATTAAATAAATGCGTTTCTACTAATCACTGTAATTAATATGAGGCAATTTTTATGTTAGAAATTTTACCTCGGGTAGGATTTGAACCCGACACCTTCCATTTACTGGACGGGCGCTCTCCCAGTTGAGCTATCGGAGCTATCAGGGTGTTTGGGTTTCTCACAATTTGAAATGTCTCAAATACAGATCCAGAAAGTCGTCCTGTCGGCTTTCTAATAAATCAACCTCTACCGGGTGTCCAGCCTAAGATGCAACGGTCCCTAGCCGATTTATTATTGTGTTTTCGAAAAAATGTTTCAAATAAATGTTGTCTGGAATCATATTCTACACATGTTAAAATTAGTTGCAGAAATGGCGGGCTTCCGGTTGTACCGGAAGTAGATACTAACTTTATTATTTTAAATAGAAATTGGTGGCGTCTCATAAACCTTATTTTTAATGAAACCCCATGAGAAGAAATCGCAGCTTGCAACTGATTTTCATCCGTAAGTACGTAGTTATTGAGGTTCCGTTTTGTACGTGCTACGGATCCAGTACTTACAAAACTACCCAGTAGCGACTGAAATGCCCTCCTATCTGGATGCTTTCTAGATGGGTATAATACTTTGTGTAAACTCTTGGCGCTAACAAAGCGTTTCTGTAAGATTCACCGAGAACGAAAACCACATCTACTAATTCTTCTCGAGTAAGCGACATCTTTAATTATTATGTTACCAAACAGTACTCTGAATGTCGGTTCTGACACTTGAAACACTAATAACGGCAAGATACCTAGTGCGTTTTCAAGCTTGCGTTGACTTTAAAGATGCCGCTTTAAACATCTCAAGTATCTTTTAGACCATTTTGTTTGTTTCTAGTGGTCCTATTGTGTTCTGTTGGCCACTTTCTAAGCATCCCAGTATTATTGCTGCCAGTTCCAAGCCTGGTGAAATGCGAGGGGAAGGTGGCCGGCGGCGGCGCTTCGCAATACGTATCTATCGTGAGAAACTGAAAAATTGCGAATATTTCCAAAACCGTTGGAGATAGACACAATGATACATATGATACATATAAAATCGAAAGAAAATTAAATTTTACATCCATTTATGTAAAAATTGCTACACCGTTCAATTTAAAAAAATCAAGTTATCCATGATTTTAGAGTTCGAAAATTACAGATCCCTATTTAATAACGCTGTAATTTAAACGCAACAATTTTAAAATAAAAGACGTGTGCTGTTTTATAGTTGAGCGAAAACCGAAAACCGCATCTTTCTAACTTTCGTATTTCCCGAGATATTTCCAAACACCGAAGACACTGCAAATGTCATTTTTTTCGAAAAACGTCATGTAATTCGAAAACGGTACAACTTAGCCCCAATGTATCCCTAACGTATTGTTATTTAAATTTAACAAGGAATCCAAAAGTGCAATAATATACAGGATGTTCCATTTAAAATAATAAAGTTAGTAGTTACTTCCGGTACAACCGGAAGTCCGCCATTACTGAAACTAATTTTAGCATATGTGGAATGTGATTCGAGGCAACATTTATTTGAAAATTTTTTTCAAAAAGGCAGTAATAAATTGGCTAGGAACTGTTGCATCTTAGGTTGGACATGTATTGTTGTTATTTATCTAATTTGTTTATTAATTATATTCAGTAGGTTATATGGATATAACGTGTAGGTAGATTCAGATGCATACTTTAGAAGCATTCTGCGAGCGTATAGGTTGAGCTGTCAAAGTTTGAATTTATTTGAAAATTAAAATAACCCATTTCAGGTAGAGAGCACGTCATTCTAGATTTAAGATAAAATGTTATTTATGTATCTGTACTTTTCTAGTATTGCGGGAATTAATATCTTAAATTTTAAGTCCCAAGGTGTTCGCATCAATTACAGTGTAACTGTTTTTTTTTTGTCGATATTCCCCTCAATTTAGTTAGTAACTAGAATACACTTCGTGGCATCTCATTGTTGAGCAGTGGGTGAAAGCAAACCAACGCAATTTTCTTTGAAAGACAGTTCTTCTCAAACGAGGTTTGGCTTCATTCTTACCCCGACCACCAAAAAAGACAAACGTGTTTGTATCGTTCCAAATTTGGTAACGGTTTCCTTTTTAATTTTCAAAATTCCAATTAATCTTTTAAGTGATCAATTCCAATCATATATTCTACAACATACATATCATATTATTTTTACCTCATTTTGAATTCACCTAGATAAAACCTACATCGGGGTTCTGTTCTGGAGAAAAATCCCGGTGAAGATCGATCCAGCCAAAAGTTCTTTGCATGGGGGGTAATGTTTTCCTGAAATCCTGTATGATGTTAGACACTAGGTATTTATTCTCCTAAGAGTAAAAGTAATCCATTGTTTAAGTCCTTATAATTAAAATTTACTATCAAATATTCTGTTGTATTTACGTTAGCTAATTGTGAAGTTAGAATTATAAATATCCATTGCGCGCTCTTATGAATTTTTGAATGACATGAGTTGCGCCTTTTGTTTTTTCTAGTCTGATGTATATTTTAGTGATTTTTCTTCCTAATTGTTTTCTTAACAAGATGTTTAATCATATTTATTTTTTCCTATTTAACTCCGAATGGAGGCTCCTTAAGCGGATGGAAGCTAGGAAACGTCGCGAAAGGGCAATGGTTTTTAATTCTAGTTTAAACTCTAATATCTATCTTCTGTGATGATATAAAATTTTCTAAATTAACTTGAGCATTGCCTTCTAATGCCCACTACCGAATATCTATATCGTCATCAATGTCGTTCCTATCTATAAATTTTACAAAGCACAAGTATGCGGTAGTTTCCAATAACTTTTCTCTGTGTGTTGCTTCTCATTTTAAATCTTTTTTCCACCTAAGTATGTAATTGTCTACCTCTAACAGTTCTTACTTTTTTAAATTTTGATTGCACAGAAGCTATAGTTCACCCAATCTCTAAAATTCAACAGTCTTGCTCTTATAATCGGGATCTATATTAAAATCGTATATTTCACGTCTTTCTTTATATCCTTCCTCAACATTACCTAAATCAAAAGATGAAGATGGCTCATTTTTATCTGCAATTTCCGTAGCACGTCGAAGAAACATGCTTTCAAATTCTAATCCACTGTCGTTTTCAAATACAACAAAATTTTACGAACGCTCATATTAATTATATCTTTTATCTACGATCATGTAAAAAGTGACAGTTTTTCGCATGACTGTCAGTGTAAAAAGTTGAGATTTATTGAACCTGTGCAATAAAAGTTTTTTCGACTACCAGGTCCAAGTACAACCTTACTGCACTCTTTCGAGAATAGAAAGTGTCACTTTACCGTATTGAACTGTCAATGCGTCACTTCGCTTACTTTACCGTCCATGAAGTCCATAAGTACATATCGAATTGAACTACCAAGGCGTCACTTATGTTACTTCACCGTGCTCTGCTGTGAATATTCTGAAGTTTTTCTGGGTTTGGTTTTCAAAATAGCTGTCAAACAGTCTGCCAATCAAATATGAGTGATCTATATTCTGAACGCTACAACGCAAGTAAATTGAATTTAGTGGTAATCGTGTGGTAGTCAAAAGAATGTTGCACGCACCACGGCTGTAAAGTTTTTTTGATCGAATTTGTTCACTTTTCACACTTGATACGTAAATAACTATTACTGCACGGGTTTTATTGCACGAAAATACCGTCTCCTTACCAATAGGGTAATATCCAACATGGCAGCCTATATGATACATAAATACGCGATATACGCGTCAAGGTGACATTTATAAGAGATCGATATAGTTCTACAAATATTCATAAAAATTGACCAGTTCTTATGAACATTGGCATGACCGTAGATAAAATGTTGTCAGACAGACGTGTGAAAAGTCTCTATATTGCGGTTGGTATTTTAAATAATTACTCTTGACTATAATTTGACAAAATTTAGATATCATCTTAAGAGATTTTTTGTTGAGAAGAGTTTTTATAGTGTTAAAGAATTTTTACGTTGAGTTTTTGTTCTATATAGATTATTCACTATTCTAATTTTTATTTCAATTTTGTTTTTCTCGCAGTCTGTACCTATTGACTAATGTATTTTACCCTCATTATAGTAACTTAAAGTACAATTGGGTTGTACCCTATATTATATATGTTATATATGCACTTGTTATGAAACATTATAGTCTAAAGGGGGAAAATTAAATTTCCCCAATTGCACTATAATGTTTCACAGAACAGAGCCACCGCTCCGTAACGATATATTTATGGCTATCCAAATGCGGCAAATAATGTGCGGCAATAAGAAAATACCGAAAACATTACATATACCTTAAACAATTTATTACCTAAACGACCGTTCTTTTTTGAATTACCACCTGAATACTATTACGATACCCAATGTATACGCGTCCGTGACTGTATATATAACACCAGGGTGCGATAAAACTGCAATAATGCTATCACAGACAGTCCATAATTTAAGTCACGAAATACCCTCTTCGAATAAATCTAAGAGAGCACTTGTTTTAACCGGTTCGCGGTAAACCGCCAGCGGTGTTTGTTTTCTGGGCGTGGCGGTTATCTGGTGCACGTGTTGATTTATCTGAGGTGTTTCGCGATCCTATAAAAGTAGGTATTTCCGGACGTTCACTGCATTTTTTTTTGTTTCCTAATTCAAGGAAAAGGGTGCCTTGGATAGAGAAACCGCGACCAATACGTGGTGTGGGCGGCGGCGCTGGTGGCCGGACGTAAATTTGTCGGATTCTTATCTGAGTTGGTTGCGCTGACGTTCGGTAGGCCTTGCGCTCCGCAACGACACACACGTTTATTAGATTTAAAGGGTTATAAACACGATATGGCCGGTAATCGCCTTTTTATATCCGTTTTTACGGTTGTTTCGCTTTTTTATAGCGACTATTCTACTTAGGGATGCTGTGATGAATGCTGGGAAAATCTTGCAGGATTTTTATGTCGTCAATAATGTACCTGATCTAGTTTCTTGTTGCTTTCACATTTCTTTCGTCCATTAGCAATACATTGACTCTAATTTGGTTAGTCTCCCTAAGAGACACAGCGACGCGGTTGGTTGCATAAATTTCAGTAGTTCTAAAATTTCGATTTATGCAACTATTACATAGTTAGTGGTTTTCGCACGAAATTTCGTTAAAAAAAATAGTATCAGTATGCATTCATGTTTGAAACAAATTTATAAATTCTAATTATTCGCTTTAATACAATCGGGCTTCATATTAAATTGTAAGAAAAAGTACCTGAACATGAAATTAAAAAGGAGAAAGAAAACGTTATTTTATAGGTTAAGTTAGTGATACTTATTTTTGTTCAAATTGTGCAACCTGTGTATTGTCGTTCCAGTTGCCATAAGAGTTTAAATGTGCAGGCACTTTGCGGTCGTCTCGCGGGTTGACAGTTTAGCTCGTGTCCTTTAGGGGGCGCACATCAAAACTCTTGATTACCTAGTAGAATATCGCGAATGTAGCTTGTATGTATGTATGTGTGATAGTAGGGTGATAGTACACTGCGACCTAAAAGATCTATTGTGTCTCCTTTTCTTGCTGTATTTACAGATGGCCTACCAGTCTGATTTCTTTTAAAAAGTGCAAAATGTCAGAAGGCCCCAGATTAGATAACTCTCTCCTTCTTCGATTTCACATGCTCCCAGGTGCAGCGCCATTGAGTTGCACAGTGCAGCACAGTTTGTGAGTAGATGGATGGATGTTTCGTTCTGTTCCCCACAGAATCTACATTCGGCTTCCTTTGCTATTCCAAGCCTGCTTAGATGTCCGTTCAGTTTACAATGGGATGTAAGGATCCCTGTCAATATGCGAATATTATTTTTACTCAGGTTGATGCATTCTGCAGATCTCCCCTGGTTATAGGTTTCCAGAAGAGTTTTAGCTTGCCTCATTCCCTGGAGATTCTCCCTGTATTTGGATTTTCTCTGCTCTACTTAATTTTTTAGTTTCTCCGGTGTTATGCTGCTACTTATCCCCAAAAAAGTTCTGGCCCTACAAATGGTGTTCTAGCTCCTCTTTTGGCGAGACTATCTGTTATTTCATGGCCTTTCACTTCCGTGTGTCCCGGAACCCATAATAGGGTTAGCTTGTTCTTTTTGCCTAGCTCGTTTAGTTAGACACGGTTAAGTATTAAGTATTTATTTAGCCTATATAGGATATATATAGTTCTTTTTTTGTTGGTAATAATGCCTAATAAAAATGAACTAAATTATTTTTAAGATATTTCGACCATTTATTCAAGTCTTTTTCAATTAAAACACAATCTGCAACATTTTTTTAAATATAGAATAAAAACATAATTTAAAATTTAATACTTACAAATTTAACAGAAGTAAACTGTGCTAATACAAAATTACACAGTCATTGTCACAAATAAAAGTTATATACATTAAAATTTTATAAAAGGGACAAATAATAATAAATAAATAATAAATAAATAAACATCAGCCATCATATTTTGCCGTGTAAAATAGCGAATAGAAAGCGATTATTATTTCAGCGGGAAGAGTAATTTTAAAACTGTATCTTTTCTTAAAATAAAAATTAATTTTTCTGGACAAACATAACTAATAATTTGAATAATCTATCAGATAATGGTTGACAAGCTACATATTTTCCCCATTAAAAAAAAATAGTTTATAATATACATTCCTATTCAAATTTAGGAAAAATTATAAATTAGAAGAAAAAAAAACCTGAGTTTATTTGATGCAGATTGTTGGCTATTTGTTGTTAGTATTGTTAAGATTGTCACGTAAGTGGATTGTAATCTGTTGAGCAATAAATGAATATAAATAACTAATAATTAAGTGGTTATTTGAAAAAAAAAAAGCTGGAAAGCGACAATTTTATTTGGGCCTAAAAAGTTGGCAGGAATTAGTTAAAATTTAAAACCGATATGATAGCACTTCCTACCATTATTTAAAACGTGTGTAAATATTTTGAACAAATGGTTTACTTATTTACAAGCTTTTGCTTCCCATTATATTTTGGTTATTCATTATTGGTATCACCACAGAATTTTACGCAATAATCGGGTAGTGAAGATCATCAAAATCAAAAAGATATGTACACAGATAAACGATTAATTGATACAAGTGATTATCACTTTTCGTAAATTAACGGTGGCACATTGATATTACGCAAAGAAATATTTATATTTCATTAAATAACAACCATAAGTTTAATTTTAATAAAACGGAAATTCTAGATATAGAAAATAATTATTATAAAAGACTGTTCAAATAAAAGTGGCATATTAAAAGTAATAAAAACACAATTAATGATAAAAACGATATAAATAACTTAAGTCACATCTATAATAATTTGTTTGTAGTAAATTCCAATGGAAAAACGAATTGAGTCGTCATGCACCTTATCGTATAACCACCTATAACGAACTGTAGAGGCGAATTACGCGTAAATTTTTAAATAAAAAACGGCCTGTTTTATTTACGAATATCTGGTTGTTGAAAACAAATCTGAACGACCTCGCATTTTAGTATATGTTTGTTTGTCGAATTGTAAATGTAATATTGTGTCTTTTACAATTTTAAAAATTTTGAATTTTAAATGTAATTAAAAAATTCCATTGACAACACCGCAAAGGTGGAAAAATGAAAATAACTAAATGTAAGTTTGTAAACATATACTTGTCCTTTTAATTACTACTTTAGATTCAAATACGTAATGGTTCAATTTTAAGTTTTAATGTTTTGAATTATAGGGTAAAATATGAAAAAGGAATAAATGTAATTCCGAAACGTTAAGAACATTTGTATAATTAATTTAAAAAAACCGCACCCAAAGAAAGGAAATATCATAGTAATTTTTTTAAGAAAATAGAATATTATATACGAAGATTTTGAATTACTTAAATCTATGCAATATTTTAAATAAAGTAAATATATACTTATGTTAAGTGAATATAGTCACGAAAATGTTTTCATTTCAATCAAGAAATCGTTTTTCTGGGTGTAGATCACACTTATTAGCACTAGTAGCTCTGAACAATGTAAATATATATTTTATTTAAAGTGATCTAACTTTAATCGGTTATTTTACGATACCATCCTTAGGATAGGATGGTATGCCCCGTACTACTGAGCAAGTGCTTTTGCTTTCAAATGCTAATTTTAATGTTTACCTTTGCGTTTATGCATGTTTTATCAACTTTTTAAACAGAACAGCAAAGGGAATTAAGGAAAGCGTCGGCATTAGACAATGTTCAACAACAATGACGGAATATATAATTTTATAAAGTGTAAAATGTATGGTAATCCAAAGGATTTGCAGAGTGGAATATAAACAAGTTTGCAATATTTGCGGCGTGTATAAGTTAGTCCTCGCATTGTAATTCTGCATCAATATGCATGAGCTTTGCCTGCCCGATGGACGAAAATTGTCCTTTCATTTACTTTGTGGTACAAACGGAATTATTTTACATGTTTAATAGAATTTACCTAAATTTTCTGTTATATTGATTTAGCAGATTTTCAATAGTATCTACATACGTTCTTCTCTGATATACGCTATTGCTTCTAAGTTCCCTTTAACCGAAAGAACGACAAAATTAACTTCCCATTAAGAACCTGTAAAAATTATGTCCATTTACAACAAAAACCATAAACATATGGAGACATTTAACAGAAAGAAATAATTTTAATATAACTAAAAGTTTAACGACTTAAATTAACGTTAACACAATGTTTGAAAATTATGGCGCACATCAGGTTGTTGTAAAGGTGATTTATTTAAACTTTATTTCTGTTTTTCAAGCATTTGTATACAGAACAGGTAAATAGGTATACCAGCAGTTTCGTACAAATGCATTGCACTGTTAGTGTAAAATATGTGTATTGTTTTCCAATTTCCTTGAGAAACTTCACCGTTGGGCCAACGTCCGTTATTCTTTGTCGATAAAATACAATAACCATTATAGGTTTCCCATTTAAGCGGAATCAACTTACTGTGCACGCCATTTCCCCAAATTGTTTTGCAATTGCATGTTATGGTAATATCTTAGACATATACATTCGTTGTAAGTTCAATACACTGAAAAAGACATAAACATAAACCTATATGTTTGTATATAGAAATTGTTTTAACCCTTCGGCAATTGTTTTTTTCTTTATTTATCAAAATATTTATTAATTAAAAATTAAATAGCAAAGATTCAGTGTATTTAGTGCTAAAATATAATTACAAAAACAAAAACAATTGAGCTACGCGTTTATGATACAATTAAAAACTACACATTTTTTAAATGGGACAACCTGCATATATTGTTTGATATTTGGAAATCCCATGTAAATTATAAAATGTGAGTCTTAATATAACTATTTCTATCCGTAAAATAATTCATAAAAGGGCTAGACTGGGACAGCATTGATTGCTGCAGTTGATCGCAGTAGACTTGCCAACTATGTTAGTGTGTTTGTTGCTAAGGTAAAAATGTGTGAATTATAATGGATTATGTGTGTGTTATACTGAAATATGACTTACTTAAGGCATCGTTTGCTTACAAGAAGAATTGCAACAGAGCATTACAACGTTGCAGCCCCATGTTTCCGGAGGCGTATTACCAGATGGGTGCCATTTTTGCAGCTATATCGGATACTTCGCCGTAATGAAAATACCTACCTAATCAAACACCTTAAATATCAATTCATCGGTCCAGAACACATTCTGCCATTGTACCTATGTCCTGTTCTAATATTACCGGATCCACTGTAACCATTTCAATCGGTTCCCCCGGCGAGGCAATGGTTTAAGAGCTGCCACGCTACTGTGAAAATTTCCTTCAGCCAGCCGGCATTTAACCGTCGTGACGTACCAGCGTCATGATTAGAGTTAAAATCATTAATTTTGTTCTTCTGGATGATTTTCCCAATGGGCGGTAGCGTTACTACTACATGTCATTTTATTTCACCAAGTTTTTATTTGTTTAATCGCATTTACGACGCGAGTGTCGTCTCTGCAGGCAGTGTCCGATCACGCACACTCGGCTTTCACCACCGCGACCGCGTGGGGAGGGCGGGGGGAGAGGGGGACCGCAAGTATATTTAATACAGCGCGCTCAGCACAAGTAGACAGAGAGTTCCCGAGTCCTTACGTACCTCCCAGTCCGCTCTGGCTGATGTATCGACAAAGCTTCTGATACACGCAAGCTTCTCATTTTAATTATTTCCGGCCTGATTGTTAACTCTGGCAAAACTTTTCTGGTGTAACGCAGGCATTTTTCCCGTCCGCTCTGAGTGATGTGTCGGCACAGCTTTTCTGATATACGCAGCGCTTCTAATTTCAATTATTCCCGGCCTCATTGTCAGCGCTGGCAAAACTTTTCTGGGGTAACACAGGCATTTTACCCGCTTTCTCCGCTCTGGCCGTTGCAATGGCACAGCTTTCTGACGCTCTCAGGGTTTTATTTACAACCGTTTCTGAACCGCAGAATTTAGCGCCGTCATCGATATCTAACCCGCCATAACCCGTGAAAACCGTCCGCGTACTTTTAGACAGATCCCCGTATACAGATTGTCGTTTTATGTTGTTGACCGAAACAAAGCCATTGGATTCTGCGTCTAAATTTCAAATGCGTTACCGAAGCCCAGCGAATATTTGATTGTTTGTCACTGTACATATATTTATGTATCTTCATGACTACATGCATATGTTTTGACACATACCTTTTTTTTGCTGAATATGTTCGATGACTTTCACATCTTTTGAATGGAAATAAATGTTTGATTTATAATACACTTTCACTGTTTTGTTGCGTAATTTGATTTAGGACCTTGAACATCCCCGCACTCAGACCCATAGCTACCACTTTGGGGTTAAAACTTTATTGTAACGGCGCGAATAAGACCCAACACCAGGTTGTAATTCACAGTTTGAGAACTGGCCGTACGAGCAGCGCTGGCGAACGAATTTGGGACGAACCTCCACTTTTGACTTACGGGGATCAACGCATAAGTAATAAGCATTTTAAAAGTAAGTAAGTAATCGAAGCCCGTAAGCAAGATATTAAAGAGTAAGCAATAAATATCAGTACACCGAAGCAGAACCAAAAGAAACATCGTTATAACATCTGCAATTGAATTCGTTCACTTTTTCTGCTACTGTATTAATTCTAGAAGACGATCATCTGCTGGAGTGGTTCCTTCATGACAGACCTGGACGGTCACGATCTTCTAAAGCGCCTGTTTCTTAATACGAGCGAATGGTGAATTTTTCCTTTCTGCGGAACTGGACGTCTGTTGATATTGATTTGAGTTGGATTGGAACAAGGTTGTAGAGCTTGATTGCATCGTAGAAAATTGAGTTCTTGGTTAACTCTGAACTGGGTACAGATAAGTAAAGGTCACGTTGCAACCTTCTTGTAACGTGGTTATGAAGAGGTCTTTTGGTAAATCACTAATATGTTTACGAATTAGTGAGACAGATTTCAGGGAGAAGGCTGCCGGGAGGGTCATGATTTTATAGTGTAAAAAGTATGGTCGGCAGGAATCTCTGGTCCCTAGTTGAAATGTGTAGCGAATTGCCTTTTTTTGCAGTTTAAAAATTGTATTGAAGTTGTACAAACTACAGGTGCCACAAAAGGGCAGCGCGTAGCGAAGATGGGATTCAAAAATAGCAAAATAAGTAATGCGAGCAGTAGAAGGATTGAGCTCCCTGGCTACAGATCTGATTTCAAAGCACGTAGAAGACAATTTTTTGGAGAGAGTGTCGATATGGTGAGACAATTTAAGAGTATCGTCAACGATAATTCCCAGATATTTAACAGATTGAACCATTGACGGTGTCGTTATCGAATAGACGAGGTTGCTGCAGTGCACCTTTGTAAGGTAGAACCACCGTTTTGTCTTTGTTATAACAAAGGCAGTTGGAGTTACACCAATGTTTGATGATGGTTAGGTCCTTAGATATAATACTTTGTAGCTCCTCTCTATTTGGGTTGCTCCAAGTGATGCTGGTGCCATCTGCGAAGAGACAAAGTTTCCCACTGATCTTTAAATTGGTGATGTCATTGATGAAAAGAAGGAAAGGTATTGGACCAAGCACTGAGCCCTGCGGAACGCCATAGTCAATTCCCATACACGATGAGGAGGAACTATTTCTCACTATCTCTTTCCTATTGAAAAGATACGATTTGAACCATTTCAGAGGAGTAGTATGAATCCCATAGTAAAATATTTTTTTTGAATGTCATGACTGACACAGTCAAAGGCTTTATAGAAGTCCCACAACACTGTTGCAGTTAAGTGTTTATTATTAATATTGTTAATACTTCATTGAAAACCGAAAAGAAGGCGGCGTCGGCAGTACTTACAAACAAGCAAACATAATTTGTCTTAGAACATAAATATAAGAAAAATGTAAGGTTATATTTCAATTATTCAACTAATAGTGTTTATTAGGAACTTTATTAGGAGATTGAAATATCGGCCCTAATTATAATAATATAAAGCCAATATCTTTTAAAGAAATTACGTATATTGCCAACACTTTTAAATAATATTCAATGTCAATAACCTCACCTATTCTTTTACAGAACATAGTGTATTAACTAAGAAATTATAAATGATTGACGAATCTCCACTATATCTACAGTCCGCTAGAGCAAAGGTTTAAAGGTATACAACCTCGTCGCCGCAATTATTTACTTCTCTTTTTATCGCCGCCGGGTTTTGAAACGTGATTTAAAAAAAAGTAACTCAACTATTCTTCGCACATGTGTGTATATATAGATTAACGATGAAGAAAAAGAAGAAACGCGACTGTGAAAAGACGTCAAAAAAATCTTTTTTAATTATTGACATCCGAATACAGGAACACTATACGAACGAATACATTTTCAAGAGCGGCTTCTCGGTGAGGTTCCCATTAACGATGTATTAGAATGTAGTAGTAGTACGGTAAGAACGACGAAGTAACGAAAAATAAAAAAAAGACGTACATGCGAAACCGTATTTTCATATCGTCACATTGATCAAACGACCAAAGGGTAATCCATCAACCTGACAGCTAGAAGTAATTAGAATGAATAGTAAAAAGTCTCCGGCAGTACTGTCGGGACTTAAAGTTTTTACTTCTGTTCGAATACCTGGTAATTTATTTTCCGCAATCAAATGCCGCCGTGGAATAGTTATCATTTAATCTTTCCTTGCCGAATACTTTTGCTGTTAAAATGCTAAGAAAAGCATAGGCAGTCACTTCAGATAAAAGTAATACTTCAAATAAGTTATTTTATGATCAGTATTAGATATATCAGATTCATGAAATTTAATATGAAACTGTCAGCTAGCGGAAAAGAAAAACGGTTCATTCAACTCTATCCACTCAGTATGGATAAATAGGGATTGCAACGATATATCGATAAATTCTATTTATCGATAGTTTTAAAAAATATATCGAGAAACTTTTGTTAACACAAACTTGATTGTGATTATAACGGTATATGAACGTGATTATACAGTGCCCGACACTTGATTACTCTCACCTCACAATTGACGCCATTTCCTTAAAAAACTAACGTTTTAGATAGAGTGACTATAGAAATAGTTCAATTAAATCCTTTGAACAAATCTAGACACCAGATTGCCTTCAGATTTCAAAAACCAATTTCTGAGAATTTTGTTCGCTCTGATCGTAGTTTTCAAAGCGACAATTGAATACTCTCACCCTAAAAGAACCACAAGAAATGGAAATAAAACAACTATCCTTTATTTTAATATCAAGTAGCACCTCCTCGTTTCTCAAAAGCTGCTGGCATGCGATGAGGCAACGAATTAAATAAATTATCTAACCAATTCAATGGAATTGCTTCCCAAGTGATTCTTACAGCTAACATCATTCTTCTTTCGTGTAAAACGTGTTCCTTCGTTGTAAACTTACCATAAGTTTTCTATAATATTCAAGTCTGGGGAAATGGCAGGCCATTACAGATCATCGATATTGTTGTCGTTCATCCATGTGTTGATTATTCTTGATGTGTGAATGGGCGCATTATATATATATATAGCAACACTACAGGCCTTGGAGGCCCTTGGTTTTTATTTTTCCGGTGACTTCTTTCCACTTTTTCGTATCCTTTGCTCTTTCTCTCCAGTCTGTCACTCCCACCCCCTCCACATCTTTTATTACTTCCTGCAGCCATTTGTTCCTTGGCCGACCTCTTCTTGGTTTTCCACCAACTCCCTCCTCCAGCACTTTCCTGGGTATCCTTTGTTCCCGCATTCGTCTAATATGGCCCAACCATCTTGCTCTCTGTGATCGAATCACTTGCGTAATTCTTGGTTTAGCATATATTTTCTCCAGCTCTCTATTTGTTCGTCTTCGCCACTGGTTGTCCTGGATTTTCACCCCTCCAAACATTTTTCTCAGCACCCTCCTTCCCCAGATTTCCAGTTTCTCTTCGTCTTGTTTCGTTATTGTCCACGTTTCACTCGCATATAAAACCACCGGCCGTATTATTGTTTCATATGCACGCGTCTTTGTTGCTCTAGATATGTTCTTCTCTCGTAAAAGTCTCGTTAACGATCCTGCCGCTCTGGTCCCTCTTATAATCCTTTTCTCAATTTCCTTTGTTTCTTGTCCCTTATTTGTTATGGTTACACCCAAATACTCCAGTTGATCAACTTTCTCTATGTTGTATTCTTTAAACTTAGTTTTTAATTTCACATATTCTTCCCCCCCTTTCGCGTCCACTCGCATCTACATATATTTTGTTTTTGCGTCATTTATTTTCAGTCCGGAATGGGCGCATTATCATGTTGAAATATCCATTATTCATCGGGAAACACCAAGACAATGTTAGTGACTTGTCTCTGGAGCAACTAGTCCCACTGGTCATCGACTTGAAATCGCACCCCAAACAATTCCTGGTCCCACACGGTTATGCCGACGTGATAAAAATCGTTCTGGCAACTTCACATCGTGAAAATAATATTGGAAGCCATCACATTAGCCGCTTTAGCCCGGAGAAATTCCAGATGCGGGCCGGGCCGGGCTTTCGTCACGCTCGCTCGGTCCAGTTTCTTCAGGCGGCCAAATTTGCTTGGTAACTGGTTTATGTATACCTTCAAGTATATACATATGTTAAGTGCATCTTTAACTTCATGGCGAAAAAGTTATATTCTTTTTATAATAAAATGAAATTCATATGCTTATTGGAAATGACAAATATTATACAAATTGTCTATCCTATTCTATTATTAAGCCATCACTAGCTGCTAAAGTTTATTATAGATATTTGCAGTTGCACATAAAAAATGTAATTCTTTAAATTAAAACATTTTTCCTAAAGAAAGATAAACTTTTGGAAGGACAATCGGTAATTCACACGAGCTGACGGGGCGACGGGCCGAAGAACGGGCTTGGGCGGGCGACGGGCCGGGTCGGGCCCGTTTTAGGGAAGAGCGGGCCGGTCCAGGCCCGTTTTAGGAAGGAGCGGGCCGGGCCGGGCCCGTTTAGGAAAGAGCGGGCCGGGCCGAGATAATTCCCAAAATACGCACCTCTAGTTTATACACCAGAAAAGTACATATTTGATTTTCCAATATATAGTTTTTTCAATATTGCTTTTATGTTTGTGTTTTCATAAAGTATCTAATGTCTCTTAAGTAGTATACTGTATAATGTTGAATTAGAAAAGAATATAATTGTTATCACCAGCATCAATATTATTAATCGCGACACGTGTAGATCGAAATACTTGTGTTGTTGAGTTTATAGAATTGTTCAAATATTTTGTTCTTTTAGAGTGGACATGGATTGAAACCCATATGGTTGTTTGTATAACAACTGCGTATTTGCAGATCCGTAATGATAATGTATTCTTGGTATCAATAATATTTATACTTAATGAATAACGTTAATAAATAAGATTGAAAATTCTTAGTAGGTACTTACGTATAAGGTAATGCATATCTATAAGTAATGACGATTTTTCAGGAAGGTGGGTTACTAAATTACATTTTGTTAGCTGTATGATTATTAGTACAAAAAACTGTATCTTTACTAATTTAACGTATACACTTCAGTCAAAGGTAGATACATAGCTCTTAATTTTTTTAAGTTCTATCTTGCGAAACAATAACTTGAAGATTTAGTATTTTTTAAATCCCCTTTTTAATTAATCTACACCATTGTTGCATTTTAGGTGTACACTGAGGTTACTAACACTTTTCAACGAAAACCTTATTGAGTTTTTAAGAAGTCAGAGTAATTAGGGTTAATTATTTTGCCACTACACTGAGAGAAATAGATAGTACTCTTTAACATAAATATAGTATATTTTAATATATTTTATAGCTCCTATAGGGACAATCATATTTTATATTACCGGTGACAATATCTGTATAGTAAATATCTGTGAATACTTTTTATTAACTCGTATGGTAAAGTGTACTATATTTGTATTATTAATTTGAGCATACATGTTAGTAAATGTGAAAAAAATGTCTAGTAGCGCTGCCTATATTTGATAATAACTGTTAACAATGAAAACTATAATAAATATAGTTTAATAATTTTTAATTATAATTATAATTTGATTAGCCGGTGACAGCCGGGCGAATTGCCGTCGTATCGGGCAGGATTGCGGGAATCAGACCGGCCCGTGTACTGTAGAGTACTACCGGTATTGAAGCGCCTCGTAATTCTCGTCTGTGGGCGATTGTCCACAGTACTTTTTACACGACGTTAACCATGTATAAGCATCATATAGATATTACGCAGCCACATTTACCGATCACAATTTACATTGAGTACGAATTTCAAAGATTATGAAACAAGCGTAGCGCCATCTTTACGACAAAAGCTGTAGTATCACATATTTATGTAGCTAAACCAATTATGAGTATTATGATATTCCTACTATATAGATATAAAACTATACAGCATTCATTTCATTCCATCTCATTATTAATGCCGTTTTCAATAATCAAAGTAAGGTGACTGTTGCAAGCACCTAACCTAACCTAAATAAACACAACACAGTAAATTTGCTACACCTGTTATTATAACTGTCTTCACTACATTATATGCAATTTATTATATTCACTTGTTGTAAAATATTGTAAAATATTTCACTATATTTTGTAGAAGATTGTCACACAATATTTTTAAACAATTTTATTGCTTTTTTTGTAACCGTGATATAGGAAAATGCAACGCCGTTGTTCTAAAATTTTGCACAATAGTAGGAATTCTTACTACAATTTCCGTCAAACAGTGAAGTGTAAATATTACAACATGGATTTTTCTCTGTGCAGACACAAACATGCACCGACACGAATACGTACACCTGTATCACACGTACATAACACGTGTGAGTGGCAATACAGCTTATTGGTCGATTTCTTCGGTAAAGATCGACAATGAATAGAGCAAGGGGTGGAAAGAGCGTTACGAACATTTATGTTAGAAATTGAATATGCATCGAATACCTGGTAACATCCAGATTTTACCTCTTACTATAAGCATGGTAACATCTGGTTATTTTACTCTTAATGCCCCACATATTGTCGTTTTGACAATAATTATGTTACTAATTAACATAAAGAGATTTACTATCTAATTTCTACAATCCATTTTTCTCAGTGTATTGAAATAGCGGGATGTGACGAAAACTGGGATATTTAAAATTTTATTTCTATTATTTTCATTGTGTTGCCTGTTGTCTGCTTACCAAGGAAGTCACACAAGATATCCGATCACTCTGCGCTGCACCAATTTAATTTAATTTTAAATTGATTTTGGACAATTGTTTCGGAAATTCGTGGTTTAGCATTTTCAACCGAAGATCGAATGGCCATTAGGTCTTATTACGCTATTACTACGCTACAGTCCTTGCATATCTCAGTATACCAAAAGAGTGTTAATTTTTATTACTTTATACCACTTGAAAGTAAAAATATGAATATGACCTAACTCCAGAATGTTAGTCACAAGAAGCAACACTTAAAGTATAAACAAAATTGAAATATTCATGTCTTTAAGTGTAAGACCCCTCATCGAAGATTTAAAAGTGTAACTACAAGTTGATATAACTGCTGCTTTAGTATAAAATTTACTCCGTATAAAACTCCGTCCGTATTTTTGTTTTTCCCTGTATATACTTTGCTTTAAAGGATACTAGCTTGATAGTAATGGCTAACTTAAAAGCATAGCATGCACAAAACAAATAGGACATCATCGTGTGTTTAAGTTCATACTCTATAACACTACAACAAAAACGAATGATCGAAGAAAATATTTAAGATTTTTTATTTCATGATTGAAGACTATCCGTGACATCTTAATAAGATCCATTTTTAAACATCTCATTTGTGGTTTCTGGGAAGTGGGGAATAAAAATAGTTCTAAAAATTGAACCTATAGGACATCATCGCAAAATATCAGTGTGGCACTATTTCTTGAAGGCTGCCAATAATTTTTCAGCCAATTGTATTAGCTGTTACAAGACAGAAAGTTCAGGGCTTCAACAAAAGTTGAAGACAGTCACTGTTTTGAGAAATATCACCCAATGTGCATATGTCAGCATGTGGGCTCAAAATTAAATGATAAAATATTTGACACGTCATCTTTACGATAACAGTATTTAAATTTGAAGAAGAATATAGCAAATGCATAAATTATTTTTGTATTTTCTTATTGTTTACTCATTAGAGCTAGAAAAATTGCCTTTAAATTTGCATAAATTACCTAGAGTTTAGAAGAATTAGTTTTGTTGACGTTTGATTCAAGCAACTAAAACTTAAAATATATTTTTATCTAAACTTGGTCGTGAGTTGATTGAAACGTCCCCAAGCAACATTATTTGTTGTGCAATAAACTGTCGATTGTCCACGCCGTTTTCATGTATAAGTGTTTGTAATGTCGAAATTGTTAAGTAGCCGTTGAATCTCGAAATATATCTAATACAATAAACGAAGAGCTGATCATGGCATAAAACTTTAAAGTACAGGTTTTAGTATACCAATTCATAGGTCTGCGACTAAATTTTTTTCTTTGATATAAGGGATAATTCCCATGTATTTTTGGTTCCTGAATTCGGGAAAATTATCAAAAAAATTCCATAACGTAAGATTTTTCCGCAAAACGCAAAATACTGTGGGATTGCCTACCTTAAAGCGCAAAACGGGGTTTATTGCCGAAATATTTTTTTTTTTATTAATTCCAACTTATTATAAGATAATGTTATGTTTTATAGACTGAAACAAAACATTTAGTAACTCATAACAATAAAATTAGTCAGCGTTGAATCATATATATCGGGATTTGCCATAGTAAGTATGATGAGAGAATGCCGGAATTTCCAAAGTGCCCACTCCCTTCCATACCCTTTCATTTATTGATTTCTGTTCAAACTTTTGTTCGTGTTTCAAAAATGACTTCAAGAGGTTGTGTAAATTCTTCTGACAGTTTTTGCTATATTTGTGGTGAATTTGTAGTGAAAAAACAACAAAGAAATATTACTGATTTTGTTAAAAAAGTGTATTTTGCGTATTTTGGTGTGAAGATAGGGGACCGGGACAAATCTTGGGCCCCGCATGGAGTTTGTTCAGGGTGTGTTGAAGGACTTAGAATGTGATCAAAAGGTAAAGTTAAATTTTTTCGTTTTGGTGTTGATCTGGAGAGAGCCTCGAAACCACAGCGATGACTGCTACTTTTGTTCGCAATGTGCAAGGGTATAGTGCCAAAAATAGAAAAGAAATGTGCTACCCAAACATGGATTCGGCACTCCGCCCAGTCCCTCACGGACCTGGCATTCCTACACCACAAGCACCCCAAAGCCTAGACGATTTACCATCATCAGAAAGTGAATTAGAAGAAAGTTCTAGTGACGAGTGTCAAGTAGGCGACTCCAGTGGACCTCAGCAATTTTCTCAAGCCGAATTAAATCCCTCCCAAAAGAATCTGCTGAGTTACTAGGATCCAGACTGCAAGAGAAGAATTTATTGACACTTGCAACTTGCTTTGCTTGGTATAGAAATAGACAAAAACATTTTAAGCCTTATTTTTCTCAAGATGGCCAGTTAGTCTATTGTTCCGATATTAATGGTTTAATGTCCATGTTCAAAGTTCAAAATGCAGCTGACAATTAGAGACTGTTTATTGATTCCTCGAAAAGAAGTATAAAAACTGTTTTACTTCACAACGGGAATAAATACGCATCAATACCCGTTGGTCACTCAGTGCATTTGAAGGAAACTTATCGTAACTTGGCATTGATCTTGAGTGGACAGTTTGTGGGGATCCTTCTACCACCGCTCCACATCAAACTTGGCATGATGAAGCAGTTTGTAAAGGCAATGCCAAAAGATGGCGAGACATTTAAATACGTTTCAAGCAAGTTTCCTGGTCTGTCTGAAGCAAAGCTGAAGGAGGGAGCTTTTGTTGGGCCTGACATTCGTAAGCTGATGAAAGATAACAACTTTGAAAATGTGATGAAAGGTGTTGAGGGGTCAGCATGGAATTCTTTTAAAGATGTAGTTACGAAGTTTCTAGGGAATCAAAAGGACCCGAACTTTGAAAATATCGTAGAAAATATGTTGTGCAATTATAACAATCTAGGATGCTCAATGAGTTTAAAACTCCATTGTTTAAACTCCCATTTGGGTTACTTTCCGGAAAATCTTGGTGCAGTTACTGAATAGCAGGGTGAGAGGTTTCACCAAGATATCAAGGAAATGGAGAGAAGGTATCAAGGCCAATGGGATACAAATATGATGGGTGACTACTGCTGGATGCTGCATAGAGTAAACATAACGTCCCACAAAAGAAAAAGCACAAAACGAAGCTTCGAAACTAAAAAAAGCAGATTCTATAAAGATTTATAATTGTATATAATATAAATAAAATATTTTTACTTACTTAAAATTAATTAAATTTGTAAAATTTTATAATTTTTTTTTTCTTTTGAACATTCCCTACATAGTAGTGTAAGGCGGGTTTTGCCTATATTTTAATTTCCACTTTGCGGAAAATCCTTACGTGATGGGTCGAAATGGATGGCATTCTCGAATTCAGCATACCGAAATACATATAATTCACCCATTAAAATTTAAAAAAAAATGTTGAAATGTCAATTTGTATTGTTGTATGATAAACTGTATTTGAAAGTAACAGTTTTATATGTATTATATTAGGTACTAACCTATATGAAACGTTTATTCAACGATTATAGGGTTGCTTGGATGGCTTTAGTTCTAGCGAGAAACACTGTAGAATTAAATTTCGATTGCAATAAAAGGGACCGGTAGTGCTACGCACACAAGAGTCACTGACCACATATATATCTTTCAGATCCAAACATATTGTATTAATTATATTTATTTAACTACTTTAATAGTAATACCGCTAATCTGTTAGTAACACATAGCAAATATTTATGCTAGGAGACACTCGATTCCATTAATAATAGATTATAATTGCTCGGTACTTTTTGGTTAAAATCACACACGTCACCTTTGCGGTTTTAATACGTGTAATTAGCGATCTTGTTACATAATCTCACAATTATCACACCGTAAACTGTAAAGCTATTACGCGTAGTAATTGTGTAATTTCGCTTTTTTGCTTTTGTTTACTGTTTTGGCATTCGCACATTATGACAAGGTGCAAAGCATATGACAGTTTTAGATACATTGATGACAGAGCAAATAACTTTATGTATGTAAATAAACGTCAATAGATACAGATACACGCGAAATCTTCATTAAGAAACACATATTATATGTATATCAATCAACATTTACTTCGGAATTACATATCCTAATACCAAAACTAACACAATTTCTAACGAAACCAAATTTTATTTATCGAAGCCCTAGGTTACCTGCTTTTTTTTTTGCTTCACATCGTTAAAACTGTTGTTATCCAACATGAATCTATTGTCTCCCATATTCAATTTAAGTACGTAGGTAGTGCTATAACTTGCTTGATATACTTGAGCGGTAATTATTTAATAATAGGCCTCCATTCATCACCTCTTCGTAAAAAAGTACATTATATGAGCGTCCACCGTGATTGTGAGAAATAATTAAATAATATTTGCTCGGTTTGTCGTGTCATGCTCAGAGACGAATTCGGTATATAAAGAGGTAAAAGGCAAATCATCTGCAGTCGAAAATGGCCATAATGAAGCAACTAGTTCTTGTGTCCACTCTCCTCTTGGGCTTCTCCTACGCCTATGATTTCAGCGACGAGTTTTTCAGTAAGTTGTACTTTATTTACTTATTTAAGATATTTATAATAGCCAAGCATTAGCTGTATTATGAAACGGAAACGTGTCTTTATTTTTATTTCAAGAAAACAATATTTTTTTATTGATAGGTATACCTTCAAAGTTTAAATAAATTGCAATATAGGTATCGTGCTGTAATAACCCATTTGTAATAATATAAATATAAATTCTGTAAGGTGGTCTAAATTTGCGAGTTATACTGAGCAACTATGCTTTAAGCTTTTAATTAATTCATACTATACAGCTAAATTATTGCTTTTTAGTAATTCCGAATTCATTTATCATCGTAATCCTGCAAAAAAAATCACTATTATTAGTGATTTTTTTACAAATCAAAAGTACCTACAGATGGTGATTTGAAGTTATCATACATTTCTATAGTAAAATTACAAACTGTCACAGATATTTGCCCATATATATATATATAAATAAATTGGTTCAAGTAATCCATTAAAGTTTAAGAAAACATTTAAGTTTAAAATCTTCGCAGGATGAATATGTCGGTTAGCTACTTTTTACAGAAATTCGACAATATGACACGAAAATGTCACGCATTATAAAGTTTTCACTTACAATATTTTTTGCACGTATAGCAAAACCTTTTAATAATAATATCAAATACGTTATGATGTTATGATGGATTTAAAGATTTTAAGTTCGTGGCATTTATCAATTGGGATCTTATTTAATCCATAATTTATTATATCTGGAATGTTAAAAATTTGAAATATTAATAATTTTTTCTCTAGAACATGCATTTTGTCAAGGAAGCATAATTTACACCTGAAATTCACAAGATTACTAATATTAGAATGAATAATTTATTATCTATAAAATCAAAGAAAAAACATGAAACCGTAGGTATATAACAAATTTTCATATTAAGCAAATCTAAAAATATTAACAATTACATAAAACATTAATTGGTTTATTTCCAAACTTCACAATAAAAAAAAATCCCTTTAATCCACAACAATATTGTTCTATCCAAATAAAAAAACTAATGATATATTTAAAGCAGAAATAAAAAGCTTCACCTAAAGAAATCAGTACTTTTAAGTAAGGAATATAATATTAACCTTATTACTGGCGCACCAAAATCTTCATTGCTGTTAATGAGGCTGAAGCCATTTTCATGTAACCTTAACTTCTTACAATACTGCACATTCAACCAAAGAAACACGCACTGCTTGCTCTCCGCAAAATGTTGTTAATACATCTGGGCAGGCTGCATTAATACTGGATATTTCTGAGGTATATTCACGTGGAGAACTATATAAGGTGTTCATGCAACAAACAAAAAGTCGCACATCTAGCATAATTAAATCTAAATGTTTAAATCTCAGATCGAATAATTCATAATAGCTACAATTGTAAATGATTGTTCTCGATAAAATCCATAAGATTCCAAAGAAGATTGCTAAGTATTTTAGTTCATAGGTCACTGCTTATAAAGAAATTAAGCGACATTATTAGCCAATCAAGGAATTGACTTGGTTTCCATTAAAAGGTATGGTGGGGGAAAGTCGCGTGCAGTTCTGGAAGGATACGTTAGGAATTCAGCAGAATTGAGTTGGCAAAAAAGTTAACCAAGCCAAGAAAAACTGGAACATAGGTATTTCCATCTTGCTAAACATCTGAAAATAGAATTATGAAAGATATATCTCTTCATTAGCACGAATATTAATTTACACCCACAATCTAAATCAACTAGAATAAGCCAGGTAATCCAGTAGGAGCAAAAATTGGCATATACAGATATTACAATATCCTAAAGAGATTAAAATGATTCTATGTTAAAGAATACTTTAAGTGTAAAAAAACCTTATTTGAATAATATACTCTTCATCTTCATGTTACAACATCTACAATAGTTGAAAGTGAATGTCCAAAATTATAAAAAAAAAAATGTGATCAACTTTAACTATTTATGATATATAAAATCCCTTCTTTCGTTATATTTATTTCTCATATCAAAACAGCACCTTATTGCTGGTTATCTGTAACAAATGTTTGTAATTATACTATCAAATATGTATGTTCTTCAAAATTCTCTTGACTTTTCATAAATATATAGGTACACGTAGATTTTCTTGGTTTTTGAAGTCATATAATTAAACAACCATTAGAGTGAGTACAACGTTTCGGTTTAATAATAAAACCTTAATCATTTACATTTTAAAAATTAATAATGTAGAAACTAAAATTTTTTATGTATAAAAATATATAACATTTTATGTTTTATTGATAAAATCAGTTTGTTTTTTGTTTTCATTTGAAATGTGTTTATATAAAGATTGTTTTGTGAATTGTGTCAGTTGTATTAGTTATGGTAGGTTATGGTTAAATATGAAAAACGTTACTAAATGTTTACTAAAATTTCATTTATAGAATTAAGTTATAACGTTTAGTGAAAAATTGTGTGTCAGTTTTATCATTTACAGAATTATTATGTTTATAAATTTGGATTATTAAATTTGATTTTAACAATGTATCAATTCTAAACCAAGAACAAAACTATAAAGCGCGAACTATACTTGCATCTAAAGACGTAATTATTATTAGACCACAAAAGCTATTCTGACGTGTAAGGGCAGCAGTTTATTCTTACAAATAATGTTAAAAACGTCATTTACAGAATGTGGCGCTAATATACCTTCGTAATTCATTGTTAAATATGCTAAAGAAACAAAACACCATACGTTTGAGATAGCTTAAATTGAAAGCTTTTCTGACTCATTCATAATACTACATCTAATTGTAAGAGTACATTCTACTAATACTTTAGGTGTTATAACTAGTAACAATTTATTTTACTCTTGGAAAGTTTCCAATATCAGATAACACTTCTAATCAATTAAAAGACACACAATAAAACTTCAAATTTTAGATTAAATAAATTAGTGTTTACAACCTACACTTTAAGACATTTTAAGCACTACCATATAGATAGTGCTCAGAGAACCCATTAAAGATGCAGCGAAAGCGGAAGGGTGTACTTATCTTATCATAAAAGCGCTTACATAAAATACAGTGTAACCTCCATTTAATAAACTTTCGTGTAAAATTAACAAACGGGTGGTTCTAAAGATCTCCGTTAACTAGAATTCTAGTAATACATTCTTTTAATATAAAATGATACATGCATGATAGACAAATGATCATCACAGATTCATCATACATATGTATTTTTTGTTAGATTACAATTTTTCTTACAACTCGATGTCTTCAAGAACTAATTTTGTATGTGTTCATTATTAACTTATTGTAATTTTACCCTAAACACAATTTGGTCGACATACTGTATGCGCATGTACAGGAAAGCAAGAATAAGAAACATTTGAAAACATTTTTTGGAATAGGCAACAGTGTAAGGAACCCCTTAAAAACTAAAATGAAATTGTTTTCATAATAGACTTCTAAAAAATATCCGCAAACACAGTATTGACACATAAATCTTCAAAATGATGATTGATTTATTTATTTCTTTTATAGGGAAACGCAAAATTTTGTTGGAGTCTTACGTACTCCGCTTCGAATAATCTGTTTCCGTCGATTATACCAAGTGTTCACTAAATACAAGTTTGTATTAATATATGGATTAATTAATCTTATATAATATGATGGGCATTAATTAGTGCAAACTAAATGGAGATGTGCGTTAAGGAAGGTTACACTGTACTGAGACTCCTTTTAAAGATACTGAAAAAAATAAATAATAACCATAATGACAGCAAACTTTATAATTGATGATATAATTATATTAAGTCGTGTAACTCTGCAAAGAATATTAAATATTATATAATGTATTGCTGTGTACTAAACGTACCAACAAAAATGCCAAATGAAATTAAAATGAAAAATTAAATTAGCTAGCTCAAATGATAACAATTTTTATAAGGCGCAAAAGAACAGTTAAACTCAGGGTTACTATCAAGAAAAGTAAAATGTGGGTGAAAGGAATCTGACTTTCTTTTATACTCAAAAAAAAATTTTAAAAGGTTTAATCAAAAATAAAAGAAGAGTATTTTGAATGACATAAAAATTCAATAATTTTATTATTTTAAAAAAAAAAGAAAAAAAATTAATTACAAACTTTGCAGAAAAAAACCTTGGACAAAAAGGTCCTGGTCTAAATCAAAACTGCATTTGACTTTAAATTACAAAAGGACAATTCAAAATCCTTTTACAAAGCAACAGAAAACAAAAAGTTCAGGAAGATAATAATTTTTTTTTTCAATTCAATCCACGTGGTCTCAATATTAAAACAACTAAATTAAACGTGGAAAATTCAAGTAATTTATATAAATGAAAAATAAAAGCAAGCACAATGCTTTTATTCACCCAACCCGAGGTGATTAATAAATAATTACAAATCAGAAAAATTAACAATGAACAAAAAAATTAACTTTTTAAACTTAAAATATCTTCCTGCACGTAAAAATAATAACAGATCTTATATCTAAATTGTGTACACAAAAATACATTATCAATTATTATTAAATGAGTTCCGTGATGAACGAAATAAAATCAGAAACGCGAATTCAAAACTTGAAATCAATAATCACAAAATGTCAGCAATAAAATACAATTTTATATATCTACTTACACGTGTCTATCAGGGAACTGATCTACACGGTTAAGCAATCGTATAAGTATAAAAATCTCAGATGCGTGCGACGCAACGCACACAGATCTGTCCGCAAACGGACGAACTCGCAAAACAAAACAATATATATACAATACCAGTGAACGCAAAATGTACACCTGAGTGAAATTAATATAAACAACTGAACAATAAAATAAACAAATTAAACAATCCGAAACATTAACTAAATCTTTAATAAAAATAAAACAATTTGAAATTTCTCGCAACATAGACAAACGGAATGAACAAAAAAAACTGAATTTTCGAAAATTGGGGTGCCAGACCACAGCAGTATGTATATATTGTTGTCCCACGATAAATACAATATATATATATAACAAGAAAACAAATATTATTTAACCAATAATATATATTTATATTCCTGTACTTATGTAAAAACAGCAATATTAAATGCATCTGTGTATGAATAAGGAACAATTTAAAGTACATTCAGCAACATATAGCAATATAAACATTTATTGGCAATAAAATGGTATGACCTTTAAATTTCTTTCTAATAAATTTTTCTACCGTAGTTGTACATTTTTCCGGAAAAGATATGTAGTTCCAAACATTAAAAGAAATAAATAGTTTTCTTATTGTTACTTGTTAATATATGTATTTTTAAGGTAAGGGTGATAATACACTGCGATTTCAACGATTTAGTGTGCCTATTATCCTCGTAGGCCGTCCAATTCTATTACTTTTAGAAAGTACAGAATGTAGGAAGGTCCCTATTTGATAACATTGAACACACGTTCGTAATTATCTAATGGACTAGACGCTTTAACTCTGATAGGTAAACGCTCAATGGTTTGTCCCAATATACAGATAAGTGTGTATTTAAAAATGCCTTCGGTTTTATATCTTCTTTTACTGTGCACTCCGAAAGATTGTACAATCGACCATAAACAGTAGAATTTCTATTACAGGGATCTTCCGTACTTGCAATAATGGCATCTATGAATTCAACTTAGCTTGACGTAACTTCGAATATCTACTGTAAAGTAAACCAACTAACATTCTCAAAACGGTTTTAGTACTATACCGACATAACTACCTTGTGACTTCTATGTCCGTGCGATAAAAATGACACTCGTAGTGTGTGGTATTACTGACAACCGACTAAAGCTCTCAGACATTTTGCTCTGATCAAATAGTTGATTTTCCATTCACTTCTATCCAGATGAATGTAATCAAGTCGATTCTGAAACGATACCCTTGGAACAAATTGAATACCGCTTATAATCTTAATGTTTTTAAATGATTTGATTGATAAAACATCATCTGAGAAACTGATGATTGAAAGTATAATATTAATATTGGTATTCCTTGAGGCACTAAATGTGGAGTTTCATTGAATGTATTCAAACGCAATTGCGATGTGCTGTGACAAGGTTGAGGCACATAATCATCTAGGTACTTATCACAATCGAAGGGATCACTAATCAACTCTCATACTTAACGCAAATTTCAGTGTTGTCTTTAGTGGTCCTCTTCGTAGTGTAGCAGCCTTTGCGATGTCGGACGTTACAATAGAAGAGTATACGTTCCACAGTCTATATTTCGCATTTGCGAAACTGGTACATGACAGTCTCCGCTTTACTCACCTTTTTGAAATTGTATCTCAGAGAACAATGTCCGGTAAGTAGGCTAATAAGTAGTTCCGGTTTGTTGAGTCTAAATAGTTATTTGTTAATATTTTGCAAAGGGTTGATCAGTCTTTTAGCAACGAGTTGTCCGGCAGCTTATCTCCAGAAGGATATCGCTTTCTGATGCTGGTTTGAATGCTCAGCTTTGATCTGGGTTTCGGAAATACTCTTCGTCGATAGAGAAGACTGCTGGACTCTCATTTAACCAGTTGATCAACCATCGCGTTACCTTCAATGTGAGAATGCCCTGTCACCCACTTTGTTTATCAAAGGCAGCCGCACTACATTATTTAAACACTCCAGTACTAGCCTAGACTCAAAGTTACTTGCTTTTACAGCGTTCGGCCTAGCCTTATCACTACATACATAGACATTAGCTACATTCATCGCTTTCTTGAGAGCACAAGTATCTATGGTAAATACTTCCGCCTGACTGATGGTTGGGGTTTGCCCCAAAGTTATTGGGAGAAGGCAGTTCGGGCGAAAATTTCCCTCTAAGCCGCGTTCTTGTCGACTTGAAGTCAGTACTTTGAATGGTTGTCGAAAGTTTAGTTGAAGGCACAAGTTTATCTTATAAGCACTGAGGACCGCCATCCTCCTAATTTGCAGATTAAGGGGTGTGATAATAATATCATAATATATACATAACAGCTCCAAAGCTGCTGTTGGAAAAGATGCGATTTACCTCTTCGAGTCCCAAGCAAGCCAGTCTCTGCAAGTCGAGGCGTACCTGACCATGGTTCCTGCAATTAAAATTTTCATTTAAGTGCTATTATTATTTGGGTGCTGTAGCAATCGCACACGGACCAAAGAACATTGAATAACCTTTATCAGCATCAAGACCCACTTAAAATTATATGTCCGTTTTTTTTTACAATAAGCTTAAGTTGACTACTTAATACACCTAATTTTCTGAAAAAATAACTATCACTACTGACGAAAACATCCAGAATAAATGGAGATTGTAAATCCATCCTTCACGATGACGGTCCAGCACAGTTTACTTGGTCACAAGCTTTTCGATGCTGCGCATTAATTTTTTTTCTGTTGGATAAAAATTACTAATTTTTATAATTTGAAAATGTTAATAGTAATCTTGCAGATTGCGTGCTTGCAGCATTTATGAAAATCTGCAGTATAGTTTGCAGTTAACTTAATTCGCAATTATTCTATGTTCGTTTCGTTTGTTGCCAATGTGGGATTAACTAAAAAACCACCGGTTGGGATCTACAGTATATTCAAATATGTAGGAAATTTTCTAACCAACGGAAATTCAGTACAAGAATTCATCAACTTTTACTTTACTTCACAACACAGTATTGCAGAATATACAGGATACTGCGGTTAAACAAAACCCTATGATGGGTAATGGTGTGCGTAATGATACAGGAGGAAGTTTTTAATAGAAGTTGTTTGTCGTTTAAATATACGTGCAATCTAATACTCATCTCCAGTTATACTCCATATTTCAGACGTAAATTTTGATGTAATAAAATGTAACTTTATCAATTAAATTATTTTCAGTAAGATGTTTTGGACATACATTTATATAAATTTTTAGCTTAACTCAAGTAATCAGTTTCTCACATATATTTGGAATCACCTTAACAAAATTACAAACTATTAACTATAATTTTCTCTAAAAAGTTATGGAAGAAATGTTGAGGCTTCGCAAGTTATTGAAATTTGAACATGATATAAGAAACTAGTAAACTCCGGACCGTTCACTCAGGCAATTAAATAGTCGTTTGATGACGGATTATGTCCCAAAACAGCGGACCGGCTAAACCGCACCACCCTCCACTAACCCACATACACATCTATGGTTTGGGATCGCCGGTACAGCCTGTATAATCCTTTTTCTTAATTCCTGCCTCTCACTTGTAAAAAGACTTGACGCTTCGCGTCTCGCAGTCATTGACTTGATAACGCATTACGACCCACCTCAGAGGACCCGCTAAACCCCTCCCACTTGTAAAAAGACTCGCAGTCGTTGGTTAGATTTCCATTAGGACCCACCTCAGCAGACCCCCTATACCGCACCACTCTCCGCTAACTCCCGTCTACACCTGTGATTGGTTTGGAATAGTCGGTACACCCTGTATATTTATTTTTCTTAATTAAAAATTACACATGATGTATATATTGTAATAATTAAACGTGAAATTGTCACCCCCTATATTCATTTTTCTTAATTAGAAATTACACATACTGTATCATCATTATTTTCCGTTGTAACACTAAAACAATCAAAAAAACACAAAATTCTTACCTGCTTTAGATATCCGTCAACTATCGATAATTTCCATATTTGGTAACCGACGTCTTCCGAATAATGGTTATTATATTAGTTATAATCTTAATTAATAATGTTTGACCATTTCTTCAATCCCCTTTGTGCTTATTTCATACCAAATTCTTCGTCGTTCAAGGTTTCGAGGTTTTGATGTTCGGTGCACGATTACCTGCGGATCACTGGCAATATTACATAATCCGACCCTTCTCGCCAGCGCGCGGGGATCGGCTTTGGGCGTTGTCGATCCGTTACCGAAAATCGTGAAAAATCGAAATTTCGGAAAAGGTTTACGCGTTTTTCCCGCTTTTAACGATGAACGGGGATAGTTCTAGTACCAGACGATCGACCGTCTACGCCTCCTAAAAATACTTCGGCGCCTATTCGCGGTCAACGATCGGATCCTTATAACACAACATACCGGCTAGATGCCTTTCAGTGTGATATAAGAAAAAAGAAGTTATAACCGATACCGATTTGTCTATCACAATAGATTTTAAATAGTAATTAAGATAATGCATCACAGAATACTAATTTCAATCTAACTACATACAATTAATAAAAGTATCTGCGCTATGCATAAATATAATAAAAATACCTCACATTTTCATTACGTTGCACACCGTTATTGCATCTCTCCAGGCAAGTCGCCTACAAAGTATCTATAATTTAAAAAAAAGGCTCTTTCTTTGCTTGAGACCTGCTGAAATGCAGTCATATCTGCTACAACAGCGAAACACTCTTGCCTTGAACGTGAATAGATGATGTGTATGCCAGCATGATCGTTAATAAGATACGCATTGGGACAGCCGTTCGAAAAGGTCGAAGAAATGCTTAGTCTTGTTCGACTATCGAATGCAACAACATGACTAGAACTTTACCTGTGGTACTTGTGGTGCTATTTTACGGGTAACACAACGGTCTGCGACACATTTCTCTTAGTTTCATCTGTTTTTTGTTATCAACACGCCAACACCAATTCATTGATATGGTATTAATGTGCGATGAAGCGAAAGTGAATGTTGAGGCAGCTCGTTGGTTGTACTGCTACCAAAAGTATTAACTTCAGCCAGGTTCTGCATTAACCGAACCTGGCTTCCTCAATGCGTTGCTCACTACATACGAGTCATTGTTTATCAGATAGTGCATAATTATCATCTGTGGGCCGATGAAAATCCACAAGACATTAACGGCTCTATCTTCCAGCGAAGATCCAGTCTCAATATTTGACCCGGTATTATAAATGATACTTTAGTAGGACCATATGTTTTGCCTTCTAGATTAATTGGGAATTATTATATTTATTTCCTAAACAACGATTTGGATAATTTACGATCATTTACCGCTTGCCTGGAAGAATAATGTATGGTTCGTGCACGATGGTGCACCATCTCATACCGGGTCGTTGTAACATATTGGCTAAATCAAAGCTTTCATGATAGATTATGGACCAGTTACATGACAATCGCGATTGCCAGGTCCAAATCCATCTATTTTTTTTTCTGTGAGCTTCAATGAAGAAACTAGTGCAGTATATAATCTTCCAAATTTAATAGAATGCATAATGCAGCGAACACGATTTGTAAGAACAGTGAGCTACTATTGCGCGTGCAAGGTAATCTACTTCGTCATGCACATGCATGTATTAACAGCAATGGTGAAGATTTCGAACATTTGTTATAAGTTAGTATAGTTGCTATTGAACGCCCTGTTTAGTTTCTGAATTAATACTTAAAATAAAATTTGCCCACTAATTGTAAAATTCACTTATAAGAAAACTCCAAAGTTACATACATTACTTTATGTCCTCTTCTTTGAAGGGCACAGAGACTCGAAAATATCGTTGCACTCTCTCTGCTTACTAGCTTCGTCGTTTTAGGTCATCGATATCCTCAAGTAAACAAAGAAAATGTATCGTACACATGATGCGGTATATCTGCGTATGCTTACGTATCGTAAACAGAAACGGACTTACCTCAACACATTCCCGCAGTTCTCAACAGTTTCGACTTATTAATAATATCACCCTTACACTTTTTGTTCATAATTATACCCACAATTGCTTTTGTCTTTATAGTTTTAATATTTTTGTTTCCGCGTGTATTTTAAAATCAGCCTATATACCTACCTAAAGTTATACATTTTGAATAAATAACATTTTAATGCATTTATGTGATTTATTAAAAACTAAAGTAAACTGTGTGTACTATTTTTTATATTTTTTGGGAACAGTATAAAGTTCCTGAATTATGTATAATATTTCTGGTAACAAATAAACTGATAATTACGACCAGTTGTAACTAATGTTTCCCACTCAAGTATGCCAAAAAAATTCGATTGTATTATTTCCGCTAGTAAAATTATAAACCCTGTATGTTTTCTATTTAGACTACAGACCATGTGTTTAGTGTAAACACGTTCATTTATTTACTATTGGATTCAAAATGCTTTGTCTACAAATATCAGCTTAAAATTTGCAAAAGGGTTTCACTATTAACAAATGCTACGGGTTCAAGCCTAAATTTTCCAGAATCGCAGTAATGAATAGCAAGGATATTTAGCTTATTGTTAGTTAAGCTTATCAAGCCAAACTGCTTAGGCTTCATTAAAAACCCTAAAGTACCAAGTATCATAAACTTTGTACCTGTTATCCTCTGGGGGTTCGACAATCAGCATAGACCTTCGATTTTATGGATTTAAATATAACTTTCGTAACATCTGAACATCAATATACTTACACCCTAATTTTGTTTTAGATGAACTCCTAGTAAGTGAATATGAAGACATTGCGTCAGGTGATTCCAATCCTTTGCACCCCAGGGTTCGTAGAGATGATGAAAACTCAAGATGTCATCACCACCATAGACACAAATTTTGTTGCGGCAACGACTTAATGCATGACTTGCACGAGAAATATCGGGATATTAAGAGAGAATGCTACAAAGAAGTAACCGGTAAAGAACACGGTGGTGGTCCACCATTTACATGCGAAGACTTGGAACAGCGCAAGAAAGATATGTTCGTAAGTACAATAATAAACGTTATTGTATTGTACAATACAAGATTTGAATTAACTTTTAATATCGTGTAATTATTTTAGTGTGTCACGGAATGTGCTGCCAAGAAGAAGGGAGTGGTAAGTTTTAACGCATTTTCATTTGAACCTAACAAGTTGCATTGTGTTTTGTTTTTAGGTTGATGACAAGGGTGCTATTATCGAAAACGAAGTAATGAAACACATGAAAACTGCAGTCGCGTCACTGGATTGGTTTGAACCTAAAATGGAAGAGACGGTTAAGAAGTGTATGGAAGAAGCAAATGCGGTGGCAGAAAAGCACAAGGATGCGGACGGTTGCAATCCAGCTCATCTTAAATTGTCTTACTGCGTATTCAAAGAAATTCAAATGGCTTGTCCTGAAGACCAAATTAAAGACAAAGCTAAATGTGATGCTATGATTGAATCTTTTAAGAAACACGAACACCCACCAATACATTAGTATAATACAGTAGAACCTTAAGTTCTAAGTATTCTTAAAATACTAACAATATTCAATAGATTAAACGTAAATTTTGTAGAATAATACTGAAATATAGTATAAATATACACATAATTAAAATGTTGTTTGTTTGACTTCTTTAAATACTGACAAATTAAATTAAAATTAATTTAGAACCTATAACCCTAAATTATCAAGCAGAGTGGTAATAAAGTGAATTATAAATTATAACAATGCTGGAAATTAAGATAAATGATAAGCATCCGCATATATAATACATCAGTTTTACTTTTTACCGTCAGAACAAGGATATACACAAGGATACATTTTATAGGATCATTATACTACATTTGCTACTAATTACCTTTGGTAAAGACTGGAAGAAGAAATGCTGTGATATGAACAGAATGCAGTTTTTCCTGATTGTTCTTGCTTTTAACAGTTATACTTTTAAAATACAAGCATTTAATATCTCCAAAGCAATTAACCTTATTAAGAAGATGTTTTGGGTAAAAGTCAAAGTTGTCATATGTAAGGAAGCGCATGTTATAGCATTGTAATAGCGATTCTAACAAAGTGAGACCAGATCCTGCTCTTTTAAAGCGGAACTATTATTCAATAAATTCTGGAAAATGCTTTTCCCACGGTCATGCAAAGTCACACGTGGCCTGTGTGGGCTTCTAAACTATGGCTGCCCATTAAAAACTCTCCTATTGTTCTTCTGTTGCATTTCATGGTACCACCTATAAAGATATCTCCATCATGAAAGCAATTCAGTATTCTATACCGACCGTTGGTCCTCTGTCTGCCCTATCCTGTCTTCTATCTCTTTGGTCTCCGTGATCTGCTTTATTATATCGTGTATTGCCTGTCAGACGACGACATTTGCCGCTGTTATCTCAAACTCTATAGTTCTCGTTGTATCCTCTCTCAGGCCTCTCCATCAGTGGCATTAAAAGATCGTGTGCTCAACAGTATTCACCTCGCCGCAGTATGTACAAGCGTCAGTGTCATCTTTGCCTATTTTCTTGCTGTAGGTCCTAAACACTCTGTGACCGATGAGTATCTCGGTAAGCTGATACCCTACTTCCCCGTGTTTACATTTCATCCACTTTGTAATGTGCGTTTAGTTGTTTAGTTCATTGCCCTTTAAGTTTGTTTGTGCACCACTTCTGTCACTTATTGGTAGTGGTAAGTTTAGCTTCTTTACACGCGCCAGGTTTTCTCTCCATACGGGTATATTGCCTTTCCTGGAGTAACAGGTCTATAGGTGGGATAACTGTGATAGTCTGCAGCGTTATGGTGGAGACTGTTCTCTAAGGTTCCGCTATTTTGAGTATCATTTTTCGCTGAGTTCCCTCCACGAGGGCGTAATTCCTTTTTACAACAATTGCTGTTTCCCATATTGGTACTCCATAATGAATGATGAAAAATGAACTGACATTACTTTAACAGTTCAAACTAGACAATAATCTTACCAGAATTTTGTCTCATCTATATCACAAAGAAAAATTATAACGCATCTAATATGCATTTACAATAAATGGGTTATTAACTAACTTTAAAAATATGGTGAACATAATCATAGTGTTCAATTAAATTACCGCTTACTACACAAGCATAACATAAGAAGAGTATTTATGAAAAAAATATGAAAAATGCAAACGTTGATTACGGTCTAGCGCATTGCCACAATTGGGAATCCCTACTAACAAATTTGTTGTATAATTATCGTATCATACATAAAAAGTGATCCACTTATTAATACCATATTGGCACAGAACCTTCATCGACCAAACTATTTGTGGCTAATTTACGGTTATACTTACTACACAGTGGTAACAGAAGAATGCTAATTTTTCCAACCAAAATTAGCAGCTCTTTATGATTCAGCTTTAACAGTTAACAATATGTGATAATTTTACAAAATTATTTCCTCATACCAGCGCATATTTAATTTAGTCCATAACAAATTAACGTCTCACATGCTTTTACAATAAAAAAGATTATTAATTAACTTTAAAAATATGGTTATCATAATAGATTCATTATTTTATACCGACATACTTTTCAATTTGATTATTTCGTATGTTAGCTTCTTGGAACGGAAAGAATATTCATAACAAATATGATAACACTGATTACTGTCTATCATATTGGCGTAATTCGGAATTCCCTAATTAAAATTAATTGTATAATTATCTTGTTGTTCATGAACAAATGGTGGCAATTATTAATACGTCTTGCTTGACCTATTAATCTCGGATCGGCATAGGACTGTCACTTTGTTGCTTGTTTACATCTGTGCTTGGAATTTTGAAGTAGTGTATGTTGATTCGTATATTATAAGTGTATGCCTACTTTTCTACCTACCCCATTTACTAATTGACATTTGAAGATAACATTATAACTTTTCCGAATTGTAGTTTTATTTGTGCAGCCTCTGTATCTGTACAAAAAGAAGCCAAGTGCCTTCTCCATACAGATTGTAATGCGTTTGTTGTAGTGTGTTTGTATCGAAAATGAATCAAAATAAATAAATTTATCTCCATTTTTTTATGTGTAGATGTTACTTGTAAGACATAGTTCCTGAGAAGAATCCCTACATAACTTATGTCCCAAAAGTTCTGGCATAGAAATCAATAACTTCAAATTAACTAATATTATAAGTTGGCTTTGGTTACATTGTTTCCTGTAAGTTGACAGTTACTTTGAAGTTACCGCTTTATTGTGTATAAATTAGACCTCCAAAAAAATATTTACGGCTTGGTTGGGCCCAATGTTGAATACACCGAATCTTAGAGATTCAAAATATTTTACCTAGAACGATGTATCGCACAATAGTGGAATGCGAATAGTAAACACCACGTCTAAAGCTCCCAAGAAAGACCCCTAGTTTTACCGCACAGAGGGTAGAGAGGCTGTTGAGAAGTGCAAAAACCAATTTGAGAAGTCAGTGAAGAGATAAAGCAGTTCGAAGAGTACGTTATTACTTGAATTGGAAACAAATGGTCTAAAACACAAAAGAAAACACAAGTGCTCTAAGTAAACCCAAGCCCAACTGTTACGTATACTATGATGGTGCTGTCGATGCTAAAAAAAGGTAATAGATGATCTTTCTGATTTACGTCCCATTAGTTTATTGCCAACGCTGAGTAAAGTACTTGAACAAATATTGCATGACTTGTACACCACTTAAGTGCCTTTAACATATTGCATGTCAATCTGGTTTTAGGCCTCATCACAGTTACGTTGCTACCCTGTTAAAAGTAACTGATGACATTATCGAGGCTCGTGATAGGGGTAGTTAACCGCTTTGATTTTGCTGGATTTGAGCAAAGCTTTCGATACTATTAACCTAAGATATTATTATCCGTTCTACGTTATATAGGCTTCAGGAACGACGCCGTGGAAATGTTGGAATCGCATTTGGTGGTAGGGACGATCTCAATGCGTACTGCTGTGTACTGAATGTACCAACAAAAATGTAAAATGAAATTTAAAAATAAAAAATTAAATTAGCTAGCTCAAATGATAACAATTTTTATAAGGCGCAAAAGAACAATTAGACTCAGGGTTACTATCATGAAAAGTAAAATGTGGGTGAAAGAAATGTGACTTTCTTTTATACTCCAAAAATGTAAAAGGTTAAATCAAAAATAAAAGAACAGTATTTTGAATGACATAAAAATTCAATAATTTTATTATTTAAAAAAAAAAGAAGAAAAAATTAATTACAAACTTTGCAGAAAAAAAAACCTTGGACAAAAAGGTCCTGGTCTAAATCAAAACTGCATTTGACTTTAAATTACAAAAGGACAATTCAAAATCCTTTTACAAAGCAACAGAAAGTTCAGGAAGATAATAATTATTTTTTTTCATTCAATCCACGTGGTCTCAATATTAAAACAACTAAATTAAACGTGAAAAATTCAAGTAATTTATATAAATGAAAAATAAAAGCAAGCACAATGCTTTTATTCACCCAACCCGAGGTGATTAATAAATAATTACAAATCAGAAAAGTTAACAACGAACAAAAAAAATAACTCTTTAAACTTAAAATATCTTCCTGCACGTAAAATAATAACAGATCTTATATCTAAATTGTGTACACAAAAATACAATATCAATTATTATTAAATGAGTTCCGTGATGAACGAAATAAAATCAGAAACGTGAATTCAAAACTTGAAATCAATAACCACCAAATGTCAGCAACGAAATACAACTTTATATATCTACTTACTTTCGTATCGATCAAGGAACTGAACTCACAAGGTTAAACAATCGTATAAGTATAAAAATCTCAGATGCGTGCGATGCAACGCACACAGGTCTGTCCGCAAACGGACGAACTCGCAAAACAAAACAATATACATATATACAGTACCAGTGAACGCAAAATGTACACCTGATTGAAATTAATATAAGCAACTGAACAATAAAATAAACAAATTAAACAATCCAAAACATTAACTAAATCTTATAATAGAAATAAAACAATTTGAAATTTCTCGCAGCATTGACAAAAGCTTTACGGAATGAACAAAAAAAAACTTAATTTACACAAACCGGGGTGCGAGACTACAGCAGTACGTATCCCGAATAATGCTTCTATAGGTGCTTCAGCCAGTTTGAGTCTTTAGAGGGGTGTACCACAGGAATCCATTCTCGGCCCAATTTTATTTTGCACATATACGAGTCAACTACCTACTCGCGTTTCTTGCTTTAATGTCCAGATGTACGCCGACGACACTCAGATTTATAAGAGTTTTTATGCCGGAGATATTTATGGGGCTGTAGATCTTCTTAATCATGACATAAAATGGATTTCTGACTTTGCATCGGAGCATATGCTTAAAATTAATCCTGCTAAATCTGTGGCCTTACATTAAAGATAGATGACTCTAGCTTGTTGCTGTTGTTCTGCTAGGAACTTGGGAATGGTTATGGATAAAAGCTTTCGTTTTAAAACGCACATCTCTGGTGTTCTTCGCATCGCGTACAGAAGACTAAAAATGCTGTATTCGCTCAGAGGGCTTTTGGGTGTTCGGGCAAACACCGTCATTTATGAGGCCTTCGTACTTTCTCCTTTTCACTTTGGTTCGCAGGTATATGGCCCTTGCTTGGATACTGCTGACAGGGATAGGGTGCGGATGCTACAGAATGCTTCCATGAGATTCATTTTTGGTATAAGAAAGTATGACAGAATTACACATAAACTCGTAGAACTAAAATGACTGACCATGCAAAACCGTCGAAAAGTGCAAGTTCTCAAGCTTTATCATAAATTGATTCTACAAAAAAAAAACACCGCCATACCTACTCGAAAAGATACGGTTTCGTACAGACGTACATAATGTTAATATTAGGAACAGAGGTCTCATTACGCCACCACCGCACAGGACTACGATTTATGAAAGATCCTTTTCTTTTAACGTGGATGCTTTGTACAATTCAACGCCGGCCAATCTCGAAACATTAGATATGCGACCATTCCAACGTGCGCTTTTGCGATACATGTATCAAAGACAATAATTTATTGCTGTGTTTACCTCTCTCTCTTTTGTTTTGTTATTATTATTATTGTTATTATTATTATTATTCGTTGCACCTTTTTCTTTTTTCTTTAATTTACCTTCTTTTACATCGCAGAATCTTTAGCGTAGTTCGGGCATTTATCTTTGTACTTTGACTCTTCTGTACTTGTATCATTTTTTTTTACTTACATTTTAAGGATACAGATTAAAAGCAGGGGGTAGCAATATGTTACCTATCTGAACTGCTCCTTAATGTTTAGCACGAGTTTATAATATTTCGTTTGTTTATTTGTTATATTTCCTTTCCTATTTTTGTTTTCTAATGTGCTAAATAAAGACATATTATTATTATTATTATTATTAACTAGGGCTATTTTACTTTACCTGAATAACGCTGAAGTGAAAACTAACGATGGGTTTTATGTGGACGATACAGTGTAAAAATAAAACATAAAACGAATTTTGCTAATATAAAACTATTTCAATGCGAAGGATATACACTAACGTCCCGACTTTTGTAAGAAGAGTAGAGGCGAAGCTTTGTGCTGATAACAATATCATGCTTTGCTCAGATTTGGTATCTAAAACTGGTATCGAAAGCATCTCATAAGTACCTTTTGTTCCTAAAAACGATTCCCCTCTAAACTTTTCTCACACTCTCCTGTTTGGGCTTTACAGTGGCGAACACTTTATAATGAAGGGTAAGAAGCAAAAATGCAAAACAATTAAGACCAGGAATTTACAAGAAACTGATTTGGTGTCCGTCCAGCGCCTGAGGAGAAACATTCGCAGATATTGCCGGCCGATTGAGAAGAATCGGCAACTTAACTTACAATTGATTGAATAGTGTTGTTTTTCTATTGAGCTTGTTTCTTGACATACTACGTGGGTGCAGTTCTCTATCACCGATGTTGTACCATAAATCACAGGTAGCAGTCTTGAAGCAAGCGGTTATTTGTATGGATCATGTGCCTTGTACTTGAAACTAGTCACTCTTCAGAAGCAATAGTTACGCACTTGTTTAAACAAACATACAGATAAAAAAAACTATCTAATGTTTCTCAAAACTTCAACCGCAACAGCCCTGTGGGTTTTTACGGATTATGATACATATATCTATGCGTATATCATATGATATACTACATCGCATTATTTATAACACAAAGAAGTCATGCTACACGTAAACATGCAATTTACCAAGAAATCGTAAAGGAAAGAAACAAACACGCGTCCTTATCATTGATGTATTCGCAACTGCTGGGAATCTCCACCTCGTTTGGTTTGTTATTGGTATATACGTGCGCATACTTAAACAGTTTTTTTTCAGTAAGAATCCATAGTATAAAAGCAGCGCAGATTTTAAATGCATCAGTATTATCTTCAACATGAAGCTGACAATCGTTGTTTTCCTTTTCGCCCTTGGCTTGATTAGTGCCTATGATTTCGAAGATGAGGCGTACAGTAAGTATATTATTACATGTTAATAAAGAAGCTTGTCGACTAATAACACATTCGCATAACCTTGAACTTGGAATACGGTTATTAACCTATAAGCTGTTGCCTTAGGTACCTACGTCTTTGTGACGATTAGTAAGATGCCATAACCAAAATTTTATTTAACCTGGATATTGTGGTTACATCATTTGTCAAAGTTGATGAAAGTAACTACTTACTCTAAAAAAATACATCGCATTTTTAAGTTTCAACTTTGTGAGTGTATACAAAAGTAAAAGTGTATAGATTAACTTTAGCAATCAATTCTGGATATACACATCTGTAAGTGCGATAAGACTTGTTCTTTCCTTATAAGTATTATAGAAACATCTACATCCAATTCACATACTGACATACATAAACCTTTACTTTGAAGACCTTGAATTGTAAAGAATGAAGGAGGTATACTCATTAAACAATTGTATGCCTTAAATACACCGTGTATGATTCAATATTTTCTTTTTGTAAGTAGTTCATTTAATTGCTCGTACTTAAACTTTATTTAGCTTAACAGATGTTGATTGCTAAAACGCTATCATATAGACATTAATTGTAAGAAAGTAGATTAGAGGAAGGTTATTGCGAACAATTTAGTATTTTTTTTAAATACTTTTTAATTTCTTTAATTAGATCTTTGTTCATTATTAATTACTTCTTCTAAGTTAGTCGCCAAATTTGACTTATAAGAAGCGTTTGGTTTTAACCAGCTGTTCCTTAGATTATAATAGTTTAACAGTTCTTCAATACCAAACAAACGTGGGTGTGATACAATGAAACAAATCTTTAATAAAAACGATTGAATAACTTACAGTTTGAGAACTCAATAGCAACTGTCAGAGTTAAAACAAATTCTGAAACTAATCCAGAAGCATATTAGTATTACTTGAATGATATTAACTTTATCAAATAATATTAGTATTATAAATTTAATTTCGGAAGTTCTTATGGTTACTAGGAGTATATGTTCTTTTTTTTCGATGCACGTTCATAATTATCTTCTGCTAACAACATTTACATTCGCTAAATCACATGACATACTCTCGATACAATACATTTATCAGCGAACATTCCCAAAACATGCATGCTATTCGTTATTTATTGTTAGTATATATTCATAAATACTTTTACGCTGATTAAGATGTTATCGGTGCTACCATTTAACCGAGTTTCTATAAATATAAGCAGGAATACATCTTAACGAAGCATAGCGACAGGCGTATAAGTATTTGCGATTAAATTGAACGTATGCAAAGGTTAAAATTCTTATAGTATTTCATGTGCCTTCAACAGGTAAATAGGCAAACAATAGCAAATAATAGTAATATCTATTTTTTTTTCAAGTAAATTTACAAATTGCAAATTTTTAAATTGAACGTATACAAAGGTTAAAATTCTTATAGTATTTCATATGCCTTCAACAGGTAAATAGGCAAACAATAGCAAATAATAGTAATATCTATTTTTTTTTTCAAGTAAATTTACAAATTGCAAATTTTTAAATTGAACGTATGCAAAGGTTAAAATTCTTATAGTATTTCATATGCCTTCAACAGGTAAATAGGCAAACAATAGCAAATAATAGTAATATCTATTTTTTTTTTCAAGTAAATTTACAAATTGCAAATTTTTAAATTGAACGTATGCAAAGGTTAAAATTCTTATAGTATTTCATATGCCTTCAACAGGTAAATAGGCAAACAATAGCAAATAATAGTAATATCTATTATTTTTTTTTAAGTAAATTTACAAATTGCAAATTTTTAAATTGAACGTATGCAAAGGTTAAAATTCTTATAGTATTTCATATGCCTTCAACAGGTAAATAGGCAAACAATAGCAAATAATAGTAATATCTATTTTTTTTTTCAAGTAAATTTACAAATTGCAAATTTTTAAATTGAACGTATGCAAAGGTTAAAATTCTTATAGTATTTCATATGCCTTCAACAGGTAAATAGGCAAACAATAGCAAATAATAGTAATATCTATTTTATTTCAAGTAAATTTAGAAAGATATCTATGATTTTAAAAATAGAATAAACGCAAATTATTTGAAAAGCTGAAGGAAAAGTAACTCCATATATAAACCTCTAGCTTTATATTTCTTTATTATTCTTATTTACAAGATAGGAATTATAACTGAGGGCGCAATAAAAAAATTAAATCTAGCAAAGGTTAAGAAGAAAAAAGAAAATCTGTAAAATAAAACTATGCCATTTCTTAGATTTAAAGGAATGTAAAAGCAGTTCTCTTAAAATATCTACTTTCCAATAATTTAAATGTTTTTGGATTATCATTGTAGAAAACACCACAGGAAAAAGATTGTTTAAGCAAGGAGGACTACTAGACACTTACGAGTGAGCTAAAACAAACAATATCGTTGCTGTCAAAACAGTTTCAAAACTTTTCAAACGTAGATTCCACTGTCTGCTCTAGAATACAAAATAAAAATAAAGAAGGGTACAACATACAACAACATACAACGTCACGTGCATCACGCCTGACAATTTTTTTATATTACATTTTGAAAATATGTTATTCCAATTTGAGTACAGTTCAATCTGTGCAATGAAACTTTTCAGTGGCTCAATTTTCGAACAAAGTGCTATACACAATAAAGAAATTCTGTAATAATGCTGTAAGAATTAAATAAATGCTTTTCTGCTTTAAGTGTAATTTTTAATATGAGGAAATTATAGTTAAAGCAGAAAAGCGTTTATTTAATGATTCACACTGTAAGAAAAATTGCACTTTTGCAATGCTCTAAGAATCCTGTTTTATTTTACACGATTACTACTGTAAAGAAGTTTTTGCAAGAAAATTACTGCAGCTTTATAATTTCTCAGTAAATAATCAAACAATAAATGTAAAAGTCAAAAATATTGATGTCAATTTCTGTCAGCTTTTAAATAAACGTGGATATTAAATTTAGAGCAATCATACTGTACTGTTGTAAATATTGAACTCTAAATTTACAGTTATACTGAAATGTTCTCTTTCATCTGTAGAATTACAGTAGAATCCCTGGCGTACAATTACCATGAATGTTATTGCAATATTTTTTTACTGTGTACATTTAAATAATAATGAACCACTCTTCTTTTATATTCTAATAACAACGGTAACACTCTAACTGACTTGTGCCCTAGACGTATTGTCACAAATCAAATATATGTATATAAAATATTATAAAAACTATTTAAAATTAATCAAACTGGAAAGAATTCTTGACTCTCAAGATATCTCAATCGTTTTCTAGAATAATATAACAGTCTGGAAAAACCCAATTCTTCAAGAAGCAAACAGATGAATTGGATGGGTATACCAAAAAATTAAAAATAAAATTGTTGTGAAGGTTATACTACGAAAGTTCACCAAAACTGAAAAAATAAAACAACGTAACTATTCGTATGTCTCGGCGGCTAACAACCGTACAGACGTAAGATATGTATGTCATCATTCTATAACTGCAGGTGAATTACATTCTACTGGCGAAAATACCGCCTCCATGCGCACGACATGTCACGAGTTTGAACTACTACAAAACTGCAACGCATACTGAATTTTTACATTTCTCTTTCGGGTGTGTCTCACTCCATTGCTCACGCCCTCTTGCTATCGCGCGTCCGCCACTACAAAAAAAAAAACATTGGGAACCTGTTTGGTTCTTCTCATCTCATATTATTTTGAATATTACAAGCAACTGCCATAAATTATATCTGAAATTATATACAATAAATCTAATCAAAATTGCAATTTTAAAACAGGCATAGAGAATTTTATCGATTTTTACATCATTATTTTTGTTTACAATAAGAATTAATTAAAAAAAATAAAAAGACTATTTACGATTTTGTTATTTTAAGGTTGCTATATTCAATATTTTAATCATCTTCATTATTTTACCCTTCTTTATTTTTGCAAATTTAATGCAATTAAATGCAAAAAAAACTGCTAAAGATTGCTATTCCCTGCCAGTGTTATTTAGTCTTATACAAATACCATTTCAAAAATTTGTAACTACTTTATTTTTTCAATTAAGTTATATGTTTCGATATGTTACATGACGTTCGATTACTATTACCTTTTTAGATATGTAACTTACATAACTTTTTAATTTTCTCACATGTTTTAGTTAACCATACCTCAATAAAAACATCGTCTAAAAGAAGTTTCTCTGTACTTCTACTAATTATATTCTTTTCTTTCTCCATAGCTAAGCTGTTAATCGAACAATTTTCATCTCAACCTCCACGGGCCCGTAGGGATACATCAACGTCATGTGTAGACCAGAATAGCTGTTGCACTGACGACGCCATTCAAAATTACCACGGAAGCGACAAGGATGTATCAGCGCAGTGTTACCGAGAATTAAATTTCAATCGAGCAAGTATCCGTGGACCTTTAACAGATGAACAGAAAAAACAAATCAAAGTAAGTTATTTTAAATACTACTCCAATGGCTCTCTACTAATCTATGCGCCTTGTTTTGTTTTTGCAGTGCGTTGTTGAATGCATTGGCAAGAAGAAAGGATATGTAAGTAGTAAAAAAAAAAACGATTCTCAATTAAACGCCATACACTTAAAAACATTCTTTATAGCTTAACTCCAATGGTGAACTCGTCAAAGATACGCTCTTAAACCAAATAAAGGACGGATTCAAAACAGTATCTTGGCTATCACCTAAACTAGATACCATGTTTGAAAAATGTTTAGAAAGCGCAAATGCTGCACCTAAGGTAGAGAAACAATGCAACGACATCGGCTTGACAATTGGTCATTGCATATGGAAGGAAATCCAATTGAGCTGTCCGCTTGAGCAGCAGGCTGATAAAGATAAATGCGCAACATTGAAGGATTATCTGCGACAGAATAAACGCTTCCCACCGCCACCACCAGTTAAATGTTAGTTCTTTTCTCGAAATATTACAAAAGCACTCATATATGTATGTATATATATAAAAAATTATAGATTACACTTAATTTTAATACAATACTAGTTTTATTTTTTATTGACCTAGTATTTTCGGAATATAGTTTCTCGTCATTTCTCTAGTGTGGATTAAAAAATATATGAAGTAAATATAAAATATACAAAAAAATGCCTTTATGATAGAAAGTCAAGCCTCCATTCTTGGGACAGCACCCATACTTAAGACGTTTTGTGAAGTTCTATTTCGAAGGTTTCTGCTTTGTATGTTGCCAATCAGACAATTAGTTGCTCTTTCAAATTATGTGGGAATAAATGCGTTGCTTCTGTGTTATTGGTAGGTTAACGGTTTTTGAAATTTGTATAAATTACACCAAATAAACAGCGTGCGCAGAATACGATTTAACAGGTACGCATCCTAAAGAGACAATACTGAAAGTGTTCAAAATAAGAAAACAAAGAAAGGTATTTAAAGAAGAGTTGAATTTGTAAAGTATGTTCAGGTGAAATCTGAGGCTAAGATCAGTAAGAAAACGAAAGAAACCGCTGACAATTTTGATGATAGTGACTTCAAATAAAATGTGTTTTTCATATTTTCAATAATTCAATATTTTAATGGACGAAGGCTTATGTCCTATTACCAACTTGCAACCAAAAACAATTTTCTTCATTTTTTTCAACATTCAGCTTTTGTTCCGCCCGTGTCTTCATTTAATTTTATTCAAGAGGCTAGAAACGTCTAAATATCAACGATATTCCAAATATCCCAATAAAACCCGAAGACAATCGATAAAAACTGTACCAACCCATTTAAAATAAAAATGTTGACATAATGCATATAGGAAATAGGTACTATATTGCAGAAAAAAATTTGACGCCTAGAATATTACTCTAATCTTACAAGTCCACTTGCAGCTCATAGGTAAGGATATTTACATCAAGCTACAGAAACAAAGCTGTGATGCCCCTAACAGTATGTAACTAGACATGAGCGCACCATTAACACTCGCGAATTGAAATTTCCTAGTGTTAAAACTTAACAAGAATTCGTTGTGAAATCAACACTATACGGCACTATATACTACAAGCGATACAATAACCTTCTGTGATACGGCGCTGCTGAAAGCAAAAGGAGTCAATGAATACCACTGATTCTTTTGCCTTCCATTTCTAGTACCTATTGGTATTTTCCACCACTGCTACCCTTGTTCGTCTAACAACAAGAGGACGAAACGATCAAGGCAATCTCACAAGAGTTCGGGAAAAGGATATTTCATAATTTTTAAATTTATATCAACATTTTAAAAAAAATTACCTGTAGATTTTCGCTAATTCCTGGCATTTTTGCAAATTATTTTCATTCAACTATTCTGCTAGGCTTTGTTGTCGATATGTCACATTAGTTGATATGTTATCAGCGCTGCATTAACGAGAGGAAACGGCAACAATTGAAATCATGGAATACAATACACGTTTTCTGATTTATTTCTGAAGCTTACAAAACACGGAGGTTTATTGGCTACTAGCATTATTGAACCTTCTGAATTCGATTATCGAAATTGCAATTTGATCTTGCGATGTATACAACACCTTTAAGTACAAAAATATAGGCTGAAAGAGATTATAACCGCTTACAATTTTTATTGTATATGGCTGAAAATTTTAAAACCCATATAAAGCAAAGTTTATTGCATATTTAGTGTATGTTCCCGCCTTGTAATTGCAATTTCCCGGTCTTTTATGCACCCTAAAATTTAATCTACATACGTTATTAATAGGCCGCGGACTGACAGTTGCCTTCACCGTGTAATAGATGCACAAACAGCGCACACTGGATTTTTGATTATAAATAGGCTCTATTTTCCATTAAAAAACAATTCAACATCACTTTTATCATATTCAACATTCTTAACCACACAGAATGTTCAAAAGTATATAAACGCGTTGTTGTTCCGTTATTTGAAGTAAAACACCTCATATGTCATTACGTCTTTTAACATTACGCAAAAAGTAGCATGACTATATAGACTGCTGTGTGTAGTATAGATCTTTAATAATAACGTTGTTATTTAGTCTTAGCCATAAAAAAATAGCTTGTATTAAAATCTTCGTCTAAGGTGGCGTGGTTGTCGTTTGCGATTGTTTTGGGTATCTATATTTAGACTGCAACTGCACTTTTACCCTAATCTAGAAAGTACACTTTTATACAACTGTCCATATATACGAATATATGCTTAACCTTGACATAAGTAAGGTTTTTTTAAATAATTTTATTCCAAGGGATTAACATGAGAGACATGTTCATTCCTTTCCATCAATGAAAACCGTTTAGAATGTCTCGAATAATTCAATCGCTTTGTGTAAATTGAAGAGGAAATTTTGGAAATTTATGGTATATTAGTCACAGTAGTAGAAGTAGCAGTTAGTAGAACCTCACACCTCTTTGGATACAAATTTGTTAACCACAGAAATGTGAAACCGACGCAGTTTTGCTATATTTTATCTAGACATTCAAAACTATGTATATACAAAAACTAGCAGGAATAACCTTACTATCAATATCTTTATTTTGAAAACATAATTTTTATTTTCCAATTAAATGTTAAATCTTCCCAAATACTTTGGGCTGCTCTAGTGCCCGTAATAAATGAAACTCATTTATTGCAAAACTAAAGTTTTTCAGTTATTAAAAAAAATACAGTCAAAGAACATCGGGTGACAATTTTTGCGCCAACTTGTATATAGGGTATTTCTCTTAAAAAACAAAGTAAGTATGCTTTTATGTACTTTTGGGACGCTCTGTATTGTCAAAACTACTTTTGGGCTATACAACATTGAATTTTATAAAATCTTTGTAATTTTTTTTATACTATAAAAAACCAGCCGTAATCAAAGAGCTAGTCTTCGGGGGAACACCTGTATACTTCAACTATACTTTAATTTAATCTGATGACATTACTCTCTTCTATATCTGCTATTTAGACGTATATTCTGACATTCATAAGGTAAAGTAGTTACATTTTTACACTCTATTTTGTGAATTAAATGCTTTATCATTCATGCGCATGTAACCAGCGGTTTTCTTACATTCTGTGGGAACGTCTGTAGCAGATTAAAAAAAATATAGCTAATATTGCCTGATAGGCATAAGGTTGTCCATAAGGGTACGTTATTATTTGAGTAACTATATAGCGATAAGAGATGGCGCGACAATGCTAAATGAATAAATTCGAATTAATTAAATTATTCTCTATTAAAGTGTTTATGTGGAAATAAAGCGGAACTATCATATAATACACATATAAGTTAAGTTTCGCGTTCCTAAGATTTCTGTTGCTAAGATTTCCGTTTATCGCCTCACTCACTGCTATCTATGCGAACGCAATAAGGATAGCCGTAGCTCCGAGTCCTAATCTTTACATACCTATGATATTTCTCGCAAGCAAAGGAAACAGATTTTATAGCTTTACGTAGGTCGTATAACTACTAACAATGGATTAAGTAACCTAAACATCATGCATTTGCTTGCTCTAATACTATTACGCATGTATTTTTCATTTTAGTTTAAACAAGTGCATTATGTTACCAGTTGTTCTTCGAATAATAGCGGCTCTTTCTCTTGCAAATAATGGTATCTTCAGGAAAACGGGTATGTGTTACGCAATTCATACACTTGGAGGGTAGTGAAAAAAATGAAACGAAAAATACACATCATAAAAGCAAAAGAGATCAAATGTAATTTCATATAAATAGTAGAAGACTTGGCGCTGTAGAACAAAAATTGAAAATGAACAAAATAAATTTTGTTCTCTAACTCATTAGTTATAAAATATGCAAAAATAGTATATTAAAACACAAGTAACACAATGGCGTTTGGCGTAATGCGAGTGATTCGATGTACGAATATTACAAGTCATTGTGATATTGTGTCTTTTATAGTATTTTTTTCTAATACGCACATTAATCGCCCATATTACACTCCAGTAAAAGTCCCACCAGTGTGTTAATAACTTATTACTGCACTGCGTCGTCGTTTGTTTTAGCTTTATTGTAACGTCAAATTAGAAAATAAAAGATACACTTTTAACTCGAAAATAAAAAACTGTCCTGAAATGTATATAGAGTATATATAGGTGGTTTCGATTGCATTAAATGTATTATTTAAAGAATAACAAAGTTTTGATGAAGTTTGTGAATTTGTGTGTGTTATTATTTTCAAATGTTCCAACGAAAATTAGATTTGTTATTCCAACTGTCTTTTTTACTACCGCTTCGTTATTTTAAATGGAACATTGTATATTATATCGTTTTTGAAAAAATAGCATGGCTTTGTATAAAATACTGTAGGTCTACATTTAACAATAACTTATTCAGTCTTTTTTAAGAAACGTCCCAGATGCAAGCTTTCACCCAAAGTGGTGTTTGCATTTGTTTTAGGTATCCAGATCTTAAATAATGTAAGGGTGTACTTAGTATTTACTCTATTGCAACAATGGCATATTCATGGATATGGATAGGCAGCTTCAAAATGCGGGGTCAACTACTTCATCATGTGTGTGCCCTAATGAAATTATATAACCTGATAAGTTTTAATAATTTATAATTCTTTTTGATATCAGAATTTATTCTGATATCAAATATTCTTTTTTTTTTTTTTGGAATCGCAGCGTATTTCTCCTCTGTGATACCGCAGCCTCTCTTTTCTGTTTAATCTTTAATTCTCTCACTCCGTGCTTCTCCTTCATCAAATACTTGTTCTTATAGTTTCTCTTATTTTATATTTCTAGGGTTTCTTCCTGTTTAATTTTATTCTTCAGAATTTGATTATTGTCTCTCTCCTTTGATTACTTATTTCATTTCTTTACCATCGTAGTGTTTGCCTTAATATTTTTTTTTTTATTTATATCCAGACAACTCGTCATTAAGTTGACATAGTCTTCCTAATTTTTTGTGTTTTCCAACTCGTATCCAAACTTAAAGCCCGTTGATCTCGCGTCAATGCGCTGTTTGACACGTAAATAATCTCTACCGGAACTTAGAACTCGTCGCGTTCGGCGAAAGTTTATTAAAAAAGTCTTGGCAGAAAACAACATGTTGAAAGTGAGGTTAAGACTAATTTAAGCGCGCAAAATTGAAGCACACACTGAGGGAACGACAGGTGTTAAATTAACAAAACCGGTTTGTTAACAAAATTTCTTTGAACTATCAAAATTATAATCAATCTAACAAAAAAAAAAACAAATTTAGTGAATGCGATCATATTATTTTGTGACTTTTACTTTATTAATTTAACAAATCTAATTAGTTCATTTGAACAGTAAGTAGGTACAGTTCATTTAACAAAGTGAGCCGTAGGTATTAAGAAAAGTATTAGACTAACAATTGGTTATAATCATAATTATATCAATTTCCAAATTTTTTGCCTGTACTTATGAAAATTGTCGTAAAGATGGCACTTCTTTTATTTCGCACTGGCAATAATCCATATCAATTGGATGGGTGACAGATAACGTGATAAATTATTTATGTCATGTATCTTCTACATAGATACATATCTTATACAAGGTGTGATTATTAAAACTGTGACTTCTGACACCACACCAGCGGCGGCGACTTTTGACTGCCGCGAATCAACAATAAAAATTGTCTACACTTTATATTGCTTTTTTGGCTACCACATTCGAAAGTACACTCATTCGAGAATAGTAAGCGCCACTTTATCGAATTAAACGGTGAACGCGTTGCCTCTGTTACTTTACCGTCCATGGACGGTAGAGTACAATGAGTACATAATGAATTGAAGTACCAACGTGTCGCTTCCATTACTTTACCGTACTCTACTGTAAAGATTCTGAAGTTTTTCTGGGCTCGATTGTCAAAATAGCTGTCCAACAATCTGTCATTCGAATATAAGTCATCTGTATTCTGAACACTACAAATGCAAGTAAATTGACTTTAGTAAGTGGTAATTATGTGGTAGCCGAAAACATGTTGTGCGCACCACGGTTGGAAAGTATGTTATCGAACTTGTTTGGATGCTCGCCTCGGCTGGCAATCTCCAAACTTGTTCGACAAAACGTCACTTTCCAGCATTGATACTTAAATAACTGTAACATAAAATGGTAAATATAATACAGCTGTTAATAAACTACTTTAATTTTCCTAATTTGTAGTGATCTAGCCCAAATATTTACTTACATTAAACATTACACTGCGTTTGGTTCAACATAATTTGGTATTTAATACAATACAAATATATAATAGCATTTGAAATAACCATTAACACTTGTTCATTTTAACTTAAATTGTTTAGCTAATCTAACTATAAAATGTCAACAAACATGTTTTCTTTTTTCTTTAAGTAACAGAACTTGCTGCTTTGACTGTATTTAACTTTGCAATGCTGTTAACGTGGCCAAAATTTGGTTCATTTAACCCCTGTCATTTTGTGAGTGCAGAAGACCTCAATTACATTTTCATAACAATTGGCAATATTTTAAGTATTCCATGTAAACGTAAGTTACTTTACAATGCATTTTACAAGTAGCAAATACTTAGGGATAATTGTTTTAGTTATATTTATGTTCCTTTATAATTATTTTTCAACACTTTTCTGTACAGAAAATGGTACCAGTAACTTCTTATATACATCAGTGAATCCAGCAAATTATGCTTTTTATAATGTACGTACCTAGGAAAATCTAGGAAATTTTACTACAATTGTCAACATTTATACGACATATTGTAGTACATATAGGCACAAGTACAATTTGTTGTTTACCATGAAATTGTAGCACTAAGTTTGTAGTATTAATTCTTACAATTTGTATGAAAAGCAAGAATGAACAGTTAGTTTTCTTTCAACAACGTTATAAGATAAAGTAGTATTTATTGTAATAAAATTGTATACAATTTTGTGTGGATAAGTTTCAACTTGTGTATTAATATATGTAGTATATACTTATGCAAATTACTATATATTTACAATAATTTGTACTAATTCTTATTGTGAATGTTATCTAATGTAGTATGTAAAATGTCTACCTTGCGGTTTCAAAATGTTTCAGTCGCCTGTAGCACTTCTAATATTTTTATCATTAATTCTATAATTTATCGTTTTAAGTTTCATTTCATTGTTAAAAGAATCAAAGTAGGTAGTAAAGATACACTATGTTAACAAACTAGAAACATATATTCTTAAACTAAGCAAATTCACAAATAACAGACTTTAACATAACACAATTATTTAAAACAAAACAGCAGTCTTCTGTAGTATTTCCTAATTTATTTATTATAATTTTACTACGCTACCGCATCGCGGGCGTACCCTCTCCGAAGCTGCAATCGACAATTGTATTCAACTTTCGGTAATTTTCACATTTTCTTCCATTGACAATTGACTGTTAGTACCATTACATCACTAGGTAAGTGCCTGAAGACGGTTTATTAACTGAAACTACCACTGCAGAAAATGTCGAAGTTATTAAAATAAAGAATGTATCAAATATTTATTCACCAGACATTGTAATATGTATGTACGTTAAGCGTATAGAAAATTATTTTTATTACGAACTATAATTGACTGATATAAATATGTATACTTTTAAGTACAAAATAGGATGGGTTTTAAACATATAGTCTTTTTTATTATATGAGCTTGTGACTTATTGGCACATTGTTGTGCAATCGTAGATATCACAGTAAGGTACTAGTAAAAATATATACTGACATTGTGAAATAATTACAGAATGTGTGCTAAGTTTTCCTACAATAGAGTATCAATTTTTGCTACTTCCAAATATATACAAATTTTAACAAAATTGTGTTACTATTTCAAACAAAATTGATCCTACAAACAGCTGTGAACTTTTCCTACAACGGCCAGTATTAAATGATAAACGTGTACGTTAGAGCCCACTTGCTTGTATTACTTATTTCTACAAAATCGTTAGTACTGCGCCATGTAAGTTTTTACTACAAGGATTTCTCTCAGTCAGTGTACAATTTGTCTTTAAAAGAGGAAAGTTTTAACAACGAAACGCATCAGTACTGTATAAGTTTCACGACAATATTGGATTTTGGCAATATTGGAATTATATGTAAAAATGTCTCACCTCATTGTCAAAGTAATATTTCAATATATTTATACGAAATGAGCTAACGAATAAAATTCATTTTGTCAATTTCTGTTTTTTTCTGCAGCGCTCGATTTTCTTTATTTTTTCATTGCAGTGGTAAGTAGTGCTTAACGCTAAGCTTTTTTGTTTCATTTAACCAAATTGCATTTTTCGCATTTTTATTATATATTAATTAACAGCCTATTTAATTATATTTACTTGATAAAGATATATAGATGTAAATATATGCATACGAAAGAAAATTACGCCGGATTGACAAATCGATTATATAAAATTTCAATGGGGGTTTAGTTTAAAGGTGACCATAATTTCAAATAATTTTCTTTCTGATGTAAGCTACATTCTAAGTTAGGTCTCTTTCTTTTATTATCGTTATTTATGTTATTTATTACAATTGATATCCTTTAGAATGCGCTGAGCTTCCTCCAACTGATCTAAGCCACAGAGAATATATGGAGCATGCTACTTATAATGAATTCAGTCCTAGTGTTGCGGAAGATCTTCAAAATATAGCAGCAACCAAAAATGACGGCACTAAGAAATTAAACTCGGAAACACGTAACTCTGTGCATAATGACAAAAATAATGAAGAATGGGCAAAGTATTTACAGTATCAAATTTTAAATCGAATGGAATCTCTTATGAATAGTCAATACCAACCAAAAAATGCAAGGAAAGTAAATAAAGCCGATCAAACAGTTACAGTTATAAAAGACAATGAGAGCAACCATAGGTCACAAAGGCTATCGGATAGAAATTCACAAAGTCACCAATCGTCTGCAACGGTAGCAGAGGATAGCAAAAGTAATGCAGAACACGATATGAACATGGAAGCAACCGAGTCATCTGCACATGAAGAAGGCGAGAAACTCATTCAACGGATGGATACACAAGTGCTAAATGAAAATAGGCGGCGGGGAGGACCGCGAGAAGTAACATATAGAGGCTTAGAAAGTAATAATCCGTGGTTGAGCATGTTTAACTTACCAAGACTACGTTCAAGAATAACTCAGCACAGCCCTGCTGCACAACCTACTCAGGAAAACGCAGGTGTAGTGCAAAGGAATGATTCAACGGAAATTATCAGTCATGGTTCTCAAAATCAAGATGATAATAAAGTTGCTTCGAATAAAGCACAAAGCAATGGAACGCAAATAGAGACGTACAGCATTCAACAACATGAAACTGATGGCGCGGAGGATAAAAGCGTTAATTACAATAATACCGCTAATCAAAGAACGGATGAAGATGCTTCCAAACTAGTTAACTCTATCAATGCTGAAATTGCTAAACTTGAAGAAATGTTAATCACAAATATTACACATAGATTAAATGCACGCATTGCAACGATTATACAAGAGGCAATGGGATATAAATATCAAAAGACGGAAGTAGCCGACGAAGCCAATCATACCATAAGCAAGCATCAAAGAAAAATAATTAATGAAGACTTACAGCGTCGCGGTAACGGGAACCGAGTGCCCAACATGCGAAAAGTAAGTTTAAAGAACAAGAATACGGGTATGAACAAAACATTACAACCCGATCATGAAGTTCAACATTTCAAGAAAATTAGCAGTATGAATAATGAAATTACAAAACCTGAGAATAAATTATTTATAACTTCTGCAGATAGATCAAATCAACCCTCATCAATTATTCAAAATAAAACAAAATATAAAAAACAGAACAGGGTAAAAGTCGGTAAATCCAATTATAACAGTCAACTTCAAAGTGAAAGCATGCAAATCAACAATCACAATCATCCTACGGACGAGAATGTCACTAACCAACTTCCTCAAGCTAACGAAAATATAGTACCGAGAAATAAATCACCGCTAAATACCAACTATAGTCCTTCAAGAACACGCAATTCCAAAATTAGAAAACAAAAAGCAAGCGGTAGAACCAACTACAATAGACAACATGAAATTGATGCTACGGCGAGAAAAAACGTTCGTTGGAGTGATACCATCGCTAAAAGAATAGATTCGATAAAGAATCTTGTCTCGGGAACTGATGCCGTCGGTACTAAAGCTTCAACTTCTGAGAAGCAGTTAATTAGAAATTATATATCCAGGTTAGATCGACTCATTTCGACACTGGAGCCAGATGGAGATACATATAAAGCTGTGAATACTGAAAAAGCCGATAAATCTAAATATAACAGAGACGGGCACCGATTTCAAAATAAGGAACAGGGATCGCGAAAACTACTACACAGTTCAGCAATGAGGACACCAAAGGTAGAGTTAAGAAGCAAAGCCGTTTATAAGAAAGAAAGATTACGACAACCTCAACATGCAAGTGATAGCGTTGCTAAACAGTATCCTCAGAGCCGTAAAGGCAAACCACTAAGACAGAAATCAAATCAGGATACAAGTATCGTTAATGAGATAAACAGCAACAATAATTCGTTGAGTGATATATCTCCCACGAGGTCTGTTGCCTACAATAGCACGTTACAGGATGCAGTAAATGATATCGCAAAAGAAACTGCTGATTCTGGTGATACAAGCAGCCAAAAAACAAAGAAGGTACAGAACAGTTTAAAGCCAAATAGCTCAGCCAGCGCTATAACTGCTAAATCTAAAGAAGGGTTCCTTAGTGATATAACAAATAGAATGAAGCAATACATATCAACAATCATTGGTACAAATGGTAAATACAAAGATCAAACGCCGAATGGAAGCAATAAATCTAACGATAATAGAGACGACCACCAATATCAAAGAACTAGCAATCAGAAACTTCAAAAACCAAATAGTAGAGGATCGCAGCTTGGTCATCCAGGAATGATTAGAACGGCAGAAATGGATTTAAGAGGCAAAGGTTTACATACCAAGAAAGAATTGTCAAAACCTCAAGAGGAAATTGATAGCGCGGCAGAAGTGAATCTAAGAAATAAAGATTTAGATACGAAGAAAAAAGTATCAAAATCTCAATATGAAGTCGATAGCCTTCCTAATCCACGCTTTCAAAACTCTGAAGCCTCAGTATCAAAACATAAGTCTAGGCACCATGGCTATAATTCCTCACAGAGAGATGAATACAAAGTAGAGTCGTCTAAAATTCAGGATAGTAGAACCGCAAAAGTAAATACTAAAGCCATCATGAACATAGTAGAAGATGCAATAAATGTTAGCAGCCAGAGATCGGCTGAGGTAAAGAACGATTTCAAAGCAAATAGTACTGGCAATACTCAAACACCTAGAACTGAAGAACTATTTATTAGAAATGTAGCAGATGGATTAAAACGACTCATATTAACACTTGTTGAAGATGGAGATCAGCCGGAAGGAAGAAATAGTGTAAATGAAGACCAAAGCAGCCACCAAAAACGAAAAATTATTAATGGAAATTTAAAAAGTACACTAAAAGCGAATCTAAGGAAGGGTAATTTTAATACGAAAAGAAAATTGCGACTACCTCAGTATAGGAGTGAAAGCATTCGTAATGAACCAGAATTGAATACTTCAATTACAACGAATTCATCGACGAGAAACAAAAAGAATAGCTATTTAATGAATCACCAAGATCGATCATTGATACATCCGAAAAATGAAACCGAAAATTCATTTCGGCAAGACACTATACATGAACTACCAAATCATACGTTAGCCACGAAAGACATCAAAGATTCAAATAATAACATAAACAGAACAAAAAGCTCATCTCAAGCAAAGGTGAGAAAAGGACAACAAATAACATCTAGAAATATAATGCCGGGTAAACAGCATTTTGATAGTGAAAAGAGTCGATACTTAAATTTAATTAGGCAGTTGATGAAAAGAAAAAAAACTAACGAAACTAAATATCTAAAATATTTGATGCAAACAAAAATTACAGATCCTAACAGTATAGGTAGCATAGCAACAAAGACAAATGAAAGAAAAAAACGAACGACAAACTATCATGAAAACAGCAAACAAAGTATTAAAAAAGTCAAAGGCACACAAAGGCGTATAGGAAATAAAAATCGGTATCACAGACGAAGAGGTAAAGCTACAGGTAAAGGTAGATTAAGAATGAAGGCTAAAAAAAGATTTGGAACCGCTGTAGACAAACATAACCACACTCCTCGAAGAACTAAATCTAATAGCTTTCAACAAAAGAAACTGAGAGCATCAAGTAATGCAAGAAAACCTCGCATGTTAAAACGTTATAAAAGTAAACGTTCGCTTCACCAATCAAATGTCAACATGCTCAGTAGTGAAAAAGATAAAAGTTTTAACGATAAATTCGGAGTAATAGACAATTTAAGCACAAAATCGCTACATAAAAAATTAAGGAAAAGAAATATGCGTCGGACGCGAGAATCGCCGCAACAAGATGAAAATTTTTCCAATGAGGATGATGACCTAGCAGGCTGGAAAGTAAATTATGACATCCAACCTAATAAGAAGGCACAAAAGTTAAAAAATCTAAATAAATCTTCTGTAAAAAAGAAAAAGGGTAAAAAGATGAGTAGAAAACGCAAGTTAGTACACCCTACAAGTAAAACTGCCATGGAAGAAAGCGGTACTACAAAAAATATCAAAAAAGGTAATAAGAAACTGGTAAAATATAAACAAGGCGGCAAAAAATATGGCTTAAAAGGTGGTAAAGAAGGAAAAACTAAAGATGGAAAAAAGAAAAAAAAATCTAAGAAAAAGTTACTACGCAAAGATTCGACACTCAAGGTAAAAACTCGAGGCAAAGGTAAAACTAATGCTATTACGAAAGGAACGAAAGTTCCTGGTCGCCTTGCTTTAAAAGCCGTCAAGAAAAATTTTGGGAAACATGAAAAGAAAAAAGACATTAAGCAAACTCCAAACAAATATAATATTATTGTCACTCCGGAAGAAATAAATGCCAGAAAGACCGTCAAAGCGACAAATAATACGATAGAAAACAAAGAAAATGATGATACGAAGGCCACAGAGCCGATGGTTAAACTCCAAGCAAAAAACATTACAGCCGAAATCCTTAATAATCAGAAAACAAACATTACGACTAAAGCAGGCTATAAACAACCTACATCAGAAGAGAGGAAAATAGAATCGTCAATATCGAATGAAAGCTTAATAACGTCAAACAAAGACCAAAAGCTCAAAGATGAACATACGAACTTTCCTTATTCAGTTTTCAGATTGCCCAATAAGGATAATGCAGCCGTAAATAGTAATATAGAAAACACGAATAAAACTGAGCAACCTTTTCAAAACCTATACTCGAAAACATCAGTTGAGAAAGCGCAAACCCCTGTACTGAGTAGCAAGATAACTGTGATACCAAATGGTCAAAATTCATCAAATCAAAATTTTTCTATAAATACGGTTAGTCAAACTGGTACTACTGCTCCAACAAATAAAACAATACAAAATGATGCAAGTATTGGTAATATTACGGCAACAAATAAAACAACAGAAACTTCCACAAATATTGGTAACATCACAGAAATAAAGAAACCAATAGGGAGCGATTCTACTATTGATATCGTCGCACCAACAAATAAAGCAATAGAAAATAACACAAGTATTGATAATATCGCGAAGTTAAATAAAACAATTGGAAATGAAACTAATATTGGTAATACTACAGAAAAAGAATTAATAAGCAATGGTGCAAACATTAGTAGTGTCGCACATAGCAATGAAACCCTTGCTAGACAGAAAGTTACTAATTTAACTAATGATAATGAAGACATAGGGCAAAGAAACATGATCGACGACGCTTTCATGCAAGAACTTAAACTAGGTAACACCTTGAAGGAGAGTATCAATTCCAATGGTACAATTAACCAAAAAGCAAATACTACCGTTAAAGTTGAAAGTGGATCTGAGAAGCAGCTCATTGAAAACATAACAGATAAACCAAAACAATTGAATTTCACAGTTAATAAAGATGATGTATCTATTAATAATATGCTGGATTTAAGTAAAAACAGTGCCAACGATGAATTTAACCGACGTGACATAAATGGGGGAGAAACTACATCCCAAGCTGAAATGGCAGTCACTGATGAATATATAAAGAAGTTAAACCTGGTGAGTTTCATATAATGTAATATATAAAATACAATATTATTTTTCTATATTATATTTTTTCTTTCCACATCCAGGGTAATCTAACACAGATGTTAAAGGAAACTATGGAAATTACAGACACCTTGAGTACATACTTCAATATAAATTACTCTAATGGTTCCATATTGGCCAATCCGTCACATAATGTGCAGACTAATGCAACGCCAACAATTGAACATCAAAATATCACTGAACGTATTATAGGCATTTATAAAAAGAATCATTTACCAAACGAAGGAAATGGCTCGAATGCAAGTTTAGTGCAATTTAACGAAACTAAGATTGTAAAAAGTTCATATAAGACGTTTGTATTTAAAAAGAAAGAATAATTTAAGAATCTTAATTAAACCTAACTAACTTTGCGGATCTAAAACATAGACAATAGATATTAAGTACGTAATGTATTTTAGGCTAATTAATAATTCAGTCCAAATGTAAAAAAAGATCCATAGAAGCACCTCGTTTTAAAGTTGTCTAAGTAAATTCATAACAATTCTTCATGCAAAATCATATTTTTTTCACGAAAAACTTCTAAAATATCTAATCATTTAGAAGAAAGTGTTTAATCTTGAGCCATTTACTTCCTTTGATAAATGAGATTTTGCACTAAAGGAGTGAGCGCTAAAATAAACATGTAAGATTATAGATTTTTAATGAATGCCTAAGGTGGAAAAAATATATAATATGAATCCTATTTTATGGAATGCTAATTCCTCTAGAGATTCAAAATAGATTATTGTTACAACGGCTTATAAATAAAATTAAATACCTACACGTTCTATTAAACCTTATAGCCCTGCTCCAATGTAGTATTGTTCGCAATGGTAAAATAATTAACAGCACTTTTTGAAACCTTAAATTTTGGTTTTCAGTTTGTAAAAAATACCTATTTTCTCTATGTTCATCGCTGTAACAAAAAATTGTTGTGAAACGGCGTATGTTTATTAAGACTAAAATAACGAGATTGCATCAACCAATCCCAAGTAGTCTCTGACCGGTTGATCGAAATAACCTTCATTTCTAGCTCGCCGAAAATTGGCTGCTTTCTTATATCCAAAGCCGTGCATTCAGGCAGAATGTGGTTTGCGGTCTATCATGGTAACTTCGATTAAGCTGCCTTGGCTGAAGATCCACATGGAAGTAGTAATTCTATGAAAGTTGCAAAATAATTATTATATACCTACACAAAACCATGGTAGGTATCAGAAACGAAGGAAGCAGTGCAAAATACACAAGAAAGATGTTAAAAGCTCTTTTAACTTACTCTCTTACGTAGATGTACACTTAACCCTACTCGACAAGATCCCCTATGAAGTTGAAGAAAGAAATAGGAGCAAATAATTTTCAAATCACATTCTAAACTTAATTGATTCCCGCAAAGTATGTATATGTATGCGCCAGTACTGCTACTATTAAATTCCATAACGATTTGCAGACATGTGATAGACAGATTAATTTCCGTTCAATAGTATCTTCTGATATATTGCAGTTGGCGGAATTAAATTCACGCATCTATGGAAAATTTCATTGCTTGTTTTGGCAAACTGGGCATGTATACATTCATACGCATACGTTTATTATATACAGGGTGTCCAGCAACGCTACCGACATATTATAACAGCAGATTCTGGACATAATTTTATGTCGATGGACATTAAATCATCTTCTCCAATATGCTTCTTCAGAGAGCTGAAAATGGCACCTTGAAATCAATCTTTTTCATATGTGTATCTTCGAAACCCCGTTATTTAAAAAGCTACTGATTCCAAGTATCCCCCCACGCAAAAATTACAAGGATCTAAGCCTAGATCTTGCCGGCCAAGCAATTGAACCGCCTCTTCCTTTCCAATGGTTTCCATAAGTGCTATTTACAAGTTCTACTGAACGGAGCAGAACAAACAACATGTATAAATCATAAGTTCTGCCGAATACTCAAGTTAATGTCATCTAACAAATGTGTTTTCTAAAACATTTAATAATCTGCTCCATTTAATAAATTTGGCATTTGCACAGGTCTAAGGAGATTATTGCAAAAAACACCTATCCACATATTTATATTAATTCTTTTCTAATGTTTCATCACTATTATAACATGTGGATTATTACCTACTGCTGTGTACTGAATGTACCAACAAAAATGTAAAATGAAATTAAAAATGAAAAATTAAATTAGCTAGCTCAAATAATCAAAATTTTTCCAATGCGCAAAAGAACAATTAAACTCAGGGTTACTCTTATCATGAAAAGTAAAATGTGGGTGAATGAAATCTGACTTTCTTTTGTACTCCAAAAATTTTAAAAGGTTTAATTAAAAATAAAAGAACAGTATTTTTGAATGACATAAAAATTCTATAATTTTTTTATTTAAAAAAAAAAGAAAAAAAAATTAATTACAAACTTTGCAGAAAAAAAACCTTGGACAAAAAGGTCCTGGTCTAAATCAAAACTGCATTTGACTTTAAATTACAAAAGGACAATTCATAATCCTTTTACAAAGCAACAGAAAACAAAAAGTTCAGGAAGATAATAATTTTTTTTCTTCAATTCAATCCACGTGGTCTCTTCCTGCACGTAAAAATAATAACAGATCTTATATCTAAATTGTGTACACAAAAATACAATATCAATTATTATTAAATGAGTTCCGTGATGAACGAAATAAAATCAGAAACGTGAATTCAAAACTTGAAATTAATAATCACAAAATGTCAGCAATGAAATACAATTTTATATATCTATACTTACACGTGTCTATCAGGGAACTGACCTTACACGGTTAAACAATCGTATAAGTATAAAAAACTCAGATGCGTGCGATGCAACGCACCAAGATCTGTCCGCAAACAGACGAACTCGCAAAAACAAAACAATATATATACAATACCAGTGAACGCAAAATTTACAACAGAATGAAATTAATATAAACAAATTAAACAATCCAAAACATTAACTAAATCTTATTTAAAAATAAAACAATTTGAAATTTCTCGCAACATTGACAAACGCTTATTCCGTTAAGCGTTTGTCAATGTTGCGAGAAATTTCAAATTGTTTTATTTTACAAGAAAAAACTGAAATTTACAAAAATCCGGGTGCCAGACCACAGCACTATGTAGAAGTAATAATAATAATAATTATGCATATTAAAAATTGCATCCTGTGTAAATGCAAAATATGCAATAAAAGGAAGTTGTTGTTTTTTCTTTTTGTAGCAACTAACTAGAAAATTGAACAAGTATCGCATGAACTTTTCTAAAATCAAAAAAAAAATATAAGTTTTCCCTATGCCAAATATTGGACCCAGTAGACTGAAATGTCAGGATACATTGCCGCCCGTTTTCTTAATTTAATTTCGGGAACATCCTCAAGTTCCATTAAAATACTCTTTTCGTATTCTTCCTTTACACCAGCATGGCTTCCAGTTTCATAATTTTTCGGCATTACTGATACCGTTACTCTTGATTTTAAGTAAAGAGTTGTAAATAATGCATGAAATAGATGTTTTCTATTTGAAAATTTTTCGAGATATCTACATGCTGTGGCACGAGCGTTACATTGCATTCCCTCATAAACTAAATGCATATTGGCATATTCCTTTTTGGTACACGCAACCATTATTAACATTCATCGTGAAGCTAAACTAACTCCTTTCAGTTTCTGTTTAATTAATTTGACATGCAGTTTTTATTTTGTTTATTTTCCACAGCTAACCTTGTTTATTAGCAATGAGTTTGTTAATCATTAGGGAACTATGTCAGACAAAACGAAATGCTGAACTCGAATTTAGTTGATTTCGTGATGACGTCTCGAAAAGACGATACCATTGTCTTAATTGCAGCGGTTATATTAAAGAGGAAAAGGAAAAGAAGAAGAAGAAGATTATATATATTCCGGCAGCTGCAAGTGCATCCACAGAGACTCCAGTATTTCTATAGGATGGAGAAAGAAATATTCAACAAGCTTCTTGATCTAATAAAACCGTCAATACCGTAGAGCTACTATTGCTGAAGAAATGCTGTTGATATTTCTAAGGTAAGTTAGTGAAAAGCATTGAAATAAAAGGCAAAAGATAGTTGTTTACGTCAAAACTTTTATTTTAAAATAATGACTTTCCTTCTTAATTATTTCGTCTTCGTTGTTATTGATAGGTAGATTACCTGATCCAGACTTCAAGGATTTTGTAAATGAGAATTCGAATTGCTTCACATCCCACAAATAATATTAACTTCCGCTCTTCCCACCGCGCTGCTTCAAATATCTTGTGAAGCTGCCTCGAAGTATTTTCCATTTTTTGTTGCATTCAGCTCCTATAACAAGTTTATTTTTAATTAGTGTCAGTTAGTATTTTTTTACATTTTAATTACTATTATTATAACTATTTATTTGATTTTATTCGGTTTTTTTTTCAGGTTTCACATTTACAACACTTCACTTTGAATTTTTCCGACGAATTTCAACAATAAGTGGCATTATTCATATACTTCCGAGAAATCGTGGACTGTTCTGCCAGCGAAGCATATGGCATTACCTACGATAGAGTAAAGAAAAGAGATTTCTGATAGGTACTATAAACTTGTAAAAGTGAATAAACTTGAAAGAACTGCCATTGGAAAAGTAGCCTTTGTAGAAAAAGTAAGGCTCGGCATATTACATCTACAAAGGCTACTTTTCCAATGACAAGTTCTTGCAAGTTTATTGCCTTTTATAAGTTGTGTTGTGTTGTGTTGTGTTGTGCTTTATTAGCCAGTAGATCCATAGGATATAGGCTTTGTCAGACATAAGAATACATAGTAAAAAAACATAAGTATAAACAAGAATACTTATAAAAAATACAAAACACAATATAACCAACAAGAAAACACTCAATAATCACGAATCGGCTCAGTCAAAAACTCCGAGACAGTGTAGTAACACTTGTCCAATAAAAATCGTTTTAACGATATTTTAATTTTAACAATGTTTAAATTTGTTAAGTTTTTAGGGAGTTTATTATACATTTTAATACATATAAACCTAGGGTTTCTTTCAAATAGTGCTGTTCTATGTCTCGGAACCGACAGCCCACAAGCATTCCGCGTCTCATATATATTACTAATATCGCAGTTACGTACGAAACGGTTAAAGTTTTTTTTTACATACACTGCGCACTCATAAATAAAAAGTGTTGGCGATCACGGTAAGAATAGTGATGATGGCGTAATTAAATCGACCGAATTTTTCCACGCACTTACTGAAAATCACCTTAACATTCCAAAGCCTACTGTTTTACTCAATGATGAGAGTAATTCCACCTTCCAATGTTCTTTGTAGGAGATGAAGCATTCGCCCTTCATAAACATATTATGCGACCTTATGCCAGAAGAACATTAAAAAACGGTAAAAAGATATTCAACTACACACGCTCGCAAAACTGTTGAGTTGCATTTGGAATGCTTGTTTCTAAAGCTACGTGTATTTTACCAAACTTTATTCGGGAACACGATGGTCGGTTTTCAAATCGCAAAGATCAAGACATTGGTTCTGCATACAATGTGTTACCGGCCCTACAACAAGAGCTTCGTGGACGCCAACAAACAGAAGCAGGCGATTTCCGAGATGGGTTATGTGCCTACTTTACGAAACCTGAAGGTGCATTACCATGGCAAACCAATGTTTGTATACACTAAAAAAAATAGATAATAAAATAGGGACAACTTTATCATTAGTTGAATTATAATTACATTAGAACGTATAATTTTTCTAATAAACAGTAATACATGGATGAATAGTGTGTATTAGATAAAGTATTATTATCCTTGTGTTAATATCATTCATTATATTTATAATACGTGGTAAAATCTCTTTTTCTCCGTGTATAAAATAGAAGATTGCGCACACCACGACTTCTTCAAATTGTATTTCATTTTGATATTCAGAAGTCCACGGACTATTTTGTTCAATTGAAAAATAAAAATGCAAAATTTTTTAAACGTGCTTTCTTTGCTCATTCCTTTTCCTTTCCGGAACACGAATTTTGACTGCGTGTATGGTATGTGATAATAAAAAGTACGGCCACTATAGACCTAACTTACCTTTGGAAGAGTACAGCCCAGCAACTTGGTTCCAAGACTTGTCTTGTTCGTTTCTATTGCTGTATGCCTTCAATGTATAAAGGTAGGGGTGTTTCTCAATCTCCAGCACAAACGATATGTTAAATCAGTTCATCGTCCGGTAAGCATTTGCTGGACATCACGTAATTAATTAAAAACATTCCAGACACAAAAGAACCCACAATTGTGCACACATAGGTGAAATCACAAACTAGCAAAAATTGGTGTGAGAGCCCACTAAAACTTAATTGCTGTGGCAAATTTCAATTTTTTAAATGACGGCATTTCGAAGATATATAAAAAAGATTGATTTCAAGGCGCCATCTTCAGAGCATTCTAACTCTGTTAGGAAGCATATTTGAATAAGATGATTTGCTGTCTACAGACATAAAATTATATCTAGAATACAGTGATATATTGTGTCGGTAGCGTTTTTGGGCATCCTAAATCTTATCCGGCGACAACGATGATCGTGGATTTTGTTTTATTAGGGTTTTCTTCTTGTGGTAAAGTATACTGAGGCGTTTAGTGTTATCAGCACCACAGTTTTAAGTACTTGATTCAATAAACACTGCACTGAGAGAAATAGATTGTACTCTTTAACATAAATATAGATACTTTAATATATTTTATAGCTCCTATAGGGACAATCATATTTTATATTACCAGTGACAATATCTGTATAGTAAATTTCTGTGAATAGTTTTTATTAACTCGTATGTTAAAGTTAATGTACTATATTTGTATAATTTGAGCATACACATTAGTAAATGTGAAAAAAATGTCTAATAGCACTGACTATACTTGATAATAACTGTTAAATTTTCTATTATACGCAGTATAATGTAATATTTTACTATGTAGGATACATGATGCTCACACTTACTATATAGCCTTGTAGTACTTACAATATTACTTTCTATTATAATAATCTAACGTCTCTTAGCATTTAAAATAGTAGATAGTAATAATATAATGGATCATATGTGGACACTATACAGCGATACTTACCTGTAATGAAAAATATACTACTATACCAGGTTTTACCCAGTTCATCCATAGGGAAAGTGGAATATTACACAATAAAAACTATAATATTGATTTTATTTTTTTATTTGTCCTTAGAACCATTATTACAAAATTCCAGCGTGTATTACTTTCATTAACATAACAATCACTAGTAGGTTAGATTTAGGTTAATGTTCTATCAACGCATAAAGTACCCACTACGAAGTATATGCATGTAATATCTATTACTTACCTTTGAATATTTCAATTAACTGTGGAAACACCCACTCGATTAAAAAAAATGTTTTCCATGTTTGCATCCATTTCTGCTCACGATGCACAGTAATCAACGAGCGACCAGACACAAACATGCACCGACACGAATACGTACACCTGTATCACACGTACATAACACGTGTCAGTAATTTTGTCGCGACAAAACAGCTTATTGGTCGATTTCTTCAGTAAAGATCGACAATGAATAGAGCAAGGGGTGGGAAGAGCGTTACAAACATTTATGTTAGAAATTTAATATGCATCGAATACCTGATAATATCGCAGTCAATCGCAGCGACTATATATATAATACACGTCACTATATAGGCTTTCAGCAATAGAGTATATTAATTGTTACATCCATAAGATGTAGATGGTAACATCCAGATTTTGCCTCTTACTATAAGCATGATAAAATCTGGTTATGTTACTCTTAATACGCCACATATTGTCGTTTTGACAATAATTATTTTAGTAATTAACATAAAGAGATTTACGATCTAATTTCTACAATCCATTTTTCTCAGTGTAAATATTCAATATTTATATCTGGACACTTGTAGGTATGCTACCTTACTTCAAAGAGTTAAAACTCTTACAAATATATAAAATATTTACATTTCCTTCAACGTAGTATTCATTTTTCTTTATGGAAGGTTACTATTAGTTTCCCACATTTCTTAGCGTTTAACTATTTGTAGGTACAATTTGAGACTTATTCTTTAATATAATGGGTAACCGTCATAATAACAGTAATGAATTCTAATATTCTTACAAGTAGCAAAAATGGTTATGTACCATATGCATATCAATTACTAGAAGATATATTTAATAGTATAAACCATAGAAAATTTGTCTGTTCAGTTTTTGTAGACCTATCGAGAGCCTCTGACAGCGTACATTATCCAATACTACTTTATAGGATACAAAGGATGGGATTTAGTGACGTCGTGTTGAAGTGGTTTGAGTCCCACCTAACTGAAAGAAGTGAAAGCGTTTTGTTGTGTTGTGCGAATGCTGAGCGAGTTAAGTCGTGTAGGAACTAATTACGTTTGGTATCCTGCAAGGCTCTGTATCTACATCAATGATCTTCCCGCTGTGAGTGAGCCAACAGTTTTATATGTTAATAACACGATATCGGGGTGGATGCCGTTACTGTGGTGAATATGCTTCAGATCTATTTATTTTATAATCTAAGTCTGAATACTAAAAAGACCAGCTTGTTGGTGTTCGATGATGATAACGATTTCAGACCGGACTGCGCAGGAATGGCAGTTGCCTCGTACGCTAGCGTCTCTTTTTTTGGCATTGAATTCGATATTAATTTGTCTTGAATGTCACATGTCGATGATTTAGTCAAGAGACTGTGCCGCTCTAATTATGTGTTGCACTTTATCGCTATGAATTCGTATCACGCGCATGCGTATTCGACTTTTCGATATGGTGTTCTGTTCTGGATGTGCAGAGGGTTTCTGTGCGGCAAAAGGCCTATGTGCGGACGATACTCAACATACCCCCAAGAAAGCCAAGCAAAAGTGCGCTTTTTGTTCAAATTCGTTATAATAAATTCTTTAAAAAGTATGTTCGTACACAATCATGGAACAACTGTAAAAAGCTGTACTCTGATTCCTCCAAAAACCAATTTTACTACATTATAAAGAAATGTACATATTTCAATGCATTGAAATTTATAATCATTTTCCACCTGAATTAAAGTTTTGTAAAATTTAAAGTAAAATTAAAAGAGCACTTAATGAAAAAGCACTGCGCATTATTAATCATTTTTCTAACGACTCTAAAATATTAATAGTTTTTGTTTTGTGTACATTGTTATTTACTTAATTTTCCTTTTTGTTTGTAACGATATTGATATGTCCTAATGCTTTGCACTTAAGAATAAAGAACCTATCTATCTATTTATCTAATGCCCAAGTAATCCTGATAGACACAAGAAAAATATAACGAATGCCTGTATGTGAAAGCAATTTCTGCAGGTTATAAATTTCCGTATATTCCTAGAAACTAGGTTACACAAATACAAAATTTAACAGCACATGTGCATTTCCATTTCACGGAAACGTTTTCATGAATCCTGAATCTCTTTCGGGTTGAACAATTATTCCCTTCGAATTCGATCGAAAAAAAAGGACCTTTAGTATTTCACGCGAAACAGCGCACTCTAATCCGAAACGTACACAGACCGTGGAACGTAAATCATATTCAATTTTCATGTATGTATGTTTCCGCCGCAAAAATAATTACCACGCCAATTACAGTGGCGAATATTAAAACCAAGAATCAAAGTGGGGCGACGCCGTGATTAAGATAATGTTATTACAGAGACCTATGTCTATCTCATAATCCATTAACGAGCCTTTGTGCAACGGGAATATGTGTGCGAGCGTGACCATGTTTGTTAGTCGCCTTTCGTAAACGGGAATGTCGGGGCATCGTGTTTCTATAGTTAAGATACGGTGGCTGCGCCGCATCTCCAAGATCAAAGCCTTTCCAGTTAAGATTTAGTTTGCTCACTTGCACGTCGATATTACTGTAAAGGGCGACGATAAAGCCTATATGACCGCAGTGTTTATTGTTGAGCAATTTCTGATTGCCAGATAAAGTTAAACTTATAATTAATTTATCCATAAAATATTCGCTTAAGTTTGATGATCAAAAGCTGATTAATCCTCGGCTGACTATAATAAGATCTAAAGTAACATATTCCTGTGTTTAGTTTAGCACAAAATAGATATAAATTTCCTATTTGATATATGTTTGTCATATATACATTTCAATACTTTGGTTTAAAATGCAATAAATCTTTCTACTATTATATACTACCTTCTTACCTAAATATGGACTTAAAAAAAATTACTTTCTATCCCAATGTCGCAAAAAATATTCTGTTAATGCAAATTTCTATATAAAACTAATAATAAGAGGAGGCTTCTGGATCTTGAGCGAGTTCAGTTTTCTGTCCTCATATTTATGTTTCGTTTAGTTAAAAATAGAAACCGTAAAAAATGTGACGTATAATATACTCCGTGACATTAGAAGTGTTACACCCAGAACGAATACTTTCTTCACCTTGATTTTTTGTCAGTGTGGTAGTCTTACATCAAGAATGAAACGACAGCATTTGCAAAAAAAAAATATTAACATATAATCAAGAAAAACATAATAATGTGTTTGGCGACCCCGTAGCTAAGTACACTCCTGTGCACGTCTAGGCATCGACAGAATGAGATGGTCGATGTCTCCTTGTGGCACCTCATTCCAAGAAAGTTGAACTTCGTGGATTAACAGTGCCAGAGTCTATGGCAGATGGTGCAAAATGTATATCCCACACATATTTGATGGGATTCAAATCCAGTGAACGGAGTGACTACGGCAAAACATTAACGCCTGCTTCTTGGAGAAAGTCCACAGTTCGACGAGCAATATGGGGACGTACATTGTTTTGCAGAAAATGGGCGTCTGGACGGCCATCTAGATAACGCAGTAAAGTGGTTTTTAGTATACACCCTCGAATAAATACAAGTGGTAATCGGCTACCAATAACTCCCCAAACCATTACTCCAACAGTCCTGTGTACATGCCACTCAACAGCAAACCCAATATCACGTCTCTCTCCACGGCGGCGTCTTACCCTTTTACGGCCATCATGAGTAGTTACTGGACAACATCGAGAATCGTTGCTGAAGACGATATTATGCCATTCCGCCTCCCAATGATGCCGTTCTTTGCACGAGTTCAAACGTTGACGATAGTGGTCCGCATTCAAAGGAAGCACTAATCGTGGACGGTATGAAAAAAGTCAAAAGGCTAAAATGCGGCGCATAGTAACAAATCTACCTTCTTCTCCAAACCATTGGTCAGCAATTTGACGAGTAGTAGCAAAGTGGTAGCGCAGAATTAATTGTCTGAAGCGCCTATCTTTACGCTCTGTGGTACGCCTCGGTTGACCAATTGGTCTTCTTCGTGTGCCTCTAAGCATTACCGTCATTGCAGGACAATTAACACGGGGGCCAATTTCGGGATAGGACAAACCAACATCTCGATAGACAATAATTTTACCCCTATCAAAGTCTCTAACATGGTTATAATTTTGACGTCTTTGGACTCGAGGCATTCTGTTACGCTTAACACTAGCAGACGGAGGGCAATAGCTGCAAATATCTGTACTAGTCCGCTCTCATAGATAGGCATCTTCACGAAAAAGATAACATTTTTTTCGCAAAAAAATTGTATTACATGTAAATAAAATTTCTAGCAAATGTTATCGTTTAAGGATGAAACGATTGTAAAACTACTACATTTCCAAAAAATCAAGTTGAAAAAATTATTTCTTCTGGGCGTAACACTTCTAATTCGCAGAGTATTAATATATGTTAACTATCAACAAGAAAGTAAGAAGGGAGAAATCAATTACTAAAAACTATTTTTAATTAATCGAATCTTTCATATTGTTTGCGTTCACTAGTAAGCTTAATTGTATGGTAAATTAACACGTACTTACAAGAAACCGTGTTTCGACTTGCACGGGAAGCTCACGAATTGTAAAGTGCAGTACTTGATGAATCTTTGTCAATTTGTTGACCACATGAAGTGTTACTCCAGTTGCGACAGATTTCCTACTTTAGGGGGGCAATTTGATTTTGAAGTTCGTCCCAAATTTGGTTTATCCAAAGCAACTCTTAAACGGTGAAAGATAGAAAAAAAAAAGCTTTAATGGCGAATTTGCACCGTTTAGGATGGTCTTTCGACTGGTATTGTTATAATAAGAATGGAATGACATATGCTGTGCTTTTTTGATCGAATTTCTGAAAATAATTATTATAATGACTCTATTTATCATCGATACTGTATATAGAGCTGATTTAAATAATTATGCAGGATGTCGCCAAAATTATGCATGTTTTTGTACTTCCTGGTTCTAATGAGAGATACTCTATGTATTGTTATGTGATTGCATTGCAAATCACTGTAAAATTATACACGACGCTAAATGCCAGTATATGATGGCTTAGACGCATTTGAATGTAGGAATATATTGCGCGTTGGCAGGGGACAGAAACTTCAGTTTAGCCGTTATATAATTTTATGTCGTACAGTTCGTGAGCTTCTCTTTTCAGCATTTTTCCGCATTCTGTGGTTTATCATCTCCAAACGACTCTCCATCTACGGGTAAAACATCACAAAAATACATACTTTAGGAGAGCTCCACGCTATTAATAAAATCATGATCCAAATTAGGCTTCTGATTTAGTCTAAGGAAACCTAGACAAATTGATCATTCATGTGCTCTTATACCGTAGCACAAAAATAAACCTGCACGGTACAACATGTGGGGTCGTTTACAAAAGATATTTCGCCGGTATGCCCAATTGTGGTTTAAGGGAAAACTTCAAAGGCATACATATATTTCGGATTCTTATATTATATCGGCTCACTTTGGTTAACAGACTTCGAAATATTTCACTTACGGTGGATTATACATGCTTACTGTTCCTACGTGTTGCAGCTTTATCCAACATGTTTAACTCCAACGTCCTAACAAACCATCAGAGCGACGTTTTACTAAGCCATTTGACAAAGGAGGAGTACCATTTAATATCACTGTTACCGCAAATTTCATGGAAGTATGTTGGAAAGTATGGAATGTTAGGACGGTATTCTAGTAAGCAGGTCTTGGTTGCCAAATAACAATCTTATTCTTAACGTCTCTAAACTAGCAAATCAGATTCTGATAACATTTCAGGCTTCGCTATTCGAGTGGCTTTATAAACATATTGGCGATAGCACCGGAATATGAGGAAGCCATGGTTGCACCCGAACCTTGCTTGTAGTAGCATCCGTGGAACTGGAACACGTCAGGGAGGTCTTCCGGATTTGGAATTAAGAGCAAGGACTTCACAGATTAACTAGATAGTATCGGATATAGAAGCATGGATAAATAAAGATTGGAAGCCGAAAATAACAAATAAATCCTGGGAATCTATTGTCAGTCCACTCAGTCTAGGAATGTTTGGAAGTTTTGGATAAAAGAATCACTCCAACCAATGTAAAATTTCATAATCTTAGATAGGTATTTAGAGAGCTTGTACCTTGGATGGTACTAACGATAGGACACAAAAGAACCTTGAGTTTGTGGATTTTGTTGACCGTATTGTGTCGAGGCTTTGGAATTTCCAGGTAGTAAGGAAAATTTTATGGATTTAATGATAATATATTCAATTAGTATGTTAGGATTACGTTTTAAAGACTTACAGGAACCATCATTAGTACGAATGGGATCTTCTGTTCACAATGATCGCTGTCTAGTATCATCGTAGTGCTTCCTTCACCAACTTTGTGTACAACGAGTTGAGGTTCGTATTTTAGGTGTTCAAGGGCAGTATTTTTTTTTTAGGGGATTGACCAGGCCTAAGCATCGAGTGCTTATCAGCCCCCCTGCAGAGCCAAATCTCCCTCCTAATCATCATTACAATCCCGGAAAATACCGTTTATCGTAATTGAACAGAGTGAGATTTGAACCCTGGACCTCACGACTGATAACCAAGTGCGCAAGCCACTGGGCCATCACTCGGGCAAATTTTAGATTCAAGAATGCTGGGTTTTTGTACAAGCAAGTATTTTAAAGATTCCGTAACTGCCGTTTAGAGAATCTGGCACAAACTGCTTCTATGTCAGTGACAATGTCTTCGGTAGGAATATGTCTATGTGTAGGGGCAAAGTTGAAACCTTTGGATAGGATTACAATATCACAATGACAACTACGGAAGCATTATCAGAAAACTAAGAAATAGCTTTTCAAAGAATTGGTGTTTACTAGAGCACCACAAGCTAGCATTCTCATTTTTATTTAATAAAAAATGCGGCGTACTTTTGCAAATATATAAAAGAAATCGACACTCTTGATATGTCAACCAGTATCATAATAGAAAATGAATTTATCGGTTTTTACAAAATGAAAATATATATACAACATAATTTTATCATATTATAGGATAGTCAGAAAGCAAACAATAGACAGGAAACGTAATTGCCAGAATAAGACCCCATTTTATATTTCCTTCTTATACACACTTTGCGAGAAAAGTTCTATGCACGTTGGATTGAATTATAGAATTTGAATGTGAGGCACGCCAACTTATTAAATGCAGTGTACATTGTAGCTTAAGAGGAAGAAGAACTTATTTCCGGCTTTTGCAAAGTTCTTAAACGCCATATCCGCTTCCGTACAACTGTGCTAACTACAGCCTCTCGCTGGGTATTCTTTCTTAATAACTTCTGCAATGAATAATATATTTTGTTTATTCTTCTTCGCAAATTTTAGAATTACAACGTGAATCCGGGGAATGAAAGTTTTCTTTTCTAAATAAACATGTTATTGATTCCACGTTTGCCAGATTTAAACTTCTTTTGTCACACATAGTAAAAAGAGCAGTATTAACACAGCTTCAATTTTCAATTCCTGCAGATCCACTCCTACAATATTTACGCTGCGAATGAAGAAATAAATATAATTAATGTATTTGTTATTATTCATAAATAAATTAGTAAATCATTACTTTGTTTACAGTTAATTTCTTAACACAGCCACTTCAGCTGTTAGTATAACAAAAATCCCAAAAGAAAGGTGAAGAAATCCCTTACCACAAAATTAATTTTGTGGTAAGGCATTTTTTCACCTTTCTTTTGGGATTTTTGTTATAGTTTTCAAGCCACAGTCTCCACCCATCACAGGATTCAGCTGTTAGGTATATTATGGATAAAATATAGTTTTAGAATTTTAACAAGAAATTGTTTTCTCAACATTACCAAAAATATACTAAGATTATCATATAATATATCAATATTATCGTGTTAGAAGTCTGTGACTGAATGGGTTGCATGCTCGTATTTCATCCGCTGGCGCTGGTTCAATTTCGAATCGAGACGATAATTTTTAATTCTGGATAAAATTAAGAACAGGCCATGTGCGATGTTTGGCACGCCAGAAACCCTACGGGAGATTTGAATTCCTCTGAGTTCGGCAAAATTTCGGTGAAGTACAATTCGTCAACTGATGTCAGTGGCTAGAAGTGTCAAGATGTGTTTCGCAATCCAAAGCATTGCCCAACAACAAACAAACAAAGTATTAAACTATTACCAGATATTCTGTTAAAATGTAGATGCCAAAACTGTTAAAATATTTTTATTGAAATGTGTATTCGTTTTTAAGCTACGTTGTTACTAAGCTAGTCGATAAAATATTGTTACCTTGCAACAGTAAAATAATTTGTGAAAGAAGCCTATAAAAATTACTTAAATTATATTATAAGAAATGGTCGCTTTTATCGCAAAATACAACTTTACTCTTCTAATTTTCAATCCTGTCGAAAAACCTAATCCCCAAAATCTATTGTCCTTGCTACCAGACGTTCTTTGAACCTTAATACTTGAAGTTAATCCAATAACACGTCCATAAATTAAAGAACGAAATGAATCTGCTGCAATTCATCAACTACGTAACGGAGTCTGCTACGGACAGCACACACAAATCGAGACAAAACATTCGAAGCTCTCTTGGAAAGCGGAGCCATAAATATTTCACAGCAATCGACAGGGGTAGGCGGACAAAACGACGGCGGCTAGCGCCGTGGCACGGGTGAATAATGAACTAGCAACCGCTAATTAAGACTGGCCTACTGGGATACACCGACACCTGCCAATATCGCTTGAGTGGATTTATGTTGGCCAAACTGTTGGGTCCATAAATACCGATTACTATGTCAGTAATTTTACTCATTTCGTTGAAAGATGTTGACCGCGAAGGAAGGGTTCATTAATGCACTGATGGACATCTTCATGTGTGTATGTAAGTACTTACGTCACACATGTTAAGAATGACATATAATATTGTTTGTGCTTAGGTATTCTAAGAAGCTCATCTATACGCGTCAGCGTATAGATGAGCTTTGCAAAGTCTCAGCATTGTAAATGTAGATAGATTTATGTTTCACAAACACAGATAAACACTATTCAAAAAATTAGTAGAAGGAAAATGGACAATAAAAAAAGTGCAAGCATAAAAAATTCAACAATATTAGGAATACCTCTAAAATTTAATGGTTGGGCTTAGGAATAGGGAATAGATTGGTTGGAAATGACGCGATAATTGCCATTATATTTAAAATAAGAAAGTTCATAATAAATCCCCGTATATATCGGAACTGCTATGAAGCTCCAAGTAGGTTCCTTAAATAAATCATAGTCGGCCATGACTATGTTGCGAGCTGCAAAATCAAATTTTTACTAAAGTTTGAAAAACTCTAAAGATCCAGTTCGATTGCATACCTTTTTAGCTGTTGTTTTATATCTTTATATCAGTTTGGTGAGAGTTCTCAAGGAGTTAATTCAAAAATTTCAATACTTTTATGTTTTTAAAAATAATAAGTTCAATGTGTTGGTTGTTGTACAATTCAATTAAATTTTGTATATTTTACCATCTCAGCTGGTATAAATTGTAGCCTGATGACGTCTCGTTGAATAACGAAATTATTAAACACCATTTTGTTTAGGTGAGCATGGTGTAGCCTCTTGATTATTTATTCCATTGTGCATCAGAAAGTTTCGAAACTCAGTATTCGCATATCGAGTTCCATTATCTGTTCGAATCGACTTGAGACGGTTTCCTATTTTATTCTCAACATTTACCTTACCACTCTTTAAATTTTGAAAAAATCTCATCTTTATGCTTCAGCAAATATCCGAACGTCTTCCTCGAATAATCATCAATGGTTGTTAACAATACCGGGCATTACTTACTACGACAACTTACACTCATAGGCCCACATGTAAGAGAATGTACTAATTCTAATATTACTTTTGTCCTTGTTCCTTGTTTTGTTTTCAAAAAAGGGTTCTGGTCTGTTTTTCATTTCCGTAAGAAACACATATGCTACACTATTTTGAATAAATTAATACTAGTAGCCATTCTAACGTAATGATGATTATAAGGGAGTTATGACTTGGCAGGAGTGCTTGACAACCATATGAAATGATTGGGCTTTATACAATCCCTAAGAAAAAAAGATTTACATTAACATTATGTCTTTTTTTGCAAAATCTGTATCAACGCTTTGCCGTCCATCAACACAACTTGCATCAGCAACAACGCATCCTTTTATTTTACAATTTTTCATCTTATGCACACGACATCCATTTGGTGGAAAGCATTAACAAAATTCTTGTTTACCATTTGATGAACCGAATTTAAATTAATCTTTCTGCTTTTCCAATACTGACTAGAGCATCACCTTGACCAACGGTTAGCAACTTGCTATTATTAGCAACCGTCCGTCACCTCCAAATTTCGACCGCATTGTAAGTAAGTCTGAAGTATATTTTTCTAACCTGTCATGATATATGATGCCGAATCAATTACCATTTCTCAGAATGTATTTTTTACTTTTTATGGCGCTTTCTTTTACATTTTTAGCAAGAACAATTTCGATAGGATTACTTTCAAATTCTCCTGGCTTAATGTCTTCTTGAGGTAATTTTGATTTTACTAATTCATTCGTTAGGCTTCACTCCAGAGTTTTCAAGTGCCATAAAAATATGATCATGCGTACTCGGCAATCCATTTCAGATCAACACTGCCAGTAATTCATCCTCAATAGCATTACCAATATCTACCATTTGTTGCGCTACAGACATAACCTTAGTGACGAATTGTTACATGCTTTTAAATTATTCCAGCTTTAAATTGAAAAGGTGTCTCACTAAGTCTAAGTCTAAGTCTTCTTATTAACACTTTATCTTCATATGCCTTTTGTAAATTTTTCCAGGCCCGCTTTGCACTTGTAACATTTCTGATGCGTATTGTCTATGAGGATAAGATAAAGTGCCCCTGGCAAAACGGCACGCGCAATTCTCATCCCAGGCTTTAATGAATTACCGATGGGTGATAATTTTGATCTGGTCGCACAAGGCAGATATGGTAGGCCTTATAAACGGTCCGGGACTGTACAGAAATGTCCCGGACCCGCGTCTGGCCAGCTTATCAGCCTCGTCATTGCCCAGATTGCCGTCGTGTCATTTAGTCCAACTCATCGTGACTCGGGGAGGGGGTCGCCTGCAAAAGGGTGCCCGATGTGGAAGCTGGCACGAATTGTATATTCCCGTATCTCTCTGTGACAGACCCTACTACGATGCTTCTCCAAATGCAACGAGGAGTGCTCACGCTGTGGACTCCACGTCCATCTACGTTAACGGATCCACGACACAAAAAGGGACGGAAGCTGGTATTTATTCCAGGGAACTTAACGTTAAGAAATTCTGGCCGCTTGGGGATGGGCTGTCTGCTTTTCAAACAGAGGCGACAGCACTTACTTTAGCGGCCAACAACATATCTGAACTCAGGATTGTTGACAGAAATATTCATTTGTATACAGATAACAAACAACTTATATCAGTTGTGGGGCAACCAAAAATAACCTCTAGACTGATGCTGGACTGCCATAGAGCTCTCGTACAGATCTCTGTACGCCCCAAGACACTCTCTCTATTAATGCCAACCGACAGCCGCCTAATCATGGTCGCCAATGCCACCTCGCGGGCATAAAGTCCTAGTGGCGGCGGGCACGCGGTTCGTTGGATTTGTTTCTTGGAAATTGTGGATTGGAATTACTTCATTACTATCTTTATTCAGCTCCGGCTCGATGCAGCTCCAAATGTATTTTTGTATTAGGCACATGTTCATAGCAAACTTTCAGTTGTTATAATTACGAACTCCTTCTAAATATTCAATGTTCATTCGTCCGTCTTTGTCTCTCATCCTGTACCAGAAGCACCAAAAACTAATCAGCGGAAGAAAATTTCTAACGATTCCAATAATGTAAAAGAAACCTTGACATTTAACATTCTGCGCCTATTGAGTATTAAGAAAATACTCGATAGGCACAGGGCCTATAACCTGATACGAATCTATATTTTATTGTTTAATATAAATAAATCTTACCACATAGAAGGTGACTAAATAATTACTACTCTTATACTATTGATAGACTAGAAAATTGACAGTTCATAGTTAACATTGCTTTATTCGCGTATCTCCAACAGTTAACCGGATTAATAATAGTCTTTACCAAACACTCAACTACAATTCCAATTACCTGAGTTTATTGTCTCTTCCTCTAATATAATTTTAATGTGAGACACGTACGGGTGTGGAGAATAATTTAGGTTACTAGCGTGCCGATTCTTGACTTTCTGACAACCCCGTATAAATTTTACGTACGTATATACAGTTCAATTCAGTACATATAGTGTTCGATCCATGTATACACTAAATTGAATTCTTTGACACTATTGCGGGCAATCGCGCGAAAAGTGAATTTACCCCATCAATCATTGCGACACAATCACACGGGAATTGTTCGTGTGTAATTTACGCTTGATATGGGAGGGGATATTCAAAATCAATCCACAACATTGAAAGGGTGCCATAAACCTATTAACGACAGCGGCGGGCAAATGTTTCGGATATTGACTCGGAAACGATTCGAACGAACTGAATACTTGATTTGCGACCATTTACATGTTAATTACTTTCATAGTCTTTCACCTCGACGGTCTTGGGAAAATTTTCAATTTGAAACGGAGCACTGTATACTCCTTTAGGAAGTTGGCATCGAAAAATCCTCTTCCTCTTCTTTTCCATTTACTCTATTCATCGCTTTATCGTCGGCGACACCATTCAATCGACTATAAAACATCGATTAAACCAGTTAACCCGCATAAGAGGTTCATTAGCTCTTCCGAAGAGAAATTAAGAGCTAGGGTGTTATCAATTTCGCCGCTAGATATAAATTTTGCCACGCTGTCACCTCTCAATATCGACCTGAGGGCGTCGACAAAAATAGTTTGTAAAAGATTTTATGTTCCTTGAACTACTTATCGCAGCGACAGCATAGATTAAATGCCGCAATCATTTTTAAAACTTTTTCAATACTCAACCTCATAAACGTTTTTTTCTTTTTTGAAGCTGAAGATTGAGTATTGATCCTTTTTCATCCAAGGCTTACCTATACACATATTCATTTAAAGTTCAATTGTGTATCGATGCCTGTTGATTTACTTTACATATTTGAACCAAAATTATTTTGCTATTTATTTAGTAGCTTCTAATTTCAGCTACAGCGTTTCTCAGCAAATAACCTACGTATTGAGTTACTTCTAGCATACCAAAATAATAGTCGCATTTAGATTTTTTGAGCCTGATAACAACAAGCCAAAACTTGCACCCACACTTTTCACCTTTTAGGGAGGAGTATTCGACTTACCCTTCCAGAATTTATTGGTGGTTTGCAGATCTTACAAGACTATAATACCGATTTTCGTTTCGGTATTTTTTGTGGGAGAAACCGACCTTTGAAAATCGGATGTTTCAGAGTATTTTGCTAATTATTCCCTAACAGGTGTTTATAAAAATTAACGAATTTAAATTTTAAGATTGAAATAAAATAAAATACGTCAAATTGCCAAAATTGACAGTAACATCAAATACATATGTTTCCAATGTAGCATGCTAAGCAGAACCCACAGAATCATAATATCGACTATAAAATTGTTTATGTAAATGTATTTTTATCTATTTATTTATTTTGTCAACGTATTGCTGAGATAATTATGAAAATGTGAATTATTTAAAATTAAATTAATGCTTGTGACCAAATGTCTGAAATTAATTATTAAGTTGAGCGCCAACTCTAAAATAGAGTAAAAATTTCTTGAAGAGCATGGGATTCAAAATCCCAGTGGTCACCTTCTGAAGGTAAACCTTAAGAAACTGAAAGTGGGTGTAAATTGACCACGATGTGGGGAAACAAATTAAAACAACAAAATTTGAATTTTAAAATTAATTAGAACTTTAATAAATAAAAAAACAAATAGGAAGAAATTTAAAACCTTAGATTAATTAAAATCCAGGCTTAAAAGAAAACTCCCTATATTTAACGTGAAAATAACAAGATTAAGAAAATTTAGAAATATAAAATTTTATACACCACGTGTAAATCGCAAAATGGCGTTCTCAGGTGAACGTCTTTACCTTTAAATACTTAAAACTGCTCAAATGTAGTCAGCAATTACAAAGCAAGGTAAAAATACCTTCAAAACAGTGAACTACAATCAAATCTAATTGAAAAGGAAAAAGAATGAATCAAAAATTAAATAAATATCAAATAAAAAAAAATGAACTCTCAAAAAGTAAAATTAAATCAGCTATAACAAACTATTTGGAATTCCAAATATTATACAAAGAAAATTAACTGAATTGAGTGTAAGATGCCTCTACTAAGGTTAGATTTGTAAAAATCAAATGACACGCGGAAACAAAATGTCTTCAAACGACATACATTTACAGCGCTCAGGAAAATGATCTTACCTTCGCAGAGTCTAATTGTACACTGCCTTCTCTCTCCCGCAACCGAGCAATCGCCGGCCCAAGAGAAGCGCACGCAACAGAGGCGATCTTACACGGTAACATGACTTAAACCAAGGAAACCAACATATAAAACAAAAAACTGAGCTAAATGAAAATTACATAGCGGTAAAACAAAACTAAAAATGATATTAATAAGAATTTTTCAACATGTTTCAAAGTAACTTAATACTAACTTAACTTTTACGCAAAATTTAGTGTCTTTTAAAAATCTTCTTGAAACAGCTGACTTGGACAAAGGGGTCAACGCACTCACGCACAGTTTTTTATCCCCTTTTTCCACAGCACATCTCCCGATTATAAAAGAAAAAAAATGCACTTGAAAAGTGTCATTGTTTTGCTTTTGAAATCGCACGCACACAAAAGAAAAAACAAAAATTGACAGTCCGAACAACGGAAAATAAAAAAAAAATAAAAATCCTGTCTCCGCACACAGGGGTGAAAACGTCATTTCCGGGCGGCGAACTACCCGGGGTCGTGGTGAAAGTTCTGGAGGGCAGAGATGTGGTACCGACCTTTGTTCTGGGTACCGTCCAAAGTGTGCAGTTCGTAGGTGACCCCATCAAACACACGGGCCACTCTGTACGGTCCAACAAACGGAAGTTCCAGCTTTTGGCAGGTTTGCTGGTCACGTCTTCCCAAACGATATCGACGCACCAGGACTTGGTCGCCGACATAGAACCGGGTACGCTTGGTGATCTTGGCATTTTCTTGGCGGACATAACGTTGTCCCCTGAGTTGAAGCTTCCTTCTGGCTTCCTCTGTACGTGCCTCCACGTATACATCCTCCTCGAGAAGGTTCCACGGGCGACTAGGCAACCTTCCATACATTAAAGTGTATGGGCACTCCTCCGTGGTGGTGTTGGGAGTGTTGTTTATCCAATTTTCGATGTTTTGGACGTGGCGGACCCAATCAGGATGGCGTTGATGGGTTTGCATCCTGAGAAACTTGACGATTTCCTGGATGTATCTCTCGCAAGGATTCCCACAAGGATGACGTATAGAACAGAAAGAAACATTAATATCACGCTCATTCATGGCGTCAACAAAACGATGCGTGTTGAAATAAGTGGCATTGTCAGCAAGAATGCGGCGCATTTTCCCTTGATTTCGTATAAAATTGTCAATGCAACGGATTGCTGTATCAGTGTTGTAATATCTGGTGGGAAAGAGTCTTACGTATTTGGTGAAAACATCTACCATGACGAAAATGTTGCGGTAGCCAAAATGTCCAGGTATGAGATTTCCAAGAAAGTCGACGGCGACGAGGTCGAGTTTGTTCTCAACAACGATGCTCTTGATGACATTCTGGCAGGTGCGGTTTTTTGATTTTTCCAGTTGACATTGAAGACATGTGCGGACGATGGATTTTGCAATGGTCTTGTCTCTTGTTGCGAAGAAAGCTTCTCGGAAGGTGAGCCAAAGTTTGTGACCTCCAATGTGTCCAAGAGATTGATGTAGCTCCTGCATTGCTTGACGTGCGAATGACTCGGTGAGTACGACATTGAACTGGTCTCGTATCCTTTTCATTAGAATACCATCTCTGATGACAAAATCCTTGTACTCATCCTGGTGGACTAATGCCTCTCGTATTCGATCGAAACAATCATCTTGTTGCACCTCGTTGATCCTGACAAAGTCAAACAACCCCTCGGCTTCATACATGTTGTATGTGTTTACCTCAACATGGTTGAAATGGCTTTTCAGATTGTGCATACGAGACAAAGCATCAGCTGTTACATTCAAATCTCCTCTTATGTGTCTTATCTCAAAAACATATTCTGATAATAATAAAGACCAACGATAAATTCGGTTGTTTGAGAACCGAGTTGACATTAAAGATGTTAATGCAGCATGATCTGACTCAATTATGAATTTCTTGCCTAGTAAATAAAATCTTAACTTGCTCACTGCATGAACTACAGCAAGCATTTCCTTTTCCGATACAGTGTACCTTAACTCATAATTTTTCAAAATCCTTGAGACAAAACAAATTGGTTCTTCTCCATTCCTGCCAATTTGAATCAAGACACCACTGATGGCTGTGTCACTGGCATCGACACGTAACAAAAATTCTTTACTAAAATCTGGCAATAATAAACATAATGATTTGTGAAATTCAGACTTTACATTTTCAAATGCTTCTAATCTTTCATTTGTCCATTTGAACTTTTCATTCTTTCTTAACAATTCAAATAAAGGTGCACTGATGTGTGCTAATCTTGGAACAAACCTTTTGTAGTAGTTTACTACACCAAGAAAACCTCTTACTAACTTTATGTTGCTAGGTCTAGGGTACTTTTTGATGACGTCTAGCCTAGATTCATCTACTCTGACATAATTCTCTGTTAAATCATATCCTAAAAACTTTACTTCATGCTTTACAAACTCACATTTTCCTAAATTCACTTTTAAACCATTCCTTGCTAAAACTTCAATAACTTTGCGCAAATGCACTAAATGTTCATCTAAACTCTGACTAAAAATTAAAATATCATCGATGTAATGAGCTACAAACGAATTGTATGGTTCTAAAATCTGTTGCATTGCCCGTATCAACGCGGCAGCCGAACTACTTAAACCATAAGGTACAACCTTAAACTGATACACATTTCCATCAACCATAAATCCACAAAACTTTCTAGATTCTTTGTTCAACGGTACCAACCAAAAAGAGCTCTTTAAATCTAGCTTTGTAAAATAATTCGCATTTGTACACCTTGCCAACAATGTTTCAACCGTGACTGGAGTTTCGAACTGCGGTCGTGTGCGTTCATTCAGACGTCGGGCATCAAGACACAAACGGATGTCTCCATTCTTCTTTTGGACGACGACTAAAGGATTGACGTACCTTGTTCTTCCACGTTCAATTATCCCATCTTGAAGCATTTGGGATACCTCAACTCTGACTTTTTCTTGCATGTTTTTGGGAATTGGATAGTTCTTGATTTTGAAAGGTTTCGATTCATCTACTTCTAAAGAATGTTCATAACCAACTGCTAAACTCGGGAATTTGTCTACTAAGGATATGTACTGCTTTAAAATTTCTTTGACTTTAAATTCAAACTTTTCATCACAATCAATCTTAAATTCATTTAAATCATCTGGGAATTCAATCTGGGAATTGTTTGCTTCTAACTCTACTACTTCATCAACAACTTCTTCTTCTTTAACCTCATCAACTAATTCACTACCCTGTATATCGTTTTTCAAACAATCACTTTTCAATATCTCTAAATTCACATTTTCTTTCTCTTTTCTTATACAATTAACAATTTTCTCCTCATTAGGAGTCTCATCACACCAATTAACTATCTCCTCTCCTATCTGAATTAGTCTCTTATCAACATCTACCACCGCTCTCATCTTGTCTAACAAATCAATCCCAATAATTCCATCTCTTTTTAAACCTTTTAATGAAATAAACTCTCCCAGAAAAGTTGAATTTTGTAATTTGAATTCTACGACAAAAACTCTGTTGATGGCAGCAATTATCTTTTTTGTAGCAGTAATGATTGTAATTTTTCGAGTTGGAATGAATTTCCCTACTTTTTCTTTCTCTAGCAATTTTACTTTCTCTTCGTCTAAAATTGAAACCTCACTTCCCGTATCTACTAAACATCTTAAAACATTCTTTCCAAACATTGCATTTACATGTGGCAAATCTGAATTGATTGATCTTAAATCATTTTGTAAAATGGTGTACAATTCTTTCTTTTTGGTTGGATTTTCTAAAAATCCTGCCCACGAGCTTCATCGAGTAGTTCTTTCGGCTTTGTTTGAACCTTTTGCTCATTTAAATTAGACCTAGTGTCTTTGTGAATTGCGCCAGTGCTGTTTGATATCTGATTTGTTTGAATTTGATTAACGTAGCGATTTGAATTCCACTGCACAGAATCTCTAGGCAAAACTTTGTCAGCTGACTTAATTGACTTCTGATTTTGTGGGGAAGCCACTTGATTGACGTTTGACCTTGTCTGGACATCGTGACGGTCATTTTGGTGCGTTGTGGATACCTGAGGCACATTCTGATTGTTTGAATTTGGACTCTGACGTCCACCATTTCTGGGAGTGAAAGACTGTCTCCTGTTGAAATAGGGAGCTGGTCTCGGATTTACATTAGCTCGCGAATACTGTTGACGGTTGAAACCATCATTACTCGAACTGCCAGTTGCCTGATTGTGGTTGACATGGCCTTCAGGACTTCGCGATTTGCTAGGATTTACCTTGCATTGTTCCGCTTGATCTAATCTCTTCATTAGTTCCAACAATTGACTAACAGAGGTTATATTTTGCATCGCAATGGCTTGAGTGACCTCAGGCTCAAAATGCCTGGATAATTGCGTGATCAAATCAGATTCCAAAACGGGTGGTGTTAAAAATTTGAGAATATTGATTTTCTTTATGACATAGGCTTCTCTACTATCTAATCCGCACTTATTATAAGAACCTAAGAATAAATTTGTTCTCACCCTTTGTTGAATCGCTTGACTCCAGTATTGTCGTTGAAATACATCTTCGAAGTGGTCCCAGGAATTGATCGTATCTGCGACGAAGTCAAACCAGGATCTCGCTTCATCCTTCATGGCGTTGCGGGCGATCCGCAGCTTGTTTCTTTCTCCCGGTACGGATTCTAAAAATTCGTTCAAATTTCTTAGAAACGCCATTGGATTGGGCGTTACCGAACCAAAAAATTTCGGTAACTGTTCCATTTGAACAGGCATTGACAAAATACTGTTACCAAACTGATTGACATTGGGAATTTCTTGAATTGATGAAATTTTTCTGTTTATTTGTTCTTCTGCTCTTTCCACACTCTCAGCAATCTTTTCCTTCACTTCGCATTCTATTTTTCTGACTCTTTCTTCAACCACATATTCTCTCTCATCCCATTTATTTTTCATTCCTTTTATCTCTTTCTGACAATGTTTAATTGATATTTCATTAGCTGTTGATCTTATTGTATTATCTAATACTTTATTCTCTACTTTCTTAACGTTTTCATCTACTCTTATGATTTCTGATCTAAAATCACTCCTTATCTCATCAATCTGTCTCTGTATCCCTTTTGTTACATTCATAATCTCATTATTAGAAACAACAAGCTGTCTAAACATCATCATCACATCTTTCATTCCTATACTTTCCTCAGTTTTTCCTGTCTCACTCTGCTCCAACGTCTCGATGTGGGACTCCCTCACATCCGTCAAAAGTGCTTGTGGAAGCTCCATCTGCTTGCTCTCCTTTTCCTCAGGAAATGAATCCTCCGAATACGTCTTGTTTAGCACGGTTGCCACAGATTCCTCGCTCGTGTACCTGGGTTGCTCCCTCCAGGTTCCTTCTGGGACGAACAATTTGTCCTGTGCTTGGTTCTCTCCGGACATTTCGACGATTTTCAAAAAATTTTTAAACACAACAGGTATTAGTTTCCCCGAAACAGTTGAAAAATTCCCGAAACCTCGTGCAGGGAAAATTACAAAGCAAATCGTGGCCAAAAATGAATCAAAACAACAATGAATCGTGAGCCCCACGTTGGCAAAGCCAAATAATTATGCTGAGATAATTATGAAAATGTGAATTATTTAAAATTAAATTAATGCTTGTGACCAAATGTCTGAAATTAATTATTAAGTTGAGCGCCAACTCTAAAATAGAGTAAAAATTTCTTGAAGAGCATGGGATTCAAAATCCCAGTGGTCACCTTCTGAAGGTAAACCTTAAGAAACTGAAAGTGGGTGTAAATTGACCACGATGTGGGGAAACAAATTAAAACAACAAAATTTGAATTTTAAAATTAATTAGAACTTTAATAAATAAAAAAACAAATAGGAAGAAATTTAAAACCTTAGATTAATTAAAATCCAGGCTTAAAAGAAAACTCCCTATATTTAACGTGAAAATAACAAGATTAAGAAAATTTAGAAATATAAAATTTTATACACCACGTGTAAATCGCAAAATGGCGTTCTCAGGTGAACGTCTTTACCTTTAAATACTTAAAACTGCTCAAATGTAGTCAGCAATTACAAAGCAAGGTAAAAATACCTTCAAAACAGTGAACTACAATCAAATCTAATTGAAAAGGAAAAAGAATGAATCAAAAATTAAATAAATATCAAATAAAAAAAAATGAACTCTCAAAAAGTAAAATTAAATCAGCTATAACAAACTATTTGGAATTCCAAATATTATACAAAGAAAATTAACTGAATTGAGTGTAAGATGCCTCTACTAAGGTTAGATTTGTAAAAATCAAATGACACGCGGAAACAAAATGTCTTCAAACGACATACATTTACAGCGCTCAGGAAAATGATCTTACCTTCGCAGAGTCTAATTGTACACTGCCTTCTCTCTCCCGCAACCGAGCAATCGCCGGCCCAAGAGAAGCGCACGCAACAGAGGCGATCTTACACGGTAACATGACTTAAACCAAGGAAACCAACATATAAAACAAAAAACTGAGCTAAATGAAAATTACATAGCGGTAAAACAAAACTAAAAATGATATTAATAAGAATTTTTCAACATGTTTCAAAGTAACTTAATACTAACTTAACTTTTACGCAAAATTTAGTGTCTTTTAAAAATCTTCTTGAAACAGCTGACTTGGACAAAGGGGTCAACGCACTCACGCACAGTTTTTTATCCCCTTTTTCCACAGCAGTATGTAATAATTTAAACTAAAAACTTATTGTAACCATGGATTTTGGGGTATATGTATGTCTTTCGATTAATGTTCGACGAGGGATTTTTATTCTGTCGTATCGTTGGAAACGATTTCTATGATCGTTACCGGGGTCCTCTTTGTCTTAGAGATATTGAGTTTGTTGAAAAGAAATGAGGGGGACTTCTTTTTTGGTTTTTCCTGAGTGTGGTTGCTTTTCGTGTATTTATCTAGAATTTTGTAATATCTATCACAATTTAAGTCCATACAGTTTTCAAATTTACTTACAAGAATGAGAGTATTACATGTACAATGCCAAGATGATGGGAATTCAGTGATTTCGAGAGATTTGGGGTGGCCGTTAATCTAATCCTGGGGTATTGAAGAATTACATTCGAGGTAGTTTGCCGTGAAATTGTTACAACACCATTTGGAAGCTGAAATGATTGTTTTGAATTTGGAATTATCATTTGAATTATACAAGAACAGTTTTTATACCTGAAGTAAACGATTTTATCATATTTTGAAATTATAACCGGCATATAAGGCATAAAAGCATTTAAGGTTATATTTATTTGAATGATAATTGTGAATCTAGTAAATGTGAGGTCGTATTTGATTCTGTGGGTTAATTTCACGCGCAGTTTAAGTTGGCCTTGATCTGGTTATACTTGATTTTATGACGGGAATTTAGCGGGAGATTTGAATTTTATTTATGACATTTAAAACGAGAAATACGAGTTTTTAGTTTGGATTAAGATTCTAGAAATCTTATTACTGTGTATCTAAGATAGTAAAGAACTTACTTACCCTGAGGGAATCTTTAGAAGATTCATTTCTTTGTTCATCAAATTTATTTAACTCTAAATAAATAAATTACGTTGTCGTTTCTCTTATTCAATGTGGTACAAGAACATCACTAACTAATAACTACTGCAGTCACATTAAAGATACTTAAACGTTATAAGCTATATTAATATAAGAATCAGTGGTTCAGTAAACTGACGTTATCCTCCCGCGTCTCGAGGGTAACTGAAAATTATAAGTCATTCTATCTAACATTTGAGACCTAGCATATCTTTGGTATTAATGAGAGTATAATAGATGACGCTGAGTGGTGTTTGGTAGAATAAAAATAGTGTTTATTTAATTAAAATTTAAAAAGATTTATCTAAAAGTTTCGTAGCAATATTGTTACATTGTTATGAGACTTTTACAAGGTTCCCCACAAAATATTCCACGGCCAATATCTTTTCCAGCATAGTCGTTTAAGGAATACCATTAAGATGCACTTTCATTTACTTTCAGCAACTTTTCTCTTCAACTTTACCATTTCTGCTGCAATTGATGATGCGTTTATTATGGATATGAACAGTATAATAGAGATCCAGACCCAGATCCATAGGATTTATTTGGTATACCTACCTTATATAGCGACGGAAACCTTGAATTGGACTTGCAATAGGGCTCGAAACTATAGAAAATGAAAGATTCAGGCCAACAATATTATCATATAAGTATCTATACAAAATGTGTAAATCAGACATGATTCATTATAACAGCCATTTCTAGATTTTTGCAGACAACATTTTTAATTGAAGCATATTTACCTTCACTATACACTTCGAAACAACTTATCATAGAGCTTCACTGTACTGGTGTGATAAATCTAACATCATTAGCAGTAAAGGTGAACTGAACCTGAATAATTTTGATGATGAAATCTATGTTATTGAAACACACGTCTATTGCAGTGAAGTTTTCTTACAACATGTTTTGAAGTGTATTGTGTCCTCGGTGCTACAGTTTTGACTATTTGTGTTGCGTTTATTATTCTCACCAAGAATTGACTTAATAAAAAAACAATAAATAAAGATGTGACTACCTCCTATCGTCGAAAAATTGAAAGGGGCTACGGTTATCAGAATATTCTATTTCGATAATTTCTTAGCATATAATAATTTAGTAATTCTTTAACAGTATCTGAGTGCTAACAACATCAATTGTAACATATGTATGTGCATTTAGAATGAACAAACTAAGCTCGTAAACTGGGTCCAGCTGTAAAATCTTTACGGCTTTTTATTTGTTTAGTACCTACGTAACCAAAACAACCACATGCCAATATAGGAAACACGGAACTTCGATACGTACAATAACAAAAGGAAACTACCTTGGCTTCCGCGGGGACTTAAGTGTACACTCGGAGACAACATACACGCTAAGACTGGTCACGTCTGTCATTGTTGTCCATTATGAATGAAACTGGATTTCCCAGGACAATGTGTAATGGTCACCGCATGAATTATGTTTTATTCTAACATACAGATGCGTCTGTACTATAATTTATTCAATTCCGTCCAACTTGCAGCTTTTGCTAAACATATTGTGTGTTTGCTATGGATGTCTGCCCTAATTAGTAACTATTATTATCAGTATTGAAAGCAAGTGAGGTTACATTTAATAGAAAAACTTTAAAGAAATTACGAAATAAAGTTATATAATAGAATTATTTGATTTTGCTTCAATTGTATTTCTTAAAGAAGAAACGTTCGGCGTGGTGGGACAATCAAATAAAAGTTGAAGTTAGAAAGAAAAAAGTGCTATGGAAGGACTATCTAAATCAAAAGACAGAACACAAATATGAACTCTATAAAAAACAGAGAAAGATAGTGAAGAAAGCGGTGCAAGATGCAAAGGGAAGGGAATAGGAGGAGTTTGGAAACAAGATGGAAGGAAACGGCAAGGGAAATATAAAGCTACTGTATAGAACATTGAAAAATTTAAGAACGAACAATAAAACTCTAAACCAATACATAAAAGACCATCAAAACAACCTTCTAACAACAAATGATGCAATAATGCAACCTTGGTGTCAGTATTTCATGACGGAGATGGGTGGTTCAGAACAAGTCCCAAGAGAGGATTATCAGATAAAAAACCTCAAACATGGAAAACAAAATTAAATTACAACTAAACGGACACCATCAATTATATAAACAAATTAAATAAATCAAGTATAAGAAAAAGAGAAGGGAAGCTTTTACATAGAACGACAATGATACAAATGATTTAAAATGAACTGTGAAAATTGTTTAGAAATTGTTTAGTATGTGTGAATGTTGTGTGTGTTTTGCGTGTTTGTGTATAAAAGTTATTCAGGTTGTCTAAAAATGGGATGTTAGTGTTGTGTTAATCTGGTTGTCAAATCCAAATAAGTAAACATAGGTTTAATATTATAATCTATTTGTTCATTTAAAAGGTGAATGTTAGATTTTTTCTTATGCCGTTCTATTTGGTATGCCTCCAACAATCTAAGTTTTTGACCCTTATCACTGTTGTGAAGTAAAGTAATGTTATCATCACAGATACTTTTATGTCTAGATTCTAATAAATGTTGATAGAAATTTGAGTTATTTTGTTTCCTGTGTTCTTTAATTCTGGTATCTAATTTCCTACCAGTTTCTCCTATGTAAGTAGCATCACAATCATCGCATTTTATTCTGTAAACCCCGTTCCGTTGTAGTTTGTCTTTATTTTCTGTATGTGTGCAAAGCATACTTTGTAAATTATGAGGTGATTTATACGCTAATTGTATATTAAATGGTTTGAAAAGGTTGTGTATTGATGTAGAAAGGTTGTTGTATGTAAATTTTCTGTAAATGTTATTTGTATTTTCTTTTATATAAAGTGGATCAGTTTTTATTTTATGTTTATAGATGAGTTTGTCTATTGTGTTATTTGGAAATTTTTTATTGTGAGCAATTTGTTTTATGATGTTAACTTCTTTATTATATTCAGTTGTAGTAAGGGGTATATTATTTAATCTTTGTATGTAATAATTTAGTGCTGCATATTTCTGTGAAGGGTGGTGAAAGGAATCAAATGGGATTATGTTATTGCTTGTAGTAGGTTTACGGTGGCATAGTGGAATTTGTTGTTTTGTTTTTGTATTTGTAAATCTAGGAAATTTAGTGTGTTGTTATTTTCTACTTCGTGTGTGAAGTGTAGTTTTGTATGTATATTGTTTATATATGTAAGGAAGTTGTTAATTTCATCTAATTCATCCTTCCAAAGACAGAATACATCGTCCATATATATACACCAAAGATGGATATGTTTTCTTAAGGGATTCTTATCGTTTAAAATATATTCTTGTTCAATGTGATCAAGATAAATATTTGCTATCACACTAGATATAGGACTACCCATTGGTAAGAAATCTGTCATTTTACAAAATTCTCCGTTAAACTGGCAATAATTCTGTTTTGTGACTAAGTCTAATATTTTAATAATCTCGGGTATGTCATCGCTATTTATTGGTGTATTATCTATTTTTTATTTTATTATATTTATGGTTTTGTCAATTGTATAGTTTGTAGGTATATTAGTGTATAGATTTTCAATATCGAAGGAAACCATTGTATAATTTGTTGTGTTTTGCTCTAGCATATTGATTAGTTGTTTCAGGTTATCGATAATGTATCTCGGTTTGTATTCAGTAATTTTTAACAATTTTACAATGATTTGGCTAAGGGTGTATGTGGGTGTATTTGTAAAATCTATTAATGGGCGTATGGGTATATCTGTTTTGTGTAGTTTTGGCAGTGCTTTTAATGTGGGAAGCTGTGGGTTCATATGTATACAGTTTGTAGGGTTTGTGTTTGTGATCTTCTGTAAGGTGTATTTTGTTTGTTTTATACATTGTTTTGTTTTGCTATTATCATAGGTAAAGGGTTTCTGTTTATTTTTATGAAATCGTTATTATCTATAAATTCTGTTGTCTTATTTATGTAATTATTTTTATTTAACAAGACAATGCCTGCGTTCTTATCTGCATTTATGATGACAACACCCGCAGTTTCAATTTTAGTTTTCAAAGATTTAACTCTTTTAAAAAGGTCAACGTCCAAAGAATTGCGTGAGGCATACTTACGTTTCTGAATCTTCTCTCTGTTCTTGATAAAGGCGATGCATTCGTTCCTAATTTCTGCCTCTTGGGGATGGTTCTTTATCGCGCATTCCATCTCAATTGCTATCATTGGTAAGGATTCCTTGTTTTTATTTATTGCGAATTTTAATCCTTTTTGTAAGATGTCCATTTCATCCATGTTGAGGTCGATATTGGCCAAATTGGTAACATTTGAGTGGAAGAGATGTGTTGTTTGATTCCCCATTTCCGATGTTGTATTTTGTCTGGTATTCTTTCTCTTTCGTAATTCCCGTAGTTAACTGTGTTTCTTAAAATATTTTATATATGAAAATAAAGACCGTGAAATTTAAATACTACATAATTAAGACGTTTATATCGTTACTCAAAATACTGAGTTAAAGATTTTTAGCTCTTCGCAGGATAAAGTCTGGCCACCCCTGATATATAACATTGAAAACGTATAATTTATATACCCAGTATAAGTGGTGGCTAATGGTGTAATACCGAGGCCAAAATAATAATAATAATAATACCCAGTATAAGTGTACTTCTTCTGCAAATAGGGTATCTTTAGGGAGCACATCCTTTGCGGCTCAAATAACAGATAAAACGTCATTATTAGGTTGAAATTATGTCATTATGTATAACTACGAAGATATGAGAGACAGAATTACTACTAGTGTTCATGCTTAACCACCGAAACCTGTTATACGAACGTTATAATATGAAGAAATTGAATCTACAGGAACCTATCTATGATCTAAACTCGTAACGTGGTTATATGAAAAGTTATATTCAAGGTGCTCAAGTTTAGTTTGAGAATTTCGGTGGAGTGTGCATATTACATACTTACGTATTACAAGTATCATTTGAGGTGCAATGAGAGGGTGTAATAGATAACTTTAGTTGAAGCTCACATTAAGCAATTCGCATATGTTTCCATATACGCACACCAAAAGCAGTTGTTTCCTTCATTATTTAGGATATTTAATATTAAATAGGATGCAAAGTGATGTTTTATCGAACGAGTTTCGAGAGTGCGAGTCGAGACGGAGCCGAGGTGAATAACCAAACAAGGGCACTTTCCAGCCGTGGTGCACACAATATTTGTTTGTTTACCACATGATTACCCCATACTACAACCAATTTACTTGCAATTGTAATGTTCAGAATAGTGATCACTCATATTTGAATGTCAGATTATGTGGCAGCTATTTTGACAATCGAACCCAGAAGAACTTCAAAATCTTCGCTGAAGAATACGGTGAAGTAGCGGAAGTGACACGTTGACACTTCAATTCGGTAAAGTGGTGGTTTCTATCCTCGAATGAGTGTAGTGAGGTTGTACTTTCGCATGTGTAAGTCGAGAAAATTATTTAATTGGCCTTTATAATTCTTAAATTGGCTATAATTTTAATTTGACAAATACCCTTGAAAACATATACCTAATGATCATAAGATCTTCTAGTTTTGATTTATTTATTTTGATTTTCTTTGGACAATATTTTGTTAGTGTACACTGATAGTCTCAAGCTCTGATTAGAAAGAAGAAAATACATTTATAAGCTAGTTTTTTTTTTGTTTCGAGAAAATCAAATTGAAAATATAATAAAAACAATGGTCGAAATTTCCAAAAAACAAAAATTGGATACCTGCAGTCTTTCTTTCTGCCATGTATATCCTTCTAAAAATTTAATTTGCAGTTATTAAACTGTGTCAGGTCATTAGTCAATTCGTGTTTTTCTTTGTAATGGGGTAAATGAAGCCTAAGCAATTGATATTTGTCAAGCAGCCTCGCAGGGTCAAATCTCCCTCCTAACCATCACCCCGACAAAAAAAAAAACTGTTATTGTAATTGACTAGAGTGAGATTTGAACCCGTGACCCCTTGACTGATAGCCATGCTTGTAAGGCTAGACTATCAACCTGGCATGTATTTTTCTATGTTGGGGCAACGTTGTCCAAAAGAATACCAAATAAATAAAAGAAAACTAGAATATTTAAAATCATTGTATGTGTTCAAATAGACATTATGTATCCCAAGTTAAAATTATTACAAATCAAACATTTTGGATATCGTACAATTAGATGGATGTTGGCCGATAATTTGATACTAATTGGTCATCTCCGTTACTTACATTGACTATTTCTGGGAATATTCCATCTTCTAGGGACCAGTTGAAAAGACTGGATGATATTTTATTATATGGACAGAAGCCGTAAGTATTCATAAATTTATTGCGTCAGTACCCACTGAACTTGTTTGAAGGGCGTTAACAGTATTTTGACAGACATGTTTGAAATATTGTGTCGCATATCAAGTGTGTTCTTTCTTACAGCAAATTCTTCTTCGATTGTAATGTTATTTGCAACAATTTTCGCGAGTTTTGTTTATATCAAGAAGTGGTGAAAATAATTACCTGCACAAGGATTATTTTTAGGTACTTAGATACATATTTAAAATCTCAACACTAAAGAGAAGGAAATAAATAAAAGTATAATGGAAATGAAAAAGAAAGGAGAAAAAGAAACGTGCCATCCCTTTAACAGTGACTATACAAAGGAATTCAATGAAAGCCTTCCGAAAACTAAAGGAGTAGATTGTATAAATTACCATCATTTACCCTAAAAATATCCTGATAAATGAAAGTCGTTATTCGAAATTCAAGGGGCGGTTCATGTACAAACAAAGAGACAATCCTCCTATACATTCAATTTCGTCGTCTTTCCAACTATTAATTGGTAAGATGACAACGAATAGTCGACGGATACGTCTTTTATGTATGCGTTTTGGAACTATTCGTTTCTTTGCGTTTGTAAGTTGTTTTCTCGATAATACTTGTCGTATCGTACAAAATCGTAATTTACTACCTAATTTTACCCGCAGTCGCCAGATTGCAGCATTTACGCCCAATAGTCCCAATATTCCTATTTCATAGTCTTTCTATAAACCGTGATGCCAAAAAGCGTTTTGCTTCGAGCTTTATATGTAGGATTCTGTAATAGTGCGTCACGTTTTCATACCTCTTCTACAAATTAAGTTAGGAATCTCATTCATACGCCGACTTATATTGTATTATAGGGTGTATCTCAGAAAAATATTTTTAGTAATGGCGGACTTCCGATTGTACCGGAAGTAAATATCAACTTTGTTATTTTAGATGGATCATACTGTATATTATTGCATTTTTGGATTCTCTGTTAAATTTAAATGGCACTTTGTTAGTCATACCTTGAGTCTAAGTCTTATGGTTTTTGACTTACATAATGTTTTCTTTTTTTAATGAACAGGGTCTTCCAAATTTAAAAATATCTTCGAAACTATAAAAGCTAGAAAATGCGGTTTTCAGCTTTCGCTTAAATCTTTTATTAAAAAAAATGTGGAGGTTAAAATACAGGGTGATTAAAAAGAGATCTGTAGTTTTTGAGCTCTAAAATCAAGGATAACTTGATGTTTTTTTAACTAAAATGGTATAGGAATTCTTACACATCTGTATGTAAAATTTAATTTCCTTTCGATTTTATACAGACAGTATTCTGTCTATCTACACCGGTTTTGAAGATATTCCCGATTTTTCAGTTTTTCACGATAGAAAGGTTTTGCGAAAAAACAAACGCGGCCGTGCAAAAAGAAAGCATGTTGTTGACACAAATTTTTGATATTTCTTATCCGAAACAAATAGGTGTATTTAAGCGATAATATTTTCTTGAAAAGAACTGAATTATTCAGTGGGAGAACTTATTGATATGATTTTTGTATTAAGTGAGACTCAGAAAAACCGTTTTCTGTCTAGTAGAATTTATGCGACTCGGTTTTCCGAAAGCCGACATTCAGAAACGAACAGTAACAAAAAATCCAAATGCTGGTTAAGCAAGTGTAGGGCAAAAAGTTGAAATTAGTGATAAGTCAACCCAAAGAATTAAAAAAAAAACATCATTTTCATGCATACCATATTCAGTTGCACTAGCCTCTGAGTGAAAATGACTTTCAGCTGAGGGCAGAGTTTTTCACGTGGGCACAATTGCGTCTCTAACAACGTACTTTGTTCTAACGAAGCAACTTTTACAACACTGGCTGCGTCAACAGCCATAATTTTCATTGTTACTCTGTTGAAAATCCAAGAATAATTTGGCAAGTAGATCGTCAACAGCGCTGGGTAATAAACGTTTGGGGAGGAATTCTTGGAGAACGTGGTGGGCTAACATTTTTTAATGGTCCTCTTAACGGCCAAGTGTATTTGAAATTTTTAGTAAATGAGTTACCAAGATTAATTCAAAATTTACTTGTAAACATCCACGCACAAAAATAGATTTCTTTTTATGGGAATATATAAAAGAACTGGTACACAGGAGACCCCCAACCCCTGAATAAAACATGCGACAAAGAATTGTCGACGCGTTCGCCTCTATTACACCTGCCATCCTTAGAAATGTGGAAAGTGTCTTTCAAGTGAGAATTGGTATAAATGCAATGAACAAGATGGAATACATACCTAGCATCTGTTAAAATAAGAAATTTATTTAATAGTGTTAATTTTAAATGCATATTACCAAATATTCAACAACTCACATCAAAGCGTCGCCTCTTGTGAGTGAATTAATTTCCTCATGAATTCTTCAGAGAATCCCGGTAACCCAAATACGACAGCTCTCGAGATTCATACCCTCATCTCAATGAAACTGCGCTTCGTAACCAAACATTATTTTTTCGAAAAATTAACACTCATTTCTTAATTTTGCAATATTTGGTTGATAAATCCACTTACCTACCGTCTGTGATCTAATGATTTTGCTTAATAAACTTTAATATGATCTATAGATTATCGAAGATCGAAGGTCGGAACTTCTCAGTTAGGGTGGGTAACCTAGATTCCTATACCCTTTCATCTCTGATAGAGCGGCACGATCAAGCTGCGGGGTGTGTATGATAAAGTTAGTAATTAAATTACTCTGATCGGGCGATCTATAGATTATAACTGAATTATTATGATGTTATAACAAAATTTCATAGCAGATTTTTTTCAATGTGGATACATTCATATTTCATTAACTATATTTTATTATAGCTGGTTATGAAACTGACGGTAAAACTAACATTTAGAATTTATACGGACTTAAAGGGCAAATTTTACGTTCAACAGAGCAGAATGAAATTACAGGAACGCTGCAGCAATTCAAAAATTAATATCCCGCATAAAAATGCATCACAGTGTGAAACTATTAAAATGGAATGAATTAGGATTTTGCCAATTAAACCGCTTTGCAGAACCGCATTTATCCGAATAGCAAACTAGAAAAAAAAACAGCTTATGCAATATGCTTATATAAAATATAATCGATGTGCACTACGTAATGCATAATTTCACTTAAAACTGTCAAACGCCTGCTGCCATTCCGTTCACACAAAATGCAAAAAAATTAATGTTGAAATTGCAGTAACGGATGCAGCCCTTACTCAATTGATTATACGTATTCATGTATGCTGAAAAGTATTGAGAACTAGAAATAATATGCATGCACAATCGCATACCGGTACACGTGTGCGAATGAATAAAGTATAAATAATAATAAAAAAAATATTGATTAAAAAGAGGCAGTATCTGCAATTATAGCAGTTTATTCTATTGCGTGTTTGCCTTTAAAAAAATCTATTGGCCAAGCATATTAATTTATCTAGGTACCTGAAAATTAAAACGAAAAATTTGTTGCGTATTACAGGAATAAACTAATAATGAGTAAATAAAAATACGAAGATATTCATATGCATACAAATTTTGGGAATAATTCTGTTAAACCATAACCACCCCCCATAAAAATAACTCTTATTGTTGTAATGTGACTAGAGAAAGTACAAATGAGGAGCGATCATGCAAAATGACATGATATATCCACATAAGGTAGTTTTGAAATAAAACATAAAAGAAAACATTTATTCAAAGAGCATTGCAATTACAGTTATAGAACTTATACGCCAAGTAGTGTATCAAATACCGTATTTAATAATGTCATAGTTATGAAAGAAATTGAAAAGAAAAGAAATACATATATTGTTTTACGTGAATGCAAGTGAAATGTCTGGTATTGTTTCAACATCTAATTTGCATGGATGTAATTCTATCTATTAATATTTTTTGAGAAAAAGGGATTAGAAAATGGGTACTCTGAAATAGTTTTATTGAAAAAAACATATAGGTACAAGTAGTAAAAATGAAAAATGCAACAACTTAAATATGCAACATGGTCATCTTCCAAACAGTCACAAGCAAGTTTGGTTTCTTTATTGTGCTCTGCTTTGTCTGTTTCCGTCTTGTCACTGAATATTATTGTTAATAAATTGCTTCTCGAAAAACGTTTTTACATTAGCTTTCTTTTCAGCAGATATGCAAATGCCTAGAGGTATAACTTTTATGTTGCAGTTTTTCTCACTGCGATTCCTTTTAATAATAGAAACGTAACACTTAAAAAAAGAACTCTCTCTGAATGTTACTTTATAAGATAAATAATTTTTTTAGGTAAATTCTTTTTAAATCTTTGATTCCAATTATATTGCTGTAAGTTGCAGACACATTTTTAATATCATATAACTGCCAGTCTTGTATATATCTGACGTAGTAAAAACCTGTCCAACCTTCTCATAAAATCTGTTATATTCTTCTGTGTTCACGATGACATTTTGTTTCTTCGATATATTTTCTGCACTACCAAAGACGTGATCGGCTGGCAAGTAGAAATGGATTCTCACAGAGAAATGCAAAATCAGATTTTTGACAGAAGCTGGGACTTCAGTTTTAAGCCAAAAGCCAAAATATGGATATTGTGAGCGTTCTTATTTTGGCCGCCACAACCATCCCAAAATAAAAGTACTGACTCTATATACTGTTTAGATTTAGAGATCTGAGGTGCGCAAGCAAAGCAGATCGAATTTCCGTAGAGACCAGTGTGGTTTTCAGACCATGTATAAAAAACGGTCTTTTTTCTAATCAACGTCCAAACAACAAAACGTGTAAAAACTAATCTGACGTAATTAAAATACATTTTGTTATGGCGTCTTCGGTAACCCATGATACTTTTTGTAAATCTATGCGGAGGGATATGCTTTGTGGAGGATTTTCTTTCAGAAGTTTGTAGAAACAGTTTGCCCGAATTTTATGAATTTTAGTATTCTTTTTCGACCAATAAACTTATGGCGATAAACCTCATAACAAATTCATCTTACTATGCTTTTCAACAGCCTGTCTCTCAATCAGAAGGTGTTTGCCTATCTTAGTGTTTCTTCGTTGCAACTCCATTCCTTTCTGTTTGCAATAGGAGAAGATGTATTGACAATCGGTGGGGTATATATCATGTTCCATGGAATTATCAGCATCCTATCGGAAAGAACCAATTCAAGTAGTTTGTTTGCCATACAGACACGAGTACGTGACGATCAATTCGCTCTGTACTAAATACGGAATGCAGTTAATCTGATTTCTCTTTCCAATACAATGTGCAAGGATGGTAGATCCAGAAGCACTTCTAATGCCAATGGACCTAAAGTGCCATTTTCTCAAAATTACAAATTATCAATTTCCTGCCAAGCTTAACATCATAAATGGAATGTCAGGTTCCCATAAGAAGTTTTGAGTTCCAATATTAATAGTGGGGAAGAAAACAATGCTTTTGCATAGAGGCAACTTTTACTGGGACTCTGGCTCGCTGCGCCTTCTGTTACCGTGCTATCACTTCAAATATTATGGTTAGACATAATGCCACAACATAAAGCCCCAACTTATTTTGGGAAAGCGACACTCTGTTTTCAAATCTAATAATTTTTTTCCAGAAGGTTTGATAAAAACCTAAACAAGAGACATCATCATAACTAACTTCCTTTCCTAAGTTGTAAATTCAATTTAAGTACATAATGTTTCTGAGGGATATATAATAATTTCAGTCATTTGTTATTTCTCTACTTTTCTAAATTTACCTCTATCACGTGGTCTCGTTAACATTAAGTTATCAAGATTTCCAATTAGGCAAATTAGAAAAGTGCGCCTTCTCTTCTACATCATCTAATAGTATAATTACAGAACCAAACTAATTTGATCTAAACTAAAAATGCCAACCTTCCTTGTATACCCAGAAGATTGTTCTGTAATCGAAAAGTAAGTATTTTAACTTTACCGAGTCTAATCAATATATCATACATTCGATATCTGATAGGCAGAATATCGAAAAGTTGAAATTTAATTTAAAAAATTATAATTTAGGAATTTATGTATGCCCTTATATAACCCCTGTTATTTATGCTGCAATAGTAGTATTCTTTTTCATTCTAATGCTTACTCATCCAACTAAGTTCTTTCGAATTCTTTCTGAAATAATACTGTTCCTTTCTGAACTAAAAATTGTTTGCCTGGACAAAAATGCCAACATGCAGTGTGACCCACATACGAAACAATATTTACAGATTCGGTTTCCGCCAATCATTTCTATGATTTGTATTTATGCCGTCGAGAGAGAATAGAATCCGAATAAAACTCGAATCGGTCATTATGGACCAGCGGACGGCTAGAAAAGGGAGCAAAATGCTATTCGAAACGTACACACGGAACTTACGTATGTATGTAGACGTCTCCTATAGTTCCCACTGGTGCCTTCAAAGCGAGGGAAGCATTCGCATATAAAATATTGGCCATACGAAATCGGAAATTGTTTTCCTTCCAAGCGATGTGTAGACACTATAATTTTTCGTCCACTTTATCACTGGATATAATAAATATAAACCAAAGAAAAATGTGGGGACATTTGCGATGATATTCTAAGCTTTACGAATCCTTTCCAAATCTACAATGCAGAGACATGGCTTTTACGGAACGAAAGGTTACGGTGAAAAGAAAAGAGCGACTGCCAAACCAAGCTGCCGAAATATTATTTATTTCGGTTTTTACTGCATTTCGACAATCTGTTAGACTTCGAAGTCAGTTTAATTATTGTTGATATTTCCACTTAATTTGCGATGCAATATGAAAACTTGCAAGTTTGTATAAGAGAAATTGACGGTATTAAATCGATAGTAACTGTGTTACCTCTGAATGTATGAATAAATTCTCTTTTCCGTTCAATCAGGATTTCAATTGAAAGTAATTAGATAATACAGAAAATTTTCCTTCAATTTCTTAATGTATTCTTCCTAAAAGCGTAAGATTGCAGATGGAAAATTTGTGTGCATCACAGAATTAAAATTGCTGCATAATAGTAGAACGAAAATCTATTTAGAAACTAAACCATCATTATTATCCACTTACATCATTTAAAATATGTAGGTTGTAATATTTATAAGCAGTTGTAAAAAATGATGATGATCTTTGAGGAGACTGACACCTCTTGGGCAATCTGAAAAAAAGTCTCATTAGATCAACCTATAAGCTAGTTTAAGGGCAGTAACCTGAACTCTAGAATAATATTAGATTTACAATAGGGCCTAACGGCCGGAGTGAACAGCACGATGAATCGAACCATGAGGATGTTCTCCTTTACAGTATATTGTGATGATGGTCTTTGGGAAGAGATTTGACATCTCCTGGACAACCTGCAGAAGATCTCATTGAATCAGCTCTAGAATAATGTTAGCTTTACAATCTACTCTAACTGCTGCAGTGTAACAGAAAGATTAATCGAACCATGGGGCATTCTGGTTTCCGCAGAGGTACCTACTAGGGCATTATAATTAGAATATTATATAAAGTAGATGCGGTAATCTGGCGTGCCTATCCGAACAAAGCAGAAAAACATATTGGTTATGCATCGCGAATATTAATGAAGTCTCAAGATGAATATCCATAGGTAACTTGAAAAAGATGCACTTGTGATATTTTTCAGGATCAAACAATGAAGTGATTGCTTATATGGCACGAAATTTATATTAGAAATAGATTCGAAACCAGTAGGGACTATAGTTGTGACAGGTTGGCCGAGAAAGATGTAAGAGCTTTTAATGTCTCTTTAATATTCAAATTTGAATATAACATTAAATAGATTGTTAATAACTACAGGACCCTACAAAATTATGAAGCATAATATTAGAACCAGATTACATTTATTTTCAGCTGACTACAGAACTAATAGCAATAATAGAACGTAAGATTTTTAAAATGTTAAAGGAAGCAACAAAAGTCTGTTAAAAATTATAAAGGTACAGAGTAAATATTATTGCTGTAAATAACATAGCCAGTGTACGAGATTATAGGCTTACTAAACCCATCTGTGTTAAGGGTATCGTTCAAAAAGACATTGGCACAGAAAACATACTTGTAGTTTCTGTATCAGAAATACAAACACATGGAGACGCCATTTTAATTGATCGGATCCATTCGTACATCGGGAATCAGTAATTGTCGCGTAACTAATGAAAGTATAGAGGAAAAATCGTATCAGGCATCTGATGTAAATACCTTAACATTAAATTTTATAAGAGTAGGAAGAAACCTATGCAATATGTAATTAGTGAATAATTTTACCGGTATGAGTTGAGTCAATTATGTTATTAAATTGTTAGCCTGTAACAACGACGACGACGACGTTTGTTTGTTGTTTGTTGCTTTCGATTACCTACTTACCTCTACTCATTACTTATGCGTCGCTTCCCGTAAGCTGAAAGAGGAGGTTCATCCTAAATTTGTTTGGTGGCGCTGATTGTCAGTTGTCAAACGGTAAATTACAACCTCGTGCCGGTATGAATGGTGTTGCGTAATATTTACCTCCTTACAATACAGTGTAAACCCTAAAATGGTAGCAACAAGTCGAAGAAAGTTCAGGGTTCGGACTACGCAACGAAACAGTGAACGTGCATCCTACATCCAAACGTTTATCTCTATATAACAAGTGTAAAAGACATGGAATATATACAGCAAAAAAGGTAAGTAAACTTCAATGCTTTTGAAAGCTAAACGCGGAATGTAATAACTCTGTTTCGGTTAATAAGCGGAAATCTATGTACGGGGGTTAGTCAATAAGTAAGCGATCGGTTTTTGGGAGCTACGACGGTTAGATGTCGGTCATGGTGTTAAATTGGGCGGTATGATAATGACTGTAATTAACACTCTGCGAGAGCCAGAGACAATGTCGGCGCAACGGCCAGAGCGGAGAAAACTAGGTAAACTGCCTGCGTTACGCCAGTAAGCTTTGCCAACGCTACAATCAGACCGGGTGCCAGAAACTGTGCTGACACGTCAATCAGAGTGAATTGGGAGAGGCTTGGGTACCGGACTGGACTGGACCTCCCGTGAAAAGCGCGCTTCTTAAATATACTCGCGATCCCAAATCAAAATAAACGGAATTAACCATTCATTCAAACTAAAATCAAAACTGGATACTGAAATAGATTTTCCCATGGAACGGCACGTTACAAACCTATTAAGATGAGCACCACAAAATATATGTTCTAACTTGATTTTGAGATTTCATAATTTCAATGGAAATGTATCGAATTCTGAATACACGGCAATAAGTAAAATAAAACAACGATAGTGCAAACAATTATTATATTTCGATGTTTAAAGTTAAGAATAATAGTAATTTTATCATCCTGTATAGTCCTTTTTATTGCACTTTGGTAATTAGAATAACCAGACCTACAGTATGAATTACAAAGAAGTCCAAATTATGGAACAATTATTTTCTCTCTAAAAATTAGGTAAAATCGATAGATATGTAGATAGCTGGAAAATAGAGCAACGCGTTCATTCTTGACTACAGACATATTTGCTTAATTAAATTGGAGAATTAACCACACAGGTCCATTCCAATAATCACTGCCGTACCATGCAAAATATCAGCAGCTACTAAAACGCAATGCAGTTTCGAATTGTAAATTGTCACGGTTTCAATGTTTGTCGAAATATTGCACGAGCATAGTCATCGAACACGGACTACTTGCATTCATGTGCGTGGCAATTCTGTCAGATGCATATTTTTCCGAACTGGCATGTTTAATTGAACCGGCGAAATCCAACGAATGTTTGCTAAATTCTCGATTGCTAATAGAAGTTTTTGTACATAAAAATTCCATTTAAATTAATAGTATTAAAGTGGGTGTAAGCAATAAGTTTTTGACCTACCTAATATCTCTCTCCAATAGCACTTCTCAAGCATTGCAAACAAAGAATGCAAAAGTATATTATAATTATTTTAAAACATCTTTTATTTCTTAACAATTATTTACGAAATACGATTTAACTTGGATCTTTTTCTCGCTAAAGAAAATCTGCGTTACATTTATACTTTCGACTATTTCCACGTATCTCTTACATCTAGAAGCTTTCCGCTGTAGCATGGGATTTTAGATTTTGTTCGTTTTGCTGGCAGAAACCACAGAAACGTTCAGAAACTGACACAAACTTTAACGGCTTGCTTGAAGGAAGAGATTTATATTTCAGATATCAAATAGGATAAGTCATTACTTATTTCCATTGTTAGCTGGCAACAACGGCGAGTTATTACGTTTTAACATTGAAACATTGCTAATTTATTCTGGTTTCGAAATCTCTCTGAACGAAATAAAGAACACACGACCGCAATTTTTAGTGTTTAATCCAGCTGCTATGTAGTATCAACAGAGGGTTGCCTATATACAATGTAGGAATACGTGTTTACCATAGTATAAGTATCATATTTAATTTTCATACGCCAAATGGAATTTACGGAGGTACTGTGATTGATGTAAACGTTTCTCGGGGCTAGTCGAGCTTGCGATTACATAAAACATAAGAAATAATCAATAATCCAATAACGATTTTTGTGAAAATTTGACGAAATAATAACAATCGATTGACATCATTTTGGGTTAGTAAGTGATAAAGCGACCATAAATCAGAAAATGATTGGAATCTATTGATAGATTAAATGCCACTGTAGGTCTAGAATAGTCATACACTTGTATTTTGCATGAAACTTTCTCTTTATGCACCTAGAGGATTGAAGAATAAAGTTTATGTGATAAGTTTTCACATAACGTTCAGGTTTTATTTTAAAATTGAATGCCGGCACTGGAGAAAAGAAGTCGTCAAGCACATCAACTATCACTGTCCATCCATCTCCAAGGTCAAGTAGAGGAAAGTAGAGTGATGGTCTTAAGCTATAATCAATATTTCTATAGAATATACATGAATATATGTATTGTTCTAGAGCACCAGCATTTAAGCAATGGATTCTTAGAAGCTTTTTCTTCGAATTGGTAAAGTAAAACAACTATTTTTAAATTCATAACTAAAAGTAAATGTTTCTGGAACAAAGCTAAGTGCAGCACCATAACGACAGAACATATCACAAATAGCGTTTCGAGTATTATATAAAATAAAAAGTGAATATATTTGCTGTGATTCCCAATAATTCATGCAAACAAAGTATCACAAACAAGTGCATTTTGAAGTTGCTAGTAAAACCAGCCATAATATGGAAGGATAGAGGATAAAGGTTAGTCTACGCCACTAGTATAAGGTTCAATAAGAGTCGCTTAAGAGCTTGTAACACAAAAATCATAAATACGTAAAAATTTAATAGGTATAGAATTAGATATAGGTATGTATACTGTATATGATATATATATAAGGTGTCTGTAAAAGGTCTTTACACACGCCTACCACATATTCCTTAGACCAAAATAAGCCGATTTAAGTAAACTTATCTTAGTCCAAAGTCGCTTACTTTGGGCGCTATGCGGCCTTAAAGTTAAAATTTTGAAATCGTTTTTTTATTATAAATTCATAACGGCTTATGCGATTTTAATAAGATTTGGCATGGTCAGTTAGTATTATTGGACGAATGTTTTGAGAAAATTTCAAGAAAATACTAATACCGGAAGTGAATGAAACACACCATTATGAAAATTAGCATAATTTTTTTTGTTGTCTATAGTAGAGACACGAAATAATTTTTATTCGATAGAGTATTCAAAAGTGATCAAATTATGTCTCTTGTAAAATTTTCTTATTTTTATTCGTTTTCGAGAAAAACGAAAAAAGTGCTTATGGTCGTGCGTTCGAAAAAAGTAATTCAGTCGCCTATGATTTCTATCATCAACAAATGAATTTCGCATGGCTAAATAATAATAGTGTCAAATCTAAAATACCTTAAAGCTTAACTTTTCGTGATTTATCATGGCCTTACAATACACATAATATCATAATATCATTTATTGACAACTACAATCGAAATACAACTGTCAAAAAGACTATATCACCCTTAGGTGTTCTTCCTATAGCCTCGGTCTTCGGGTTGATCTTCACCCTTCCAAGCTAATCAATATCCAATCGGGTATATTGGGGTACGAATCGCCACCATTGCTTTTGCGAAAAATTTAGACTTTGGATGATTATCGCTTACTGATAATTTTGATGTTGCTTCAATTGCACCAATGCAGAATATACCGATATGCTATTGGTATTTGGATTTTGTGAAGTAAATACTCGAGAGTGTGTTAGGATGTATTCTGAAAGGTTTCCAAATCGTCGAATACCAAGTCACCCAACGTTTGCTGCCGTTGAGCGATGTCTTCGGGAGACCGGTCGCTTTGCTTCTACAAAGATTAACGGGAGACATCTACTTGCAATTTTTACAAAATACATTGCCAGATTTGTTAGACGATTTACCTCTGCAACTTCGGAGAGATATGTGGTACATGCACGATGGAGCTCCACCACATTTTTCAGTAGATGTTCGAAACTACCTAAATCAAATATACCCAAACAAATGGATAGGTAGAGGTAATGACGCTTCTGTAAATTGGCCTCCACGTTCTCCAGAATTAACTCCCGCTGATTTTTTTGTATGGGGACATCTTAAGTCCGTGGTTTACAAGACACCTGTGGCTAATGAAGCACAACTATGGCAACGTATTCAACATGCAATAAGTGACCTTAGAGGTGATGGAGAAATTTTGCAAAGAGTACAGTTTAATTTCCTTTGTCGTATAAATCTTTGTATGCGTATAAATGAACTTTCAACAGTTTTTATGACATATTTATTATTTGTGTTCATGTTTCAGTTATTTAATTTTGTTAATAATTTTTGTGTAAAATAATCTGATGCGAATTATTAAAATACAAATTTCGCAAAAACCATTAGAGTAATCAATTCTTATAAAGAGTGCCGTTTTTGTAGTAAATAGTTTACCCAGAATCTTCGAAACCGTGAACTTTTACTAAGCCTATTCGTTTACCTGTAGTCTTTATTTGAGCAGTAGATTTAGTCATCCGAAATTCATTTGTTTATGACAGAAATCATAGGCGACTGGATTACTTTTTGCTTTTTTCGACCGTACGACCATAAGCACTTTTTTTCGTTTTTCTCGAAAACGAATAAAAATAAGAAAATTTTACAAGAGACATAATTTGATCGCTTTTGAATACTCTATCGAATAAAAATTATTTCGTGTCTCTACTATAGACAGCAAAAAAAATTATGTTAATTTTCATAATGGTCATACGTGTTTTATTCACTTCCGGTATTAGTATTTTCTTGAAATTTTCTCTAAACATTTGTCCAATAATACTGACTGACCATGCCAAATCTTATTAAAATCGCATAAGCCGTTTTGAATTTATAGTAAAAAAACGATTTCAAAATTTTAACTTTAAGGCCGCATAGCGCCCAAAGTAAGCGACTTTGGACTAAGATAAGTTTACTTAAATCGGCTTATTTTGGTCTAAGGAATATGTGGTAGGCGTGTGTAAAAACCTTTTATAGACAGCCTGTATATTCAGTGTATCCCACATCTATTTTCCCACGCATTTACTCGAAAAGTAATAGAGATAAAAATTGCAGTAAAATCTGGTGGAAATGAGACGACATTGTACATCAAATTCTGCCATTATAACACACCCCGTATAAATAGCCTTTTATCCCCGTCCCCCACTTTTTTTTGTTTAAATTGCAGCACTAATTTTTTTCGGTAGTTACCAGTCTTATGAATATAGTTATTTGTTTTTTTTTATTATTATTATACGGAATGTTCTCAAAAAGAAGTTCCGAAAAATGTCTGCAGTGAGAGCATAAATGCTGAAGTTAAGTGTGCCGCTCCCATGAAATATGACTTGGCGTCCCTTCTAATGTCAAACCAATCCATATGATTACAATAACAATGACAGGAACCATTAGCATTTTATGTGTTATGTCCAAGATTTTTGAGAAACTATTGGAAATCCAAACCAGAGATTTCATTAATGATTATAATATTCTTCTCTCTTGTCAATCTGGGTTCAGACCTCATCACAGCTGTGCTACTTCATTGTCATCTGTTGTGGATGATATCTGCGGGCCTGCTGACTCCGGTAAAATTACAACATTGATTTTGCTTTATTTTAGCGCGCTTTCGACACTGTTAACCATGATTTACTTATTATTATGTTAAAATCTCTAGGTTTCGGCAGTGATGCATCAGAATTAATCAAGAGTTACCTGTTGTTCCGATGTCAAGAGGTAGTTTTGGATAACAAGCCTTCGAACACTTTGTCTGTGCGTAGTGAAGTACCTCAGGGATCTGTTCCGGGACCTCTTTTATTTACTTTTTATACATTCAAGTTTTTAAGTCCCTTCAGCACTGCTCTTATCATCTCTACGCAGATGATACTCAAATATATTACTCATTTCGTCGTGAGGACCTAGTTACTGCCAATGTCACCAATAAACTCTGACCTTGCCAACATTGTCAAAATGTCAATCCAACCCTAAAACTGCTGTCATTGTTTTTGGTAAGAAGGTTGACGTTGATTTTGCCACACAAAGCTTGCATCTTGAAATTAATAATATATCACTGAAGTGCAGCAATACCGTCAGAAACCTAGGCTTGTATGGATTCAGAACTCCGATTTAAAGAACATGCAGGGAACTGTATCAGAAAAGCTTATTCTAATTTGAAGAAGCTTTACAGTCATAAAGATTATTTGTCGGTGTATACCAAGAAGCTTTTATGTGACGCTTTGGTGCTTTTGCACTTCAATTATTGCCATGTTATCTATGGTCCTTTCTTGGACGTTTGCACGGCATACAGAATACAGAAATTGCAAAATAGTTGTATTAGGTTTATATGCGGAATTAAAACCATTGATCACATTTCTCATAAATATATAACGTCGGGATGATTTAATATGAAAGAAAGGCGTCGATTCCATATGTTTGATTTTTTTACAAAATTGTAAACCTCAAAACACCGCCGTATCTTTATCTAAGAATCAGGTTTCACACTGATGTGTATTATCAATATTCGATTTCCGCATGCTATTATGCCACCAGCCAATCGCACCTCTTTATTTCAAAGATCGTTTAGGTTTAATATTGCGTGTCTGTACAGTGATTTACCTGTTTCACTGCAGAAGTTAAGTTTCTCCTCTTTTAGGACACGCATAAGGATGTTTCTGGGCTCCAGAGTCTAGCGCACACACCAGGATTTGAAGCAATGCAATTTTTTTTTCTTTTATGTATTGTGTTAATTTAGTATTGTATTTATGTTTGTATCTGACTTTACATGATAGGACATCATTTTCTTTTCTTGTTGGCGGCCGGATTGAAAAGTAGAGTTATCTGAATTCGACCATTTGTTGCTCCAATTACAGATTTTAAGTTTCTCTCTCTCTTGCTGATCTTCAGTTGTTTGTGCAACTGGTGTAATAATAAGGAAATTATTATTATTACCTGCGTCATAGCCAAGTTGCTTATGGTTTCGATTTGAAATCTCGGTCAGGTCGATTTTGCGGGTCGCAAATTAAACACTTCATTCCATTTTGGTAATTATTACCAATAGATTGTAATAGATTCGTTTAAGCTTAGCTAATTTTGTCTAAACTGTTTTTAATGAATATCATATAACGCATTTCTTAGACTTTGGTGCACAGAGATTAGGTGTAATGATTTTTAATAAAGTAGAAAGATGAACCCATTTTGTTCGTTGATGTTTGAGGTATGTGGCCCACAGCGGCTTAAAACTACCATAAACATCTTTAGAGAGGATACATAATAACAAATAAAGATGTTAAGAAAAATATTGTTACAATCCCAATTGATTGAAAGAAAGATTTCTCTTAACGTTAATCCGTCACTTAAATAAGCAAGTAAAACAGCACCTAGAATTACAAAAACTCAAAGCAAAGTCAATACGTTAAAAGCGTTTTCAGATAAAACCAATTAGCTATAAAGTAGCCTTTGAAATATTTATCATTTTACCAATTATTTGCTAATAAAACGTGGTGACTGCGAATTACGGAAAACCGATCATTCGCTAGCACAGAATTTTACTTGCACGTGCATATATACAAACGTCAAGAGAATAGAAAGTCGTGATGTAAAAGTTTCACATCAGATCTGAGTGCTTTTCGTTTTAACTTCTCCTGTAAACCGATACTAGCACTTCCACAATGGGAAACTAAATCGAATTATGGCTGATTGGATGAGCTCCGCTACAAAATAATCAAATTCAGATCTGCAGAATTGATAGCAAGGAGCAAAATTAAGACAATCAGGTATAAGTTTAAAAAGCGAAGTTGTAGCGCTATGTATTTGATTTACTTTTCAGTAATTTCGTTTGTTCTCATAAGAGTATTACCTTCTCATAGATCCTAAATACAAAATATTGAATCAAATTCATTTTATCTATTTATATTATTGGCATGGTTTTTACGTATCTAACAGATTATGTTGCAGCTTTTTTTATATATTTTCAGTAAATCTCAAACTAAAACACGGAAACAAAAAAGTAAGATACGGAAAGAGTAGAAACAATATTAATTTATTTTCAAGCTACAATTTAAACGTCAGCATATAATCATCAATCTTTAGGATCGTTTGTCTCATGTCGCCGGACTCGAGTAGACGGAGGTTGCCAGGCTCTGCTAACGTCATTCAGTGTGCTGGCAAGTTCGCCGCTCCTGTTGTGTTTGGAGAGGTAGAAAAATTGTCAATTTTTTGGATTAATTCGCTCCATAAGACGGGTTACTAAACAAGAAGTGATAGATTAGGTACTTATTCCGTCCTTTGCAGTACTTAATTAAATGCACTGCCGACTAAAACGTATAGTAATTAATTCTGGTGGATTTGGATTTCTCCGTAACGGTTAGTACATTAATTCAACTTTCAGCCTTACTCTAACACTATTAATCTCTTTTCCTTTAATTACTTATTTACTTATCTTAGAAAAGTCATAAACAGAATGACATAAGAGGCATTCTTTAAACTGAAGAAAATTGTATAGTAACGTGTTCTGTTTTATTATAACCAGCGCAATAATAGTTATTTAACGAGTTGGTGATCGCGAGCCGGGGCGAGTAACCTAACGAGTTCGATAAGACACTTTCCAGCCGTAGTGCGTGATGATTCCCATTTACTAAAATCAATTTACTTGCATTTGTAGTGTTCAGATTTAGCAAAGGAAACCAGAAAAACTTTAGAATCTCACAGAAGAGTACGATAAAGTAACGGAAGTGATGTATTGACGTCAAAGTTTAATTCGACAAAGTAGCGCTTTCTATCCTCAAATGGGTATAGTAAGGTTGTACTTTCGGATGTGGTAGCCGATAAGTTTTTTACATTTTAATGTATAAAGTGCCATTTGATAGGTAATTCCTTTTATTATTTAAAGTTAGAAATTTTGTCATCATGAACTTTTATCTTCATTTGATTAATTTTTCTATGGGTTCGATGTCGGTCGAACAAATTTAAAAGCAAGATAGAAATGCGGATTTTGTTACTTTACCGGCACATTTTAAATTTTTGGGATCGCGTTACTGCACATCGGTGGTTCTTCGTTGAGGAAGCAACGCTTCCACGGGTTCTACATTCGGTCCACGCAAGTCTGATCCCAACTCGAGTCTGCTAACTTAATACGACGAGGTAACGATGGCTTATGTTGATACAAAATTTCTAAAATACCCTAAGCTTGTTAGATACATTTAGATGTCTATCGTCTAAAACGAGAATTAGGATCCAACATTAAGTCTTGGGACTTTTGGCGGACCCTACCACAGACAAAGGATTTCCAAGTATGTTAAAGTACAGGCTGAAGCGAAGATACCTCGCTCCGATCGGTTTCCGCAAAGCAAAATGTCAGATTTAGTTGGATTAATCTGCAATGAATGAGTTGAGCAAACTTGGATAGTGTTACGATTCTGCTGAATCTTATTCATCGCTACAGAGTAATCTTTATGGAGAACTAATAATATATACGCTGACTTATCATCCACATACATATGAATTTTACAAACATGTAGAGATTCAGATATTGCACAAGTGTGTACCGAAAAAGATGAGGGTGCAACTGTTGAGTCCTGAAGCATGCTTGGGGAAGGTAACCACTATCGGAAATACTGTTACAAATCCTCACAGGTTGCGACCTACAGTACAAAAAACCAGAGAAAGAATTCATCGCGTTCTCAGATAAACCAATAGGTATACCTAAAGAAGTAGCTGACAACAACTTATGATTGACACTGTCGAATGTCTTGGCAAAATCCATTAGTACAGGAACAGTGATCAATCATCTATCGTTTGCAGTCAAAAGATAATCAGGGCCTTAATAAAGGATTTTAGCAACCACGGCGAGAACGAAAACCTGACTGGTATAAAGGCAAAATGTAATTATTTAAGTGCACTGTCAAGTGGTGATATATCACTTTTTCGGATATATTGGATAGTCTCAAATCCGTCAAAGATTGAGGTATTGCATTTTGGTTAATGGCATTAATAATGTTTGCTTCCATAAATCGGAAAGGCTTTTTCAAGGTACAAGAGCTAATGATATGTGTAATGTATTGCGAAATTTAAGCCGCATACAGCCGAAGAAATCCGGCCAGTATCTTCGTAATTCGCATGTTACCGACAAGTGTAAATGAAAAACTGTTGGAGATATTATTTACACCATATAAAAGTTCACCAAGTTTTGATTATCGACAACAAAATCTTCGTTGATATCACTCACATTCTGTATATGTATCGGTAAATTTGTTTTTTATCGGCACTATTCAATAATTTTAGGTTCTTTTCCAAATACTGTTACAGCCATAGAAGTTATGAAGATTATCAAAATAAACTTTATTTTCTCGAATTTTCGAGCTCGAAAAGTTTCTTTCTTATGATACCACCAGTCCCGTGATTCCTTCGTTCTTTCAAATTTGCCATCATTTAACCTCTAATTCATCTAGGCAGAGTGTTTGTAAACAAACGCACAATATTCATAACTTCACTTATCAGTGACATTTGTATTTGACCATAAGAAATGCAGTTGGCTTAGATAAGGTGATCAGGCTGATGATTCAATAATTCTTCTTCGTCATCCTATTCACAAAAAAGAACAAGTTCTTTTTTTAACAAAATATTGTTGAGCTACGACAAATTATAATTAACCTTAAACAGTAAGTCCATAGCAAAGGCAGAAATATCATTTTAGATATTTTATTAATTTAATCAACACGATAAGTTCACTTAAACAGTGAGTATTGGTGAATTAAGAAGTTCAGCGTTATTAAGGCTGCTGCACCCCTAAAAGTATTTCCCAATTTGAAAGTATGCAACCCAGATAACCGAATAAGGGGCAGGCGAAAAACATTACTAAGACACGCCCCAATACCTATCTATTAGTCGCACTACATTTTTTGTAGATAAGCGTTGCAGTTTATTAGTCATCGGTTCGTGTATATCTACATTTGGAAGCAGTATGGTTCATGTTTTCTTGGGCATTGCCGATGTAGGGGTACTTGTAACGCGCTGCCAGGCACTGTTACATTAGATGTATAGGCAATTAACCGAGTAGGCATTAGACTAATCAAAATTATAGTTAATTTAATCCAATTATTGTGTTAAAATTACCTTTTCCCAAATGTAGTCCTCTCTACTCCTCTAAATACGTGCCCAGATCTAAACATTATTCCAGCAAAGTTGTCCTGTCCACCTAGTAGCAAATACAATAAATATACTCTAATACGAAAGTTGTTATAAGGACGATCGTTATCATATTTTACTCCGGTAATAATGTTTACTCACCTTAAATTGTGGGTATGGTAGACACAGCTATACAGTATTTATATATTTATCTGGTAAATATCGTATAAGCGCTGCGATCATCAAAACGGGAATACAAACAAAATAATCTATAACGGTGTGCCTGAAACCTGCGTTAGGACGATCCCAATGGGGATGTAGGAACAACTAACGTGCAATAGCTGCAGTGTCGATAACATTTTGACAAGGATAAGAAAAGGATTTTTTTATCCAAGAAGTACCGCTTCTGTGATACTGGTTGCATCGCAAATACATTATACAAACGACTGATTTGGAAACCTTGACACCATACCTCGATGACTATATAAAATAACACTCGTTCTTATAGTAGATTTTAAGATACTTTTCTTCTTATGTAGTTACATATGACTTTCACTCTCTTCTCAGCGGCTACAGCCGGACTTCTCTCACAATTCATTCGTAGTAGTGTTAATTCACCTTCCCCTCGCACAATTTGGCACGTATCCTTAAAATGCCCATAACTTTTATTCCAGGTTATTACTAATAATCATGTACTGTTCATTCGGTTTTTAACTGTAATTAGTAGTTGGTATGCACTACTAATTCCTTATATCACATATACTCACACTAATTATGGTTTTTTTTTTAATTAATGATAAGAAAGTTAATTAAATTTAAAAGCTTTCTGAACTTCCTTATGCTATTTTATGATGTAATACTGTACACTTTTCGTTTCTTTCTTATCCGTTTATCCTGTTATTCAAATGTTTGCTTTATTATTCATTGTATAAAACTCACCGCCGCTACACGAATCCCTGCCCATGTAGGTACCGCACCCTACAAGTGAGTACAATCCTTGGAGTCCTCATTCATTTCTTATTGCTGTTTACATTGTACCAATAAAATGTTATAAAATATACCTTTCACCTCTTCTGACACCTGATTGAGGAAAACTCTAGTAAGCGTAAGTTAGGAAAGCATAATTTTTTTTATTTTCATGGTGATGTAGTACAATTATAAGTATTAGTGTATCTAACTAGTAAACTCCGGACCGTTCACCCAGCCAATTAAATAGTCGTTTGATGACGGATTACGTCAGCGGACCGGCTAAACCGCACCACCCTCCGCTAACCCTCGTACACACCTGTGGTTGGGATCGTCGGTACACCCTGTATATTCCTTTTTCTTAATTCCTGCCCCTAACTTGTAAAAAGACACCTCCTCGACACCAAGTCGTTGATTTGATAACGGATTACGACCCACCTCAGAAGACCCCCTATACCGCACCACTCTCCGCTAACTCCCGTCGACACCTGTTAAGATCGTCGGTACACCCTGTATATCCATTGTTCTTAATTAAAAATTACACATAATGTATATATTGTAATAATTAAACGTGAATTTGTCACCCTATATATTCATTTTTCTTAATTAGAAATTACACATACTGTATTATCATTATTTTCTGTTGTAACACTAAAACAATCGAAGAAAATACAAAATTCTTATCTGCTTTAGATATCCGTCAGCTATCGATAATTTCTTCTAGTATTGTTAAAAACACATTCATAGAAAAAACTAACGAGATAAAGGGTACTACTTTAAGGTACTATCAATCATTCAAATTATTCTGTTGCTTGTATGAGTAATAAAATGTTGTCCCGTTCCTTTTCAGGTTTTCCAGTACCGTAATCTGTACTTTAACAGCAGAATTTTACATGATACAGTAGAAGCTCGATTATCCGGAATGATGTGGACCAAGCCTTTTTCGGATTACTGAATTTTTCGGATAACTGAAAGTAAAAATGAGAATAATCGTTGCATTTTTATTACATATATGTATTTGAATAAATGTACATATGGACAATACTGCTTCATCAGAAACGATTCGAGTGTTGACTGTTTTGTACTTCTGTTCTTAGCAGCGTAGTCCCTCCATCTTCTGAGTAGCAGTATCTCAGCAGGTGTTGCATTCGGCTGCTGCTCTACATATTCCAAAGCATTCTTCAAAACTTGCCTGCCTTCATCGTGCGAAATTTTGTGGGGTTCAACAGTCATCATTGGTGTTGTCATCTTCTTCCATGGTGTCCATTGTGGATAAATTCAAAATATCCGAGTCTATCAGTTCCTCTTTCTAGTCCCCATTCAACCATCCGGTAAAGTTTTCTTTATTAGCATCTTCACAATCGGGCAATATCTGGAGCAATTCAAACATCGTTCACATTTTCTTCGACTAAAATGTCTTCCTGGCCAATTATTTTTTACCATTGCTTTTGGATCGTGGATCCTTTTACTTTGTTCCAAGATTCTGATGCCCAGTATACTACATCCTTAATATTTATTTTTTTTTAATCTGTCGATCTAACCATAATTTCCTTCATTTATTTTCTCCAAAATTGATTCTAGTAAAATTCGCCTGTAATTACGCTGAAGGTTTTCTAAAACACCCTTGTCCATGGGCTGCAACAGCGAAGTAACATTAGGATGAAGAAAATCACCTTAAATCGCCACTGACAAGTTCGTTTCATTTGGATGTGATTATCACTCAGCAACAACGCAAAAAATCTTCAACGCTGATCACCAATACTACAGAAAACCACGTTTAAACAACAAAAGCTATGCCAGTGTAATAGCTTTCGTTACAATGTGTTTAAATGTCCTTAGTTCAGCAAATTTTCCAACTCACAGCAATGGCAGTTTGTGTCTACCAGATATATTACTCCAAGCAGGGATGGTTACATGTTCTTTATTCTTCTTATGGCCAGGCGCGGCAGACTCACTTCCAGACGCTAATGGTTTAGAGAGCATCATTTTATAATTGAGACCCGTTTCGTCGCAATTATAAATTTGATCAATGAAATAAGTTGCTTCGTCTGTTAACTTCCTAGAAAGGCATGTGAGGTCCCCAGTAATCTTTGTGTCTGCTAACAGTTTTTCTCCACATATTGTTAGCGGTCGGAATCCGTGACGTTTTTTCCACCTCCCTAACAAGCTATAAAGGTATCTGGATATTCGGTAATCGGCAAGTCTTCAGGTAAGGAGACAGCCTTTTGTTGTGACATGGGCCCTGATAATGGAACACCACATTTTTTTTTCGCTGGGTAAGCCATAGATACAAACTTCTTATCAACTTTGTTATATTGAGGAGGTTTCATAGTTGTTCGCGTAGTTGAAGGAGAAGTTTATAAACTACACCACTTTTCCATGTCTTTCCGATTTTCCAGTCTCCTACATTGCTCACGCCCATTCCATAGTCCTTAGCAACATTTTTTAAAAGTTCACCGCGATCCAAGTGCTTTATCGCGTTCAATTTGTCTTCCAATGGAACTAGTTTTCTTTTGCGGATTATCATTTTGACATCCACAGTAATCCGTCTAAACAATCGCGTTGGCAAGCAGTGACTGACTAATTTACACAAAAATCGCAGGGTGCAATACGCATACTGCAACCGGTAAAACAATCAGATGTTTCTAGTTTATTTCAGTTAAATGGCGCCCGTCGCGTATAAATTCCGGATAAAACGGCACATTTAAAAATTGTATTCGTTTCGGATAACACGGCTTCCGGTTAAGTGAGCTACGAATAATCGAGTTGCTACTGTAATGCTATTCTACAGTTTGAGTTTCCATAGATACACTTTTTTATGTCAATAAGCCTAAAGATATTATTTCTCTACATATCCAGCAACAAACATACAACAACAATTCTTTAGTGCATATTTTTGTAGAGTTACTTTAACACTTCATAAATTCAGGGCTAAACGTATAGCACTAACAAGCAGTAAACTAATCCATTTATACGAAATAATACCCTTGTCCACCCTAAAATTAGACAAGACCCCAGAATAATGCCGCGTTGATCAATGCTATTATGTCCGGATTTGTCTTCGAAGTTTCTTTGACGGCAGATAAGGTCAATCAGATACCCTCTCGGTTTAGCGGGATTCAGTCAAATAATCTTAGCGAGGATTCGATGACTCACTTGAACAAATTTATGGCAACTCTTAGCTGGACCGACGTTAAATTGCTTTTCATACGGGCACATGTCCGGGGTCACACTAGTCCGAGCCATTTCTCTCTCGCTCTCTTTGCTAGGTTAGTTAAGTCCTTTGTGCCCTCATAAAGACAAATGAAGGGATTTGCACTTATTTTATAGGGAGCGTGCCCCCAGAAGTACAATGCCAAAAGTAGAGAGAAAAATTCAGAAAGCGGAACTTCATACAACTACATTAATGCCAAGAAATTGTAATGCACATAGCGTGAGTGGTTGTCCAACCTATTTATTTATTACCAATGATGATGCATATTCGAGTTAAATTATTACTAATGAAAGAAACCCTATTATTTTCTACAAATTTTAATGTAATTTACCAATGAATCAGGAATTAGTAAGGTTTTGAAACAAAGGGATAAATGATAAAACGAAATTGTAGTAGATTTCAAATAGATACATTTCAGTTATCCCTTTCTTTACCGCAGCTTTAGCAAACTGATATCTTAGGATATGTATGTAATCATAATAGAAATATGCAATATATGTGATCTAATCGAAAAAAAAAAAACATACATTTATAGGTTAATAGTGCTGAAGAAAGTATGTTTCTGCCTTCTGTGAAACTAGGATTTACATGGCATGTAAAAATAAAACTACTTAAACGACGGAAATCATTAAAATAACACCTTACTTGAAGAAGTAAAGAAGGGAAGTGCACTTAAAACAATAGCTTTTAAAAATGAAACGTTATTCATGTTCTTCACCATATGGTGCAATGGAAATTTTGTGATGAACTTGAGATGATCTAGCTAGGAAATCTACAGTATTATAAAGACCAGGTTCAACAGTAGAGGAGACAAAACCCCACCTGCACTTTATTTCATCGAAGCCTTTATTCCTCGATGATTTGGAGATTAATGTTGCGAAGTATTATCAGATGCTTCCTGTATGTCCATGAATGTACACAGAAGCACTTCCTTGGTTCTCAGAACATGCTCAGCACTCTGTACGATCTAATGTAATGCGGTTTCTGTGGATTTTCCAGCTTGATATGTATACTGATCTTGATGTAGTGGTGGATATGATAATACATCAGCCCTTTTGTGCTCGTCTAGCAGTTTTTTAGTGTCTTCAGAATAAGTAATTGCCCATTTTACCTTTTCCACATTTACCACTTTCTTTGCTAGCTGTCAGTGCTCTCAGCGCATCCAATTTCTTTCTAAATCCATTCTATTTTCACTCTAATTTCATTCCAATCCCATTTTGACTACATTCTAAACCCATTCTGATTCCATCCAAATTATATTCCGTTATAGAAATTGAATTCCATTCAAGTTTAAAGCCTTGACATTATAATGGAGCATCAAACGGAACTCCAAGATCTTTAATTTTATCTTTACAGGGTTTTATCTACGCGAAATGCAGGGCTTTTGGAGATGTTTAATAATTTCAGCACTGATGTTTATCTCGGCAGACAATGTAAATCATGCTCAGATACGGCTCTGAAAGGAGACATCAAGAAGCAACCAGATCTATAACGACCTTAGAAGAGCATGTTGTGGTAAAATACCTTTACTTTCTTTCTTTATCGCCGAGGATTTGGGTTAGTTTTGGAAGCCATTAAGGTTGAAAGAACTAAAAATCGGTATCGATACACAAATCAAAAATGATTTTGAAATTGTGCTGCGGTACTTCATAAATAACAAAAGTCAACTCTATAAAGATTTCTATAAAAATCTTCAAATTCTCTATTCCTGCAAAAATATTTAATACCAAGAGTTTCAAACCGTAATCTTGAAGTAAACTCTACTTGACTTTGTTTATATAATGTTTTGGCAATGATTTGTGTTACCGCCACTTTTGTTGGTGAGAGTTCCATTAACAAAGCCTACCAACACGGCTGAGGTGAAGAGAAATCTTCACCCTTGTGTCTTCAATTATTATTATTAAATAGTGGATATATTTTGTCCAAGACACTCATAAATAGGATTACAATGGGTCTGTAGTTGCAAATATTAGTGTTGTCATAATAAATAGGATTACAATGGGTCTGTAGTTGCAAATATTAGTGTTGTCATATTTTCTGGTCACTGTTGTCACATATTTATCTTATTAGTTCGCACATAAGGAAAAATAAATCATTTTATTTAACTATTTAGGTTGTACACAATTTCTAAAAAGTGAACTCTATTGCCAAATATTTGCTTTGAATTAAATTTGATTTTATGTAACATTAAGGCAAAATTAGTAAAGATTACAACGTATTTTAAATTAAGTGTATCTTTGGCAGATAAAACCATTTTTCTTTCGATACTGTCTGACTTATTTCCAAAAGTTTCCAAAAATTTCGAACTTTCGAAAATTTCAATTAATGGAGTATTGATAATTTAAATGTTCAATGCTCTACAAAGACCGAAAAGCAATAAATGCAAGGACTCCCTTATTTAACTTAAAATTTAAATTACAAAGCATTCTCCGTGAACAGATGGTTGAATCGGTTGAACAGAAAGAATATTTATACAACAAGACTAATGTCATTGTTCTAAATCTATAGAATCTACATAGTTTACCGAAGTAGTTGTCTAATATTTTGTTCCATTAGTCTCCACACTTAAAGCTGTTGCATTGATTAGGTAGTACCTTACAAAATGGTACGTAATTATGTTTGCTTAGTAAAAGCTGACACATATTACATATATAGAACATATATATACATGTATTGTACATAGAAACATAATGTGCTTTTAAATGACTCTTTACTAACTTTCACCGTAACGACGACAAGTTGCAGAAACTAAACCATTTTATAGAAAAACAAAAATATCAACAACACATTTGGTTTTTCAAGCTTAAAATTATCGCCCAAAATAACCTGCAAGTTTAACACCTTAATACTCCAAACGGCAACTAGCTTAAATTTCATAGATCTAAACCGTTCGTTTAATTAACTTTTAGCGAGTCGAGAAATGAACGAGATCCGAGCAAGAAGTAAATTAAGAGAACGTAAAACTTCTACTCAAAATCAAGTATACTCAGCAAATCGTAACACTCAATAATTTAATTAAACTTTTAATAGAAAAGTTACCACGATGTTTTATGGATTTACTAGACGATATTCTGTGTTAAAATAACATACTTTGTACATACAAAGATGGTGAAGAAACACGAACAGTTCGGAGATAAGCAAAACGGACACCTACTTCCTTAGAAATTGTATTGATAATTTTGTCTCATAACTTCGAAACATGAAGAGCCCAATATGCATAAATGTATGAGAATGCTGGTCCCGTGTACGCTACTATACTCTCTCTCTCTCCTACAGCTTTTACGCTGGAAATAATATATTGCGCCATTAAATATTCCTGGGAAATAGAATGTGACAAATAGTTCGTGCCAACACAAGTTGCTAAATAAAAATGCTGAGATCTTTTATACATGCGGTGGTTGGAAAGTGCTTTAGAGTCGAGAGACGGTAATATACGATTCAAACGGTAGAACCGAGCGCTAGCTAGAGAGGCGAAAACAGTCGACTATATTTGTCGATTTTTCCCCTTTGACGGATATTCGATTCCCTTTGCATAGATTTCCTTATGGATTAAGTTAAAGTGAAAACAAGACTTTCCTTTTTGGAAGTGTATTATATACAGAGTGATCCATTAGCCAAATGGCAAAAGTTTGACAAGTGGAAGTTGCTGTGATCTAACAAAAAATTGTTGCGCTGACATTAGTTGGATCTTCCTTTCTTTCAAGGCTACAGAATCTTGAAATTTTAAATTATGGCAACCAATTTACCCGAAGGTAAAGCCGCTTTTATATATGTGCTACATAAAAATAACTACTCGTCGACAGTTTGTGAAAGGATTCAAGTGCGGTGTTGTCACTTATCACTAAGTGTAAATTTCAGGCACCAAAAATATTATAACCCTGTTCATAAAAATGTCATGCGTTTTTGGTATGTCCAAAATATGGTTTTATCGAATACAATTTATGCTTTTTATGCACTTTACTTTTAATCTATTTAGGTCTTTGAACATAAATAACAATACGGAAACTATAAGTAAGATAAGAGGACCTATAAACAGATAAACCAATAAACAAATAAAAGTTTGAAGTTATATAATAACATTTCATTTACGCAGTATATCAATTGATTAGTAAATGTTTTTCAAGGTTTTCAACAGCAAGTTTTTATACTTATTAAAGATATCTTTGCTGCATATTTTACTGTCGCAACATGGTGAATATTCAAAGGTAAACTATTATTATAAGAATTTAATGATGGAATTTGTTTAAAATCCACTTTTTCTTGTCTTTTTACTGGCGTTAAATCAAACGTCCAATATTAATGAAAAATTGTGTCCACATTATTTTAAACCTTCATCAGTTTTTTATGTGTATTGCCAATTTATGCAAATAGTCAGCCACAATTCACATAGATTCTGTTAAATTTATGGAATATAGTTTCATCAATTCTACCCGAGACAATTTTTCGCAATATTTTACCATGGAAATTAACTCTAATGAAGCTACATTAGCTGTATCTAAATTAGGTAAGAAGCCATGTACTAGGTGGGTTTTCTTTATTTTGAGGTAACAAAATATCTCAAACCGAATGTAATTTGCTCACATTGAAAAGGTTTATCCAACGAAGACCCCTTTCAATTATCTTCCAGTTGGTAGCGCTGGGAGCAACTTGGATTCTAAACTGTATGCCAAATATCTTATGAACAAAAATAATAGATCCCACGGATTACAAACAGTTTAATTTTCTGTGGATTTACATTAAGATTGTACTTACATCATTGGTAAACTGCGTAAATTCGTTAATAATAATAATCTTTATTCATTTGACACACAAAAAGGTGTATATGAAACGTCATATAATACTACAAACACAAATAAAACAGAAAACAATAAAATTACAAATCCGTTAGCCGTTACTAGTCGCTGCCATTCGTACAATACCGTCAAAATACTCTTCAGTTGAATAAATGCAGTTTCGTATGAGAAAGGATTTAATTACAGATTTAAAACGTGTTTCCTTTGGAATCGATTTAAGGTTAAATGGTAACGCATTAAAGTGACGTAAACCAAATATGCGAGGTGAATTACCGCTCAACGTTAATGAATACGAAGGTTTGTGGAAGTTAAACTTGGATCTGGTATTATATTGATGAATCTCATTATTACAAATAAAGTGATTTTTATTTTTGTATATGTATACTAATAGCTCGTATATATATATTGAACGCAATGGAAGAATTTTCCATTTCTTAAAATACGGCCTGCATGATTGCATATTGCTAATACCAGCCATACACCGAATAATTCTCTTTTGAGCCAAAAAAAAAGGTTGTGATAAACAACCTTGTCACTTGTAAATTATGCTGAATAAGCTCTATGCTGAAAAGTCGTAAGGCTATCTAGGCAGTAATTCACTGACCTTCGGAACGGAGGGCGGATGACCTCAGGAGAGGGTTCCATCGTCCCTATTATGGTTCTTGGTCATTGATGACCTGCTCAGGAAAGGCTTCAAAGCTAGACAGATGACCTGGTTATTGTAATTAGAGCCAGGCACGACAAATCTTATCAAACCGCATGCAGAAAGTCCCCAACATTGTTAGCAACTGGTGCTTGGAGCAATAGCTTCGAGTAAATGCTAGCAAGACTATTGTTGCACCATTTATGAACAAGAAGAAACTATGTTTCAATAAAGTATTCTTGAATGGTTATCAACTAGAATATTCCGACGAGGTCAAATATCATCTATATATGCACTGATCACCAAGCCACGCTGACTCTAGGCTAGTATGGGAGTGCTTGAATAATGTCATACTAGTATCAGCACCAGGGCACTTTCATATCAACGGTAACAAGGTGGACTGACAAACTGGCTAATCGAAAGGCAAGTAGCCACTTCTATTGATCAAAACTAGCGCCGGGTGTCTTCTTAACTCAAATTAGAACTGAGCCAAAAGGTTGGTCAACGTTAGGCTAAATACTAATAAAAACCTATTCACAGTCAGAAACCCGGCATTCAGGTTACTTACTAGCTTGCTTTGGGACAGTGCCCTCTGAGATACTACCTCAAAAAGATGCATAAAGATAAGATGTAGCTGTTTTGCAAATGCAAGATCGAGGTCTAGCACTGCAAAAGTTGCTAAATGTACGAGCAGGAGACAATATCACCCGAAGTGATGAAACTGAACCAAACAATACCCTCAGGTTTGCGGTAGGCACGGGGTTTGATTGGTACATCTAGATCAGGGCCTTTCACAGTAAATCGCAGTGAGCGGAGGTTTCTGTGTCTCAATTCGATAACAATACAATACAATGGTGTTATAAACACAGAAGTTTGCTTTAATACGGATTAATAAAATCCGCAAGCTATTTTAATCGACAAAAAAAATAAGCATGAATAAGCTTTATCATAATACGCTAGTGATATTTAAAAAAGGTTTTGGCAAAATATATCTATTTTCATAAAACCCCTGCAAGGAGCAAAAACAGTTTGCTAGCGATCGTAACCTCACATCCCTTTTCAATTCAATTACTAAAAAGAATTCGAAAGTTTGTAGTGTACTTCCATTTTTATCTCACCCAGTAACTAGTTTCTATATACGCACAAATTCTTGTCATAAAATACACTTTGGAATAACAAGAAATAATAGTTTCTTCAAGCGAACATTTCTGCGTTCACTGAATGGCATTGTATAGTTTAATTAACTGGAAACTGTTATAAGGAAGCAATTGAAACCTCAACACGTCCGTAATCGACAGCACAGCTTGTTTGGAATTTGAAGAATAAAAAACGAGATAAAGAATAAGTTCGAGTCGTAGGCCATAGGTAAATTAATAAACTTAACTAACAAACAGGTAAATTCACAATTAAAAAAGTATATTTACTAGTTCATTATTATGGGTTAAAAAGATTTTGCTATATTTTTAGTAAATCTGCACTTATATTTTTTTCCTAGGTGTATATATTTGAATGACAATTTATTTTTTGGTATTCCTGCTATTGCGAAATTGTGGTAACAAAATTACTTTTTAGTCTGATATTTCGCCAATGTATACATTAGCTTCTCAAAGAACTTAAATTATATCATCACCCAAGGTCATAGTAAAAAGAAAAGTCCCTTTTTTAGTTAAAATTCGATTTGTATTAGAAGACATTGAAAAAAATAAAATGTACGCATGTTAAATAAGTTTATTTAGTTAAAAACTTATACATACATGTACGTATATTACAGTTGAACTATAATTCAACGAATAGAAAAGACTATGTATGAAACTAAATGAAGTATCTTTATTTACTCCTTTGACCTTTCTGGCGTAAAAAAAGTAACAATTAATAATAAAGACACATTAATTTTACGCTTACAAATTAAAAAAAAGCATTCCACAATATAAAGAAAGTAATAATAAGTGAAATGAATATAAACCTACAGCCCTAGATTTGGTTGTATCGATTCCATAAACTTCAAACAACAGAAGCCACTGCTGTCGTAACTTAACAATGATATATAACGGACGCATTAACGAAACAATAGTACCTACATACAACAAGCAATTTTCCCTACAAACATAGTTAAGTTGTTAATAATAGTATCAGACATACTCGCATGGTTGCTCGCTGGGAAAGGCTGAATGATTTTCAGTCCGGTACAGATTATCCGTCCGAAGGCGAAGACAATGTCTGCGCTTCGCTTCTGCCACTGTGTTTTATCATTCTCGGTTAGCGAAGACATTAGGGGGAGACATTGTTTCGCCCTTCTAGAATACTTCGACGAGTCTTTGATGATATGTTTCGTGTAGCGACGACGCTGTCATCCAATATTCCCAGTTAGCACTTCTTCGTTTCCTCTGTTAGAATATTTTTTTTTATGAAGTGAGATTTATCGTTTCATCAAGTGAAGTAGGGGAGATGTTTATCCTCGTAAGCGAAGTTATTGACTCTTTAGGTGTACAAAACATTTGCAGTATAAAAGATATAGAATGATTTTCTGAAAATATATCGCAATAAGAAGCAAATTTGCAATTACTTTATCGCAATGGATATATTATGTATTTTAGAAGAAAATTTCAACAACTGGAATTCGCTGAAAAAGCACCATATTTATAAAATAGAATCGCGATTTTATTTGACTCCAAGAATTTTTGTGAACAGTTTAAATAATAAATACCAAGTTAGGAATTAAAATATATCCAACTTCTAAAGGATATTGGAAATATTTTTTCTAAAATATTCATGATGCCATGATATTACAGCTGGTAAACTTTTTGAAATAAAGTAATATTTCTAAGATTAGACAATTTCTGAGATTTTTTGCTATCAATATATTTTCTTTCAGGAAACAAAAACAAATGTCAATAGACCAATTTTTTTGAGTAATTTTGCAGTATTTCTGTTTTTTTAGTCATATTGACAAATTGTTTATTTAGTGTTTACAGAGGCTGGTTGATTTTTCATTGTGCACTCATCATTTCCCTGAACATCAAAGTATTTGAAAAATTTAAAAGCAAATGTGTTGCCTTCTTTCCAATCAAGTAAGACAGAATCCTGTAGTTTGAAAAACAAAAGCAGCGCAAATCACAGTTTGGTTTTTTTTTTAAATTAAACGCCCTGTATTTTTTTATTTATTTATTTCATAGTTTATTAAATTCTGAATACAACGTGTTTTTCATTTCCTTTAATTACTCAATAAATAACTTAATTATAACAAAAATGCAAATTATTTAAGTAGGCTTGGAAAAAGTGACTGATGAGTAAAAAGAAACAATTATTATAATTACATGTCAGTTTGTGCGTCACTTGAAAGAATAGTTTATTGATTAGTAAATTATTTGTTAATTCTACTAGATTAAAAATTGCTGTTAGTAATGACGAGAATGTATATGTACACAAGCACCAAATTTATACGCCAATCGGTACCCTGATCAAAAGCAACCTATACTATAACTCCTTTTCTAATTTGACACATCAACGTTTTAAGAAAACAGAAAGCCTAGCAAGGAGCAAGCATAGGAATCAGAATGAGGCAGAAGAAAATGCTAAAAAAAAAAGTGTTTTCTATATTTTAGAGCCAATGCTCTTCCTCGCAAAATACTGTCCAAGAACTTGGCATCACAAGGTATAAGATAATGAAAATTCTTAAACAACATGAAATAAAACCATCTAAATTACTCTTGGTACAAAATTTACACGCACTGGATCTTCAAAGCCGTATACATTTTTGCGATTGGTTATTAAATGGTGGTAGAGGATACTTGTCATTCATTTTATGGATAGATGAAGTCGCTCGTTTGGAGGAACCCAGTATAAGCAAATTAACTCTCGACCAACTTGCGGACCTTTTTGTTCGAGTACAACCAGGTCGAGAGGGTTAAGACATCATGGGGGCACAATAGGTCTTAAGGCCGAGTTGCCTCACGGGGTAAACCTGCCCATGAAAGTAAAATGATAATGGTATACTTAATCAAAAGAAGTTAAACTTTATTCAAAACTGAATTTCAAGATTATTTAGATGATCTACCTTTGGCTTTCCGAAGAAGAATGTGGTTCTAGCATGATTGTGCCCCGCCGTTTAATGCACAAGGTGTACAAATGTCCTAAATCTAGAATTTAAAAGTAGATGGATTGGGAATACGGATTCACATTTGTATCCTCTGAGATCACCCGACCTTTTAATGTTGGATTTCTTAGTGTGGGGCTTCATAAAAGGTAAGGTTTATAGCATTGTGTCGAAAATACTCTAGAAGAGTTAAGGAATAAAATAAAATTAGCTGCCCTTAGAAATTATCCCGGAAAATTTGAAAAATTTTCGAAATAGGATACCTTTTTTTTTGTGAAACAAATTCATGGCCTATTTATGTAATTTGTATTTTTGTTCTTACGATATTATTTTTTACTAATCAGTCACGTTTTTGTAGGCAATTTTGCGTTTTCGTTATAATTAAGTTATTTATTGCCTAAAGAGAAGAAATTAAATAGACGATGTATTTAGAATTTAATTTAAACTATATAAATTAAGCAAAAAAGATAAAATACAGTTTGGGGAGATGGATTTCATATTACCGCAGGTGTGGTGCGTTTGAGTTATAGTCGATTAGGAAGAACGCATAGATAAAGTATAGTTGTAGATAACCAACTTAAGGTAATTTATTGACAACACTATTTAGCGACATCTGATGAGTCTTTCATAGTACCAGAATAAAGCGGCGCGCTATATAAACCGTTTCTTTATATCAACACTAGGGTAAACCATATAGTTATTGGTCACTGCACAGTTATTGGTCATTACCGACAGTAAGAGGAATATCTAAATTAGATCTAAATACATTTAATATTTGTCTTACTGTCGGTAATGGCCAATAATTGTGCAGTGAGTGGCCAATAACTATACGGTTACCCTATTCTTGCTGATATATACAATTTATGTGTTGTAACTGAATTTTTTTAAGCGAATTGTGAAGACATTAGATCTATCGTTATAAGGAAAAACAAACAACAAATAAAAATTAAGTTTTATCTATTCCACAATTATGTAAAAGCATAATATACTGTTTCAAACGGCAACTATTAATTAAACTATATAATTTATAAAGTTAATATTAACATAACAATGCTTGTAAGAAATAGCTAAGAATAGCTTGAGGTAAATATTTATAATTCTTCATTGCTTCTGAAATACATAAAATAAATAAACAAAGATCAACAAACAAGTCAATAGCAAATGTCATCAAATTCTCACCGAAACTTTCACTAATAATAATGCACTATAAACTATACACAATATAAAATAAAACTTTCAATAAAGACTATCTCAAAACGATAGATAATGGTTGACTTCAAATGGAAGCACGTTTGAACGACATATACACATAACTCAGAAAACAAAAACAACTTCACTCATCAGACTTCACCTGACTGCACCATTGATAAGGTAGGTTACTGCACCGACTCTCGTGACGTAAATTAATAAACTATTTAAGTTATTTTAATTAACAATTATATGTAAGGAATTATATGCAAATTCGTTTATTTCATCTTCTTATATTAATAATGCAAATTAATAATACGAATCTCCTTAGCGCCATCTGCAGACACTTTCATAGTACTAGACGATAGTCTATCTTTGTCTTTCAAAAGTGTATCCGTTGTTCGAATTTAAGTTAATACCCCATGGAAGAACGTGAATAGATATTCCATCATGTATCTTCTAAAGTATTTTAAACTTACTAAAGCATACTTTCGGGCTGTAGCGGCTTTATGGTATCCTTATTACTATAAGCGAACATTGTTTTTGCATAGGTTCATGCTTTCTACAAATCTCTTCCGGTTAAAAGTTGGTATAAGTATTTTAGTCTTTAAAGATTTTTCCAATATTTGATTCTTTGCATTACTTCACTTTTAAGTAGCTCCAATATTACACTCCTACTTATCCTACAAGAGCTTTCTGGTTCTAAAATGCCATGCCAGCCCGTTTTTTTAGCGAAATTATCTATTATTTTATTTCCTTCCACTCCGGTGTGTCGCGGAGCATATAGAAAGGTAACTTTCGTTCACTATTTTTAGACACTCCTAAATTCTTTTAGTGTCTTGATGGCTGCTTGAGTATCAGACATCTCTTGCTTTCTATAATTTTTGTCGACATTGAAGTATATGCATCGTTCAATAGGTTGTACTTCCATCCGTGAGATACTTGGATATTTGTCCAAGCTTCCGAAATATTTAGTTCCAGACCCATATATTCCTATTTCAGTTTCCTCTGCTGTTTTATATACTTTTTGATATTTAAGGTTTCAAATCACTTAGCGTGTGATTTGTTGCAACATTATCCACTAAAATGTGGAACAGAGTAGGGTGTTTAGCTATTTTAATGGCTGCTATTGGGCTCTCAAGGTAATAATAGCTGCGCACAATAATAAAATAAATAGAAAAAGAAATTGATGCAGCAATAAAAATGATAAACTAACAATTTAAATATGTGCGCAAAAACATTAATATATCTGCGGTTTATTACTGGTATGTCCATTCCAGCGGGGACGTACAGAATGTTGTGTCAAGATTATTACGTTCATTTCCTAAAAATACCACTCACTCTAATGTTAAACTCAACCTACCCGTCTTGCAAACAACAAACAGGGGACTAAATGATGAAGCAGTACGAGAATAAAATATTTACGCACTGGATTTTAGGTGTAAAAGGTATGTTTAGTTAACACCTGCGGTCCACTTAGTGATTTATTAAAGAGTCTTAGCTTTATAGAAAAGCGCCGGTCCTTGGCGGCGTTCCGTGTTGACAAAGTAAGTGATCTATGAGCAAAGTGCCCCAAGAATTCAGGTCATGAATCAACACTCATGATGTCTCACCACACTATGTGAACGTCAGTAGGTACCAACCCCCGGGAAAAGTAACAATTTCCAAAATAAAACGAGAGAAAAAAAAATTGTAAACGTCCTAGTGACGTACGCCGGTGCTGATTTATCGAGGTATTATTTACCGGACTTTATTCTAGCATCTGGGCCGCGATGCAATCGTTAAAAATTCGGAGTATGAACGCTGCACGCGCTTGGATGAAATTGTTGGGTATATTTTCTGCAGCAACTGCGTTTCGGGCAACACGTATTAATGGATGCCGTATATCATGCCTAGGCGTGTTCGGAAAAGTTCCTTTCTCGAAATAAAAACAGCATAAATCCGTTACGACATCAAAATGCAACGGCGCCTTTTAAAATCATAAACTTACGCCGCGCGCGTATGCAGTAAACAAATCAATAATTTTTAATGCGACCAAAGTACTCTTCGAACATTCTTAAAATAATACTTATGTTAGATAAATACTAAACAATAAAATCTTTGCTATCTCTTATTAACTTTCATGCTTTCACTTCGATAGTCACATTTTTCTATACAAATTGATATCCAAATTTTCAAATTTACCTCAAAAACACTTAACTGTCCTTACACCATTCTTTACGCCAACACATTAAAATTGAAATTACTATACATTCAAAGAGCATCCATCTATTATTAAACTATACCACCTACCTTATGTTCCACATAAATAATTACGTTTCTAATTTCACTAGATGACGTAATGAACAAAGAGAAAACACAAATTAACCTCCAGATACACTGTACGTATTTTAATTTAAATCTTTAATAAAATTAACACATATTCCAAATATCAGACAATCAATCCGAGGTTGAGAATAGTGTTGGCCGCCAAATTAATTTCAGCTGCGGTTCCAAACATTAGAGAACAGCTACCACGAACCGTGAAAACAGACAGCAGTTTGAGATATCTTCCAAATTGTGTGCCAAAGAGATGGATTTACCATTTGACGTAAGTATTATGTTTCCATATGTTAGTGACCAAGTTTTAATTTAATTTTTCAAATAATACTTCGAAATAAACAGTCTTTCATTATATATTTTAAAAGGCCTTTCGGATGTTTACATGAATGTTTGTAGAAGGCTTCACAAACTCAGAAATTGGTGTTAACAAACAAACCTATCTAAGTTACGTAGAGTACCAGCTGTACTAGAATTCAATGTTGTAATTTAAAAATGCACCCAACGATACAAAAGAGCGTGTCCTTTTTAATTTTTATTTTTTAGTTGCATTTTCAAATTACAATTTTGAATCTAAACCAACCTACTTTGTTATAAATTAAACTATATTGGACACCCTACACTAGTAATATTGCAACCTCCAAAATAGAATGTTTTTATAATTGTCAATGAACAGGTCAGATACCTGTAGGTAACTGAAACTTTCATGTCATTTTCTAAGTACCCACACTAATATTCAGTGTATTAACCGTAGGTAATATACTACGTTATTAACATACCGATTGTAGAGATTACATTCATAAAAAGTATTGTTTTAACAATTTGTACCACTCGGTAATATTCAATAAGTATACCAGCTGACGTTATTCGCATAAATTTTCCACAATAAATAATCAGATATTTTAAAACATAACAATGACATATTCTTAATATAGGAAATAATATCTTTTGATTTTCTCAACCCAGCTGATAGTCTAGTAGCTTGCACGCTTGGCTATCAGTCGTAAGGTCCAGGGTTCAAATCTCACTCTGGTCAATTATGATAACTGGTTTTCTCTGGGGTCGTAATGATTATTAGGAGGGAGATTAAGCAGACTTTGGTTTTATCAACTCTCTTAAAAAAAAAATGAAAATTTTAAATTCAACTAAATAATCGCTAATAAACTACCAGGTATGAAAAATAGTAACAGTAGATAGATGGCTCCACCCATGTTAATTTTGTCAATGGTGTAAGTATCAATGAAAAGCGTTAAAGGAAAATACGAACAGTTGATTGGAACAAAATTTCGACGCAAAGAAAGAAATTAAAAATCTACTGACGATTGGGCATGCCCAGATTCTAAAAAATGCTTTCATTTAATATTTTGGTAGCAGCTACAAATGACAAATGCGTAAGCCGAAAAGCAATGATGCAGCATGCCATACTTTCGCCAGTAGAATGGCAGAGTAGAATATTGCATATACTCTTTCCCTATTCTAGCAAACGAAAACATGTTTGCCTTTCTTTTATTATTTACTTTAGCACAGCGGTCACCAACCTACGGCCCGCGTGACGCAACCGACCCGTGATAAAATTTTTTCCGGCCCACAAAAATTATCTATGATACAAACTTTCAAAGATGTAATGACTAATTTGAAAACATTTATAATCATGCAATTTCAATAAAATGTATGTCATTTTAAAATGTATCCAAAACATTTTCGATACGAACAAAAATGGAATTTTTCACTTAGTCGAGTGTGTCTGTCAAAACTAATAGAGTGTCTGTCGCAGTGTGATTCTAATTACACATAGTTACAAAGATATTTTCCGGAAGAACAGGTAGCTTTTCTGTGGGTATTTGCCATCTTTACTCTGAAAATGAACACCATTTTCATATATTAGCTTTAGTTTCTGAGATATGGCTCAAAATACTTTAGTAAAAAAAACATTTACGATACTTACCATATGAAGAATATTTAATTTTCAAAAGTAGTCAAAAATGACCTTTTTAATGATTTTCTTGAATGATTTGCTTGGGGCTTATCTTTTTTTCAAATACCAGCAGTAACCTGCCATCATGTGCACGTAAAAAACAGTGCAACAGCTGTGTATGAAAAACAAAAGCTGATGAATAATAATGGATGGTAGGTTTAAATTTACGGTATTCAAATATAACATGATACTTGGAAAATTTTATTGAGTAAAATTTTGTAACTATGTATCCAGTGATTGTTATGGATTGTTTGAATCTCACAAGTAAGAATTATTGTAATGACGAGAAATTTTTATCCATTATTAATAATTTTTTTATAAATAATAATCGCTGCATGTGTCTCATTTGTAAAGAGATTGTTGCAGTATTTATAATAAAAATAATAATAATAATATACTATATTTGTCCAACAGTGTTACACTACTTATAAGACAACAAATAAATGCAAAACTTTGCTTACAAAACAAAATAAAATTGTTAAAAAAGTTAAAATGACATTAACTACGAAAAAGCAAACACAGAAAATTGACGTAGTATAAACGTCAAAAGAATTGTTGAGGCACACAACCCTAAGCAATAACAATAATAAAGAAATATATGTAATAAAGATAAAACATTGCAAAACACTATTAATTATAAAATCTGTTAAAATTTTTCATGATGTGAAACACCAGAGACTTAACTAAAACGTTGGTATTAGCAGTAGGAGGATGCAAGTAACCTGTGGAAAGGGTGTTACGCGCGGGCACATTAAAATCCACACAAGCTAACGGAGATCCGGAATCAACAACACTTTATCTGTCACGCCTATCAGATAAACTATGAAAGTTAGGTTGCGTCAACAAACCATTATAATCACTGGCAGGGATAACTCCCATTTAGTCTAAATGACAGGTACCTTAAAAAGCATTTCTGTACTCCTTCAATTGCCAACAACTGATGGGTATAATAGGGGTACCATATAATTGATGCATACTCGAACTTGCTTTGAACCAAAGCAAAGTAAACAGATGTAATAGCCTAGAGATTATTAAAATGGTGGTACGATCTTATCACAAAACCTAATGTTTTTAAAGCTTGTGAGCAAGTGGTTGTTATGTGGTCCAAAAAAGTCGAACATCAAATAGCACCTCCAAATTACGCATACAATAACTTCTGATAACAAATTCTGATGCAACTGTATATTGATGGATGATAGGATTCAAGCATCTTGTATATGAAATAACAGAACATCAAAAACCGCAGATTTATAGAATTTCACGATTCGGCAATGCCGAATTCACATATAACTCACAATATGACATCTTTAACCAAAGTGGTGTATAATTAACTAATACTGGGACCTTTATAAAGAAAAAAAATCATCACTTAAGCTATTTTAATTTTCAAAATATCGCTGGTGGGGAACAGCTTAGTTGAGCACCCCGTATAATTAAGGTAACTTATTGTGCATCCAATTTTCTTATTGTTGTGTGAGCAAATACATCGCAAACTGCAAACCTACAAAATACTGTTATTGTGTTGATAAAGGTAACACCGTATTTTCAATCACTTAACGACTAACATTTCTTTTTATACTCATTTTCAAAAGTACTTCTAAGTAGAAGTGCATGTTCTTGAATATTAAAACAGCTCGCTTCTTAATGCTTTCTAGTATTCTTATCTATCCTACCCAGACGTGTTTCAAAAATCTTGCGTCAACCTATTCCATATTGATTTTTGTTCTTCGCTTAATACAAGACATTATATTGTGCTATTCGTGAGCTATTAACTACACGCTTATATGAATAAACAAAAAACATTTCGGTATGTCTTATATATTGCTGGAAGGACTAACTTAATCCGAATTATAATAATTATTAATTTATCACTAATCCAATCTCCAATTTCAACAATGTATAAATAACAACAGGCAGCTTCTCTATATGAGCAAGCACGAATGTTCTATTGGTAGCAATCGCAGGAACGTACTACGTGGTAAAACACTTGAATTTCCACCGAAACTAATAGAAATCGCCCCTCACGTAAATAGACCGATAAATTCCTGGCAACAAAGTCAATTATGAAACTCACTACCGCATTAGCGTTTTTCTTTTCTGCAGTGGAACTACCAGAAGTGTTTATTTTAGGAAGTAATTAAAGAAGTAGCAACTAATGAGTGGCTGAACCTGATTGTTGTGTACACTGCACTCATAGGGGAGAAAGCCCGGGTAGCAAGAGCTTTCATGGCAAAAATCCCTACTTGCGTATTCTGGTCGCGTCATTTTTTGTTTCTATTTCATCCGTAGAAGATCTTTGCTGCAAAAGAAAGTTTTACTGAATCTACGGAATATAGTTAATTATATATTGTACTCACACACACATTTCTGATTTAAAATATATATATATTTTAAATAAGTAACTCACACACCTTGTTATTTACAGCACACGGTTGCTATTGTTTATCTTTTCTTATTTACTATTTAGCATTTTTTCCCAAATAGTTTTAGTATACTAAACATTCCAGGTTAGGTATACGCCATTGGAGTGGCGTGAATAGTAAGATCACAGATAAGTATTACAGATAGCTTACCTTACGGGATAATTGGCAGCGGCTTTAGCTAAAATTGGAACCCTAGATCAAATAGTATGGAACCCTGCGTGAATTCATTCGAAGCGCTGTACTTCAGTCGTCGGTCAACACGCGCGTAGGCACGTACCGCTACCGCTAGCATTGAAATGGCGACACTCGGTGCTGGCAATAAATGCGTATATATAGATACTTATAATTTTAAAAGTTTGACACTATTTATATTTCCGAAAAAGAACTTATTGCGTGCTGAATTGATAAAAAAAATATAGGTAAATACCGTATTAACTTTTTTTTTAAATAATTTGAATAGTGTGAAAACCTAACTTAGTTGTCATGTTCCAAATACTTAAGATGTGCAAGCGAAGCTTATGGTAAAGTGTAACAATAGACCAGATTATATAACTCAATTATAGTAAACCTGCTATCTTATGCAGAATGTACTAAAATTAAAACTAATCGAATAAGAATTTTAAGTGGCTATAACCTGATTAATTTAAATAGAACGTGGTGCTTGTTAATTACCTATATCAAATGGTATTTATAGGTTAAGCTTTAAATCTTAGCATTTGAATGTGCCAAATAATCCTTTTCTTGCACCATTTGGTGTTTCTAATCTATCTAGTTGCCTATATAGCGCTGAGAAATGTCAGATAATTACAATTATAAGCATAATAATAAAGAATATCTTTACAAGTGTTCAGAAACTTAACGTAATTTATAATCCAATAAGCTATAACAACAATAATGGTAATAACATACCAACGATAACATAAAATATAAGCAAAATATGTATTTAGAACAAAATTAAATGAATTATCTGACATTTCTTAACACTATAGGCAACTAGATACTCTTATTTAAAGAACGTCATTGTAAATTTCGGTTATATTAAATAGTTCTTACCTATCTGAAACATGATATTTAGATTAGATTTTCACAAAATTCAAATTATTTAAAAACCTTAAGGTTTAGTTATTATAAACCTTATTAAAACATACTTATTGTGATTAGTAAATCCAAAAATGCAATAATACACAAGCTATTCCATTAAAAAACACAACATTGATACCTTTAAGGCTTTTGGAGTGTAACATAAAAATAATTTTAAAAAGTAACTATAAAACACCCCCATATATCCCAAAATTGAAATTTTTTAAAGTCACGTGTTTTGACCACAATATTCTGCGCCGTTTAACATGAGTGACCCTGCATATATGATAGATGTTTTAAAAAAATTTTAGGTTACTTGGGGATAATAAAGAATGATAATTTGACTTTAAATATTCTTATCAGACACATACGAATAAATACATTACGCACAGTATAAGTCAATCTGAACAGAATATAGAAAATACTTATATTCTAAATAAGAGCTTAAGCAATCCACATTCAATGCGGTATAAACTCCCTATTTTCTATTCTAGGTAAATAACAGCTGTGCGGCAAAAAAACCTTATTTTTTAAATAAAAACAACTAGCGAGTCGGTGCCCCTTCCACACTCAGACGTTCGATCTCCGATCGTACACCTAGCTCCCCGCGGCACTCTATGTTTTATAAAATCGAATTATTGCAACCTTTGATTTACGCAGCCCGCCTGATTTGGCCAATTCTGCTTCAGTGAGCTCTCTGTTTACTTATCTGTAGTAAGATATAAGCAAATACGTATCAACAGAATGAATGAAATAATGTAGGTACATCTAGGTATACACACTGTGGTATGTGATATGTGGGACCAAGTTAGAGATACGACTGTTCCGTTCAATGTCCGGGTAGTAACTGTTTTATTTTAAAAGAGGTACCAGCCTACTACGTCTCCCTATTTTACAACATTAAAAAAAGTTTCTGTTTAATTTTATTAAACTGGCATTCTAACCAACATTCACCTGGAATTGGGTCCTTTGTATAGGAAGTTAAACGGGCATTTGTCTTTTCTATATCATGAAAACTTACCTTTACTGACCTTAGTACTTTTTTAGAAATTAAATTGGCCATGGCCCCTGTATCTAACTTAAAATTAATAACGTCAATCTTTATTCCAGCAACCCATGATTCCTTTATTTCAAGACAGGACAGATCCTCAGGAACATCTAAACGCAAAAAATGTTCATCATTAACAACACTATCTACATTCTTCCTTATAATATCTTGTTTCGTTTTATAAGCCTTTACAAAGTGATTTGTTTTTCCACATTTCTTCTTTCCCCATGCTGATATCAGCACTTCAGACATTGCTTCTTGTTCTGTTTGCTTTCCGATGAATAAAATTGCTTGTATATATAAAATCCTTTATTTTTATTTAAAAAAAGTCGGGATACATTTAAAACATTTGGCAAATTTAGTTAGAGTTTTTTTTAGCAAGAGTTATACTGTAAAAAATAGTCACTCACAAAACTGAGCAGTTCTAGGTAATATAAGGGAATACAAATTCAAAACAAACTGCTCAAATTTTACGTGGTTTCCTATACCACCTCTTTCAACACACATTTTGCAATTTATGTTGCTTTATTTACTAACAAATCTACAGATAGCTAACACTACTGGCAGGTAGAATCGTACCTACAGAAATTGTAAAAATATGGCTCCATCTTTAAACCTTTTAAAGGGCAATTACTTTACACTACAAGAAAGTGCTTACATAGAAACTAGAGCACATTTATCTGCTCTTTGTTGTAAGAAATAACTGCGTTTGTCCTTCAAGAGTATACCCCTTTGACAAGTCAATCAAGCTTAATTGATCCTTTGCAAAGCCCAGTCAACTTGATAAATGGAAAGTCGTTATGTATAATCAACAGTAGCTGGACAATTAGTATTCAGTTTAAGTAATAGCCTCTAACTTTATCGTCTTGCACTTAATTGAACATAAATAGAAGAAATGCTATGATGCAGTGGTGGAACACAACACTTAATTATCTTTTTGTTAGCCGTTTTTGCAGTTTTCACTCGTAAAATGATTTCCACAATATTTATTTACTTCCAAATAAAAGAGTTCCTACAAAGGAAACCCAAAGATAATAAGTACAAGGTATTTTACAGCGATTCTTTGCTTACATTAATAAGGTTTAACTCCAGCACATACGTATCAGAAAATGGGCTTCTTGAGTGGGCTTTTCTGTGTATAACGTATGGAGTGTTGCCCAGTTGCAGGCGCCTACGCCTATGAACGTAGCTCGCTCGGTTCACGCGGCAACGGCACTGAATGGAATGCATTAGGTTCGGTTCGCAGCCAAATGAAAATTTGACATGGTATTTCCTCTATTACAAACATTAAATACAGATGTTTAATTGCCTGATTATTGTAAGAAAAAAAAATGCTGTAAATTAAGAACTTGCTCCAATTATGTTCTTTTACAGTAAAGTCTTGCCAATTATAGGAAATAAAACGTTTCAGAATAGAAAACGTAACGTTTCTTTAATTGTATCCCAGTAAAAACAATAGCCTCTACCCAAAGTGTCGAGAATTCCGTGAATATCTCTAGTACCCGTTCAGACCACTGCTGCAGGCCGAAGTATCCTTGCAGTTTAAGACCGTTATAATCCTTTGTAAGTCCGGTCGCCATTAGCGCTTTCCCTGTCAAGGATTTATGACTTCACTGTTCCAACTCTCATTACAATACGAGTTCTATAGAGCTCCCTGGTGATGGATAACACTTCTAAAAGCACGTCGCTCTAAGCCGTTCGGCTGGGTACATTCACTATAACTGACAGATTAATAGAAATACGTCTCGGTGAAACACATTTCACACGAACAGATTTTTTTCTTTACATGTACGTATGTCACACTCGATTGCATATATGTATGTGTATGTTCCATATAATTTTTCATGGTTATATTATTCATAAAATTCAGAATTATTTTCCTTTAATCTTAAGAAGATACAATTATATTATGCGGTAGATAAATATTGTTTATTCCATTAAGGCTTACAGAAAGCATAGAAAATGTCAAAAAAATTACAAAAAAAAAAAGAAATGATAAAGAAAAGGAGCCCGAACAGCCCAGATAAAACAGACAGAATACAATAGTAAAATAACTTCTTACGAAACCGTAGAAACTCATGTAAGAAATTCATTAATACTATAGAACAATTTCTGCAAAAGATAAGTACCTACGCAAGTGGTTTTTGAAAAATCTGAATGTCTGACTCTAGACGGCAGTTTATTGTAGATTCTGGTCCCCATACTCCAGATCCCAGAAAAACTCACATTGTATTGACATTGAAATTATATTACTACAGCAGAATTGGCGGAAACCCTGCCCTCGCGCACAGCTTATGTCGCGAGCTCGAAGTGGCAAGCAGAGCCCAGTCGATGGCTGGCGTACGGTACTGCATATATCAATACTGACTAGATATACAGGCCCAATACATGGAGAGAGGGATACCCCGAGCACTGGAGGTTGGAGGGGCCAGCCGAGCGCAACAGCGCTTTGCAGGTAATTGCTTGCGAACTGCGTTTGATAAAATAAAGATTCTATTTTATTAAACAGTAAATAAATGAAAATAACTAGCGCGGCTTAAGTTTTTGTAGCTTTCTTTCGCTTTTACTAGAGGCTACTTTGGCATTAATACTTTTGACATAATTATTTAGAAATATATTAAGTACAGAGGTATGAAGAGGCGAAGTTTTTTGGTTGCAAACCTTTACAAAGCATTCTTCAAATTCAAGAGATACATCCATACAATAGTTTTAAACAAACAATAAAAAAATGTTAAATATCAGAAAACCGAAAGATATTTTAATTTTCAGCTGGTTGAGATTAGGATCAGCAATTATAAGCAAGCTCTTACAGTGTTCGCATGGAAGTTTTGGAAATAATTTGAAGCATACAGTCACCGACAGAATTGAGTGTACACTAAGCGATTTTTAATTAAACCATAAATTTTACTCAGACTTATTTAATGATATACAAAATTATATGATATCCAAAAACATACTAATATTACAAAACAAATACATTAATAATAAAATATAATAGGTACTATGTCCACTCAATTCTGTCGGTGAGTGTTTGTATCCGGAAATATATGCCAAAACTGAAATCTCTTCAGCAGATATTACTACTTTTAAACATTTGTTTATTAAACTCGTTTAGATGAGAAATTAAATTATAAAAATATCAAAAATCAATCGTATAATATTGTGACTATAAATATAATTTTTTTACAAAAGGAAAATAGTTTAAAATTCTAGATAACATAAAATACGTTCAAATATTATAAAAAATAATAACCAAAGTAAATAAATAAGTGGACACAAGATTAGCCACTAAAGTTATATTAAAGAAAGCAATCAAATACTGTCACTTCAGAAGCGCGTTTAGTACCCCGACACGATATCAACTCCTACTGTCATATGCCTGTATAGCGGCTGTCACAATCCTTTAAAATATCCTCAATTGCTACTAATCGGATTATATATATTGTTCGTTATTCTGCTTACCGGTGAAGGACAATCGCTTACAGTATTTGTCTACTGGGGGGTATTCAGAAAAATTTAAAAGGGGCTACCAGTTTTAGTTACATTTTATAATAATTGCACTCTATATTTAAACTAATTAATTATTCGTGTAGTAAGTATGGATTGGTTTTTAATTAATGTTTAATTATACTGATTATATTATTAACATTTATTTATTTAAAACAGCACCTGTAGCGTTTATAAATAACAATCCTATTTCTATATATCTATCCCTAAATCCAAACGTTTTCTTTATTTTGAATATCTGTGATTTCTCAAAGTTTTGACATTTCCATTTTCTCTGAAAATGTATATTTTGCAAACCGCTGGAAATAATGGTGTGATTTTGCTATGATGCAACAAACAAAATTAAATTTATGCAGAGTTGCTGCCCGTGATTTTGTGGTGTTAAAATGAATGAAAGCTAAAAATAAATATCAAACATCATAAGCACAAATATATTCAGACAATTAGTGACATCTGTAAACTTATTGTACTGAGTCGTGGGTGCAAGGACTCCTACATTTAAGAATTAAGATTTTCTCTTTCTCAGGGTCTTAGCTGGGATCGTGTCCCTTAATTTTGGGAAGATGGGTTTCTTTTTTTATAACACAACAAAGGAAAAATAATAATACATACGTTTATTAATTGAAAAAATAACTAAATGAAATTAAATGTAACAGATGTAATTAATTAATCATTAAATATGAATGGTAATAAGTTGTTTTTGTTAATATTTATATGTAAAAAATAACTTTTAAATGAAAATTTCACACCTTAGATTTTCCTTTTTCGAGCAATTAAATTTATTTGACTTCTAGATTATCTAATATAATTCGGTAGATGGCGCTGCTTCGAAATTTAATTTTATTCTTCAGGCACTATTTTTTTATATCAATTTTTCCTAATTGAAAAGGTTTAAATGATTTGTGGAAACAATTGAAACAATCAATAATAAATGTGTTTCTTAACTCAAAAAAAATGTTTGTTAAAATAAAAAATATTGCGTCCATAAATTTACAAATGAAAATAACGTCTACGTTACCGACCTGAATCTCGATGCTTACATTACAATTACAGATCGATTAGTCTATGGATATAATCAATATCAGTCGTTAATCAAATAACTATCGGTGCAATTTATCGCTATCCAAATGATGTTCTGTCGCGCAAAGTATCTATGGAACGGACTAACCTTTTCGTCCTGGATTCGGGGTCTGGACAGGCTGGAAATTGGATCGTGTCGGTTGTTGAGGTAGATTTCAGGAATTCTCTGGATTTTTTTTATTTAAGGTGAGGATTCTTTCTTTTAAACCGCGTTAGCGAATATCAGCATGAACTGTTTCCTTAGTTTTCAGGATAAAATTATTTTAAGAAAAGATTCAAACAAATTAAGTGAGGTTAGGAGTGACTCAAACTGGCGGTAAACATACGTCTTATCTGCTTCACGGCTAAAAGCTGATTGAATTCCTCGTTGCTATGGGAATTGGCGTCGATTTCGTAAAATGCTACACTGTGATTGGTTGAAATTTCCGCGTCTTTTCAAAATAAAAGAGCAGCGTTTTGAATTTGGGAATTAGGAGAAATATCTTGTAAATTTATTTTTGAATGAGGTTTTCATTATGAAATTCGTTTTCTACAAGTAAAATTATGTATGTGTGCCAAATTTTGTAAATTAATAATCTCTTTTTAGATACCTGTCAGTGATGTTTTTAAAATGAAAAATTCTAACTTAAAAGGAATTATATGGATAAAATAGTATCTCAAACCTTCTTTTGATCACCTGAGGATCTGTTAATTACATCTCGATCATTCTGAAAATTTGTTTTCTGTAAAGTTATCACGTATGTGCCCTTTCGAAGATGCTCGACAAGTAATGTGAAATTTTCACTTTTACAGAGGTTTTATACAATAATGAATTTACAATACTTGATTGGTGATTTGTTAGCTTCGAGATTCTGGTATTGCTAAACGTTAAACATGTGTAAGAAGAAAGATTCCTTTTACATGTTTCCGAAAGAAATGACATAAAACTTAGCCAAAATGGCTGTTAAAAAGTATTTTATTAATTATCAAAGTGAGTAATTTGTGATTTTCTATAATATTAGTGCCTGTTTTGACTGAAGGTCTTAAAAAAATGAATAATCGATTACTGGATGCTCGGTATGTTAAAATTTTGAATGATGTTGCAAGGATGTGTGTGTTTAAGGATGTCTTAGATCTCTTGATCGGTTTCAGGCGTTCATACGACCCTGTGGCTGGTGAAATCCGACCGTCCTTGTCGAATACAAGAGTACGTATGACTGGCCGTTCACACAATACAATCGATCGGTGTGTGTGTGATAGATTTCTAAATCAGAGCTGTGTTTGCCCCATTACATTATATTTGTTATAAGGTGAGTTGGGGTAAGATCGAATGCGGGGTAAGGTCGAACGAGGCTTGTAGCAACTGCGCACGCGCCTTGACGTCGTTGTCGTGATATAGTTTTCAAGAGAGCTCATTCGCGCATGCGTTAAGCTAATCGGCAAGACCTTAAATCGTCTACAATACGATAAATTTATTGTTTACTGTTTTCACACTGTCTAAGTGGATTCGGACTTGCCCCGATTATACAATTTTATACTAAACGGTAAGTAAATAATATGTTCTGTTTTATATCAAGATATCTGAAGAAAACTGTATTCATACTTAGCTGTAGTGACTCCAAACCTCAAAAGTTAGTTCAGTTTATTGTTATGTTCGATCTTACCCCTCACATTTTGGCACGTGGCAAGATCCATCAACATTTTTTCCGGTTATTTCTAACTTATTTTTTCAGTAGAAAAATATAATATAAATATTTGTTAATTTAAAGTTTAAGAATAAAATTCGTTATTCCTCGTATTTGTGAATTTTCCTTTTAATTTTCAATATGTGGGGCAAGTTCGAATACCTTCATATAAAAAACAAGTGCAAAGGTACGATTTTTTTCATAGAAATGATACCAAATTGATTAGGGATTTATCTCGGATTCGGTCTAGCCCCGCATCTACTTATAAAGTAGTTATAGGAAATTATATAACTATTAACAAGTTCGGAAACGTGTATTACGAATATAAATATATTTTTTAGGAAGGGTTAATTACATTTAAACCTAACGGCATTACCGTAAGTATGTAATTTACATATTAATAATGGTATTTCTGAAGTGTCGTCAAACTTTTCTTTAAAGGTCAAAATTTCAATATTGCTGAAATAACATACTTTACATTTGCTGTTTATATTTTCTTTTACATCAATGCTTCGCCGGTACCACGTACTGCCTCTTTGAGCATTTCCGAAGGATGACTTCTTGCAGTCTATTCGGTTATCCCGTAAGTGCTCGACTGTATAATTGGTTTCTCCCATTACTATTATGTCTACTAATATTGTTGCTATTTAAAATCATAACGTATTAGAAACAAGAGCTAAATTTAAAGCTGCTATTGAAACTAATTTTTCTGCAGTTGGAGCACTTTTGCACAAGAGATACTAGAGATTCTTAAAGATTATTTATTGGCACTTGAGAGCAAATGTTCTAAATAAAATAAACTTTTCGAGTACCTATTGCTTCTTTAATTGGCACTATTCGAATAATGCTAAAGATTCATTTTCTGTGCGCTAATATAATTAAGCTAAGTATAGAATCCTAAACCTCCGTACGATAAAGAAAAGACTGCGAATAATGACTTTCAGACATATAATGTGACAAAAGCATCTAAAGAGTGTAAAAACTAACGCTATATTTGCCTGATATAATCATTTTACTTCGGTAAATTGAGTGAAGATAATCACGATTGCAAGAAAAATTTACAGGAGCTGACAGCAAAAACCGCCTGATTACTTCTCCGAACGTCTCTCCGTAGATTTCCCGACGAAGAATTACCCCGTAAAAGAAAATAAGAAATGGCTAACTCGATAAGAATGTAATTTCAAGTCTCATACACTACTATTGCACAACCACCGTCCAAGGACAAAGGAGTCTCCGCGGGTTTGAATTGAATCAGAGCCTGTTTGATTAAAAACTTCCGCAAGTTCAGAACTTCATTGCATATCCCAGCTTCTAATTGCATCACATTCATCCTGATTTACTATGCATTTCTAAATACTTCGCCGACGTGGGAAATAAATTTTAATTTGTGTAAAAATATAGTTTCTAGGTGTCGCTGGCTTTCCTCAGGATAATACACGCTTCGGTGTGATATTAAATTCAAGAGGAAATATCATTTTTCAAAGTTGCCATTTTAAACGGAATTATATATTTTTTCGAATCGTATCGAGTAAAGTTAGATGAATAAACTTTTTCACTTTCAAACGTTAAAAGGGGGCGACTAAGTTCTACAAATGGAACTTTTATAAGGTATAAATACAATTTTTGATTGTGGATATTTTAATTAAATTTATGGAACTCGGTGGCTGTGTTATTCTTATTTCCTGTTTCGTTGCTAGGGTTTGATGACTTTTAAATCCGCATCAGTTTCTTTTGTTAGTTCCTTATTTTTGTTTCTTTGTTGACTTGCAACTTGATCTTTATGATAAAATGTCACTAGCCAGAAATATAAATATGGGGAAATGGCAAAATCATACTTAATTACATAACAATCAAATCGAAGCTGTTTTGGAACTGTAAATGTTCTTTATTTTAATAGTTATCCAGCAATTTTAAATTTAATAGATCATGATTTGAACTGATTAAATATTCATCTTGATAAATATTAACCATGTGCATTGGTATTTTTTTGTTTTATGTTAATCTACATTTTCCCTTAAGAAAAAAACAAATCAAAAATAGTAAGAGAACTTCGGTGTCTTCTAACGTTATCTCATCATCGCAAAATCTAAAATCATTATTTCAGTTGAAAAAGAATTTATTATCCTGAATTGGGTGATTTCTATAGAAAGGCTAAAACAGAACACAATTCACTTGTAGCGAACACTAAGCGTAATTATTATCAATCTAAAATTCTTTCCTCAGATAATAATACTAAAGCCGCCTGGAAAGTAATCAAGAAATTATCGAATTCAACAATTGTTAAAGATAATATACAACTGCGTGTTGGTAATGAATTGACATCGGATCCGAAATTAGTAGTTTAATTAATTCTTTACTAATGTGCCTCTAAAGATCTCTAATCAATTCACTGGGAGTGCACTTACCAATGACCTTCCTATTCCGGTAAGCAAAACTATATTGAGCAAAGCATTCGATTGTGTTTCTCATGATATTCTTTTAATTAAATTGCAGGCCTATGGCATTAGAGGGATTGCATTTAATTGGATTGAATCTTTCTTGCGAAACAGAACCCAATATGGCAATATCTTACACAACAACATTACTGCCTTCAAAAATTTTGCTTCGGAAGTTTTGCCCATAAATGTTGGAGTTCCTCAGGGCTCAATCTTAGGCCCTGTACATTTTTTTACTTTATATTAACGATTTTCCTTTGAACTTAGACAAAGCTACAATTACTTTATATGCAGATGACATTGCTTTAGTAGTGACAGATAAAGATGATCCGATTTTGACTGACACTTGTCATAATTTCTTGAGTAATGCATCTACTTCGTTTACATTGAATAGGATTCTTGTCAATGAAGATAAAAGCAGTTATTTACGTTTTCATCCCTATCAGCTTCAGGCTGCCCCAGGTTTTTACCTAAACTTGTCACTGGGTGGCAGACAGCTTACAAATACAGACTATATTAAATTTTTGGGAGTGTGGGTAGATCGATCTCTCTATTGGAGGGTCCATTGTGAGAGTCTACCCAGACTAAATTCACTTTGTTTTTTTATTTAGAAACTTAAAACCAATTTTAACGCATCAGCAGATGATTGGTGTGTATTACGCTTACGTTTTTAGCAGACTTTCTTACGGAATTATATTTTGAGGAAATTCAACCATGGCCAAAGATATTTTTATCAGCCAGAAACGTATTGTCCGTTCCATAACCGGCCTAAAACCTACTGAGTCTTGCAGACCAGTTTATATCAGTTACAAATTATTAACTCTTCCTTGTATTTTTATTCTTGAGCTTGCTCTTTATGCTTACGACAATTTCTATAAGTTTCAACTTAATAAAGATAAACATGATTATAACACCAGATATAGAAGTGACATAGCCAAACCTAGGTCTAGATTAACCCTATATCATCAATCCCCACAGGTTCTTGCTATCAAAATATATAATAAAATTCCTACCCATTGGAAAGATTAAGCCGTTGGCGTTTTAAACGGTTTATGCGTGATCTATTAGTAGCGAATGCTTTTTAATCCCTATAGGATTTCATAAATTTTAGAATTACTTAAGTGCTTCATCTTAATCTAAGGTTCTTCTTGTTTTATTGTCTTCACTCTTTATAAATTTTTTGAATGCTCTTGATAGAAATGTTATTATTACTGTTGTTACTATTATTATTTTCATCAGCATTATGGTTATTACATTTAAATGTTTATCTGTCACTATTTACTTGAAATTTGTAGTTTATAAATACAATGGGTTTAGCTTTTTTTTCTAATCAGATTTTCATTTGTGTAATTGTATTTTTTCCTTTCATGACTGTTTCTATACTACTGTAATGGTCTTTTGGAAATCAATAAAACTGACTTACTTATTAATTGGCGATGCAGAAGTGGTGTCCTACAAAAATGTAAGGAATGTTACAATGAATATTTTCAAAACAGCGAACTCACGATCATTAATTTTTATTTTATATTGTAAAATTACTATGATGTATAGAATTAAGTTAATTTTTTGTAATAGGATACGCTTTAGAAATTTTGAGGTTTATATTAACAGAGTGCTCTCCAGTAGCATATTTTCGCTGCCGTGTCGAGGCTATACCGTCATTCTCTAATAACTTTTTAATCAAAGAACTACTTTTTCATTGACGTTGCATGCTATCCAAACTACTTTTCTCACTCCAACAGAAACAACATTTTCGCGCTACGCATTTTTCCATTTCAGCCTAAGCATCAATCAAAACCAACGATAGCACTTTCTAATTTCATGTAGGCGTTAGTAGAAAAGCTAGGACAATTCTGATATAAATCCATTAAGATTTAACATATGGGTCTAAATTCACATTTTATCCCCACTACGACGACGGTTTACATAGGTCTGTACTCGCCAGGTACTATCAGAAAATAATATCTTGAATCACCAACTTTTTCCAATAGCTCTTATCGTAGTGTGCTAGTATATTGAAAGTTGAACTACGTCAACTGTTGGAACTTCCCGGTTCTCTTTACCTGCGGTTATGGATATTCTTTCTAACATTGATGAAGGAAATTTGCTTGAGATAGATATACCCTTTTGTACGATATTGAAACGATCAAATTATATTATGAATACATTTAATAATAATTTACATGGAGTATAAATACATATTTTATTAAAAAGGTATTTAAATAAAAGTATTTCAACTAGTCGAACACATTTATTAATTTATCTCGTATATATAAAAAAAAGTTCCTTTGAATAAATAAAGAAAAATAAAAATTCTAAAGAAAAATAACATCGTATAATTCCAGCCATTTCTCTACTCGCACTTCGAACACAAGCTATAAAATAATCCAAGTGCATCGCGGCTATATATATCACGTTATTTTCATTATTCACAGAAGTGAGATTTTTTTACTTTAAATTTAGGACTCGATCTTCAAAAAATAAATATTATCCCACCCATATAATCTCCTTACAGGGACGTATTCATTACACTATTTTAGAATAATAAAATTTAAATTGTAAGCAGTGGATTGTATTAAATGACACTTACATAAAGACTTCCCCGCGTAAGGCAATCTAATTTTTCCTAATACGGCCCATTACTTCATTTACATAATTTCTCGGGACCTACAAAACTAGGTAGTCGATAATATCCGATAATTCTCAAAAAACAAATCGTTATATCGGTGGACAAATTATAATAAACAGTTGGCCAGTATTATATATATATATATATATATTGCTATTTTTCTTCCTGGCCTGTATCATATGTTCTAATTTTATTCGTGGACGAGATTAATAAAAGGCCTATTTGACTTGTATTTAAATTTTATTCTAATATCCATACATGTTTCGGCGAAATTTGCCTTTCTCAATGGAATAAAATGAGTGAAGTATTTACAAGTTTAGTATGTCGTGACTCTATATTGAAATTAATTATTACAATTTATACTTGAAAAAGCAACATTGTTTAGTTAAGATTTAAAATATTATGCAAGTGAAGTTACATTATTACGTTATAAATTTAAAATTTATAACGTAATAAATAACAAATAATAAATAATAATTAAAATACAAGTCCCACACTTGTATTTTAACTTTCAACGCTTTAACATGTAGATTTTAAATTTTAAATTTATAACGTAATAATGTAACTTCACTTGCATAATATTTTAAATCTTAACTAAACAATGTTGCTTTTTCAAGTATAAATTGTAATAATTAATTTCAATATAGAGTCACGACATACTAAACTTGTAAATACTTCACTCATTTTATTCCATTGAGAAAGGCAAATTTCGCCGAAACATGTATGGATATTAGAATAAAATTTAAATACAAGTCAAATAGGCCTTTTATTAATCTCGTCCACGAATAAAATTAGAATATATTTATATATATATATATATAATCCGTATGCCCTTCTACCCAGATTGGGTGTAGGGCGTGTGGTTCTCATGTTTTGTTTTCATAGATAACGTCCTCCATATCCTCTTATAGTTAGCCAACTTCCTTGCTTCCTGCCTATTAACTCCCATGCGTTCCAAAATTTTGTTGATAGTGTCGTCCCATGTTATTATTGGTCTGCCCCTCTTTCTTTTTGTAGGTCTTTTTGCCTCCCATATCTGCTTCACCAGCCTGTCATTGTTCATTCTTACCAAGTGTACGCACCACCTTAACTGACTTCTTTCAATCGTTTTTTATATTGGTTCGACCCCCAGTTGTTCTCTGATGTGTTCGTTCCTTATTCTGTCCTTTCTTGTTACTCCCAATATTCTTCTTAGAAATTTCATTTCTATAGTTTGTATTTTGTCTTGTAATTTCTTTGTCAGCACCCAGCTCTCTGATCCAAACGTGAGTATTGGTACAAACATTGACTTGTACATATTTATTTTTGTTTTCCTAGATATTTCTTTTTTCCCGATAAATGTGTCCTTAATGGAGTGATACAATTTTGATGCGCTCTCTATTCTCTTGTTGATTTCTGTGTCTTGTAGCTTTTTATCTATCTTTTTGTTATTTACTTCTATATCTATTGCTCTATCTTTTGTGCTACAGATCATTACTTTTGTTTTTTCTACATTAATTCGTAGGTTTCGGTTTTTCAATTTTTCTTCCCAAATCTGCAAATTATTTCTAATTCCCGTCTCATTCTTTGCACATATGACCAAATCATCAGCGAATAAGCATTCCTGTAGATATATCGGTTTCAGGTCTTTATGTCGTATGTATAGTTTATTCGTTTCGCTTCTGGTTTCTTTGGTAATGTCAGCCATCACCAGATTAAACAATGTCGGGCTTGAAACACCTCCCTGCCTCAACCATGCGTTAATAGTAAATTCAGTTGACTTCATGTTATCAGTTCTTACATACATCCTGTTCCTATTATGGAGACTCATTATAGCTTTTGTAAGCGATACTGGTACACCTTTCTTTTCCAATATTTTTCCTATCGTTTTTCTTGATACACTATCAAACGCTTTTTCAAGGTCTATAAATAGTTGATACAACTCTGAGTTTATTTCTTTGAATTTTGCGATGACTTGCTTTATTGTAAAGATGTGATCATTGATACGTCTACCTTTCCTAAATCCGCGCTGTGTTTCCTCCAGTTGCTTATCCACTTCTGTAACTAGCCGTTTTTGTAGAACTTTTTCATAAACTTTCGAAGGCACACTGAGTAGGGTTATTCGACGATAGTTGCCGCAGTCTCGCTTGTCCCCTTTCTAGTAAATTGGCAGGATGATCCCCACTTCCCAGCCTTTAGGTATTTTTCCCTCTTTCCAGGCTCTATGACATATGTCTTCCAACAGTTTCATACCGATTCACCCATATTTCTTAGCATCTCCGCTGTGATCTGATCGTGTCCCGCTGCCTTATCATTTTTTAACGATGCAACTGCATCCCTGATTTCATCCACCTTTACCTGATTTCCATTGCTTATTACTTCGACTGATTGTAAGTTTACTTCCTCATTATCTTTTGTTAGTTGTTCGGAGTTCAGTAAATTTGCAAAATACGTTCGTTATCTGTCAATTATAGCATTAACATCCGTTAATACGTCTCCTTGGGTATCTTTACTTTGTTTAATTTCTTGAAAGTCATTGGCCCCTCTTAGATTTTTTAGTGTCTTATAGAATAACTTTTGATTTGACTTATAATCATTTCCCATTTTTATTCCAAATTCTTCCCAGCTCTACTTTTTTTCTTCTGTTACGAGATCTTTTACTTTCTTTCTTTGTATTTTATATTGTTCATATTTTTCTGTACTTTTAGAGCTTAGGTAAGCTTTCCATTTTCCTTTTTTTGTCTTAACCGCGTTTTTTATTTGGTTATTCCACCAATGTGTTTGTTTCTTCTTTCTGTTAATTTTGATTGTTCCACATGCTTCCCTGGCAGCACTTAGGATGATAGTTTTAAACACTTACCGTGTTTCTTCCAGGTCCATTGTTGGATCGAGTGGCGTGGCATTTTTTTGTATTTTCTGCCTGTATCTGTTAGCTGTCTCTCGTTCTTTTAATTTATATGACCTAATGGATTGCGTTGTATTTGTTCCTGTGCTCTTATCTTTATGAGTATTGTTTCTCTCCGGCGGCCAGTATATTACTCCCCGATTTTGCACTTATACCTACTAGTTCGAGATTCACTAGGTTTTATTGCTTTTCGATTCATTACTTTATTTTTAGATAGTACGTACCTGTCAGAGCCGTCGTCTGCTTGTCTAAGCCGCTGTTTACCTGTCTTAGCCGACAGTATATCTGCCTAAACCAATGTTCTACATGTCTGGATAGGTAGTGGTTGGAATAAAATGTGAAATTGGACCCCTGTATTAAATCATGTGTAATTTTGCGTCAAACCCGTTAGGCTCGATGCACATTGTGATGCCGTTCACGGTTCAATCTCGCTCCGGTCTCGGTCCGTTCCCGGTTTGGTCAAATATTCTTAAACAAGAAAGGATCAGAGAATTCTCACTATCGTATCGCTCTAGTTCCGATCCGATAGTCCAAAAGGTTGGACCTGACCTTTAAGCCAAAATAATGCAAGAATCTGGTGTGTATGCTCAAATCTTCATAAACACAAAAGAAGGCCACTATAATATGAGCAGATGACTTATTAATCAGCCAATGCACATCTTAAATATATCCGCTAAGTTTCAACGCAAAATACGTGTATCCTTCAAGGTAGAAAATGTAATATTATAAGTAAGAACCAATGACTAATATGATTATAATCAAATTAACCTAAAACATTATTATAGACACTTAGTGCTTTGGGAAAACAGCCAAAGCACTAAGGGTCTATAACACCAAAACGTTAAAATTAAATCAAAATTAGTAATTACCAAATATGCTAAAAAGTTTCCTTAGTATCATCGATCGTTGATTGGTAACATTTTTATAGATCCTAAGGCTTTATACAAAGAAGTTCTGCTTCAATGTTAACATAATGGAAAGCAGGATTAGAAAACACCTCGTGAAGGGAGATGGGAAAAATTGTGCGCCTCTAGAAAGCAAAACGACGTATCTAAAACTACGCAATTTAACTTATTCAGCGGGAATGGTCCGAGAGATCAGATTTCCATGAATGGGGGGGTTCACAAATAGCGTGAATATATCGAGTGGCACAGTTTGTATCTCGGAATCTCGTAGCCCGTTCGCATCCTTGCTGACGTGCCACGAATAACAACGTCCCGTTATACCGAATACCTACTTTCATTTTCATAAATATCCCTTTTAAATTGCTTATCGAAAGGAATCGGCATCCAGACATGTGCGCCTGACTTTCTAGCCGTCCAAAAAGAAATGTTTATTTTGATGAAGTTTTTTCCGTCAACGTTTCTCCCTTTTCGGAATTTATCACCACCCGGAACGCGCAAAACACCTAAGGAAGGTTTACTGCTGCTAATAAATATTCTGCTGGCCTTGCACGGAGTGAAAATCTCTCTTACGCCAGATTTCGAGGTATAGGTACTCTCGTCAAAAATAATATAAAAAAAGACTGGTAAATTGCATGCTTTTTAATCGGTGATTTACTCATCATTACTAGCAAATATCCTTTAGATAAAATAGTGAGCAAAATTATCTCAAAAATATCTAAGTAACAGATTAGATTTTTTATTGTGCTATTTGACATTCAAATAAATTTTACACGTAAATATTATCTCCTCAAAAGTTAATTCCCTCATTATCTACATACCTAAGGAAAACATTACTAATAAATTGATTTATGTTTTGATTGGTTATATTTTGGAAAGCATAATTAGGTATGTATTGTAAGTGTAACTTAAATTCGGTAAAATATTCATAAAACTTTGGCAATTTGATTTGTAGCATACCAGTATTTTATACACAAGTATGTGTAAAAATGACCATAACTTGTGGCATATATTGCAATATTTCTTTCAAAAGTAAATAGGCTTTAAAGATTGTAATATGGGTACAAATCATATAATCAAACGCATTTTATCTATTGTCTGATAAAATAATTTATTATATTGCCTGCTTATAATTTAAGTTTTAATTGTATTTTTAGGCATTTATTTACAATATTTCTGTGCAAGTAGAAGATTTGTGTTTCTTAATACCTATTTCGTAACCTTATTTATAATTTCTTTAATATTCAAGAATATTAATGATTAATGTCGAAATGGTCCTTTACAAATTTCGTGGCCTATTTCTAGAATATAACTACAAACTACTACAACAAGATATTCTCAAAGTATATCACATTATTAAACATGAACAAAAACTTGCAAATCTGTATAAAATACCCACAATACACATACATACATATATCAGTTGCCATGCTCATGAAGATACTAGTTAGTACGATGCTATAAAAATTCTTGTGACATGTCTGTCTTTTCTTTAATATGTAGGTTGTGTATATAAAAACAACCAAAAATAGAATTATTTTACTTTGACACCAGTATTTCAAAGGATTTGATCGAAATTTCCATTCCGCCGAAAGGTATATATAGACAGCGATGCGAAGGATGAACCTAGAAATAAATTTATGAATGTTATGTCAACTGTTAGTTGTAATCATTTATAGTTTAAGTTAAGATGATATTGTGATTCTATTAAATTTCAAATGTTGCATACTTTTCCCATACATAGAGAACCCGCATGATTGGCACGTCCAATATACAAAGTCTCTCCTGAGGCCGTTCTTCCGCCTGGTATAGCATTAGGTGGTATGCGGAAACCGTTGCACCTTTCCCATTGTAACTTCGTCTCCACCATTATCTAGAATACCGCACCCAAATAATAATAAAAAAAATTATTTGAAACCACAAATATACCTCACAGCTACCGTGAATTTCATGTTCCCTCATGTCATGAGACACATAAGCTTGTTTCCGCTGTGGAACAATTTTGCATGGTAACTCGTCGTTGGCGAATTGAGTTTTTCCGATGTAGATTTTACTGCCGTCAACGTCATGTCCGGCTTCTACCGCGTTCGTCGGCACAGGGCCTCTTGAGTATGGAACCCACTTAAACACTGTAAAGATAATATAGGTATAGAAAGTAAAAAAGGAATATAAGTAAACAACAACTAGCAATTTCTGGAAGACAGGTAAACCACAACCTACTATATACATACATGCGTCGCCTGGAGAAGCACACTGCTTTCTGGGAAAGTTTAAGCTAAAGTTTTTGCATCGGCCTCTCGGGTCTGAAATATAAGAATTTCTTGGAAGTTTATAACCAATTTTTACGGGTTTTTATTTAATGGCTTCCAATTAAAAAACAATCTATATTTGTTTGATTTAAAAAAAAAGTTATGTTGGGTAGAGTAAACGCAAAATAAAAAGTACATATGTCCTTATATCCGCTTTGAGCGCAGTAGGACGAGTCTATTATAGTAGCTTTGATGGTGTATATGTTTTGAGTTCAAGGGCATCCGACCACCAGGTCTGTCAAAATCAAAATAGCACCTGTCTTTGTACTTGTGCGAATCAGTCGAATTTTGATCTTGTTGGGTATTTCATATTGTTTTTATATATCCAAAACTGTCTGTTTGAAGGCATTTAGAAGGTGTTCGGTATAATTTTGAATAATCGTAAACAATATAGCTACAAATCATAAAAGAAGGTTGAATCATCTTTGTAGTGAATTATTTACGAGAAACAGAAAATTTTGTAATTGCATTTTTATTTAAATTGTTTAAACAAAATTTTGAGTAAATGACATTAGTTATTTCACTACTTTTGTTCTTTTAACTTTAATCAATATAATGGGGCGGTATTATTTTCTCTTTGTTAAACGTTAAAATTTTAACTTAACGAAGTTTGTTAATTTTTCTCTATTATTTTCCCTTGTTTAAGGAGTTAAAGAGTGTTGTTAATATCTAATTAAATATTTTTAAGCGACAGGAAGCGTTCTTTAAAATGTTATTTAATTTGACAATTCGCTATAAATAATAAATTCACGAAGTTAAGATCGCAGATATTGAAGCTATTTTGGAAGAAATTGAGTTAACTGATAAAATATAGATCCTTTTATGGCAGGAAACTATATTTATCAGTACAAAGTAACAGAAAATGCAATCAAAAAATGTTTGTATGGGCAATAGAGTATACAGGCTGTTTGGCAGAGCGATGTAAAATTTTGTACGGTCTATATGTAAGGTCATTAGGAACCATATTAACCATATTTGTCTTATAGCGTTTTCGACTTATTGCAATTTTATCCACTGATTGTATTTCAATCTTATTTTAATACGTAATATTAGTAAGGGAGATAGATATACTCCACGCGTATATTGCAATAAGTGGAAAACGCTATTAGTCCGAAATGTAATACATTTCGAGATATTTGATATTAGTAAATTTTGAGTTTCCAACAAAAATATACAATTATACAATAATAACTTTTTTATTTTTGTGCTAGCACGCTGTTTTCTATACTATTAAGTACAATACACCTTTCTTTGAAAAGAAGCAATTGATTAAAGCCCGAAGTCGTTTAATTTAAAAAGAAAAAAATCATTACAAACTTGAGAATTATAATTTTTTTCTTTTTAAATTAAATAACTCTAATATTAAAATTACTTTAAAAACTTTCTTATTTCATGCCCTTTCGAAGAGTAAAGCAAGCGTTAGACCGTCATTGTTATTACAATGGTAATCAGATGATACCTGAAGATTTAAAATTCTGCTTATAACAGAGTAGTGAACATAAGGGCAGAACTTATTTCATGTCATTATTATCATTCATCTGAATGTTTAAGTATTAATCAGCTGGTGCGCGTGAAAAAGGGCGCAAGTCAGTTTTCGATCAGCATGTGTTTAAATATCTACTCACCGAAAACTGACTCGTCCCCTTTTTCACGTGCCCTGTACTGTAGGTTTCAAATATAAATCTAATTAAAATTCGATAGTTTTTCAACGTAACGCGTAAGTATAAACCATGCACAAACTAAATCTCAAATTTGTCAATACATATCTGTCATACGTGCCGATTGACATAACGATAAAGCAATTTGCTATTTATCATGGCAATGCAATGCCTTTGGTGAAACAGGCTTACAGACGCATAGAAAACTTTTTGCTATGTTGCCACGTTTAATTTTTCTAAATAATTGTTTTGTTAAAAATGCATTAAATAAAGAAAATAATAAGACATTATTTAAAGTGTTATTAAGAAATTAATTGAAGCTGAACAATTATTTTGTTAAACAATGGTTAAATAATTTTTAAAATAAAAGAAAACAATACGGCCCAATTGAGTTTAATAATGAAACAACCTTTTATTTATCCTTTGCTTCGTCTATATACAATATTTCTTCTTCATTCATACCTTCCTCTTCTTTGGTATGACTGCTTAGAAATCGAAGATCATTTTGAGAACTGATATTTGCATTCTATTTTCCAAAAGAATCACGAAATGAAAAACCGATAATGCAAGTTCCTGTTACTTTGACGAAAGTATTTATTGCAATTTCTATCGTATAAGAATTCACCTCCGCCACTGATGACTTTAGTTCCTGTACTCCATTTCGACGTTACAATGACGACATATTATGTACCAACTTCTCATTTTGGGTTAGCTATACATTCCGCAAAAAAAAGTGACGCCAATTGATGCAAATTTTTAAGGCAGATTACATTAAAATTGAGAGGTAATTAATATATGTGAAACTTATAATACCTGGATATGTGTTCACAGTAATAAAAATAAAAACTAGTAGTGGAGTAAAGCGTTGTAGCACGGGAGAAGCGGCTATGAAGTTGACATCAGGAAGATTAAGCAGAATATAGAGAAGCAAGGAGGAAACGCAGATATCCGTCAAGAAAAGCGAAGAATTTATGGGTGGAAAGGAAAAGATTAAGGACCAGCGAAGATATATATCATTTGATCGATAACATGAAGACCGAAAAGCGGATATGTATGTGTATATAATATAAAGAATAAAAATGATCAACTAGTCGAAAGTGAAGAAAGTAATGCAAAAAGAGCATTTCAAACTAAACTAAACTAAACTAAACAGGAAATAATAAAAGATTGGATGAGACCAAGATATCAACTGAAGATGAAGTATAAAGGAAAACAGGTAATAGTAAAAACCTAAAAGCGCCAGGAAATGACAATATGCGCATGGCGTTAAAAGCATTAGAACTTCTAAATTAATATTAACATATTTCTGAGCGCGCCCAGTCTCTTCAAATTAAAAAATAAAAGGAATGATCCTGTCGACCGTGCACATGTTGGTGCAGAGTATAACATTTTTAAATTGCAATATGCAGTACAAATTAATTTTTAACTACAAATTTGGTATCCAAAGGACTTATCTATTAATAAACTTATTTTGTTTAGCTTCAGAGATAGCGAGAGATGGACGATGTTTACTAAATGCTCTTTACCTTCCTATGTATCTCTACTTCCCAAACAATGTTGCAACAAATTTCATCGAATTAATTTTTAAAGATTGCGAAATATGGAGCTGTTCCAGATCATAATTAATAAAATCTATACTGGACTGTATTTCAACCTCAAAACTGTGATAAATTTTGCCTATCATGGGAATACATTTGGATTTTGCAGTAATTAATACGTTTATCAATTGACTACTATATAACGATAAAATTAAAATTATAGTTGACTCATTGGGAATACTTCGGTTCAGTATTAAGGTATCAAGGCAAACGCTATGACTAGATGAATGGAAAAAAAGCCTAACCCGCAGAGTTCGATCATAAGCTAAGATTCCAGCAGCTGAACGGATTGCTCGGCAAACCCAATAGAATATAAAAAATCAATAAAATGTTATGGTAGATAATATTGAAGTGTTTACGGCAGTCTAATAAAACTAGAAACGCCGACTGCTAACTGACGAGCAAAGTCGATGCGCAGCTGTGAATAGGTATAAAACCAGGTTTACTAACTAACTTAAGACCACTCAATGCTTTGTGTAACTAGGGCGCCATTGCTTTTATGGTTAAAAACACACTCGCTTGTGTCCCGTTACCTTCTTTAACATGTGTTAAAAACGCTAATTACAAAAAATGATTAAACATAGCTAGCGGCTATCTAATTATGTTTGAAACAACTATTAAATAATGCATATTTGTATCAACTAGATTGGATATTATCAATATAGAATTTGCTGCTTTCAATTTTAGCAGACAGGCAGATAAAAGCTTCTAAATCACAATCCTCTACTCGAACATGCAATCAACAAATGTTCTTAGGAACTATGAATAACGAATATTTAATAAATACATAATTATGTACTACTCCTTAAAATCTTATTTGTAGTTTTGGCCATTTACTCCTTTAATTTATATAATTTGAGATACTAATGCTAGCTAATGTTAATAAAACGAATACAATGTCGCAAATGACAACGTAGGGGATTGCTAAGGCTCGTAGCTACATTATGTTCCTCTTATCATGATTTGCCTATTTACTGGAACTGGGTGCAGTTCACTATACATATAAATACGGATAGATTATATTTTAGGACGTTATTTTATTGCGAATCTACAAAAGTATTCAAATAATAAAAAATAAATATATAATTACAAACTTACGCGACATCGTTACACTTTCACACTAAACACGACTCGGACTAGAGATAAAGACGTACAAACCATGAGACTGCCGGTGATTCAATCTTATCATGATGATAAGAGTTGAAATAAATATAGGTACTCGTATTCGATTTTTCTTACATAGGCTTATGATGGAAAACATTTAAGCGATTGCTAATATTATTATACAAATTTAAAATTTGGTTTCACCAATAATTTTATCTCAAAAAAGTAGCCCTGGCCATGTCATTTTTTTAAGTATCGAGTACAAAAATACTCAAAACTATGGCACACACTTCAAACACACAACTTCAGTACACTGGACGTATGTACGTTTTAATAGCAACACCAGCGTCATCATAAGTAAACTGAACAGTTAAGTTTGTTCCTGATGATAATCGCTCAAAGCTAACGCTCGCAGAAATAGAAACAATTACCTTGTCACTTTTGCGGTCAAGCTCAAGCAGTTCCTTGGTTTTGATATGGTTAGATGAAATACTGGTATCAAACCAGGTCAATTGTTGGATCATCTTTCTCTACTCCTACTCTTCAACCAAAAATTAACTCATTAGACTTCAAAGCACAGACGGAATTCTTCAAGCTATCCAACGACGCCTCATTGATAGCGAATGTCCAAGTCTAACCCAGCTCAGACTTTTCTCTATGAAGTATCACCGACAAACAGCGAGTGATTTATTGTTCTTAGTCGTGCTAGGACCATTTCAGGAGTAAGTTTGGTATTTCTATCATCCGGAATATACGCAACGCATATATACGGCTTGGATGTTTCCCGCCCAGGGACCGCATTGATTCTAGTGGTTTCCCAAGGTTTGATAAGGTTGTTAACAGCACTTATCAACAACCATTCGTTGTGTTTCCTTTAGCAGCATAGCTGATAAGAAGCTACCCTGCCCGAAAATAACAATTTTCAAACCTCATTTAAACTCACTAAAATTGCGCTCCCTGATCCACTGTCTCAATGATTAAGAGGCGACTAAAGCATTGCAGAGAGCGCTCGGTCGATAACATATTGGAAAAGCGAAGCTTTTGGCTTTATTTAACATTAAATTTAAATTTCCTCAAAATAAAAATTGATGAGAATGTGTGCTTGATTGAAATAGCCTATTTATTTGACATTATTACTATTTTTAAAAGAGAAAAACCAGAAAAAAGGTAATAGCAAGCGATTGCAATCCGCTTTTTTATGTACTTCATAATGGTACAAGAATGAAGTGAAAATATGCACTTGTTTTTGTAAAAGTTTCGAAATACATATTAATTATTTTTGTTAATAGTTTCTAGATGATTCACCTAAAAACCATTTGGCATTTGTCCGTACGATGGCGCTGGCAACAAATATGAAATTTAAAAGCTTTTAATTTGAAAATAAACAAAACTATATGTAGATAGCACAATTTATTACGTATGCTTAGGTGAATAAAATTAAATATAGCGTAATTGGCACAGATCTTGCCCTTCTTTTTTTTAAGCAATTAACAATTTTCACAGCTGCATTTTTTCAAAAGTTGGGTTAAAACAAAGAAGTAACAATTAAAGCAAATATTTATTCTCGAATACAGAAATGTGCAATACAACAAATAAAAATAGAAGAAAACATAAAAAAAGTAGATTAATATCAATAAACGTAAAAGATACTACTACAAAAATAATATTAAATTAATAAACAATAAAAATAAATTAATAATGTAAGCAATCTTTTAAAGTACATAAAACAAGAGATAATTCTCTTACAGAAAAAAAATGGTTTTTTTTATTAATTCACTGATATTTTTCCGTAAAACTTAAACGTACGCTCTAAATGGTAAATTAAACAAGATTTTGCACTACAAAAACGTATTTTTAGAAGTAATGTAGCTACAAACTTCGTCTAGATGTTCCATCCATTGGATATTTTACTAGCATGGTGCTAATATACTTGTTTCTAACCTAGTTAAAAGCAATGAAAGCAAATTTATTTTTTCTACCAGGAGCTCTAACCCATAAGGAAATCTGTAGAAAAAAGATTGAAATATTTGGTGCACGGAACTTCAGTTATGCTACACAGTTACGCTATAATTTAAGGTATGGGTCAGTGGAGAATTTGAAAATTACAAGAAAGCACTTAGATTGACATTTACATTAAAGCATTTAGCAGTTTTACAAAAGATATAGAAAGATATACAAAATATAAACTATTGGTGCAAATATTGCTCATGCTTATGTTGTGTGCATTGTGATACTGTAAATTATGTTGAAACCAATATTTCGAAAGACTTGACTGGTATTTCCGATCCACCAAAGGGAATGTATAAACAGCGATGAGATGGATGAACCTATAAAAAAGTTAATGTAAAGGAAGATCAATACTATCTATATTTACTCTACATACTTTCCCCATACACAATGAACTTTTATGAAAAGCCCGTCCAATATAGAGAGTTTCTCCAGAAGACGTTCTTCCGCCCGGTACTGCATTACTAGGTATACTCATTCCGTCACATTGTTGCCAATGCAACTTCGACTCTACCATTATCTAAAATAAAACTAACAATTAGATAAACCAGACCTTAGGTATATAAAATTAATATTTCTGTTACACAATTTAACTATGATATTAATAATGCAAATTTGTAAGTTCAACATTCATAAATTTTCAGCAGTAAAACCATACCTGACAACTACGCACTTCTGTTTCCTGGCCACTATAACACACATATGCTTGCCTCCTTTTTGCAACAATCTTGCATGGCATTTCGTCATTCTGATACTGCGCTTTCCCTATGTAGATAGATAGATAGATAGATAGACTTTATTTCCACAGTATAAATGAAACATATACAAGAGAAAGTCAAAGGAAAATACAAATACAAAAATATAAAATAAAGTTTCAACTCTTACTCTAAGTAAGTTACAAATTGATTTTATGACAAAAGAATTCTTCAATTGTACAAAAGGCACAATTGATCAAGTACTGTTTTATAACAGATCTGAATTGTTTTAATGGTAATGTTCTAGTATGATGTTGCAATGAATTATAAAATTTTAAGGATTGATATTGTACACATCTTTGTGTTGTAGACAATCTATGAAAAGGTATTCTTAAATTACTATTATACCTGGTCGAGTAACTATGCATATCTCATTGAGTTTCAAAGTTTGTTTTGTTTTGTTTTGCATACATTAAAATATTAAAAATAAATAAAGACGGTACTGTCATAATCTCCAATTCCTGAATACCTTGCTACCGTCGCAATCGTGTCCAGCTTCTACAGCATTAGGTGGTGCATTGCCATAGGAATAATGAACCCATTTGTAAGCTATCAACAAGTAAAATATACTCATAATGTTTAACATGAATAAATCAATGATCTACTTCTGTTTGATACAGTCAGAATCAATTGAGTTAGATTTATAAATGGAATTGAATGTATGCTTAGTAGGATTTCACATTTTATTAATTCAAAACTACTAAAAAGTTTAATACATCACAACTAAACTATTATACATAATCACCTATGGATAATATGGAAACTATCACCCAACATTGTTAATCAACTTTAATTTCAACTTTTATGAAAAAAGATTATAAATACGTTCATTATACCAGTCAGATAAACAGTTAGTAAGAAAGTTAAGAAGTTTAGTATGTCTTTTCTTATAGATCTAGTCAAACCGTCTATATATTTACCATTTCTACGCAACATATGTGAGTACACACATACCTATATACGCGTCATAACCATAGCTTATTTATTATCGCCTAAAGATTCTGTTCAAGAATATTGAGCAAATTAAAACATCAATCAAATGTCATTTTTATGTACCTATAATGTGTACAGATTGATCGCGCACACAACTAGGAAGCTAGCATTTTTGATGCGCAAGCAAGATAGATATGTGCACATGTTAAACAGATGAAACAAAGATTCGCGCGCATGTTCACATTTCTGCATTGTTCATCCGCACACATGGGGAATGCTAGCTCCCTAGCTGAATGCTCGGCCAATGTGTATGTGTATGTAAATATGTAAGCAAGCATTGGAAGACTATCTTGCTTTAACATTCTTAAAAGAAAATAATAAAATAGGCTGCATCTGTTTCATATCTAAATTCCAGGTGAAACTTGATATGTATATTCGTTGTTTCTAAAATAAAACCTTCAGAAAAAAAATTATAGAACTCAGTGTCGCAACCCCTAAAAGTATTTTTAGTTATTCAGGGTGCCCTAAACGTAGACTCACTTTGTTATTTTAAGTGAAATGCCCTACGTATTTTTCCATTTCTGAATTCTGTGCATTTTTAATAATTGTCTGGCTTAAAAAAATGGTCGAGATGCAAACATTTGTGCATCCATATTCTAAGTACTATAAACCAACGCTTACTGTATAATATAACATAATAAATAATATTTCGTTCGATGCAGTTATATACAACTATCCATAACAGGAATTTGCTTAACCTTTAAGTAAGGTAACTTTGCTGTCTTAAATGGCACCCTATATTTTTGTTTATGCTGAATTATTGTAAACATGAAACCTCTCTCGAACATTGTTGATGTTTCATTTAGAATACTATGAATAATTTACTGGTTTTGTATCAATTGGCTTTGGCAAACACTACATTCTTAAAATCACCTTACCACAAATTTCACTGGACGCATGTCTGGATAGCAATGCAAATTTTGCCAGCAGTAAAACTGAACTATAGAGGTATACCACAGTTGTTCTCATTTGTACCTAAAAATGACAGTGTACGCAGTAGCGTACTTACAGTTAATGCCGCCTTAGCTACTCAAGTCTAGCTGACTCCCCCTCACCCAGCAGTGCTGAACTTTACAAAAGTACAATTTTGCTGCTCTTGGCTATAGACCATTGAGCCCATTAAGACAGTAGAGAGACATTTCAGCCGATTTTGAAACGCACCTGCCAAACCGCCCCCACCTATGCCTGATCGGGGTTTCCCTCTTTAGCAACAGCACCAAGAGTGATCATAAAAGGTCGGTTTCCTTTTCGGTAGTACTGTACTCACACAGAATCACAACCGAGGTAAGCCTTGTTGAAAGTGCAAGTAGGCCAGTATCAACAGTTCGTCTATTAACGACCAAGCTTCTGCTTGGTTACGCAACCATTGTCATCTTCTATAATTTGGGTTGCAGGTCAGTGGAGAATTTGAAAATTACAAGAAAAGACTAAATGGGCTTAGAACTTGTGGACATTTATATTAATTCATTTAGCAGTTTTGCTAAAGATATAGAAAGATACACAAAATATAAACTATTGGTGCAAATATTGTTCATGCTTATGTTGTGTGCATTGTGATACTGTAAATTATGTTGAAACCAATATTTCGAAAGACTTGATTGATACTTCCGATCCACCAAAGGGAATGTATAAACAGCGATGAGATGGATGAACCTATAAAAAAGTTAATGTAAAGGAAGATCAATACTATACTATATATACTCTACATACTTTCCCCATACACAATGAACCTGCATGACGAGCCCGACCAATATAGAGAGTTTCCCCAGAAGACGTTCTTCCGCCCGGTACTGCATTACTAGGTATAATCATTCCGTTACATTGTTGCCAATGCAACTTCGACTCCACCATTATCTAAAATAGAACTAACAATTAGATGAACCAGACCTCAGGTATATAAAATTAACATTTCCGATTTAACTATGATATTAAGAATGCAAATTAGTAAGTTGAACGTTCATAAACTTTCAGCAGTAAAACCATACCTGACAATTATGCACTTCTTGCTCCTTGCCATTATAACACACATATGCTTGCCTCCTTTTTGCAACAATCTTGCATGGCATTTCGTCATTCTGATACTGCGCTTTCCCTATGTATATTTTGCTACCGTCGCAATCGTGTCCAGCTTCTACTGCATTAGGTGGTACATTGCCGTGGTAATAAGGAACCCATTTGTAAGCTATCAACAAGTAAAATATACTCATAGTGTTTAACATGATAAATCAATGGTCTGCTTCTGTTTGTTACAATCAGAATCAATTAAGATAGATTTATAAATGGAATTGAATGTATGCTTAGTAGGATTTCACATTTTATTAATTCAAAACTACTAAAAAGTTTAATGCATCACAGCTAAACTATTATACATAATCACTAGAGCAGACATTTTCCGTGCGCCCCATGTGCGCCGGTATTGGAGTGTAATTCGTAATATACTAGAATATGCGATAGAATAGGGACGCAACATGAGCTTGTTACCGATATAAGTATAGAAGTAAAGACATTTATTCTATCAGAAATAATTAAATATACATTTGATTTTCTGCCATTAAAGTAATATGCAATACAGTCATCCCCACATCGGCGCTCATGGCGCGCACGGAAAGTGGTCTGCTCTAATAATCACCTACGGATAATATGGAAACCAACATTGTTAATCAACTTTAATTTCAGCTTTTATGAAAGAAATTGTAAATACGTTCATTATACCAGTCAGATAAACAGTTAATACCAAATTTAAACAGTTTAGTATAGTCTTTTGTTATAGATCTAGTCAAACCGTTTATATATTTAGCATTTCTGTGCAATATATGTGAGTACACATACACATACGCGTCATAATCACAACATATTTATTATCACGTAAAGATTCTGATCAAGAATATGGAGCAAATTAAAACATGAATTAAATGTCATTCTTATGTACCTATAATGTGTACAGATTGACCGCGCACACTACTGGGAAGCTAGCGTTCTTGATGCGCAAGCAAGATAGATATGTGCACATGTTAAACAGATGAAGACGGAGATTCGCGCGCATGTCCACATTTGTGCATTGTTCGTGCGCACACATGGGAAATGCTAGCTTCCTAGCTGAGTGCTCGGCCAATGTGTATGTGTAGTATTATCTCTAGAAAATTGCAGGTTGACACAATTTTGAAATTGAACTTCGCGTAACCAGGGAGGATTGCGTTCTAACCAATGCTGTATGTATCGACTTTCCCCGCACTGGAGAAAGTTGCTTCGTCAGTCCGTAACATATGTGAGAAACAATTTTGGTTTTCACTCGACATCCCCAATAGTCCAATCGATGGTCGAAAGCGCCATCCTTTAATTCTTGATGTAAGATGATATGGTAAGGGCGAAACTTACGATAACGATAGTAACAGACTCAATTTGTGTGAGTATTTATTTATTTAGCCGATATAAGCATTAAACAATCTGAATTTCATAGTTTCCATGGAAACCATCCGTCGCGTCGCCTACTTGCAAGGCCGCAATTAATTTTTGTTACAAATTTCATTCTTCTGGAGATAAAGCGAGAACGGATAGAGATATTAAGATGCGGTTTTCACTGGAATTTCAACAATTTATATGTTTTTCCATTCCAAAATGATTTACAACTGATTAAAATTTAATTATTATCTCCGTAATATTACTGAAAATAAAAGTTCCAGTTCAAATCATAAACAATTACACCGGACATACTGTACTTCAACAATAAATTTTAAAATTTGAAATATTAAAGTAACCTCTATACTTCTGCTGAACTTTAAGTAAAAGAACGTCTGAATGCTAAAAAAATTATAAGAGAAGTAACTAAAACGTTTATCATCCTTAAAAACATAATCATACAACACATTTTTACCAAGAGAATACGTTTTTTCCTCAACATATTTACTTTAGTTCCGAGAGTCTATTAAAATCCGTATAAGCGAATAACCGGCTGGTGCGACGTTGGGAAAGAGAGTGACGGGTCGAGTGTTTTGCTCACTGTGGTTTAGACCGGACATTTTGGGTGTCCGTGAGTGCACCTATATTATAATTTATGTATGCAAAATACATGACAAAATACTATAAATATATGAAAAATGATTTTGAGCAAAAATATAATTTTTTGCTTTTCTACAAAACTTAACTAATTAACTTACGCAATCTATCTTTTCCTTTTCAAGCAAAAATATGTTTTTCTTTCGTATACCACTTACTTCTTGTTGGCAGAAAGAACTTAGTTTCATTAATTCCCCACGCTAATAAATAATTTGCATTAATTTGCTTACCCGACATTGTAGATTTAAATTCCCTCTACAGACAAAAACCAATTACGGATAGCACCACACAATGCTCTAGAAAGCATATTATCGCAATATATAGGTATCAGTGCTTATCACTGTTACAGATTATAAAATCAAACAAGATATTGATACTCGGTTCATAAAAGTGGCATTACGTTTAGTATGTGTACCTAATTGTAAATTATTTCCATAAGTAGGGAATAACCCGTGCGACTTTTCTGATTAGTCCATTAAGATTACCAGAAAAGTTACTCACACTTATGTCAAAATATGGGTGACTTACTTTTTATACTTTGGCTACTACCAAAGCAATACTAATACCGTAAATTTTCAAATTCAATAAACGCTTGATTTAGATTTGCGTTAATAATATTATAACGCAGAACTCAGCGTTGCACCCCCTAAAAGTATTTTTAGTTATTCAGGGTGCCCTAAACGTAAACTCATTTTGTTGTTTTATATGAAACGCCCTACGTATTTTTCCATTTCTGAATTCTGTGCATGTTTAATAATAATTTTGTCTTCCTTAAGAAATGGCCGCGATGCAAACATTCGTGCATCCATATTTTAAGTACTGTAAACGAACGCTTACTGTATAATATAACAATAAATAATATATATACGTTGATTTTCTTGGTTTCTGAAGTCGTATAATTAAACAACTATTAGTAGTGAGTAAAACGTTTCGGTTTAATAGTCAAACCTTAGTCATTTACAGTCTAAAAATTAATGATGTACAAAATAAAATGTTGATATATAAAAATATATAACATTTTTTGTTTTATTGATAAAATCAGTTTGTTTTTTGTTTTAATTTGAAAGAGTTTTGAAATGTTTTATATAAAGATTGTTTTGTAAATTGTGTCAGTTGTATTTGTTATGGTCGGTTATGGTTATTGCCTTCTTTAGTTTCTAATTTTCGTCATGTAAATTTGTTAACTCATATTCAGTTTTAGCAAGCTTGTCACGTAGTTCTTTAACCAGTTCTAACTCCTGATTACTAGTCTCCTGGCAGTCACTCAATACCGTGACAACTGTTCTTTAATGACCTTTTCTTAGTATCTGAATGTAACTGGTGTTTACTGCTTACTCCTTACTACTTTACTTACGGGCTTTTAATTACTTACTGTCTTTTTTTTAAACCTTATTACTTATTGTTTGGCCCCTGTAAGTCCAGTTGTCAAACGGAAAGTTATAACGCCCTAGAGGTTTAAACGGTGTTGCATCTTATTTACGTCCTTACAATAATGCTTTCCCCAGAGTGATAGCTGTGAATGTGAGAGCGGGGTGTTTCCAGAATTTTGATTCAGGAGCGCAAAAAAATTAATAGTGAAAGTGCATTCCAAATCAAACATTTATTTCCATAAAACAGATGCGAAAGACATCGAATATATAAGCTAGAAAAAAAGGTGAGTGGCAAAACACATGCAAGTTGAGGTACATGCAGACTTTCTTCAAGATGTCTTCCGTGGTGTAGAACCCCTCGAAGTCTCAGAGTCTGACGACGAAAGCCATTAGGATGACGCGGAGGAGGACTTTCGTAAAGATGTGAACGATTCGGTGATCCGGCTTTGTAACATCCTGGAACTCGATGGTTTCATCAAAAACGGGAGGAATAAACCCGAATTTGATGAAGTTTCCAACACGGGTTCGAAATGATTATCTTCAGAAGGCACGGAAGAACTTCCGTTCAGTTTGGAAGCACGCTGACGTCGTCACCATCCGTAAATCTAAAAAGAATCTCCGCTTCCCACAAAGTTAACACCGATCACCCTATTATCTAATCATTCGAAAATAGCCGAATTGATCATTGTCAACCGACTAACCTTCGACAGTGGGGAACTTCATGTAATTCAAGACGAATAGTTCGGTTTTCGAACCGGGTTTTCTACTGAACCACAACTCCTACGGTTCAGTGAAGCACTCAGAAACGATCTCAAGAGGAGAAAAACCGTAGCCGCAGATTTCTCAATTTCAACGGGTCCTTGAATGATCCATAAGTCGATTGTTTCTGGTCTGAATCCCAATCTGATGAGGTTGATTAGATCTTACTTTGAACGCAAATCCTTTTGCGTTAGGAGTGTCGTAGCTCATCTGGTTCTCGCGATACCTTCAACGACTCTTCCTGCTGTTCCTGATAGACCCTCTCTGGGGGCTGGAATGCACCTAACTTGTAGTCGGATTCAGGGTGCTATAAACCGCCTCGTTTGATGGACCTCTTGATGGAGACTAAAGTTGAGGAACTGCAAGTACGTTGCAGTTGGATTCTCAAATAAAATCTCTAAACACATATCCGCGTGGGAATCATGAGATCACCGTGGAGCCGAGCGGTTAAGTCTGCTTCGACAGACGTTTCGTCTGGACAAAGCAACGTAAAAAGCTTACAACTCGCTTTCTTGTTGACGTAACTCCTTCCTCCCAGAAGAAGAGCCGAGAAGTACCCTCCACCCAGCAAACAAGTTATAAGGTTGGTCGTTTCTGATTCATGCTTCTCTTTTCCAAGGATCGTTCACCTCCTCACACTCGAATCAAACATCTAGCTGGTTAAATAACAGCTAACGCCAAAACGACATAATTTTTCAATTTCTTTTCTTCGTTTTCAAAATAAGAGACGATCACTTAAACCCAACGAAGAGTATTTCTTAAAAATAACGCCATTCTATATCAGAGATGAAAGGGTATAAGATCTCAGGTTACCCACCCTAGTTAAGAAGTTCCGAACTTCGACCTTCGAGAGCCGGCATCCAAATATTGTTGATGCGTAGAGCTTCTCCTTTTCGATTGAATCTGTTCTTCCATTTTTGTATCTCACGTAATTAAACTAACATCTGAATACAGATTAATTCTCCGATACAAAAAAAAAATTGAAACATACATTTGGTCTGCGGTATTTAAAACCAGAAGAAGTAGGAGAATGCTTTCTAATGTTTGACCAAGGAAAACAGGGATTACACTGTATGTAATTATATTAATGAACAAATGAACATCAAGCTTTCTCAAACAAATATGTTTATAAAGAACCCCTGAAATTAAAACATAAACAGTGTGCCATACTAATATGACGATTCATACACACAAAAATATATTGCACAGGTACAACATAACAATACCTATACAATAATGCTTTCTAAGGAATTAATGTTTGTTTTGTATAGCCTATGTATGTATGTATCTGTGCTACATTTACTTAAAAAAACAATTACTCTTAACGCCGGCGACAATTGTTAAACCCCATGTAGCATTCAACTATAGCAAAAAAATCACAAGAGCGTTTCAAATTACAACCGCGCAGGTCACGGTCCGTGTTAAGTGACACAACTACAACAATATACACAGCACGTTTTCCACTTGGTAATTAAAGTAGCAATAAATCTCCATTGCTTACCCCGGACACGGTCTCATTAGTCCACCCGCTACATCTCTCTTTGCAAAGTCGGCCCTTGATGTAACTTACGCCCGCATTTTTGATAACAACAACGCGGCATCAGCATCCTCCGCATTTGTCCTACGTTAGCTATGAATAATTGCTGAATGCTGTATGTAACGCATATATCATTTAGGCCGGCCTCATAATAGGATTTCGTAATGTTATTAATACATCTTTCTTTGTTCTTCTATTTTGATTCGAATACGTGAAAGTACGATTTATGACATATCCTACCTTCGTTCACCTATCTGTCAAGATAACATTTTTCGCATCAAAATTAGTTGAGTTACGTTAGCTTTAATGCAAGTTACCGCAAATGTACCAAAAACGACATTACAAAAGTAATAATAAACATTAATCTCTTTGCTAGAAGTACAAGAAAAATAGAAGGGAGGATATGTCTTCTCAATTGATTTCAAAATATTTAAAAAAAAATTTCGATTCTGCTATTTGAACCCTTACCTAATGTGGTGAAAAATACAGCGTATTCATGGGGTTAGATACAAATGCAATAAAAATAAAATATAAAGAATTAAAGAAGAAAAGGGACCTATGATATGTTTACATAGGACCAACAATCCTTCAGATACACTATGGTATATAGATTTTCTATAGAAACGATGAAAACGATAGCCAAAGCACTTCAGAGCAACTACATAGGGTAAAGGTGACAGTCGTTGGCACAATTAGGTTGTGTCGATTTTTATATAGCGGTCACAATGTACTCCGTGCAGGAAGATCTATAATAACTAAGCCATCCGTAACAGGAAAGATAATACTTTCGAACTACGTCAATTGTTTAGACTCTACCCTTGCTTAACCATGAGCTATCCTAAAGAAAAATAAAGATACTTATATTTCATAGTGATTGGCAAGGAAGCCACAGTTGTTGGCATGTGGGAATATAGTAATTGGCATAACTACTTTAAAGATAGGTTACAATCGCCGGGGTAGGTAAATGGTGATGGTAAACTCGGCCGATTATGAAAATTAGCATTAATCCCCTGTGTCCATGTAAACTCGGCCGGCCAAAAATTTTATATTGCAGTTTCCATATGTAAACTGGGCCAATATATAGTGTTACGCATTATTAAAATTGCTTGGAAATAAATTTCAGGCCTTGAGCGACTTTTCTTTTTGTAATTGCTTTATTGCTCATCGTATATTACACGTTAGAGGTGCGCATTTTGAGAATTATCTCGGCCCGGCTCGCTCTTTCCTCAAACGGGTCCGGCTCGGGCCGTCGCGTTTGCCACCCCAGCCCGCCCAAGCCCGTCCTTCGGCCCGTCAGCCCGTGTGAATCACCGATTGTCCTCCAAAAGTTTATCTTTCTTTAGAAAAACTGTTTTAATTTAAAGAATTACATTTACAATTAAATACATTTTTTATGTGTAACTGCAAATATCTATAATAGACTTTCGCAGCTAGTGGTGGCTTAATAGCAGAATACGATAGACAATATAATAGTTGTCATTACCAATAAGCATATGAATTTTACATATTCATATTCACTGTTTGCCAAAATATAGATTAGAAGTACAAATTTAAAAAAAGAATGTTCATAGATAAACGTCTCTATAAATGGATTTTATTTTCTCGATGTACAAAATGCAAATAATATACAAAAAAATGCAATTTTCTAAGTATAAAATGGTTGTGTGTCAGATTTTAAAATGCGTGTTCGTAAAATTTTAAAGTCTGTCCATTTATTAAATAATAAAATAAAAAACAGTGCATACCAGTATTATAGATGTAAGTTAAAGAAACGCAATTGAAAAAAAAATAAAAATTAAAACTATCCGACAAAGACAGAAAAATGTCTGATTACTATTTGTAATTAGAAATGAATGGCAGCAATATCAACAGCTTGATAAAGGTAGCAACTGTCTACCAAAGCGTAGGTATGTAGTACGTACCAATTACAGTGATAGCAGAAAAGCATTTATTTAATTTGTTACGGATTTGTTGTTGTGCCATTCTTATGTTACAGTATATTTCTTTTTGATAATTTGGCATTACTCTTTTCCAGTTTCTAAAAATAAGAAGTGACAACCTATGTGTGTGTTTGTAAATATTTAAGTGACTTTTTTTATAAAGCTTTTATGTATATATATGATACATGCAATCACATCTGAAATGACAGCATATTTTAGGTAGATATTCGGATGAAAACAACGAACATAGACACCCATTTTTTCATATTTTTTTTTTATTTTAAACGTGCTGAAAATTACAGTCTATTGCTCTCGCTTCAGTGAGCTCACAATTGTATATTTTAACCTACAGGTTTATAGCTGATTGAATAACAAACACACTTCGTACGTCATAGAGGTATTGACAACTGGTTACGCTCGTCTGCAGTACTATGCGTGTCCATGAATTTGTGGCAAATACTTATTTCATTCAAGTGAATTCATTTGTTTCCTCTGATGGAAATAGCTCATTAAGGAAATAATTATTTAACATGTGTTACCGAATTGTAAGCGGTGGATTAATTTAAACGAAACATACATAAGGACTTCTCTGCGTAAGGCAATCTAATTTTTCGTAATACAGCCCATTACCTCCTTGACATAATTTCTCGCAACCTACGAGACCACGCAGGTAATGGATAATACCCGATAATTCTCAAAATATCGTTACATCGGTGAACAAACTATAATAAACGTATATTACTCCCGGGTTTCACACTTATATATCTGTTAGTTTGAGATTTACTAGGTTTTATTGCTTTTCGATTAATTACTATATTTTTAGATAGGAGCTATAGTGAACTTTCATTATGCGGACTCTTTAAAACTAACATTCATAAACAAGGTCTTCTTTGTACCGTCATTACTTTAACATCACTGGGATAATTAATATTAAATAAAACGATGTTTGTTGAGACACTTGAATTAAATTCTTCTGCAGGAAAAAAGCAAAATGTAGCCTAACACATTCACTAAACTTTAAATAAATAGAGATTAAAAATGATACCTGAAAACAATATTTATTCCATACCATAATAATATATTGTGTCTTTTAGGGAACTCTTTCACTCCTAGATATGCTGATATGACATTCTGCAGCTGAAAATACGACCAACTCTGCTGCGATTCATTTTCTGTTGCAGATTTTAGAATGTATTTACTTAAAAAAATAAATATTAAAGAAAAAATTGTTTTGAACAAAATATTTATCACTGCGGGTGTGAACATATACTTATGATAAGATTATTTTTTATTGTGTTATATTTACCTATGGAACCGGCACGTACTTCACCAAATAAAGTTATTCTTTCCGGAAATATAAAAAATTGTATATAAACTTTCATAGAATATGCTCCTTTCGAAGAAGTCTAATGTTTATTAAACTACGTGTCATTTAAATAATATGAGTGTTATTAAATATTTACATTTATATAGACGTAGGTACTACGGAACAAATGTAAACTTGGACGATATGTAGAGTATCTATACGGCGATCGTCCAGGTTTACCTTTGTACCAGAGTACGTAAATTCTTCCAAATTTAATAATATAATTGCAAACATAGAATCTTCAATTTCTGAATTACCAAATGAAAGTAAAAACAATATCAGAGCAAAAGTTGCAAAAACAATTTACAATTTCAAAAATAAAGAACACCATATAAAAAAAGAAACTAAAAAATTAAAACAAGAAATTAAAGAAACAACAAAATTCATTCTCTTGCTTCTGCTTCAACCGTGGCTTCGCAAATTGTGACTGTAATAATCCTTTCTTGTAACCTAGCCATTGTCAAAGCTTCGGTGTGACCTTCCACTATAAAGACTCAATAACTGAGTTCGCGCCCTTAATATTCAGGAGTGTCGCTATGGATATTTCCTTGACTTCGTAGTGAGGTCGTCAAATAGCGGCTTCACCGGTTAAGAGGCAAGTTGTCGACTATTGCGCAGTTGTTTTTATAACGTGCCATCTCTGATGTACCTATCCACCAGTCCTTCAAGTGTCCTTATAAAAAGGAGGATAGGCTTATGGGTCTATACGACTTTCGCGTTTGATTGGATATTTTACCTATTTTGGGTAGGTATACAGTCTTCGCCAATTACCATGCAGTTGGAATGTATTCGAAGGAGATATATTATCCAACATTATGATATTACTTGGTTCCTCAAGTACTCGAAGGGGATGCTCATGAGTTCTCTTCTATTATGAAGGAGAGCATAGGTCGATGATCTTCCTTTAATTATTTTTGATTACATCTGGAATTCGATGTGCATTTTAATACCCAGAGTATCTAAAGTACTTTAAATATTGGCCTTCATCCTTGTATGTAATGCACAGCAAAATAATTGATTAGTTCTTCCAGCACTTTCAATCTTTATCGATTGCAAAATTACACCCAAGTAATTGTTGATTTAAGTGCGTCTTTCAGTAAAATAACAAATATAAGAGGTAATTTTAGGAAAATTAAGTTACATTGTACCAAACTTAAGTAAATGTTCATCACTATAGTAAACAATACCTAAAATTATATCAATGTTAATATTGCATCACACCAAGTGTGTACTTTATTTGCTTAAGATATGAGTACCTTAAACGGTTAGATAGAACCACGCCAATTTAATGTTATTTGAGTCATATTTGTAAAACTCTGTGATAAAATGAGCCGGCTTCTATTAGGCAGTTACACTTAACTACCTCACAGGTCACTATAATTTTGAAACAAATTAATATAGAAATCGTACAATAGATTTAAACTAAACTTAAAATATAATTGATAAAAGCTGCTACAATTTCCAAATTTCTGCTAAAGCGAAAGCCATATCATAATCACTGTATCTTTAAGTTATATCCTGTGATGGGTGGAGACTGTGGCTTGAAAACTATAATAAAAATCCCAAAAGAAAGGTGAAAAAATCCCTTACCACAAAATTAGATAACAAATCTAAATACGTATTTCGCCAACTAAGTTGCCAAGAGAGTGTTATTCCACTAGTGATTTGGTGAAGAGCATATCTTCCAAGGTTTACCTTAGCCGAAAACACTATGTTTAACACTGCTCTTCACTTGTTTCTACTGAAGATGGCAACTTAGTTGCCGAAATACGTATTTAGATTTGTTATCTAATTTTGTGGTAAGGGATTTTTTCACCTTTCTTTTGGGATTTTTGTTATTTATTTAAGTTATATGTTAAAAAAAAAATCGAAAAAGATATAACTGACAAATTTTCCACACTGATTTTCCACAAATCATATTTCCTTATAATAGAGTAGTCGATCAACTTAAATTTTGTATTAAGGGGAAACACAAAGTCGGTTATTGCATTTTCAAGAGTTAAATTTATTTCTGGCGTTTATTGCATGAGTTTCAACTGAATCTACTAAATCCAGCTTCGCATAAGATTACCGTTTCGCCACAGCCATTCATTCTGATATGTATATATGCATACATGAATACCGCATTCTCTATTAAGGTTTCAATTACGTACCCTCTCATATGTGCACATTATGCAATATAGTATAGCACTTCAGCATCCTAATGCTAATTATCTACTTCCTACTCAGAACTTAATTGAAAGCCTTGGGCATATGATGATCTTCAAAGAGACCTCTAACTAATTAAATAAAAAAATAAAGTATGTAAGTATAATATAAGTGTGACTCGATTATTTTAAAATACAAATCCTTTATTCGCTTTATTGCAAAAGATATTTGCTTCCACCCGAATCTCTTATAAGGTGTGCAAAATGTTTCCATCTCATTGCTTCAATCAGTTACTTTTATTTATCTTCAGTTATCTGTAAACTACCTAACTCGCCTGAAATCCGATCGATACTAAACTTGTAAATCGCATGTGTACATGTGTAGTCCATTAATTTTGACTGCTGCAAACAAATCCCGAGATTTCTTTTTTACTTTAATATGTCACTCTCGTTGACAATTTCATCGTTGACAATCAAGTATATTTTTTATCATTGAGCTATTTTCAATTTATGTAATTATAAATACATTTTTTGTAGATTTTCACTGATGATGACAGAAATTAAGTTTCGAAATGTTTGATTTCCTATAAATGAACTTAGAAATATAATATAGCCTATAATTTCCACTGGACATCGGAATTATTATATCTTACCCTATTTACGTTTCAATTTTGACTTATTAATCGTTATTTCCAAGCTATATATATATATATATACATATACAGGGTGAGGCAGAATAACGAGCGATTTTAAAAAAGCTGTAAAAAACAAGAAAATCAATATTTAGCAATAAATTTATTATTTTCTTAAAGAACATAAAAAAGCATTAATTATTTTATTTTTTAAAAATAACTCCGGAAAGATGACGTCCGTTCAAGCGTACACATTCTGCCAATCGTGTTTTGAAACTATTCATAACATTTTGCAGCATGAACAGGAAGGCCAGGTGATGTCCCCATATCGAGAAATCACATGATTTGGAAATAATCTGTTAACAACATTCATGCTTACTCTCGCTGTATGTGAGGTTGTTATTTTCGGGCGTACGCACCGATTTTGGCCGACCAGGCTTCTTTTTTGTCGTTGACGAAGTTTCCTCAAAGTTCCTAACCCATTTTTTAATGGCACAGGCAGACGGCACTGGTTGATTGCGATTAATGTTAAAATGATTTCGAAAGGCACGACGCGCGCGTATGTAAGAATTACCATTTTGATAAAACGCCTTAACAGCGATCCACTGTTACTAAATGCTAATATCAAGGAAACATGGCCGATAGCGTCCCTACCACCTCCGAATGACACAGCGCGAATCGCGGGCTTTTTAAAATCGCTCGTTATTCTGCCCCACCCTGTAGTAATATTTTCACTTTTTTTTTAAGCACAATAAACGTGATAACGTATTTCATTGAGCCGATCAGCTATCGTTTCGTTTTCAATGACTTTGGTATTATTAATACAATGAACAGTTTATTATTCAATAAATTCCTTCGTCATTTAATAAACTATGTTCTTTCGACCAATTTTGATGTAAAATTTGTGTGAACAATAAATTTTTTCGTTGTCTCTGAACCCATTTTTGGTTCGGTGTAGTATAGGCAATTTACGTGATCTAGGATATAAAGAACAAATACATTTGATTTTTCAATAGCCTTTGCAAGCAAAGGTTCCAATATGTATTGGAACCTTTGTGGCTTCTGATGGAAAGCTTATGGCTGGATTCACCAGGGTATTGTAGTGTTTGGACAAGAAATTCATATATTTTTAAAGGTAAGTTTACTATAAGCGATAACAGCTAGCAATACGACACGTTGGATCGGACTTTACGAACAATGCAAGGATATGCATTCACGCGTATGTGTATAAGTTAGAATTTCTATTATAATTGTTAACAATTCATAAACAGCTATATTTTTTCTGGTGCTAACTTGCTTTATTATTTGTATTACTCTGAAAATTCAGTATTTGTATTACCTTCCATTAATAAAACAAACATTTGGAATAATTTAGCTGAATCACATACATATAAAAAATGCAGTAATATTTTACTTTATTTGTTATCGCCGAATGCACATTTCAATCAATAAAATGCATATGCATGGTCGAATAGAATTTGCTTGGTTTTATCATTCAATATAAACTGATTCTAAATTAAAATGAATTTCAATAAAAATTTTTGATAAAACAAAACAAGTAACCGGGAATGGTTATTTCCGACAGCATGCTGGCTGAATATGATGTATGACATGATCGATGTATTTTTCATTACGTTCTGTCCAAGTAGAAAAAAAAACGTGACATAGGCACACATCTGTTCATTCACGAACAATTTGGAAACAGAACAGGATATGCACGCAGGAGAATTTTATGGTAGTTCAAAGCTCATTTAATACTAGAGCTTTGAATAACACACAAAGATTTGTCAAGCTGAAATCTAAGTCGCAAGGTGTGGGCTAGGGAAATTTTTAATGAGCATATCAGATATAAATCAATGAAGATTTTCAGTAATAGTCAAGCAATTGTGAAACACTACACGAAACTAATTTTGATCTGTGAAAATACTGTAAATATATTTGGGAAATCTAACCATTTATTTCTAGTCTAGATACTTCGGCACTTACTCAGGAAAATAAGGAAAGAGACACTTCTGCAAGGAAAGATTGCCGAGCTATTTCAAGAACGAAAACCCATCATCGGCATAGTATCGACGGTAGCTAAAATTGATATCTAGATAAATCAGAAAGTGCTCTCATATTAGAAAAATTTCCCTGGTTTGGCTCATGCAAAGGATGTATTTCACCCAATCATATCAGGGCCAAAGAACCACTTGAATTTGATTGTAAAACCATAAAAGTGATTGTTTCTGTTTTTACATGTCCCTGCACATTCAGAAAGCACTTACACAGAATCGGCCTCTCCGATAAGCCTGTGTTTAGAGGACGAGGAGACAGCATAGCACCTTTTCAGCCGCTGCTGTGGTACCACGAGAATCAGGTACGTGGTGTTTGGAAAGGTTGACTTAATATCTCACTTACTACAACTACTACTACTGCTTTCTTTAATAATGTCTCTTTCCACTGTGATCAGTATATATACGACCTTCACTGTGTGATGCAACAGGTCATTTAGTAGCACTGATAAGCCTTGGTACGACGAAACGCGTCTGCTTACAATGACTGTTGTTTATCAAAACGAAAGGTTGACTTAATACCTCACTTACTACTACTACTACTGCTTTCTATAATAATGTCTCTTTCCACTGTGATCAGTATATATACGACCTTCACTGTGTGATGCAACAGGTCATCTAGTAGCACTGATAAGCCTTGAAACGACGAAACGCGTCTGCTAATAATGACTATTGTTTATCAAAATTTTATAATGCTTTAAAGCCGTGCCATCCAGTTGTTGACTTTATATGTAAAAATTTATCATAAAATTATTTCAAACACCACATATACCGCAAATACAAAGTTCAATATTTGGACCGCACCGTAAATTATTGTTCGGTCTCTCATCTCCCAACAAAACCGCAGATTAAAATCATATTCTCTAATTGTTAACCGGACAATGATTGGGCCGATCTCCCCGAGGGTGATGGATCATCACTATTACACGAACACCGGCCTTGGCCGATAATGGGACCCGCGAGGGGCGGTTTTCCATTTCGCGTTATTAATGAGCCTACAGAGGACATGTTTACAGAATTCTACTCGAATATTGATTTGGGGAGAGCGAGGACACTCGTCGCTTTGTACGATTCAATCAGAGTTAGGTAGCGCGCACGGAATCTTTAATTGCTTGTTATGAGGACACGATTAACTCACTGTTAGGAGGCTATTTAACGCGTAATGGGTATCACCGCTCTAGCGCGTCTCACGTCCAAATTAAGTGAACATTTCATTAAGTCATGTAATACACTACATAGGAAATTACTGCTCCAATTTCATGCCTATCTAGTATTCTCATCATTATAGTCGTGTGTTGTAATATCTAAGTTTACTTAAGGCGGAGAGAACATGTACCTAGTATTAAATGTTAATATGTTAGCAAGAAACCGATGGTTGAAATAAGTAACACTTTACAAATGATCTCAAAAATTCGAACAGATAACATAACACTATATTTCAATAAACTTTTTTTTCAGATAATACCACGAAACAAAATTTAAGAAAGGAAAAAAAGAAGAAGCAATAAAATGCCTTGCAACTAAACACCATTCTTTTAATAACACGCCGTGGAAAAACCGGCAGGACGTTAAACTGAAACCTGAACGAAGTAGAGGAACTGGAAAAATTTTTCACGGTATCTCGGAGAACTGGGAATCGCTTTACGACGCTCTAGTGTGCTGTGATACTCGTAAAATGCTGATTGGTGACAGTGCGGTAGGCTCTGAAATGACAAATGCCTTTTCTCCGCCTGCTGCTGATCTTCCCGACGTAAACCCGTGGAATCAACGAGGCCAAGGATTTATAAGGGATGTGCATCAAGTGGCAAGAAATTTCTTTACGACTTTCATTACGCTCTAATGTTGTTTTATAATTATCAATTACGGTACTTCTGGAGGTATAAAAGTATAATAATGAATGCATTATGTAAAGAATTTACTATACGTAATAAATATTTTACTTACTTAAAAGGCTATAGTTAAAGAGATCACAAATGGTAACTGTTTCAGTATTTCAATTTAAATTTATTTATAAAAGGTTGTAAACGTACAGCGTTAAGTCAAAACATTAGTAAAAACGAAAGATCACATAAAACATATAAATACAAACTAACATGTACGAAATTAAAAGGTATAAATAAAACCGTGTGTAAATAGACGCGAGTATAAATAAAAATATCTTTTTTTTTAAGAGGATTGATAAGGCCTAAGCAGCAAGTGCTTATCAGGCACCCCCGCAAAGAAAACGAAATATCGTAATTGTCTAGAGTGAAATATGAACCCTGGACCTCACGCCTGACAGCCAAGTATGCTATCACTACACTATCAGCCGGGCAGATTAAAGAACCTTGTATAAATGAACAAACAATAACTTAGTATGTTGGCAGTGATTACATAAGATCGGTGATTTGGTTAAATATACAAAGAATTTCATTCGCTTTGGTAAAGAGATATATAGTTTTATTTCTGCGTATTTTATGCTTCCTTATGTCCAATTGCTACGATGAAGTGAGACAATCAAATTTGTGCTGTTTCTAATGCCATAGAAATGGATATTCTTGTGTGTTAAGAAATTTGCCGATCCATAGATATGTAGCAGACCTGTGAGTATATAACAGGACGGAGGGTAAGTATTCGAAGTTGTTTGAATAGCAACTAATACCTACATTTACGTCTTCTTATTGCTCTAATTGCACGCTTTTGTTACAGAAACACCGTACGATGATGATCACCCTACAAGAATATTCCAAAATAAGCAGCACGAGCTGCCTCTTCTCCGGCTATTTTTCTGATCCTTCGGATGGCATATACACAGTTCGCTAGCCTTGGAAGAATCTTATCAATGTGTTCAGTCCAGGTTGGAGCCTATCCAGATGCATCCCTAAGAACTTTATCACCTCTATCGTCGGAACTAACCACGAAGATAGCAGTGTGTGAGTTTTACCAACATTGATTTTTAATTTATTTGCAAAAACCCATTCGTGTGTCAATAGGATTTTCCTTAGTACTCTTTCTAGATTTACGAAGGAAGAAGTATCGTCCGTATACATTATTATTAAGTATATATTATTAAGTTTTTATACAGGTTACATTGGCCGGAAGATCACTCACGTAGATGACAAACAAAAGGGAACCCAATATAGAGCCCTGTGTGACGCCTATATTAGTCTCTCATGTGCTTCCGTTCCAAACAACCTACTGGTCTCTATTCATCAGGTACGTTTTCAGTAAATCATTTGCCACACCGCGCACACCATAATATTCTGATTTATCCAACAAGATGTTATGGTTCACGCAGTCAAATGGTTTCGACAGGTCGCAGCATGAAGGTTCAATCTCTCTTTTCATGTCGAAAGTTTCTGTAACAGCATCCATTAGTTCCAACATTGCAGAGATTGTTGATGCATTCTTTCTGTATCCATGTTGGGATTCATTTAGGATGTTTAGCTTTTCAAGATGTTCTGCTAATGTACTTCTGATAATCCCCTAAAAAATCTTAGATACAACAGTATGGAAATTAGTCTGTAGTTAGATATTGTCTTCGGCTGATCTGGTTTCAGTATGGGTATGATTAATGATCTTTTGACCTCACATGGAAAGATATCAAACCTGAGCATGCTGTTGGCTAATAGCACCAAAGGTGTGCTTATTATAGAAACAGTTCAGACATAAAGCCATCGATGTCGCTTGTCTTTTGTTGCTAAAAAGCTTTATAGTTATGTCATAAGTTTCTCTTTCTCTTACAGGTTTTTAGAACAAAGATAGTAAGGGTTTTATGTCTTGATTTGATGTTATGGTACTAGTGCACATTGTCCGTGGCGAAACAGAAGACGCTATTTCCTCTGCCACCTCAGCAAAGAAAGTATTACTGTTATGTATGATGCTGCCAGTCTTCTGCTTTGTTGTTTTACTTCCTGTTTCTATGACATCCTAAAGTGTTTTACTTTGATCCTTCTTATCTGTGTCAGTTATGTATTCACCACTGCCTTATTTTTTTTCTTCCTGTGCTTTTTTTTTCAGTACAGTTTTCTAAAAGAATTGTATACTTTTGGCGCTCGATCCGATGACTCTGTTTACTACATTCAATCCCTCTAACACGCCTTTCCTTTGTTTCAGATCATCCGTCATCCATTCGATTACTGGGCCGCCTTTCCCTTACATAAGTATAATAATCAGAGATAAACACTGCTCGAAACAAGTGACCTATTCTAGAAATTTCTTTCATGTATACTACAAATATTAAGAAACACAAAATAATTGCGCTTTACTAGCTACTGCCACTTTAACCACACTTTAGTACTAATTATTTACTGAAATTTATTTTGCAAAGGTTGCTTTGAGATTTTAAAACACTAAATTTTAACTACTAATCTACTTAGTAATTGCAACGCATACCTAAAATTTCAATTTATGTAACTACAAGTGCTCTACAGAATGCTGGACTTTTGATTGCCACTCCTCGCATTAGAAAAAGAATTCTTTGCAAAAACTCGTGGAATTCAGTGTTACATAATTTAAAAGTATTTTCTACCATGCAATCTTCGAAACGTGAGAAGACGCGTACATAACTAGTTATTTTAAAACAATCTGCATGACAAATACTCTCCTAACTGTGGTGCTGCCAAACTACATCAGATGAGCTGTGCTGACTCCGTTTATGAAATCTACTTAGGTAATTTGTATTTATTTCAAAAGTATTTCTTGGTAAGTATGTTAAAAATGCACTCAACTTATATTAATATTTTTTTTTTTTATATTTTTTTTTTTACGAGAGAGGGGAAAACTCGTCGCATGTCGGATTCTTTCTGACTAAAAAATCCCTCTCTGGCCATATATCAGTTACCTCCCTCCGGGACTGCTGTGGGCATTGCTTCAAAGGGAGGACTGCCTCTGGATGTTCGGGCTCCTCTCTACAGTCAACTCAGTGTGGCTTTCCTTTCGTCCAACTCCTTCGTCCTGAGTATAGTGGTTTCCAGCTGATCTACCGCTTTCCAATGGCTTTCCGACGACAGCATTTACCTTATCAGGGTCTGCGGGGCAAGTTTACCCATTAACTTCTCAGCGTCCGTTCTAATCTTCTTCCATCTCGCACATTCGAAGAAACTATGTTCAACGGTATCCCGTTGTCCACAGTAGCGGCAGTCTTCCACATCACTCCTCTTGAAACGGTTGAGGTAGACTCTGTAGCAGCCATGCCCCGAGAGAAGCTGCACCAGGTAGTAATTCATTTCCCCGTGTTTCCTTGTTATCCACGGTTCCAGTTCCGGTAAAATGCGTTTCGTCCATGCGGCTGTCCCGTCATCCTGCTTCCATATCTCCCGTCATCGATGTATTAGCAGTTCGTCTGCGCTTATCTTAGGTTTTCCACTGGCGATATCCTTTCTTAGTTTGGCCTGCAGCTCTATAGGCGGCATCCTGGCGAACACTAGGAGGGCTGTTGTTGACGTTGTTCTGTAAGCGCCCGTTATCCTCTGCGCCACTTTTCTTTGTACGCCGTGGAGTAGTCTTCTACTGGCTTTCTTCTGGAGAGCATCTTCCCAGACCGGCATGGCATACATCATAATCGACTGCACCATCGACGCAAGTATTCTGCGTTTTCCTTCTCGAGGCCCACCCAGATTCGGCATGAGCCTCCCAATCTTTGCGAGGGCTTTCGTGGCTTTTTCCGCAGTTTTTTTCACATGCACATTCATTCTCATGTCGGTATCTAGATAAACCCCCAGATACTTTATAGATTCGCTGCTAGTAATCTCGTTGTTTCCTACTTTTAGCTTGATGTTTTTAGCCTTTCTTCCTCGGACTAGTAGGACTGCCTCCGTCCTCTCTGGGGCGATTTCAAGTTTCTTGTTCCGCAGCCACTTCATTATGTCTTTGATGGTGGCATTTGCTACCGCCTCGATCTTTTGGGTAGACTTCCCGCACACTACCACTGCCAGGTCGTCAGCATAAGCTACCAGACGTACCTCATCTCTTGTTGAAATCCTCAATACACCATCATAATACAAGTTCCACAGTGTAGGGCCCAGGACAGACCCTTGGGGGACACCACATGTTATTTCTTTCTCGCTGCGCTTACCAATCTCAATCCGCCTATCCCCTAGGTAACTGGAGATCATATTATACAAGTACGGAGCCACGCCTCTCCTACTCAGTTCTGTCAATATTCCCACCCAGAGAGCCGAGTTAAACGCATTTCGGATATCAAGCGTAATTAGTGCACACAACTGCTGTAGGGACCCTGCACCGCCTTCTCCGCAATACTTTTGACTGTCTTCAATGCGGTCAGCGTAGATCTTCCTTCCCTGAAGCCATGTTGCCCGTTCGCTAGATTCCCGCTTTTCACAATTTCCTGTTTTAAGCGTGCCAGGAGTAGCTGCTCCAGCAGTTTTGCAAAAACGTTCAGCACACATATGGGACGGTAGGTCTGACAGTTCACTCCTTTTTTCTCCTTCGCTAAAAGCGTCAGTCTCTCAGTTTTCCATTGCTTCGGAAAAGTTCCTTCCGTCAGAGCTCCATTCATCACAGCCAGGATTTGTTCGGGGGATTCTCTAACGATGCTCTTCATCACCTCCGGAGGTATACCGTCTGGTCCGGGCGCCTTCTTTGGTCTTATCCTGTCACATGCCGCTACAATTTCTTCTTTACTGAAGAGGGGTATTTCTTCCGCTCGTACTTCTCGTTTAGCCCACGCAATCCTGGTGTTGTTAGGAAACAGGTGGTTTGCTATCCTTAGCTGTTCTTCATCTGACATTTCTATTGGCCGGAATGCCTTCAGCTTTTGCGTGACAATTTGGTATCCTCTGCCCCATATATCGCTATCCAGATCTTCTATAACTTGTTTCCACGCATTTCTTTTGGAGGTGATAATTGCTTTTTTAAGTAACGACCTACTTTCCGAGTAATTATTATAACATACGATTTTCTGATTATTATCTGGGCCCTTATTTGCCCTGACCGTCTTTCTTTTGCAGGCGAGACAGTTCCTCCTGGCTTCTGATACCTCAGCAGACCACCAATAAACCGGTCTTCTACCTCCACCCATCTGTTTCTTTGGAAAGACCTTGTCTATCAGATATCTAATCGTTCGGGTCAACTCTTCTGCAGTCATAATATCTTCTGCCTCACTTCTTAAGCGTTCACGGAACTCTTGATTTATGTGTTTCAGGCTTTTTTCGGTCATTCCTCCCTCGAACGGCGTTGTTATTATCCGTAGGTGGTTCGGCGTGTATATCAAACAGGATATGCTGGTGGCAGCTCAGCGTTTCTCCCTCGATAACCTTCCACCCAGTAATACGGCGGGCTATACATCTATTGCTAAAACTTATATCGATAAAGGATGAGCTCTGTCTTTTGATAAAGGTTGGTACGTTACCCCGATTATGTACCACCAGGTCTCGCTCTTCAAGCCACTCAGCCATTGCCACACCTTTCCTATCCTCAATATTTAATCCGCACAAGAAGGACTTAGCATTAAAATCCCCCCCAACGACGATTTCTTTCCTCTGAGAATCCATATCTTCTCTTAGGTTGTGGAGAAAATCTTCAAAGCTTTTTTGGTCTACGTTTGGTGATATATAGCAGCCATCATATTAATATTTGTATTGCCTTATCAAAAAAAAACATATCTTACTTTTTTGCGCTATTGTGATATGCATATCAAGCGTGAAGATGATGCAAGCATATAGGAAAAAATAATATGTAAGTTTGTTGCAACTTACAAATTATTTCTGCTAACAAACATTTACGTAATTTACTCTTACTGATAATTTATAAGCGCGTTTAATCAACACAATAGAATTACTGGCAATAATTTATTGGTTGTTTAGGATTTTATTCATGTCACCCCTAACATAAACGAGGTTTGTTGTGATTTTTATCCGCTAACTCATTAATTATCTCCATAAATATTTTACAGCGATCACGTACCTATGTTCGGATATCCATTGAGGAAAAACAATGTAGTTTCAGATATTAATTTAATTTTAATTTCACATGGTTTGTGGCCACCATATCGCCTGTCACCCAATTTGATGTATGAGACTGTTATTTGAAATTTGACAACATTGGATTCTGCGTCACTTCGACGACCCGAATTTTATTTATTACTCGGAAAATGTCCAATGTTTTCCAGACTGTAAAGATTGCAAAGCACTGGTAATGGAAAACCCACAATGAAACACATATAAATTATTTCCTATAGAAAGGGTAAAAGAGAAAAATCTAACGTAGAAATAAATCTTTGCGTTTAATTAAATCAGATTTGAAAGTTGCTGAATCGTGAAAATGAATTTTGATATTTGGTTATTTAGTAATGGCTGAAACAACTTAATATAATAATAATATGCATTTATTGGCTCAAGTACACATATAAAAATAAGTACAGAATTGCATAAAATGTTAACATTTATAAAAAGATATGAGGATACGTTTTAAGCGTCGCTTACATTCTCACATATTCAAATATCATGAATTACATTACGTCAACAATGAATCAGAAATTGTTTGAGCAAAAATTAAATTGAAAATGGTAAAAAATGTTGACGTATTAGTGGCTAAAGAAAGAAAATGTTTTCATCTCTAAAATTATGTCAGGAATATTAAAGCAAAATACAAACTCCACAATAGATAAATTATTAGAAGAACGGTTAGCTTTGTTCATTTAATTTCTCAGAACCTGGACGATATTTCCTATTTGGACAATGACATTTTTCAACAGATAGTCGTCAGCTCTAGCTTTTGTTTATGAAATGAGGTTTGAAATAAATTGGTAATTTTTAAAAAGCCGTAAGAAGTAAACCGTTAAGGTCGTTAAAGATATTAAATAGATGAGACCAATGAACTTGTCATCATTATAAAACAGCGAAGGAAGACTAGGTATTTTGAGAAATTATATAATCGTAAATGTTAACCTTCTGTTAACATTGCGGCCAATTATTGGTATTTTCTTCGTGAGATAAATACTGTTCCCAACACTATAATTAATTAAATAAAATTAAATAACAGAATGCACAAATTTAACACAAGATAGATTATTCAGACCGTAAGTGCTTTCCTTATTGGTAAATTGGTCAAATAACATAAATATTGTTATAACTATGACTTCAGGAATTCAAAAGATGTTTTAAAATTTAGTGAATTCATAATTTAAACATGAAATCAAATGTAAATCGTTAAATTAATTCTATGCCGTTTTTGTTGAATTCGTTTTATTGACAAAGTCATTCTCTCTCATCTTTTTTTACTCTTGTCCCTATTCGAGATTTGTGCATCAAATCCCATGATCAGCAATCGGACATAATTTTATTTTTGAATTTTATGATTGGTTTTCGTTTAAAACTATATTCTCTCTTTCTAAAATGTCTTGTTACTTATTCCACTTTGCGATCTGGAGCACTAGAGGAATACGTAACTCGGCTAAAAATATTCGATCTCTCCTTGACATCAAAAAGTTCTCAGATGATCCTCAAGTTTTGCAACACATCCGCCTGTATAGAAACACCTACTTAAAAATCTTAAACTTAAAAAAAAACTAACTTATCAAAACCGGTTAATAAAAGCAAATGACACGGCTAGAGAAACTTGGGCTATTGTTAATAATCTGAGAAACAAAACCCGCACCACTGAGCCGGTGTCCACTGTTACTGATGAACTTAATCATTACTTTGTTAATGCTGCCAAAAACCTAATCTCAGATATCCCTCCAAGCAGTGACTAATTTCCCTCTTACCGGCTGCCAATACGAATGCCTCCAGCTTCTTTTTAAGGCCCATTAATAAGTTCGAACCACAATAAACAATTAGTGAAATTAAGAGTAAGTCAACTTGCAGCACAGACGGTCTTTCCATCACAATATTTCGGAGCCTTCCAGATAATGCGATTGGTTCCCTTGTCAGTCTAATTAACGACTCATTTATGAAAGGTGTTTTTCCACAATGTCTTAAAACAGCTATTATAGTCCCTATTCATAAAAGCGGTGATAAAGACGATCTCAATAGTTACCGACCAATTGCCCTACTGCCAGCCTTATCCAAAATTATTGAGAGATTAATCAAAAAACAGCTAATGTTTTTTCTAAAAAAACTTAAAATTATCACCCCCAGGCAGTTTGGGTTATTGCCCAATTCAAGTACTGCCGACGCTTTCTTTTCGGTCTTCAATGAAGTATTTAACAATATTAATAATAAACACTTCACTGCAACAGTGCTCTGGGACTTATCTAAAGCCTTTGACTGTGTCAGTCATGATATTCTAATAAAAAAATTATTTTACTATGGGATTCGTGGTACTCCTCTGGAATGGTTCAAATCCCATCCTTTCAATAGGAAACAGATAGTGAAAGGAAATAGTTCCTCCTCATCGTGTATGGGAATTGACTATGGCGTTCCGCAGGACTCAGTGCTTGGTCCAATACTTTTCCTTCTTTTCATCAATGACATCACCAATTTAAAGATCAGTGGGAAATTTTGTCTCTTCGCAGATGACTTTGACAGATCACTTTGAGCAACCCAAATAGAGAGGGGCTACAAAGTATTATATCTAAGGACCTAACCATCATTAAACATTGGTGTAACTCCAACTGCCTTTCTTATAACAAAGACAAAACGGTGGGTCTACCTTACATAGGAGCACTGCAGCAACCTTGTCTATTCGATAACGACCCCGTCAATATGGTTCAATCTGCTTAATTCCTGGGACTTATCGTTGCGATACTCTTAAATGGTCTCATCATATCGACACTCTCAGGGAGCTCAATCCTTCTGCTGCTCGCATTACTTATTGTGCCCTTTTTTAATCCCATCTTCGCTACGCGCTGCCCTTTTGGGGCACCTGTAGTTTGTACAACTTTAATACAATTTTTAAACTGCAGAAAAGGGAAATTCGCTACACATTTCAACTAGGGACCAGAGGTCACTGCCGACCATACTTTTTAAACTATAAAATCCTGACCCTCCCGGCACTCTTCATCCTGGAATATGTCTCACTAGTTCGTAAACATATTAGTGATTTACCAAAAAGACCTCTTCATAACCCCGCTACAAGACGGTTGCGACATGACCTTTACTTACTTGTACCCAGTTCAGAGTTAACTAAAAACTCAATCTTCTACGATGCAATCAAGCTCTATAACCTTCTCCCAATCCAACTCAAATCGATACCAACATACGTCCAGTTTCGCAGAAAGGTAAAATCTTACCTTCTTCAGCAACCTCTTTACGCTGTTAGCGATTTTTGCGGAGAGGGGTAATACTAAATTTCTTTTCCTTCAAACTTTCATCTCCCTTTGTCTTTCTTTGTGCGGGCAGCGCAATCTCCTGGTTTATTCTTTGACGACTAAGTGTATCTGACACTTTATATCTGTGTTTATTGTATATATACCGTTTCAATTTTAAATTAAATTTATTACTCCGCTTTGTCCACAAAATTAATTTATAATTTTTCTAGACAATAAAGCACATTATTTATTTATTTATTTATTTTATTTATTTTATTTATTTTATTTATTTTATTTATTTTATTTATTTTATTTATTTTATTTATTTTATTTATTTTATTTACTTTTTTAACAAATTCGATTTAAAAACATCAAAGAAAAATGCATAAATACAATTAGAACCCAAATTGTTTAAATCACAATAACAGCAAGATCAATGAAAGGGGAATACGACTAAAAGCGGACTTGAGTTTCTATCTACCAGGCGTCATCAGCATCCCTCCGAGTTGCACCACGGTGTTGCACACTGTAACACAGCAACAGTAGACCATGAGTCCCGCCACGGTGACCTTTTTCGGATCTAACTGAATTTAGGCAGTTTTTCTTTGATGTTCATATTACGTCATGGCAAACCGTTCCTGGAATCACTGCACACGCAGTCCCGCATTCTCGTTTTACGCAAATTAATTGTTCGAACTAGATTTGTGACTGCATTACCGGATTACACTGCAGTCGTCTTGTGAATCAACAGATTTGACCCTTAAGGAGCGCACATCTAAATTGTTCATTCTGTAATAGGAGATGGTGAAGTTAGAGCATGCGTATTATTTGAAACCGTTGGTTATGTTTTTATTATGCTGTTTTTTACCCACATATACTGATATCAAAACTTATCTGAACGGACAAACCAAAGATTTTATGACCTTCATGACACGTGACGATATTTATTTTTTCGATATAAGCTTCTATATCAAAGTACCAAAATGTTCTCAAGGCAAATTTTGTTCTTTATAAGATCAATTTTCTTTTACTGTGTACAATAACTGATAATAGATACGCGCAAATGGTTTCTCCACTTGCCTATTCAGAAAACGGTAACAACAAATTCCTTTCCGGTTAACTACATTTTAGTCTCTCAACTTACCGCTACGTGCGTATAAAGTAACTGTAATTACGGCGGAATTGAACATTTTATGCAGTGCGGGAGTAAATTATACGGAGGATATATTTTAGAAAGAGACGGCGACAAGCGTAACCGAAGCACGCTCAATGTCTGCTGTAATGTTACGAATTGTAATGAGATTCCTCTTCCCTCTGACAAACCACCGACGTGCGTTTGAAATACTAACATTGCGTTCCGCAACGTGCATGTCAAGGGCTCTATAGTCACACAATATATGCAGTGAATAAAAGCATCATATTCTAGCATTTTCAACCGAATCGATTCGGAGAGAATGCTTTCTAACACAATAAACAAGCTAGGGAACAAGCGCTTATTTTGTGGAAAATAAATATTAGTAACGCTCTAGTTTATATCGATTAAATATTAATGTATAGTTTGAAAATTGTTTATCATGTACTACTAGCTTAATTAAAGTCCAACATTCTTAAAGCCACCGACAATTTGCTTAATTTAACCTACGCAGCCTTTTCTATCAGCAAATATTGCAGTGAAGTAATCATAGTAATAATTTGCTACATTCTACATTCGTAAGCTAACAAATGACAAAACATTGCTACTTTTCCTAACACAGAACCGATATTAAATTTAAATTAAAGGTTTCCTACATTTGAAAAGTCAACTCCTTAAATATCCTTTTAAGCTCATCTAATTAAAGGTTCACAGGATGCAATCCAATAAGCCTTTTTCAGTTATAGCGATAAGATCTCGATTACCAAACATGGCTTCCGCCTAGGAAAATATTGAGTGGACTGAAACCGATTTCAGATAAAAATCAGCTCATAAAACATCAGGGCACGTAGGATTAACTGAAACTAGCACCACTAACGTTGGTTTTCAGACGGCAATCTTGGAATGTAAAATGTTAGTGGGGAAGAAATGGCTTTCCCACCATTAATTCTCTTTCCATTTATAATTTACTCCTCGGGAATTTTTTACGCAGGTTTCTTTTAAGCGGCCATTTCTAACAAGTCTGTAATACATACTTCCGTCCTTTCGATTTATTCTGTCATTTATCCTAACCGTTTTATAACTGTTTTCAGAGTATTTTGTCGAAATTTCTTTTTATAGTTAACGCAAATTTGCCCTTTATATGTTTAACTTTGTATCTCTCTCTCTATCTTTCATACATCCCTGTGTAAGGAAACTATGGTGTTTAATAGAATAGGCTAAATTATGATTGGAATTATACTAGTTCATTTTCTTCAGTTTATTATGAATTTTTGCCAAGTAATATCTGCAATAAAAATAGTTCAAAATGCGTATAGGTAAACCACATTAACAATTTACCTGCTAAAGCTACATACAAAATCATAGACTTATCCACAGCCAGTCAAACAAAACCAACTAAAAATTCTTGATTCATTTCAACAACGCCATGGAAATGCTTCCAGCTGCGTTGGAATAATGGAGGAACCGGCAAACCTAGGTCAAAAATCCCTGTATTCTTGGGCAGTCGGTCAATACCTAAAGTGATTAATTCTGCAAGGTGAACATTCAAATCAAGATAACATTTAGTTGGGTTACCAACTGCACGGGCGTGAGTGAAAATGGCTTGCAATTGGAGCTGGTTCTTTCTTCGACATGACCATTAACAAATGGGAACATAATGAATTCACACAGTTGTGAAGAAATGCACTAAAGCAAAGCTAGGCAAAACAGTTCTTAAAGAATGAAAGGCATGAATTTGTAGAAAAACACCTGAATAAAGGTGAAGATTACTAAGCGACCTCTATTGACTGAATAGACAAATTGAACACCAGAGGATGCCAGTTACATATTCTGCTCAGAAGATAAAGGAACTCTAGTGTGCGCTGGGTTGGCAAGAGCAAGATTTTTACCATTGCAACGTAAACTATTCACTCTAATTAAGAGACAAAATTAGAAAGCATCCTCTTCTAGGATAAAGCGGACTATGGTACCTAGATCTCAAAAGGTAAAAATAAAGGATTGGGCAGGTATATTCCGCCCCAATCCTTATAGAAGGCTATTCATTGAAACTAACTGAGAGATTGCCTTGGAGTTTGGAATCTAGAAACACCTAAAATAATATAGGAAAAGAAAATTATATAATAATTATTATAGCTTATAAATGGTATATACGATCAATTTCTCATAGTTACTTTGTGATACCTACATTAGATACCAGAAATATCAAGTTACAAGTTTCTTCTTTGCATATTTAAAGCCGCTGACTTTCTAGTCCCCAATGCTTCACAGTTAAAGCGTCTAAGTAGAATTACAGCAACGACTGGATAAGTATTTTCCTTCTTCATCGATTAAGATTTTAAGAATGTTCTTACTTTTCCAACATAATGGAGATTATAAATTACATTAGTTCTAACACATGTAAAGTACAAACGTTTAATAGTGCTTTTACAAAAGATATATGTGCTTCTGACAAAGATGTTTTGGCAAAGGATATTAAGCTTTCCTTTTATATGGCAAATAGCAACAAACTATCACGGTAAACTACAAATCCTTTACTGTTTTATCTAATATAATGGACCCCAACAATAGTGTACTGATAGTATATCTAGTGTGGTTCTCGAGGAGTTTCTTTAGTAATATCAGACAGAAGTACATAATATATAGTTTCTTAGTTTCATAATGGCACTCATGAAACATGTATTAACAAATCGTTAATGCATTTTCTGATCACTTTTTCAATGTGTTTCAATCTTCAACCACACGTGCCTCATACTACTGTCACCTTGTCATGATGTCCTATCGGCGGACAAAACATGTTTCACAAGGCAATTTGACCTCTGGTGTTGATCAAGTTCTCACCTTTTAGTTAAGAATTGCACTTAATTCTTGCTCATACTCTGGCTGCTATTTTCAAACTGATACTAAAAACTTTCCGTCTACTTAGAAGTGTGCGAGGATCTACCCTAGTAGATCTGTCAGATGCAGGCAATTATTGCTCCATTTTGGTACTCTGTCAGATAGCGAAAACGTTTGAAATAATATTTTCTTTGCAACTACCAATTATAGATCAACATCGCAGCATTGTTTTATGGATGGTAGATCCATTATCAATCTCTATCAGTTTAGCCAGACACTACAGAAATACACCCATGGTCTTGTCGATATTACTTATCCGAACCTTTCTAAAGCTTTTGATCGTATCGATCACGACATTTTGTTAAGAAAGCTTTGTTGTTTTGGATTCAGCAATGGTCTTCTTACTTTATTTTAATCGTACTTACCTGATCGTTAGTTTTATGTATCCTACAATTGTTTCAAGATTAATAGTCATATTTTCGCAAGGTTCCGATTTGAGCCCCTTTTTGTTTTCTTCCGAAGCCATTGCAACATTCTTATGTTTCTTGATGATGATAAAATGTATGCCAACATTACATTCATTGCTAACTGCTTGAAACTCCAAACAACCACTCTCTGACTTGTGTATACTCAATAGATTGGCCATCAATGTCAACAAATATCCGCAGTTACCTCTACTAGAAAGAGAAATCATATCCCCTTTTATTATTATATTGACTCTAAATGTTTGGCTCGCTGTAATAAGATTAGGAGCCTAGGAGTGACTTTGATGCCCAGGTTTCCTTCACTGATGACGTTCTTGATAGTGTTTCGTCTCAAGTAGATCTCTTGGTTTCATCTTTTGTGCTACAAAATCCATTACTGTTTCAGTGATTCTTATGCTTTGAAGCCACTGTATTCCTCATTAGTTTGGTCCAAACTGGAATACGGTGTAATCATTTTGCCTCGTTTTTATGATATATCCAAGAAATCCGTTGAGGGTATGCAAGAAGGTTTTTGAAGCACCTGTGACCTAAAGAGAAACATCTATCCGCCTAGAGGCTTCTCTTAATAATCCCTCAATGATCCCAGCAGAACATATGTTTGCATGATCCCTAGTAGATCATTTAGCTTTAATGCCGGCTTCGCGTTAACTTAGAGTCGCAGCTGGAACATGAGGTCCGTATATTCTTGGATTTTATCTACCTCCTTACTGATAATATTTTTTCCCTAGGGCAAAGCATTTCTACTATCGTGAGAGTCTTCTTGCAGATGAGTAGAGAAGCAGAAGTTCCAGAATATCTTTACCTTGTCGTTTAGAATTGCAGGTGAGATTTCCCTGGTGTCGTATGAGCTAACGGAGTTCGAATCATTACCCTGCACGTTTCGATGTTTTGGAAATATCTATAGAAATTGTGTCTCGCGGATGAATTTCAATTATTAAGTACAAATTGACTGAATTCTGCCCAGTTAGTAATAACAGGCCTCCTCTTCATAAGCCCATATTAATGGGTAGATATACATATATAGCTATACATCAATTGGTATATGCGTAATTGAAAATCTGCTCAGATGTTTTTGCAAAATTGTTCGAAATTTTGTATATTGGTTGGGTAAATAAGTCATGGAGCTTGACTATTAATAATGACATGTTACAAGATATTATTAAAAGAGAATATACCAGAATGCACCTACTAGGACTACGAATCAAAATTTCTTTTATGTATGGTGATTATAGCAAACAAGTGGATTAATGTTGGTACTTTTATCCGCAAATGTACTGTTAAAATATGATGCAAATGCACAACAATACCTTGTCAAAAGAAGTTCCACATTTTTGGGAATCAAATGCGGTTCAAGCCTCCATATTAATATCATCGTTAATGCTCAAAGCGCATTGAAAAAAATTAGGTAAATTTACATCGCCTTCTGGGTATAAATTTCAGTCGGTGAGCAAACTCACCATCTGGGTAGATACAACATATTCAACGAAAAAGTGTTACCATGTTCTCTTTCATTAATTGAAAAATATAAGAAATAGAAGTACGGCTACTTAAGAAAGCTCAAGCTTCGTATTACTTGAAGTTTAGCAAACTACCTGGTAACTTGCAAACGGACAAGTAACGTATTGATTACCTAACAAGAAAAATATATAACGAAAATTTAATTATCGTTTCTCTAATCTTCACCACTACTCCGACGATGTCATATTTTTTTTTCAACGCCGTAATACCGTGTTAATTGCAATGGCTCCTGAGAATTTATCAAGATCTATTTTCTTTTCGAAATCTACCCGGCCACTTGTCTTAAGTGGGATCTGCAGGAAATTGGCTCCGGACAGAGAAATATAAGTTTGTTTTAGGCAGATAACGCCGAGATTATACGGGGAAAGAAGATTCTCGCCTGACGCCGCCAACCAAGATGGTGCTGCGGTGCGGTTTCTACGAGGTACAAGATGTTGCTATGAAAAGTTTTATATGTAAAAAATATCCGACGTGTTTTCTGAATCTAAATGAAAAACACGGAGCGCGATATTACATATTTACCAAAACGTTGCGCTTGCCGTATAATTCATTCCTGTACGGTGCCAAAGTAAATTTGAACATTATACAAGAACGTGAAAATGTTGTGCGATTCCCTTTTCATGCAAATATTCAGTTTTATTTAAGGTTATTTAATTAAAACAATGTTCCAGAAACATCTCTGGAATGTATTAAGACGCAAAAATTAAAAATGAAATTATAAGCTACTATTCAAATAAATACTTAATGTTAATTAAAAATATGGTAATATTACTCCCTAATTGAACATAAAATGTGAATGACTATACTTGACTTTCAATGTTAAGTTTTACAACCAGTTTTTGTTCTATTCAATCAGTTGCTTAATAATATTAATTACACTATACTAAAAGCTTTGCTATACCAGTTATAAAATTAGGATTAGTTAGTTCATCAAAATACCATGCCCTTCATCTTGTTTAGTCTCCGATTAATATTTCTGTGTATGTAAATAAGCAAGTACAAGCAATGAGATCCATAAATTCCGTTCTTACCAAGCTATTTAGGTGATCAACAAAATAAAACCTTTAAAACAAATTTTATTGATACATTTTGATGCAGTTGATTGTCTTTATAATCAAATTATAGTACAACACTTTATATATTTTTTAATACTACTACCTAAAAATGTTTACTGATTCCTTAAAACATATTACTGCAAAGTTTTCTACCCATAGTAGCAAATACGCTATAGTATACATATATAAAAAGATAGTTTCGTAGAACAGATTTTAAAGCACGAATTTAAACTGAATTCCGTTGTAAGGTTCATGATTCTTGATGAAGCACTGGCACACTGGTTCAAGTACGAAGTAAGCATTATTTAAGCATATTTAAAGTATCTGACGAAAATCTAAAAATTCAAACTACAAAAACGGCCGTTAATTTTAAAACAATTAATTGCTACTTCTAGTAAATAGTTGGTCTCTTGATTTGATAAGTATATTACTTCCTGCTGTAAATGAATTTCCTATTGGACGGCCGAAAATAAACATTTACTAATCCTTAGCTCATTGATAAAGACGTTCTACCTGCGTGGCTGTAATCAGAAGTACAATATTTCGTTTGAAAAGCAACCTTTTGACAAAATGAGTGTGCTTGAATTTTCTTCCTTAACGTTGGCTAAGTCATATTTGAGAAGCAGGGTTTACTATGTGCCATTTCACAAGAATACCATATATGTTGTCTAGCTTGCCTTAAGAGTGGAATCATGGCTCACTATAATTTCCTATGTATTTCAATAACCTTTATGTCCTGCATTAGTATATTGCAATTTATAAAAAATTGCCCACTACTTCAAGGCCAGATAAGCAATAAGTCAAAGTTTAATATTAGCTTATGTTTAAAAAAAATACAAAAAGAAACGACCAGTTCTTCTAATTTACTATATATGGCAGTGCCATACTTAAAACAGTCGTGTAAAGCATTGTCTAAATCGTTTGACTTTGTATTGAAGAGTTGATATTCAAGTGATATTGCAATAGCTAAACGCGTCGCTTCCATATAGGTACTTTGTAACGTGCCGTTCTCTAAGAAAATCCATTTTTGTATAAGTTTAGAGTTTATCGTAAATTAATCATTAATTCTTTTTCTTTTGATTGACTTTTTTATAGGCGGTAGCATTACTACCACTTGGTATTTCGTTTAATTCAGTTCTCATTTATTTATTCTTGTTACGACGCGAATATCATCTGCGCAGACGGTATGTCTGTGCACACACGCTCAATTCCCACCCTCACGATCGCGTGGGCGACCGCTATAGCGTATATAAACCGCACACTTAACACAGGCATTCAATTCCTCCCAGCCTGGACTGGCCGTTGGCGCCGGCATAGCTTCTGATGTAATACATACATTTTACCAGCTTTCTCGGCTCAGGCAGTCGCGTCGGCACAGCTTTTCTGATTTATCCATAATCATTCTCGTTCCGCAAAGTTTAACGCCGGCACAGCTTCCTGATCCGACATAGCACGCTAAACCGTCCGCGTGCTTTTAATCCGACCCCGGTATACAGATGTTCATTTCACTTTACCACCAGACCTTCAACCGTTAAAATTCCGCGTCTAAATTCAAAAACGATCCGAAGGCCCGCGAATATTTGTTTATTTACGAACAAAGTCATTAGATTCCGCAATTAGATTTCGTTACCGAAGCTCCGCGAATGTTTTAATGTTTGTCACCGTACATATTTATGCATGCATTACGATTATACATGTATATGTTTTGAGATTTACTTTTTTTGCTGTATATATTCGATGTCTTTTACACCTCTTGTACAGAAATAAATGTTTGGTTTATAATACACCTTCAATGTTTCGTTGTGCAATCAGTCTAAAGCCCTGAACATCCCCGCACTCATACTCATAGCTACCACTTTGTTGTTATAACTTTATTGTAACCGTTTAAACCGCCACGAAGTTGTAATTCACCGTTTGACAACTGGCCATCAGCGGCGCCGAACATGCTCGGGGCTAACCTTCTATTTCGACTCACGGGGACCAACGCATAAGTAATAAGCATTTTAAAAGCAAGTTAGTAATCAAAAGCGCGTACGCAAGGCATTACAGCGTAAGCAGTAAATATCAGTACACCGACCCAGAACCAATGACATGTATATTTAACTTGTAAATCTTGCTCAAGAACTAATAAACACTAATTTTCATAGCCGTAATTAACTGACGGTTCAATACCAAGCTACTGGTCTACAAGTCTTATATCTGTTTTAATTAAATTCTTAGCTAGTAAAAAGTATAAGGGGCAATAAATACGAAATCGATTTTCTTACATTTCTGAAATGAAGGACCCACTTTGTCTACAATTAAAGGTTTCTATTTTAGCAATTTTCATTCAACAATAGCTAATAAAGCTTGTGAATATGAATTTTTAATTGTTTTTTTTTTAATATCTTTTAGGCCACAACTGTCGTATAAGAGGTTAATGTAGTTGACGAAGGGTTACCCATAAAATATGACGCAGTAAGGGCGACTCCAAAATATCAATTCGTCAACACAATAAGCATGCAAAACGATGGTGTGGTTCGGCCAGGCTCTCCCTTTCTTCTCTCTCTCCTTCTCTCTGTCTAACCACAATTTATGGTCTGGATTGCCTATGCAATTGATAAATCGCTAAAAGTGTGCAGCTACCATGAATGTATGCAGATTTGCCGTTGACTATCTATGCAACATTTAGTATGATAGCGATTACACGTATTTGATCGCTTTCCATTCAACGTCGATCCATGAAGAGCGCAATTCGAACTGGATGATGATATTGCCTCTAAGGCCATTTTTCATTTTTTTTCTAGTGAACGCATGTAGGTAGCGGACACGTGTGCGTTCGTGAGATCCACTCGAAACAAATGACAATAAATCACCCAAGGAGTTCGCAACATAGACGTATAAATAGGTGATGGAACGCAACAAATATTTGATTCTCTTCATTAATCACATGGATTTATCTACGTGGGGTGGTGCTGCTCATATTTCAGCTTGATAGACACTGCGATAGCACAAACGTAATTACGCGGCATTTAGATTTAATGCTGCTTTTAATATTTACACGAATACCTCACACGCTCAAAGCAAATTTGAATTGCTAGGCGTCGACAAATTAATTCATAATAGTAGCTTCTGGATGTTGTGTGTCTCGAGTCAGTTTCAGTTGGTTGCAATGTGGCTTTCTTATACAATTAAGTTTTAAGCTGATAGAACGCTGTGAACATTTCTATTGTCTACAACGGACGCTTAGGTGACAGGCGCACCCCTTAAGTCTGCAATTCAATATGCATGTATCCATGATCCAAAATAGGGTACTCTTCGAAAACAAATCATTTGACATTGACTATTTTATGTCAATATATATTTTACTTCGTAATCTCATACTTGGCACGTTCCTATTCCCTTAAGATCTTTTTCAAGCAACGGAGAATAAAAGGAAAATACGAAAATTAAGAAATTTATATACAAAATTTTATATAATTGGCTTCCACTCCAAATATAATCCTTTCTGGATTAATTTCAACATTTATTTTAAAATGTTTGTTAATCTATTTCTCCATTTGATTTTAGTTTTACTTGGTCGTATTGACTTTTAATACTCCATTGTTTAAAAGAACTTTAGGAAAATCGAAACGTTTAAACTAGGCTTTAATTTTGGCCGTTTTCTTTCATTATATGCGTATCTTACTCCAATAAATGAGTCATCCAAACTAGTACGTAAAATGAAGCATTTTCATTGCCGAGTACAGAAATACCAACTAATCAGTCAACTAGTAGCAAAAGTATCAATCATTTATCGTTCAAAACCTGTTCAATTCGTCAAAGATAAGCTTATAGATTCCTTAAGAATACAAATAATAATCTTTAAAGTGGGTGTTGCATTTTGACGACGTAGGCCTCAGCCAAAAATATGTTGATAAAGAAATGTTTGGCATTAAATTTTTTATTAACTTTTTCTATTAATTTCAAAACATACAAAAATAAAAGATATGTTAAAAGGTTTTTAGCGCAAATCATACATCCACCGGAGTGTTGCTGAAAAAGCTATGGAAGATAGTTATAGCATTGCAAAACTAATTGCACCGCAGAAAAATAAATTTATTCTTTGAAATACTACTGTTATCCGTCTTATGTTTAGCCCCAATAAAGTTAAAGAAGTGAATATAGTATAGCTTTCAACTGATGCTCTCAAAATGCACATTGCTATGATGAGCGATATTTGGGGAACACATTTCAAAATTAACTTCCGACGGATAATAAAAATCAAGTACAATTGCTAGCTATTGTACGTTTCCTTGACAAGAACTCCATAAAGAGAGGAATTAGGATTAGTATTTGTACCGATTGTATAGTCAAGAGTTTACCAGAGCAAATACTGGAAACTAGAATGAATACGTCAAAATTATAAACACCGCTTGGCACGTGCCATGGGAAAATCTATTTTAACGTCAAGTTTTAAGTTTTTTTTTAATTAGTCATTCATTCTGTTTATTTTGATTGATTTTCCCATGGGCGGTACCGATATTATCGCATGTTATTTTATTTCGTTAAGTTTTTATTTGTTAATATTATTTACGACGCCAGTGTTGTCCCCTTAGACGGTCCCCGATTACGCACCCTCAACTCCCGCCATCGCGACCACGTGGGGGGAACCGCAAGTGTCTTTAAACCACGCGCTTAGCACAAGCAGACAGAGAATCCCCGAGTTCCAGTTCGCTCAGGCTAATGTGTCGGCACAGCTTTTCTGATGCACGCCGAGCTCCTTGGCAAAGCTTTATGGTGTAACACAGGTATTTTACCGGTTTTCTCCGTTCTGGCCGTTGCGTTGGCATAGCCTTCTGACGTTCCCACGGTTTCAGTTATAGTCATTCCCGTACCGCAGAGTTTAGCGCCGTCACCGATATCCACCCGTTATAACCCGTGAAAACCGTCCGCATACTTTTCGACCGACCCCTGTATACAGATTGTCGTTTTATGTTGTTAACCAAAACAAAGCCATCAAATTCCACGTCTAAATTACAAAAGCGTTACTGAAGCCGCCTACTGAATGTTTTAATGTTCATCAGTGTACATATATCTATGTATGCTCACGACTGTACATGCATATGTTTTGACACTTACCTTGTTTTGCTGTATATATTCGATGCCTTTTGCATCTGTTGTATAGAAATAAATGTTTGATTTATAATATACTTTCGCTGTTTCGTTGCGCAATCGATCTAGAACCCTGAACATCCCCACACTCAGGCTCATAGCTACCACTTTGGTGTTAAAACTTTATTATAACGGCGTGAATAAGACGCAACAACCGTTTAAACCACCACGTGGTTGTAATCCACCGTAGGACTACTGACCGTGCGGCCAGCGCCACCGCAATGGTAAGTAATAAGCATTTTAAAAGTAAGTAAGTAATCGAAAGCCCGTAAGCAAGGCATTAAAGAGCTCGCAGTAATTATCAGAACACCGAACCAGAACCGGAAAAAACGGCCGTTACACACTAAGGTAAGAGTTTTAAATTCAAGGATATTCTGCGCAGAATTAGAATAGGAATATAGAGGGTTTGCCACAGAACTGGCTACTTTGAAGTTTTCGGGCTTACCGAAACTATTTAGGTCTAAAATTTTGGGTTTTAAACAGTTTCCTACTTGTTTTCTTTCTAAAATATTTTTAAATCGTAATCAAATAATCATAATTACTTTCGGTGTGAAATATTAAAGTGAAATATATTCTGTTGAAATTATGTATTTATATAAAAATTATTTCTGAGAAACTAATAAACAGAGACAAACAATACATTGAAACAATAGAGGATATTAGGATATTACTAAACAACATAATTAAAGTAACTTAGTAAAGTATTTAAAACTAAATATCAATATTAGCAAAAGCTTTTACTACAGCTTCTCTAAGGTCATCTACTGTGTCGTATCACTTTTATTGTTTCCCTTAAATAAAAATCTAAAACCTACTCCTATAATAATAAATAATTAGGGAATGCTTTATTTAAAGGATTTTCTGCGGTTAACTGATTATGCGATGGTGCCTCATCATGTTGAAACAATTTGAGCGTACCATGTGTACAGTTTTTTTGGAGATATCTAGTTAGCCGTGTATTTTTTTTTAAAGTAAAAGGCTCAATCAATGAAGCTCGTAAAATTGCAAAAAAGCGAAAGGCTCATTCAATTACACTAGTAAAACTGCAATTCTTTTCCCATTTGACCGTCTCTTTATCTCCCTTAGTTTCAAAGATCCCAATACTAAACATCGGAAATAAAAACTCACCCTGTATAATCAGTACCTAACCTTAATTACCCTAAGAGTGTAAAGGTAAAACTTATTCTACGTTACCTCTCCCGAGGCGAAGCTTTGGCCAAATTGTTTGAGCTTCGGTACGAGGTGCGTCAGTTTTACATCAAAGTAAACCGGTGCTATACTAGCTTCTAGAAACATGGCTGGTATATTCTAGCACCTGACTAAACTTAATAAAAATGCAAGGTGGGGACGATAATGTGTGATGCGTTCCGACAAATTATGGGATTTCAAAACAAAAAGTGGAACTTCGGCAAAAGGATTTACAACAAACTTCTTTAGTAACGTACCAAAGGATTCAACAGGCAACAACAGAAAACAAGCAATTAATTCTGGATTTACGTCAATCGTATTTAACCTTACTGTAGAATAAATTTGATTACTTACAATTTCTATTAAATTATTATGGAACAATAAATATGTTTGCGTTCAAAATTCTAGAGATGCTCTTTCTCTGCAAACATTTTACTTTGCCAAAATGCCATTGAATTTCCGTAAAAATAAAAGAGTAACCTCAGATTTTAGACTACACTATTTCAAATCTACTCTCATTTCAAAGGACATATTTATGTAAGCAGAACTTCTAAGTGTAATGTATTAGGTTACTTTAAGATTATATTTTATTATGGAAATGTATTAAGTACTCATACAAATACATTTCATACGAGAATACCAGAGAATATCATCTATATTTCGTCAATGAATCTCTTTTTTGTCCATATTGTAATATAAAAAAATTATAAACACTAGATAGATATGTGTAAGTATATAGTAGTATTAATTTCAGCTGCATTTATATTCACTTTATTAAAACTAAACCATTCAAACGTTTCTGTCTGATTTACACTGGCTGTAACTCTTCAATCCCAACTTTATACTGAAATATAATCATTTTATGCTCTTTCTATCAACGTCTTATAGGTATTCCGCAAAGACCTTGCGTCAATCTAGCAAAGCCGAACGAATGAATTTTGTATTTAGGTCGGCAGAAATTAATGCCAGTATAAGATGTTCAAATTAAGGACCATCAGTTAAATGTAATTTACTGCCGCGGATAATTAATTCAAATGATGGCTTGCAATCACGTCGTATTCATGAATCAGGAGCCCCGGGCTAATGATAGAGATTAGTGCTCCTTCATAAGTTTACAATGCAACTGGCCTTAGGTAACACATGATAGCGGCTATTTGTCAATGCGGCAGCAACCATCGAAGCCATTAGTAGGAGATATCATATCGGTATGTTAAAATTATTGCAAAACTAATCCCAAACACGTCTCCTAATAGTGTGCATGCAATCGACGCACCGAATCTTTATTTCTATCTATAGAGCGTCGTACGAATCGCATTCGATTTTCGATTTTGCGAAAAGAACAAAGAAAGTGGGAATTGTCATTGTTGCGCCTACACCCATACATAAAGCTTCCAATAAACTTGAGGCTTAATTCTCACTAATATGAACGAATCAAGTTACATTTTCACAGTTTAATTAATAAAATTCTGTAAAATTCTTACGTCATAAAGTTATCTACTTATTAGAACGGGTATTCATTCTTAAAGAGAAACTAGAAGAAACGTTGCAAATGAAGTAATCACAATACTTCTTCTTCTTCAAATCTTTATACCCATTATGGGCGTAGGATGAGTTTGGCACGACCTTGGCTCATCGACCGACTCCTTCCATGCTGTCCTATCCCTAGCCTAGCTCCTTCATTTCTCGCAGCGTATTTCCCCTTGCCCGTCCTATTTCTTCCATTCTTTCGTTCTAATTCTTCCTTGGTCTTCCACTTTTCCTCCTATCCACGCTTCTTGCTTCAAGCACCTTTTTAATCAATGTCCTATTTTCCATCCTTACTATATGTGTGTCCGTACCACTTCAGCAGGGTGTTCTCGATCATAGTAGTTATTGATTCTTGATTCCCTTTTTGCCTTATTTCTTCATTACGTATTTTATCCCATTTAGTCTTCCCACATATTTTCCTTAAGGCTGCTAGACCCCGAATCGTAGCGTGAGCGTCAGTAAATGTGATCATTTTTTCGATTTTACGGGCACAATTAATGAATTGAAATGACAAACTAATTTTTTTTTAATATGTAATGATGTTTTCTAAGTCTCTATTAGCTCCTTCTTTTTGCCGTCACATTTGACAATTTTAAAAGCGTTGTAACTTTTGCATCGCTATAAATTTACTTATTTTAAACATTGACACATTTGAAAATGGCAGAAAAACTTACTGAATCAGAACGAATTGATTAATGATGCGTGGGTACGGTGATCGTCAACGTTCTTTTGAAGAGGTTCGTATTTTGTTTAATACTGTTTATCCGGATCGTCACATTAGTAAAAGTACGGTATGCCGAACAATTCAAAAGTTTGAAGTCTTTCGGCAGGTGAAGGATTTACCTAGAAGGGGACGTCCATTAACAGCAACAGATGAAGAAACTAGTTTGAATGTGTTACTTACAGTGGAAGAAAATTAAAACTGTCTCCGCCATTATGAGACGAATATAAGAATGGGGGAAGGTGTAGGAGTACATTGTGCTTTAACCAACGGACTAGAGGTGGGTTGGATTCGTATGATTCATCAGTATATTCGATTCCCACATATGATTCGTACGGTACGAATCCGTATCAGTACGACTCGTGTATACTAGTTGTTCGGGACTACTAATTTGTAGACCGATGCGCCGGGGAGAGAACACAGAGAAAGGGCTGAATTGTTTTAAGACGTTTATTTTCAAATAATAAAGTCAGTATTTACAATATATACATAACATATCATATAATTCTCTCTCATAAAAATAAAAAGTATTTTCAGTATTCCGTTTGACGTATATTGCTATACGTATGTTAGTATTTGCTACAGTTTGTATATATGTGTATATGTGTTGGACCTGGTATCCGACGTTGGCTGAGTGCAACCGTTGAAATATACGCACGAAGCGCCGAACGGTCACCGAATACCTTTCCAACTTCTCTTCGTGCTCAGCCCTCTATATAAGCGACGATGACAGGGACTGCAGTTCGTGAGTCACAGCCCGCAGTATACGAGCTCGCTGCTTGTCGATTCACGGCCGGCGGCTCGGCTCTAGGCATCGGCGGTTTTCGGCGCAAGCGCGGCGGCTGTTTCGTTGCCTTGTGCATCGCGCGTTGTCGAATGGAGAAGTGACGGCAACCGCGTTCGGGCTTCGACGATTCCTCGGACTGCGGAGCGCTGTCGGATGATGATTTGAACGCGTACCACGATTGCGAGGCGGCAACCGGGCGACGGTACACTTTTCCGGCCGTAAGCACTTGGCGCGGCACGCTCGCGTAAGAATGTTCTTAACACTAGTATAGTCAAGGAGTCGGAGTCAGAGTCGGAGTCGGAGTCAGTGTCGGAATCAGACTTCGACTCCAACAATATATCCAACATTATTTGAGTTAATGAGAAAGAGATTATCTATACCCGCTACATCCGTACCATTCGAGCGTATTTTTTCAAAAAGTGGACAAATAGTGACAGATAAACGGTCAAGAATAAATTGAAAGACGGTATCGTATCTGCTTTTTCTTAATTTTAATATAAAAGGTTGAATGTCTGCTAATATCTTACACCTATGTATATTAGCTATGTATATTATCTATGTATGTGCTTGTATTCATCAAGACAATTTTGTGTTTAACCTTTGATGAAATTTTGAGGTTTTCCTTTTGTTATTAACAAATAATAAAACAAAATAATCCATTATTGCTTCACTTTGTTTTATTTTACGAAAATTTCAATTTACCGTTTTTTTGTTTGCAAGATCCTTACAATAAACTGCAAAGAGTGATTAGAATTCTAATCACAAAGAGTCATGAATCATCACAAATCTATATGAATTTTTTACAATGTTTCGGTAGGAATCGTATTACACGAATCTTTAATTTTAGGAGTCATTAGGATTGGAATCACTAAAAAGATTCGAATCGCCCATCGCTACAACGGACTGATGGCTGGCAGTATCGGCTGTGAGTCATATGCTGTCGATATCGAACAATTAACCAGTGTTAGAAAGCATATGCGTTTGTGGCAGCGGTATTGCTACAAGGGATATTTGTTTGACCGGTTCTCATAGTAAAAACATCTCAGACCTAAATTCAATGTAACAGTGCCGTATATTTTCACATTAAAAATATATAAAATACCATTTTTAAATTTGCTACATGATTAAGCAGAACAATATAAGAAAAGGGTAGACAATTGCCATTCAATACACACAAACGAATCAAGCCGACTTTGTGCTGTCGGTTAATTGCCTACACATCTAATGTAACAGTGCCTGGCAGCGCGTTACAAGTACCCCTACATCGGCAATGCCCAAGGAAACATGAACCATACTGCTTCCAAATGTAGACATACACGAACCGATGACTAATAAACGGCAACGCTTATCTACAAACAATGTAGTGCGACTAATGCCCGGTTGCACCGATAGCGGTTCGAATCCACCGTTCGTCAATCTCAGATTTTTTCGTGAAACCAAGATTTTTCTCTAACCGTTGCACCGACCCAAACAACCGAGGATTGACAAACCTTGGAATGTTCGACTATAGTCGATAAAATCTGTTTGCTGATTGATTGAACGTACTAATCTTAACCGGATCTTAACGTTTGCTATCACATGAGTAAAAGTGAAGTTACATCACATTCAAATCACGTTATACACTCCGCCAAAAAAGTATCGCATAATTTAGTTTTGAATCATAAAAGTATCGCATAATCTTTGTTTGTAGCATAAAATTGTAAATATACTTTAATGCGCTCTAAGATATAATTTCTATGATTGTTTAAATAAAATACAGGCCAAATAAAAACAAGAACTCATACTTGAGATTTTTATTAAAACAAGAAATTATAATTTTGGAAAGAAAAATGTCATAACAAATACTGAGTATTGCCACCTCTGGCTCTTATGACCGCTCGCATACGGTTTGGCAGAGATTCGATTAACCTCCGTATATAAGCCTGATCCGTTAGATAAATATTATGAAGATAGTCGCTATGAAAAAATCTAAGAGTATTCACATAAACGATGGATTTTCTAGGGTTGGATTTTGACACCTCATAAACTAAGGTTGTTAGGTTAAGGCGGTCGTTGCAACGGGAACGACTACCTGTTACAACCCAAGATTATTCGTCGGTGCAACCGGGCATAATAGATAGGCATTGGGGCGTGTCTTACTAATGTTTTTCGCCTGCCCCTTATTCGGTTATCTGGGTTGCATACTTTCAAATTGGGAAATACTTTTAGGGACTGAACAGCCTTAAGAATTTAAATTCTACTGCAATTATCCTCCCATCATGTTTCTTTTGTAGAGGCTAAGTTTCAATTGCATAAGTCATTATTGGTAGAACCATTGCGTTATATACTCTGAATTTGATATTTCTGTCTATTTCTCCTTTTCCCATAATTTGCTTATTTAGGGTGTACTATAGGTTGTTTATTATCTTTACTCTGTGATTTATATCAGCATCTATGTTGCCGTCTTCAGCTATAATACTCCCTAAATATTCATAGTTTCAGACTGGTTCCCCCTAATGTGGATTATTGCATTTTTATTCCTGTTGTGATTGATGTTTATGATCATGGTTTTGCATTTTTCACTATTTATTTCAAGTTTTAATTTTTGTATTTCCTCTATCCATACTTGCACTAGTTTTCCATCTTTTTGGCATTATCCGCTATCAATACTGTACCATCTGCATAGAGTAAGTTACTTATTTTGACTGGTTCCATTTTATTATATCCGATAAATTGTTTATTGTTGTTCTGTCCTTATTCTTGTGTTCTTTATTAATCTATCCATTACTATTATAATTAGTAGCGGGCTTAGACCTTGTTTTATTCCTTTGCCCATTTCAAATTTCCATTCATATTTACCACTTCAATTACTCTCTTGTATACTTATATTTTTTATTATCCTGATAAGTTTTTGTTTACTTTGAGTTGACCTAGGCTCTTCCATATTATATTCCTGTTAGCTGTATCAAACGCGGCTTTTAAGTCGAGAAAAGTCAAGTGTAGTTCTTTACCCGTCTCCATCTTCCTTTCTACGATATTCCTAAGTATACGGATGTTGTCGTTCGTTCGTCTACCTAGTATATGTGCAGCTTGCTCATCTTTCAATTCATTTCCAACTACTGGTAGTGAACAGACACATCGCTCTATAGTTGTCACATTCCAGATGGCATCCTCTTTTATATATCGGCAAGATAGATGTTTTTTTCTTGTGGAATAGTTTCGGTTTCCCATGCCATTATGAAAATTGCTAATGGCGATTTCCTTCCATTCACTCATTAATTCTTAAGTTTCACAAATTTTCAATATATCCACCACATCGAGCAACACATACTTCCACATCTTTTCTTAGCTCCCATTGTCAACTCAAATATTCAATCTTGCTGGTAAATTCTCAAAGATTTGCTCAATTTTAACCATTAGTACTCCTCAAGTTTTCGTCGTCCGTACACGAAAACCTTTATGTTACCCCACAATTAAAAATATGTATGACTAAAATCAGAGCGATGAGCCGACTAGTGCGTGGAATCTATATTTTGCAATTATTGCTTATCATAATCAGAAACAACTATGCACGTGTCATCGGCGTATAAGAAAACTTTGCCTGTTGATATATGTATGGGTAAATCGTTAACGAAAAGCAATAAAATAAGGGGGCTCAAAACTGTTCCCTGAGGCGTGCCAAGATGAGAGCTGAATACGCGCCGTCCACTCTAACAACAATTTTTCCGCCTTCAAGAAACGATATAATCCAATCAGTTAACACCGCACGAATTCCTATATTATATATTCTTTTTTTTTTTTAGAAATGAAAGATATTGAGAGAATCGAAAGCCTTGGAGAGGTCGAACGAAATAGAATCTTATTAAGAATAAACTAAACGCACTCCACTGTATGCGTCTCAGTGGAGTAACCCGGCCTAAAGCCATGCTGACAATAACTAATAACTTCAAATTTAGTGAGAAAAGAAAAAAAAATATCTGCAACTACTCTTCCAATAATCTTAGAAACACTACTTAAAAGTAATATTCGTCTACAGTTTTTAATATTGAGCGGATCGCCGTTTTTATTGATCGGTATAACAGTCGAATATTTAAGTGCAGAGGGGAAAATACCACTAACTAATTGAGAAAATGGTAATATTAGCTAGACGTTGAGATATTTCAAGGGAACATTGTTTTAAAACATTAATATGAACTTCATCTGGACCCCGTAGGCTTGTTATTAGACAATTTATTGATTATATTGTGAATATCATTACAGGTAACAGGTTCGAAAAAAAAATAGATTGCTCGATCCATTCCCCCAAGGTGTAATCAGTATCTTTATTTGATCCAAGAGGAAGGGAAGCTTCATTAGAGGCCACTGTGGAGAAGTAATTACCAAAGATGTTTACTATGTCGTTGATATTTGCGTATAGTTAATTATCATATTTAATAATCACTTTCTGCTTAAATTGCGATTTACCATTAATATTGTTTAACTGAAACGTTAATGTTCCAGAGTGTTATAGACGAGTTAAATGATTGCAGAATAAGGTTATTATAATAGACTACCTTCTCAAGTACCTATAGACACACAAAATATCCGATCAATGCGTGCTACACCAATTTTAAATTAATTCAGGACAATTGTGACAACTGATGACCGAATGAACCAAGAAATTATAAAATATCTAAACATGTTATCTCTACCCTAATCTACAAGTGCTTTCTTCCTTTTCCCGCCTACTTTGACCTGCTAGAATTGAAAGAAATGTGTTCTTAACTCCAATAAATCCATCTGCACCGAATGGTGCAACGGCGCCTGTTCCTGATTTAATAAATTTTTAGATTCTCTTTTGATATAAATACTTTTATAAGCGCTTAATTCTCTCCGAAATGTTACATTTTTTAGTAGTTCTAGGTTCTCAATGGTGATCTTATAGCCCGTATCATTAATATATTACGCCACGTCTACGTATATGTCGTCTACGTACCTCACAGATATCATAGGGAAATAATTAGCTTTTTCTTTCAACTTAGTTGCGAGTTTTCTCAATGAAAGATTCGCAATGAACGGAGACAAGGTTTACCCATTGCGGTTCCTTGCAGTTGTGCTGACTTCCCGTCAATTAGAAAACGATTTTGATACATAGGGAAAACGATCAAAAGCGTACAGGCCGAATATGCAAACAGTATTTAAGTAATATATTACAAACAATGATATGGCCAGCGCAGAGTGCAGATGTCAACTCCATCGAGCTGTTGTGGGATCAGCTTGAGAGAAGGGTGCAAATTGTTGGTCCGACTTCAAAGGAATAACTCTGGAATGTTCTGCAACAAGAATGGAACAATACTCCAGGCGACGCACCAGGAAAATTAATTGCAAGGATGCCGCAAGTTGTGCGAGTCATTAAGTTGTTTTTTTCTTATAAGAAAAATATTTAAGAAATGTCATTGAAAAATTCAATTTTCGTTGTATCAGTCTTTATCCTTCAGGTTTTAGAGTAATTTATAAAATAATAAATTTATTATTTATTATTATATACCTACCTAGTTGCCCTTTATTTTCTGATTTTTTAATTATTTGTTACTTCCGGCCAAACTTCCGGTGACGATAGGGTACACCAAAAGCAGGAATTTTCTAAATCTAGGGTTTACGAGCAACGACTGAAAGTAAGTAAATTATCTGATATCAGATCAAATTATCAAATTGTCGATTTCAATTTACTTGCATATGATGTGTTTTCATTGCGGCAACGACATGCACTAAAAATTAATTTCATTCGTGAAATTTAATAAGCCAATATTAAAAAAGCTTTTCGAACTTATCACATGCACTGCCTGCTTAATAATAATTATATAAGGGTTTTTCTTTTTTGGTATAGTGTGCTGCATTAACTTAACACTTGGATAATTAATAAAAATTAATACTTACAGTGTCATCTGATATTCCATAGTAATATTATTCATGAAAGAAATATCACCGGACTAAAGATATCTGTAAAATAAAACACTTTCCGCCATTACCTTCTGGCTCATATAGCTGTAAGTGCATATAGTCAACCTAGTAAACCACAGATGGCGCAAGCGACAAAATAGTTAAAATTTAATTATACACCTTCAAGTAGTAATAAATTATTTGATAATCAAGTAACAATTGCCAACAGCATTTTTTACAATGATTTATTTATAATTTAAAAGTGCCCAAAAAAACATTTTTGTGCACGACCGTGACAGGACTCGAACCTGCAATCTTCGGATCCGAAGTCCGACGCCTTATCCATTAGGCCACACGGTCTCTACGCGTTGTACTTTGGCCGTAAGCTATTTCTATATAATTTTTAAAGGATATATAGGAATAAAGCATTATATTTGTATTAAATGTGTGTCGCCCTATGTTTCTGCAAATAGAAAAAATAAACATCGAAATCATATCCAGTACTAAACTTCAAATGACAAACAACAAATGAGACTTATATCAGGTATTTGCAAGTTCTATGTGTACCTACAATGTGGTCTGGTTTCATGTTTCAGACGTTTTCTAATGAAAATTAATTTAAAACTATTTAAAGTGATTTGGCTCATTATTATATTTGGAATAGGGTACACAAAGCTTTTATTTATTTTCATCCACAACAAAAGTATTCCATAGATAGGTATTAAGAAATTAATTTTATTTAGCAGCCAGCAATGTTTTCGATTTTATTGCAAATTTTCCAAAACTCATATATTCTTTTAGCACAAAGTATTAACACAATTTTCAGACAGTGCCTTTAATGCGAGCATGTATTTTTTTCAAATGGAATACATATTAGGTCCTAGGTGTTAGGTACTTCAATAATAAAGTTGTAACACAAATGATTAACAACAAGTATATACCTTCATAGCTACTTAGCGTAAGTTGAAACATCACTTTTCACTTGGTATTAACTAAAACATAATACACTCACATTATACCTACATATTCGAGACTTTCATAACAATCTTATAGCACCTAGATATCCAATTTTTTGCAAACATAGGAATGTGATCTGGGGTATTATATAGCCAGTTGACATTGTCAGTTATTGGATGTAGACAATTTTTTAACTCAAAAGTAATATTCTAAACTAGCAGCTTAAGCACTCAAACGAAATATCCAATCACCTGTTGTGGGAGGTTAACCGCCATGATATGATTCATTATTTTTCCTAATAGTTATCCTATAACATTCTTGTATTTATAACTAACTAACCGATTATACCATTACAATGCATAGCACTAGCTATATAATCAAAAAAGAAACCAACCTTAAGTAATGACATATAAAGGATTTTAAGAGAATGGAAACTCGAAGCGAAAATGTGTTCTTTAACATCACTTTGTGAAAGAAAGACTGTTTGCAAATATCAGCATGATTCAGAAAGTAGTTAGGCTAAACGAAAATTAAGCACTCTCAAAAACCAAATTCATCAACTGTGGTAGCTGAAACTTTGTTTTCTATTATTATGAAGTATTTGGTAATTTTCAGTAGGCAGTAGTGAAAGCAAAAGACGAATTGTAACAAAGTCCTTAACTGCAAATAATTGTTATCAAGACGCCTCACAATGGATCGAAAGGCGGTAAAAAGCGGTCATTAACTGAAATGGTAATAACTTGCTTAAAAATTAATGTTGATCAACGAAAGAAAATTTTGTCGAATAGGTAAGGTTGTATATCATTTCAAATAAAAAAAAATATTGTTGTACCGTCACTACTTGTTTATGGAAATGAAGCTAAAAGTATATAGTACTTGAGACTGCATAAATCGAAGAAATAGCGTATTTATTGATATAGATGTAAGTTTCGTAGCTGTTTCTGTGTGATGGAACTTATAATGTAGACTACAATATTAAGCAACACGAAAACATTGTGATCACTAAATACATTTAAGATAGGAACATGGGCTTTGGTATCTTAATAGATTAAATGTGAGGACACTATTAAAGCAGAGATAAAGAACATATATAATGTAAAATTATGTATCTCTATTTTTAATAGAAATTTCTTCTAAACAGTGATGTTGTAAACGTTTTTGTGCATGGTAAAACAATTCGCTTACCTCTCTTGATAACAGGTAGTTGATAAACAGTAGCAGTACCTACTTTTCACTTAACACAATTTTTAATTTTGCCGGTGAAGAATTAATAATTCTAGAGCTTCTGGTAATAACTCACTTCTTGTATGTTCGTTTAATTTTCGTGTTGAATGAGAAATATATTGATCGAATGTGATAAGTAGTCTTTTGAAAGTATCTTCGTTAGTAGCTGAACGGCTACATTCACTGCTATTTTTTTCCCTGAAGGTTGTAAGGCCTTTATTTCTTAAAGTTTGCCTATAGGAAGTAACATGTTGAATGATATCTGCGCCATGCAATAGAATTTTATGTATGGAGGCTGGCATATAGTACCAACCATATAAATTTATAAAATTTTCAGCTGTTCCTTCTCTCAATCAATTTCTTTCCCCGTAGCAATCGCTTGTAAGATTATAGCGAATTTTCTGATTACATTTGCATCTAGGATGGTTATTGAAGCTGTCATAGCTGAATATAAACATGCTTGTATCGTTTGCCACAGTATGTATTTTAAATGTTTGTGTATATGGATTTAGCCCAGAACTACCGTCGAATCACCATTCTGAAACAAATGTCAATTCACTTAGAATATTTTGTATTGTTCCTCCACATATTTTTACTATGCGAGTAGATGTGTTAATTTTCTGTGATATTTTTATTACCTTTAACCAGTAGGTACATTGGTACATTTATGAGAATGATATACATAATCTCCATGTTTATGTGCACCTAAGGTCAACCATAAATTGTATTCATATTAGCTACAAACCAACTCGATGGAGAAAATTTCTTAGAATGTGTAGGCGAACCGAAGAAGTCAAACATACCAAGTATATAAAGAAAGATACCCCATTTTGTTTATCTTCTATTAATCGATTATTATAAGGACATATAGGACATTTCACAATTCTAACCTAATATTATAACACAATGACAACGATACAATAAGTGCAGCGAATATTAAAGAAGTAGCATATTCGAGCTGACAATGTAGGTGTATGACCGATATTAATAATTATGCTAATTGGTTCATAGCCTTTTTAATCCGAGAACTAAGAGATTATGAAACATACATCGAATGTTTCATCACTGAAATGGCATAATTTAACAAATTTTTCATAGAAATATTACTTAACATGCATTTGTGAGAATGCTAGAAACGGTAATGCGATAAACAAAACGTCTTTTTTCGAAAAGTAACGCGAAGTAGCACCTCAAATCGCTAGAGCAAGTACTAGAAGGATCCTAGATGACAAAACAGTTTTCGTTTTTTTGAGCAAATTTGGGCATTTTTTTAAAAAGCTAATAGAAGTTAAAATTTAATGTCGTAGAACACCATCTTCAAGAAATGATAATTGTATAGTTAGTTACAAATATGATTTGCTAATACTTTATAGGTTGAATTACACATAGTTAGTGTATATTCTGAGCAAAATACAGTTTCGTATCGTCTCTAATTCCGAAGATTTTAGTAGTTAAAGAAGACGGTCAAAATACACTCTTAGCGTAACATCTTCGAACATATGTACTTTCAGACTTGCTTCTGTTCGGTATTCTGTCAATCTACTTGTTTGTACTATGATTTCCATATCTAATGCTTATTTTACTATACATTTATACACATTTTATTATGATTCTGGAAGATTGGCTTTTTTACGCTATGTCAGATTTTTAATCAACTTCGATCCACTGTGCGCCTATTCTATCTACATGAGAGTGAAGCGAATCATAAGCTCTCTACATGTTTTTTATATACACGCTTGATATATTAAGGTAGAATTGTATTCATATATATACAGTTCAATTTTACTGCTGATGATGATAGCTTTGCTATTGAAACGTACATCCAGTGTAGTGAAATTTATTATGTGTTTGAAAGTGTGTAGTAGAATTGTTTTATTTTATTAATACAATTCTACTACAATATAATTAAATATACCTAATTTAAAAGACCCTACACCTGTCGTCACTAGGGATCTGATTATATGCAAAGTGCATATATGTTATTTTTTGCATATTTGTAAGTATAGTATACGTGGACATAGTATTACACTGCTTAAAGTTAATTAGCGTTAATTAGTGATTGCATAAATTGCACATTTAAGCTTTTTTATCCTTTCTCTGACTAAAAATTCCCAATGCAGATCGACAGTCGACTATTTGCAGAACGAACACATTTTATTATAGTTCTCAAGTAAAATATTCTCATTCACTGAGTATCTATGAGCGGAACATCTAATCGTGTTACTCTTTCAAATATTGTGCATACATGCAATGAGTAGAGCGATCAAAATTTCTTCATGGATTAAATCATATATACTGAACTAGTAATGGATGACGACATAATAAAAATATTTTGCCGTGCATGCAGTAAATTTATAAGTTATTAATTTATTAATTTTAGTAAAAGCTTTATAATTTTTTAATTTTTTTAACTTTTGGTATAAAACGGCATTTGTTGTTGTAGGTGTGCTCTGAAAGAAAACACCTGATTGATCAACACACTAAAACTCCTTCAAATATTGGAAAATGTGAAAACTAGAGCGATCCGCGTGTTTGCAGCAATTTATAGCTATACGTCAATGTGTAGCACCAAATTCACGAAAATTAAAACAATGAGAATTTAATACGGATCTATGTATGTAAGGCATTAATTTCATCTAACATACCATTAGCTAAAATAAATAATGTTAATTTGAAATCGTTTCTACAAAAATATTGCAAACATAATATACCTGACGGAAGAACGTTGCGAAGAAATTATGTCACGTCTTGTTACCAGCAAACAATGTCATGAATACAACAATTGGTAGGGAATAATTTTATTTATTTAATCGTATATGAAAGTAGGTGTGGCCGTTATACTGCTCATTTATTAATAGACATTCTTCATGAAAATATTCAAAGCAAATTATATTTAATTTTAATCTTATTTTTTTCGCGTATTTACTCTCACATTAACTTCTAAGAAGATGATTCTAGATTTTAATTAATAAGCTGTAAAAATAATATACGAACATAGAAATGCTCCGTACATTGGAAATGATGCTAATTAAATTACAATAGCTACAAACCGGGTACGCATTTCCATAAACAACGGACACTTAATTAAGAACACCATTCATTGTGCAACGCGATAATTAAAAATCAAATGCAGGTCCCATTCAATTCAGCGAGAACGATTGTACTGTACCTACTATCTGGTAATCATCCTGTCGCTGGTTTTCTTAGTTAGGGGAGAGTGTAGGTACTTCATGTGTCTGGTTGAGCCGCGATAAGAAGATTTCGCTGAGGTTTTGAAATGTTGTTATTGTTAAATTTGAGGGTTGTCACTGACAAGCCACGCATCGAAATCCTCATATAATGCACTACAAAAAATCAATACATCGCATCATTGATGCGATTGATGGCATACATACCAAGTCCAGCTATAAAAAAAGCCTATTAAAATGTATCTAGGTAGGTATATATTATGTGAAACTCAATTATAAAATAAAAAATATATAAAGTGAAAAACTATACTTGTAAAGTGGTATGGTACAATAATTGTTAATTTTAAATAATTGATAAGTTACAGTCATTGGAATATACACATAGGCTTGAGATAGAATTGCTTATACCGTGTTGGTAAATCTGTGTTTTGGTATATAAAATGAAGAGTTGCCAAATCGCACAACGGTAGGCGTCTGTATAATACTCCGTTTAAATCTATTTAACTCTGTATGAAATGCATTTCATTATTTCGAAAACCAAACAAATACTTTTGCCATTATGGTAGATATACACTATTGGCATTGTGAAATATCCACCTACATAGAAAACTAAAATGTGTAACTTGTAAACCGAGTAATATACCTTCACATAAATAATTTATTCTTTTCAATCTAAGAAGAAATAAAATACTGAGTTTTAAAGATTATTTAATTTTAGAGAATGTGTGTGAAAATGACACGACCAAAAATCATATCACTTTCATACAAGAATTTATTTGAATCATTAATTCGCTTTAAATATTTAATCCGTAAATCAGTGTCTTGTATGCCGCATATTTCCCCTATATAATATTCTGAAAGTCTTTTGTGCTTTCAAAATTGAACTAAGATATAGTTATCTTTTCCAATCTTCTATAGCTATCGTCAAAATATTGTCCATATCCATCAAAATATTTTTTCCTTACTTTCTCAAAAAGATATTTTAGATAAAGTGCCATTGTTGCCATCGGAAAATAATGGAAAGTGATTCAGAACTTTCCATTATTTCCAAACAACTGCTTCTTGGATTTTTTAAAGGGTAGATTTTGTTCCGGTAGATTTTAGTAAGCTTTTTCGTTTTACCGAAGATACACTCTCTATTTGCTTTTCACTCTTGGAAATAAAAATTCCCTTAGGACGCTGAACTGTCGGCAGACCTTTTTCATCAAGCTAACTAATGTGTTCTGTAGTAATCGGGCCATATCTCATACATACATCGTTTAAATTTAAAAAAATCTACTTACGTTAATATGACTGAAGCTTGTGGAAAGGACAAGGCTTGTGGCCTCTGGTATTCGCAGTTATAAATCACATGTGATTTTATCATCACTCCATTTTTTAGGATTTTATTGTTACTGACTGAGAAAAAAAGATTCTTTAAAACAAAAAAAACATTTCTTCGCCACTATTTAAAAGAATAATTTCTTTCAATTAATAATTAAAATAAGTAAGTTAAAAAAAGTCATACGTATTAACTGAAAGAAATGGTTGTTTCAAATAGTGGTAAAGAAATATTACGTTCTTTGAAAAAATCTTTTTTCTCAGTGTAGGATACAAACATATATGTATACCAGGAACCTGACACTTTTAAATACCTACGTATTGCATGTGTGCAGCAGTATTAATATAACGCACAAATGCATTTATTTCTTTTTCTTCTTCATCAGTAAACACCTTTCCAATATTGTAGTGAATATTGCACATTTACAATTAGTTTGCTTTACCCACGAAAACGCTCTGCTGCATATGAAGCGTTCCTAACATTTCGTTATAAATGTTGCATGCTTCTCTAAATGAGATTCGTACATTTCCAGGTTTTGCTATAGCTTCTACAGCTTGTTTCACATTTTCAATATCAATTGGGCTTCCTTTTTACCAATTTTGCTTCTAGGCATGATTGAACTAAACAAAATAAAGAGTAGGAATAACATTTTTTTATGAGAAATTATAAGAAATGTAAAAGCCCTTGTATCTTTGAATAGTTGGAAGGTGCAAGAGGGCATCGTGTTCTGATGCATACGGCCCTACACACGGGCATTGAAGATTCTAAAAATGAAATTTGGAAATTAAGCGTGAGACATAAATCCACATCCCTATCGAATGTCCCTAACAAATGTCTTATAAAAACGCCAGATTTTATTAATCTGGAGAATAACTTCTTTCAATGGACTGCTATTTTTTCGCACACTGTTGTATTAATGCGGCTTTCTACTAAACAAACAAAACAGGAACACAAAACAAAAACTGGTGTCGAAAAGAGCAAATTGCAACTTTTTCAAACTTTTTTAAGAGTTTAGTTTTACGCCACTATTTCTGTCTTGTTTCTGGTATTTCGACGAAAGTGGTAAGAGCAAAAAAGGCCCTACTGGTTTGTAGAAATCTTGCAGGAGGATTTGCACTGGAGAAGCAACGATGCAACATAAATATACTGCCCTGGGTGTATACAGTAATAGTGAGATCAATAATCTTATATGGCATGGAGCAATAGAACTAGTCTGATCACCGTGAGAGCTAATTTCTCTAAGCCTTTGGAAACTGAATGGACATCTGGGCCGGCTTGAAATAGCAGTGGAAGCCGAATGTAGATTTTGTGGGGAACATGATGAAACGACCATTCATCTACCCTCAAATTGCGTTGCAATGTGCAACTCAAGGGTTCTGCACCTGGGAGCATGTGAAATTGAAGAGGTGGAGTTAACTGGGGCCTTCTGACATTCTACACTTTTTAAAAGGATTTGGATTGAACAGTCAGCTGTGAATACAGCAAGGATAGGCAACACAGTGGATCTTTCAGGTCGCGATGTACTATCACCCTTATCTTACATTGATATACATATATACAAAATCAAAAGGTTCTTTCGGTAAGTTGTGGAAGCGGTTATGTTGTGATTTCTAGTCCCGACCTGTTTTGGTTTTAGGTACGTAGTCGTTTGCAAATTTTGTATTGAATCACTTCCTTGGCTAGATAAAAGCAATCTAATCCAATATTTGCACTGGTGCCGCTTTCTTCTCTTAAAGCAATGATAATCAACCAGGGTTGCTGCTCTTATTATTATATGATTAATGCACAAATATTTATGCCATTACTTTTTCTCTAACAAACCCAGTGTAAACTAACACCAAAACTGATAAAGTTATCTTCTCTGTAAACATATTAATTAGCTGTTGAATAAAAATAATTAACAAAACACTACAACAATAAATTAAAATGAACCGAAAACAATATTTTACTTATGCACACAACAGCTGAGATAAACAGATTTGAAGACTATTGCAGCAAATTGATCAATTCCGAGCGGATACGGTGTCTTTGAATCGCATGCTAGACAACAGAGTCTATTCATCTGCACCAAATCGCAAAGTTCATCCACCGGATGATTGAATAGCGATCTGACATTAAACTTTTAATCTTGCATTGGACGTGTAGAGTTGCACAAAACCCACAACTAAGTTATTAACTATACGTGTGCAACAATACGATTCTGTAATGAATACGGCTTATTCACAGTGCACCTGCGTTACTCTAAATTGGTAATTAGCGGGTGAAGTCGGTGTGAAATCCGCCGCAGTTCTCACAGACGAATGACCAATAATATAATCACGAAAGGACTATAGGGGGCGCTACGCGATACACAAAAAGCCGTGTCGAACGCAACGCGACACCCTTCCTACGAAACATTTCTTAATTCGAGCAGGTATTTAAATCGAGGAAAAATTATAGTCGTCATTCGAAGGTTACAAAGTTTAAAAGGTATGCAATTTAATATAAGAAGAAAAGTATTTTTATATTTATAAAATCATAAATATCTTTATATTTTCATAATTTCATTTGTCATAAACTCTGCTTAGCCTTTGAATATGGTTCCGTGGAATATGTAACAAAAGCAAAAATGTACATATACATAATCAATAATATATGATTAGTTTTTCAACAGGATGAAGCGCCTGACAGGCACGTCAGTTATCCTTAAAAGGCTGACAGTATGGATATCGAACCCATAAACTGCAGCGGTGAAAGCATTTATCATTGTTTGTCTTGTAAACAAAGTATGCCTCAAGCATTTTACATTTTGTTGTATAAGCATCATAAACTACAACAAAAAATGTTAATAAATAACCAAGTAAGGAAACACGAAAAAAGCAGATGAACAGTAAAAATTATATTTGAATCAATAAATGAAAATTCTCAAATTAACCCATTATCTACCTTAACAAAGCATAAATATAGTATGCAAGCCTAATACTGCAGTTTCTTTGCAGGAGGATTGCATCCCCGGCTTAAGCTAAAACAAGCTGTAACTTTTTTTTATATTTTCTTTAAGGAAGCACCCTGATACTTTCGTAACAAAAATTATATTGTGGAATGTGTATAATTATCCATATTTAGGTGTATTGAGAATAATAATAAAACAAAAGGATACTACTTCCTAATTCGGTTTATTATTTTTTTTACTGTAATATATGTGATTCTGTTTTCTAAATATTCAGAATGAAAGGACATAGATATAACCACAATCTTACCAAAGAAACAAGAAATTACTCGTTTGATTTTGACAATAAAACAATTCTAAATAAAGAACAAATTTAAAAGCACGTAATATGAAATATTGAAATAAGCCAAATATACAGGGTGAATCACAATATATGCGACAAACTCAGTTCCTAAAGTTTGTCGCATTGTTGAGGTTATTTTGATCATAAAAGTTCATAAGAACATATTATTTCTAAAGTTATACAATGTTTAATAGTAAGTTAACATAATTAATGTTTTTAATATAAATTAACAAAATAATTAGTAACACAAAATTAACTTATAGTAACTGTTGAAAATGACCGCCCCCAACTGCAATACAAGTTTCTATCCTCCGTTGTATTGACTGGCGAGTCCGTTCGAAAATACCAGGGATATTTCGAATTGTTTGAAAAGCTGCGATAATACGATTTCTCAGTTTATCGACATTTTCAATGGGAGTCGTATAAACTAAAGATTTAAGGTGACCCCAGAGAAAAAAGTCCAAACTATTTAAGTCTGGAGACCGAGGAGGCCACGGTTATGGACCTCCCCGTGCTATCCACCGATTTGGATACGTATTGTTCAAAAACCCGCGAGTAACTAAACTAAAATGCGCTGAAGCACCGTCATGCATAAAATACATTTCTAATCTTAAAGTAAGGGAACTTCTTGCAGCAGTAGTGGTAGCTCCTCTTCAAGAAAATTGCGGTATACCTCGCCATTTAACCGCATCGGTAAAAAATGTGCACCTATCAAGTGATCTCCAACAATTCCGGCCCACACATTGACAGAGAATTGATGTTGACAACGGGCATTCACTATTTCTAGACAAAATAGCCTCGTCGGTGAAGAATATTTGAGCCAAATAGTCAGGAACTTGTGCGATTTTGTGTTGCACCCATTGACAAAAAGCCATTCTTTGCGGAAAATCTGCTAGCAAAAGTGCCTGCACCCGTTGAGTGTGATACGGATACAACAGTTGATCTTTTAATATTCTCCAAACTGTGGCCTGACTAATGTTTAAAGCAAACGCAATTTTTCTGGTGCTTGTAGTAGGATGTTCCTCAATTTCATTTAGTACCATTTCTTCAACTTGTGGAGTTCTCACTGTAAATGGATGCCCGTTATCAGTCGTCTGTTTTTTAAAACTTCCCATTTCACTAAGACGTTGGTGAAGACGGGCAAATCTTGAATGATGCGGCATGATACGGTTCGGGTATCGTTCTTCATAACGACGTCTAGCAGCACGCGAATTTCCATTGGCAAGACCCTAAACAAAATGCATATCACCCATCTCAGCATTCGTGTAATTCATTTTAGAAAACAGAAACTGACAATAAACTGAATGAATACTCTGACAACTACTGTCAAATATTGAAATAACAAACAATTCCCTCTCAACACAATTGATTTTGAAGAACCAACTGTGATATTATATCGTGTTAGTCATAGTTCATAATTTATTATTAAAGATTCAATAACTTTAAAACCAAACTGTTTTGGACATATACTCATATGAACTTTAATGATCAAAAGAACCCCAGGAATCAGCTCTTAAATTTTGTCGCATATATTGTGATTCACCCTGTATAAACATAAAAATGCACTTAATGATAAAACAGGTGAACAATGTTTTACATAATTTAATCTTGTAATTAAACACAACATTACTTTTTAGAAATCTACTTATATAATATAAAACATTTTTCATATTTGTCAAAAGAAACTCAAACCACTATACATATATATTTTGCAACGCAACCTTTATATAAAGCACATTTTTCAAAATTTTCATATTAAAAACAAAAAAGAAATAATAATTTTATCATTTATAAAACGAAAAAGTTTATTTATAATTTAACTTTGTCATTTTATATTTACAATACATTATAATTTTTATACATGTACTTGATAAAGGTTATAATAATAGCCGAAACGTTTATCGTTTTATATATTAGAAAGTGTTTTTTATCATTGAACGATCTAAAAAACCCAGGGAAAATACCAAAAAAGCGATCAAAAACTATCTGCCACGCACGATTACAATATTTTTTTATCGATAAACTAAATTAATTTGTTAATTTTTCAAAATTTGAAGTAATAAGAACAGTTGCCAGTTAATATGCTATTTTGGCATAAAAGAAATCTGTTTGTAAGTTTTATTTATGACTTGTGTCATGTATGGTCTTTGGATACATTGAAATAAATATTGTACAGCTATTATTATTTCTGATTTTGCTGGTATTGTGATTCGTACATTCTTAAATATTATTCGTTGTTTTAATAAAAAAAAAGAAGTAAATTTTACGAGTTCATGCGGGAAACTTTTGCCAATTATTTTTATTGTTCGAGCAATGAAAAAACCTTAACCTTTAACAAAGTACAAAATTTTTCGGTAACAATTTTGGATAGATCAACAATTTTTCTTTGTGGACCTCATGAAACAACGAAATTTGTTAAAGTTTTGTTAATTTTCACAAAACTTTTATTACTGTACATGCAAGTCATGTGGCAAATAATAGCTTGCAAACTATGAACAAAATATAAGATAAACAAGTTATAAAATCATAATTCTTACCTCAAGGATGTCCATAATACTGAAGTAGTGAATTATAAAGAAACGGAATATTGTTTGAAGAACAAATATAATGAAATTATATGACATCGGAGATAGGCCTTCTCCAATTTGTATATATCTCGACAAGAGAGCTGCAGATTGTGTTTCAACTCAGTTACTTAATACATTGACAGTGTATGGAATCTACATATTACATGCCATTTTTACTTAAAAAGCAGTCTCATTTAAATAATTCAAATAATGAACATCATCACAACACTTGTTTTGAAGATGCAAATCATATGTAAAGAATACATAGATTATGTCTGACTGAAAAAAAGTTTATTTTATTGTTAATGTTATTATTATTATTTTATTGTTGATAATTTTTTTCTGTTTCTAAGTTTCGTTAGTTTTATTTATAACTTGTGTCATGTACGTTCTTTGTATACATTGAAAAAAAATATTATTATTTCTGTTTTTGCTGGTACGGTGATTTGTATATCCGTTAATGAGCTTCATTCCTTTTTTGGTAATATTTCTTTTAATGTTTCACGTTGAATATTTTAAAAGTACGGTTTCTATTTAAATATGCTCTGTAAGTAACTTGTAATGCTATCAATAAATTTCCATAATTTTTTTACACATTTTTGCCGCAAACAAAAGCTGTGAATAATAAACTTTTTGCTCCTGTGAACAGAAATCATATAACGCAGTGCAAGGGAAGCGGCACAAATTATTACAATTAAAAACACGTATTTCACATCACACCATTCTGATCTGCCTGGTACACAATTATTAATAAACACGAATTGATTCGACCATACCGAAGTGTAAATATACATTATTCCGGTGTACGCTGCTCTTGTACGCGGAAGGGAATCACACATACACGTAAACACACATACGTTTCACAAGTTGGATGAATAAAACATTTATTTTTCAAACTACATACACAATAAACAATAAAAAAAAAACAACGTAACATATTTTTTTCCGCGAGTCTGCACTACACAATGAACATTTTACACAATACAGTAAATGATCAATTGAACAAAGAGATTAAAATCGGTGTTTATTCAGCGTTAAACGTGTAACGTGTAATATTATTTGAAGCTTTAGTCCGCTTCCGCGTACTGTAAAGCAAACATATCGATTGCACCGCAATGTCCGTTGCCGAATCTCATCATCAAACAGTGCAGCACATCAAAAGACCCATGAATGCGTTCATGGTGTGGTCCAGGATACGTCGCAAGCACATTTCCAGCGACTATCCGAGGTTACACAATTCGGAAATTTCTAAAGTATTGGGCGCCGAGTGGAAAATGTTGTCCGAATACGATAAAAGGCCTTTTATAGACGAAGCAAAAAGATTAAGAAGTCAACACATGTTGGATCATCCAAACTATAAGTACCGTCCAAGAAGAAAACCGAAACAAGAGAAGGATTTATTAAGAGAGAAACAGAGAATCGCTGGCAATACGTTCGTTTCATTCGTCGAATCCTTACATCAATCCTACGTGCGACCATTTTATAGCCAGCAATTACCAGGCAAGATTATAATTTGATCTGCACATTTAATACTGATGTACACCTAACGATTTCTACTTTCAAAACATAAGTAAACTACACTACCACTACATATTCGCTTAATTCTAGTATACTCGATAACAAAATAATTGCGTCTTCGTTTTCAATTTTTTAGACAACCTCCCATTTCTACACCGAAGTATCCCAGCCGCATCAGTTCCAAGAGAAAATATTACTGAACAGTTGTTTAAAGACAGCATATTACTGCCGCCTCCTAACATACAGATTAAATCTAGTAATGCTCGGTTTCATGTAGAGAAATATCCGAATATATTATTCACTAACACAGCTACCACATTGAATTTAACGAATGAGAAAGAAACGCAGCTTCATGATAATACTGCCAACAAAAGTACGTATGGAAACGCATTAGAGAGTAAACTAACACTACCTTCCTACACAACATTGGCAGATACACTTCAACAGCGCTCTTTATTTAGAACTGGGTCTTTATATTCTTACCATGAAATGGTGCCGGAAGCTGCGGCAACATATTTTCAGGCAATAGTGTAACATGAAAATGTGTTGTGTATTAAATATGGTTGCCGGGCTGCATAAATTATGTCAATGTTACAAAAATATATTTCTCGATCTTGGTGCAACACTGAGCTACCTATGCATCCCTATATAGGTGATATGTGTTTTCAGCGACTATTTCCTTGATAGATATTTTTAGTCAAAAGAACCGCGTTTTTGAGTTACAAGTGTTGCTTTTTACAAAACTTTAGTTTTCAATTGACTTATAAAAGCGCTCGATTGAGCCTGTTTAGTTTATAGTCATGAAAACTCTGGTGCGTTTATAATTGCAAACATTTAGTGGTTCTAAATCGGACACATTATGTAAATAAACATTACCGCCACAACTTAAGATTATTATTATATAAAAAAAAAAACAAAATAGCATTGAAAGTCCGGCTGATAGTCTAGTGCCTTCACACTTTGGCTATCAGTTGTGAAGTCCAGGGTTCAAATCTCACTCTGATCAATTACGATGATCGGTTTTTTTCCGGGGTCGTAATGATGAGTAGGAGGGAGATTTGGCTGTGCAGGGGTGCCTGACAAGCATATATAAATGTTTACACTTTATACTCCCTCAGTGAAAAAACAAAAACGTTTTATGATGCTTTCAATTTCATTCATGCTTTAAAACATATTTTATAGAATTTGCTTTGTAATATACCTTTTATTAGAGTATAATCTATTTACGTTTACTAAATCGTATTTAGTTATTCAAATTTGTACTCGCATTAGATAAACGTCATTGTGACACTTGTGTTTTAAAATACTATTTTGCCCTCGTCAACTGTAAATATAGTCAGCCAACGCAACAGTAGATTAATTTTAGGTAACGCGCACTGCAATTTTTTCTCAATTCACAGATACTTCCAGTGTAAATTATGGATAATTTCCTTTAGTTTAGTTAAAATAAAAAAACACATTTCGTGGTATTCTTATTGCTGTTTTAATTGTTATTACCGGAAAATCATCATAAATACATTAACTTTTACATAGATATGAGTCTGAGTTGAGTTGTCAAAATAGGTTGTAACAATCAACATCTACCGACTGTTACATCACAGTGTTACATTGGTATATATTTTTTTAAATACAATTTTCTAAATATTTTCTCAAACAAGAAAATCTATCAATATAAATGTTGTGCGGTAGGTTATTTACAGCGCTCCAACTATTTTAGGCATTCACCTTCGGCTCGTGCCTGACACTAAGATGTTTAATGTAAATAATCACTACGTTTATTTAGTTTAATTGTAATTTCTCTGTTGTTATCGTTATACCTTGAATTTTATTTATTACTGATATACAGTGTGGAACTGAAATATAGACTATTAAAAAGGTTAACAGATTTCTTTTTAAAACATTGAAGAACATCGGTTTTGTTTGCTTAGTTTGCCATGAATACACACTAATATTACAAAATGCCGATGCAGATTTTTAGTAGTGATATCTCTCCTTGCAATGTATAATGAATCAAATAAATCGTAAGGTTGTGTAACAAAAATTTGAGCTGAACATTTAATGTTGAAATTATTGCATTTGGAAATTGTTCCAAATCATCATATAAAAATACTTAGTTTGGGTTATCTAAAATAATAAATGAATCAGAATATGAATGGAATGTAAATCGCTGGTTGAAATGCTATTCTTTTCATTTAATAATGTTAATTTCTTTGCTTTATTTGAATTATTCAAAATGTTTTCTTTATCATATGAAGTTCATGTCACATTTTACATAAGTATCATAATATCAAAATCAAATGTTCAACTCGACTTTTCCCGGAATCTTGGTTGTACATACAATAAAACTCAACCCCATGATCGCGAAAAAACGCTATCAAATTCACTAATAGAAATTTATCCGTCATTTCAATTTTTTTGTGAGAAACGTGATAGTTCACTTTTTTCTTTAATATTCCCAAGTTTTGTCCCACACTGTATATACAGCTTTAATTCGACTTGCTGGCTGAGTTAATAAAACTTATTTATTTATTTGAACACATCTTAATTTCTATTCTAAGTAGTACCTGGGATATTAGTCAACAAAATCAGATCAATTGAGCAGGTGTAAAATATTTGATATTATTTCAATCAATTGAAATGGGTTCCACAAGGTTTATTTCAAGGTATAAAATGGTTTGGCATTTGTCAAAAAAATAATTCAATATCAATAAGACTAGTTTTAAATATTTTAGAATAAGAATGTTAACAGAATTATGTATTAGATACTACGGAATATAATTTATTGTAGTATGCAGGCCTACTATAGATGTTTTTTTTCTAATTTTTAAACTAAACTTTGCAAGAATATTTATTGTTCAGTTGTAAAATATAAAGCTGCACTAGGTTTCTGATAAATTATCAAAACAAATTGAAGTAATTGCATTACATACATAACTTGAATTTTATGAACATAATGTTAAAATTTTAAACGAAAACTCTACTATCAATATAAAAAAATTGGAAACTATAGAATTAGAAGTACACACATCCAATATATTTATAAAGAAATAGAATCAATGTAATTCTCTTGATTATAGTTGTTTGTATTCGGATGGTATTTTATATTTAATAAAACATTTACTACAAGATATGTATACACCTATTTATTTTATACTGTAAACTATGCAAATAAATCGTATAAAGCTACACACCCTCTACTATTACATATCTCATGCTTCACCATGCGTAAATAAGCATTACAACGAGGTAAAATATCCTATCTGACTACCTATTTTACTACTCGCGAAAGGGAATCATGCACGCAGACACGTCGACGAATATTTCGAATATGTGATCCACCCATTAGCGTCAGAACGCAATCTCGAGGTGCGATATCAATTCATCACAATCTCCGCGTTATGACACCGGCGGTTCCATGCAATACAGCTCAAGAAATTAATAATTCCAATGCAATAACGGACTGAGTTAGCGCTCCCTCCGTGTCAAACGAAACTTAATACGTGCATTAATATGTCACCAGAAATGCGAAATCAATTTATTTCCACCTTTCACGGTCGGAAATCGCATAATCATTTCGCATTTCTGTGCAAATTTATCATGCAAATGAATGTGTATGACATCCTTACGTGGGAGAATCGAGCACATACTTGTAGATATTCCACAACGTGCGCCCATGTACAGATGTACTTAACACTTTTGATCAAGAAACTTATACAGATAATTCCCTTATTTTGCAGAAATTTATATGTATCCTATAATCATTATTGTGTAATTCGTATATAAAAATACTCACATTAGCAGAATCCTATAACAAAGTCTGCTCTTTTTAATGTACCCACTGAAGTGCGAGGCAAATTGGGAATACTTTTTAACTGATTTTGAAGAACAATTATGTTTTATTCTATACTCATAGTTACTTTGAAATCCATAGTTGAATCATAATTAGCGAATGAAAAGAAGTTGCGTATAAGTATACACTATACTTATTTCTGAGAATATTAAAAATCTCCATTAAAAACAAGATGATTTGAATTGAAATGATCTTTGGATGTACAGCCTGCTCCACCGAAGACTGGGTCTTGAATTACAGCTCTATTTGTCATTTTAGAAAAAAACCTTTTCTACAAGAATGTTAGAGAATCTAATGCTGCTTCACCTAAAAATATTGTTGACTATACAGAGTGTCCCAGAAGTAGGCAAACGGACACTTACTTCGTTATTTTAAATGGAACATATTATTTCATTTTTCAATTCTACGCAGAAAAATAACATGACTTCATATTAACAACGTTATTATTTACTCTTTTGTCAAAAGTATTCCCGACGCAAAGCATCGGTTAAGGCGGCGTGGTTTATATTTGCATTTGTTTTAGACATTCAGATTCTAAATACTATACGTACACTCACGGACAACCAAAATGTCCGGTCTAATGCGTTAGTCTAAACGCCGCGTGCAACTCGGGTGCATGGAATGTTGCGCTCACACTGTGACTTAGACCGGACATTTTGGGTCTCCGTGGGTGTATATACTTAGTCTGATACAACATTGAAATTTAAATCGATGTAATTGTATACAGCTGTCCTTTGAACAGTACTCTTCTATACACTTCAGCGTTTCTGCTGATATGCCTCGCGCTTACACTTGGCTGTTCAACCTCAGAAGTAAAAACATTGAATTCATTATCTTCATTAATAGGATGGTAACGTTTATTAAACAGCACAGATGCTTTCAAATCTCTGTTTAACATTAAAACATTCCATTCTTGGACGCCGTCTGTTCGGATACCGTTGTCTATATATTTTTGAAGCCAAAAGACAATTTCGTCCACATTCACCTAAATGTAAAATTTGAAAAATTATTGTAAACGGGAATATAAATAGATATAAATATATGTAATTGGGAAAATGACATAAATGGTTGTGTACCAATCAAATACATCATATTAACAAATTCTTCTTTTGAATATTGCATATTTTGAAGTAGGTATATAACAAAATGGATAAGAAAATAAATAAATAAGCAATGAGATTTAAGAAGGAAAAGGTGTTACGTATACAAAATTACGTTTTGACAGTTTTGAGATTTAGTTAGTGTGAAACAATTAATTACCTTGGCCTACTAAAAATATGTTCTGTATTTTCTGATCATACATAAATGACATAAAGTTTTTCTTTTTTTTTTAATTTTTTATTAGTTTTATATTATGACTGGATACTGACATGTATTTACTAATTCGCAGCTTTATTCAATTGTTTAGCTTTTATATACCAAGGCAACTTGAAAATTAACGGAAAAATTATTGGATTTATTTAAAATCATTAATTAACTAGAAATCGTGCATGAGGCATCATAAATGTTCAGTATGGATTGATAGGGTTTTGGGCAAGGGTTAATTTAGCACAAGCAAAAATATAGGGTGCTATTTAAAAAAACCTAGCTGTAGTACATTCAAACATGCAATACATAATAAGACGTCAAAAGAACGGTAAAGAATTTTAAAAATTCGCCCTCTTTTTATATAAAGTAAGCCCCATTTAGCGAAAACTTTCAACTGCGTTAAAATGATAGAAATAGGTTAAAATTTAATAACTTTTTTGCGATTAGATGCCTTAAAAATCAGCCGCTTCAAGAAGTTTTATAATTACATCCTCTATTAGTATTTACATACTAACTCAGCTAATTCTTGTAAAGTAATAAGTAGGAATAAGAAGCTAGGCTAATGATATGTTACAACTTAAAAGCTATTTATATCTTTGAAAATTATTATTGTGCTTATAATAATTACTACGGAAAAGAAGAAAATGTATTTTTTTTTTATTTTGACTCTGCAACTCCTTATTTGGAAATATCTGGAATTTTTAAAAAATTTACATATTTAAAACAGCTTAGCTCTTGATTAATTTTTAATAATTTTGAACATTAAATAACAGTTTTCTAACATATTATAATTTTTTATTTTCCATAAACTTCTTGTAAAGTCATTTATAAATTTTCTCCCATTTGCATCATTATGAAATTACTTATTTAATTGTTCCTGCTAAAATTGAAAACAACCAGGAATTATCAGTCTTTCTTCGCTTATCCTGTATTTCAAAGCGATATTTCTACCTTGCTTCTGCAGTATTACTTGCAACAATCGCTGAAGTGATCGATACATAAGCATATACAGGAGAATAATTTTGTAATCTGGCGGGTGTGTTTAAACAAGAAATTGAAAACTGGTGAATGTTTGATTTGTCAGGATCAGTTAACCAATCCTCCCCATTCCAATGACAAAAACGCCTTTAATCGAAATGAGTTTGCCGAAGTCGTATAAAACCCGGGAAATAAGAGGCTTCTTTAATTACAAAATAAAATAACATCTTTGCAGATTAATTGCAGAATTTAATCTGGCATGTTTGATCTTCGAACCGCCGTCGTCGATTACCTGAAAGGTTTCCGATTTAGAACCTGAAATTGAAACTCGTCAACGACAGCATGATGGTGTATACAAACAACACTACCACTGACATCTCGGTAAACCTCTCATTACTTTAATTTACTCCGAGTAATTATTTGTCAATTTCATACGTTAACATTGTTAGATACATGATATACCTGTTCAACAAGAATGATATAACTGCATATTATAAAGTTAAATATAAAATAGGGATTTATACGGGCCTTGTTAGTACTTATATACAATATTACAATAAATAGGTATATTAGGTGTATAGACTCAATTTATTGTTCAAGAATGTGTTTTGCTCGTCTGCGCAATAGTTCTACACAGTAAAAAAGAATTCATTGTTAAGTGAAGATTTTACAAATTTTTGTATGGAAGTAACATACAATAATGGTTGATTTTACAAAGTGTACAATAAACGAGGATTGTTATTTGGAATTTTATTAATATAGGCAACGCTCTTATCAATTTAGCAAAATTGTTCAGAAAATAACGCTCTTGTTAATGCAACGAATGGTATTGTTAGTTTACATTTTATAGTTTGTATACTTACTATGGTTAGAACATGCGCCTAACGAAATAGGTACGTTTTTATGAACCAACAGTACTTATTTTCTTCGTGTCCATTGGTTGGTTGGCGTCAAAGTATGGTAGGTGGTTACATCATGGACATCTCCAAAACCACGAAATTGTATTTTGCAATAAGATATAAAAATAGGAGTAGCACGTAATAACCCCAAATTACATCTACCCCGCCATCACTAAAAAAGATTCTTTATAGCAAAACTTTGAACTTAGAAATAACTGTAGAATATCTGTTCTAAAATTGATTGAACAAATGTCTTTGTTGATATAGTATATTGCAAGAAACAATCTTTGATGTAAGGGACGTTCTGAGCACAATATCTTCACACTGTCGAAATCAAATGTGTGTTTATTCAATTATGGAGTGATCTGCTAGTGCTGTTTTAGCATTATTGTGGTCGCAGTTTAATTCATGTTGTCTTATCCGCTTTGTCAAGTATTGAGAAGTTTGACTAATGTATGTGGCATTACAATTAGAACATGGTATTTTATAGATGATACTAGATGTCAACTCTGTTGGCGTAGGTGATTTATTTTTTGTAAATAAACTTGTAATAGTTTTACTACAGTAAGAAGCAATTTTTATTAGAAATTCTTTAAATAAGGAAGCCAATTTTTTTTTAGTTAACTCATATCAATGAGTCTGGAGAGTCTACAATATATTTCAGTATTTTGGTTCACACTCTCGCTGTCTGTATCTGAGACTAAGACTGGTAAAAACTGTTCATTTTCCATAGTATCATTAGTAGGAGCCCTACCAACAACTGAAGAATTATAAATAATATTTTTAACTATTTTAGGTGGATACCCATTATTAACAAATATTTCATATAACCATTGGAGATGTTTTGGTGAAACGAATTGTGAGACAGTTTTAAAATTTTATTTTTCATTGATAGTATTATATTTATTTTGCTATTAATGAAATAAAATAGTGAAAAGAATCATATATCTACCAGAAAATATGGGCTTCGTATACCAAATATAATACAATGTTTTGATTGTTATCACGGATCACTAGCGTATCGAAGAAAGGTATGGAACCATTAGTCTCTACTTTCACTGTGAATTGTAGAAATAACTGTATATAAGTCGATAACAAATACTGTAAACGAGGCTTTGAAGAGAAAAAGGGAAATAGAAGGCAGTGGGAACAAAGGAAATCCTACGCAGACGTCAAGCGAGAAATGCTACAGCCAGAAAGAACAGAGGAGGCAGAAAGACTTGATTGCATCTTAGATTGTAAGAAAAAACAAGTGACAGATATATAGGATTTGAGTACAACAATATTGTCCATCATGCGGAAGGTAACCTTTCGGGAATTAGATCAAACCACATGCTTTCAACATATCAATTTAGAGACGAAAATCACGGATCGAATAAGCTGGAATCGACCCAACTGTAGAAACAGGCTTGGTGATCTAATGTGGTTTAAAAGCGGAGCAGAACCCGAGCTGGAATCTACAGCAACTACAGAACTAAACTGGTCACTATATTATTAGAAAAATATGCCAGTGCTTTTCAAGCAGAGGCATACACAATATTGCATTGTGAAACATAAATCAAGCTTATAAAAACAGGCGGGTCTGCGTTGTAACAGAGCGCCAGGTGATATAGAGGGCATTAGTGAACCCCTAAACGCAATTAAAACTGGTTTGGGAGTGCTTTCAAGAATTGAATAGTCTGGTAGACCATAATAAAGTAACTTTACTGTGGATGCCCGGACCTTCGAATCGAAGCAAATGAAAGCACCGACGACTTGACAAGAAAGCGATCATCCGCTTTATATATAGGCCCAGAACCTGTTCTAGGAATGTTCAAAAGCACAACACGGGAGCAAGTAAGGAGTTAGTTCCAAGAAAAATACAAGAAACATTGGAACAATGCAACCAGAAAAATTCCTGGGGAGACCTTTTTTCGTGACACCATCAAACAGGAAGTGTGAAGAACTAATAAAGCTTAGTGGGAATCACCTTCGTGTAGTAGCAGGTCTCTTAAAAGGGCATTGTGCAGTGAAACGACACCTACAGAAAATAAGAATTAACACTGCAAATTTTGTAATAGCGTGGCAGAGACTGCATACCACATTTTATGTGAATGTGAGGCTCAGGATGCAAAAAGACAGGCACTTCTTTTCACGCTAAAAATAGCGCAAAATGTTATTTTGATAGACCAGCCAGAGATCGGTGTGGACAAGTACAGGGCACTAGAATATTGAGATTGCTGGCATAATTTAAAGATCTAAAGAAAAAGGAGAATATATTAAATAAACGCCAAGACGCTGCATTTTTTCCTGGGCTTCATGTTAGACGGCTTCCACAACAATAGAAAAAGCAATATATATGAGACTAGATAAAACATAAACACCATAGGAAATCAAAAAGTCAGAGACAAGCACGGAAATAAGCTTAAAACAGAAAGGGAAATCGTGATTAGAAGGAAATAATTGTTTGAAGAACAGTAACCGACAGAAAAAGGACAAACACTTCAACAGCTGGAAAAGGATAGTGGGATTGATTTGAGCTGGACGAATATAAAGCGAATAGAGAAATTATGGAGAGGCATAAAGGGATATAGCAAAGAAAATATGGTAACTAACTGAGGCAAAATTTGTTCCTCAAAAGAAAAAACAGTGTTATCGCTTTCCGCTAAGATATCATGTGGTATCAAAGCTTTGCATACAATTACAAACATTCTAAGACTCACTTTACACAAAACAGTTGCAAATGGATACCTAACTGAGTCGGTATAAGCAAAGCGATAGATGCTTCTTTTGGGTATCCCATGAAAAAAAAAGCGTCAATATTTGTGCCCAAAAAAGACATTTTGCATAATTTGCCCAAATTTAGTTGTAAACGTTTGCCTATAAACCATTTATTGAATATTACATTGCTATCATTCTAATTTCATCGACAGACCTATTTATCGAAAGTTTTGCCAACAGACTATTCATAGTATTCCCGAAAATATTTTGATAAGGAAGTCTCCAAGATGAAACCTTGGGACACATTATATGATTCCTGATTAGCTTTGGTTATTATCATCATAAAGTGTGGACTGCTGTTTTACCTACAGATATGATGTGACACCAGTTCATGATGATAGCTTTGCTATTGAAACGTATGCTCAGTGTAGTAAAATGTGTGATGAGTTTGAAATTGGGTAGTATTATCAGTGCAACAGTTTTGAGTATTTTGTTAGACGTATATTTGTTATCTAATATCTATATAGTATTCGTTAGAAGAGTTATATGGCTGCTTATAGGTATAATGACATGCAGTACCAACTTTGTTAACATCTTTACCATGTTATTTTTCTCCACAAAAAGTAAATTCACATGTTGTAGAGGTGCAATCATATATTCAGAACATTGTCTTAAATATACAGATATTGCTATTTGTAACAACTTTGTGCAGTAGTATTTTTAAGTTTTCTATTTGTATATAACTGATAACTGATACTATGCATTTATAATGCAGTTTATACCTCCGCTGCATTAGAAAGTTTCGCCTAAGTAGATTTGTATACTTAATATAATCTGTGTGTATGTGTTAGTCTAAATTAAATAAATAAAATAGAGAGGTAATAGAACTAATAGTAAGCAATTATAAACTGTTAAATATATTATTCTTGTGTAAACAATAATGTAATTATTATACCAAGGCACTGCACTAAAAGGAATTTTAATTAACAAAGGTTTAATTATAACCAAGCACATTAACCAGATAATTATTTATAATGGTGTGACATCGCTATGACGCCGTGATTTCCTGCTGGTAGTTGTCATCCTGTTGCAAACTGTCATTTCCCCGCATTGTTATGGATAGATGGCGGGAGCGACAATACATACAATTGCATGTGTGTCTCCATTGTTCTCCATTATGTCTATTGGATCCACACAATCGAACTATTGATACACGGAGGGTGTAACAACTATAGATTAACTATTCTGTTAACGATACACCTATTACCTATGTAAAGTGGTTATTATTCGTATCACAGGAACGATTTTCATTGTACGTATATGTTTAATTATATTATGTAAAATGGTATAACGGCATAGTTTAATTCAGTAGCTAGTGCTAGGAATATAATATTAGAGGTTCGATAATACTTGTTGATAAAATTCTCTGAAAATTTAGCGTAGCAAATGATTTTAGTCGCTTGTCTAAAAACGACAAACTATACAGCGTTGCTCATTAGTGCGTCAAAGTCCAATATAATCTTTAAAAAATAAAACTGAAGGAATTTATTTTATGAAAAGTGGTACAGTAACCAAAAACGCACATTTTAAAAATAATTTGAAGTATACAGGTTAACGCCCTAAAGCGGGTCACATTCAAAATTTTTGTTTTAAACGATACACCCAGTATATCTTCTGTGTTTTCTTATCTGCTTTAAATTGTGTTTTCAACGGTCCCTGGGTTTTTGGTTTTGAGTGACGCATTGTTGAATTATTAACGAAAATTAAAAAAAATGGTGGTGACAAGATTTACCATATATATACCCCGTATATTATTAAATTTTTGGAATGGCCCGTTAATTGCGTTTAATTTTTGTTAATAATGTCCTATACCCGATAATTTCAAAGTTATTTTTAATTTTTCATTACAAACCACTAATTATTTGATTTAAGGAAACTTGATTTTTTTCTATGGGGATACATAAAAGATATTGTATACCAGACACCTCACCCCACACCCAGACGATATGAGGCAACGTATAATACATGCTTTTGAAACAGTTTCCATGGAGATGTTACAACACGTAAATAGGTCCTTTCTGTCAAGGTTGCAATTGTGTTTTAATCAAAATGAGTGAACTTTGAGAATTTATTGTAAATATTACCTTTAACGAAACATATGTTAAGTACCAAACCTTAACTTCCAAGTTTCCAACATAGTTAATAAATTAATTTTTAGTTTATTGATACATATGTAAATATTCCAAAACCAAATGATAAATAAGCAATCTAAATTATAATTTTCATAATAAAACATTTTCAAAAAGTGCAATTGCGGCTAACATTTTAACCCAACTGCTTACGTCCCTATAGATGCATATCAAGTCAAAGTATTCACAATTCACTCGTTAAAACGTAAAACCCCTAAAATACAATCTCGATTAGCATAAAGTATGGATTAAACAGTTAAATGCAGCGTCACTTCTATAAAAATTAGTACCGTACACGCACTGTTCATATTAATTAAGAGTGAAACATTCTGGTCTTCAGACAAGCCATAAAATCGTCATCCCATTATCACGCGATATTATTTATAACGTAATTTATACATAACATGCATTAAGTTTTCTAATTTACTACTTTAGCAAGTTTAAAGAGAGAATAACGATCGCGGAGAACATCAGTTAAGGCAATGATAAAATGTAAACAATTTGTCCTGCCAGACGAGTGATGTCAAAGCTCTTAATTACGTCACCCATAAAGCGGGGCCATAAATTTATCATATCGGTTTAATCAATGAGCAAATATTTTTCCCTTGATCAGATATTTAACGTTCTATTTATTCTATTCCTAACCTCCATTGTGCACAACAATAAAATATAATGGCTTTTGATTAAGACATAACGTTGAAAGGATACACTTTTATTATTGCGGCCATATTTAGCTGACCGCATTACAAGGATCGTTGATCATGTGGTGACATTAAAAATGTAATCTTGTTACTTGTATGAATTTGTTTGCATTAAGTCGTTTTTAGGCAATATAGTTATATTTTTAACTTCAACACTGTGGTACAATATATCGTAGATACCTAATAATTAAGTACAAGTAATAAAAAGTGTTAAAGCGATAAAATCCATATAAAAGAAAAATTGCTGGAAAGCCTTACATAAAATCACTTTTACATGTTTTACTTTACAAATATAAAAATAGAAAGTATTTAATTGCATTTATATGTATATGCCCGCAAAGCTCATTAAAATAGAAGTGTTAATTTTCAAAATAGCAAAAGGAGGATGGAATCTTAATGCGTATATAAATCCCGATGGTGCTTTTTATTACTGTTCTGTGCAACTTAATGCGTCTTTGTAATCATGGTAATGCACAACTTTAGTAATTGAAAACCCTTAAAGTGTAAATGCAAATGTAACAACCCGTTTGAGACAAAAAGAAGCATACGCTTTCCGTGAATATTAAATTATTTTATCCATCGGATACATAACACATTTTTTTCTTAGGTAAATAGTTTTGAAATACTGCAAAACAATTATTTTAGAACATAATTAAATCATAATATATAAAACTGAACAAAAGTTCTCTAAAAGTATTGTATTACAACACAATTAAATATATGTTTTTCTTTACTTACTCGTTAGATAAATTCTAAAGGAATATCGATAATAGAAGTAAAGAAAATCGTAAATAAATAGTCGTTCGGTCGTCTCTAGAGAATTGCGCTAATCCAGATGAAAGCTCTATTGTGCGAGTTTAATGGAGGCAGAGCCATCTGTGAGTGCAGTATAAAACTCAACACAATGCCAAATAAACTTGCGTCTGGGAAATTGTGTTGATTGAAATGCAATGAAATGACATTGTGAGGCTGAAAATACATCCGATAGGGTTAATACGGATAAGCGCCAAGTAATTTACGCACTAGGAACAACTTGAATTTTAATTAGAATACGCTTCTGCGAACTAAACCGTTTTACTATTATTTGGGGCGCCGCCTCATAGAGCACATATTCGTAGGTCGACGCAGAAATCGTAATCGATCCTTTATTTTATGCTTCGAAGTATATTGGCATTTGCTGCGGTTGAAATTGGCTTATTTGAATAAATAAAAATACTAGGAAATAAACTTGGATATTATACGTATAGTGTTTCTAAACTAAATTACAGTTTGCAGTTTATCACAGCCCATTTATCAGTGCGCTAGTATTACTTTTACTATTACTTTTCTTTCTTCTGATTATATTTTACGTGAAAAGCAAGCATATTTTAAAAACCGGTGTAGAATACATGGTCGTTCAAGTAAGGCATTCTGGAGAGAGCTGAAAAATCTTAACCTTTCAAATGCTTCCACCGGCTCTCCTAAAATACCTGAGTTTCTTAGTGATGTTGAAAATATAAACAGACACTTTGCTTCAGCCGTTTCTTTTCCAATAGTACCTACATCGGGTTATCATTCTGAGAATTCAAGCAGTAAGTTTACATTCAGGAAACTATCTCACATGGATGTAGTTGCGTCTCTATCAAAATTAAAAACCAATGCGTGCGGTCTAGATGGTATTACTACCAAAATGTTAAAATTTTGCATACCTTTGTTAGTGGATTATATTATGCATGTCTTTAATGCCTGTATTGAGTCTTCTACGTATCCAACGCTGTGGAAATCATCCGTAATTAAACCTATTCCAAAATCTAATAACGTTCAGGAACTTAAGGATTTGTGCCCTATTAGTATTTTACCCGCCCTATCCAAGATATTCGAGCGTTGTTTGGAGCGTCAGTTGCGAGGTTTTGTTGGTGATACTGACGTGTTGCCCTTGTACCAATCTGGGTTTCGTCCATTCCATAGCTGTGTTAGTGCGCTGGCACATATTACGGACGATATTTTGAAGAATTGGGATGATGGTGATATCACGGTATTAATTCTTTTAGACCTTACGCGAGCGTTTGATACGATACATCATCATATTTTGCTGGATGTGCTCTCCGGCATTGGTTTGGATGAATCTGCCGTATCGTTGATGAGGTCATATTTGATCGACCGAGTTCAAAGGGATGCTTTGGATGGTGTCCTCTCTGAAGAGGCGTGTGTAGTACATGGTGTGCCACAAGGCGCAATACTTTCCCCTCTTTTGTTTACCATTTATGTAAAAAGTTTACCCACAGTAATTAAGAATAGCAAGCATCATATGTATGCAGACGATACTCAGTTATATTTATCTTTTAAGCCTTCAGACTATTTACGGGCTCAACAACTTATCAACGAAGATCTTCAGCGTATAATGTCATATTGTGATCACCTTCAGTTGCAGCTAAATCCGGCCAAGACTCAGATGATTGTTTTTGGACCAAAGTGCTCCCGTTTGCGAGTCTCATCTCTGCTGAAAATTTATGTTGGGTCCACTTTGATTTCTCCGTCAGAGTATGTCAAAAATCTTGGGATGTTCATGGATTTTCGCCTGCGTTTTCGGGATAACTCTAGCTGTTTGATTGGGAGAGCTATGTTGGGGCTTAAATCACTTTTCATGCACAGACATCTGTTCGACTGTTCCACCAAAATTATGCTGTGTAGATCCTTCGTTCTCTCTCATTTCAGTTATGCCGATGTAGTTTACGGTAACTGTATTACCCGGGAAGAAAGCATAAGAATTCAACGCATTCAGAATTGTTGTACTCGATTCGTCTACGGTATGCGCGGCAGAAGAGGTGTCAGACGAAAGTTAAAGGAGACTTGTACCTTAAACATGATTAACTTAAGAATACTACACAGTGCCATATTTTTCTCTAATGTTATTAAGTATAAAAAACCAATTTACCTATTCAATAAAATAAAATTCAGACACCAAACGCACTCTAGAAACACTCGGGATAATCAATTATTAACCATTCCTAAACACCGTACAGAGATATTTAAGAGGAGCTTTTCTTATAATGTCGCTAAAATATTAAACACTCACGTACTACCTACCATGAGCTGCCGTATGCATGCGGATCGTATTAGATACATCCTTTCGAATTCCTTGATCGCCCTTCAATAGGAAATGTTTCTTTTTTGACAGCTGGTGTTTTCTCGCCGATTGTTATAATTATTATTACTCTTTTCGCGGCACTAGTAATGATGCTTGTATCGAATATTAAGGAAAATGTTTGGGGACTTAATATGGGCATTACGGTTGCTTACGGGAACATGCACACAGATCTTGATGTTTGTTTATTTGTACATGTGTTTATATATTTTCTTGTAATTTTTTTTTACTTTTGTTTGATTTATACTTACAGAGGCTAAAGGAAGAACGCCGTATTCCATTATTAATGGTCTTTTTGGCATCTTGTTATTTTTTTTTTCTTCTTGTATATTACTTCAGACATAAAATACTTTACATACATACATACATACATTTGTGGAAAATATTTATCTATAAAATCACATTTTAATTTCTGAGCTTTTTATTTTATTTTTATTATTATTTTAGTGTAGTTAGTATTAGTAAGGGAGGTGGATCGATTAGTTGATCTGTCCACTGCTGCAGTGGTCACTTTAACATTTCGAACAAATAAAGAACTTGATCAGGTTATAATGAAAGCTTTCTTAATTCTGTTAATTCTGCTTGTGCACCTAACATTAAACAAACCTCAACGTGTCCGTTTGGTGTGTTCTTTTCAGTTGTCAACAAAATTTACTTGACAATAACTACACCTGTATAAAAATAATAAACGCTCTTAGTTATTTAACTGATGTGTTGTATTTTACAATTCAATTAAGCATTCTTATTCTAGCTCCTAAAACATATACTTCTGAATGTATAGTGTATACAATAGTCAAATACAATGGATATCCTAAAATAAATGTTATTATTTTCAAACATTTAATGCTCTAATTTAATAGATTTGAAGTTTATCTTCTGTTGAAATTCTCAAAACAATCTATCTAACATGTTTTATAATTTTGAAGAACTTGAATACTATTTCTTTCCTTTTTTAATTGAAATGACATTAAATCCTTCTCTTCGTTATCCTGTTGGAGCGAAATAAAAGTGAAACCAAGCGGGATATACAGGGTTATCACACAATAACTATTCCTAATTTTCGGAAATAATAGAGGATAATAAAATAAACATTTTTTATTAATAAACTAGTACAGTAAAACTTCGATCAACCGTCAGTGGTCGGGACCAGAGGGTGGCGGATATGAGAAAAAGACGGATAATAGAAACAAAATTATATGTACTTATTTCTTTCTTTCAAACACAACTATAATATATTTATTTAAATATACGTATGTACGTATACGTATTTTAATGTAATGTACATATTTCTTAAATAACATTACATATGTATATACATATATATATGTATTAACGAATTACATAAGTACGTATTGAAACTATATAAAAAAATCTGTAATTTTCTTTTGCTTTATTTTCTGACAACGTTTCTGTTTTGCGAGATTTCGAATTTTCCGCAGTAATACTAACTGCACAAGCTCAGCTTCCTCTTGATCTTCATACCACTCTAAAATTTTTGTTACCATCTTTTCGGCTTCCTCATGACTTATGGTATCTGCTGTACCTTTAGATGATACGTCTTCGTCAGTCTCAGTTTCACCAGGTTCTGATACGTTTAAAACATAATTGAGTAATTCATCGTCAGGCAAAATTTCGTATCCCAAATCGTTTTTATCGATTGCCAGCCACCTACAAACCTCATTCTCTGAAATATTTTCATGTCCAGGCAGATTTAAAATTGTTTGTTTTATGGATGAAATGTTTGGTTCTGGATTCTCTACTTGAACTGTAGCTGTATATTCGACAGGCCAAAGTTTATTCCAACATTTCTGTAAAGTAGTTACTGGAATACAGTCCCAAGCATCAGCGGCCAAGTATATTGCATCTTTTATATTAAAAGTCTTCCAATACTGTTTCAGATCTGTCTCTGTTTCAGAAATAAGTCCTTGAATAAAAGCCTTTCTATATCGTCTCTTGAAACTTTCAATAACTCCTTGATCCATTGGCTGCATCAAGGCTGTAGTATTTGCTGGCAAAAAGTGGCAAGTTATCTTATCATCGTCAGATTTTAGCTCTTCAATGGAGTGACTTGGTGCATTATCCACTAAAAGCATCGCTTCCTCAGGAAGATCATTTTCGCGAAGATATCGTCTAACCTCGTAGAGAAAGCACGTTTTAAACCAATCAATAAATATCTCTCGACTCATCCATGCATTTCTTTGAGCACGGTATTTCACTGGCAATACGTTGAAATCTATGTTTTTAAAACAACGAGGCTTTGCTGCCTTTCCAATGACTAAGAGCGGAATTTTATGGTCGCCACTAGCATTTGCACACACCATAATTGTTATGCGCTCCTTTTGAGCTTTATACCCGGGCGCCGCTGTCTCTGACGACGAGGCTAAGGTTGTTCGCGGAATCGCCTTCCAATTCAAGCCAGTTTCATCGCAATTGTATACTTGATTACGAGTTAAACTACGATTCTTAATTGTTTCCTGAAGTTTACTCACGTAATCGAACACACTAGCGTCATTAGCACTTAACTTTTCACCTACAATAGACAACATCCTTATTCCGTGACGATTTTTAAATTTGTCCAACCACCCTGTACTTGCCTTGAATGATGGATCACCATTCGGCAATTTTTTATTGAAATCTAACGCTTTTTGTTGGATAATAGGACCTGATAACGGAATACCTTGGCTTCGTTGTTGGGCAAACCAATAAAAAACAACCCTATCTAATTCATCATGGCTAGATAGCTTCATCGTTTTTCGACGTGTAACATCACCATCACTTGATTCCATTTTACTAATATGGTCCTCTATCATGTCTCCATGCTTTTTAAGATCATTAATTGTTGTTCGGGGAACATTGTAAACTTTTGATAATGTTGTAGCACTTTCTCCTTTTCTTAAACGGCACACAATTTCATATTTTTTTGCTAGATCTAACACTACACGCTTTCTTTTATTATCAGACATCGTCTTAGTTAAATTATGTATCATAAAAATACACAACAAATTTTCTATTATGTACGTATGTATGTAAAACACAACTTGCAAACACCCAAAATATCTATAACCTTCTTCCGTCAAACACTTCTTTCCATTGATTGTCGCAGACGCAGTAGATATGTACATAAGTATGTGTATAAATGCGTGTAGACGCCTGCGCCCTAGAAACAAGTTTCCTAAAAATTAATTCGCACGGCAGCAAGTATAGTGACGGTTAACAGAAGGTGGCGATGAATCGAGTGACGGTTGATCGAAGTTTTACTGTACCTGAAAATTTTTCGGTGACAAGATAAACCAGAAACCTTTAATAACAATCTCAATTACAACACGAAAGAGTTAAGTTAAGGAACATTTTATTAGAAATAATACTGCATTAAACTTTATAAAAGTTGTCTGAAAGTACGACCACCATTTTCGATACACAAGTTGCCGAATTCGGATGTTCACGAATATCATCAAACGAGCCAATAATATAATATAATTCGAGCCACTAACTCTTCTTCTGTATTAATAGGTATCTCATAAACCACTGATTTAGTATGACCGCAAATACAAATATCAACTGAAGTGATTTCTGCTGAACGTGCAAGCCAAGAAATTTCGGCAATTTAACCCAAAGTGTGCTGGTGCACCATTATGCTGGAAACAATACTTCTTCGAATATTAAGTGGGACATTTTCAAGTAATTCTGGTAGAATATGCTATACATATGACCATCTAACCGTGCAGGCAGTAAATATGATCCCACTACATGATGGTCAACAAACCCAGTTGAAGTTTTCTGTTAATAGTTGTGTAACAGAAAACTTCAACTGACGATGTAATCTGTGAACGGAGCGGCGTGAGGATTTTCTTCGCTCCGTATGTGACTATTGTGTGTATTAAAATAGCCATCTCTTTTAAAACATGCTTCATCTGTTCATAATACACTCATAGGAAATCTTGGTTCGTCGTTAATTTTATTCAAATGCCATCCGGCAATTGGAACTCTGTAGGGATAATCAGCTGAAATTAACGTTTGCACTTTTCGAATGTGAAACGGATGCTTCTGGTATGCCTTTAATACCCTCCATACAGATGTGTGACATGTATGCATTGTCAGGGCAATGGCACGAGTACTTGTTTTCGGGGTATTTGCAAATTGTTGCAGAACTTGGTCTTCAAAGTCAACATTTCGGACACTACGATTGGCTCCCGAATCTCTTCTCTTTACTTAGAATTCACCAGTATCTCGAATACGCTGATACAATCATGAAAATGATGTAGAACAGAGAATATGACACCGAGGATGCTGCTCCGCATAAATTCTGCTTGCTTCGTTCGCATTACCGTAAGCCACTCCATAGGCAAGATGCATGTCTGCTAATTCAATATTTGTAATATGATGCATTTTCAAACAAACACTAGTTTATCTAACAAAGATTAATTTGTGACAGGCGTAAAATGACTACGAAAATGGTTGTTATTTTCAAAGGTTGCTGTGATTCATTCTTTTTTATCTCGATACTCAATAATTTCCGTACATTAGTTTATTAATAAAAAATGTTTATTTAAGTGGCCTCCATCATTTCTGAAAATTATGAATAGTTATTCTGTGACACAGTGTATAAGTATATTTCGTGTATGCCCGCTACTTCAGCAGGAACAAAGGAAGCACATCTTGATAGCACTACAAACTGATTATCGAAACTTATTGCTCCGAAAACATGACTTAATTACGACGTAAGTAAAGTGTCACACCTTGAACTGACAAATTAGAAGAATATCAAGCGAAACCGTGAGAAAGATTTCGCGGTGCATCAAAATATTAAAAACATTTAAATCTGTAGGTGAATAGATTGCTCTACACTCCACAGGAAATTAAATTATATAAGGTAACAAAGTATATTTATTCAATTATATTAAAATTCAGGCAGTTATTAATTTTAAATTTTGATATGCGGTTTATATTGAAAAAAAAACTCTAATACATCCAATTATATATAAGTTTATAATAAAACTGTGTTAATGAATGTAGATAACATAGCAATGTATACACCTTATACGAGATGTAAATCTAGTTGCACAACGCTAAACGAACCAGATAACAGAACACGAAGTAGCTGACAGACCCAGGATTTCTTTTTATATAATGCCCTAATTTGGTACTTGCTACTGTTATTTGCACCGCTGCTCTATTACTATCACACTATGATACACTTATTGCCTGGAAAATTCTGTAACTCAAGCTGTTTTGCATGTTCCTATTTTATGCATGTGATGTATTTGATAGTACAGTTGGTAGTACTGCGCAAGCATAATAGCTACGGTGGCTGCAGACTCTACTAAGAAAACATATTGCGTGTTTTAATTTGCCAAAACGAATGCCGTAACTGTTGTCCGACGACATTTTCGAACACGTTTTGGAAAACCACCACCTACTAGACAGTCGATCTACGATTGGTACAATAAATTTGAAACGACAGTTTATGTAAAGGCAAAAGTCCGGGAAGACCTCGTGTGTCAGAAGAAACAGTAGAATGTGTTCGTGCTGTTTACCAACGAAGTCCACAAAAGTCAACAACACGTGCAAGTTTGGAACTACAAATTCCACACCCAACTGTGTGGACAATTTTACGTAAACGGCTAAAACTGACGCCTTACAGATTGCAGTTGGTACAGCATCTACGTGAAGATGACAAGCTTAAACGTCAAGATTTCTGCGATGAAATGCTGCTGAAGATGCGTTTTGCGAGCGGATAATTTTCAGTGACGAGTCAACGTTTCACATAAGTGGCAAGGTGAATAAACACAACGTCCGAATATGGGGGACTGAACCTCCGAGAGTGTTGGTGGAGCATTTGCGTGATTCTCCAAAAGTGAACGTGTTCTGTCCTGTATCTCGCACAAAGGTGTATGGGCCTTTCTTTTTTGAAGAAAACACAGTAACGGGAGCTACATATCATTAAATGGTGATCAATTGGTTGATGCCTCAACTGCATGCGGATGGGGGGAACTTTATCTTCCAACAGGATGGAGCACCTCCTCACTGGCACCGTGTCGTTAGGAATTATCTGAACGAAACACTTCCACAGCGCTGGATAGCCCGTGCAATAACCGACAATCGCGCTCTCGTACGGTGGCCACCAAGGAGCCCCGATCTTACACCGTGCGATTTTTTTCTATGGGGATTTGTGAAAGGCCTGGTTTACGTTCCTCCACTTCCTAATGATTTAGATGAGTTAAAACAACGCATCACGAGGGCTATGGAAAGTGTCGATGCAAATTGGTTACACCGGGTTTGGAATGAACTAGACTACCGCCTCGATGTGTGCCGTGTGACAGGAGGAGCCCATATTGAGCATCTATGAGTTCCTAAAGTAAGCTTTAAGAATCACTTTATAAAATAGTTTAAACGAATTCATGATAACATTATTAGTTTTGGATTAATAAAACATTGAAAGTGTCTATTCTTTGTAGTAACCCTGTGCATATATAATTTTATACTATACTCCACCACTTAAAAGTGCCCGTATTAATGGTTTTATTGATTTTTTTTTTGATATATAAGCATACAATCGTTATAAATATCATATAAAGTATACTTTTACTTTCAGCAATAAACAAATCTTCATCTATATTTATTGTGGTTCAATATACAGAGTCATCTCCCTTAACTTTACAAAATTATTAGCAATTAATAGTAAATCCGCAACAACATGGACAAAATGCGTCTTCCCCACTAAGATTCGGACAGAGATATATCGAGAAAGCTCTTAATTGGCTTAGTCAATCCCGTGACCTGGGGGGAGTGTTACTCCTGATTTAGTGTTCTATTAAAATACTTCTTTACTAAATAAAAGAGTGATTTTTTCCAATAAAAGATGTTGCATACCTATAATACACACGTTCCTGGCAATCTGTTACAGGGATATAACCACCCTAGGAATTGGGATTTCAAAGTAACCAAATCTCAAATGGAATGAACTTCTGGCTGAAAACAGGGGTGCTGGGTAATCGGAGGTGGGTCTATGGATGCTTCAAATTGAGGCAAAAATAATATAAAATAGCTTCATCCGAGGTGTCCTTCAACTCTAAGGAATTAATATACCCCGAAAACAGTATAGTTACTAACTAAGAATAAGAGAAAATAATAAAACTTCAAGAAAATTAATTTCCAGATTTTCAAATTAAGGTACATAAATTACATTTAATGAATATAAAATGATATTAGTGTTCTATTAACCCACATGGTGTATGTTTTTTCTTTTTTTTTTTGCGAGGGAAAACCGCTTGGCCCCAAGACACGGTTTCGCTGTGTCCTGGGAGTGTCGGGCGCAACTCCGACTAAAACCCCTCCACGACCTTCTCTGGCGCTCCGGAACCGTCGTTATAACATAGCATCGGAACGCCAGTGGCTTCTAAGTGGTCACGCACTGGGCTTTTATCGTTTCGCTATCCCATCTATCCTGCCAGGTGTCTAATACTTTTTCTCTAATTGTTGATTGAATGGCTTCTCTGCTTTCCGTTCTGTTCTTATACATGTAGTGTCTTTCCATTGCAATCAGATCTATGGGTATTATGCCCGTGATGATCTGCAGAGCTTCGTCGGAGACGGTCCTGTACGCCGACGCTACGCGAAGCAGGACAGATCTCTGCGCACGTCCCATCATGTTCCTGTATCTTTGGTGCTTAAGGTCATCGTACCAAATTGGCGCCCCATATTGGTGTATGTTATGTTTAATTTTTCAAATAAATACTAACGTTAACAGATAGAGTAGGCAACACAACGTACCTAATTGTAAAGTGGCTGCTAAAGTATACAATACAACAAACACGCTTATATCCGTATTATAATCACATTTAGAATTACTATTTATAGAATTATGAACGTAGTCAAAGTATTTACTAATATATGTAATAAATAATTAAATATAACTAATTTTTGTTTTACTGATAAGTTGTAATTTTTTTACCTTAGCTGTAACTAAATATCAAATTCATGACTTATATTTAATGTGGAGAAACTATTACAGTAAGGTTGTAGCATAAATTTGTTACTTGAAACTATAGGATATATTACATTTTCATGCAACTGAATCGAAATTGGCAAGAAAGAAGCGAAAAAGATCCTACATTATAATAAATTTTAAAGCCCTTTCATTTGAACAAAATAAAAGAAACAAAACCCAAGAGGTACTGAATGCATAAAGCTAAGATTTCAATGCGACCATAATATAAAACGGGCCATTATTTTCATCAGTATCGGAACTGAATAACGCAAAGCTTCTAGAATGAGCTTTGTTCTTTCAGTACTATATAGGAAGAAACGTAAAAGTCATACAACGGGCGAGCTTTCGATGGAAAAGCCCATTGTGATGAGCGCGCGTTCTCCAGAGATTCTCGGTAAAAAGAACTGTGGCTGCTATTTTCTGAAAAGAATGTCGCTGCATTCATTCCGTGTACTTATATACTGACGCTCTTTATCCGAGATTATTTTTGCATTTTCTGGGAATATTGTGCACTCACTATTATTATCATCATCATTATAGGTGTTTGCATTGGAAAATTTTAATTCGTTCCTTAGACGTAAAATATCTACATTCTTATTCTAGAGGAAAATCCCAATAGATATTTTGCACTCTTATATTATTCTGATTTAAGGTGGACATTTTCGATAAAAATACACCCTGTGTAATATACACACATAAAACATATTTTTAAATAAAATAAGAAGTGAATTATCTACTTGACGCAATGTTAGAATAAATAAACAATCAATAATACTGGATGCATTTGTATCCCTTAAAGAATATGCAGTATTTTCTTTTAACAGAATACGTAATTTGGTAAATTTCAAATCTGCATTTAGTTTTATTATATCACGTAAGGTTTTATGTCAACAGAAAACTTACATAAATAATATAAAGCTTATAAAAAGCATGTTTGAACATTATAGAAAAATATACCATGAATAAAAATAATACAAAAAAGCATGTCAAAAGAAACTGCACTTTACTCTTCTTTCTCCTTTCAAAAGCTTTATTTGTTGGTCTTTTTCTAACATTCGGCTATATGAACAGTCCTTTTCAACAAACAGTCATAGTCTGTCATCACATTGCCATAATATCACCCTGATAGATATTGTTCACCCCTTTGTTCATCCTTAGACCCACTCTTCACTAACATCATCAAGGTTAGCTAAAAATAGTACAAATATGTGTGTGGTGAAAGCGAATTTTAATGGTTATGTGTCAAACTAATGGTTTGAATTTGTTATGTTTCCCGCATATTTATTTCCTAGAAATTAGTTTACAGCTTCATTAAAAGCTTCCAACTTATTCATTATTAGGAGATGTTTACTGCTGCTTCAAACTTATTAGTTTTTGATTAAAGGTAAAGGTTGAACCATTTTAGTTTCCATCCTAAAAGTTCGTCATACCGCTTAACTCTGTCCAAAATTTGTCCGCAAATAGCACAGGATTTGTCAGAAGTTTTATGCGTAGTCGAAAGATGTGCATTACATTTTTTTATTTACCTTGGGTTTTAAAATTTGGCCATTGTTTATTTGTAAAAATATGTATCATAAACTTACATATTTATAACCAAAAAAAATGAGTTATGAGATAAGCGAGATTGCTTAAGGTATTTGATTTAGAAATGCATTAGGCGCATCTATACGAAACTTTGTCTATTTCCTAAACGATTCCTTTATTATTTTTAAGCATTCCTTCATAAATATTATTTGAGTTGTTCTTTAGTTAGCTTTAAAAAATGGTTTAATACTAATTCTCCTAAAGATGTTTAGGTCAGCATGAGATTACAACGTAAGATCAACAATAACCCCGAGAAAGCTAGTATACTCTAGATAAGCAACTCAACTTAAGATCCTTGTGCATTTGAAAGAGAAGAACGTGTTCATATACAATACACAGCACCTCGTTCGCCTACAGCATCATAACCTCATTGGAAACTTCCGGTATATCATTAGCATAGGTGCACTAAGAGTGGTCTAAGAACAAAACGTCGTGATGTTCCTTATGGTTATTTACCAGGGAGGTGTAATATGAACCCATGTAAATTCACAGATTCGACTTTTTCTTTGCCGTAGCTCGAAGTGGCGGACGGAGTAGTCTAAAAAAGCAATTTATATGAACTTCAATATGAATGTGTACCTACATTTCTGAAGTAAATTCGCGTAATTTTACTGTAGCTTATCGATTTAAGACAATATAAAATTTAAAACATTTTCTATCTTCGTCTTTGCTTTCTAAAAACTAAATAATCAATATTGATCCAGAATAGAAGTACAAGTTGTTACCTACGTCAGAAGTATTATTTTTGTAGATATCATTAGAATTTGATACCATTTGTACCGATTCTTAGAATTGCAAACCTCCAAAATATAAAAGTGCTTTAGATATAAATGCAAAGCTTGATTTAATCATTTAGAAAAATTTTGTCTCCACTCTTACAAATTACTTCCGACACAATACGGCTCACCCTCGCCTAGGGGTTAACTGCAGCGAAGCACATGAAATAACTAGGAGAGGGGTGACTTATAGATTGTGAAAGAAATTTCTTAGGTGATAAAAAGCTTTTAAGTTAAGTTCTTGGAATTAAAGGATTATTAAAAGTATAATATAGGACAAGATATTTTGGTAAATTATGATATGGTTTTGAATATTTCTACATTATCTTAGAATTTAAATTGGTTAGTATTCAATAAAAATTGCTTCCAATGATAAGTAACTTGTGCTAAGAAAGCGTACAGCTTAAAAAAAATTGTAAAACAATTGTAATATTTCATCACTATCTTTATCTACACTGTGACCGAATTCAAAATTATTTTTCACAGAAAAATAGAAACTAAAAAGAATTGCTTTGCACCAATAAGGATACCAATGCAGCACATTGAACGACAGTGAATATAAGGTAAAAACTAGAAACGGCTGCACATCGCCACATTCTTATTGCTAGTGTCGAAATGCACGGAAAAAAGAGACCACATAGATCACAATATTTAAAACCTTATAGGACAAGCCTTGAAATCTTATGTTGAGAAAAATATTGGTAAACAAAGGCATTGATAAACTTCATTCAACGCTAATGTCTAAGCGAGCTATATAAGTGTCGATACAGCTTGGACACCTAGTTTTGTTACGCATGCTTAACAAATTTTATTATACTTCTGTACTCCAGTATTAACTCGAAACCAGTATCAAGTACTATCGGTAGGTGTTTTTTGCTCTAAACAGTCAACTGTCAATGGTTATCGATACTGTCATCAGAAACTTTTTTGACAGTTATTGACATTTTCGCACTCAAAATTATATTATGAGGCGTTAGAAATACTAAAGCTTTTCGTATGTGATTCCATTTCTAAAAGCGTAGTTCAGTTATTTGTTACCATCTTAGAATGGTAAAAACTAGCGAAACTTGGGTTTATATAAACTGCTCAACTTAATTAGGAGGACACTACTTTTTGTAGCCTATGTTTCTTAAAGAATGGATTTATGGCCGTACGTATACAAAAATAAGAAACAAGAACTCTTTATTTATTAAATGAATATAACAATGTACGAACACTATGCTTGGTTGTATGGAGATTTTATAAAATTTGAAACAACTGTCGAAAGAAAGTGTATTTTTTAAATTTAGTGACGCACAAAGGCACCTTAATTCCATTCTTGACATGATTTAATAAAGTATATGTTCGCCCCAGCCACAATTGTCTATTGACATCTGCGTACTGCATACGGCATGGGTCGCGGAGGTCGGCGGATGAGATATTGGGGAATATTTTGCCGTTCTTCGATAAGCACCTGCACCAGCTCTTGGAGAGTCTCTGGTGCATTGGCACGGTGCCCAATGCGTCTATCCAGAATATCTCACAAGTGTTCGATAGGATTAAGGTCTGGGCTCATCGCAGGCCATTCCATTATATCAGTGTTGTTCTCCCGTAGAAATTCAGTAGTAATGTTGGCGGTATGAAGCAAGCATTATCATGCATAAAAACGAAATTGGGACCCATATCATTGGCAAAAGGCACCACATGATCCTCGAGAATTGTGTTTATGCAGGCTCCGGCATTTAAACGCCCAGGGACTATTACAAGATCAGTACGCCCGTCTATAGTTATCCCACTCCAACACATGACCGAGCCATCTCCAAAGCGATCCACTTTCTGTACCGTGGTGGCATTGTACCGTTCTCCGATACGTCTCCAGACACGAACTCGTCCATCGCATCTGAACTCATCTGTGAAGAGGACAGATCTCCAGTGGCGAAGTTTCCAGCTTACGTGGTCTGTGGCAAACCTTAACCTCGCTTGCTTGTGTTAGACGAGGTGGTTGGTTTGACTGGGCGCCTGGATCGTAAACCGTTCTGCCTGAGCCTCCTTTTTCGACGGATACTTCAACCCTATGAACGGCTCCAAGGTCATTTACTAGATCTCGAGCGGTACCATGTGCGTCGACGGGTAGCGCAATTGACTAAATAGTGATCTTGTCCAGGAGTTGTTTTCCGCTTCCGGTCTTGTTCAGCTCTTCTCTTGTAAACGCCCGTTTCTTGAAAGCATTTCCAGGCACGGTGAATAGCAGATTTCGATGTATTGAGATCTTCGGCTACAGATCTCACTGACCGTCCTTCTTGTACGACGGTAACGGGGCGTACAATTTCAATTTCACTTAAATGCCTCATTTATACTTTATGAGTGACTTAATGACTGGACTAGCCGATATGTTCAATTGCTACAGTGATAATTTTCTCAAAATTGAAAAATTGATTTCCTAATTTTCGTGTTTTACCTACACTTTAGTTTTGGTAGTTATTTTGAATTTTGCACGTCGCCGAGGTGATAAAACAACTTCTTCTTAAACTCCTCTATTCCTAGAATAAATAAAGACCTATACTATTTATTTTTGGCAAAATTTGTGCCAATTCTCGGCTATGTGGAGAATTACGGCTATTTAAAGTATTGTCCCTCTAATTAAGTGGAGCAGTGTATTTATATTTTTCATTTATGCACAAAAAATCTCTATTCTGTGCCGTTAGCAGTCACCGATACCTTAATTATATATATTAAGCTGTTGGTTCCGTGTTTGAGGATCCTATTTCTGAAGTCGTACATCCGTGGGAATTTGGTGGTTTTTGAGAATATCGTCAAATTTCGTTAATTTTGATCGAATATTTTCGTAAAAATCCCTACAAAACCATCGAATTATAACACCTGCGTTATAAACCAAAAGAAGGATCTTCTTGCGAGGAATCCAACAGCATCGCGAGCACATCCTTAGCTCTAATCGTTTTCAAGATATACGCGGTTAAAGTTGCAGAATTTGCGTTAGCGCGTCGCCGTGAAGTGCCGAATAGGCAAATGGTCAGAAGAATTTATCTATAGTTCTAAACATTTTCAGGCTGCTTGGATTCAAAGGTTTGAAGATTTAGGTCTACCTCAAATCCTTCTAATATGGTTTGCTAAATGTGTCTTTTAGGGGGAAAGTTTCTAACCATGTTCGAGAAGTTTGCCAAAATGTGCTGAAGATAGTTAAATTTCGCTATATTTTACACCTCCAAAACCAAATAAGAGAGATTAAGATCTCTTTAACGTTCAGCAAAATTTTTATACAATTTCCAACACTTCACAGTTCAAAACACTTATGGATTGTATGAATGTAGCAAAACTAATCGCTTCATATATACCGATCACTACTACTAATACAAAAGTACATAGGTATCCACTAATCAGCGGAAAGCATCAATTACCATAGCAAATTAAGACCCATTCTGCATAGGAAGCGTACGATAAATTTAATTTAAAATCTTCGAGTCACAATTACCACTCTTAACCGTAAAACAAGACCTACAAAGACTTTACATAAAAAACTGTTAAATAAACACGTCAATCAGTTTAATATAACAAAAGCTCCGCGCTTGGTTTTCCATCCAATAAACTGCAAAAGGAAAAAACAAGCACCGGCAGACTCGACTGGCTGCATTGGCATGCATATTCACGCAGATCTGTTTGTGAGAGCACAATATCGTCTGAATGACGTTTAATTCCACATATCGCAGAGAAGAGCCACCCTTGATTAAAATCACGAATCTATGGGACAACAATGGACCTCCTTTTCCCCTACACCGGTCCTGCTAGATACAGGTCCGTCTAATCAAGAGCGTTCTTTGTCAATCGATGTATTTGTGATTGATTGAAACTAAAATTGCTTTTGCCGTTCTCTATTTTCTTTTTTTGGTAATTCGATCAAATCTCCACTGAAAGGCTTTTGTTTGCTTAGTTTCTCGGGATGCTTTCCAATCATGCTACGCATACGAACGTATTTATTTCGTTAATACTTAGTTTTTGAACTATTATTAAGCAAAGTAGAGCATCCACATACAGAATGCAATGATTGGATTAATATAGGTGTTTTATTCATCATTAGTGATATATACGCTACGACATTATAAGAAAACTGCAGTGCGTAGTACCACGCAATAGAAAATCGTAATATAATAAAAAAAAAGTATAGTACTACTGACCGTAAACCTTTTGTTCAAGATGCAGAACGTTAAATTTCCTTTACAACGTTTTTTTTTTTTTCGAGTATTATTATTAGAATATGTGGTAATGTGCCGAAGAGTGCTATGTAATTATGGCACCTGTCAGATTTAAATTGTACTAATTTGTTCAAGGTCATCATGTTCCTAATTAGATTTTTTGAATTTTTTTAAAATTACCTTCACAAATGGTTCTCTACCCTTTTGAGGAATGCCTGGACATGATTAGAAAAACACAATTTCTATATTAATGCAGGTATAATCGATAATTACGAATTGATCTATTTCGATTGTTCAATTGATAAATAGGCAACATTTTTTGTAAGAACACTTTATTAGAAAATGTACAACAGAAGATTATTTAAACAATATTTCATAAGCATGACGGCGTTCCAGCACATTTTTATCGAAGAGCAATGTTTGCAGTTTTGCAAAGATAATTTGCAAATAAGTGGATTGATGATGGAGAACTTATACCATGACTAAATCGTAGCTCCAACTGTAATCACTCTTTTAGGGTTTATCAAAACTAATGCCTTATAAATCAATACTGAAGGATACTTATGGAGTAGAATCATGGAAATTGATTTCAGATTAACCTAGGAATGCGTCAAAGATGTCGACCGTAAAGACGAAAATTGGAAAATTGTGTCCAATTCGCCTTCAATTTCAAAAGGTGTTCAAAGCTTATATTTTTCATGTTATTTCGTTATATTTATAACTCATGTCGACCAAATAGCGATTTTCTTTGTTTAGGGATATTGAAGAAAAGTAGTGTAAAGAAAAAGAAACACCAAATTTTTAATGTTCTATATCTTGAACACAAGAAAAAATTACGGAAGAAAACAAGGCCCTTATGCATTTTATTGTTTTATGATCCCTTATCGTGTGATACTATACATTGTAGTTTTTTCACAGTCTATATAGTAAGTTCATCTTTCCTATGTAACTGCAATACCTAAAAAGGAAAAATTACGGGAGTAGTTGTCTATAACTATTAAAAATTTCATAGAAATGGGTACACAAATATTGACCAAGTTTAATGTGTGATCAAACTTTGTTAGAAATAACCACACAGAAGTCGGTGCAACTAAAATGGGGAAATATTACAGCAGCGAATGTACAACTAACAGTATACTGTACGAATTCTTTCAAAAGTGAGGGGTTGCACACATTCACAAAAAGAAGCATATCTTAGTTCTTCCCTAACAAATATCATTTATAAAACGGAATGGAACAGAAATGGAAAACAAGGATATCAATAATAATATATCGCCAACAAAAGAGAGTTCGGCTAGTGAACAAGATATGATTAATGGCAGACATAACCTATAACAAATGGCTAATGTTTCCGGCAGTGCCGGAACTTCCCTAAATGGCAACCGTATACGGCGGTGCAAACGTTCGCCAGCGCCACCCGTTTCCGGCGGCTATTAGCTGTATTATAAAAGGGCGGGACTTTCGGCGATTTGTTTGTGCCGGTCATCTTTTGGCAAAGCTTTTTACACAAAGAGGGGCTTTAAGTGGATTTGCAGCGATGCGTAATATAATGCGCATTATATTTTCGGAGAGTTGTTTGTGATCCGGGAATCCCCATATTTAACCGATAAAAAGGTTGTTTTTGTCGATCCCCTGCAGTACAATGGCTTTTCGCATTGATTGCGTAATCTGGTAACTTATTCTATGTGATTCTCCCATACTTTGTGGTGACCAGTTCACAATTGCTTAGATAAAAGTAGCCTTTAATTTTGTCATGCGACAGAGATGTTTAAATTGTGACGACTGAGTTAATTAAAAAGAAATATTGTGTACAAACCGATTACAAAAATGTTTTGTATTAGAAATTGTAGCGGACAAATAAAATTATAGGAGATATGACAATAAAAACGAAAACGCAACATAGGAAATTTAAAATTATAGAAGTATGTATGTAATCAGAGCAATTACTTATTTTCTATTACTAATATAAATTCCATCGGATTACCTGAATAAAACATGCTGTTACAGAATATATAGCGCACATATACAACAGGAGTGTATGAAAGATTGCCTGGAATAACGGCTGAAATGAAGATCCATACTACTTGCTCCCACTAGCGTTGGCCATTATAGTATGATCAGCTTTATTTCCTTTTTCTCCGAAACCAATAATTGTTTTAGAAAAAATCTTATTTTAATTAGTTAAAGAGGAAGTCGAAAGTCTCGACTACAATATATAAATTCTATTTCCATTTCTCAAATAACGTCATTCCAAAATTAAATTCAATTTATTTTAAAATTGAACTTTACTTCTGCTCGCTATATATGGGTTATAATAATAATTTGTATTGTAACATTCATCTAAAATAAACCTAATTTTACTATATAGTTCTTAGTTTGCATATTTAAAAAGCGACAAAAACGTCTGTTTCTTTGGATAAGCACGCAATGTGCAAGAACAAAGCAAATATAAATCCGAATTTGTGTTTTTAATTCTATAAATTTAAAGGTTTTATAATATTAGTTTTAATAAATATTAGCGTAGTAGCAACATTTTAAGTAGTTTCTTAATATATTCGATTTATTTTAATTTACTATTTTTCCGAGTTAACATTTCGAAAGTATTGGTATCTCTAACTTTTGGTTACTTTTAAAGCAACATTTCTGAATCAGACGCCTGAACGTGGCCATATTGAACCGAAACATGTTGTGCTAAAAGTATTTGAAAAAAATATAGATTGGATTAGTAAACGACTTTCACATTGCTATATCATCAATCCATTAATCAACCACTTTTTTTAAACATTCACTTGTTATCATTTGTTTTCTAGAAAAAAAATCGAAGCCACTCATTAAAGTGTGCTTGAGAAAAACGAACATGATTGCACGAAGACACTTTACAGTAAAAAAACTCGTTTTTTGAATTTTACAGTATACCCACATCTATTTAGTTTAGTTTAAAAACAATAGCAAATAGAGGCCTCCCATGGAGTTTCTTGTACTGTAACCATGAAAAAAAAAAGTTTTCGTATTCATCTTCCCCAACTCGCTTCTTTGTTTTAATTGTGCCGCTGCTTCCAAAAATTAGTTCCGGACGCTTTCCTTTGTCCAAAAATTGCCGAAATTAAACCATTCAACGCACAACTAGCATTAGTTTAATAAAGAATAAAATAGGAAGGATGCATGTTTTGAATCCCCGCATTAAGTTCTTATATAGTACTCTTTATGCGTCAATAAGGCAAATGATTTCATGATTCACATTTTTAAACGTGGATTTGATAGAAATTTAGTATAGGTATATCAGTTATTCAACGTATTTCGGACACCATCAAAAATTTGAAAAATTTACAATAAATGTTATCTAGGGGTCTATATTTTGTATTAATTCAAAATAAAATGCAACATTGCAGAGATAGCTATAGCTTATTTTTTTAAATCTTTTATTTGATTTTTAAGCTTGACATTAATTTGCGACAACTTTCCATATAAATGTTACTTACTTATATGCTGTACTTTTCTGTTTTTTTTTAAGCTAAGGCCAATATAGCTATCTCGCATCTAATTGCTTATTAAATTCGAATGAACGTGGATAAGTTAGTAAAGCGTAGATCAACATAATGATAAAAGGAGGCCTAATACCTAAATAGTAGAATAATGTTTTAAGAAATCTATAATTGACAAAAAGATGCATTTATTGTTAGAGACAGCGTTCATACACCTTATTGTCAGTGTATTGAAGTTCTTTGTTGTTTTCGTACCTACAATTGGACAGTCAAATTTGTTTCCGTTTCTGAATAAAGAAGATTATGATATGATACTGATTTGTGGAGAATATTGACAACATGCAAAAACGGCTTCATTGACGGCATCTAGAAAAATATATTAATTAGCGACTACTACTTTAATAATATGCAAATCGTCTGGATTGAGCAACATTGGTTCAATGCAAGATATTAAAAACCCTCAACAACAAACGCAAACAATTTAAAATTTATTTTGTATATGCCTTGCGATCAGAATGTCATTTTATAAGCTTCATTTTACAGTTCGCAGTTTTAAGGGACTTTATTCAAAAATTCAAAATGGATAACTCCAGATAACTTTAGCCAGCGTATCCAAGAAAAATAGTCACTAGACTATTAGCTTAAAATACGAAAAATATGAGAATATCATTGTCCATGATTAATTTAACATAATATTGATTACTTTATCTATGCCCATTTCACATTTTACTGGTAGTTGGGTGCCCAAGGTGTGAAGTAAATTTATAAAATCATTATTTCCATACTACAACAAAAGAAGTTGTTGAAAAATTATTTTAAAAATTACCACCATGAAATGTAGGGCATTAACAGAAAGTTACTGTAATTGTTTTTAGAATTCTAAAATCTTAAGATGATGTGCTGTTTCATTCTTTTCTGGGTACAATAAATTTCTTAATATTGGAAACGAAGTAATAGAATAAGCTAAACCCACAAACGCAAAAAAAAACAGAAAAGTTACTAGATAATGCCCTTTTGCCTCAGAAAGTAATCATTTTTGAGGGATTCCTCCGTTCTGTTTATTGATTAGCTTGTCAGAAATAAACAAAATGGAGGATCATCTTATTATCTCCAGTTTTAAGAAAATGGTTCAAATGTGTCAAAAAGTGCGATTTTCTAGAAGAGGAAGAAAAATTTTATTTGGATTCATTTTTCCGATGAGTGTATGTTTTTTTTGTATGGATTACATTAATATACTGATAAAACTGCGGGAAACCCACAAAATGTAACCACGTAAAAATTCCAGAGGAGTGCTTTATGCTAAAAGGGTTTATTCGCTCAGTACGAAGGACTTCAAATGATACACTTAAAAAAAAAAATGTGACTCATTCTTGATCAGGAAAAAAATGCCGTAACCACAACTTTTGGTGCAGGAAAAGTTCAAATTTCAGAAAAATAAAAAGGTATAAAGAAAGGATTCCCTTAAGCAATATTTTGTTTAAGCAGTAGAATGGAAAAAGGGTGGAAAAAATCTAAAATTGACAATGAAGGCCTTTAACCAACCTTTTTTTAACCTTTTTTCTAATCTAAAATGTTAGGATAAGCAAAAAATCTATTTCTGCTTCATAAAATGGTCCACTTGTAAAATTTTGGACATGTAATTTATAAATTAAAGATTGAATTAAATTTTTGCGCTTTGATTTAGTAAACGTGTGACTTTATCAAAAAGGTAATACCTTTATACTTTACCGAATGAATAATCACATCATTTATTTTCAACCATAGTCACACTATATTGTCAAACGCAAATGCACTAGTCTATTTAAGACAAACTTTTAATTCCGTAATGAAATAGAAAACATAACTGTAACGTATTTTAACCTTCTATTTTTATTAAACTATTTAAAAATGTGTGTATTGTATAAGTACATAATTACAACAAATGTACGGCTGCAGAATGAATACTAGCAGAGTTATTTTTATCAAGAAAGGCTATGTAGCTATCTCTAAAGCCTGTTTTACACGGTCCGATTTATTGGCCAACAAGTTCGCCTTCGATTTTATTGTAACGTGTAAAACAGCAAATAATGTACGATTACTTGAGCAATTTATTGTCAAAAAATCGTACAATAAATTGAATTGAAGAGAACATGTTCTATTTTTGCCACGATTTTCCGACGATTTTTCCCTAACTTGGTGTTTTAATACCAACGCAGTAAAAAAAAAAGTATTAATTTATTGTTTTTAAACTAAAGTGTAGGTGTTTTAACAGCACCTATGTACCACAACTGAACCTGCCTATGTATATATTCAACCTAACCCCGTTTAACCCGCCAACAGGTTTCTATGGACTGACATAGCGGACAAGACGAAAATGCAAAATAACCAATCTATTTTTATAAGTATGAAAATTTCCTAATTCTCAAGTTCAATTATTAACGAAATTAACTGAGTAAGCACGATTGTTTAAAAATTGTACAATTTATTGTATAAATGTAAAACAGCATATAGTTTTACCAATTTCTCGGTAAAGAAATTGTTCAATTAATTGGCCAATAAATCGAGAGGTGTAAAACAGGCTTAAGAAATATTTTCACATAAGGACAAGATTACCTTGCACATGTTTTTATAAAGATAATTTATCTATAAGAAAGGTATCTATTTGTTAAGAACAAATGTAACATGCCTAGGTAACTAGAAGTTTGCCGTAATTATCCACCAGGGGAGTATTTACACTCGTCTCTCTCTTATATTTGTTTGTATGTGTGTAGTTTACGGAGCATTCTATAGCCTGTTATCTGTATTCGTATTCTTTTTTATCTGTCAAACGCAGAGCACCACGCTTTTGTCGAAGTGTCTCGCTGAAGCCATTGTTGACGTCATCGTTGCTTTCATTATGTAAGTTGGTGTTGGAAAAGCTCCAGAAATAATGCAGATATTGATAATGGATTTTTTCGTCGCCGAAATATTGTGATTCTAAACTCCATTCAATATCGAACGCAGTTTCCGTTATATCTTTCCTTGCATTATTGTAGTCTCATTTTAAAAATATAAATATCTTTAATATAGTATAAAGTATAAAATTTATTTTCATTAAAAAAAAGGGATTAAACCAGTAAATAGCAATTGGAACCGTATATTATTTAGGATTTTCAGAGTACTATATTGGTTTTTGTTTCTTTAATAGTACTTTATTCAGAGAATCGTGCGGATGATAAATGAAACAGTTTTTGAATAGGAAAAATGAGGCCGGAGTACCATCGCAGTCTATTGAAATGTTGGCGCCAACAATCAACCCTTCACACCGCCATCAACGCACCATTGACGCACGATTTAATTGATTAAAAAAGGATTACAAATCTTATAAAGATAATTAATCACCAACCCTTGACAAAAATACCACCAAGATTTCATCTCTCGCTTGATGACAATGCACACTAATGACACGAACGGGATCTCCACAATGACATTACAGAGCGAAAACTAACGATCCATTTCATCACTTTAGATAATCTTTCCCATAGGAAGCAGTGACGTGTCATACATATGCTTACACAAGTTTTTACATAAGAAAGAGCAGTCACAGTTTAAAATAATTCAGCTTGGGCGGAAAATAATTTATTTCAAATAGTATATCAGCAAGCATAACTGTAACTTTTTAAGATTTTGAAATAGTGGGAGATAATATTTAACAAATTCATTTACATGAACATAATACATCTTTAATAATGTTAAATAGTTTTTCTAGTAGGCATACTTTTTTGGAATATGTATACTGACTTCCAGAAAAATTGCAACACCTAGAAGTTGTCGAATGATTTTATTGAAATTTTCAGGAAACGTTTATTTTCATTAAACAAATTGATGATTAAAATTTGAATAAAATCTAGCCAGTGGTTTTTTTTTTTTGCAGGTTGCTTCCATAGCACATAGTAACTATAAATTTGAAGTATTAGACCATTTAGTAACTGTCAAGTTTGCAAATTGTTGTTGTTACGTCACAATTTCATTCTGCACTTGATAACAATGCCGAGAGTACGTCAGCATCAACATTTTGTCCAATTAAGTGATTTTGAACGTGGCAGTATTATTGGTATGAGAGAGGCCGGACTTTCGCTAAGAGAAATTCTCGTCGTGTAAACCGAAATGTTTCAACGGTATTGAGGTGTTGGTCCAAATGGTCCGAGGAAGGGGTTCAACATCGTCGCCGTGGATCTGGACGTCCTCGAAGGACTACAGATCGCGAAGAACGTCGCTTAAGACTTTTGGCCACAAGAGATAGATTTTCAACAACTCGATCAATTGCAAATGATTGGATGAGAGGTACAGGACTCAGAATGTCAATGTCAACTGTTTATCGCCGGATAAGATCTTATGGATTGCGTTCATATCGTCCATTTTTATGTCTTCCTCTTACACCACTTCACCGTCTACGCAGACTAGAGTGGAGCAACTTAAGGGTTAATTGGGCGCAGGAATGGCATCAAATTGTGTTTAGTGACGAGTCCCGATTTTGCTTGTGGGCCCACGATGGTCGTAGGAGAGTCAGACGGATGCGTGGAGAACGTAAAAATCCAACATTTTTTGTGGAACGCAACACAGCCCTCACTCAAGGAGTTATGATATGGGGTGCAATATGTTATGGTAGCAGATCACCCTTGGTCTTTATTGACGGCAACCTTAACGCAGCTGGTTACATTGCTAATGTGCTACAACCAGTTGGCCTTCCATATCTTCAGGGGCTGCAAAATCCCATTTTCCAGCAGGATAATGCGCGCCCTCATACGGCAAGGGCTACAACACGGTTTTTGGAAGAATCTAACATTGTCGTCCTCCCATGGCCTGCTCGGTCGCCTGATTTGTCGCCCATTGAACATGTATGGGATATGATTGGTAGGCGAATAGGTAATTTACCGCACCCTCCAGATAATTTACACGATCTTCAACAACGGATTCAAGAAGCTTGGGACGATATACCACAAGCTGCTATAGATCACTTGATTAATAGCATGCCAAGGCGTCTAGATGAGTGCATTACAAATCGTGGCGGAGCAACTCATTATTGAAAAAACTTTTAAAGCTTTTGTTCTTTTGTTTTTAAAACTTAATCATAACTTTGTTTCATAGAAATAGACGTTTTCTGAAAATTTCAATAAAATCGTTAAACAGCTTCTAGGTGTTGCAATTTTTCTGGAAGTCAGTATATATTATAAAGTATAAAAAATAATCTCGATGGCAGTAATGGAAATAAATGTTATCCTGATATAATGGGAAGTTAATGTTTATTAGAGCAGCCGTTTTGATTATTCCCTTTCATAAAAAAAAGTGCTTGCTTCGTCGCTAACTGGACTTAACATAAAGTGGTCCGATCACAATACCGGTCGTTGAATGTGGTACTTGAGTGAAGTAGACTGTGGGAACCCTGTGGCTCCCAGCCACTTACTTTGAAATAAGAACTAAATAAAATTCTTTCATGTGCGACTAAACAATTCGCTAAAGTCATAAAGTTTTTTCCATTCTTCTTGTGTTTCTTTGATTGTAATAGCTGTTTAACGTGAAACAAAAAACCAATCAACTTTTATTATTTTCGTTTGACGTACGGAAATATGCAATTGTTTTGTCGTTTGAAAAAATGTATTGTGCGGGTTATACATACATAGTACAGCCAGCAATTCATTTAATTTATTAGTACAGCCATGTGTTGCCAGCGAATAATAGCTAGAATAACATTTATATTGTTCAATTCATACATACTTGTAATGTATAAGTGGATATTTGACTTGTAATTTAAGTACTGCTGCATGGAAATTTGTTACCGAATAGAATAAACATTTTCGATTTTTTCAAGTATTCGCAATTATTTACATTAGATTGACTTTACAAATTCATGTCTTCAATTATCAAGGACGAAAATATTGTAAAAAAATATTTATGCATTTTTAAAAATCCCTCAACCAATATGACATCAATAATATCTAGTTGCATCTAGTGTTTATACTGCTAAGTTACTAGTTTGGTGATAGTGGAAAACCTAGCATTGACATTTGTCAGTGTGATAGTTACAGTGAGCTAATAGTTATTTTTACAGAAAAACTGATTGATTACCATAGGAGACGATGACAGTGGCAATTAAAGAAAAAGAAGAATAATATTATTATATATTATACGAAAGAACGAGTTTTATTACTCTATCCTAACCTACATAATAACGTTCATTGGATACATAGCACATCAATAATATTTTAATTTTAATTTGAATTTAATATTTTGTGTTTGTACAAAGTCTATTAAAACGCCCATCTTTATTACTAGGTGTTTTATTTGCATAAATTTAGAATAATCTGCAATCAAGCAAAGTGTTTGCAGCAATATATTTAAAATATTACAAAAACATAAATACCAATATTTAGAAATATTGCCGTCCTGATACATGTATATCAGAAAGCTGTTTAATTGGTTGGAGCAATATTTTTCGGCAATATGTCTGAAATATTACAGAAGTGTGAAGTTTGCGCGGACATATTGACATATATAAATATTTCTGCAAGAATGGTGCAATGTGTGAAACATTGCGTGTGAGGTATTTCAGAGATATTTCTGACATGTAGATGTGCTGTATGGGTAGAAAGTATATGCATAGATATGTAAGAACTGTAGCGTAGTAATAGGCACACCAATTTTAAATTAATTTGAGACAATTGTTTCCGCGATTTTCATTTTGAACCAAACACCGAATGAACTAAGAAATGATAAAATATTTAAACAAGCTTCGTTATCCCAAAAGCACTTGTAAATATAAATTTAGGACTTTTTTCCTTTAACCGCTTACTTAGACTTGCTAGAATTCTGAACTCATACAAAATGAAACTGCAAAAGAAATGTGTTTTACCCCAATAAATCTATCAGCAAAGAATGGTATAACAGGGCTTGTACCCCATTCAATACATTTTTAGATTTTCTTTTGATATAAATACTTTCATAAGCGCTTAATTCTTTCGGAGATGTTACATTTTTTAGTAGTTCGAGGTTCTCAATGTTGATCTTAACTACTGTTCGTTAGCTATCTGTATCCACATCTGTTATTGAGTACACATAGGTAGCTACATACCGATTAATACCTTTTTAGTTTGCTAATTATACCTTTCATATAACAAAGACATGCGATGCGCGCACGGATGTCGCTACTAGTCATTTTATAGGTCTCTATCTTAAAATAGAGACATAAGGGGTCCGTCTCCTGGTTCTCCACTTGATCAGTTAATATCGTTCATTCTTAATATGGGACCTATAAGCCTTACTGATACATTTACCTCGTTTTTATTCTTTAAATATTAGCACAGATAGATTAGCACCATGTGTATAGAACCATTGTTAATCTTTCTTGACTATACAGAGATAAAAGTTTTGACATTTTGAATGAAAAGAGAGAAGCACACAAAACTTATAAATAGCATAGAATTACTTAAAATCACACATCCGTCATAAGTGGATTGAGTTTAATGATTTCTTAAATGGGATCGAACATTCAAGAATTGTTTGGCTCGTTATGAAGTGATATAAAATTGTCTAGTTTAGTATACGTACAAAATATGAAAGCGCATTATAATTCTTAGGTATTAATTATAGTAAATAATACATAATAGTTCGTATAGAAGAAGGGGCAGAACGAGAACCATATGCTAAATAATGTAGAAACGCTCCGCCTCGAACGCCATCTTGCGGGCGCCCAACACATCAATCTAATTGATAAAGATCATTACTCATTGGCAGCATCTGCTATACAATCACTCCTTCCTCTTTCAATAGCGATCAGGAGGTAACAAATGATAGAATCCCTTGGATACCTATTATAATAATGAGTATACACGGAGCAAAATAAAAAGAGCTCGTGTGGAAATATTGTAATTATGATAAGAATAATGTTTGTTTACTTTCGTTATTATTTAACCATATTAGGTATCTACCTGTGTTATTTTAGACCCATCTAATTTGTATTATGTTCATTTCGTGACTCTTATCACTTACGTGTTTCACTTTTACATGGCATTAATACAATGCTAGCGTGCATATGTTTGTAGCAGTTATAGTAAACATATTTCATATTAAAATATGTAGGTAGAAGCAAAGTTTGTGTATCTAATGAAGCATTTAGCTTAATAGGGCCATTATTTAATGGAAATATAGTAATTATGTATACATACGATTATATAGAGAAATATAGACAAGTTTTAAGGAACAACATAAGAGTTTTATGGTATAGATATCACAATAGTTTATTTTGAATTTATAAAGAAAGAAGATATAAGGATGGGTAAACATCTAAGAGCAACTTTCAAGGAATGCAAATCACTAAAAGAAAAAAACGTTAAGTGAAGCCTGAAACCTTAATATAAACGTTTCTTAGGTTTAAATGCGTTTGCAGTGTACATTGAAAATTATTTGCCATCCTACAACTAATTTTCGTGAAGTTTTCTTCTTTTTCTTTTTCTCTCTTCCCTATAACTACTTAGGGTGTCGAATAATCGCGAGGTTTTTCAAAAAGCTATTTTGAAAAAACTTTTGTTAATATTGTCTGTTAACTGCCTTCTAAATCAGAACAGTGATTTGTGACTTCTATTTTAGATAATTAATACACTTATACAATGGAGCGACCGGTGCAAATGAAAATTGTAACAAAAAAAAGCAATCTACCATACACTGAGAGAAATCCTTGTAGTAAAAACTTACATGGCGCAGTACTAACGATTTTGTAGAAATAAGTAATACAAACAAGTGGGCTCTAACGTACACGTTTATGATATAATACTAGCCGTTGTAGGAAAACATTTGATACATTCTTTATTTTAGTAAGTTTGACATTTTCTACAATGCACGTTGTAAAAAATAATTTAAATCAGGTTTTTTTTTATGTTTATATTTGGAGAGATTGTAGTTGTTTTTAATTTGGCTATATATTCACATACAATATTTTCTATCTATATATATTAGATACTACATTAGATAAAATTTACAATAAGAATTAGTACAAATTATTGCAAATATACCCTATATATACATATATTAATACACAAGTTGAAACTTATCCACATAACAATGGAGTATTAAGTTACCTATATACCTTTTGTGGATGTTTCAATAAAGGTAAGTAAGATTTATTATAAAATTATAATAATTTAAAATAATGAGTGGAATAAATATTACTACAACAGGTGTTAATTTATGCTCACCAGTATATAGAACAGTCACACAAAATTGTATACAATTTTACTACAAAAAATACTACTTTATCTTACAAGGTTTTTGAAGGAAAACTAACTGTTCATTCTTGTTTTCATACAAATTGCAAGAATTAATATTCCAAACTTAGTGCTACAATTTGATGGTAAACATGGCTACAAATTGTACTTATGTTCTAATAAAATTTCCTACATTTTCTCCCTGTGTATAAGACCGTGAGATTAAAATACTTAAAAAATTAAAATTTTTAGGGGTTATAGAAAAGTTTGGCGATACAAAGTTCAAATTTCTTTCTTAGAGCGGGATTTTGATGGACAATTTGTAAAAAACAAAAATCTTATTCCAAAATTTATGATTGTTATTAATGTGGTATTAAATGTGTAATTACCTACTATCTACATATTTACATTTTTATTATGTTTGATTGTACGAAGAAAGATTTTTAAAAGTTGAAAAATCGTTAAGATATTAACAGAAGAAAAGTCAATGCTAAATTTGGAATATGTATTGTCTTAAAAACGTGTGTGCTCTTGTTTCTTTTCTTCGCAAATTGTCCAACGAAGTTCCAGTTCAGTTGTAATAAACGTTATAGCAAATGCTGAAAGAATTTTAGTTTAATAATTGAAATATATATCAGATCTAAATTTTTCAATACTTTTTTAAAAGTAAAAGTAAAGATTTATTGCTGTCAGTAAATTTATATCTAATTTTAGTATTTTATTTATACTTATAATAAATATTTATATTTATTTATTTTATTTTATGTTCTTCTTTCCAGCGGACACTGATAATGGTGTTCTACCTGATATCTAATGACATTGGTAATTCGCTAGACAAAGTGGGCACCACATCATCCCGATGGTCATTAAAGGGATTAGAAGATTATAAAATTACTAGAGATAAATGGAGTCATTAAATATTATAACACAGATTTTATAATAAGTAATATTTAATCCCTTTAACAAGTATAATTAACATAGTAGAGAACCCCGGGGTAGGCAAGGGTACAATATAAATATGAAAATAAAGCCACAAATGCAATAGTAATATTTTTTTGTGACCGGACAAACATACTTTCGCTTTAACATATTTAAGCCCTGAGGAAGTTGATGATTGTTTTGCATTTGATTTGTACAGCGACAACCTTCACCACGCAGATGTTGAGAAATACGCGGATTATTTGCAAGAGACATACATAGATGAAAATGGAAAATTTCCTTCAGAGATATGGGCTAATGCAAGTCCATCAATAATTCACAGAACAAACGCTTGTGAATCATTTCACTCAAGATTCAATGGATCATTTTATGCAACTCACCCATCCATTTACATATATATTTATTAAAAAAACTTAAGGAGTTTCAAATTGATACGTATATTAAACTTCAAAGTGTTTATATTCCGCTGAAAATAAATAAGAAGACAAAAGTAAAACTGGACACTTTAACAAATTTACGTTCACAACTGATTTCGGGAAATATTACAAGATTACATTTTGTTAAGTGTGCTTCATACTATTCAACATATAACAATATCTTAATCCTTTAAATATTTTGATACAACTTAATTTTTCAGTCTTATATGTATGTATTATGTAGAATATTTTTATATTAAATTTACAAATTATTGTATTGTGTTTTCCTTTAGTAAATGCAATATGCAATGTGACAAATCTTAATAAATAAGTTGAGCAATCAGTACTTAGTGCGTTTTACTATAAATATTTTTGTGGGTGCCTACTTTGCCTATAGCATTAGCGCAGATCCGTTTCATTGGTGCCCACTTCGCCTATGAGATTAGAGCTTCGGGTACGTTGGTGCCCACTTCGCCTGTGCCCCTTCTTTTAATGCGTTGAGGAGTAGTAAAACTAACATTAACAAAATTTAAACTATTTTTAATGAAATAATGTTTTATACAATATTATAAAATTCTTAGTTTTTGTTGAATTATTTATTTAAAGTATCGGCATTTTTGTAACATGTGTACAAAAACTGTAAGCAACGCGACCGAAACTATAACACTAATTGTGGATTTTGGCTTTATTTTGACCTTTGAGATGATTTCGGGTTAGTTTTTTCTTTTTGGGTTTCTTGATCAAAAAATCAAGTGCGATCATATAATCTTTATTTTGTTTCATTGTTGGTTAGCAACTTTTTCAAGCAATATATACAAACTGGCTTCCTTTTCTCTCCAACTTAATGAAAATCTTTACAAATAAATTTTATTTCCATTAAGGAATCCTCATCCGTTATTTGCGTGTAACTAAAATATAAAAATGAAAATCCACACTAGACTTGGTCGCTTATGAAATTCTATCTAATTAAACTACAATTTTCAATGAAACTTGCTAAAGCGCTAAAATGTGTGACTTTTAATTGGGCAAAATAAAAAACAAGCCTTCACTGGGACTTGATTTGCGACCCTTTGTTAATAAGAACTTCTTTATTCAACATAAAATTTCTTATAAGAATCCGTAGTCAACATTAGTTTCCCCGAAAATAGTTTAGTTAGTCGGCCATCTGGACAGTGTCAATGGTTGTTAAAAGGCGTCTTTGATATTAGTGCCTATGCTTTTGCACATTGCAATTTTTTGTTAACCATTTCATATGAGTAAAAATATAGTTTTAGTTTAAACGTTGTTGATAAGAAAAGTATTTCATATAAAGCGGTATGTATTTGTATTATACTGTAATACGAAACCCAAAACGCCGGGCCGCGAACCAATCAAGAGAAAACTTTTGGTTCCAATAACTGGGAAGAAAACTTCTGCTAGCCAAGCTTTGAAATGAAGTAAGTGAACTTACTTTATATATATATGCTTTAAATTATCGTAATGATAGAAAATAAAAAAGTAATATAATTTATGGGAAAAAAGGGTACCCACCTCCTCCGTTGTTAATTTTCTTCAAAAATAATTAGTGTCATGGGGTAACCCGATATCCCGTTATTATATCCGAAAATGTTCTGAAAATTGTTTGCGACATCTTTGGATCAAAAATCCATCAACTTTAAAACTGATAATTTGAGCAATATTTAAGCCTTTATACTTTGTATTTGCATGATAAATACGGTATTGAATGTCACACGTTTCACGGTTCTTGTATTTACTTTTATTCGGTGGCCAGTCATCGTTACGATATTTTAAAATGACCTCGTCTCGTACTAGTCGGGGTACAAAGGCTACAAGCGTTATAAAACGTTTATAGTATTTGTATATTAGGGGGTATAAATAAACATTAAAAATATAATCAATATAATTAAACACTAATTAAAAACCAATTCATAGTTATTAGACGAATAACTAATTAGTTTACATGCACAGTGCAATATTATAATTTATAATTAAAACCCGTAGCCCCTTTTAAATTTTTCGGAATACCCCCATTAGCCAAGTATTGTAAACGATTATCCTTCACAGGTAAGCACAATAGCGAACCCTTATAATCCAATTAATACGAACTGAGGTCATTTTAAAATATCGTGGCGGCCACTATACTTCTCTGCATAACAATTTTATTTGATAAACACTGTACATCTCTTCTATCATTGGTTGGTTGTCCTTGATATGTTTCCGGCCATGTTGTTTATATCGAAATTTAACTTTTCGATATATTTTAAACTGATTTAAACTGTTATAGTGTGTGTATTTCAATTTGTAATTGACTGTTTTACGGTGCAACTTAAACTATTATATAATTTTAAATTTACGAGATGTGAAATGAGTGTCCCAGTGTATCCTAGAAATACTCTCATCTTTTTATAGCATTCCTGATATATAAATGATATAGGTACTTAATACTGTTTTGAAATATAATATATATTTGTTTGTGGCCCTCATCAAAGGCGCATAGGCTTCGATCCTGTAGGCGCTAAATAAAATAAAAAAAATTTAAATTTATTTGCTATTTGTTTCATGTACTGTTTGCTTTATGATTGTAAGTAGTGTAAAAAACAATATTCTTAGATATTGTCATAGTTACTTGCATTTACGTTATTATTTCAATAATTTCTATAATGGAGTAATTAATTATTATGAAGGCTTAGAAAATTAAAATGGACAACTTAATTGGATTGGATTGTTTACCAAAGATATTAGTTTTGATCCCTACCCCAGTCGATACGTCAAAATCTTATCTCTCCTTAAAATTATTTAAATTTGAGATTAAATTATCATTAAAATTATACCTATTATTTAATACAAGAAGTAATAATTTAACAAACTTCAATAATTAGCTACCTAAATACCCAAACATAACTAAGTAGTAAAGTAATTATAGAAGGATTTTCGCTACTAAAGACAAGTGCTGTGCTTTTCTTTACTTTATTACAAAGCTCACTGAAATTTTGAAATTTAGGAAAATGGTGCAGAGCGTTATTGTTTCTCGTTTGGAAAGATATGCAAGCTCGCAGCAGATGTTGGCTGTATTATCAAATCTTTAAACCCAAAAACAATGTCTAAGATTCGTTTGTTAAATAGAATAAAGGTTGACAAACAATATTTTAAAAAATACCCAAATTGCTTTTGTTGTATTGTCAATACAATAAACTATAAAATTATAAGAAACAAAGCAGACTTCCACATCTAATTGACAGCCACACATTACCGACAACGATTGGCCATTAATATCATTTATCCAGCAATGCTTACTACACTGCTCTTAACAAACGTCTCTAAAATGAAAAGTAGTATGCAGGATAATCATATGCGGCGTATCAGTTGGAAACAATCAACGCTATATAGAAATACACGCGTACGATTTCGCAACTCTTCATCCGACAAAACAAAACAGAGCTTTGCTAGTTTATCAATGTGTGATTGCGATAGTTAAGTAATCTGATATTTTGGGTAATAAAATTGAGGGTCTCATTTTACAAAAATCACAAGCTATTTGTAAATTTATCTATGTATTTTAAAACCATTACTTATTTTTCATCTGTGAAAATCTTCAAAGTTAATTCTTAAAATACATTTGATTTAAAAAGCATGACATATATATTCTGCTACAGGCTTTTCTAATGACATACTGTTCAACACCGTTAATGTTACTTCTCTCAAAATATGTCGAAAGAATAACCGATTTCACGTGCTTATATAGATTACTGCATAACTAAATTGATGCCAATCAACTAAATACTCTCAAGGTTGAACGCTTATGTGCCGCAGCCCAACATAATCTCGACTATTTTCATGAGCCCAGCAAAAACTAATCTTATGCTTCATTCACCACTAACTTTTATTTTTTCTTATCCTCCTTTAGTTGAACATTAATTAAGATTTTTTTCTATTAATTTGTTTTAATTTATTTATGTTTAAATGAAATTGTTTGTCTGGAAGATAATAATCCTATTCTTACTAATAAATTTCAAATAAACAGTTGAAAAAAGAAGGGTTTAAGGACTGATTTTTATCAGTGTAGGATCAATTGTTTGCAGATAATTTCAACAAGCATTCCATTCTATTTATTGAATTGCTCAATTTTTCTAAAATGTTTATTACCACAGTGCACATAAATACTTTAAAATGCTTTCTAACAAAAGAGTAATTTGTATGGTTTATTATTTTATTGCCTTTTAACAATAAGAACGGTTTCCACAATAATCTTTATTACACATATTCTGGGAAAAAAATCGGTTTGAATCTTATTTTTCGGAATACCACTATTTTACGGTTCTCAGGTTATATCGCCCAGGAATAAGCAACATAGATTAGATGCTGCTAAACAGAAAATACCTTTACATATAGATAATGTAATTTAAGCGCTGTATATTCATTTTGTGGTTAGAATAAGAAAGATACGAAAAAGAAAAATGAAGAAAACTCATTGTCAAATGTCAGCACCAGTGTTAGAAAAGCTGTATTTCTGTGTTCTACATAGAAGAAAAATATTTGCTTACAGATAATATTAAACTAACACAGGTGATAGCTTTTAAGTTATGCGTGTTTCAATGTAGGAATATATTACCCCATGACAGACGACAAGCAGAAGAAACTATATACTTCCACTGATTATTTCTGATACTTTATACGTTATATATATTCGTTAAAAATAAAGTACTTTCATTACCAGTATTCGTGCTGTTCATGAGTATACAAGGAAAATCATATATTGGCTAAGCCGATGTTTCTCTCTTAAATGTACTTCTTATAGAACTTACAGATCGGCGCTCTGATTCCGAATCCTTCTATAGTTTCTACTGTGGAAATTGTTTCGCGAACACACATCGATCAGACTTCTTCTCACATCATGCAATTCTAATTCACGGGGATTATTTTGCGTTATTTTATATTCACTATACATGTATGAAAGTGTTACACAGATGAATAATATTTGCAGGATTGATCTGAACCGTATTACTACCGATACTGCAAAACGATATGAAGTAAATTTACATAAAAATTGACTTCTTATATAGATTGCCATGAGCGGTGTCTGTGCCAGGTTTCCCAGTTTGCGTTGCCCTGGATAAAATAAAAATATTTGTAAGTAAGACGTATTGAATGTGTAATGTAACCTTGCACACTGATTTTCAACATGCAATATAACCACATAGTAATATGCAGAATATCTCATTTCAATAAGGAAATGTTTGTGAATACATGAACTTAATCAATATCAATAAATTGATGTTTTTGCCAATATATAATTAGTATGCTTTTGTATATCACGAACAGTAACGAATACTAATAATGATAGCACTTTATTTTTAACGAATGAAAATTCTTGTAATCGGTTGCTATTTTGGTTATATAGTTTCTAATGTTTATAGTATCAGGTACAATCGGTGGAACTATACAATTTCTTTTGCCTGCCGTCTGTTACGGTGTAATATATTTCTACATTTAAACACCCATAACTCAAAAACTATCACACATAGGTATTTATGGCATGGTATAATTTTGCACTAGCTTTGAACATGCAATGCAATTACGTACCGGTATATGGAGTATCTCATTAAAATAAGGAAGTATGAAAACAATTATAATTTTGTAGACACTTATATATATATATCATCAAATCCCCATTTACCAATTGGTGTAGGGTGTGTCACATTTCACATTATTTACATTGTATTCTTATTCAATAAAACTATTTATATACAAATTCTGCCCACTTCTTTTTATCCTTCGCCAGCGCTTTTGCTTCCTTCCATGTCATCCCCCTCTTCTGCAATATCTCTCCGATTACTCCATCCCATGTTTGTCTTGGTCTTCCTCTTTTTTTCTTTTTTTGTACCTTGGATTCCCATACTTGTTTCACTGGTCTCGTGTCTTTCATTCGCTGCAAGTGTCCCCACCAGCTCAATTGTCTTCTCTCGATATATTCCAGGGTCGCTTCTATTTCTAGGTCTTCTCTTATAGTTACATTACGTATTTTATCTTTCTTTGTAACACCTCTTGCTCTTCTAAGATACTTCATTTCGATCGCCTGTATTTTGCTCTTCTGTTTTCTGGTCATTACCCATGATTCGCATCCGAAGGTAAGTATTGGTCGAAATATGGTTTTGAACACGTTTATTTTTGTCTTTTTGGATATTTCTTTTTTGTTTATGAAAGCTGTGTTCATCAGATAATAGAGTTTAAGGGTATTTTGTATTCTACTATTTATTTCAGTATCTTGTCCACCTTCTTCATCTATTTCTACCCCCAGGTACCTAAAGTGTTTCACCTGCTCGATTTTTTCACCGTTAATTTGTATATTCACTATTTTCTCCGTTTTTCCAATTACCATCACTTTAGTTTTGTTTTTGTTCACTTTCATTCCATATTCCTGCGTAGTATTGTTCCATATTTCTAGGTTTCTTTCTAGGTTTCTCTCATTCTCTGCTATGATCAGCACGTCATCTGCGAAGGCCCCTTCCGAGATATCTATTCTTCTCAGGTGTTTATATCCTACGTGAAATTTTTTCGACTTGGATGTGCATATTTTAATTATTTCGTCAATGAACACTGTGAACATCAATGGGCTCAGTCCTCCGCCCTGTCGTAGTCCGTCTTGTGTCGAAAAAGCATCTGAAATTCTATTTCTGTATACTACGCTATTCTTATTATTTTTGTAGATGTTCTTAATTATTCTTATTATCTTATTGTCGACGTTTCTCTTTTCCAGTATTTCCCATAACTTCTCCCTTGGCACTTTATCAAAAGCTTTTTCCAGGTCGATAAATCCTAGATATACTTCCTTTTCTTGCTGTAGTGATTTCTCGACTATTTGTTTTATAGTTGTTTGTAGACACTTATACGTATAAATATTTATAGTATTCGCCGATAAATAGAGTGATTTTAACCATTTTCTGAAATTCAATTATCTAAGCACAACATATATTATGTCGTTCCGTGATCATCATAACTCCCTCTATATAAATACCTACACTAGTAGAAAGGCATGCGCAAACGGTGCAAGTCCGCCATTGAAAATTTTGTTATATATCTCTCACCGTTTAAAAGTTACTTTGGGTAAACGAAATTCAGTCAAATGGCACCCCCTAAAGTTGATTTTCTGCCGCAACTGAGAGTGTCTTTGCGCAACACTCCATGGGGCCTACAAATTGACAAAGTCTCATCAGAATCTGCGATTTACAGTTCGTAAGCTTCCCTTATTAGTTTAATATTGTCTGTAAGCAAATCTTACTTCAACTTTCATCAATCTACCTACTGAATATTTTTTTAATTCGTAGTGTAACGGATTTACATCTTCTTCACTTCCTAAAGTAATAATCCTCGAATTATACAAGTAAGAATCAGTTGCAGAATCCTATTTTCTAAACACTGTAGAATACTGAAAGCGACATATTTTTTAAAAACACGGCGTCAGTTGTGGCCAAATTTCTGTAGGGTGTCAAATTGCATCCTGATTTTGTTTTAGACGAAAAGGTTTCACTTATATTTTGGAGGTGGTTACTTGTTGAGAGACACAAAACGCTCTAAGATGTACACAAGTCTAACAAGTTAAAAAAATTACTCCTGAATGGAGGCACCTTCCGGAAGAAAAAAAAAACCTCTAAAAATAATAACATCTCATCCGTATCTCACAAGGCCTTCCTATCTTACGTTATGCAAACTGTCACCGCAAATCAATTTTCATATCGTTTCCAACTCGTCGTGCGCTGACACTCTTTCAAATGCAGATGTGTATCATTGTAACTAGACACACTTCCAACGTGGGTGTAGATTGAGATGTCCACAATGGCTGCCATTGTGCGAAGCGTACCGCGCCTCCGATATCACCGGTATATGTGCCATTGTTGGGACACTCGTTATAGAAATTTAAATTAGGTGCTGTGGGACAGGAGCGAGTCCGAATGGATTTTGTATGTATGCGTACGTAAGTGATATAAGCTTGTGTTACGTGGGTTTTTACAAATTGCTCGTTTATTTCGCTTGATTGATACTTACAACTTCATTTACGGGGTTGTTAAAACAAGTTTAATACAATACTCTATCGACTGCTCGCTCGTACGCGTGACTTATCGCCAGAAATCTCCTAAAACGTTACACATTTTTGTAATTAAGAGGACATGTGCACATTCTATGATATCTATCAGATGTTAATATTAAAAATACAAATATGTGTAGAACTGGTTGCACAAAGTACAGCATTTATCATTTACAACAGGAACAGTTAGTAAACTTAGTAGAATAAATAAACAAGTACTAAGCAGACAGCAAACTAAAAGCACCATAAGTAACGAGAAGCAAATGACAATTGCATAATATAATCTTAAAAGAAAAAAACAACCCAGAAAAATGGAAGCAGTTTTAGAAAAAAAAAAGTTCCACACATACTGGAGAAAAAGCAAATTTTAAGTAATTATTAGAAGAAATAGTAGAAATTGTAGTTGGTAAGAACTTACCAACAGTCCTCTACACACGTTGCAAACGCAAAAATTTGTTAAAAGATGCTATTCAAAATTCAAAAAGAGAATCCTATGGATTGTGAACACTCCATCTGTTCGATGAAGGGAGGTAAGTAGACACCAGACAGCTTCAATCTAACCATAAGACATTTGCATTAAAACGAGATAAATGATGGAGGATTCTAAGAAAATTAGCAGTATGGATGAAGCAAGATATGAAAATGGTTTCTTTCAAATGAACTTTATTTGCTATCTTTTGTTTTGTTTGTGTTCACTAAATCAGATCAGTTGCTACAGCATTGAAGCGGATTTGGTTTTATTCAAACACTAATTTCCCGTTTAGCAATCACAGCTGCTATACATCTATCAGTTTCTAGTCCTTAAAACAGTTGTCCTTTCTTCCAAGAGTGTCCGCTTCTTCATTTCCTTTAATGCAAGATCGCTCTGGAACCCAGATTAGGGATATATAGCTAGCCGTCCCCAACGAATTTAATGTTTTTATAGTTCCAAAACAACTTTGAGTTGCACTTATGCACCCGGCCCTCATTTTTAATTATTTTGTGTCAGATATGGCTGCTCTTCGGTTTTCGGGTTCTCTGCCGTGTAGAAAGTTTGAATTGTCATCATCATCTTGTCATATGTTCTTTTAACCTGATATTGATATTTCTGCCTGTTTGTCCAATGTATACCTCTCCACAAGTGCAGAGTATCTCGTAGACACCTAGATTTTGGAGCGGCAAGGTACGATCTTTCGGTGAAGGTAGTTTTGTGGATAGTCTTTCTGGAGCATTGAAGATTACTTTATGTTGTGTTTGCGCAGCTTTCTTCCGATTTTGTCAGTGCATCCTTTGATGTATGGCAGGCAAGTCGTTCCTGTAGTGGTTGTTGTTTCTTCCTGTTGTTTTGGTTGTTTGTTGATGGTAGCTGTAATGTCTTTGAGTCTGTAGTCATTTTGTCGTAGTGTGTTCTTGAGATGTTGGAGTTCGGCTTCAAGGTGTTCTTCATCTGATATCGTCTTAGCTCTATGCACCAATGTGTTTAAGATTCCTCGTTTTTGTTCTGGGTGATGGTGAGAATTTGCATTAAGATAGCGAACCGTGTTGGTTGGTTTTCGGTAAACCTGATGTCCTAGTGTTTGGTTCTTTTTGCTCTTCAGTAGCACGTCCAGAAAAGGTAAGGAGCCATCTTCTTCGAGTGCCACGGTAAATTGTATTTGGTTGTGTTGTTTGTTGAGGTGTTCCAGAAATTTAGGTAATGTGTCAGTTCCATGCGGCCATATGACAAAGGTATCGTCGACGTACCGATACCAGCATTTCGGTTTTAGTTCACTTGATCCAATGGCGGTGTCCTCGAATGTAAATCGAAAGTGGTTGTTTCTAGGAACTCATTCGCCATAAAAGCACGAGCACGTATATGGTTCTTACTTCGCTGTGTGCCAGATGTAATAAGTCTGCTTTCCTTTTCTACTACGATATGTAAAATTAGCAAGTCTAGGAGAGCTTGAATGCCAACAATGGGGCGGAAATCATTGCCTCCACAATTATCATGCTTGCAATATGAACCTAAACTTTGCTGTAACTGTGAGTTGTTGAGCCATCTGGTACCAAGTTCCATATTCATCACTCAATAATTATTGGTTGGAGGAATGTGACGGAAATACAACATTTTAGTAATAACCTCTAAGGTTTTCTATATATTTTTCGACGTAGCTATAAAGACACTTTCTCTTTATTGGAAACCTTTTCCAAAAGAAGATTCCTCTAAGATTTTCTACATATTTTTCGACGTAGCTATAAAGACACTTTTTCTTTATGGGAAAACCGTTTCCAACAGAAGATTCCACATTGCTCCACCTCGAGCCTCATAGGAAATGGCATTACCATAGTTATATTTAGCTTGTGTTGTTTTTATTTATCATTCTTTTACTCGTAAACGAGAGCGCCTGTTCTCAAAAGATTACCCACCACAGAACTTGTAAAAGGTGGAGCATCTGAAGCTAACTTTCCTAGAACTACAGGCTCTTATACATTCACTTACATATAAGCCGGATACATTTTCTTGTCATTTTGGGAGGAGCCTCTGATGCAGTCTTGTTGGATTGCAGTTCTGAATTTCTTCGTGCTCAGCCGCAAAAATGTGTTCTTCTGTATCCCACAATTTTTAAGCAAAAATGCATGAGTTTTTCTTTGGAAAATGGTAGTAAAATTAATTTTCTCCAAAATCACAAATGCTATAGGAGCAGGACGCGTTTCCACGAGTCGTATTTGAATGATCAGTAGGAGCACAGTTTATCGTTTGAATTAACTCTCGCAATGTTTCAAAGGTATATATATACCTTCTTGTTGATAAATCTAGTTGATCAGTGCTAGTCTTTGTCGGCAACGTCGAAACTTTTTCTTGACCCTCGTATATTGCCGCAATAAGAGATTGATACAAGACAAATCATGAACGCTTTGACAAAATTAAGTATTATGGAGTTATAACCACGCTAAGCATGCTCAAAACTTTGCCTAACATACAATTTCAACTTAATAGCTCTATAGTGTTGCTTAAAAGTGTCGATTGTCGACGGTTTTTCAAACGGGGCAAGACAATAGCGGAAGCCGAGTTAGAAATTTTGGATTTTTTATTATTTCATTCACTTATACAACATTTTTTTTAGGTTAGACTTTTTTTTTTTGGTTTTCGTGCCCACTGAACAAACTACAATGAATGTTTTAGACATTGTAATTTCGACAACAAAAGTGCGGATAGTTATTGAACGAAACGTATAATAAAAATATACAAGTACATATATGTTTCTTAAGATTCCAGTTTAGGCATATTCAAGTACTCAAAACTAAGTATTCCTTATAAAGAACCCTTACGCGAGAAACAGTACAAGACTATAAATAGCAAAGTAATTTTGTTGAAGATATGAACTAGTTATTATATGAATGCACAGTTTCCTTTATTATAAAAGTACAATGTTTTTCTTAATATCTAAGTAATTACTTTATCATTACAATAGCGCATATAGTGTGGACAGGTATGTAGGTAGTGTAGGCAATTTTTCCCCCTTTCAGAAAGCTTTAATTTCTTAACCTAAAAAATATCGCATTTTCAATTTCCAGTACATTAGCCCCCATGTAAGCGCTACCGAAGATATTTTATTATAGTAGTACGATTTTTCCGCACAGAAAATCCTTAATCCAACAAATGTAACCCATTTCCTTCGCATAAGGAACGTGGGCTGCTACAAATAAAATACACAAATGCCCCATTGTGCGGTTTGAATTTACAAAGCAATTGAAAAGATTTCAATATATCCACTACAGGGTTCGCTGTATGTTGCAGATATTTGTGTACCGAATTCGATTGAAAAGCCGGCCGATTCAGTATTATGATGAAAATTTACACTTGTGCACTCCAAGTCACGTGGTTGTGTCAGAAATGTTTTGTTAAGTCGGGAAGTTTTATACGTCCTCAATCGAATTTAATTCGCTCTGTGCCGTGGGTTTTGTCGAAGAACTTATCGAACGGGTGTGGAGTATGTGGTACGTTCGAGATGAAATCGTAAATTTTATTAATATTTTTCGAGTAAATAATACGCTGCCTATATGCAAATATCTTATAAACATAACCACGGCGCCCATATTGTGCATACTTGGATCAAATTCTTATAAAATATATAATAAATTTGGTTATGCATTTTATAATATCTATAAACTGCTCATAATTTTCAGAAACAACATTAGTATATTTTTATACACTTTTCTGTCCAATGCACTAATGATAGGACTACTTATGATTATGAGATGCATTCAGTAATTAATTTACTATTAACTATAAAGAATAGTCACGTGATAAGAGTAAGTATTGCGAATTAACTTTCTGACGTGTTAATGCCCCACTTTCAACTACTTTGTACTTGTGCAGAAAAATTTTAGAACTACACTGTTGTATACTACTGTAAAGGTTGCAAAAACAACAAACTGTTTTAATGAGTGCCAAATTACTCTGAATTTTATAAGAATATTAGTTAGTGTTTGGACTGTGCCCATCTTCTGTTGCATTGTTGAAATCCATTCCATGGTCTTTTGGATTGCAACAATTCCAATGATGGAAACATTCTTATAAAATTCAGAATAATTTGCCACTCATCATAATAGTCTATTGCCTTTGCAATATTTACAGTAATATGCAGCAATATAGTCCTAAAATTTTGTATTTCGTGAAGCACTTCAAGTCATAATTTATTCTGAATTTCATACCCCATAGCTCAGGGCAATTAATTTGCTGCAGGTCCATAGTATAAAAACTAGACCGCTCTGCACTAGCAATAAGTCCACAGCACCTGCAAAATACAGGTAGCTGTGATATCAAAATCCGAATGAGTCATATCAGATAAATAAGAAATGACGAATAAATTTCTTGCGTAAATGCTTTGCGTAATTCGTTCAATTTCCTCAAAAAAATATTTTATCAATTTTGACAAAAATGAATAATGAAAGTATATTGTTGTATTCCCAGGTTTCAGGAATACGCGATGTACTATGACACTTCTGACACCAGGGCAGCTTTATGCGTTAAAGCTCCGTAAAACGTTATTTTGGATGAAGATATTCTTATTTTTCAGACTTTTAATCCAATAGGCACTTCTAGCACTAATTGGCACTAATCACTTTGATTTAATAAAATGAAGAACTGAATATATTTAATTATATTTATTGATCAAACTTTAATAACACATTTAATTATAGATCACTCTTTTAGAATTATAATAGAACACTAATAGAACACAACACGAGTGCGAGCGATTTAAGGTTGACGCTGAATTCACGACTAATTCAGGACTAATGAAGAACTGGTCATCTAAATCGCTTGCCTCCTTTTATATGAACCAAAATTGCTGACTACGATTTTCAGATTAATGAATGGGTCTATTGTGAGGGTTGCAATACAACATTATATACTTACGGGAACTCCTTCTTCAATATTTTGAGGTACTTCTCGACACATGTAATCTTCCCACATATCGAACCTAAAAAACAAATTTTCTACACAACCTTTTTAACACATGTACAAGTGTGCCTTGTCTTCTTTTGCTGTTTAATATTTTTGCCTCAGCGTAGATTTTGGAACTTTTGTACAGAACTTGGGTACAGAAGACCAGAATAGTAAGCGGTTGCTCAAGTGTTCTAATTTTTTTAGTGCCTAAAATCTTTGTAAACCCCTATACTTTGGAACGTTCACCACGTTAGACGATTGAATACTTTTGCATGATGTAGCTGACGGTTTTGTTATAATATTAAGGCAAAGAGGGTATACCTAATAGTCTTCATAACACTTCACAAATAGGTAAATAACATTAGGTATTACACTACTGTGGCTATTAGGAATCATTATGTTCTTCATCCAAGAAGTTCAGGGCTTTAAGGTAACCCAGAATCTTCTTAAATAAGATTGTTTGATCCTTGTAAACACTTGCGAAAAGAAATATTTCGAAATTTTTACGATAAAATTCTTTGGTTTTGGTTAAGCGGAATGCACCCTTTTGCATATACCCAAACTCGTGCAATTATATTCCAGTATAAGAGCATTTTCTAGTATGTCCAGAAGGTAATTTGCTGTTAGCTACCTTAGGTGTTATAGCAATAGCATATGTTGGTCCCTAAATGAGTGAGTACCCGGGAGGTACTTGTATTAAAGATGAGTTGCTGGCCGTTATGGACATATTAAAAATGTTTTTGCAGCTCGAGACTGTCACTGACAATTTGTATTGATGATTTTGTTCAAAATTTCTTTAGCACAGTGTTTTTTCGTTGCATCTTCATTTCTATCAATCTGGAGAAGGAGGTAACAAAGAATTATTCATATACCTTTTAAATAAGTAATTGCTCATGTTTACACAATTTATTATGCACAAATTATATATGGACAACGTACGCCTTTTCAGCTTGTAATATACTTATGGACTAAAGAGTCACAAATGATAGTTGCAATGCCTGCTTGTAACATGGGAAAACTGTAAGTTGTACAAGTAGTTACGAAGGTGAGACTTGGAAAGAAACTTTGTCTTCACTTTTCCGCAGTTATCTTAGAAACCTCATAAGCAAAGATATGTAACTATGAATAGTTTATAAATCTTCTGTTATGTGTGTATATCTTTGCACACACACTCTTCCACGGTAAATACGTTTTTCTGGTTTCTGTCTTTATCAGTTATCCCTTATACATAGTAAACTACTTTTTTTTTTCTAAAATGCATAAGAGCTTCCTTCCTTTGAACTATGAGCAAAGCGCAAATGTTGGCATTGTCAGAAGCAGTTTTCTCAAAGCTTCTTTAGCCGTTATGTCGTTACCAATACAGTGAATCGTCCTAGCAGTATTACCTTCTCAGTATAGTAACCTTTTCACACATCACACGGCAATTTGCGACAAATGCGAGTTTTTTTACTGAAGATTCGGTAACTTTAACGTCTGAGTATGCATTCTTACAGCATATAAATGGTCGCCAATCCTCTTATGTGATAATAACAAAAAATACCTTATAATAAAACTTATTTGAAGTTGCTTTGATATGTAAAACAGATTCTATGTAGATATTGGTACTTACAAAACAAACTTGCACACTTAAAAAATATCATTTGCTATTTTCTGAAGTTAAATTACTTTTTTGCATTCAAATTGAATACCATGGCCTGGCACTCACACTAGGCACTATAAAGCATCTCCAGTATTAAAGGAAAATAACATAGTGGTGCTTATAATTGGTACACACCTTTCGTAAATGCAAATGTGAAAGAGTTGATATCAATTGAATCGGTCAATGCAGAAAGTGAATATGTCCACTTTTTAGGGAAATTGTGTTTTACATGGATTTACTATGTTTAAAGGGCGCTCTATCGATAGGTGCAAAAATTAAACATGTCCTGTTACTCTAAATCATGAAAGAGCGGCGGTATAGAACAGAAACTGAATAAGTCCAGGACATGTTCATTTTCTGCACTATATGCATAATGTTATCCCAGGTGCACTGCGCGTGCGTAGAAACTGGAAGCAGCTGATTTTAAGAGACGCTGGTGATTAATGTGTCTTGTGTTCTAATTTTTTGTGTTGTGTTTACTTTGTTCAGTTCAGTTATAATGTCGGGATCAAGTAGTGACAGCAGTATTTACGAAGAAGAAAGTGAAATTGAGGTTCCTAAAAAGAGAATCAAAGGTATTACTCATGTCGAAGCGTATAGAAGAACCATTATCAGACAGTCAAAGGTTGCCGGTAAGCAGCATAAAAACTGGAAAGGAAACATCGTTGCAAGCAGAAAAACAGGACAGGCGTGCCGGTATGCTGTACATTTCAATTTATTTTTTAAGTTATTACAGTGTATATTAATTTATGTTTTAGCTGTAAAAAGAAATGTTTTTCAAGATTCACACCAGAATACCTTCAGGATCGCTTAAATTATTTCAATACTTTTAGAAATAAAAACGAGCAAGACATTTATTTGCAAGGATTGATAACAGTTGCCAATGTGCAAAGAAAGCGAAGCCGAAAGAATGTGGCCAATAAACAAAAAAGTTGTTCTTTTAAATACTTTTTGTTTGTGAGCAATGCAAGGCGAGAAGTTTGTAAAAATGCTTTTGTTGCAGTACATGGCATTACCAATGGGCGGGTATATCGCATATGTAGGCTTTTACAAGCTGGAAAGTCACCTCGTGATAAACGGGGCGAAAATCGGAGTGGCAACACTATTCCTGCAGAAGTCATAATGAAAATACATGAACACATAGACAGTTACCCCACCAAAGTTTCACATTACTCTGGTCACGAAAAGAAATACTTAGATCCCCGATTAAATATTAAGATAATGCGTGAAATGTTTTTACAGAAGTTTCCTGAACTGAAGGTTTCATACTACTTCTTTTTGATGTACTTTCGTCAAAATTTTTCCCTTTCTTTTGGAAGACCGCAGGTAGATACGTGCACTATCTGTGAAGAACTAGGTGTGAAGCTAAGAAGCAAAACGCTCAATGATAACGCAAAACGTACTTACAGTGCCGAATTAATGGTCCACAAAAGAAGGAGTGCAAAATTTTACAATAAAATTAAAACAGTAAAGGAGATGTGTAAAGAGAGGGACGATGTAGTCGGTTTATGTTTTGATTATATGTCGAATTTACCCCTACCACATATTCCTGTGCAAGATATATTTTATTACAGACAACTATGGGTCTACACATTTGGCATTCACAACCTCAAAACCAACAACTCTAAAATGTATATGTACCATGAAGGTAAAGCCAAAAAGTCTCCTGACGAAGTCTGCACGTTTCTTCAAGATTACATTGAGAACAACATTTCTGGCAATGAAAAAGAACTTTATATATTCAGCGACAACTGCAGCGGTCAAAATAAAAATCACACAGTGCTACGCTTTCTCTCAGCCCTTTCTGATTCCGGTAGATTTAGTAAAATAGTTTACTTTTTACCAATTCGTGGTCACTCCTTCCTACCATGCGACCGTGATTTCGGTCAAATCAAGCGAATTATACGCAGAGCTGATCGCGTTTACCTGCCAGAAGAATACGCCCTAATGGTAAGAAAATCAAGAAATAAACAAGAAAAAAAAATTGAAATTAAAACGGTAGAAACAGAGGATATAAAAGATTTTAAAACTTGGTGGCCAGGAAATTGGAAAAAAATGGTAACATCACTTGAAACTGCGTGTGCAAAAGGAACAAATAAACAAAAGTTCAATATATCAAAATTTTATCAATTTGCATTTGATACCGACAGGCAAGGTACTATAATAGCCAGAGATTTTATTGATGGACTAACAGAGCACACATTTCGATTGCGACTTAGTAAAACACCAGTTCCCTTCCCAACCAAGTCAGCCTATAATGGGAAAATTCCAATAAATAAAAAGAAACTGAAGGATATCCAGTCTGTCATGAAGTATATTGATGAAGACTATGAAGAATTTTACCAAGATATCTTAGAATGGCCTACGAAACACGGAGATGAGGAAGATAGTGAAGCGGAAGTAGAAAACATTTAAAAATATTAGTTTTGTATTAGTTACTTCAAAAGTTTTCAGTTTTGTAGGTTTTAAAATATAATTTTCAGTTTTGTTTGCAATATACATTCTGTTTCCTTTTTATTAGAAAATAAAATAGCTAATTCCATATTTTACGCTTTTTATTTGCAATCAATGCAGAAACTAGATATGTCCACCACTTGCATTATTTTTTATCTCTTAAAATTGAAAACTTTAAATGCTCCAAAGCATTTTTTCGTATCTAGAAAATAGTTTACTTCCACATCCCAAACATCAGTACTTGTACATAAAAGCAACTTTGAGTTATTCAGTTTTCCTTGTTTTTCTCGAAACTAGGTAGGTGGGACATATTCACTTTCTGCATTGACCGATTCAATTTACATATGTCATGTAAATCCAATTTCTTTTATTTTAATAGGATATAAGTAATGTAATAATTTCTATAAGCTGCTTAACAATTAAATGCAATTATGCGGACACTTATACAGATTTTTTCTTATTTTCTTTGTTTAAGTTATGCCATTTAATCAATACAAAATACCACCAAACAAGGTGTTAGTATATACATTATGTAAGTATGTGGGTAGCCAACATCATTGATTTTTACGATGGGCGTGATAGACGTAGATCATGTGGCAATACCACACCAAGGGTCACACCGCGGTCCTCACACCCACTGGCCTAATTGCACCCCCTGTGGTCAGACAAAACGTCCCCGGCGGTTGATTAGACCTCCGCCCTTGTCATTTTCACTTCACACGTTAACGCGCCTCCCAGTTGCATAGTTACAACTAGGGGCAAGGACTTTTTTTTACAATAAATGCGGAGAATTAGAAATGTATAAATGGAACCTGATAATTATATACTCAACATATTTAAGTACTGTAACTGCATATGTGATTACCTACTGGGAGAAATCAAAAGTTTAGTCAACCGTTTTTGAACTACTTCAAAATTATTAACATTTTATTATTGATTTAACATGTAAAAGTATTTAATAGATTTTTTGACATTTCGATAATATTTATTTTCCATTTACTTCTTTCCCTATGATTGCTGTAACTACGAAAAGTATTCATTGAAGATGTTTGAATAATTTACACTCAAAGGAATTGTTGTTAAATTAATAAAACTAGAAATGTTCTGTAAAAAATAATTATAGGAATTTACCATTTGCTAGTATTTTTTAGCTATTAACCGGGGGAAAGTTGGTCTAGTTGCTACAAAACTGCTACTACAGCTACTGTTCTCTTTAGGAAATGTATTTCGAATTTTTAAAATATAAAAAATTAGAACACATGGGGCATACTTTAGTCTTACTTTCGGGCAACTTACTTAAGTATACTGTAAAAGAAATAAGGCAGAAAGAATAAAAACTGGAAGCAGACAGTCATTAACTACGTTTATCCCACGACGGAGCAAATTATACTGCTGTAGAGATGGTGTTAAATTATACAATTTACTAGACAAATTTCTTTTTATTATTCCAAATATTTTCATCATTCAAATTGCATTTTTTTACAAAGGAAACTAATATCGTTTCCATCGCCGCATTTAAAACAGTCAACCCAGTTTTTGCACATAATGCATTATGCTGGCAACTTATGCGGTCTTGATCTAATAAATTTGTCAGAAACATTAAACAATTTCTGTCTTCCTCTTCAGATGTCGGAGATGTAACCTCGTTTTGCAAGCATAAATTGATCTTTTCACTTTCTGTACGCTTTTATTGTTATTACCTATTATTTTGGCATAACTTTATTTCTCTCATTTCTTGAAATTCAGAAAACATTTGTTTTTCCCTAGTTGCCCTCCTACCTGCTGCATTTTCTGCTTGAAGTTTATTCTTAAAGTTGCTGCTGATTTACGCAAAGAATTTTTTGAATTTTACTAGGTGCTCTCTCGAATCCTTTTACGGGATTTTCGCCTCTATAAATGTATCCTTATAATTTCTAACCATGTCTGATCCATCTGAGATGTGTTATCAAAATAAAGGGTTTTCCAATAAGGGCGGGTCGATGTTGAAATGGAATAAAACAAGCTGTATGTGAGATATTTACGAAACTCTTTTTTTATTTGATAGGCCTATGTATGCCATTATGTATGGGATATAACATCGTTCGAATGTCCGCCGCGGCATCTCACGGCGGCACGGAATCGAGTGGCCCAATTTTCATGGACTGTAGCGATGTTCTCGGCCGATCTGGCGTTCCTTTGACGTACGGGTGTTAGCTGCTTGTTTATTGAACCGGTCGTCTCGAATTTGTCCACCAAACGTTGGAGAGTCAACGTTGAAAGGCCATCGCGCCTGCTGTAAAATGGACGCAACGTTTGCACTAACGAACACTCATTTTGTTAATGGTTTATCATTTGGATATGCTGCTCAATCGTGTAACTTACGATGGTGATTTGGCATCACTGACTGAATAATAAACGATGGATTAGACAGACGAAATAACAATAGCCGCCACAGGCTGCCAACATCGACCTGCCCCAATTGAAAAACCCTTAATAAGCACTTAAAAAGGAGCGAGGTAGCTCACTGTACATTTTTTAAGTATCTACATGTAATGTGTTAGAATATTATTTTAATCGTACCCGCATTTAGTGTAACATTTATTGACATTTAATGGTCACATCAGTCGATGCAAATAATCGTTCATTCCTGTTCTTCAACAGGAGTAAGAAAAAAGAGCAATGTAAAACTAAGAATAAAACAATATGAGTTTGAGGAGATGGAGTCTTTTAACTAATTAGGGGTTATATTAAAAAAAAAAAACGAACACATATCGAGGACAGGAGTCAAGCACCATGCACACGGAGAAAAAAAGTCTTGTAAATTTACATAACTTAATGTTGGCAATTTATTACCAGCGTTAATTGATGGAATTTCACAAACCATTCCGTAAATTTACATAACACATATCGTGTATTTTTAAATATTTTAATATGTGATTTTACCGTGTATAATGCGTAATATTACAGCTGACTTTTACATATAATATGTATTTTTAAACATGTTATTATGTGATAATTTATCCTATATATATATAATATTACTTACCGCTTATATGATTATTATTGTCATTATTGTTCTATTAAAAAAAGAAAAGTTTACTGTGTAATATCTGATATGTGCAATGTAATTTGACTCGTAAAGAGCCCTCAAAGTAATTTTTATTTCTAATTTCAATTTTATATTAGGTAAGAGATATACCACAGTATTTTCAATTAAAATAAGCATCAGAATCACATCACATCTAGTAACACAAAGAGAAATATGGTAATTGTTAGATAGGGAACGATCGCCAAACAAACACTTACTTTTTATGATAATTAAGTATATTATAATTACATTTAAACAACATCTCAATAAGCCATTTTGTAAATTCCTAATTTTTTATTATATACTACAATAGTCACCACCAGTTGCGGCTAAAATATTTTAGCCTTCTTCAGATGTTTAAAAACTTTTGCAATAGTCAAAGATACGAACGGATACTTGTCCAGCGCCGCGGGCGAACCCTCACCAAAGCTGTACTTCTAGTAGTCAAGTATACATACAGTGGTGTACAAGTAATGAATTTGGGTAGATCTTCATTTTCATTTATCTTTGGCTATTATAAGTTTTTAATAACCTGAAGAAGGCTAAAATACCGGTCAGAATCGGTGGTGACTATTATAGTATGTACACACTAAAGAAATTACACTCTTCCAACGGAAAATTCCTGTAATGCATAGGGTAACATTACCAAAAATTGGGAAATTTACCTAAAGTTTTATAGTAAATTTCCCAATTTTTGGTAAATTTACCCTATACATTATAGGAATTTTCGGTAGGAAAAGTGTAATATTTTTTAGTGTCTATAATAAAGAATTAGGAAGTACAGTTCACAAAATCGTCTATTATTTTACAAAGAATAACCTAATTACGGACATAATACTATATTTCACTTTACACTACAACCATACTTACATAATAAAAAGTAAACATCTCTATATCTAAAGCCGAGACTACACTTTTTGCTTCCATGTGTGCAGAAAATCCACGGCAATGCGAATCAGATGTATTCTCAACTTAAAATTACTATTCAGATAAAGTATTCAGAGGCAGTATCTGTAAAAGTTACTTATTGAAGTACCCCAAGCAGCACCAAATATTTGTAATATATGGAGTTCAAGACTTCGCAAATATAAAAGTAAATATTTGGTGCAACTTGGGACTTTATACCTAGTATAATAACAATTTACGATAAAAAGTTAGCAAGTTATATATGTTCAATCTTTACTTAATTATTACAATCAAAATTTTTAAGTTTATTTATTTTAAAGCTTCTCCATTTATTATATGCACATATGAGTGTTGAAATATTTCGCTTTTTTTACTTATTTTCAAATTACAAGCAGTAGCCGTGCAACATGAAATTGTAGCTACTCTCTGCATGCTATTTTTTACTTTCGTGATTTCTGTAGGTATACATGCACGTTAAAAGCATTATATGTTTTAAAAATCATTCGACAATCTTCTATGACACATTTGAATCGCACACTCACCCATTTTCGGTGTATATGGTTATGTATATTATATTTCTTAAAGCTGTAGCACATATAATCACATATACTACACTTCATATTCTTAAAGTTTATTATTTATCGGCACTTCCCTGATGTATAAATCTGGTCGAACAATAAATATGTATGTACCGAACAAACCGACACCATACAGGACGCAAAGACGTTAACCTAACTTTGGATGAAATCATATGAAATAGAAAGCATGCGCGTGCGCGACAAGTATACTTTATACTTGATTTGACATGAGTCTGCGCGTAAATTACACATCTTATTATGGAAAAATTGTAGTCTCAGTACAAGTTATGTATAATTCAGTTGTAAAGTGACAATTATACAATGTAAAACAGCAAGGCATAGTATATTATGTAATTTTAACGTAACATAATTTATTCTATAAGATATACAGTATAAATTCTGTAAAAAACCCCATTTTTCTCAGTGCAGAGCATTATTGTAATAAACAATTCATAAAAGGCAGGACACTTAGTAAAAATACAAAATTGGGAATTTACAAAGCAGCAATAAGACCAGTAGTCACATATGCAATGGAAGCAATAAACTTAACACAAAGAGAAGAAGGGGGTCCATCAAGATAAATGAGAACGCATCAAGATACCTGATAAATTTTGTATGGAAAATTTACTAAAACAAGAAAACATCCTCAGCTAATCTGATCGGTACGGCACTGTATGAGCGTCTGTCTCAAGCGATAGACGCTCATGCCTATCCACATTCTCGTTATAGATCACAACAGCATAAACTACAACGTGGAACAACTATTAAGCACAAAAATAACGTTGGGTAGTCTTACTTTAACCAAATAATTTTTAAAATTATCATTAAATCCCTTTGTTATTATATTAAGTACTAAAACTTTAATAGAAAATAAATCTACCTTGCCATGTTGCATTACTTTCGCCATTTGATATTTACATACTCGTATATATATAGCCAAAAATGCAAAAATTATTAAATAACATTTTCGATTTTCACAATCTGCTGTTAAATTTTAGGAACTTCTATACTTACCCCTTTGTTGTTCTCTGTGAACTACCATTTGTTTGAGTTCATAAATAATACTGAAAAGCACAATAAATATTCATGCTTTCCTGGTAAGCAAGGAATGAAATTTCAAACGAACAAAGACCAATCGATATTAACAAAAGGCTCCAAACCGTTTTATGCGGTAATCAAAGTTAATTTACTATTATGCCGAACATCGATACTAATTATGCCATGCTAGCAGCAAGTTTATCATTAGAAACCTATACACGTAAAGTGTAGGTAGGTGTGTGCGTTCGTGCGACGCTGAATGGCGAATTGCTACTGTGTATAACTGTACCTATTGTTTCTGACAACCCTGTTTACAATAAACCCGAACTATGCGAAAACAAAGGGCCATTGTGACCGTTACAGTTAACAATGTCACCGTCACAATAAGGGTTACAATATGTTCGGTGTCCTTGCGCCCGCCATAGACCGTCTGGTCAACATTCTACTGTACCTACTGTGTGTTCGCCCGGCTCGGGCTATAGTTGCCCGTTGTTATTGTGCGGCTGCGAAAATTTAGATTGATGTAGGTAATATGTCAAGGTGCTGGAATCGGGCATCGGTGAAGTGAAAGACAGCTGTTTGTTTAGCGAGAAAAGAAGGAAACATGACAACTCGTTCCTCTCCCGATTTTTCTCCTGATAACATTCTAAGTTGTCTTGATTCGCTTTAGCCAGAATGCACCTCTCTGAGTAGTGGATGCATGGCGTATTAAACGCACAAAAAATGAATTGTAATAAATTTTTATCTTGACATAAAGCTACTGTGAATACAATACGTTTAAATATGGTATTCATAAAGTATACAATATCACATTACAATAGCTACAAGGTACGGCGCAACGAGCAACTTAAAGCAGAGAGGTTTTCCTACTAATGGCTTACTGTTGCTAATTAACAATGAATATAGTGATTTATATTAGCCCTGTATTTAAAGAGGCGAAATCCAAGACGAGTGTGTAAGCGCAGCTTACCTACATTCACCCACGAAAACTGTCGTTTAAAGCAACAAAAAAACCAAAAAATTCTTAACAAACACGCCCCGAAATCAACTAAAAATAGGTATTCCAGAAACTGACAAGAAAAACTTTACAGATTGATATATATATATATAGTTAATTCAGATTTTAGTAAATCATGGTAGGAATGTAAGGTAGGTTAAGATATAGAAAAGATGTTTTTTATTGGCGGAAATTTCTAATGTTACTTAATCTTTACTTCTTTTAATAAATATCCCAAACTGTAACAGATAATGACAAAGTAATTCTTCATAGTACGGTACTGCGAAATATGGGCATTTTCTAATTAAGTATCAGATAAAGAATAATGAAATGTTGACACAGTCTTTGATGTATAAATAATTAACCTCGTTTGTACAAGAGTATTTCTAGACGCATTGCATATCTAATAGTGATTACGTTAAAAATCAACTAGTTTAGTTTAAACATCGCACTAATCTATTCGTAAAAAATAAACTGTATAATACGTGGTATATATAAATATAATACCGCCTATTATATTATTTATTACATACAAACAACAAAATTTAATACCCAGTATTATACGAATTTAATACAATAGTTTTTAATATCAATTATTATAATGTATAATACTATTATAATTACCATAATGTATTAACACATATAAAAAAAGTTATTTAAAATTAATATTTTTTTTATAACTAGGGTTATATTTCTTCTATTACCTACCTAGATCGTACATACAGCTTTCTGTGTGCCTACAAAAACTGAACACTTCTTCGTATGTTACTCGGGCAAGCGTACTAAATAGATGCATTTGTCGCTAAAAGTAAGTAGTGCAATATATGTGCTTTCTATAAAATCTCGAATAGTTAAATCTAGACATCACTCGATGTGAACCAACCTGAACCTATTACTGTCTCTCTCATATCGTCTTGTGATATCAAGAGAGAGCAATAGTTTTGCGCAGTGAAATATGTATAGTCAAATGTATATACATTTCACTGGTTTTGAGAAAGATTGAGCGCGATTAATGAGTCCAATTTACGTACAGAAATTTCTGTTTTCACGACATAGCGAAATATAACCGAGAACTGACGACATTATACCGCCTGGTCTGCTATCCATTTAACTATCACACTGACAAATGTCAATGCTAGGTTTTCCACTATCACCAAACAACAATGCACAATCTCTCGACGCGCGTTTCGCTAACCAAGTTAGCATTAACAGTCTACACTGTTAATCATCTCCTGATGATGCTAACTTGGTTAGCGAAACGCCCGTCGAGAGATTGTGCATTGTTGTTTGGTGATAGTGGAAAACCTAGCATTAACATTTGTCAGTGTGATAGTTATTGTTACACCAAAGGTTCCAAAACCCAATTACTGGATTGCTATCCATTTGACAATATTACAAACGTATCTAATGCTTTTATCTCCGATGATCCAATAAAATCAATACAAAGTTGCCTCTTCGTAAAGTCTAGTTTTAGATTTAATTTTTCAGTGCAACACATGCTGAATTTTTAAGTATTTCATTATCAGCACTATAGCATACATTTTTTAGTTGTTTTAAATCGTTAAATTCAGAGTGTGCCGATAATTGGATTTTCTGAATCGCATGTTGTTAATTTATTAAAGCACACGTGTATATAGGAACACAAGTTTTGCATTATGGAAATAAGCAGATGTGTAACAATTAAATTAATGATTTACAAGTACTTAACTGGAGACCACGCACACGTGCGCAGATACATACGTACATACCTGCGTACAAGAAAACTAACAGGTATTTTGTCACCGTACAATGTAAAGGTAGAAGCAATACAAAAGGAAAAAAGAAAAACGGAAAGAGGAAAAATAAAAATGATAATAAAGTATGTGGCTACATATACGCAGGTGGTGGGAAACAAATCGACCAATAGTGAAAAAACGGGCGGAGTTACCTCTCACCCCACTGTTCTAACGGAACGCCACGCCCTCATTCAATGCCTACTACCTCCGACGAAGTACAAAAACGGTCAGTCGTTCTTCAACTACTATTGAGTTGAAAGCAGTGTTTGTTGTTATCGTGATGTCTACTAACGCCAATAATACATTGTACGGTTTTCCGCATTCGATGATGGAAGAATTCCAATCGCACCAGGCGAGCTCATCCGGCGACGGACACATAAAGAGGCCCATGAACGCGTTCATGGTATGGTCGAGGATTCAAAGGCGGAAGATAGCGCTGGACAACCCCAAGATGCACAATTCTGAGATTTCTAAACGTCTAGGCGCCGAATGGAAACTATTGTCCGAAATCGAGAAACGTCCTTTCATCGACGAAGCAAAACGGTTAAGAGCTTTGCATATGAAGGAACATCCAGATTATAAGTATAGACCTAGAAGGAAACCAAAAGGTCCTTTGCCTTCGGCGTTGAAAAATGGTGTCGGCTTTCACAATTTACAACTACCGTATTTTCCACCAATGGATACTTTGAGCGCACCGTATCCTTACTTCAATCCGGGCTTCGATATCTCAAGAATAACTGGGACGAACGAGAAAACATCAGGAACGCCAGTGGTAACTTCTTTGCATTCTTCTCTATATTCTTCGCTGTACCACCAAAATCCACCGAAGAGTTTTGCTCCTACTCCAATGTCTCACATGTTTCCAACGCTGCCTGCGACGTCTATGTTATACTCTACTTCTGGTTCGAGTCCTGCATCTACAACAGATTTAGAATTGAGAAGACCAGTTTCCGTTGTGTATTAGTGATTAAGAAGTTGATATATAGACGTTTATTTTTTTGTGCATTGTTGCATACCCCAATATAATGCATCATTTAGAATATTTAGGTATTGTATTACATACTGTAGGCAATATACACAATATTTTTCTGTGATTCTTAAGTACGACTGATTTTATGTAAATATATAATACACACATGTGTTAGTTATGTATATATTGTAGGTATAGGTATTTTATTTAATTATGACATATATTATAACAAAACGTTATGATATTATTATTATCTTGTTAATTAATTTATTTTATTGAATTCGTATTTCTGATATTTCTTATGTTGTTCCAATGTAAATAAAGAATGATGGATGATAAAATATAATAAATGAATGTATATATTTTGGGATTTCCCTCCCTGCATTACCTAACAACAATAGTGGATCACCCCTCACTTTAAGAGGGTATACTGAAACCCATTCCGTTATGGTTGCTGTTTTAAGATAGGAAAAAGCTTTTTATCAACAGTCCGCTTCTGAAACTCGTTGAATTGTATTGTCTCGATTCAAAAGTTAGGAAAGGTTCTAATTGAAATCGACAAGCTTAACCCTTTCATTTCTTCATTCTAAACATTTAAGGCATGGACGTTTTATATCCCTACTGCCAGTATAAGAGCAAATTAATGAATTGACGCATTGATAAAATTTACACATAAAAGCAATTAGATTATGTAATATTACATGACCTTTACCTAAATATACAAACATACACACAATATCATTTCTAGAAAATTGAATAAGAGAGAGCAGCTGAAGGTTCCAGTTTGAATGTATAAGCTTATCGAATAATGAACTCGGTTTATCAGAACAACCATCGATTGTTGTCCATTGTAAGTCGCCCTCGATACATTGATCGACATTATACGATTGTGTGGAGTTATATAGGGAAATGAAAATAGCCTTCTTTTCCTTCACTGCGCTACCGACATAAATACTAGTAGATATACTATTATTCATTTGATAGCAAAGTATAGTAAACAAAAATGAGTGGGTCTTATAGGTGTATACTGTATGAATACACAAATGCAAGTATTGAATCCATTAGTTATCCGATAATGATAATCGCTTCTCACATTTAAATGCATTCGTATATTTAAATTAATTCCACATATACATTGAACCAAAAATGGGTGCTGAAACAATAAAAAAATCATTGACCACACGAAATAGTGCATTATAATTGGTTCGAAGAACGAGTTCATCAAATCAATGGGTAAATAAACTATTCATTGGTTGAATGATATATGTTATTGTTGTAAAGACAGTTTTATATTACACGTTTATATTCGACCTATGAATGTAGATTATTATAGAAATATAAGTAACTGAATTACAATGTTTTGCATTCATTATGATCGTGTTCTTTATATATTTAATGAATGCGTTAGCATATTAATAAGGAGAATAATTTGTCGAAAATTGTAGGTAAAAAAATAACAATATATATTTATATCATCACAAAATTAGTTATTGAGCGTATAAAAAAATAATTACTATATAACAAATATTATTCTTGAGCTAATGTACACTGAGAAAAATCCTGGTCGTAGTGTCAATAATCTACATTTATTGAGTGAATTTTTATTGGAAATACGTTATGGTAACTATATTTTCATACATAATACTTATGAATATGCATTGTTATTGTTTACGTGCAATTTTCGTAAAATTATACACCATATGAACGCAATAAAGTTTAAACAATATCTTATCCGTTGTTTTAATGGCTTGCAATTTAATACAAGAACAAACAGATAATATTTAATACGTATATTGTTGGTTAATAACCGCAGATGGATAGGCAAGACACATGCTTTTAGAATGCACCATAGTACCTGGTATGAATTAGGATCAGAATATATATATAAAAGCGCATAAACCATAAAATCACTGAATATACATACAGTGTGTCTCCGGATGGAGGGAAAAAAAAGTTTATTTGTAGCTTAATGATAAAATGTCATTATGTATAAAAAATTTTGCTTATCTCAAAACCACGAATTTTGAAACAAAAATCTAAATATTCTTTTTAGCAGCTGAGATAATTACAAAAACACATTTGAGCTAAAGAAAAACATTTTATTTTATTCAATGTGGTATCCTCCAACCTCTACACACTTTTCAGCTATACATACAAATTCGTTATAAACATTGTGGATCATATCTTAAGTGACAGAATTTACCGCTTCCGTAATTTTTTGTTTTAAAATTTCGATGTTGATCCAAATTAGTATTATAAACACGCTGTTTAACATATCCCCATAAAAAGAAATCCAATGGGCTTAAATCAGGGAACGAGCCGGCCAATTGACCGGTCCGTAACGGCCTATCCATCTGTTTCTAAAATATTCTTGCAGATAATTTTGTGCCAACTCTTCAAGAAACTCTTTTGCGAGTATTCGCACTTGTGGGACCTCGGCTTCGCCTCGGCCCCACAAACCGTATTCACACTCGCAAAACTATAGTTTCTGGCCTAGTGATACAAATAACTATTAATCAAAAACATAAAACTTAGAAACGTTTTTGATTAAATTTTTGCGCTTTTGTAATTTTCTCAGCTGCTAAAAAAATATTTAGATTTTTGTTTCAGAATTGGTGGTTTTGAGACAAGCAAAAATTTTTATAAAGAATTACATTTTTTCGTTAAGCTACAAATAAATTTTTTCACCTCTTGTCCCCTTTACCTCTCTCATCCGGGGACACACTGTATATCGTAAAACTTCGTAAAATAAAACAAAAACGTCCTAATTGTATCAATAGAAACTCGAAAAAAAAACCCCGAAAAAATACGATACTTTGGTACAATGGGAATAGTTAAGATGAAAAAGTTGTTGCAAGAAAATACTTTGTTTGAACTTTTAAACTTAACATTTCTTTGAACACATTTGCACTTTTATGTGTTTTTGGAACACCGTAGTGTTGAATAAACACACTGCATTTCTTTTAAATGGAAGCTATGCCTACAGCTTAATCCAAAACTAAAACTGTTACTAATTTTTTCTTGATTCAGCGCAGAAACTTATTTACTGCAGTTTTCAATATATACTGTTTCTATTTTATTACAGGGTTTTCTGATTTTTTGAAAATCAGAAAACCTAAAGTTGTTGAATTAACCACTGCTCAAATAAAGATATCCAATTAAAAATTATTACGTAAATCTAATCATATACTAACGTTATCAACTTGCAATTTATTTATGTTTATATCATCATTCATCCTATAGGTAAATCCAAAAAGCTACTCACAATAAATGGTTAGTGACTTACTCCTTAATTCTTATTTACCCTAATTATTGGATACTAATATCTCATATCAGAGTTTCAAAAGCAATATTCAATAATAAAGGGTTCTAGAAGGAACAATGCAACTGAAATATTTACGACGGGTATTTACATGGGATTTGTACAGGTAATCCATCCTTGTAACTTGGGACTTTCGGAACACAATAGGATGGCTTTTCTAGAACTGAAATTATGTTGCTAGGTGAGACTAAGATTTAAAGATCCTCTCTAAGAAAAATAAAAATGTATAACCACATTGTCTACATCATGCTGAGCTTCCCCGCCTATACAATTGCATTTACCGCTTTATTGCATCCAGAATTTTTCATACCGACAATAACTGCTTCGTATAGTTTCAAAAATTAGGGTCGTAAGGACGAAAAAAGTTTAAATAACTTTAAAACGTCTCTTCGTACATATTGCTGTGGTCTGGCACCCCGGGTTTTTGTAAATTAAGTTTTTTTTATTCATTCCGTAAAGCGTTTGTCAATGTTGCGAGAAACTTCAAATTGTTTTATTTTCAAGTAAGATTTAGTTAATGTTTTGGATTGTTTAATTTGTTTTATTGTTCAGTTGTTTATATTAATTTCAGTCAGGTGTACATTTTGCGTTCACTGGTATTGTATATATATATTGTTTTGTTTTGCGAGTTCGTCCGTTTGCGGACAGATCTGTGTGCGTTGCATCACAGGCATCTGAGATTTTTATACTTATACGATTGTGTAACCTTGTGAGTTCAGTTCCTTGATCGATACGAAAGTAAGTAGATATAACATTGTATTTCATTGCTGACATTTTGTGATTATTGATTTCAAGTTTTGAATTCACATTTCTGATTTTATTTCGTTCATCACGGAACTCATTTAATAATAATTGATATGGTATTTTTGTGTACACAATTTAGATATAAGATCTGTTATTATTTTTACGTGCAGGAAGATATTTTAAGTTTAAAGAGTTAATTTTTCTGTTCGCTGGTAATTTTTCTGATTTGTAATTATTTATTAATCACCTCGGGTTGGGTGAATAAAAGCATTGTGCTTGCTTTTATTTATCATTTATATAAATTTACTTGAATTTTCCACGTTTAATTTAGTTGTTTTAATATTGAGACCACGTGGATTGAAATGAAAAAAAAATTATTATCTTGCTGAACTTTTTGTTTTCTGTTGCTCTGTAAAAGGATTTTGAATTGTTCTTTTGTAATTTAAAGTCAAATGCAGTTTTGATTTAGACCAGGACCTTTTTGTCCAAGGTTTTTTTTTCTGCAAAGTTTGTAATTAATTTTTTTTTCTTTTTTTTTTTAAAATAACAAAATTATTGAATTTTTATATCATTCAAAATACTGTTCTTTTATTTTAATTAAACTTTTCAAAATTTTTTTTTTTTGAGTATAAAAGAGAGTCACATTTCTTTCACCCTCATTTTACTTTTCATGATAGTCACCCTGAGTTTAATTGTTCTTTTGCGCCTTGAAAAATTTTTTTTATCATTTGAGCTAGCTAATTTAATTTTTCATTTTAAATTTTTGTTGATACATTCAGTACACAGCAGTGTGTTTTTGCATATGCATATATGTTTCTCTAGCGCTCTATATATCTGACAACTGGGCTTAAACGGTTTATCTAATGTATAGTGCAATATCAATAAGTTCCAAATTTTTTAAAAAGAACCACGAGCCGTATAATTTATTTATAATATTGTTGTATAATAAGATTGAAAACAGGATAAAAACAATAAACACTTTAGGTAAATTAATTCTCAGCACTGTTGAAACCACTAAAGCGTTTGAGATTGAAAAATAATTGTGGTAAAAAATATACGCAGCTGTGAATATTCCTACGTTTGCAAGAATAATTAAAAAATTTGGGGAGGCTTTATTTTAATATATTCAAAGTCAATTATTTTTATTATATTATTATATATTATTTGGGTTTAATATATTCTGGTTTTGCAGAAATTTGTATGAATAAATTCTAAATGTAGAAATTCAATCTTTATTTTACGTTTCGTCAATGTCGACATTGCCTTATTCAGAAATTATTCTGTAATTATTAAAAAAAAAAATATTAATTAATCCGAAAATTTGTCCAAAGAACTGGAAGATGGTGAGAACCTTAACGATCATCAGTTTGGTTTTCGGAAGCGAAAGTCTACTATTCAGGCCTTGAAAGTGGCTGTAGATGCGTTACGGGTATGTGATACCAGATGGTGTGCTCTCATAACGATCGATGTCAAGAATGCCTTCAATTCGGCCAGTAACAGGCTTATAATTGAAGCTACATAAAAAAAACATTTTTGGTTATCTTGTTAATTTCATATCGAGTTACTTGACGGACCGGAAAATAGAATTTGATAAAGGCTTGCTGCTGAAATGTGGTTCTGGCGTGCCGCAAGGATCGACCCTTGGTCCGACGTTTTGGAACGTGCTTTATGATGGGGTGCTGAGTTTCGAGTTGACGATTGACGCAACGACCATCGCTTTGGCCGACGATCTCGCACTCATAGTTGGAGGACGAAATGAAGATGTTCTCATAAGGAATGGTAATAGATGCCTCGAGCAGATAAGCGAGTGGATGAAGGAGAACGAACTGACCCTGGCTACTGGAAAAACTGAGGCAGTGATTGTTAAGGGTGCAAGAAGTAGGGACCATGTTATTTTCAAGCTGGATGGTGCATCAGTTTTAAAACACGGCAATTGTTCGTTTGGATGCCGAGATAAAGCTAATGCATTTCATAAAGTATAGTAGCTACCAATGTCGAACGATCTAGGGTACAGATGGATTTCAAAATCCCCGCAACCCTGAAGTATCTGTGGGCATGAAGATTAGACGCGTGCCTGCAGAAGGTCAATACTTAATTTATTAATACATCACTTGAAGGAAGTGTATTATTTATTTTCCCACTCGTTTGAAATAACAGCTACTGTGGACGCAATCAATCAAATCTTCATGCATACATATTGCCGGTTTACGGCAACGTTGAAAAACACCGGTATATATACGCGCAAGGGCGCACGGTTTATACGTGCAACATGTAGAATTGGACCATTTCTCAATGGCTTAGACATGACTTCGTGTATTAAAAACATTAACCAATCGTGGATTTTACGATCTATTGCACAATTTGTGTTCTTTGATTGATTTCTTTTATAAGGGATATTGATAAAACCTGAATATTTATATGCATGTTATTCATCCTCATTGAGTCAAATCTTTCATCACGACCTCAGAAAGAACCAGTTATCACAGTTGACCGGCGCGAGATTCGAACCCGCGGCACTCAGTAATAATCAATTAATTAGCTTTTTCCTAATTGTTGTAGGTATATTAGATGAATGTAGATATGTATGTATATTCGGTTGAATAATTTTACATACAGGATGGGGTAAAGTACTCTATACCTATCTCTTACAGCTTTTGAATGAGCAGTTTAATTTAAAAATTTCTTATACAAATCATGATTCATATAATATTTGGCATCACTTAATAGCAATGATATTTTTTTAATTTTACTATTTTAATGCAAGCCCAACTAATGTTTTTTTTTTTAAATAGCATAATGTAAAAAGTGATTGATGTATTTGAAAGGCATTTTATTCGTGAATATAATGATGTGCACTTTATAGTGGGTTGTATAAGAAAATTTTCGGGAAAATGGTCAAGAACTTTTTTTATAGTCATAAAATTTCAATGAAATAAACAAAAAGACCATTGTTAAAATGAAGTGTTATGGTAATGTACAAAGACAAACGGTGAGTTTATTAAAATACAAGAAAAAACTTGAGAAAATGAATTGATTAAGTGCTAAAAATGGGTACCATTTATTGCCAAGCAATGACTTCTAATTAGGGTAACCTTGCACCGCGACCTATTGATCTATTGTGCCCAAACAATGACTTAGTCGGTCTCTAAGCCCCTGCAAAACATTTTAGAGTGCAATTGATGAAGTCCTATTTACTTCAGTCTGAATTCTAAGCTGTAAATCCTCGAAATTATTGGTTCGATTTCAGTAGACTTCAGATTTCAAATGGTCTCACATAAAAAAAATCCAAAGGATTTAAAGATACTTCTACTACCAATGCACCTACGAGGAAATATCTCATTTAAGTATCTTTTCCTTCGGCTCAATAATTAGCTGCAGCACCATCTTGTTGAAACCATATGTACTCAGGCATGCCATTATTTTTAGGAAATAACGCTGCACAACCAGGAAGCCCTTAATTTGCATCAGACACAAGTACCCTTCAGAGGTTTCTCCTTCTAGGAAGAACGGACCATTAATACTGGTGGCAATTATGGCCAGATATTTGTTTGTTTTCTGAGGTCGACGTGCATAAAGTTCTTCTGCCCAGGGCGGATTATCTGTGGCTCAGTATCGACTATTATGTCGATTAATTGAGCCATTTAAATAACATGTTGCCTTATCAGGAAATAAACCTAAAAACAAAAAAAATCAGTTAAAACAGACACATAATGTTTTAGAAAACTATATAATTTAATTTTATAATAAAACACAACAATATTTTTTAGAAATCTGCTTATAGAATCCTTATATAAAACACAGTTTTCAAAAATCAATGTTAGAACTAAACAATAATGATTTTATCATTTATCAAACAAACAAATGTTTTACGTCATTTTTTACAATTTATAATTTTATATACTTACATATATACTAGAAAAACGTTTTAAATAAAACCCAAACGTTGTACTCGTAAGGTTTTGATGTTATTTCATGGTCTAAAAACCAAGAACACAGTCTGATTTTAAACGTCCTACGTCATGTTGACATTTAAACAAAAATATTTATTAAATCACGACAATTATCGGTATAAAGATTTTTGGGCATTTTCTTGGAAATTTTCTTATACAGCCCAATATAAATTGCATTCACGAAAAAATATCTTTCAAACATGTTAAAAAACAATATAATATATATATACATAATGATATTTCAGAAGGAGAATTGGTTAGTTTTGCATTAAAATAATGAACTCAAGAAAAACCAAGTGATGCCAGATGTTATATAAACCATGCTTTGTACAAGAATTTTTTTAATTAAATTGTTCAGAAGAAAGTTGCAAGCGATATGTAGTACTTTTTTCCCACGCTGTATATATTAATTGCTTATTTAAAGTGTTGGTAGAGATCAATACTATGGATTCCTATTCTAAAACGGATTGCATGCATTTTATTTCTGTATTACTTTGATAATAGACAAAAGTATTAGCAATCTTTAATGTTTGATACCCGCTCTATGAGGAAGAAGAAAATATCCTCCTTCCTTGTATTGTATCTTTTATTTAAAGAACTTTTCAGTTAATATAAAATTTTTGTATTATTTATAAATACATAGTAAAAATTACAAGAACATTACTTATTTTCACAAAGAAATATGTTAAAATTAACAGAATATTAAATGAACACAAGTATTATGTACTTTCTTATACTTAGAAGTTTTTTTACTTTATATAATCGGTCACATTATGGCTTTAGTTAAAGCAACGCACAACATATATATGTATATTAAAATATTTACAGAAATAATCGGTTAAATGCTTGCTCAAATCATTTATGTTAATTTTCAACTGAGTGTAGTTCGCTAGGTTGAGTTGAGTAGTTATTAGTTCAATTAAGTTATTTAAACTATAACTTAATAAATAATATGTTTGGAATTTTCCTTAGATTTTACTTCAAAATTTCGTAGTTATATATGTACATATAGAATATTTGTCTCTCTGGCTCTGGTTTCAGTTGAAGAACGTTAATATATTCATTGTGCCGGCAAAATGAAGCCGTTGCGTACCTTTTGTTCCAACGCTAGTAATTAAAGGGTGAAGAGGTCTTATCAACGCTAACCGTAATTAATTTTTGCCAACTCACTGGTTTCAAAGTGCTTCTCGCAAAGCTTTCGCCCTGAAATAGGCATATGAGCGTTTAATATAATGCAATTGTATGTTAAAATTGATCGACGATTGATCGGAATTGACGAGAGTGACTTACATATTGAGTAACAATTATTAAGCACGAACTGGTATTATTATTATACTTTTCCCTCTGTTTATTTATAAAAATAAAAATAAAAATTCGAAAAAGTTGAAAACTTGGTTTGATAAATTAGTTGGAATACATCCCTACAATGAAATTTAAAATCTCCACAGTTATTTTTAATAATTTCGACGTTAAAACATGAAGTTATCTATACGATTTGGTATTACATTAAATTTGGTTATTAGGATTGCTCATCACCAGAGACCGGCTTATATGCAAAGTGCAAAAATTTAAATTTCTGCGTATCTTTAAGTATAGTCTGTATGTTCGCGTATTACACTGATTAAAGTTAATTAGTGTTAATTAGTAATTGCATAAATTTAATATTTAGACATTTCTATGGAAATTTTTACAAAAGTTGCATATTTTGGATATTTATCCAGTATGAAACGGTAATTGGTGGTGCCTTCTGAGAGAAAATACCTGATTAATCAACACGCTAAAATAATTGAGAAAATGTGAAAAACTAGAGCGGTGCGCGTGTTTGCAGCAATCTATGTATACGTCAATGTGTAACATCAAATTCATGAAAATTAGAACAGGAGGAATTTAATACGGATCTACGGTGAGGTATTAATTTCGTCTAATATACCATTAGCAAAATTAAATAATGTTAATTTGAAATCGTTTCTACAAAAATATTGCAAACATAATATACCTGACGAAAGTACGTTACGAAAAAATTATGTCAAGTCTCGTTACCAGCAAACAATGTCAGAAATACAACAATTGGTACACTGAAAGAAATAGATTGTACTCTTTAACATAAATATAGTATACTTTAATATATTTTATAGCTCCTATAGGGACAATCATATTTTATATTACCGGTGACAATATCTGTATAGTAAATTTCTGTGAATAGTTTTTATTAACTCGTATGGTAAAGTTGGTGTACTATATTTGTATTATTAATTTGAGCATACATGTTAGTAAATGTGAAAGAATGTCTAGTAGCACTGACTATATTTGATAATAACTGTAATATTTTACTATGTACGATACATGATGCTCATACTTACCATATAGCCTTGTAGTACTTACAATATTATTTTCTACTATAATAATCTAACGTCTCTTAGCATTTAAAATAGTAGATAGTAAACAATAATATAATGGATCATATGCGGGCACTATACAGCGATACTTACCTGTAATTTAAAATATAGTACTATAGAAGGTTTTACCCAGTTCATGCATAAGGAAAGTGGAATATTACACAATAAAAACTATAATATTGATTGTATATTTTTATTTGTCCTTAAAACCATTATTACAAAAATCCAACGTGTATTACTTTCATTAACATAACAATCACTAGTAGGTTAGATTTAGGTTAATGTTCTATCAAAGCATAAAGTACCCACTACGAAGGATATGCATATAATATCTATTACTTACCTTTGAATATATTAATTAACTGTGGAAACCCCCACTCGATTAAAATGTTTTCCACGTTTGCATTCATTTCTGCTTACGATGCACAGAAATCAACGAACGACCAGACACAAACATGCACCGACACGAATACGTACACCTGTATCACACGTACATAACACGTGTCAGTAATTTTGTCGCGGCAAAACAGCTTATTCGTCGATTTCTTCGGTAAAGATCGACAATGAATAGAGCAAGGGGTGGGAAGAGCGTTACAAACATTTATGTTAGAAATTGAATATGCATCAAATACCTGATAATATCGCAGTCAATCGCAGCGACTATCTATATAATTCACGTCATTATATAGGCTTTCAGCAATAGAGTATATTAATTGTTACATCCATAAGATGTAGATGGTAACATCCAGATTTTGCCTCTTACTATAAGCATGATAAAATCTGGTTATTTTACTCTTAATACGCCACATATTGTCGTTTTGACAATAATTATTTTAGTAATTAACATAAAGAGATTTACGATCTAATTTCTACAATCCATTTTTCTCAGTGTAGGGAATAATTTTATTTATTTAATCGTATATGAAAGTACGGAAAGGTGTGGCCGTTATATTGCTCATTTATTAACCTGTTGGAAATAATTCTATTATTATTATTATTATTATACATTTACATTTTCACAAGTTTTTATTTACTTGGTCCTTTTTCCCCTACCACATCGGTCTAAAGACAAGATGGGTAGGTGGTGTTAATGATTATTCTGCCCGTCCAACACCCGACGAAGCATGCTGCACATACTTAGGAGAACAGACTTCTGCATCGGAAGATAGGTTTTCTTTTCAATTCCTAACGTTGTCAAAGACTGATGCATTTTCACAGGTATGTCTCCCGTTGTTCCAATTACTACAGGTACTACAACCACTCTCTCCATTGACCACATGGCTTTGATCTCCTCTGCCAACGGTAAATATTTATTAATCTTCTCCGCATACGTTTTCTCAATATTTGCTGCCAACAAAACTGCTACATCAATGATATAAGTAACCTTCTTTTCTTTAAGTATTAATATTATATCTGGTATGTTATTTGGAATAGGATGATCAGTAATTATTTTCCTATTCCAGTAGAGTCGGACATCTTGAGTTTCACATACTTGTGCGGGTTCATATTTGTAGTAAGGCATAATCTCTTCTTGATTTAAATATTGGCCTCTCAATTTCAGATGTATAATCGCCGCAATTCTATTATGCCGATCCAGACATTGCTTTGGTGCCAACACAGAGCAACCAGCCATTAGATGATCTAGTGTTTCCTCTTTATTACCACACATACGGCATTTTATGTTACTTATTTTCTCAGCAAGAATTCTTCTCCTATAAGCTTTGGTTGCAATCACCTGATCTTGAATAGCCGCTATAAATCTGTCAGTTTCAACAAAAATATTGCCAGAACACAGCCATGCTTGCGATGCAACGGTATCAATATCAGGTCGGTCAATGAAATTGATATATTTCCCATGCAAGGATTTGCTTTTCCACTGTGTTTTCATGTGCTCTACGTTCCGTATCTTTACTGATGGATCGTAATTATTGTCTCCCAATAGTAACGGTGTTATACCTTTATCACATTGCACAATGGCTCTATGTAGAGGACTGGAAACTGATTTTTCATGGAAATACCTTCTTAGATTTCTTACTTGCTCATGATGTCTGGAATAGGCGGTCGGAACACCTCTTCCTCCTTGCTTTCGTGGAATATAAAATCGCTCAATAGCACTGCGCGGATGATGAGCTCTATGTCGGCTATTATTATTATTATTATTATTATTAATAGGAATTCTTCATGAAAATATTTTAGGCAAATTATATTTAATTTTTGGTAAACAACTTCAAAAAACAAATTCTCACTTTTTTTTACCTGGAGGAGTACCTTGTAAAAAATCTTACTAATATCCAACGCTGTACCATACACGATAAAAGCCGCGCAATGTTTAACATTTTTTTATAGTCACATTATTCGTACTACTTGCTTAGCTCATGGATTCAATCGTGTAGCCGAAGACGATAGGAATCAATTCCCTTTGGTGGATGATTTAATTAGTAATATCAAAAAACTATTTTGAAAAGCACTTTTGTAAATCTAATTTTATAAAAAGCGACTTCTTAGTGTTTAGTTGCCTCCTGAACGATATATTACGAGATGGGGTACATGGTTAGAGGCTGCAATTTTTTGCGCCGATAATTTTTAAGGAATAAAAAATGTAATGCTGCATTTCTCTAAAAAAATTGTTAAAAGATAATAACATTAATAGAATTGCCACAAAACCTTCTGTATATTAAGTCAAATTATATCTTTGCTTCAAGTTCCATTCGTAAACTAGAAACCCAAGGGATGTCGCTCTCGAAATCAGTCGAAATAGTAGAAGAATTTGATAGCCTACGTAAGACGATTAGTGGTACTATAGGTAGAACATTTTTTAAAAAGTAATAAATAAAAATGAAGGGTATTTATTTAAATAAAACAAAACTAACAAAATTTTTAATAGTGAAACAGTAAATGATATCGACTTCAATAGTTTAGAATGCATTGCAAAGTTTAAAAATGCACCAATTACATGTGTAGATGTTGAAAGAAGCTTTTCAATTTCTAAACATATGTATTCTAATAGAAGACACTTTTACACAAGTTTGAAAAACATTTAATTATAAATTGCTTACAAAGTGCTTTGATGAGTATATCCCTGCTGCGTCGTTCGGGTCTTTTTTGACCCAGTTGCTGCTTTATTCATCTTCCAAACTTTTGATTATTGTTCTACAGTTTTGGGCTTTTAGTACTTTATTTGTAACAAATATAGCTTCAAGATTTTCTAATTAGCAAGAAAATATTTATTTTATTCTTTTAGTGGTAAAAATTTACACACATAGGTTGTTGGGTCACTTTTGTCTTGTCCTCTTTAACAGCCGAACCAAGTTGAAACTCGAATAATTCCATAACCGCTGTATGTGAGTAATACCAACAAGTTTTGACTTGCAAGTAAATCCCTCCATTATTTTTATCTCACAGTGCTTGTGTATTGTTTAGTGAGTGTTAAACCTTAGTTCTGTGTACATCTTGTGCGTAGTTTTTATTTTTTATTATGACTTCCAAACAATCAAAATTTGTGCCTCCTTTGACACAAAAGCAACTAGAAGAAGCACTTTATGGTTCAGACGACGATATTGTTAGTTTTCAAGATTCATCTGATGGTTGGGTTCCATCTGATGAAGAGGAGTGCTCTGAAATTGAAGATCATGTTTCTGTTTGTTCGGAAAGTGACTCGGATGAGGAAGAACCTAAAATTTCAAATGTGGCATCCGACATTTTGTTATCAAAAGATAAGCAAATTGAATGGTCTACCGAACCTCGTATACAGCAAGGGAGGTTTTCTGCACACAACGTTCTTACAATGACACCTGGCCTTACTAGGTACACCACTTCGAGGGTGAAAGATGAGGTATCTGCTTTTATGCTTTTTTTTCCGCCATCAATTGAAAAAATAATTTTAGAAAATTCAAACAGAGAAGGTCGTCGAGTATATGATAAAAATTGGGAAAATTTGGATGCGCAAGATTTATATTGCTATATTGGTTTATTAATTTTAGCAGGTGTTTTCAAATCTCACAACGAGTCAACAGAAAGCTTGTGGGATGCTGAAAAAGGTAGAAGTATATTTCGTGCAACAATGTCTTTAGAAAATTTCAAACGAATTTCTAGAATAATAAGATTTGACGATAAACAAACACGAACTGAAAGACGAGCTCGTGATAAATTTGCGGCTATCAGAGAAGTTTGGGACAAATGGGTAGAGATTTTACCAACATTGTTCAATCCAGATTCAATGTAACCGTTGATGAACAATTGGTTGGATTTAGAGGCAAATGCCCTTTTAGGCAATACATGCCCAGTAAACCTTCTCGATACGGAATAAAATTTTGGGTATTGTGCGATAATAACACATCGTACGTATGGAACATCCAGCCTTACCTAGGGAAACCTCCTGGGGGAACCAGAGAACAAAATCAGGGTATGAGAGTTGTTTTAGATCTATCTTATGAATTGAAAGGTCACAATATTACGTGTGATAATTTTTTTACCTCGTATGAACTCGGACAGCTCCTACTCAAACGAAATATCACAATGATTGGCATAATGAAAAGAAACAAGACTTGTATTCCACCAGAACTACTTCAAACGAAAAATGTACCAAAAATGACTTCAAAGTTTGCATTTACTTCCAATACTTGTTTGGTGTCATACCTTCCAGAAAGAACTAACAAATGTGTTGTATTGTAAAGTACATTGCATCCAGAAAAAGCAGTATCAAACCACAATAGTAAAAAGCCTGAAATTATATTAGATTACAATAAAACTAAAGGGGCAGTCGATACCATGGATAAAGCGGTTATGTGTTATACAACAAAAAGAAAAACAAACCGTTGGCCACTTATTGTCTTCTATAATATAATTGACATTAGTTGTTACAATGCATATGTTTTATTTTCAAAAGTAACTAACAGTTGGAGATCAAAAGATTTTCGAAAACGACGACATTTTTTAGAAAATTTGGGCATGTCACTAGTAAAACCGCATATTGAAAGACGAAAGTACTTTCCTAGAACAAAAGCCGCAAGGGATGTTGTGGAAAATATAAAATCTGCTACAATGGTTGTCCAAGAAGAAGAAGAACCTTCAACATCGACCCAACCTAAAAAGAGGGGCAGATGCCATATGTGTAAGAAAACAGACAATAAGTGTTCTAGTTTGTGCTGTAAGTGCGGAAAGTACTGTTGTAAAAAACATTTAGAGCAAATATGTAAGCAGTGTTACAAATAGATAATGTAACTTTTTTATCTTTTATTAACTTCTTCTTTTGTTTTTTTTGTTTATAAAGTTTTTTTTCTGTTTTTTCCTCTGCTACTGTTCATTTTTATATACCGCAATGTTTACGTTCTGTAATAGTTAATTATTAGTTTTTGTCTTGTTATAAGAAGTATTGTTTAATTTTATTTTATTAAATGTTTGCTTTTACGCTAGAAATGTTTATTTGCATGTAAAAAAAAAATGTGGTAATTATCCAGCCATATTAACAGAACGGGTCATTTAAGACCCGAGCATCTTATATGTGTAGACAAAACGAACGACGCAGCAGGGATATCTTGGCAGCTGGTGTCCCGCAGGGGTCTAACCTGGGCCCACTCTTGTTTGTACTGTATATTAATGATCTACTTCTGCAGATAGAGGGATCCATTCTTGCATATGCTGATGACATAAAAATCTACTTGGAAATCTCAAAGTCTACTGATATCAACAAACTTCAACATAATTTGGACATATTTACGGAGTGGTGCAAAAGATCTGCATTGAAACTGAATGTTGATAAGTGTTATGTCGTTACTTATACTCGTTCATGCGTACCGTATATATCATCGTACTATGTTGATGGTAGCCCTCTAAAACGCAAAACCGATGTTCGAGATCTTAGTGTGTTATTTGATTCAGGGATGACGTTCAAGCCCCACATTTCTGCCGTCTGTACTGAGGCCTAGAAAACCTTGGGGTTTATAATGCGTATTGCAAAGTACTTTAAGGACATAGCTTTAATTAAATCATTATACTTTGCATATATTGTAAGCAAAGTTGAGTACGCAGCCCTGATATGGTACCCTTTATACACATGCGATATACTAGCCTTAGAAAAAATTCACCGCAGATTCTTGAAATTCATATCATTCAAGAGTGATGGTATTTATCCGGATAGGGGCACATCCCAAGATTCCATGCTATCGCGCTTTGAAATGGTGCCCCTGAGCGAGCGAAGAGAGATGATCTATAAAAAATTCTTATTTAAATTAATGACAAATGTCGTCGACTGTCCGTTCCTACAAGAACATTTATCGTTTCTTGTTCCGCGTATCAACTCTAGATACAATTCTACATTCATGATGCCACGCACGAGGACTAATATTCTGAGGCGCGCTCCAGTCTACACACTCTCCAGGATTGGCAACGATGGATGTGAAGATATCTTCAAGTGAAATTCATCTTAGATACTTCTCTGGAAATGCACTTAAATATTTTTTTTTCTATTAAATTTCATTTTTTTTGTTACCTATACATGCTCGCTGTAATGTATTAAATTAACGCTACTTACCTGCTTACATAGACACACAAACAACACTCACATACACACACATTTACAAAACAACACCTACTTTGTTTACATACATATATGTTTAGACCGATGTTTTGATGTATTACTTACTTAGACATCTAGCATAACACGAATTTTATTTTATCTCGTTTATTACTTAGGCATATTGATATTGTAATTATCCTGTTATTGGACCTTAATGGTCTGTTGGGTAATAAAGGTTATTATTATTATTATTATTATTAAATATGTTGCAAAAAAATTTTGTGCTATAAAGTTCATGTTTAAATTTCTGCTTTTATTTATTTTAGATAAAATTTTTACATATTTTCCCAATTTTTTTTGCATATGTGGTCCAAATTTATACATATTTTCTGAAAAGTGAAATAAATATCAGTTTTCCTTTGCTTATAATCCGGTCCTTACTAATCACAGTAATTACGCTTAAATTTCCCAGAGGCGTATGGGTTTGTCATAATAGTGCATCTTGATGCATTGTGCTGAATAGATGAAATATTAAGAAATGTTTAGTGTAACAAACATATCACTTTCTAAATAAATCTACTACTGTGATGCGAAGAACAATTCAATATAGAAAAAGAAAAATAATCACGGAACAACACACTCCAACAGATGGATACACAAATGTGTCTGCATCACACAAGTTGACACAAAAGTGCACCCGTAAATCACACTAAATCATTCCAATATGTCAATGAGATAATACAGACATTTCCTATTTTGCGTGTTATATTTGTCCACGTTGTTACTATCATTGTATTGTAAAAAAATCAAACTAGTACATAGTGCACGCCTGTGTGTGTAAATAAAGGAAAATTGAATAGGATAACAACAAAATGCGTTGTGTGGTATTCTCTTTTTGAACGTGCAAAAATGGCCATCACCACTATTAGTTTAGGAGTGAAAATATTTGTTCCCCGCATGAAGCTGTTGAATCTTCCAAACGCAGACAAAGATTTTTGCATATGTAAACATCGCTAAATACCTGAATATTTCTATACGACGAATTAACACGTCCGCTTTTAATAGCTGTGGTAATTGCGACTAAGCGCGATGGCTTCTCGAAATAAGGTTGGCTTTATGTAACTGTTTGTGGTGCGTTTGCTGTTAAAAATGCTACGAAACAAACTAGGAATTAGGATTTTATGTGACAATGTTTAGTTATGCTAATAATTTTGGTTTAGGCTTATTGTGTCGCAATGTATGAATATTTGTGGCAACGCATACACATATAGGTGTGGCTTAGGATAATAATAATCTTACAGTCTTTGAATTTAAGTACTTTAGCATGTAATTATGTCATCATTTGAGGAAGACATATTTTCTTGTTAAAAAATATTCTTACAACTGGTTCCCTAACAATTAACAGAACTTACTTTTAATGTTATAATAATTTCAAAATAAGCTACTTCAAAAGTTGAAGGTCTGGGAATAAGATGAACTGCAGTGCATCTGAGGGCGTCGATTTGGATACTGGACAAATATTTTATTCCAACCAGTTGGCAACAGAACAAGAAGTGCCCAAGGATCTATATTGGAACTACTGGTGTTCTTATTGTATGTAAATGTTTATTTATATTTATATTATATTATCACTATATCAAACGAAACTATGCTGATGAATTGTATTAGCAAGAGTTAAAAAAGATCTTGAAAATGAAGTGATATGCCATGATGTTGAATACGAATAAATTTAGTTACTTTAGACGAGACACTTGCATTCACATAAGATGCGGTATGTGGCGTCCGCCATTCTGATACACAGTCTGCATTGGATATCTCCGATCTGGAAACACTTTTAGACCTTTCCAAGGCTCTCGATACGGTGGATCACACGATACTTTGTACTAACCTTGAGGCTATCGACTTGAGAGGTACCTGCAGGAATTGGCTTCTTTCATATCCAACCAGCAGAGTACAGTTGGCGCAAATTGACCATAGTTGTTCTAATGAACTAATTATTAATCGAGGAATAGCACAGGGTTCGATAGTAGGCCCACTTCTATATATTATTTATATTATATATACTAACGGTATCTCAAACCCAGTTCGCAATAGCACCTGTATAGTTTATGATGATGTTGTTACTCTTGTCACCAATCACCCAGATAAACATGAATGCAAACACCAAGTGCAAACTACTATAGTTCTCTCCAACTCCATCCAATGACAATAAGAGTTTACTAATTAGGTTAAACGGCAACTCTATTGAAGAACATCAAGCGTTTAATTGGAACAATCATATTACATATATAGCTGCACAAATCGTTGTTTTGCGATGAAGAGATTGCGGGCTGTCTAGGGGTCGCTCGATTGGACGAACCCAGTATAAGCAAATTAACTCTCGACCAACTTGCGGACCTGTTTCCGCAAGTTGGTCGAGAGTTAATTTGCTTATACTGGGTTCGTCCAATCGAGCGACCCCTAGACAGCTCCGTCTCTCCCTGTCCACTGTCGGGCAGTCGGCAAGGAGGTGCACAGGAGTTTCTTCTGCTCTCCCACAGTTTCTACACAGGGGAGAGTCCACTCGCCCCATTCGGTGCAAATGCTTATTTAATAAGCAGTGGCCGGTTAGGACTCCCGTAAGAAGTCTCAGTCTGGCCCTGCTCATAGAGACTGCCTTGCTTGTCTTTCGTCGCCCGGATAAATACCGAGGATTTTACAGCGTCTCACGCCGACTAGTCCATTCCAATAGGAGCGGTGACTAGCAGCGAGTTGAAATCTGACAAAGGCTTTGATACCGCCATAGGAACTCCCGCACAACGGTTCTGGACCAGTGAACGGTAGACCACTGGCGTCTCTAGCTAGTTTGTCAGCAATTTCGTTGCCTCTAATCCCAGAGTGACTAGGCACCCATCTCAGCGTAGTGCTGTGATGCTCCGCCAATTCTTCAAGCTTCCTACGGCACCTCAGTACCACTTCGGAAGCAAATTTGACAGCCTGTAGTGCCCTGAGGGCAGCTTGGCTGTCGGAGAAAATTTCGACCGATCCATTCCCATGCAGGCAGTTTAAGATGCTCTCTGCACAGGTCTGGATGTCTATAACTTCAGCATGGAAGATGAAAGTGGAGCCCCGGGCATTGGAATACACATGTCGAGTTTTCTATTTTGGTAGCTTCCTTAGTAAAGCAACCTACGGTATCATTTGCTGGGGTGCTGCTACACAGGGCAAAAGAATTTTTATGTTGCAAGAACGCACTATCCGTAACATCTTATGTATAGGACCTAAGAAAACCTGTAGAGACCCATTTAAGCAACATATTACTCAGTCACAGAGTTTCTAGAGGATATATTTATGGATAAGCGGTACGTTAAGCCCGCGTTATTCGTATCGTACTTTGTTTTTTATTTTGTTTCTGCTAGTTTTTGTAGGGCGTTTTTGTATAAAATTCTCACCTTATTTTGGTATTGTTTTACCTTTACTTTATATTTTCGTTCTTCTTTCGACTTATCTTATATCTGTGTATCAACAAGATCGATAAAATTTCTATTATTGTTATTATTAATATTATTGATTCCCATTTTCTGTAGGCGCCCAATATCCTGTTAGGAAACAGATAATTCCTACTGAGGTTTATTAGTTCTTCACTCTTCGTTTTTAATGGCCCCTTGATAAAGGTCTTTCTATGCGTTTGCCTGGTTATGTTGTACTACTGTTCTTTGTATGTGTTTTTGGTCTATCTCCTAACCTGCTCCCGTATTGTGTTTTTGAACACTCCTAAAACGAGTTCTGCGCCCATAAATGAAGCCGATGATCCGTTTCTTGCAAACTCCCCACCTTTTCGTATCTTCTCATACTCAAAAGTTGCCTTCCACATGATGGACAATACTGTTGTATTCCAATGCTGCATATCTGCTTCTTAGTATTTCTTGCAATCTGAGATGCCCCATTTTTGCCTCCCCTATTATCACCAAATTGAGAGGAGGGTGATCTAGAAGGCATTCCATTCTTAAACACGCAAGCTTCTGTATCTTGCTGGATGCTTGAAACTACAAATGCATATCACATACCCTCATCCAAATATGTGGCTAGTTTAAAAATTATATGTATCTTCGATTACTTTCTAATTTCGAATATATTATTTAATATCTTCAAATGAATAAACCTTACATACACTTCTTGGGTTCCGGATTGAAACCGCATCCTCCATTCTTGCATGAGATATCTTCAGGGCTGTTTCTTCCGTCGCCGTTGACCGGAAACTGAGAAACTGACACATGGGGTAGGGTTTATAAGCGGATATTGGTTACGGTTCAGTGGGGTGTGACGATTACGGTTGGACTGTTTTGAAAGAAGGGGTGTTGTGTAGCAAGTAACCGTCGTCAGGGTTAAGGTTATTAGGATGTTTATGTATTTCAATGAATTCTCAAATTTTGCTCAGCAAGTGCAAAGGGACTTACACGCAACGCCCGCGTTCACGCTCACGTTCTGCAACACGAGTGTCCACCGAAAGTTTTGTTTCACCAATGTAAACACTGCCGCATGAACATGGAATTCGGTAAACACCAGGAGCCTCGAGAGGATTACGATCTGGTATAGGAAAGGAGTCTGAAAGTTTGGAATTAAGTCTAAGAACGATTTTGTATTGCGTTTGGATAGGATTCTTCCTATACGGTTGGTAACACCTTGAATGTAGGAGATGTGTTTTGGACATAGGATGTAGGTGTCGATTTATGGTACGCTGGATATGATGTTTAGGATAGTTGTTATGGTTTCGGTAACATGGGATAGTTCTCGGGATAAGGGTTTAGGATCGGATATGGCAATGGTCTTTGTACTAAGTAGTCTATGACTCCGTTCCTCTGAGGCGGATGATGGTATGAGAGAGCATTTAGGTACCGCCGGAGTGTGAAGGTTTACGGTAGACAGAATGTCTCAACGAGCCATCAGAGCGACGATTCACTAAGACATCTAGGAAAGGAAGAACCCTCCGACTCAACATCAACGGTGAATTTAATGGAACTGTGTTGGGAATTATGAAATGTAAGGGAGGTATCTAAGAAATCATATCCATGTGGCCAGATTACGAAGATGTCATCAACGTATCTAAACCAGCATTTCGGTTTCTGAAATTGGAGATTCTTTGTTCAGATGCCTCCTTAAAAATATTGGCCACAACATTAAAAAGAGGAGAACCCATTGCTGCACCTGAAAGTTGTTAATAATAGCAGCCGTGGAATTGGAAATAGGTAGAGGTGAAGCAAGTTTCCACCAAGTCAGCTTGTCTTGGGTCTCTCAGGTTGGAGGTTCGTTTTTTTTTCTTTGCAGGGGGAAATCCTTGATGGACACCGGCCGCATGGCTCAAACGGCCCGGTAGTGTGGGACTCTCCATACTGGCCTACCCACTAAAACCCCCTCATCTTCTACCTCGGCGTCTCTGGAACCGCAAACAAGCATATCATCGGAGAACAAGAGATTGTCATCTGTACTATACACGCCTTCTCTGCTGACAGTTTTCCCTGTGGATCATGATCATGGCGATAAAGGTATGTTTTCTTTTGTTGCAGGTTGATAAATCTCCATATCCAGTTAGGTCCTGTCTTCGTTCCATCGTTTGCACTGCAGCACCGCATGCTCGGGTGTATCCGCTTCATTGCAATGGATACATGCGTCATCTTCGTCCAGCTTAAATCGTTTACCAGTTGGAGGTTGGAAGATACGATCTCACGGATTAACTGGACGGTATCGGATGCAACAACTTTGGTAAATAAAGATTCGACATCGATGCTAACAAGTAAATCCTGGGGATCTATTGTCAGTTCACTCAATCTTTGTACAGAATGTTTGAAATTTTGGATAAAAGGATTACTGTTGCCGGTGTAAGGTTTTAGGATATTGGAGAGGTATTTGGAGAGTTTGTAGGTAGCATTGTTAATGGTACTAACAATACGGCGTAAAGAAACCTTGGGTTTGTGGATTTTGTATTGACAGTATAGTTTAGGAGAGATGGAATCACTGGGTAATAAGGATTGGTACAGTTCAGGAGCAATAGATGAGGATTTTATGGATTTGGTGATGGAACGTGTGGTAGGGTCACGTCTTAGGTGTCTGTAGTAGTGATCTTAGAGTAAGCATTGAAATTTTCTATTTACACTTATCACTGTCCAATACCACCGTAGTGTTTTCCTTATCAGCTTTAAGTACAACATAAAGGAAACACTAGTTTCTAATACCAAGTGATCGGTACGATAATAAATTAACACAAACAATAACTTAAACCAAACTACATACCATGAATAAATAAAATAGAATGTTACGTGTTTTACTAACTTTTAATTGCTTTGGAGGACATTTCAACAGAGACAATAGTATCGTCGGAGGAATATATAGTCTCGCCATTATGTTTGAGTATTCCCTTGCAAATTTGACGTATTACAATAGCGGAATTAACGTAATACGTTACATAGTCGCAGCCCTCACACAGACAGCCAGACTAACATACACAGCGAAAATCACAACGGTTTGTTTTCTCAGTCTGGCTGACAAGTTGGCGGTATTCTAGACGAGCTAACGTCTTATTATTTCACCGAAGACTCAACATTGTGACTCGACGTGTTTTGTCAACGAATTTATCTCTCAGTAACACACAATTATCTGCACAAAGATGACAGAAATGTTATTATAATGAAATTGAAAGCACACACGTATAGCGGCGCGTACAGCCGCAGAGAAGCACGTCTCATAAATTCGAGTAAGAAAGACTAGTGAGCGGAGTGTGTCTGAAATTCATATTAATAGTAATAACAACAACAACCGCGATGGTATTGTGTGCATCACGTGATTCATTTTAGACAGACACCCTACAATATGTGTAATTGTACTTTCGAGAGACTCTAGATTGTTACGACGAATGGCGTGAATAATTAATACAGTTACAATAACTATTTCTACATTTTAAAATTAAAATTAACTTTCATCAAGAAAATTTTGGTTTAAAAATTCTGATAAAAAGTTTACAGAATATTTATCATTCTAAACTACAAAATGTAATTTGATAAACATACAGATAAATCAAAATCGTTACTTTATAACATGTATCTATTAAGTCCTGTTACTCCTGACGGAGCATAGGGTGAAGTATTTCCATTCATTCTTATCTCTAGCCATGCTTGACAGCTCTCCCCATCCTTTTCCTGTGCTACTACATTCCTGCTCTTTTCCATGTGATCACTGGTCTACCTCTATTTCTCGTTACAATCGAACGCTACTTCAGTGCTTGCTTTGTAATGTCATCATCTTCTTTCCTCAACGTGTGACCAATCCAAATCCATTTCCTCTTTTTTTATCTCATATCTCATTTTCTCTTGCTCAGTTCTGGTCCAGAGTTCCCTGCTCGTAATGGTGTTGGGCCAAAATATTTTCATAATTTTTCGGAGGCTCTTATTTACAAAAACCTGGATTTTCTGTAGGCTTTTTTCGGTTAGAGCCCATGTTTCGATAACCTCCTATTTTGGAGGTAGTTCCACATTATACCATTTTCTTTTTCAATTGTTTTCCCCATTACATAGTCCAGGCATATATTAAATAGTATTGGCGATAGTATACTGCCTTGCTTTACTTCCTTTTCTATGTCAATTTTCTCAGTTAGACATCCTTTGTGTCCCTTGGCATGTTGAGTTCTCATTATGACATGTATAATTGAAATAAATATTATATAAAATAAAACAAAATCAATTTACTGTACATATATTATTGTACATGCCATGTGGTCCATTTATTATTTTAATATTCATGTTTTAGATTTTAAAAGTAGTAGCAAATAAAGAATAGCAAAATATCGTATTCGTAATTTGTCCGATTGAACTCAATGTGTGAGACTAAACAAGCATTTATCGCGTAAACATTAGTGTTTCTCAGGGATCTGTGTTGGGCCCAACGCTGTTTCTACTTTATATCAATGATCTTAAATAAATACGTTGGTACTCAAAATAACATTACTATTAACTATGTTGATGACAAGAACATACTAACTACTGATAAAGACTATTCTGAGTCGAAGATTCGGGCAAATGTGACCATGCTTAAACTTGCCTAATGAATAAATAAAAATAAATTACATATTAATTTTGAAAGAAACCTCTGCTATCATTTTCTCTGACGGCCACAGACGTTCTCCTGTATATATCTTAACATAAAAGGAATTAAGTTGAGAGACACAGTTAAAATGCTTGGGATACCAATTGATGAAAACCTGGGCTGGTTTCATCATCACTTTGATGATGTTTGCAAACAATTATTTCCAGCAGCATTTTATCACAGAGGTGTTGCATGCAGATTCGTGGATTTTATATGCTTTGAGTCGATTTTGAGGTAGGGTATTTGCTATTGAGTACACTTAGTTAATATGAAACGAGTTTTCGTGATGCAAAAGAGAGCAATTCTGGCAATGGTCACGGGTATCATGTAAACTTTTGTCTACACTTTCCTCTCTTTACATATATAGTGTACTTTGATTTGGATACAGCAATGGATCTGTAGTGTTATCAGAGGGTTGTGGTCATGCTTATGATACGAGGTTAAGGACGACGTTGGTACCCGAGCAGGATAGTATGGCGCTTTATCAGACATTTCACATTTAATTATTACCACAACAGATTGGAGGCCTGTGGATATCAAAAATTCAAATTCTTTCAGCATTTTCAAAAAGCGCCTAAAAGATTCTCGTTATCGTTTGGCTTTTATTCACTGGATGTTTTTTCTTTTAAGTTTGGTCGGTCTGTGTTTCTTTGCATTGGGGCAACTCTTGGACTTGTCTCTTTCTTGCTGTACTGTTATACTGTGTATTTGATAATCTCATCATCTTTTAATAGTCTGATTAAATAAGTTCTCTAGTAAACCAGAAAAATTAGCAATTGCTGAACATATACTCACCAAACCTAGATTCAATGCAGCAAAAGTTTTAACAATCACGAACGGCTATTACTATCGATTGAATAAGGAAGCAATAAAAATTTACAAAAATAAAAATAACTTTAATAGGGATGAGGGATAAGGGTAAACCATACCTGGAAAACAGTGCTTGAGAAGCCTAACCACGATGTCGGATTACGCATGGATTATTTACAAAACCATCATTAAACACGTCTTGTACATACATATATGACAACTGATAACTATATAAAGTGGGCCAATAACCTGTATACATTCTTTGGAAATGCCAACCATAGAAGTTGGTCAAATGTTACTTGAAATTTAAATTTAAATATTAACAAAAATACGACACGGCAGAACTTGAGAACTGCTACATTGGTAACTGGGCACCATGAAAGTTTGAAACTACATTTAATAACAGCAAAATAGTTTAAATGTGATATAACTCGAAAAAGATTAAGATTAAGAAATAAAAAATAAACCGATATAAGTGAAATTTTTAGTTTCAGTATAAAATAGGTAACAAAAACAAACGCAAGAAGCTCGCTTGAAAATGTTGAAAAATAATGAATGAAACGTAGTAAAGGAAAAAAATCATTTCTTCAATACACCTGATTTATACATCTAAACAAAAAAAATAAAAACACTTGAGGAAATCTGTATTCATTAGTTGTAGATGTAATCGTACCATAGGTGTCACAAAATCTGATTGTTTTTGTCTTAATAAGCGGCATGTTATCGTTTTAATAATAAATAATCATTATGCGCATCGAAAACATCTTGTCCCAAATTGTACCGGACATATGCTTCAATAACTAAACTGTCACCATCAGTAGTAAAATTGACTTATAAAATTATTATAACAAATATTTAATATGAGATGTTTGTAATGCAATTTTCTCAATGTATAAATTACTATTTAAGAGTTTGGATGACAGTATCGTGTGCAAATGAGTACGAAGTGACAAGCATTATACTGGAAGGATATTAGGCTAGAACGAATTTCATACTGTAACTGCTTTGATCGCCAATAGAACAAACTGCGAATCACAGTTGTGAGACCATTTCTACCAATCAACATTAACAGCACCATAGGTATATATAATATTTTTTTCAGATTTTGTCTATATTCTGATTCGCAGTATGAACAGACGATATTTGACCATATCACATGTAATGAGTTGTCGAATAATATTGATACTAAACATGGGATAGCTTTGTAAATAGAGGTTTCTTATTTTAGTTATCACTTTTTTGTTAATTTCCGGTTGTTAAAATAATAATAATAAAGTCTATAATAAAGCTAACTGAAAATCTAATTGCGTTGCGCTATAGTCTTAATTACAGCTTATCGTTTTCTACAAATTTGTGACGGCAAACTAAACTAAACCAAAAATTTAGCAAAAACCCAAAATATTTTCAAAAAAATTAAAGACGGAATAAAAATTCACTGGTGGTAGTACTCTGGATAATTTTGAAATATCAAAACTATTTGGAAGAGTGAGATATCCTTAATGTAAACGTTGTATAACTATAATAAATTTAAATTAAATGTTAATTATTTGATCAACTTGATTATACTCTGTTTGTAATTGCATGGTATTATTCATAACCACATCGCGGAAATATATTCATGAAATAGAATTTTTAGCATTTCCGCTCCTTTTTCTACTAACCTTCCTTGTAATTATGTTACGCACTTAACACTATTCGAAAGTCTAGCCAGCTATTCGAACATTCGAATCGTGTTTTCAGGAATCAAGCGTAGTAATGAATAATGCATGTAAAGTAATAACGTAAACAACGAGCGTGGGGATTGTAACAAGTGATAATATGACAAACAGATTCTTTATGGCTTCTGCAAACAAGGTGTACGCGTACTTGGATTATTCTTAGTGTACCTTTGAAAATTGAGGTAGAAAAAACCAGAGGAAAACAGAGACTTGTTAACAATGACTGACAGATAGAAGATGGCGTTTGGTAATTTCGTTAAAAACACTATAAATAGTCGTTAGCGGGATTTTGTTAATTTTTTTGTGTGCCTGCGCAGCGGTGTGCTATGATTAAATAAATATCGGCGAGTTAACAGATTTCGGTCATAATTTGAATGGAATGTCGGGGAAACTATTATTGTACAAACAGATATTATTTCTCGTTTAAACTTCACCATTAGGCAGTAGGAGAAATTTCATTTTCTATTGTCACAGAAATAAAGATTATATAACTTATAAGTTGGGATAACGAAGAGAAATTTTTTTGTTATAAAAGGAAGTTACCACAGTGACATTTCATTTGTATAAATCATTGAGCGCACAATATATATTATTAGTACTATTCATAGTAATCTATTTATAGTATATTATAGAAATGTGTATTGAATACGTGGCAAAGTTGTCACATACCGCTTTTCTTTTCACCAAACTACTTTCAGTAACGTCATGATTCTAAGTCAGAGACAATATTTAATATTTGACTGAATAATATCTGTAAGTGATATGCGATTTTCGTTTTTTGGTAACTCAGATACAAAGATAAGTAGTAGTGACACAATTTGTAAATATTAACTTTACTAAGGAAATTAACACTAGATGTACTTTATATACAATCATGTTAGCTCTATATAAATGTATTATTTATTGCATTATTCATATAGTGCGTTCAATTGTAAACGCGATAGAAAAAGTTGGTCACGTATAGTTCTTGTTAGAAAACGTAAGTGCCATTTTATATTGCGATGATCAAATTTGGTAGAATACAATTACCCTCACACTGTGCAGCGTAATAAATGTCTGCTTTATGATCAGAGTATCATCGAGATACTGTGAAGACCCGTGGTGTTCTGTGCAATCTTTTAGACAATTGCTGATCGCTGATGAAATACAACCAACTGTGAAACTCGTAAAATTTCGAATTATACGCAGTCGTAAAATCACTTCAAGAATTGCTAATATTTCGTACTGTTGGCATGCTAACAATAAGACTTGCATTATGTATATTTCAAGTTGTTCCATTGTTTCTTGTTTTGAACATTGGCACTTATTTAATGCGCAGTCGAATTTATAACCAAAGAGATAAATTTCAATTCAGATTAGTAGTATTATGAGTACTATTCTAATTTCTGCAAAATTATATCACATTAAAGTGTAGATAACATGGAATACATTTTCTCGGTTCAAACCACTTAACCTTCTTCTATGTGAAATATGATGATCCAATACTATAAATGTACTAAAAGCTTGGCACATAAGGGGATTGAGCCCACGACTTTCGCATTAGTAGCACAATCGTTTCACCAGATGAGTTAAAAAATCTTGATTGTCATTTCGTTAATTGTTATCGTTGGCAGTTGGTCACTTTTTATTGCGTAATTTATGTTAAAATATGCTTGTAATTTATTCAAATGAAAAATACGCGGGCATGATTTTCGTGTACGGTAGTACTACCGCCTCAGTTAAGCAATATCAATGACGATACCCAAACCGCTGTCTTCCATGCAAGCAAACGTTCACTTCTTCATAACTCTTCAATCAACAAGTGCGTTCCTTAAATCGACTTGTAAAAGGGAACTTACGCGAAGGAACAATGCTGTAAAAGTGCTTAAGGTTATTGAATGTGTTCCTGGTGTTACTACGAAAAGAATTTCTGCATTTATTGGACAAATTAAGACGGCTGTACAAGACACTTTGTAAGGGAAAACGGACTGCATCCCTATCATTACCAACCGCTAAAAGAACTTTTCTCCGCGGGTATTAACCAAAGAGTTCGTCTTTGTGAATGGTGAAGCGGTCATCTGGATACTCACCCTTTCCTGTGACGAACCTACATTTGCAAGAGATGAAATCAACAATTTCCACAACATGTTTGGCCAATCGAAATCCTCATCCTGTTCGGGAAACCCATTCCCAGAGAAGATTCTCCGTAAACGTTTGGATAGGAATAGTTAATAATAAAGTTATCGAACCACATATCTTCGACAGAAATTTAAACAGCAAAATGTACCGGACTGAGGCATGACAATGTAAAAACAACATCTTACTGTTGTTTTTACATGATAGTGCTTCGACCCATTTTGAAAGAGGTGTCAGTATTTTCTTCAATAAACAGTATCGAAACCGATGTATAGGTCGTGGTAGTCCCATTGCTTGGCCACCGCGCTCTCCGGATTTGAACCCACTATACTTTTCATCATACCATTTTCTTTTTTTTTTTTCTTTAGAAAATGGTATGATGCGTAGAAGAATGAATCACGAACTAGCACATGAAATAGAAGATGGGGATATTGTTAAATTTATAAAATGTCAACGACTGAGGTGGTTGGGGCACGTTCTACGAAGAGACAAGGACCAGATAACGAAAGGTATAATGGAATGGAGACCTCTTAGTAAAAGACCGAAGGGCAGACCACGAACAACATGGTGGGAACAAGTGACACAGGACCTTGAAAATATGAACATCTACAACTGGAGGCAGAAAGTGCAGAACCGAATGGAATGGAGGGAAATCACGAGGAGGATCCTAATCACCACATAACGACGAGGGACGCAGGGAGTAATCCACCCTAACCGAATTGGATTGTGAAGGCTTCGGGAAGAAGCGACGAAATTCCTACACTGAGAAAAATAGATAGTAACAATAGGGACAACTAACTTTATAGTTGGTTGTATTATAATTATATTAGAGCGTACCATCTTCCTAATAAACAGTAATACATGGATGAATACTGGGTACTAGATAACGTATTGTTGTCCTTGAGTTAATATCATTCATTATATTTATAATACGTGGTAACATTTTTTTTTCTCCGTGTACAGGAATATTTAGTCACACATATACTTTTCATGTGGAACATGTGAAGACTTTTCTATTTAACGGGAAGAACACCAGAAGAGCCCAGAAGATTCATGCAATGTTTTATGAGGTGAAAATCAATATGGGGAACTATAACTGGGAACGACAGCTCGGACGGAGGATTGGGTTATGCTTTGCACAGATGATAGTCACCTTGAGCAGTCTTAATAATTGCACTGTACTTACATTTTTATTCAAATAAACCACAGTTTTGCCTAAGCCCTCTAGTAATTTACTGCAGCTTCAAACCATGATACTTCAAGAACCGTTAGGAGTTAATAGAATTATTTTTGCTTAAAATTAATCATTGAATTCATATACGAAGCATCTTGTATACCTCGACGGCCACCGGTATATATACATTACCGTTCATATATTTGGGGACGATTAACAAAAACTCGAAAAAACAACAAAATTGAAATATTAACAATTAATTGTGTTTTATATGGAAGGGTATAGATTTCTATATATATGAACATAATTTACAATAGTATTATCTTGTATCTCATAAATTACATATAACTGTTTGCTCTTATTCTAATTAAAGAAAAACCCGTATTTTTTAATCGTCCCTAAATATATGAACGGTAGTGTAGATACGGTCGTTCGTATCATTATTTTTAAACATGACGGTCTGTGCAGAAAATATGAAAAGGATATGCAAAAAAGAACCAAAAACCGGTTAGTTTAATCACAAAAAGACATAATCAATATATTGTAACAATTTTCTGAAAACACTAACTTAATTTAAATATACTAGCAAAATATTTTAAATAAATGATATAAATATGCATAAAAAAAAAGCATAAGAAATATATCATTACATTTTCCAAAATCCTCATCAACCAAACCAAATAATTCTAGATTATCACCTACCATATTGCTTACATCAGTATCATGGTTTATAGGTATACACTTGCATGATATGGAAAAGTAATCAATCCATATCGTAAAATTAAACTCTGTCTACGTATTTAACAATGACTTGTACTTGTTGCGTGAACACAATCCAACCATAGGTGGCACCAACCTACTAACGTGAACTTGGTCTCTTCCTCTTCCTGATGACAATCGCAAATAAACCAACTTTTATGTATTTTTCAAGACGTACCCCATGAACATAATATGTTTAACGTTGACATTACACATTTCTATTAGTCTGTTGCATACTAGCAATACATTGATATTTTTTGGAAGGAACTAGAGACATACTTAGTACCAATTAGTCCTTGTGTAAGTGTCAACTGATCCAACATTAAAAAAATAAATTTCGTCAAAATCCGTAATAGACCGACTTCAGTCGACGTGCATCCAAAGTGTAAACGTTAGGCCTCCACTAATAACCTGGAGGTTTGCGCGTCACTTAGCTAGGACTTGAGAAGAAGAAAAGTCGGTAAAGTAAACAAGACACACACAAATATACATACACGCAACCTTACAATAAACAGCTTCTGATTCCAGCTACCTTACAGTGGGTTCGCCCACGCTTTGTAATGGGAGAATCGTCAAAAGGTGTATACCTACATTAGCTACCCATATTATACGTATAAGAAACGGTCCATACCTTTTATAATAAAATATACGGGAATTGTACAACATTTTATATTAAACGTGTCCGATTTTCTATTATTTTCTCATAATATATGGCCAGACAAGGTGATATTTCGGTGGGAAGATCCTTATTTATGGCCCCCGGACTGTTCTTCTTTGCGTTAAAAATTGACACACGTTAAATCTAAGGGTGTATATATGATGTTTACACACGCACATGTGTATACTTTTGTTGTGTTTATATGCTCCATCAATACCTTGAGTTAGCACCTAACTAGACAGAGACGTATAAACAATGTTTAACATAAGAGATATTGTTAGACGAAATGAATAACTAACACAAACTTCTGACTTCACACTTGGCTCCTGGTAAATTAGTACCTCTGAACCAGTTCCTGTTCCTGTACGTCTCTAACGTATTATGCGTTGCACAGTAGATAATTATTACATTTTAGTTGAGCAAATACGGCATGGATTCCAATGTATGTATCTTCACGTTCTTAGTTAAGGTGACGTTTCTAATGGTATATGTTTTGTCGCAGCTATGGTACACAAGTAAATAGCAGCTCTGTGCTATTTGACATTATTTCAACGGAACCAAAAGAGAAAAGATATAAGAGAATAATATAGTATAATTCAGACCAGTGGCGTAGATAAAGATTTGCTCTCTCCCACGCCAAAGTTTTACATAGCTCTTCTAAAACACTTAAATATGCTTTATAGTTAGCAATTCTAATGTGCAAAAATATAATCATTTTTAACAATTAAGTTCACCAACTGCAATCACACCTACAGATAATAATTTGGAGAAGAAGTACTGGCTGTATACGTTAGCGTCACAAAAGGATTGTGGGTAAGGCATTCAAATAAAAAATACTCAATTTTTCAGCATTCTTAGCTTTTGCGATTTATTCATCGCTTCATCAGAGAGCCACTACTATAAATAATATTAAGTACAATGCACAAAGTGAGTTACTTAAAACCACTTACAATAAGAGTAGCGTCGGTACATCAAATGATCAGAAGTGTAGAACAACATTAAAGTAAACAAGCTAAAATTCAATAACTTACAATTCATACAATAAAATTCAGTTAAATAACAAAGTTAACGAAATTACAGAAACAGATGAACAGAGTCGGTCACGTGGTTTAAATCCGGTTATGAAGCTTAGGTTGGTGTTAAGCAGATAGGCGCAACTGAAAATGGACAAAACCAATATTCAAGGAACACACAATAAGTCCCTACGCTGAACTTATTTTCTAAATTTGAGTAAGTATTGCTACGATTCGTAATATTACTGCAGAAATTAATGCTATGTGGATTAAAATTGATAAAGTATATTTCCATCAAGAGCCTCTTCCAAGTAGAATGTTCAGTTGTTAGAATAGACACGTTCTCGAAGTTAAACTGGTGACTGGATATACTAACGTGGTCAACAAGAGTTGTCTCACTCATGCAAGCTGATTGGCGATTATAATCGTTCTTATGCTGCCTCAATTGATTTTACAAAAAAAGTTTTGTCTAATATAAATGGCCTCACACTGAGAACATTAGACCTCAAACTTGAAGGGATAAGGTCTATACATTTTTAGAACCTGGGCTTTAGGGCTTTGTATTTGGCTAGTATAACAGAATAATCATTGAAGCAATTGACGACTAATGGGGTCACAGCAGCAATAGACGGAAAGCAAAGGTATTTAGTATAGGATGGGAGTTGTTTTTCTGCTTGAGGAGTCATGGAAGTGACTTGGCCGTTGTAAAAAATCTGCCGAATGAGATCTGGAGGATAGTCATTATTCGTAAAGTTGATAAAGATCCATCATTCTTGCAGATATTTTCAGTCTAACGTATATAAGTAGTTGAAATAGCTTTTGTTTTGTATGTTTGGAACTAGCGCCTTTAATAAATTAGAATGCTTCCTCTTGTGGCTATAGTTTTATAAAATAATATACAGTATTCCTAACCAGCGGAATAAGGCTCTGCATTTAACGCATAGTAGAGTATTACTACTTCAACATTTCAAACCTAGGCAAAACAGTTTTTTGCTTTCGCTACTCTCATTAATTGAACAAAAACGCTGCACGATAAAGTTTACCATCTAAGTTGATTGTGAGATATACCACGTATCTCGATTATCCTTGATATGTTAAGCATACTTCATATTCCACTGTTCACTTACAGCAAACCATTCATAAGATTCATATACGGTACAGCTCAATAGAAGCTTTTAGTTTGTATGAATTCCATTTTAATAAGTCGTGTTATCGGCGCGAAGAAGAGTAGATGTTTGAAAGTTGGAAAGTATGACTTCGTTGAATGTGATAAAGAGGAGTTTTTCAAGAGTAACTTCTCTGAAATGATTTTGGAAGTGAGTTTGGTGTGGTGCCATGCACGCACCTGTTTGTCAAGCTTGAAGCCTCTGAAATATTAATGTTTCAGTAACCTCCGATCCCAGGGACTAATACACACCTTTTGTTAAAAGAGTCATGTGTATCACCCTGCTTACGCATAAGAACAAGGAGCCTAATTTTCAATTAAATCGACAATAGTTCTGTAATAAAATTGGAAATTAATGTAAAAAATAATACTAACGGATGTCACAACTGCGATTATTTCGCTACAAAATATATTATGTAAATCACGGCAAAACGTGGTACGAATTTACTGTAAACATTCGAGGCATAGTGATTGCTAATTAATATACGGTTTAAGTGGCAATAGTCCGTATGTAAACGGTTTAATCTGTATATAAAATCCGATATTATTTACATATGGCTTGCACTATTTAAGACTAGACCATCTATATACATATATATATACGTCTGATTTCATATATGGTCTGTAACATCAAAAAAAAAATTAAAAAAAAGGAATTATTTTTATGTCGCAAATATCAAATTCGGTATAGTTGTACTCAAAATGTTACCCCGAATCAAAATGTCGAAAAATATGCAGGTGGTCCCATTTAAGATTCGAAAATCATTTTTGGTTAAACCGGAAGCGAAACAAATTTATTAACTAAGTCAAAAAATGTGAATGTACGTCTGATACTTAATTTTCAAATTTGGTTTCTTTGTTGCAAATACTTTAGAAGTTATAAGGACAAGTCACCTCCCAGAAACACCCGATAGAGTTGCTTTTGCTCACTGGTAATTTATACATTTTTTTAATGCAGAGTGTAAGTGTGCAATTTACAGGTTTAAGTTGTCTAATTTATTTCATCCAGAAGTGTGCGAAGCCCAGAATTTATGATTTCATCTTATGAGCAATGCTTAGCGAAACTAGTTGACTACAATTAAGACATACCTCTCAACCGTATTAACGGATTATTTCTATTTTATGGAATATTCTTTGCAAAATATTTAAAGTTTGAGATGCCTGTATAAGAATTCGGTATAATAAAACCAAAATATATACATATCCCTATCCTTAGACTATTACCTCGATTTCATAACAGGAAAATATTCTAAAAATTTCCTATTTGACATCAAACAATGGAAACTGAGGCGGGGTCCCAGCGTCTGACAGAATATTAATATTCAGGAATAGTAATATTGCCGCTGAACATTTTATATTGACAAAATGCAGGCCATTGTCTGAAGTAGCAGATATGTTATTGTCATCCTCCGCTCGAGGCAATAATGGCGCGTACGACCTTACAGACAGCTAATATTGTGCAGAAGATTAATTTAACACAAAGAACATCATACAAGCCTGAAAGCGCGCATAGAAAATGCCATTTGTGTTCGCGTGAGTGTTCTTCTAAAGATATTTTCTTTCATTCGTTTGCGTCAGTTTTGTACCAGCACCATTCGCCCAAGCTTTTCTTGTGTATGTATCCGCAAGGGATATTCATTGCGTACAATATAATGTGAATATTATAATAGATTCATAAAATATTTCATAATGTGGGTAATTTATATGGAATACGTGCTTTCAGGAAAGCTTCTCGACAATTAAATCCATTAGAGGAAATTCATTATAAATGTTTGGATGCGATCATTACAGAAACTTGTATTGGCATTTTACTATAGGTACCGATAACAAGAGGCTAACAAGAGATGCTAATTTCTCATACTAATAAGATGCAAAACAGTACTTTCTCTGGGTAACCATGAGATCTGGTGGGCGTCAAAGTGAAATACGTCTTAGGAATATTTAATAAATGGTGCAGTATCAGTCTAGAAGTAAATAGGAACCAATATTATCGGTCCCATGCTTGTTTGACATGATGGCACTCTACAGTTTGGTATTCCATATAGAAAAAAAAAATGTGTTATATGTAGTGGTTAAGCACTAATATTGGGTAAACCGGTCAAAGATGCCAATGAAAAACTCAAATCGCTGTTAAATCAAGCTTTCGTAGTTTTTATTACTACTTCATCAGGATGACACTGTAAGTTTACAATTTGATGAGACAATCGAAACCCAAAAATTCAAAAAACATAATTCACATAAGAGTAAGTCGTTAACAATCCAAAATTTTAGAAAGGTTCCACAAATCTTCCAAAATACATGTTAAAAAGTAAAAAGACTAACATACAATGATTTTTAATCATAAAAAGTTATTTTTTTTTAAATTAGCAAGACGCCATCTTTCTTACTAAGAGCAGAGACACGGACGCAGCAAATACCGAAGGCGACTGAGGACAGCGGTTAAAACGGGGAAGCAGGTTGCATAACATTCAGGGCCGCCAACCAGGAAGTTACAAGTGTCAGTAGATAAGTAAGTTAACCGAACAGGGATAAGGATTGGATGGTTAAATTTTATTATTGAATTGAATTAAAAAAGAATAAATGTTGCTCAAATTATCAACGTTGCGTCGCGAAGAATGTGTTCTATAGCGTCTTTCCGGGCATAATACTTTCGTGCTAGGGAAGTCAAAAGTATGACCATGGTTGCTACAATGCTCTACCAAGACTGTTTTTATTATTATTGTTGAACATATGAGTTACATCATTCTTATGTTGTCTGCGTCTTATGTGGAGGTATTGTGACGTTTGGCCGATGTAAACCGACTCACAATCCGAGCACGGAATGGAATATACGGTGTTGGATAACTATCCCTATGCCGGTATCTTTATTTTTAGTAAAAAGTTTATTAGTTGAATTTGAATTATACAGACTCAAACAGAAGTTGAATTCCTTGAATAAACCGGCCAATTGTACTTGAATACCAAGTAGGAATGGGAATTTGATGTACTGTACTTCCCGGTTGTTGAGATCAGTATGCAACTGTTGCAGGTGAGGTTTCCATTATATAAGATGCCGTTGACCATATTTGCACCTCACACAGCACCATAAGCACTAGCGACAACACGTCTACAAAATAATATGCTGCTTAAATCGGATCATACAACAATGTCTGCTGCAATTACTGAAATTTCGCCTATACTGATAGCAGCAGCAGATAACTCTGGTCGTAAAGCAAGAGAAAGAAGTAAGGCTAGTGTTATTAATCAATCAGTCGAAGGTGAAAAAAAAAATTAGAAAACAGCTAACCAGTTAAGCAGACACTTATTAAATGTATGGCAGACGAAGAAAGCGAAGATGATGACGTTATATATGATTATAGATGATGAAGATGAATTTTTCTCTTGATTGCGTGCAAAGAAGTTATGATTGAGATGATAATTTCGGATGCCATACTGTCCCTGGGCATTTGCAGCAATGACCCGTCTAGTATCGTACTCCTGGTATCAGTGTGCCCTCCACCCCTAATGTTGGGATGCCACAAATTGTTGGTTTTTAGTCTAAGGATCGCATTCATAGCCTCCGCCTTCACATAAAGCTCCAGCGGGAGGAGGCCCACAATGGCCTCTAAGAAAGCGGTCCCTGTGCTGTTGATTGCACCAGTGATTCCCAGCAATGCCTGTCTCTGCACAGCGGTCAGCAGCTTCACTGCGGAGGACACTTCTGTCCTTTTCCACCAGACCACTGCCCCATAAGTCATCGCCGGTCTCACCACAGTCGTGTATAGCCAATGGATCACGCTCGGCTTCAGTCCCCAGGTTTTACCAACAACTTTCCTGCAGCGCCAGAATAGTTGCGTAGCCCTGATCGTTGTTTTAACTTGGTGATTGTTCCATTTCAGTTTCGCATCGGGGGTTACACCCAGATACTTCTTTGGTTAATTGTAGCTCCTGCCCAAACAGTCTAATGCCACCTAGGCGGCATTAGACATAGATCTTTCTCATGTTGGTGAAAGCAACCAACTTTGTTTTATGTGGATTAATGAGAGCCTTGGTGAGAGGCACCATTCCTCAACCATTTGCGGACCGTGCCCTAATCAAAGTGTATCCATAAGCCTGGGGAAGCACGCGACGGTCTTCCAGGCAGAGGTATTCGCCCTTGCAGTCTGCGCAGAATTGATTGCAAAGGGAGGCTGCATGAGGAGGAAAATAAGTATAATGACTGGTAGCCAGGCTGCTATCAGGGCAGTCTCGAACCCTGTAACTAGGTCAAAACTAGTCAGAGACTGCAAACAATCCCTCAATTCACTGGCACAGGATAACACGGTGTGGCTGATTTGGGTGCCGGGACATGAGGATATAAAGGACAATATAATAGCCGACGAATTAGCCGAGGAGGGTTCTAAAAGACAGTTCATAGGTGCAGAGCCCGTATGTGGGATTACTAAGGGATGGGGATGCTAAGTGCTCTGATAACTTAGATGCAGCAAAAGAAAAGTTAAAACCATTACTGGGCTGGTAACTGGACACTGTCCCCTGAAAAAGCATCTATACAACGCAGGTCGAGTAAGCGAACCGTGGTGTAGAAGATATGAGCGACAGGAGGAAACGAGTTTACATGTAATCTGCACATGTGAGGAGTTGAAAATACTCCGGCAGAAACATTTCGGGAAGGATTTATTGGAGCCCTCGAAAGTTTTCAAGTTCCCACTGAGCAAGATACTGGACTTTATACAGAACACCAAGTTGCTCGAGTGGAAGCAAGAGATTTAATAGGGACGGTAGAATGAGCACCTAGCTAAAGTGCCTGGACTAAAGGCGTTCACCCTAACGTCATGAATGAATGAAAATGAAATATGGTTGAGGTGCCAACAATGCAACAAGTGGGTGCGTGCCGATTATGCTGGACTAGATAAAACTAAAATAGTCATATATGTGAACTATGTATGTAATAGGACTTCTAGGTTCGATGGGTACCATCATACCGCACATGTTAGACATGGTGGTACTCTGGAAGTATTATGTGAAGTTTTAATAAAAATTTTAATCTTGAACTTTACCTTTTATCAGTGAACTATGTAAATATAAATAGTATAAAGTCATAATTATTTTCTGATATTGTACAAAATTTTCTTTTTTATTTAAAGCAGTTTGAAAAAAAAAGAGCCATGATGTCCACATTTCTCCCATATGCATGTGTATAAAAACCAATCAATAATAAGAATTGTAGGTTATATTTCTGAAAAAGCAAACAACAACATAGAATAAAGCGTGGAATGAAGCTTCTAAGAAAAGACAGGATTTTGATGGTTTCTAGTTACAAAGAAAAGGAAATGTGTAGACATAATGTCGAAATACCTCGTTTGTAATTATGTGTCTTTAGACGAAAAAAATTAACGTATACAAAAGAGTATATTGTCGTTAATGATGAATTGAAACGCCAAAGGTTGCTTTTCTGTTCTTGTTGATCGTGTGTCCATTTTTTATTCAATAACAAATAGTACTTTGTAACGCCATTCGTCGATGTCCGCGTCCACAGATTGCCGTTGAGACTCTCAAAATAATGATAATCGGGGGCGGACGACCGATCGAGCGAACGGGACGGGAATACCACCGTAAAAAGGGGGCGAACAAGGAGGTGGTGTGGAAGGGCCTCGACAAAAACCTCTGGTAATCATTAAACGGAATCTAAAAAACCAATCTATCGCTTGTCACTTGTCACCGGTTGTTTTCGGAGTACGTGTGTTTAAAACGAGAGAGCCTAACAAAACACTGCATTGATGTCGCGCTAAGATTAATGATGCGATTGTCCGCCAGGAGCGCTCCGTCGGCAGGAAATTAGCTCCGCAAACCGTGTTTCGTTTTGACGATTAAACTGCATTGTCGAAATTATAAACGTTATGTATGGTTACACTGGAGGATTCGGTAAAACCAACCAGGGTTGTTTTTTTCTGGAATTGTTTCCAAAAATGGAAACCGAGATCTAGTTCCAAAATTGAATTTAGGTTGTATTACAGATAAGTAGCAATAATTGTTTTTCAATAACAACCAATGGCAACACCAAGGCATTTGAAAAAATAATTGTGAAATAAGTAAAACTTCACAATATTTTATCAATGTATAAGGGAGCTCGAGGCATAATGGGGTAGTGGGACAGAACCGGATACTATTATATTGGATAAACGGTGTTTGAACCCAGCGGAGATTTATTTAACTAACTCAAGAAACTCGAAGCAAACTGCAGAGAGATTGTGCTACCCTGAGTTTCGGAATTTTTGTGTTTTTTGACTAAAGGTAAGTTATGCAGTGTTTAGTGTACACCATTTAAGAACATATATTCTTAAGATGCGTGATAATTTAAGTTAAAATTTGCTGTGTTTTGAAGGCGGTAAAAAGTTGCAATCCATAACGTGATCTCGCCCCGTTATTTTTTCGATGTGCAGCCAGTATAGCAACTACTGTAGACGACTTTCAGAAGGCGGGAATTTAGTTCCCGAATACTAACGTCTTTTTGGAAGCAGATAATTTGCCAGCAGTGTCTGCCGAACCACCTATCATCGCATATCCAAAATAAGAATACAAAACTCGGGGCTGAATGCTCCTGAGTGGCAGATTCTAGAAAATGACGGCCTTTTCTCAGCAAAACTCATTGGCATTTAAAAATATATCGACTGAAGCTGTAATGCCAATCCCACTTATCGAGCAAAATGTCAAGGAGACAAAGAGACGGAAAGACTGTTGTTGGGATGTTCCTTAAGAGGAAGAACAACGTGAAAGAATATAACAAGAAGAGAAAAAAAAACACCAGCAAAAGAAGGTCAATTACCAAACGCTTTTTTACAGAAGCAAAACTCGACAAGCAACCAGGATCGAGGAGTGTGATTCAGATGCAGATGAAACTGACTATCTCTATTGTGGTGATTTTTATTCAATTTCTAATGAGGGTTGTATCGCCTGCCAGATCTACTTTAAGTGGGCATACAACACATGTGCAGGCATAGAGAGTGAAGATGACGAAGAAATATTGACTTATGAAAATTACCAATAGTACTTAGTTTGCACATGACCTTCTGATAATTATCTAAATCCATTTATGATAACGTTCACCAAAAATCTAGCTACCACATGCCTTAATTATTTATTCTAAAAACGTCACATATGTACCAAAAAATTCTCAGTTCTGCTTTAACAACATTTTTTTGTGAATCCTCTTACTTTTTTGACTCATGATGGGAAAAACGGAACCATCAGGTTTTTTAAATAAATAAAATGTAAAAATGTGGTTTTAGTCAAGTTTTTATAACAAATATTTATAGTTAATAAAATAAACTTCAATTTGGGGGGGGGCAACCATCTGAGGGGTCCCCAGGAGGCTGGGCCCATCCTTAAAAATGAAATATTATATAAATTAAAAACTAACATAAATTTTAACTTATTAATTTATTAACGTTAAATACGCTGATGAATGCATGTATAAGTTTATAATCCAAAAACATTTTTACTAGCAATATGTTAAAATATATATACTAGTAGGCAAGGGGCCCAGACCAAAGTCTGTGGGGAGGACTCCGATTTTGCGCTACACCACTGCCTCAGATATCCAATACGTATCGTACGTAACTTTTTAAACAACAAGTATCTTGTTATTTTCTTCTTTTTATGGGCAAAACTCACTGCTTCTTTAAATTTCAAAGCTTTAGCAACATTTAGCAGTATCTGTGTTGATGTATGTTGCTTATTTTCGATACATGAAACCGAAATCTCAACAATTATTGTAAAAGATATTTCTTCTTTACTACGCTGTTAACACATGCGATTATATATAGGTGATAAATCAGGAGATAAGCCATAAAATGTACGAAAATCAAACTGAACAGGAGTTTTTGGAATAAGATACTATTAAACCTGAAGAGTGTATGGAGCGATGGCTTCAGAATCAGAATGCGGCAGGGGGGTAGGCTCCCACCTCCAATTAATTAACGTAGGTCAAGCTGGTACTGCTGCCCAAAGGAAGACCAGAAGATTCACGCTAGTCCTTCAGGCCGATCTGCTTGCTCAGCGTCCTGGTGAAGACCTTCGAGAGAATGGTGAAGCACATATTGGCACTGAAACTGGAAGAAAAGGGAGAGTCAAAAAGGCAGTTTGGATTTATAAAAGGCAGATCCACAACACATGCTATAAAAGAACTAGCAGGCAGAGTTGGAGCATCTAAGGGAAGTCGATGGCGTTGGTACATTGGATGTCCAAAACACGTTTAATTCTGTACCCTGGAGCAAGATTATTGGGGAAATGAAAGCTTGGAACGTCTCGAGATATTTAATTAACGTCGTGGAAGAATGTTTCACCGGCAGAAAAATCATCCTGACCCCTAAGGTCAGCTTGAAGTGTTCGCCAGAGTACCGCAGGGCTCCGTGTTGGGCCCGACACTATGCTTGCGCATAAAACACCTTTGAGAAAATATTGACAAAGAATTAATTTTGAACGTGCACCATTACAAATAATAAAATACGTAGTGGTAGTGAAAAAAAAATTAAAATTAAGAATTTTACCATATTTCAAGTTCTCATAAAAGGCAAAATAAAATGAGAACAAGGCAGCACTTGAAAACGTTTAGCACCACTGTGTATGCATGTAGTGCTGTTAGGCGTCCACTCCAGTAAGACAGTGATATGTTTTACATACATACATTGTTCATCTAGACGCATTCCTAACTGTATATCCAATTGGTTTCCCAAATAAATCTGTTTATAAAATCACATTATAACAAAGTTATTTACGAGATATATTTTATATTTTACGAAAAACTAAGCAGATCGCTTTACGTATTTCCATCAGGATACTTTATGATTTATGTGATACTGCTGGACGTAAAAATAATCAATACTTATTTTGATTTTACCCCGAAAAGAGAGAGCGTTATCCAAAATTTAATTAATGACATCTTAGCATTAAAGAATCAAATAAAGAGTAAGGAATCGGCTAGCGAGTTCAAATTCAGTTAAAGCAGTGAGTGCCCCACTGTACGTGAGTTATTATAAAAGGTCCTGAAACAATTTCTCGACGAACAAAGGCAGAAACATTTTGACATGGATTGAGCCGTACCTATCAATTTGGAAAGTAAATTATTTCAATAGCTCACAATAACATTCTCGAAAAATACAAGAGGCTTCTCGGCGTTGTTTATAGCGTAGATTAGTGCAGCTGAATACTTGATGACTGGAGAGATTCGACCCATTCCTCGCCTATTGTGATTGCTTTGTCCGGGAGATGAAAAGACTTCATTTGGCTCCTGTACCAACACAAAAGTCAAGCATTCCATTCCAACATCTCGACTTCGATTTAATTGAAGTTGGCTACTGTAAGATTGTTGTGATCGAAAAACGACTTTTGAACAATTTAGGATTTCAATCGCGCTCGTAAGGACGAAGTATGAGCGTTAGAAAAGGAGCTAGTACGTTTAGAAACGATAATTGCTATAAAATTACATGTTTTATTCATGTCAGTTTTTTAACTTGAATATAATTTTGTTGACAATTGTAGGCAGATAATGATATTTACTTATCTCATAACGTTAAAGTTAATTAGAATTAAGTGCAAAAAATGTACGAGTGCGTAACAGTACACGAGATTTTAGAAAATATATGCGTTCTCATTTTAGTACGCACTACAATAAAATAACCTAGGTTGAACGTTTTTCTTCTTGTAGGAGACGTATGACATAGAGTTGGCTTTTGTGTTTAAAACTTTTATTATATGTTATTGTGCTACGTTATTTTCTACCTAAAAACTTCATCATTAAAAATTCAAACAGTTTATCGAAAAGAACATAATGTAAAGTAAATGAATATTTTAAACCGGCCAAGTCCAATTAAAATTAATACACGTGAAACGCAATTACCCTGGTGTAAAAATGTTTGTAAATTCTGTTCCGATTTTTATGCATGCTTGTGGACTTTCATTTTTTTTAGTTGGCTGAATATTTACTATATTGTATTTTTCATGCGATCCTCTATGTTTACAATCCTCTTCTTCTATCTTCATTTCCTGTAAGTTGTTATTTTGGCGAAAGATTACTTGAATCAACAAGACAATCAAACGCTTGTTGCCAAGCATATAATGTATAAGATAACTGCCCATTTTCAAACGTGTTACTTATTCTTCTATCACTTTTCCAGTGTCCAGCAAAATAACATTCCAACGCTACATATTTCTGCCCGGAACCTAAGTATTAACCAAATTCATATTCAACAGAGTTTAAATTCATTTTTTTTTAATTTTACAATTACCAGTACCATTGAATGTTGGTTGATATCTTGAGCTTTTGATGTAAAACTTCTCTCGGACAGCAGCTACTCTAGCCCGATACTGACTTTGATTCTTAAACTTTATAATCTTATGGATCCTATCCTGCGACCTTTCCAGTTAAAAATTTAGATACTTGAAAGAAATTCATTTTAAAAAAGAATAAGTAAAATTTCATTAATATTTCAAAATGAAATATGTGGGATGCTTAGAGGACATCTTTTCAACTGTTAGCAAGTTATCAAGTTTTCATACTTTTAGAAACATAAGTTCCAACACAATTGATTTAGTATGACTCTTTTTTTCATATATTTCAAGCGATTTTTTCAATAGTTTTTACTCGATGTTCCGTCTGCCAGTTGTGCATTAACAGAAATATTTAAAATTATTAACATATTAAATTATTGAAATTTCAATTTAGTAGATTTAATAAAATAATTGTTTATATTAGTAATTGAACCTACACTTTCCTATGAGATTTTCAAGAATTTTTGATGGCATGCAATGATATTGAACCACAAATTTAGTTTGGTCATTCGGAAAGGATCATTATAGGGGTCATAACAATATCTACAACAAAATTAAGGTATGTCTTCGCAGTTACAAAGTGAATACAAAACTTATTTCTCTTTGTCTTCAAGCAGCTAAAACTGATGCAAGCGTATGATTTTTTTCGACCCATTTAAGAAAAGTAAAAACTTCAAAACGCGGATATTTTAGTGGAGCATAATAGCATAAGAAAATAAGGACATACAGCTCAGGCAATTTTAGGTGCGAATGCGCGATAGCTAGAGGGCGTGCTTAATGGAGTGAGGTATACCCGAACCCCACTATCTTCGCGATTCGTACAAAATACGAAATTTAGTTTTTATTGGAATATGTATCTACATTACTTTACCTCAGTCGTTAATTCGGCTCCGCCCGCTTCTTCTAGCTGATGACTTTACATGCACGTAAAGGCGGGGCTTCCGCCAAAAGCCATTCCATGAGCTTTCGTATAACAGACACACTACACTTCCGCCCAACATGAAAAAAATTAACTAATTCAGAATATTTGTTTTAAAAATTCCTAATTTTAATTCTTAATCTGAAAAGCCTGAAGTGTAATGCGCTTCTGCCATATATTGAAGGTACAGTATTGCCATTCTAAAAAACCAATTAAAGTGTTTATCACGGTAGGCTTGTATGCTAACATGAAGTTTAAACTTATATACTCATTTTCATATAATAGGTAATTCCTATTGTGGTACGATCACGTACTTTGCACTTCTGTTTCGTCACTTCCCGATTATTGACGGGAAATATTGCCACATTTGTTGAATCTTGATTTATTTATATTCTACACGAATGATATATTTAAATACTATGAAATGACAGCCATTAAATATTTACTCTTCTCTTCTAGGCAAGAGAGTAAACGTGGCAATCTGTGTAATTGTATTGATTAATATAATTTGCAAATTTATATATTACAGGTATTGCTAAACATATTTAAATAAATAATTCTCATAACTGTATATAAAACCTACACTATTTGTAAAGATGAAATTGCAGTATATATAAAATACTAAGACGTAATAGTTATGTAATATTATATACATGTGTACCCGGGAAGCAAAAAGTGGTAGTTTTTATCAGTTATTCTAATCAGCTTTTTTATTTACAATCACCAAAATAAAATACATCATTCCATCATTTAAAAGTAGACTCCCTAATTCACGCAATGCACAAAGTAATATTTTTCCATATCACAATATATTTTCCATTAAAACTGGATAGTTTCTATGCAAAATTTGCAAATTATGCAGATTTTTTATTAATTTTGTTATAATTTTACATTTCATATGCAATAAATGACTAACTACGTTTGCATTTATAGCAATAGCAAAACGAAAACAGACAAGCGTAATATAATCGAAACAGAAGAACAGTAAGTGGCAAATAAAATAAAGCGCTTTAACTTGAAAAACGATTTCAATCTGTTAATTACATGGAGAATATGGGAATAATTCCATATTTCTTTTGTTACAAGTATTTACATGACGCTTCTTTATGGTATGGAAATTGATAGTATCCAGATATTGATGGTGTAATTAAAAAGTTTTCGCGTTGAGTAGCAGTTTGCCATTTTTTTGCATTGTAAGTGACCTGATGTAATTTCTACCCAGTGAATACAAAAGTCTTAGCCTAAAGGATTATTCTGAATTCTTATTTATTTATGAAGAATAAAGAATATGTTCAATTCTCTCCTGTGTTTGATTTTAATCGCAGATAACATGTTTCTGCACTAACCACTACAGGTTATAAGGTACAGAACGGAATTGAACGTAGCCTTTGTTTTTCATACATGATATCACCTTCAATTTATTAAAAGAGGAAACTAATTTATTTGTTTTTTCAAGCTTTGTTGCAACTTTACAAACACATAATTGCTACCGATATCAAATCACTGAATTTGATCAGAAGGAATGAATATAAAATATATATGCACTACGTTTTTCTGCTCTTCTGAAAAATCGCAATTGTTAGTACATTTGGCCTATTTTCTCAGAAACTACTGGAGGTAGTGGCATAATAACGTTTTCTGAAAATAATGAATAATAGAGAAATCGTCGAAAAACTTCCTGGTCTGTAGAACTTTTCTGTTTTTTCTTTGCTCCTGCAGTTTTGAAAAGGATTGTGATGCTATCCCTGAAAACATGTAGATATCATATGTACGCAGATGATACGCAGGTCTACTATTCTTTTTCCCTTATGAATTGGATATTGCTGTATCATTAATTAACGAAGATTTACAACTGTTGCTAAAAACATCCACAGTTAGTTTTGAATTCCCAGAAATCGTTTGTAATAGTATTAGGTTGTCGCAACAATGATTTGAAAAAAGCTATCCAAGTTAAGATTAATAACGATGTGTTGCATGTTGTTGATGACGTTTAAAATCTTGAACTGTATTTGGATTCACAACTACGCTTTAGAACCCATATATCTAAATGTGCTCAGCGCTCGTACTCTGCCTTAAGACTTTTGTATCCTCATAAATCGGTTATTGATAAGAAAACTAAAATATTATTATGGAATGTCTTGGTATTATCGCAGTTCAATTATTGCATTTCTTTGATAATTCCTTGTTTTGATGTTGCTACTAAGCAACGTATACAAAAAATTCAAAGCTCTTGTTTACGATTTATCTATGGTCTGCCTAAGTGGAGTCATATATCTTCTAAAGTGCGCGAAACTGGTTGGTTAAATATGGAAGGACGATTTAGGTTGGCAACTGCTGTCTTCTATCATAAAATCTTGATTACTCACATACCGCCATATCTCTATAATAAAATCAGGTATCGAACGGATGTGCATAACATTAATATATAAGGTTTCGGCACTTAATCGCAATTCTTCGTCATAGGACAAGTTTGTTGAAGTGAAGTTTTTCTTATTGTTATAAAAAAAACTTCACTTGATCATGGCAGATGTTTCTGCCATGTTTATAATTCTATTGATGGACATATTACCAAAACGTCAACTCCGTCATTCAAATTTCACTTTAAGAGGGATGTGCTTGGGTGGAATGTGTGCGTAGTGTTGCGAGCACGTTATTGCATTTGAAAAAGGAGCAAGCTTCTTTTTTTGGTTTTTACTTCTGCTGTAACGTATTGATTTGCAATTTGTTAGGGGGAGCAATGGAAGATCAGGTTTTAAACTTGAAGTGCCCCTCAGGATTTCAATATGTTTTTTTTTTATTTATTATTTTCTATTCATTCCGTTTTTGTATACATATTGAAATAAAGATATATATTATATTATTATTATTATTTCCTTAGAAACGGTTTCGTACTTTTCAAGTCATGAAGAATCTTCAAACAGCTTCCCATAATCGCGTTTGTAGGTGTCCTTAAATAAAGCTGCAAAGTTCATAAAATAGCTTCGAAAACTAAGTAATAAAATTTCTGATTCAATAACTGGTCGTTTTAACGAAAAACATCGAAATTTTAGAAAATACAGCTCTTCTTAATACATGTTTAGTAAAAAGTATCTACTGGGAAATGTAACTACTTATGCAAAAACAAACTTCGAAATACAAGTCAAAGAATTTTATTGTATGCATTCATAGGGAAATTATTTGATATATTATGTATTACTATTGGAAAATTCCTGCTAATATCTTACAAAATACTCTGTAATAGGTGTATTGCAAAGTAACAAGCCAAGCAAACAAGTACACGGATAAAAATACTCGACGTTATATCAATAAGCTACATTATTGTGTGAATTCTCATTGGCAGAACGAAATGTTTGATTCTCATGATAAAATATTATTTACAATTTCTGATTAAGTAATAACAAGGTTCATTAGTGAAATAAACACGTTACCATTATTATAACAAATCATTTTTCATTAGTCCCAGGATAATACCTGTTATAGTACGTAACAATTTTTTTGATACGTTCAATAAATAGTTTTGATGATAATATGAATATGCATTGTTATTTTTTACGTACAATTTTCGTAAAATTGTTCACCATATGAACGCCATAAAGTATTAAATGATATCCTATCCGTTGTTTTAATGGCTTGAAATTCATTGCAAGAACGAACAGATAACATACCTTGATGAAAAGTTTACGTTAAGATACCCATCGCATTCACTAAATAGGTATATAAAGTAACACGGCTCAAATGCATAGAAATCATTGAAATGCAGATATTTACGTTTCTACAATAATCTATATTTATAAGTTGAATGAAAAAGTTTATTATAAAACTGGCATTCTTTACAACAATAACATATTTCATTGAGCCGATCAAGCTAACATGTCATTTCCAATTACTTTGGTTTCATTAATATAATGGATAGTTTATTACCCAGTAAATTCCTTTGTCATTTACTAAATCTTTTTCATGAATTTGATGAATTCGTTCTTCGGAGCAATGAATTATGTTATTGTTTAGGACCAATTTTTGGTTCAGTGTATTGAACTTTAAAGCAAAAAGTTACGTTACAAATCGGGTTATAATGTTTTGCAATTGCTACATTCCCATCGTTATAAATGTTTATCTTTTAAATTAGGCGGTAGACCACCATGAAATTCTGAAACAAATAGGTGGAAAACATAACTGAAATTCGAAAAAAATGCAGAATGTTAACGGATATCCGATACCTAACAATTAAAATGTTTGAAGCAAGAAATGCAGATAAGAGAAAGAAAAGAAAACCAGCAGTAAAAAAATAGAATATAAGGAAAAGAAACATAAGCATGGTAGGAATGGATTAATGACTGATGTAACCAACACATCCGACGCCCACAATGTGCATCAGGATTCAACAAGATGAAAAAGAAGAAGAACAAGAAGAAATTACACCGTTTGCGGGGAAATAGACAATGCTATGATAGGGGCAGAGTACTAAACGAAGCATCCTAGGATGATTTAGTCTTTTTGACCAATTTGTAATATGGATTTGCGTAATTGAGACAATAAAAGATGATCATATTATGTGATATTAAGCTTAGTGATAAACGTTTTGAACCAGATATGTAAGATTGTCAGGGACAAAAGGGTTTAAAAATAAAATTCGGCGAAGTACTCAGCACACTCGAGCTATAATAACTTGGTAGTAAGACGATACAAGCAAATTTTGTTTGTTTTATTTACCAAGCTTATAAGTTATTTTGCAGCAAATCATTACTTAGCAAATAACTTTAAACGTTGTTATTTCATAACTATAAACTTCTAACACACTTAATTGAAAACCAGGACTGTATAGTGTTTATAGCACCTAACACACAATAGATGTAGAAGTACAGTTTTATTATCAAGAACTGGTTACTTATCTGTCAAATAAATGATAAAAATTGGGTTTTGTAGCTACATTTGTCAACAAGTTGTGTTAAATTATAAGAAAAGCTCCACACTAAAAAAATTTAATAAAGTAGCAGGATTCCTGCTAAAAATTCCAGTAACAAATCACCAAAAATTCGGTACTTTTATGTTTTTTAACAAAATTACGTATACTTTTGGAAATATCCGACATATTGACCAGTATTTTTCAATTTTAGGTAAAAGTGCTACGTGAAAACGTAATATTACTAAAATGTATATGCTTTCCCAGGGATTCTTATTAAATCACTTCGTGCAGACACGTAAGTGGCAGGGATCGTTCTTTTTGTTATCTGTAGGCATATTTAGGTAAGTGACTAATTTAAAATAAGTCTGGTAGTTAAATAATACATTCTTACTACTGAGGTGACCTACAGCTGCATTTTCATAATTTACAAACATAGGTTTGTGCACACGCAAACACAATATACCTAATTGTGTTCCAAAAGAAACACGTTAATATGCCTCGACAGAGTATATAAAATATATTTGTAGATTGTGTATTAGCTTAATGTTAGAGTAAATGATTATAGATATTGCTTATTGCAGTCATATTGCTACCCTGAAGTAGAGGTTATGAATGTATTATTCAACTTGTCTATTTATACTTAGAATATTATCTTATAACTATACATGCATTTGTTTTTATGGTTAAGAAAGCGTTTAGGTATAACAACTAAGCAAGCACATAACTATTATACGCTTAGTATAACATTAATGATTTCTTCTACCAATTTTCGAATGCACAATATATATAATACAGTTAACCTTTTTCATACTTTTGTATATTCTCTTCAAATAGGTAATTTTAAAACCTATATTTTACACACATTACATATTGCACACTAAGATGCTAATTGATATCTAGGCATTCATTTTTCATCAATGCTTACGATCTTGTAAGTATATGAATAATGAAAGAAGATCAGTTGTTTGTTGCTACATCATGAAGAGGCATCCTGATGCCGGCACCAAGGGCAGCCTTTTTCACACTCGAAAAAGAAAGTTATAAGTTTAATGAAACAGTTGAGTACCATCTAAATGTATTATTGTTATTATAAGCATTGTTCTTTTATATTTGTTAAATTACCTGTAATATTTATTTATAATGGTATTGCAGTGTCTGTGTTTATCCTATTCCTTGGTTGAAATCCGATACTTACTCGATTTTACCCGTGGAAAGGTGTCTTTTTTATATATTATTTCCGTAGTACTGGAATTTGCAAATAGGAAAGTAGGTGATGGATTTACAAATATTTTCACATTTAGGATAAGCAGAATTTGTAATATACAATGTGAAAGAAATTCTATATGTTATAAAAAAAATGATCTTGGCGAACTATTTTCATAGGTATGGATTTTCCTACTTATAAACTTCAGTAGTATCGGAAAAATACCTACACGTAGTAAACTTCATCGGTAACTTACAAATTTTAGGGATATTCCTATACAAAATTCCTTTATGTATGTCTAGGAATTTTCCTAAATGCATAGTAAAGCTCCATATGAAATTTCCATGCTAAGCGATTTTTACTAGGGACCTTTTTTTATCTTCGTTAGAGTGTTGATAATTAAAGATTTTAAAAAAATGAGAAACGATACAATTGGAACAACAAATAGTGAATTTACTACTGTTTAAGACTTCATAACGTCTCTGCACTTTAAACAATGTAACATGGAATGGGGACAGGCAAGATTTTCAGCACTTCACTACTTTACACTCTCTCTATTTTCTGAAATGCTAAAGGAGCTTTATTAGTTTACTACCTAAACTGTGACTGGAGAATCATAAATTGAGTGTGGACCACTTTGATTAAGCAACTTCGTAACTTTATTTGTTATTAAAAAAGGAGAAAATTTTATCTAGTAATTCTCTTTCATACGCACGTGCATACAAGTCTCGTTTCCTCCTTGAAATTTACAATGTAGGTTTCCATATGATGGATTTCCAAAACAAGAGTTATATTTTTCCCTACATTAGTAAAAACAAAATGTAAATGCCTAAGTCTTTAGAACTATAAATATACATTTTACATCCAATTACAAACTTACTTCATAAATTATAATTTATTCTTTATGCAAACACACATATTGATGTCATGTCAGTATGTCGATAAACATCAGATTATCTATTTGTCCTTTGTTATTTTAATCTGTAAATGTATCTAGAAACTCAGCTTATTACATATTTATTGCCTATTGTGCATTATTGGATTAAAGTTTCAGCGTCGTAAAGCCATTTGGTTTTCAAATAAACATCATCTAACAATGGTGTATTTCTATTAAGAAAATACACTATCAGGACACTATCCTGTAATGAAAACTAAATATTTTTCTTTTTTTAAATTGTTTGTCTGTTATACCTTTCTTCATTTATATTATCTGGATTGTATTCACACCTTTTTTCTATCACCCATATTATATAAGAAGTCTTTTAATCTTAAATTTAAATTAAATGCAAAAATAACTTCATCGCTATAATGGTTAATATACTACCTGCAGTTGATTGAACCATATCACTTCTAAACATCATATGTTTGAGCTAAAGTTATTTTCACACGTAAAATCGATTTGTAGAGCACATAATGGATCATTTTTCGCAATAATACGAGTACAATGGCAGCATAGCCTCTTTTCATTGTCGGTGACTAGAAACCACTAGTCCGAATAGTAACGGCAAATAACAGATGTCTATATGTAATATGTAGAAACGAATAGAGATACGCGGAACAAGAAACTTAAATAGAAAGAAGAATAGAACACTTCTAATTAGATGATGATGACTGAGCGTTTCCATTGTAAAAGTTATATCATTCGAAGGACTCATTGTTGTGTTTGTACGTAGTTTATTATTCAGTAGTCCATTCCATTAGATTGCTACATAAAGAAAGAGAGAAGTCCGAACTAATAAATAGTGCCAGATGCAATCACTAAACTATGATTATATTATTATTATTAACTTTATGTTCGTTCAAATATTACTTTGCATGTTTAATGCAGTTTAAATCAAGACATTAATATGTAATTTTGCAACCCTAGTAGGACTTATTTCAAATAATCAAATTTACACCAAAATTAGATTAATAAGGCTTACGGAAAGATAGAACGTAGATAAAAGCTGATATCACAACCTTAAAGCGACATGGGGGCTTGAAAAGATGCTGAATTATATTGATGATTCCCTAAAAACAAAATTACAGTGTAGCAAATCAACTTGTTGGCCGAACTATAACTGACATGCCCTTGTCCCCACAGAAATCAACAAGCGCTTTCACAGAAAATGCATGGATAGTGGAAAAACAAAATATGTATCTAACCAAAATCTTCAAGTAAAACTGAGTGATGGCAAGTCAACCAATATAAATATATCCAATTTACAATATTGCACTATTAATGTTAATTTTCACTAGGAATTTTTCTTGGGAAGTAATTGGTTGGAATTGTTTTTAATTTTGGTTGCTATTATTTATTATTGTTGTATGAGTTGGCTCTTTTATGTTAATAAATTTTGTGAAATTAGATACACACTTTTGCTTTGAAATTTCAGAAACAAACATAACAACCTAAAAGAATTACTGAAAATAATTGATATTATAGCTACTAACTTTTATTACAACACCTTGTGTATACCACTATTTAGATGAATTTTGATTGTAATCTCAATATTTTATCAGAAATCGACGAAACAATCGTATGAAACATTCTAGGAAATCTAGTATCAAATTTACACGCTATCGCAGTCAATTATAGATATTGTATCTTATTTATAGTTTATTAACCACAAAATCTGGTATTGTGTAACCAAAATTCTGTCATCTGTCGTCGAATTTACAATTCAGTAACTCGAACAGTGCTGCCTACCTTTAGTGACCCTCTTGCCGGCCTAAGCCGGAGAATGATATGTTTCCGGCCGATTTAAAATAATGCGAAACCAGTGTTTCTGGACGGAGTCCCAAAATTTATTTTTCACGTCCCTAGTATCTTTAGTTTTAAACAATGAAAGCGCTAGTTTAACACTGAAATATGATTTAAAAGGTTAAGCGCCCCACTTGACTGATAGTCGTCCTTGTTGTATGGTTCTTATGAAAATTTGTTGAAGTACCAATATGGAAACTGGCATTAAGTTCAAAAGTTTAGTTTACTAAAAACGTTTCTGTACTCACATCTTCCGATACAGTTTACAAGTGTATATAGCTTTGATAGGCAAAATTTCTTTTTTTGGAACTCCTGGTCTTTTAAAATTATTATGGGTGAATTTAAAACAAAAGTGCGTTTCCGTTAATGATACATCTTTGTTACTGAAACGGTCACCCGGATTCAGATAATTTTGAATACGGATAATTTAATATGCCGATATGCGAATCTGGGTGCTATCCGGATCCACTATCCAAAATTCAAATCCGGATCTGCTATTTGAATCCTCAGATCCGGATCTGTTATCCGAAACCTAGGATCCGAATCCACTATGCCAAATCTTAGTAATTTAAAATTGTACATAAAGATGTTTTATAGGCATATTTTTCCTTCTGTTGTATATATTGTAATTTCAAAGAAATAACTTTTTCGTCTTTAAACTCACATCAGTAACAATTTATTTTTATGTATGTAGTTAATAATGGTTTCGATAATTCTTATTATAATTTATCTAAAGAAAGTACTTACATTGTTGTACTACGCTGACTGCACAGCTTTCTTTTTATTCATTAATGAACGCGAATAAATTTTACTAATCATTATTAATACTAAAAGTGCGGAATATGATCATCTATTGCATCGTGAAGTAAGAACGTTCAAATTTACATTAGATTTCATGAATACACAGTCATATAATAAGCTAAATCACGTATATTAATTACCAGTCAGCTGTTCGATAATAATTTGTATGTTTTAAGAATGGTTACCGGGTCCAGATCCCAGAAACGGATAGTAAGTCGGGATGTATGAATCGAATAGCAGATCCGCATAGTAGAACCGGATCCCGAGAACCGGATAATAGGTCCGGATCGTAGATCCTGATCCTAGGATTCTGATATCCGGATAGTTTTGGATCTTAATTTTATCGGATATTTACACCACTTTTTTTTTAGACGCTAACAGTATGTATGTTTCCAAAGTATGTATGTTTTCATCAATGGTAAAAGAATATTAATTCTTCTATACCATTATATAAAATTCAAAATATCACATCCTTGAATCTCGTGGATCTTTAAACTAAATTTTATGGTAGATGATTGATGATTATTTAAAGTTCTCTTGTGTTTTTCAATGCTCTTTTTACACTGAAGACAAGATGATAATATAAGTGTTGTTGTATTACTATACTTTTTTAATATAGTTTTATCCGACTTTTATGGATAGCTGAATGACTTTCTTTTTTGGAATATCGTTTCCTGTTTGGTAAAACTTTCTCTCAATATAATTTCGGATATTATAAACTCATATAAACTCATCAAAATCGCAAAAAACACTCTATTAAGAAATATTAATGTAGTAATATTTATAACACAGGTACGCGATGATAAAATTGTTTCAAAAATTTTGAGTGATTCTTATGGTACCTTTTTTTATATATGGTTTTTATATAATACGTAAACATTGTATTCTTTGTGAAATAAATCTATATAAAATTTCAATTATAATATTTTTAGCTAAATAAGTTATTTTACGAAAGTTGCCCGCCTGAATTTAGGTTGGCAATATGAGACAGCATTTCTTTTGTTACAAAACTGTGGAGTAAAACTGGTAGTATCCGGTTCATGCTAGATTTGCTGCCAGTATCCTATCTTTGTCAGTACCCCTTCCTCTCTTCCTGCTCCCCCCTTCCACTCCCTGTCTGCTCCACAGTCTCCACTGCAAGGTCAAGTTACTGTCTGTAACCAGTGTGGATGTAACCACTCTGCTGAGCATTCTTTCAATGTGATCTTGTTTTTTGTACTAATGTTCCTGGGTTGATGGAGACATTCAATATAAAATACGACCCGAAGAATGGAGACTTCTCATTCATTCCCCTAAAAGAAGCCTGAAAGCTGTTCTTCTTCACAATGGCAACCAATATGCATCTGTACCAGTAGGACATTCAGTTCATTTGAAAGAATGTTATGACAACCTGGAATTGGTACTTAACAAGCTTAAGTACTCATCTCCACTATGATCACTACTTAAGTGATCATAAGTGGACTGTTTGTGGGGATTTAGAAGTGATCTCTATGTTACTAGGCCAACAGAGTGGCTACACAAAGTTGCTTCCTCTGTGAATGGGATAACCGGGACCGTAACCAACACTATGTTAAAAAAGAATGGCCAGTAAGAAGAACTTTGGTTCCTAGAGTTAAGAACGTTGAAAAAGAGAGTCTAGTGGATCAGCATCGCCTAAAGAAGGAGAGTGTTTCAGATATCTCTGTGAGCAGTTTCCCGGCCTCACTGAGGCAAAACTTAAAGCACCCCTTCTTTTGTTTTTGCCTCAGCAAACGAAGTTTTGAAGAAAAAAAAAACGTTAGTACAAAGACTTGTAAAGGTGTTGTAGTAAAGCCTTATTAACTTTTCTTCCTCTATTTTCAAGATTTACCGTTGTATAAAATAATTTTAATGTACATAAATAATATCGATATAAAATACATATCTCCATTTTATGATTTCCTCTAAAAGCTTTACCTCATTTTGTAGACAAACCTTACGTGATAGAAAAAAAAATATTATTTCTGAAATTAGCACCAAAAAACTACATAAAAATCAGCTATTAAAACCAAAACAATTTTAAAAAATATTTTGTTTGCAGGCCTATGTAATCAATTAAAACGTTTTATATTTTTTACATATTTATTGCCACAAATGAATCGATGTAAATGCGTATAGCAATATGTACAAACGTTAACTTGGTTAGCATTTGCTGGATTTCTTGCTGCCAGATTGAAGTAAATAAAAAAATAATTACTGTAGAGTTACATGAAAAGAAAGTTAATTGGAGAATCGTACGAACTTTTAATTTATCAAATACATAATTAAGGAAGTACTCAAATACCTTAAGAAAGAAACTCCGCGAATAAGTTCTTGCTAAGCGCTTGAAATGCCCATACAGAGGACATCCTCAAAGTAATGATCGTACTCACAGAATTAGTATAACCCCATCTCGTTCATTAACAAGTAGTACGCAAATTAGACACTTTCGACTTTGCGGGGATCATTAAGAAGCAGGAAGGTAAGCACAAATATACGTACGTAAATGTGAGTATAGTGCGGACCTATGTTCGGCTCATAAGCATTCAACACTGTGAAGCGGTAAATCAAAAGAGGCCCGGCAATATTTCTTTTAAGGTGTTAAATTAAAACAAATTATTTAATTACCGGCCGCAAAGCAGGTGTAATTAGCGACGATAAGCTGTAAGCTACCCATGTTCTAATTATATTGGGAGTGCTCACAAAAGGTATGCACCTATTCCATGCGTCTTTATGTTTATTTATACCGTGATCTTGCAATTACGTATGTATACACATACGTATTTATTACGTAGAAATAATGCATACGGCACGCAGCTACGTGCTTTGGAAAAGTTTTAATTAAAGGCACCCTTAAAACATTCGTTTACTTCAAATACTGTATATCCACGTGCCTATATTTTTTTATGAAAATGTTGCCAATGATAGTAGCCATTTTGTAATGGTTGCAAAGTACAACCATTTATGGTCATTAAAATATTTCTGTATTTCAGACACAGTTGCAGGTGCTTTAATTAACGTTTTGACATTACGTATGTTTTGCAATACTTAATACAGTATAGGAACCCGTGGTACCTCTACAACTTTTAAGCAAACCCCATTAACACAAGTTCACCATAGGCAAGAGTTTAGTAAGAGAAAAAGCGAAATGAAAGTGCAAACAAAATTTTCTGGGAAATAACCAACAAGGGGCCATAGAGAAGATACAAAAGCTAAGACCCCGTCAAATCGCAATAAAGCTCTCAGATCAACTGTGAGAAATGCAATACGTTTTGCTATTAGCTCAAATAAAGAGAGTAATTAATTGTATTGCTACTGATTTCCTAGAAGATTAGCGGCTAGTATCTCGCACAAGGAAAATCAACATACCATATGCAGCATTCAATGCTAGCTGGTAAGCAAGTTCAGTCTGCACAGCGTGGAAATTAGTGCATCAATTTTCTTTAGTGTTACCCTATCTAATAGACCATTTAAAATAATATATATAAGCAAAGTGGTCTCAGTACAGTATCTCCAAAGAATCCCATATAGACAACTAAATTAGTCGGCTAGCACTCAAAATTAAATATTTACCATCTATCATGCTAACCTTTGAATTTCCCGCAAACTATAAGCAAAAAGTTCTCTTGAAACGAACTGTGAAAATTGTTTGTGCTTTATTTTTTTTTAATAGAAGCCGTCTCTAGAAACACTAATAGCCTCTTGACTATCACCTGATGCAATCTCTGACATTCTAGTAGAGAATCTGCAGTTGGTATCTCCGATGTTAATCCCAATTTTCTGTGAATGTCCTTCCAATGCAAAGTGTTCTCCCCACCTGCCCTGGTGCTTTCCTTTTGGATCTTCTTATGCCTGATTATGAGGCTATACATCAAGCCGATGAACCTTTTCTCGCTAACTCATTAGCATTTTCATTTCCTCGCAGTTCCGAATGCTGGAGTACCTACAGTAAAGTAACTTTATTGCAGTCTGTCGGACCAATCAGTTCTCGAATGCAATTCTAAACCAGTTTTGAATGTACTTTAAGGATGACTAATATCCTCAGTATTGACTATTTGCTGCAATATAGATTGGTTTGTTATGTATAATTTTCATCTTAAATTCTGGCTTCTGCATTATCACTAACAATAAGTGGAGAGAAAGAACTACTAGAGGGCATTGCATTGCCGTTGAGTAATCGTTCTTATTGCTGCTGTTATTCCTAAGCACCTAAGCCTCTAAATTGTGCTGAGTTCAGTTATAGAAGATTACTGCAACGTCTTTGTTTAGTGTAGTATAGATACATAAGTGATCATGGGTCTGACTATCATATTTGATTCTAAACACCATATTTTCCGTTGTATACTTGCCTGCCTTCATCTTAATAGAGAGATTTAGGAAGAAACCCAAGAACTCGGCTGTGGATTTCCTATATGGGTGCATGTAGGTGAAATTTAAAATAAAAATAGTTCTATAGTGTTATTATTAATTTTACTTTACTTTACTTTACTATCCAGTAATTGGGTTTTGGAACCTTTGGTGTAACAATAACTATCACACTGACAAAAGTCAATGCTAGGTTTTCCACTATCACCAAACAACAAATGTTTGGTGATAGTGGAAAACCTAGCATTGACTTTTGTCAGTGTGATAGTTTACTTTACTAGTTAAAATGAATTATACTATTAATTTTAAGTAAATACTTAGGTCGAATAAAAAGTTCTGTGGCGTGAGGACGATGTTTCAGCCAAGGCAAGGAAAATATGTCATGATAGGAATGTGGTCGATAAGCAACTAAAATTATTTATTGGAGCTCATTGCTAATGAAACATTGCCTGGTTAGACTTGCGATTATTCTCGAGGACAAATGAAATTACCTCATGCCATGATAATAGGAAAACATTTATGATGAAGAAGTAATAGAAATATAAAATGAAAATAAGAAGAAAATGCTCAAAGCTGCTACAATACAGAAAAATAAGATGCAGTGTATCGTATATGTAAACTAAATCAATTCTGGGCACTTGACAAATTTTTTACAATACTAAAAACTTGCTAAATTGATTTCAGGCACAAAAATTCCTATAAAAGCTTTTTCTAAGTCACTATACAATGAACTAATTATAATAAGCAAGTGTAAGGTATTAGGCTTTCATACACCTGGAAACAAAGTTGGAAAATATTAGAAAATAGTAGTTACAATATTGAACTATCATGCAGAGAACTAGAATTACATAAAAACAGGTAATGGTAACACATGAAGATAGCTTACAGGCTAATATTACAAAAGAGCGTAGACATAAGCAACAACGTACACCATACAGAGAAAAACGATTCTTTAAATCAAACAAATATTTCTTTGCCCCTATTTAAAAGAACCACATTTTTCAGTGAATACATATTACTCTTAACTCAAAATAAAACTAGTGCATTGAAAGAAATACATATTAACTAAAAGAAATATGCATTAACTGAAAGAAATGATTCTTTTAAATAACGGCAAAGAAATATTGCATTGATTTAAAGAATTCTTTTTATTTATGCACGACAAAGAATACATTTAAACTTTACCACAATCTAAGAAAGTCATTTGCAGATAAAAGGAAGACCACCGAAAATATTGATATACATATATACATAATTATTTTCTCACCTTCTGAAACTTGGGTTTTAACGTCACTCATGAAAAGAAAAGTCTCGGCACATAGTAGTTAATGTTAGTAAAATGGATGAGTAAATAAGAAAAATACGGAAACTCAGAGCCCAATGTGGAAGCTTGAATAAGATCTGTTAAACAAATATGGGAACCCAGGAACCTTATGAGTAGATGCAAAAGAAGACTTAGGAAAATGTAGGACAACAGTTTAAAAGAACAAAATTATATTATCGCAAATAGGAACCAAACGAATGGAGAAAACAAATATGGCAAAACACAAAAAGTTGTGGAGAAAATTGTTTACGAAAGTAGATATCGATAGATTAAAATTTAAATTGTAAACATTGTATACGTAACACAAGCACCATCCTGTAGTTTAATAACATCAGAGGCATTAATAAGTACAAAGTTTTTCTATAGACCTCCTATTCCTACGCATTCCAAAAGATGTAAAGGTAACTTATTATTTATTAACATCGATATTATATCTTTTTTAAAGTGAAATACAGATCAATTCAAAATTTAATTAAAGCCAAATTGAATTTCATTAGAAACCTTTATAGGTTGAGTGACGCAAGCGAAGGAAAAAAGAGCGCTTAAAAATCGACGAAGTTAATTGGTGCAGTGTACGAAGGTGTTGGGTACAGGCACTCATTAATTAACGAACAAGAAAAGCTCAACTTCGTATGAAAACACTGACGTGTTATATTTCTAATTTGTAAACGATACGACCATAGCACGTTTTCGGCTCTCTTTACCCTTAGGAAGTAAACGCGTGCAGAACATGTATGGGTAAACCTAAGTGACTTTCTTTTGAATGGTAGTTTGTCATTAAAACGTGACGTTAAAGAGAATACATGCACGGTGGTGTTTTGCATATGTGCGTAGTTTAATTTAGCTTTATCATGTACTAAGCTTTTGAATAAAACTTACGAAGGTATCATTAGTATCAATATCTTTGGCTTCAATGAAATGCGGAAAATGTATAAAACCAATTTCAGTAATTGCGTCGTCTAATGGTTTCATAACGCTTATATAAAATAGTGATATATTTTCCCAACAGAATACACCGGATTCACTAGTTTGTAAAATGATTTTTTTTTTTGGGTGGTCCAAATTGCTTTTCAGAATAGAGCCCGGTAACCGTAAAAGATGGGCAAAAAGGGTGGCCAAGTCTCAATCTCTTTTTTCGAGATATTCTTAATAGCGAAAACGAAAATTGGTTATGTTCTTTTGTTTTTGAGTTATAGCCAAAAATGTAGTTTTCGAGAATGCCAAATAACTCGCTTATCTTTAACGAAACGAAAAAACCGTTTTAACATTTTTAAAGCACTTTCATGAGTAGAATCGACTTGTTAAATCATATTGTTATTTTATGCACTGGTTTTTGGTCTGCAGCATAAAGTTGATTTTTTTTAATGTAAATCGTAGTAAGCAATGACATAGTTAGACACACTGTTTTTTTCTCTTTTCAAAGATATATGGTTTTGTGGGGTCGATTTCTTACAGGGTTAGTTAAAAATATGAAGACGGCGATTTATTGTCGTTAATATTCATTTTAGGAAATCTTGTTTAATATAAAAGTTTGTTAAGAAATTTTAAACTATATATTTCAGAATATTTGAATTTCTTTTTCTTCATTTGTTTTTAAGTTTCCCCATTTCGCGTAACTTTTTTAAATAGGAACTTGTACTTTTGATTTTTTTTCATTAGTTTAATAACATTTTTAGAAGGAAAAACAAATTAATAATTAACAATAAGTAAATTAGAGTAAGAGCTCAAATTATCCTCCGTTAGGAATTTCACAATATATTCCGGAAATTTCTTGTGTCGTACTCGTAATTCGAATTTTAAAATCTTTGTCGTCATCTTTATAAACCTTATTTTTTACGTGAAAATGATCTAAAGGACTTAAATCTGGCAAACTGACTGCCGGTACAATATTGAATTGTCTCGTCTGCTAATCCATCTGTTAGGAAAAACGTTGCTCACCATAATGTGGTGGGACGCCATCTATCTGAAATCAGATGGTATTATTGGGAATGTTTTCATCATTTTCACATGGATAGAGTGTAGCACAGGCAGGTATAACCTCACTTTGCAATAACTGCAAATCCTTAGTCGAAGCTATTGATGAAGAACGGACCGACAATATGACTCCCTAGAATGGCAATTCAAACATTAACGTGGGTACTGCTTATGGTGCTCAAAAAACCAGGAATGATTTTCCCAGAGAGGGGAAAGCTGTTCCTCCTTGTAATATTTGTTTTAGTAGTGAATAATAATGCAAATCAATGTTAATCAATCATTGTTTGTAACTAATACGTTTTAAAAGCTTGGATTTCTTTGAAAAATAGTAACCCGGCACCCGGTTCTCGGAGTATAACTTTTTTGTCAAAATTCAATTCAATAACAGATGTGGGAGATAGATAACTCAGTAGTGCTATAGCACAAAATTTCATTTTTGCTCTTTCAAACAAGAGAGTGAGTATTGCTATGTTCATTGTTCCTCGAGTTGTTAACTTTCTAGATTTGCGCTTTAAATTTTCAAACTGCATTGAAGTCAGGATAAATGGCAAACAAAAGGCTGTAATTTTAAATTAATCGATAAAGTGTTCATTTTGTACGCACCTCACATCTAGCATCCAGTTTAAAAACGTCTTCACGTCAAAAATTGTCTCTCCACTGTATTTCACTCCATAAATTTGGGACCAAAGAGATTTACAGGAACCTAACCAAAATAGCCAAAGAGGCATACTAGGTCTCATGATGTTCTTACTTACAATTTTAGGAATCGAACTTATGAATCGAAAAAGCATGAGGAAAAATTTAAATTTTTTTGTGTAATCAAAACTTACGGAATCGGTACCGCAAAAACAAGATAAAAATAATTTTGCTTTATGTTTCATAAAAAGTTGGAATAGGGTGACCCTTGCGCCATTATGATACCTTTTATTAAAGTGGTAATCATAATCTACAAAAATAAATTAAGAATATTAAAACATAAAATATTAATAAGAGTATAAGTGTAATTTTATAGATTTCAATATAACTATTTGGTTCCTAAACACTAAATAGAAAATAGACCGTAATTGATGTTTTCAAAAATAACTATTGTATAAATATATTTTACAATTCCTAAGGCTAAGGATGCTACTTTCTTCAAAAATACATAATTTATAGACGGTTGCAAATATTATTACTTTTTCTTCTCTGAAATCTCAGTTTACGACTGCAATACGAAAAGCACATCCGAAGTTAATACGAAAGGATGCGTAAGACAATTTTCCTTTCTCTCGGTAAAAGCGCATATCGTAAAGGTACACAAAAGAGCAATCTGACAAATACGGAGAAACCGTATTACGCGCAAGATGTCTAATGCCATCAAACTGGATCCTTAGGGAAGCGGCACTTTATATTGGAGACGAACTTAATTACTAAGGTCCGAAATATGAAATACTGTTCGAAAGTCAATGGTCGGTCATAAATAGTTTGTAACGGTTATTGTACTGCGAGAGCGGCGGAGTATTTGGCAAGAGATGTCTGCTGTACGTCCGACGGAAAACATTCTGAAGCCCGAAAATATCTATAAAGTCGTAAACATGGGTTTATCACCGTTATATTTTTAAGGGATGAAGTTACAGAAATTATGAGCGTTTCTTAACTGAAAGACATCTACATTATGTTATTAGTTTGACAATGATTAGCCATAAAATGCAAATCTGAGCGGGTGACTTTATTCTTGTATTTGATATATCCTTTCTAAAATGGTTTACATGAGCGACAAAGTTAATAATTGATCCTAAATACATGAAATTAACATTAAAATTTACCCTCAATTCATTTTTATTTAATTAACTCTAATTTGGTTATTTACATTCAGGATGAATTAATAAGTTTGTACCTTTTGTACACTTTTTGAGAAAGTATACACCCAAAAAAAAAACTAGCAAACTTTGTTACAATTGTATTCCAGGTCGCTACAAATTACAGTAATATATGCACCAGGCGCAATTTGTAATGAAAAGTCACACAAAATTGTGTCTAACGTATATAAGAATGTGTATTACAATTTGTAAAAAAATTTGCGACAACAATATAGTCAGTACGGTCATTTTCTTTTTAAGAGAGCTTACTACAATATTGTAATACTTGTTTCTACTTGTTTAATGCTAGAATTGGAGGTAAAAAGCTGTTGCGCAGTAAACAATGAAAACTATAAGTTACTAGAAATTGTAGTAATGATTTTCACTATAGCATCTAACGTTTTTCACGAAATATATTACTATTTAGTAAGGAAATGTTGTAAAAATTACCACAATTTTATATAGGTGTATACTTACGCTGGTAAATGCTATATTTGCACAACCAAATAGTTATTCTATTAGTTGTAAGAACATTATACATATATATGTAGTTAGCAATGCAATAAGGAAATAGAAATTAATAAAAACAAGAATTTTATTGAAAAATACATTTACTAGACAACATTTTCAACGTAACACATTTTTATTGAAAAAGATACTAACTTGGAACACAACCATTTTTTACTGATTTCTTCAATGAAACTGAAATGTTACCTGATCGCATTCTATTGGATACTCAGCACCCAATGCAAACATTATTTTAAAACATGCATCCACAGCTTTTAATGGTGTATCTACTTTATATTTGATTTAAAGTGCATACGTATGAGTCCGTTGCGTTAAGAAGTTCTCCAACTATTATTAGTATCTCTTGTACTGGAAACTGAAATCTGGCGTTATTCTCTGCCCGCCACTGTAGGTCTACATCCAAGTCAGTAATGTTCTGGAAATAAATACAAATTAAGTTTTGTAGATTGCGATTGTGTATTGCGATTTCAACTATATGTAACAAAAAGTTAGAAAATTGCACTGTCTGGAAATTATTACACATCAGTAAAAGGTGTAAAAGCCACCGATATATGGACAATAGAAAGAACTTGTACAGTTATGATAACAATAAACATGCATTAAGAATATTATAATTATTTGTTATTATGACATAATAGATTCCAGACAACCCAAGAATTACCTATTACATTTACCCTCTATAGGTAATTGTATGTACCTATATAAACACATAGCAGCACCAGTAATATGTAATTACACAGGTAAAGAGAAACAATTTAATGCTAAATACATACATACACGCCTATACTTTTGTATTCAAGATATATTTCAATGTCTTATCTTCAATAATGCTTACCAATGGTTCTAATCCCCAACTCAGTAAATAACTTTTCGCTTCCATCGTCATTAATGTATATATTATCTAATGGACGGAGTACCATAGGACACGACATAAGAACACACAAATCACACGACCACCACCATATACGCCTTATCAACGACTAATATAAAATGGCGTATTAGCGGGATGATTGCTGGCACTGCGTATCAAAACACATTTTTGTTTGCTTTTATTCAGTATTCACCTTTGTTTCCGCAATTCCGCACATAATTTATATTTGTATCAATAGTCAATATAGTAAAAACGCGTTGGGATATCTAATTTAAAAAGATTCAAATGAAACAGATATTAATAAACAAGTGAAAGTGTTACATTATTTTGAATTTTCAAACCTAATTATACTAAATTCGAATACATTATATTCGACTCTTTAATACAAGAAAGTTTGACATACTATTGTGAACAAAGTGTTTATACATTGTAATAGATTTTTTAATAATTTGTAGTATTTCATGCTACAGTACTTTAAAACAAAAATATATTACAAATTTATATCGTTGTACTGTTAAAATATACTTCACAATGTTAGACACAATAATGTAGTAAGCTGTACGAGAACGGATTAGGACTGGCTTTTACAATTGTAGTAACTATAACTACATTTTTTCAACTACAATATTATAGTAATAATTCCCTATGTACATACATTTGAAATGTAATGTAATATATAAATTGTAGCCACATACAATGTGTTAAATTTATTATATCTCCGCTAATACCAACAAAAATTTACGAATAAAGTAAAACTACAAAAATGAAACAAACATCACGCTAATTGTAATTGTTAAGGTATATCGCAGGTATACCAGAGAATAGCGACATAGTTAAATATGTAAATGAAATTATACATTGAAAAATAAGTTCTTACATGAAAGATGTCTGTTGTATATTTTATTGAATTTAGTACCTGTAGTTAATATAGAAAAATGAGTTAACTGTGTGGAAGAAGCAAACATTCTTATAAAACTTCTGTGTATAGGAAAAGTACCTACTTTTCTTCCTTTAACCCTTTAACGTTCACTGGCCGAAATTTTTCGACCACTAAGAATATAGACGCAAAAAATAATATAAAAAATCAATAATTTTAAGAACTCCTTAAAGAGTTAAAGCGTACACAGTTTCAAACTAAACTATGTAACATACTTTAAACCACCCAAAGTTCCTACGCATTATTCAAATATTCCATTGTTAATTTGATGCTAATGAAGATTTCTTATGTTTATGCAAACAAACGGTTACCTTCATTTAAGAGAAGACAAATCGAATTTGGAAAAAAGAATCTTTTAACAAACATCTCTCAAACAAATCTTCTGAATTGTACATCTTTCATATTTGCTTCTGGTAAATACAAGGGCGTGCATATGCTGGTCATTAATACATTGTTATTATTTTTATTGCATTTTAATATTTAGACAGTTACAGATTCACAGTATATTGCTGTTCATCAGAGTAGCCGAAGCGAGAGTGTGCATTCATAGTTTTCGCATTCTCTCGAGGTTGCTCACACCCCAAAATAATTTTGGCTTTTACCCACAAACTTTCCAACAAACTGATTTTACACGATGATTCGAACAGAAGGTCATTAGAACAAATCAACTAGTGGTACTGATTATAAATTCATATATTATAAGTATTAAACATATTATACATATTATTAAGGTAGGATTGCGTTTAGAGATGGAATTAAGAGAAATTACAATTAAAACACGATAAGCAAGACATGTGTTGCGAGACAAGATTGAATTATAAAACGGCTCTTAACCGGTTACCTTTTTAAATTTTTTTACTCTGGTCAATTGCAATAACCTGTTTTTTTTTTCGGGGTTGTAATGATGATTATGAGTCAACTTTGGCTCTGTGGTGGTGCTTGACAAACATCAATTGCTTAGACTTAATCTACCCCAATAAAAGAAATAAACTACGAAAATAAATGAATTTGTTCTCTATATTTTAAATATCTTTCACTACGTGGTTCGGCGTACTGTAGTCATCTTTAGGTGCTGATTAAAACAAGATTATTAATTTTAATCCAATAGGCTTGTGAGCCTTGATCTAAAAAGTGCTTTCAATTCAGCTAGTCGCAGCTGAATTATTAAAAACTTATATGCTAAGGATATCGCAAGATACGTAACAGAAAGGTCATGGTTGCTTGGGGTATGTATTTGAACGCCGGCTCTGGTGTTCTACAGTGTTCGATATTAGGACCGACCCTATGGTACATACTGCATGATGGGGTCTTACATCTGGAGCTCGTAGTTGATGCTGCAACAATTGCTTACGCGGATGACCTGCCATTGATTGTAGGGGCAAGCAGCGGCGATATGCTTATGAAGAATGTCAATGAATGCCCGGTACAGTTGATGGTCTGGATGGAGGAACACAAGCTAGCATTAGATCCGGAAAAAAAACCAAGGCCGCCCTCGGTTTTTTCCTATGTGCAGCTGTGATTGATTTTTGAGCCACCATACTTTTTGATAGGGTTGACAAGAACTCCTAACTTCCAGCACGGTTCAGCCATTAAGTTAAATGTAAAATATTCGTGATATATCTGTTTGAAATAATCACTAACCTATAGCTTTGGAATGTAAATACAGCATTGTTTTAGATAGTTATGGGCACAGAATTTGTATAATATGCAAACTAAATGTTACTACCACTTATTATAGTTTTTGAAAATAAAACGACGTCTGTTCGCTACAAAATTTTAAATGCATACTTTTCTATCGGTAAGCATCCATAAAAATCAAAGTTCTACAATAAAAGGAGAATGGTCCAAAACAAACAAACGAATAGACAATCGACCTCCTTAACTGCTAGGGATTGACAAGAGCAGTAAAATTCTCTCAGTGAGGACATTTTAGTCAGGCCGAGTTATAAAACGGACAATGGTTTACAACCGAAATAGTATAAATACATAAAGAAAGTTTTTGAGGGACATTTAGTTATATAGTGAGCGTGTCGTACAAAATTTTGGGGAACATAATTAAGTTACAGCCATCACATCAGTCACGGACGCTAAATCCTGTTGTAAACCGCAGATGGATGCGAATTGTCACAACAGCATTCTGCTGAATAAATGGTAAATGATTTTCCGCCGCATAATATTCGTTTACAAGTTTTTAATAAACGGTTATCTTATTAATAACTCTAACGGTACGAAATTAACCGGAATACTTAGAAGAAAATGTTATTTTTGGAAAGTATCCTTTGTTATAATAATGAAAAGGTTTCTGCGACATTAGAAATTATTATAGGCGTAACATAAGAGAAAGAAGAAGTTTTTATTTTATTATGGAAACCTAAAATCTTTTAATGATTTTTATAAAGCTAATATTTTATTTAAGAGTGATATCATCTGATGAAGTCGACAGCCGGGATCCCAACCAGTCACGTCTCCATTTCAATATGGAAGGCTATAAAATGAACCTGTACTAGTGGCGACAAACGTGCATCATATGGCTTTGTTGTGTCTGTATTATACGAAACGCGAAATTTATGGTAACCTAAGAAGTACGTATGACATCGATAACAATCGGTATAGTAGCTGATGATATTGAGCAATACATACGCATACAGATACTTGAAGATTTTACAACATCGGGCCGCGTGCCCCTTCATAATCGAAGAATTGGATTTATTTTTCACTGAGAAATAGAATAGACGACGGTAAATTTAATTTTCAGCGAACGTGACTGCCTCGGCGCCGGTCACGAAATTTTTATTGAAAACGCGAAATGATATTTTTATGAAATTTTGCTGTTTTTCTATTTTACTTATTAGGTTATTAGTAACTAAATTGGTCATCGATGGCCTGGTCATAGATGACCTGGTCGGCCGCCTTGTAGCGGAGGGATTCCATGTCGCCGCTTATGCGGACGATCTGACAAGACCAATAGATGGTAAGTTTGAAAGCATTTTATGCGAACGTATGCAGATTGCCCTGAGGGGTATCGAAAACTGATGTTTGGAGCAGGATCTTACGGTCAACTAAAACACAAATGGCACTGTTTACCAGAAAACGTAAAATGGGAATGCTATGGGCACCCAAATTTAGGAATGTACCACTGACCTTTAGTCCGGAGGTTAAATACATAGGACCAGTGCCCTAATTTCAGTAGAAATAACCAATTGGACGCCCGGCATCGGCCCATTGCAGGATAAATATAATAATAATAATGATAATAATATATATTTGTCCAATAGAATATAAAATCCAATTACAGGACAATACACTAAAAACATGACATAAAACAAACATACTAAGTCAGAATATATTAGGAACACTTAAATTACCTTAGTTTAAAATTCTACATCTAAGTGGCGGTAACAATAATAGAATTAGTACACTTTAGCGACAAAACATGTCATAGTACTCCGAGAGGGACACTTTTAGGTGGTTTTAGGTATTCAAATGCATATCACTTCGGTGGGAAATATTGTTAAAGTTGTTACACATGACATATACGGGCGATTTAAGCATCAGATTGATTCTAGCTAACGGCAAATAGAAGGCAGCGGAAGCTCTAGTGGAAACTCGAGGCACCAAGTAGCTACACTGTACCAAAAGTTCAGGACAGTCGATACAGCCATGGACAAGGTTGAACAAAAAACATACGGTAGAACAAATGCGCCTACATGATAACGATGGTAATTCAAAACGGGACAGGAGTACTGACTGATCTAAGCCCCTTTCTGGACAGATATTATCAACTTCAAAGCACAAAAATTTGACAAATCTTCGCTGTATCTTCTCTAATTGACATTTGGACTCCATATAATACGGATACCAAATGAGACTACCGTACTCTAACCGCGATCTTACCAGGGAAAAGTATAAGGGTTTTAAGAGAAATATGTTAGAAAAACATCGACTATGTCGAATAACGAATCCTAGGCTCTGCCTAGCCTGCTTACAGATGGTTTGAATGTGAATGCTCAAAGTAAGCTTACAATCAAACAAAATACCCAAGTCCTTCACAACCTCGGACCGGGTCAGATAGATGGTGTCTATATTATAGTTGTATGTAATGAAGTTAAGCTTCCTAGAAAAAGTGACAATTCTGCATTTTTCTATATTCAGCGGCAGGTCATTAGATTCACACCACGCGGAAAGCCGATGTAAATCTGTTTGCAAAGCAGCACACATACTTATGGTGCACTGATATATGTACCATTATTTTGTTCTGAATATTAGTTGTACCTATCATGAACTATTACTATCCATTTTTTTAATCATGCATGAAAATGCTAACATTGATTGAAGATTAGGTACGTCCTGAATATAAAATACGCACCTGTCTATTTCCCCTTCTTGATTTTTGACTGGTGATACCAAATACCAAACTTGCCCGAGAGGGACGACGAAAGACTAATTAACTGGTAAGTAATTACGTTAAAACTTATACCGGATGGCGAAGAATAATTAAGACTCTAATTAAGTCTATGGACATGCCAAAACATTCTGAACAAATTATCCATCAGTTTGAGCAAGAGGGACAGGTCACACAAGTTGATATCGTGTTATCTAATAATGAAAAAAATGGCTTTTTTTTGTAAAGCTCAATATTTCACCACTTTTTCATTTATCTCATTAGTGTTTCTTTTTTCAAGAGTTCCACATTAAATTGATGGTAAGGATGCTACAGAAACTACACATAAAATTTTAAATAAACTAATGAAACATAGCTTGCTCTTAACCTATAATTGGTCTGGCGCGAATAATAAAAACTGTTTCAAAAATTTGACAAATGTTTTAAAGTTGATAACTGGTAAGTATGAGCTTAATGAAGATATTATGCTTTATTTACTATAATTTGTTGCAGACGCTGTGAGGCAAAACCCATTTTCAAAAAATGCTAATCGAAAAGCTGTGAAAAATATAATTAAAGTATGGCTAAAGAAATGGTGGAGACAAAGAGGGTGGACGTTCGTGCAGAAAGTCCAGTCAAAATACAGTTAGCGTAAATAAATGAATATGCTACTGTTATTTATATGATATTACTGTTTAGCTTTGCCTTTATAATTTTTTTATTGTTTTTATAATATTTTATTGTTATAATACAGTATATATGAGTATCTTTTAAAAAACCAGCAGTGCTAATTTGTTGGCTTGATTCCGCACCATTATACAATAAATACTAGCTTAATAAAGGCTTTGTAATGGACCGCAGCATTGGCGCTTTGCAGATTTAGTTCTGTACCAACACCGAAACAGTATCAATTTAATAAGAGTATTCTAAAAGGGCTGATGACGGTTGATGGTGGTCCAGTATATGTTGGTATAGAGTCTGCCCGAGTCTCCTATAGGCAATGGCTCAGTTCTGCCGTACTGATGCAGGGCCATTTTCGGTATTGCTGGCAAGAAGGCATTCAGCGTACTTTGGCCCAGTGTATTTGTGTTTGTTGGGATCACATTCAAGTCTACAAGTAATGACAATAAGAAAATTTACTGAAAGTTTAGCTGTATTCATATCCAGATTTGCAAGGATCATAGATATAAACAATGGAGGATAACGCCCCGTCTTCAGCAATCCCAAATACAAAAGAGGCGACTCCTCCCAATGAATCGAGCACTCAATACGATTCATATATCGCTGAAAACCTCTATAAAACCAACTGAATTTATTTCACTAGCAATAAGTAGAATCATTCGACGCTTCACCCGTACCATCGTATATTTATTACCGATGGTTTTTTTCTTAGGTTATGTTTATTGGTTATATTTAATGTTGGTGTTATGCACTTGTTATTTGAATGTGCAATTGGTTTTACAACGTTGCCAATTCAGTAGCCTGTCCGAATTGTTTGATAGTGCCTAGCTTTACGGCTTGGGGCACATCGGGATTAAGTTTAATTTTATTTTGTTCGCTCGATGATATAGATTTATTAATGTCGCATTTTAAACTTTGTGTTTGCACGAATGATTAAAAGACAACTGCCAATTTTCTTAAAGAACCCTTCTGGTATTTATTGTACAAAATGCTTGTTTTCAAAAAAAAATCGAAGAAAGTTCGACCAGACTTCTGCAGCGATAAACCATAATTGATTTGCAAGGTATACATTAAAAAGAAAAATGAGTTATTTGTCCATTCTTTGCGTAATCTTATACCAAGACACAGTGAAAAATAGGCAACTGGCTATACACTACAGTTCACTATTAATATCTTATCGCAATCATTTTTGTTGTTCAGAATTTCATCTGTCAAAATACTTGGCTGGACATTCCTTCTAATTAACTGATTTGTGACTTCGAGCACAACTACGTGTACTACCTATCCACAAGTAAGTGATTAATCCTAGAGATCTAATAAACATAAGAATGTAATGTTTGCAGTCCTTATTTTAGTAACCTTTATTTGATTTTTAATATTTTCTAACACCAATAGTTTTATGACGATGCATATATTAGAAACACGTTTCTCCAAACCGCGTCTATTGTAATCTGTGTCAAACCGTAAATAAAAAAATTCAATATTTTCTGCAGAGCTACGTCATCCAATCGTATTTATCTACTTATAATACTCGAGGCATTATTAAATCTAATTCACAAAAAAATATAATGAATTGACACCGTTCGTTAGCGACCACGTTGTGTAAGCATTTGCACGTTACCCACAGAATATATTCCACAAAGCGATATTGTGTAGACCGCAGAATGGAGATTTTTGTGGAGACACTATTATTGACGCTAATAAAACGAAATCGTTTATTCAACTAATTTAAAATTGACGACTTAATACAAACTTCAGAATAAATATTTTCTATTTATTAATTCAATGTCGGACAATCTATAACTATAATAGTAAATAGGACCATTCTGCAAAGTGATTGTATTGAAGTGAGATGTACAGCTTCTTTAAATGATAATCGGAGATATAAAACGACTCATTACTTGCTATACATATTAGTAGGTATTCATACATTGAGGTCAGTATTGTGTATCGAATATTTCAGTGTAGCTGTTCCAGATTCTATAACAATGGTAAAATAGAATAAAAGGCAAATAATCTGAAGAATATATTTGGAATATTGTATAAATCATGAATGCGATTTAATATTCTTTTCAGGAAAATAGTAAAATAAAAAGAGAATATTTGTTCATACTTGATGTATATACTTTAGCGCATTATTCAATTTTACTCCTTTTTTAGTTTTAAAACATGAAGAAGGTTTTAGCTAATCGGTGGGTGTTACATTACTGAGAATCGTAAACTTGGGTCATTGACTAACTTGCCTAACATATTCGCATAGATTATCTCTTTCAAATTTTAAAATTATTTACTTGTTTAAATAAATTATAGTGAGACGTAGTTATGATCATTAAAAGCTATCGAGAACTTTATGTTTAGCATTTGAAAATAATAGATAAATTAATAAATTAAATCCATTGGGAATAGAAAGTAGTTTAGCAATAGGAAGCTACACCCTAACAAAGATTTGGTAAAATTCCTGTACGGTTTCGGGGCAATTATATTACCCCGAAACCATACAGGTATTTTATTTGTGCGAGTAAAACTACTTGGATGTAAAAATACACCAAGGAAATTTACTACCAGTGTATGAAAAATTTACCGGGTAAATTTCTTACGATAAGAAAAGGTCCCTAGTAAAAATCGTTTAGCATGGAAATTTCATATAGAGCCTATTTAGGAAAATTCATAAACATACATAAAGGAATTTTGCATAGGAATATCCCTAAAAATTGTAATTCACCGATGCAGTTTACTACGTGTAGGTATTTTTCAGATGCTACTGAAGTTTATAAGTAGGAAGATAGTAAAAAATAAAAAAAAATAGTTGCCAAGATTATTTCTTTATAACATATAGAATATCTTTCACAAGTTTTCCATTAATGTTACACTTCGTATATTACAAATTCTGTTTGTCCTAAATGTGAAAAGATTTGTAAATCCATCAGTTAGATTCCTATTTGCAAATTCCAGTACTACGGAAAAGCTCATAAAAAAGACGTACCTTTCCTCGAGTAAAATCGAGTATCTGATTTCAACCAAGGAATATGATTAACATAGACACTGCAATACCATTATAAATATATATTACAGGTAATTTAACAAATATAAAAAACATTGCTTATAATAATAATAATAACAGTAATACATTTACTCAACCGTTTCATTAAACTTATAATTTTCTTTTTCGAGTGTGAAAAAAGACTGTTGTTGTCGGCATCAGGATGCATCTTCATGATGTAGCGTTGGAGGAACTCCAACAAACAACTGATCTTCTTCCATTATATACTTACAAGATCGTAAGCATTGATGAAAAATGAATGCCTAGATATCAATTAGTTAGTATCTTAGTGTGCAATGTGTAATGTGTGTAAAATATAGGCTTTAAAATTACCTATTTGAAGAGAATATGAAAAATAAAGTATGAAAAAGGCTAACTGTATTATATATATTGTGCATTCGAAAATTGGTAGAAGAAATCATTAATGTTACACTAAGCGTATAATAATTATGTGCTTGTTTAGTTGCTATACCTAAACGTTTTCTTAACCATAAAAACAAATGCATACATAGATAGGTATAAGATAATATTCTAAGTATAAATAAGTTGAATAATGCTTTCATAACCTCTACTTCAGGGTAGCAATATGACTGCAGTAAACAATATCTATAACCATTTACTTTAACATTACGGTAATACACAAACTACATATATATTTTATATACCCTGTCGAGGCATATTAACGTGTTTTTTTGGAACACAATTAGATATATTGTGTGTTTGTGTGTGCACAAACCTATGCTCCAGCGTTTGCAAATTATGAAAATGCAGCTGTAGGTCACCCTCAGTAGTAAGAATGTATTATTTAACTACTAGACTTATTTTAAATTAGTAACTTACCTAAATATGCCTACAGATAAAAAAAGAACGATCCCTGCCACTTCCGTGCGTGCTATGTGCTATCTATCTACAAATGGAACTCGTAAAATCGAACAAGCGCGCATTGTAAGTATTTGGTTTCCTAAGTAAATTTCCTAACAGTGGTAATTTAATAAGAATCGCTGGGAAAGCATATAAATTTTAGTAAAATTATGTTTTCACATAGCACTTTTACCTAAAATTGAAAAATACTGGTGGATATGTCGGAAATTTCCAAAAGTATAGGTAATTTTGTTAAAAAACATAAAATTACCTAATTTTTGGTGATTTTGCCCCAAATGTTACTGGAATTTTTAGCAGAAATCCTGGTAAATTTATTAAAAATTTTTAGTATGATCCATAGTAAATTCAAATTGCATTGCGAACAAAAAGGTACATTATCTGACTATTCCATACCCTTTGGAGACATGTGTGGCATCGATTTTGATAAATTAAATAAATCTTTTCTCTTACCTCCAGCTACTGATTTTAATTAAAACATTGTCCAGCAAAGTTAACACACCACTAATTTTTTCGGTTTTATTTTTGTTAGAAACAATTTTTTTCAAAACTATTAATATCGTGAGGAAGACTTGTGTATATACCACACATTTTATAAAATAAACTTTTTTCTATCGATTTATATAATGCATAGACAAGACATGTTCTGCGTTGTTGTTGGATTAAACGCATACTGCTCTCCAGCACTATTTCCATGCATTAGATACCTTAATAGACTGTATTTTTCGCATGTTTTGGTAATGTTCAATAACTGACAGTATTTGAACGATAATGGAGGGTGGTGCACGAAATCTGACACGAGATAAATGTGTACAAATCGTTCTTTATCTGGTGAAGGATATACTTTCCGCCATCTTGGTAGATGATAGAAGATCTGGAGTAGCTTATACCACTATTTCCAGAGTGCTGCAACGATTCAACGAAAAAATTTATCACAAAAGAAGGGAAAGTCAAAGCAGAACTGCTACCAACACTGTGGAGGATCGTTTAGTATTGTTGGGAGCTGTTCTGGAACGTTTCACTACAGTAACAAATCTTGAAATGTAACTTACTGATGTCCATGGGACCAGAGTCGGTATATTCACTATTAAACGACTGAGCAAAATTATTACCTCTGAGTGGCGGCAACTAGTTCTAGATTATCTGTAGTGCACCGCAGATCCAGATTAGCTTTCGCTAGGGAACACCTAAACTGGCAAATTGGAGATTGCCAGAAAGTGCTCTTTATTTATGGATCAATTCAGATTTTATCTGTACTGTTTTGCGATCATCGCAAAGGTACGCAGTATGTAACACGAGATTGTATGCGGAAGGTTCAGTAATAATATATTCTAAAACCATATGCAGTTGCTTTTGTACCCAAGATCGGTTCCTTTTAATGCGTAATAATGCTAGACCACATGCTGCACGCATAAGTAACTGATTACCTGCAAAACGTAGGTGTTCAAGCTATAGACTGGTCAGCATGTAGTGCAGATATGAATCCAATCAGATGTGTCTGGGATAAGATGGGAAGAAGAATTAGCCAGCAGCATCTACCATCAATGAACCTGAATCAACTCCGAAAATCCTTCGTACATATATGAGGTGAAATTGCTCAAGAAGAGATTGTTGGGTTATTACAAGTATGCAATGCTGTAATTAGGAGCACATATGGAAACACACATACTAAATACAATTCTACAATGTAAAAATTCAACGGAATTAGCTATTTAGCTGTAAATAAGTTGCTAATTTATATACTTTTTTGTTGTTGTTCTTTATTTGAGTCAAATTAATAATGGAAATAAAAATATTTTTACTGAAATATGCGTCTTATTAGCCATACTTGTTACCTCATTTCAAAAAGCAACGGTTATTTTGGTTGATTTCAAGAAATTGTTGAATTTGCTGACCAGTGCATAATAATAAAAAAAAGATATCTCCTCTTGCCGATGAATGATTCAATAGAGCCATGTAGTGGTAGAATAAGTTACTTAGAATAATAAGAGCTACAAATGTCAAATAAACAAGTAAATCGCAAACAAATATGGAAGGGCAAACATAAAAAGGAGCTGCAAATTGAAATCAAGAATACAGAATCAAATCAATAGGAACTTTTCAACTAAGTCGTGTTTCTTCTAGATCAAAGGGTTCTTAACTTGTTTTCTTTCTTTTTTTTTCTTTTTGAAGCCAATGGATGGTTGTGGTTTCATATCGATGGGAAGTGATTATTATTTAGATCCCGATAATTGTTTGACATCTGGGAGCAGGTCCAGCGGTGATAGAATACTCTTATTTCATTCCTTCTTGGCGTGGAACAAGACTAGTATTACACAATCAAAGATCTTTGGCAAAATATATTTAAAAGGTTCATATAAACTTCCACTGTCGCCCTCCATATTAACCACTGCTTGGTTTCAGAGTTGAAGACGTATTCTGGAACTGTTTCTGGTTCACGTTTTGTCATCACCCGTATGGGACATCTTCGTTCAACTAGCACATAGGGATGTGTGACCGTTACAGATGTTGTACAGAAGATAACCGTCATCACGATTAAGATTATTAAAAATTATATTTAATACTAAAAATATTATTAAAAAAAAAATTGATAGATTTCAATTAATTCCCGGATTTTGCGGTTATAGTAGTAAGCATTTCTGAAGAATGCGACTTGGTGGCCGATCTTCAGTCTATGCTCAGCAACTGCAGACCTAGTTACGCGTAGCACCTGTGTACGATGCTCATCTTTTTCAACACGAATGCCTACGGAACGCTTTGTTTCAACAATGTAAATATTGACGTATGAACATGGAATTCGGCAAACACCAGAAGTTTTGAGAGTTTGCGATCTTTGATAGAAAAAGAATCTAAAAGTTTAGAGTTAGGCTTAAAAGCGGTGTTTTGCTCAACTGGCAGAGCATTCCTCCGGTAAAGAGGAGGTATCAGGTTCAAATCCTATACGAGGTAAAATTTTTAACATATAAAAATTCCTCTTAATAATTACAGTGATTAGCAGAAAAGCATTATTTAATAACTGACTATCTTGTCCGTGTTTGGCTTATGTGTCATGTTTATAATATTAAAATTGACTGTTAAGAGGTACTGGCGTGAAAAATATTTCCTTTTATTTTTATGCGGTCAAAAAATATTTGTGTAATCTATCAGTACTTCCAAATTTTGAAGTTACATAGAATTTAAAAAATGAAAAGCAATTATTAACAAATTTTAATTATGGAATAGTAAAATAATAATAATAATAATTCTTGACGGTTATTATAAGCAATACATATTCTTTTCTTTTTAATTTCAATAAGCTCTATAAAACAACTTGCTTTTTATTTTTGTCCCACCCACCCGAAATTGGATGAATGGCTAAACTTACACGTAGACTTCTGCTGCCATTGTCCACGCTATACACATCTTGGTTTCCGAGTTGGAAGCATGCTGAAACTTCCTCTGACCGGCGTTTCATCCACACTTGGATAGATCATCTTCAGGGCTGCTTCTTTCAACCCAACAGCGACGAAAGTAGCAGCCCTGAAGATGTCCCGTGAAAGTGTGAACGAAACATCGATCAGTGGAAGGTCCAGGACGCGGTTACCACCTGGAAACTAAGTACTGTATAGATAGATAATTTTATTGTCAGAGATCTTACGATATTGACATTGTCATGGTTACAACTAAGGTTATATAAAAGTAGTAATTTGTGGTGATAATAATGATAGGTTATAAAAAAGTAGTAATTTTGATGATAATAATGATAGAAACAATACAAACAAAACTATGGAAATAATGGAACAATACGATATAATAATAGACATTCAACAAATTGAAAGCCGATTGATGGTCCCAGTGACTGAGGGAAATGCAGTATGTACTGGTGAGCGTTAGTTTAAATTATTTCTTAAAAATTACAAGAAATTCAATAATGGAGTACACGCAGAGAATAATAATGAAAACAATAGTAGTAGTAAAAATTACAATATTTAACAAATCGATTAATGAGCATCAAGTCTAGATTATTTGTCACAAATTACAAGAAATTCATCAGTGGAATACACGCAGTGGTCTAGAAGAAGCCCACGCACTCCTTTTTTAAAAAGTTTAGGATTTTTAATAGCCTTCAAATCTCTCGAAAGCACGTTGAACAGCCTGGTACCCATTGTCAGATGGCCACGCTGAGTCAAAGACAGTTTATTGCAAGAAGTTCTAAGCAGGTCGTTATACCTAGTATTGTATGCATGGTAGTCTGAATTTTTTGGGATCATATACTGGATTGAGTGAATGTACGAGAGAAGCTCCAGAATTTAAATAATTGGTAAAGGTAAAATCTTAAATTTAGCAAAGAACGGACGACAAGGCCCAGTAGAATTTATATTAACGATACAACGAATGATGCGTTTTTGGCTGATAAATACTCTGGAAGAGAAACTCGAGGAGCCCCAGAATATGATACCATAAGAAAGTCTGAAATGAGCTTCGGCGTAATAGAAAGACAAAACATGTTCGACACGCAGAATGTATTTTAAATTTCTAATTTGAAAACGTATTTGATTGAGCCTAGATACAAGGTGATTACAATGCTCTACCCAAGTTAACTTTTCGTCGACATGCACGCCCAGAAAGCACACAGATGACTTCTGAGCAACCTGTACGCCATTAATATCAGCAGCAAAAGCCTCCATCCTCGATCGAGCAGCGCGAAATACTGTAAAGCCCGTCTTGGCAATATTCAATATGAAGCCCATTGCACCCGAACCACTGGTCTAGCAAGCCCAACAGGGAGGAAACATAGCTGGAATGAATGACTTTTATTATTTGCATGCTTTTTAAGGGCAATGTTAAATATTGTTGAAATATTTGTATCTGCTTCACTTCAAGAGGTTTTATTGTTTGTTCTATGTAGATGCCCCAACAATCATTACACAGAATTTTATACACACCTGCTAAAGAAACACGACTGATGTGGTATATGTCATATTCGCATAAGCAACATTATTTGATATCTTTCAAATACTGTATTTGTGTAAATATTTTACTAAATTCACAATAGTTCATTTAACCGACTGTCTATCTGTCATAGTTTAGGAGATTTTAATGGCGGCACTTCATACAGAAACTATCCTTCGCTCATTTTGTATGGCCCATTGTTACTGTTATGATTAGTCTTATACACTGAAGTTATGGATAATTTTAGTATCTGTGTACCTTTGCCCAAGTAGATTCATGTTATAGAAAAAGTGTACAGAAAGCAGTTTAGAAAATATTTTCTCACTTAATACACACAAATTGTATCTATAATTAAAAGAATAGATTAAATGGAAAATTAAAAAATGGAAACACTCTGAGCGTTCCTTTCTTTTTTCTCCGCCGCATACAATTGATAGCGCTGTATCATGCCGATATTTTGCACGTGTTCGACAGCAGCGCCTCCCTCGGCGGCGGAGCGAAGCACACGGTAGCAATCACAATCACCGCATGGGGTCACCATTGTCTCGGCATACTCCGAACCGATATCATCATGCTCACTAATTGCCGCATATTATATTTTCAATTAACACGATGACAGTTGTATTTTTACCGGCAGAGCATTTGATATTCCTCTTTGATACGATTTTCTGTGTCTGTGTTTTCTGTTATAAAAGTATTGACACTCGTCGAACACGGTTACAATATTATACATGAAAATATAACCCACAAAAACAATAAAACTTAAGGTATACTCTTGAGTTACCATATAGTCTATTGAAGACACTTATTAAGATTTATATCAAGTAAGTACTTAAGTACGCACCATCCAAGGAAGCTAATCTTTGCATATAGTAATATTTAATACCTCAGAAATCATAAATTTTAAAAAGGGAAACATCCCTCTCAAGATATTATGTCTTATTGCTGGTACATCTTCATTCGAGCGCACACAGAGCCCATTATACTAATTCCAATTTACTGCCGGACAACAAAAGATGTAAAATCTGTGAGTACTTCAGGGCAACGTAAATAGAACCCACTGCTATTAATAATTTGTATTTCTATAGAGAAAAATCATTTTTCACACACGTTTGTGACATAATACTTCCGATTATTGAACCCCAACTTTCGAGTATTGTAGTCTCTATACCCGTACCCCCGGTTTGCTAACAGATATTGTAAGCAGTGAAGCCAACATCCTGCTACCGATATTGTGTAAATATTGTCGATTATTTACTTAGGGCATGAAAATTATGAAAAGAAACATAATGGAGCTAAAAAGTGCAATGTATCCCGAGGTAATAGTAAATATTGATTTTTTGTATTTGACTATTGGCTGATCTGTGCCTTTGTTGGGTAGAAAAAGTACGGGTTACTGTTTTCCTCTATTGTGCTCGTCGGAGATATTTAATCTTAGAATACCAAATCCTATTGTCTGTTTTATCATCCTAAACATATCCGTTATCTATGTAAAATATGTTTTAAGCACCAAATTTAATTCCAACCGACAAAATGAAGGTGTAGGATGCTAACGCACATAATTTTACTTCTAATAACGTATGCGTGATCGAACTGTAGACCATTTTCAATTTTCTCATAACACTATACGTAAATTTGAAAGCTTATGTATAAGTTGGCTTGCGAAAATGATTATATCAGTAAGCAAAGAGAGTCAATTTAATTTAAAGTACATAAAGATATAATACCAACCAAGTATTAGCAATTTTTTATTATATTTGTCCAAGTCGATTTAGGGCCAAATTCAGAAACCCGAAATAAGTATCACTCATTCTCATTTTGAGGAAAAGTCTTCCTCATTCACAAAACTCGTATTCACGGACGTATTGAACGTAATGAGTGACTTACTTGCGGCTTAACTTGAGCACGGAATAAGAATGATGTGAGAATGAAATTAGAAGTGGATTGAGTGTCCTTATTTGTATAATATATAGATATTCAATGAACACGTATTTAATAATTTGATTCGGAATAATATTTTAATTTATGGAACCTGTTAATGTGGATTATGAGTTATGGGAATTTATCCAGTATCTGCAGGATGAAAATTTTCTAGGAATACCGAGGTAAATACATATACGAAAGTGTTTACATATATGGGATAGGAAATAAGTGATAGTTACGCAGTTAGGTTAATGTCATGTTTTTGTTGTAGAATTATATTACGAGATATGGATAATCCATTAGAAAAATATACAAATACAGAATTAGTGCAGAGATATAGATTTTCGAGGCACACAATACAAGACATTTTATTACCTGTGATTAATGGGCCGCAAAGACCTGAAAATGAACGAGGTTTACCTATACCACCAATAATAAAGTTGTGTACAGCGTTACGGTTTTATGCAACCGGTAGTTATCAGGTGAGTGCAATGTAATTAGTAGATTATCATACGAAACTGAATAAAAATTTGTAGAGAGTATGTGGCGATTTACTAAAAATTAGTCAATCATCAACATCTCGAATAATAAGAGAAGTGTCAGAGCAATTTGCGCGAAACTTAGGCCGATATATAAAATTTCCAGAAACAGAGAGACGAAAATTACAAAATCGTGCTGTTTTTTTCGAAATGGCCGGATTTCCAGGTGTAATCGGTTGTGTTGATGGAACACATATTGAAATAAAAAGTCCAGGAGGTCCAAATGCTGAGATGTACCGAAACAGAAAAGGGTGGATGTCATTGAATATTCAAGTAGTGGCGGGTCCTAGTTGTGAAATTCTTGACATTGTCATACGGTGGCCTGGCTCTGCTCATGATAGTCGAATGTTTAACAATAGTGCTGTAGCTATGCGCTTACAAGAAGGACGTTTGACAGGTATTTTACTTGGTGATAGTGCATATCAACAAACGCACTATTTATATACACCAGTACTTAATCCCAATACAAGAGCAGAAGAACGCTATAATGGTGCACACATAAGAACCCGTAATACTGTAGAACGCACATTTGGAATATGGAAAGGCAGATTTCGGTGTATAAGTAACATATTGGCTTGTAAACTTCGAACAACAACAAGAATTATAGCAGCTACAGCTGTATTGCACAATATTGCTATAAACCAGAGGGAACAACAATTTGAAGAAATAAATCCCCGTATTGATCCGAATCCGCCACCTATAGGCCAGCAAGTTAGAGGCAATATTATACGAACAGCATTTATTGAAAAACATTTTGCGCAGTGAAGCGGATTTTATTAAGGAATATTGGATACACATTTATATATTTTTTGGTGTAATGAAATAAATTTTTTACAGTTTTGCGTTAAATTGTTGTTTCAATATAGCAGTTCTTAATATCTCCTGTTGGAGCTGTTCTTCTGCAATTTTTTTTCTTACTAGTTCTTCTTCTAATTTAATCTGTTGCTGCTGCAACTTGATTTCTTCTTGCTGCACACGTAGTTGGTATTCTTCCTTGCGTAGAGCATGAATTTCGTCTTCATGCAATTTCAATAAATCGTTCCGTTGTAATCGCACCTGCAGTTCTCTTTCTAAGGCAGTTGCCCTAGTGATCCCTACCACAGAATACTTATTTTTCAGAACTGAAGTAGGATTCGCTTGTGCTAAGTTTTCTTCTAAAATGAAAAGCAAAATTGACATAAGTAATAACAGTGCTAAACAATGTAAATGTTTTGTTACCTTCAACAAGTTCTCTTGTTTCAATTTGAGTCATCACATTTCCTTGTTCATTAGCATCGACAATTGGTGACACTGGTACTAGGACTTGCTCATCTGTTATTCTGTATTCGCCTTCCTTTGCTTGGGATAACATCAATGTATCGCTATCAACGGTATCTTTCACTTCTATATCAACGATATTTAAAATATCGTCTACCTCATTTTCCGTTGACGATTTGTATGGTCCACCCCCTGTACACATTACCTGCTTCTTTTCTTCAGCCAATTCTCTTTTACGGCGTGTCTTAATATTGTCCCAACATTTTTTTAACTGTTCCGGTGTTCGCTGCAAAAACATATCGCTCTTTGATTCATTGTTAGTTTACTTTAAACTAATTATTAACTTATACTGCATACTTACGTTTGAATTTTCTGTTAATGAGTTGAATTCTTTACTTAATGCATACCATGCCTTTTTTCTTTCTGCCACGCTGATACAGTCTGTTCTCTTTGATTCCAAAATGCCCTTATATTTATGCATTAATTCTTTTAAATATACTTTTTCATCCGCTGTCATAAAGGTCCTCTTGCGTTCCATATTAAAAACTTCACTATTAAAACTTTGTAATTAACAACTGTATAAATTCACAATTTAACACACAAAATGCGAGCAACGAACTCACAACAATTAATGTTGCAGAAAATGTATAGGTTTTTACTACTAAACAAAAAATCAAAACTAAAAACACAGCTCCAGCTGACAAACACGTGCGGCACAACCCTCACTGCAGCGCAATTTGCACGTCTATGTCATCAATTTCTATGACGTTTATCCTTATTTCTTACTCAAATTAGGAACTCATGTTATATCTTTACGAATACCAAAGTAAGGAAGAAATAAGCAAAAGTATTACTCCTCCTAAAATGAGTAAGACATTAGTTTCAAATTAGATGAGAATTAGCTAACTTGGTATGTTGTCTCTGAATTCGGCCCTTAGTCTGGAAAAGGAGTTACACTATAGTTTAGAAATACGTGTGTAAATGATTATATAGAATCATCATTTAATTACTGGCAAATTGTGCCTGCAATACAAATGTATTTGTATTGTAGCCAGTTTTGATTACAACAGTTAAACCAATTAATATATCTTGTTTGATTACAAAATATTTGTAAATAAAAAAGTTATAGGACAGAGTGTATGAGCTGGGACACTCAGTATAAACACGGAAGTTCATATGCCTGCGAGCATGAGTAACAAGAAATGTTTTTTACATTATTGTGTACCAAACAACAAATGGGGCTACAATACTTCGTCGCACGGTAAATCAGCTTACACGAACTAAACCTCGTAAAGGATTTATTAAACAAAACAGACCACGAATGTAGATCTTATCGAGCTAGTGCTTATCAGCAACCGAAGAGTAAGAGTTCCGTCCACATAAGCACACAAACGCCGAATAGCCCTTACAAATTACTTCGGTGTGTCAATACAATTGTAACCTAATCGTTCGATCGCACATTTAACTTTCATTGTTAGAATTCACAATGAGTGTTTGCCAACCAGCGCGGCACTGCACATCTGGTCTTAATATTGGGATATTTAGTGGTGCCGGTATTCTTCGATCGCCGCCCTTATGTACAGGGGATGTACGAGTCGTTGAACGCCGTATTACATAAATAGCGTATGTCGTCGACAAATCGGCCGTAAATCGATAGATCCCGGCGATAGATAACATTTCACACACACTTGAATCTAACCGTCGAGAATTGTTTGTTTTCGCCGTTTCCACAGAAGGGGGACACTAATTTAATTTTATTATTTTCACACACTCGCGTACACTGGCGTATACAAACAGTCAGGTTTCATTTGAATCAGGGCACTATTTATTCTAGAGCGGAATAATAATGGGACAAAGGAACCGCAACCCTGAAATAGTATTGTAATCTGATTGAACATATTGGAGCCACAGGCATCCAAGTACTTACCGATCTATTAATTTTCTCAAGTAATACCATTTTTCCTGATGGCACTACAGGGTTAATATTCAGCTCTCTAATCCACATACGGACTAATCGTAATGTGCAGGTTTTAGGCAAAGAATAAAATGACGTGAACGCGCTAAATGAGTTTACAGCTATTTATATCGGATGTTCAAAAGGTGAGTAAGTACACAGATAAAAATACGGAGTTAGATTTAACACCGTTTCAACACTTTTCCGGTGTTCCCTCGCGACCATCCGTTCAAGGAGCCTCCATTTAAGAGTTAAATATTTTACACCTCAACGGAATAAACGTGGAGGCAATTTCATCCGAGAAACCGTGAATTTCCTCCAACAAGGAGGATGTTTCTCCTCTTAAGAAGGTAAAGCACACCGCTGGGAGGTTAATGGGAGCTACTGAAATCCATATCAGGAGGTAACTACATCCTTAATAGATGAAATTACCACCGCCAAGGAGAGATTCTAACTCCATTTGAGAGTACATCCCCTCCTTGACAGACGAAAATGCCTCCGTTACGGAAACTATTGTTCCATGACGGTGCTATTGAAATCCGCATCGGAGGTAACTTTTTCCGAAATAGAAGAAACTACCTCTTTTAGCCAGCGTTTCTAATTCCATATCAGAATTAATTGATTTCATAGCGAAGTTACTGGAAACCAAAACGAAGTCAATTTTTTTCATAATAGTAATTTCCCCAGTATGGGGAAGCGTCACGTAATTCTCGTCTGTGGGCGATTGCAGTCACAGTACCTTTTATACGATATTAACCATGTGTAAACATCATATAGATATTACATAGTCACAATTACCGATCACAATTTACATTGAGTAAGAAGTACAAAGATTATGAAACAAGCGTAGCGCCATCTTTACGGCAAAATCTATAGTATCATATTTATGTAGCTAAACGAATTATCAGTATTATGATATTCCTACTATATAGATATAAAACTATACAGCATTCATTTCATTTCATCTCATTATTAATGCGGTTTCCAGTTATGTATGTATAATAATCAAAGTAAGGTGACTGTTGCTAGCACCTAATCAAATAAACACAACACCTTTTGATATTCTGATACTTTATGCGTAAATATATATTATATTTCTTGTCTGCCATTTCGGTTCATACACGATGTGTATCTGTACATACAGAACTATACGTCTTATGGCTAAACAATAAAAGGAAGGGTTTCTGCTATTTGACGCCATTTTCAAGTGCTTTCCTCATACAACGTTTACGTATGCGTTCATCGACGAGCATTAACCAAACTCCACTTTGGACAAAAAAAAATCCCGAAAGGATTATTTTTCTCCTGTTAGGTGTAAAACTGATGGAAATAAATACGCAACTAAAACTACGTATTCTATTCAAAAAAATAACTCCGATAAAAGCGGAATATTACATGAATCGGATACATTTAACAGCGTTTAGTAGTTGAAATAAGAATAGCCCTGATATGGAGAGAATATAATATGCAATGAATACATTTAACTGCGTTTGGGAGTTAGATATACGGAAATAATAAGTGGCGGAAATAATAAGAAGGATGTTTTCTACGTGTTGAAGTTAAAATAAAACGGAGGACATTGTGAGCCTCCGTTTCGGTGGGGATTTTGTCCGAAAGCGATAAAATGCCCACCGTTTTGTAGATATACAACTCTTTTCTCTACATACAGCCTTCCGAATCGGGGACTCTGTATTTCACTCCGCTATATTTTTACCTGTGTAAATTTGTTTGCTGACCAAAACACTGAAGCATATAATGAACAACATAATCAAGCCTAGGTATCAAAAACATAAGAACACATAGATATTCTCAAATATAAAATATACTATCAGTAACATATATTTAATCAAGTACAATCATACAAAAAAATGCTGTAATAGTAATAGTTATTTACGTATGGTATCAAGGTTGGAAAGTGATGTTCTATCGAACGTGTTTGGAGATGGCGAGCCTAGGCGAGCAACCGTTCGATAAATACACTTTCCAGTCGTGGTGCGTACAATACTTTTTCGACTTCCACATTATTACCACTTACTAAAATCAATTTACTTGCATGTGTAGTATTCAGAATACAGACGACTCATATTTGAATGACAAATTGTTTGACAGCTATTTTGACAACCGACCTCAGAAAAACTTCAAAATCTTCACAGAAACGTACGGTAAAGTAACGGAAGTGACAGGTTGGTACTTCAATTCGGTATGTACTTATTCTACTCTACCATCCACGGACGGTAAAGTAACGGAAGTGGGGCGTTGACAGTTCAATAATTAAGAAAAATTGAAAAATTAAGAAATTGCAAATTTTTTTAACATGTAACGTCGAGTGTAACGACAGCTAGACGCGCGGCGTCTTTTTTTAAAGAGAAGCGCGTTAAAAAGAAAAGAAAAAGTGAAAAGGACAAAAATTAAGAACATTTTAGAGTATTTTTTAAAGAGGCGTGTTTGAAAAAAAAAGAAAAATAAAAAAAAAATTAAGAGAAATTTAAAAATTAAGATATTGCAATTTTTTTTTAATGTGATGCGCGAAAAATGAATCTATAGAGGGTATCGACGATTCCAAACCAGTCACAGGTGTAGACGGGGGTTAGTGGAGATTGGTGCGGTTTGGTCGGTCTGCTGTCTGCGGGGTTATCCATCATCTCACGACCAATTAGAGAGCTGGGTGAAGGGTTCGGAATTTCTAGTTTTTTTTTTCTTCTAAATTAATACAAAACCGTTTCCTGAGTTTTCATTATTTTTTTTTTTTTTTTCTGAAGAAGCTAGATGACAATTGAATTTTTTCAAACGCTGATAAACTTTTGTTATCAATCACTTTTTAAGACGAAAAATCAAAGTTAATAAAAAAGAAAATGGGGTTACTTGTGGTAGCTACAATAAGATGGATATTCTTCTCGATTTGTTTAGATTGAAAGCAGTGTTCCAACAACTTACAACGGAAGTTGTTATGATATTATATCGAAATTTTATTTATCTTTCTTTTCGGTTGTTTTATTGCTTAATACAACTGCAATTCTTAATTTCTTGGTGTAGCGGAATTTTCTCTTCTAATTAATATCAAAAACGCAACTTACAAAAATGCATTTATTGACGTTTGACTCTGGTATACAATGTCTTTTCATTTAAAAGAAACTGCAATACAAGGTCGTCTTAGTTTAATGGAACATTATGTGGCTTAATATCGGTCTAGGACAACTGGCCGCGGCCAAGTGGCCGCCGCCAACTGGCCGCCGCCAAGTGGCCGCGAGCCAACTGGCCGCGGTGCCAACTGGCCGCGGTGCCAACTGGCCGCGAGACAACTGGCCGCGAGACAACTGGCCGCGAAATCAATTGAATGTAGGTACATCTTACTCGTAATATAATTATGTATATGCGGCTGTATTTAAATACGAGCCTTGTCGTAGTTGTATGTTGTTGTGTACATATTTACAAATTACAAAGGAAAACATAATATTCGTTGTCGTGGTTGTATCTTCTTATATACATAAATTCGAATAAACTGATATTTGTTTACCACCACCTTAGACAAGGTTTAAAATATAATTAGAGAGTAATTAGCCTTTCTAAATTGTATTTGCTATTTCCAATTTCCATTTTGTAAAATTCTTACCATAAAATATTATATATGCCTTTATTATAAACAGATATATAAGCAATTAAGCAATTAAGTGATTAAGTGATTAAGTGATCATTACGTTGTTTGGTAATTTACAACTATTACAAACACATGTTGTCGAAAACAATCCGTAGAATTACCCATATAGCAAATACAATTTAGAAAGGCTAATTACTCTCTAATTATATTTTAAACCTTGTCTAAGGTGGTGGTAAACAAATATCAGTTTATTCGAATTTTGACTTCAGGGCAGTAGTGTTCGGTGTGGTTAATTGTGCAATTGAGCTCAGTTCAACATGGATAGTATCCAGTCACAACGAAATCGCGATAAGTTTTGTTACAATGGATTTTTGTACGTATTTGACAAAATATCTGTCAATAAAACAATCGAGTTTTGGCGATGTGAACAAAGACGGCAGTGCAAAGCACGCGTACATGTAGTTGATGGTGAAGTTATAAAAACTATAAATGTGCATAGTCACGAACCATGTGCAGCTAAAATATCAGCAGACAAAGTAGTGACACGAATAAAAAAAAGAGCTGTAGAAACACAAGAGACAACATGTTAGGTGATCAACGAATGTTCCCAAAATATTGATGTCGCCTGTCAAGGAGTTCTTCCTAGTCTACAAGCTTTAAAGAAGTTAGTCAGGAGAAAACGCAGTGAAGTGAGTCAAGCTCCAGCAAATCCTATTACTTTAGTTGATCTTCAAATACCTGACTGTTATAAGACATATGAATCGACACCAGGAAATTTTGTAAATTTTTTACTGGCTGACAGTGGACCGGGCGAAGACAGAATTTTAATTTTTGGGAGTCAGCGAAATTTAGAAATAGCGCTCAACGGCGACGATTTTTTTATGGACGGAACATTTAAAATTGCACCAAACTTATTTCAACAAGTTTATGTTGTTTTAGCAAAAAAATTTGGAGGTGTTCATCCAATAGTCTATGCGCTTTTGCCTAATAAAACCAGAAGAACTTACGATAGATTCTTTGAAATGCTAAAACTGTTGGTACCAAACTTCAACCCAACATCAATTACTTGCGATTTTGAAACTGCTGCTTTTAAGAGTGCTGCAGAGACGTTCCCTGAAGCAGAAATACGGGGCTGTTTTTTTCATTTGGCCAAAAACATGAAGAAACAATTATGCCAACTAGGATTACAAAATCGTTACAACAACGAAGCCCAATTTGCCTTACACGCAAAAATGGTTATAGCGTTGGCATTCGTCCCGATTGAACACATAGACAATGCTATAATGTCGCTTTCTGATACACTACTTGAAGACTTACTACCAGTTTTAGATTGGTTTGAAGACAACTATGTTGGAAGAAGGAATAGAAGAGGTAATGGACGAAGACAGCCTTTGTTTCCTTACCAAATGTGGAACGTCTACAATAGAACGTTAAATCAAGAAGACAGAACAAATAACCACGCTGAAGCAGCCCATCGCCGCTTACAGACGGAATTAGGCATGGACCATCCCACGATTTGGAAACTTATTGACGGTTTACGAAGAGTACAAAAAAATCGTGATATTTACTATGAACATCTTGTAGCAGGACATAACCCACCAGTAAAATTAAAAAAGTATAGGGTTGCTGATCAACGCATTTTAGCTATTGTTCAACAATACAATAACAGGGACATTATAGAATATTTACGGGGAATAGCTCATAATTATCAAATGAATCAGTAATTTGACAGGCTCGAAATTAGAAAACATAGTGTTTTTATTTCTATGTAGTATGTAAATATGTACATAAGAAGATACAACCACGACAAGGAACATTCCGCTTTTATTTGTAATTTGTAAATGTGTATATAAGAACAACTACGACAAGGCTCGTATTTAAATACAGCCGCTTTTTAAGTACACTTTGAGTTGGCTTAAAAATTGATGGTCAATTTGTTGTGTACTTAAAGCGATCTGTATTATATCACCATCACATTTATGACTTTTTTTCATTGAGCAGTTATTTATTATGATTAATGAAGCAACATATACATAATTATATTACGAGTAAGATGTACCTACATTCAATTGATTTCGCGGCCACTTGTCTCGCGGCCAGTTGTCTCGCGGCCAGTTGGCACCGCGGCCAGTTGGCTCGCGGCCACTTGGCGGCGGCCACTTGGCCGCGGCCAGTTGTCCCATTCCCCTTAATATACCTATCTAAATTATTAATACTGATGGAGTTATATTTTAAACAAAAATCTTACCTTAAATTCTATTTCTTCTTTAACTGAATAAAATTTGTTTTCACATTTTACAAAATAAACAATAAATATAAAAAAATATTAATTGGTGATATTGATATTGTACCTTTTAGTAAGTATTGAATGAAAAATTATGTACAATTTATAGGATATATGCAGTTGGTTTTTTATATACAACTAAAAAGGGAACACAGGCAAGTGTCTTTCACCGATATAAATAAAACCTGGTGGATTTGTAGACCAATTTTTGGGGGTGGTGCACTTTATCGGCAACACTATTCTTCGCTGTTTGCTTTAACACCAAAATCATAAGATATATAAAAAAAAAGTTAAGGTAAATACTTAATTGTTTTAATAGTACTACTCAATATAAAATTAAATACCACACAAACATTAAACCAGCTTATGGAAATTTCGGTCAAGGACATGATTCAATTTACGCTAATCGACAGCTACAAGTTAAAACGGTCCATGTTTCCTAAGCCTTAAATGCAAGTTACTTCAGGACCATCGAAGACCTAGGCCTAATTACTACAATTTTATGGCTACTTATTGTTATATTTTTTGTTACTAATCTCTACCTTAAATTCATGTTTATTAAAAAAAAAAATTGGCCTTCATCAAAACATCGCGACTGAATCTCTAAGAAGTATGGTAACCCTAAGCGATGATAACATTGATACTACAAATCGGTTATGAGTTACCTATGCAAAATAATCCCCTTTCCTATTCCGGCTTAGTTAACCTGTTGCTTCATATAGCTAATTAAATCCTAAATACTACTCATAGACATATACAGAATCACATTTTTACTGAGCATAAAATATAATGACGTGTCTAAACATTATCCACTAAATGCACTTACGTAAAGCCTAATGTAAATTGCACTTACGCTCTTATCGTAACATCAACGCAAGATTTACCCTGAAAATGCTCTGAAGCTGTGTAAATTATCTTTAGCGCTTGATATTTAACCTAAATTAATTATAATCACATGCAAACTGAAGTGAGCAATCACGAACCAGCACTGAGACTAGCTATTCATCATATCATGTGAGAATAATGTGCGTTCGCAAATGGCCCTTGCCAATACAATCGTACTTCAGTATACACTGAAAAACGGGGTTATTTACAACAACAAAGACAGATTTGGTCAAGAAAAATTTAGTTAATTCAACTAGATATTTTGTTATCTCAAATAGACTAAAGTTAAAGGAACAAGTAAATTGGTTCAGGTAATCAAATATTTGTTTGCACATATGTAACTCTACCATTCCGTGTCTTCGAACAAATTTTGGTAAGTATTGTCTAACAAATAGTGTAGTAGGTATTATATAAGTACATATTCAAAAGTGATACATATTTATTTTATTTCGTCCAAGTGTGCCTATGTAAAATTAAATCCATCCACAATTTCAACAAGTAAATAACAAAGCTGTTTTCAGTATTTTAAAATTTCCTGTTTAGGTAATATCTAATAATTATCTAAATAGTATAATTTGGAATTTCTGATATGCCATTGGAAATACAGAAAGCACACTACACTTAGAACAATGAACTATCAGAGGACAATGAACGCCGGCAGTATTTGGAAGATGAGAAAACTGTATAGCATATCACCAGCCGCAGTCTCGCCACTAGAATCAGATATATGACCTTTGTGAAGGCTGATGTTTCACAGGAAGACCTGAAGAGGATGCTGAATAAGATTCTGAGATAACATAAGGGCCAGAATTTGTTTGATAACACCTGAAACATGCGGATGCTATCTGTTTCATCAAACATCAACCAATTTAAAATTTGATATTGGTAAGAAGATAGAATATAGATATATTGCTAGGTTTGTACCAACAAACGTTACTACGGATACAACAGATATTAATTTTAAATGTCTTCCATTTTAACCCCACTTCGCAATTGCAACAGTAGATAGAATACATTTTGTGAGATAGGAACATTAAAAGTTGAGAACTTGTTTCTTTCTTTAGTCAGCTTTTATTCGAATCAAGTTTGATCGTGGGCATATCGGGTAGTGACCATTATGTGTAACAATTTAACATAGCAAGGCCACGGACTACCGTAGGCACTAAATCAAAAGTAAAAATGTAACGGTAATGTATTTTCTTTAGCATATGAACGTTACACCTTTCGTTATTACAGTTGTTGCACTCCGAGTTCCACTTCTCAGAGCTACGGGCCATAATTCACGGCTCCATTTATATTTTAATAAGTATCGCATCACACTTAAACTTCTAATATATTCATTGGTTGACCAAATAATAAAACGCGGACAATAAAGATTATTCATAACAAATCAAATATAATGCGTAATATGTAATAATTCATCCGGAATTATTCATACTTTTCATTGCGGGGCGCATTTACGACCCAAAACAAAGAGTCCACACATGTAGAACTGATAAAGGACAGGGTTATAGCTTACAACAATAACCACAATAGAGCAAACACGTTTTAACATCACAATGGCGAGATTTAATTTAATCTGGGGACCGAGACCCCGTGTAAAAACTCACTCTGGGGCTCACGCTTTTCTATAACAAATAACTGAAATAATTGTACGACAATAACTTCGGGTGGATTTAAAACTATATATAATTCATGACGACACATGTGGGATACTCGTAATGCCCATTACACTTTGTTCTTCACTTCAGGATTATTTTTGTTCAATCATGTGGAGAAAGCTCTTGACATCATTAATAATACGATTTTTGTACCGTGGTTGTATGATACATTATTTATAATGCAAATGAAATAAGAAGACATGACTATGGCCTTCAGTATAATACTTTTTTTTAAATACAACCCTACAAATAGAAAACAAGAGAAAGTCTAATATTGACTAATAAAATGCAAAGAGATCAGGTGAAATATATTAACTTTGGTTTAATTAATAAATCAACACTTAGAAGACATTCGTTGTGGCTACGTATTAAGATATAAATTGTCACCTTCAAAATGTCAAATTTAAATTAAAACTAAATCTAATTAAAATTTTGTTAAAATCACACCGAACTTAATTTGTTGATGCAAACGGGCTTTAAAGAGTTAATGGGAGCAAAAAGGTCAGAATTTAAAAATTGAGGTTAATCGGCAAAAAACGAAAAGAAAAACAAAAGAATAGAGAAGTCAAAATATATTATATTTTTTTTTAAAAAAAGCTTTATTTCTGAAAAGCATATAATAAAAAATTCATTAAAATTTCAATTAGGACCACTAGAAATGTTCATTAGAATACGTCTTGTAGATCAGCAGGTTAGTTTCACGAAAATATTCACAATGTTTCAACGGTTTATGTTATGAAATTTTCTTTTTTTGAAATATTATTCTAATTAGCTTTAATCTTAGTTGTTCCAATCCATTTAAAGACAACCAAAAAGCAACAAAACTATTGCTGTTTTAGGAAGTATAAGAGTTGCAACATAAGGAAATAGTTTCGTACTTTTGTTAAAAATACAATGCATTACACAACCAACAAATACATTATCCAGGAACGTAGCTATTATTGATTAATACGTAAACACCGTCAGAAAACACTTATGTTGAAGCCTTGGTGTATTATATTATTTAGCCAATATGTTAATATAATTTAAAATTTTTGTTTCTAGTTGGAGTATGACTTTTTAAAAATTAGTCATTCGTCACTTGTCTGTTCTTATATGTTTTAAGATTTTAAAATGTTGTCCTCGTCCAATTTTTGACATTATATTGTTCACTTTCATTAACCAAAAAGTTACTTGCAACTTTCATAATAAAAAAAATGCCGAAACGTTATCACAAATGCTGTTTTAAATTTTAGTTTTTAAAAATGCCATACTTCAACTAGAAATAAAAATTTATAAAAACCTATATTGAAATGTTTTGTGCAATTATAGTCGTACTAGTGCTTTTACTAAAACGTACGTAGTTTTTTATTTGCGAAAGAAAGTAAATTATATCATCGACCACCATACATGTTACTGTCAATTTTAGATATCATAGCTTTAATGTAATGCTAGAAAAACCATATAAAGTTAAAGAAAATGGCTTTTCAGGATGATTTAGACAAATTTGCAATATCCATTTACATAATTGAGCCAATAAATCATAATACAAGCGTAATAGCCCGTATTTAAAGAAATAAAGTCGATGATGATTTTTCAGAGCCGAAACATTGAGTTGTAAATTTGATTATGGTAGCTTATAGCAAAGCCATTTTATAACACAAAAATCTGAATACATTTTACATATTTTCAAACTTCAAAACGGTATGTCAAAAGAAACGATTTTTCAGCTTTTTTTCGTGTATATCTCCGATTTAAAATCTCGTGTGCAGCATTTCTTGTATTGGACTCATTTTGTAGCTCTTATACTTCTCATAATGGCAATATTGTCTTATTGACACCACTCCATTCATCTAAAATGAGTCTTGCTCTGAATTATGCCAGGCACCTCCACCATAATTTCAGTATATCAAGAATCAGGTAAACTAATACTGATGACCGCTATATTTCATGTGTAATGGTTGGATAATATTAGCAATAGTATATTAAAACACTAGTGACACAGTGGCGTTTATTGTTATACGAATTTTTATGCCCAATTGAAAAAATCAAAAATCAATTCAAAAATAAATTCGCCTTTAGTTTTATTAATAGTGGTTATCGAAAAGGAAATCGCTCTTTGTTTCTGAATCAATAAAATTGTGTTGAGGTGTGTCAAAACACAAGCTGCATTACCAATCTCTGCCAACCTCGTATAAAAGGTCACCACACAAAGTGCAACTTTGTTTCACCGTTTTTCACAAAACCGTTGCACAAAGTGTCCATTGTATGTGCGAAATAGAGAAAACATATGAATATATTTATTCTCATGCATCTTGGTGCTTTTTAGCTGAGCATATATATTTTTTGTTATTTACCAGTTTTTAGCCTAGTGCGGTTCATTTGTTATTGAAGCTTTAGCTTGTTTCCTTGTTTATTGCTGGCTAAAGCAATGGGTTGTGGAATACACCTTGGCACTGTTATCTATCGGTGCATTGTATCATCCCCATTGAAATTTTGATAAAGCCTGACCTCCAATAGGGACCTTTTACATTCCAAACATCGCAATGATATAGGTCATACGTACAGTGGTTTATGATCTGATATAAGCGATCGAAACCTCTAGCTTAGTATGAGTTAATAGTTTGTGGACGGAGTGAGGCATGTAGCACCACGTGTATAATGAAACGAATTTCTCGGCAGTTTATTCGAAATTATCGATATTAATTTCATAATTACTGTTGATTATATGCAAAATTACACCAAAACATTTAATCAATTTTTCGTCAACCTCAGTATATAGTTTCTGCTGAAAGGCATGGCATTTAAAAGAAACAACTTGCAGTATTTCATTTGTGATCCCAGATTCAGTTTTCGGAATGTCCACAAAAAGATCAATTTTTTTTTTAAACTCCTATTGAATCTTTCTTTTCCTCGTCTCGAAAGCGTCCTTGTGCGCTTTGTTTACTTTCCACATTTACAGCTCAAGTCCATATAAAGTATGTAGTAAACTTTCAAAACGCCGAATATACGAATGTAAAACAGAGATTCCAAATTGTAAAGCATTTGGAACAACTGGCAATTGTCGAAGAGACTGGTTCATTTGTGAAATTTTTGCATAGCAAGTCATGCTAGAAGTGTTTGTCAGTGCACTGCACACTTTCCCGTCCGCCTTGGTTAAGCACAATTTAAAATTGATTTGCCCTACTGGAGAGTCATATAGGGTCAAATTTTCAATTTCACTTTTCATAGCCGCTTCTTCTTATGCTGAAATATCCGCAGCTTCATTGAAGTATCATTGGGCGACAATATTGAAGGCAGGTCATGGATTTTTTTCAAGCGATCAATTCGACCCGAGCCAAGCATGTCGTAAGAATACTTTCATCTGCACATAGTGCATCTTCACTTTATACGCAATGTATCTGGCGCTTACGCAATAAAAGTAATGATATTCAGTGCTTCAAGCAAAATACACTTCAAAATGCTTGCATAAATGTTCTTCAATAAAAAATTTTCAGGGGTATTTTACACTTTCCTTCGGAGGTTGAAATTTACGGTGGATAAAAAAGTGTCTTCCTTTCTAGAACTTTATAATATGGCGGATACAAATTATGTCCGTGCTGATTAGGTCTACTTCTTAATGTGTTCTGCTATTCCTTAGTAAAATTTGCAGAAATTAGAAGTGCCATGGCTTCTTCCAATGAATAACTTGACTATTGCTTTCTAAAGACCTTCAATGAGTTCAAATTGGCTTCGATTGTCAAGATATTGTTGTGGTCATTTCGTCGAGAAGCTCCAGCTGGATAACCTCTTTCTCTTGGCTTCACTGATGTCGCAAAAGCTAATCCGGCAATCGATAGTTCTTTTTTTAACTGTTAGGTTTTTCGACGTTTAACTACAACAGAGTCTTTCGATGATCGGCCCTCGCTAGTAGAAGAGGGACCAGAAATACCAAGAAGAGCCGCTACAGGAAACGTTCTTTCTTCTTGTAAACAGATGCCAAGTTTTCTCAAGAAGCGACTATTCGTTCTCTGCGCCCTTCTTCAATTTCGATGATAGGGAGAAAAAAATTCTCTTGTTAAATTCATAAGACTCTTTGTTATAATTTCGTCACTATTTGTTTGAAGATGCTCTTTCAGGAAATCAAGAACACGATTTTTTCGCAATTCCGTGGATTCGCCATAAAATTCAATAAACTTTTCATGCAGGATCATGAATCAGGCCAATGTGTGATTGGCCGATTCGCCATGGGCACAGTACGGCAATTCGAAAAGGAAAACACATGAAATTGACACTTCGCAAGACAAAGCTCTGTGAAATGATTTTATTCACACATGACTCGCAACCTTCTATAGGTGCTAGTACCATCAAGGGCAGGTAGGGGCAGTTAAATACTCTTTCATTATATTTAAATCTTATTAAGGAACAATAATATCTTGACCGCATTTCGTCCTAAGCTGTCCGTTTAATGATTCTTCGACTAATTACCTAGTTCTTAAGAAAAATGCATATAATTGAAAATATGTTACTGAGCAATTAAAGGATAAATTTTTAATACTTTTAATTCCACTAAGTAATCCCTAGCAGCACAAGAATCGGCATGATATCGGCTAAGCTTCGCCGATATTGCTGACCGATGTCGTAATTATAGCGGCCGCTGATATCATACCGATACAAAATGTGAACATTTTGCAATATTGGTTCGATATCGAAATTCCAATACTTATCCGATATCGAAATTCCAACATCTATCCGATATCGAAACTCCAATACCTATCCGATATCAATACAATTAAAATCAGATACAATATCATCAGTAGACCGATACATGATTGATACTTACCCAACGTTTTCTATGCTCCGCCGATAAAGTTTTAGTCGTCCTGGGATATCGCACCGATATTGGTGTGATGACTAATTTCTACATATAAGTATGTAGTTTGTCTATCCACGATAGTGGATATTTATACAGCCTGTCCCAAAAGTAGTTCCCGAAACGGAAAAGGGTTATAAAGAGTATAATTTCGAGTCAAATTAGCCCCATATGTGATTATTCAATTCTAATAAGGTTTTTGCGAGTTTTATAAAGATCTTCCACAAAAAACGTTCATAAAATTATAGGCAAAAACAGAATTTTTTGTAATGTTAGAATTTAGAAAGAAATTAGAAATCATCAACGTCTTCTGAAATATCAAAGCCGTTAAACAAAAGGATGTACCTTTGATGATATCACAATGTTTAATTTCAATTTAACTTCATTAAAAAATAACTTCATTCTTATTGTCGTACTCTTTTGTTTGTTGATAATTTAATGAACGTTTATATGAAGGAAGATTTTTCGAAAAAATAAATGATTCGTAAACTATGCATCGAATAATAATCACACCTAGGATTAGTTCGACTGGAAATGACACCCACTATAACACCTTTGTGTTTGAACATTTAATTTCGGGGCAGTCTCTATAGTCATATTCATATTAAACAAGGCGGAAAAAATACATCAGATTCATAATCACATTGCACATGTAATGTTTTTCAAATTGTTTGCCACCATTTTCTGTGTATAATAATTCATGACAAAATAGAATATTATGCGCATAAAATAATATACATAATGAAGGAAAGACTTTATGTAATAGAAAGTAAATAAAGCAATAAATTTCAAGAAAAAGTACTAATATAAAAATACTTAATATGTTTATTTATGAGTAATTGACACAAATATTTAACGACATAATTAATAAAAACAAAAACTGAAAATAACTAGGAAAACATGAAACCGAAAACAAACTCAATATGTGCATATTTTAAACGAAAAGTAATTTAACATTTGTTACAGTTTAATTTTTAACAAATCAATAACAACAAAAATTCTAAGTAATACCTAAAAAAAATCCAATCGTCTAAATTATTCGTTCGCTAAAGACGTTATATTCTTCTTCCTTTCTTTTCTGCCCCCATCTCATCTATTGATATTCGTCTCTGTCCCATCCGGCTGTTTGACTCTAATTGCTTCTGTAAATAAAAATAACAGTTTTGATATAGAGTTACAAATAAAATAATAATGCATGTAACATTACCTAGAAATACTATGTATATTTCCAATTTATCAAAAGCTTCTTTGGATTGTCTCTATTTTCATGAATAATTTACATTAATACTTTTCGAGAGGATTTGTTTTAACATTAGATATATGCTTCCTTTAACGTACTTCCCCCAATTAAGCACCACATACGTATCTAAAAAAAAGTGTTTTTCTTAAGTGTATATATTCAGCATCGTATAAAAGCTTTAATTTGTCTGAAGTACGCTTGTAATTTATTTTATTCTATTAATGCCAAACGTTTTTTACGCTACACATATTGTAGAAACAATGCTTTCACGTAAAATAAGAAATTTACAAGCGTCTTCCATTTTGTTAACGCTGCATATTTACACAATAAATGAGTACTAATCATTAAATTAAATTATATACTTGATACATACATAAAACATTATTCATAAAAATTTCCTTACCTTTATAAGCTTCATTCACCCATTTTGTAATGTGCACAACGCTTACTATAATGCAGCGACAAAATAAATATTGGCAACCACTTCACCTGGTCGTCATGCTCACACTGCAATGGGGAACGCTATGATGGATTGTGGTAGGTGGTGGTGGTAAGATATTGCGCGTAGATCTAACTCCCATAAACATTGCGTTTAGATGCCAATTTTTATAATCACGGCGGAGTTAGAAAATTGCATTTGCATATTCTTAAGTTATCAATCGCTTCACCTTCTAAAACTGTTTTATAGTCGATATTAATTTTAATTTCACAATTGATGTCTCAAACGTTGAAATTTTATATCTGAACGCTTTTGTAATGCGGTTATATTTCAATCAACCAGTCCGTATAGATTTAGGATATTAGCCGACTTCCTATCGTCAAAAAAATGACAATAGTCAAATCCATATACCTCATTTCTATCAATATCGCAGCGGCGTTTATTAATGATATCGCCCTGATATATGTCTTGAGTTTCCAGCCGATGATCAGCCGATACATCAAACGTTCAACCGATATTTTACCGGTAATGGATCTTTTGTATCGCAGTGATATCGTATACTGGTAGAAAGCCGATATCGGCACAATATCTTTGATATCGACCCGACATCAGGATATCGGCCCTATATAAAGCCGATCATTAGCCGATGATTTGTGCTGCTAGGGATGTTATTAAGATAGGACCTTCATTATAACGTCATAATTATATTTTCAAGGAATTTCTCTTGACAAAGCCAGAAATCTTTTAATAATAAAAAATATTAAGATTAAAATTGAACAAACTGAACAGTTTAATGTTGCTAAGTTTCACCGGAAAATTCTCCGAAGATTCTGCTTGAGGTCAGTTGAGCCGAAAGAATTCCGAACGCAATCCAACAGCACAAGTTTATGTGGGACCTAAGTCCAAGTTATCTACGGGAAAAAGAAGCTTTGTTGAAAAATTTGAGTACAGAGAGGTGAAAATATAGCGTGGCTAAAAGGACGTTTTTAAGATTGTTGTGATTAAGAAAGTTAAAAAATTAATATTTTTCGCGAAAAACCTTGCATCTAATTTCAGGTTAGAAAGAGGTAACTCACCTTGAAGATGTTAATGTGCTCCCGAATTCGAGTTTACCCAAGACTAATCAGATCTGGACAAGTTGTTGATGTCCAGCAGAGCAGACATCAACACAGAGAGTTTCACCAATATACAATGCGAATTCAGACATCGAGAAACGGACGAATCCAATGGATAAGAAGTTTCCAGTAGGATACCAGGCTAGTCGAAGAATTTTTATTAAAAAATAGGAATATTCAAGCTCATCTGTGAATTAAGCAGTAAAGAGCAAATTGTGAGTAGAAAGACAATATTTTAGGACGCATGGAGAAGAAATAAAAATGGTCTAATTCCTCATAAATTCTGTAATGACAATGCGACAGATTTTGTCCTTCAAATTGACAACATCAGGTCATCTATGAAACAAAGAATTCAGAATTGTATAATTGGGTCTAAAATTAAACTAGAAATTGAATTAATAATTCCGGAAATGGTTCAATTCAAGAAATAACAATATAAATTTTAAAAATCAACAGTTTTAAATTACAAATAGGTAAGTAATGAAAATAATTAAATTAAGGAATAGTGAAACAGTAGTTGCTTATAGCGCGTGATTTTTTTGCTATTTGGTTTTTTTCGTGACATGTGTTAATGTCAAAAAATGAAACGAACAACGCTTGCAAATCATTGAATTTTATTATCAAAATTGCTTCGTAAATAACGTCCATTTTATGGTCGTTATAATCGACCCACCGAGCCCGTTCGGTGGTGTTCCAGTTGTGAACAAATTTCGCACCAGTTTCACTTTATTGGACATTAATCCACCAACCCGTATGCGAAGAGTGCGTACCGAGAAAATATTGTATCGGCTAGTGTCAATGAAGATCGCGATATGTCAATTCGTCGCCGTAGTCAACAATTGGGCTTGTGTTGTTCGACCACCTGGAATATTTTACGTAAGGACCTCGGTATGAAACCATACAAAATCCACCTGCTGCAAGAACTGAAGCCAGGTGACGCACCACAACGTTGTTTGGTTGGTGAATGGACCTTAGGAAAATTTAATGATGGATCCATTTTTCTATGGAAAAATTGTCTTCAGGGATGAAGCTCATTTTTGGCTCAATGGGTACGTCAACAAACAAAATTGCCGAATTTGGTGTGAAGAGCAGCCAGAGGCAGTTCAAGAGCTACCAATGCACCCTGAAAGATGCACTATTTGGTGCGGTTTGTGGGCCGGCGACATCGTTGGACCGTACTTCTTCAAGAACGATGATAATCGTAACGCTACAGTCAATGGAGCAAGGTATGATTACCGATTTTTTTGCCGAAAATGGAAGAATTGAACTTGGTTGACATGTGGTTTCAACAAGACGGTGCCACATGCCACACGGCACGCGGTACCATGAACCTATTAAGAGGCGAGTTTAGTGAGCAATTAATCTCACGTTTTGGAGCAGTCCATTGGCCGCTAAGATCATGCGATTTTACCCCACTAGATTATTTTTTGTGGGGGTACGTGAAGTCTCTCGTGTACAGGGACAAGCCAGCCACAATTCCAGCCCTGGAAGTCAATATTACAGCTGCCATTGGTGAGATGCCGACCGAAATGCTGGAAAAAGTATGCCAAAATAGGAGCTCACGGATGGACAACCTACGGCGTCGCCGCGGGCAACATTTACATGAAATAATCTTTAAAAAGTAAATGGCAGGCATTGATTTATCGGCCCAAATAAATATTTCAATCGCTTTTGCAAATTTTCTGTATTTTTTTTTTTAATTTTCAAAACCCAATCGATTAAAAAATCACCCATTACTTGTATGTGCGCATCAAATAAGCTGCAAAAAGGCAATGTAAGAAGTAAACAACAAAATTTGAATTTGTCATAAGAACATTTTTGGGTATTTATGCTTAGAGATTGAATTTACCCTAGAGATTTGATGAAATTTGGCATTTCAGTTTAAACAGGTGTAAATAAGCTGCAATTTGTGGTTTGTCCTTAAAATGAGTATATAAACAGATAATTTCTATATGAAAACAAAAATTTAGTACCTTACACTATCATAAACTCTAAAGCAATTGAAAAAAGTACAGTTATTGGTCTTGCTTTGTTGGCTATAGTCCCTTACAACTTTTATCGACGTATCGACAACGTTATATGTTATGTACCCCACATTAGTGATGCTACATTAAGTCTATTGCCATGCACACTATGTACAGTATCATCTGCTCTTGTGCCGTGTTGTGTATAGACCGCCGAAAAAATACATCCGTCCTTACTGGTAAGCCTCGAAACAAACCGATCGTAAAGATCATATTCCCTCACCCGTCATATCAATGTCCGAACGAATTAAATGCACCGCGATAGCCCATACGTTAACATCCACACGGCCCGAAATTATTACGCTTTACTTCCGAATTTACCTTGGATTAGCGATGCATGCGACTTTCGACTGAATGATCCTTCTCCGAATAGGGTCCGTATTTGCGTGAAAACGAAGTGTCCAATGTTTGTTGGTCGGATTAATGTTGTCTATTGAGCGTGTTTTATTTCATTGTTGGTGTTTGCTGTCTCCTTTTGTTAAGATGGCAATGTGCAAGTAGTACCCATTGTGCAGTATTTATTTTAGTACGGCCGTGACGCATTCATGAGAATTTTTTTCGACATTCTATTCCGAGATTAACGCTTCCCTTTAATCCCGCTTTTGTGTGCTCGACGAGGCACCTATTCTGAATTTGATTTTATTGTCAGGGCCCCGTTGAAATTATTATGCAATTAAAGCACGAGCACATTTTTTCCCTTTGTGCAATCGTTTAGGATTAGAACATAACAGTTCCGCAAGCTTGGGATTGCGTTAAAATCATTTAAGCATTACTAGAATACAATAGTTAATAGTTCTCAAACGCGTTTCTCTGCACATATGTATGTATGCTCTTTACAACCTGCCATTCAAAACTCTTGTGAAAGAAATAATTGCTATAATTTCTGTCGCATCAGAATAATGTGTAAGAAGCACAATAATCAGAAAATCATTTAATGTTTACAATGTGATGAATTCAACAAACCTAAAGATAAACTTGACAGCCTAACTTCTAAGAAATTTCTGACGTATTATGTTGCAGCTGCGAGAATTTCTTACCCAAAGAAACTAAAAACCTATTTCTGTATTGTCTTGTGGCATGATACCAGTTTATTTTCTACAATGGAGATGCTTATGGTCCTACAAGAACTTGGTAATACATTCCCCATTCTTTGAAAGGTTCCCTTGACACTTAGCTTCTTTTTTTCATTCTTTAAATGTCGTTTACTTTCTACAGCATCAAGGAATTATTTTTAAAAAGTTTTAAAGCAACTTTAAGATTGTCTTTAGTGCATTCTAAGTAACTTTCTTCCATCGTTGTTAGAAAAGGAACATAATGACATGTAAAAGATCAAGCCAAAAGTAAAGAAAATGACTTACCTTAAGCATATTCTGAATTCTAACTCTGGAATGACTGATTTTATTGAAATATGCTGAACGAATCAAATTGTCCATATTTGCTTTCTGAAGTTTGTTCCTTTCTTCCACTTTTCTCTGGTGTAAAGAGATGTGGAAAAAGGAAGTGAAATATGTTCAACGGACTAGATACAAAAACTGGAAATCTTGAATTTTTCTGTCTTTTCAATTATAACTCAAAAATGACTGGCTATATGTAATTCTGATTAATAAACAAGTTTTAATAACTACATTATGCGAAAGCAATTCAATAGATTGATGATGTACAAGAAAATGAGAAATTTAAAAGTTCCATAAAAACTATAGGTACTTGATTAAAAGGGAGTCGTCAGAATATGGAGGGCTCAGCTGCAAACAATTTCGTCTAAAAAGATTTTATTGTTTCATTTAAGCCCCATTAAAAAAAAAAATAACTGAAAAATAATATTTCTTACGAAAATATCATCTCTACATTCGAAAATAGTTTTAGCTTATGTAAGTTTCAAATCCTTTGTCAATATACTAGGTACACATATTACATTATATTTAAAAAATACCTATACGAATAATATAAGAGAAAACAAGACAACTTTTGATTAATTTCCATTCCATCATTATTCAATAACATGCCTATCAATACATACATGTTTTCTCAACCTTCAGTCATCTTCCAGTACCACTTCATCTGGATTCGTAATACTTTAAGAAAACTTCTGTTGCGCTAAATAGATAAAAGCAATATTTTGCACCAAATAATATCTGTTTAAAATATACATCAATGATCACAAGGTGAACGTGCTTTAAGGATCGTATTATTTTGGAAATATGTATGTAAATGATTTAAACTGAATATTACTACCATATTTGAATTTCAACTTTAAAAGAAGTTATGACACATTCCTGTAGCGCGCACAATTTTAAAATTTTACTTACCAACATTAGAAATTTACTTATTAGCATGCAATATAAAATACATATGTGTATCTATGTATACTAGTACTTACCGATTAATTTAACCTTCTTCAGCGTAGCTTCGAAGATCAGAGCCCATTTCAATATGTCTTTGTATTCTATTTCAACCGCAGCCCTTATAATGAAAGTAATGATACGATAATGCAACAAACTCTCATCTGTATTCTTACTATAACGTTACAATAAGAAATATCTCCAAATGCGGAAATGGCGGAACACAAAATATTGCGCATGCGGGATGATACACGCAAAGGTGCCAAAGTTACACACGGAGAGTATTAAATTTGACAAAATTACGTTTTTTCAACACTTATGTTCGCAGAGTTGACACCATTGGAAACGGTGTCGCATTAAATTTTGAGATTTTCAACATGTTTTAGTGTTAGTGTTGTTTGACACGTAAAATTTCTATACGTTACACCAAAATGTGCATTACACAAAAATTTTCCATAGTGTAATTATTATGATAATAATTTTGAATATATGTACAGGCTGTCTCACCAAAGACTGGGATTACAGCTCTATTTGTCATTTTAGACAGAAACAAAAATTTCTACAAAAATTTTATAGAATCCAATGCTGCACAACCTAAAAATATGTGTGACTATATGGAGGTTCCAGAAGTAGACAAATGCGTACCTACTCCGCTATTTTAAATAGCGCACCTATATATTATTTCATTTTTCAATTCTACGCAGAAAAATAACATGACTTCATATAGGCTACTAAATGTCTATCATTAATAACAACGTTGTTGTTTACCCTTTTGTAAAAAATGGCCCCTCTGCAAGCGTTCGGTTAAGGCGGTGTAAAAATTGGTAGCTACTATAATTTCTGATAATCGTAGATCGATGACATTAAATTTCTTCTTTTTCAAAAAACTTAATAGGTACTTAATTAGTTTAATGTAGTATGATCTAATAGTGACGTAGGTATATTTACTAATTCCTGGCTTTATTCAATTGTATAGCGTTTATATACCAAGCTCTTGAAAATTAATAGAAAATTCCTTGGATTTATTTAAAATCATTAATTATCTATAAAATTCTGCATTATCCATAATAATTTAATATGAATTGAAAGGGCTTTGCATAGGGGTTAATCTAGCATAAGAGAAAATACAGGGTGCTATTTAAAAAATCAAGTTATCTTTAAAGGGTTAAAGTTAAACAAATGTTCAATATTATAGTGGACATTATATACAGATATAATTACATCGATTTTACTTTCATTTAAGGAGTAAATAATGTCAGTTTATATGAAGTCATGTTATTTTTCTGTGTAGAATTGAAAAATAAAATAATATATAGGCTGTTCCATTTAAAATAACCGAGTAGGTATGCGTTTTCCTATTTCTGGAACACTGTGTATAGTCAGAAATCCTTTTAGGTTGTGCAGCATTGGATTCTATAAAATTTTTGTAGAAAAAGTTTCATTTTAACGGACATGTAGAGCTGTAATCAAAGACCCAGGCTTTGGTGTGACACCATGTAAACCTACGGATAGTCAAAATGTCCGGTCTAAGTCACAGTGTAAGCGGAACGTTCCATGCACCCGAGTTGCACGCGGCGTTTAGACTACGCATTAGCCCGGACATTTTGGTTGTCCGTGAGTGTACAAGTGTCCCATCGAATTGGCTCATTACAGTTTTTTGAAGTTCCAGTTGGCGTTTAATTTTGAAACTTGCAGAATAGTTTTGGCCGACTATGATCTATTTAAAGAAACTATTTTCATCTTCATGGCCTATCCGGTATACGGTGTTGCTATAAACTTTCTTATTTTACATGGAATAATGTAATTTTTATGAATTCAATGTATTTCTGGGATCATTTGTAATCAGTTTGCATTATGTCTCCTATCATTAAACCTAATAGTTTTTGAGATATTTGCAGTTTCGTAAAAATTTTTACGTTTGCACTCTTTCCAATACAATGAAATATTTCATAAGGTATTAGACATTAAGATACCATGCTGAGGTAGATGCAAGCAGGTATTAATCGCGATACCAGTAACCACAAAATTCTATACAAGGAGTTCAGAAACTCACGTGCAATATGGGTATCTTGAAACTAATAGAAAATCCTTTTTGCAGTTGGAACGTGATATTTTTCATCGCAGAAACGCAGCACACAATTCTGTATCGATCGGTATTAAGATTTAGTATACTTTTCGTGGTAGTTTGCGAAATATTAATATATAAAATATTATTATTACAAAAGATCGCCAAAAATATGTTAAAGCTCCTAGTTTTAAGCCAGTAAAACCGATTTTATCATTCGGAACACTCCGTATATCATGTGTCAAAATGATGTATCATCTCTTCTTGCATTCACTTGCAGTAATAGATACTTGAAGTATTTATTGCGACTACTTTGTTCACTTCGTTTGACGGAACCTTTAAGTTTTAGAAAATTAATTGAAAGAAAAGTACTATCGTATTGATACTGCTTTTCTGCCAAATTATGGCCGACTTGGAAAATTATACAAATAAGATATTTTAAATTTATTTTATATCCACGGAGAGTGTGACAAGAATATTAGTCGAACGTGTCGAATATTTAACGATAGATACTTATACTTGCCTGCAAAGAACAGAAAAAAATTCAAGAAAATAGAAAGCAATTTCAGGCATATTGAAAATGGAAAATGAATAAAACTATCAGAAAACCGGTCCAGAAGAACGTCAATTGAAGCATCGTTTTGAAACATGGTATAGTGTTCTAAAAGGAAAAAAAATCAGTTTTGCTTGTTTAAAACTATGTGCTTTGGTATATTTCTGGCGATTTTATGAAATAAGTGTTAATATTTCAAAAGTACAAGGAATAGGTATGCTGAATCCTGATACCAATCGATGCAGTAAAAAACACAAAAAAAAAGTTTTTTTAGTTTAAAGGTATCCATATATTGGACATAAGTTTCTGAACACCCTGTATATATCGGTAAAGCTGGAAACGGTTTCTTTAAAAATTTCTAACAAGCCAGTTCGGTGAGACAACCGGTATACCAAAATATATTACAATTGAAGGGTCTGTCCGAAAAAGCGAATTTGAAATAGGGAATGCAATTATTGTAGATGGACTTTCCATCCGTCTGTATTCAATGTATTCCAATTTACGATTAACAATTTGAGGCGTCAACAATGTGACGCGCAGCAGAGACGCATTACTTATTTACAAATCCCAACAGCCTCTTTAATAAAACATCACGTCGCATCTATCTTTTTTTAGTAGCTCGCTAAATGATCGGGCGAGCTTTAGATGTAAACTAAGAACCCTGTCTATCAATTTTAAAATGCACAATGGCAGATTGACTTTAAACATATCTGATTTCCCTTTCTTTCGGGTCGGCCGCTCTTTTTCTTCATCTCCTTCGTTTTTAACTGAATAAACTTGCTTCGAGTGGAGTCTCAGGTGTTCTCGGCATTCCACACTCAAAGTGAGATCCGGAGATACACTCAGTGGAGGAGAGATGCTATCTCAACGGTCCCCGTGTTAGGTACATCACTATCCCCTGTTAGTAGGCGTAGATCGGTTATTGTTATGTAATTGAGTGTTTTTTGTTTGAAATAGGATGTTGGAAACGCCTCGGTGTCAACTATCTTCATTTTGAAAGCCACCTGGTCGAACTGTAGGTAATACATTACATCAATGTATCCTTCAGGTATTTTTATGTTAAATATTATCTGCGAACCTATGAACGTATTTATTTATTTAGGATTTAATAAAATACATAATATTTATATAATAATTATGAAAATTAGCGCTCAAATAACCTAACTAATATAATACACATCTTAATGCTGATTTTACGCTGCATTCATATGCTTGATAGATGAATTGCAGTCGTTCAATTTAACTGTGATTATAATTTCTACCCGCCTCCTTTTCAGACAGAGCTCGCAGTGACCATCGTTGAAAGTGCACTGCACGCTTGCAATGTAAACAAACTTTAGCCCCACGATAAAAAGTGGTAATGTAGTAATATTTTGCTTTGCTGAAGATAACTTTATATAGGCTTATCTAGATTATATGATAGAACTAATATACCTAAACGAAAAATTAAGAAAAATAAAATAGAGCATTTCACGCAACCTCTGATAAAGCTCTTTAGATTTTTTTTCAACTATTAAATCAAAATACGTATAAGGTATTTCAAGGTTAAATATATCTTTGTTATATGTCAAATTCACGCAGTGAATTTTATAGATTTGTATATTTATGCAATCTTCTCAAAACCCTGGAGAAGATAATTGATAGGCATTGTCTCTACATGAAAACCAATATGTCTATCAAACGGGAAAATCATATGAGCAGGCCATTCATGAGCTAGCTCGACGGACAGAAATTGCCATTGGCAACAAAGAAATTGCACTAGCTACCTTTCTGAACATCGAGGGCGCTTTCGACAGGACGCTGCAAAAAGGGACAGTCGAGACAACTGTGAGAAGGTAGATCGGATCCATGCTAAGTAACAGAATGGTTCATGTATCGCAAACCTTTGCAATATAAGGGCAACCGTGGCAGCTGGCCCTTGCTATGGTGTCTTGTAGTGGATGGCCTGCTTTCTGACCTACACTGTAAAAAAATTTCTAGTAAAATTACATGTAAAATCGTTGGTAACAAAGTTGCCTACGATATTACATTAGGTGTTATTTTGGACGCAAAACTGACGTACAAATCTCACCTAGAACAAGTGACGAACAAAGCCACGAGAGCCTTCTGGGTCTATAGAGAAATGTTTGGTAAAACGTGGGTACCTTCTATAACCTACGCCTCGCTAGTTTGGTGGCATAATGCCAGTCTGGGCTACGCGGTAAACGCACTCAGTAAGATGCAAAGGATTGCCTGCTTAGGCATCACGGGAGCCATGTCCTCGACGCTGACAGCGGCCATTGAGACAATTCTTGGGCTTCCTACGCTTCAGTTGATGTTGCGGTCAGAAGCTACCCTAGCAGCATACAGAAAAAATGTAGTGGGTGTAAGGGTTTCTCTGGCAAAACTAGCGACCATACCAGCATCTTCAACTACATCGAACAGACAGTATCACTGTCCACAAGGGCGGACAAGATTCCGCCCGTCTTCAGCTTTACTAGGAAATACCTCGTAGATATATCTAATAGTGAAACCTCCAAAGCTTACGTCCGCAAACCGAGGCGAGGCTCTCATCGCTGATTTGTGGATGCCTCGAAGACGCCTAATGGCACAGGCATTGAGATCTGGAGAGATGGAGAACCGAATGGCGAAGCCATCGGTTTAGGGGGATCCACCTCCATTTTCCATGCTGAAGTGATAGCAATCCAGACCTGCGCAGAGGGCATTTTAAACTACCCGCATGGGAATGGATCGGTCGAATTTTTTTCTGACAGCCAAGCTGCCCTTAGGACACTGCATTACGTTGAGATGGGTATATTTCATTTTCATACGCATTGACTTATGAAAAGCCGTTTGTTATGATTTTAATGGGAAATTTAAATTCCTTAATATATTTGAAACAACTGAATTACGTTCTTAGTCTGAATTCAGATAAGAGAAATATTTATTATAGTGTTTTTTTATATAGTAAATGAACATTATTATATAGATTATATGTTAAAAGGCTATTTATTTGTCACATTTTCATTGGTGTTACATAAATTTGTGATTGTTAGATCTCGCTTTTTAGTTGATATAACGTATAGGAAAACATCCGGTAACGATAGTTAAACAATCACATTACAATTTCATTGAATGTTAAATAGTATATTAAGTGTTTGTAAAGAGCACTACTCACTGCGATATAACCCTCCCCCCCCCCCCGCATCCCTACGCAATCCATGTCTTACTAGCAGGGGAACAAAATCATTTGAGGGGGGGGGGGGGGGGAAATTTACAGCCCGAGCCACCTGCAAATTAAGGTATGGTTTATTTCTGAAATTGTTAAAAAGTATCGCAGATGACTCTGAGTGGTGTTTAATTGAATTAATTTATAAAAATATAAATAAATATTAGAAATATTTTCTAACAACTTTCGTAGCAGAATATACATTTATCAATATTTTGGAAACACTAAAAAAAGATTTCTAGGACATGGATGTTATCCTGATTTTAGAGTTTCCTATGAAAAGTTTAAATTTAGATCACTGGTACATTTCCGACAACAATTTAGTCGAAGCAATTTTTTACATCTGCCATACGCAGTAAAAAATAAGTGCATTTCATGTTTAAAATTTCAGTAACGTGTAGGGTAAAATTACAAAAAATTAGAAAATATACCTAATGTTTTCTATTAAATTATACAATTTTTTGTAATTTTACCATATACGTTACCGAAATTTTAAGCAAAAATTGCAAAAATGTATTGTGTGTAGAAAAATATATTTTTATCGCAAATACTTGGAATTATCCGAAATTGATATGAGAACGTTACCAAAAGGTCCTATTTTCAAAATCAAAAATGAAAAGGAAATAAATTCTTCTGACTTAAAGTGTGTAGTAACTCCTTAAGATAAGAATTAGGAGTCTGTAGAATAGAAAAAGCAAACACAATACTAGAATTTATGTTCCAATGCTGAATAAGTCATAGGTTTACTGTAGTTAAAATGCAGAAACTAACATCCACAATTTATAACAACATTAATCTCATTACTTTTAGTGACATATTCTTTTACCGCATGGATGTCTATACCTCACTTAAATTGTTTTAGGTATTGTCTGCTTCAATGCTCTCCAAATTAATTACATCGTAAAATACCGAATTATCACACCAAAAAAAATGCTCGGCAATTCGCACAATTTGATTTACAGCGGACGTTCGTCGGTAAAAAAAAAACCGCCAACAACGATAACAATAAAAGTAATGCATTATAAATATGTTCGTTCGACACAAAACGCATTAATTCTGTACAAATATTTATGGTTTTATTGCGGCAGGTGAGAGATTCGGCTATAAAAAAGCTGCGCGAGACTTGCGACTCTCACACCTCGAATATTAATATTTATTATGACTCGTCCTGAGCCCCGGGGGGTTTCCTTTACGGCTACTGCCCCCTCCTTTAACCCCCCTTTAAGCAGCGGCGACCAGAGGAATTCCACGTATGGAAATTGTGTTTTAATTTATCACACATTTTTCTATTGTCCATTTACATCGGAGTGTTAATTTTATTTATTTGTTGTATTCATTATGGTGATTGCGCTCTACTATAAGAGTCGAGAATGTTTATGGATAATAGCGAGAGAGGGACAGTTGCCGGGTTAATGTTTTATAATGCTATAACATCGCAATGCCGCGCATTCGTTAATGTGATTATTATTTATTGTTGAGTACATTAAGGCGGTCTCTTTACCACACACTCAAGTTATTACGTATCCTTAATCTCGATAATCGATACCATATGGATAAATAAATATCTCAATGGGGTTTGCTACAATTTTCAGGCTTTAATGGAGCATTACTTCGACCAAGTTGTTCCAAGAGCCGTGATGGCTAGTCAATATTACGACCGATTTACCTAAGTAATTTCAAGCTTGAACGTGCAAGTGTTCTGGAATATAGATTATTCCATTTATTTTTAATTAACACGTGACTATGTTACAATAATAACAGTTGATAATAAAATATTTTGATTTCACAATACACATAGTACATACATAGTAAATTCGAAACGGACACAGAAATATACAACTTTGAGTGAGTAAGCAAATGTGAATATTTGAGGGTAAGGATTACTAATAAGGTACTAACAAAGATATAGAAAAATTGAAGAAGCAAATCAAGCAACTGCGATTAACGAGGAAAATGTTAAGGTTAAAAGAAATTTGTAGAGCAGGAGGTAGTATATGTTTATGAAACATAGGGGTGCGGTTGAAAGTAGGTGATACTAGTTTAAGGTATATACTGCTGTCACTCTCAAGCATTCTAATATTTCTATTGGCTTTCATTGTTTGGTATATACATCCAATATATACACACCCTAAATGTTGACGAAAAAGAAGAAAAATTTGAGAGAAAAATATTATGCGGATACAAACAATTTTTCAAATTTTGCAAATCTTCAGTTCTTTTACAAGAATTGCATGAACAACCTATCAAAGAATATTTCAAACATAAATTTGAACTAAAATGAGTTTAGATTTCTTATACATGTTGAATATCTACCCTTTATTATAACAAATCACTCAATTTCGTTCATTTCGATTTTTTGTCACCTTTTAAACGCACGATTTTCGACCAAACTGCATTAATTTAATAAAGAATTGCTTGTTGGATTTTGTTTCCCCAAATCAAATAGGGGAATCAATTTCAAAAGCGATCCCTCAATATTGAAGACGTAAAATCATTAATTGAAATTATTATCAAAAAAGTCCTGATAAGATTTGAAATAGATATATTCAAGGGTTTTGAAATGTAGAGTGCTTTCTTGATTTAAGCCACTACAGTGCATACATAATGCCTTATTAATACGATAACTGCGATTAAACTCCAATCCGACAATTTTCAAAGTGATAGAAAAATATATATGTAGGTATCTAAGGATTAGGTTAGAGGAGAACATGGGTACTTCGCATATTAAGATAAAAAAGAAATTAATCGATTACAAAAATTGGAAATTTTAGTCTCACAGTGTCAGTATGTTTTTAGTCTCAAAGTTATATAAAAGGCTTCCGGCCTTTTTTCCCTTTTTACTGGGATTGATGAAGTATGCTGTAAATGCTTATCAGGCACGCTCGTAATCATCACTACGACCCCGAACAAAAAAATATGATTATCGTAATTGGCCAGACTGAGATTTGAACCTGGACCTCACGACTAATAGCCAAGTGTGCAAGCGACTTTACTATCAGACGGGCTTTATTGACAATAGCTTTAGTGACATGCGTTATTTCAATTTTTCGCCATATTTCATCCTTGCAAACTTTACTGTCTCGTAAAAATTATTTATAGATGGCTTCGTATATGATATCTTTCTGCTATGGCCACAGTTGCGCTTCATGCCAGATGAGTGATAGTCATATTACAATATTAAAATCGCTTCTTGTTTTCTCTGCTACATTGTTAGTTTTAAACCGTGTAGTGTACAGGTTAGTTGTTCACTAGCTAGTAAATTATGAAAAAAAATGCCGGACACTCTTATACTTTCAAAGTGCAATCTCTCCTCCTATGCATATTCCGTATCTCCTGGTTGTTTAGAAATGGCAACAAGTGTACCTACCTACGTTTATAGTAAACATTTTTGTTGGAATTTGATACTTTTGGTTGATTTTTTTTTTTTTTGTTATTCACAGATGTGTCTGACCATGGGCTCCGTATACCACCGCAGCCTAAAAACTTATTGTGATCTACTCCAGTGTAGTAATGCCCTGTAACATACTGTACAGGTCCCTAGCAACTATGTCTTTCCCAAACAGTTGCTACTCTGTCTCACAATTGCATAACATGTATTGAGTAGTCTCTGGTTCGAGGAATTTTTTTGTGAATGAGAATGAAATGCGATCACTTGCTCCCAACATATCTTTCGGGGCATTGAGGCGCCATCTCCAGCCATATCGTCTGTCTGTGTACGGAGCTATAGAGGTTTATCATGTTTAAGAAAATTGAATCGTTAGTCGACTGTGAGCTACAACCTATAATTGAATTTTTAGACCACATGTTTATATTTGGATGCCTTACATGACTCCTGAGTTCAAACAATAACCAATGGAATGGCGACACACATCGTCGCCAAAGATAATGAAAGCCAAATAGGTAATTTCAGGACGTAAGGCTATTGCAAATATCTTTTAGGACAGGAAAGATATTTTCTTAGTGAATTTTATGCCTAGATGCACAATAATCAATTCTAATACGTACATGGAATTCACATATCCAGAAATTGACCACCAAAGCCACCATCGCCCTGGGTAGATGTAGGAGGTTGTGTGGAAAGAACTGGGGCCTTAGCCCCAAGATGACTCTGTGGTTATACACAAGGGTAATTAGACCCATGTTAACGTACGGAGCAGTTGCATGGTGGCCAAAGGCGCGGCAGGCGGGGGCGGCCAAAGCGCTGGGTGGCGTGCAAAGGCTGGCGTGCCTGTGCGCCACGGGGGCGTTGAGATCGACCCCTACCGCCGCGATTGAAGTAATTCTGAACCTGCCACCATTACATATCTTTGTACAAGGAGCCGCAAGGTCCACAGTACACAGACTCTTACACAGTCAAGTACCGATAAGTAAATCGCACGGGGCTGACTATAAAAAGCTGCTAGACGAACTCAAGGAGGCACCTCTTTTAGGATTGCCATGCGATGCCATGGTTCGTACTCCTAACCTAGATAGGAAATATCAGGTTATAATACCAGATAAGAAGGACTGGGAGGCAAGTGCCCCGGTAAGAGCGGACTCAAACTGGTTTACTGACGGCTCTAAAACGGACTACGGCGTTGGAGCGGGTATTTATTCTAAGAAGCCTAAAAAGGCTCTTTCGGTAACCTTCAGCAAAGACACGACGGTGTTCCAAGCTGAGGTTGCTGCAATTCATCACTGCGTCCGAGAGATAGAAAGATGTACCGAACCTGGTAAAAGCGTCGCTATCTTCTCCGACAGTCAGTCCACACTTAAAGCGATCAGCTCCGCAAGCGTGGACTCTAAGCTGATTTGGGACTGTGTAAGCGCCCTAAATGAGGTGGGCACCCAAAGGAAAGTAACCCTACCCTGGGTCCCTAGCCACTCGGGCGTGAGAGGAAACGAGGCGGCGGACGAGCTAGCCAGGCGAGGTTCGTCAAGGCCATTCGTCGGAGCCGACCCCTCTTTCGGCACTACCAAATCGCAAATTAAAAAATCCATCAATGAATGGATATATAAACAGTCCGGAGAGTGGTGGCAAAAATCACCGGGACAATGGCAGGCAAAAGAGTTCCTAAAGGAGCAAAGGCCTGAACTTACGAGAGATCTACTGAATAAAGACAGGAAGACTGTCAAAATGATTGTAGGTCTGCTGACTGGTCACTGTAGACTGAATAGGCATATGTACAACATAGGCCTGGCAGATGATGCAACCTGCAGATACTGCCAAGAGGAGGAAGAAACACCAGTTCATGTGCTGTGTCAATGTGAAGGCCTGGCGAGGACAAGGTTTCTAGTAATGGGGGAGGTGAACCCCACAGCTAGTAGCTACATAAAGAAGCCGCTCTCAAAGATGATAGGCCTAATTAAGAGGGCAAAATTAGAGAGCGTCCTCTAGGAAAAAAGGGGATCACAATAGATCTGAAAAGGTCGCGGTGAAATAGGTCGATAGGCCACCCCAATCCTAATCTAACCTAATCTAGTGAATTTTATGCCTAGATGCACAATAATCAATTCTAATACGTACTGTGAGACCTTGAGAAAACTCCGGCGTACAGCACAAAACAAACGGCGTTATGACCTACTGTCTTCCGGTTTGATGTTGTTACATAACATTGCAAGGCCACATGTTTCAGCAGAAACGGACGTTCTAATCAGGTCTTTTAGATGGAAGCAACTGGATTATTCACCTTACAGTCTAGGCCTTGCACTAATTGATTTTCACTTGTGTCGGTACTTAAAGCAATTCCTTGGTGGTTGGCGGTTTGACAACAGCAAAGAAGCGAAAACTGCAGTCATAGATTTGACATCTTCACAGGCGACAGATCTCTTGGACACCTGAATTCAAAAACTTGTTGAACGATATCACGAATGTTTGAACAAAAATGAAAATTAGGATTAAAAGTAAATATCATTTGAATACTATTTACAGTACTTTTATTCGAACCTTTTTTCAAAAATGCCCCTTGTACCATCACCTTAAAGCTTGCATTTTTGGAAAGTGTCTTGTACTATAATCTTCAAAACACTTACACTAAGGAAAAGTCTGAGTATTAAGCATTATGGGACATGCATTAACATATTTCGACTTTCACCTTTGGTTTAAGTTTTGGAATTGCGATCTTGTTTGTCTCACTGGAAAATCATGAAAGAGGATTGAATCACCATTATTTTGACACCCAAAATAGAAACCAATACAGTACTAATAAATAATGGGAAGGATTCTTTAAATTGTACATTTTTATATCTGTACTTTTCAGGAAGATTTGCCATTTTTTAGATTCAAAGAATTGCTACTTGACCAAAGCTAACAGAATGTTTGCTACTTATAAACAACTTTTATTTCCAACTTCCAACCATTTATTAACCGCAGTTGTTCATGAATCTGATACAATGCGTATATAAAACGATATAGGTATTTAAGTATAAAGGGAAACAATGAAAAAAAAATATTTCGTCATGCTTTTACAGTAACAACTACACGTTTTAAGGAATCACAGCATCATTCCCAATTTAATTCCTAAATTTCGTGTTTCTATTGCAAATACTATATTACAAGTGATGTTGTTGTATCATCATACTATGCATTGCCAAAATTTCCTAAGAGAAAGGTGGCAATCTGCCCACTATGAGTCGTATATAGTATCAATAATAGTGAACTGAAAAATCGATTATAAAAGTTTTCAAATGTTGCATAAGCGTCCCTTGCGTAAAATTAATAGCTTTTAGATAGACGCAACAACGTTAGTTCAAATAAATAACTGCTGGTCACGCAAGCAACAGAACTTACAAATTTAAAAACTTTTCAAAAAGTGGAAGAGGGGTATCCTTATTGTCAATATACAAACAGATAAATACACAAATATATTTTCCTTTAATCTGTGAATATTAAACCCGTACGCTTAATAATAAATAACTCCACAGCAGTAACATGAAGTAGATACTCCTTCCCTACTTCCACGTTCACAGAATTTATCGATGTGGTATGCAAATCGAATTATACTAACCACATATCATGATTTATGCCCGGTATACATTTATATATTTCACAAAAAAATATGTTATCTCATTACAGAGGATGAATTATGGAGTCACTTTCACGGCACCGCTAATAAATCAGGTACTTGTTTGGACTACTGAAGTATCGATGTTATTGAACGAGACAGGTATGTGCGTATGTTATCGACCAGCATCTTACAGTACCCTGGTGTCCCGCTAGTCTTACACGATTTAAATTAAGTCAAATTCCAGAACATTCACGGAGCCAATCGATAATAAATGCACGCAGTTGTTTATCATGCAAACTTCAAAAAATGTTTCTACAAGAGCAACAAAACCCCTACATTAAGTGAAACAAAAAATTTTAAATTTTAGTAATGCATATTATACCACTTGCAGTAAAAATACTTCTTATAAGAGAACACGTGCAGTATTATTTAAGTCAGATCCATATAAGTTGGCATTTATGACAGAACAATAGAGATTCGGTTACTGAACTAACAATGCTTTATTAGTGAGGTGCTGGTGGCAGTCAGATAAGACTTGTTCAATTTACATTCCAAGCCACACTACAATAAGTCTCTAGTGGACAGTTTACATCTCTGGCCTCACGAACATGTGTTTCGTTACACCTTGATCTATAGGTTTTCAGATACCATTTCGTGTAGATTCCAATCTTATTTTCATATTTAGACACGTAACAATGTTTAACGTGTGTTAATTCAATTGTGATTACAGTTAATAATATTAAACACATCCTTTTTTTAGTTTTAGAGACCGTGAAATTGCTAATGTAAAGGTCTGTATATACTATTTTATTGAAGTTAATACTGCAGTAATATAAACAAACAAAACACACAATTGTCTTCCAAAATACATATTCATCTATTGTCTAGTTTACAAAAATATATATAAAAATATATTAAATTAATTAAAAAGCTGTATATATTTGTATTTCTAGTTTAGTAGAGACTTTACTAGTTTTTCTTTAGTAGCTACAATAATCATAAATTCATAATTATAGAACGATGTATAAATGACTTCAAATATAATTAATTTTCTTTAAGTATACATCTTCGAGTATACTATGAAGCGACTTCTAACAGAAACTATGTTTAATACAATATGTTAAACAAAATAATAAGACAACGAAAACACAAAAGGCTGCTACAAAAACGTACCAATCAATAGTACTTCATTTTATGCAACATAAGTTTCCTACCCGTAAATAGGTTTTCTCTTCGTATATAATTTTGCCTCATGTATTAGTCAATAGCAAACGTCCAAAGTGTAAACCTAACTTTTACAACGCTGTTTTCTTATCGTGAATGAACAGTATTGTGCGAATGCCTATCTCAAACTAGGATGAGAAAACAAGAGGAGCCACAGGTCCAGATGAAAAATATATGATGTTAATAGGGCTCCACTTGTAATTGGATCGGTGATTTCGAAAAATCCACATCCCCATATCTATTACATATAGAGATGTGACCTTTAAAAAAAAATCAATTACAGGTAAACCAATCTAGCGAATGGTAGAAGCCAAGCTGCAGAAGACCGCTATAGTGGGAGACGTAAGCTACCTAATTTAATAAGAACGGGTATCGAAAATAGAAGAATGTCTCATGAAGACTCTAAAACACCACGGCAAATCTTGAACAAAAACAATGGGAGTTCCAGTAGGTCAGCAGATGGATCTGATTCAAAACGACTAGTGATGACGATGTATTTCCTCGTAATCACTAGTCGTTGAATGAAAGCATTATTTTTTTGCAATTCACAAAGAAAATCTTCATAGTGAAAATACAGAACCATAGCTCAAAGCAAAAGCATCTATAACAAAACGTTGAAAGGGCGCGGGTTTAAAACTGTTTAATCCAGGGATTCCAAGGAAGCCAAGAACATTAGCCATTACCTCAACGTAGTATAAAGCAGTAAGGGGCAAGGCAAGAAGTCTGGGCTATCGAATGTCCCTTTTTAACATGCCGAGATGGTTAATTCTCATATCGGCATATATTTCTTACGATGACCTGATCTACCACGAAACATAAACTGACTGAAGAGCTTACACATGCAGTAGAACCAGATTTCAGTCCAAAGGAAACAAGAAGTGGGGCAGTGCAACATAAAAACCAAAAGGATAGAGTGTTCCTGGAGATTTCATGTAAGGCGTCTCCCATGTCCCGTCGTTAAAGTATTCAATAAACCCGATATAATGTCAATCAACTCATCAACAATATTTCAGTTATTTCCATTTCCATGACTGTAATTTTATAATTAGTTTAAAGCGCATATATTGCAAACAATAGAGATTTCAAATTAGTTTAAGATGCTACTTTCTTGGATTATCTTTTTACATTTTTCTCTCGAATAAGTGGTAAAACCGTTAGCATTGCTCCAACTCAATGCTATGCTTGACACGTAAAGATTCGGCAAAATTTTATTCGAATTGTGGAAAAACAGTCATATATATTAGTGTTTGGAAGTGGCAAGGGCAGACGTCAAGGAGTATCTCACAACTCTTCACCTAGCAAGAAACAGACAAACAAGATTGCAATTGCGAATAGAGTTTTTGAAAAAAATATCAAGGAAGAAATTATTTGAATTGACTTTTTTTCCGTGTCTGTGCTCAAAAATCGCAAGTCCAATTTGTACAGAGCTAGGTAGAAATATTAACTAAAATTGCCCAAATGAATAGTTTTTCAAAACATTTTCTATTATTCAAAATTACGTAAAAAAAACAAATTTCCTCAAATTATATAATTGATCGTGATTTTCCTTACTCCTATAACATGCTTGTATGTATGTATGTTGACTTCTCAATCAACATAAAATGATTGAGACCAACAATGACAATTAACTGGATGACAATGTTGAAAGTTTGCCGATTTCAAACATGTATAAAGCCCACTACCACTAACTCTTCGATTCAATCAAAACGCTCTCAGTTATTCTTTATTATATTGAAGCATTGAATGCCCCTATAGTAATGCTGAACATTGTAGGTATAATTCGGAAAACATTAAAATATTTCTGTAAATGTATGTACCTCTTAAAATGAGCCTAATACACAGAAAATGTGAATGACCCAAGAAAAAGTAGTTTATGGTAGAAGGAGTCGACAATACTTATTAGTACAGAAAAGGAATACGTCACAAAAGAAAAGTATCACAATATTCAGGTGTTCATGAATGAATGCCCAGGAAAACAATATCGAATAATAGAAATATTGGTTCTTTGAAGGGCCAAAATACCGGGCAAATTCAGAAGTACACCAGTGCGTACAATCAGATCCTCGAATGAATAGGCCGACTCTTTTACAAACCATATATAGTGACAAATACTGAATGTTCCATTCTGTAAATTGTACGACAAGAATGACACAGTATGCTCGCTCACAAAAAAGAACATTCTGTATCAATGGCAACTCCCGATGGAATGTTATAAGCAGGTAGAGGGCGCATTCAGGAGATATTTTGTTTTCTGTGAAAACTGACCACACCTTTTGTAAGATCGAATGGTTTCTCTCACACGTTTTAAGGGTTTCCGGTTCATTGTAGTCGAATTCTTTACCAACAACATAGTTACTACGGATTGTTTAGCTTTTAAATACCGATGTTCACCTTATACAATATACCCCGCCTAATAAACCATGATTCAGCAAGCTACCGCATGATAAATTTTATTTAGCTTAATTGATGACTTGCTATAGTGTTTCTGTACGCGGAATGTAGAAAGCCTTTTACGTTCTTTAATGTTTTGCTATTAATGAACGATGTAGAATATAAATATACCTAAATGTTAAAAGTTCGAAAAGTGGTATAGTGGAAGAAATGTAATTCATCATATTATTCCTGTGAGGTTAAAATGGACGAATATTTGAATCATATGCTCCCACGTGCACGTAACTAAATTACATAAATTACCCTCAACAAATATTGGGACCGCAGAATAGAAATGAATTTACATTAACGTGATGGGTGAAGGTAAATAGAAATATAATTATTATGATGGAGACATATGAACATAACAGATGGGTATAAACTACGTAAATAAGGCTATTAACGTTTCACACATTTCTACCATAAAGCTTGAGTTCACTAACTTTATTCAAATTATCATTTAGTCGTTACAAGTAATTTCGAAAATTTGTATATATTATAGTGTATACTAATTTGTTCTTGTTGCAATAAAAGGAATGATCTTATATATATCGTTTAGACACACTCAATTGAGCTAGTTGCCTAACCTTTCTTCACTTGAAGTAGAAACCTACCAATTCAACCGTTTTATAATTAATCCGTAATATTTCATCTCGACCGATCACCTTCATTCTTTACACAGGAGAATATCATACATTTATACGCCTATCCAAACCTAATCTATCTTCAGAGAGGAACAAAAAATAATAAAAGGGCAGGTTCTCGATGTCTCCTACACAAGCCCTCTGTTCCCCGGGCAGTCTATATTCTTGATAATAAATGAGACAACGAATTTTTATGAATGAATTCGAGAATCTGGTCCAGTGACAAAGGATACTGCTTTTGGGAACTTTTCGGGGGATAAAGTATTCAAGGACACCTGAGTTGCTGTCGCTTTTAACCTACGAAAGCGAAGCGGAGATAGTTAGCCCGTGGAGGGTGCGATTGAGCGAGAGAAATGCACAATGAGACGTCCGAGTGGTCGTCCCAGACACTTCGGCGCCGACTAAAATGCCGTTTTCGAGGGCCAGACGGCTTGGCACCCCATCGAAACCCATAACTAAGCGTTTTAAAAAAATATCCCTCGTCTAAGAGGTATCTAGGAAAGACGAATATTTATGTTTTATGAAATCCTTTTATGCGACGTCATTTAATTTTGATGGTTTTCTGTCCTTTGTATCCAGCAATTACCATAAAATTGTCACTCTTAAACTTTTAGTGGCAACGATAATATATATTCTAATATTTTCTTGAATTTCACTAGCAAGAGTTATTTACTGTGGTGCTTATGCTCAACTATTTTTTGTTCTTATACGGTTTACCAAAATTACATAAAAACAACATACCGTTAAGACCAATAGTTTCTTATATACAAAGCTCATTTTACAAATTATCAAATTTTTTAGGAAATTGTATTAAAAACATTGCATTTAAAAATGACTATTATGTAAAAGATTCATGGCAATTTAAAGAATTTATTAACAATATCAAATTAAAACCAAATTATGCTCAACTATTTTTTGTTCTTATACGGTTTACCAAAATTACATAAAAACAACATACCGTTAAGACCAATAGTTTCTTATATACAAAGCTCATTTTACAAATTATCAAATTTTTTAGGAAATTGTATTAAAAACATTGCATTTAAAAATGACTATTATGTAAAAGATTCATGGCAATTTAAAGAATTTATTAACAATATCAAATTAAAACCAAATTATAAAATGATATCTTTGGATGTAGTCTCTTTATATACAAATACACCAATAGAATTAGCAAAAGAAATTATACGTAAAAAATGGCATTTAATTGAAAATTATACAAATATTCCAATTACTGAATTCATAAATGCAATAGAATTAACACTAACTGAAACATATTTCCAATATAAAAATAAATTTTATAAACAAATTTTTGGTTGTGCAATGGGTTCACCAATTTCAAGTATAATTGCACAAATTGTTTTAGAGTATATTGAAGAAGAAATTTTAAACAAAATAGATTTTGAAATTATTTTTTTCAAAAGATATGTTGATGACTGTATAACAGCATTAGAAGAGAAAAATATAACTAAATTATTAGAAAAATTTAATTCATATCACCCTAGATTAAAATTTACAGTCGAAATCGAAGAAAACAACAGCATTACATTTTTAGATCTTCAACTGATAAAAAACAATAATGAAATTTTAACTAAATGGTATACCAAACCTACATGGTCTGAACGTTGTCTAAATTTTAAGTCATCACAACCAATCTCACAAAAAAATAGTGTTATTATTAGTTTAGCTGATAGAGCTATAACTTTAACCAGTCCAATTTTTCGCAATGTTACCATTAATAAAGCAAAAACTATTCTAAAACAAAATAATTATCCAAATAATCTTATCAATAAAATATTTAAACAAAGAATATTCCATTTTTATAATAAATCAATAAAAATTATAAATAATAGTCAAACATTTATAAAATACATAAAAATTCCTTATGTAAAAAATCTTTCTGAAAAAATTAATCAAATTATCAAACCTTATAATTTTAAAATAGCAAATCAAAATAATAATAAATTACAAAATCAAATTTACACAAAATTAAAATCGAAAACTGAAAAAAATAAAACATCACATATAGTATATAAAATAAATTGTCAAAATTGTAATGGTGTATATATCGGTGAAACTATGCAATATTTAGAAAATAGAATAAAAGGACACAAATATAACAACAATCTTACAGCTTTAAAAAAACATGAAATAGCACAGAATCATACATTTGATTTTAACAATGTATCAATCCTAAACCAGGAACAAAACTATAAAGCACGAAGTATACTTGAAATAATCCAAATTTATAAACATAATAATTCCATAAATGATAAAACTGACACACAATTTTTCACTAAACTTTATAACTTAATTCTTTGAATGAAATTTTAATAAAAATTTAGTAACGTTTTTCATATTTAACCATAACCTACAATAACTAATACAACTGACACATTTCACAAAACAATCTTTATATAAAACATTTCAAAACTATCAAATTAAAACAAAATACAAACTGATTTTATCAATAAAACAAAAAATGTTATATATTTCTATACACCCAAAAATTTATTTTTTTCTACATCTTTAATTTTTTAAAAACTGTAAATGATTAAGGTTTGCAAATAAACCGAAACGTTTTACTCATTTTAATAGTGTTTAACTATCTGACTTTTAAAAATCAAGAAGATTTACAGATATATACAACTATTTTTTGTATTACAAAAAATTATTTTACAACAATCCTTTATCATTGCAGCTTTTACATAAAAAAAAAAGTAAATTGAGAATCATAGGGATACAGCCATAATAAAATTGAATAAAAAGCAGATTTCATCGTGCTACTAACTCAAATATAAAGCCCAATCATAAGCGTTTAAAGTTGGAATGAATCATACAAGCTAATTCTCGTAATAGACAATTCTCGGATTACTATGGTTATTATTGTAGAAACACATTTAGCCGGTGCTTTTTTCATGCAACAAAATGAATGCAACTAAATGCAAGGAGAGGCAAAGGAAGGCGAATGCCTCATAGAAGGAGGCACGACTAGTAGCAGCTTGGAACATGTGCTTCTCATGATGGATGAGAATCTGTTTGCGTTTATTATTATATTTGGTTACATTTTCCTTTTTGTAACTAAAAATTAATAGGATGAATCGGAATTCATATTCAATGTTTAATGTTCATAGAAGATTATCAATGTAAGCCCATTTTCCTGATAAATACAAGAACCAGTTGATACACAAACTGCTTTGAATAGAATTTGAAGTGTTCAACGTACTTTCAGAGTGAAATAAACTACTTGCACCTGTCTTTCGTAATAACATTTTATAATCACCGTTTGCCATTCTATTAAAATTATTAAATGAAGAAATACTATCACTTCTAATTACATTATATTACCATCACCAGCCATCTAAGTCGTAGGAGGATTACCATTATCGGGAAGTAGGAATAAAAGTGACTGCAGGAATACCGCAGCGATCAGTTCTCGGTCCCCTTTCTGGAATGTCTTTTACGACCATGTGGTAATATTGACTTTGACATATTGAGTTACCGCTATTGCTTATGCTGACGATCTGATGAGGAAGAAGTCACTTTGTTGTGTTAACCGCTGGATGAAAATACAAAGTTTGGAGCTAGCAGTGCAAAAGACGGAAGCGGTAATCCTAAAAGGAAAACGAAGAATCAATCTCATAATAACTTTTTGCATTGATGACGCTGAGGTTATTCCCAAACACAGTAGCCATTACTGGAAAATTACAGTGGATGAGAAACTGACCTTCCAAGACCAACTTACGAGAGCAGCGGCGAGCGCTGGGGAGAGGGTGGCGAAACTTAGCAAAATAATGTCGAACATAGAAGGCCCTAGCAGTTATAAGCGCACGCTATTGAACGGAGCTATTTAATCGATGATATTATCTGAGGCATCTGTATGGTGGTGTATGACAGAAGAAATCGTACCTAAGTATCCGTGAGAGGCAGCAGAGAAGATCTGACTGCTGACGGTGGCGTTAGCCTTCAGAAACATGTTCCTGGCGGTACATCAAGGACTGCACCGATTGACGTCATGATATATGAGCGGAAGTGCGCATATGAAAATAAGAAAGAGTCGAAAACCGAGGTAGCAGTTATTGTAGCTAGATTGTAGCAGACTAGATGGGAAGAGAATCACAATAGAGCAGAGTGGACTAAAAAACTTATACCGGATCAGAAACCCTGGCTAGAATGCTAGAATGAAGTTCAGAAATGTGGATTATTATGTCATCTAAGTCTTAATCGGGAATTGAGGTTTACGCTAAAAGATTTTGGAAAGGTGCCAATAGTCACTATACATACTGCGGAAAGGACGCACCGTGGAATACGCCATTTTTGTATATCCTAGATGGAGGCTTAAGCGAAATCAGTTGTATACAACGTTGAAAAGGGAGTTCGACGACGAACTGGTAGAGGGTTTTCAGAATGCTGGCAACCGTTATGAGAAAAAAGGAGTTTGAGAAGCGAGCAAGGCTAGTCGTAGATGGAGGATGATGTCACATGATGATCCAAGATTATCAACTTCAGACCAATAGAGGAGGGGAGACTTAGGGTCAACCATAGTTAAGATGTTAATAAGACAGCTCAGCCTCAGTCAAAATGAGGTTTTATTCTAAAGATGGTACCAGTTTGACACATGAACAAGTCAACAGGGCCACTTGTTTTAATATGTACTTTGGTACCGACTACGCCAAAAAAAAAATACTTTATGAATGTTGCTACTACCAAGTATTAAGCCTTATGTAAATAGGTGAAATAAGTAGTGTTACAGATATCAACTCTAATAATAACTAATAACAGGTTGGAAACTATTCCAGGTACTGCCATAAACGTTCAATGCCAAATGCCAAAAATATAATAGTGGATAGTCTGCGCTATATATAGTATGTTGAATACACAAAACAATTGAATGAACGTTTATTTAATCTTGGCTTACACCTGGTAATAATAAATACAGAAAAAATCCGTTGGCAGGTTATCATATACCAATAACTGATACGTGTTAAACTGCAATTTAACACTTATATAATCTCGATACTTTAAGCTTTATTATACTTGGTATACGTGAGGTTCAATTTTAGCATTATAAACGTTTTGTTTTTGGTAAAAGATTCTAATTTAATAACCCCCTGCTGCATTTTGACCATATTGTAGCACACGAAAATTGTTTTGGCATTATTGTATGTGCGTCCAATCATTTACATAGATACACTCGCAACGCGAACGCTGTTGCATGAAAGAAAAGGAAAACCGAATGTGATCTCTTTTTGTACAACATTAAAAATTGAACGAACCGTGCAGAAGACAAAACAATAAACCTAGGTCGTTCCTTAAGTTCTACAAATAGAATCTAATACTATGTTGTCGCGTTGTCGCGTTGTCGATTGAACTGATGCGATGAAATTGAAAATGTAAAGAATTTGGCTCTTACAACTACCTCATATTTATTCTTTGTTCTTCGTTCATCACTAGTTGATATTAACGGATCTAGTTAGTGCTGTGTTTAATTGTTTCAGAATAAAACTGAGCAGGATTTAATGAAATTGGAAAAGTTACACCATATATATGTAACAACTATTATAACAGTCACTCGTCGAAAGTGTCATCAAAATTGTTAGTAGTTAATGAGTAATTTCGTCTAAAATCAAAATTGTAATAATGGTAAGGTGTCAAGTCCTACCACTTACCCTCGACGAGTGAATACCGATCCTACCAGCAAGGCTAGGTACGAAGAACGCCCATCGATGATATAGTCTTCTTAACAATGTATTATAGGTTTGTAATATTGTCAATAAGTAGGCGTTATTACACGGTATGTACTACCGTGTAATAACGCCTCTAAAGCGGATTAGTACGTAATGATATTTGTTAATTCTTCGATGTGAGTTAGATATTGTATATAACAAAATCAGCCGAATATTATTCCAAAATTAATCTCAACACCAAACGTCAAACAAAGGACTATGAGTAAGCTCGAACGAGTCAACAGGATAACAAATTAGAAAAAATCTATACATTCCAGTCTAAAAGGTGTGGTTAATTGTAGCTAATTGTAGTCGCCGAAACGTCGCAGTTAGATTGAAATACACATAGCTGGACCAATATTACTCAATTTTTTGTTATAATTAATAACACTTTTAATATTAAGTGCAACCACTAAGGTAAAAACTAATACAGCAGTTTGGAATCTCGGTATTACAAATAAATAAATATGACAATAAAGTAAGAATTTATATGCAAGAAGAACCAAAACCAATGTTAAATTAATTTTGAACTGTTACATATATAACCACTTGTTCGTTAAAGTAACGTTTACTAGTGCGCTCAACTTAAACAAATATATTGGGAATTACTAGAACTTTTTCTCGAAGTAGACACGGTGGCGACTAGAATCCACGTCAGCGGCAACACCTGAGAATGTCTCAGAGATCCCGCTGCGTTCTCCACCCTCCGGTTCAATTTAAACTCAGCGAGACATCATGTGACGCATCGTAAGTTAACTCAAACCGCACCGTATACCTTCGGCCATAAAAAACGCACATACATATATATACATATATATATAACAGATTTTAAATTACTATAGAATTTTCATGTGTGACTTTGAACAATGTCCTACACCCTTTTCATAATATTTATACCTGGATGCGACAATGGGAGAAATTATAAATCTGTAGCCGCTCTCTCCCCATGCAGAAATAATCGAAATGAAGTGGTCCAAATTGCTACACGTTTTTCCCATCTATACGGAAGGCTTCCTCTGGTCGTATCCCTTTTTTACCGCTGGTCCCGGGGATGATGGACAGGATGTGTTTCTTTTTTTTCAGTTAAAAAGTAACACGAGGAGGATTTCACGTATTTGTATCACGTATGTACCTGTACTATTTCAGTTTAGCTTTGTTTGAGAAAATGGCCATTGAAAATACATAAATTCACACACCGTTCTATATCTATGAAACACAGTCCCATATTGTAACTAACGCATTTGATATTTATCACAACAGGAAATATTCGTTGTAGGTCAATGAGAAAAAGGTCTTACAAAGCATTTGCTCTCAAAATGTAACACATAGGAAAGTTTATGAGAAAAGAGCTGAGATGAAATTGTTGTTTAAGTAAAATTCGGTAATAGAATGAATATATGAGCAGTTTTGATTATAAAGATATCAAATAAAATAATATAACAAAACTAATATATAACTATATTTTTACATTTATATTTCTTTTTATAGACCAAAAAAATATATACATATATGTATGTAGTTTGTGCTTCTCTATAAAACCAAATTATCCTCTTTTTCCACCAAATCTTTTCATTACTGCGAACTCTGTTGGAAGATTACTAATTAATATAAAAATAAAAGTATTGTGCCTATTGTCAAGTTTTCGAAATATTTGATTTTGAAGACTAATTTACTAAAAGTAAATATTTTTTTGTTATTGACAATGCATTTTTTACAGGCAAAGCTTCAGAACTCATATATAATACTCATTTAGTGTTATTATCAATTTGTGAACACTGTAAAATCTAAAATTTCAGCTATTCCAAAAATTCTAAAAACTTACAAAATTATAGTTTGATTATAATCTACTAAACAACTTCTTAAAGAATCGCAAAGTTTGAGAAATGGAACTTTTGTGAATGAGTTATTGCTATGACAAATATATTGAAAATTATAGCACTGACAGCACTATACAGTTTGGAGCAGTTTACCACAAACTTCACTGTAAGTAGGACGTACGTTTCAGCAGCAACGCTATCACCTTCAGCAGTAAAACTGAACTAATGTTGCCGCTGATGATAGGATTGCTAGGAAATATACACATGTGTAGATAATCCGTACCACATGACGCCGAATCTTCCTCAAAATTGTTGAGAGAGACAAGCAATAGGTTCAGACAGGTTCACATCGAATGGTGCCCTAAGACTTATTGTTAGTGTCGGGTGACCAATGTAGTGAAGTTTGAAAGTGTATATTTATTTTAGTTATTGTTTACTCTTAGAGAAAAACATTAACTAAATTGGTTACTAGACAAACGCATTTTTTTGCAAAAAAGTCGTTTGAAAAATTTGGAGCTTATTTCTCTTACTTAACGTAAATTTCGTAAACGCAGGGTACATAAGATTATACGAACATGAGATGTATTATGGTATGCGAGGTACAAGTGCAGTCAGCGTATGACACAATAGTGGTTATGAAATCAATGTTATTACAAATAATCGGTTGTGAAGCACATATTATATTAATGCAAATAATAAATAGTAGGATAAATAAAACAAATTATGCCAATATGTGCTATTATGTATACAGTTTTCTTTAAAACCTGACATAGGCCAATTTTAGTTTTTTTTTTTTTGAAGTAATACCAAATTCCAAAAGCAAAATTGTGGAGAATTACCTAAGAAGAACCTACTAATAAATAATTTCATTGGTGTGTTGCCAGATATTCCGGTAATTACTAACGAGACGCTAGTGTTAATGGGAACATTGTAGTTATTAATAAAATAATTTGGAGACTGTCAAAATTCTCAATAAAGATGTTTTACAAATTTTTGTGTTGGAGCAGCAGTTTTGGAGCAATCAGTATTATGATGAAATAGTTTTTTAAAACATGACATAGGCCAACTTTTTATTTGAAGTGATTAGTACCTACTACTTCCAAAGGCAAAGTTGTAGAAAATAATTTGACTAAAAAAAAAATTACAAATAATACTTTCCGATGTTGCCAGATTTCTTTAGCAGCTACTAAAACAACAACATTTTTTTGAATTGCATCACTGTATGTTTTTAGCGTAATTTAATAGATCTTAAATATCGAAATAAAAAAAATTATGTTACATTGTTTGTTAAGAGTAGCCGTTTTAGAACAATCAGCGAAAACAATTATAATAACCGGCAGAAAATAAAAAAAGATATCATAGCAATTGCAGACCTTGGAAATTAAACAAAGAATATGTTATTTGAAGGGAGCTGTCATTATTGTACTGTCATTGTGTTATTTGCAAGCTGTTGTGCGTATTTTAAATGCGAATAAGATGAATCCAAAAGACAAAGTTGAATTTCACCCAAGCCATCCTGATAAACTTCTTCCAACTCCGGAGTTTTTAAGATAAGTTATAAAAACTAAAACCAGCTGGTAGTATATGCCCAGAAATCCACAAAAGGCGCAATAATGTTGTTACTGAAGGAAATATTCTTTTATGTAATATGGAAAATCCTCACAAATCAACGTATAAAATTACCCAAGGGACAGGTTCTTCTCGCTCATTGTATGAACCACTTTACACCGAAACAATTAGCATCCATACAAAATGGGAAACATACAAGAACTGCATGATGATGATTGTGAGAGAAGTTTGGAATTTTGGGAATGATTTTTAGACAAGATACTGGCGCTTCTATTTTCTAGAAGTACATTTTTTATAGCGACGAAGCAACTTTTTAAATTATGTATTTCCTTTTTTTTGTTATTTTAAAACAACATGGTTTCTTTTACCATAAAAAAATATATTATTTTTCAATAATAATTGTTTTTTAGTTTCCAAGTTGGCCTGCTATTGCTATGTTATCTTCTTTTATATTGTGTTGATTATTGTAGTTGTTTTTGCTGATTGTTCCAAAACGACTACCCCTAATCCTAACAAGAAATATGACATAACATTTTTTATTTAGTGTAAGATCTGTTAAATTATGTTAAAAGGACCAGTGTTGCCAGTTACAAAAACAACTTTTTAGCAACTTCCGGGATATCTAGCAACACTGCAATGAAATTATTTATCAATTTTTCTTAGTTAAATAATCTCTACAATTTTGCTTTTGGAAGTAATGGTCTATCTCTTCAAAAAAAAGTTGGCATATGTGAGGTTAAAAAAAACTACACTGTAGATACCTACACAATTTATCATATACCAGTTATTATTGGTATGTAGTGAACGAGATATTTCTGCGTTTATTGTAAGTACTAGATATGAACTAAAATTAAACGTTTATTCAACGTTTACAATGTTGCTTGGGATGTTCATCGCATTAATTTGGTAACCGTTGCTGTGAAACTTTCTCGGTTGTTTTGTGTCGTACTTGCGTCGGATTTGTATACCATCCGACCACCATTGTATAACTAATTTTGAAGTCCGTTGTGAAGTAATTCTATATATTGAAGATCTTTTCCAAACATTTAAAATGTTAGACGGTACTTCTGTTATTTCTATTATCTGCTTCTGGCAAATTACACTTTATTAAAGGTATTAGGTATTCGTCGCTCAAGCTAAAATCTTGCCAGCCCAGTATATTATCTAGACGTATATTCTAACGATACAAGGAAATGAAATCAAATAGTTTTAAAGGGCGAACGAATTAAAAGAAACTTCAGTTATCTCAGTTATCATCTCTTTGTATTCTTTATTTCCCCCGTTGTCGTAAGAACACATCCCCTTTCCTTGATCCCAAACGAAGGAAAGAACGAACATCTCACAAAGGCCTTAATACGGATGGACATTTATAGCTCACCGCTTGACGCGGCAAATCACGAATTTGCTTTCTTTTGTTGTGCCTTTGTGCAGATAAACCCGTAACTGTTGGCATTTATAACGACTCTAATGGTTATGGTTCCTGTCATGTGTGTCCACAGTTTCTTTTATGATTCTTATTGTGAGCTTATGTCGCTCATAAATTATTTTCGCAATTTTATTTCGTACCTGCGAAACACGCGTTTTAACGCATTTAAATTTTTCAACAACGCCTTATAACGACTTTAATGTGCTAATATATTTAAGTATTTACCATTGTACCAATTAATTTAGTAGTAAACTGTCAATAAGCAGTCTAATAGGCAACATTCGAACAGAATCACTGAGATATAAGGGTTTACGAACAGATCTATCTATTAAAGGTTTAATTTTATTATGTGCCACATCAGGGTCTACATAAAACTGCTTTTTGTGAAAAAGCGTTACTGCAAGCAAGAAGAAGAAACAAAAATATACTAGGAATATTCAAAAATGATTTTTTACATGTTTAATTAAAACCATATATATATATAACTCCAAATTATAATTGTTAAAAGTACAGTAGTACCCCCATATCCGCGGGGGTTTGGTTCTGTGCTCTCCCGCGGATACTGAAAACCGCGGATAGTAGCGAACGCTTTATTTCCGAATACAATATGAAATATGAAGCAAAGTTAAAACAATGAAACAAGAAGAAATAAGTTATATAATATTTATTTAAAATAAATAAACAATAAATAAATAAATATTCTTGTGCTATGGCACAAATAGAATTTAAGTTTAATAAATATATAAGTTCATACATATGTACATATAGTACATATTTACATACACAACAAGAAAATATACAACAAGAAAAACTTTATCATCGTGAGCTACATATTCATTCATCTTCCTCCAAGTCCAAGTTAGCAGTCGATTTTTTACTTAGATCCGAAGCAAACGATGTTGATGGCTGTGCATTATCCATAGTTTTGTCGACTTTTTCAAAGAACATTGTTATTGGTAGTTGTCGTTTTTTGTCTTTTCATTTCAATAAACAAATCCTCCAAAGGTTTCAAGGCGTCTGTTATAGTGCGAGTAATTTTTATACTGCCGTATTATTGGATCATATTCTATATGTTCTTTTAATTTTTGAGCAGTTCGAAATATCGCGGAAAATTTTTCAAGCGTCCGTGCTGGCGGTTCTTGTTGACCCTCATCCTCATCGTCACTCGCTTCTGGAGAAGATTTCACAAGGTCTACCAATTCCTCGTTGGTGAATACTTGATCCACTTCGTTTATGTAATCACTGAGTTCCTCTTTGGTTATATCGCTAAATCCTTCTCCATCTATTTTCTGCGCTATGTTAAATATCGTTGATGTGAATTAATATCATGTGTGTCTTCAGAAGAACAATGTCATTCCACAGATTTTTCCAACATGCTATTATCGTTTCTGACTTTAATTCTTCCATCGCTCCTTTGATAAATAGAATTGCATCAGCAATTGTAAATGACTTCCAGCATTCTATGAGCCCGATATCAGAGCATTCGTTAGCCATTGTATACAGCATTTCGAAAACCTGTCGAATATATACGGCTTTAAAGCATCTAATGACACCTTGATCAAGTGGCTGAAGCAATGAGGTCGTGTTTGGTGGTAAAAAAACCACTTCAACATTTTTATTTTCTGTGCCTAGTGACACAGGATGCCCAGGAGCATTGTCTAGTATCAGCACTTTAAATGGTAATTCTTCCTTTTCCAAATATCTTTCCACTTCCGCAATAAAGCATTGATGAAACCCTTGTGTAAATAGAACAGCCGTAACCCACGCCTTTCGATTTGATTGTCAAAACACAGCTTTATCTTTGTATTTAAGAGCACGTGGATTCTGTGATTGGTAAACAAGTCCAGGTTTAATCATATGACCAGCTGCATTTGTACAAAATATCAAGGTAAGTCTATCGTTAATTGTTTTAAAGCCTGGTGCACTCTTTGCAGTTTTATGAATATAAGTCCGTTGAGGCATTTTTTTTCCATATAACACCAGTCTCATAGCAGTTAAAAACTTGCTTAGGATGATCATTCTTTTCTGCAATAATTTGTTTAAATTTTTCTGGAAACAGGGCAGCAGCTACATGATCAGCCGATGCAGGTTCCCCTGTCATTTTTATATTTTTTAGATTAAACCGAGATTTAAGTCTATGCAGCCACCCCCTACTTGCTGTGAATGATTTTCCTTCCTCTTCAGTATAATCTTGGGTCTGCATATCTTCATATAAAACCAACGCCTTTTGTTGTAGCACATTGCCATCGATAGGTATATGTTTTCTTGTCATATCTTACGCCCATAAACACCTTATTACGTATTGTGGTTGCAACTTTTGCAGTTTGGGGTGCACTAGAAAAACTAGCTCGAATCTTATCTTTGTTTTTTAACACTTCCCGTATCGAGAATTCATTTTATTGTATATTTTAGCAACAGTTGCAATAATTTTTTTTTAAACACGTTTCAACTTATCATAAGAGAGCGCCGAATTCAGGGGATCATATATACGACGATATATCGACAAATGCTCCTATAACTTTTAATAAGGCTCGAATGTCTTTATTTGTTTCTGTATTTATTGATATAACGCGTTTTCTGCTCATCATAGGTAAATCGCGGATGACTGAAACCGCGGATACGGAGTCAGCGGATAACGGGGTACTACTGTATTTTCCGTTTTCAAATTAGGGTGTGAAAGTAATCTAATACATATATAGGTATCTAAAATATGGTAACATTGCAGTAACTTAATGTAATATAAAAAATATATCAACGCCTGAGGAATGTGGGTAATATACTCACAAACCATAAAAGCAGATACAGGAATTTCTCGTCACCCTTCATGTCTCTAACAGCTCATGAATACTTTCTTGAAATTAACACATAATAAACCAAATTAAAATAAATTTACACCTCCTTTTGTGGTGTAGATAATATAGTTTAGCTTTTATGCACTGACTTTATAAACATAATTATGTTGTGAAGAGATGAAACTCTTGTAAATAACAAAATATGTAAATATCTTCCCTATTAATTGTGTTGATTGTTATCTAACGTACGCACATACATTTCCATTATTTTTCTCTTTATTGTATATATTTTAAAGGTAATGACAACTTGTCTTCAGGTTAATGTTAATTTAGGCTTTGAGTGAGATTATTTCAAATTGTCAAGTCGCAAAGCTAATTAATTATCACAAGAACATATTCTAGATGCCTGAAGTGTAGATAATTCTATTATATTAGTGTAACAACAACACTATCATTGATGTTTTGATAATTTCCGAATTTCATAAAGAACTGATAAGAAATCTAAATCAAATAGAAATATAATTAGTCATCAAAAACTGTTATTACATTAAATCGAACCTTTGCATTTGAATGTGATAATGCTGACTACATTCCACTTAATCTAAGCATCTTTGCAATTCTAACAACCTCTCAAGCTGAGCTAATTCAAATAAACGATAACTTTAAAAATATATTCAACAAGTTTAGACACATTAATTATAAAATATAATATACCGGCATACAGGATACTACGATATTCCAGCATACTGAATTCGGAGGTGTTTTCCGAAATATCAACAGAAACGTGAAAAAAATCTTTTACATTAACATATCCAAAATGGACATCTTCAAATCGCGAGAATTGCTATCTAGTCGGCACCAAAATATCCGTAATGATTAATGCAGTGGGAATCGTTTCGCTAAGCTTTCCATTTCTGAGATATTGGCAGAAACATATCTGTTGAACAATAGACATACTAGACTGTCAGTCGGAATGTCAAAAGTATTTGCGCCCTCATTATCGAACGATTTGTATAAACTTCAGCCTTTAAACGTACACATTTTCCCTGTGTATCTATTTCATTGATGTACTGTGATAGAAAGCTTCTTTTTATTCAAAGCAATATCCTTTATGTCAAAGGGATTGCATATTTCAAAGGAATAAAATATATATTTTTTTGAAACCAAGAAATATAGTGTCCACTATAGATGTTCGAATTTTCACTGGGAGTACAGTATCGTTTTACTCCGTTCGATCGATGAAGTTTAGATTGCACTAATTATTAAAGCGTTATAGCACATATTTCCGGCTGATAGTGTAATGGCTTGCACATTTGGCTATCAGTCGCGAAGTGCAGGGTTCAAATCTTAATCTGGTCAGTTACAATAACCAGTTTTCGCCGAGGTCGTAATGATGATTAGCAGGAAGATGTGGCTCTGCGGAGGTGCCTCATAAGCAGATTAAATGCTTAGACTTTAGCAACTCCCTTAAAAGAAAAGTTCTACATTTTGATACCACCATTACACACACCAGTTACATAGGGAATTACTTGATTATGTCAAATGTTTCTGTAGATGGAAAACAACCATTCGCTGGGCAAGAAGATAGGTAAAATAGAAAATATACCTACATACGTATTTGTCATATTCTTTTTAATTAGCATTATTTCATTTGATTATTGCAAAGCCACGAATGTAACGCCTCTGGTGCGCCAACTAAGGTGGCAGTTTTACTTACTACCACACTAATATTAATCAAAGAGGAATCACTTTTATTAAGTGCTATTTTGCTTGAGTGAAAGTTGTCAAGTTTGGAAGAGGAAAAAAGCAATTGGATTTTCTGGTGACAAAAGTATTATTTAAATTATATAGTTATGTGTTATGCCTATTAAAGCCAATGCAGCCGCGCTGGCGGCCATGTATCGTATTCTACATATCTATGGATATTCAACACAGCTGCTTTGTATTTTTTGTAATAAAATATTTTATCCGAACATTTGCTTTCTCAACAAGGGTAAATGCTGCTTCAAACGTAGAAAAATAAACTCCATTTATTATCTTAGGTTTACTTGATTCAACAAAAAGGGTGGATTTTAAAGAAATAGCCGAGAAATGTTTTTCTCAGCATAAAAAAAAATTGCTTTCAAACAAGGATATGTATGTGCTTGCTGAAGAAAGTATTTCCTTGGTTTAAAGGATCCTTTCTCGCATTTAAAATATTGCGACTATCACTTTTACGCTGACGACACGCAACTGTACATGTCTTTTCCCTATAATAACATTGATAACGCCTGCAAAAACATTAAGGCAGATATTAATTCCTTTGCCAAAGTATGCTCTGATCATGGATTGGTACTAAATCCCGATAAATGTAAATTGATCGTATATAGCCCTCGCCTACACTAAAATTAACATAACTATAAATGGCGTCCAACTACCGCTCTCAAAATCTATAAGGATCTTGGGTGTCGACTTAGATCAACAGCTCCGATTTAACGAATATATATCTAAATGTATCGCAACATCAGTCTGCAAATTAAAGATTTTATATCAGCACAGACATAATTTTAATCGTAATACGAAAAAACTACTATGTGACGTTATTATTTTGAGTAAATTTAATTATTGTGACTCAGTATATGATTCCAACATAACCCAGTATACCAAGGGTAGGATCCAAAGACTTCAGAATGCGTGCTTGCGTCTAATATGTGGTATCAGAAAATTTGACAGAATTACTCACATGTTTGCATTCTTGGATTGGCTGAACATGGAGAAACGACGTACTTTGCATAAGTATTGTCTTTATCATAAAATCATTTTGTCAAAGTGCCCCAGGTACCTATATAATAAAATCACTTACCGTACTGATATCCATAATCTGAACTTGCGTTTCCGTTGATTACTTACCCCGCCATCGCATAAAACCCAGCTATTTAAGAGGTCTTTCTCATACGATATTGTCATATATTTTAACAGATTTGGATATTCCGTACGTGCAATTGACGAACGCAGGGTTGGGTCACTATTTCGTGGGCTTCTATTGTCGCGGTAATCCTATAGAATCCTATGGAATCAATATAGAATTGATATACTCATATTAATTTTGTTAGTTTTTGTTGTCCCTCTGTCCCTCTGTTGCAAGTTGTAGCTGTTTGGAAAGGGAACTTATGGAACCTATATTTCTATAGTACAGAAATTTTGATTTGCTAGTTTTTTATTCAATTTAAAATTAGTTTTTCAAACAGGTTGAGTGGAAGAGCAGGGCGTTCGTAATAGCGGTCCCACTGAATCTCCGCCTGTAATCAAAAATTTAAATGTATAATTTTTTTTGTTATAGTGTATAATAAAGACATTATTATTATTATTATTATATGTATGCGTTTAACTGATGTATATAAATTGCAAATATGTGACATAATAAAATGAATATAAGATACATATGTTGTGAATAATAATGAAAAATTAGTGTTGTAGTTTACGTACAGGAAACTGTACAAAAATGTAATTCGTAGGCACGCTACTACAGTTATTTACTATAAAACATATGCATTATTATCAGAATCACTACTTTTTTCATAAAGAATAACCCTCCTAGCTTGTAACCTTTTCTGTGTTGTATATTTGTCATACCGCCAAGTTGTCTAGTCGGGTATATATACACAGTTTCCATTTAAAGGTGTTTATTATTCTCCAATAATTTATGAATGGAGCTGTACACGCTAGGTTACATAAATTAAATAACATGCCAGACGAAACTCTTGGAAGTTACTCGAAAAATACGACGTATTTAGCTAACAAGGAATGGTCGCCTTAATCCTTGAATAGTGGCTGCGGTAATCTTAACGAATGGGAAGGAAATATCAATAGCATGGTTAGTACATTAGCTTGGAGTTGGTGGTATGAATTGCGTTAGCGCAACTGACAGGGCTAACGTAATTAATTCATTTTCTTAAACGGATACAACGGACGACAACAGTTTCAAGATCTTTACGCTAGAAACCTGCCATGCCACTTTTAATCAGAAATTGGGTTGGGAAGTTGGGTTGCTTACATAAATAACGCATTCGTATTTGCGCAACGTATAATTAGCAACAAACAGAATGGGGACGTAAAGAATATAAGTAATGACCTGCACTCGTTTGTGACATCAATTCAGAGAAACCGGAAAAAGAAAATATTTAAAGGAGCACCGGTTCGTCCCAATAACAATAGGCAGATTACAATAGACAAAGTACCATGCTTACTGTCATGTCACATTAGATATGATTGATCTTCCTGTGTTTCAGAGGATCCGACGCCTAGGACTAAGAGAACATAAAGGCGAAATTCGACCGGCTAGGGTACAAAATTCGTGTCTGTGAGAAAGACCGCCGTGGTTGCAGTCTAGACTGCGTGGCCCCTATTCTTTCAGTGTAACAACTTTGGGGTGTGATTTTTGTAAACAGCAATTTTTATTACGGTATTTCCTATTTTATTGCGCCATACGCTTTATTATGCCTTTTGTGTTTAAATAAGCCTATTGTCGTTGTATTTAGTTATATTTGTATTAGATGGACCTCATATGCCTCCAAGAAGTGTATATAAAAAGAGGAACTTGCCAACAATAGATCAGTTGTAGTTTTATGATATTTATGACATCTTCAACTAATAGGATGATTTAAGTCAAGGTGTTTTTATGATCTACTATTCTACGTTTATTGACGCAGGGAGATAAACTATAATATTAACATTTACTTATTAAATAACAAGATTGAAAGATGTTGATGTTAGTATTTAGCTCTTGTACTTGTCTAAGCTAAATCATGGTAGGTATTATGAAATAAATTCTGTTTACTTATCTAGATAGAATCTATTTACTTATGTTAGATTCGTTGGATAAGTCATGTTTGCCAGCCCCGAGAATATATTTTATTAGAGAAGAGAGAATAAACAATATCTTGGGTAGTTTCTTATCCCTTAGACACTGTAGGGTGTATTACACTATTTTCTTGGTAGTAGCGGATTCGTAATACAAAACGTAGAGTTATTCAGTGGCGACTGGTACTAAAGGGCAGAAGAGCACGTGCCCACCCAACCACTAAGATAAACACAGAAAGAAATTCGCGTGTAATTCATGCATTATTTTGTTTTATTATATTTACGTATTTTTCACTAGCACAATTTACGATGTCCATATTTCGAGTATGTATCGGCCGGCTCCGCTTGTCTTCGCCATAAGCGTTTAAATGTCTGATTCGGGCACAAAATTTCCTCTCCAGTTAACGTCGTGCACTCATTTGGGACTACATTGTTTTCGACACCTACCGCGCATGTGTGATTTCGAAGGCGTCTCAAAGTGACGTTTATTATTAATGATGGAGATTATAATTGTGCGCAAAATCTTTTAAAAAACCCGCTATCATTTGAGGAAAAACTTTTAATTAAGAAGAAAGGACGACCGATTCCTGATCTTCAAATAAACTACACTTCCGCAAGTAAAACTCGAACTTACAATAGAGTATTCAATAAAAATATATATGAAAAATATGAGTTGATGTTCACTAACAAATAAACTATTTTGTCTTATCTGCTTACTTTTTAAGAAAGATGTAAGTGCGTGGAATAAACAAGGGTTGAAAGATTTAAAGCATATTGCAGAGAGGGCAAAGATATCCGAAAATTCCGTTTCTCACGGATTTTAGTGTTCTAGGCAAAGTGGACATCGTATTTATGTAGGCTTAATCAACTTTGCAGCTGAATTAGACGCTGCGCTTGCAATACATATAAAAGGTTCACAAGTGTTCAAAGGCGCTTCGAAAACTATTCAGAACGAATTGCTAGATGCAATGTTGCGAATTTACAAGCAGGAAATATTAAATCTGCAAATTTCATTGCTTTGGTGGCCAATGAAACTACAGACACCTCTAATAATCAGCAAATGGTTGTTATTATGATGCGATACGTGGTTAATGGACACATTTTGAACGTTTTGGGTCTTTTTTAAGCCGAGTGGACATAATGCTGATGTATTAGCAAAAACATTCCTAATATACATTCGTAAAATATCTTCTGACATGCTTTGGAAAAGTTATGAAATTTGTAGTAGACTTAATGTCCTCAGGCAGTTTATTATATAACTTACATCCCAGATAAGTGAAGTTTTTCTGGTAAAGAGTAGTCTTCTAAACTAAAGAAACAGATTATAATAGCTGCTTTAATTATATCTAACAGTAATTTGCATTCATTTATCTTATTCAAGTACTCTATTCAAATCGTCATTTGGTAATTAACTACCTGAAACAATTCTAAATTCCTGTGGTTTAACTAATCTTGGAACATGAAATTCATTAGGATTTGCAATTTCCACGATGCGAATTCTTCAGAAATAAAGATGGATACATAATATATATGTATGTATGAATCCAATTATAATCTTGCATAATTGCGATGTCTAAGTAACCTGCATAAAGGAAGAAAGTTTAACGACGTTTTTTTTTCCTATGTAGGAACAAAAATTATTTTGTTTTCATAAGCTGTAGGTAATTCCAGTTCTTCATGTTAGTTTTCTAAACCCAATCCTGTCCCTATCTAATACAGTATTTGTGCATTCCAGTAAGTTGGCCCCCATTTTTTTTTTTTTTTTTTTTTTAAATTTGGTAAGAAGTTATTCGCAAAGGCACACAAAATTGTGACAAATACATATTACTTTTCAGTAATATATGCATACGTATTGACCTTTAGGGGCATGGTAAATTTCTAAAACACGAAAAAGGATCCCTAATCGCGAAATATTCATGCAAATACACGAGCACACAATGATTATTCTTACATCTTCTTTTGTGTATGCGTGCGCCCGAATCGCAAGGTAAGAGTAAGCGAATATAACACCTATCGCTAACGCGCAGACGGTCCACATGCGAAGAAGGTGACGGTATTGTTATAGTAATACCCTATTCTCTAATGCCACACACACACAAACCTTATTGTCACTGCGAAAAGACCATATGACAATGTATTATATCGGGCATTCAACGGTATTGAATCTGCACTGCACAGTTTTATTCTATTCAATGTTTAACAAAAGGTTTGCTAAAATACACACGCGTTACGAATGCCGAAAGGTTTTGTCCTTTTGTCCGGTAGTGTTGGGGCCCATTCACGTTTTTGTTGAGAAGGAAGTACGAAATAAACGCTGCTCTCGGATGGGATTTAATATTTTCCGAAAATTTAGCATAAATCGTAGGTGTATCCAGGTAAAAGGTCCATTCGAACGTCCCTATACGCCAAGCACGGGCATAAAGGAAAGGAATATGGATGTAATTATGACATTTGTGCAAGGAGAATGCAACAGTAAGAGGTAATTGGAGCGCTTTGTGTACCTACGAAGAAAAAGGAGAAATACTCCTACGCATTTTACAAAATCAGTGAATGGAAAGCAAAGATCCGTTTGTGAATGAATTCAAAACCAGTTTGGAAATATATATAATAAGGGTTGGAATCTTCTAAAACCATATGAAATCGTATAGAAAACTTTTAGTTTAGTTTTAGAAATAATTAGTTATTTACGTATCATAGCTGGAAAGTGATGTTTTATCGAACGACTTAGGAGAGCAATCGAACGAGTTCGATGAAAACACTTTTCAGCCGTGGTGCCTACAATATTTTTTCGACTTTCACGTGATTACTATTTGCTAAAATCATGTACAGGCATTTGTAGTGTTCAGAATGCAGGTCACCCATATTTGAATGACAGATTGTTTGACAGCTGAACCCAGAAAAACTTCAGAATCTTCACAGAAAACTACGGTAAAGTAACGAAAGTAACGCGTTGGTAGTTGAATTTGGTATGAGCTTATTGTGACGCATTGACAGTTCAATTCGGTAAAGTAACGTTATCTATCCTCGAATGAGTATAGTAAGGTCGCACTTTCGGATGTGGTAGTTGAAAAAAGAAATTACACACAAAAAATACGGTATTAGAACGGTAGTTCCGACAGGTCTAAATGCACAAGCATTGTGCAATTTGATACTAACACTCATGTTCCGAAATAAAATTTAATATAGACAATGTATATTTGCTCTTATGCGGAACTAGCAGTAGTAGTTGCAATTTTTCTGTGTTGGGGTTGGTTTAATCCAAAGGTAGTGTTATCAGTAGACTTTGCAGAACTAAGATACTCTATAGTAGGTATGTACTAACTTAAGGGATCAACTTTCACTTTTCGGAATTGTTCTAACAACCTTACGAGAATAAAGTCTCACTAATGGTTTAGTAATACGCACTTTGGTGTCACCTTAAGTGCATACTTGCAATTTTCAGTTAAACAACTGTTTAGCCGCAGTGGCATGATGTTGGGCACACCAATGCAACCAAACAGTTTGGTTGTTACGTCATATGTCGTCATACGCAAACATTAGGATTGATTTCAAACGTAGTTGCGACATAAACGTTAAAATGGGCAACATCTTTAATGGAGGTGGCTGCTTTCTGTGTCCTTGTGATAAGAAGGAAATATAAATCAAAAAGGCATTTTAGCTTCATCCGTTTGCGGCACAGCGTAGCGAGAACAGGCAATTCCATATATCATATGCAGATTTAAGAAATCACCTAGTAGATTTTTTTAAATACTAATGAATGAGCTTGACTTTTGACGCGCTTCTTGATCTCATTCGTCTTGGTATTACTTGAAAGGACAAGACATGGACAAGGAGAATTACTGTGATTTATGCAAAGCTTTTGACTTGATAAATCCTTGGATTTTGTACTTTATGGCGTGAATCTAATCAGATCGTACCTAAAAGAGAAAAGATGCCACATTACATATAACGGATATACCTCTAACAATTTCATTCTTACATCTGGTGTTCCCCAAGGATCAAATCTGGCTCCCTTGCTGTTTGTGCTTTAAATCAACGATCTATTTCTCCGAATAAACCTCCCCATTCTTACTTATACCGATAATCTCAAAATTTTCTCTGAAATATCTTCTACAGATGATGTTGTTAAACTCCAACGTGGTTTAAATGCAGTAGTTGCTTGGTGTGACAACTTTGGATTCAAACTAAATATGGATAAGCGTTGTATACTTACCTATACTCGTTAGTCTGTACTCCATATTTTGTTTTACCAAATTGAGGGAAATACCTTGCCCGGCAAACTTCAACACAAAGATCTTGATGTTTTATTTGACACCACGCTAATGATAAATCACATATCAGAGATGTATGTTCCGAGGCTATAAAATCTCTAGGCTTCGCCATGTGCCTGTCTACGTAGTTTAAGGATATATCTGTGCTGAAATTGCTTTCTTTCGCGTATGTCTTAAGTCGGTTAGAAAATGCTATTTTAACTCGGAATCCCTGGTTCCTGGTACCAAGAATACATTCAAGATAATATATGATTGTACCTTTCTGGTTCCGTTAGCGAGGACTAACATCATGAGGTGAGCTCCAACGTACACTCTCTGTAAGGTGACCAAAGGACACGAAGATAACTTATTTGCTTGATTTAAGTTAAGTTTGCAATTGCCATAAATAGCACACTTTTTTTGTGTTTTTCTTTTTTCTTTACTTACCTACCTATATAATACTTATTTTTGTATATTTTGCGTCGTAGCCATTTTATTTGCATACATCGTACATATATACTTTTTTCTATTTTTTTCTAATTGGTATTATCCCGTACTTGGGCTTAGCCTGTTGGATAAGAACAGCTTTTAGTTACACTGAAGTAAAAACTATTTTATGCATTCCTTACCTCTTGGTTACATCATTTTATATTACTATACTATTTATTTTGTAATGAATTAACGTATTATGAATAAAAATAATAATCAATTCAAAAATTAATAGTTTCGCCACTCACTTGCAATTTTTTCAAATGAATATTTGCAAATGTTGTAAAATCTGGAACTACACTGTTTAAAATCTGAAAGTATTTGATTGCAAATGTGCTCACCACCATTCAACCCAATGTGTCACAAGGCAATTGTGGAACTAGATGCAACTAAAAAGTTTGAGGTAAAACACAAACTGTTCAGTTGCTGAAGCATGTAGTTTAGTTGTATTTGCATGTGTGCACTGGCCTATTATACTCCATATAACACAAATATGCAACCAGACAGTTGCTCAACTGAAAATTGCAAGCGCGCCCTATGCCTAACTCCCTTCCTTAGTGAAACCGTTAATCAACACCAAAAGTTTTCCGATTGGAATTATTATCCGAGAATGATATTACACAAAGGGTAATGTCGTTGAAGAACGTTATATTTCTGCTTTTTTGGAGTTGGAAATTTCTAACTGCATGGAATGTAAATGTACATGCATGTCTACCAGATGTCAATTTCTTCAGTAATGTGGAAGACTTGTCAAAAAATACCAATTTTGCGTATAGATGTAAAGAACCTTCATTACAGACAATATCGAAAATTACTAGAAATGAAAGTTGATTAGAATTAAAAGCTATTAGAAACGATAAACATTAAATTAAAAAATAAAACTTGAAATTGTTCAAATTGGAGAAGAAAACTATAAAACGTCTCATAAAGCTGCAGTCATTTTTAACAAGATATCTGAAGAGGAATATTCAGTATCCACTAGAAACCTAGATACTCAATGTGTGAAAATTACAAATGTAATTTTAAGAAACAAAACAAGATACAGATAAAAAAATAAATATAATGCCAATAAATATCAACAAACTTGAGACTGTTCATTATGATAGACGGTTCAATTTTTATTCTCTTATCCACACAGAGTTAAAAGTAGTTTTGAACTGTCAGTTCAGTTAAGAAGTGTTGACTAATGTTTATATTGTAGCATTTTATTTATTTTTAATATATGTTTGTTATTAAATTAACATGCCCAATTATCAACAATGCATTATAAATGGAAGATCTATCTATATTTGAGCAGAAACGGCTTAAGTAACATAATACGGCATCATCAAGTTCCTAGATATTAAAATTAAAATGAATATTTTTAAATAAAAATTAGGAAAAATAAGAAGCTAGCCGAATGAGCTGTAGTATACTATATAAGAATATTGTCTTTGCTTGCAGGTTCTAAATGCAAATTTTAATATTAAGCAAATACTAATAAGGGCGTCACCATAACAATTTCTTTCAGATCTTTCAGCCAGAAAAGAAAAGTAATTTTTTATATGAATATAAGACTGACTAAATTGTAAGCGAAAACTTAGCTTACACAATTTATAGAAGCTAGCATCAAAATTATCTTAACAATTTACACATATATCGCAATTTTAAATATACACCCGAAAAAAAGCAACACAGAAATAGATACCTTCTGAAATTAAAATTTGTAGTCGCTAATTAATTGGAAAACCATCGGCGCTGTCATATTTTTAAAAAGTCAAAAGAAAATAACCAAGCATACAATTAGATTTACCACCTTTTTTCCCATCAAAACTGAAGCAAGCGGTATTTAGTGAATGGTAAACTGTACATACACAAACAAAAACAATTTTCTTCTGCGACTGTAGTTTCGATTTTTAGTCGGACACATACCAAAGCGACGTAGTGTATATACCTCTGTGCTCTGTAATAGATTTCATGTATGTATATACAAGCTGTAGAAGATATATATCCCTGAACACACAATAAAAGGATCCACCACGTTCGACAGGTGCATCATCGGCAGTGCATTAGCGGTGAATGGCAGCCAATGAAGCTATTATTGACCGCTGGACGAGAGTGGTTTTTTCTACTAATCATTGTTTGCGACGGGTCGGTTTGATTGAAATATATCAACTTCGAAAAATACTCTTGCCTCGCTTGCTTATCACAATAAATCACTAATGTGGTTTGATATCTGTCCCTAAGCTTTTTTTTTTGTTGCTTTATGTTGGTATTGATTACGGGGTATTGACTAAATTGAAAGAAGTTGTGTTAACTTTGCAATACGCGAAATGATTTTGTGCAAGTGTGAGGTAAAATACTGAGAATGGCGCTAAATGGTGTAATTAGTAATGAAACTTTAAAATAGGATTTCCTGTTCCATTATCGACTATAACACCACACAGCCACGTAAACATTTATGTTGAGTATTTGTAAACACAAGAAATAAAAACATGGTCATAATCAGTAATAAAACAATGCATCTCTTCTTCTAATTCTGTAGAGTTTAGAGTATGTAATTTAAACTCTAAATACCGTTTAATCGATCAATACAATCCAGTATTCGGACTGAAGGAAAAATGATTATAAAAGCGCCCTCATAGGAGTAGCCCGAGCGGTTAGAGATCCCATAGACATATATTTAAGTATTAAGCGAATTGAATTCCTAATTAAGCAAACACACACACCGCGTCAATGCCACTTACGATAATCAAAACGCCAAACACCGGCGCTGGTTCCTAAACAACAACCCATACAAAGCCCACTCCATATAATCTCTTTACTAACACATCATCAGCAAGAAGACAATAAACACATCTCTCGTGATGATGATGACGCTGGTAATGGTTCTCTCTTTCTGCTGTGCAAACGCACCCTTTCAACGAGGGTCTTCTCCGCCGAGCTGGGGCCGTACTTACCCCTGTGTCTTTCCGTGTTGTCGCTGTATAAATCCACTTGCAGACACTTGTTCAGTAAAAATCCCCATTATCGCTTCGTCGGATTCTACATGGATGTAATAGCGATATGTAAATATTGAAACGGATGTGATTGACGCAAGCAGCTTTCACCGATGACGGTCATTGCAACTGGAAACCATACAGCTTAGTTCTCTTATATTTTTATGACAGAAGTTTTTATAACACATAGGGTTTCTCTATATGTATTACAAAATTTATAATCAATGAATCCATATAAATTGGTATTCCAACAATGTTTACAAATGGAAATTGAAATTTGAACCAATTCACTAGTACTTTTATTTTATTACTTATAAGAATCTATTGTTACCAGTGCTATTAAAGATTATTTGAATAATCATACTAATAGAGGCTTCTTTCTGAAATGCATAGTCATCTGGCCTAACTTATATTTACTTTTACAAACAAAATATCTTAATCTTTACTATTTTTTTAACTGAAAGTAATACTTCTGCTTTACACTAAAAGGTAGTCGTTTTCAATGGGGTTAAATAAATACTTCTTCAAAAGAAAGAAACACCTAGATTTGATTATATCCAATTTATTTGGACTAGACTATTATATCTTTTCAATAACAAAATAAAGCGAAAGTCTATATACATCCTCAAAGTACATTATAAACAGCATAAACTTCATACAAAGAATAGTGTTAATACTTAGGTTACTATTGCATGGCAAACAGAGAGAATACTGTTTTTTGTGCACCTTATTTCTTATTTGTGATATATGTCGCATATAATACCACTACACTACAAATTATTAAGATAGAAAAGACGGTGCAGAAGGTGTTCGCAGGATGGTATTTTATCCCCACTGTTTCGGCCGCTACTTGTAGACAACGTATTGGCTATCATTGAAGCGCTTGGAATCAAGGTGCAATATGGATGATATAATACTTTAAAGAAAATTGGGGGAGAAGAAAATTTCATGAAATCAGCACTCCAACAGGACAAAACCACGATAGTACCGCTCACCAAAAAGAGGATAACGGAATATTTGAAACTTGAATTTGCAGATACTAGACACTAACTTGGAATCCACATGTGGAAAAGATTACTCGCAAAGCAAGGTATGGACCTGCGGAAGAATATGTAGAAAATCTTGGAGGATATCCCTAACACTGATCTATAAGTCCTACCATAACTTACGGAGTGATAGCATGGTGGCAGAAAGCGCAGCAGGAAGGAACCACAGCAAAACTTACATCCATACAAATGTTCGCAAGTATGGCAATTACGAGAGCAATATCTTCTTCCCCGTCATTGGCAATGGAAACTCTTCTTAGCCAACAACCTTTGCATATTATTGTGGAAAGGGACGCTAAATTGCTCCAACATTGGAACAATTGTCCTGGTTTGGCACATGCGAAAAAGTGCATTTCATCTAATCGTACCAAAACCAAGGAACCACTTGAATTTGACCGCGAAAATGTCAAAGTAGTAGTTTCTGTCTTTACAAGTCACTGCAAACTCAGATAACGCCCACACCGAATTGGACAGTGAGGACGATGAATGCCGAATGTGTTTGGATGACTAAGAGACAGTGGAGCACATTTTCAAAATTCACCTCTTCCTTGAAGACCTTAAAAAGACGCCATCTGAGCTATCTCAAGACCCTGAATCTTTACCCTAGTGGCCGCAGTGAACAGGACGGTTGGTCGAACCATGTGGATGCTGTCTTCTTCTCAATACTCAACACTCAATGTAGAAAACATCGTTATCAGGCAAATCCGTGTTTGGACCAAAAAGAGAAGAAACATTCAGATTTTGATTTTCAACTTTGTATGCCTAGATTATGTTCATAGAATTCAATTGTCCTGTAATCAATAGTTCCAAAAATGGTCTGCTATCACCGAACTGAAAATAAGTAGCTAAAAAGAGCTAAAAAGCAACTTATGCAGAAGCGCTTCCGTAATATATTTAGTTTAATTAAATAAAGATGTTTTTTACGAAAAAAATTACAATGTCTTTCTTAATTGAATTAAGGTTTCTTATTTATTTGTCAGCATTTTATATAGTTTTAGTTAACCTACAGGTAAATATATTTTAAATTAATTATCGAGTATTTAAATTAAAGTTGGAGTTCTACTTTTGTTTAAAATGAATTTCTTTAAAAAAACGTTTACTCATTTAGCTATAACTATTGAAAGTAGTGCTAAAAATTAAGATCTTCGGCTTTCAGACAGCCATCGATTGTACGTTTCATGTTTTCGAACGCACTGTTTAGTACAGCTTCTGGTATATCTTTTATAGCAACAGGAATTGCTGCTTTTGGTTTGCTAAATGTGTTTCTATAAATTCTACACTCAAACAACTGCCATCTTGTGGAAAAGATCCCTAAATGAATACACAAACTTGCCTAGCTAGTATACAAGCATTATTCTGATGAGAATATTATCAACTCACTATGAAGTAGTATTAAGTAAGTCTTCTTTATTATGGGCGATTTTTATTGGCCTGTTCATGGTTATAAAATATTTGCCTCTATTTTCTCCTCTGTTAAATTTGCAAAAGGAAATTTTAACAGAATAGCTATTCGTGATTAAAGATGAGTAGCTTACTGAAAATACGTAATTAATAACTTACACAACAGCAAATGTTTATACAAGTTATTACATAGCTTTGTCCTCCAAAGGCTTCAATTTTGAAACAATATCAATAACCCAGTATTTCTATTTACAGATTGTAAGCTTGACTGAAAGGTCTATTCGGATTCGCTATTGTGTACTGTATTTATATCAAAAAGAGGCATTATGCCCGTGGAAGTGGGCTTGAAAAATCCGATTTCCTACACGCATACATTCACCAACCACCCTCAAACATCCCCGTACGAAGCGAGGGATGGTAGCAACGTGTGCTGCAGTAAGTTAGGTTTCTTTCTTATGTTAGTAAAACGAGAAAACTCAATAGCTAGTATTGTACGTGTAAAAATATCTACATTGCACACGACATATGTATTAATTGATTGCAAAGACGTTTAGTTTTCATCAGTGGCTCTCTTGCAATTAGTAAAAATAATATTTATCAAAAACTTGGGTAGTTAAATCGTGTAGCTCTTCATTTTCATACAATTCGTTTCTAAATTCAATTTGCTTCGCCTTTCTACAATAATGCACAAAGCAATGCATTTGTGTGGAGCGGAAGCCGTTGCTAAAACCGCCAGGACAGGCAAAAACGCGTATTAAAATCGTTGCTCTATTTTACATCATATAGTCGCTAACAACAATTCCTTGCTATATACACTTTTATCGTTAGTGAGGCATAATTCAATAAAAGGTTTCATAGAAATCCGCGCAGGAACTTCACATATACGGGTAAAATTTGCATACATTATTACGATCGCTTCAAAAGTTTCCCTACGGTGCACCAAACGACAATATGGCATATTGTTAGGATGTCTGGCCAAGTCAAGCAAAAATCTCAAGCAATCATCGACATTCAGACGTTACTATACTGCCTACAATGTGGAAGCATACATGTGCATATTGAAAAGCATTTTCCGTCTTATACAATAAGGACCCACGTATGTCTATCAAATCATTATACGCTGCGAAAAATATATACAAAAATTATAATTTCAAACCAAGCAGTTTTCTGTTAAAACGTAATGGATACTTTATTATTATTTTATTTCGTTTGTGTTAAAGAGAAGCTCAAAGGGTTCTCTACATCGGTAAGCGTCCCTTTTTTCTCTTGAAAAGCGTTTAATGGGGTAAGAATAAATACATATGTTTCTTACTGGAATAAATGAATATCAAATGCTTTAAAAGCATTGATAAAGTCAAATCGAACGATATCCAATTCGCATTAGAAAGATGAAATACGTGTATCCGTTCACGCCCCTGATACGAATTCACTATTTTAAATCAAATTGAAATGGCATGCGTTACGTATCGGGAGGTTGTTATTCAATAGTAAAAATGTATATCGATTGCACTGTTATGGTAATTCGGCGCTGTGGCGCATATTGTAAATATCGGTACAAGGTCGATTATGGGAATGGTTCCTTATAAATCATAAACGGGTAGAGGGAAAGAGTTTTGCGCCCTAAATGAATACAAAAATTGGTCCGCGATCCATTTTTTTTCTCTACCAATGCGATTCCCATTGTACGTATCCGACCTTTTACGGTTATGTCTCTATATCGACATTTTTGCAACAATAGCGGTCTCTCTTTTCTGTTCCGTTCGTTTGCTATTCATAGGTTTGAACTTTTTTTTTCATTAAACTCTGACGGGAAAGGTGCTGGGCGTACATTTCTAATGTATATGCGATTTATTACTATTGTTGGCATTTTCTAAAAAAAGCTGAATGACTGTATTAAGATGTTGAGCAAAATGAAAAGGGTCTAAATTACCAGCTGATTTATTGTTATGCGTAATACCTAATGCCCCAAAACATACTTATGGATTAAAATAAAAAAAATAACAGATAGCAGTATATTTAAAGATTATGGAAACAACAACACAGTAAGTATAGTCCAAAGACATTGGCCAAGTAATACAGAGATTAATAAGATCTTACTGAAACAAAAACTAAAATTATATGCATTAAAATTACAGATAAAAATCAAATATGCATTTTTAAGGAAATGCTTTGTTATATCTAATGGAATCAGAGTTCGAGGAAAATACACTGCATTTTAATCATGGAAGCACCTACAGCATATGTTCCCCTAAAACTTAAAGAAAAATAAATATGGTTATAACATATATCTCGAACAGTCAAAGTGAAAGATTTGAAAAGCAATAGACGGCCTTCATACAACATACATATAAAACAGCAAAAGATTTAAATGAACTACAGTGATATAAAAACTGAAAAGCTAAACCTCAGAAAAGTTAACAATGAAAAACGAAACCAATATCAACTCCAAATTATTAACGCAGAAAATATACAACAAAGATTCTTAAAAATCATAAATATAAAAAGTCATCATCGCTTCATCAAAGACTATTGCCTTTGATGAAACGATGCTCAATCGGGAATACTTTAGTCTTTACTGGCTTTTTCACAATGGAATAGGTAAAGAATATTATTCGCAACATTGAACGCAAAGAAACAAGAGATGCTTGACTTCTAGCTTACTCAAAGCCATTGCTGCTGAAATAACTGAACCTCCGGTTGACGCTACTAATTCCTGTATTGATAAAGGTGTCCTTCCAAAGGAAATCAAATTAGCCAAAGTGGTACTTACCAAAAAAGCGATATACGTAAACAAAAGAACTGCAAACCGATAACGGTGTTGTTCCTTCCATTGGAACTCAAAATATTTTTAAACCAACACAGCACGGACATGAATTCGAAAAACTAACAGCTCTGGCTAGATTAATAAAAGGAATAATGTACACACTAAAAAATATTTGCAATTCCTACGGAAAATTCCAGTAGTAGTACCCTAGTATAGGGTAAATTTACCAAAAATTAGAAAATACACCTAAAGTTTTCTAGTAAATTTCCCAATTTTTGGCAATTTTACCTTATACGTTACTGGAATTTTCCGGAGGCATTGCATATATTTTTTAGTGTGTAGCAGTGTTGTTCTGTATGAGTAAAGTTTTAGACACAGCATTGCATAATCTTTTACAACCTATTAGAATTTTACTTTGCAGATAGGGCATAAACAGCGCATACGATGGATTCTAAGTCCACAAAAAAAAATTGTTGTCCGGCAAGTCAATTTTGAGCCCATTTCTCTTTATTATATATATCAGCGACCTCCCAAAAAATATAATGTATGGCAAGGTATGCTTGTACGCTGACGACGCTTCTTTTACTGTAAAGGGTGCTAGCATCAGTCAAATATACAGAGTTAGGAAATTTGCATTAAGAGTAACAAAAACCTAGAAGGACGTGAATGAATTAAAAATACAGAAAATAAAACAGTTGTGCTTACCTTCTTGGCGCATACCAGAGGTGAGGTGGTTAATTTCGTAGAGGTGACGGTGGACTTAGTTATACGAAGCGTGCTACAACTGGTAACTCACGAATCTAGAAAATTACCATACTATGCGCATTTTTATGGTATTTTTCATATGATACATATGGTACTATGGTTTATGGAGCTTCACTAGAATTATAACGACTTCTTACACTACAAAAACATGCTGTTTTTTTCGTATTAAATTCTCATTTTCTAAATCCATTAAATTATGTTAGACATTTCAATGTCCTGGTGTCCTGTACTAATCTGTACAGATCTCTGGCTGATTGATCGAGATAATCCTCTGGATTCATGTTTAGCTTGCCAAAAATTGATTGTTTTTTTTGCGTCCAGAGCATTCACATAGGATGTGGTACGCTGTCTCTGCGATTTTACTACACAGTCTGCATTGGGTACTTGCGCTGTTGATATTCATTTTTCACAGGTGTGCTTTCAGTGCAAGTGTCCAGTTAGGAAGCCTGCTACTACGCGAATACGATTCCTACTGAGCTTTTGCTGGTTTACCTGGTTGTGTTGTTTCAATGTTCTTTGTATTTCTATTTGACCCAACTACTTACTTGCTCCCATATCGTATTTTTTAGACACTCCTAGAATAGGTTCTGAGCCTGTAAATGAAGCTGCTGATTCCTTTCTTGCCAATCCGTCGGCTATTTTGTTTCCTTCGATTCTCGAATATCCGGACACCCATAGTAAAGTAACTTTATTGCGGTGTGCATAGCTATTCAGCTTGAGAATCCATTCCTCAATTAGTCTTGTAAGTTGGGGTTCATTAGTGCGCTCAGTATCACCTAGCCCTCTATTGCAATACATATCCGTTTGTTTTTTAAGCCCTCTAGTTGATTTCAGTTGAACAATGCAATATATTGCATATACCTCTGGTTTAAAGACACCGGCATGTTTTTCTAGTGAAATTGTTGCCATTGCATTTCTCAGCGCACTGTAAATTCTAGCTCCACCCCCATTTTCGGGTTTTGATCATTCTGAAAACCAGAACTGTTCACCGATGCTGTCTCTGTAGCTGGAATGATTCCAGGTTATTCTATTGTCTGATCGTATCCCCAAAAGGTTGTCTCCCCCATTATCACGAAATGAGAGGAGACAGGCCTGGGAGCCAGTTCATTACCGCTGTAGGAGTAGTCTTCATTGCTCCTGCTATGCCGAAACACGCAAGTCTCTGTATCTTGCTGAGTTCAGTTGTAGTTGCATTGACCCTTATGTGGGCTGTGTGCAGAGGACAGTTGCGGCGATGTCTGTATTATAAAAAAAAAGTAATGACAATGCTAAATATTTAGATGATCTGCAGTATTAAACAAGTTCATCATAACAAAGCGCAATATAAAACGAATTTGAAGTATCCCAATTATTCTACCCGAAACAGTAACGAATAGAATCTTTTCTAACACGGATCCAAAAATTGATTAATCCCATTGTGCTAAATTTATGTTGATTGAAATTCAATGCAATAAATGCGCATATACAACAATTCTATTTTATTAAATAGACGTAGCAAAACCTCCAAGCAAGTTTTCATTCCACAAAGGCAATTGTCAGAAAATTGTAAATTAGAATTATTATAATTATTTGGTAACAATTATTTTTTACTTATTAAATTATCACAACCAAGTCCTAAGTTTGAAAAATATCAAATGAATACCTATATTTACAAGTAAAGGGTGGATGCTTTTAGCATCCATATTTCAAAACTACATCGAAAACATTTAAGCCAGCAAACTAAAGACATAAATAAGAAATTGAGATTACAGAAATGGTAAACAAAATAAAGCTTTATCCTTTAATAAATTCTACAGGAAAAATGTATAATACAAGAATTATTTTGACAAACAAGTCCAAAGCAATAAAAAATTATGGCAGTGAAGAGAAAAATTGTGGCACTTATAACTGTAAAGATATTCACCAAGTTGCCCCAAAGTTTTAATAGGAATATAACTTGTGACATTAACATTAATTTCAATAAACTTCATTCAAAATTCCTCTAACCAAGCTTTTGTAATTTTCGATCTTGCCCTAAAAAATTATTTCTAATTCATAGTTGATGATTAATAAGACACATGTCACCAGTCTGGTTAGATAAATTGTTCATTGTAACTCTTAAGGATGTTATCCGCTTATTCTTTGTATCATATATATTATATAATCCTTAGTATTTCAAAGTATCGGTTCCTTAACGATTTTCTGAGAATTAGTACTTACATATATACTATCGCAGATGTGAAACATGGATTTCGTACTAAATAAAAGCTTAAATAAGTGAAACACATTGTACGATTGCATTTACACCTAACATTTATAGCCTGCTTCGCTCAAAAACTTATTTTTTCTTACTACTTTTTATTTTTTTCTTACGTCTGTACGTGAATACATAAACACAATAAAAGGACAGAATTTATTTTAGCAAAAAAGAAACAGCATTTCATGCACAAAAGATTTCAGAAACAGCACATTCTTTTCGCCGTTTAACAAGAATAGGCATTACCTTATCATTCTTTTTTTTAACGAAAATAGAAACCAGACTACAGAAATTGCCCAATACGTGTGAAATCCTATTAGCGTTAAACCGGTGAATGACCAATAAGGGCCTTTCGCCAGCATCGATATGCACAAAGAATTATCGATCGCCTCCTCGGTTATTTTCGATTATACATCAAAGGACCCTTCGAGGTTTTTGCAGATTATGTTGCCATTATTGTTCGTATTAGATCTGATAAGCAACTTTGAGATCAAGGGCCGTAGCTGATGCCGTTTGTGGCTGATAATCATCTAACTGTGCGTACAAAAAAAAGAATGTTTTATTGCTAGGGAACTAGATATGTATGCGGATTTTCGATTCGAAAGAAACGTTAATTTCAATAGCATTTCTTCTTCAGGTATAAAATGATTCTACCCTTGCTATGACTATATTATAACGTGCAATATTTCTTTCTTATAAGAAAATTTGTTATTAAGTAAAGCAAGTCTATAATTTTATATGCAGTAATTCTAGATTGGTTAGGTATGTTTTCGTAAATATTTTTGAATCAGCAAGTCCTACTACACATTTTTGCAAAATAATGAAACACCAAAATGTCTGCAGCAATCTCTATCTTGTTTGCCTTATCTTAATTCGTCTATCATTTCATCATTCATAGTGCACCACGTCCTTGTTCCTTGCAATTGTTTGCCTGTAGAGAGATAAATAACTCAGTGATGTTTTGATAATTAAGGATAGAAGTGTGAGTATTTATCTCCACGTATTGTCGGCTTGCAGCAATTTTGAAAACAATCGGTACACTGAGAAAAATGGATTGTAGAAATTAGATAGTAAATCTCTTTATGTTAATTAGTAACATAATTATTGTCAAAACGACAATATGTGGGGTATTAAGAGTAAAATAACCAGATGTTACCATGCTTATAGTAAGAGGTAAAATCTGGATGTTACCAGGTATTCGATGCATATTCAATTTCTAACATAAATGTTCGTAACGCTCTTCCCACCCCTTGCTCTATTCATTATCGATCTTTACCGAAGAAATCGACCAATAAGCTGTATTGCCACTCACACGTGTTATGTACGTGTGATACAGGTGTACGTATTCGTGTTGGTGCATGTTTGTGTCTGCACAGAGAAAAATCCATGTTGTAATATTTACACTTCACTGTTTGACGGAAATTGTAGTAAGAATTCCTACTATTGTGCAAAATTTTAGAACAACGGCGTTGCATTTTCCTATATCACGGTTACAAAAAAAGCAATAAAATTGTTTAAAAATATTGTGTGACAATCTTCTACAAAATATAGTGAAATGTTTTACAATATTTTACAACAAGTGAATATAATAAATTGCTTATACATGGTTAACGTCGTGTAAAAAGTACTGTGGACAATCGCCCACAGACAAGAATTACGAGGCGCTTCAATACCGGTAGTACTCTACAGTACACGGGCCGGTCTGATTCCCGCAATCCTGCCCGATACGACGGCAATTCGCCCGGCTGTCACCGGCTAATCAAATTATATTAATTAATTATAATTAAAAATTATTAAACTATATTTATTATAGTTTTCATTGTTAACAGTTATTATCAAATATAGTCAGCGCTACTAGACATTTTTTTCACATTTACTAACATGTATGCTCAAATTAATAATACAAATATAGTACACTTTACCATACGAGTTAATAAAAAGTATTCACAGATATTTACTATACAGATATTGTCACCGGTAATATAAAATATGATTGTCCCTATAGGAGCTATAAAATATATTAAAGTATACTATATTTATGTTAAAGAGTACTATCTATTTCTCTCAGTGTATAATTTCGCTTTAAAGCATCCTGCTACCGATATCTAATGGCGAATATCTACCCTCTTTTTATATTTTCTTGTGATATCCATTTCAGCAGTATTTGACATTTGATAAATTAATTATTTTTTCTCAACTTCTACTAAACTGGTTTCTTTAAGAACCATCTGTTGTTTTATAGTATGGTTTCTAACTCAGTCTAAATTTGATATTTTGCATGCTCTTCTTATAGCGTCTGCTCCCGTAGCTTTTACTTTGTCTTTAGTTCTTCTTTAAGCCACCATGTCTCCTATCCATATACTAAAGTGGTCTTAATCTATGTGTATCTTTATATTCCTTTGCTTTAATGTTTTGTAATATATTTCTTGCTTTATTTACTTTAGATTTTATAACTGTGTCATCTGATACGTCAAACATACTTATCCCTAGATAATTATAATTCTCACATCTGTTATTTCATTGTTTTCTAGTTGTAGACATTTTTGTCATGTACCCATCTTACACATAGTTATAGTTTTCTTACACATTTATCTAGGGTCGCCATTTTTCGTATTCGTCCTTCAATTTGGGTGATATGTATTCTAATACATCATCTTGATTTACACATTTCGATTGATCACAAGCAAACTTAAAAGTATATAAGCAGGTGTTATCGTCAGTTTGACGCCCACTCTATGCAGTTTTCATATTGTTAAAGCTTTGGCGACATAAGTATTTTTGAGAAGCAATGGCCAGATGTGACGTTTCCGTAACAGATCTTTGCTGACTGTAGTGGTTCCTATAACATACTTCCTAGTTTCATTACAGCCATTCTGAGAGTGTAATTGATGCTGGTATTCTGAAACACTTTCCATCATCATAAGATTTTTGTAATCAAGAAACATTATATGTACTGATCCACTACTTTTTGTTTTCTTCATAACTTCTTTCAATAAAAAGATATTGTCTGCACAAGATAAATTCAGACAGCTCTTCCATTTCATAATGGATAGATAGATATTTATTGTCATTTACCTTTACGATGGCAAATGTTATTTTAAAGAATTAGTCTACGCTATGGGTTATACTGTTTATTAGTAGACACTTTAACTTTACGTTGAGCTTTTCACCTCTAAGTGGTTTCAGTTGTTCTGACAATATAATTTTACAGCGTAATAATTTTGAATTTGTAGAGATTCGGGCTCTGTTTATTCGTTATAAGGAAGAAAGTACGCACTCTTTACGAGTATCAAATGGCTATGACTCTCACCAACCGAGCTCTATCTGTTCTTATTGTTGTTTCGCAGGGACATACGCAGCCGGCATGGTAAGTATATTTTGCTCATGGAAAAGTTCTATGCACGAACTTCCATGACCCGCATTTTTTGTTTTAGTTTTCTCCAGCTTCTGGTGTGGAAGTCCACAGTAACAGCCCGTTGTTGCTCATGAGTGAAACACAGAAAAGTGTTAGTTATTTTTGCTGCTTCGTGTGTTCCAACCTGCTTAATCCTGTCTATGATTTAAATTACATACTTTAAGACCTAGAACCTATATCGTCCTCCTTTCATGTTCTGATATTTGTTTTGTTGTAATTGGTATCTGCTGAGTCTTTTCTGGTTTGGGCTGTTACTGGAAAACCATTCCTGCGCTTTTTCTGATTTGTTATAAGTGAATTGAAGTGTCATCCACGAATATTTTGCTGCATGATGGATGAGAATGAAAGATATCGGGTCATTCATTTATTGAGGATCATTCGCGAACTCTATCATAACATTTCGATTATGAATGATTAACTCGTTGACATTTGATAACGGATATAATCGCAAAAAATTTTGACATTAAAAAAAGTCTAGCTTTGTGAAAGTAAATTCCTGGAATTTTTCGAATTCAACTTGTAAACACAGACATTTAATTTATTTCCGAATTTTAAACTGCAACTCATATTAGTATTAGTTATATTTTATACTTTCCACTTGTTCAACATAAAATCTGGCTACATATTTTGCTGTAGTGGTACACCTATGTGTATTTACAGTAATAGTTTATTGCAGCTAAGGTAAGCATCCTGAAAAAACATAATAATTTTATTCTGGGTTCAAATTTCATTTATTTCAACAGAAAACAGGGTCTATTATCTAACATGCTTTTATAAACCAACTTTGGTTGCAATAATTCTGCATTGGAAACTTTAAGTAAAACTGAAGTTTTCGCTGAAATATGACAAAGGATATGTTTAGGTTTAGGTAAATTAGTTTTATTAACTATTTAAAATACTAATACTTAACAGATGTAGATTTACATCCACAATTTCAAAAGAAACAGCCGTATTTAACGTCTTACCTATACAATGGTCAAATTTTAACCAGACAAAACGGTATTGTAAAACCCTTGTAGCATTTAAAACTGTAAAAATACAATGAAATACATCGGGTTCAAAAGAAAGACGTGCCAATGAATAACGGGTCGCACATTAAACGCGTAGGAGTGAGCGAGAGGTCAGCATTTGCCGGCGTCATATAGTCTGCCAAGACGGATTGGTATTCCCCAAATTTCGTTTACTAGTGTGTTTACTACCTAACGTGTAGGTACCGTGTACCTCCAGGTGCTATTGATTGGACACCTGCGTCAGAACAATCGAGTCATGTTGCTAGGAAACCGTTCGTTGCACGCTAAATCTGAGGATTTGACAAATCTGCATGCGTCGAGTACTTTGAACTTCATCTCGATTCCCCGACAACGCTTTTCGATCATTGTCGTTCGTTGTGGATTCGCTTCTCGGAAGATGAAACATAGCTTCGGTAATGCTGTTGAGTTACGAATGCCATGTTAGGGATTTGAAATTCTAATATTTTACACTGAAGCGTGCGTATATTCATATAGTACTTTAAAACACAATTAAAAAGAATATGTTTAGATTGACCGTAATTGGAACCATAGCTATAGAGCCCGCAGATGTTTGAAGTAAAATTCGGGTGAAAAAAATTACTTTTAAAGATTTTGGAATATTAAACACAAATTACACAACAAAACGAAGAAGAGCACCAGAAAAAAATTTAAGCATTACATTTCGAAAAAAAAACTTCAAAACAAGAGAAAATAAATATTAGCTTTTCATTTAAAAATTACAAACATATAAAATGATATTTTAGGAACTAGAAAAGTTCTCTTCACCTTCAGATGATGACATATTCCGTAGTGGACGGTTACGTTTTCTCCTGTACAAGCCACTAGGTTCAGGCTGATCTAACAAAATGCTTGTCTCGATAATATTTCCTGTAGCAGTAAATTCTGTTGAGTCTGTTCCTTATTTTCAATATCAACAGATCTAGCAGATATTTCTAAAGGCGCAAATGCTGTATGATATTTGAGTCATAGGAGTATATACTAGTTGCACGAAGTCCAGCTATTATGTTCTATTGTAATCCAAATGTTGCTTTATTAATTGTATGACTGGGTTTATTTGTTCAAAAAAGCAATACTAAATACAGCCTTATCCATCGGCTGGAGTTCATGAGTGGTGTTACTCGGCGGACAAAATAAAATTATATCATTTCTCTCCACAGCTTCTACAATGGTATAATCAAGGTGTGATGACGCTCCGTCAAAAATAAGTAAAACTTTTCCTGAAGGTTTAGATTTAGAAAGGTGATCTACCCATTTTACAAATATTTGAGTCGTCATGCTTCCTTTTGCAATCATTTCGATAGCAGAAACAGGTGGTAATTCAATAGACCATTCCGATTTTTGCAAATCTCTTTCATTAAAACAAGAGGACGACTTGCCTGGCCCAGTACGTTTCCACAAGCAACTACAATTAAATTTTCTGCATGTTCTTCTGCTATCATATGTATTCTGTTGGTGAAAAAACTGCTTATGCAAATTTAACCTACAATCCTTCTCATCCATATTAAATATGCATTGCGGCTTCTCAATTACCACTGTTTCAGTCATCACACCTTTTAGTTTCTTAAAGTAATCAGGAACCATGTATTTATTTAATTTGGATGCTCTGACAGCATTCATATGCTGTGTTTTACGTTTAATGATTACCGGGTGACGATTTAAGAAAAGCCGCACCCATTTTCTGCCAGCCGTTGCTTTGTGTCCGGGAAATTTGTAAGGAATCGTCATTTTCCCTTCATGTGTAAAAATAAATCGTCCCAAGACAGTTGTGGGTAATAGGCATCCCGACCTGGGCTAATTTTATAATCTTATTCTGAAGATCGTTTTCTTGACCGTCCAATCTTCTTGGTTGTGCTTCCAGCATTCAAATGATTCCGCAATGTTCTTCTTGGAATTTTAAATGTAGCGCTCGCTGTTTCTACCGCCATACCGTTCCCAACTGTCACCATAACTTCCTCAAGCTGGCTTTCGGTCCACGAAGACCAAATAAGCAAATTGATTCCTTCTTTTTCATGTAAAAGTTTAGGGTGCAAAAATTTTACACGTTACCTTATCGCTTACTTACACGTTGCTACAGTCCTACATTCCAAGAATATTCTATCAAAGAATGTTACTTGGCAAATCGTCTATATAAATGCTAAAAACAATGATCCCAAAACTGAGCCGTATGACATTCCTTTTCTTACGGTTATATGGACGTCTTATAAGTACTGCTAATACATGTTACTGTCCATGGTACATATGATCATATACGGCAACCGGTACCTCGAATTCCTTGAAAATAATTTGAAGAGAAGTAGTAGTACTGGCTGTAATAGTTAGGACCAACAGTTGACGTACAATCCGAAACTTGAAGACACGTGAGTAAGAATGTAGTAGTTACATCGAAAAGGTTAATAACAACAAAGGTTAGGAGCACCGAACTGTTGTTTTTTTAACCCCTTTTGAGGATATTTTTATATTTGGTTTTTTTTTTCTCTAAAATTAATAAATGTCAGTAAAATTACATTTATTGTGCAATAAATACCCGACAAAATTGGTCAGATCTACATTATTAAGCAAATTTCAGTAGCAATCACAAAATATTACATGTTTTTTACGGTATTTTTTTGTATTCCTATTACATCTCAAGCTTACATTAAATAACTATAAATTTTACCGAAACTTCTATTTCAGTCTCTAATATCCTGGAAAAAACAGATAAAACAAGGTTTAGATGATTTGTCGTAGTACATTCACGTTTTATTACATGTAATATTCCCGATTTAATACAGTAAAATTACTGTAATTTTTTGCAGTGTATAGATGGTAATAACCGACTATAATCCAATAAATGTTTTGATGTCATTTTTAAATATGTTTCAGACGGCCATAATTAAATGGGCGGTGTTGGAGGTTAACGTAACTCCTCCCACTTACAATTGACCAGCTATTACTATTATATCCATCGAACGCTCGAAGGTGTTCACTCTGTATAACTGTTTGTAGTTGGGATGGTTGTGCGGTATATGTGTAATCAAGAAAAGCTTTTGGGCAAAAAAATATAAGAACTCTAACGGCTAACAAGCACATAAAAGATTACATATGTAATTATTGACCATTGATAACTCACAAACCATTACTGGCTAGTTGTATCCATTATAGAGAATGCCGGCCATTACTGTTTACACCTTTACTTTGACAACATTATTTCTACAGGGGCCTTTGGATTCTGCCATCTCTATAATAGAGACATTGAATGAAGACATAACTTTTTCAGTGTCCTAATGACAGACATAAATAATAAATAGTGTAGCAAGAAGTAATCAAAGAGTTATGAGACGCACGCGTATATTAATAACAAACCATTAAACATTATTGCCTTTAACCAAACATGGCCTTCTATCCTTATCTCGTACAGGGAAAACTGTACTAACGTCAGAAGGGCATCGCCGGTTTGTTAAATCCATTCGGTGCAGACGATGATGTAGACATATGCAGCTCATCAATTTTACTGATGTGTATGCGAGCTGTTATATGGTGAGTGGAGTGTGCCTTTAAACGTTACATATTTTACCCGACTCCAACAAGCCATTATCATTATAATGCATATTACAGGGTAATTATTAAATCTGTATTCAGAGAGAGTATGCTAATATTAACACACCCTCCTGTATAAGTGTCGAAGAGTTTTAGGATCGTTGAACGGAGTGGGGTTCGCTTTATGTGACGCCGTCGGTTCGCCGACCCAGAGCTTATACATGGATCACGGGAGACGGTCGAGAAGGAAAAAAGACATTATTGCAATTTTATTATTCATAATTTTATTGTTGGTGTTTTGCTCCTAAGGCCGCACCATTTAGATTTGCATGCCATTATCCTTTATGATAGAAACGATGTATATAAAATACAATTACACAAGTGAGGCTTTATGGTTTCGACAATTGTTCGGTGTTTTTATGGGCGCATCATTGAAAAGAGTATGCAAAATACGGAACAATGTGAGTATATCTTTTTTATTTAATAGGGATAAGTTACAAAAGAAATAAATTCGATAATGCTGTGTAAACGACATAATAAAATCAGGAAGTGATTTATGTATATATAATCTGCCACTTAATTGAATACAGTAATTCGGCCTGCACCGCCGGGTCTATAAGAATTAGGTACACACTTTTGGTTGATCATCACCTATATTCCTTCTTAATTTGAAATATTGTATGAGATAATTTTACATCCCTCTATACCTGATAACTAACGCATCGACCAAAAAAGCAAATCAAATAAACAAAATAAAAAAAAATAGGTTATAAATGTCCAAATAAACAAAAAGAAACCGAAAACATTGGTTGTATTACCTATATTATGATTATTGTATAATATTACATTATTTTCTTTTCAAGGGTTTTATTGTGTTACTAATACAATAATGTGCATAATGGAAAGAAAAAATGCCACCAGTAAAATAATGTTAATGCACACTTATCACAAGCGGTGGCGCCACGGATTGCAGTTTTGAATATAAATATCAAGCCTAAGTTCGAACATTTGGAAACGTTGTGCGTACTCTTAAAATCCGTGTTGCACGTTTCGAAAGTTATTTTGAAACAATATTTATCTTGGGTAGAATCATATTTTCGTGGTGCACAGGTTGAGCACGCATTGCGATTTTTTGCAATCACATAAGTGCTTTACAAATGCTTTGTCCTTTTAATAATAACAATAATGATAATAATAATACACATTTTGTTATCCAACAGGCAACGCCCAATTACTGGATAATATAAAAATAAAAAAAAAATTAGATGAAAGAGAAGAGAAAAAAAATCATACCGAATTCATTATACGTGTGAGAAATAATAAACTGCATATGAAAAATTAATGGTGTTGGTTTTTCTTGTGCAAGTGAAATTTTACAGTTGCCGATGTTAAGGCTGAAATGGTTGCGAGTACACCATTCACCCACTGCTAGTATATCGTTTTGTAAGCTGATGCAGTCTGCCATGGACGTAATTTCTCTATCGATTTTCAGATCGTCAGCAAACATTAAGTGTTCGTTCTTAATAACAGCGGCGATATCATTAATCAATATATCAATATAAAAACAACACCGGCCCAAGATTCGATCCTTGTGGTAGACCAGAAGATGGCTGAAATGTCTCCGATCTTACTCACAAGTACTGATATTTATCCTTGCAAATGGACCCACGAAGGTATTGTTACGCCTTGAATTTAACCTTGCCACGAAGAAGTTTATGCGTTCAAGTATGAAGGAGCAGTCTATATTGTTCCTAACTAATTTATGAAGAAATTTCTTATAGATCTCCTCCCTTTTCTCGCTTAAGGCCAACAGTCCCTGCCTCTGCAGGATTTCCGTCTGAGATATATCTCATCTATTTCAGGATAAATTCCATCAGATTAGTAAGACAAAAATTAAAAAAAAAAGACACACGCATCCAACGGGTTCCAAATCAAAGCAGCATATTCCAGCTTACTTAAAACATACGCAAGAGAGATATATCTGTAAAGTATTTGGGAACATGTGTGATAAAACTAAGAGATTTCATGGCGGCAGATAAAAACCGCTAATATGAGATCCGAAGGTGAGAGTGGTATCAAAAGGTACACAAAAATCCTTTTATTCACATTCATGAGTTAAAATGCTACCCTTGATATGATAAGACGATATGAATGGTATGGAGCAACGAGAATAGGTGAGTACACAACAGCTTTTCAATGTTTAGTTTAAGTTTGATGTTATCACATCAATCATTGGAGTTGGTTTGCAACATCAAAAGAGGCAATTTCCGAAAAGATTTTAATGTCAAAAGCATAAGAAGGTGTAGTAAGATCAATTTGAAGGAGCAGAATACATAACACAAATAACAGGGGACCTAAATTCGATCCATGGGGGACGGCAGAAGTAAGAATGAACCTATTGGAGCTGTATCCATTACAAGTGACGTAACACTTTCTCTATTTTAGATAAGAACTAAGCAACCGTACATCAGATGGAACAAAATCCAAGAAACTCAACTGTGCAAGCAGGATCTCATGATTGATCAAGTCGAAAGTTGATTAAGGTGTACTAATTATTTAGAAAAACGCAAGAATAAACATTTGAAACGTTTGAAGAAATTCAGTGCACATCGCCTAAGCTGGCAGGAATCGCAAATAGTACTATTGAATCTGTGACGCCAGCAAAATCAAGAAGAGTATACCTGTGCATATGCTTATGATTGATTTTTGAAATGGACTCAACCCATAATGTTGGTAACTATACCGAAGTTGTCCTGCTTGCATACTTTTTGCAGTTATCGCAAAAGATAAAAGAGTTTTTAGCTACCTATGGGCATAATACTGAATGATACTACTGAATATCAAGCACAACCTAAATATTGAGAAATAATAAACGAAAAATCTTGAGGGTGGTGGCCTAATATTTTAATATATTTTAATTATTTGATGTTTTGATGATATAACTCATCTTTTTCAAAGGTTTTAAGAGTAAAACAATAGAGTATAAAATAAACCAAAGATATAGTAAACTGTAATTAGTTAGCTGAAACAACAAAACGAAGATTATAAATCGAAACAACTACACCATGTAAAGCTAAAATACTATTGGAAAGTGCTACTGTGTTGTTCATATATTGTCCCATTTAAACAATTTTTTAATACTTTATATATTATTATTTTGACAACGGTTATTGTTGGCGTTCTAAGACAGTTTACTTTACCAAAATCTACTTCTACTGAAAAAGACTAAAATAAAAGTCGAAACATTTTATATACAAATCGAACTGTTTACATTACTTAAGAAAGGCTAAATAAATGTTCACCTTAACCATTGAATAATGACACTAAGTAATTATCTACAGTCCATGCATTCTTACTTGGCGGATGTGTTATAGCAAGAACGCATGCTCAATGGAGTGTGACAGCCGAAGTAAAATGGATTAACGTTGTAACTCATACACGAGAGCCATAGCCCCACTATCTTCGCGATTCGTACAAAATACGAAATTCAGTTCTTATCATAATATGTATCTGCAGTACTGGACTCAAACTTCTATTTCTACTAAATTTAATATTTTGTAACTAGCATACTGACAAAACACTTATTATTAGTAAAACTACAGATATAATTTGTACTTACATCCAGTATAAATTCTATTGGAATTACGACCTTAGAACGTGTTTCAGTGGTTTTTCACGATTTGTCATTTGTGTTTCACTTTAAATCATATGATATTCACATATTTCAAATAACCATCTCGTGTTAGAACAATTTCGGAAACCGTCATTTCTATGTCTACCTACATTATTTCACTCCAAGGATTTTTCCTTATTCCATCACGGAACGTGCAAGAAGGCGAAATGCCCAAATCAGTAAAGGAACACATACTTTCTTTATTAATTCCATGAATACTAATTTATCATATGTTGTTGCGGGAAGACAATACAATATTAAACCAAATACAGTGCGTAAAATTTATGCAAAAAGAAATAAAGAAATAAATAAACGGCTTTGAGGCCATCTAACTGTAACTAACAATCAGAAGGAACGGATATATCATTGAGTTGAGGAAGATTGCACTTTAACTCTTCGTAGCACAAAAGGTATGTTGTGAGGAGTCAGCCAATTTTGAGTTTCGCCTGCATAATGGCATGAAGCCAAGTCCGGCCAAAATATTTACAATAAGTACCTATCATCTTAAGCATGATTTTGGTAGATAAAATTAATCAATTTTGTTAAGCAATTGTTAATATAACTTCGTCTGGGAATTCCACCAATTGATATCGCGCAGCAAACTAAAACTTTATCGCAAATTTGGCCTTTTGCTTGTATTTTATATATTCTGAACATTCTCCTACATTGCCGGTGTAAAAATCGCCGTAATTTTGAAATTACTTAGAGTAAAATACTTTTTATCATCTATTACGATGACTTTGTTATTTGCAAACTGAAACTTTTGAAACATACATTAAGTATGGAAGAATGTACACCAATTTTATTGTATTGCTAAAACATAGGCAATTCGACTAGGTAAATATGAAGAACTGGTTTCAAACACATCCTAGATGACAGTGCCTGTACTTCACTACTCCTTGGTAGCTTTGCTGTTTCTGATGTGGAGGCTACCAGACATCTTACCTTCACGAGTAGATGGCATTGCACTTTTTTCATTTACATCCTAGCCTGTCTCACTCCATATGTAAGATGCGGCGATACGTTCGAAATCACTTTTACACATGAAACGTACCCTCTTCAACTATCTTAAGCAACATCCTGAGTGTAATATTAGAGTTTTAAGAGTAATATTCACATTTACGATGTCAATTTACAAAATAATTACGTTACAACTTGTACCAAATAAATACACCAGTCGTATTTTAAAAACGACGTTGCTGTAAAAATACCATGAGATAATACAATTTATTAATTTTATTGTAACAACACAATTTTAACTGTGACAGAATTTAAAAATAACAAACCCGCACTAGAGTTTGGAAATGGTTTTGTAAAATACAAAATGAAGCATTAGAATATTAGTAAATATATTCCCACTGATAAGTAATTAAAAGGGATTGTATCGTATTTCAACGTGACTTTTTTCGTCGGCCATTCTTCGCAGATAAATACAATGGACCTGTCTATCCGTAACAAATTTGACATCTAATATACCACCAAATTTAGTGGGTATGTAATTCACACACCTACTATTCGCGTGATGCAACAATTAATTAGTTTTTTTACTTCCATTGTGCCTGAAATCATTGACTGAAAAGAATTCAATCGATGCAAGGAATTCAGTAGCTAATACAACGGAAGTCTGGTGTATTATACGGCTTGTTACATGTATACATTGATACTTGAAAATTCATTATACGGACTTTGTGAATTGGAATTTCGTATGGACTTATTCGGTGGATACGGTAGCAGCGATAACAAAAAAGAAGAAAACTTCTTTCTCACATACGGACGCTGAGAGAAAAAACGGCCAGAATGAGCCATTCCATTTCTAGTACATTATACGGAAAATAAGAGAAGAAAAAACGCCGATCGACAAAGAAGACTACACAATTCGAAAACACCTGTATAAAAGAATAAGAGATAAAAAATTAACATGACAATAGATAGGCGGGCCCATTCAAAGATTCGAACCATAACGTGGTAGATAATGCCTTAAGGACCGCCTATGTCCGCTATTGGCAGACGTAAAATTAAACGACGGGCGCATGCTCATTGCACGTGCACCTTAGAACGTGTTCTTGGATCACAGAGTACTGTGCCGTAAAGTAGTGAACACGTTGCCCGCGATTGTTGCCATTTATTGGGACAAAAGCACATTAGATCATTAAGGTGATTAGTGCGGGTGTTTCTTTTTTATGTTTACGGACTGATTAAATTTATTTTTGTGATAGATAGACTATAAACGGCCTCAAAATTGATCTGGATCTACACAGACAGGCCTCTGGTGGCCACTTCATGAGGTGAGATTACAAGATAAGAAGCGCTTTCAAAAAGAAAGTCCAATTAGATTAAACTGATCCCACAAAAGATAATATATACACCAAAAATCATGGGCCAGTTATTTACTACAAACGAGTCGAGGGTAATTAACTGAATACTTTTATAAGTGCAGAAGTGCCTCCAATATTTATATAGGAGTTAAGCCAATATAATAGCATGAAACTGCAAATTCTAATTAAATAACAAATACATATCCTAAAAATCCTTACATTTAGTTAATGGCTACGGAAGTTAGTTAGCGGTAAATTAGTTCTTTAAATTTTATATTTCACCATCTGTCATGCACCATTCATATTTCTTCACAGTTTTTCTCTCCTTACATCATTTTCTTATACATATAACCTAATATTACATGTCTTGTGTCATACGAATTAGAAAATAATGTTTTAAAGTTGTAAAAAACTATAAACTATGATACTCAGCAGACGAAATGGCCAAAAGATTATTGCACTAAAGAATTGCACCAATTCTGTGAATCTATAGGTGTACTATGCACGACACAGTAATACAATTTCAATATTTTGTTAATTCTACAGTGCACAATGCATAAATTAAACCAGCATAGGAGAAAACTAAAAAAAAAAGTTTATTTATTTACCTGCCAACGTCAGCACACATGCCATTTTTCCGTCGGCTAATCCTCTCTTTTTCATTGTTTTTGCTATTCGTTTTCCGAGTATCGGGTGTTCATTGGTGGAAAACCGGGAACCCCAGTTGACCGAGGATGCAATCTTTCACTCCCTCACCCGATAAGTGTCAAGTTGGGGCAGTTTATCCCCAAATCCCGTTTGACCGCCCCAGGGTCGGATATGTCCGAACTCTGGAACAGTTAACTCGAATGGGCCAATTTGTTTGACTTTAATTGACTGTTGCCGAGATATATACCCAAGAAGTTCACCTTCCCCAGAAAGAATTTTGTCGCATTTCCGTGTAACTGTAAATCTTTATGCGCACTTGTGTGCTATTTTCATCATACGTTTTTCTTTTTTTTTATGTTGCGGTGCAAATCCAAATAGACCTTTGATTGTGACCTACTTAATTCTAAATTTCGCTGTCAATGATACAAAACGAAACAATGGAATCATGTAAATTTATAATTTTCGCTCGAATGCAGAAACTCATGCATATCAAACTACTTATTGTTAGGTATGTATTATGTATTTGCATGACTCAGAATTATTTCTCTTTAATTCAAAATCATTCAAATTGATTCGGTATTCTTCCATGGGCAAATATTTTCAGTGTTTCAAATTTACGGTAGTTCTTCCATTTCACCTATCTTAACCTCCTAAAAAACAAACGCTGTATGAATCAAATAATAAAAAATTGCTGATAAGATCTACACTCCATATAGATGCTGGGAAAAGTAAAACAAAATTCTCTGGAGTTAATATAATTTTCACATTCGTATTTGACAATTTTGAATGGCAACTGATCTTGCATGCATTATTTTATGATTTTTTTTTATCGAAACTACATTTTTACAAACCTTCCTTAACGCATTTATTTCACAAACGCTATTTTTAATAACTATAAGCATAGGATTACTTCAACTAGAATTTCTTTGCTTTTATGAGTTCTTGAGAAGAACTATTTAATATTTCACTGTTAATATATCCAGCAACACATTTGATTATTTTTGTGCCATTAATAGAAAAGCTGGGAACATAAACAAAATGGCAAGATTAATATTTGGAGATTCCTATGAAGGAAAAACATTACTTTGTTTGTAATCAGTTTGATGTGCTATCTTGTAAGCCACTAGAAATAAGTGTAAGGTAGCATTTAAACAAAAATTGGTCATACACCACGATATTGTATAAACCCCAAGCAAAAAAAGTTAATTATAAGGCACACTTTAAAAAGAAAATGCTGCTTTCTGTTGCGATTTTGTGATTCGTGAGACAATCTGAGAGTCATGGTGTATGCAAAGACGATTAGGATACAAGTATAACTGTGATAATTGCATAAAGACTATTTATTTGATTAGAATACCCTTTATTTTAAGGAGTACCCTAGGGCCTACATTACGCCCTTAAAAAAAATAAGTTAACGGAATTAAAAATTAAAAAATTTTAACAGCAGCCATTGTTTTGTATAAGTTCCAGCAAAATCTAAATGTCTATAATCTGAATAATAGAAACTCGAAACGCTGTATATTTTAATATCCTTATTAATTTTTCTTCATTATTAAATTGATTGTTAGTATTATTAAATCTTTAGTTAGAAAATACTGAACCAAATTCATAAACTATTATTTCTTGGTATATGTGAATGTACAAAAACTGTTACAAGAGTACCAATAGCAGATTGTACCTGCTAACGCAAAGAGAGTAACACCAAAATGTCACAATTAAAATTTGATTGGCAATTGTAGAATTGACGGATTTCTTAGAATTTTTAAATTAGTATGTAACCAAATCCATAATGATTTATTGAATTTTTACTGAATAAAAGCAATAAATCTTATAATGTGATATGGGACGTATATCATAGGCCTATCTTTCACGAAATTACTGTCCTAAAATATGAAAGTTTCAAACCTTACAAGTTTAGTTTTTATCTTTGATTCTTCATTACACTTTCTTTTAGAGATTTTAAGGTTATGTTAATTTTCTCGTAAAAAGCACTCATCATTTTTGTTAATGTGCTAACCAATACCATTTTATATAACATATTAATGGGATTCAAAAATAATTCAACAATCCTTCCCGAGCTAAAAAGTAACATTCACATTTATACTATCCTTTCAGGTTACTTACAGATTGTATACTATTATCAGTTTGTGGGTTATATTTTGGACCACATACAGTTAACTAAAGCTTATTTTAGTATGTTTGTTTAGTTAGTACGAAAAGATTAAAGAGTTAAAAAACTCTTTAATCTTTACATTCAAAACCTATGTAGGAGTGTTCTAATACAATATTAATTTAAATTAATCACACACGACGATATGCCTTTAAAATACCACTTTCGTTCTGACCTTTGTCTCTCCTTTTATTTTTTAAGTACCACCGTTATAAAATTAATAATTTATGGCGCATCATAAATTTATCACCTCCTAATGAAAACGAAATGTTCTCCTGCGCCTTTGAGATAATAGTAATCAAGCCACCTTCTTCATCTTTTTGTAGTTGCTCGGGCCGCGTACGTGCTGGCTTGAATGATGAGAAGAATTTAAGCCGTTTTAAGCGCGGACCACGGACTGGTTTTGTACCTGTCAGTTGCCGTCGGTAAACGTGAAGGTGTCTTGAATTACATTAGCAGCGACGCGCTGTTCAACGGCCCTTGACAAGTCTATTAGCCTACTGAATTATTTGACATTTAATGTTATCTGACGTTTATTACCACTCCGCATTGTTTAACTGTTGCCATTACTGAGAATCGAAATCTAGACTTATGCGACACTTGGATGGTTTTATATCAGCATTATAAAGTTATATGATAACGTAAAACGCACGTGTGTCGATGCTCTTCCAATCTGAAAGGATATAAGTGTATGAAGAACTGGATTATTAGGTATATACCTATGTTATTTTCAGAATTTTTAATATATTTTGATCAGCAAATTTTAATGATATGATTACATAATCGGTACTAACTGAAAAAGGCGACGGAGCACGGATAGTGGAGAGAGAGCGCCCTTTTACAAGCAAATCGAAAAGAAATCAACAAATCTTCAGAATAAATAAGTATTGGATCGCTCCATTTTTTTTTTTCTGAGATAGAAGCTGCAATTAAAATAGCGGATTAATATTATTAAAGCAATCTCACCAATCAAGAAGAAATTAATTTGTTGGGGATCTACAGCGGTTTATTAACAAGGTCGTAAGAAAACACATATGTAAAAATATCATATAACATGTTAATAGGTTCTACCTCCAGAACCCAGTAAAACAAAACAAATTAAAGCAAATTACCGTAGGAAAAGGAACAAAAAGAAACTATGGGGTTTTGAATAAAATAAGTACATTAAAGCTAACGTAACAACATAGATTAACTTACCCAATCTTAATCAGGCAAATAACAGATATGCATCTGACGGGTAAACAAGGCAGGTTTTAGCGATAAAAATTCAAAAGAATTGAATTGAGGTACTTTGCAATATTATAAGAGAAAGATCTTTTAAATATTTCTAGGTTGTCAACTAGATGACTAATTGTAAGTATACCTGTATATACTAAATTAACATTGTGGACATACAGTTCTAAAACCAATTTTCCGGAAAAGGAGATTTTTTTAATAAAATACTTTTTGATAAAAAAAAATTGTTAAAAATAACTCAGCTCTACGTAATATATTGACCCCATCTGCTCAACAGTATGAGATATTCCCTGAAATTTACGAATACCATAAGTACACAAACAATTCTGCAGATGCTGAATCTGGTTTTATCGCTGGCATCCAAACAATTATTGTACACACTCATACAAACATTAAATCTAAAGTATCCCACAATCTAAAATGGAACTTCATCACTTAATACAATAGTGATTTGGTTCGACCAAAAAGTAAAACCAAAGTTTTCTTAGAATTAATGTAAACGCAGTGATTAGTAGGACATTAGCAGGTAATTTGGGATTGTTATTTATATGAGAAACGACCTCATGTGAATCCTCAGTATTAGAAGAATAATAAATTTGAATAACATCAGCGTAAAAATAATATTTGCAGTAACGCAAACACTTAATAACATTAGAAGTATGTATAATGTATAATAAAGGACCGATAATATTACCTTGCGGAACCCCAAACACAATTTGACGTAAAGAAGATGATGAGCCTTGATATGAAATTAGTTGGGTCGTATTTAGTAAATACAAGGAAAAAAAATATTTTGTTGAAACCAATATATTTCAAGATGGCAAGTAGCAGAAAATGATTAATAATATCGAAAGTTTTAGAATAATCTAATAAAGTCAGTGCAATAACTTTATTGTCATCAATACCATGTAATATATCATCAACTATATGAGCTAGCGCGGTTTCACAACTATGGCGCTGGCGAAAGCCTCATTACTGATTGAGTAAAATATGATATGTTTCTTAAAATGTTCCAATTTGAAGATTAACTGCTTTTCTAAAAGTTTCGACGATACAAAGAGAATAGAAATGGGTCTTAAGTTAGAGAAGTCTTTTATATAGTTTTATATTTAGGAAAAGGTATAACGATACTTTTTTCCAGTAGTCCGGGAAAACATTGTCCAACAAACATGTATTGATAATATGTGTAATTATAGATAATAAGTATGAAAACACAACGATAACATTCTGAGACTGAGATTTAAATAAAGCTAGAATTCCTGATCCTATCCATAACGTATCCGACCGAGTCCTGAAAGGAAAAACAAAACGAACTAGCGAGCTAAGCAGTTTCCAACTGTTACTAATCCCAGAATCGCTGATCCAGAATTCAAATTGAGACAAATTTAATTAATTCATGGGGCACCTTCTTAATGTAGTCGTAGAATCTATTTGTTAAAACAGAAGCCTAATCTTACATTAGTTACGTTTTTTATTAGTTTTTATCCCACTTTTTTTTTGCATTTGTAAATTAATAACTATTTAACCATTTTTAACGGAGAGTGTTTTTATTAAATGTTCTTCATTTAATGCAAATCTAAAGGAAAGTTTAATCGTTTGTGAATTTAAAACACATTTTAGTTTAGTTATACCGTCAAGATAATTGTGAAGTAGAAAATGTTGAGTTAAAAAATATACTTGCCCAATATTTGAAATTGTTAACATTCGTACCAGTGATAATTGTCGAACAGTTGTTAATAAATTGTCGTTTCCGTTTGATCCTTTGAAATACGTTGTTATTTATTTACGGCCATGTTACTTCTGGAGAATCAAAACAAATTGTGATTCTATAGATGTAAGAAATTATCTATAACGGATGCATTGGCAAACTACAGTCAACCCTCCTATAACGCGGTGAGTGCGTACCGCGTTATATGGAAACCGCGATATAAGAAACTCGAATTTAACCGTATAAACCAGGCTAATTCGTAGCGTGTTCTACGGAAACCGTCAACCGCGTTGTATGGAAACCGCGTTATAAGAAACTCGGAATTAGTACAAATCACATCATTCGTACCGCGTTATATGGAGACCAATAAATACAAAAGACAAGATAAATTATAAATTATTTTTATGGAATTGAAGGTTCATATAAGGATTCATAAAAAAATGAAACAAAAACTAAACTAAAAGACTGTTTTCCAGCAAAAACAAGAAAGACTTTTGTAAAATTATTTATTTTTCAATACTCATTCTCGCTGTCAGATATGAGTCGCCTACTCGTCTTCTTTTAATGGGCAAAATGTCTTCCTCACTTGGTTCATCTTCACATTGGTTTTCTAACTCCACTAAAACCTCTCTATAAGGACCTAAGCAATTTCTTAACTCTCTTTTAAACTTTGCGCTGCGCACCGTTGAACGATCAGTTTGAATGAAATGAAGTTCTAATTCTTTAGCCAAATTTAGCCCTTTTTTCACATCTTGTAAATCGAGATTTGGCACCCATTCGTTTTCCTTATTTTCGTTTACTAATGCATTTGAGGCGGGTGCATCAATTAATTCCATCAGTTCTTCCTCATCTAAAGTTTCTTCCCCGAGTACTAGTTCTCTTACATCCTGATGGTTTACTGCAAATTCTTCATCGCTTAAACGAGAGCAATGTTTACTAGTTCTGTAACTGGGAGTGAAATTGTAGAATCATCTTGTATTGCTTGAACCATTTGAGGTAAAGGAGGTTTCCAACACGCATTAAGCGTTGATGGTTTAATATCCGCGCAAGCCGATGACACGGTTCTAATACAATCTAAAATAGAAAATTCCATCCACACTTGAGTAAGAGTTTTATTTTCACTATTTTCTAATCTGTCGAAAATGGTTTGGAAAAGTTGGCGTGTGTAGTACATTTTTAAAGTTTGAATGACTCCTTGGTCCAAAGATTGTATTAATGACGTGCAGTTAGGAGGAAGGAAGACAATTTTCACATTTGGATGATCCAGTTCTATGTTGTGGCAACCAGCATTATCAAGAACCAATAAAACTTTGAAATACACATTTTTTTCCATCGTATAGGTTTCCACTGCCGGGATAAAACAATTATAAAACCAATCCTTAAATAAATCTTGAGTCATGCAAACTTTCTTATTAGATCGCCAGAATACAGGCAATTAGGTCTTATTAATGTTTTTCATTACACGGGGAGTTGAAGAACGATTTATTATTGGTTTTATCATCAGGCTCCCTGATAGATTACTGCACACATAAAGGGTGATACGTTCTTTTGAAAGTGTAAACCCCTGAGCACGCCTTTGATTTTTCAGAATGAAGGTCCTAGATGGTAGCTTTTTCCAATATAATTCTGTTGAACCTAAACCGCGCTGTAAGAATACCGCGTTATGGGAGGGCTGTCGCAATTTCAGCTCCGCGTTCTATGGAAACCGCGTTCTGAGAGTACCGCGTTATAGGAGGGTTGACTGTATTCCCAAAACGCCGGAAGAAAAGTCCTAATTACTTTCACATTCACAAAGACGCAAACCCACATTATATACACAATGCATGATGAATCCTAAGAGAGAGAAGTTTTTGTAATTTTACATGCGCATTTAAAAAGTCACGGCAACATTTATATTATATTATATTCTCTGCACACAGAGAAAAATAGGTATTAACAGGTACTAAAAACATAATACCTTGTATTATCTCAACCATAAGCAATGAGCTGTCAAATATCCAGTATTCATGCATATATTATTATTTATTAAAAGTTTTATATGCCGTCTTATAATTATAATACCAGATATTATAAAGTTTGCTGTCAATATTTTTACTAACGTACACTTTTTTTGGTTTGAGTATCTATTTAACACTTTCAGCCGTGATGTCTTAACCAAGATTAACCCGAAATCCTAATCGCGTAAAACAAAGTCCAAAGTCTTTTCCTTTCCAGTTTATATTTTCAAAACAGCCATATACGTCTATAATGTCTGGCGAGATAGGTAGCGGCATCAAACATAAGTGAGGCAACCAACAATGTCTTCTGTCTGGGACATCACGACTCAACGTGTTAACCTTATTATTGCTTTTTATTTAGTGCTTACAGCAACAAATAATTGGCCTTTGCAAATCAAATTATATATCAGAATACTGTAAATATAGTTTATACGAAAGGTATTTCTGGGCGAGAATAATATCCCCATGTAATAAGTGGTAGTGCTATTGCCTATAGAAGAATCTATTAGCCGATTTAAAAGAAAGCTGATTGTATGCGCAACTGGGGTTACAATTGATTGAAGTAAATAATTTAATAAATAGGTGATTATCAGTTCTTCTTTTAAGTATATGGAATTTCGTTTTCAACTTTATTTTATTTAATAGCTACTTCTCTGTTTAAACTGTATGGGAGCATAAAAATAAAATATTGTTAATTTTATTACATAACAGTCATTTTTTCTAGAACGACATGTAATGTCTGTATATAAACTCGAAGGTTAATTAATAGTACATACACTCACATACATACATATAAGCGATAATTTCCATAAACAAGCTCGTGTAGCTTTTGTAATTAGAAGTCAAGTAATGAGAAATACTTAAGGCGCTAAATAAATATTAACCATCGTTAACTATAAAAATATAACAAGTGTTATCAACACAACCATATTTTTTAGAAGGAAGCACCTAATTTGCCAATTGATGTGGAATAAACAGAAGGAGTACCTCTGGTAGCTGATGCCGGTTTTGGGTACATTGCCCGTTAGTTTAGCAGTATTTCGTTATGTCGTATTCCGACAGTTCGACGTTAAAAAAAACTGTTTTTTTTTTCTTTTCTTTATTATGGAACTGTATAGAACAGTGGTTCTCAACGTGGGCGGTAGCGCCCACCAGTGGGCGTTGTTTTAATTACTGTGCCCAGGTTAACTAGTCCATAATCCATAGCCGTAGTCCATGACGTGTCCCTTCGCTATTTTCTGCAGTGGGCGCTGGGATCTATACAAAATCCAGTAAGTGGGCGCTAGGCGAAAAAAAGGTTGAGAACCACTGGTATAGAACCTTCCCTCAATTGAATGATATAATCTGGTGTGATGGACAACGCGGGAAGTGCGCTAAATTCATTTTTGAAATTTGCGGGTCAATTGCAATAAACAAGTAAAATAGGAATTAAAGACTCAAAAAGTAATTATCTTATATTTAAAACGCAGGAAGCTGCAATGTAATTTCTATTCTTCAATTACCACATGGTCACTTTGCTTTTACATAGTTTCTAAGAAGATAAATAGTATCTATAGATATCGCGCAAAATTCAAACACGAACAACTTAGCGCTACAGACCCTGAAGGCTCTTGGGTTGTATTTTCATCCCTATTTGTTTCCATTCTTTCCGATCTTTTGCTGTCTCTTCCTACTTGTTTATGCCTATACCACCCCAACATTTTCTTTGGTGTTTCTCCAATCTTCTCATATAAAACTGTTTTAGCAATTCTTTACTCCAGCATTCGAGTAATATGTGCTAACCACCTAGTCCTTTCTACTCGCACTTTTGCATTGTGCTTGCTTTAGTATACAAGTCCATTACCTAGCTGTCTGGGCGTCTTCTTCATTCACTTTCTATTATTAATATTTTCTTCAAAAAAATCAAATTTGCTTCTTCTTCGAATTTTTTGAAAGCCTTTTCAAATTCTCTGTTAGATTTCGCTAATTTCGTATGCAATGGACTGTACTTTACAGTGGCAAATCAAACCTACTCTTTGGATCTTATTATCCCTTACCATTACTTCCAATACGTTCCTCAACTCTGAATTCCTCTGAATAATTCCCGTCTATCAAATTTTTATTTTTTGTTTCTCTTAGTGTCACTTCCACAGGGTTCACTATTTTCTTAGGAATTTCTCATACAATCCTTCTTTGGAAATTGACAATGTATCATACGCCTGTTTGAAGTCAACAAAGAGCATATGCAGAACTAAATTTTCTTTATACTTTGGATTTGTTTTAACATAAAAACCTAATCCAGAGTCCAACTCCCACTTCGTAAACTTCCTCGATGATCCTTCCCCAAAATTCCCCTGTAATTGCATTGCATCTTATCACCTTTCTTCTAAATTGGGCAAATAAGTGCGCCACTCCATTTTTTAGCATTGTTTTCTGTTACAATTTCTGTCCTCCTTGTTTTAATACTTATGGAGGAATTTCACTTTCTCCTGCAGCGCATTTATATTACTGTTGCTAAAGAACAATTCAACGAATGGAGCTAATTTTTCTTGTGAATACGAGTGATGACGAATTAATATTCTGTTTCTTTAAGGATTATACTTAGAGCCAGAGAAATAAAAACTATGTGTTTGGAAAAACAGGGCGAGTTTACGTCAGCATTTTTTTGTAATGTGAAATTTCTAGCTCTATACTCAGTATTTACAATCGTGTACGTTCGATCAAACTTCGCCTTTTCCGAATCTATAATGAGGATTTGTTGCATCATCTGAAATACTTAATATGAATCTCGCACTGGTGAAATTGGAGGTGCTAGGCATACAAGAATATCAGGTAAACTCAAAGCATGGGTGTTCTGCTTTGGACTAATTTTTGCAAGTAAAAAGACAAGGGCAGATCTGACGACAAACCACATCACTTTGTTAACAATTAATAACTAGTATGTTGGGCAGCATGCCAGCTATGTCAAAAACATTAATTTCCTTATTCGCTTGTGTTCCTTAAAACAGCTATAAGTATCAATTTGTCAAGTAGGTATTTTTAGATCTTGAGTTGTAGATTAAAATGGGTGGCTACCCACATGCAATTAAACCACCCTTACTTAGTGACAAGCGAACCAAACTTCAACATCTTTCAGCACTTTCAAATTCAAAAATACCGAACTCAAATAAATTACTATTAAAAGGTCGGTTTCGAAGTGTTCCGCGCTAATTTATAAAACTTTGACTCTCATCAATTATCACCACACTATCGAAAGCAATGTGAATAAGCCAAAGTTTTCTTTTTCTTTTTAATAAGTGCAGAAAAAATTGGCAGCCACAACAATATGCCTACCTAAAATAAAAAGAATCCACGCAGCGGCAATTACATATTTTCTAAAAAATAAAGACGGCGCTCCCTATACAAGCATTCCTTTTGCTAGACTTGCAGCTTATACAAGAATTAGAAGATGAAGAAATAGTCGCGGGTACAATATATTTAATAAGTAAGTGCTGATAAAATTTCAGTTAGCAATTCTCACTTAGAATACCCTATTCGTGTAGTGCAGCCAGCAGCGTGCAATTTACAGAAGTTAGAAAAAGTTTAAATGAGACACGATCATGGCATAACCAACTATTCAACATTAGCTAGAATCTAGAACATTTATATGGTTAATGGCAGCAGAACCTTCGCACAAGAATTACCAAACATGTAAAGGATGGTACAGGGTTTAAGTACAATAATAATTTTTTATCAACCATCATTTAGATCCTACTTAAATAGAAAACTTTAAATCTTTTAACCAAAAGACAAAACGACACGCTTATAAACTGTTCAGCAGACCACATATGTACATATCTTACAAAAAAAGTTGTAAAGTCTTGGAACAGAATCATACATTTAATAGCTAGTTGTAATTTAAAAGAAGATATCAAGCTTTTATTATATTTCTTAAGAATAAATAGTATTTCCATGAAATACAACCGGCTCTGTTACTTGGAATTCCAATCAGTATAATTAAGGCACACGTTATTATTATTATTATACGATTTCTACAATGCGAAGAAAGATAGAATGCAATAAAATTACGTCCGCTTTTATCAGAATGCCTTTCATGTGTGTTGAATTTTGGTCTATTAATTTCTAAGCACCGTTAAAATACATTCCTCTAATTAACTGTCTACCTATTGAATAAAACATTACCTGGGGTTATTCCATATTCATAACTGTTATGTGTTAAACACCGTTTTAACATTGCGTGTATTGTTTAGCGTTCCTTACAATTAGATAAGAATATGCTGGTTGGTGTACTGTCCCAGGTTGTTTTATGACTACCTTTTAATTATAGTATTAACTCATTGTAGATTTAACTAATGCGTGCAGAGATTTTACACCCTCCATAAGTGGTTATTTTCTGAAATTCATGGCTTACATTTATGAAATCAAACTAATATTACTTGGACGCATTAACTTTATACTTTAATTTATTTGCAAACTTAGATGAATATTTTATTGAAGAAAGTTTTATATTATTTGAACAATGTATAACTCAATTTAATTACAAAGAGTCGTTTTAACGCGCGAATTTAACGTGAATACCGTTTATCAGTTATAATGTATATAAATGCACCTAAAAAGAAGATTATCAAATTTTGTTTGTACAACCGTATTATATGTAGCTAAGGCCCAATACACACGGAACAACACGACATCAACACTACACCCGAGCAACATGTCGTTCGAGTGTCGCCGCTATATATTTATATGCAGGTATTCACACGACGCTATACGACATGGAAGGGATACGACAACTCAAAGACATGTTGCTGATAAACATTTTTATTCTGTTGCCAGTCAACAGTTGCAGCGCGATATACGGTACGCTTTTTGGAATAATGGCCGCCGAACGAGACAGTAATATAAAAATTGCTATTGAAGTAGAAAAATTTCCGTGCTTGTATAATTTCAAAAGGTCGGACTATTAAAGAAAGGATATAACGGAAAAAGCGTGGAGTGAAATTTCAAGAAAAACTGACTTTTCTGGTAAGTAGCAATTTTATTAATATTTAGAACATCGTTTTAGTATTTCTGGACAAATACACTAGTAACAACAATAATTATTTTGCCAAGGGAGAGCAACACGTGGTTTTATAAAATAGTTGATTAAATATTTTCGCAGCGTCGTGGGATCTGAATTAGGTTAAATTAATGACTTCTTCTTGAAAAACAATATTCTTTTGTGGCCTATTTGGTGTTCTTGTTGATTCATTTAAAGATGTTGTATACTGAGATCCCTCCCGTTTTCGGACAAAATTATGTAAAATACAAACCGCTTTTATTATATTTACCGTATTTTCCATTTTTCTGCAACGAATTGGCGTGCTCAGTACTTGGAATTTTTCTGACATCATTCCAAAACTACATTCAATGGTTTTTCTAGCGCGACTTAATCTATAATTGAAAATTCTTTTTTTGTTGTCCAGTAACGTTGAAGGATATGGTCTCATCATATACCGCTTTAACGGAAATGCATTGTCTCCGACAAAATAAAACGGGATATCTTGCTGCGACTCATCATGAGGCAAAAGTGAACTTTCCGGAATGTGAAGGCCATTTCTTTCTAACCAATAATGCATTCGGGATTCTCTAAATATTCCGCCATCGTTATTCCTCCCAGCAAATCCCGTTTCCACCAAAGTAAATAAACCATCAGCTTCCCATACTGCCATTACAACAATTGAGTGGTATTGTTTATAATTACAGTTGGTTGAGCCAGAATTAGGAAGTTGCTCAATCCGTATATGTTTCCCGTCGATCGCTCACAAACAATTCGGAATGTTCCAAATTTCATAAAAACGCCGAGATATATTTTTCCAGTCCTTCATGTAGTCATCTTTCAGTTTTTGCCATATAACTAACCACTGCTGTCTCAGCTACGATTTCTGTTACAGTACTATGACCTACTTGAAAATATAATGACAAAGACATGAAACTGCAACCAGATCCTAAGTATCTGAAATACAAAAAAGAAAACAAATAATAAAAAAATAATAATAACAATGATAATAATACGTTATACAACTTCTTTTTCCAGTTCAAGAATGCAAAGAGAAGTGGAAAAATAAATCGGCGTTTGTACGCAGCCTGAAGCCAGCTTCGAGTGATTCCTCGGCGAAGTCAAAGAAACCATACTACCTTCATGATTATTTGCTATTTATTTTGCCCTACGTAAAACCGATTAATATAGTTGAATCACCAGGAAATATTGAATGTCCGCCAAATCCTTTAGAAAGCCAAGTATCTTTGCAAGTAGAGGAAACTGCTGAAGATAACCATGACGAATCACCTGCACCATCACCATCAGAAGTTTTTTTAAATGATAACCCTCAGAGCGAGGATGATGTCCTTACGAATTCAAATACGCTGAGAAATACGCAGTCCACCGCAAAAATAAAAAGAAAGAAAGTGGATAAAACATTTTTAGAGTACTTGCAAAACAAGAGAAAAAAAGCCACATTTTCTGATGATAATGACAGTACTACAAAGTATTTTCTGCTTAGCTTATTACCTGACGTTAAAACACTTACCGATGTTCAGATGCGACAATTTAAAGTACAAGTTCTGCTGTTAATTGACAACATAAAGAAAGATTCAGGACCATCTACAATAACATCGCCACATTCTTCCACTGGCTCATACTCATACTCTTCTTCAAGAAGTGCTTCTCGATCATCACAACATTTACTTCAAAATACAAATCATATATCTTCAGCCAATGATCTAGTATATACAAATTTATGTTCCACTGTCTCAAGTGTTGCCCCAGAAGAGACTTCAAACACCCATATAGGAATGACTGCACCAACAGATGAATATGAACGGGAACAACAATCTAATAGCATCTCTTTGGGCACAACTTTAAACTCCAACCACTTTATATAATGTTATTTAAAATGTTATAAAAATAAAACTTACTTGCAGTATTTTTTTACTTACCTAAGCGTTATAAGTAACCTTTCCTCTGCACTGATACATTCCCTCATAACTGTATTCCGTTTCCGAAGAAAAGGTGTCACAACTCTTAGCAATTCTCGAAAACTTTCTTTATACATCCTGTAAAAGCCCTGAAATTTTCTATCATTCTGCCTTAATTCTTTCGCTGCTACAAACAGTCTTCTCCTTTTGTTCCCTGCAATGTACGGATGTACCCAATATTTTCTTTTTTTCCTTCGATTTCGCAAATATAAATAAATGAGTATATCTTCCTCTTCTTCACTCGATAGAAAGTCTTCTTCGCTGCTGGACATCTTCTAATAAACTGGTAACCGGCAATTTAGTTTTGTGGTTTGATAATATCCCATATCGTGCCACCTCATGTGAATAGACTGACATATCGGCAACATTCAAGCGACATGTTGCTCAGGTGTAGTGTTGATGTCGTGTTGTTCCGTGTGTATTGGGCCTAAAATTATAATAATACAACCAGATAGAGTTAATAGTGAAAAATGTATCCATCGTCCGTAAGAATATGTATAGGTACCACAAATTGTAAGAACTTACCAACAGCTTACGGTCAGGAACGTTTTACCCAATCGGCTAATTAAGTTAAAGGCCTCAGGCGTCGCGAAATTCTAAGAGGCGCCATCGAACGCAACAATAAAGAACCCTGCCTACTAGATGGCAGTACAATGTATTTGGCACTTTCTTTTAGTTAAACATTTTTATTGGGAAGGTCTTGTGGTTTGTAAGACAAGTAAGGGGTTCCAGGTCATTTTTAGCCTAAGGCGCCTTGACTTCTTAAAACGTCGTTGCTTACAGTATCGTAAATGCTTTTTTCTAATTGGATGTTGCAATAATGTTGCACACTGTATGAAATATTAACGCACTAGCGGGACTCTTGCCGGAACGTAATATAGATGATTAATGTGCAAATTAGAAAAAATACTGTAAAAAACGTGTGCCACAATGACTTGTAATGCTCGTACTTTGAATCTCTCGCCACTGCGCGGGTCGCGATTCAAACTTGTACTCGCATTACATAAACGTCATTGTGACACTTGTGTTTTAAAATACTATTATCGGATTATTAAGAAGATTTACTACAATATTGTAAGACTTCATTAAATTTACTAGTGATAAAATTTATAGAAACATCTACATAATGTTGAAAATGAAACAATCATAATTGCCGTAATTTTTACAGTAAATTATGCAATAGTTAGCTGCTATAGTTATATAAATATATTATGTTTTGTGTTTCAAAATCAAGAATTTCTTCCAATAAAACTTTTAGGGTCTAGAGTTTTGTGGAAGATTTGTGAAAAATTTCACGATTTTATATAAAATTAAATATAATCCTGAAATATTTATTCAGTAGGCTTTGATGAACATATGTATGTATGTGTAACGAACAAAAACAGACGTAAACCAGCAAATAGACGCATTATTAAATTTTCCAATTTATTATATATTATTATGTACAAAGCATGGTTGGTAAGAAGTGGTTTCTTATTTTTATTTGTTTATTGGTTGAAAATATTTGTTAAATATTTATCTTTCATGTGTGAACCGCTGTTGGTGCCAGTAACATTCATACATTATTTTGAAATACGGTTATATTACAAATTAATATCCTTTTACATTTAAAATATAGTACCAAATGTTATACACAATGGTGTAGTAAGGCCATGTGACATTGTATACGAACATAAACCTTAAAATACATATATTCTAATGCATCCCAGAAATAGGAGATTATTATTTTTATAAGGAAACTGGTTTATAAATTATCTTAGAGAGATTATATTCCTTACCAATATACAAATGTTACATAGTGGATTTACGCAATCAGCATTTTTCTTGACACCTCAAGTCAAATCATTAAGTTTTCAGTTCTAACTCTTCAGATTTTTTATTAAATTAATGTATTACTAATATCTGTTTCCTTTTTTTTTCGACCATAAATTTTTTATTAGGTATTGTTTTTTTTTTTTTTTGGTATTTTCGGTCGTTGATAATTAAGCAAAAGAAAGTTAAAAGCATCATAATTTTTATTGATAGGTTTCGGTTTTTTTTTTTGTTCAAAACCTTTTCCAATCTGGAAAAATAAAAGATGTTTCTGTCATTTACTTTTGAATTATATACCTACTAATTGCAATCTTACCAGATTATGTTTCTTATACATTATGTTTGTATGCGTCAAACTATTTTAAAAACTTACAATTGTAGAAAACATATTTACACAAATTTTAACAATATACGCGAAATATGTACTGTGCCTTTTTTTATTTCATTTTATTATTTGACTGTATATATTATTTAGATGCGATCTAAGCTCTGTCATTAATACTATTTTTATCCATATTAATATGAAAAAGAAACAAAAAGATTAGATAAAGAACAAAATTAGCATTAAAGAAATGAATGGATAAAAATAGTATTAATGACAGAGCTGACATCGCACATCTAAATAATATATTCAGTCAAATAATAAAATAAAAAAAAATAGTGAAGGAATAGAGGTATGTCATTCGAATGCCTACTTCTTAAATAATTAAACAAAACACAGAATGTAACAATTTTATGCAATCTTAAATCAAGTACTTTGTATTTATTTAGATATACATACATATTAGAAGAGCAAACGTCAAAAAAAACAAACAAAAAGAAACAACTTGCTTACATACATACCAATTTTGAAAGATAAAGAAACAAACAGCAATAGAAAAGTAAGCCACATATGTATGTACATATATAAAAGGAAAAATGTTTCCAATACCACATATAGTTATAGTTTATAAACAGTTTGTGTATATTGCTAAGTGTACATATGTAAAATAGTTTAACGCATACAAGCATGATGTATAAGAAATATAATCTGGTAAGATTTACAATTAGTATATAATTCAAAAGTAAATAATAGAAACATCTTGTGTTCTTCCAGATTAAAGACGGTTTTGAACCAAAAAAAAGGAACGAAACCGTATCAATAAGAATCATGATGTTAGTAAAATAGAATTTCTAACTGTCTTTTACTTAATTATCAACGACCGAAAATCAGTGGCGGCGCGTGGACTTTTATTTTGGGAGTGCACATGTGGGTAGATTTTTTTAAAACAGAATTTAAAACGTTTTCAATACAGCCAGCTAACGCAACAGCATCATGATCAGAAGGTTTCAAAAAACCCCAAAATCTTTCAACAGGGGTACCGTCTGCTAAAGTATAACGGAAAACTATAACCATTTGGAAAATGTTTGAAATGTCACTTGTTTCATCACTTATCACGGACACGAATTTTGAAGCAGCAATTTCTTTCTTAATGTGTGCATGACCACAGAAAGCATACAGTCCAATAATTCATTTTGAATGTCTTTGGATGTTCCTTTAAATAGTGTGGATTGATTCAAATGATCCCTGAGTGCTAAATCTAATTCTGCCGAAAAATTCACAAGACCTTTAAATATACCAGGATTTATCGAATCATTTCCTTCGTAATGGCCACGTAATGCTAATTCGAAAGCACCACAAAATTTAATACAGTTTCGATAAAATGTATCTGTTCTTTTTTACTTGCTCATTATGTTTCTCGATATTCAGTCGGTACGCACTGTTTAATTGTTGTCGAATATCTTGTTTACCTAATAAATTAAAACCTAATTTAGCAGAGAGGTGTGTCTTGGAACTTTTATGTTTTTTAATTTTTTCTTTTAAATGGATTAAATCCTTGACACCGGATGTGGTCCATTCTGTTTGAACATCACCAGCAAATAATAAACACGGAAAACAATAAAGACTGTTACTAATTTCACAACCACATAACCCAGGCGGCTTTTTCATAAGTGTCTATCTTAAAGGTTCTTTTATAATCGCGTGTTTTACATTTTGTTACATGCGTGATCGATAAATTCGGTTTTGGACGACCGGCACTTTTGATTTTTTGTTTTTCTTCTAATGTCAGCGAAGAAAAACGAATTGTTTTTAAATATTGTACGCTAGTGCAAATCGGATTCCCCAAATTATCCGCCATAATTGCGCGCGAATACAACAAAAGTAATTTCCCGGTTCCCGGTATACAACACCGCACTAACAAGCAACCGTACACAAACTAAATGTGTACATATGGTAGCTAAGTACTGAGGACTATTACGGGAGGTGTAGGTGTGCGAGGGGTAGCTGCTGCTCCAATCACGGGCCAGTTCGAGAGAGCAGTGTACGAGCCGCATTACGCATGTTCACGCTGGAGTCTGAACCGAACGGAAATGAAAAATAAAATTAAATACCCAATAGAAAACGTTAGGTTTACGTCAAACACAAAAGTAAATTCCTTTAGATGAAGATATTAGTTGGGGGTACACGTGCACATGTGCACTTATTGAGAAGCCGCCACTGCAGAAAATACAAACAGAAAACAATATCTAATAAGATAATCGCCATTAACACTTCTCGTTACAAAGAAATCGCTTAAATCAATTGAACTACGAAGATGCTTTATCAAACAATATTTACTAGGAGAATAATGGATCTCTCTATTTCAAGTATTCTCTTATATTATTATGTAAGGATAATTGTGATGTCTACTAACTTAATAACTGTTTACTAGAGAATTTATTTCTCGGTAATGGTTAATAGCAATAGTAACAAACATAATCCAGCAAATTGTATGCAAATAAGCTATTTTCTTTTAAACGTATAATATAATAAGTTGTTAGTTAAATAGCTTTGGTTTTAACTGACTTTTTTAGATACACTATCCACACACTCACTATATCCTATCAATAAATAGATAAAACACACATAGATATGTATGTAAATCGGAAAAAAGGTTTCAAATTTGTTAATAAATTACTTAGGGCAAGATATGAGCAGAAAAATCGATCATAATCATGTTACTAGCATACAGCAGTTATGTTTAACAAAGATATTTGCATAAAAATACAACTGAAAGTTGTTGTTGAAAGTGAGTTTAAGTCATACTGATACCGTGCACCCACGGTCCAAATTCAATTCCATTTACGAAACATTAATAGTAGTTTACATTTTTATCTCAACATGTGCTTTCAAGTAGTAGTTTTGATTTGTTATCGACTTATAACTGTCTTATTTACACCTACATATTTTTTAATAAAATTTGAAATTCGTAATAAATGTGCAATTATTTAACCTGTATTATATCTAAACGTTTTTAATCTACACATTAATAACTTTACATTCTAAGATCCAGTATTTACTACCACGGTGGAGCAGACAAAAATTTCACTTTTATATTTAGGTAGAAGCCCTGTGAGGTTCCATTTAAGGAAAATTATCATCTATGCAAAAACTATTAAGTTGTACTTTCTTACGTACTATAATAGGTTGCGTATAAAACAGAAAAATGTAATATTTGTAATTTCTTGGTATTATGTTGACAGTTAGGAAGATATTTAGCGTATTCGCGGCTCTTTAGATTGAAAAATAAGAATTCAATTTTTTGTAACAAAAAAAAGCGATAACTAACAAATCACATCTTTTCCGAGACTTAAAATTTTAAGTTTGACCATATTTTCGATTGATATAATGGAATGGACAAATAATTTTTTGTCACATATTAAATAATTTCAAATTTATAGCAAGTAAAATATTTCCAATTAAATAAAATGTATTTATGAATAAAAAAGTTATGTTCCAAGATATAGGACGTCGATGTAGAATCTATTTCGTTAAGAAAATAAATAACATGTTATTCTAAAACTCGGAATATGGTCTCTAAAATATGCAGAATTTCTTAAGTAGAAAGATATAACACATATAGATCTAGTACCTTATTCTATATATCTATATTTTTTAAGAGTTTGTTTTATAAACTTTTAACTTCTATAGTCCTTCCTGTTTTAATTACAGATCAGTCGGTCCCATGTGTGACGGCGGCTTTAGCGCGGCTGAGGGCCTGTCAAGAATGGCATCACTTGGCAGCGCCGCCTTGGGTGTGCCGCAGGGCCTATCCAACACGCCGCAGTCCGCGAAAAAGCAAGAAGACCACATAAAGCGTCCCATGAACGCATTCATGGTGTGGTCTAGATTGCAAAGACGGAAGATAGCCCAAGAGAATCCCAAAATGCACAATTCCGAAATATCAAAAAGATTAGGTAAGGTGCATGCCCGTACACGTAGCTATAATTATTGAGTTGATTAGATAAATGAGGTAGATGTATATGTCTCTAACGCCACCATATTCTAACCCAATATCAGTTTGATACAAGCGCGCTGACAGATACTAATGGTGTGCTTTCCGCACAGTAAGTAAAGATTTTTTCTTCCTTTACTTCTTCTAGACTATCGACTATGCGCACTAGGTGTGGAAGGTGCAGTTAACAATAAACCATTTATTGGTTATCATTCGCGGCACTGTTCATTTGCAAAATGTGTTTTGGGCACTATGACCTCCAGTCCAGTTTAATTAGATACCTGTGGTCATATTTGATGGTGGATATGGTGGCATTTTGGTGCTCTAAGGAAACAATATTAATCAACACATTTTGATAAACATTTGATTCATAATTTTATCTTTTAATATTCGAACTTTCAGTTCAGGAAAATAATTAAAAATATAACTTATCTGAAAGTTTTTATTTTTCTATTTTGGTACTGTAATGAAGGAATAGAAAAGAGCGCTAAAGCTCATTATATCACCATCTTTTTCTATTTTTTGTCAAGAAAATACAAAGTAATTAAATTGATAAAATCCTAATACTAACATACATCAATAAATAAAATGCAATCAGCAAAAACATAATATAATCACATATAAGCATATTTAAACTGACAGATCTAAATATTCCTGAATAGTATAGAAATTATATGTGTGAAGAAGGCACTTTAATTTAGATTTAAATTCAGGTTGCAGTTTTCATATTGGCTGGCAACTTATTAAATAATTTAATTCCTTTATATTCTGGACTTTGTTGGAAAAACGTAGCATTATTTTTAGATATATAGTTCTCCCAACTTAGAATGGCCGGTGGCACTATCTACCTATCTCTTTCACACAGCTGCCTGCATTCTTGCCTCGAGTGCGCATCTCACGGGCCATTCTACGTTGGGAGACCTTATACTTTTATTTTCTCTGCTTCGCGTGATCATATTTTTGTAGATAGCGGAGTTTGTTTTAAAATTCTGTTTTTAATTATATATAACGAATATATTTTTTTTTTGAAAAAGAAATACTTTCCTCGCACCAGCAGCTATTCCCCAAAAAATAACTCCATACCGAAGACGAGACTGTACATATTACGTCTGTTTGTTCAATTGTAAAACTTTAAGTCAAATTACATTAAGGAATCCATTAAATAAAGGGTCCTGAATCTCAAATTAAAATGAAAAGTAATTTAATTAATTTAAAATTAATAATTATCAAAAAAAGTTATATAAAAACTGGTTTCACGAAAGCATTTTGTCGCACTTGACCCTTAAACAACTCGGCATCTTGTTTTTTCCAAACTTGATTTCGTAAAAAAGAATACATATTAGAAAAGCATCTCATAGTTTGATCGAAGAAATTCTTAATCAAGTGGGTTTTCTTTGGTTGAATGTTTGGTGCCCCATATGCGCTAACATGCATATACCGGGTGTGCCATTAGTGTGTCGGCGGAATTTAGCACGAAAACTACTAAATCTAGAAAAGTGAGATCTCCTGTATGCATATAGTATATCAATACGCATTTTATAAAATTATTTACAAATATACAGTGTGTCACAAATTGTCAGAGCTGCTTTCAACTTTCTTATTTTAAATGGATTACTATATTTTTTAGTAATTATTTCTATAGCCACGTAAAACGCCAGGAATTTGCTGGTAACCTCGAAAACCATAGGTTCCATTTAAAAGAATCGAAAGAAAGGCGTTTGAATATCGATAAATTTACCACAATATATTTAACACTCTGTATATATTTATACGGTACACCACCTTGAAACATATCAAGTGTTAGCCCTCCAAAGTGATAACAAAAGAATAACGCGCTACACTACAGCGGTTTTTGGTATAGAACTGAAAATCTCAGAAGTCGTAACTGTCAAAATTTTGACAACATTTGCAATATCGCCTAATCTAATTGTCGGAAGTGCACATAACCATTTATCATTGCAAAGATGTTTTAGGTGGCTATCGAAATAATTACTAAAAAATATATCAATCCATTTAAAATAAAAAAATTTAAAGTAGCTCTGACAATTTATAACACCCTGTATATTTATGCATAACTTTACAAAATGCGTATTGATATCCTATATACATACAGAAAATCTCACTTTCCTAGCTTTAGTAGTTTTCGTGCTAAATTCCGCTGACACACTAATGGCGCACCCTGTATAGTCACTATAACTTACAATTACTCTACATTATGGTTACTTTAACAATTTACTAAGGTCAAACGCCTCTTAGGATGGCATTCATATATATAGGAACATATATTGAGCATTACGTATCTTACAAATAGTATAAAAATGTGGCCAAAGAACGGCTGCGCTATATATGGTTATCTCTGTCTAGTGTACTTGCGTGTTTGTTGCGCGTGCGTTAAGTAAAAAGAAATTGCAATAGCGCAATATTTAAAAAAATGTGAAACGTGAGTACGAAACATTAGTATTGCATTTGCTAGTAGGTAATTTGCATAAATTTTGTCTTTAGAATTACAGTGAATGTATGGACATTCAAAATGAATAGATTGCTTGGACGATTTATCTCTAGCAATGTATTTTTGAAATTTCTTATTTGCATTTACAAAAAAAATATAAAAATAAAAATATATATAAAAACAGATAGGTAAGATTAGTGGATCTAAAGCCGCTCACGACACTGGCTTAAAATAAAAACAGATATATACAAATTAAGTAGCAAAATTCCAAGTAACTGAATAAGACAATGCAATGTATTAAATGAAAGTAGTTTGCTTATTTTACCTTACCTTACCGATATAAGTTTTATGTTGATCAACATTACCTAAAAAGTAAGGAGTCACCAGTTCTGCTCTTGCACAGAAAGCATATCCGACCCATCGTTAACACTAAACTAAGTAAAAAAACAAAATTCTGTTCAAATGAAAAATAACTAAACACAAATTTTATTTTCTGACACAATAAAATAAAAATGCACGAAATTAAACATGGAGACCTAACCTCTAACCAAAATATGTCATCGGCAGCATATCGGCAGTTAAGTGAGATATCAAAACCACAACCAATCGTATTACAGCTTTCCACGCGTGCGCATACGGATACCAGGTACATTGCTAGACAGAGAGGAATATATCTATTTCATTTTCTGCCCATACATTTCGATGCATATGCTCAATATATGTTCCTATATATATAGTGGCATTCAAATTTGCTTCATTCAATCTGAACAGGAGCCTAAAAACTGGTATTAAGTATAATAAATTTAAGTATACCTGTAAACCAATCCCGGAATAAAAGAAAATCAAACGTGCTCCTAACTATTTCCAGTCTCCATAATATAAGTAAATAAAACATTAGCCAAATATTTTCATCATAAGAGAGGAAATTAGGAATTACTATACTTCCTAATTTTTATTAACTTTTTTGTCCTGGGAAAAGTGACCACTGTTAGCTTTTTACTCATCCCTTCATGCCTAGTCAGGAGTAGTCGTTGCTCATTTTCTTCCAATTTAACTACTACAAATTCAGAGCTACGACTAAAAGTCGAAACTAGTCGCAATGATTCAGTTTTCATAATAAAAGTTTTAGTCAAAAATGAGAAATATTAAAGCTATCTCTTTGATGAAATTGGAATCTCTTAAATTTTCTTTAATTTAAATCAAACAAATTCATATTAGTCTGTGCAAACTATAAAGGAAGAAAATAACTATAACTAGTCAGCTGGTTTTTCTAGGAACAAAAAACGATACAAAGTGTGTATTATAGGTGAAACAAATTTGAAAAGGGAACGGTTCTCTCTTTACATCATTCCAGTTTTGGTCTCCCTAATAGATTTACTCAAAAATAATTAGTGGTAGTTAATATATCTACTATATTATAAAATAATAGACACCCATTTAAATATAGTATAAAGGTGGGACGAATAACGTTGAAATTATATGTCGTTTCAATAATATTGTAGGATGTTTCTTATGTATTGGAATGAACCGACTACTGCTATTATTATAGGCCACGAACGAAGGCAACAATGAAACTTAGAGTTGTATTGTTTGCTCCTGACCAGGCTAGAAGGTATAAGCGGATCGGCTACCGGACTAGAAGTACGGACGGAATCACGTAGGTAGATATAGCCGAGGGCAAACTACGAAAACACTCCAAAGCCTCGAAATAGTGTGAAACAGCAGCTGTAGACTGTCACTTGTCGATCATAAGCGCACGTATGTGTGTATAAATTATACTGGTAGTACTCACTCTTTCTATTCGTGGCCCTTCTTCATAATATGAGTATGAATAATGCATTCAAATAAGATACATGTGAGTGTTTGTGTAGTTGGAGGACGTCCGTCCCTTTACATAAACATTACTGCACACAAAATGCGTTATGATACGCTTTCGTATTATTATTTGGGACCAAATGTGTATTTAAAACTGTGACGTACAGGAGGACAGAGATACGTGTGCACGAGAGTACATTCCTTTCATATGCTAAGTTCCGCTTTCATATAATATAAAATCCCTTGCCGTATTCAACTTTTTATTAACTTGAACTATATTTTCTTCGGTTTAGGGATAAACTATACGCAAGAGGGTTGACTATGAAAATAATAGCCCCTTTCGTTTACATTTTTATTAAGAATATATATTATATGAACGATTTAATTTACTTTCGAAAATGGTATTAAAGATAAAAATAATAAGTAGGTACTGACATCATATCAGTTTAAACTCAAAATGGTATCATAAACTGATATACTTGGCCTAACACAATCCAGAAGGCGCTGAGTAAAAAGTAAAGTAAATTGTCCATTCACAGTATGCAAAAATGTTACTAAGGAATGTTGTTCACCTATAACAGTACGCAAATTTTCTAAATCAACGGCCTACATTGATAAAATCCATTATTTGTCAATTTCCCTTCAGGTAAACTACTATTTCCGTTCACAGTACACCAATATGTTACTAAGAAAAGTTACTTAGATCAAAACGTTATGAAGTTATACACATTTTTAGAATGATCAACCTACTTTGATAATCATGATGGAGTTGATAATAAAAGAAAAATCTTAAATCATCATCGATCATTCTGTAGATCATTCCTAACTGTAAAGGCCAAGTGGATTTTAAAAAATCGAAAGCAAACGATAAGTAAGTTTCAGATCGAGCAGGACTCACTTCCCAAATATTATATTGTGAACTCCATCCGTAGACACGGTATATATAATATAAAAATAAAGCTTCTTTCAGCAATAAAATTTTGTATCCATCATATAAAGACATTTTATTATATATACAGGGTTAGTAAAAAGTCCCGGAACGGTCGAATAACTTTGTTATTTGAAAATTATGATTTCTGAAATTTGGTATGGGGGTATAGTTAATATAAATGCATTTTATGCAATACAGTTAATATTTTTTTCACTTTCGGTTTAATCGGCAATACGTCCAATTTTTTTTTTAAATGGAACGCCCAGATTTTTTTAACACTTTTGAATGCAAAATAAAAAACTACGTTCAGGAAGTATTAAGATGTTTATTTTTATTCACAAGAAAACAGTTAAAAAATTAAAAAAGTGTCCTAATACAGAAAAATCAAGATACCTGTCTATTCAGGTTGCGATTACAATAATTGTTCAAAATGCTTTCCATTTACAATTTGACAAAAATGTAAACGGTCAGTAAAATTTCTTATTGAATTTTGTATTTGTTCTGGAGTGATGCGATTGGCTTCTTGAACTATTCTCTCTTCCAATTGTTCAAGATTATGTGGACGATTTTTGTACACTTGACATTTCATGTGACCCCAAAAGAAAAAATCTAATGGCGAGAGATCTGGCGAACGTGCTGGCCATTCGATTGCTCCTCTACGTCCGATCCAACGTCCCGGAAAAATTTCATTCAAATAATCGCGGACATTATGGGCAAAATGGGGGGGAGCTCCATTTTGTTGAAACCAAAAATGTGCATTAGGGTGATCACCTATGTTTGCATTTGGAAAGAGGGCCGCAAGTGCTGGAACAACCTCATTTCGCAATAAATTTAAGTAGACGTTGCCAGTTAAATTTCCTCTTATAAAAAATGGTCCTATGATGTTGTTTCCAACAAGACCAGCCCAGACATTCACCTTTTGAGGACGCTGTGTATGGACTTTTTCAATCCAATGCGGATTTTCAATTGACCAGTAGCGACAATTATGTCTGTTCACAGTGCCGTTGAGACAAAACGTTACCTCATCTGAAAAAATGATGTGATCTAAAACATTAGGCTGCTGCTCTATCAATTCAGTCATTGTTTCGCAAAATTGTAGTCTACGATCTGGATCATCTTCCCCTTCTAGGTAAATCCTTCACCTGACGAAACACTTCAAACTTTTGAATTGTTCGGCATACCGTACTTTTATTAATGTGACGATCCGGATAAACAGTATTAAACAAAATACGAACCTCTTCAAAAGAACGTTGACGATCACCGTACCCACGCATCATTAATATCTCAATTCGTTCTGATTCAGTAAGTTTTTCTGCCATTTTCAAATGTGTCAATGATTAAAATAAGTAAATTTATAGCGATACAAAAGTTAAAACGCTTTTAAAATTGTCAAATGTGACGGCAAAAAGAATGCAAACACTAAACAACAACTTTTTTCAAAGGTACCTTGATTTTTCTGTATTAGGACACTTTTTTAATATTTTAACTGTTTTCTTGTGAATAAAAATAAACATCTTAATACTTCCTGAACGTAGTTTTTTATTTTGCATTTAAAAGTGTTAAAAAAATCTGGGCGTGCCATTTAAAAAAAAAAGTTGGACGTATTGCCGATTAAACCGGAAGTGAACAAAATATTAACTGTATTGCATAAAATGCATTTATATTAACTATACCCCTATACCAAATTTCAGAAATCATAATTTTCAAATAACAAAGTTATTCGACCGTTCCGGGACTTTTTACTAACCCTGTATATATATAATAAGCCTCCATTGTCCTCTATTTCCGCTTCAAGCCTAGTTCTTATTAAAGCTTCAAAAAGCTTGTAGATGCGTTCAGCAAACATATTGGCCTGTAACCAGTTGGATTCTCTTGTCCTTTACCCATCTTCGGTATCAAAATAAGTTTGGCTACCTTCCACCTCACTGGGAAATTCTTGTTTAAGCAGTGCACGCATGATTTTCTTAGTTGTTCCAATCGATAGTTTGACGGTTTACAGACTTCCCTTCAGAGCTTCACAAACATTATTTCTTGAGAATTTCAGCGCCATGTATCAAGAATCGAAACAATGTTTCAAACAAAATTTAGTATTTTAATACGTAAAATCCGAATCTGCAATAAAAAATAGGAGCTTTTGCCAAGAGGATCGGATTGGTGTCCTTGGAAAGGTTTTTGAAGATTGATTAAAGGCGTGTTTTTTTGTTTTTCGATTCGATGTGTATTTCTCGAGATATTTAACCGTCCCAGAACTTTTAGGACATTGTTTAGAAATTTGAAAAGATCTTTTAAATTATGTTCAAAAATACAGTGTTGCCATTTACAAAAACAATTTTCTAGTATCTACCGGGATATCTGACCACACAGCAATCAAATTATTTACCGATTTTTCTTAGTTAAATAATTCTCTATAAGTTTGCTTTTGGAAGTACTGAGCTATCTCAAAAAAAAGTTGGTCTATGTTAGGTTTTAAAAAAACTACACTGTATATTCACTTAAAGACGTTGGTGTCTCTTTATACCGTTCAAACCCTTCCCCTACTACCTCCTATTATTAGTTAGTTTTCTCCGATTATGTATTCCAATTTTTTTGTTGGTGTCCTTTCGGCTAACAGTGTTGGTAGTATACTTCTTTATCTTGTCTTCTTATATGCGTCTATACCATCGCATCACTTGTGCTTTCACTATTTCAACTACAGTATCATTTCTTAGTATTATTGTTTCATTATTTAAAAGCACTCCTTTTCGTCTTCGCTTGATATCTTAGGTCCCATTATATTTCCTGCACTTTTTCTCAGAAATATAATCAACTGCTTATCTTCTTTTTGTATTAGTGTGGTTGATTATGCACTGTATGATCGTCGTGTATATTTCGTACAGCTCATTTGCTACACTTTGCCACCTTTTATATTACCCTCTGCTTGACATACATACATACTTTATGTTAGTCCTTCTGTATATTAGCACTCCTAGGTATCCGAATGCTTCTGCCTTATCGAAGCTATGTCGCAGTATTTCAACATACACTCCGCCAAAAAAGTATCGCATAATTTGGTTTTGAATCATAGAAGTATCGCATAATCTTTGTTTGTAGCATAAAGTTGTAAATATACTTTAATGCGCTCTAAGATATAATTTCTATGATTGTTTAAATAAAATACAGGCCAAATAAAAACAAGAACTCATACTTGAGATTTTTATTAAAACAAGAAATTATAATTTTGGAAAGAAAAATGTCATAACAGTAGCTTTTAATACTGAGTATTGCCACCTCTGGCTCTGATGACCGCTCGCATACGGTTTGGCAGAGATTCGATTAACTTCCGTATATAAGCCTGATCCAAATTCTCCCACTCGTCACGGAGAGCATTTTCTAGTCCATGCAGGTCCGCTGGGACAACATTTTGGGTTCGTATCCGTCTGTGAAGGAGGTCCCACACGTGCTCGATAGGGTTCATGTCCGGACTTACCGCAGGCCAATCTAAAACTAGAATACCAACATCGTTAAGGTATTCCTGGACGATTATTGCAACATGCGGTCGTGCATTATCGTGCATTAACATGAATTCGTTTCCTATAATTGGCGCATATGGTACTACATGTTCTTCTAAAATGTCCGTTATATACCTGTGGGCAGTCAGTGTACCCCTGTCTACTGGTACTAACTCTGTACGACCTGTTAAACAGATGCCTCCCCAAACCATAATAGAGCGACCAGCGAAATTAGGTCTAGGTCTGATATTACATGCGAATAGCGCTCACTATCTCGTCTGTACACTGAGATACGCCTATCTGAGGTGTAAAGACCAAATCTTGACTCATCTGTGAAGAGTATATTGGCCCAGTCATTAATGTTCCAATTTACATGTTCTCTGGCAAACCTTAAGCGAGCCACTCGGTGGTTCTTAGTGAGACGAGGGGCTGTTACAGCTACTCTAGCTCTTAATCCACTCTGTCGTAACCTATTCCGAATAGTTTGGGTACTCACACGAGTATTTCTGACTCTAGCCAAGTCGTTCTGCAATTGTCTCGCAGTTACATGTCTTCGACGTAATGCTTGTAGTAGTAAATAGCGGTCATCTTGGCGAGTAGAACATCTTGGACGACCTGTTACAGGTCTTCTACTGTAAATGCCTGTTTCCCTATATCTGGCTACGGCTCTAGAAACACTTGACTGATTGATGTTCATCAAATTAGCAACGTATGCTTGAGATCGTCCATCTTCGATTAAAGCAACTATAGCAGCCACTTGTTCTGAAGTTAAATTGCTCATTTTAGTTTTAAAAGCGTTGGTACAGAACTCTGACTTCGCACTTTAAATTTTGTCCGTATAGGAAGACTTTCAATAAACAACTGAACAAACCTTACACATATGCATTTTTCTAAATGTGTTCTTTTAGAAAAAAAAAAAGTAAAAACGCTAAGTTCCATTATTTTGTTAGTGTTTTTATAGTTCACATACACGAGGCAAAGTTTTTGTGAACGTATAAAAATATCTTGGTTCATAAATGCCCTTTTTTAGTTTATGCGATACTTTTTTGGCGGAGTGTACTTTATTTGTTGCCTTTTTTCCTTTTGTTGCAGTATCGGTATCTCGTGATTATTAGACATCAACCGCGTATGCCACCAGCGGTACTAGTTAACTTTAATTGTTCTTTGTTATTGCACATCCATCACAATTCTGTCCACTGATATCACAAACACCAATGCCGAAAGCGCATCACCCTGTCCAACTACTTTCTTTATTTCAACTGTATCAAGCATCAAGTGATTACAGATACTATTGATTTATGTATTATGTTAATTATATTATTAAAATAGTGTTGTGAGCTGCTTTGTTTCAAATTGAACCATTCAAAAAAGCACTTGGAAAATCGTATAAAGAAGGTAATGGATTTGTTGTTTAAATTAAACCAAATCATATTTTAAAAGATTAGTAAGAAGCAATACCATCATTTAAGTGCAAACAAAACGTTAGTTACCTATGAATCTTCTTGGAATATATAGATAAATACTAACAGACTTTATTCTTCACACACATAATACCATTCTTTTATTTAGAATTAACTTAATATGCTATTTTGTAGTAATAATGATTATGCATAGCACATTTACCATCTAGTGGTTTATATATTTGTTAATATCCCGTTGATATAGCTAGCAGAACATATAGAAAAGTCTGGGCAAATCAGGCTTTCAAGTTATTTAATTTGTTTCTTTAAAGTATTTCTTTGTAGGACGCTACTCACCTTATGTAGCAGTATAGATATGTAAAGTTTACAATGTGCTAGTCATTTAATTACGTTTAAATTAGCAGAATGAATTTGCCTTATTTCCTGACTAACAATTTATTATGTATATGTATACAGGACGGTAGCCAGGATAAAATTTTAAACCCAGCTCGAATTTTCTATATCAGGGCATACTATAACAACCTACCTAACAATATACATACATAAGTACAGGAACCGGCACAGTTGTTCTTTGAGGATTGCTTTCCTGAAAGTGATCAGTTTAAATATATTACTACTATCACAGATACTTATCTGTGCTACTATATATGTATTGGTATTGCAAGAATAAATCACAAAATGTAGTGGTATAGCGAAATTAAAAATAATAAATATTAAATGATTCATACTTTGAATTTAGCATTCAAATTCTTTTACCACGGTTCCAATTCTTTTTACAAAGACTATTTTTTGGGAATAATCAAAGTAAGGTGAGTTCAAAAGAAAATTCTCTATGATTTACCATTAATTTCGTTTTTTTTTGCATTACATCTGTGGCAGTTAATTTAAGTGTTTAGGTATTCATTTTTATGAGTTTACAACAGTTTTTATAGATACTTTTCCTATATCTATTAAATTTTTATGCATGTTCACGTTTCTGAGACGTCAGTTTTTTACGCACTGAAAAAACTTTGTAACTGTATTAAAATCTTACAGAAATGCGACAAAGTATTAAGATTCTTTATTATAATACTATTTATAACGCATTTAAATTAAGAACTCACATTACTTTGATTCTAGCATATCTGTATGTCCTATAATCATAAATGGAAAATCAATACAAACTTCAATACAATGAAACCGAAGATGTTTTTATATTCTACACTTCCCATGATACAAGTACCGGGTGATTCAGTAAGGGTGGCGACCGGCTGTATCTCGGAAACTGCTATGCCTAGAGCTTCGGGACAAAAAAATACATAACCAATGTGGCCACCAGAAATATTCGAAAATTATTTTAATGTTCGAAATTTTACCGCTAGGGGGCGTATCTGCTATGTTCAATCATAAAATCAGTATTATCTCAGAAAATTGCAGGTTGAGCTATAGTTTTGAATGGACCGTTCGAAAGCTGAGTTGATGTCCCATTATTTTGTTTAATGACTTTTTTTCATATCTGCCATAATAAGGAGCGGGGAAGCCAATCAATTGTTCAATATGTAAATTTTAGTATCTCCTGAACCATTCAACCAATCCGAAAATTTTTGGGCTCGTTCGATTGAGCATTTCATGGGTTTTTTCTAGAAAAATTGTTGTTCTAGCATTTAGTTTGAAATAGGTAAACTACAGGGTGTTTTCTGTAGTGATAACATATTTTGGTGAATTTCAAGAAAAAATTAAATGTAACCGTGCTGTATAATTACCATTGTCGCAAGCTAACGAGAATAATAACAGCAAAGAGAAAATATCTAACCAAAAATTTTAATTATAAATGTTCGGAATGTCTACCATCATTGGCCACCCACAAAATAATGGGACATCGACTCAGCTTTCGAACGGTCTATTCAAAACTATAGCTCAACCTGCAATTTTCTGAGATAATACTGATTTTATGATTGAACATAGCAGATACGCCCCCTAGCGGTAAAATTTCGAACATTAAAATAATTTTCGGATACAACTCGTGGCCACATTGGTTATATATTTTTTTATCCCGAAACTCTAGGCATGGCAGTTTCCGAGATACAGCCGGTCGCCACCCTTACTGAATCACCCGGTACAAATTGAAATATAATAAACAAAAACATTTTTTTTGTTTATTATATTTTGTTCGTAAAACTGTTTATATATACTCACAAAAAACTAATAATTTTAATTTTCCTTATTTAAACCTTATGATAGATATGTATTTTGTATATTGATAGTTTTTATTTTTAGTTTTTACATCTTTTTTTATAAAGTTTACTGAAAAGTGTGTCTGCTTTGTCGTTGAATTTTTGTGTTTATAAATTTCAATTATTTCAATTACATTTCAGGTTTTTAAATATTTCTTTACTAAAAATTAGTGTACTAAAAAGTACTAAATTTATCAAAACAAAATATTTTATATTTTTATACATAGGTGCATTAATTGTAATTGAATAAGCTTTAATTAAGAGTGAGACGTTTACAAACATTTTTATTATTATTACTATTGTTGTTTTTCACTAAAAAAACCTGAAAACCAAAAAACTATCTATATGCAATAATTTTAATGTTTAAATTTGAACTGTAAATGCAGTTTTTATTTTATTTAGCATTACCAGATATCCACAAATTGCAACAACTAAACATGATGACGAAATATGGAGTCGCCTACATAAATTAAAATATTATACAACAACACATCATCTTAATTACACTTAACAACATACCACCATAACAATCTAAATCTAAACTAAATTTTGTATTTTATCTAATTTTATGTTTTTAAGGAGCTTTCTCTATTAAAAGTAAACTCAAAATGCAATTAATGATACTTCTCTCTTGAAGGATTTTCATGTTATCTAAATTTATGGACATTCTGTACATCTAATCAAAGATTTCTGATGGTAAACTTAATTATGCAACAAGCAGAACTTTTTATAAAGAATAACTTTTTGTCATAAAATCAAAAATTTTAATCGTGTCAACTCCATCCGAGGACATACTGTAACACCAACGGAATAGTACTAATGTGTTTTATTGAAATTTAAATTACAATACCATTCTACTTGGATACAATTCAAATAAATACAAAGCAACATTGCCTCATGAATAGAAAAACAAATTAAAAATGAAAATTTAAACACTTTTAGCTATAAATATGCTGAGTACTTGTTAACATTAACACAACTTACAAACAACTATAGACACAATTAATGCATTTACAAATTCTCTTAATTATCATTAAGGAAACTATAAACGAAACAATACCTACGTATGAATACATGCATTCCATTGTAATACTTTGCAAGTAATCTACATCTTGTAGGCCATTGACTTTACAGAAGGCAATAACGAAAACAGAATCTTTATAATTTGCATAATAATCAGCCCTGCATTCTATCGATTTTACCAAAACACCATTAGTATTAAGTTTCCATGAAACGAAACGGTATAATTATCCACATATGTATATGAACTGGTAATAATACCTTTTATTAGTACTACACTCAAATGCCATTTAAATAATATAAAATATAATTGGCTGTAGTAAACCTCCCAGCTATGTCGATCTGCATTTCAATGTACTGATAAAATCGAACGAATTATCCAATTAATTCATAAACGTTGGCAATATGGTGTAAGAGGTGCTGAAATAGCAACAATTCTGTAGTATTTTCAATAGGCTTCAGTTGAACACGTTGGAACAGTAAATTATGAGTGGCACTTAGGATATTTAGTTATGAAATAGCTTAAAACTTCAACAAATATTAAATTGAATCCTCAATGCTTTTTTTTAAAATTAGATGGAAGAAATTGCACCCTCAGTAAATTACAAAATTAGATCTAAAATGCAAATAAAAGGAAGCATAAAAATACATGTGCTTTATAGGGTTAATAGCCCTATAAAGCAACCTAAACGTTCATAAATATTTGTAAACATGATAATGCTTTTTCAATATAATATGTCAACAAATTTTATTTTTCTTAGGTTAAGAATGCCATCTGCGATGCAATTTTAAAAGCCACCTTCATATACTTTTTTGTACTTGGTCCAAACTATCATCAAACAAAGATTACCAAAATACATAAATATTCAACGCAAGCACTTTCTGATTTGCCCTTACATTGATTTGCTGTTTAGCCATGTATACCCCATGTATGAGGTTCTGGTCCCTGAAAATGCTGCGCGGCACCCTTTTTTGCAAGAGTGTCTGCTTCCTCATTGCCATGAATTAGCCGTCTCCCTAGATTTAGACCTCCAGATCAGCGTCGAGTTGCATTTATGCCCCTCTAGTAATTTCAGCACCGCCCTACTGTCAGAGAAAAAAAATATTGATTTGTGTTTGATGCTTTTATCCAAAATTTCTCTACCGCACAGCTCAAAGGCATAGATGTCAACTTTCAGTATATCTCCATTCCTCTCTAGTTGGGCAGGAGGTAGTAGAGTTTATACCAATCATTGGTCGAGTACACATCATATCCTATGGCATCCCCAGCATATTGTCGCAAGTGACCGATTCCACGAGATTGATAGTCAAACAGATATGAGTATGTGGAGATCGATTCGCAGTGAGCCATAGACTGAATATACCTAATTAATCTGACCTCACTTTCCACAACAATGTGCAAGGGTAGTAGGAGCAGAAGAAATTCCAATGCCAATGACGGGGAAGAAGATATTGCTCCCTTGATTACCATTCTTGCAATCCTTTGAATAGATCTAAGTCTTGCTGTAGTTCTGGCTTACTTCGCTTTCCGGCACCATGTTATCGCTCCAAAGAAAAGTAGAGAAGTAAGCCCTTAGCATAATCCATTACTGCTCTCAAAGCTATTGAGAATTACCATTAAGAAGAAATGTTTAAATTCTAACATTTAGAAAACATCGTATTTCATTCCACTGGAACTAAAGAAGGTGATAAACATGAGTGTTGTATTTGGACAATAAGCTACTAGAAATGCAATAAAATCGTTACGGAAAGCACGGCTTACTTGTAAGTAATCAAATATAAAAACAATGAGGATTTCCTGAAAAAAATTGCTACCAACAGAATGGGTTCAACATTTTGGTGCTAATATTCCAGATTTTCAGAACAACAGATAGAGTGATAAAGCGTTGAATGGCCAGCTTGATACACTGATCTAAGCCTAACAGGATTTCTTCTGTGGTGATCTATTCCAACAGATTAAGCAATTGAAATGATCTAAATTTAAGGCATCTAATCCAAAAGAAACCAAACAATTTCAGCCTGAAATATTAATATTTACCGGGGAACATTTCGAACAACTTCTGGAAAATATTCTATTGTATATCTTAAAATTGCTTCTGTTAAAAATAATAATCATTTGCCTTAAGCCAATTTTTCTCAAAAAAAAAAAACCTATCTTGCAAGCCTTAAGGAATTAACCCATAGTGTTAAATACAAGCAAAAGAACAGAATTTGTTACTTGAACCAAAACACTTTTGCTACCATTATTTTATATCCAACGACAAAAAGTTACTACCTCAATAGAATGAAATAGAAATTAAAAGTGAAATGAAAATAATAAACTTTCTTAGAGTACGCGTCTTTATATCCAGAGGATTTAATTATAGTATTTTAAAACACAAGTGTCACAATGACGTTTTTCTAATTGGATGATGCAATAAAGCTAAAACAAAAGACGGCGCAGTGCTGATATGAATATTACAGCACACTGTGCTGTAATGAGATATTAACGCACTAGCGGGGGACTCTTGCCGGAACGTAATATAGGCGATTAATGTGCAAATTAGAAAAAATACTGTAAAAAACGTGTGCCACAATGACTTGTAATGCTCGTACTTTGAATCTCTCGCCGCTACACGGCTCGATTCAAACTTGTACTCGCAAACATTAACGTACACTTGTGTTTTAAAATACTATTATGTAATGCGAGTACAAGTTTGAATTCAAAGTACGAGCATTACAAGTTATAGTAGCACACGCTTTTCACAGTATTTTTCTAATTTGCACATTAATCGCCTATATTACGTTCCGGCAAGAGTTCCACTAGTGCGTTGATATCTCATTACAGCACAGTGTGCGGTAATATTGATTTCAGCACTGCGTCGTCGTTTGTTTTAACTTTATTGCAATATCCAATTAGAAAAAAGATTTTTACATATTTTGAGCATTGTTTCAAAGGGAATAAAAGATATCTATGTATGCCTGCTTAAGAACTGTCCAGTGACCGAGATAACTATTACATTTGTATTACTTTACAGCTTTGCTTTGTATATACATATAAAATTAAACTGCAGTTGTTTAAAAATACACCTACATAGGTAACGTAGCAGCATTTAGTGGAAATTGTATCCTTAAATACAGATTCTAAACTAGTTTCTAGTAAATACATAATTAAATGGTTCTTTTAAACAAGAAAAAAAGAATCGAAGTTCTTCAATGTTACTTTCTGAATGGGTATCTCTTTTTATTTGGACCTGTATAAGTAGATGTCCAAATATATTTTCCTCCACGCTGATATAATATTTACTCTTTCGAGCTCTTATTTGAAAGGATTTTAGTATGTTTGCTTGTTAATGTATGTTTACTGTCTCCACTTCACCAAATCTTGTCTTACTAAAACCTATTAAAGTTTGCCCAAGAAATTTTCTCCGTGGTTCTTGTTTCGGTGTGATTGTTTAGCGAATGTGTTAGACACTAGACGAAAATATTTCCCCCGGTTCAAAAAAGGGTCACTTTAATTAACTGACAAAAAGAAATTTGCCGGTCACACAATAGTCTTGTAGGAAAATCCATTCTTATTGATAAATGATTTTGTAATTCCTACACTGCGAGAAATAAAAAACAGGTATTTCAGTATTTTTTGCAAATTTAAATATAAGAAATATTTTAGTGTAAACTTTATATTACAATACATTGATTGTATTTATTGATAAAGGATTAATAAACCATTTTGTCAGTGAATGCGCCATCGCGGAAATTTGTTATTTCTACTTTACAAATCACCTTGTATCCTTGCGTTCCTTAGATTCAATGTGTGCTATTCAATGATAACTTGATTTGACTGCCTCCCATAATTTTTTTCGCACTTACCATTGTACGCATATTGGTGTGGGAACGCTAATTACATTTATGATGTGTTTTTGACTACGCCGCATTGTTACTTTGACACATTATAAATAGAAATTATTTAACAGAAATATTTGATAAGAAGCGCGAACTTCTATTACCAACATTTGTTCACCTTGTTAACTATACGAAGAATAGTGAATATCAATTACATAATATTTTTTTAGGAAACAATCTTGTTAACACTGATTATTCATAAATATACAAAGTAAATGTTATACATATTAGCTATTACGTTTCTGTTGAAGGAGATTATTTTGTCAAGCACACAATAGATACTTCATTTCGACATTCCCTATTTCAGACATTATATTACATAATACCTTGAATAAAACAAATTTTCGCCTGTGTGTAAATATTGCAATATAAGAGGTTGTCTGTAAAAAATAAGCCTTGAGTACTTGCAGCAGCGCCATCTTTTAAAATGTTGCCTAACATTTTGAAACATTGTAAAGACGCATCTTATTAGTTGTACAGTTGAAATAATAAAGAAGTAGACATTGTTTACAAGGTTTATTTTTTTAAAGCGAATTCATTACACCGAATTTAGAACTGGGTCGAATGAAAAACCAAACGCGAACAGCGGGCTGCTCAAAGCCTCTATGTCATGATCACTTTAGTTGGTGCACCTTACAATGAATTTACACAAAGTTTAATGAATCGTTATAGTGTTTATTGCTTTTTTCTTATTTTTTCTGATTATCATATTTCACAACATATTTTTATCGTCCCTTCAAGTATTCCTTCTCATTTTTTTTTTGTTTCTTTCTTTTATGAATCTTTGCGAACTGGTAGAAAATCGTGTAGATACTTTACATATTATTTTTATGTTATTCTGGTAAAATAACTTCTCAAAGAAACTCTTGAGAACATTTACAATTACAATTATCGCAGAGTTTCTCCTTACCACATGCTTAATATCTATTTCAAACAATTTCTAAAAGCATTCCTTCAACGATTACTCTCTTTTTTTTAATTGGGTTCTGATGATTTGGTTATCTCTCTAACATTCGGTTGTCTTACCAGAATCTATTGAATCTATTAAATTTTGCCCAAGAAATTAGGGTACTATATAAATTAGGTCTATGATTATCTTTTTTCCATTGTCTCAAAAAATATACGATCTCATTCAAATTGTCTTTAAGCAGTACTTATCTAGTTTAAACGAAAGGTTATATCAAATTTTTAAAAGACATTTTGTTGTGAACTTTACAATTTCTGCCTGAGTTTCTTTTAACTTTCAAATTTGCTTTTAAGAAGTATATATTTCGAAAATTCCTTCATTAATCATTTTTGATGTACTTTATATGTTCAGAGAAATCATTGCCACCATTAAGTAGATACTCAAGAGAGTGCCTAAACTGCAGCCTCCAGAAACACTACAGCCCCTTGGCTTGTTATATTTAATCTACCATGTCTTTCATCCATTAAATGATATCAGCCATTCTAATATCCAGATCTGTACTAATTTACATAGGTCTTTGCCTGAAATTAAATCTCTTGCCTATCCGATATTGTCTGTTTTATTTTCACAATAGTCTGTGATGTTCTACAGTGTGTCTCACTTTTCATGGCTGCTATTTTGTAGGTTGGTTATTATTAGCACGATGTTAATGAGACTCTGGTTGGGGATCAATCAGGTGAATAAATGGCAACAAGAAAATTGGATTTTCTCCAGTGGCGTTCATTACTATAATTTAAAAAGGGCGATTTTTTAGAAAAGTATATTAGGCAATTTTTTAACTGTTATGGATTATCATAATCTTGTTTAGCATCACAAAAAAATCCCCCTATACAAAATTTTAAACCAATAGCTTGATAGTTAGAACTGGTTTCCAGTTTCTCACCTTAAATGGCATTACTTCATTCAAGGGAATATTTTCTGATTTGGAATCGCTCTTTACCATGCATTTTAATTTGAAGCAGCGACTTCATCGTGCCAATAGCCTAACTTACGCGTTAATGAAATTAATTTTTTTTTTTTCTTCATATGCCAGTATGATAATAGTGGAGACTGATCTGTGGCACTTAAAAATAGTTGAATAAATAAAAACCTCCCATTTCGTTTTGAGTTTATTGTTTATTATAAGTTTAATTAATAAAAAGTAATCTGCAAGTTAATCTTTGAACTTAATTTTAATGAATAAAAGTTTGCTCAAAATACTGGACGTCAACAGTAATTCATTTTTTAATAACTTTTCTATTATGTTGAACGAGTTTTCGTGACTCTGCCAGAGTTATCTCCGCGCATGCTTGTTTAATTTTTTTGCGCAATTATTGCGCGCTTTGTGGCCGACGCTTATAAACTAATTCTTTTATACGGCACCAAAAAAAAAAGTCTGGATGACTGAATCAAGAGTATTTCTAAGACTTATTCACCGCGCACTATGACCCGGTGCTCCATCTACTAACTGGAATATTAAATTTCTCCTTGTCAGGATAGGTGTATTATCTAACACATCGGCAAAGTCTGTGCTAAAAAAATTTAAAAATGTATCGGTGTTCAGATTTTCAAAAGAGAAAGGTTCCTAGGATTGCTTTGTTTAAGATATCGCACCATGAGTTTTACAGTTTATTATCCATTGTAGATTTTCCCCTACCCAATATCGATAACTTTAGCTGGAGACCATTCGATTGGAAATGAAAGTTCCCTCGTCTGTATAAAAAATATTTTTAAGGAAGTGTCTGTTATTCAGGAAAGTACCTTGAGCCTCCAGTTGCCTAATAATATCATCATCTGCAAACAGAGCATGTAACACCTCCTCATTGGCGCCTAACTGGTCTGACGACACTGCCTTGTATTGTCTACAGTGGAAAGCTCCGGTGCTGATCCCAATTTCTTACAGGTATTTCTTCAGTAGACAGTACCTTATTTGAAGATCTACTATGCGAAGATGATTCCTACTACGATTTATTACTTCTTCAGACCTTTAATATAATAATTTTTCCATAAATTTTGCCTGATTGTATTGTTCCACTGTTTTCTTAGATCAAAATTTTTGCCTGCGGTGTCGCTTTTTAAGACATTTGTAGGATAGATCCTATTTATTCATTTTTTTTTATTTCCTTCGTTTCCAAAATATTTTATGCACCCACACCAGTGACTTTATTCGATATTGTCAGTTATAGCAGTTTGCTGCTGCACTCTTATCCATCATACCAGTGATGCATAGATGGTCATGGATCTGACCACCGTATTGCATATCCAATACATCATATTTGATCTTCATGTTATACGCGGGTTCTGTTAACCAGCATGAGTTTTGTTTCCGCTTTGGTTTTTATTCACTAAGGCGTCAATTTCAATTTACCCCTGTGTCAAAAATTAGAGCATTTCAGTTCCACGGACAACTTGATTTCCTCACTCGGTACTTTAGTGCAAGAGCATGTAACTTCCTTCTTCGTGTGAATGCTATTATAGTTGTTTTAGAATGATTGATGGGCATAAGTATTTAAAAAAATATGAATTCATGTTTTTTTTTATCGTTTTTATGCCTCTAAAGCTAAAATAGTATACTCGAAGACGGTATATAACTTTGCTTAAGAGAAACTGCTGAAGTAAATACAATAAATAAAATATACATCTGATAGGCATGTTGAAAATACAAGGAAATATAACGGGCTATACGTGGTAGTACAGCTGATCAGTAGCAGTCATGATGCAGTCACCTTTTTATTTTTCTTCAAGTAATTTCTTTAATCCTACTTTTTTGGTGAGGAAGTGATGATTTTTGAAAATATTTTCTCGGAGAGATGTGAATTGGTTAGTAATGCCCCTTTAACTGCTGTTGTCATATTTCATTATACACCCCTCGTTGGGTTGCATAACTTCATAGCGTTATTCCTTGTATCAAAATTAACAAAACACTTCTAGTCAGCATAGGCCCAATTCTCAACCGTTTTCGAGATATGGGTGGTCAAAAGCGCTGAAAGTCACTAGTTACGGTAACTAATTTAGACGAATCATAGACGCATTTGGCTCGAATTTCGGCATGAAATGGTTGCTAAGGAACGATTAGCTTAAATTACAGTCTCACTTCCACAATAATGAGCAGAAATTGTTTTAAAGATTTTAATAAACAAGCAATGCTGTAAACATTTAAAGCTGCTTAAAATGGCGACCCAGGACTGCCAAACACAACTCTGCTCTTTGACTCAGTCCTCCTCTCCAGTTGACATTTTCCATATTTCCACGAACTTCCTGAAATGCTCGTTGGATTTTACCTACCAGTTCTTCTTTGGTAGCCGGCTACTCTTGTCCATAAACGATGGTCTTAACATTGCCCCAGAGGAAAAAGTCGAGAGGCGTCAGGTCCGGCGAGCGCGGGGGCCATGCGACAGCTCCATTCCGCCCTATCCAGCGGTTTGGAAACGCAGTGTTCAAAAAGTCGGTTACCACTCTTCCATAGTGTGCCGGACACCCGTCATGGACAAACCACATCCTATTACGGACGTTCAAGGGGATATTTTGAAGAAGAAGCTCTTCTTCTAGGAATCTCCTGTGGATATGGCTAGCCAATGTTCCATCAAAGATTTTCGGTCCTATGATAACATTTCCGATGATTCCTCCTCACACATTAACCGAAAATCGCTGTTGAAATCTACTTTCTAACAAAGCATGGGGATTTTCGTCGTTCCAGATGTGCTCGTTATGTGAGTTGTTAATCCCATCACGAGTGAACGTGGGCTCATCAGCGAACAAAGCAATTGCATTTCTTCCCGTTTTGCATAGTCGGGCAGGTAAGAGATTTTGTACTTGTTGTACGTGGTATGGATGTAGCCCATTTTCATGTAAAGTCCTGTGAATCGACGCTCTTTTCTGTCCTGTGGCACCAATTCTTCTTATGCTGGTTCTCCGATTCTCAGAAACTTCATGAAAAAGAGCTTCAGTGTGGTTTCTTCGCGCAAGCTCTCGCTCATTAGTCTTTTTCGGCAAGGATCCTGTTTGCCAGAGCGATATGAAACAGTTCGTGATGGTTGTACGACAATGATGTCTGCGGTTCGGGTAGCGTTCTGCGTACTCTCTTGCCGCTGCTGAAGCGTTTCCTACACAATAGCCATACAAAAATAACATGTCGGCGTACTCTTCCTTCGTAAAAAGAGGCCTACGTCAAGTGCATTGGATCTAAGTTACTAGTCGAGCCAAATGCGTCCATGATTCATCTAAATTAGTTACCGTAACTAGTGATTTTCAACGCTTTTGACCACCCATATCTCGAAAACGGTTAAGAATTGGACCTATGCTGACTGGAAGTGTTTTGCTAATTTTGACACAAGAAATAACCCTATGAAGTTATGAAACTCAACGAGGAGACACCCTGTATAATGGCACTGCTGCAAAAATTATATTGAGGTATATTGCATCTACCAGTGAAACATAGCCAAGCAACACAAAAACTTAACTGTGGTATACGGTTAAAAATGCCATATATCAGTTTTAATGTTCTTCAGAAAAATTCTGATCACTCATTATATTGTAAGCATAAAAAATGTGATCTTAATTTATAAACTATAAGTAGATCTTTTGTTTGGTATTGAAATTATATTTAAATATATTTTACTTACAAATTAGAATGAAGTAGTCTTATGATGATGATTATATTGTATTTTAAATAAGTTAATTCCTTTGCGTGAGTGCCACTAATAATAATATCCACAGGACAATTTCATCGTTTATATCGTATATAATTTTCGTTATAGAAGTCGAAAAGCAGTCCATTATAAATGTATGTAGGTAGGCACAGTTGCCAGTCAGTTTCGCTGCTTCTGCTCGGAGCCGGCGTCGTTGTTGTCGTCTCTCGCTCCTTCCGTCTCTTTCTCTATATTCATTATTTCCTATGAAACACTGAAACGTCGTCGCATTGTTGCGGATGCTAGAGCACCTGTTCTCCCATTGGAGGAACAATGGCCCGGGCGATTGGCTCGTCCAATGGAGACGCTGTATTACATTACACTGCTTTTTGTTCTGTGTTTTGTCATTTTGTGTCTAGAACTTTGTATAGAGCTACTGTGGCGCTTTTGTCGCTGACTTCTGAAGCGAGATAAGAATTAATTACAAGCCTTGATGGTTCTTTGTTCACTTACAGATACCCATTTTCGTTTAAAGATAATTTAATGCTTTTTCTCTTTTAAATACGTTATACATAAATAGCTACCTTATATAGCAAAGGCCCATATATGTAGGTAGGAAGCCATAACTTTTATGAAATAACCTTATACCTACAGCTACAAAATTGTTCTTTTTGGTATTATGGAAAAATGCAGAAACTACATATCTGTCGTTATTTTAAAACATCCATATCACAGAAGTGCCCGAACTCAAATTAACAATTCGGAAATTATTTTATATCAACATTTTGCAAGCCTTAAGCAAACTAATAATGTATCTACCTTTATTACCATTTATCTCAAATACAAATATTGAATGCGTATTGTATTCCCAGTTTACCAGCAATTAATGTCGTTATATCAAAATTCTATCAGTTTTTATTCATATTGAACATTTTCAATCAAAATGTTTTTTAAATAAATTAATACGTTATGTTACAAATAAAGTGTAAATGTTGGTCTAGGTCTAGGATATCTAAACGACATCTGATGTCCGATTTTTTTGCACTTCTTGCTGCAACCATGTAGAAAGTTAAATCGCTGTATTGTATTGTACTGTATTGTACTTTATTAGCCAGTGGATCCATAGGATATAGGCTTTGTGGGACATATGTACATACTAAAAAAAAACATAAATATAAATGAAAATACCTATATAAGATACAAAACACAATATAGCCGACAAGACAACACTCAATAATCACGAATCGGCTCAGTCAGAAACTCCCAGACAGTGTAGTAACACTTGTCAATTAAAAATCGTTTTAACGATATTTTAAATTTAACAATGTTTAAATTTGTTAAGTTTTTAGGGAGTTTATTATAGATTTTAATACGTATAAACCTAGGGCTCTTTCATATAGTGTTGTTCTATGTCTCGGAACCGACTGCCCACAAGCATTCCGTATCTCATATATATTGTTAATATCGCAGTTACGTATGAAACGGTTAAAGTTTTTCTTGACATACACTGCGCCCTCATAAATAAAAATGGTCGGTAAAGTCAGCAGGTTATGGTCTACAAAAAGTGAACGACAGCTATCAGTATTTTTTAACATGAATATACTTCGCAAAATCCTCTTCTGTAAAATAAAACATCGTGGGAATTGGGAAGACAAGCCCCAGAACATTAAACCATATCTCAATCTTGATGAGATATGACAGTGGTAATACGTCAAAAGCACTTCCTTACTAACACTAATTTTCAACTGGCGTACAGCATACTGAAGAGAACACAATTCTTCACAGAGAGCATCTGCGCGGGTATTCCATGTGAGATCCATGTTATTGTAACAGCCTAGAAATTTAGTATTATTTGTTACAGGGATAGTTTTAGATCTCAAGCGTATTAATGGAGATGTATCTGGCAAACATCGTTTTGTATTAAACGTTGACATACATGTTTTGGGTTGGTTAATTTCTAAACAGTTATTGCAACACCACGCCCTCTTTGCTTCAGCATACTGATTGCCAACCTGTGCCAACTCTGCCTCCGTGCGACCTGAGATGACCGCAGTAGTATCATCAGCAAATTGAAACAGAACACCATCTGCAAAGGAATGATACAGATCGTTCACAAAAAAGATAAATAGCAGAGGTCCAAGAACTGATCCCTGAGGGACACCTCCTGCAACATTTATAGCTGAGGAATACACACCACCCACCCTATCTCCGATATAAACAAACTGCAAACGGCCCGATAAATGGGAGGATAGCCACTTCAAAGCATGCCCACTAACACCATAGCGCGATACTTTACTCAGGGCATGATTTACACTATCAAAGGCTTTTGATAAGTCAAAGTATAAACTACCTACCAGTTTTCCCTCATCAAGAGACTGATACACTAAGTCAAGTGCTTACAAATATCGCGTCATCCGTACATTTACCATTGATAAACCCATACTGACTAGGAGCAATTAAATTATTACTGGTTAAAAACGACATTAAGCGTCCGTACATTGCCCTTTCGAAGATTTTTGAAAAACTACATAGTATAGATATGGGTCTATAGTTTGGGACAGGGTAACAAGGAAGATAAATACTATTTTGCTTAAATGTCTTTTTCTTTGTTTTGCAAATTATAATACCTTTGAAAGATAGATAATTCATCTTGAATTAAATGGAAATATTAAGGTAATAATATTTACTAAGTATAGAAACCTTTGGGTAAAATTAGTAACGCAAGACCGATGTAAATGCAAAATGTTTACAGAGATTTAATTCACCTATATTCTTTTCCTAGATAAAAGAATAAACTGAACACACATGCGCAACAATTGAAAGAAATCCACGAACCAAGAACTTTTTTCCCAGAAACTAATAATTTGCGCGAATTTTCTTTATTCATTTACTAACTGTCCAACTAATTTCTGATGAAGTATACTAAATATATTTGCCGAAGAGTGCGATTTTTCAGGGGGGCAGACAAATTGAAACAATATCGTAATGTTGATATTCTTTTCAGTCTATTTCTTGAATCATATTCAGTGATCTGGTATTTATAGCGATTCTAGGTTGGCAAGGTTGCAGGATACCTACACAGAGCAAACAAAAGGATTCGAGAAGACTTTGTTTGTCTTTTGCATCCACGCAGTAGGAGAGACCTCAAATCGCACACACCAAAACAATTTTTTGCATACTTCTATTCAATAAAGAATAAATACATGAATAAATAAATAATAAAATATAGATAAGCAATCGCTCTCTTAAAAATTCTTTAAAATAACTCCTAAAATCAAACTGATTTTTGACTGATGGGAGAACTCTTGTAATTTATTTTCTCTAAAGTTCATTTCTGACAAGTAAAAGAACTCATGATTGATATAAATATTTTGTTTAGAATATAAAAACATAATGTTTGGAATGTTACATAATTAAAACACCAAAATATTGGTTGTTAAAGAGAAATCCTGGCATCTTCAAGTACTAGTATTTTAATATTTTACTTTGGATGAAGCCACAGTCTCATATCCGATAAAATATTTGTTCAAAAGGATTTAAAACAGGAGATATGCTACCAATTGAAAATGACGAAAGAGACTAACATCGAGTAATCGTAAACACTGTCATACTAACCTCATGTAGATGAGGTGATAGAAACTAACACAGATCTGTTGTTTCTTTTAATTGGAGAGATTATTTCCATTTCTTATGTATATTCTTTTACGCATTTCAGCTTGACCATGATAATATTCTTTCTACAAGCTCTGCTTTTTCAACAGCTAAAGAAACAGTTTTGTTATTTATCTTGACTATTGAAAATAAGGTTAACCACTTTTTACCTAATATGATCCGATCCCAAATCAGATTTCTGTTTAATCTCTTTGAATTGAAGAACGCTTTTTAATATGTTGTGGTCCCGAGACACTATATATCTCTTATTACTGCTTTTCCACATTTAATTGCAGACAATGCAGATTGCAATTTTACTGCATTGTAATTATTGTTTTCAGTCTTTGTCTGATACAATCATGGCATTCGAAAAAACAATCCAAATGTTTTAATTTTACTTTACAGGTTCAAAATCCCGGCCGACCATAATTACCCGAAAAAACTCTTTGGTAAAGAAATTTCCAAAAGTACTTAGTAAACCAATTAATGACTAATTAATTGTATACTATTTAAATCCATATAATTTACTGTTACAGAAAGAACTGACACTTAATTTATGTTAGGTAACTAGGTCATTGTAGAAATTTACGAAATTACTATACCAGTAGCACACAAAATAAGTTCTTACAAATAAAAGCTTCAGTGCGATTAATATTCCAATTTTGTCAGTTTAGTTGTATACAGATAAATAGCAGGAATATTATTGATCTTCAAAAATCTCAAAGGACTCGAGAAGAGTAATGGCTCAAATTTAAAATATATCTATATATTGTCTGCTAATTAGCAGGATACAGTAGGTGACAAATGATTTAGAAACTTTATAACATTAAATTTTTCAACTGAAATTTAATAGTAAAAATAAATATTTTTTAAAGACAGTTTTATTTTATGCATCTTCACCTAATATATAAAATAAAATCTATGTAGAATTCGTTTCAATAGAAATGAAGACATTACATCATCAAAACTTGCGGAAAGTGTGACGCTTAGCACTTCCAATCGGGTTGCCATTGGTTGTGCCATGGGCTATACAGTGTGGCAACCGTTCATAGCACGATGCATGTATTAGTAACTACTGGTCGACTATAACTGGGCAAGCCACCTTGAATTGCCACGCCTACTTAGCGGCACGCGGATGGCATTTACAAACGATAGCGGACGTATTATAAGTTACACGTGTAAATGTATTGGGGCATATAGGCAAATCAGTCTTTTGGAGTTCTATGTTATAGCATAAGTGATTAATAACATTACATGTGGTAGAAAATACTATTCCTGAAAAATAAAAAGCACTGTTAGAGGTAGTGTGTTCCCGATATAAGTAAATATTTTTAGTTGTTTGAAGCATCAGATAATCACTGATAATATGTCAGTGAAGTAATTCATCACAGCCTCATAAACAACATAAAAAATCAAAAATAAATAATCAGAACTCCTAAACTTTAAAATAAAAACTAAAATAATATTGTTCAACAAGTATAAAATCTAAAAACGCAACTATAATAAATTAATGGAAAATAAAATATTTAATTCTTAAAACAGAATTGTATTCAACATTGCAGTAAACCTGCAATTAGCTAAAAGAGAATATTATTCTTAAACAATAATAAAATTTGAAGTAAATTAATTTATTAAGTGTTCAAATAAACATCTCTCTTGATAAGAACAGTAACCCAACCGATCATAAAAATTCCGACGAACATTTGTTAACATATCTGCTGTGACAGTATTACTGATTCCAATAATTCTCGCGCGCAGTTCCTCTAGGTTTGATGGCCGTTGATCAACCGTATCCGTATATTGTATTATGTAAAAAGGGCCATAAAAAGAAATCGATTGGAGCTAGATCAGGGGACCGCGCTGGCCATTTAATAGAGCCCGAGTTACCGATCCATCTGTTTTCAAAAACCGCGTTTAAAAAGTTTGTTACAATGCGTGTATTGTGTGCTGGGCAACCATCTTGCTGAAAAAAAACTTCATTTATATTAAATCGCTCCCGTATTGCCGGAATAATATTATTTTCAAGTAACTGTAGGTATCTATTTCCGTTTAAATTACCGGGAATGAAAAAAGGCCCAATTATATGATTTCCAATGATTCCTGCCCATACATTTAGCTTCTGTGGACACTGCCTTCGCGTTGGTATATTTAAATGTAGATTTTTAGGCGACCAGTAACGACAAACTGCGTTATGATGCCCGCGTAGGTAAAATGTTCTTTCATCTGTGAACAATACGTTGTTAAAAAAAATTGGTTATCGTGATATTTATTTATCATTCTTTCGCAAAATTCCATTCGGCGATAATAATCATCGGGAAGAAGTACTTGTGAACTTGTTAATTTGTATGAACGATATTTATTAGTACGTAAAATCTTATGAACCGTTGTTTTAGAGATACCTAATTCGCGAGCAATTTATCGAGATGACATAGTGGGATTTACTTCAACTAAAGCACATACTCGGATTTCTATATCGCTTACATTCTTATCCGGCACAACTTTATTTTTATTATTTACTAAAGAAAATGTAGTTTCAAACCGATTAACGGTCCTACGAATGGTGCTTGCATTGGGAATTTGACTTTCGGGGAAATTAGCTGCAAATAAATCCCGAGTTCCTTCCGCGGAATTACCACCGTAAAAGTGTTTAATCATGAAGAGTTTTTGCTCCGACGTATAGTACTCCATTTTTAAAATAACCGTTATCTACCTACCAACAACGCGTTTTATTAAATAGTACGAGCGAGTAGTTCTACCGACGAAATATAAAATGCATCTGACACGCACGTGTGCGACGGCTCAGCGCCTGTGCGGCGACAGCGTAGAAATGTGGATTTCTTGGCAAATACGAGTGCATCATAGCCATAGACATGATAGACTGCTGATATTGAACTCAAAACTGCGATCAATTGAAATGCGCCATATTGGAATACAGGCGTCATCAATGACGTCGGTACCATGGCGGATATTCAAATAAATAAAGTTAAGGATATCAATAAATTTTAATAGCACTTGGAATTTGTAATAATTAGTAGCATATGTTAGATTTTATCCTATGTATTTTATATGGCATTGTTTTTTTTATTAAAGTTGTGGACAACTTAGACCTATAAACAGTTTCTAAACTTACGATTAACTGGTAACATATACTTCATTCGTTGTCAGGTTTAATAAGAGAAAAGAAAAAATTTCTTTCAACGCCATATAAAAATACGTAGGAAAAATCTAATACAAGTTTCATAAGATCTTCACGACTTGTCATAACAATCCAACATTGTATGTTGTCTTTAAGAGTAAATAATATACTGCGGTAGTTGTTGTATAATTTATTGATGATTAAATAATATTAGTTTACTTAATTCCTTCCTTATTGATTTACCTTGTATTTTTTCTGTAAACTTCTTGGCTAAATTATGAAATCTAATTTTGCTATAAGACGATATTATGGTTTTACTTAAAATTGAAACACGAGTTTCTTCCAGAGGTGACATATCTAACAAATGATGGGATAAACTAGAAAAAATGTTTTGGGGAATGTGAGTTGATAGTAAATAAACAAAAGTCGTTAGGAAATTTTCTTCTTGTGGAATCTTGTTTCCTGTCAAGACCATTACTTTCCGAATTGGTTTTTCGGTGAACTGGCAAATATATCGTACCTCCTTTGATGGGCAGATTAGATTTACCTAAGAAATAGTGCAGAAAATTTAAAGAAATATATATGTTATACATCATTTATTTACCTCTACCCTTTGTTTTCAGGAATATCAAGTGATTCTAAATAAAAATATACTTTTTTAGATTTTCTTTGTCTGAATTCAATGTTGGAATAACTCCCTCTTTAATTCGCACAATCTGTCCCGCTCTATAAGAATCCTTTTCGAGGAAATGTAATGAACAAACATATGCACGCTTACTTTTGCTGGGATTTATGGTAGTCCCTGTAACAGTAATCCACACAACAATGTTTGGGCATTCTATAAAAAATTATTTCACATAGAAACACCAAGTATTATCATAATTTCAGAATATATTTAAGCTATGGCATTATTCTGCAACTTACATATGAAAAGTTAGTTCTCCGTCATCTTTGTAACCATTGCTTTTGCAGGATTTTACACGACACGATGGCATCACTTTTTTCAGGAAAAACTACCTGGATTAATTATCACATAAGCCCAATTATTAATGCTATAATATGCATACTTACAAATAAATCAAAAATATTCGGTGAATAATTTATAATATTAAGAAAAAGTCCGGGAAATAATAACACAAAGAGAGTAAATAAAACAATCGATCTACAAGGTTAGGTAATACCAGTAAGACTTGTCAACTTGCATAAAACTTAACGTGGCTTAACACAAAAACTTCCTATAGAAAACTAACGTAAGCATGATGCTACATGAATCGTGACGCAAGTAATGACGCCTGTATTCCAAGATGTCCTGTCGATTTTTGATGGTGCGCCGTAGCGATGCGCATACGGTTCATTGCCAGTCTATCAGGTCTGTGATCATAGCAATATGCTAATGTAATCCAGTCGAATATTCCGTATACTTCTTTACCGTTCTAATGCACGGATACCTCTGTGTATCTCGCTTACACTACAGGATCGCTATAATGCGGACGCAGGCGGACAATTGGTATATATATGCATAAATATGTTACTAAGTATATTACCATATACATATACGCTACTTACTTGGAATATAATATAGTCATGAATGAATTTTTTTAATCTCTGGATTGCTTTTAGCGATATTGCTCAATTTGATTTTATATGTGTAAATCTAAATTATCCTATTGTTACTTTTGACTTTAATAAATTTCTATCGGATATACATAAATACGAAAAAAATATAGCCTATATTTTTCTATAGTAAAATATATGTTTCTTTCAAAATTCGCTTTTTAAATAGCAACGTAATTTAATAAGGGTTTCTAATGCATTAGTTACCTATTGTATTTACCTAATTTGTATATGACTAACATGTTCCGTTTGCACAAAATTGTGATTTCAGCAGCTCTCTATTTGTTTTTTAAATTATTAACGTCGTATGATTGTTTCATTGATATAACAAAATTTCAACATTTTTAAGTAAACACAAATTTCACAAAGCGATGTTATATGCAAGCAAACAATAGAGTAGAGAAAAAAGTGTATGTGAAAAAAGTTTTACCTTTCTATTACAGATATAATAATTACTTAAATAAATACGCAGCACATAGAAAGAAAATCGCAAACATTCTAACTTGACGGGAATTAAAATCTCTTCTATTTTCCAAGTTTATAGTTGCAAGTTCCAACTGTATACTAGATAGCTATCCTTTCTTTGATATTGAAGTTTTTCTAAATTGACCAATAATTTTAGCGTGATTAATCGACATTATTAATTAAGTATTTAACTTGATATTGCGCAACAAGGGCTTAATCTGTATACCAACTCGCTCTTAAAATTTATGTTCCGTCTATAACAACATTCTCTTAAATTAATTCACGTAAGTGAAGTATGTGCGCTGGATACTTATTCCATTGCTACTAGTAAAGCAACAGGACGCTAATCACATAAGCACACTGTACGTCAAATATTATAAATGATATCGTTCGTTTACCTGCACATGTTTATTATTTACTGCAGGGCGTTATAAATAACTTGTTGATGTATTAATTAATAAATCAAACGTGTAATACTCTTATATTAAACTAATTTCGTTCTTCATTTTATCCCTTATTTATGTTGTGCAGGACGCTATTGCTGATCCCTAAGATTTATTGTTTTTAGCTCTAACCAAATAATTAGTGTACCACGATCGACTATCTCGAAGCATACACATAATATACTTACTATATTGACAACATGTACGATAGAGGCACGAGTAAACGAGAACGTCAAATGTTTGTGAACATATAATAAAATGATATAAAACACAAAAGCAATAAAAAAAGAGAAAAAGAATTAAATAAATTTAGCATACATTTCGTATCATTTCGCCATTATAGAATAGGTACAGAAAAACGATAAAATTTTTGCTAAAATAATAAATGTGCGAAAACAATATTTCAAGAAAATCTCTATTTATTAAAAATAATTATCACATTTGCGCCAATTACTCTTTATGTAGCATTAGCGTTCCTTTATACTTTTTTGTACTCTTTATCGCCATACATTAGTTCTTAAATAAATAAAACTGAATATTGTGTGGATATTTGAACATTTGCAGTTTACACAGAGAATAAGAATTCTTTAAATTAAAGTAATATTTCATGGCCGCCATTTAAAAGAATATTTTTTTTAGACATACATACTTCTTTCAGCTGAAAATAATACTATTTCGATGAAGGAAATACGATTTGACTAAAAGAGATATGTACTTATTAATGGAAAGAAATTGTTCTCTAAAATAGCGGCAAAGATATATTTCTATGATTTAAAGAATTCTTTTTATCTATATACATACATTAATTACCACTAAATATTTCGTTCCTGTTATAATCTCAAAAAAATCTGGGTTCTAGGTATTTTACAAAAAAATGTAGCGCGAATTACTGGTAAACCAGCATTTAAATTTTTATATATTAAAAATTAAAATTATCCGTAAGAGAAAAGCAAATTTACGGACCTTTAGTAACGACTATTCCCATATTTATTTGCAACAACAAAATTATCAGTCTTGTTCCTGTGGACGCTATATATCAAGAGCACCAGGGAATACTGTATAAACGTAAGATTTTAAATACACATATAAACATGAATGCATTCGAAATATGAGAATAAAAATATACCTTCCATATACCTAGAAGGCCAAAGTAATATAACGCTGAAACCGCAGCAATACGAAGAGCGACAATCGTGGCACGTAGTAAGATAACGCAATCACAGACAATCTCTCTCTTCGAAATGATGTAACTTGAAGTATCTATTCTGGCGAACAATGTTCTCGAACAAAGCCAACTAAAGAGACATCGCAGCGGTGGCATTGTCTCACTCCCGGAGTGTTTGCGGGGCGCATAAAAGGACAGTTTGAACTCAATCTATAGGAAAATATAACTTTTTGTTATTCCTCCTCCTGCTTCTATTATTGTATGACCGGTGCTGCGTGTTTCGAATAAAAAGCATTGTCCTTCGGAATCGGATAAGGAAAGAGGATGAAATGGCCGGCTTTGATAAAAGACGGTCTGTCAGAATGGAGCTTTTGTGCGAATTCTATTTGTTGTTAGCATGTAGTCTTATTTGTAGAAATCAGGTGTGAAAAAGTAGCCTAAAAGATACAATCTTCTTAAAACAGATTGTATTTGAAGATTAAAGATAAATGTATAGCTTTATGGAACAATCAGTGTATCATTAATGATTAATCTCAATAAATCCAGTAACTTTTAACATATCGTCGATACCTAATAAGAACAGCAAATTTGGGAATTCATGTAATTCTTTCACAAAAAATTCTTTTTAGGGTCCGAATGGAAGTTGCTTACGGAGGACGAGAAACGACCGTTTATTGATGAAGCTAAGCGACTACGGGCACTACACATGAAAGAGCACCCAGATTACAAATATCGACCACGGCGTAAACCAAAAACGTTACGGAAAGAAGGGTATCCCTATTCGATACCATATCCTTCCGTGCCCATGGACGCCCTACGAGCAGGTGAGACCTTATTTACACAAATACATGCTAGATTTGGTGACCAAATAATCAACTTTTTACATCAAATACCTGCATATTAACTGATACGAATAAGTAACCATTGGCGAAGTAAAAATTGCATCTTTTTATATGAAAGCATCATAGTATTTATTAAAAGTTTTCAAGTTTAAATTTATCATTTTTCCTTTGAAACAAAAATGGTTATCTTGCAGTTTGTCGACTTCCATCGCTACCTACAATGCTTTGCGATTCCTTCTTTTAAAGACATTTTAACTCGTGGCCTGAACTTTTTTCACTTATGTTTTATGCAGAATCTTATGAATAATTTAATGATTTTAAATGAAATCAGTGACTCTTCGGATATTTATTCAGTAAGTCTTGATGCATGAATGTCACACGCACGAAATGTGTAATTCAGTAAGGCATTCGCATTATTAAATCATAAAAAACTGACATTGTAAAAATAATATTTTCTATTTTATATTGCTATCAGTAGAAGTAACATTAACGATAACAGAAAATTATTGCAGTAATTGAAGATCACCATGGTTGTCTGGTTTACATTAAGTGAAGTAAATGCCTATTCTCTAAGAAAAGAAATATATACTTCGTAGAATTTATTACAATATACCAAAGTTGCCAGGCTAAGCATCCGGCCATGTTGATAGCGCGTATGTAACACACATGGGAAACAGATTATCACCTCACGATTAAGTAGACATAGTCTTTTTCGAAATTGGTAAATTATGTGAATGCAGTGAATAATCTGATGGTATTGTAATTGTAGAACATATAGAGACGAGCGCAACGTCTATTAACATTTCCTACAAAATTGTTGTGTGACATTATCGTTCCATTGGTTGAAATAATAAATTGTTCTTTAGTAAAGGCTTATTCATTAACGATCTAGAAATAGCAAGAATAAAACCTTTTCATAAATCTGGATCTAAAAAATGCCTAGATAATTACAGACCCATATCATTGCTTAGCGTATTTTCAAAAATTATTGACAAATTAATAGTTAACAGATTAGTAAAAATTTTAGATCAACGTAATGTTTTGAACAACGTACAATTTGGTTTTCGGGAGGGGCGTTCCACTGTGTCGGCTGTAAATGAGTTTTTAAACGAATTATACAAAGCTTTTGAGGAGGGACAATCTAATGTGGGCGTGTTTGTTGATTTAACCAAAGCCTTTGACTTGGTTAATCATGATATTTTGCTTATGAAGTTGGAGTCGTGCGGTGACAGAGGTCAGGCTTTGAGTTGGTTTGCCAGTTATTTACACAGTCGATCTCATTACGCAGATATTAGCGGTACATCATCCAATTTACACCATATGAGCAAGGGTGTACCACAGGGTAGTGTATTGGGGTCATTGTTATATATAATCTATGTTAATGATGTTCCAATTTCGAGACTTATGTATGCCGACGACACTTCGCTATTAATTTCAACCAAGAGAGAAGAAGACATACGCTTGACAGTACAAAATTCAGCAAATGCATTGTATAATTATTTTTTAAGTAACGCTTTGTACTTGAATTGAAAAAAGACAGTTTTTATTGAACTTAGCTTAATCCACCGTGAAAGGGATTTGTCGCAGTTGGTAAGGGTTAATAATAAGAGCATAGCTCAAGTAGATATGACTAAATTCTTAAGTTTTGATGGAAATTGCTCCTTCACAAATCACATCAGTCACTTAGTTAGCCAACTCAACAGTATATGTTTTGTCATAAGTAGATTGCGACATGTTGTTGACGTGGCTGCTGTAAAGTTGTACTACTATGCTCACTCCCAATAACGAATTTCCTATGGAATAATTATTTGGGGATGCTCATCGGAAACAACTAGGGTTTTTAAAATACAAAAAAAGGTTATTCGACTGATAAATAAAGTAAGCTTTAGAACTAGTTGTAAGGTATTATCCCAGCAAATGGACATTATGACCCTGCCTTGTATATATATATAGATCAATTACTTTTGCATCTGCGACAGAATTTGAACACATTTAATAAATTAAACGATACTCATTCATATAATACCCGTAACAGTGATATATTAGAAATTCCTAAGCATAGGTTAACGGCAAGCGAGAGAAGCCCTAGGTACCAGGGTATCCTTTTATATAATCAGCTTCCGGCAGAATACAAAATGCTACCTTTGAGCAAGTTTAAACATAGAATTAAAGATCTATTAATTACGAAAGCTTATTATTCTGTAAAAGATTATCTATCTGATCGGGATATCTGATGTTTATAATATATATATAATATTAATTACTTTAATATAAAAATCGACTCTCCTTTTGTGTACCGCTGTACATACATAGGAACGTGTACCCTATTTTTATCTAATAATTTGCGACCTATTCTATGCTACTATGTAGTTTAAAAGGATGAAATAAATTATTTATTTATTTATTTGTTGACGAAAATTATTGTATTTATTGCAACCAAATACGCAATTTGGTTATACAATAAATTTATGTTGACATAACTTATATACTAAATCAGAATAACATACAGGTCACTTGTTGCAAATAGTACGTTTACCGCAGCGGTAAAAATTGCAACCAATCTATTAAAATGTTATAGTTATAACCTTCTGTTAGTAAATTTTGTCAACAAGATTTTGCATACAAATTAACTACTCTATTGCAATAATTAATATAGTTGCGCATAATTTTATTAGCCCGTGACTGCGCGCGAATTGCCGTCGCATTGGGTGTGATTGCGGAGATCAGATCGGCCATTAACTGTGTGTACCGGTGTGGAACCATCTCGTGATTCTCACACTGTGGGCGATTGTCAACTACAGTACCTTTACACAATTTACACTGCGTAGGAATTCCAACGGTTATGAAACAACCGTAGCGCCATCTTTACGACAATTTCTAATACTACAGAAATTAACATATTTATGTACCTGAACCAATTATCCTACTATATAGGTATAAAACTTTGCTATAATACAGTTTCAGATAAACAACAAGCAATTTATTATATTACTTGTTGTGAAATATTGTAACAGATTTCACCACATTTTGTAGAAGTTTGTCCTACAATTCTTTCTAACGATTCTATTACTCACTTTGTAACTGTGGTATAAGAAATTGCAGTGAGTTATTGTGAAATGTCGTATAATATTAGAAACTGTTACTACAATTTCCGTCAAACAAGGAAGTGTAAATTTTACTATATGGATTTTTCTCTGTGTGAGCATAATAAATAGAAACCAGAACTTGTACAAGACACGTTGAACAAATTTCACGTGATCACATAACCGAAATAAAGTCACTATATTCTGTTCTAATAACTGTAATTTGTTTCTATCCAAGAGCGCCCGTACACTTATAGAGCTGGTTTGGCATAAGCGTTGATTGCAAAAGTTATACCTCTCATTACAAGAAAACCTGTTCGCAGAAATTTGTTACACTTGTGGCAAGTTGGCTTTCCATTAGCATTCATTGTGCGTGGTTTAACTTAAAAATGACATAATTATTGCAACTTATCAATACTTACACGCAACAAGCTCTAACTATACGCGCCCTACGATAGGTTTATTCGCTTTGCTTCTTTTTAGAATATACTCTTTCATAATATATGTTCCTAATATTTTTAGGAATCATGAGTTTATTTGCTAAATTATGCACATGAATTTAACATTGGAATATAATACAGTAAAACCTCTACTTACGGACACTTCTCTAATACGGACACTCCTTATTACGGACACTGTTTTAATGTCCGAAGCACTTGCTACACATTTTGCATGTAAAAAGACCTCTGTAATAAGGACACTCCCTAATACGGACGCGGACAGTATCTTCAGATCCCAGGTAAAATTGCCAACCTCTTAATCCGGACATTAAAACCTCGTTACCAAGATCCATCATAAACATAGACTCTGCGGAAGCGCTCCGCTTATCTCAAATTTTAAAACAATATTGTTTATATAATAACGACTCTAAAGGTTTTAACTTAGCCTCAGATTTCCAAATGCATCTAGAGGAAAATATCGCTATAAAATTTAATAAACAGTCAAAAATTACTGACTTCTTCAAAAATGTTTAAATGTGTATTATATGTGTATTATTTGTACATACATATGTATATTATTGTAAATACTATTGTAATATTGAATATTGGAATATAAACTATGTACTCGACTTTCTTTTTTTTGAACTTAACTCCCCTAATGCGGACACTCCTTTATACCGGACACTTTTCAAAATCCGGTGAGTGTCCGTAATATAGAGGTTTCACTGTATATCTTTTTAAATTTATTTTCATCATTTATTCCTGATCAAATTGAAAACAAGATACCCCAGTGGGATTTACAACACAATAAGAGTCTATGTTAATTGCACATATAGAAACATATTACCCCTTACCGAAAATGGAATATCATTTGGTTTTGTAAAATAGATATATATTTTTTTTTAATTTTAGACCATGACTAATGTTACAATACAGTAGAACTTTCTGTATGAATAAGAAGCTTGAAATGAATAGGTTAAATTAGCATAATGTTAATGTCTCGTGGGATATAATGTAGACATTAATAGGGTCTTTTATTTTTACATTCTTTTAAATGTTCCACTACCGACCGCGGTCGAGATGGACACCTGTGGCGGGTGTAGCTTCAACCACTAAATATCTTTTGAAGAAGGAAAAGGATGACGCGTCATTTACCACTTCGAAAAAAAAACAGAAACATACATTTAGACGTGATGGATTCCGTTTTTACGGGCCACAGAGCCAAACATTTTATGATTTTTGGTAAGATAAAGTGTCAGCTTGAAGTGGTAATGAATTTTGTAATTAATTAATGTTATTATAATTACGTAGGGGATGTGAAGGCAATGAGCAGGGTCAGTACAAAAATTATACTGTAATAATTGACCTGTTTATTTTACCAAAAGAAAAACCAAATCTGTTGTATATCTACTCCATTTATTTCTGGTATATAGGAGGTATCGCAAATAGTATATTCATCTTGTGCATGTGCATAAGCCTCTTTCTTGATGTTCGTACATTTCTAAACAATGTAAGTAGGTGATTTCTCAAACTACAGGCATTTTCCTTATTTGAAAATCTAAAATTTCATAAATGTATAGTTATTAAAAACAACTTTTTCTCAAAGAATAATGTTATAAGCATTCAATAATTAATTTTGGAAATGGAATTAGAAATTTATAATTATTCTCAATATTTAAAACGGCAGGGCATATTACAAATTTCATAACTTAGAAAGACCACAAAAGTCATCATTACGCGACAGTATTTACTGTCGAATGATATATTTATTCATTATTATTATTATATTATTATATTTTATACCATTGATAAGCATTTAGTTGGAGAGGTCATTAACATTTTCTATAATAACTCCAATGCTAGTGTAAATGTAGGCTTTTTCATATATTTCTAAGTTTATTTAAGACATTTCGATAGTATCTTCTACCTTCATCAATTTAAATTTCTTATTGTCGATTATGAAAATTGTCAATCTTGTCAACGCTTCCACTAGCATTGGAGGAAAAAGGCTACGAAAATATAATTATATTTAAAATTTTCTAGTTTTCTGCTAGAACGAAGACCATTAGATGTTTTTTTTTCAAAGTATTAGTCTTAGACTAAATCAATGATGTGACTGAAGGCGAGTGTTGTAACAACAGAATTTCCTATCCGAAAAATATATTAAGAGGTATCTTTAAGAAAAATTACAATGCGGTTGGTTCAAAAATTAAAAATTAGAATTAGAGCTGTCAGGAACCGTAATGAAATTTTATAGTTACAAATCTTGGTGTGAGGACAAGCCACGAAAATTTGGCGGTTAAAATATATAAGAAATGGAAAAGTTTTTATTTGTTGTTTTTTCGCAAACAAAACTACTAGAAATGGAAGAATGCTTTCAGTTTAAGAATCATCCAGATAATCTCCTGACGTTGCAACTTTTTAAAAAAGGAGTTAAGGTCAGGAAGATAACCAAATAATCTGCGAGAGGAACAGCTGTGAACAAAATCCGCTGAATAAAAGCCAGCAAATTTCACCATTGCTTTATTTAAGTTTGTTATATGACCCATCAGTAAAAGATATGCACCTATATAAAACAGGTCAAGTTTTGGTCAAATTTTTATATAAATAATTTATTTGAGAAAAACGTCCTTTAGTAGAGAGAATACTTACATAATTTAATAGATCAGTATAAATGAAAATATAATTAAAAACGAAAAATAAAGAAAAAATAATCAAATTCTCGCAATATAACCACAGAACCATTTTTTTTTTTCAAATAAGCCGAGGTGATGTTTTAAGAGAATAACATATACATTAAATCAACACAAACATAAAGTGAGGAATTAGAGATAACGGAAGATTTACAAAAAGCGTAGTTGAAGAGAAAAAGTCTGGTTTGGGAAACATCACCGTGGAACTGATTAAAAGCGGTTGTAACGGAAATACTTTCAGTAAATGGTTAATCAGACAAGTTTATAAAAAGGGAACGAGGAAAAAGCGTAAAAATTATAAAAGGGTCTGATATGTAACTTCTCTAATATGATATGAATTTTTCTGTACATTAACTAGAACATTAAAGCAATGTAGCATTATGTTCACTTAGTTTATTTAAGCCACGGGCTGGTATACAAAATACATATGTTTACATTCCATGTTTTCTTCTTGACATATCAATAATAATAATAATAATGTCCGTTGTTATATAAAACAAAATATGTACAATTTAAAATGTATAAAAATCTCAGTAACGTCTGAACAGGGTCATTATAAAGTATTGTAATTACTAGACTCACAATCAGTGAAAAAAACAACAAGACTGTGTTTCTGTAAACGGATTGGAAAAATGGGCAACTCAGTTTGGAATTGGAATGCCGAAAATAACCAAACGCACGATATTTGTATTAGGTTTTTGGGCTGAGAAGTTTACTACTGTTGCGTTGGCTGACACGATGTTATGTTTACAGTTGACGAGGCCAAAAAGTATATTTGCATCACACTAACATATATAGAAGAAGAGGCGACGATATATCTTTACATCTTACTTTCATGAAAAAACATTGTCAAAAAGATATACGACACAACACCATTAAACAGGATATTGCTATTAAACAAGCTGGTATCTGGAATGCCTAATTACTGCTGCAGGGTTTCTATATTCGGGATTGAGTAAAAGCGTAAAATAGAAAATAAACTTCTTAAGTACCCTCCGATAAATAACAGCATCATTAAAGGATATTTATGAATACTAATTTTATTCAAAATTTATTTTAGAAGTTCTGAAACTGTGGAACTGCAAGTCTGGCAAAATCAAGCAATCAACAAGTGATGGATGAACACTTAACCTACAAGCTGAGAACCAGATGCTCACAAAATAGAACAAATGGAACGGATAATTAGACAACTAAATTTTATACTTTGACATGCAAGCTACGATAACCAACAATGCCAAAAGATCAATATACAAAACGACAGCAAAGAGTATGTGCTAGTACTGCTCAGTACAATGAGAGATACGAAAAACTGACAAAATTGTTAACAATATAACCTAAAATATGAAGAATTCAAATGTAAAGTTAAAGTAAAAAGTCCCATTATCAAATACGCTATAGAAACGGAATACTAATCATGAATGGAACGATACAACATGTATGAACCAAAAAGAACGTGTAAATGGAATCTACCGCTTAGAAGAGGATGGTGCAAACCACCTAAGTGGAAACAGAAGTGGCCAATTGCTTCGATATGTTTGATAAGAGATGGCTTCCACATGGTTCAATGATTCGTTCTTTCTAGTTCAGGCCGGCAGGGCTATTACATATACGAAGAATATTATTCTAGAGTTTATCAAACAAGTTGACGTCTTTAAGGGGAAGGAAGTGACACCCTTTCGAAATATAGTCTACGTGATTTTGCTGCCGACTGAATAGTGGCAGATGTTATGCTTCTAAATGCATCTGATATTCGACCGGATCAGATAGTCCGATTCTCTGCAGGTGTTTTCTGAATTTATAATAGAACCTGAACTTGTCAAGCTAATGACAACTATTTAAGCAGTTGTACAGTCAACTTCTAGTAATTCTTTGATTTCAACATAATTCTATAACATGGTCTTTCTTGAATAACATAAATACTCAAAACTGTGGCGCTGAACCACAAACATTTTTGCGGTAAAGGATTTTGGAATGTTCGGTATTTCACATGAAACAAACCAGAATAATTGCTGCAGTATTGGGGTGGTTTCTGGTTTGCCCAGAAATGTATTTGAAAGTTATAGACATTATGCCAATGACATAATCTTACACCATTTGCTAAAAGAGTATCTGCATCCTCGTTTCCCTGAGAGAGCTAACCAAAATTGTCAGCGCCTACAACCAAAATGATAGAAATTTGTGTTAAGACAGACGGCCTTGCTATAAATTTGACTTATATACATAAGTAAATTAATGTCCATAAGTAGTTCTTCTCGCTTAGTCAACTATTGAGCAACTATTCCCGCACATAATTTTTACAAAAAGAATAGTACAAGTACGAACCAGGATCGGAAGAATGACGCTTGAAATTAAGCTTTCGGGTTTTATTGATTTATTATAGTTTTGATAATGGCGGAAAAATAATAAAACGTTGAATTCATTCCCTTACAAATTGTCCGCTCGTCAACAAAGCTTTTCGTTGTGATGCAATAGCGTTGTTTCGTATGTAAATAGATTCGATGAGAGTAGACGTATGGCGCTGTTGATGGATTGTATTACAAATATACTACCCGGCGAATAAACACACATCTATATACGCGTCTCGTTTTTTATAACATTATTTTGTGATAATCACTCACACTTTTAAGGCGTACGAATCGATGACAATAAGAAGACTGTCAACAGATTATTTAAATGAAATAATGCCTCGTTCATTTAATTCGATTATGAATTGAAATGCAATTATTTGCTGTATCATACAAACTGATAAGTCTCGTGGGTGATTGCTACTTCCTTTAATTAGGGACATATTTTTATATTGTTAGATTAATTCTGGTTACCATAGCTCTGAAAATAAATTAATATGGATAGTTTCAGTATTTCTCAATTTATTCTAACAATTTACATAAAACTTACTTAAATATTACAGCTTCTTTTATTGTACTATAAATATTTAATTATCATAACAAAAACATCGTTGGATTAGTTACTATTTTCGGTCATAATGGTTTACGACATACCCGATAACAAATCATATCATTAGGTATTTGCCTCTATAAATTTGAAGTACTCAGAAACAAAAAAAAAAATAAACAAATCACTGTCAGTTACTAAGAGCATTATTAGCATCTTGTGTTACTAAAAAGTAAAATTTCCAATGCAAAGAAATGCAAACATATGTAACATAACATAACAATTACAAAATAACAGTAACGACCCTTTAATTATATGACAAGCATACAACTGACAGTAGGACATGCATGAATGATTTTGTAAAAGCTTTTTTAATTACGTGCCTTATGTTGTGTAAGTCTAATTCATCATAAACATAATGGATTTTCATTTATGCCTACTTTAAAGAGTTTATTACATTAAATGTTTCTTTTACTCGTACATGCAATCTATTAAAAGTAGATTCTTCTAAGTAATAAATCTTTGATGTGGTACATATATAAATGCGAACAGACATCGCCAGGTGTTTTCGATTCTTTTCCGTTCTAGGTGCATGTATACGCATGTTCCGGTGAACAGTAGTGACAGTTGGATTTCGCAATCTTCTTATTCATCTCGAACAGAATGGGACATAATGCAAAGAACACAATCCAACGGTATTATGTTTTCTGTCCCAATGGGCACAATTGTGATTCGATTTTGTCTGTTTTCCTATAATAATAATAACACGCAGGTATACACCCGTGAGGGGGTTGCTGTTACACAAACGTCAATCGTGCATGGGAAAAATTCATATCTCTCAAATATTGGAATTGGATATAGAAAGAGGGATGGAAATAAATCCTTAGTTCTTTTATGTCGATGGGTATGTACCACATATGTTTGTAATAAAGTATTTTAGTTTTTAAAGATCGGCATAACCTGAAACTGATAGTAAAATAAATTTTCAATGAAAATAGAGCTTTTAAACTGTGCCATGGTGGTGATTTTCTATTCTACATAAATAAATGAACATAATATCAAAACTACATAACTGTTTTCGCTAAAAGTAAATAAGAAACTATAGATCATCTAATATCTCATAACTACTAACTTCTATAGAAATAGAAAAGGTCTTATTAAAAGCAATTTCACTATTATTACACGAAAAGAAGATATGCGTATGAAGCAAATAACATTTTATACACTTCCATGCTACAGGTACAGTCATGAACTTTCGGAATGATCGCCTGTCATAGTCTATTGAATCGCATCCGACGCTATACCTGCATTAATGTAAAGAACATTTTATTTCAAAAGTTTTTATTCATTTAATTGTGGCTTGTAAATACGGTATGCTTTTACGGAGAAGTGGACATGTATTACCAAATTTTGGGAGAATCATACGTTTCCAAAACAAAGCCGGTGAATTAAAAATACATAATTTTAATACAAATAACTTTAAATAATAATCTCAAGGTAGGCAAGGTAGTTCCTGTTTACAAGAAGGGAGATCCCCAATTGGTATCAAATTATCGGCCAATATCCATCTTATGTACGATATCCAAAATCTTAGAGAGAATTGTTTTTGATAGAATACATAACTTCCTTGAAAAATATAACATGTTCCACCCTGCGCAACATGGCTTTGTAAAAGGAAAGTCTACTCAAGCAGCGTTGTTATCCTTTGTATCAAAAATTTCCACTAACCTAAATGAAGGTAAAAAAATCATGAGTCTCTTCATGGATTTGTCAAAAGCATTCGGTCTAGTGAACCATAATTTATTACTACGGAAGTTGGAATCGTATGGATTGAGAGGTTCTATACACGATTGGCTTGCGTCATATTTGTGTAATAGAAAACAGGTGGTAGCTATCAACAACAGTATTTCATCCAAACTTAACATAACATCTGGCGTACCGCAAGGATCGATACTGGGACCGCTACTCTTTTTACTATTTGTTAACGATTTACCAAACATATCGATGACAATTTTATAATGTACGCGGATGATAATGTCTATGTTAATGCGGCCACCAACTGGGAAGATCTGCGGATGCACATGCAAATCATGCTCAACAAACTTGTTGACTGGTTTGCGGATAATGCTATGTCGGTAAATATAGAAAAAACCGTATTTATAAATATCACACCAAGAAGAAAAGAAACAGACCGTAGCTACTTATTAAAAATTAGCGCGCAATCAATTCAGCAAGTTACATCTACAAAATTCCTGGGACTGCATCTCGATAATGATTTCGGATGGTTGACACATGTAGATAACTTATGTACCAAGTTATCGCAAGCGTGTTACGTTATATACCGTTTAAGGGACATAACAAGTGCTGAAGTTATGAAAACATATTACTACGCCTGCATTGAATCACGTATAAAGTATGGTATCACATTTTGGGGTGCTAGTTCACACAGCTAGAGTTTTTCGGCTACAGAAAAGGGCTGTTCGGACGATAGTGCCGCGATGTTCTTCATGTCGTAATATTTTTAAACAACTCAGAATCATGCCATTACCAACGTGCTTTATTTACGAAACTCTCATACTCATTAAGATCATTAAATCAGAGTTACTACGAAATAAAGACTATCATAACTATTTTTCACGTGGTGCTAACGATTTTATTATTCCGAAACACAAACTTACCACATCCGAAAACAACCCTCTACATATTGGTATTAAACTATATAATGCATTAGATTCCAAATTTAAACAAATAAATAACATCAACAGATTCAAAAGTAAATTAAAAGATTACTTAATTGATAAATGTTTTTACATATTAAGTGAATATTTCAACTATCCTGTGTTCAACTATGTACACTAGTAGTTAATATGTTGCAACTTTCAATGATTTATTATTGTATTGTACCTTACTTATTGTTAGTGTATTTTGTGTATTCTTTTACTTTATTAAGGCAACTTAGACCTATCCTATACCAACTGTACTTCTTTTAATGTTGTACTTACGGTCTTTGGATTAATATATTATTATTATTATTATTACATAATACTTTAAAGCAAGAAAAACAATAGCATTCAAATTAAATAGCGAAGGTTACTATCAACCTTGAAAAACGTTTTCAAAACGCGAAGATATTTTTAAATTATTCCTCAGATAGGATTTCATTATCAAAAATATCGGGGTAATACCATAAGAGTTTATGTTTGTCCGAACAAACTTTCATTTTGAACGAAAGCTTTGTTGCTTGGTAACTAACGAGAACAAATAACGTATTTGTTTGAGTCATGTTACTTACAAGCAACAAAGCTCGAGATCTCTCAAAATGACAATTTGTTCCAAAAATAAACACAAGCTGGAATGGTATTTTATTACCATGGGAAAATCAACATGCAGTTTATCTACTTACAAACATACCTACTATCAGTTTATCCCGTGTCAAATTAATATAACGTGTTTTAAAATCTCAGATCGTATATATTATATTAAGATGCAATGTTTTTAACAGGTGAATTAAATTGTCCCATTAATCCAGCTGCAATAGATTACCAGAAAAAGATAGTGCACAAGTGTTCTGTAACAGATTTTCAGTTATAAATTCCTGGTAATAGGTACCACTATATTATATAACTTTCTTAAAAACCGCTGAGAAACGTCAATCATACTTTTTTTTATTATTAAGAGATAGGTACTAGTTGACAAAAAAAAAATTCTTTCATTTCCGGATTTCTAGCTATGATGCCATTTTTCTTTTTAACTAGTAACACCATTTCATTTACAGGATATAGGGTATTCTGAAAAAATTAAATTCATGAAGCAAAAGATGTGTATTAATTTAAACAAAAATAATTTTGAGATTTAAGGGGCAAATAACGATTCTTCCAGTTGTTTAAAATGTACTCCGTTAAAAATATGACGGGAAATTGCACTATGGATGGATTGTGAAATCATTTCAGGCCGGCAGCTTCTATTCCGTTTTAAACTTAATACGGGAGATCTTTCCAATTATTTCGTCTATTAAAGTAGATCATGATGATCACATAATTCTACAGAAGAACATAGACAAAAAGGAATAGCCTTGGAGCATCTCAACGAAATGATGTTTTCATCCGCAAGTTTCATGTCAATAGCATTTTTGTGTCAATATTTGAATATTTCCTAATAATACTTTCTTTGACAGCTAGGTAGGGCGAAGGGGAACATTTGAATTGCCAGATGCATCAACTGATGACGCCCTATTCTTGCAATCTACAAAATGCTCAGGTACGCCCTGATAGTTATCAAATTTTTAATGAGATACGTTTTAAACAATTACAAGAGGTATTTCTACATCCTTTAGGTCTGATTTTTTGTCAAAAAGATAACTATTATCGTCTTCAGGTATCAGTTTTCGAAAAACTTGTACCTGATGAATGGTGATTAAATAGTCCACAGTGTGAGGCATCGTCGCACTCGAAAAAAAAAACAGAGAATTTGTATTTGGTGGAAAATAATGTAATGGCCATGGAGAAGAAAGCAAACAATAAGTCATAGTTAGAAAACAAAAAATAAAAAAAAGAATTTTCTTCGACAACTAGGTCTTCTTATAAGAATAAGATTGATTTCAACACTTTGTGTAATTACGCCGATGCCTATGATATACAGGTGATACAAATTAAATGTTCACGATTGCTGTCTCGGTTATTATACATAGGTGCTACATGGTTGGTTAATTTAGGAAAGATGTTTTATTTGATCCGCTGATTACTATAGTGGAAAGGAAAAAACAATCGAATATGTAGGTTTCGAGTTATTTCAAGAATAAGATGCAGCGAAGTTGGATGAATATCATTTATTTTTAAAGCTAATACAAGTATAAAGTATTAGTATAATAAAGGAAATTCTAAAGTAAATGTTTAAAAACGATGCCTCCTACTTGGCCACATTTTTGTTTTTTTTTTTCTAAACACTTCATGTTACATTGAGAACAATCTGCAATCAATAGAAATAATAACATTGCGGATAGCGTTTTGGAGATCATTTTTTTTGTATCACACTTTGGATGTCTCGCTCTTTACATATCCCCAAAATAAAAGGAGAGATGCGAACAAGCGGGAAAACAAATAGGCCCGTATGTGACTATCTACCTATTTTCAAAAAGCCTCTCCAAAATCCTTGGAACGACTCGGTAAGTATAGGCAGGTACCTCATCCTGTTGGAAATTAACATTTGGCCGAGTCGACAAATCCATCCAGTCGAGGAAACATTCTGATAACGGTCCTATAAATTCCGTGTAACGCTGCCCAGTTAACGTACCGTAATGTAATAAAAATAAGAACCTACAGTTCTGGAATATTCTTTCTATTGCACACACCGCCATTTGAAAAATTTGCCTTGTCACCCCACAAAATTTAACGGAAAAAGTTTTGGTCTTCACTACATTTCCCAATAAAACGTTTGGACTGGTTGATACTTATACGGCGAAAATTTCCGTTTTTTTTTTTTAAAATTCTGAATATTTGTATAAGAAATGCTGCTTTCTATAAACAACTGTCATATGAAATTTTTCAGATTGACTTTAATTTCCGCTTCTTCCGAAATAATATCAGCCTTCCTTAACTTTTTCTTGACAAAAACCGCTCTTTCGCTATTTTTTTGGCCCATGAAATATGCTTCCAGCATGTCACATTATCACATAATAAATTGCAAGTATTAAGCGCACACTTTATCCCTTGCACCCACAATCTCAGTTATTTTGGCAACCACTATCACACCATCATTTCTACAGATAAACTGTCTTAGTGATTCTCGAACTATTTTATTTGCAGGATCCAAGTAGGTGCTCAGATACTTATTTTCAATTTTTCTAAAAAAAAGTCATACGAAAATTTTTGTTAATGAATTGGTTATGGGTCGATTCGTATGAAAATATACAGAAATAGACACATTTTTCTGAACTAACTCGGAACCTATATGTTTGAGTATTTTTTCTGTGTTCACTATCGTAATCAACGGAAATAATAAATAATACCACATTTTTTTCAATTTATCCAACCGTGTAGCTCCTATAATAATCAAGAGCAATGGTGTACACTTAATTTGGATCACCAATTCATTTTGCATTCTCTGGTGTACTAGTCAATTATGATACTCAGATGCTGAAATTCAATTTCGTATACGGTTACCGAACAAAATAACCTACTATTTTCAAACTAGGAAGTTGGTTTGAATCATAATCCGGAATAGTTTTCAATTAGATGCTAATTTATAATGTGAACAAGTAACTGTCAATAATGCGCAGAACTTAGCTTGTAATTATCCCTAAATATCAGCAGTTACATTCTAACTGATAATATCAATAAATAAATGTTTGGCGTTTTATCTTTACGCATTTATCGTTTAAAATGTAATATTAATTATTTAAAATATTGGGTTTTATGAAAGAAATTATCGTTAAGGATTTTTTCATTTTAAAAGCACAGCAACACCACTATGGAATATAGTGTTTCGTATTTCTTTGCATGCATTCTAAAATAGTAAGCCGGTCTCCGCTTGTCATGGAAAACAACACCGGACCTCAGAGAAAAAGAAACGAAGTATATATAAAAAAAGAGAAACCCAAGAATTTTAAGTATGTGTACGTATGCAGGGGGGATCCGTGATAACTTCACGGGATTCTGAATCTAACCAAAGCTATGCGGGATCTCACACCTCCTTGACCAGGTGTGTGACGGGTACATGTGTGTGTTCCTCCATTCTGTATGTGTGTAGTACACTTACGGCCGTTTCTACGTCGCCGAACTAAGTCGGATCCGAGGAAAAATAAAACGCCAAGAAGAACAACGCAAACGGTTTGAAAAATAAGGACCCGCCGATACGCGAAGGGGCAGTATCGCCACAGTTGGGCCAGCAGCACTCTCTTTTAGCTCGTTTATAGACATGAATCACTTCGGTCAAACGGTCTACACGATGTGTTTCTTTTTGTATCGATTTAACATCGTTACCATTCTTGTTACGGGTGATTTAGGATTGGTGATTTGTTAGGATTTAAATTTTAATATTTTCGTACGCGCGTTTGTGTGTATCTGGATACTGTTTATTATGTATACGTAGTAAAGATATATGTTGCACGTTTCTCTTCTTGCACCTTCCCGTTCTTCAGCCCTGCCTCCTCTGTCCCGTGTCTAACGGATTTATTTAATCGTAAATACAGGATGTTGTTATCCCAGAGCAATTTTTTAAATCGCCGAATGAGAGCAGATCGTGTAACTTAAATATAAATAAAATATAAATACATCAAGTACGTTTATCATTCTTACTTGCCTTAGTATTGATTATCATTAACTTATAATTTCATGAATACGTAGAAGTATACACAAATACATATTGATGTATGCTAGGTTATCTAAGCTGTAGGACTTACGCTTAAACGGAAAAGAAAAAAACTTATATCTTGCATGCCTTATACATTTTACAGTAGGTAAGCTTGTATTTGAGTTTCGCCTATTCTATCGAAAGAATTTTAATAAATCAGAACTACTAGGTTGGAAGTGTAATATCTACAGAATTAACATATTGTATAATAATATACAATGTTAATTGTGCATCTTGAAACCAACGTCAGAACGTATATGACTAATATGCGATTTGAAAGAAAACGTGGTATCAAAGATTACACCAAGATCCTTAAATTCAAATTTACGAAACAAAATGCTATCCCTGATTTGATAAGAACAAATGTTAGGTAAGGATGAACGAGTAAAGGTTCGCACACAACATTTATCGACGTTTACGTTTTACACCAACCAGAAACAGCATTTAAAACACGTTGAAGCTTACTCACATCATCGATACAAGAAATTTCAGAAAAGATCTTAATATCATCAGCACATGCAAGAATGGAGAGATCAATTTAGGGAAGTAGATCATTGATATACAGCATAAACAGTAATGGGCCTAGATTCGCCCCTTGCGGCACGCCGGAGTTAAGAATGAAATCTTTAGAGTTGTATCAATTGTACGATACGTAGCATCTTCTCTGTTTTAAATAATATCTTAAAAGACTCAAAGCAGACGGAACAAAACCGATAGAGCATAGCTTGGAGAGCAACATATCATGATCTATCAATTTAAAAGCCTTAGTTAAATCAGTATATACTACGTCAACTTGTCCTAGTCGGTCCAAGACTTCACTAATAAATAGCAGAATGATCGTGGAAAATGAGTATGAAAACGAGGATAGCAACTAGAAGAAATAACACACTCAAAAACACGCATTTTCGTAATTTTAGGGAGTTGATTATAAAAAAAAACAGTAGACCTCAAAATTGCAAACAAAACTTTTTTCAAAGCAGGATTACAGAAAGCAAATACTTCGATATTAAACATTAATATCCTTCCACAAAGGGAATGCGTACATTTATTTATTTTTCTATTATTTTTTCTGTATAGTTGAATGTTTATTTCACTTACAATTAGAGTGTATATTTTGTTTATTTATTTCTAATTGATAGTAAACAGTTTTGTAGTGAATTAATGTTTTTGTACCTAACATATCATAAAAAAGAACGTATTGGGAAACCCTATTTTTATATAAAGGACTTTCGGCTATAAAGGACAGTCCCTCCCTCTAATTAATTCCTTATATCGAGATTCTACTGTAATAGCAAATTTTGTGTTTCATTTTCACCTAAAATACGAATCATTTCGGAATAAGAATTTGAAATATTTATTATTTCTAATACATAAAATGAATATATCGACGTATATACTTTTATCCCAGCATTATGTTGACAAAATTTGCTGTTGCATATTGAAAATATATTCTTAAAAATGTGTCATTGTGCTGCTAGATCTAAAGAATCTGTATTTACTTACTTATTTGCCCAGTAAGATGAATTCATCACAAATAATCATTATAATTGTCTGCATAAATGTGCGATCAAAAGTTTGCCGGACAAAGGTAAATAATAACAACAAAGCTACGTACACAAGGAGATTTATTTACACGGTATGTGTCAACTAAAATTTTTCTAAAAACTAGTAACCATATGTAATATAATAATTATGTTAGCTCTATTCCCTGACATTCTCGCAAATATTTGCAAACTAATACAATAATTGGCGAGTAAATAGTAAACGGTGAGTGTATATCTATTTTACATAACAAGTCGTCTACAGACCTAACTTTCTGATTAAATTGCATATAAATAGCCTGGAACGTTATGTTAACAAAACGATAAGGTCGCAGTTAATTAAATGTTATTAACCTACGGTGAAATTTCTTTACATTTTGTTGAATATAACAAAATTCAATTTATATTGCCTTTATTGTAATCAAGTTTCTACTAAAAGTGATTGGATGTTGGAAGGAAAACAGGACCTAATTGCAATTTTGCAATTAAATAAATGCCACAATACTTAGTCGATTAAATCTAATGATAAATGATACCACTTCTCAATTTATAGACCAAAATTGAAAGTCAGAAACCAATTAGATATACCTATACATAACAGAACTAACAATAAAAATCAGTATTTTCAATAAATAAATGTAACGAATGCAAAAAAAAAATAAAATTAGCAGTACTTACTGTCAGGAGGGAAGTTCTCCAAATGTGAATTCAAATTTTGACGAAACTTAGTTTGAATGTAGAATATGTTCAGACGTGCATAGCGTCTTTTCTACCGGCGGAAATTCATTTTGATAGGGTAAAAGATTTCTTAAAAAAATTTATATAAATATAAAGAGAGAAGTAATCCTTCAATGTAAATGTTTTTGCTTTTTGTGGGATCGATTTGACAAAGTCTCCGGTAACACTGCAACCTCTTGGCTTTTTTTGTACTTTTGTCCATCAAATTATACCAGCCAGTCCAGTATACTGGTGCACTATACTGATATGTATAGGTCTCTGGCTAATCTATCGAAATAATCCTCTGATTTCATGTTTGGCTTGTAGATGTCATCCCTTCAGTGCACAATGTCCTGTTAGGAAACCTGCTACTATGCGAAGATGATTTCTACTATGCTTTGCACCCCAGTTTATTATTTTAAAATGGAGAAAGAAAAGATCATTGATACAAATTAAAAATAGAAACGGACCCAAGACACTTCCTTGGGGTACTCTAATGCTGCTTCTAGTAGGCGCAGAGAATCCTTTGCCGCCTGGGTTGTCGAACGTCACTGTTTGGTGATGATCAGTTAAATATGATACGAACCAGTTATGTGGAGTGACCCTGACTTGATAATTATAAAGTTCTATTTAAGAAAAAATTATGCGATATTGAGTCAAAGGCCATGGTTAGGTATATTTATATTTTCAGCTAAATTAAGCTGGTGTATTAAACGAGCACGGTAATTCTACTGTGATCCGATAGAAAACCGTGTTGGTGACTTCATTAGTCAGCAAAGTGTACTTGCTAAAAAACTCAAGATTTGCCGATGCACAAGCATCTCAATCATTTTAGAGAAGGACGTCAAAATACAAATTGAATACATAATGATGCTAAAAAATGAATATTATTACTACAAAAAAAAAAAAACAAAAAAAAAACTTTAACTTTATGCACGATGCATAGAATAAATTTAAGTTTCCACCGACATCTAGTGTTGGCTTGTCTAGATTTGACAATTTTTACAATTCGAATTTGATGTGTAATTACAGTGCAAGTGCGTACCGAATTTAACTACCAACGCGTCACTTCCATTACTTTACCGTATTTTTCTATGAAAATTCTGGGTTTTTCTGGTTTAGGTTGCCAAAAGAGCTATCAAACAATCTGTCACTCAAATATAAGTGATTTGTATTCTGAACACTACAAATGCAAGTAGATTGATTTTGGTGTAAGTGGTAATCATGTGGTAGCCGCAAAAATATTGTACACACCACGGCTATAAAGTGTCTTTACTTACTTTCCATCCTTGATACATAAATAATTATAACAATTTCCATATGTTTTCCACTTTTATGCTATATAATACTCAAACCATGTACTATAAGTACTATAGGCACGTAATAGTAAGTGTGTTTTATATTTCCAATGTTTGTTGGTAGATGAGCTGTTTCGATTGTAAGTCTTGTCTACTATGAATGTATTGTAACTAAAGCCCACTTCCATTCTACCTCACACGTACAATAAAAATAACGTTCGGTTAATTTTCAGGGATGAATAGAAACGTATGCATGTACTGTTGAAATTAAACATAATATTATCATCATAACTTGTTATATAATCATTTAAAACTGAACTTAATCAACACTACAGATTCCACGTCCTCTAAATATCCGAGATACGCGATCGTATAACCGAGTCTGGGCGCGATATTAACTATGCAAAGTAATCAATTAACAGCAATCGTAATCTTGAAGTAATATTAATTCAAGTCATTCATGGATTTAAATTACATGCAAATTTATTCATTTTCTCGGAAGGATAAACGGACCTCAGATTAAATTAACAATTTATTATCTTGGAACCCGTGTCGGCATTCTTGAAAGCAAGAATCTGAGGTGAAAATTTTTGTTATTGTGCTAATGCAAAATTTCGCAGTTATTTAAAGTATACGCTATTATAGTATTGTAATCTTTTTTTATTTCTGTATTTAACTTTCTAATTTTGGCAACTGCCGACGTAAATCTCTTAGATATTATTAAACCCAATCGTATTTTAGTTATGCAATAAGTAGCTGTTGCCTTTTGCAGAAACTGCTCTTTATGAATCAAGAACAAGGATACGTCATTTACTCATGGTATAATTTATTCCCATTAGTATATGGACAACAACTTAATTAGTCAGATATGACTTTGAAATACATATACAAAAGCTATTTATGCAACTGTAGCTGTATTTTATGATTTATTACCTGCCAGGTTTTATTTATAATTTACCAGAAGCCGGCTGGATGATTATTGAAATATCTGCTCATTTAATATGCATAAGGTATAAGCGATTGTTGTAGAAACAAATAAGTTTTATCACATATCTTATTTAATACTATAGGTATATCAACACCTGCATTGTTCTTCCCACAACGGTAAATTTATAATGCCTGCCGATGTTTCTCGTGCAAAACAAAGTAAATCCCTGAAGGTCAAGCTAATATTAATTGTTTATTTTGTACATGCAACAAGATTACTCAATACGTTAAGGAAGAAACTATAGTTATACTATACCAAAATAGATAAACACATATCTTTTAAATAACATATTCGTTCTCAACATTAAAAAAGGATTTGCAAACTTTTTCTTTGTTTACACTCAAGATTCTCTGAAGACCACCTGTATATTGAACGAATGTAGCTAACGTAGCAGCTTTTTAACTTGTGAATGTCGTAATCGTGATGATGCATGCGGAATTTGAACTACAGGTCTCTTGTTGTCCTCTATGGATCCCTCTATTTGATTTTCTTGTTTCGCTCACGCGAAAAAGCCGATCCAAACAAAATGCTTTGACACTTTTTTTGCCACATATTTATATTCCCCCTATAAATTTGTACGGGTTTAATAAATGGCCGCGCAGTTTATTTCCTGACCGTATCCTTTTGGTGTATAAAAAATGCAATTTCTATCTTTGATGAAAACTAATGTGGACGTAAAATATTAGGGTTTTCTGTCTAATAAAGATTGTCCTTAGAAAAATATCATGAAGGTTGTTGTCATATCAATGAACCAAAGATTGTTTTGGTTTGAAGTTTAGCAGCGACCTTTGAAAGAATAATAACTGAGGATAATTAATTAATAATATAATTAAATTAGTAAGGATGATTGTATTCGGGCATTTTTATCAGTTAATATACTTAATGAAATTCTCTTGGGCATATGCATCCATAGCCACTTCCAAATAGAATTATAAAAGAACAATGCAACTGTAATAGCGCGTAATAATGAATAACAGGAGATTATAACAAAATCAATGACTAAGTAATATTAAAGTAAACAAAAAAACTTCATCTGCGCACCTACCTAGAAAGATGCCACATCCGTATTTCTTTTGACATCTCGTAGGAAAAAGTTTATTCTAGGAGTTTTGTTTTGTCAAATATTGGCGCAATCCTTGATGAAAAATTACACAGATGTTATGCGATTGACTTGAAGCTAGTGCCAATTCATCAAATTATTATGGGTTTAAACCCAAAAAGCATATCACTATGTGTTAATCTTCGATATTTAAATTGACTGGTGTTGATAAAGACGTGTTATATTTGATTAGAAAACTAGGACAGTAGACTTTCAAAAACTGCTGCTGAAGACGTTCATACGATTGTTCTATGTATTGCAGAAAGAGTATTAAACAAGGAGTGTACGTCTAGAATTCTTTGCAGATCAAATGAATTACTCGGCAGCAGAAAGTGATAAACCGCAAAATATCTAATAGAAAATGTATTTTCTCTCTAGTTTGTACCATTATAAAGATTTTAGACGTGCATATATTTTACAAGAATTGTAGCATCGTCTTTTCCTCCGAAGGGCTTCAAATGATGTACACCAAAACTTTTTGACCTCATAGCATGTATACCTTTTATGTTGATTTAACGCAAACTGTATAAAAGCTACCCAAAGGTTTTTAATAACACGTCATTTTCCCAAACTACAAATACCTAAATATGTATATTATATTAAGCTGATATAAGGCAAGATTTAGTAAGGTTGAGTACGAATTTATTTCTTCTTGACAAATTAACCGCGGTATTTCCCTACAAACATCCACAGTAGATATACTGTAGCATAATTGAATGTCATTAGCATTGCCCAAGCATGAGAACAAAAGTTAGACCAACAAATCATTACTATAAATTATAGAGGGCAAAGTTTCCACAGTATTTAGGGAACTTCAAAAATTGGCAGAGCTAAAAATTGTCTTGAATCTATCATAGAAAAACAAAATTTGCTCGATTGCATAGGTAAGACAATACAAGATCTGATGAAAAAGGACAAAACTCATACGACAATACTTTACTTACAAGGAAGATTATGTGATTTACATATCAGTATATAGATGACATCGAAATGTTGATTATTCAAAGAAGTAAAATTAGTAACACCTAAACATGTCAAGAGAATTGGCAAAGTCTTTAATCGCTACATTATTACTATGAACAAGAACGACAGAGTACGCTAATGTTTCAAGCAGATTATCTATTGTCTATTATCTATTCTTTCTAACTCTACATATTAAATCTGATAATGAGAGTGTTGTATAGATATATGACACGCATCAAATTTATGCTTTTTCGTCCTGACTAAAAATCGTCGCATATAACAAAAGTAAGTATCATTCAATACATACAGAAGCGATTCAGTTATTTGAATTGATTTCTTTAAAACTGATACTTCGATATCGAAATTACGTCTTGTAAAGTTGCATGACTTTCGCAAGACACTTTCATAGGACGAACAAAACACGCCTTTTATTCGAAGAGAATCGATAACAATATTCCGAGATATCTCTACCTTAAACGGCGCACGTTATCTTATAATATACGGCCATTATAGCGTGCTCTGTCCATACTTGTCTTCCCGCATTATTAAATTCGTTATTTAGCGTACAACTTGCCTAAAATTACTGTAAAATATTCACTTATTATGCTAATTTGAAACAATACCAGTTTTTTTCCTAAATTAACTATATACTACGGGCTTATTTTATTATTCTTTTTACTGCCGAGAGAGCAAGGTAAACGCAACTACATACCTTTTACGATCTCAATTACTTCTCGGCATTTATGTGCACATACACATACATATTCGTTCGTACGTTAAACACATAGATATGTACATATATGCAAGTCATTACTGTGAATAGTAGGCAAGACTTAATTCACTATTTATTATGCAGGTCACGATTGTAATATCAAGTCAGCTACTTTAAATTGCCCTTCTGTTACCAATAAATGGAATAAATATCATGCAACGGTAATACATCCACGAAGGTGTAGTTTGGTCGTTGAATGTCATCGTACTTTTAAATACAACATCTGTTGCTTAGCGCATTATGTCTTCTTATTGTGTTTTCAAATTCACTCTGTGAAATGGTAACGCTAGCAATAAGTAGTTCAAGCATTTGAATGCTTATTGAAAGTTCTACTGACAATCGATCGGTATAAATTACGTTACAGATTTTACTGACTCACTATTTCTTAAAATCCGTATCGTAAAATATGATATTAGGTTGGCTAATTCGGGAACTAAGAGAGATTTCCATCACATAGATGCCAAATGATGCCAATAGTAATCTAGATAAAATATATATTGTTCTAATATAATATATAATATATAATAAATATACCAGATAGAATGGCGTGTGAAAAGCCGATTCGAACTGGTATTGGTATACCCATGAGTTGAAAACGGATAATAAAATGGAAGGAAACTGAAATATATAGGGGGTATCTTGCGTAACAAAGGTTCAGCAAAGACTGAGATTACCACGATGCATTACTGGGTTATAGAAATAGAGAGGCGAATAGACCTGGGTAAAATTGCTCTATCTTCTGACAATCAGCCAGAGGGCCTCTTAATTCCGCAAGTGTTGGCTCTAAACTAGTTGGGGATTGCGTAAGAACCCTGAACGACGCAAGTACTTGGAATAAAAGAACACTGGCCAGGATATTCATGCATATACGCTAGAAAAGGGAATTAAATGACAGATGAACTATGTACCTAAACCAGAATCATCAAGGGTTTCATTGGAGCTAGCCCAACCTTTGGCATTACCAAATTACAAATAGCAGTCCATCGTTTAACGGATACTAGTAACTAAAGCATGGGCGAGATATTTAGTTCTCCAGTGGCGCAATAAAGTGCGGCCAAGCGTTCACCTCGATATCTGCCCAGCGCTTCGCTCGGAACTATTACACAATTCAACGATGCAATTGGATCACTAACTTAGTTGTCCGTGCCTTGCTAATAAGTCTAAACAATACTAAAGATAGGCATATATATTTGCAAAAGACAGTCTTCCTATCTCTGTTGAAATGATAGAAGGACTGGCTAAATAAGGCTCATTTCGCACCAAGCCAGTCCAGTCCAGTCGCGTCCAGTCAAGTCAGAGCCAGTCAAGTCACATCAGTCAATACATTTCGCACTGCACGCGTCCTGTACGTGAAATTGTCAGTCGATTACCGAGTTTCATCGAAGATGGATTTACTTCTTGCGCAATTAATAATTTTACGTAGACTACGGAGACGAAGATTACGAAGAACACCCCTTTGGGTTCATCCAATAAATATTAAAAGACCTGATTGCGGATCATTTAGTCACTTATTTGCTGATTTATTAGATGACAGAGAAAAGTTTTATAACTATTTTCGAATGAGTCCAGATTTATTTTTTCTTCTAAGAAATTTAACAGCTACACATATCCAGAAAGAAAATACCAATTATAGAGCTGCTATTTCGCCGGAAGAAAGATTAGCAGTTTTCCTCAGGTAAGAAGAATATTTTCTATAATAATAAAGAAACTCAATTAGTAAATGTTTTATAAAATTTTAATGATAAACTACGTATGTATATATTTTCTTACATTTGATGAATATTACATGTATGATAATTTAATGACTCAGGACCATAAGTTGTCTCTTCTGGCAAATATGCTGCACTCGCACCTGAAGGGGGACGTGAATAATCTGATATAGTAAAAGTATCTCGAGATGAATTTCCAGAATAAGTGGATGTAGATTCTTGTAGTTTTCTTTTCAATAAAGTAATTACTTCACCTTTAAATTCCAAATTTTCCATTGGTCCCAATTTCTTTATAGAAGGAATCAAACTTCGCAAAAACATTAAGTCTGGATCCTTGTCATCATCAGCTTTTTCAGAAATTGCTTTAAGATGTTCCAGGTACTGTATATCAATTTCATCTCCAGCCCTATTCTTTCTTTTCTGTTGCCTTTTCTTTTCTGAAATATCAGAATACGTCGACCCCCTTGGTGTTTGCACGTCCTGATTCGACTTCTGCTGCAACTGTCCTTGAGATTCCTGATTTGATTCCTCACCCGACTCCTGTTGATCCTGAGTCTGGGATTCGTGTTGAGAACCTATTAATTCCGCAGAAACTTCAACATTTGAAATGCTCGTATCGGGCACGTTTCCGGATGTTACTTTACGCTGCAGTGTAGGGTCTAAGAACAACAGTAGCTTAAAGTAAGGCCATTTTATTTTTGGGACACTATTTGTATCCGATCCAGAAGGAACGCCCTGCAATTTTCTTTTTTCACGCATATAATTGCTTCTTACATTTTGCCATTTTGCTTTTACTTCTACATCTGTAATATTAAATAATAATTGCTCAATATATTTTTTTAAAACAATAACACAAATAAAAAAATTCGTTCTATTGCTTTCCAGATATTTAGCAACAGGAAGTTCATTTACAGCTCTTAGTTATGACTTTCGTATTGGAATAAGTACTATACATTACATAATCAAAGAACTAAATGAAGTAGTATGGAGTATTTTGCAACCATTGTATATGCCTGTACCAACAGCAGAGAAATGGAAAGAAATTGCAAAGTCGTTTTACGAAATTTGTCAAATGCCGAACTGTGTAGGAAGCATTGACGGAAAGCACTGCCGAATAAAATGCCCACCAAAAGCCGGTTCCCAGTTTTATAATTACAAACATTTTCATTCTATAGTTTTAATGGCTATCGCTGATGCAAAATGTAACTTCATTTTGATCGACGTAGGAGCATATGGTAAAGAGAATGATAGTCGAATTTTTTCAGAATCTACAATGGGAAAGGCGTTTAGAGCTAACAAACTAGATATTCCTGATCCTCAAGAAATACCTAATACAGATGTCAACATCCCATTTTATTTAGTAGGAGACGAAGCATTTCCTTTAAGTCAAAACTTAATGAGACCATATGCTCGAAGGCATCTTAATTTTACCAATAGAGTATTTAACTATCGTTTATCTAGAGCACGTCGAACAGTGGAATGTGCATTTGGTATATTAACCAAGAAATTTGGAATTTTTCAGAAAGCTATTGAAACTAACATAGACTTAACTGAAGGGTCAATAAAAAGTGCATGCGTATTACACAACCTTGTACGGCGAAACCAAAAAGAAAATGACGAAATTTTGGAAGTGGCATATTTAGAGCAAAATGCAAGTATTCCTCAACTTGGAATTTTACAACCTACAACTACCCACAGAGGTAATGTTGAGGCGGCAAGTGTTCGAGAAAAATTAACGAATTACTTCTCATCTCCCACAGGATCTGTACCGTGGCAAAACGACAAATGTTGCACAGATTAACACTTGTATATATATAAATATCTTTAGTTTTTGTGGCTGAAATTTTGTAGGTCAATAAATAAGCACGAATTTGTATATTCATATACTATAAAATAACAGCCACAAAAACTAAAGATAAGTACAACATTAAAGATCAAAAAACATATTTTCTAATATTTATATATAAAATGATATATTTACATATTAAACTTTATATAATAAATGTAATAATATACTTACCACTGGCATTTAATTTCTTCGCTATATTTATCCAAACATCATTAATATAATCACGATTGCGATGTTTTGGATGTTTGCAATTATAAATCGCTTCTTTTTCGCGAACCAAATCTATTAATTTTTCCACCTCCATTGTTTCCCGTACGGAAAAGACTGGCAGACTGATATAAAAATTCGACCGGCTGAGTCGAAGCCTGTCTTGGTAAGTCATGATTGGACTGGCCGCGACGTGACTGATTTAGTGCGAAAGTAAAATTTCATACTGCTTTATTTTAATAGTAATAGTAAAGTGTCGAATCCAGAAGCGTCCGACGCGACTGGACGCGACTGGACTGGACTGGCTTGGTGCGAAATGAGCCTAAGTATATGCACACATAGGTCTGTCAGATAATCATATCACACGGCGCTGACCTTCAAAAGTTATTAGACAAACTAAAAGAAACCCTGCTCACAGGCATGCCAAGGGAGGCCATGGTTCAGATAAATTTAAGAGATTTACTGAGTAAAGACAGAAAGACAATTCCAATGATAATAACTCTACTAAGTAGTTACTGTAGTGTAAATAGGCAGGAGAAAAATTCCATTCATGTTCTGTGCCATTGCGATGGCTTGACAAGGACAAGGTCTCTACTACTGAGCTGGGCGAATCTTACGGCATATAACTACATAAAGAGCCGCTCTCAAAGATGACAGGACTAATTAAACTTTAAAAGCATCATAATGCATCTGCAAAGATTGCGGTGAACTGGCCCCTAGGATTACCTCAACTCTAATCAAATCTAATCTAACAGACACATCAGAAAATATCACTTGCAAATGCTGCCAAGGCGAAGAAGGAACCTCAACCTAGCTGTTCTGTGCTGTTGCGATGGATTGGCAACCGCGTCCTAGCGGTTTGTACTACTGGATTTGGAGAGTCCAAGAAGCACATAGCTAGGTAGAGGATCTGCTTTCTCAAGGGTGACAACTTAAATTACGAAGGTAAAAATTAAGAAGCCAATGTAATTCTGCAGACGTGATTATTATAACTGGTTACTAAAACTTATTATATATTGCTATACTACATGAAAAAAAGTTTTAAATATAATTACAAACCTAACTATTTATCTTGAATTCTGGAAACACTTATTCTCTATAATCAAATCACCAATAATGTTGAGATCCTTAGACTGAGGTTCCTTTCATACAGGCGATGTTTTTAATGATGTTTTCTTAACTTAACTGCTTTTAATGCAAGAAGGTACCAGATCAGATCATTAATTATGTAATTTCAGGGTAATCGTATGGTTCCCCTCCATTCGTTTAAAATATCCTGCTGGCACCAAACCTTCCATTGATTTTCCATTTGTTATTCATCTTTATTAATGTCCTCAATTCACTCAGTCTAGTTGTGTTTGTTGTTAACATTAACTAAACAACAAAGTTAATCTAACTTATATCTTCAATAGAAATATAACAAGTCTTTAGTGTCTGGGAACGACCACTTCCTTGAAAATCAAATTGCCACGACTTGAACCAATAACAGTGATGATACTTTGCTTTAGACCATATTCAGAGTGGTAGGCGATCTTTGGAAATGTTAACTTCTCTAGAGGACCTAAAATAGACTTCATTAAAAAAAGTTCTGAGTTACTCTAATGGCCGCAGTGGTCGGGAAGATTAGTCGAAGCAATTCCCAAAACCAATTTTCAATACAGGCTGTTTCTTAAATAATGTTACAAATGCTTAAGGCTAACATAGGTTTTATGTCCTGGCTAATAAAATAAAGAAAATTTAATTTTCATTTCACCTATCGCTACAAAAATACCGCAGCTTATGTCTGCACATGTGCATTTTACAAAGAGTATGTTATAGGAGAAACGATATCAGCAAAAAATGTTAAAATCAATAATAGAAAGAGAGGCTGTAACAAAACTGTAGTAAAAAAAATATTGAACTAATAAATATTGTTATGTATAACGGAATAGATGTTAAATAGTCAATTGTATAGCTAAAGATTTGTGAAATAAAACTGTAGTATATTTCTTAGTACCTATACGTCGAGTATCAAATAGTTTTTGTATGGTATACTTTTTTATACTGTGTTTGTACCTTGGCACATTCGTACATTAAACGGCAAAGTATACGCACGTAAATAGTGTTTCTCTTACCACCGGTCAAATATCCTTCACTGGCGACGAGGATAAGTGTTACAATGGCAGATTCAAATCCGTCATATTACGGTAAAATCCGCGAATTTAGTGCTCAAAATAGTGACTGGATAATTTATAAAAGGAGACTTGATAACTATTTTCTCGTAAATGAAATATCAAGTGACGATAAGAAAAAAGCTATTTTACTAAATGCCCTGGATGAAGAGGCTTATAAGTTAATGTACAATCTGTGTCTACCAAGATTACCAGAAGATAAAACATATAAAGATTTGGCTGAATTATTCAACAAGTATTTTGCGGTGGCGGAATCCGTTTTCGTTTCACGAGGAAAATTTTTTGCGGCTTTCAAGAACACGCATGAAACAGCAAATGAGTGGGCGGCTAGAGTAAGAAGTTTGGCGTTGAATTGTAATTTTGAGGAAGCTGTTATTGATATGATGTTACGAGATCGATTCATTATTGGTTTCACCAAAGGACCAGTTCAGTCGAAGTTATTCAAGCAACCTATTACAAGCATATTCGCTGAAATAATTCAAGTAGCTGTAGCAGAAATGGCGGCCGAGGCATCATCCGGTAGTACCTCCAACGTCACATCTGTAAAGATGGAGCCAGGTATCCATCATATGATTTCCAAGAGAGCAACTGCGCCCCCAAGCAGTGATCAGCGGTCTGCTGAGAAGTGTTCCTGTTGCGGTAGAAGCAATCACGTTACCTCCGCATGCCGATTTCGAAGTTTTACTTGTCATTCATGCAAGAAAAAGGGACATTTAGCACCGGTATGCCCAAATAAACAATCACGAAAGTCAGGTAAAAACAAATATCAGAATTTTATTGAAGCAGAATTATTTTCAATTCAAAGTAAAAAAATATATAAGAATCCTTTTATTGTAGACATTTTAATAGATTCTAAACCTTACAAATTTTACTTAGATACCGGGGCTAGCATTTCCGCTATGTCAGATAGTTTTTGGAATGAAAATTTTGCAAACACTTATAAATTATCTCCTCCAGATAAAAGTCTAAATGTTTATACAGGCGAGAAAATGGTAGTTTTAGGTATGTGTAAATTTATTGTTTCTTATAATGAGATTAAGAATTGTTTACCTATTTTTGTTATTAAAAATGGAGGTCCACCTATACTCGGTAGAGATTTTATGACGTCATACAATTTCACTGTTACACAAATAAATTATGCAAATGATTTAGATAACGTGGAATCTTTAATTAGAAAATTTGATAAACTTTTTACACCTGGTTTAGGTACCTTTAATAAAGGGACAGTTTCTTTAACATTGAAAGATCAATTCATAACACCTAAATTTATTAGGGCTAGGCCATTACCATACGGAATACGGCAAAAAGTTGAAGCCGAACTAGAAAATTTAGTTAAATTAAACATTATTAAACCGGTAGATTATTCTTCCTGGGCTACACCCATTGTACCTGTTATTAAAAAATCGGGAGCAATTAGAATTTGTGGTGACTTTAAAATTACTTTAAATCCCGTGTTAGAAATCGATCAGTTTCCAATTCCTCGGATTGATGATCTATTTTCTAAGTTGCAAGGTGGCGCTATTTTTTCAAAAATGGACTTGTCTCAGGCATATGCGCAGATATGTTTGGATGAAAAGTCTAAAACCCTTACAACGATATCCACACACAAGGGTCTGTTTCAGTATCAGCGATTGCCTTATGGTATTGCTTGCGCGCCCGCGAAATTTCAAAAGATTATGGAATCTTTAACACAAGATATTGAGGGTTGCGTATGTTTTTTTGACGATATCCTTATTTGCGGTAGAGATTCACGAGAACATTTAGAACGATTAAACAAATTGTTTCAAAGATTGCAGGATGTTGGTTTGAAAGTTACACCGGATAAATGCACTTTTTCACAGAATAAAATTAGTTATCTTGGTTATATTATTGATAAAGATGGCCTTCATACTGCACCTGATAAAATTATTGCAATTAAAAATGCTCCGGAGCCTACTAATATTAAGCAATTACAATCCGTATTGGGAATGATTAACTATTATGGCAAATTTGTTCCCAATTTAGCATCAATATTGCATCCACTTTATCAATTATTGAAGAAAGACGTCAAATGGCGATGGACAAAAGATTGCAGTAATGCATTCAGGAGGGTGAAGAGTATCTTAACATCTGCAGATATTTTAGTACATTATAATCCTGAATATCCACTGCGTTTAACAACTGATGCAAGCCCATATGGTATTGGCTGCGTTTTATCTCATATTTTACCAAATGGTCAAGAGCGGCCGATAGCGTATGCATCGCGACGACTTTCATCGGCCGAAAAAGGTTATGCACAAGTTGAAAGAGAAGGTTTATCTATTATATTTGGATTGTGTAAATTTAATCAATATCTCTACGGTAGAGAATTTACTCTAGTTAGCGATAATAAACCTTTACTTGCAATTTTTAATCCTAAAAAGGGTATACCTCAATATTCTGCAAACAGATTGCGTCGTTGGGCAGTAATATTATCAAACTATAGATATAATGTCGAATATGTTAAATCTGAAAGAAATAATGCTGATTTTTTGTCGCGTTTACCCATTCAAAGTGAAGAAAGTTGGAAATCAGTTGATGTAGAATATGTTAATTTTTTCTCTGATAATGACTTCATTACAACTAACTTTAAATCAATTCAAGAATTTACTAATTCTGATCAAATTTTAAAAGCAGTAATGAAATTTGTTAGAACTAAATGGCCAAAAAGTGCTAAATGCGATGAAAAATTTAAACAATATTACGCGATTAGAAATCAACTTACCATCGAAGATAAGCTATTATTTTGGAATAACAGAATAGTTATACCGGTAAAGCTTAGATATCGTATTTTAAATCAGTTACATATGTCACATTTAGGAGTTGTAAAAATGAAAAGCATTGCCAGATCATATTTCTTTTGGCCGGGAATTAATAAAGAAATTGAGCAAATGGCTTTAAATTGTGAAAATTGCACGCTAAATAAAATAAATCCCCCTAAAACAATATTACATCCTTGGGAATGGCCTCAAGATGTATTTTCTCGAATTCATATTGATTACATGGGTCCATTTCTTAACAAATATTTTTTTATAATATTAGACAGTCATTCTAAATGGATAGAAGTATTTCCTACTTCTACAATAACAACTAATTTCACTTTAACAGCTTTGCACAGTACTTTTGCTAGATTTGGTTTGCCTAAAGTTATTGTCTCCGATAATGCAAGAAGCTTTACCAGTGCTGAATTTAAAAATTTTATAGAGAAATATGAAATTAAACACGTAACTAGTGCACCATTCTTTCCACAATCAAATGGAGCTGCTGAAAATGCTGTCAAAACTATTAAAAATGCTTTAAGAAATGCATTAGGTCGTAACAAAAGTTTAAACATAAATACTGCATTAAATCATTTTTTATTTGACTACCGAAATGCCGATCATATTACTACTGGAGTATCACCTTCCTATCTGATGTTTGGACGTAATTTAAAAACTCGTTTCAGTAATTTAAAATCCGATATTAAACAAAAGGTTAAAAACAGAGTTTTATATAAACAGCAAATCCAATCCAAAAATTTTGGGGGGAGAGATACAAGGAGATTTGGTATAGGGGAAAAGGTTATTGTTAAAGACTATAGGCAAATTAATAAACAAACTTGGATCAGCGGTATTATTGAAAAGTTAATAGGTAACTGTACATATATTGTCAAAATACCCGAATTAAACAAATCATGGAAGCGTCATACTAATCAAATTCGAAAGACTAAAATTCAAAGCGGTTTAACTGATTCTGGAATCACTACCGAATGTAGTGGACCTACCGACAGTGCTGGAAGTCAAGGACCAGACACCGACTTAGAACTTAGTGTTAGCAGGCCTAAAAGAATTGTAAAGCCTCCTGATCGCTTAATTTACGAGAAGTAGGTAATATCCTTGTATACTACATTAGTTAAGTTTATTGTTTTAATTAAAATATATAATTGCAAATTAGATGTAAATACAATAGAATTATTAAGTGTTAATTATTTTCATGTGGTGGCGGAGGGTTGTAGTATATTTCTTAGTACCTATACGTCGAGTATCAAATAGTTTTTGTATGGTATACTTTTTTATACTGTGTTTGTACCTTGGCACATTCGTACATTAAACGGCAAAGTATACGCACGTAAATAGTGTTTCTCTTACCACCGGTCAAATATCCTTCAAAAACAAATCAAAAATATACTAAGAACGGTTTAAAATGACCTATATGAGATTTAACAAACAAAAAAGGAAAAGCTGTCTTCCCAATTTTATTATACATGTTAATATGATGTTGTTTTCATCATAATTACGCATTAATTACATATGAATTTACAGAAACAAATACAAAATTAACTGCATGCGTTATTTATCACTCTTCCTGTTTCAACGCATGACAGTGTACTTACTCACCTTGCGTTAAATATGTTTCTGGATAACCCTACAAAATTGTAAAGCAACTATCGCGGATTACAATCCACACTTATACTATATGCCAGAACGAACTATTAAAATACTTATACTCAATACATTTTATTTTGCTTCACCTTCTAATTAAAAAAGTATGTGATTCAGAATCATTTCTGTACCTATATAAATGTACGAACAATGCCCAATGGCAATCCATAAAGGGGATTATAGCTAATTTAGCTGTTTATGAAGCACCCTGAAGAATTAAAATAATAGAGGAGCCAAGAATAACCCTAATGAAATAAACATCAAAACAACCTTTATAATTTAAAAGTCATTAACAAAGCGTACCATAACAAAAGTGATATAATGTACTTGCTATTGTAAAGTATAAATGTTTATTTTCCATCCGTGGCAAACCAATCCATTATGTTATGTTGTTTGTCTCGGTGCGTGTTCCACTCGTAATTTATGATGTCGAAATGCACGCGAACTTCGCAGCTATACGTGTGTATCAAACATTGCTGACGAATTACTTCATGAAGCGTATTTCTCCATGTAAATTACACGTTTATTACCGCAGGAACTGAATATATGGTGTGCTTGATACTTTTTCGCTGTGGCATTTAAAGCGGACAATCAACCTATGTCTTTCTTGAATAAAATATCAGCCGTGCTTTTAACTACACACATAAGGTACAGGCTCTCGGTAGTTAATGGTAATTACATGCGGCGGTAAAACTAGTTATTAAATTACACGAGGTACGTGTAATGTTAAAAATCTAAATGGAAAATGAGTAATCAGATAAAATGAAGGAAAATAAAAAAATTTCTAGCTTTACTTATAAATATCCATTAGGCTTAATTTCTTTCAGTTACTACTATAAATACCAATACGTGTTGGATTGCCACTCTGACAGATACATATAATGAAGTTTCTTTCGTTCAACGCAGTATACCTTATCTCAAAGGATTATAGTTTTTAACAGAATCCAATAAATGTGTAAAAAAATATTTTAAATTCAATGTAAAAGACACAGTTTTTTAATGAAAAGCATTAATAGTTTTAAGTAATCATTTATTGATTAAAACCAGGTGTAAGCAGCCACGAGTGCGGTAGCGTATTTGTATTCTGTATTTACGCATACATACATACATTCACGGCTACAGAATTCGATTGGGTACCTCATCATAGCGATATCACCTTGATGTTTGCGGTAACCATACAATTCTGGATCTATCCTCGTGAAAGATTTATGGAAAATGGCTACTTATTAGTATGAGATATCTTGTGCTGCCATCTGCATATTTTTTCTCAGTTTGTTTCCAAGAGGGTACGTTAGAGTACAGAATAAACATAAAGAAAAACAGCCGATTTTTTTTTTTGTATTCAGAGTTGTCTTTTTAAGAACAATCTGCGCGTTTCTTACGCCTCGCCGTTAAAGTACGCTCCCAAAATGACATGTACGTAAAAAAGGGGCACCTTCTGTCATATTGAAGATAAGGTCATTCACCTTACGTTTTCCAAATTGGAAATTTGTAATGTTTGATTTTTAATTTGAAATTAGATGTAACACAAGAAAGGACTAGTTAAAACTACATAACGTATAAATTTATATACAAGTTAATATGCAATTTTAATAACCATAAAATGTAAACAAACGTCAAATGGAAACAGTCACGGACAAAATGGCTGTTGTCCTTTCTGTGCATTTTTTGCTTATGGTAAGATCGTACTTCCTTGGAAATCAGTTTCTTAATGGTTTGCACGCATGAAACGGAGTTTTGTGATACTTATTCTTAATCTCCCTGCATGGGGTTGAAGAAGCGAGAAAATCAATAATTAGTCAATAGAAATAATAAATGGTTATTTCCAAACTGAAAAATCTTAATGGTTTGTGAAAAAGTCGAGTGTTTGAAAAGTACATTGTATCACAGATCTGTTCTTAGGTAAAAGACTGAATCAAGGAACATAAATAATTTCAACTTACGCTGTATCTTGCGATCGACATTGACAACGAGATTTGAGGAAGTGAAGGGTTTCTACATATTAATTGACATGGCTTCGTTAGTAAACGCCCGATCGTTCTAATCTTAGTTGTCAAGTTAAGTTAGTTAGTTAAAATTGATAATAATAAACAAACCGATGTTATTTCCACGGACTTTACTAAAGCCTTTGATTGCATTGACCACAATCTACTCTTAGGTAAGATGAAGGCCATTGGTTTCTCTATTAAATTTGTTGCTTTGTTTTCATCCTATCTTAAAAGTAAGATAGGCTGTAAGTCTAGTAACTTGCACACTTGGCTATCAGCTGTGGAGTTCAGGGTTAAAATCTCACTCTAGTAAATTAGGATAACTGTTTTTTTTTCCGAGTTGTAATGATGACTAGAAGGGAGATTTGTCTCTGCGGGGTGCCTCATAAGTATTTTAAATCCTTAGGCTTCATATACTCTCTTAAATGAAAATAGAGAAAATTGTTAGATATGTGGGGTTCGACTTCCTATTTATGTCCTACCTCCAGTGTTCCTCAACGCAGTAATGCTGAACCCACTTTTCAGTAATGATCTTTGCAATGGATCTTCTTGTCATAAATTCCTTTTTGCTTACAACCTTAAAATATCCACTACTGTTCAATGTTTCAACGACTGCTTTTATCTCCAGAACCAGTTTAACATTATATGTTGATAAATAATACGTTATCAAGAAGTTATTCATGAACGTCCGCAAATATAAAGTCATGACTTTTTCTCGCAAACTTACACGTACTGCTTATGATGAGCAAGACGGAAAACATTGGTTCTCTTCCATCACCAGACGCTGATATCTTTTCTTTTGCTCACTCAGACCCCGTATCGTGTCAATACAACACTGAAAAAACCAACAGTAAAAAAGGGCAGAGAAAATCCAAATATTTGAAGACTTTCCAAGGAATGGGGCAAGCTAAAACTTAAACTAACTTACTTAACAATCAGATTTTGCTTTTTCCTGTGGTACACTTTAACTAGGCTGACAGCCCAGTGACTTGCACACTTGGCTATCAGACGTGAGGTCCAGAATTCAAATCTCACTCTGGTGAATTACGATAACCAGTTTTTTTCCGGGGTCGTCATGATGTTTAGGAGGGAGATTTGGCTCTGGAGGAGTGCCTGATAAGCACTTGATGTTTAAGCTTTATCAATCCCCTTAACAAAATCAATCAGGGCACCTTCTAATTCGAATTAAAACTTAAATAAAAACAATGTTCGTATTGCTTTAGCCTGACAAGGATCATGTCAGGCTACTGCAAATTTAAAGCAGATCAGAGTAGTCTTGAAATAACAAAGGAGACAGAATATAGATTCGGTTGGGAATATAAAGAAACATCCGCATTTTCTCAAATTGTGCAGCACTGTGCAGCCAAGGGTGCTACACTTAAGAGCATGTGAAATCGAAAAGGAAGGAAGAATCGGGAACACAATAGATCTTTCAGATCGCAGATAGCTCTTTCTTATTTTACATATATAAACAAATAGTATCACAATCATGGAAAAAATAGCCGAGTTTGAAAACTTAAACCGAAAGAGTAATATTTTGAGTATCCTCACACCATACCAATTGAAAGCACAAAAATGTCCTGTCCGATAAGCTAGTATGGTTATTTGCTTAAACACCAACTACAAAAAAGCAGCTGTCAAAATGCCTAAAGATAAATTCAGATAAAATAATTACAATAAATGTTGAATGGCACTAAAGGAAACAAGAAAATTATTACATATCACTTCAAAATTATGTCTTACTAAAATTATACCTATTTACAACCCCAAACAATTATTTTAGTATATATGGCTTTACCATTCTTAAAACGAATATTTTCTGTGTCAATTACTTCTCGGTGGGTTTCTTTAATTTCTCTATTTATAATTTAGGCGGCTGTATAAACTTGTTTAATAATTTATCCAAACGTTTAAGTGCTTGGGCCTTGCCCAACACATTTATAATCTTAAAGGACAGAAAATTGTAATTTGTAGTCCAAACTAAATTTTTAGTTATACATCCATCAGGTTAAATAGGCAAAAGAGTGATATTTGAAGAAAAAAAATCTATGAACAGTCCACGAAGCTTCACTAATCACCCAGTTTCTCTACAGTTGCTATTTCGTATGATACTTGGTTTTTGTTTAGCAAAATAGTTTCGCCTAGTAAACTAATGATGTTACTAATTGCATTTTTTTTACTTATTTAGTGTAATTATCAAGAAACAAATCTCTTGATGATTAATTGCCGCGTTTCATACCTAGGTATTAGTATTTATCCATAAACTTTCAAAAACTTTTCTTACGTATACGAATTCGTTAGCAAAATTATGAATTGCTCAGATTTATAACATAATAAAATTAGGACTGTGTCATACAAAGGATGCCGAAACGAAGAAACAACAGGTTTCGCTTGAAACATTGTTGACAATCGAACTCGAAGGAACTCGGGGCAATTTTCACATCTTCGCTAAACGATAAAATTGCTGTCAAGCGAGTGGGGCTATTAATATCTTCAGACATTCCACACCTCTGCGACGAACATGCACACGTTTAGGTATATATCGACAAGGAAAACGGCAGAGAAGCATTAACTCCACCAGTATATAAGAGCGGATACGTACACTTCAAGAGTCTCAATACTGTTTTCCCTCTTTAACACGACATGCATATTTTCTATACAGCGCCTATATACAAGGCGGCGCATTTAGGTGTCAATCATATCTCATTTAGCCGCGAGATTTGACAGGCTAGATTGGTACACATAGTGATTTATAGCATTGCAGCAACAGTGAAGACAGAAATGCTTGTAAGTGACAGATGTGTACGTATAATTTTATATTTCGAATGTATGATTACGCACGAGTTAAAAATGATGACTTTATTCTTGTATTGCTCATATAAAAAGATGAAGAATGCCATCAGATATTTCGAATCTATCATTCGTTATTATCTCTGCAGCGGTAATTGATGTGATTAATACCTTTTTAGGTTGTTTAGATTATGGGGTCTGATTATAATTGATCGACTAATTCGGAAATGTTTAATACAGACACGGCTTGCTAACAAGCCGTTCGCTCGTAAAGTTAATAATATCTTTGCTTTAATAGCTATCTCTCGTGACGAGCCAGCTCTTTTCTTAGACTGGCGATGTGTTAAATTGAGAAGTAATTTAGAGAGTTTTGTAATCGTTAACGCGAAACTAGTGTTTAAGGATTATATACATATCTAATTAGTTATTAAAATAAGTGTTCTAAATAAAACCTTATATTTTCCCTTATAAGCAATATAAAATCATCAATGCTTATATAGTATTTGTCTCATATTGTACAAAGTTAGAATAATTATAATTCATATTACGTATACGCATAAGCACACATGAAAGCGTTAAATAATTTAGACGAAAATATTTACGGGACAGACCAAACATATCCTTTACGTTCGTAGCTACTGTACAACGACGCTTGCCACTACCTGAATGACGATTATTCTGTCCATTCTGTCCACAAGTGTGTTTGATTCCTTATTAACGCCGTTGTACTAATTATATATAAGGCCCTGGACTATTTATTTTGTCATCCAGTATGACAAAAAACACTTCCCTTTTAACACGTACCCATATTTTTGGTATTGTTTGATGTTGTCTTGTGTCAACAAATAAAATTTTAACCATAACACTTGGTTCGCCTTCGCATTGTCACGTTGAATCACAGTAAGCATAAGTAATAACTCAGTTCTTCTACCTTCGATGGAGAAAATATATTGTTACTTATATATTAAAAATATAAAAAATATTTATTATACTGTTAAAATTGATAATGCTTTCGGATACAGCAAAATTTTATGTTAAATAAATTTGCTTTAAAGTTGTTGAATAAGAAAAACGTGATTGTAATTAAAACTACTCGCTTGCGTTAGCAGCTTCAATCTGCTACTCCTAGTTAGTTGCCTCCATCATCGTTCACTGCTGTCAGATGTGATAGAAGGTTTCCATCGTGGGCCGATCTACAGGTGGTGGTGTCTTTCTAGGCTTCTCTGATTTAATTTCCTACACTGTTGTGGATATTTCTTTTGTTGCGTCTTTTGTTCCTTTAATTGATCTAGTGCTTTGTAAATGCCAGTATAATCATGTTTCTTTTTATATTGCCGCTGCTTATGTTCTTCCATATGTCTGTCAGCAAGACTTTGAATTATTTTTGAGTACCTTGAGCAATAGTACAGGTTTATCTAGTAATAAAACCTGTACTATTGCTTGGCGATTTCAATCCAGCTAGGTTTAAGAATGATCCTTATCTTGTTCCAACTGTTTTTACTTGTTTTTGCAATCTCCTCAATCTTAAGCAATTTAATTCTGTGCTCAATTGCGAGAATAAACTTCTTGATCTCGTCACTTCTAATTTGGATTTTGATATTACTGTGTCTTCTAATGTTTGTGCTCTTGTCTCGCCTGACTTATATCATCCCCCTTTATCTGTTTCACTTTCCGTTCCATCTGTCATTAAAAAGGCTTTTCCTTCTAATGAAAACAGGAGATACAATTTCAATAAGGGAGGAAAATTCCTCAACTCTACACTGATCTTTTAACTGCCGATTGGTCCTTTTTGGAGTCTTATAAGTACCTATACACGATAATCTATATTTCGCTTCCTAGACACTCTGCTAACTTTAAAAATTCGAAATATCCTCAGTGGTTCTCAAGTACAATAAAATCACACATGAAGTTGAAAGAGTATTATATACGGAAATGGAAATATACAAATAACATTTATTTTTTTAATGAATTTAAAAGACTTTGTGTGCTGTGCAAAGCTGAGATTTCGTCCGCATATTCTACTTACCTACACCATGTCGAGGAATCTATGATATCTAATCCTAAACAAGTTTTTCAATATATTCATGGAAAACAACGCACAACTCGTATACCTAGCACGCTATATCATAATCTTAGGTACCCCTCAAAATATAGTTGAGGTTTTTGCAGGTAAATTCTCTTCGGTCTATGCTAATAGTTCACTCTTGCTCTAGTGAATTTAAAAATAGCAATTGCAATCTTTTTACTCTGTATCGTAGAGATAATAAAAGTTTTGTCGTCTTTCCCTGCTAATAACACCGCTGGTGATGACCTCATTCCCAGTTTTTTAGTGCGTGATGGTAGATTTGTGTTTGGTAAACCTCTAACATATATAATTAATTTAGCAATTAATTCATGTACTTTTCCATAAGTCCGGAAACTGCTTCTTTCTTGCATCGAATATGTTCCGTACAGTAGACAAACACACCTAATGATTACAGCATCCGATAAAGGATTATGTTGGAGGTCCACCGATATGTATGGCTGATGATGAATCACTATTGTCGGGCTCTGGCACCAACTATTCCAACCACGTGTGTACTATCAAAAGACTGTAGACACACAATCGCGACATCGTATTAAAGTCTACAATATTAATGCTACTAAGAAAATTTACCATTAAATTTTACTGTATTCATATCCATATTTGCAAGAACGGTAGAGATACACAACAGAGAAAAACTCCCCGTCTTCATCAATCGCAAATATATATTATTGTCGCATTCCAAATTTTGTTTTTTACAGGAATGATTAAGAATTCCAATTTTCTTACAGAACCCTTTTTGGATTTATTTTGCAAAATGCTTGTTTTCAAAAAAAGAAAACGAAAGAAATTCGAAAAGACTTCTCTAGCAGGAAATTATAATTCATTTGCAAGGTAAATACATTAAAAAGAAAAATGAGTTATTGTCAATTCTTTGAGTAGTCTTATGCAAGAGAACAGCGAAAAACAGGCAATCGGCATACACTATAGTTCACTCTGAATGTAATCGTCATCACTACAATCTATAATAATCTATTTCACCCATTAGAATGTCGGTTACCGATTATTTGACATGAACAATCATCATCATTCTTCTATATTATGAAATTTCATTCTTTTAATAAGAAAACATTAGCTAGTGGCACTTGTTTCTTTTTTAAACTTGCTATAAAACATGTCTTATGAAACTATTAATTAAGAATATAGGTTAACTATTATTTGACATGAACAATCACTAGATGATTCCTCTATATTATCAAATTTCGTTCTTTTAATAAGAAAACTATAGCTAGTGGCACTTGTTTCTTAGAAAAATTGCTGTAAAACATAAATACCAAATTGTCTCATTCATTTAGTATAATTACACTTCTATTTTTTATAATGCTTTACTGCGGCACTAATATAAATAAAAAATATTTGGCAACGTGAGTTTTGATATTGATTTTTTACAAATTTTGGAAAATCCTGATAAAGTTAATAACACAAAATATTGTAAAAATAGCTTCAACTTCTTTCGAACTCAGTCTTCATATATCTGTTACTGTAACTTTTTATTTATATTTCTGTATATAGCTGAATGTAAACCAGATAATTATCACTTTAAATTCAATTGATACCATCTGAAAAAGAAAACATCAGCAAATTATTTTTAACCATACACTAAATTAAAAAAACAACATTGCCAGCACAGCAATGTAAAACGCTGTCACTTACTTCAACTTCACCGATTATATTTTTTCCAAAATACTGTTTCTATATACTATACAAGCTATGTGTGAAGATACTTATTACGTCCTTTCAAGAAATAATTTGATTTTTATAATACAGTCGCACAGGAGGGCAGACCAACACCGTAATAAAATAATATTACCGTCATAATCTTCTTAATCTTTATACCACGAATATTGTTTTTAACATCCATGTCCGTTTTCATAAAATAATAAAAGTTTACGACAACGATTAACGCCGAGACCCTGAAACCATTTCATAAACATTCGATGCGCCTCTTACCTAAAATAAATGCTTATATCCACAGCGTATATTCTAATCGGATGCTACATATGTGGTCTGATACATTCACGGTTTGACGCTATTAGTTTTTCATGCATTCGAAATCCGGCTATACTTCTTCATTAAGCTCATATAAGTATATTGTTGAATTTAACATTTACGTCACATTTTTAGCGCGGAAAATTCTTAAAGAACACCTGTTATCTTTGCTGATCCCTATAATATCAATGTTTCACTGCAACTAACCACCTTTCATATGACAAAACTATCGCAAAATAACAATAACAATAATGCAACTACCTACATAAAAGGTATGAAGCATACGGTCAAAACAAGAAAGCGTAGCGAAACGTTAAATGTAACGTTAATTACTGGAATGCCAGTAATCCCTTAAAGTTTAATAATTTGTTAATAAAATACTTACACCCCCTAACTATCAATTGGAACACGGTAAATCTTAATAACAACTTCTGATCGTTCCATATTAATTCTCCTTATGTTTTGTTTAAATGCTTCAGACATTTCCTGTTATCTATAACATTTGCTCAAATAAATGCAGATTCGTGGATCATACCTGAGAAACACATCACTTTCATAAAATCACTAAAAGATATTTCAAGCTTGCCATTATATCAGGTTATTGTACCGTAGCACATACATATCATAAATCTGAACCAGGAGGCCACGTTTATATTCAGCAATCCGCAGAATGTCAGTACTAAACTATAAAGTGGCCACCTCCCGATTGCAAAGTTATCATTGTTTCACAAAAAGACTGTTTCAACAGTTTCAACTATGTGTATAAAAATTTCTCCACTAACTTCCGATTTTTTTAATCAGGATTATTTAATTGTCTAAATAGCACCATCAAATATTAAACAAAAGAGAGTTGTGTTATGAGTACGAATCCTTTAAATAAAACTTAATTCTAGTTTGACGCATTAACAAAATCTTAAATAATAAATAATATGTTATTTGCTTCTTGTTATTAATAAAAGTTGTGTGTGCATTTTTATACCCTTTAAATCACCAAATTGTCAATGATGTCATTAATTGGAAACCAAACTTGGGAGAAGCTTAAAATTAACCCAAAAAGTTTATTTTTTACTTACTTTCCGAAGAATGAAAAGCAAATTATTTCAAATTTATTTAGTGCTGCTACAGGGCTTAGAGACTTAGTTTCTTTTTTGTTTACCATTTGTTTCCATTGTTTTTGGTCTTTTGCCATTTCTTCCACTTTTTTATGCTTATTCCGTCTATACCATAACTACCTCGCTAAAAACATATTTTGTTTCAAGACACGATTAATATAGTTGCGTTTTGTTACCTTTTCTCAACCTTTTATTACACAAAATCAGATTTGCGCTTGACTTCGAGTTAAATTTATACAATAATGGATTTGTGTAATTTCCTTTTATTTTCAATAATTTATGGCGTTTTGCTATATGATCAATGTTCCGCTTTCCATAGTAGCAACTTAAATACCTCAAGCACGTGATTAAAGTAGTTGCAAGAAGTTATGAAATTTTATTGAAATCACTTGAGAATAAAATAAACTTGTATAAGATCATACATTAAATAAAAGATAAACATTTAATTGTGTGAAATCTCTGTTTTTATTCACCAACAATATAAGCTACACAAGCAATCCATAATGACTATTGATGCTCAAACACTATATGAGTCAATTGCTCTAACACAACAAGACTCATAAAAACCGCATCAAATAGGCAAGAGAAAGAGTAACCATAAAATTCAATGTGCATTTAGCCGAGGTCTGACTGTATCTAAATTCAATTGAAATTGTGTTAATGTAAATTGTTCACTCGTCTGATAATTGTAACCATTTCACCTATTCATTTTTCGTTAGCTTTCCTTAACAAACCGAAGTTGGGAACTAATTAGGATTGAAACGGCGACGCTACAACAAAGTTTTTCTTTTTAACAACGCCTTGCGTAACCTACCGATAATAGAACAGTCTCTGTTCGATAATTAAAAGTTCCGGGATAAAATTGAATGTATTCATTCTTTTGATTGATGGATATAAGTAGTTAATTGTGCATAAATAAACGGGAAAATTACAAATTTTAATTAAAATAACAAATGCTGACACAAATTGTACTATGAACGTCCGTAAAGCAGTAGGTACTTACTTACTCATTCCAACACGTAAAGTCTTAAATACATTGCCACTTTTAATTTTATCGTAATTAACACAGTGTTCCTTTTGTTCGCAGCTTTCCATTCAACTTTTTTTGTTTGTTCAAATAACTGCCTGAACATGTGGATGCATACATATTATGAGTATGAGTTTTCTTTTCCTGCATTAATTATAGCTCATTTATAAATCGAGGTTGCTTGAATAGAGCTGTAGTGTAAGGTAGTTCTTTCAACTTGATTTCAGCTAACAGTGAATGCGAATGCTCGGCCCTTTAGCGTCAGCGTTGAAGAGGAAACGTCATTTTTATACTTTTGTTGATAGATCCGTAAATTGAAGCACTTAAATACTGTTATTTTTTGCGATGTTTATCGCACTAAATGAAATACAGTTTACACGCGCAGTTTATTTCTAGCGAATAAATAGAACTACCCTTCATAATGCTTTTGTACGGATTTTTCTTTCTATACATTTGAATAAAGCTAATTGGCTGTGGTTTCCCTATTTTACTTACCTTTTCAACAATAAACAAAGCGAAGATACAAACGTAACAGGTACATATTGATACAACATCTTTGCAAGACCACGTTTTACCGATTTATAACTTCTTGCAATTAGCACTGAATGCAATCCACATTAAATTTTGACCTGTCCCTGTAGCTCAATATCAAAAAAGCTGTCGTACAAAACGTTCCACAACGTGGGTCCTAGCACTGAACCCTGCGTACCCCCGCCTTAACTTCTTATTTCACCCCATTTGTTGCACCCTTTCTTTTAGATAGTCGGCGGTGATATTTAATAAATAAGGGGTTATATTCCGATTTTGTAATCCTTTTAGTATTAACTAGGCCGAATTAGAGGCATTCGTGACGCCCAATGTTATTAGCACATTTCACTTCTTAACTTGTTTCTTATACATATCCTTTATTATGTGTATGGCCTATAGGGTTGATCTGCCTTTACAGAAGCCATATTGATGTTTCGCTAATCATCCGCGGTCTTCACTTTCCCACTCAAGCCTTTGTTTGATAAGCGCTTCGTATGCTTTACTGAGGCTGTTTAACAGACATATCGGCCTTAAGAGTTTTATGCTCCTGCTTTGCTGTCTTTGGAAATCAAAATCATCTCAGAGACCTTCCATTCAGCAGGGAAACTTTGCGTTTTAAGGAGTTGGTTTAATACTCCCAATAACCAATTATCGTTAGTTTTAATAACCTCTTTTAGCGTTTCTATAGCTATTCCATCGGGGGGAGGCGCTCCCTGTCTTCATTTTTTTGTATGACATCTATTAGTTTTTGTTTCCGGAACATGTTCACTGAGGTTGTGTTTTTTTCGGTACGGAAATAGCCTTTTTATTATATCCACCTTTTCCTTAACCGGGATTTTATGTGAGACAAATTTGTGGATTCTTTTGACTATTTGCTATTCTGTTTTCATCACCCCATACATTATTGTTTGACTCCTCACATAGTATCTTCGTTCTTCTTTCTTTGACTCGTGAATTAGCTTTTGTAGCGTTCTTTTTTTTTGTCACATTGTATGACTTCTTAATATCCTGTTTTTCTTTCAGTTGTATAGATACTCAAGTGCAACATCTACTAAGTGTGGTGCACTCCTCTCTTTTTTTCTCAATCATTTCCTTCCACTAATATGGAAACTTTACGGCTCCCCTTGCTTCCTTACTGCTGCTAATAGTGTACGCCTCCTCTATGATCTCAGTGCATATTTTTTGAGAGTTCTTTTCTTTCATAATCTTATTACACAGACTGAGTTCTAGGTTAGTGTTGTAGATCGCCTGGTATGTTGCATATTTCCCTTTTTCAATTCCTTTTTTTGATGCTATTGTTAGTTTTTATTTCATAGTAAATATACGTATGGTGTCTCAACTTTACCACGTCCCTAACTTGCCGGTGTTTGATTCCCTTTGGTATTTAGACAGTCATACCTATGAAAAATTCTGAGTCACCTCTGATGAAGGTGGAGGTGTTTCCTTCGTTATTTACGACTAAATTACCCGCCCCCTCCCTTTCTGTCTGTGGTTGGAGATCCCCACACTGGTGCGATTTCGTATTGAGATCACCCATGATGACTGCTTCTTTTCTTCCACGTTTTGCTCCATTGGCTATTTAATCTACTTTTTCTTTACATTCATCCATTTCAATATTCGGCGAAATATAGCAGCAACACATATTCCACTTTTCAAATTTCAAACAAGTAAGTAAGTAAGTTCTATTAATTTCCAAAATACCATTACAATGGTATAGAAAAAGTCATAAAAGGAAAAAATACAATTGCACAAAATGAAAATCTAATTAGAAAAAAAAAGCTAACCCTATTGTATTTAGGAACTACAAACTAAAAGTAAATAGTGAAAGGTAAAAATTTAAATGTAATAACCATAATGCGGATGAAAATAATAATAGTAACAACAATAATAATAATAACAATAATAATAACATTTCTATCAAGAGCATTAAAAAAATTTATAAAGAGTGAATACCATAAAACAAGAAGAACCTTAGATTAAGATGAAGCACTTAAGTAATTCTAAAATTTATGAAATCTAATAGATCATGCATAAACCGTTTAAAACGCCAACGGCTTAAATTTTTCCAATGGGTAGGAATTTTATTATATATTTTGATAGCAAGAACTTGTGGGGAGGACTGCTGATATAAGGTTAATCTAGACCTAAGTGTGGCTATGTCACTTCTATGTCTGGTGTTATAATCATGTTTATCTTTATTAAGTTGGAACTTATAAAAATTGTCGTAAGTATAAAGAGCAAGCTCAAGAATAAGAATACAAGGAAGAGTTAATAATTTGTAACTGATAAAAACTGATCTGCAAGACTCAGTAGCTTTTAGGCCGGTTATGCAACGGACACTACGTTGCTGGCTGTTAAAAAATATCTTTGGCTATGGTTGAATTTCCCCAAAATATAATCCCGTAAGAAAGTCTGCTAAAAACGTAAGCGTAATACACACCAATCATCTGCTGACGCGTTAAAATTGGCTTTAAGTTTCTAAATAAAAAACAAAGTGAATTTAGTCTGGGTAGTAGACTCTCACAATGGACCTTCCAATTGAGAGATCGATCTACCCACACTCCCAAAAATTTAATATAGTCTGTATTAGTAAGCTGTCTGCCACCCAGCGACAAGTCTAGGTAAAAACCTGGCGCAGGCTGAAGCTGATAGGGATTAAAACGTAAATAACTGCTTTTATCTTCATTGACAAGAATCCTATTCATTGTAAACCAAGTAGATGCATTACTCAATAGATTATTACAAGTGTCAGCCAAAATCGGATCATCTTTATCTGTCACTACTAAAGCAATGTCATCTGCATATAAAGTAATTGTAGCTTTGTCTAAGTTCAAAGGAAACTCGTTAATATAAAGTAAAAAAAGTACAGGGCCTAAAATGGAGCCTTGAGGAACACCAACATTTATGGGCAAAACTTCCGAAGCAAAATTTTTGAAGGGAGTAATGTTGTTGTGTAAGATATTGTGGTACGGGATTTTTTTCACCTTTCTTTTGGGATTTTTGTTACAGTTTTCAAGCCACAGTCTCCACACATCATCACAGGATAAGATATTGACATATTGGGTTCTGTTTCGCAAGAAAGACTCAATCCAATTAAAAGCAATCCCTCTAATGCCATAGGCCTGCAATTTATTTAAAAGAATATCATGAGAAACAAAATCGAATGCTTTACTTAAATCTAAAAAAATACAATTTTCAACTGAAGCCATAATTTCATTAATAAATGTATTTAAAGCAGTAGAAGTAGAGAAATTCTTTCTAAAGCCATATTGGCAATTTGTGATAATATTAAAGTGAGACAGATATGCCCCCGGCCTATCTAAAAAACAATATTCAAATATTTTTGAGAAACAAGATGTAAGAGCTACATGGCGGTAATTGTCTGGTAGTAACTTGTCGCCCTTTTTAAAAATAGGAACCAATTTAGTATTTTTTAATGAATTCGGAAACTCACCTAAACATAGCCTGTTCTTGTTTCCATTTTTATTTTTTCCACATTTTTGTTCAAACACAGTACAGCAACATTTACTCTTCCATCCTTTATCCATACTACATATACTCATACTACTATAAATTCGCTCGCCATCATTACGTCCACACAAAAGAAAAAACACGTTAAATGCTGAACAACAATCCGAATTTTTAAAATCATTTAATAATATACTGCATTATAAAGAATAAAAAATAGGTGCCAGAAAAAAACACATCTCAGGACTTATAGCAAAAGGTAAAAATACTTAGGGTAAGATTAATTTAAAAGAAGATATCTTAATTTTTAATTTGAGTCGAAAAGTTTAATGCGAAAAAGTTTCTAATTCATTGGCCACGTACTGTACATAATCTGAGGTAAAATAATCAAGAAGTATAAACACTTACTGGAAATGAATTAAATTACATAGAAAAGTTATAAGTGCGTTCTCGATTTTGAATAACTATATAATGTTAACAAAGCCGTATTCCCTAATTTTATTTGCAAAATTCTGCATTGCAGAAAGACGACATCTCATTGCATAATTTAAAATACATGCTGCATGAAAATGCAGCACAGGTATTGAAGTATCACTATAATTGTATGACTTTACATTAAGGAATCGCTACAAAGCTATAGCACATTCAACCGTCCACTTTTTCTAAATTGCTCTTACATTGCACATCTTTCTAATTCATGATGTGATATTCTAGGGATGGCAGCTAGCAGCATGGGTCAATCAATGGCATCGTATTACAATCCTTCAGCGGCTTACGGATCGTTAAGTGCAGCATCTATGGCAGCGGCCGCGGCGGCTGCCCAACAGACCGCTGCTATGTCAGCGGGTTTAACGGCACCAGGACAGGTAATTTATTCATTTTAATTTCTACTGCTGTTTTTACTATTATACGCACGCACATGTAGTGACATTTTTTACGCGATTTTCGTAATGCAGTAATAAGTTGTTTGTCAAGATTTGTAAATATTAACACACAAAAACTTAATAACAGATCAAAGACACTTATTTTACTATTTAAATCGAATAAACGCAACCGTAAATTAATTAATACTTAATAACTGGAAGATCATCCTGATATAAACATAAACAACATTTAAATAGCTCGTATTCTACATTAACAGCATAGTCGGCAAATTAGTCCTTTGTTATTGTTGTTTATATAGTACCTATATTCATATTTAGGCGTTTTCCATCGTTTGTGTGATTGTTCAAAACCGATATTTCAGGTGTGCTTCTATTACCGTATTCAGGGTAACTCTGAGAATGACTATCCGTAGCTTGCCAATTCCTTTTAGGTATAAAAATTTGCAAGAGTACGTATTTGCACAAGCTTTACTTTTATTTGTTCCTATATATCACACACGGGCATTATCGACAGGTACACATTTTCACAAATAAATTTCTCAAGATGTAGTATTGCTCAGAGCTACTCTAAATACGGTACACTCTAACGAAGATTTGATAAAATTCCTGTACCGTTTCGGGGCAATTATATTACCCCGAAACCGTACAGGTATTTTACTTGTGCAAGTAAAATTACTTTGATGTGAAAATTCACCAAGGAAATTTACTACTAGCATATGAAAAATACTAAGTAAAGTATTTAGTATTTATGGGGTAATATAATTGCCCCGAAACCGTACAGGAATTTTACCAAATGTATGTTTCAACGTTTGTAAATTATGAAAATGCAGCTGCAGTTCACCCTCAGTAGTATGAATGTATTATTTAACTACTAGATTTATTTTAAATTAGTCACTTACCTAAATAAGCCTATAGATAAAACAAAAAGAACGACCACTGCCACTTCCGTGCGTGCTATGTACTATGTATCTACAAATTGAACATGCGCGCATTGTAAGTATGTATTTGGTTTCCTTAGTAAACTTCCTAACTGTGGATAAAATCACCAAGTAATTTAGTAAGAATCCCTGGGAAAGCATAAAAATTTTAGTAATATTACGTTTTTACGTAGAAATTTTACCTACAAATGAAAAATACTGGTCGATATGTGGAAAATTTCCTAAAGTATAAGTAATTTTGCTAAAAAACGGAAAATTACTCAGTTTTTGGTGATTTTCCCCCAAATGATACTGGAATTTTTTGGAGGAATCCTGGTAAATTTACTAAAATTTTTCAGTGTGTATAGTAGAACTACTACCAAAACATCAGATTTGAACAACCACACAAACGCATAATGAGACAAAATTTGTTTTAAACTAGCATTAAATCAGTGGATGTACTTAAGGGGGTCACTACATAATTTGAGTCAAAAAAGTGCATTTCTTCTTATTTCCGATTATCATATAGTACAGGATTTTATAGTTATTTCCGAATAAGTTTCATGAAAATCCGGGCTATAGAAATGCTAGAATTATATATTTTTTTTTTTAATTAGCGAAACCGTCTAATAGTATATGCGTAGTAAATAAACTGGTAACATATTAACTTTTATGGGACGACACCTGTTTTGTTTGAGCTCCTTGGGCGAATACACAACCGTTTCTTGAGCTTTTGTCATCCTTATTTTGTCTTCAGACTTTAAGTGTTCGACCCAAAAAAAGAACCTGATCAATACCTAAATCTTTAGCCCTCGACACTGAGCCGTTTATAAGATCGCAGCTGCACCAAATACATTCTTTCGTAAACTGCAATTTTACCGAGTTAAATTTGCTGATGGTCAATTTTATGTTCAGATTCAAAACAATTGTACTCTTCCAAATTGTTTCGTATATTCCAAGACTTGAAAGAAAAAGAAGAAACTGATATTGAAGCTGGAGTACAATATTCGAACTCGAAGATGTAGGTGCTTCCTCAGATTTTTTTTTCTCTTGATGTTGTTTTTCCTTCTTTTTATCTCCATGAAAACTTTTCCTTCTTTAAAAAAGTTTGTTGGAGAAATGAGGCATATTTAACACGAACGAAAACAAAGACTTCGCAACGTAATACCAATACAACACAGTCATCTCTTAATTAAAATTGTGTATACTACGAATATATTGAATCTAACAGCTGATCGAAGAACTCTTTTAGGTCCCTAGAAAATAGGGGGTACTGCCAACACATGTCAGCTGTTGAATTAGTAGCCCAGCGGATCCATTCGATAAGTACGCTAACTGCGCTCTCAGTGCCTAAGTGGCTAAGTGTTTTGTATCAAATTCGTGAGATGTCCAACGCAAAATTTACACTGAGACAGTATTCCACCCTTTTCCCATTAGTGTTTAATTCCCAAGGTATTTCTTTTTGAGTAGATTCAGAATCGTCTAAACAGCATACTAAATGAAAAATTGTATTAAAATGGCGTAGTTTGTGTAAAAACAATGAAAAACTCCAAATAAAGAAAATCAAAAAATTGCAACACCCGAAAACCCTATCTATATTTTTTATTTACATTCTACTTTTAAAAAGGTCCCTTATTCAGCGTGTTCAAATAACATTCTTTGACACGCTCAAATAATTGAAAGTTAGTTCAAGAGTGTTTGAGAAAATGTTCCTTTTTTCTTGGCGACGATCACTAGAGCTTCCATAGGAAACTCCCTTAAGTAATTTAAATTATACGAATTTTAAACGTAAGAAATATTAATATTACATGAATGACTCATATTTTTAATATAAAATATCCAAATTTCTTCACTTTCATAATAAAATGAAATATGATTAAAACAAAATTTAAAGTTTTTCTGACGTAGATAAGAAGTCGTTTTCGATGCTTTTGTCAAACGAGTCGACAGTGTTACTGACAGAAGGTAAAATATTTGGAATCACTAGAGTTGAAAAACTGAAAAACTACTCGACCTTTTTTAGAAAATTGTTTAAAGCTCTATATAATAAAGTCAAAACAAATTTACATTGATTTTCGTTACTCATTTCACTCTAGCTGGAGGGAATCTGGTGGTAATTGCGCTGATTTTTTTTTAATCTTTACTACGTGTTTCTTCATTCAACAGAAGTCTAAATTCTGCAAGGGTCCACTGCAAAAAGCATTCAAATCAGTTTTTTGTAAATTCGAAGTTATTCGGCCAACTATCGTCGCTTTTCATAAGCTTTTAGCTGATATTTTTAGGTTCATCATTGTTAATTTTCTCACCTAAAATCCACTGTTCGATGAAATTTCAAAGCTCGGTGAATACAGTCCATTCGAGCACATATATCAAAAATTAGTACCACATATTTTAATAATTTGGATGGCATGAAACTTTGTAAAGTTGGACATAGCCAAAAATTACAGGGGAATCGGAAAGCAGACTCAAAAGGAGAATTTTTACAGCTGAAACTACTGATGTATGATTACGTTTTTTTCTTAGTCTAGCATGTCAAATCTTTGACATGGAATTTTTATACAACAACCTTAGTACAAAACAGAGGAATAGCGCTCAAAAGTAACACTGCCTTAGACAATATTTTGGTTGAAGACGGAAAAATGTACATTTCGTTTCATGTGTATTTATTTTTTTGCATTGTTTAGATTAAATTTGAAATAAAGTATTATGATAACTAAAATATACCTAGTTTTCCATTGCAAAAGATTTTTATTCTTCTTTGCCTAAAAAATGCAGTGACAAAGAAAGAAATATCCAAGTTAAATTTTTCAAAACACTAACTAAATTCAAAAGCACTGAATATTTTTGTTTATTACCACAGTCAAAGTCAAACGTGAATGAGTATTCGTGGTACTTACAAACACAAAATTTTTATGTTGTATGACATAATATTTCACGAGTATAAAGAAATTTTCAAATTGAATTTAATCAGTATTTATGTTTTATGACTTAGGTACATCTTACATTGGCCCCTTCAATTTTTATTGATTTCTTGATCTACAAAAATTAAAAGAATAAAGCAAAATTGACAGATTGTTTTCCACACTGCCCCCTAAGTATTTTAATATCATATGAAATTATTTTGATTGAACTATTGTTTCAAAATGCACCCATGGTAAATATTTTTAGTATATGCATAATTAAACTGTACATTTCAGTTATAATAGAATACCTACCATATTAATAATAAGAAATAAGACTACAATTAATACGGCAAACGTGTAAAAGTAAAAAAAAAGAATTAAATCACTGGAAACTAAAACAAACCACATCAATTATTCAATACGTCATTGTGTTTGTTTACTGAATTAAACGCAATGTAGTTTACGTAATTTTTCTTATCACACGGATCACCAGTTTTAAAATTAATGATCCCGCAAACAATGAGTAACAAATCGATGTCAGTTTTCTCTCTGCACCGAGCAATCCACAAGACTTACATGGGTAATTTGTTTGCCCTGTAACTAACGAAGTGTGAGAAATAATGCATCAGTTTTTATTCGACGAATCCGCAAAGTCATCCGACAGTGATCAGTTTGTGAACCGGCCATTAGACATGGACGATATATATATATGTGACAAGCCAGGTGTTATACATTATATTATTTGTCCTCCCTGTTGGTCTGATGCTGTTCTCTTTTATTCCATAAATAAAGTTTACTGTTTACTAAAATTTAGGACATGGATTTACGTACGCTTTTATTGTACTTTCGACTTAATGGATAATAATTACGCTGACAATGGCAGCTCGATCTGTTATATTGAACGGTGAACAATGAAAGCTGTGAAACGCTGCAAGGAGGAGACACATTCAGAGTCGCCTTTTAATACGTATCTTCAATGAATGGACCACGTATTGTGTAATGACTGGATCTCATCTATGCAGGGCAGTGTACCTGTAAAAATAAAAGAGAGAAGAAAGAAGCTGTGCGTGCCTTTACTACCATGATGAATTTGATGTTAATGGGCTCAAAATAATAAAAGCGCTTCCTGTTAAGTTGCTTTTAATTGCTACAAAATTGCTTTTCGCAAGAGTGCTAACTATATTAATCCACATCAATAACGAGGTATTAGCCTAAAGATAAGAATATTTTTAGTATTTCAAAGATATATGAAATATTTCAATTGTACATTCAGAGTGAATGTAAAATAACTATGAGAAAGCATAATAAATTGCTTCCCACAAGAAAGTCGGACAGTAACTGCTCAATAAGGAATTTTTGATTAAATGGATTTAATAACTTGCCTCCTAATGTAATTTAACGTCACAACAATCAGTGCTTAACAATAAAAGCATCATTTTTATTTTTGAGCATATGGAAAATTATATGGTGTTGAAAACCTGATTAAGGCAACAGTTTTAGTGAACACAGGCTTTCATAAAAACAAAAAATCATTATGTTCCATGTAACTAGACTGAGAAGAGGTTCCAGTTTAAAGAAACAAACAATTGTCGAGATGATAATAGTCAAAATTTAAATGTTAGCTTGTCTATAATACTTGACTAGCGATAATTCCAGTGTACAGCCGTAGGTATATGACTTTAATTACCTAAGTTATTATCCTTAAAAAATCGGAATACGTTTAAAAAATAACAAATATTAAACGGTTAAGCCTCAGAAAATTAAGCTTATTGCTGCCGCTATTATAACAGTAAAACTGCAAGTTTATACTTGAAGATGCTTTTATTTTGTGTCTAAAAATTAAAGGATAGGAATATGTCTTACGAAATATCCAGATATTCAGGAGATCTTATTTGGTTTCTAATGGTGTTCAAATAAACTTTCAGGATCATACAGGAGTTACTTTATAACATCCTTGTCTGGGCCAACAATTGCCTGGAATTTATGCTATATGGGTCACTTTTAAGCATACATTTTAGTTTCGCTTTTATATATTTAAAGAGTGAGTAAAAATCGCCTCTTTTCCGGCCCTCGATGTCGGGATCGAATCATATGCAAATCAGTTCCTTATGGTAAGATATGAATAGAAAAAAAGTTTCAACTTGAGGTGAAATTTAGTTTTTCAAATATGAGCGGTCAATTTGTAGAAAAACTATAACTTATTTCGAAATATGTAGTTTCCGAATTATGTTATACAGACCAAGACTAACAAGTAAAGTGGTTTGGTAACTAATTATGAATCTGGACTCATAATTAAAACACACAAGGAATGGGCGATCTTTACAATTTATAAACTTTGGAACTAAACTCGTTAGCAACTCTTCTCTTACAAGTTTAAATAATTACATTTTGTTTTTCTTTGCAAACTCCAAATAAGCTAGCAATTAGTTTCTTAGAAAGATCCGTACGCAATTTGCAGAGAAAGACTGCAACTTGCTTTGGTTCACAAGTTTCACTGAAGCTGCAGATCATTATCATAGGCAAACCACGATTTAAAAGTGCTATCATCAATGGAATCTAACGTGTTAAGGTCAAATACAACTTTTTTCTTGTCCTTCAATTCTTGATAATACTCAAACATTAGATCGCAGACTAGTTGCTGCTCTTCAGCATTTACTTGCTTCACGACCTGTATAACTAATGGCCAATAATTGCCAAACCTATGTGATTGCTACACAACCGGGCATCTTTAAAAGTCAAGAATTTGTAACTGGTAAGCAATTCATTGCGAGTTGTCTTTGGAATTGAAAACATTGTATCTTTGCAACCAAATGTATATATTTTATGAGAATTGCAGCTTTTTCTGTAGAAAGATAGATTAGGTAAGTTTGGGTCAGTTTCCACGCAGTTGGGAAGTTGCACCCATGGTTTTTTAGATATATTGTAACAAGATTTACAAAACTTGCTATTCCCAGGAATAACCCCAATCTCATTTAATTTCCGTTTTCTAGTATTATAAGTCTGTCGTAAATTATTAACAACTATGATTGCATTTGGAATGCTGTTGACGGAGTAGAACTTATCACTTTTATTGCGCTTTTGATCCTCGCACCGTAAACAAGTAATGGTCGGCATTATTAAAACAAAAAACCTAAGCAAATCCTAATCACATCAATTTGGAAAAAACAACCGCCACAACAAAACTGATTTGCAAAGAAGGTCGGAAGAAAAGTAGTCGAATCGATATGAAGTCGCGCGCTACTTCTCTTACGAGAAACTGTTCGAATACTTCATTTTGCGTTTTGTTTTATATTTTATTATTTAACAAGGTGGAGGGAGAGAATGCAGCGGTACAATATAATATCCCTGTCGAAAATATTCAGGATCTTTTTGAAACATTTCTTTAAAATGCTTACATGGATGCTTATATCCCAAGATGTTAGGCAGTCTCAAGTTAAATGGAACGCCCGTATTTAGTATAACTTTCAACTCTCATATCTATAAAACTAAATGTCATTCCACGTTGAAACCTTTTTCTATTAATATCTTATCATAAGGAGTTGGTTCACATTTGAATTGATCCCGAAATCAAGGGCCGCAAAAGAGGCGAAAAATCCGTCGTTTTTACAGTTTCTCTTTGTTCCAACATATGCAAAACTCTTCTGAGTAGATTTTTGTCTACTTTGTAGAAAAGTGGAGTCTCTCTGGAGTGTTTTAGTGAAAATGCCAAGCACCTTTAAAATTTTAAAATCAGAATAAACACAATTGAATTAGGTATGCAAATATTATTGATGTCTGCTTATAAAAAAATAAAACATAAAATTTTCACATTTGCTTTATGTAATAAATACACCCTCAGACCTCCTATGATGACCAACTTCAAAGTATTCGAATACTTCATTTTATCAAAAGCCAATATTAGAATGCCCTGAGCAATAAACATTGACGAATTAGTTTTATCCATGCAAAACTTACATGGTATGGAGTTCGTAAATCATTGGATGTGAGAATCAAGTAGTAAACGGAATGAAAATACCCAAAAGAGAGTAATTCAGATTAGATATCCATATTTCCATAGAAAAGAGTTGCTGCAAATTATACAAATGCTAAAAGTTCTAGCAAAAATGTCCTCAGATCTAAAAAATGTCAACCCTTGAAAAGAATTATTACAAGCACTGCTTAAAATAGGTGGCATTGTGGTACACTTACATCTTACTTTCTCTCCGAAGGGTAAATATACATAATACAAGCACATACAAAAGACAAGGAAACATAAAGGCTTTAAAGAGGACGAACTTAGATTAAAACCATAGGATCTTTTGGAAGCAAGGAATGATTAATTCAAAAGGAAAATAATGTTGAATGAAATGATTGATGAGGAAATTGCATGAACTTTCTGCGCAAATATTTTTTAAAAACTAAACTAAATATCTACATCCATGAAGGCTGTATATATCAAACGAAATAAATTCATTTAAACGCTCTAGAACTTCGAAGTTTGTGCGAGAAGTAACGAACAGTCAACATTCATTGTAGTCAGCACAAATACAACACGCAGAGAAAAAGGATTCTTTAAATCAAAGAAATATTTCTTTGTAGGTATTTAAATAAGTACTTTTTTCAGTCAATACATATTTCTTTTAACTCAAAATAATGCTACTTTATTGTAAGAAATTAAAGTAGTATTAACTAAAAGAAAAATGTATTAACCGAAATAAACGATTCTTTTAAATAACGGCAAAGAAATATTTCTATGATTTAAAGAATTCTATTTATCCGTGCAATATCATACTTTTTTTGACGTATTTATCAAAATAAAAATTTGACAGAACACGCATTTTCTATAACCACAGTCTTAGAAAGATGCATCAACAAGAAAGTTACTACTAGACTGCTTCAATTCAATTTAATATAAATATTATCAAGGTATCAGGAGTATCAGTTGGTGTCTAGGTATAATAATTTTGCAAATGGGACATTGCAAAATTAACATCTATTATATGCAAGACTAACAGTACCTCATGAGTTACGCCCATCCACAATTAAAAATCACCGCCTTAGCCTGGGATCGAAAAATAAAATGTAACATTGCCGTAACTTATCTGCTAAAATAGCATAAATTAAAGACGAAGTATTGAGGGGTTTAATAATCAGTTTTATTAAAGTAGAATAGATAATTCATATACATATAGTGTGGTATTATAATTTACAAAATTTTAAAAAAGTCTTAACGTAACATTAATTTAAACAAAAATGCATAAGGCTGCTTGGTAGAACATCACCTTATCAGTATATTCTGGTATTGGTCGAAACTGCAGCAAATAAACAAGAATAACAATTAGTAAGCCAATAAATATAATTATATTGTAAGTTTATACAAATATGATTCTATTCCATATGATATTTTGCACTAACTGCTTCAGTACAGGTAAACATAAAGAGCTACATATGCTTTTCGAAGGTAATTGGTGAACAAATGTAAATTAAGGTCACTTATGTGTTCATTTAAAATTATAATTCAACTACTGTGGAAGTTTGTAGTACTTGTCAATAAACGTAATATAAATTGCGTTATATATTATTTTCCATATAGGCTAACAAACAAAGTTTAATCGAAAATAAACCCAGCATTTTATAATCGACCGTTGAGCACGCCACACTCTCGACGTTAGTTAATTCGTATTCATAGTCTCAGCATTCCTGAAACCACACGATAGTCTACAAATCAATGTTCGTTTTATTTTCTTCCCTTTTGTTGCTTTCCTTCTCCGTTTAACATGTGCACAGAGTTTTACGCGTGTACGGACGAGCAACAGAGACGAGGAGAACTGCAGCACGTCAGAAACTCACAAACACAGCCGCTAATCCTGATTTAATAATCTTTGTCCGGGGCCCGTGTCAACGTAGGCCCGAATCATATCTTACCGGCACGGCAAAACGGCTACTCCTTGCGCGACTCCCTCAAACTCTGACCGTACCTCATTTGAATAACAACGGCGGGATAAATTGTTCTATGAAAAATATTTAGGTACTGTGATTTGATGGAGATTGTGTATCTTCAAAGTTAACCTCAGCTACTGTTCTTGGAGCTTGTCGCGGCAAATGAGCAGTAAACGAACAGATGTTCTTAAAAACTGTATAAGGATATCGCAGTGGGTTATCAAAGTTTACTTGAAGAAGCTGCTTCTTTGATGTATACCGGGTGTCTCAAAAGTTCCGGGACGGTGAAATATACATATCGAATCAAAAAAACATAAAACACGCCTCTAATCATTATCAAAAATCAATTCAAGGAACACGACCCTAACTATATTTAGCATAACCCAGAAAAAATGACATGGACGTAGTAGTACCTATTCTGTTCCTTTCGGGATGCTTGTTTTAAGTGGGTCCCTTTGCCTCTCACCATCGGGGATTAACACAGGGTGTTTTAAACAAATTTAAAAAATTCCAAAATCAAAATAAACATTCCAAATTAAAATAAAAATCCAAAATTAAAATCTAAATCCCAAATAAAAAAAAAAACCTGAAAAAAGAAATCTGAAATCAAAATTAAATTCCATAAATAATAATGCTCGAACTGTTCACCGTTTCTTTCGTTTAGCAGTAAGCTATCCGATGATAAAATTCAGTCGCCTTATTGAAATACTCTGCAGAATATTTTCAACTTCGTATATTATTCTTTGACGTATTTCACCTAAATTCTCAGGCTTAGTGCTGTATATCCGATTTTTTAGATAACCCCACAAAAAAAAATCAAGAGGAGTCAAATATGGTGATCTGGCAGGCTACTCAATCTTACCCTGTCATCCTCTTCAACGATGAGGAAAACTTGTATCTAGGTGATCATGAACATTTTGTCCGTAATATAGTGCAGCATCATCTTGTTGAAACCAAATATATTCCAAGTAATCGTCAGTGGTCTCTAATTCAGCTCGAAGCATATCTGCATACCTTTCAATATTGAGATTTCCATTTGTGAAGAATGACCTTAGCAGACGAGTATTTAGTATTCCAACCCAAATATTCAATTTTTGACGATACTGCGTGTTGCCCTCTGGCTTGCAAAAAGTATTTATATCGGGCCAATACCTGCAATTATGCCGATTCATTACTCCGTTTAATTGGGATAATGCTTCGTCTGAGAAAGCAACCTTAAAAGGGTAGGTCAGGGCCTTCATCTATTCTGTTCATAGTGTCCAGAATAGATGATAATAATGTCCACACAAATTGAAAACGTTGACCAGGATCATCTTCATTTATCTCATAAGGAAGTTCAACCTTGCAGGGGTGAAATTAATTGCTTTTCAATATTCTATGAATGAACGACTTACTTGTTTCATAAAATTTAGCAGACCTCCGAAACCTGATAATAGTTCTTGCTACCGTTGACTTCGAGATTACAATCATCCCAGCTCTAAAGTTTTCGTTGGAAAGACCTCTTACGTCCTTCACCTCTCACCTTAACCAAACATCATCAAATGAGATATTCTTTCTCATTCAGTAAGTGTTGCCATTTCGCTAAATTGTAAGAACTACAAGAAATAACAAAATAAAGTGTGTCTGCTTCGAGAGGCAGATCGCAAATTATTTCACGTAAATATCCTGAAATATCTCAAAGTGAATAATGTCTGTCTGCTCCAAGAGATAGACCGTACATGATCTTACACAAATACCCCAAAATTCAAAAAAATTACCTCTTACGAATTTCAGCACCATCTATCAAGAGTCTAAGAAAAATGTGTCGGATAAAATTTTCATATTTTAATACGTAAAATCCGAATTTGCAAAAAAAATTGAGGTTTTCTTGTTTTTCCATTCGATGTGTATTTCTCGAGATATTTAACAGTCGTGGAACTGTTGGGGCACCTGGTATATCATTTCATGAAGCACAGAAAAAATAACGATGGCATAAATCAGACTTATTTATTTTAACTAGTTTTTTTCTCACAATATACAATTTATTAGTAAAACAAAAATATAAGTTAGTGATGATTATATAAAACATACTACCCTGACAAGGAAAAACATTAAATAATTTACACAATAATCTGAAATTACTTAAACTGTTTCATGCATTGTGTTCATGCATATTCATGGAAATTATCAAAAGAAGAGTAGCAAGACAATCAAATATCAAATCAATTTGGCTAAATAGGATAATCTAGCTATCTAAATCTATTATTTATATCTTACGAAGCAGATACACTTTAAAGTAAAACTTTTGGATGTAGCTCTCTAGAGTCGCATTTACTAACCGATTGCTAACACCAAATTTCAGGCAGACTTACACTAGGAAATATCATCTTCCATAGCCTTACTTCAGTAATTTCAAAATACTGGTGTTATAATATGTTTCTTTTCGAATTTTGTTTGAAATAACATTGACAAAATAAAACTATATTGCCATTTTCACTTTTTAAGCTTAATTCAAGCATCTGGTGTTGTGCTAAAGCGGGTCTTAAGTAAATCCTGATAGTATATGTATAAAGTTTATACATACATACTCGTAATATTTCCACTACAAACTTGATAATGCTAACAAGCCCGGCTTATTAATGAACAGTAGTAAAATCAGAAAATTATTTATCCACCTCAGTTGGTGTTGTGAGCATAGCGAAGTTTTCTTCTTGGCTTCTGCTCTGTTCGGATCTATCTAACCCTGTCGCACACTACATCTGCTAGCAGTGGCTCCCGGTACTAGGATGCCTTGTGTTGTATTTTCTATTTTAAATATAGAAGTGTGGATTTTAGTGTGCTAAGGTGTTTAAAAGAGAGTGTTATCAGTGCCACAGTTTCGAGTATTTCTGTCATCACTCTTGCATCAAGATAAAGATTCATAGATCACTATTTATGCATTTAATATTTGCAGCATTTAATCTGCTCAAAATACTCGTTATTGATGTAACTAATAAAAAACAAAAAAATTAGTGATACTCCTTAGGCGGTCTGAGTTATTATCAGAGAATACTGAAATTTACCTAAAAAAAATTATCTGTGCGAACAAGTTAACCCGAATTCCCCTAATGATTTGAAGTAGTCGCCAGTTACTGCAGGTACAACTGTATTCTTTATGGTACCACAAGTGTAACAGCAGCTTGATTAAGAGGCAAAAGCGCTGTGCAGTGGTTATTTTGCACACTGACAACAATGGTTTACTTGGGGATGTAATGACTACTTCTCATATGTGGCACCGCATATATGCAATTAATTGAACATTAATCCAATTAGTCATTGTGAATTGCCATTATGTTATTGTTCTTTGCCTGGTTCACATCCCTTCTAACAAGAGCAGAAGAGTAAATGTGGCATTAGTGAATTCAAAAAAAAAAACAGACGCAGAAAGACATGCCACAACTACCAGATTTTACAATTTATTGTAATTACTCCAACCAAACATTCAAAAACGCAATAAGATAATGTATTCAAACCGCATCTGTAACATATAAATATAAGTTAACCATCAAGACTTACCTACCATTAGACTTAATTTGCAATTGCGCAGGATTGGAAAGAAATAATAAATAAAACTTGTGATTAATACAAAATCTTACTTCAGTACATAATTATTAATAATAATAAGAATACTGATAAAAGCAAAAATGCCTGCTTACTAATATAAAACGCAATAACATTCATTCAAGAAGTAAAACCCAGTAATAATTCAGGCATTCGAAACGCCACACCATTAATTTAAAACTCAAAATAAGCGAGTGGTTTAGACTACCAAACATACGTTCTAGCTGAATAGACCAATAAAGGAACGCCTAATTTTATATTCCGTATATATTATTCTCCACAAATAGCAAATTTCACCCTTCATAAAAGTAACAAGACAATAAGTCATTAAATCATGTTCGGTATGCTGAAACACGGTACATGCACGTATAGAAGACTACACATTGGGTGTTTATAAAATATGCACAAGAAATAAAATGATTACGCGTAACGCAGACGTTTGTTTAAATCGTTAAAGTACATTGTGTGGGATGATATATTGTCACTTTTGTCCTGCAAGGTGCTGCTATATCCGAGGACACAAAGGCATAACGTATTACACCGGTTCTTTGTAACCAGACACGGGATTTTAGACCCAACCTGCTGTCGCAGGAAATCTCTTTTTATTACCACCCGTTCCTGTATTACATGTTTTGATTTCTGAATAATGGACACCTGAATTATGTCTTATTGATAATTTACACTTTCACAAACAACTCAGGCCGCAAACTAACCAACCATTGCTTAGCTTGGTATCGACATTTTTTTTTGCTTTCTCATTTAATAACGTATGTAAGTACATCCTTAAAGGAGACTGTCAAAATATTTTTACTGTCAGTGAGCACTTAAAATTTAATGGACATTGAAAATCAATAAACTCGTATGTAGAACTTGTATGCTTTTACTTCCTTTTCGTTTATTCAATATTTGAAGGCTTTAGATGTAAAACATATAATATGGCATTCAACTGATTCTGAGGTAGTCACAAAAAACTGCTTTGGACCAAAAATAAATAGAATTTTGCAAGAACTTTTTAGTTAATAGATAGAGCTTCTTTCTTGTAACCAAAATGTAAAATAATGTCAAAATTTCTGAAGTTCAAATGAAATAATTTTAGTTTAAAAGTAACATATACGCAGTTTTGCAGCCAGCATTATGTTCTTATGTAAAAAATGTGATAAAGTTTCAATAATTCATTTATTGAATGCTTTTGTTATACATTTATAGAAGCAAAAGTATGGTAATAAGGCACTGAATATGTAAGTCAATGTCATTATCGCATTCAAACAAATCGTTCTCCACTGCATTCTCTTCAGTTACCTGTTTACTATATTGATCGACAATCTTGTAAAGTGTTAGTTTTATATTTCTTCATAGTTCTTTTTCAACAGAGAATCAATTGTGGATTTATCTCGATTAAGTTTATTCCAAACAGCTTATAAGCTTTTTTAACTTGAAGTAGACTAGCTTTTTTATTGGTTTTTTTTTTTCAAGTCACCTTACTTTGACAAAGTTCTGAACCGTAATTTGCCTCGTTGCTTACCTAAACCAAATCATTGTTTTCAGTGAAAATAAATGTTTTTGAAAAATTAAATTAAAATAAATGGGATGCTATTGGTCTGGACTTTTTATAATTTTCTTTTTTATTTATCATTGTGGTGATTTTCTTGATCGATTTTTGATAGAGATTTAAAACTGTGTCCGATGGTGAATAAGAATGTCCAACTTTTTGGAAAGGCAATCTGCAGACTTAACTACCCAATAAACTAGCATAGAAAAAATGTTTATTTTGCTCTCCACAGGTGTCTGCAAATACTCGCAGAGTTTTCATTCAGTTTCGAAAAACTATAAGTTGTTAAAAGGTTAGGGATAGAAAAGGTTTCTGCCTTATATTTGACAACACATATTTCGGGGTAAGTCTATTGTTATAGTTTCCCTCTACTATTGCTAAAATGAAGTAGTTAATTTGTTAACTAAAACATGTTGCGTGATCGCAAGGAAACCCTAGTAGCTTTTCTTGCAGTCAAAAGCAAAGTATAGAGTCTTCAGTGCGTGGACATCATATGAAATAGCCTTCCTGCTTTTCCCATTCTATCATTTATTTCTCTGTCTATCTTCCCATTGCTCTCGATTATTGATCCTAAGTATTTGAAACTTTCCACCTATTCAATTTGTTCTCCATGTAGGCGTATGTTATGGATTTTCTTTTCTCTGGACATTATCATGCTTTTTGTTTTCTTTATATTTATCACCATGTTTATTTCCTTGAGTTCATATTCTAGCACCTCTAGATTACACTGCAAGTTCTTTTCCGAATCCGACCCTATAACCATGTCGGCTGCAAACATCAGTTCGTTAATTTCTGTTTCTTGCATTTGCCAGTATCCCAATTTCAATGTCTTCATCTTTTTCTTCGCTTTTTTCGTAGCTTCATCTAGTACTATGGAGAATAGTAGGGGGCTTAACACACATCCTTGTTTTACACCTACCTTTGTTTATAAAATAATAAATTTCATGCAGTAAAATTGAGAGTACCCAGAGGAAGGATATATCCTTATGCAGTTCCTATGCATATCTCTCTTCTCTTGTGGCGTTTGAGCAGTAACAATAAAATTTTCACCACAACTTCAATCCTGTTGGTGCTTAACGTTGAACTTCTTGCATACTGGAACTAAACTTCCATGCTCCTAGAATGTGTCAGTTTTATTTTCTTTCTGCCAATGGAATAATTTGAAATGGGAAAATCTCGCTTAACTAAGTCAGCTGTTTAAAATAAAGTTTCATCAAACGTTTTAATCTGCTTTCTTCTCTGTGAGAGCATTTTGAGTAATCTGGTAACTGTGTTAGTTTATGTCTACGAAAATAACAGTATTAGTTTATGTAATTCTTTTATTTATGTTCTTGAATGGCTGTCTTTCGTGATTATCTCTTCTCATTAGGGTTAATAAATAAGAGTGAATAATTTTAGTTAAGTCCATGAAATATAACCAATGAATAGCAGGTAGCGTCTATAGTCTAATCACAAGTAAGTCAAATTAAAACTGGGGCATATTTGAATTACTTTATCCGTAAAAGTCACCTGGCACTAATCACTTCTGCATTCGTATTGTCAAAACAGGAGTTTCGCATCTACTGCTAGATATTAAATCTATTTCTGTCACGGGCGACTAATTTTTGCACTCGATAGCTAGTTTAAATTATATTATACGTACTGTAATGAATCTAAGGGTATACCAACTCCATTTTAATTTGCTTGCAAATACACAGTTTTTGATCGGGTGGCTTCTTGCCAGTAAATCTCAAATAACCATATCTAAGGATGTCGCTTGTAATAAAAATTATGTAATGTAGCCCTTACTTAAATCATTTTAGGAATACGTATTGAATCTGATGACTACCACTACATTAATTTCCAATATTTTCTTCCAGGTGGTGAGTTCAATGGACGCAATGAAATACTCGATGGAAGCTGACAAATACCGTTCGGCCTACATGCCACCATCAACTCTTGCCATGTCGATGTACTCAGATCCGAAGTATATGGACTCCCAATCGAAAAGTTACTTAGAGAGGGGTTACTTAGATTCCACATCAGCCCTAACAAAAGCATACTTCGAATCTTCCAAAATGTACATGGACGGAAAGTACAACCCAGATGGCTCCAGACCGTATCCTCTTGACATCGGGAAGATGTACACGGAAACCTCGCAGCAAATGGGAGGAAACCTAGGGTCTCCTAGATCTTCCGATTCCCCGGACACAAAACCGAACCAGGAAAGGCAAGATGCAGCGTCCACCTCGAGTTCAACAACGACATCTTCCGCCGGTGCTTCACCAGGTGGTTTACCCAGTTATTATCCGACTAATGGCATGCAGCAAACTGCTTCTATGCCCGGATTACTGCCCATGTCGCAGTACTCCAGCCAGTATCCATCGCAAACACCCGGTGGTGAATTTCGTAGACCGTTAACCGTAATATTTTGACCAGAGAGATTGTGAATATCAATAAGAATGTGCTTTTTAATCTATGTAAATATTAGATGTATTTAATAACTTAAAATAAATTACACGTATATATATAGTAGACGGCAACACGTTGAATGATTGTACTTTGTAGTAAAAGGTTAGATATTAGCCATTACATTTCTTACTAAACCAGATATTTTCGATTTCCTTCTCGTGTGATTGATTGCTCAGAAGACCAACAATTCCCCAATCGTACTACTTTCTCTTTGAGTTTTATTAAATCAGCTGCTAAAAGGTTTAACGTAACCATTACAATTCGAAGCAACGATTGTATTTTCTTAAGTAATTCAATAAATTAGTCTTTAACCATTCATTCTAATAATGCAAAGTTATTGCTGTGTAGTACTCACTGAAACAAACTTAATATAGGTAGTCCCAGTGTACATACGTTTTGTATCATAAACAATATTTCTGTAGGTATATGCATTCATTTTTTAGACTTCGAAAAGGTGGAGTCGTGCAGGCAAGTTTTCAGATTTTATTCATTGTTCAAAATACTTCATTAACTTAGTTTAAAAAATGAATAGTAATATAAATATAATTAGGAAAATTTAAAAGTGTATAAATGTATATATTTCTTATATTACTATATGTATACGTACGTATTATATAGATAGGTTTACAAATCTCTTTGTTTAATTTGTGACCTATTTCTTGTTGTATTTAGTTAAATTTGTTTGTTATCTTACATATCTCGGAAACATAATGCGAAATGTGATTTTTTTTGGCTAAGTATAATTACGTCATTTTGTTCGATAATTAATTTAGGACGTAGAAACGAGGACCATGCTCTATTTTATGCAATAAACTCACAAAATTTAGATGTCGGCAGTGAATTTTTTATTATCTACTCACAAACAGTCTACATGGAATTTTGTTCCTATTATATTAATAGTGTAATTTGCCCCATGATATCCGTATTTAAATTGTTAACTAATGCATTTACTGTAATAATGGTATTAATACGCCAATAACGTAATAATTATAACGATTAGAAATATTGTAAAATATGTTATGTAAAGTTATTAAAAACATACGAGTAAAATAGAATGTGATTGTTTTGATTTGATGTTTCATTTCGCACATCCCACTCAAACCACTCAAACAACGAAGTGTAGTTGCCCCATTGGCCGAGTTAGTGGCATGCAGCATATAACAAAAAAAACACGTTAAAGGAAATAATCTGTGAGGAAGACTGGAGATCTAATGTAAACGCTATTCTTTCTTATATGTAATACAGACAACTTTTTAAAATTTTCCTATTTCAACACTTTAAACGTACCTACTTTTCCGGAGAAGATCCTAATGCCGTGTATGGTTGCTCATTGCTCATCCACTTTACTTTGATTTCAGCAACACATTCGAAACTGTACGGCATGAAATACTTTTTGAGATATTAGATAAACATGGTATCCACGAATTCCATAAGTATATAACCCATCAACTTTCCTGGAATTATTAATGTCGTTAAATACCTGACAAATAGGGTGCAATGAGTTAGTATTCCAACGCTGATATCCATTCTTAAAAATTTGCTTATATTCAGACAGCTTCGCCATAGTCCAAGGAATATCATAAGACCCTATCTTATGACCGCCAATATTTGTGCTTTATGTTAACGAGTTTTCTGGATATTGGGAGCGTATATCAGTATGCTGATGACACCACCGTCATATTAAATGGTTGTTTACATGATGAAGTGCGGAATCTTTAAATTTCTCACTTCAAAAAGTGTCAAAGAGGTGTAATATTAATAAAGTTGCAATTCAATATAGAAAAGACCAAGCTGATTCAGTTTACAACAAAAACAGAAAAAATTTTAATAATACAAAATAACAAAGAACGAACAAAAAATTTTAATAATACAAAATAACAAAGAACGAACAAATAGAGTAAAATATTTAAGAGTTGTTCTGGACATTAAACTTAATTGGGAACATCTCTGTGCGAGGAATTATTACACTATTCATAAAATTAGAAATTCAGCCAATATTAATACTCTAAAAATATGTTCGATCCAGATTGTCTTATAGTCTGATCTTTTGGGGTTCATCTACAGTTCATGCACAGAGACCTTTTATGATTCAACAAAATATAATTAGTTGCACGATGCATAAAAATAGTAGCACGCAATACAACCCATTATTTCAACAGCTTAACATTCTGAACCTACCATGCTTATATATTGGTTGCTCATTAGTACGTCAAAGTCCAATATAGTGTTTAAAACATAAAACTGAAACATTAAAAAAATTTTTTTTAAACGAAACCTCTTATATTTTTTGTGTTTTCTTATTTGCTTTAAATTGGGTTTTCAACGATCCCGGATTTTTTATTTTGAGTTACGCATTGTTGAGTTATTAACGAAAATTAAAAAAAAAAATGGTCGTGACAAGGTTTACCATATTAATTCCATGCGACAGTATTACCATTAGCTAAGACAAAATTATTTAGTAAGTATGCAGCCAAGGGATGTTTTGAACGTACAAAATAATTAAACATTAATTTTGTTATACAGGGTATTTGTTACAATGCAGTCAATTTGGCGATTGTCAAAGAGCGTTTCCTGAATTATTTCAACTGGAATGGTATATTATTAAATTTTTGGAATGGTCGGATAATTGCGCTTAATTTTTATTAATAATGTCCTATACCCAAACCCAATAATTTCAAAGTTATTTTCAATTTTTCATTACAAACCGCGAATTATTTGTTTTCGATTCGATCTAGTATACTCACCTATCGGGCGAACGCCTTGACAAACAAAAACAAAAGTGGCAAATGTGTAAAATCTTAATTATTGCTGTTACTTAGGCATTAGTGATTTCTTAAGTTTCTGCCTTTAATATTGTCATTGTATTATTTATTAATTGGATTAGTTGAGACGTAGTTTTCTTGCACATTTGTTATTTGTCACATATTATTATTACGATTTTTAGTTAAGTCAATATGCAGTTTGAACGAAACGAACTCCTTGACGTGATTCTTATTATGGTATCTGCCCAAAAAAAAAATGTTTATTAACTCAGCGAATTTATACGCAAACATATCTTGACAGAAGACAACCTTCAGTTACAAGTTTGGAAAGACTTAAGGAAAGATTCGTTAGAACAGAAAATGTGAGTTATGAAAAGTGTGAAAGGAGAAAGAGGACAAGTGACGAAGGTAAATTGAATGTCCTGTTATCAGTAATTGAGAAGCCCTCTACTAGTTCGACTAAAATAGCAACAGAAGCTAATGTACCACGATCTACTGTTAGCTAGATTTTAAAAAATCATAAATATCATGACTACAATATATCTTTTCATCAAGAACTGTTGGCGCCTCATTTAGATACTAGAAGGACATTTTGCGAATGGGGATTACAAATTGAAAGGGTAACACCTAACTTCTTCCAAAAAGTATTGTTTACTGACAAATCCACCTTTACTCCCAACAGCCCAAACCGTCATAATAATTAAATACCAAGATACTAATCATTTTTGAGTTATTTAAACAAGGAACTTATGCGCTATTATTTATATAGATCGAAAAACATTTGACTTCATTTTTTTCAAAATTCATCTCGTCTTCAATAAAAGTACTATAGAAGACACTAAAATATGTGACAAGAGCAGGACATTAATTAAGATGGGTTTGAAATAAGGTTTTATAAACTCTGCTTTTATCCAATCAGTTCCAATATGCAAATGAAGAACCTTTGCTTGCTCAGATGCCTTTGATTCCTCCAAACTCCTCTTAGATTCTCAAAGACATATTTTACGCCGATTTTCCATATTTCTGTCAAGTATGTTTTTCTACTTTAGTGTTTGGGCACATGACTCGGGTTAGAAAATCCCATCCAAATCAGCCCCCAGGCGCGGCTCGTGTTTACGTCAGTCGGAGCCTATCACATTGATCAAACTTCTTCGTATAACTTCGTAACATATAAACATATAGAAACGTATTTGCCGAGAGCATACGAAGAACTACGATCATTGTCATAGCCTCCGACTGACGTAAGCACGGGTCGCGGCTGTCACCCCCATAACCAAGTATGAATTACGTAAATGTATTACTTCAACTTTCCACTCTGTTGTAAGAAAACCGTTACTTTCGCTACACATTAGTGACACGCCTGTAGTCACAATATATAGAGTTATCAGAATCGGCACTATTCGTCGTTTAGCAGTAAGTTCGACGGTAACCATGTCCAAACAATCCCTTATCATGTAGTAGTCTACTTGTCCGTTATTTCTATTTTTAACTAATTATAATATTTTTATAGCTGATGTTCCATCTGGTTTGGTAATCATTTTTTTTCTAAATTGCATATTTATCCTATTATACACCCGGTATACCCTTGGCATATTACTACTACTCAATATCAAAGGTAAATGATATATAATATAATATTTTAAATAAAATCTTAATATAAAATACGATTTTATATTTTGCTAGGTGAATAGTGATTATTCACACTAAAATATAACAACAAAAAAATTTAGGAAAAGCGTCGCTGGTTAGCGTCTGAACGCGAAATGGAACTAATTCCATCAATGAGAACCAATTGTGTAACCACAATCTTTCATTTTTAACATTTTCAATTACAATCGCTATTATGTACACCGACGGTATTGAATCCTTTCAGTCATCACATGACAATAAAGCCCGGCATTCTTCTTCTCCTTACACGTAAAAAGCTCTGGCCGTACCCGATTCGGGTCCTTGATTCGATGCCACGCTATGTTTACATTAAATATAACTAATATGTGGGTGCCCATGGGAAAGTAGAGATAACGTATCCTGTTAGTTCGGTATTCGAGTCCCTTTCTCGCCAATTCGTCACACCGTCACCTATTATGATTTATAGCCTACTTAATAGTTTATTGTAAGGGCGTCGTTGTGCCTTGTCGTACTGTTAGTGACTCGCAGGAGTGTCAGTTTTGCGTAATTGGAAAATAAACATTTTCTGTTGTGGTGTTCGTGTCATGTATGCCATCATGTTCATTGTGCGAAGAAAAAATTAGTACCCGCCATTTAAATCCGATGTAATTAGGTATTATAGAACGCTACATTCAGGTTTCAAGGAGAAAGTTTTGAACTGTCCGATGAAGGAAAAACACTTTAGCCGTGCTGAAGCATACTTCATTAAAATCCATCTAAAGGCTCTGTATCCTATTGTATGAGTGAATTTTTAGAGAACAGTTTTATTTAAACTTGAATGGGGCTTGGTGCTCCATGCTCCGACTTTCCAATAATATGAAGTTAATCTTATTGTTAATAAGAACCTGTTGCACAAAAGCCCTTCCTTTATAAAAGCATGTATTTCATCGTTGTGCACCAAAAACCACCTGCATAATTTTATTATCACACATCAATCGTCATTAACTGAAGACACACGTCCTTCTATAATTTCAAGTTATCTCCGACTGAGACACTGATAAGATTCTTAAAGAATTCAATAATGATTTAAATGATGCTTGGTGTAGGTAAGAAAAGCCTTTACAATGGCCATTCGAACAAAAGACGCACATTCGAGGGTTTTTGATGAATCTAATTTGGTTACTTTTCCTTGACTTTTTTTTAACAACGCTGACGATGTAATCATCGTATTTCGACGACTTAATGCTACGTTATTTATATAATCAAGTGTCAAGTATTAAAACAGACACCTGAATGACTCGAACAACACAACACCACAACACGATCTGCGTACGGGCGTTATTTTTGTTTCAATATTTCAGGTGGTAGAGAAAGAGAGACGGAGTCGTTACTGAAAAATGTTAACCGGGAACCCCCTCGCCGTAACGCCCATTATTATCTCTAAAATCCCAACTAACCACCACTCATTCGTTTTAATTGAATATAGTGCTCGAGAAAGAAGTTTCGCCGCACGGAATTACGTATAGAATAAACAGGTCCTGGGGTACTGAAACCGCTCGATATTTCATTCCCAAGTCGAATTCTTTTCATTGTCAGCTTATCGAGTTATCGCCCCTTATATTATGCTCGGTGTCTAAACAACACTGATTTGTATGGGGTGGTTTGAATTTGATTCGACAAAGATCTTAATTTATAGTTTGGCCGTAATTCTATTAAATTAGATAATGCGATCTTTGAACTACTCTTCAAACTTGTAATAAGTCAGTTGAATGCTGAAGTGATGAAGGTGCAATTATGGGGGATACGCAGCTTTCATCTCAAGGGTTCGTAAGTCCCTTCGGCTTTCTATATAAAGAATTATTTTAGACAACACAAATCTATTGGTAAAACCAATCCAGTAGAATTAATCAAACCGTGTTTGATTTACAGTACTTGCAAATCAGTTTGAAATTATATTGAAATAATGGAGAGTATGGTATATCATATGGCATATTCCTTCTTCAGGATAGTGCTCTAATCTAAGCCATAAGGTCACCGTTTCCTTAAATGCACTTTGGAATGAACATCTCCAGTTGGAATTTTCATTAAAAACTCACCCGGCCTAATTTGTAGTGAGCTTTATTAAGCTACCTCAATATGACAGCCTTTGAGGAATCAAATTTAACAACTACGACTATGTCACTAATCAAAATCTTAAGGTTTTTATAAAAATGTAGTCTTTAACTACAACGTAGTTTAATTTAATATTTTAATTTTTGGCCCGGCTGATAGTCTAGTGGTTTGCGCGCTTGGCTATCGATCATGGGGTCTCAGATTCAAATTTCACTCTGGACAATTACAGTAACCGGTTTTTATGTAAACATTTGTCATTAAATGTTTCCCAACGGAGATATCGCATTGTAAAGTGTTCCATTTATTTTGATATTGACAATCGCAGTGTGCTGCCAACGGTAACGAATCTGTCAAAAATACACAATCTACTGTTGCGTTTACTAAAAAGTGTGATACTACTATGCCAAGAGAATTTAGTAATGAAGAATACGCAGATATCCATTTTATTTATGGATTCTACAACGGCAATTTCGAAGCGTCGGTGCGTTAATACGGCCAACATTCTCCCCAAAGGAGACGTCCTTATTCTCAAGTGTTCATAGATACTCATCGGCGTTTTCGTGAATTTGGTTTACGCGCTAATAATGAACAAAACCGAAATGAAAATCACATACAAAGAGGACTTAATAACCGTATTCTCCGGGCATGTAATGAAAACACACGACTCAGTTCTCGCAGACCGGCTCAACGACTTGATGTAACGAAATCAAAAGTATTAAGTATATTATATGCAGCCTACCATTTTCAACTTGTGCAAAATTTACATTCTAGTGATACGGAGAGAAGGTTGATCTTTTGTGAGTGGATGTTAAATCAAGTCGAAAATAATCATCAGTTTTTCCATAAAATTCTTTGGACTGACGAAGCTACATTTACGAGATCCGGAGTAGTTAATTATCACAATCTTCATATTTGGGCACACCGAAATTCGCATGAGATTCGACCACGCAATTTTCAACATGAATTTAGTGTTAATGTTTGGCTCGGCGTCTTACATAAATAACATTTATGGTCCATACTTTTTGCCGCCAAGATTAAACTCGGTCTTATTTCGTGAATTTCTTGATACTAATTTTGAGGATGTCCTTCATGAAATGCCCATTTACTTTAGAAGAAACAGTTGAATACGACTAGATGGGGCTCCAGCGCATTTTGGACTACCTGTGCGTGAATGGTTGAATATCAATTATCCACAGCATTGGATTGGCCGTTCAGGTCCAGTATCCTGGCCCCCGAGGTCAGCAGACCTCACCCCCCTCGATTTATTATGTTTGGCGAGTGCTGAAAGATAAGGTTTACGCTACGCCTGTTAATACAAGAGAAGAACGACTTGGAAAAAATCAAGAAGCTTGTAATGAAATGAAACAAAATTCTTTACACATATCTAACTCCATTGATGTATTCTTTCGACGTTGTAGGAAATGTTTCGAGATTGGCGGATTACAATTTAAACATCTTCATTATTAATTATTGCACCATTAATCATTACTCAAAATAAATTCGTTTCATGTACTTACTAATAGAATAAACCTTGTTCTTTAGAATTCTTTTATGGAAAGTTTACAATGCGATATCTCCGTTGGGAAACATTTAATGACAAATGTTTATATAAACTTTTGTCATTAATTTTGTTGTTAGAGTACGCTAGTAAAGTATCCCGAAAAAAATATTTTCTGGCACTATACTGGCTGGTCCTGTATAGTGCCAGAAAATAAATAAAAAACAAAATAGTTTTGGGCACCATACTTAACAATAACGTCCTATATCAATATCTGAATTTATTTTCCGTTTGTTTAAAAATATACGTTATCGTTTCTATATAATAAAAACAAAAAAGATATATTTAAATCTACCTTGCATTTTGGGAAATTAGCGTGCAACGACAACTTGCAATATTCACAAATTTTAATTTAGCATTCTCTTTTCATAATATTTGCTGTGAACCAGAAAAAAATGCAACCTAAATTAATCGTCTCCTTAAGCACCCATATTAGTAGTTAATTAAGGTGCTAACACAGCGCTCCCTGTAATAGACGAAACTTTAAGTAATACCTTAAGGCAGTGTTCTTCAACTGGTGATCCGCGGACCGGTGCCGGTCCGTAAAGATTTTCTGCCGGTGCGTCAAGATTTTCTGCAGATCCGTGAAAAACTTCTGCTGGTCCGTGAAACTATGAATTAAATTATTGCTAACTATAAAATTAATTTAAAAACTTTTTATTTTATTTTCTGTATGTGTTTACCTTTTCAGTTAATGTTATATTTAATACAAGCGATCAGGCATACTCACAATGTTCTTCCTTTTGTTCTATAAAACTTGAATATGGAAATTAAAAAAAAAACAGCAAAGCCTCCTAACCTTTTTCAATAAAGGCAAAGGCAATAATCAAGAACAGAATAGTGAAAATATGCCAAGTACTAGTACTTCAAAATCAGAACAACCAAAGAAAAAGTCATGTGTCGATTCTTCGGAATAAGCGATACCACCGAAAACGTCAAAAGGAAACTTTGTTAGTGCTCGTCATTTGAATTCAAGGCATAAAGATTGTATTGATAAACCAATAGATTAGATAATTCATTACTTCGTGCGTCGTACTTACATTAGTAGTCCTTTCCTAGAAGATGTCCAGTCATGTGCACTTGATTCTCGTGATAAAGAAAAACTTATAGAACTATCCACTGATGTCACTCTGGTTTCAAGACGTAAAACGAAATCATTGCCACAATTTTGGATATCACTACAAAAGAAATATCCAACTTTGAGTGACAAAGAGAACAAATTATTTTTCATTAAATAATTTTATATAAATTTTGAAGATCTGTTAAATTAATAAATAAAAATATTATTCACTTTAGTGTTTATTTCACTCTAGTCTGCCGGTCCACAATATATTTTTGGTTTTTGCCAGTGCACAGGTGGAAAAGGTTGAAGACCACTGCCTTAAGGCACTTGACTATCACATAGCTCAATATACTAATTTCTTTATGATTTTCACAGATTTTCACAAATTTGAAATTTTGTAGATTGAATTTTAACAAAATATGGTCAAAATAATAATTCAGGGATTAAATTTAAACATTTATACCATATTAAAAACCACAATGCTGAAAAGTTCGCGCTAGTATCATTTTGTTAATACGGGACATGCTTTTTTACATACATGATTTAGGGCTAATTAAGTCTTAAATTTATAAGATTCTTAAAGTGTAGGAAGCCATTTATATGAAAAAGCAAAATAATATCTTATTAAATAAAGACTTAACCCCCCTTAATTATAAATATTTTCTGTAAGTTGACTTTTATATTTTGTTACCTAGGATATACCTATCTACATATATATTCAGTATTTTGGCGGATATATTAATTTGTACGCCTGATGTTGTTCTAGCTAATGAAATGTATGTACATAGTGTTAAAAATTAAACCTATTGTGAGAGAGAAGTTTGTTCATTTCCATACAAACCACTTTAGCATTACATTAAATGTCACTGACATCTAATAGCAGGACATCTGCGAAAAAATTTTGACAAATATTTAAAGAAAGGCAGGTTGATTGTATTTTCGTTGGTAGATACCTATACAAAGAAAAAACAGAACCTAAGAAAAAAATACAGAACTCTTAATAAACCCGCACATACTAAAGTCTATCAAACAGAATTCTATGTAATAATGGTGAAGATATTTCCACCGTGACCGTATAACGTGTGCGTATATAATACAGCCACCATTCGGCTCGTGCAAAGTGGCCTTTTACCACCTGGGGCTCTCGGCAACTACTCCAGAGGCTACAATTACAGCAGACAATAGGCGAGTGTAGAGTCATCGAGTGGCGGTGATTCTGGATTCAATTGATCCGGAATTGGTCCCAGTATGGGGTGTATTGTCCTTGCTGCAGCTACCGAGGTCTCCTTATATGCTTCCAGAATAGATTAAAGTAAGCACCTTAGATATATCCTTTCATACTTAATATCGCGTTTATATCAAAACGAACGGTACGAAAATGTTGGCTCTATTTAGTTCTCCCATTTATGCAGCCAACAATGAACTTATACTAGCAATAGTATAATGAAATAATTGCATCGCCTAGGCTTTAAACCTATTACAGTGAAGTGTGTCTATTTTAAGTTATAAATGTCGAAATTGCTAGTAAATCCGGTTATATTCCATAAGAACAGAAACCATTCTATGTTGGGTTAACACAAATAACGACTCGTTATGTTATTTTTATACTTGAAACGACGCTTCAAGTAATGAATGTTGTTTAGACCAGTTAATGTAAGTTACAAAACAAATAATCAACTTGCAATAAACAGCTTATCAATTATAAATCATATAAATAACTTAAATAACAATCACATATCCTAGTTCATTGTTGTTTTATTCTAATTGCCTGTTTCTCTGAAAAGGGCGTTATTTAAGTCTGCATAATGTGCAATTCCTTATGCCATTGCATTAGTTCAACCATACAGTTGTTGACGTGGCCAATACCTACTTTTGTTTTGACATCTTTTTCGTTCAAGTGTAACGGTACACTATAAACGTGTAAACAGAATATTCTACGATCCTGTTGTAAGCTCATATGAAAACAGAGACTTTCAATACAACGCTGCTACTCTAGAGACGACCAACACAGTTCACCTGATGATTTCTAAAAAGTTGATTCAATACGTGTCTGGTTGATAATCGTGACTAGGCAATCGGAACAATATCTACGTGTGAGTCGAAATGACTTGGCAGTCTTTTAATACCGACTCGTGAAGAAACTAATAGGATTTTTTAACGTCGTAAATTATTGTGTTGCGATTTTAAACTTTGTTTAGTGGAAAATATTGAAAAGTTTTGCATGAAAATGCGAATATTGCCCTTATCATACGAATTAAATATGCATTGTTGGAGACGAAGCAGAAACATCAATATATCTTCTTAAAAATGATAAAATTGTAACAATTTCTGCAGTATGCCGGCATAATACGCCGTGTTCTTACAAATTTCAAATTTTTAAAAAAGGCAATGATATAGCTAATCATTATATTATTTATTTGCCTTTAGCTAGTAGTGTTTTCATAAGAATGTTCTCTAGAATATAAAGAGTATGGCTTCATCTATTATATAAGAAATAAGGTGTGATAATTCATTTTTTAATTAAAAAAATTGGAATATTTTGTTAGTGAGTTGTATATTACTTTTAGCTACCTAAAGGAGAAGTACAACTTCTATAAATAAATAAATACATTGTGCTTTGTAATTATGTTATTTGATAAAATGAAAGCCAAATCTAAAAACACTTATGTTTCAGAATTACTGATTCACCACAAGAGAAAGTGATGTATTTCATAGACATGTATTTCCATAAGCGGAAACTTCATATACCTATGAAACTATAGATACCAAAAGGGTATCATAGTATAAAAAAGAATCTCAAATTTTTTAGCGGCGGAATTTCCCGATTTTGGGGTACGGCGCCTCTATATAAATGTTCACTCTTGATTCTGCTTAACCTCGCCTTTTTGTGGTTAGCAAGTTCACCACTTCATCAATTCTTACCAACCAGAAAGAATCTAAATTGGTTACCCACTTAAGAAACGTTCCAACTTAAAGTACGGACTTAGAAACAACTTATTGTGAATGATATTGCTTATAACTCCACCACAATTCTACAATTTAAAGAAACCACCTGGTTTATAAGAAGCTAGCATTAGTGTGAGCAAAAAATGAGTGCATAAATTTTTACATTTCCTCCATGTTCTAGCGTCAGTCACAGACGTGAATTATTCTTTTTGCAGATTGAAATTCGCCCTCGATCAATATAAACAGGCAACATTTCTTGAAAACATATACCCGTCTATTCGTCTCCAGCGACAAAATCTGGTACAGTTAACGAGCGGTTGTAAATTTTCGCCCATTTAAAACGCATGCATTACAATTTAACCAATTGATTTAGATTCATAAATTTGAGGAAGTGCACAGATACCTTGAAAGGCGGAATGCTGTAAAGAAAAGTTGAATAAACGTGGATAAATTTAAGCTAATTAAAAAATAGCAATATTTTCCCAGATCAAAACTTAAAGGAATTTGTTTATTTTTCGCTCTTATCTACTACACTTGAGCAAGAGCTTGTCTGTGTTTCAGTAACTTCTGAACTGTTAGCCATTAATTAAAAAATCTCAGAGATTTCGTATGAATCATTCACAATTTTTACCAACAGAAAATCTAATATGAGTTGGTGTTGGTTGGACTGTTTCCTGATGACGGCAGTAGAACCACTGCCAAAACGTCGGATTTACAAAATCCAACATACGATGGAGACAGTCGAACCAACACCAAATCATATTCTTCTAACCCATCGTCAAGAATTACGCGTCAAGAGTTAACAGAAAATCTCTTTTGGGGAAGTTTTTAGTTTCACTGGAAAATTATTTTTTTGTGTTCAAATGGGACCATCAATCACACGCCTTTTAAAATGCAATGTGCATTCTCATTGTTTCTTTTCCATGATATCATGCACTTAAAGCAAACAATGTTTATTACTGTTTGTTAAGGTATGATATTAGTCTTATTCCCAATTCAAGCAACACACAAAATGTCGAATAAACGTTTGAAACTGATATATGTCATACATGACAAACTGTATTTCAAAATCTTATCCCGTGGTTATCTTATCGTGTATTATACCAAACATTAACTAATTTAAGCAACATTGTATGTAACGTTAGACGGATTAGATTAGTATTGCATTGGCTTTCTGACCTATTCCACCGCGACCCCTTCAGATCTATTGTGATCCTTTATGTCCAAGAAGGCGTTCTCTAACGTTGCCTTCTTAATTAGATCCATCATCTTTGAGAGCGACTCCTTATGTAACTAATCGTTGTGAGGTTCTCTATGCCCAGCACTAAAAGCCTTGTCCTCGCAAGGCCCTCGCAGTGACACAGCACATGAGCTGCAGTTTCTTCCTCCTCTTAGTAGAATCTGCAGACAGCGTCCTCTGCCAGGCTTATATTATACATATGCCTATTTAGTATACAATGACCAGTCAACAGACCTACTATCATTTTGAGTCATCTTGTCTTTACTCAGTAGATCTTTAGTAAACTCAGGCCTCTATTCCCTTAAGACTATTTTGCCTGCATTGACACCATTCCTTGAACTTTTTTGTATCCATTCATTGGTGGACTTTTTAATTTGCGATTTCGTGATGCCGAAGGAAGGGCTTGCACCAAGGAATGACTCATGTCGAGCCTCGACTGGCCAGATCGTCCGCCGTTTCATCTCCCTTTACGCACCTGTAGCTGGGAGCCTAGGCCAATATTAGTTTCATTTGGGTGCTTTCAAACCAGTTTAGAGTCGACACTTGCCCAACTGTCGGTTTAAGTGCTGCCTGTTTGTTAGAGAATATAGCAACGCTTTTACCAGACTCGGTTCATCTTTCTATTTCTCTGACAGAATAATGTATTGCAGCTACCTCAGCCTGAAACACCGTCGTATCATTGCTGAAGCTTATCGAAATGGCCTTCCTGGACACCATGGCGTCACTTAGCATCTCCATAAGAGGTACCTCCTTAAGATCTTCTAGTACTTTTTGATGGTCATCACCGTGCGATTTACTTATCGGTGTTTGACTGTGCATAAGCCTGTACACTGCAGACCTAGGAGTTTCTTGTATATAAATATATAGTGGTGGCAGGAGCCGATCTCATTGCTACTATGGCACATAGACAAGCCGGCCTTGTGTGCCACCCAGCGCTTTCACCGGCCCCGTCTGCCGCAGCTGTGACCACCATACTACTGCTCCGTATGTTGTCATGGGTCTAATTATCCTTGTGTATACCACACTCATTTTGGAAATAACGCCCTAATTTCTTCCAAACAGCCTTATTCTGCGCCTGTCTAGGGTTCCATACCCTATGGTATGTATATATGACATAATAAACAGTTATAACGTTTGTCGTGCGGTCATTCTATTGTTTATTATAGAACATGAAATGTTGATTTGCAATTCTTCTGAATTCAAATTTGAAATTTGACTAGATTATGTATTTTTGTATCGTCGGAATACAGCCTTTTGAGCAAAGACAAACTAACAATAAGAAACAAAGTGCCAAATTATATTGAAATACAATTATTTAATTTTTTGCTGCGTAATCTTCAAGAATTTGCTACTGAAATAAAAATGACAAACGCTGAGCAGGTTTACCGAAAGCGACAAAGTATGCCATAATAATTAATAATGCAAAGAGAATGTAAGGACACAAGTTAACGATAATAGTAAAACACAAAAAAATTTAAAAATAAGCAAGGACAAGAAAATGGAAAAATGAATATTTTTTAAGAAATAAAATCTTATTTCATTAATAAAGTGATTTACAAGACAAGCTAATTTATCGTTAAAATAGAGTAACCCAGCAATGGCTTCAATGAAGGAAACAAATGCCTAATTTGTGATTCATTAAGATCTTTTGTTCCAATTTCGTCAAATGTCTCTACAATTATATAAACTTCTTGGTTCCCGAGTTGTAAGTTTAGTCTCTGCAATGAATTTGGTGAATTAAGATTAGGATATCTGATACCTATATTAAAAATAGTGTTTCAACTGCTCGAGAAAGGCTAACGTCATAATTAGGCTCTCTTTCTTTCTGATCCAACCAATAAGTCACTAACGGCTAATATCCTAAGATTTTCAGTTTAGACATAACAATGGCGCCTAAATTTGTTCACCAATATGCCTATGTTACAACACCCTTCCTTCCTAAATTAGAGAATTGCAATTTAGTCGCAATTGGTAAAAAAAGGGCTCACATCCAATTAACCAAAAAATCGTATTGCGAATCGGATTGATATTTCATGTTAACTCATTGTTGCATATTGATCGTTAGGTGCTTCAACAACAAGTTATTAATTTAGAATACATCGTTAAAACTTTTCAGACTTGCGTCGATTGTCAGAGAGAAGCAGTGCTACCTGACTACCGCTGCTCGCTGCCATTGTGAGGCCCACCATTGTGGCACCGAACAATGCATTATGCCGAGTTGTATGCGACACAATTATAATTATGTTTCGGTTTGACTCGCGGAATTATAATTAAAAATAAGAGCAATAATTGAATTATGTTTCGCCTGAATGGCGGGGAACTCTTTAGAACCGCAGCACTCGATGCCAGTACACAATTTTCCGGTTACCCGAGCGCGCGCGCACTTCATTTTAAAATTGTTAAGAAATTTAGCTGCGCTCGTTCAGCCAATTGTGTTTGAGCTAGCTAGATATGTGCAAGGGTACGATGTGGAATTCGCAATTTGATTCATTTACATTCAAGACTACAGATTATGTCGAACGCTTCGTTCAGGGTTATTGTGCAAATTTAATTGGTAACGCATAGGCACTTACACAAATCCAAACTTACTATAAATTCTGAAAGTAAAACTTCTACACGTTTTCAGCACAAATGTAAAACCAACATCAGAATCCGAGAACATAAAGAGCGATAGCAGCGCCAGATTCATATGATCTTGTAACTTTACTTCGTAATATATCCCTATTCACTATGATATACATATGCATCTACAAATCTATAATAGTAAATCTAAAAAACAAAATTTTAAGGTCCTATACACAATAAAGCTGGTAATGTGAAGATTCTGTTTCCTTATTGGTTTTTCTTTGTCGATATAATAACTTCTACATGCCAGAAGTAACTAACTGTAGGTAAAATAAGAATATGCCAGAAACATATTGTTTTGAAGTGTAGCTACACACAACAAGTTCACTAAATCCGGAATCATTAATTGTCTGAAGAAACACCTCTGTCATTATTTCCGTTCTTTTTTTTTTTGAAAAGGAGGAATCTTTATAAGACACAAAGGGGTCCGTATGGGATTCTCATGAGGGCTGTGCAACCCCGAGTTTACCCACTAAACTCCCTCTGTTTCGCAACGCTTTGTGTCCCCGGAACCATTTCACATAAATGTCAACAGCAATGGACAATCTACCTTCTTCTTCGGTTATCCATAGCAGCTTGTCTTTTCCACTCTTCCAGTTCCATGGTTGACATCAGTTCCTTTAATCTTGAGCTAGATGATACAATAATCCACCTTCCCAAATTTGCAGTGTGTCCACATTTACAGGTCTGATATTAATCTCTTAGTCCGTTGTCCTACCTCCAATCTACTTCCCATCTACTCTGCCACTTGTTCACTATCATACTCTCTGGCAATTCACGGGCCACAATACCACCATTCTCGTACATGTATTTTCTTTTATACGTCACAAGGTCTACAGGAGCCGTTGCTGTAAGTCTGTGACGCGATCCTCAGCAACCCCTTCCTCTACTGCCTTTCCACAAGATTCCGGTACACTTTCTTTTGTAGAATCTTATGCAAAATATCTCATTATTGGTTCAACTTGTAGCAAATTATTTCGTGATGGTAGACTCCATAAATAAATAGTTGGACTGCAGAGATTCGTTACATTACTATGCCATTAACATTCTTATAAAAGCAATCATGAAAATATAAAAACAAATAGGCTGCAATTAATTTAAAAATAATATAAATCTTCTATCACATCCTTTAAAAACTTCGCGCAGTAGCTCATCGTGAAAACCTGTACATTTTATAACCACCTAATATTAACTACCGCCCCTAATGAAGAAGTAGTGCTATTTCCGGGATAAGGTAACGAAATTCTAAGTTTCCAACTGCAGAAGAAGAATTTACTGGCTGTTCATATACTGTTTCCTTTTGTATTTATACCAGATTTGGCCAAGACCATAACTCACATTTTTACTGAATGCCGATTGTTTATTGATGTTTTAAAGGAAATCCGAAAATCCACTGTGCTAAAAAACACAGGAGGAACTAATCACTGTTGTAATGACTATCACACTGACAAAAGTCAATGCTACACAACAATTGTTGTTTGGTGATAGTGGAAAAACCTAGCATTGACTTTTGTCAGTGTGATAGTTATTGTTACACCAAAGGTTCCAAAACCCAATTACTGGACTGTTGTAATGAAAGAAATATATTCAAAATTATTATTGGTTTCCACAGCAGTAAATTACGGTAAGGTGAAATGGATCCTATATGGGTTTTTTTTTTAAGTGTTAGGTATGTTATGTGAACTGTATCTGTTGATGACTATCCAAATTTGCCTTAGAACGTTGCGAGTGTAATATTTGAGTTTTTGGCCATCCATAAATTAAAATAAAATTGTCCTTGGTAAATACCTATCTGGCTTAAATGAAAATATACAAAATGCTACTTCTGCACATGAAACTGAGGCTAATAAAACAATTTGTAAAAGGGATTCAACATAAGGCGGCTACATATGCATCACAATTAGTATTTTTTGTCCAAGAATTAAACTCACCAAGATCTCTGAATTTTTTTTTTGCATTGTACTCTAAAACCGGGACCAAAACCACAATTTCTTCTAAATTAAAGGCTAGGAGGCTTAAAATGGAAAATACCTACTGCTTTATAGTAGACACCAAAAGATTTACATTTTAACGAGGAATCTAAACTACATTCTGCTCAAATACTTCAACGACATTTGTAGAAGTTTCGACGTTTTCCAGATATTGGCAGAAAAAATTAATAAGAGATGGTAAGATCCAAATAACAGGGCCGATTTACCATCATAAAGTACAGTACATTGCATATGTAGACGACGCGGTCCTCTTAACAAGGTCTAAAAATGAACTCGAAAAAGCTTTCAATTTAAAGACATTTAAAGAAAGAGGAAACAAATTTGGACTTCAGATAAACAATGCGAAAAACAAAATACATGGAAATATGAAAGTAGAAATAACAGAGTAAAATAAATATGCCAAGTTCAACAAAGCAAAAAGAGTGTACGAATTTGAAAAACTTACCAACTCGAATGTGTAGGAGTAACAATAACATTGAAAAGCTAAGAAGACTGGGAAATAGATAAGCGAATCCCGAAAGGAAACAAAGTAGTAGGGACATTACCAAGAACTTTAACAGCGGAAACCCATCAAGAGCAATTAAAATTAGAGCTCACGAGACAATCATAGGATCAGTTGTGCCGTACACCAACGAATCATGGGTAATGACAAAGAAAGGCGACCAACAAATAACAGAAAGGCGAAAACCTCTTCACATTTTGGTAGAGAGCATAGCCAAAAGGACGACGCGCAGAATTATCGTGGAAGCAATGGTTAGGCATAGGTCTGAGCCTATTGAAAGTTAACAAACCTGGGACATGCCCCAAGACGACATGCCAAGGAAGTTCAGCTTTGTGAAAGAATTTACCACCAAGTTTAGCATCAAGAACGAATGGGGCAAGGACACCATCCTGAAACTCAATAAAAACGCCATCAAATGGTACACGGATGGTTCCAAAACACCGGAGGAAACTGGAATAGGGATATATCGGCCTAGAACCAAATATTTCGAAAGCTTGAGGATGTACCCAAGTATCTTCCAAACCGAAATACACGGTATTGAAAGATGCCCCCATTCAACTTTGACAGAAACTACGAAAAGCAAGAGATTATCATAATATCTGATAGTCAAGCAGCAATCAGAGTGCTAAGGTCATGCATAACCAGCTCCAAAATGGTTTGGGAGTATCTAGAAGAACTAAACAAGAAAAATATTCCGCAGACGATTCGGCAGATAAGTAGAGAGATATCATTGATGACCCGGCAGACAGATCGTTGACAAATTGGCAGATTGTTCGTTATGGGGCGCTCAAGGTTCTGGAAAGGGTGCAGGAACAGCCCTGCAGTGTAACATGATTAAATGCGTTAAATATAAAATCAAAAAAACTCACATAGTAAATAAGATAAGTTATTGATCAAATATTAGATATCACCACATACAATAAAATTCGGTTTTTCTCAAATTTTACTTAGGTAAATATTTTAGTTAAAATCAGAGCTGGGCCCATTACAAAGAAAAGGTACTTGGATATTTTCGAATACAAGTTCAATGACAAATCTCAAAAATACTACAACTCTGCAATCTGCGAATGCAGAGCACTGGTGCGTAATAATATTCGTGCATTTGAATTCAGCTTTTCTAACTGCTACGATGCCGATTACTACCCATCATATATGTGCGCGATTATAAGTACTGGTAATTCACAACGTTATATTTGTCAAAAGCATATACGTATGTACCTACACACGCACGATGTCGTACTTACTCGTGCAGGTCTCTGGTTTATACTTACGTACGCCGTAGACCGTACACTATTTATACTTATATTTAAAAAAAACTAATACGAATACATCTCGAGTACATGAAGACATATGTTCTCATTGGTACATGTTTGCGAGTACATTCTGTATTCGAATTCTTAATTCGAGTACATATACTTGAATTTTGCCCAGCTGTGGTTGTAATAATGCAACCATGAAAACATAGCAAGCTTGCTATTTCAGATGTCCAACACGTCTCTCATTATACAGAAAAATAAAGTGTTTGGAAATCTCTCACATTGGCTAATAGGGCAGATTAAAAATGACTTTCAGATACTGGGTTAGCATTTATTCAACTAATGCTTACATAATTTCAAATTCTTAACTTAAGCGAGTAATTACAAAACGACAGCACCATAAATAACTCGCAACACATCGATTTTCATTCTTCATGAAATAAATTACTTCTGTTATAAATAAGCACAATGACGCGTGACAATAGAAGCTGTTATACTTGACTCGGATTGAAGCTAACTTGACCCCCGATCGTACACACATACACACAAAGGAGAGAAGAAAATATCAAACCCTTATCCCATATCTCGGGCGAAATTACAAAGTCTGTCGTTGAAAAGGCTACAGGACACGATTTCAAAAGAATAACTGATTGTGAAGGAATAAAGGCACATCTGTGCACAATGTCTGGAGAGTGGAACACATCTGATCTACATTCGTAGCGATCCATGGCTTTCCTTTTTTTAATACACCGACTTCTCTCTTTCTCGATACATCGGGGAAGCAAATCCCATATATAAAAAGGCCAAATCCATTTCTTGTAGCTAGATCGCTTTCAGATGAGATTGACCAGTGAATAAAAGGTCCATTTGTAATGAACTGAAGCTAACAAAGCTTTACAGAATGTACACAAGTGAGAGACGAACGAAATAGATTTTAGGTTCCTTTTTCAGGGTTCACGATTACGAAAATACTCGGATATCTCACAATGATTTTAGATTAAAATTACTTTCTGAAAACAAAATTTCACGTAAACCGATGCAAGTATGCGATATTTACATAAATTTGATAAATCTTCGACTGTCAAAAGTTGTTGCTTGGATGCAATTTTATAAACATTGGCTCATGACAGATGAACATAACACAATATAATAACTGAAAGAAGTTTATGATTTTAAGCGTGGTTAAGTCTATTAGTGAATAGAAGGCAAAACGAAAGAATATTTATTGCTGCCGATACCAAATCTACTTTTTCTGTTTCTCAAAGCCTTACAATGAGAATGCTCATCCAAACTGCATAACCCTGAAAAAAAACTGCTCTTTTTACCATAGGAATCTCTACCTAGTCTGTGGTAGTGAAATAGTCCCAGTGTTATTTAATGCAACACTGTAACTTCATTGTACAAAAAAACAAAATAAAATAATAGGAAATTTGCAACCTGCTTTCAGAAATATATAATACCAGATAATATAGAGGAACAGGAGTCTTTGCCGTTAGGATAGATAATGTAATAGATATTTTTGGGGAATACAAATATTGGATTCATGAAATAAAAAACTTAAAAAACTACAATTTTTGCTGTATTCTCCAAAAATACCTATTACATTAATACCAGATATATATTTGTAAAAGCAGGTTCTATGCTAATTAAACATTTTCTGTTATTTTCCCTTGAAACTTTGTTGTCTGAAAACAGTTTGTTCAGCAGGTAAGTGGCAATAATATTTAAGATTCGAAACACATGGAACAGTGCAGCGGAGAACTTTTACTTGAATTAAGCACAAATAAAGTAAATTTGAATGAAACGTATAAAGTATTTGACTTAATTCATTCCATGCATAACCACGATAGAAGATGTATCAGCTAAGTTAAAAAGCATTTGTTCTCCAAGCATTTGAGAAACTGTGTAATGTTCTGCTTCAAAGAGCCGCAAGCGCCTCATTGTTAATGGGTGCTTCCTTTTAAAAAACACTTCCACTCAGTTGATGAATTCTGATAAACATGTTAGGTGAATAAATTTAAAAAAAAAAGGAAGAAGATGAGCAAAGTAGATGAGCACAATGAATACCAATGGTACTACGTGGAAGTTTAATCAACGACCTGCCTTTGCTGATTATTATCAAACAGAAATTGAATGATGACTAAATTAAATTGCGAGCCCTTCCTATATATTTAACCGTGATGGATGGTCTTGTGTTCACATGATTCTGACATTTTTGCCATGCCGTTTTCACATTTACTAAATATATTTGAGATGCGCTTATTGATTACATGGACAGGATTAGCATTCGTAGCCTTTGTTGGCTACTATACCAATCTCATTTACAGATGCACAGTGCACACCTAATTGTGCTAAAACCTATTCAAGTTTCGGGCATTGCAGAAGAATTTGAATAAACTATCTAAATTTAATTAGCTTAATATGATGAGCTGATATGGTTGATACTCTAGATTAGGTTGGATTAAATTAAGGTTAGGAAGGCCATAAAAGCCAGTTTCATGGCAACCTCTTTGCATCTATCGTGATAACATTCATCAAGATACTATCTAATTTTACCTTCGTAATTAGACCTACCAGCTTTGAGAACAGCTCCTTCAGTTATCTGCTCTGAGATTATTCAAGTCTAGTAGCAGAGTAGCCTCCAAAATTTTTGAAAACATCATTAACAAAAGATTAATTTCATATTTAGAGAAATTCAAATAGTACCAGCCAATTCGGTTATATGCAAGGTCGACATGTGATGTGGTGTATAATGCTTTGGATCGTGTTTTTTGAAAGTTTAGATCCGAAGCAGTGTGCTGTGGGTTTGTTCTTTGACCTCAGCAAGATATTTGATACTCTTGATCACACCCTTCTATTAGAAAAATTATCTATGTACGGTTTAAGACGGCATATAGGTGCCTTACAATCTATTTAAATCATCCTTATCATAGAGAAAGTCATTAGTCTGTGTGTTGAGGGAAGGTGGAGGTGTGCCACAGGGTTCGATATTGGGACCTACACTATTTCTGTTGTATATGTAAACGATTTGGACTTCGTGATCGGCCAATGCTTGCTGATGCAGTATACTAACGACAACAGCCGTATCATTTCTGGCACAATCAAACAAATATCGGGCACGGCAAATTCTACAGTCAGCAACATGATCGCGTAGTGTCACGACCAGGGGTCGAAGTTGAACGGAGATAAAACCGAGTTTATTCAATTTAGGAATGGTTACTCTGAGTGTCCGTTTAGTCCTTATATAAAATGTGATAGTAAATCGATGCTGGAACGATTCTTCACAAAGCTAAGTATCTCAGTCAACCCGAACCTAAAATGGCATAATCATTGCGCGAATTTAAGCGAACATATATCCAGAGCATTTCATGCTCTTAGAAATCTGCGTCATTGTTGTGAGTTAGAAACTGTAAAGTCCTTTTACTTGGCGTGCGTAGAATCACACTTGCGATAGTGTATTATCTTCTGGAGCTGCTCCGCTTCATCGTAGCAGCTGTTTCTTGTTTAGAGGAAGGTCTAGAGATACTTGGCCGGTGTGGGCCCCTCTAGAATCATGTCGCAGAATTTCCAAACATCTAGATATACTAATATTAATGTCGTTGTACATGCTCAAAATATTAAGCTTCTGCAAAAAAAAAACAGTGATAATTTAAAAAAAAACTGCGACATATGTATGTATACAATAATATGCGAACAAGGACCAGAAATAATTTATCCGTACCTGCACACATCATTTATAGTTTGCCATTTATAACTTCCTCTTAGATAAATGTTTTTCTAGTAGTTTTATAGAAAGGTAGGAGAGAATGTAAAATGTGTTACGTCAAACATGGAGAGTACTGTTTCGAATTTACTATTCCTCATCAGCATGCCACAGGTGAGACACAATCAAGAACACTCCACCAGGCAGCTAAAAGCACTGCTGACTATAAGATGTAAATGAAAAAGTGCAGCGCCAACCACCCGTAAACGTAAGATGTCTGATGGCCGCCACATCAGTAATAGCAAAACTACTAAGCAGTAGTGAAGTACAGGCACTGCCATCACACACATTAAATAATGTAATGCGAACTAATAAGTTCGAAACAGTACTGTGCATGTTTGGCGTAGCATATTCGATATTCAATCCTACCTTTTCTTTCGTTTTATTTTGCACATTATGTAACGTGTATGATGCACTCTGGTGTGCCATGGCTGTGTCTGTACTCCACTACTGCTTAGTAGCTTTGCTATTACTGATGTGGAGGCCACCAGACATCTTACCTTCAGGGGTAGATGGCGTTATCTCTTTTTCATTTACACTTTATATTATTGGTTTACTTATACTTAAATTTTATTGTAATCATCATATTAGTTTCAGTTTATTATTTTGTCATACTTTCGACACTGTCAATGTTTAATAACACACGACAATAAAGATGTTCTACTTTGTCCCATTCTATTGTAGAAAGCTTATTCTTGCCAAGTCACCACATCGATACATAACGTGAATTGTGGTTTCCTCTACATTTTAGAAGAACCTGCAAATAGCATCCTCTACTATACTTAAGGTGTGCATATGTCTACTTGGTCTGCAGCGACCAGTTAGTAGACGTACTATCATTTCAACAGCAACATATATCAGGTTATATAATTATTTGATAGAAACAGTTTCCAGAATGGCTATTGACATATATTATTTTTTAAAGTATATACTAGTTAATTGATTATTATTAATTAATCATTTCTAAATTGTTTTACAATTTTTGCGAATTATCTGGTTTTAGTGAACCCGATTTTAAGAAAATATCTTAACTGGTTTCCTATATCGGGCGATTTCAACAGTCTTAATTCAGTAGATCTTTTGTAGATTTAAGCTTTGTTCTTTAAAGAGATGTTACCGACTGTTTTACTCGTATATATCCTTGTACTAGTTATGCATCCATTCGTTAATGGGTTATGTTATTTGTAATTTGGCAATGGCAAGGAAAGAGTTGACTCCAAAGAACAAAATTGATGATCCACGCTTGGCAAGTACATCACTGTAATGCTCGTATGGCTGAGCATCTAGACCATTGCTATTTTGCTATGAGTGCGTACCTCGCTTAGGACGTTTAGGCAATCCCAAATCAGTTTGAACTCAAAACAAGAATACAGCGGCCATTTACCTACGTCGTTTCGTCTCTCCACTCTCTAACACAAAATTGAATTTTGGCAACCTAAGCTTGGATCACCATCATTCTCCGCTGAAGCTAATCGAGATGGGCTTTTTCCTATATATTCCGGCTCTTACATCATTTTTAGTCTCTGATACGTCAGTGTACCAGTTCGTAACCGCTCTTAACGGTCTGTTTGTTCTGGTTATATTTGTAAACCATCACTTGGCATACTCTACCTCCAATAAATATCTTTTAAGCATATTTCACCAATATTTCAGGATAATCGGTTTTCCAACATTTTCTTTGCCAGAGGGATTTGCTTACAACTTAAGTTTTCGTCAAAATATATATAACAAACTTTATACATAATTTACTAATATTTTAGCGCAAGAACAATCTCAAAATGTCCACTAAAATTTCGCTAGCGTAATTTATTCGGATATTTATCTCAAGTATAATAGCTGCACCAATAAAATACGGAAGAAATAATTTATCGCCCCTTTCACCAACGGCCATTATGAAAACATAATGACATCTAATTCATATTTTCTCTGTCCCCGTACGAAATCTCCACCTCTGTGTCCCCACTGCATTCATTATAACGCCGTACAACATCGTCGACGGCGACACAACGCATATTCGATTGTAATAATGAGCGCTCAGCCACCCCCGAAGTCACGACGCATGGCGGATCGTAGCGTAATGCCCTAATAGCAGCAAACATATTGCTTAATTCCACGCTACTTGTGACCGTGAATGCGTCGGGTATGTCAATGAGCCCTTCAAGTATCCGCTAATAGCGAATCCCCCATAAACCTCATATTTAGAAGAGTGATTTATTATATGCACCACAAAAACTGTTATTTCCACTTCCATGGTTTTCAAACAGTTCCACTCTCTATCTGTTCGGCCGTGATTTAGTTGCATTTCATCGAGAATTGTGCACTATACTAACGCGTACATAGTGGCATGATACACGGCTTTTGTTATTCCCATTATTCCATGTACTTTTTTCTATGGACGCTGTGGCAATAAATTTTATTCGGAGGTACCGGAAAATATAATAATATAAACGGGAGCAGGATGTAGGTTTATATTTTTTATCAAAGTAAAAACGCGTCCCTTAGTGACATCATAAATTCATCAGTACTAGGGTCCACATAAAAACAGACCAAAGTTAGAAACATCAATGCTTCCAAAAATTACAAAGTTGCAGTTGTTTATATTGGTAAGTTAGAACTTCATTTAGCCCATACAATGCGTACATCGCCTGTAATCATATTGATTGATAGTGGATATTGAAAGTACTTTAATGTTTTATTTATTCAGAGCTTTCATTCTCCGTAGAAAAATACAATGCCGGACGTTCTAGGTCGTTAGCATACTAAATCAGCCTAATGCCCCATTCCCCATACATCAAACAGCGAACGTTTCGAATGAGGTTTCGAACTAACGTCTATTGTTGCCATCTTATATTTTATCGGCGACCGACAATGTGGCAAGGAATTCGCATTTCCATGCGAATGTCTTTCCTCTTCCACTATGTAAATTCTTTTTTTCAAATGCACACTGTAAATATTTCCACCTTTTACGGAGGCGGACAAGGCAATTTAAGAAAAAATGTTTACCCAAGGAAGGGCGAAATTTTCGATCTTAGTTTGTCGTTTAGTAGAAAAGCATGTTGTATGAAAGATAGGCGTTCTAAAAGCATATATATATCGAAATAGCTATTATTACAATAGTATCTAAAAGTCCGTATCAGAGTACAGATTTTGCTAATTATAGCACATAAAAGCACACTATAGTACATTTTATCAATATTAATTGATAACTTAATTATAACAAAAATTTAACTTGGAATTAGTACTATATTAGGAATATAAAGCCACGAAATAGTAACTAGGGTTCAAATCCCACTCTGGTCAATTACGATAACCGGTATTTTCCGGTATTTTTGATACAAATATAAATTATGTGCGGAATTGGGGAAACAAAGGTGAATACTGAATAAAAGCAAACAAAAATGTGTTTTGATCTTGCAATGCCAGCAATCATCGCGCTAATACACCATTTTATATTAGTCGTTAATAAGGCGTACATGGTGGTGGTCGTGCGATTTGTGTGTTCTTATCTCGTGTCCTATGGTACTCCGTCGATTAGATAATATATAAATTAATGACGATGGATGCGAAAAGTTATTTACTATGTTGGGGGTTAGAACCGTTGGTGAGCATTTTTGAAGGTAAGACATTGAAATATATCTTGAATACAAAAGTATAGACGTGTGTGTATGTATTTAGCATTAAATTGTTTCTCTTTACCTATGTAATTACCTGTTACTGGTGCTGCTATGTGTTTATATACATATATATATAGAGGGTACATGTAATAGGTAATTCTTGGGTTGTCTGGAATCTATTATGTCATAATAGCAAATAATTATAATATTATTAAGGCACGTTTATTGTTATCATAACTGTACAAGTTCTTTTTATATCGGTGGCTTTTACACCTTTTACTGATGTGTAATAATTTCCAGACAGTGCAATTTTCTATCTTTCTGTTACATATATTTGAAATCGCAATACACAATCGCAATCTACAAAACTTAATTTGTATTTATTTCCAGAATATTACTGACTTGGATGTAGAGCTACAGTGGCGGGCAGAGAATAACGCCAGATTTCAGTTTCCAGTACAAGAGATACCAATAATAGTTGGAGAACTTCTTAACGTAACAGACTCATACGTATGCACTTTATATCAAATATAAAGTAGATACACCATTAAAAGCTGTGGATGCATGTTTTAAAATAATGTTTGCATTGGGTGCTGGGTCCAATGGAATGCGATCAGGTGACAATTCAGTTTCATTGAAGAAATCAAGAAAAAATGTGTGTATTCCAAGTTAGTATCTTTTTCAATAAAAATGTGTTATGTTGAAAATGTTGTCTAGTAGATGTATTTTTCAATAAAATTCTTGTTTTTATTAATTTCTATTTCCTTATTTGCTAAGTACATACATATGTATTTACCAGCGTAAGTATATACCTATATAAAATTGAAGTAATTTTTACAACACTTCCTTACTAAATAGTAATATATTTCGTGAAAACCGTTAGATGCTATAGTGATAATCATTACTACAATTTCTAGTAACTTATAGTTTTAATTGTTTACTGCGCAACAGCTTTTTACCTCCAATTCTAGCATTACACAAGTAGAAACGTTCTCAATAAATATAGTACGAATCGCCATTTTCTGTGGCAGTGGAGTTTCTTAAAGGTTCTTTTACTTAGTGTTATAATTTCTAGCACAACTTACGAGTGCATATTACAAAGTGTTGCATAGTTTAGCGTAAAAATTACTATGTGGATTGAGTCTTATTTGTTTTGAGAAACTGTCTCGCATAGATATTGTATAAAGTATTACAATATTGTAGTAAGCTCTCTTAAAAATAAAATGACCGTACTGACTATATTGTTGTCGCAAATTTTTGTACAAATTGTAATACACATACTTATAGACGCTAGACACAATTTTGTGTGACTTTTCATTACAAATTGCGCCTGGTGCATATATTACTGTACTTTGTAGCAATATGGAGTACAATTGTAACAAAATTTGCAATGTTTTTTTTTTTTTTGTGTACATTATTATAATCATTACAAACGTTTAAAAGAGTATTTTAGCCAAGTGTCTACTTAGTGCAACCCTGCTTTTAATTTTCTGCTCCTATTAACAGACATGTCTGGCCATGGTCTCAATATAACACCACAGTCTAAGGTTTATTGTGCTCTACCCTTTCTCGTTGCAGAACCCACTCCAATACACTAGTGCCATGTAACAGACTGAACAGGTCATGGAGTAGTCTTTATCTCTTTGGTTCAACTTTGTCTTGCCCAAACAGTTGATGCATCTTGTAATCTAGCGCCTCACGATGTCATAATATGTGCTGAGTTGTCTTTGGTTCTTTTATACATAGTGTGCAATCAAGATCTGCATTAAACGTCCTCATCTGGTGTAAGTATTTCTTTGTCGCTGCGTGTCCCAGCATGAACCCCACAATTATCTGCAGCTGGTTCCTACTTAAAAGTAGTAATTCAGCTCTATCCTGGTATGGCTTGCCATGCTCTTCTGAGTATGTTTGTCCAGTGCTTCCTATGTTCTTATCCAATCCAGTTTCATATATGACTATTAATTTAATAGGTCGTGATTGTGCAGATGCTGCGGTAACCACTTGCATATGGTCGTAGAGGTATGACTTAATCTATCATTAGTAACAAAGAATAAAATGTTTTGAATCAAAAGATTATGATCAACTAAATCTAAAGTCTTAGAAAAGTCTAAATATACAGTATCTAACTTACACATAGATCTCCGCGGTTGTTGTTTATGCTATACAATGTTTGGTTTAGGACTGAAACCGCGTCCACTTATACGGGACGTCTTCATGGCTGCTTCTTCCGTTGTTGTTGAGCTGAAACTGATAAACTGACACATGGTGACGGGTTTATATACCGGTTCAATGGGATGTGACGCTTCCGGTTGGATTGTTTGGAACGGAAGGATTTCAAGATATAGTACAGGCGATACCCGCCGTCACCCCCGGTTAAGGTTATTAGGATGTTTATGGATTTCAATGGATTATAGGATTTTGCGGTTTTAGTAGTGGGGATTTCGGGATAGTATTTGAACAGATTTGGTCTATGCTCGGCAAGTGAAGACCCAGTTACATGCAAAGCCCGAGTCCAACGCCAGCGTGCTCCGAACGCTTTATTTCACCAATGTAAACACTGGCGTATAAGAATTACGATCTTTTGGAAAAGAATCGGAAAGTTTAAAGACTGATATGGTGAACTCCAGATTAACATCGGCTTTACAATATGCTATAGACCTTGCAGTGAACGAGACAATTAATTGAACCATGCGAATGCTAAGCCTCTTAATGGAGAATAGGAATTTCTTTAGGAAAGTAGGAAAAAATGAGAAAAAATATTTAAAATGACTCTAGAACACATATTTCAATAAATATTAGCTTATATACCTACAACTTTTATCACAACATCACAACAAAAAGAACTAACTGCAATTTTGAAGGAATTCCACGTAAAGAAGTAGCAGAACCATGTAAATTCACGTGGTTACAATTATGCTTCCAATTATGCTTCTCCCAACACTCGACAGTAATGACTTTATCATTCCCTAACCTAAATAATATGCACCATCCGCTCGCTATTGATAATTGCGAATGTAGGCCATAAATGTCAATTTGAAAAATCTTTATTAACGAATACTTCAGCTTCTTAGGGAATAATATTACACATACAAGTACCTAAATCAGAATCCAAATAAGGAAGTATAAATCTCCTTGTGTATTATCAAACCATTAAATTAAAATGTACCGACGATGACGTCTCTACCTTTAGAAGTGGACGCACAACGCGAGCAACGTTTAACAGCCGCCGACGTATCGTTAAACGAATCACGGGAGAGAGAAAAATCGCAAGATTACTTTGCGAACCGACGAAGTATGAAAGTGCATTAAAGAACATTGGCTGCCGGCGTTCGACATAGGAAGTGCCCGGCCACTCATCGCATCCGGCGTCTCTCATTAAATGACTGAAGTGGCAATTAGCTTTTATAACAAGTGAGGCTGATATACCCGTTACCTAGCTCTTTTGAAAAAAAAAAAAAAAACCATCGGTTCTCCCTCGGCGTGCACGTCTTAGCCAAAATTAAATTATCGGTACCACTCCTTTTATAGGTTTATTGCGAGGCACTTTAGAAAAACACATTGGTTTAAAGTTTTGCTACTACATATCTCTCATACAGTAATGAGTACTTTCAATTGTCACTAAAAATATTTCTTAAATTCAGTGTTAATATAACTAATAAGATAAATCATAGCGGGTCTCTAAACGTCTCATTATTCCGGAAGAAGTTGGCGTAAGAGATAAGTGTGCCCCATGCGTTTAAATTTGCATGCGTTTATTTTTGGAATTTATCTGTAAAGCAGAACAATAGTCAGGTCCCCTTGTATAACCAATGGGAAAAATAGCCGGATCAGTGTAACAGATTAGGATTTGTTGAAATTTGTATTTCTGTCCAGTAAACGCTATTTTAATTTTTTTTTTTCTATTTACTATTTACGAGTAGCAAGTGATCCTATTGATCTATAATGCATTAGAAAGTATAACCATTAGTGGTATTTAACATATAAGTTTTCTTTCAACAAGTATTCTATAAAATAAAGTTTGTTCGGGATATGCTGACACACTCTACTTTTCAGCTATAGTTGCAGCGACTACAGCTTCAATGATAGCAGCTATCATTGAGCCCTGGGAGCTGAGGTGCAAGCCTATGCGGATGGTATTGTAATACTTTTAAGAGGATCGCACGGGAAAGAAATTTACTCAGCCCTCCAACAGGTGATTAACACTATTTACAACTGGTGTAGTAGGAAAAAAACTGAACATCAGCCCCAATAAAACTACGCCAGCACCGTTCACCAGGAACACGAGAGTGGAACATTTGATACCATGCACTATCCAAGGTACCAAACTTTTTGCAGATAATACTAAATATCTAGGCGTCCTACTTGATAGGACGCTAACATGGAGTCGACATGTACAAAAGGTTACTTGCAAGCCGAGGTTATCCTTGTGGACCTGGAGCTACTGGAATCGGTTACTTCCTACAGTATGTAGCGATTGCCACCGGACATGGTGTGTACTCGACCAATGAACGAAACACAGACTAGTTTACGGACGGTTCGAAAACAGAACAGGGGTTGTGCAGAAATATTCTGGCGTAATCCAAGCGTTAGAAAATACTACAACCTGCGTATTGTATATATATGTGTGCTAGAGAGATTTTGGATAAAAGCATCAATCAATAAAAATTTCATTCACGCGGTGCTGAAAGTACTAGAAGTGCATAAATGCAACTCGAAGCTGATCTGGAACTGTAAAAACATTCTACATATAGTGGGAACGGCCAATAATCTATTCCTAATCTGGGTACCTGGACAGTCACTCATTCATGGCAATGAGAAATCAGACACTCTAGCGAAAAACCAGAACCTGCCATTGCACCTATGGTAACTAAACAGTAAATCAATGTATGGACCAATCAGAAAGCACTCCAACATTGGAACAGTTGTCCTGGTTTGGTACATGCGAACAAATGTATTTCATCTTATCATGTCAGAACCAAAGAACTAGTTGAAATTGACCGTAAAAATTCCAAAGTTAAGTTTCTGTCTTTACAGATCACTGCAAACTCAGAAAGCACTTACGCAGAATCGGTCTCTCTGATGAGACTGAATGTCGGCTGTTTTTGGAGGACGAAGAGACAGTTGAGCACACCTTCTGCCACTGCCCCGAAGTAACAAGAATCAGGAGTGATTTTTGGAAAGGTTGACCTTTCCCTAGAAGATCCGAAAAAGACCTCACTAAAAAAATTCTGGACAACCTTAAGGGCCTGAACTTGTTGGATGAACTTTATAGATAACATCCACTCTACAATAGTCCATAGTGGCTGCAATGGATGGGACGTCTAGTCGAACTATGCGGATGCTATCTCTCTCTCAATACAATACAATACAATAAGTAGCTAAATAAACATGGCCTTATTATAATGCGAAGTACTTAGAGTTCCAACCAAGACATTATAGCAATTTTTAAAATTCAAAAGTGTACAAATGTGACCAGCAAAAATTGTTGTGGTTCCCTCAATAAAAATGCAATTTTAAAATACTTATATGTCTCATAATTGATTCAACTAGCATTATTTCGTATTATTATTGGAACGGTACAGCGATTATCTTTACAAATAATCCTCTTTATAAGTTGGTAATGGCATAGTGTGATAGGATAGATTATAGATCACATATTATCTCTCTTATCAAATTCACATTATCTATGTTTGTATGTTCTTTTTAATTTTAATTTACGTGCACAGAAACGACCTAAAGATTTCTTAATAACATTTTAAGCAACCATTAATAGGATATTTTATCAACTAAGCGATTTAAACTAATAGTGGGTTTCTACTGTTCGCGCTTATCGAAGGGATGGTGAAACTAACAACGCAAAAAGTAATCAGTTTAACCGCAAAACTAATTAAATTACTCCTATACTTTGTTTTTTAATAAGAGGAACAACTGGCTGCAACTCGTATCACATTAGGTAAATTTAACTGACAACAATTTTGGCGGTGAATTTAAATGATCAATCGCAATGAAATAAAGTACCACTTGTCATTTATGGTTTTATGTTTAAATAAACTGCATGGACGATTCACAATTGCAAGAAATAAATGCCAATTTTTTCTATAACAGTTATCATTAATATTATTTTACAACTTACACTTAATAAGCCCAAAATTTAATGATTATAAATTTTTTTTCATATTAATTTACACTCAAAATAAATTAATATTATTTTAATTACACTCAATACACAGAACATTAAATTAGTATAAATAGGGTAGCACGCTTTCTTGGAGGCGATATTGAAAGCCCACTTGTACCAGGCTGTGAATCCATTGTCGCAAGCAAATAGTTTAAAAAAAAAAACTGTTTTTGTTATCTAAACACTAAAATCAAACACAAAAAACTAGTCGGTAAATACTTAACAAGAATGTTTACTTGAATCAGCTGCGTCTACAATATGGCGGCATTAAAATTTCCAAATATGGGCAGTGTAAATATGACCGGCGATTAACCAATCGTAAGTCTATATTTTAGCGGGCCATTTTAAATTTTGTTCCTCTTATTAAAAAACAGAGTATAGTTTGATTTGAAGACGTTTCTTAATGTTTAATTTATAGCTTAGTAATCACATGTCTGAAGTTCTTCCAGTTAGTTAAAAATAACCAAAATTTTATTCGAAAAATGTTTGTAAGCACTAAAACAAAAACGTTTGTATGGGGATAAATGTAAAATATTCTTCATTAGTTCTTTAACACTTCATTCACTTATATTCTTAGCAATTATACAGTGTGTCGATATAGTAAAGCGTTAGCAAGATAGCTCCATCAACACAGAAAAATTACAGAATCCAATAATAAAACTAAAGGCTGCACAAAGAAGACCAGAAAAAAATTAACTATAATACAATATTCGCGTTAACGCAATCGCTAACGTTTTTCGCCCGAAAAGAATTTATTTAAAATTTTTTTTTTTTAAACTCAACTGGTGCTAATGGCATTAGTTTATAAAATGTTGAAGCGCCAGTGTCTGAAGTAAATGCTGAAATTTGAGACCGTTCCACTTTTTTGCCCTCACGGTGTAACTTTCAAAAACAGCAGACAACTAATAAAAAAAAAACTTGCAAAGGGTAAAGGAGTAAAGTGTTATTGAGTTTGTGACGTAAAAGCAAGCATTAAAAGCAGAGGAAAATTTGCTCTCCCGAAAATGTAGTTTTTCACAGTTCGGAACGTTTTCCTTGAAAGTTGTATTACTTATATCAACACCATCTTTTTTGCATATTGTAGAATAATTATAAAATATGATTTGCAGATCAAGTTCTTTTTAAATATTAACCAGACTCGGAGAAAAACGAAAGAGATATTGATGAAAGAGAAAAGAATCTAAACGCTAACTTTGGAGCTACGACAAAAACCTATTTAAAAATCACAGGCTGCAAATATAGAACTTTCCTAGGAATAAAATAATAAAAAAAAAAATTGGGTGAAATCCGCCTATTACTTTTTCAGATGGCAAAGTTTTGAGAACATCGTGAACAGCACTACTAAAGCCCAACAGAACCTAGCTACTTTAAGCGACTAAAAGTAGGTAATCTTTTTTCAGAAAATATATTTGTAGCAAACGCTTCTGAATAAAAGGAGACTATAAAATCCATTAAATGAAACTGGAGATATTGAAGCTAAAATAAAAACTTTCATAAACTGTATTTCAAGAATAGAAACCGTTTATTATTCAACACCCAATCTTATTTTTATTTACAGGCTTTTACAGGCTCTGGGCGACAAATAAACTTAGACGCGATCTAGTTACATATTATGGCGAAAGCACACAAAAAACTCAAGCAGAGAATAGAGATTCTTAGACACTACAAATCGTGGGAGCGATGGACTTTTAAATGCATTTTTTGCAATGGCTTTCTCAAGAAATACAAACATTCATTAAGAGAAAATTGTAGCTGAAAAGCAATTGTGCCTACAAAGAAAATTTATTTATGGTAATAAGAAATCTCTTTACTTGAAAATTATAAAAAGCTTTCCACATTTACTAATTTCAATAGCTTCAGAATTTTAATATACCGCACCTTACTAATACAAAACCAAAAAATTTAACCAAAAAGACAAACAACCACAAAATTATTTAACTCCGTCAAAAGCACGACTGGCTCTTTGTTTCCCCTACTTGGAATCATAATGAATATTCCAACGAAGCATTTTAACCGCGACTGGACTTTCTTTCAATGAAAGCAAGTTCATTCTGTTATATGCTGAAAGGATATTTGTGTCTACTTTATTCCAACTCGTTTAAAGCACCCTGTGTTTTCTCAGGGCGTCAAATTATGAACTGGAAAATCAATATTAAAAGCAGACAATATCTGACTCCCTACCCCCGTAAAAACAGGGGCAACTTAATAGGGCGTACAAAAGAAGATAAACAAATGAATAGCTACATGCCGGAGTATCGTCATTGTTAGCGCCACAATAAAAAAAAAAAGCTAGAATTGTATTTATTCAGGTGCCAATAAAAAAGCCTCTTTTGTCTAGTCAACAATCAAATCAGCAACGTTTGAAAAGCTTTTCTGCGTTGGCCTTTTAGTTTCGATAACTAACGAGCAAAATGAATTCATATTGCGTAATGCGAATAAGTATAACAAATTCGACATTCATTAGATAATTTTAATTGCTGTATTGAAATCGTTCAGATGGTAACAAGTGTTTGAGTTATATAGTGGGAAGAATACGTAGATAGAAGTAACATATCTCACAAAAAAAACAACATATAAATCATGCATTTAAACAACTACGAATGCATACAGTTCACGTCGAACTTATAAATTGTTATTATATAAATAATTTATTGTCATGTCTTTTTTTATATATTAGCACATTGTGCATAAATATCACATAGGTACAGCATATATTAAAATAGTGCAATCGTACCAAAATCATTAATCATATTAGATAGATTATTAGATTGTTAGATAGGGCATTTTTAATTAATGCATTGAAATGAATGGGTCCCTTGCGATGGTCAAGGGAAATTAATCAACCATTATGTTATCAAGCAGAGTTTCATTCCGACTCGTGACAATTCTTGGCTACATCACGCATGAAGGTGTTCTCTCAAGTGTGATTTCTTATTAATTAAAACGCACTGACAATGAGCTAAATAAATTACCCTAATAAATTGATGCTAATCATATGACGTTGTTCCATTGCAGACATGGATGGAAGTGCTATTGAAATTAAAAAGGTTAATGAAATGTTCACTACCTGTTTAATTCCAATTAGACCTGATTAAGAAGCATCCTAGAAATTAGTTTAACCGAGAATCTTTAGGAATTCAAATGTGATGAAGAAAGAAAGTAAAGGATTGCAAAATATAAAAGATTGTTTATAAGCAGTAGTTGCGTATTCTTCAATATTTTACTGAAGTGTTTGCTATTTATTATTTGAACTGTTTTTGTGTTAGGATTAATTTGCGTACTTACATACAGTAAATGAGCGATGAATCAGAAAATTTTTCGCATCAGTAAACTATTCGGTTTAAATAACAATAAAAACAGTTTTGGTTTAGGTATACCTACCTATTCTTTCATATTTGATGTCTATATAAAATATTTATACAGTTTTTTTTATTATTCTGTTCAACAATTTTCAATGAAATGAATATAAATTTGAAAAATGTCTACATCATGAAAGAAGCTATATAAACAGGTTTAACGAATTGTGCAATATTAAAGAATTATAGTAACTATATAACATAATGAAATTTTTTTTATGCTTCAATAATCATATTTTAAATGAAATTAAAATAATTTTTAATTAACTGACGATCTACTGCACCTAATAACATCATAACCTTAAACGGCTAGATGCAATAGTGCAGTAAAACTTTAATCTTTTATATTTTCTTGTTGGAATGATTCGTGTCTTTTCTCATTTGTTCGACTTTGATATATTAAGGCTTTAATTAATACATAATTGTATCAAATCATTAAACTCCGTCGTTGTTAATATTTCATATTAATTGAAAAAGGTATAAGTGAAAGTGAAATTATCTACCATAAAAATTCAGTTAGAAACTTGATTTTAACGTACCATCCAAGGATATACACTTTTCGTGTGAAGGGTATCTATTCTAAACGGAAAAAACCTGAAAGTTTATCTGAAATCAAAATAAAAGATTTCAGGCTTTCAGAGAAACTGTGATTTCATTTGTGCCTGACCTTCTGTGACTGGGAAAAGCAAATACATTGCTAGCCTCTCCTCCCAACTAACGTTTTACAAGCCATTTATCAATGCTCTTCCAAGTGATTATGATACAATATTCACAGCATTATTCACACGGAATAGAGAAGACTAAATCCTTAAACCAGGTTACCCGTCTCCTAAACTTTAACCAACCGCTCTACCTCAAGGCACAAGATATTCTTGTTAGCCCTCCCGATAATCCTGCTCTATCTAGTATCACTTTAAAGCTTGGTGGTCCTTCACGAAATCAATTGGTTACATTATTCAAGGTACAGCTTACGCAAAATAAACTGGCGGATGCGCAATAGCAAGAGGGCGTGCTCAATGGAGTGAGACACCTGAAGAAATATGGATGTTACATTATAACCCGCACGTAAGAACATACCTTCGCGATTTGTTTAAAAATAGTAATTCAGTATGTATGGCAGCATTGGAGTACTGCATTGCAGCACGTCGCTCGCTAAGTTGCCTCCGCCCGTTTCTCTCGAGCTGATAATATAACGTGCGCGTGAGTTCTTCTGTTAATTCCATGTGCGAGATCTGTAGTAGATTGACCGAACCTTTTTAGTACCATATATACGTCGACCTCAACCAATTGTAAGAAAGATCATATCTGGTCACGTCTACGCAAGGGCAGTATAAGCTCATCTGTTGATTTACAGAACTTTGGCCAAAATAGTGATTCAGCCAATGGTCCTGTCGCCCAGAAAGGTGGGTCAATTGGAGGATATCTTATGGGCAGAACACCAATTCTTTCTAATGATGTGAAGGAGATTGCAAAAGATGTACAAGAAAAATTCGAAGATAAGTCTTAATTTCAGCATGTAATCATGTGCAATATGTATAATTAATTATACGTAACAGTTTTTCAATGCTTTTTTTGTAATTTCAATGTTTTTGTACTTAACTAAATTTTTACAATTTTGGACTTCCTTAAATAACTTGTAATTTAAAAAAAAATGGAGTGAGCTGAAAGGAATTCACTAATTGACAGCCTTTGGCAATAAATTTTTGGCATGGAAAAAGTGGCGTTTTATGGTGACAGCCGAAATAACAACCCGAACAATTCATTGAATCAAAAAAAAAATCTAAATGGTAAAATTTGAAGGAAATTCTATATACTTTCATTTTGAATAGGTTAGTTACGAAGTCTTTTCTTGCTTATGCCTCGAAACCTATGTATAAGCGAGAAAGGACACAAAAAATTAGGTTTTCTTACTTTATTTGCATTTTTGCACTGTTAGGTACAAGAAAATAGCATCATAAATTACAATCAATACGCGTTTCAGCCAAAATCAAGTACAATGTCAGCGGCATGCGACCTAACAAACACTATCCAAAATGAACTAGGTCAAAGAAAAACAGTAATAGTAGTATATATTGATATGAAGAAGGCATTCGATACTGTTTCAAAAGAGAAATTAATGGAAAACTCCAATATTACGGATTTGAGGGAAAACAATTAAACTTAATAAAAACTTATATTACCAACAGAAAACAAAGGACAAAAGTAAATAACACTATGAGTGAACCTATGACTACAGAATACGGAATACCACAAGGGGGAAATCTGCCACCAATTCTCTACATATTATACGTAAATGACCTATTCGAGCAACCATTCCATGGAAAACTATACGCTTATGCAGACGACACCTGTATACTTTATTCCGGCCACTGTACAAAAACAATGGAAACAAAAATTAAAGAAGATATCAAAATTTTGGAGGAATAGTGTTTTAATAATTTACTAACTATAAATGAAACAAAAACTGAATATATGATATATAGTAAAAAAAAAAGGAAAAGCAAGAAATAAATATACAAATAAACAATCACAAATTTTAAGAAAGTGAATGAAACAACATATTTAGGATTACAATTACAAAATACCATGAAATGGGATAGATATATACAGAAACTAATTGAACAAAATGCAAGAACAATTGCGGCTTTAAATAAAATTAAATATATAATACCTACTTCCCTGAAAAAACCACTATACCACGCCCTATTCGCTACAAAAAGTAGCTACCTAATAAACATTTGGGGAAACACGACAACAAAAAAATCTATCCAAAATACTACGACAACAAAATAAAGCTCTAAAAATAATATACAAGTTACACTATAGAACTCCAACAATACATGTTTATGAAAAAACAAAAGAACTAAACATACAAGGAATAATAACCCTCAATAACATATTATTTCTACACAAAATTAGAAATAAGGAAATTTAAACTAACATAAAATTACAAATGAATAGAGAAATACATGACTACAAAACTCGCAGAGTATCGCACTTGAGATCCGAAATATATAAACACCACAACTACAGTCAAACACTAAATACAACACCAATAAAAATGTACAATAAATTACCGAAAAACAACATAAAAGAATTACCGTACCACAAATTTAAAAGTGAAATAAAGCAGATTCTGAGGAAGAAAAACTAATAGTTAAAACCTAAACCACGATTTGAAGAAAGAAGGAGGCCTTCAACACCGTTAGCCAGAGATAGTAGCTCCCGAGGCGAAGATGAGGGATGGAGGAGCAGCAATGCTACAGATATATATCTACATATACAACATACATTATGTAGCTGTGTATCTATTGTATTGTTGTTCGTTTATTGTAAATAAAATAAAATAAAATAAAAAATATTTTGTTAGGAAACCTCAGATTTGGATTCAGGACCCAAAAAACCATGGAGAATGGAAGAAATCAAAACTATTCCATAACTTTTCCGCTAGGAGCCCTTTTGACCACAAATAACTGTATCAAAAGTCAGAAAGTTAGAAAAATATAGGAAACAACGCCAAGCTCATGCTGAGATTATGAATAGCTGGCTTTTTTAAAATAAAGCATATTAATAAGTATACAATTTAAGTTAAAATGTTATTTTAAATATTGGAAGTTATTTTTACTTTGTGTTATAGTCAACTATTTTTGATGGAGAATGCACAGATAAAATGTAAATCGATGGAAATATATCGTCGGCACATATTGTTTAATTGGTCTAGAGAACGAAATAATAGCTTAAGCTGCATAGCAGGTGTGTAAATTCGATTCTGGTTACACGATCTAGATATCACGTAACGAGGAAGACTAGAACGTAATTCTAAATTGATATTCTTACAATTAGAGCGAATGAGAGGATTACAGCATAAAACGCAACAAAAGGCGGAGAAGAAAACGAGTGGGTACAAAAGAATGCGTAGTCTTATTGCTTTCCGATGTTCGTTTACCGATCCCCACCACACAACACAATATTTCCAGTTGTATTCATGAATCATTTCGAGAGGCGGGCCGCTCACGCAGAACTAGCGATGTAGCAGAGAGGAAAAAGGAATGACTACACAGCACCGGCAGGAACAACACACGCCTGCAACATGGCGGACAACCAGCATTCGCCGTGCCATGAGACGGGATTCTCTCATCGATGGACGGTCATTGTCAAGTGACGCTAACGAAGTTCTTCCGAACTTTCAGGGTGATACGGCGACCACTGATACTTATTTTATTACTACTCGTTAAATCTTTAAAATCTTAACTTTTGCAAGTTGTTTCTTTTCGTTGTTATCGCCGACATAGAACTTTATAAAATTTTTGTTATAAATGAAGAAAGTAAACTACTATTTGCAGTTTTCAATAAATGTACGAGAACTCCCTACGAAATGTTCCTATAATATTATTCTTTTAGTGATGAGCATATGCATTCGATTGATAACAATTTGAATAATGTTTTAGACTTAGCTTCATGGCAATATCAACGATACTTGAGTTGTTGTTTGGCCTATTTCTATCGTTTGGTTTTTATCAAAATCCAACAAATGATGGAAATAGCCCAAACGACAACTCAAGTATTCATTCATCGTCAACAATCTCTCGTAATGAGTTTGAATATCAACGATACAACCGCCTATTACATACATGTCACAGTCAACTACGTCTAGGTACATAGTTGCTCACGCCCATATTACTTGCAATTGATTGCGTCCATAGTAGCTGTTGATTTAAACAAGTAGGAAGACAAATAATACCCGCCCTTCGAGTAACGTATTAATAAGTAGGGATAGAAGTAATAAAGAATATCTTTTACATTTACGCGTTGGATCTCCATCGACAAACTGCTGGCTTGCCGTGATTTTGAAAACGATTCGCACACTAGTCCCATCAAAAAGGCTCTGATATTTGATGAATTAGCTGCACACTAAAAAATATTTGCAATTCCTACGGAAAATTCCAGTATTGTATAGGGTAAATTCACCAAAAATTAGAAAATATACCAAAGTTTTCTAGTAAATTTTCCAATTTTTGGTAATTTTACCTTATACGTTACTATAATTTTCCATAGGAATTGCATATATTTTTTAGTGTGTATACTATGTTTGTTGGATTTACGAACGTAGGTATATATTGCCATGTTGCCCTATTTTAAGACAATCTTAAATAATATATTTTATTTTACAGTGGCAAAAAAGAATCTTGAACATAATTTAATGTCGTATTCGTATTATCTTTATTCAGTTATAGACAACAAATCCGCCTCTGTAGATGGCGGAACGCTTAAATATCTCTAAAAATCATACGCTTATATCAGTTATAACTAAACAGCGGATAGTCACAGGCACTATAGACTATTATTCATCGCATCACCGTTACGAAGCTCGGCCATAGGCGGACGGAGCACGATACACAATGTTGATCGACTAGGCGCGCTAGATACGGAATTAGTCAAGTGAAGAGCGGTCGTACAAAATATCTCTTTATTCAGCGTCCCGTATTTGTCTCCACAATATAGTATTTAGTTAAAAATAACTTTAAAGTATTAACTAATACTATAAAATATTTAGAAACTCAAAGTTTAAAACTAGAAGAAGGTATCGAAATCCTCAATACTACCTTACATAAAGTTAAAAATATTCTCGGAGATTTTAGAGGCCGTTTGGGCAAAAAAATTGACGCAGTTTTTAACCGTAATCCGGATTTAAACATCTTAAAAAATGTCTGTTCCGAAGACAATGGAATGTATAGTAATTCTAAAATATACTGTAAATGTGCACCTCTCACTAGTTGTGATGTAGAAAGAAGTTTTTCTGTATTTAAAGACATACGACAAGCAAACGGACTCAGTTTACAGATCAGAATTTAGAATATATTTTAATAATTAATGCAAATAAATTTTGTTTACACGGACTTGCATAACATAGGTATATTCTTTAAGTACAATATTGTCATACTTCCCTACTATTTAAAAAAATGATTGCCTTGAGTTAGTATGTATTACTTCTGTGGAAAAATAATATTATTTCAATTAAAGAAATATGGATTAACTGAAAGAAACAGCGGCTTTAAAAATACCGTCAAAGAGATATTTATTTGTTTTAAAGAATCTTTTTTATCAGTGCGTATAAACGAATATCTACCTACTTCAAATTTATTAAACAAAATGTAGCATATGTTAAAATTCGTATTAAAGTATATCTGTCTGCGCTACTGTCACACAACGACGTATGTATGACAACACTCGATATGTATAATGCGCCGACTCAATATGAATCGTCGCTTATAGTGCCTGTGGCTATCCGCCTTTTGGTTATAACTGTTTGAGATAGACTTATTATATGTATTTCTTCGGTGACCAAGAGGATGCCGTGGAGAAAGATTGTCATCTCGTGCTCTCTTCAAATGCACAGTGGAATTATTTTCTAGTGGCGAACATCACCAGTTCGATGAGGAAGGTGGAGCCCAGTGGTTGGCTGGCGTACAGTACTGAAGATACATATTACAATAAAAACTGGATTTCGTATTTTGTACGAATCGCGAAGACGGTGAGGTGGCTATGTTCTAACGTGCGAGTTATAACCCCTCTCCATGTTTCTTCCGGTGTCCATCGAGCACGCCTTCTTGCTATCGCGCATCCGCCACCAGAAAATAAATATTGTGTTTAGATTACATTAATATGTTTATTTTCAATATTGATGTGACTAATTATATAAATTATGGATTCTAAACCTACATACATGCAAATAAAAACAGTGTTTTCATTCAATATGTTATTTATTAAGAAGGTTGTAATCTGTTAGTAATATGTAAAATTTACGGATTTCGTTCATGGCAAGAAACGATGCGCGCCGATCATTGGCAAGGGCCTTACAAGAAAAAGCATGAGTGGTCTACAATCATGAGAATCTGGAGAGCCGCAGTTTGAGTCAGAGCTGCCACCTATACTGATTTTTCTATGAATCTACAAATTTTATATTTACTGATCTACCTATTTATATTAATTTTTCGTCACGAGTTCTTATTCTATGTATCGTGAATAACTTTAAAAAAGATGTACACATTTTTTATATTATTTTTTAACTTACAATATGGTTACTGACATCTAGTGGTACAAAAATAACTGAATAAAAAAACACAGCTCCCAGAACTTCTTATTTCATTAGCTGCGTTTAGAGTTTGCAACTGTTTCAAAGCAGTTTTGGAACTCCTGATCATTCGTCTCCAAAATTGTCGCCATTTTGTGTAGCGGAAACAGACTGATGTATCGTATTCACACATGATTTTTTGCCAGTTTTTTTTTTCAAATTATCTTTTAAAAAGTAATATAACATTATCACTTTTTTTCTTGGGTTTAAATATGTATGTACGTAAATGAGTATTGTATTTCTTTGGTAATTTATTTTTTATATTTGCAGTTATTTACACCTATTTAATTATGTTAAAAATTAATAGCCCCCCGTGGAGGGGGGGGGGGAGCGCTTCAGCAGGAGCCACCACTGACACTAGCTCATTTTCGTTTTTTGATGGGGTAGATAAAGCCTGAGCGATTATCAGTACGACCCCGGAAAAAAAACGATCATCGCAATTGATTAACCAGAGTGAAATTTGAACCCGCGACCTAATTACTGATAGCCAAGTCTGCAAAGCCACTAGGCTATCGGCCGGGTTCAAATTCATAGTGCAATAATTACATGAGAATTTTTGAACGAACGTTTTCCAGATAGAGGATCGGGTGAAGTAGACCAATATCATGTCCACAAGATTTGAATCTCCATAACTTTTGAGGGACATTTTGTACTTTTTAAAAGAAAAAGTATATGCGAGACCTCCAGCCTGTAGCCAGGAAATAATAAATAGAATTAACGCTACAATACAATTAATTACCCCGCATATGTGCACGGCGTCCTAAATTCTATTCCACAAAGACTTTGTATTCAAACTAATGGCTACCAGTTTGAGCATTTATTTATTATTATTGTTATTTTCATTAAATTGAAATAAAACTGCTTGTTTGTCAAGCCATTCCCACTGATTTAGTGCTGATTTTATTCGGTGTTGCCAAATTTATACTTCCTTAAAGGAGTTTGTATAACTTAACTAATCACTATACAATATTCTTGTATTCGGATTGCTAACTTAGGATTAATCATAGAATCGCCTCACTTAATAATTATCTGTACGCTTCCGGTCAGGCTATATAACCATCTGATTCTTTTATTTGGGCATTGCGCACTAATAGTTATTACCTAGAGAAGAGGATACAGTAAAATTTACCAAAATTGTAATATACCATATTACAAATGGTAGTGTGTGGGAGCACCTTATTCTGTGAGCGTCACGTATCGTCAATCACAGTAAATTTTATACTATGCTAATAAGAATCAGATATATACACCAGACGTACCCATATGATTTTCCCTTGTCTGTCGAACTCAATTTACTCTCAACAAGCATTACAAAGAGAGTGAAATCAGTAGCGGCGCCATCTCTACGAAAATGTATGTAATACAATCCAATTATGTAGCTGTACCAACAAAATATGGTGTTTCCTACTATATTTTCTAGCTTCTTGGTTTGTGTATTAATTTTTGAATGTCCTGTATGGTGTAGCCCTACCTGCAAGGCGTGATGCCGGAGAGGGTTTGCCCGCTGTATACGTTCTTTATATTTCGGCATCTTCAGTTTGTACATGTTTATTTAATGACTATTATATAGCTCATTAAGTTTCAATGTATTGCCGGATGATAGTGAAAACCGAAACCGGTAGCAAGCAAACTATATAATAAATAAACTTTATTCAACGAATTAGAAAGTATTTACTTTTTATACTTTTAATTTTCTATTTCAGTTGCCCATTAAATCATGCCAATGTGTCCAAATTACTGGTCTCATGATGTACCAATCTGTACAACTCTCTAACCGATTGATCGAAATAATTTTTATCTTTTTTTTTTTCTGCGTTCAACTTTAGCTTGCCAAAATTTGCTTGTGTTTTATCAACTAGTTATAGATATGTTTATGTTCTATCACTATCCGATCAATCTACTCACAACAGATTCATATCCTAACTTTTGTGCAGTTTGCGAGATAAATATTGACTCATGACGTGAAATTCTTGGCGACGGGTTAGAAGAATATGACTTGGCTTGAATACGAATTTTTATCGATTTCTAGTATACGATAATTAAAGATTAATCATATATCGTATAAAATTTTAAAAGCGAATATGAACGGGTTATTATAGCTTTAAATGTGCAACACCTTGACATGCCATCCCACCAACTAGCGAAGAAACGAAATTAACACGCACTGAAAATGTGACAAAACAATAGCACAAAGCTTTCATACATATGTAGATTCATAGATTGCGAGTAATGAATATTTTGTAAAGTGTGAGTAAATTGTAAATTCAGGGCTTAAAAATAAACCCCCCAGGGTATTGGTAGGTCGCATACAGTCGACAGCAATCGCAAACTTGCACACGTCCGCGTGAGACGCGACCCCCACACGGAAGTCCATTGTACTCGCCTATTTTAATTTACAACACAATAAAAACACATGGGAAAACAGTAGACGCCATTTTAGTGATTAACTAGGGATCCAGGCAGGCACTGCTTTTTGTTCATATTGCTTTTTGTTTTAATTGTGTCTTTTGTTTCGCGTTCGATTGTTTTTTGTTTGTTTGGTATACTAGCGAACGAGTGAGGTGAAATTTTAATTGGGTTTCGGAATCGCATATTCTCTGTCTCCATCGACCGACGGCTTCTTTTCAACTTATCACGGTTTAATTTAATTAACTTGTATATTCATCACAATTCGTACCGTCACAGCACATGCTTAGGTATATTTTAAGTGATTTTAATAACTGCACCCACAATATATTTCAAAACCTTACATTAAATAAAGCACCTAAAAATATTTTTTCAAGAAGAAATTTTAAATCTCAACTTTCCCAAAATAAATATAAAAAATCGCAACTTATTCAAAGATTAAGCTTAAATAAGAGAGGCGCCATCTACCGCATTTGAAAAGAATGCCAGGATATGCTACAGTTATGTGCATTTGCCGCCATCTGTGATTGAGTTACAGAATTCTAAAATAAATAGCGTTACAGAAAACAGTAACTGAAAGATTTGGTTTATTATGTGCAGTAGTGAGAAGGTGTAGATAACGCTATTTTAAAGCAGTATCCTTTTTAAAAAGAATGTAATATTTTCTGTTTCGATTCTTGAATATAGAGGCATTTCCTAACGCCGCTTTTCTAAAAGTCTGGGAACTTTGGTTTGCACGTAATGATTAATGAAATTTTAATATTTTGAAATAAGAGACCACATAAAACAATTTAACTAAATTACGATTGAGTATTAAGACCAATTTTACCGATTTAATATTATTTCAAAAAGCACTATGAAAACCGTTATATTTTACAATTTACTTACATTCATGGATACAATATGAAATTACAATAAGTCAGTAGTCAATACTTATGACAATTAGAGGAAACGGTTAAATTATATAATAAAGGATTGTTACCTAACAGGCCATGTTTACTTAACCATCTAAATTCACAGTTGAAACTGCATAATTCTCTATATTGTTTCAAGTTTCTCTTCTTTGAAACATAAAAAAGGGATAATTAATAACGATATGTGCATTATTTGAACAAGGATATTTATTATTCGGGCAAACTCAGGCTAAAACAAAGAAAACAATCAAGGTTCTTATATTTTCTAAATACAATTGTTGAAAAAGTGTAACAATTCGCGAAGTGGTGACTTCTGTCGCAATCGCTTTGTAAAATCAATTATTTTGCAATAGGCAACTTGTTAAAAGCTGATGTATTGAAAACAAAACATTGTAATTTTACGGGGTATATTACATGGGTATGTATATCGTTAAGGCTGCGTTTCCAAGAGGTCTGGGGCAGAGGAGAAAAAGTAGAAAAACAACACTGGTTTCGTTCATGTTAATCGTCATCAGTAAAGGCACACTCTAACAAAGATTTGGTAAAATTCCCGCACGGTTTCGGGGCAATTATATTACCCCGAAACCGTACAAGTATTTTACTTGTGCGAGTAAAACTACTTTGATGTAAAAATACACCAAGGAAATTTACTACTACTGTATGAAAAATGCTAAATAGAATGAAATTTACTGGGTAAATTTCTTACAATAAAAAAAGGTCCCTAGTAAAAATCGTTTAGCATGGAAATTTTATATGGAGGTTTATTATGTATTTAGGAAAATTTCTAAACATACATAAAGGAATTTTGTATAGGAATATCCCTAAAATTTGTAATTTACCGATAAAGTTTAAAAAAAAAAAATTGTTATCACAAGTTTTCCGTTAATATTACACTTCGTATATTACAAATTCTGTTTGACAATATTTGTAAATCCATCACTTACTTTCCTATTTGCAAATTCCAATACTACGGAGATGCTGATGAAAAAGACATAGCTTTCCACGAGTAAAATCGAGGAAGTATCTGATTTCAACCAAGGAATAGGATTAACATAGACACTGCAATATCGTTATAAATATATAGTACAGGTAATTTAACAAATATAAAAAACAATGCTTGTAATAATAATAACAATAATACATTTACATGATACTCGACTGTTTCATTAAACTTATAACTTTCTTTTTCGAGTGTGAAAAAAGGTTGCTTTTGATGCCGGCATCAGGATGCGTCTTCATGATGTAGCGTTGGAGAAATTCCAACAAACAATTGATCTGCTTTCATTATTGATATAATTACAAGATCGTAAGCATTGATGAAAAATGAATGTCTAGATATCAATTATAGTATCTTAGTGTGCAATGTGTAATGTGTGTAAAATATAGGTTTTAAAATTATCTATTTGAAGAGAATATAAAAAATAATGTATGAAGAAGGCTAACTGTATTATATATATTGTGTGTGTATTGTGTGTTTGTGTGTGCATAAACCTATGTTCCAACGTTTGTAAATTATGAAAATGCAGGTGTACGTCACCCTCAGTAGTAAGAATATGTTATTTAACTACTAGACTAATTTTATATCAGTCACTTACCTAAATATGCCTACAGATTAATAAAAGAACGACCACTTCCACTTCCGTACATGCTATGTGCTATCTATCTACAAATTGAACCCATAAAATTGAACATGCGCGCATTGTAAGTATTTGGTTTCCTAAGTAAATTTCCTAGCTGTGGATAAAATCACGAAATAATTTAATAAGAATACCTGGTAAAGCATATAAATTTTAGTAAAATTACGTTTTCACGTAGCACTTTTACCTAAATTGAAAAATACTGGTCGATATGTGGGAAAAGCCTGAGAAAATGGAAAAGCATAGTGAACATTACAATATTTGGAAATATAATTCTAAAATTTGTACAAATATAAAAATAAAAATATAAAAATTTTAAAAAGTTGTTACATTCACAACCAGTTAACGGCTGAAATATTATAATTAGCAAATTTATCAGATAAATAAAAAGCTTATTTTAGCAAGCTTTAATTTGCGACAGAATTTAGGCAAGCTATAGCAGAAGCTAATATGGAAGGAGATAATTTATTGTTGATAATCAAAATCATATAATATCCAGAATTTTTACAGCGAAAGATGTCAGTCTTTGGAGGATTAACATTATTGCAACAGCGGTTATTGTAAGAATGACTGTCAAATCAATAAGTGTGCCTATATATTGAAAAAAAGGATACTTTAAAACAAAGAAATATTTCTTTGCTCAACGTCTCATAGATAATTAAGGAACATAGTTAAAATTCTCGGAGAAACAAACAGAGCAGTGATAGTAGATAGCGGACTTTGCTGTTCCTTCCACTAATCATGCGCACAATTCGCTTTTGCAATTTATAAATTGATGGTAAAACTTCAACAAGGAAGAAAGTGTCGAGATTCAAAGACTGGAACATAAATTAATTTTGCAATATGTTCCCAAGATGTCTTATCTCTCGGGGATCATAACAAGTAGATGACAAGCCCATTGGTAACAGCTACACGTGCTCGGCTCGCTTTCAAAAAATTAAAATTGGTAGAAAGCAATATAAGACATTCTAAAGATGTGATTGTCAAGGTTAGTTTTGTATTTGTAATCGAACAATTTAATTATACTAGTGTTAAAAATAACCTCATTTGCATCAAAACACTCACGAATCTTAGAAATGTGGGCGTTTACTAATTTTTCCAAATCCTTAGAATTTGAGGCATGTCATGCATATACCCCCGGCGAGAAAACCACGCTTGATTATGTCATTAGCAAATATTAAAAAAAAAAACGTCAGCCCTAGCACCGAACCCAGCGGGACTCCACGCACGACAATATTTTAATTTATGCAATAGTTACTGACCCTCAACTGGAAATATTACGTTCAGCCATATACAAATGGAACCAATTGTTGATTTTACTCTTAAAGTTCAATTCAACAATTCAAGTTTACAAAGAAGAAGATAATAAAAAAATATATTTCATTGTTTGTACATTATAATGTTGAAAAAAATACTCCTATGGTATACAAAAATTCTATACATTTTCTGCCTCTTCAGACTGCTTTATTAATGTTTTATTATTTATTTATTAATCGATATACGTAAGATTATTCAGCCGAAATACAAAATTACCGAATGCTATGGATTCCTTTTCTACATACGATATTGTATACGCCTCAGAGTTTCTAACAGTGGATATTTTTATAGGAGGACAAATGAATAACCGGAGGCTATTTGATATCGATACTATAGCGTGTTGACACTGAACATAGGCCACTGCATTATTGCCATCTCCTGTTGATTCTTTCTTTCCTCTCAATAAAGTCTATTCCTAATATTTACTCGCCACCTCTGCCCTTGGTCGCACATCATTGTGCTTCCTACACTTTTGTGTGAATTAGTCCTATACTCCATTATCACGATCTTTAGAGACTTCCTGCTAATTTAAACAGCGTTTGCAGTTAAAAATAGATAGTTATTAACTCCAGAAATTCCCTCTTGTATTAAAAAAGCTAAACAGTCTGAGTGCTTAACTTAATTTAATTATTTGTGCTATTATAAAGGACCTTCAAAATTTGATGGATATGAATGCAGCACATATTTTCACGAATTTTGGAAAAGTAATTCGAAAATTCGTTCAGTATTATTAAAAACTGTACTTGTATAAGACAGATGGTTGACTATCTAGAATAGCATTTTCACAAATTGAATAATGCATTACTACTTAAGAATCTTAGAAACAGTGAAAAAATTATTAAGAATCTTGCCAGCTTGGTAGATTGCTGTGCTACAACCAATAACGAGTATAACAAATTATAAACAGTTAAGCCAACTGATTAGAACAATTAATTTTCGGATTTAATTACCTAGTAATAAAACAAGAAGAGAAACCGAAAAATTAATTTCACCCTATTTCGTAATTTTAATAAACCATGAGCTTCAAGTACCAGCACTGATATTAATTAAAAATAATAAATAAACAACGCAAACAATTAAAAGTGTGCACTGACCATTTAACCAAATATAGTACCTTCGTAATGTAAATATAGCGCTGATGTGTATGAAAATAAAGGAGTAGATACTAGATATACATGCATACGTAATTTATTTTGGGTGACTGTAGTAAATTATTCATATGGAAAAATAAATTTGAGCTAAGTCTATTTTATGCGGTATATCAGAAGCTGTATATATAAAATGTATAATACAGCTATTTTTCTTTTTTACACCGTCTCAATTTTTTCCAATATTCTTTGAATGGTTTCTTTTGAAAAGCCTAACTTCGCGAGATCTTGATAAAGCTTTCTATAAGTGAGAATGGCGCAGGAATAATATCGTAAAGTTTACAAATCCCATTTGGAATTGTGACTTTTATGTAGCCTGAAAGCGGATTTGAGCTTTTGGCTTCTTTTTGTCCTGCTGACGCTTCGGCGTTTAATACCACAAAGGAGGATGTAAAAATTAAACGATTGTTATAGAGATTTTATACGTTTGATTCTATTATTGCAGGTATGCGGCTGATGTGTGAAATACGTTCAAAGAGAAAAGTAAAAATAATTATAAAGCACTCTTTAATGTTTTACATAATAATAACAGGTAAGAAATACAGCAAGCAGTGTGAGCCTATGTTAACACTTGCCATGCCATTCCTGCCTTTTAACTAAATTTTAAACCGTTCATATTCGTTTTTAAATTATATTTCTTTTACAAACTCATTTTACTGTGTGGAGATATCGTTAACATAAGTAATTGTTGCAAAATAAGTGTAATTCAAAATTAATAAACTCTTGCCTTTAAAGTGAAACTGTTTAATATATAAATAGATTAAAGCGATCCTTAATTTTTAGTTTTCCAAAATATAAATATTGCGTAAAAGACTTAGATGACACAAATAGTTCCATTGAAACAATAATAAATTGCGATTATGGTATAGAAAAAGAAACACAGTACCCTCTTCGGTTTATGAAATAAAATTAAGAATCTTGAGCACAGGTTGTAGTAGCTATCGGTATTGCATAGAAAACTAAGAAAGCAATGAAAATCAAATAGGTATAGCTTGCGTCACTTGAAAAGGTGTATATACCGGATGTTTATTTGAAAATTTTCACCCTAAATTTCTGGATGATTTTATTGAAACATTGCCCGAAACATGTAAGAAGTGTTATCGAAGGGGCATCTTTTGATGCAATTGACTCAGAAGCTTTAACCCCCTGCTCCCAAGAGCTACCTCCTTAAATATCTTAAACGCAAAGGTGTACCGAGTAATACCTCATTTTAGTGATCTTTTGAACGTTACATTTTGGCGTTTAGTTTATTCAAATTGATCGATTCGTTTTCAAAATTTTTAAGAAAATCTTTTGGTTTGTTTTGTTTTTCTATTTTTAAGCGGTCAATCTATTTCAGGAGTATCGGAACAAAAACCAATACGAAAAACTTTTACGAATTTCTAAAAATACAAGGAAAAAAATAACCTTATGGTTATTTAAATTTTAAGTTATGTTTAATATTTGTCAACCTGTTCGCAGTTATTTAGTTAGTAAAAATTTATGTTTTAGGAAAGTTTGGATGCTGATTTTGTGTTCGTTCATTCAATTTTTTTACAGAATATAAAACTAATGCTATAAATAAACGAAAAACACAGTTTTTCTTTCGGTGTTCCTCGTCTAAAAATACATCACCTGTTGCTTTAGTAAAAATTATAATTTAATCTAAACTTATTTAAATGAAATAATAATTATGGTTTATAGTTTGGAAAAAAGGATAGAAGTTGTATTAATTTATGGAGCCGAAAATCAATTTGTTCCACTCGACGAACTACCGAAATATTTAACGAAAAGCATCCGGATAAGATCACATCTCTAGGTATCTTCTAAATCTTATTGACAAATTTACTCAGACTGGATCTATTGCAAATTTAAAACATAAGCAAGTGGACGTGTTGGGTCATTTCGGCATCAATCCATATACTTCATTACGGTAGATTTCAGCGGCAACTGGAATTTCCTTGGCTGCTATTCATAACATTGCAAGACTTCATAAATTCCATCTTTATAAATTGAAAATATGTCAAGAGCTAACTAGCGACCATTTAAACAGCAGAGTAGAATTTTGTGAGTAAATTACCATTATGATTAATAATAACAATGCATTTATAAGAAAATCTGTTTCAGTTATGAATATACTTTCTATTTATATGGATTTGTGAATAAACATAACTGCAGATATTAAAGTAATAATAGCCCTTATATGTATATAGAAGGGCATATCCAGTATCTTGAAAAAAATATTATTGAAGCTTATTATTATGTTGGAAAATACTATCAGCTAATAAATAACGCTTTCGAAAATCAACTAGATAGAGATGGCAATATCCTACTTCCTGAGGATGAATTACATTTTCAACAAGATGGAACTCCTTCTGACTATATTCTTCAGGTTCGGCAGTGGTTAGGCAAAGTATTTACAAATAAATAGATAGGACGAAGAGGACCTATATAGAATAGCTAGCCAGATCGCCTGATTTGATACTACTAGCCTTTTTTCTATAAGATTATTTAAAGTCTGTTATATTTATCCCACAACCTATAAATTTAGAAGAACTTCGCCAAAGGATTATTCCAACCTGCCGTAGAATTCAAAGAGATATTTTTTAAAGTTACCGCCCCAGTTTTGAACAACGGCTACACCATTGTTTAGCAAACAACGAACAACATTTTGAACAGTTATTGCATTGATTTTTTTTTGCAAAAAAAGATTTGGATTCTTAAATAACTTTGAAAAAAAAAATAAAACACATTAATATTGATTTTTGTTCCGATGCTCTTGAAATAGATTTGCGGGCAGCGGTTTACGTTCTTATGAGGTACTGTACTGTCCTGTCCTGCCCTGTCCTGTGCTGTGCTGTGCTGTGCTCTGCTGTGCTGTCCTATCCTGTGCTGTACTATACTATACTATACTATTTATTGACAATATTACAAATATGGATGTTTCCCTATAGCCCTGGTGGTTCTTCGTGGTCATTATAAGATGTTATTTCTTCGAATAATGACAACATTACATTCAGAAAGTCAACAAAAAAGGATATAATAATTGACTATAAACAGAAACAATTGAAATTAAAATTAAAAAGAGTGCAAACAAAACATGAAAGTATGTATGAAATGAAAAAGACAAATAATCACTACTAGAGAGTAAGACATCTAACAAAATTCGTTGATGTTATAGTAAGCTTTTTGCTGAAGTAGGCGTTTTACATGCAATTTGCAGGAAGTAATTGAGAACTCTTTATAGTGCGCGCGTAAAATGTTGTAAAATTTAATAGCTTGATATGTAGTAGTCTGCTGAGTTGCTTTTACTCTAGGGTATCTGGTAGGATGCTTGTAAATTACTATGATTTCTTGTTTTATGATCATGTAAATGCGAGCGCTGTGTAAACAAATTTAAATTTTCTCTTACATATACCAAACAGTTATAAATATATATAGAAGCTATAGTCAGTATTACATAAGATAATACTGTAATTGACTAAACTAAAAAAAAATTGCATAATATAGCGTTACCGCTGTTTTGGTATCGGTGAGATCCACTATCTTTCTAATTTGGTAGACATATGTATTTAATTTTTGGCATAGTTGATTAATATGACATTTCCAATTCAAATCAGAAGTTAACATAACACATAGAAGATTAAGAGAACACACATTACCTTGCCCTAAACTAAACCTTATTTTTTCTGTTTCACTCTCATTCAATTTTAACTTATTAGCGGCATACCATTTATTAGCTTGTGTAATAGATATTTCCTCACTATCAATTAAGTCATTTATTGTACTTTGATTACTGATGAGAGTGGTATCGCCAGCCAATATTACAGTACTGCAATGATCCAAATTACAAGGTAAATCGTTGAGGTAAATAATAAACAAGATTGGGCCAAGTTTGGATCCTTATGGATCCCCTAAAGATATTTCTGTCGGGCAAGATAACGCTTGCTCAACTTCTACAATCTGCTTACGATCCTTTAAGTAGGTTTTGAATAATTGCAAAGGTACACCTCTCACACCGTAATATTCTAACTTTTTTATAAGAACATCAACACAGTCAAATGCTTTACTTAAATCTAATGAAGTAGCAGAACATCTCTGTAATGTGTCAATACCGTTCTTTATATCTTCAATGAGTCTTATTAATGCCTTAATAGTAAATGTATTCTTACGGTAGCCCTATTGCTGAGAACAAAAGAATTTATGTTTTTCGAAGAAACCAATTAATCTTATTTTAAGTGTTAGAGTGCTGTATACTTAAAAAGTGTAATTAAAGACAATACCACCATGTTTGTCTTTGTAAAAAGGTAGTAAAGATGAACATTAAATCTAAAAATGTTCTAGGTCCTTCATCCACATAGAAAATAGGATGACCGGCACATTATTGTTTATCAAAAGTATAGGTATGTAAATATAATGCCTTGTGACTGGAAAAGAGTATATAGGAATTATTCAAGTCCGTCAATAAATTCGCGTATTTAGGATTTGTGTGTATAGGGACGCCCGCTAAATCCTCCGAAATGGTATATTGGATTTCGAATCTAACTATGTGAATGTGCGAGTCTTTATAAAGATGCGCCACCATCACAACAACCGCTACTGTGTATCGTAAACTCATACCACCACCACACAATCCCCACATCACTATTTTAAGTGTATTTGTGCACACATATATACATATACAATACAGCCTCCTAACCTATACTTCCTACATCCGTGATTTCTCAAAACGTTATATGAATCTCCGCTAGCACTACATAAAGCAGCACAATCTTAGGAAAACTATTGCCTTTGATATAAATTAGTATTTACTTATTAAACATTTTTCTATTTTGTATTTAAGCACATGTAATACTTCAGTAAACAAACACTGAAAAAATAATAATAACAATAATAGTGACAGAAAACTTTATAATTAGTTGTATTAATATATTTTATCTGATAAAGTGATGATTGTCAGATATTAGATAATGTATTATTTATCATTTCTGGGTTAATACCAGTGATTTTATTTATAATGCGTGGTAATACCTATTTTTCTCTGTGAATAGATTTTCAATACCTTATTATTGCAGTAGCTACAGAGTACCTTGCTATATACTGCATGTTTATTAAACACACGGCAACAACTGGACGGGGTATACCCTGGACTATTGTAAGATTATTTTGTCCTTTGATGATTTTTGAGTCGCTTTGTTTCAAAGATACAGATATAGAAAGAGAGAGTACATTATTAATGTACTCGAAATAAAAGTGTGGCGTAATTTTAAAAAAAGCGTTATTATCTGTTAACAGCATTTAGATTTCTAAGAACAACGGTCTTATGCACTAACTGCAGGCATATCCAGACATCAAAAGGAAGGAACACCAGTTTCCACATTACTTGGATTTCATTTGAACACGTCTCATGATTGACCATTCTGTATCTGTTGAATTTGTTGCGTCTGATTGACGATTGGATGTTTGACGTGTATTTCCTGTCACTGAAAGTTAAAATTTTGATAGTGAAGTCCTCAATCATGAATCGCTATACGAGCGCCGAGATGACTGCATTTTATGTATGGACTTGCTCATGGCAATTCCTTACAAGCTAGGCAATTGTACATTGAACGATTTTCTAATCGTAATGCTCCTGATAGAAAAACCTTCCAAAGTACTCATCTGCGTCTGCATGAAACAGACACTTTGAAACAAAGTGGAAGATCAGGAAGGCCAATCACAGTCAGAACAGTGGAAGCGGAAAAAACTATGCTGAATATGCTAAAGGAAGATCTAGGTATGTACATTCGAAAAGTTGCAAGTAATTACTATGAATGTAAAAAAGGGAACTGTTTGGAAAATTCTCAGGGAATGCTTGTATCCGTAACACATAAAACGCGTTCAGGTAACTTTTCCTGCACGTATTGCATTCTGTTAATGGCAAGCATTGGTTCTCAACCACTGACGCTAATTCTTTTTACGGATAAAGCGAATTTCTCAAAAAAGCAATAAGGAATTTTCACAATAACTCCGTATGGGTTGAAGAAAATCCATTTAATGTATCTAAAGATCGTTATCAATATCAGTTCTCGTTGAACGTTTGGGTAGGAGTTGTAGGAAACTGGCTAATTGGACCGGTATTTCCATCAGGAAGACTTATCGAAAAGGTGTAATGCAGCTTTTTGGAACAAACGCTGTTTCTAGAGGATGTAAATACTATTGGCAACAAGAAATTCAACGTTGCTTATGTACAACAATTAAATCGGATAATTACTGTATGTAAATCAATGAGAAACAATCCTTGTCTTTTTAAAAGAGTTTGACAATCAATTAGAAGAAGATCGGATTTGGTAATAAAATATTATTTCTGTCGAAAAATTTTTCGTTCTGTATCTTCGAAACAAAGATACTTCTCGAAAACCATTAACGAATAAATATTTCTAGCACAATCCAGGGAATGCTCCCTACAATTTTTGCCGTACATTTAATAAACACTATGTAGTTTACCAGTACAGTAGTGTTCAGAATATCTTTTGATCGGTAACATGTTTAGCATACCATGAATTGTAGCACATGAAAGCTGCTGAAGAAAATATTGCCTTCCCATGAATAAGTACTAATGTAGCAATATTTTTTGGTTAGAGCAGTTAAAAATCACTCCAAGAGAAAGGTTTCTTTTCATTCAAAGAGTTTCTTTCATATAAAAAAAAAATGATGGAGTCAAATAAATATTCTTAATCAAAAAAGTGTGCAAGTGTATCTTTCCGCCCTCTCTTCTTAAGCTAAATCCTATCATCAGTTGGTAGCAGAGCTACGCGGTCATTAGTTTGATCTTAAAATGCTTCTATAACATATAATAATATAATATTTCCAACTTGTTTTGATTTCGTTTATGAATAGTGGGAAATATTAGTGAGGAAAAACTGCTTGTCCTCATTTTTGATGGATTTTATTGCTTGTGATTTGACAATACTGAAGGAACCTGGGTGCCCAACCATACGGACGTAAAAAGAAATGAGGCAGATGTATTGACTAAACAAGGATCGTAAGTGGTATTTATTAGAGGCGACTTTCCTTCAGCGTTATTAAATGACAAATAACAAAGACCATTAATAAATGAATAACAAAAGAAGCCCAAAAAGTTGTGGCAAAAATAAACAGGGGAAAGTATAGAAAAACAGTTCCTAAGGAATATTGGTTTGAATTTACATAAAACTTCCTGAACAAAATAGAAAATCATTAAAATGATTTCAAGTCTACTATACTAACTGGTCAAATCGCAAAGAACCGAAGATTTTAAACGACAAAGGAAAATTATTTAGTTTTTTCATGTTTATTTATCTTACAGCTGAAACTATCGAAATGCGGTTTTTGCATAATTACTCGACATTATTGTCTCCTTATTTCGCTTTTCTTTCAGATATTATAGTAAATTAGAAAAGAGAAAAGAAATCTAAGTTTTGGCAATGTACCAAAAGTATTCTGATTCGGATTATATATTGGGAAAAATAAAATTAAAGTACTAACGATGGATATAAACTGCAAATGAACCTCAGCTCGATAACTTCAACTACTTTTGAGAAAATTGAAACTTAAAGTTTCTAAATTTTCGTTTCGCTAAGCACTTACTACCCTCATTGAAAACCCGTAATTGGTTCATTGGGATGTGTATTTATATGAATGTATATGAGTAATCAAAGGCTGCTAAAACCATTCTCATTAGCGATCCGTTTTCAGTAAATAGTTTGTAAAGTCTATGCTTTTAAATACAATTAATATATTTATAAACACTACAAAACATCAAACAAATTAGAAAATACTATCTTACTTCTTTCATTATTTTTACAAATGCACCCAATGACTTTTTATTTTTTCCTCTAAATTCTAACAATGTTTTATACGACACAGGCAGCTACCACCATCGTAATCTTATCCTAGCGAAAATGAAAAGTATAAATTATATCTATTACTTACAATAGAGCAAGTAGGTAACTCTACACGACTACAACTTAAACACATTTATTAGAAGGGCATGGGGATTCACCCTCTCTCACATAAGCTTGTCTATATGAAATACACCCTTTACCGGCCTTCGCTATTAAATAGGCATTCAACACACAATGTCGGCTGATTGGTGAGACAATTGAAGGTTTTTGCGATGTCAATTTGTTTTTGTATCGCGTACAATATAGGAGGCTGTGACAAACACTGCCACCCTCTGCCGTCAATTTGGAACCATTCAATTGGACCAACATGAGTGGAATTTTGATTTCAGGTTATTTATCATAAATATCAAGTTATTGCGTTTATGCGAGCAGAATAGCTAACAATACCAGGCAGTGTTACCCAACTATTTCGGCCTGAATAACCTTTTTCCGATTTGAATATAAAATGTAAAGCGTAATTTCAGAAAATTGGGGATTCAAGAATCTATAATTTAATCGTATAATCTCAATGGGGTGCATTCGAAATACATACAAATTTTGAAACCGAATATTATAGTGTAAGGATGTTTTTTTACAGTTAATTGAAAGATTTTAAGTATGAACTTAAAAATTTTAAACTACTATTAAAGATAAAAATAATTTAAAATCACAGTAACTGTCAGTTTTTAATCGTATTTTATATCTGATATCTGTATATCTGATTACATTAATTTTCCTAGTAAAATTACACATAAGTAACTACCGTTGTATATTATAAATGTCCCACTACATTGTCCCATGGTATTACATTAATATTGTCCAATCCAGTCAAATAATGATAACCAGAAACGTATTTCAACAGCGTTATGGATTCGGTATTAGTAAATTACATTCATAAATTACAGATCCATCCTTTATTGTAGTGATTCAAATTTCTATAAACTATTCATGTGTTTCAAGGCATAAAACAATGATATTAGAACTTTTGTATTACCATGATCTTATATCGGTAATGACTGTGCACATTCGCTTTCTTAACCTACACCTGATAAGAAAACCTTTTGCCATGTATCTTGGTCTTGCAATATCGTCTCTATCAAGTTTGTCGGCGTTAGTACTTCGACGTTCTGCTCCAACTGATCTCTGTGCCCACCTTGAACATTCAAAGAATGTATGGGGAGCATCGCCACAGTCACAGCGACTGTCCACTTTCCCTACTTTACGTAGGTACTCGTGAAAGTAGCCGTGCCCTGTCAACATATGGGTGAGGTAATAGTCCACCTCTCCGGAATCTCTGTCCATCCATACTGAGAGATGCCTAATCAACACTGCTGTCCACCTGCCTTTGGTGTCCGACTCCCATCGCTCCTGCCAGAGTCGCCTGGCACACCCTCTCACTTCACGTTTTGTGATTCTTCATCCTTTCAGCTTGTGCATATAGATTTGTCGTCTCTCTTCGGTTACGAGGTCTATAGGAACAACTTCTGCCATAACCAGGGCCGCTGCCTCCGATACTGTTCTGTAAGAGCTTGCTATTCGCAGAGCTCCTCTTCTCTGGACTGCGGCCATCCTCTTGCGGTACTTCTCCTTTGGAGGGCATCCGCCCAAATCTCACTCCCATACAGGAGAATGGATTCGGACAACGACATCAAAAGCCGCCGGTTACTTGCAGATGGCCTACCGACATTGACTATCAGCCGGCTGAGTTGAGTGACCAGGTCACTCACACACTTGCAGCAAAGCAGATGTGATCCCAGTACGTCATACGACTGTCTAGATATATTCCCAAGTATCTTACGGACTCCGATGTTGTGATTGTTTCTATGCCGACCTGAGGTGGAACCGGTACGGCAATACGCTCGGTCAGCAAAACAATCTCCGTCTCTTGTGTGGCCAGTTCCAACCCGTGTTCGTCCATCCAAGTGGTGACCATCCTCATGAGCTGATTGAGCAGCCTCTGAGCATCCTCCATGACAGAAGCGACAATCACACATACATGCGTATCTTCAACGTAGATAATCAGGTAGGCATCCGCAGGCATCTCCATACGGAGGATATCATCATAGGAGTTGTTCCGCAGGTCCAGACCCAGGATCGATCCCTGAACGGTCACCGCCGTTATTCTTACCGTGCGGCATCCCTCATTGGTTTCGTACCTAGATACCCTATCGGTCAGACAACTTCGCAGTGTCCGCAGAAGGTAGTGCGGAATGCGGATGCGGTTTTCCAGAGCGTCGAGAATCACCACCCATCTGGCGCTGTTGAAGGCGTTCTTGACATTCAGGGTAACAAGCGCCACTACCCCCCTGGTGTGTCTATTCCTGTGCTGTGTAGTGTGATAGGTGTCCACTATCTCCTGGACGGGGCTAATCGTGGCCTTTTCTAAAGCTGGAAGATAGTCCTCCGCCAGCGTCTACGGTGGCTAGGAGCCGCGTCTTTAGGAGCCTTTCTAGCAGGCTCCCTGCTGCATCCAACATACAGAGCGGCCTACAAGCCGATGCTGTATTTGAGTCATCCTTGCGCTTACTAATACGCACTAGGCGCTGGGCTTTCCATGCCTGGGGAAGAACTCCATCCTTTAGTCATTGGTTGTAAGTGTGCAAAAGGAGCCGAGGACACTGGTTTTGCGACACTTTTGACAGGCTTGGCAGGGATTCTGCCTGACCCAGGTGCTTTTCTCTTCCGTTGAAGGCGTGCGGCTTGGATCAACTCCACCTCGGTGAACAGGAGCAACTTCTTGGCGAGGATTTTGTAGCCGAGCCCCAGGGATCGTTGTTGACTTCCTGTCGCAACTCCTCCCATTTACCACTCTTGCTCATATTAATCGCCCTTTTCTTTCGCCATGGCCAGGTCTGGATCTGGTCTCCTTGTCCTGGTGAGTCTCCACCTAAGGTGGAGGCATCTTCGGCGGAGTTCAGCGATCTCCTCCGTCCACCAGTAAGTGGCTTTTCGGCTTCCATCGGAGCAGCGTATCCGCGGCATCGACGCGTCACAAGCTTTCCGCAACAAGAATATTACGGCGCCCGCAACCTCTTCCGCGGAGTGAACAATAATACTAATAATTGTATTTTTTATCAGGTTTACACCTAAGTACCTACAGGAAAATCTAAAATTGCAAATATATTATATTGAACTTTATAATTATATAATTTAAGAACAAATAAATAAAAGGTTCGCATTTGCAAAACCGACACATGTCAGTGGCCGACTTTACCCACATAAAAAATGTTCGAGAAAGATGTTCATGCGATCGATGTTACGAATTAACAACTATTGAACAGAAAATTCTTACTTTTAGTCAAATTTGGTGTTATTATTAACATTTTTAGAATAACAACAATTTAAAATAAGTGTAAAAGAAAATAAGAAATTATTTGCCAGGATACAAGACATATTCAACACTGTTCTATTACCGCCAGGTAGGTAAATCATCCGAATTAAACAAAGAAACCAAAAAAAATTAATTTGCACAGCATAGTACAATATTTTATCTATAGTGAAAAAAAAAACTCAATTACCAATCTCAATCATTTGCGAAAATGTCTAAATCTAAGTTACTGAATTTTCTGAATTTCATTGTAATACCAATTTACTGGAGCTTGACAGCTTCATATTCAGTTTCATATACAAGAAATAAACGTTTCAGTTTTAAATGCAAACGCAACACTAATATTCGCTGACTCCATTTATTTTAACACCAAAGTCAGATGGACGCCAGGGAACACCGGAAAGAAGTTGGAAAAGTGTAAGAATTAACTCCAGATTTTTATGTGTGTACCCATCTTTTTGAGATCACATGGAATAACATTTACAGGTCTTGGATGCAAGCATATCTAGGTATAAAACATTGAAAAGAAATAGTAAAGGTCTGAACCCAAAGAAATTGGCAAGAACGCCTTCATTTCTAGGAGGTGACAAAAACTGGGACCAAATATCAAACAAAAATCAACTTTATCAAGGAATCTACCACAAAGCGTAGCTGAAAGAGCTAGTGGGGTCCAAACAATATCTTGCAACTGGGTAGAAATATTATCAAATTATACGGATGACTTCAAAAGTGCAAAGGGATGTGGAATAGTAATATGTATGGCTAAACCTAAATATTTCGACAGCTTGGGCAAATATCCCAGCATCTTCCAGGTGGAAACGTGCTATTGAAAAGCACGTCCGGTTCAATATTAGCAAGCAAGAGATTATCGTGATAACTGATAGTCAAGGCACTGAGCTCACTTGTAATCAACTCTAAGATCGTTTGGTAATTCCTAAGAAATCTGAACGAGCTAAGCAAAAGAAACAAGCTTATACGCTTAGAAAAAAATAAATAATTGATAATCTCGTTCAAAAGGGACTAGAATACCGTTTTTAGACACCGAACCTTATTGCACGATAAGTAACAGCACAATACTGGAAAAACTAAAATATGAAGTAAAGCAGAAGAAACACAAATATTGTGAAAATCTGTAGAGAATGAAGTACGCCCTTTGGGAACTAATAACTAGAAGAAATCTATAGAAGCATCAACATAAGTACAGGTGAATTACTTTATAGTGGCGGAACTCCGCCTTCACCTGCGTGTACGTCACGAGTTCAAACAGACAGGTGGGATCCGATTGTTTACATGGCGCACAGTACTGCAGACACATATTACAATAAAAACCGAATTTCGTATGTCGTATACGAATCTCGAAGATAGTGGGTGTATGTTTTCACGTGGCAGTTATAACATCTCTATATTTATTCGAGTGTGTCTCACTCCATTGAGCACGCCCTCTTACTATCGCGCATCCTCCACTACAAAAAAAAATCATCCGTAGAAATAATAAGCGCATACTAACAGGAATCCTGTCAGGTCACTGTAAATTGAAGAGAAATTTGAGATGTGGAATGGCGGAGAACGCAGAATGTAGATTCTTTCAAATTGCGCTACACGGTACATTTCAAGGGCGCTGTACTTCAAGCAAATGCAATCGCAGGAGAAGATTTGCATAGTCCGGGTCTTCCCAAACTTTGCACTTTTTAAAAGGAATAAAATTGGAACACACATGAAGTAAAAGACGTTGAACATTGTTTTACAAAAAAAAAGAAAAAAACCAATAATCGTTCAATTGCAAAATTTAAAAATAATAACGTATAGCTGTAACAACTTTACGTTAAATAAAGAATAGGCAGAATACAATAACAACAAAACAAAACCGTTCATTAAAAATTGTTTTCGGACAACTGCAGCATTAACCAAACGTTAACAAACAGGTTTACCATTATAAACTATTATTCGAAAACAATTCTTTGACGTGCGATTCATAAAATAGTTTCAAATTGAATAACAGTCGAAAGCGTTTACAGCAATAAAACAAAAATGCCGAATCAGTAAAAATAATCATTAACAAACAATGTTGCTTGATTGTATATGAATAATTCGATCATTATCCTTTCAGATAACATTAGCTCCATTGTTGGTGGTGTATTGTTATTATGGCGGCGGTCCAGCGGTTAAAGAACAAATGAAAATTGGTTTGTTTGATATATCAATGTCTATTCCACGTGTATGTTGTAGTATAGTATGTGTATATCTTTTTCTTCACATTATTTCCGATCACTATCTATAAAGAGATATTCGAGTCCTGTTGTACCCTGTAAACCTCACATCATTACATTTCGTTTCATAATTCGTAATTGTTTGATATATATACATCACTAATTGTAAGAGAAAATATTTCATTAAATACAGTGATGTATAACACACATTGACATATTCACGACTTATACCTAATAATAATTACAATGCCCTTTCATATCAACAAATGTAAATTTGACGAAAAATCTTTATTGCGTCTTATTTAGATCTTTCAAGATAATCAAATTTGTATGGAACGTGAGACGATTACCAACTTACCAATGTCATTCATAATTTTCAAGTACACAATTTGAAAGATATAACTTAAAATATCTATATTTTCTAAGCCTGTTTTCTTCCTATTTGTTTCTAGTCATATAACTTACAATGGTTATGTTTCCGACGACTTTGTTTCATCTTCCGGTATTCCTCAGGGATCATACCTTGGACCCCTACTATTCCTATTGTTTATCAACGACTTACTACTGAAGATCGATTGCCGGGTTCTTGGGTACGCCGATGATATTAAGATCTTTTCTGAGATTACCTGTGTCACTGATGAAGAGGAACTACAAAGAAACCTAAACGTCCTCCATCAATGGTGTGGTCAAATAAACTAAAACTGAATATCAAGAAATGTTGTGTAGTTACATATTCACGTTCACTGCAAGTATCTTCAACATCATATCACATTAACGGGCATAAACTAACATCAACTTCAGAATTTAAAGACCTTGTAGTAATATTCGATTCTGGCCTTAGTTTTAAATTACATATATCAAATATATCTTTACAATCCTATAAATCTCTCGGATTTATAATGCGAATATCGACATATTTCACGAACACTCTCGTACTCAAGACACTTTACTTCGCTTATGTATTGAGCAAACTAGAATATGCATGTCTCTTATCTAGTATCCCTTATATGCATCGGATTTCCTAACTCTTGGTCGCATTCACCGACGATTTTTGAAATTTCTTAGTTACAAATTGGATGGAGCTTACCTGAAAATGGGCGTCTCGCAGGTCGAACTTCTGTCGAGACATACATTAATGCCGTTGAACACCAGGAGAAAAGAAATATGCAGGACATTTTTAATGAAGTTTCTCAGAAATCATATCGATTGTGCAGTTCTTCTTAAACGTATGTCGTTTTTAGTGCCAAGGTTGAGCGCGAGGTACGACTACATATTTATGGTTCCGTTCGCAAGAACTTTGTTGTTGTCTTGTTATTGGGCTTTGACCTGTTGGACAATAAATATTATTATTGTGATTATTATATCCAGGAAAATGGAGAGGTGTGATATACTAAGTGCTAGATACCTGCAAATGTGTAAAACTCGTAGAATCAGCATAAAAGACCTATTTTTCACATATGATGCTGTTTTTTTAAAGAAGTTTCAATTTTTAATAATTTACCATGTCTAATACTATTAAACTATTAGCATACTAATGTAGTTTGAGTTTGATTTTTTTTTTAAGTATATCTTGCTGGAAATGTTAAAATATTAAATTTGGTCAAACTCCAACAAAGAAATAACTACTTTAGATTTAGTTAGACATACCTTTGTCATATATACAGATAACAACGTTGTATATTTGTTATTATCCCTTTATATAAGTCTAGCAGACGTAACTTGGTTGAAAATTATCGACCAATTCTGATATTGTCGACCCTGTCAAACGTCCTTATTTGCATAGTTTATAATACTTATTACCATATGGTAAACAAATATTAATGATTGAACACCATAGTTTTTGTCCTGGCAAATCTGTCACATCTGAGGAACTGTGTCAATAGTAGAAACCAGGTTGATTCCATATACATGGAAGTTTTTTCAGCAAGACCTTTGACAGAATCGACCATAATATTTTGATTAGCAAGTTGCATTCTGCTGAAATTCTGGGGAGCATCTTACTTCGGACACGGTTATAGTTACATCGGGAATGTCGCAGGGGTTGTATCTTGGCCCAGTCTTTTTCCTTTACATTAATAACATTGCTCCATGTTTCCATTTTTTTAAATATCTTTTGTACGCAGATGATATTAAAATTTTTAAAGTCACATTTATTATTGGTCAATTCAATCTACAGCAAAATTTAACACGGTTTCAAGAATATTGCATTATTGATCAACTTTCTTTAAATTTAGATAAATTGTAAAATTATTTGCTCTACAAGAAATAAAATTAAATATAATTTATACTTTAACTGACCATTTACTCTTTGGTACTTATGAAATTCGTGGCTTGAGGGTGCTGTTTGACAGTAAATTATTGTGTGACAAGTACGTTGATTATGTAGTTAACAAGGCATTTAAAAAATTGGCATTCATTATCCGCTTAACAAAAGACATTTCCGAATTATCTATACTTCTCTTCATTATGCCCATGTTAATAGTTTTCTTTCGTATGCGACTGTCGTATGGAATCCTCAATATATTATTAATTTATTATTAATTCAATAGAGACTGTTCAGAAAAGTTTCGTTATTCTTAAGATTTCAGATGCCTGTTATAAGCTACAGAAGCTCCCTGCTAGAATTTAAAATGCCTTTCACTCAATCATGCGGTACTCATAGAAATATATTATTTCTATTTAAAGTCGGCAATAATAGAATTCACTGCGTAAATTAACTATAATGTGCCATCATACTTCACTAATTCTGTATTCAGACCATCTCTTACGGTAAATAACGCATATAAAAATTCTCCAATTATTAATTAGATGTACGCTTTCATTTAATATAATTTTCCCATCTGTTGATATTTTCAATATACCTCCATTTTGGAAGTCTTCAAAATTTACTTTAATTAATGTTTAACAACAGTCAGAATGATCTGAAAACTCATTATGTTAAATTATCCTTTGAAGTTGTTTTAAGTGTAGTTTTTCATTATTAAATTTAGTTATTAAGCCTGTAGAATTAATTTTTTAATGTTAATTGATGCAATTGATAGAGGTTTTGGTTTGTCCCGTTGCTATCCCCTAAGAAGTAAATAAATATACATAGAAGATTCCTGATTTATCTCCTTTTCTAAGGCTTTTGTTCTATTGTTCTTTTTTTTTTATAGTAAAGTTTATTTGAACATTTTTCAAGCATTATCATCATTGTGGAATAATGAGAGAAATTTATATATATAGTAACAAGGAGTACCAACCGGACTTTGTCAGAAAATAAAAATGTATATTCGGTCTGTTAAATGAAACTACTCAATCTTTCATAAGAACCTCAATATTTCATTATAATTTTATAACATCTTCAGGGGGTAACGAAAGATAATGAGTCACAATGTAAAAGCCATAGTAAATGACCAAAAGTTAAAACAGGAATGCATTCCTGTTATGTATATAAATACTACTATTTTAATTCTGTGATTTACTGTTATAATAACAGAATACGGGTTTTAATAATAAATAAATACTATTTGTATTTTAGGTAACGTTTCGGAATTTTTATTATTCCTTCATCAGACCTAAAAGGATATTTATCACAACCAAGGTAATTACAAGCACAATTAACATTTTACTTACACTTAACTATTAAACTTTAAAATTTTGTCATATACATATGTCAATTTGATTGATTAATTTAAATTTATAACATAGGGTTGCTAACTTTTTCATTATATAAACATTTTTTATAAACAATAGAAATTACCAAGACATTATACAATATATTTTGTAGTTAATAAATTCGAGATCCAAAATACGTATGTTTTCTAATCTGAATATTAATCATAAAGATAATTTAATGTAAAAAAAAAAAAAAAAAAAAATTAATGTAAATTGTATTGTATGTGATTTAGAAGGTTGTTATATACTGGAGGAAGTGTTAATGAATTTTCTTTTGTATTGATGTTGTTTTTATGTTTAAAAATGGCTATATTTTCAAGGAAGATTCTTTTATTTTGATTATTTTCTTTATATAGAATTTTAACGTTTTCGAAATTAATTTGGTGACCTTTTTCTCTGATATGAGCGGCTAGAGCGCATTTTCTAGGGTTTACTCGGGCGTCACTTCGATGTTGTGTGACCCTTTCTCTCCACCTCTGTGAAGTCTGACCAATATAGTATTGTAAACAATCTTGACATTTTACTGCGTATACTATATTGTTCATTTGTTCATTGGGTATCGATGCTTTCAATTTTGTGAAGAATGTTTTACAAGGTATAGCAGAGGTAAATGCAATTTTGATGTTAGTATTGACGAAAAGTTTTTAAATCTTATCTGTTAAATTTGGCACGTATATTAATGATTTATAAATAGTGTTATTAGGATCTTCATTTAGGATAGTTGTGTTTGAGTAAACCCTAGAAAATGCGCTCTAGCCGCTCATATCAGAGAAAAAGGTCACCAAATTAATTTCGAAAACGTTAAAATTCTATATAAAGAAAATAATCAAAATAACAGAATCTTCCTTGAAAATATAGCCATTTTTAAACATAAAAACAACATCAATACAAAAGAAAATTCATTAACACTTCCTCCAGTATATAACAACCTTCTAAATCACATACAATACAATTTACATTAATTTTTTTTTTTTTTTTTTTACATTAAATTATCTTTATGATTAATATTCAGATTAGAAAACATACGTATTTTGGATCTCGAATTTATTAACTACAAAATATATTGTATAATGTCTTGGTAATTTCTATTGTTTATAAAAAATGTTTATATAATGAAAAAGTTAGCAACCCTATGTTATAAATTTAAATTAATCAATCAAATTGACATATGTATATGACAAAATTTTAAAGTTTAATAGTTAAGTGTAAGTAAAATGTTAATTGTGCTTGTAATTACCTTGGTTGTGATAAATATCCTTTTAGGTCTGATGAAGGAATAATAAAAATTCCGAAACGTTACCTAAAATACAAATAGTATTTATTTATTATTAAAACCCGTATTCTGTTATTATAACAGTAAATCACAGAATTAAAATAAACAGGACAAGCCAGTGTCGTGAGCGGCTTTAGATCCACTAATCTTACTAAATACTACTACATATATAAATACCAGAATATTTTATAATTTTCTCATTTCCTCTATATTTAGATGTTTCGGTGTTATTTAAATTTACTTTTAGTATCGACAATATCATGCGTGCTCTTCTTTTACGTTCTGTGTCATTGTTGATTTTCATTTATATGGACTAAATAGCCTGATGTGATGTCTAGGACTATATTTCTATTACTTTAGTAAAGTGTGTTATATAATGTTTGCGTACACTTCACATGACTTCATGAGAATCCGTACACATCATTCCACAGACATTTTTTTAAGGAGAAAATTTTAAACGGAGCACATTTTATACCAAAGAAGCAGTTATATCAGCTTGCTTTAGAAGATAAGTTTAAATTTTTGATAAAGATCTTAGACTTAAAAAGATTTTTCTCACCTTAAGTGTTACTTGTTGTGACTAACACATTCTGAATTTATATCAGCTCTTTATTTTCATTTTTAAATGGTAAAAATGTTACTAGTAATAACACCTATTTTGATAAATAACACTGGAAATCTATCGAAGTTTGTCACAATTGAGTAATATTTCACCTTATCTCTCGTTAAATATAATTTCAAGTAAAATGCAAAGTCACTCCCAACCGCCTTGGCAATAGTTTTTATTAAAACGGTTACCCATCTAACAACTTGTTATGCATATTTCAGCCTAATAAATAAACATTTAGCAATAATTGCTTTTTCTTATAAAATCAAGGTGAATGCTTGCAGGCCAATGAATAAAAGTTGAAGTAATTGCTTTTGCTGCCAACAATTGCTTAAAAATGCAGAAATTGTTTCTAGTTAAAGCTTTTTCTTAAAAAATAGAAGCAATTGATTTTCTAGTATGGCAACTGCCTTCAAATTTGTAAGATAGGCAGACTCCTGCACCAATTACTTGTTCAATCAACTTTGCTTCTCTGCGGCATACCGGTGATTTGTTATTTATTTGAGGCTTTTTAATTATGGCTAAATATATGAATGAGCATAAAAGAAAAAGTATACAGGGTAAGTAAGAATTGCAGACCACGATTTCAGAAAATTGTATCGGTTTCACCGCGAATATGTTGAGTGGTTAGCAAATTATGTTTTCATAATTATTACAAGAAAATGGATTATATGTATATTGGAAGTAAAATAAATATCAAAAATCCTATCCATTCAATTTTATTCAATTTATAATGTTTCGGTTTAATAAGTAAGGTTCAGGTATTCTAAAAACACAAAAATTTAAAAAACAAAGGCTCTTATAATTATTAATACAAAGCGCAAAAAAATAAGGAAATAGATCAGTGATGGTGGAAAATATAAGTCTTATTTTAAAATAAGGTTTTTAAGTTGCGAAGTGATCCTTCATTTAGATATAACCAGATACAACTTTCAAACGTTTATTTACAAACAATATTTGTCTAAAAATACTGAACTAAACTAACACCTTGACTGAACCATTTTTTTTCTCTCAGTCTGACTAAAATATCGCTATAAAGTAGAACTTTCTTCACTGAGATTACTCAACAATATCGAAACTATTTATCATTGACTATTTTCTTGTATAATACATCCAGATTTAGGGTTGTGTTCCCACTGCGGCGGGAATTCAAAAGACTTGTGTTGTATGATACGTTTTGTGGAAACTTGTAAATAGAAAATAACCAATAAAACACTGGAATAATAGAGTAGAGAACAATTGCAAAGAAAGTTATATTTAGAAAAAGTTCATAAAAAAAAGGTTAACCACCATTTTATAATACGTTTGTTTATTTATTAACATTTTCTTAATTGAAATAACTAATTCTACTATAGTCAACAGCCTGATCACAGCTAATTGGGGGATAAAATACTTTTTACTAATTCTCTTGTTATTATTAACATTTTTACATTACATTTTAACCATACTCTATACTACTGTTTTTCATCTTAAATTTCAACAGAATCATAATTCAAAAAGAACGGCTTGATTAGTTATCAAGTCTCATAATTGTTTAGCTAAAATCTTGTAGCTCCTTCCGATTGGTTGGTATTCTTTGATTCGCCCATTACAACCTAATACCTTCGATGTGTGCAAGTATATAAATAAACATATAAAATAATGGGAATCACCTAAATCATCATTATCGCATTTCGCGAAATCCGGGAATATTAGCAATGTGCGATGGATCATATATTTGTTGGTATTAATCTTCTGCAAGCTACAAATATTTACCTAAAATGAACATTTTCAACTTTATATAATTTACCAAGACAATCTAAGTTCTTCAAAACGTGACAATGTTTTTTTTTTATACCTAGTAAATATTTTATTAAACACCAGAATGTATGTAAAGTATTAGATAATAAACAAATAGGCAACAATTTGCGATATTAATTTTTACGTAAACCTGTATGTCACCCACATACTCATTTTACCGGAAATTATGCGGAAAATAATTGGTTTTGTGAAAGATTCGAAGTCATCAGGGTATCATCCGGATATATCTAGACCAATAGACAGCTTAAAGGCGGAGTTTAAACAATCGATGTAGGAGTGGGGTGACTCCATGGCGCCAGCAACAAGTGTCCTGGCATGCAGCTGAAGAGCGCGTCAAAAGTTGAGGGCGTCTTTATGTTAGGAAGATATTTTTTTATATATACAATATAATTTTATTTATCTCTATATGTCTTGAAATGTAAATGAAACTGGGACGCTGAGGTTTACATTAGAACAAAATGCGTTAGATAAGTAATTAATTAAATAATTTACTAATTAATGAACATTGTTATTGTTCTACTGCTATAAAAATACCGACATAAAGCTTCCTTATATAGTTTTATCATTTCGAAATACTTTATATATACATTTATTTTTAGGATTAGATTGGCTTAGATTAATCTAAATGAAACACTTATAGCAATAACATATACACAAAAGTTGTTAAATTATTGCATAAATGCATATGTGTAATGATTTTAATCATAGTGCCTCTCCTACTCCATTTATCAATTAATAAATTCAAACATATGCAATATATAACTAACCGATAATAAGGCCGCTCATACTTGAAAATAATAATGATAGTAATTATCGTAGGGTCAAATACTATCACCAGCCACATCCGATAACTTACTATTCCCTATTTCTAAGCTCAAGCGTTTCCCTATTTGTTCGTGTAACTGTAACACGACGCGCATCCTCACGCCCCACGCTTATTCAATGGTGGTGGTACCCTAAATCAACACGGACAAGAAATCGCACCATCCCAGCATGACGCCAGTTCATCTCAATCGTAACCACGAGTTAGTTGACTATAAAACACATCTTACCAGTTACCACTCAATCAAATCGCCCTATCTCATGTTTATTTTCTAATAACACTCCCATCCGTAAGCAACAATTTTGAGTTACCGGTTACTGTTGTCGTTCCTTGTTGTTGTTGACGTAACGATACGCTTTTAAAATTTGTATCACAACTTGAAGCTTCAATCCATGTGATTTCACTTACACACTGGACGTTTTCGCACTTTCCATTATCATGTCTTCGCCGAAAACGGTGCATAATCACGAGCACATCAAGAGGCCGATGAATGCCTTCATGGTCTGGTCGCGGGGGCAAAGACGAAAAATGGCTCAAGAGAATCCAAAAATGCATAATTCTGAAATATCCAAGCGTCTTGGCGCCGAATGGAAACTACTAAGCGAAACTGAAAAACGGCCCTTTATAGATGAAGCAAAGCGGCTAAGGTTGGTACAAATAATTATTAAATTGAATTATTGTTCGATAATGTTGCTGTTTAAATTAATTGGAATTCTGTCTTTTGACCTGCCTTTGAATTATGTTGATCAATGACATTGGGGTCCTCTTAATTAGAATCCTAGCTTTCATAAATTGATAAAAAGGATTTAAAAAAATTTTAAGCATATTTCTTCACTTCTCGCCTATATTATTCACACTAAAAATTTGGGCATTGATTTTTAATAATAAATATGGCTTTGGTTTAAAGAATACTTATTTAATTCTTCAGTTTTATGAAAAAAAAAGTATATGGCTCTCTTTTCTACGAGTTTATGCTTGAATACATTTAGTCATTGAATATTGTTGAACACATATCATGAATTGCTAGATACTTCTGCTATTATTGTTAGCCCAATTAGTCTTAGTATCTCGATAAGTGGACATACAATTATACTGAGTAATAGTCATAAGCTGTAAAATTTATTTAATGTTGATAACATGTTTGTTTATTTATATTTAATTCATATTATTAATGATGAAATACCATTACGTTAAATCACATTTAAATGTACCTATATAAATCATTAATAAGTTGGTCCACGATAAAAAAGTTTTTAACATTTGGCCAGTACTTTACGCCCATTGAAACGTCTTTTGCTATGTAACTACAAATATATTCATATTGGCATACAAAAGGAGTGATTGCCATTACTACAGTATTATCTAACTGAATAGTTATATAGTTTCATCCTTCAACTTTAAGTACTTAATTGTCGCAGCATTTTCAATATTCGACAAACCAATTTTTATTACAACTTTAGTTTACCTAATGAGCTTCTTTCAGCGGCGGCTAACCAATCTTAAGTATAGTTGATATCCATCCAACATCGCCTATAGAATACAAATATATAAAAACTTTGTTTATTCCTTGAAATATTTAATATCTGCTTTTTTCACAATCATACGTTTATGTCACTTTTATATCTTTAATTGATTGATTACTTCTTTAAAACATGTATTTGATTGAAGTCATCTACACTTACTTGTATGTGATATAAATATGATATAGGCATGAAGTCGCCCTCATGCATCGGTCTTAAAATCTACAATTCTCTCCCTCAGGAAATCAAAAATTTATCAAGCTTTTTTCCGTTTAAACGTGCTTTGAAAGCTTACTTACGTAATCATGTTTTTTATGATCTAGCCGAATACTTTAACGCACCGCAGCTGTGATCTTACTTTTATATAGTGAGTTGCTAATGTAATATTTTATATTGTTTGTTGTCTTTAGTTTTATACAATTATATGTATTTGACTCCCTCCCCCTTTTTTGACAATTCCTTTAAAAGTATTGTAATTTTTATACAGGAAATATATTATTATTATTATTATTATTATTATTATTATTATCTAAAACTAATTTCTTTCGATGCGTTAGTGTTATTAAATACCTATACTCATTGCTTCATATTTTTACTTATTCAGGGAAACGATACATATAAATATATACATCTTAAGTAAAAGATAGCATCTTCTTTTACTTATTTTTTATATTTTTTTTAACTCATACGTCACAATAATAACATTATTATTGTTGAACTTGTTGAAAGTAAAATGTGATACATTTATTTCCGGCTAGTGTTTCGAACATTTTAATGTTAATAACCGACTTCATCTTAAACTTTTTACTATTAAATTTATGACCCGTTATTCTATTTTTACGATAAAATTGATTGATAAATTTAGGAGATCTTCAATGTTTATATGTAAGAGAACTTTTCGGTTTCTAATACTTTGCCTTTAAAGGAAATAACATTATATCATTAGGATGGAAATAAACTGGTCTTTTTTCTGGAAAGTTCTTTAACGACATTTGCACCTGGTTTCGCGCATCAAATAAACGTGCATCCTCAGACCAGAATATAGCGGCAGTTGTAGTCAATGCTTAAAATTATTAAATTGTACAAATTCACTTTTTTATATTTTTTACTGCTTATATATTATAAGCTGAAGATGTGCGTTTGATGCACGAAACCGGTCGCACTTAGTTTTAATCAATGAACCCCAATTATGATTAGCTCACACAAAGTCACTCCCGATTATTATCATTATCTGAATTTTCGTTTTAATTTAGCTTTCTATCTTACTAATAAGAACATTGGTTGTCGATAAAAATTTAAGACTTTAGACTGATATGGCGCCCAGTAGAATTTTCATATAACCGAAATGATATGATTGCATTTTGTTACTGAAAACGCAATAAACTGAAAGAACAACGCATGGTCTTTCTATTCAAATTACCTATTTGATATTTGATTCTCTCTGAAAAAGTGTAGCTTTAACAAAAAATTGATCCTATTTATCGTAGTATATGGTAGATCGTCATAAACCTTTAAATTCCCTGGTTGGGTTCAAACACATTGCAAACTAAAAAGAGAGAATTTCAAAATTGATTGAGAATTGGTTAACTCATGATACAAAGTTAGAGTCATCTAGAAATTAGTAAAGTTTGTATATATCTTAAAATCCTGTCCGATTGTCCGAAATACCTGCAATGATCTCTTTTTTTATTAATTTAGAGAAAGATAAAATTAAAGATAAAGGCTACGCGTTTAGAATGCTTATCAGGCACCCCCGCAAAGCTAAATCTCGCTCGTAATCATCATTACGACCCCGAAACAAATCAGTTATTGTAGGCCCTCACGTCTGATAGCCAAGTGTGCAAGCCACTACACTATCAGCAGAAAAATTATATTATTGCCAAACTATTAATTAAACAATTTATTATTAAACATTATATTAACAACATTTAGAGTTGTGTTACAAACGTATCATATATACATTTGTGAATAATTAGTGATACAATTATTTTCCAAAGGTTTCTGTTGTGTGATCATCCCATATTCCAGCAGAGCATTCGATACAACAATTGAAATTAGTTCGTTATCTTCAATTCACAAGCCCAATATTATGGATACAGTGAAATCAAATTTTGAATTTATCTGAATGTTCTCAAAGATATTGTTAAAAAAATATTTTATTATACGTCACAGCTTACTACTTAAATGTAAAATGTATTTTTTTTTAATTGGATTTAACAATGAAATCTACTTTTTAATATTTCGACCAGGTGGTGTCATATTACTTGTTTTAATGGAAACCACGTAAGGTAATATATCATAACCCTATGTTTATTTTAAATATTCACGGAAATGTTACGTTTTTCAAATTTACAGTGCGCGATGGATATGACAGATGTACTAAACACAGTGCCATGAGACACAAACAAAATAATTGATATCTCACCTGTCAAATAATGAGCACGTTGCTGTTATACAGCTGTATTATCATTGGCTGCTTTTTGTTATTGTTATTATTTTGTTATTATTCTATATTACTTATATACTGAGTAATTAAATCTTTGTTATGGTTTTTTAAATAATGTTGTTAGTAGGTTGGTCATTGTTAAACATATAAAATAGTTTTTTTTAAATTCTGGAAAACACCATACAAGCACAAATTATATATAATATATTCTGTAGTGTGTTGATATCTTTTATCGTCAGAAAAACAAAATATTTTGTTCCTATAATCCTATATCCTGACAGTGCTAACAGAAAAGCATTTACGGATGATTCTCTTTGTTTATTTGCTTTTTGAATTTATTCGGTACTTGACAGATAAGTTAATCATTTACAAATTTCATTAAAAAAAAAAATAGTGTGACGTCATTAATCAAAATTTTTGTTAAATATTAGAAAATGGATTTTATTTCTAAATCAGAAATAAAAAGCTTCATGGAAAATATCAAATTTTATATTATTAGATATAAATATATTTTGTAATATTTCCAAGACAGTAACATAAATTTCACCAATGATTTCATCTCATATAAAGACAGCCCTGACTTGCCTTTCTTATTATATTGTGTTTCCGGTGCAAAGCGTATTTACCCATTACGTACTTAGAGCAAATTCAGTCCATCTTGTACACCGCTCTCAAATAAACATATGTATATACAAAGTCATGATCAGAGGTAGTGTGGGGTAAAATTTACGTAAATTAGTTCGAATGTTTAATAATATTATATGCAATAGCTTTTATCAATAATTCATATTACGTCAACTCATTCAGAATAGAAACAACATTTCCATTCAAAAGCTCAAACCGTATTTCCCACACGTATTATTCTTGAAACGATGTTACAAATAAAGCTCTCTCATCTCAATAAACAGAGATTTAAAGTGATTCACTACAAAGCAGGTCGTCTGTTTTACAAAAGATAACAGAATAGGCAAGAGACTTATCGTCGCACTGTAAACTATTAAGAGGAAAGGGACGGATGAAAATGCATAGAAAAAGACAGAGATACCGGGAAGCGGTGAAGTGGGATTATGCTGGGCATATTAATAAAGTCATAACCGTGTATTAAAGACTGCACTTTATCAGGATTAGAGTTAAACAATGCTCCCCGTATAAATACCATGGGAGCCACAGTATTTAGTCCCGTCTCAGTTAATGGCTGTTATAGTAACTCAATTATAAAACCCTTTAAAGAGCTATGAAAATATTCCTTTAAATTGAAGATTTACGCGATTTTAAAATTAATTTCGTGCATAATATATAGCTTAAATACCGGATATTCAAACTTAAAGATTTGTAGTCTTTTATCATAAAAATTTAGATACATACATTATAAACATTTGCCAAAAATTTGGAATACTAAATACTTTGTAAAAATTATCTAACGCATTAGAATAAGTTTTCTTATACAAATAGAATGTTGACGAAATCAGAACACACAGTGGCAATATTATTTATGACAATAAGAGCGATAGATACAATGTAAACTTATGATGTAATAGGTTTAGTAAGCATTACTTCTACAAGGTATAGAATAACCGATAGCTTTATTGAAATAGAAACATTGAGAAACTTCCTACTCTCCACTATTATGTTTACTTGAGATGCAAATGTTGGGCAATTTTCTGCTATTGAACGTTTATACAAATCAGTTATTGTTGCATTGATATAACTAGTTAGTATAATATTTACCGTTCATGCCACTGATATCTTCTAAAAGTTATATTTGCAATAAAGAAACGTTTTCTAGGAGGAGTGATGTTTATTTAAGCTGCTGAATTCAGAAATAAAAACCTTTTGCCTATGGTAATATTTATTGCTTGTTCTATACACAAGATGTTGAGATAACTACAGTAGAATCCCGAAACCGTGAAACAGCTTAACAGTGTCAAAAATATTCATACTAGCGAGTAAATAAAACGAAAATAATTGAATATGTACAAAAAATTATTCGATACGATTCACCAAAGGTTAAATTGGATTGACCTATGGCACGAAAATTCTGAGAATTTTTTTTTATTTCAAACAACGAAAACTAGAGTTTTTTTTTTTAGAAATTCTCTAAAAACACTAGATGACATTTATAAAATATTGTGGCTTTTGGCTCATGGTCTTCTATACCCCATAATATTCTTCAGACGTTTTTCATGAAGTTTTGAACTGTTACAAGGGAAAATTGTTTGAATTTTCTCTAAATGCTTTGTCGTAGCCGATACTTGTTTTGGGCCTCAGAATTACCACTGTACCCCGCTTTTTTTTAAAAAAAAACACCCAAAATTATTCGACGTGGTTTGAGGAGTAATTCTTTAGGACAAATAGAATATTTATTTGTATTAATTAGTTCTGCGGTAATCTTACTTAATAACAAAAGCGTCAAGTTGAGCTCAAATATAAAATTGTCCTTATTATAATATCTCTGTATAAACTTAAATAATTTCAGAAGACATCTTGGGGTACGGACGGTTACATCCACTCCTTCGCTGTAAACATGCAAAGAGCATAAGCTATCAGAAATCCCTGCTTTGGAAATGGTACACCAAAACTATGTTTCAAATTTTGGCATTCTCTTATCACTTACCTAAGGCGGAACGTCTTGAATACTGTCAGTATAGAAAACATGGTTTTTTTTTATGTCCAAACAGACCTTCATTAAAAATGATGGTTCTAATTAACATTACAACTTTCTCGAATAGATCTTAAAAATTAGGTATTTTTATGGATTTGAATATTTTGAGAATTTTTCTATAACTTAAGTTGCTTTACATTTCGTCGCAGTTGTGTTGAAAAAAGAAAATTCTCAGCTTAATTTTCTTATGAAAATGACTTTTTTATTTTCTACAAAAGCAACAAAGTACTTGACCTCTTTGATTAGTCAAAGCATGCGACAGCTAATCTTTTCTTGCATGATAAATTGTTGTCCCCGAAATATTTTTTAATTTTATAGATGGTCATAATATCCGAATTTATAATGTATCCAGTTCAATTTAGCGCTTCTCCGTTTCCAAAGTGAAACTAATCCTTTCATTTTTAACACTAAAAAAATTGTACCACAGTTGCACAAATCGTCAATTAGGGTATTCCTTTTATCTTCCCTTAATTCGCAACTGACATGTTTCATCAGATTTATGGTGTACAGAAGCTTATCCAATCTACAATGACCAGCCAATAGTGATCGTTTTGAGTCCTCTTGTCTTTAATGAAGTAACTTTCTTAAGTAAGCTCTTGTAGTTAACTAGCGTTTTCCACCACTCTTTGGGCTTATTGACATTCGTTAATTGCCTTTATTTTTGTGATTTGGCAACACCTATAGAAAAGTCAGCTCCATTGAAAAGCTTTGACGATTCTTTCGGGCCAATTCAGATACCGCACCAGTTTCCTTCACATCCGTGCGGTTGGGTACTCAAACAAATCTTATTTTCCCTTGGATGTTCACCGCAATTGATATTTATTCAGTTTGAGCTGTTTGATACATAGTTACATACAAGTTTAGGAACATACTTATTGAGCTGGTTTTAAAGTAAGATTATCGTGTGTAGTCTCTTAATTGCTCCACATTACCAAATCAAATCTGGTGCTTTAATTGCATCTGAATTTACTTGAATAATTTGAGTATCGAGTAGCTTCTTCATCTTCTTCCTCTTCGGTTTTATTTTGATCATTTTCATCGACTGTACGTACAATGAGTGATAAACGCAGTAAACCTGAGTGAAAATAAGATAATATGCACCTAAGGTTTGTCACTGGATTAGATTTCACGAGATATTTATAGGTGGTTCATAGAATCCTAGGAGCACTCAGTATTAAATAAAAGAATTGTGTGTATTATCGATTTATAATTAAAAATATTTGATATTCACGCCAGCAATAAGATCACTTTAGCGTATGCTCCCGCTAGTAAAATTTTACTATATTAGAATATTAGTCATACTGCAATAATAAAAAATGAATGAAGAATTTTAAGGCAGGCGTCAAATTAGGATAGAGTTCCGAACTCAGCTAATAAATAAACTAATTAACTAAACTAAATACTGACTAATTTTTCGAAACTACTCCATTTTCAGAGAAGTGCTTGAACTCTTAAAGATAATTCAGGCATACGAATGTGAAAATACAAATATTTAATGTTTTAACTTTGAAATCAGCTTTTTGTATCATCCGTAAATCTCACATGTGCCATAATAACGATGAAAAAGAAGAGTGATAAGAAAAACGATTCTTTAAATTTTAAGTATGTAAGTAAGTAAATATGTATTTTTAAGGCGCCTACATAGTAGTCGAATATAACATTACAAAAAGTTGAAATAAATATTTTATTTGATGTTATTCAATAGAGATTAGGTACCATGATTTGACTAAGGTGTAGAAGATCTAGCACTTTTTCATACCTTCACATTTCCCTCGAACAGATAACAAATACAAGATTAATTATTATTTATTACATAATATCAATAGATTTTCAGTCGAATAATGTGTGTGTTTGCCAGTGATAAGGTCTTATGTGATGTATAAGATGTTCGATTTGGTGTATTTGAACGAAAGCTCTCTGCCCTTGTTTGCTTGAAATTATAAATCGTCTACGGTATAAATAATGTAAAGAGTTAATATAATATCACTGAACAAATAGGTTTTTCTTTCATCCACGTATTCTGTTTGTCTATCGATGCCGATGTGGCACCAAAAGGTAAACAAATTATAATCAGATTAAATACAATATAAATCAAAATGTATAAAAAGGCGAAGCATCTGGGAATTTGTGAAATATAAATATTTGTTAATTTTTGTGTAAACTTCGACAATACTGTTCACAGAATTATTATTTAATTCAAGAAACAAGTTCCAATATTCTGTAAATATGAATAGCACGAAGTATGATAAAAGATACTATATTTCATTCAAAAACATAATCGTCCTGAAATATTCTATAATCTATAGAAATAAAGTGTTAACTGCAAGCATCATGCACAAATATATAGCTTTTTGAAATATGTTTGTAATAATGTGGTGGCCCATTTGAGCTGTCTTTAATAGCAATATGACCACTTGACATCATTCAAATCTAGGAATAGAGAATAAAATTGCTATTTCTCCTTCCACCCCTAACCCTAGAGGGTATTCTCACTGGAATGCTGGTGGGTCAAGGTAATAGTGAAAATGAATAAATTGGAGCGAAGGAAAAAAAATTTATCTCATTGTCATTAGTTTCCAGAAATAATTACAGTTACACCATTACTTATTCGTTTTTTACTTTTATTTCAGTAATGAATATTTATTATTCTCGAATATTATTTGCTTAGTATTTTTAATAATTACCTCTTTCTGTATTATTACGTTAAAATTATTATCATTGGCCATCAGTACTGTTTTGGCAGAAGCTATAACAGTTACGAAGTCGATAGCATCTGGTGACCTATAAGAAAACCATAAGCAAATATCTTCAAATTTAGTATTTGTTCTCTTTAAATGAATATTATAAACCAAAGATTGCTTGCAGTTTTCTAAATATACGTAAGCATGCTGTCGAGTTTCTCGTCATTCATTCATTAAGTTCACTTTAACGATAAATTTGTATATCAAAAGCATAGATTTCAGATGTAGGTATGTACTTCATGAAATTACTCAGCAAAATTGTTGTGCATAGTAACCTTCGCCATCTTTCTAAAATACTACTGGTCAGCCAGTGGTGTGCCATATTTCAGTGGCGTAATATCTCAAACTTATGTTCTTTTTTTAAATGGGACAATATTTTATTGTAGATTTGGTAAATTCTCGATGTGTACTTATTTTCTTGGTGTACCCCTAACTTTAGCGGTTTCGCTATTATAACATTTTTTCCTCACAGTCGCACCATTGTTTGAAATTTTCTTTTTTACAGGAACTAAATCTCACTCGCGCTTAGATTTCGAATTTAGGGGTAGGACTAAGACCTCTTGTACCTTCACATCATATTTTTTCAAGTGATTTATGAAAAGAAGACAACTTTTGATTGGCATTCGCAAAATGTCATTTTAGTTCTAACATTTCAAATAGCACCCTGAAAAAATTACATTGTTGGATAGTTGAAATTCCAAATTTTTCGTTGGTACCAAAAAACAACACATTTTATAACGAAATTTTTGAGAAATAAGAAGTTGTTATGTCAATTTGTCGGAAAATCTCTTTTTCAGAAAATAAGTCATAATAAAACAAAAGGAGTACAATTGCAAAAAAAAAAGTAAAAATAAGAATAAATTAACAGTAGAAACATTTTTCCCTGATAAATGTTGGAAAAATGCTTCAAACTCAAGAAGAAATGATTGACATGGTGTTTATTCTTGGAGAATATTACAAGAACTGTTTGTTAGCATCATGAGTATACGCTGAGTAAGTCCTGGCAGATCACATCCAAATCCACGTACGTTTCAAAAAGTGTTGGATAGGTTTTCAACTACTAGGACTGTTCAGCGAGCAAAGAGAGTTAGAACTAAACTAGTTTTTACAAAAGATAATGAATTGCAAATTCTGAAGGCGGCTGTTGAAAATCCTCATATCAGTACCCGTGATCTTAGCAAGAATACTGATATTCCAAAGCGTTGTATACTTTTCAGAAGTAGTCCACCCTTTCAAAATTCAACTGCACCAGGAATTACAAGCTCAAGATTTTCAAGCCATGCAGGCAAAATTTCTGTATGTAGGTTATCAACAAAATCGATGAAACCTACCTTATACAAATTTCATAAAAATAGGCTAATCAATCGCTCCAATTTCCATCATTACGCCGATGAAAACCCGCACTTCGTGACAATTGGAAACCACCAGGAAAGATGGTCACTCAATGTTTGGGGTGGCATACTGGGAGAACACCTGCTTTGTCCTTATTTCTTCGCCGGGAACCTGAACGGCAACAATTATTTACGATTCCGTCGTAACTTGTTTGAACTCTTGGAACATGTCCCTTTAGTCGCTGGACGACAGATGGTTTTCCAACACGACGGAGCTCCTGCGCATAACAGTCCTGCCGTTCGGGAATATCTTGATGAAAGGGATTCATGGATTGGCCGTCCAGCAAGGTGAACTCCCATTGACTTCTCGCTCTGGGGCTACCTCAACAACAAGGTCTACAGGACGATACCAACTACAGCCAAGGATATTGGCGCGGCTTCCCGTTGTGTATCAGCAGAAGTCCTAAGGGCGGTGTCTGAAACCTGTAAATTGAAGTTGCGATTATGTCTCCAAAGGGAAGGTCGTAATTTCGAACATTTAATTTATGTAGCTAGATTTTCGAAACTATTTATTCGCGTATTTTTACTTAAGTATTAGAAACGCTTGTTACTTTGAATATGAGATGTCAGAGTATCTTTACACAACAATTCTTGCGACATTGCTGAGTAAATACCATATTTACCACATTTTTTTCTTTTGTTTTATCATGACTTAATTTCGGGAAAAGACATTTGCCGACAAATTGACATAACAACTTTTTCTTTCTTGAAAATTTCCTTACGAAATGTATTGTTTTTTTTGTACCAATGAAAAATTGGAATTTCAGCTATCCAACGATCCCTTTTGTTTTGGGTGCCATTTGAAATTTTAGAAAAAAAATGGCAATTTTGCGAATACCAATCAAAAATTATCTTGTTTTCATAAATCACTTGAAGAAAAATTATGTGAAGCTACAAAAGGTCTTAGTCTATCCCCAAATTCGAAACTTAAGCGCCGGTACAATTTAGTTCCTGCCAAAAAAAAATTAAAGCAATGGTCCGACTGTGAGGAAAAAATGTCATAACAGTAAAACCGATAAAGTTAGGGTAAAGTTTACCATGTTGCATAGAAAAATATGTACTCTTCGAGAATTTTCCAAATCTGCAATAAAATATAGAGTATACGCCACTGGGATACGGCACGCCATTGCTGACCAGAAGTATTTTAGAAAAATAGCGAGGGTACAATTTTGCTCTTAGACTTTCTTCGATATCTTATATGATAGGGGAATTATGATACGAGGAGCCTTAGGTACCTACTACACCCTGTTACTTATGTGTTTTACATACCAAACACAATTTTCACAATCCAAATTTTTCAAAAGTATAGGAATACAGTTACGGAGTAAATAAGGATTAAAGAACAACCAGTCAAACTGTCATCTGTTTCCCATCTTGAATTGTCCTGTCGTTATAAGTTACAGGGAATCATATTTCTTCCAGTGCCATTCTAGTGAACATCTACATACATAATTATTTGCTGTGTGAAAATAAATACAAAGCCAGTAACACTTTCTTAATAAAATTCGTCTAAAGGCATGGGTAAAATTGTGCTTGTATGCGTACACTTTTATTCCAAAATTGAGGTAAACCTGTGTAAACTCGAAACACCTTTATCAGTCGTTAAGATAATACGTTTCCGTGTTTATGTTTGTACTTTACAACTGAATTTTGGGGAGATTGTCTTGGTTTGTGTACACATATTGTGTGTGTTGGCTTTTTGATAGAGATAGATCTTCATTCTTATTTTATCGCGTGTTTGCATTTCACTCGGGATCAGTATTACATTTTTATACTTCTTTTCAAGTCATTATTACCGTCTTATCTCTTATGGAATATAAACATTATCCAGCATTGCGTTTGTACATCTTCGTGCGTGTGTTTGCGTGTATGTGTGAAGGGAGAAAAGGACCAACTGGCGCCACCCAATCAATTACTAACAGATACGATTGTTAAGGTGTTTGCGCCAAAAGCGGGCTTTTCAATGAATCTCACCAGGGAAAGATAGCCTTCTGAAAGCTCATTCATTCACGTTGAGTAATAGCTATTTACAATACAACACCTTTGCTAATCTGTTTCGTCTACATTATCGGTCGATTCATATCGTCATAAATGAATTTAAATTTACGGTTGCACTTACTTTAGTTGTGTTTCAAAAGTTTAAATTCGAAAATATGCAATTATTAGCAATCCAATTTTCGCATTTTGTTAGTCCAGTTCGATATAACAGATGCAACAAGGATCAAAGTTATTGCATAAATTTTATATTCATTATGCGTAGTATCCACAAAGCTATGCCAAAATGTATGCATTAGACACCTTGCATTTTTGCGAATAATCGAAGTAACATGACTAAAAAAATAAAACTCTTAACTTAGGTAAGCACATTATAAATAATACTTTTATTTTATATTAAACAATCTTAAAAATCTGTTGCACTTTAGTATGGGTTTAATATAGCTAGCTAATAGTTTTCTAATAGCCCAAAAAAAAAAAAACGAATCTTGAAAAAAACGTAGGCATTTATTTACATGCTTTTCTGATAACGTATATAATGTAAGCTGTAATATACTAAACACTACTATTTTTATGCATTAAATAAAAGTTTGACCGGCACTGTGTCACACAATATTTTTATTTACAGAAATTCTAATGACGTATTTTTAAAAGCAAAAGTATAGAAGTAGAAACGTATTTATTCATCATATAGTATGTATATTTCCTTTACCATACAATAATATAACGAGTCCTGACCAAAGGTTTGGTCATGTTATCCGCAATTTGATTATTTGTTGAAATCTGTTGAACCCATAGACTCCCTTCAGCTAGTTTTTCACGGATAAAAAAATGCTTGACTGTTGTATTCTTTGTTCGACAGTGTTAGTAGCGCCACGTTTTACCCTCGTTCTTCTTCATTATTGCATTTTTCGGCGGTCTTCCATCAGCAATTGGCACTGCTTAATCCAATTCCCCGGTTGCTTACAGTAGTTGCAATTATCTTTGCATTCCATTTGATACTAATGTTTGTTGTTCAACTTTTTCACTACTCTTTGTGAAATAACTTTCAGCCATACACAGCTGTGTATGTAATTCGTCCAACGTTTTATTATCATCTTTTGACAATAACATCCAACTTGATTTGAATGTTTCAAAATTTTTTGACGGAATATGCAAAATTTTACATACTAAAATCAAATCGAGTAAAACACCCTAATTTTTTGCTTTTGCACTGTTTAACTCATTGCACAATAATCCATTCCACCTTTTTACAGCATCAAAACTTCTTTTATTTGTTTTGCCTTTCTATATTACGGATATTACATGTCATTTATTATTTGATATACTTACTTAATTTTATTTTACTACTATTCCGAGAAAAACTATTTAACACAAAAGTTACTAAATCTTTCACTTACCTATCCCTTTTATTTTAACGGCCATTTACATCTTAATTTCAACAAAAACTAGTAAAACCAAGGTCTGTGTCTATTTATAGTACATTTTCATAAATATATAAGTACAATACATATGTATACCACGTTAAATTAACGCTTGTTGTACCACAATAGGAAATATTCAAATGCGAGGCGAATTGAAATTAATAACACTCAAGTGAGGAAACAACCGTTGTATCGATTTATTTAGAAAATGTAATTCCTCTCCTGTTTCTTGAACCGTGGGCTTTTGGAATTCAATTGTAATTTCACCACATGTACATTTGGTAATTGTTTGAGAGATCTGGTGAATACTCCAATTGCTCCGGCTAGAACAAAGGGAGGTGGCGCGTGAAAGGGTGCATTGTAGTTGCTAGGATTGGAGACAGAGCGCGCGCCGAGACAATCTCTCCGTGAATAGGATCACAGGAGGCGTTCAGTGTGTTCTTACAATGGAAGCATTATCTTTTGTCGCCAGCTGAATATGTTGGCTTAGATAGTATTGTGCAGTGTGCTCATGCACTACTATTAAATTTAAATCAATTTGTTTATAGTTTATAATAGTTCAGTTGCCCGTGAATTCTAATAAATTTAACATTATTATAGTTTAGATAATACAAGAAAGATACAATAGACGAAATAACAAGAAACCGTAACCAGGTAGAGATGAGAATGCTTTAGCTTGAGAGTATTATAATGTACGACAAAGAATATAAAACTAATGTCATTAATTTGATCTAACAAAATACGCAGGTCAGACTTCTGTGCCTGCAATAAGCGTTAAAATATCCAGTTAACAAATTGACCTGACTGTGTTCGCCTACGCAAATCGGCTTTAAATATTTACAAAACAGAAACATACCAAACATGAAAATGATCTTTAAATTACCTTTTTTACCCTCGTATGCTGAGGCTAAGGCATACCGACCCCTATCACCTCTCGTACTGAAGGGTATGGAAAACTGCTGGAAAAATACATCAGAGAAACCTCTATAAAGCAGAGGTCACTGGGCCACAATCAGCTTGTTTACTATCAGGAAAATTATATGATAGTGCCTTACATCAATTCGTATTACGAATGAAGCATCTATCAATAACTAGTTGCATTAGTAGCACTTCTGTACATAGAAGGAGTATTTGATAACATAATTATGGTGTAAAGAAGCCATACGGAAAGGAAGACTTATCGAAACACCATTAGCGGGTGAAATAATGCAGGGGTTGGCGCGCAGGATTCGCCCACAGAGAGAATTTCTGTCTTCGGTGCTGTGGAATTTTGCAAAATCTTAACTACTCATGGAAAGAGCTCTCAAAAATCAAAGGAGTAATAATAAAGGTAAATCCAAAGATTAATTCTGGCAAAATAACTCAGTTTTTCCTTTATTATTACCCTTTTTCCTTTATGAAAAGAAAAAAGCTTTGATGACTTAAAACCACCAACCCTTCATAATGTGACGACACAATTCAGACAGCGAATTCTTAGGAAGCTAACCTGAAATCAACATCTTGGATAGATGAAAAATACATGTAAATGGGCACTAATGGCACCTGGCAGACCAATTAGAAAAACATGGGGATTGGTAAGACCTATGTTCACCTATGGCTTCCTGATCTGCTGAACTAAGACTACATAAAAAGAGAGAATTACAAAACTCGCATAGATACAGATGTTGGCTTGCGTGTGCATCACTGGAGTTGCTATGGGAACCATGCTAAATTTACCGGTTTAAAATGTGATGGAAACTGAATAACCCAAACTACTTCTGGGACATGCTGACGAAAATACTAGCAATAGGGGTATGTACCCATAGCGCATAGGAAAAATAACCCCCTGGTTTGATTCATACTCTAAGAGCAGTCAAACGGACCTAAAGACATTAGCATCCTATCAAATAACCTAGAAACTACCTTGGGTTTGCCTGAAAAACGTAACAACCCGGCTAAACACAACAAAGTTGCTTTGTTGTAGATACCGGAGCATAAGGGCATAGCAAGCAACGAATTAACGAACAAGCTAGCAACAAAGAGCTCTGAAACAATATTCACTGGTACTGAACCGGGTTTGGCGATAACCAAACCTGTAAGGCAGCCTTGGTTATTGCAGTGATGGAGTGGCTGAGTGAATAATAAGAAAACACCACGTACTCCGGGACACCATTAAAGGGCAGAGACACACAGCAGTTGATGAATTTATTTCTACAGTTTAGTTTGATTCCCAATAATATTAAAGCGCTTAATAATGTATGTGTAATGTTTTATAGTTTTGTTTTAAAAATTCATTGGAAATCTCCGCGCAAAAACGATATTAATCAACCACAAGCCCCATGTGTATGATATTTTTGAATAAAAATCAGTATTACTATCAAGAAATTAAATATTATGAACATTGTACATATCATTTTTCTCTATTTATATTTTACTTAAGGCTAATATCTTTGTTACAGGGCTCTCCACATGAAAGAACATCCGGACTATAAATATAGGCCCAGGAGAAAACCAAAGCCGCTATTGAAAAAGGAACCAAAGTTTGCATTCCCAATGTCCCCATTATTATCTTCAACAATGGATTCCCAGACTCTACAGAGAACAATGATGCCACCCATATCAGTAGCATCCTCATTACCTCCTCTCCTAGGTCAAGATTCCGATTTGAAAATACCTCGTTCTTTATTTCCACCAATCCCATATTTGTATCCATTCCGACACCCGGACGAGTCGAAATTTGCGGCTGAACTAGCTCTCTTGTACAGTAATAATCACTTGTACCCTCCCAGTCTTAATTGGCCTATCAGTAACTTAACCAATGTGAATAGTCCCTGCAACATCTGTCCGCCTGCTTTCCCGCGAAGGACGCCCAGCCCAGAAACAATGAAGAGGCCCGTTTGCGTTCTAATGAAGAACGACGAATTTAGGAATGAGCCGGTTCCCACTCACGTTATATGAAAACCACTGCCGGTTCTTCCTGAACGGTTGAACCTTGGCACGTGGTGGAATGATATTGCCACGTTAGCCGTTTCTTCATCTACGTCTACGGAGACAAGATGCAGAGAAGACAACAATGACAGTCCACAGGATTTATCTAATTCTTAAATGAAACGCTATATATACTGAAAACTATTTGTGTTTATATGTACATATTAATAATATTAAAACCGTAGAGAACTGTACTATGAAATTTTAATAGATAGTGAAATGAGTCGTGCAATTGACTTACTTGTTCATTATAATTATTATTTTGTTAATACATGAATGTAATCTGTTTAAGTCTATATATTTTTGTTATTTCTTTTTTATTCTGTTAGTGTTGAACGTAGAAGCGATAAACGTATGTATATTGTTAACTGTGTAAAAATTTTGTTCGAAGTTAAGATACTTAATGTAAAATATTGTTTGGTTATTAAAATAATTTTTACAAAGGTAAGCTTTTTTACTTGCAAACAATAACAAATCCCTTATCCCATATTTAATTTTATTCAATGTGTACGACTTCCGGAATGTAATTACACCACATCAGTCAAGACAGCAGCTATAAAATAAATTCAAACAACTAATGATGAAAAAAACAGGTTTGAATGCTATATTAGAGGGTTTCATTAAAAGTACTTAGAACATGAGGCTCAAATATTTGATGCACTGCAAACCAACTTATCAAAACAAACACGGATTTCCTAATAAACTTTAATCCATGGTACAATTAAGCGAAAATTCGGTATCGCAAGTCATTTTTAAATAAATTGTTCTTTTGAATGGAGCTAATGGCTGGGTTTAGCCGCCTTATTATTTTTTTAATTCTAATATTAAACTCCTAACCTGCGCCCAAAAAAACAGAAGAACAAAAGACTAAACTACTAGACTACTATTGATGTATTGAATTTACCCACACACATGTGAATTAACGTATTATTTCTCAAAATAAGTTATTTTATAAAAATGTAAAAAATGAATACAGAAAAACATCTGAATATTAAGCAGCGTCTAATCCATGGCAGCAACTTCTCCAAAAAAGAGAAGCTAGTTCTGGAAGTAACATAATAAAAATACTAGAGTATAGGGTGTAATGCAAATAACAAAATTTCTGACAAAAGGTAATATTAATCGTAAAGAAGTATATCTAACCTACCTATTCTTAAGACATAAGAGGCTAAGGATGCTAATATGCTACCCGAATTTTATTAAAATATGTTATAGTGGGCTGTTAATGAGTCCTATGCGGTGCATGTATTAATGATGCTTGCAGTGACCAATGGCCCCACAACTTAATGTGAGTATCTAACGAGAACATTGGAAGCAATAACTTATCGTCTTGGGTGCCAGCCAAAGAGTGGCTTTATGTGCCTGACAGCAAGTGGTTATAGACTTCTAAATATTCTCGTGCAGAGTAGTGGTTCATTGGTTTATTGAATATAGCCGATGAAATGGGAAAAATATTCTTCGACCTCGGATAATCGATATCGGATATCGGATATCATTACCTGTGTTTTCCTTATGACCTTTAACCCATCTGAGTGTAAAGTCATTGTCAATAGAGATCATTTCTAAGGCATTAGAGCACTGAAGTACCAAAGATGTTATAATTGTTAAGGGTTTCCTGTACAAGGTTACTTTCACTGTAAAAAATAATATAAACCAACCCTACAGGCCTAGCTCGCTCCTGGCTTGGATAACTATATTCTTCCATATCTTCCTATTTTGTGCTTTGTTTTTTCATCTCGTTATCCCTAGGGTTTCTAAATACTTTTATACCACGCTCCTCCATCTTAGTTTCAATCGACCTTTTCTCTTTATCCTGCTTAGACTAGTAGTTATTGATAGTTTACGCACTATTATTTCACGCATTCTTTCTATATGCCCTAACCAACCTCTGCGCTTTTGTAATTCCTAATATGGTTGTCTCATTACATGTATCATTTATATATCCCATGGTTCGCACTTCTTATTCACTTATTTCCACTTTCTTACCACCAAACATCTTCAGACTAAAGGTATGACAAAGAGAGGTTTGCCATACCTTTAGTCTGATTTATTCAGTCTTATCTAGAAGCCATGTATGGTTTTATTACTGTAGTACATATATTTAATTTCGCCTTTCTGGGGATGCTTTTATTTCTTAGTATTTTGTTAAGTGCTGCTATACATCCCTTATCTGACATTATTCTGCTTGATATTTCTACGTTCACATTTACCACCTCAAACATATACTCTTTATTCTTACTTGTTATTATTGAGAAAACCTTACCTATCTTAAACTCATCATCCGTCAATTCCGTGTATTCACCTCATTTTCCAGTTCTTCCCCTAACTTAATCTTTATATAAATCGCTAATACCGTATAGGCAACATTCAACAAAGATATACCCCTATAGTTTTCGCAACTACCTTTGTCTCCTTTCTTATACAACGGACATATGATTGCTTGTATCCATTTTGTCGACAATCCTTCCTTCTTCCATATTTCTGCTATCAATTTCTATAAATATTCTACTACACTGTGCCTTCCATACTTAGATAATTCCGCCGTTATTCCATCGCTACCAGGACCTTTATTAATTTTTAATTTTCTTATTATTTCACATACCTGGTCTTCACCTGGCAGTGGTATTTCTTCTTCTACAGTTCTTCCCTCCTCCTCTTTGACTCACTTTCCTAATTCAGTAATCCATCAAAGTATTTCCTCCATCTGTAGAGGATCTTTCCTTCTCCAGAAATTAATTTTTCCTTCTTGTCTTTTAGAAGAAACCGTTTTAGCTTGCAGCCTTTTTTTTTCTTTCCGTACCCCTTGGTACACATTCCTAACCTAATTGTTTTTATAATTATTCTTTATCCCTTTATCCCAATATTTTTTCACTGTATTTTCTATTTCTCCCTTCTTATTAGCTTCTTGGCTTCCTTATATTAATGAGGGTTCCATATATTCACCTCTAGATCCCTCTGTTTCTTTCTTCAACATTCTCACACGTATATTTTCCTCATCAAATCTGTTGTTCCTTTCTACTTTTCTTTCTCTTGTACAACATTTGCTAGCTATATCTATCATCTTTTTCAACTCTATCCATTTTTCCTCGATAGTGTGCCTATGTATGATGTCCTCTAATTTTTTTTTCATAACGTTTTCATATGTTGCTTGTTCGTTTTTCTTCCTTAATCTGATTAAGGTTTTTCGTTCCTTTGTTTTACATGTTTTATCTCTCATATCTGGTATTATTTGCTTTATTTTTTTTCCTACTATAAAGTGATCCCTGTCTCCATCTGGGCTCCAGAGCCTATACATCTTATAGCTTTGGTCTTGCATGTAAGGAACAATATGCTATCCCTTAATGCTTTGCTAGGATTTTTCAAGAACCATGCAGGATCGGCAGCACTTAAGCTTATAGAAGGCCATGCTTAACTTACCCAGTTTATATCTTTGATCTATTTGTATCGATGTACATACAGCTACAATTTCACAGAACAGTGACAATCCCAAGAGTCCAGAAACGAAATAGCTTGAGCCTCACTGATTAGTTATCGCAGATGTATCTATAACCACTTCGATATAATTTGGTGGCTAATATTATTTCTCTTTTTTTTTTAGTAAATAGTTAGGAATTATTGAATAAAATCCTTAGTTATATATTTCTTTATAGTGATTCTACCGTTTGACAGCACCTTTGTGTGTTTTCTAGAAGACGCACTGCCCCAATGTAAAATTCCATTTACGCCTACAACAACGACAAAGAAATATATGAACAAGCATAAAGTGCTTGGACGTGGCAGAATAATATTTTATAGACTGATTCTTAAGGAATTACTTGATATACTATCTTAGTATAGCTTCTCATCATTTTCTGATACCAATCTTTGCTTGCATAATCTGAGAATACAAGATTTCTGGTCTTTTGTTAATAGGATCATACTTTCAGATTTGCATTATGCGTCAAAAGCGAGGAAATGGAAGAGGGTCCCTATATCGCAACACCATTACGTATTAAAGAAGAATATTCGGAACCACACAATGATAAAGTAGTTATGGGCAAGAGAATATTTACGAAGGATTACTTGGGCGTTTCACTTTAACTCCTTTTTGGCAAAGGGGTTAGGGGTTATCCAAGACATGATCAAAAAGTTTAACCTGCAGTAGCTTGATAAGTTTATAAAAGACAAACTTGGTGACAAATAACTTATTTTTGTTTTGTTCATAATATGGGAGCAACTCGCAAAACAATGATAATCTTTGAAGCTTCAAGGTATAATCGAGCCCATAAGTATAGAATTACACCAAAACCAAAAGCGGCGATTTACAACACTCGATAGCTCCTAAAGATGTGTCACGTTTCATTTAAATCGCTTGTATGATAGTTTGAGTGCCCGGCTTATAAGATTTTTTCGTATTTAAATAACTTACCACTTAAAATATATAAGGTAATGAATAGTAAATAAAAAATTATGATTAAGAATTAGTATGTTCTTAATATAGATTTACAGGTTTCTTTATGTATCATCCGCTAAACGGACACCCGTCACATGAAGAAAAATATATGCAAGCAGTAAAGGATGTGTACCCATTTTTTGAATAACACCGACTTTCTCAGGGTAAATTTCACAGTTTTCCCTTTTATAGCTCCTTTCATCGGACAACAAATAGTCGACTTAAATGAATGGTGCGGGAAAAGTGCATAAAAGGAAGCGAGTGGTCAGCTATGACACTATGTTATGTGATAACCATCTTGTATTTCCGGTGGCTGACCAAAAGACGCACATATATTCCAGGCAGAACGTCGAATATTTATCTAAATAGAAGGTGGCCCCTCTAAAAATATGTATTTCGCGATATCGATAAAGATATTGCCGAAACGGGAAAAATATTGTCTCAAATATTTGGAAAACCTCTTAATATATATTTAACGCATTTTCCACGTATTTACTATAACACGTGTATATTTTTTTATTCTTCTTTAGATTTATCGTCTAGTTATGTAAGTATTGAAACACTACTACAAAACAAATATTGAATGTGCACAAGTAGCTATTAGCTGGCATTTGTTGTCGTATTCAAATCACACGTTTTGTACATAATTGATGTTTATATGTCATCATCTTATCACAAACTTCCCCGTGCTTACTAACAAATTAGATACCACTATAACCTTGTGACGCGTTAGTAATCTAGTAGCAAATAATTATATCCAAAATGCGTGATAGGTTTAGCAGAAAGTATTAACCAAAGTTTGAAAATCTTTATAGACCAAAGAGCTAAATTCACTGTCCATTACATTTAAAAATATTTCAAAGGATTTTCAGAATAAGGTGCACTTAAAAGTAGTTTTGCATATACTTTGAACCATTTTTATAAGTCTCATTACTTCTCTTTAATATTGTCTTTGTTAAAAATAAAAATCCGTTACTTTTCCTCAAAAATACGCTGCATCTTGTGAATGGTATGGAGATGATTGACAGTATGAAGTATCATTGTGTCCCGATAAATAAAGACTTGATAGTTATGAAAGAGGAAATCAAAAAGTATGTTTAGCGACATAATTATCTTATATAAAAATTTTGGTTGACGTATTTTAGGATTTTTAAAAAAATCGCCAAATAACAAAGTTATTATTGTGCGTTACTTTAAACGCACCAATATGTGCCTTTTTCACCCTATTGAAGGCCAATTCATTCATTTTCTATATATGCTTTTAGCAGTCTGCATGCTTAAATAAAATGCTTATTCTATTTTTTTTTTAATTTTGTACTTTGACACAAAAACATACAAACTTGGGGTGTCAAGCTATATCTTTTACATTTTGAACATCGCCATTTCAATACCAACTAGAAAAAGTTTAAGCTCCCCTATTTTGCTATATTAACATTTTAGTTGAGCAACGGCAGGGAATTGACGCAACACCAAAATGTGAATTAATAAATCATTATATTGTAATTTTAATTTCGTAAGGTTGTTAGAAGAAATCCGAAAAGTGAAGGTTAATTCCCTAAAGTTGTTAAAAACGGAAAATGCTATGTAAGGTAAAATTGAGGGGTGTTCGGTAGTTTCAGTTGTGTTTCAGTGCTTTGAGGTGGGGCAGGATCGCAGCTAGCGCAAGCGCCTTGTATTTGGCTGCAGCAGTCAGTGTAGAAGGTATTTACATACGTTACGTACTAAGTAACAATGGAAAATACATTATTTGTGAGGGTGAAATACCAAAACTTGAGAACATGGATGAAGATAACAAACGTAAACATAGATGTTAATACCATTAACAAAATAGGTAAGTGTTCTCTAACTGTTATAGTATCTTTATGGTATTAGGAAATATGCTGCACAGATGCATGCCTTTATAATTCACAAGGTTGGGCAATAAGTATAAGATAACCTTCAAGGAATTACTAGAGAAAGTGTCATTGTATATTGCATATCATAAAATATGTATATGATAATTAGATATTTCTAAAACATTTGCTATTTATGCAAAATTTAATAACAAATTTTAAATGTAAGTATGCAAAGCTTCAGGATCAATAGACGCTTTTTCGTGATTATCTATACAGTAGACTCACGATTATGTGACCTAAAGTTGGATTTTCCCAGGAGCAGGTTTTATGCGTCGCGCACAACGCAAAACGCCTAGTGCTTTGCGCCGTTCACCCAATTCAACAAAAGAGTTGGTGTCGCGCGCCAACTATTTAGTTGGGCTGACTGGATAGTATACTACTCTAAGCGTTTTGTGTTGTACGCAACGCATAAAACCTGCTCTTAAACTGGATTTTCCTTCGAGCTGCAGCAACATCCAAAAGCACAAAGAAATTGAGATTGTTTGTAGCGCAAAGGTTTAATTTTAAAATTAATAATTGCTTATTAGTTAGCTTAGTAATTTGTAGTGTATGTTTCTTGTAGTTGCTAATAAATTTGGCATACCTGATGATAACAAATTTTTTTTGAGGCTTGTTACTTTTATTCCATTTTATATGGTTTAGTCAACGTGGCGTTACATTAGTTGTAAAATTAGAGGGAGAAGAAGTTGCCAGTTTGATGCCATTAACTATTTTTTCTAATCGGATGTTACAATAAAGCTAAAACAAACGACGACGCAGTGCTGAAATGGTTATTACCGCACGCTGTACTGCAATGAGATATTAACGTACTGGTGAGACGCTTACCGGAATGTTATATGGGCGATTAATGTGCAATTTAGAAAAAACACTGTAAAAAACTCGTATCACAATGACTTTGTAATGCTCCTTCATTGGATCACTCGCCGCTCCGCAGCTCGTTATTATATTATTATATACTTGTACTCATATTACATAAACGTCATTGTGACACTTGTGTTTTAAAATACTATTACCATACATCTATATGTATATAAACTAATATTTGTTTTGCATTTTAAGTACATATTAAAATACATGTTTATGTCTTTAGTGGAAACTTTGTTTTTTTATGCTCTACCTTACCTTTCCCATTTTAAGCATTTTTTTTTTCAGTTTATAAAATCAATTTTTTATTAATCTTTTTGGATTACATAAAATAGTGATCACTCCATAAAACAGTAGTATGAATTCCGTAGCGGAATTTAGTTAACACCGAAGCCGAGTACATTTAACTTCGTAACCTAACACTGTGAAGGTGTTGACCCAGCACCGCAACTGGGTTCATGTAACTCCGAAACCGAGTTCACGTTACACCATAACGGAGTGCTTGTAACTCCACAAAGGAATTTATGCAACTCTGTAACGGAGTTCTGCCAAATCCACAAAGGAATTTATGCAACTCTGTAACGGAGTTCTGCCAACTCCACAAAGGAATTTATGCAACTCTATAACGGAGTTCTGCCAACTCCACAAAGGAATTTATGCAACTCTGTAACGGAGTTCTGCCAACTCCATTAGAAAATCAACCAACTCCGTAAAAGTGTAATTTAACTCCGAAGCACGGATATTAGTATTAAATTACACAACTCCGTCACGTTTAACTACTTGTGCATTTTGTCGCGAGGGACCTACCAGACGGTGTGAAATCGGTGTTGAATTCAACACCGTATTTCTTTGTGTGTATATTGGTGTACTCTTACAAAAAAAAAGAATCTAATTTAGTGTAATTTTAACTCTATAAGTACATATTCATTTATTAATCGGGCTTTGGATCAGGTAGATATTTTACACTAAAAACAGTAGCAGTGTAAATATAAATATTTAGGTTTATAATTGTTTCTTTGTAAATACACACATAACGAAATAATTATCTCCTTTAATTTTATCATATTTACATTTCATTTGAACCTTCCAGGATAGTTTTTCTAGGTATATACTGACGTATTAGTTTTGTAAGCTCAAGATAATATTGTCCTCATTCAGTCTCGTACTTAATGACGTTCTGATGTGCTCAAGACGGTTTAATTATCCATTAAATAATCGCATCGGATCTTATAATATTGTACAAGTTACTTATCGCGACTTCCTATTTATTTCCTATAACTGTTAATTACTTGTCAGAATCCGTGAGTTGATAATCATCAAATCGAATGTTGAATTTAATGAAAGGTTCCCATTGGTAGCTTCTCTCCGGAATTTTTATCATTCAGAAAGGGTTGCGCTGCGACGTCCGAACGTTCTTCGTTTAAAAGAGTCAAAAATTCCATCATTGTTCGACAGCAAATAGACATTATCTAGAGCACAATGAACAATGAAGCGCGTAGCTGACACTGAAAGGGTTACAAGAAAGAGTAAAATCAAGAAAAAAATATCCTATAAAAGACGATAGTGTAGGGAGAGAAAGAGGTCGGTAGACGAGTCTCAGAATAGACTAACGCAATGGCTGAGTGGTCTTTAGTGTGCATTCAATGAGAATACTGGCCAATTCACTTACAATGCCGGAATCATACCCGGATTCGCTCGCAGTCAACTTGAACGGAAAAATAAAAATTTGATTTATAAGTAATTGTAAAACGTTCCTTTGCTGATCTACGATTTTCTTTTCAGAATTCCCTAGACGCTTTAAAAACAATTAAGCCATTCGAATGAAAGATTTCAAAGGATTTAATGATGCATTGCATACCCATTTTCCCTTAATAAGCAAAAGAAATTGTAAAGTTAAAACCTCACATAGATTCATTTTTAAAAATAATAACACACATCTGTATTATGTTCTTCTATTACTTCCTATAACATTCCTTAGCGTTAATATAACCTTAAAATCGATTTTATGCTCTGAATGCCCACGAAAGTTATGCTTAATTAGTCGAGGTTATGAAACTGAAGTGTTCTTGTGCAGATATTAAAAAATTACTTTTAATTTTAATTATCCCCCGGTGAAAATAGTCTACCTGCATGATAACCCTTCACAACGCAACCAGGCGAAAAATTAACAATTGGAGTATGAATAGTCCTCCAACGCTGTGCGAACTGATATTGTTGACTGCTAATTCACTGTTTCCCAATTGAGTAAATTAAATTAAATTTTAACTAATTGGTCATTAAATTTATTTTAAAGAATACACACTTCAATAAGTTACTTTTAGAAGATTTTTAGTATTTTTCTCATAATTTAACAAACTAAAAGATCAAATATTCTATATACATACATCCTATTACACGGAGAGGAATTTATATTAGAAATCATAAATATACTAAGATTCAGTTTAATTAATTACTACATCTGAGACGATAACATATAGAATAAATTAAAAAATATAATGAATATACTTGAATTCAGAACAATAGAGTTGCAAAAGCGATACACACATACAAGTAAAAATATGAAGTCATAAACTGGACAATAAAGCAACAACTCATTAAGAACAGGAATCGGCACAGGAAAAAAGAGCGAATGTGTAGAAGAACATGTAAGTAGCGCACAGTTAACAAGCATGGCGAGCAATAAATAGTAAATATAAATCGTAACTAGTTTCAAAAGAAAAGTGTGGAGGATATACAGAAAGACACAAGTAAGATTCAAAAGATACTCCTACAGCAATCGCAAAGATAGATCACATGCGATTTATAGCGATTCTCCATATTGCTTCAAGCGAGTCTCATTCCATTGAGCACGCCCTCTTGCAATCGCGCATTCGCCAGCTGAAAATAATTGTGCTGTTCTTATCAATGCGTCACTTGAAGGAGTATATTGTTTATCTTCCATTTTTTTATAGCAACAACCGCCGTGGCCTTATCAACCATCGAACAAAGACTTAACAAACTATGAGTAGATGGATGTAATATGACATTATGGTAAAAAACGTTGAATTCAGGTCCGCACGAACCCGATGATGCAAATGGTGTAGGAGGGCGTATAGAAGAAAGCGACAAAGAAAGCAACTAACTGCAATATTACTTCCACTAATGACATTTTTTTACGTAATTATTAGTAAACAACTTCGAAAGCTGGTTTTAATGTAGACGGATCAAATTTATAAACGAAATTCATATTTTATTGAACGAGTTTGGTGATTGCGAGCCAATGCGAGCAACCAAACGGGTTCGATAAAGACACTTTCCAGCCGTAGTGCGTACAATATTTTATTCGACCACCATGATTGCCATTTATTGTCAGTAAAATGAATTTACTTGCATTTGTAATGTTGAGAATACATATAACTCATACTTAAACGACAGATTGTTTAACAGCTATTTTGACAACCGTGTTCAGAAGAACTTCAGAATCTTCACAAAAGAGTACGATAAAGTAACGGAAGTGACGCGTCGGCAGTTTAATTCATAGTTCAGTTCGCTAAAGTGGCGCTTTCTATCCTCGAATGAGTGTAGTATGGTTGTACTTACAGATGTAGGTAGTCGAAAATATAATTTTTAGTGTATGTAAATGTAAGAAAAATATAATGTATGCGAATGAACCGCAGACGATAATTCATAAATGCATAGCTTTTATATGTATATACCACATACAGTATATCTAGTATGAGAAATATATCTACTCATCAAGCGTACTTCTCTAATTTCCATAGCGTGGCAACATAGAGTATTTTACTTTGGGGAATGTCTTGAGGGGCTGGACTTATTCTTCTGTTGCAAAAGCGTGCGGTGAGGATCCTGTGCAACCTGTAAAGAAATGAATCATGCATAGAAGCCATTGTGCAGGTACAAATACTTATTTTACCCAGTGTATACATATATAGATGGTCTAAGTTAAGTGCGCACCATTGCTAACTTCGTTATTATTGGAGCTACGAAGTCGGTTAAATAGGCATTTTTCTGGGATTTGATGTGGCGGTTGTAGTGGTGAAAATAAAAAAACAATTGAGGATCGCGTTTTCAAGATATTCACTAAAACTATCTTTTTTTAAATGAAACACACTTTATATTTCATTGCAGTCTGATTGAAAAGTTAATTGTGAATAAAAAGTTTTAATACAATAGTACGAAAAAATAAAAAATGAAGAAGTTATAAGTTTATATTGTAATAATTGTTCAAAAAGATTGCCCTCTTGTTCAACACACTACTCTTCTATAAACGCTGCGAGGTGCCTGTAAAATAATGTGTGGATTTTTATTTCTGATGATGTTGATAATGGAATCAAATTAACTACATTTAGCGTTTCATATCGTAGGAAGTTTTATAATATTTTCGACAAAAATTCAACAAAGATAAAAAACGGCACTAAAATTTTGTATCCGATAATTCTACACCAAACGTTTACACTAAAGCGAGTTTGTTAATTATGAGGATGGACAAGTAAACGATTTGTATTACTCCAATATTGTTGTGTTTTCTGTTGAACATACCACTATTGAAGAAATTACACTCATCAGTCCACAAAATATATCTAAAAGAGTCGGGATTATCGTGACACGCACTAATAAACCAATGTGAGAATTACAATCTTCTTTTGAAATCACCACGGTGTAAATTTTGCACTGGTTGATATTTGTGAGGAATAAATTTATGTTTTTTTTGTTAACTGTGTGGATAGTACTAAGAAACCCGCATCTCTTTATAAATGTCGAATAGAATTATTTTGATGTGCTTGAAAATAAGTTAAAATAGTTAATTTCATACAATTTGCTTTTCATGTCTTTTTTTCTTGAATATCTCTTCATTTATTCTAAATTTTCTATAAAGCTTCCGAAAATATCGACTGTTCGGAATGTTGCATTTAGGATACATCTCGCTATAATATTCATGGACTCGCTTTCCTTTTTGTCTCCATATTATGTATTCTAATATCTTATTACGTTTTAATAGCATCATTTTTATCACTTTTAGGTCAGAATCTTAGCTCGCTTTACTTTTATAAGTTAAACTAAGAGGTACTCACAACGAACTCAGCTAGCCGAATGGTTTCATTGTTCGTAAAGAGTCGTTCTTAGCTTAATTCACAGAAGTTAACGTAAAAGTGGCAAAAAGAGTACACCTAATGTCAGAACATTTTTTTGGCTAGTACTGACAGGTGTTAAATAAACAAGCCGAATTTTTATTTCACAACCTAGGTTGCTTTGTTTTTTCTTAAACTAAGGTGCTGAGTTAATATAAAATGTCATAATAACTTCTTTATGTGTTATTTTTTCGTAGTATTGTATTAAACCTTTTTTGTTCATAATTAAATTTTCAATTAAACTGCAGTAAAATATACTGAATGTTTCGTCATTGTTCCGAGTTTCGTGTTATGGCGTAAGACAAGTGTGTAGAACAGATTTAATATGAATGCGGATAGTAAAATCCTATGAAATGATATATAAATGCATCTTAAAATAGTTGGTGCCTTTGTTTTTCTTTTTACAAGTTATTCATTTAAATTTCGCAGTAAAAGAGAAATTTGAAATACAAGCAGTATATTCTCCTGCATATCTTAAAAATAATACTTTGGTATATCCCGTGCCCTTATAAATGAATATGGCAAACTCCACGTTTTGTTGCAATTTCTTTTTACTGCTAGTCGCTCCTTTATATAAGACGCAGCCCAATTTTTATTTATTATTATTGTCTTTTTTTAATTATCTAAAATAGAATTCACAAAGCGTTGCTTTGATTTAGAAAATTTTCTCCTAAAATTACACTAGTTAAGTGACATATTAAATGAATTATCTAGCATTTCTAGATACGATAGGCAACTAGATACACTTTTATTTTTTAAAAAGCACCAAATGGTACAAAAAAATTACTTCATAAAATTCAAATTATTTAAGCAATTTTAAAGTTTAGGTATTATTAACTTTCCGAGTTGTATAGCTTGAATAACCCTATATCTCAGAAACATGAGCCCTGTGGGTATGGAAAGCAAATTAAATTAACAATTAGGATTATATTATATTTATATTAATTTAGGAATGTTACCTATTAGGTAAAATTGTATTGTTTCTAATAGCATTTTCGTACAATTGGGTCTATAACTGTGACGTTTTCAAATATCTGTGTTTACTTGATTTAGTGCATAAAATTTTCGCATTTCATCAAAAGAATAATACCCCTACACATAAAAAAATACGGTGTCAGATCTGGACATGAGGGAACTACCATAAGTAGTTATGTGAAATGGAGTTGTAGTTGACTGAAAACAGTTACATTTTCACTAAGAATTTGATAGAATAATATTAAAAGGATTATTATTTACACTTTTCGGACAAAAATTAACCGAAAAGTGTAAAATAATCCTTTTTAATCTTATTTTAACAAATCTTTGGATGCAATTTAAGTGTTTTCAGAAAAGCTACAACACCGATGGTGGTTCCCTCACGTCCAGATCAACACCGTATTTTTTTATGCATAATTAAACAACAAACATATAGGTACAATAATTTAAGACCGAGAAAGGTTTCATTCTCAACAATTTTAGTGTATCGGCTTTCTCAAGGTAGATTATCTGCACCTCGCATAATCTCCGATCTAATTAGTAGCGTTCAGGAACTTCCATGAAGAACAATTTCGCTCCCGATATCTACAGCATCGCTCATGTGACGCTAAATAAGAACATTTACCACTTGGAGTTTTCAAAGTGGAGCTGTAATGATTTATGCTTCATTTAGGGCGTAATTAAGCCTCTCATTCCCAACAAGGCAAACTTATAATTAGCACATGTAAACTTTATATACTCTGTATGGCGGATGTTAAGACGAGGAAAGTTTTTAATTGTTACAAATTGCTCAAGTTAAATAACTGTGTAATTAGCTTTTCTCTGCTCCGCCTTGCTTAACTGAAAAGCATAAGACATTTTCTTATCTCAGTGAAATGTTACTTCTGGTTGATGATTATGAAAATCAACCTAACCTTTAATTATACTGTTGATATGTCTCTCTCTAACGCCGATTAGGGTTTTCTTCGGCATTATTCGCGGTTGGCATTTGTGGGAGAAGGCGAGATAGAATTAAGCTAACATGCATGCACTTATGTAGGTATTCGCATCGACAAGCTACAAGACTGACTTGTTATTATTCTCTGTTATTATGGATTTCGTAATTATTAAGTTGAGTGGTTTGCATTATTGTTGTATAAACATACTACAAGCATGTTCTATTAAAATAATTTGAATTTAAAAATTGAAAAGTTATCCCGTTTGAACTGCTATAATTAAAACAACTTAAGTTACATACAATTCTATGTTATTAAATACTATATGTTATAAATTGCTACCTCCTAATAAGACTAGAAACTAACTAATCGGATCTTTGTTACCTCCTCTTACAGATTTGAATTTAGAAGTAAATAAGTATCTACGACGCCAAGATATTTACTTTAGATACGACAAATCATAAAACATCTATCATCATACTATGTAAATATATAACGTGTGTCAAAAAGTATGCATCATATGATATTGTTTCTTGTTACTGACTTTTGAAAAAATATGACAATGCAGAAAGTTTACGTACTTTTTAAAATCAAGTTAAGCCTTAAGCGCAATTTATATTCTGTCGTATACAGATTGAGCACTTCAAAATAAAAGGGGCTTGACGGTAAAGTATATACTCTTATTTGTACACTAAAAGGAAAATAATTTTTTTTTGCGGAGAGGTGAAAATGCATTTACGCACATTGTGCTGGACTCCTTCAAAAATGAAGACTACCAACTAAAAACACCTCCCCACTCCCAGACACCAGCCCGGAACCGTTTAACACATAGCATCAGGCTGAGTCCTTTAACTTGGCTGTATGTGGGCCACTCACCATGTGTTGTTCAATAAGGAATCATAACATTCACAAATATTTAGGACAAAAAATTAAAATTTAGTAATTTACTGAAATAAGTAATAGCTGCATATTGTGGGCTATGCCCAAAAAGTGAAGCTCTGTGGGAACACTCAACTTAACATCACCATTGCGTAGAAAAGTGTTTTCCCGTCTTTTGAAAAATATTAATATTTCATAAACATAAATAGATCGCAATGGCATTATCTTAAAGTTTTTAAATAATGGGCGACATGATTCACGTGACGAAACACTCGCCATACATTTAATAATTCTTTTCTATAAGAGGAATAAATTTCTCGCTGCCGGCATAGAGCCCCAAAAGATGATGCCATACCGCAAGCGGGATTGAACACAGCTAAAATAAAACATCCTCAACTGCTGGACACCACATTTACGTAAATTACGTATGCCGTATAGATCCGAATACAATTTCCCCTCCAAAACCAAACAATGCTCCCCATATTTCAATAAGTTATCAAAGAATTTTACCAAACTACAACTGGTAATTTGTTCTTCACCCTACTATATGCTCAGCGCATGGCATCTGATCTCGAGCGTGTTCTAAAATGTCTTAAACCCGTTTTCTCAGTGTTCAGTACAAGGGCACTATTTTTGCACAGGAAGCCATACTGTGTACCAGAGCAGCGACGGACGCTGAAACATTCTTAAATGAGGGTTCCGAGACGATGCAGCCCGTATCGTCCGCATACTGCGACAGCATACAACAGTCCAGGACGAGGCGCAGGGTATTTACAAAAATTAAGAAAAGTGTAGGACTCAGGATTGATCCTTGTGGTACACCACTCCTGATACCGCTTGAAGAAGAGTAGTAAGTCGTTTGAACATTACTAGGACAGCTCGAAACTGAGACTAAGAAGGTTCGGTCACTGAGAAAACATGCAAAGAGATCATATACTATTTCCCGTATTCCTATATGCCACATCTTTGAAAGTAATAAAGTATGATCTATTATGTCAAAGGCTTTTGACAAGTCAAAGAAGATTCCAACGACGTAGTTTCTATTATCAAATTCGTTATATACAGGGTGTTTCACACCACTCGTCCAATCTCTTTTTCTCGCGATCTATGGCAGCTAGACTCATGCAACAAAAAATTTAACAACAACACCCAACCTGAAGAATCCTCTGAAAATATTTTCAACTTCCGGAAACGTTCCATTATACCGGAAGTCGATAGTAATTTTCTTATTTTAAATGGAATCATATGCTTTTTCTTACTTCAATGAATTCTACAGATTATTTGAATACAATTTTTACTAAAGTTCACTATCTCTAAACTTAACCGTTTTTTGAGATATTCACGATTTTGTCAAAATTTTCCAATTTGCATTTCCTTCTATAGTGTTCTTTATTTTGTAAACCATTAGAGATAATGGTCTCTGTTCGTTAGGGCATAAGAAAAATGGTCACGCATATCAAATACTGTCACAAAAATCACTACATTTTATATAGAATGTTCATAAATCGATGGTCAACTTCGACACCTTTTCCCTTAGATAATTTAATTTTTTCAAATGGAACATTATATTCCAATTATAGAATTCGAGTGTTAAAGATTGCAATATCTATTTGTAGTCGTTTTCGAGATATTAACGATTATTTATTTAGTTATTAGAATTTTAGTACATTTCTAGTAGTGGGCTATGAAAAAGACAAATAAGTTTGAGAATCATCAATACAAACGTATCTCACTTTATCATTAAAATCTAATTTTCCCAATCCTGATCGATATTTTACGTTAACTAAACAAGAAAAGTCACTTTCTTATGTTCAAGAGGATTGTAGTTAATATTTTAGGGATTCCAGATAAAATGATGGTGCTACATTTCATTAGAGAGCTATCGTTAAATACAATAATATTTAGAAAAAAAGAATGGGTTACAATAATCATAAAAAAGTTATTGAAACTAACTAAATAAAAATAAATTATTCGAAATGTCTGCCATTTCTTTCTATGCATCGTTCCATTCGGAACTGCTTATGGATCTGCATGCTTCCCTTATCCTTATTTTCATTTGTTCTACACAATTCGGACGATTTGGATAAATAATATCTTTCAACCTCCCCCAAAAATAAAAATCTAAACTTGTAAGATCTGGCAATCTAGCTGGCCATAAAACTTCAAACACTCTCCCAATCCATTTATTTGGAAACATTTCACGTAATTTTTCCTCACATTCGCAGCGAAATGTGCAGGAAAACCATCACGCTCAAACCACATGCGGTTTCTTGTTTCCAACGGTACGTTTTCGAGTAGCATTGGTAATTCGTTTATCAAAAAGTTGCTTAGCGTTTCTCCAAAGAAGTATGCTGCAATTATCCGGTCACCAAGTATACCGCACCACGTGTTTGCGCTCCACATATTTTGATTATTGATTGAATGTTTTGTCGCATGAATCTAGCTGTCATAGATCGCGAGAAAAAGATAGCGGACGAGTGGTCTGAAACACCCTGTATATACAGCTCAGGGAATGATATATAGTATCGCATGTTGATTTACCGCCTACAAACCCAAATTGGCTTTCGGAAATGATTCAATTTTCTGTTAAATAATCATTTAAACAAATATTAATTAATTTTTCGAATATTTTGGCGAAGACTGACGGCATTGCTATTGGCCTATAATTTTCTAAATGATTTTTATTTCCTTTTATGAATTGGTATTACTTTACTTTTTTCAGCTTTTTTTGAATGTAGCTGAGGAGAGACACTCATTAAATATGTGAGATAATAGCGCCAAAATGAAATTTGATACATATTTCAAAATATAGCTTGGCACCTCGTTTATTCCTGCAGAATGCTTTGTCGATATATGCCGTATGATAGTTGAAACTTCATCGCAGTCAGTGGGTAGAAAGTAAAGATAATTATTACTCTATTGGTGCCCTTGAGATGATATAAGATTCGATGTAATTTTATGAATTTAAGAGAAGTGGTTTTCGAAGAATTCTGCTACTTTTTGAGGATTACTTACAGTGATTTCCTGATCTTCTACTGATAAATTTGGTTAACTATTAGAACAATTCTTAGTTTCGTTGTTAATTATATTCCAAGAAGTGTTACTGATATTTTTAGGTGTGGTACTTAAATGGTTGAAGTGAGCTTTTTTTGTTAAATCTATTAATTCTTTATAATAATATTTGTTTTAGTTGCTTTATGAAGATGGTATAATTTGCGAAGTTTCTGAGCTTTGCACCTTAAGTTAGTGTCGTGCCATGCTACATTTTCTTTAAATTTAGGTTTAGTTTTTATTAAAGGAAAACATGAATTAAAGACAGGAGTATATTATGAAACTTGGTAAATTTTTTGTCGGCATCACATGAATGAAAAACATCGCTCCAGTCTTCGCACCGCAAGAAAGTCTGAAAATTATTAACTTGCTTATTTGAAAAGTGACGACGATAGATTATGTTGGATGAAGTACTTACTGAGGTCTTGATATCCAACACCTGGTAACTATGAGCTGATAGAATGGGTGAACCTAAATGGCAGAAATATGTGTCAGTCCGATCGTTGGCAAATATATTATCCATAATATTGAATAATACATTGGAAAAACACAGTAATCATTAGCAATGGTTTAACGTATACCTGTTAGAGTGCAAGTTGTTTTGTCCTTAGTTTCACAACTATTTATTATATTTTCCAATGTATTGATTTATGTATAGTTAGAATACATCGAAAGCGCAAAAGAAGAAAAAAAATGAACGGTGCAGATTCCCCGACAATCAGTATTTTCCATATCTCCTGCACTGGAAATTCGCTTCTCACAAGATATTGAAAGTTAGGCAAATATTATGCTTCCTGTTTCGAGGAGACAATGAATTCCGCATGTGGGAATGTAGTCATTTGTTTAAAAAATCACACAAAGGCATTATTATTCGCATTTTGCAGCATCAAGGCAATTCGTATTATGTACGAGAATAATTCTTCGATTCTACATAAAGGTGCGATTGTACGCCATAGAAGAAGGGTATTATAAAAGCCATTCGCGATAAGAGAGACACGTGGAAAAACATCAAATATTACGATTGACATATTTAAAGCAATATGTTCACAGATAAATTCTAACATACTCTTTGTAAATCAAACAAATACATACAAAGACTTTTAAAAAGGATTTGATAAATTCAAATGATAAGGAAGTTATATTTGCCATCTATTTTAAGGAATTACATTTTTTAAACAAAATAAAAAAGTTTATCTTAGGAATTAAACAGTTCGGCAAAACATAAAATATGGATTATAAGATTAGAATAGCTGAAATTTACCAAGACATATAATATACGCTGAACCAAAAATGGGTACTGAAACAATTAACAATTTTACGGTGATATATAATTAGGTGCTATTACAAATGGTTTCATAAATAACGCAGATAGTATCATAAACAAATTAAGTAACAAATAATCATACTGTAGTCATTCACATTAGCAATATCATCTTTCTTGTGTTCACAATTGCTACAAAGCACAATTATTTTCAGCTGGGGAAACTCCGCCCTAATGCGCAGCTTACTTCACGAACTCGAAGAGGCGGGCGGAGCTTACTGAATGAACAACAACGTACAGTACTGCAGATACACATTATAATAAAAACTGAGTAGATAGTGGGGTTGGCTAGGTTCTCACGTGCTGATTATATCATTTCTCCATGTGCCTTTGGGTATGTCATACTCCATTGCTATCGCGCATTCGCCAGCTGAAAATCATTGTCCTGTACTAAGTAGGAGTGCCAATAGATAAATTAAATAGTTTACACAATGGCCTCGCCAAAATTATAGCATGATCATATATGAAAGCTTCAGATGGTATCATGTCTAGATGTAAAACTGTTCTTCAGTTTTTTTAGGTTCTTCGAAACCACTTTCTTTAACTTGTTTAACTCGAAACGTAAATTCGAGGATACATCCGAAATATTGTAATTGACATTCTTTGGGAGGAAAGCGTTAAAGAACGCAGCGCAAGACGTTTACAATGAATTGAGAATCACCACAAATTAATACAAAAAAACTTCTTTTTTCTAATTGGATGTTGCAATAAAGCTAAAACAAACGAGGACGCACTGCTGAAATGAATATTATCGCACACTGTGCTGTAATGAGATATTAACGCACTAGTGGGACTCTTGCCGGAACGTAATATAGGCGATGGATGTGTAAATTAGAAAAAATGCTGTAAAAAACGTGTGCCACAACAACTTGTAATGCTCGTACATTCAATCAAAACTTGTACTCGCATTACATAAACGTCATTGTGACACTTGTGTTTTAAAATACTATTACCGTTTAGGTGCCTCTATAGCAATTTGGCCGGAAAATACATTGTATCGCTATTAAAAGTGCATCTAAATTTGACATGATTAGATTAGATTAGATTAGGATTGGGGTGGCCTATCGACCTATTTCACCGCGACCTTTTCAGATCTATTGTGATCCCCTTTTTTCCTAGAGGACGCTCTCTAATTTTGCCCTCTTAATTAGGCCTATCATCTTTGAGAGCGGCTTCTTTATGTAGCTACTAGCTGTGGGGTTCACCTCCCCCATTACTAGAAACCTTGTCCTCGCCAGGCCTTCACATTGACACAGCACATGAACTGGTGTTTCTTCCTCCTCTTGGCAGTATCTGCAGGTTGCATCATCTGCCAGGCCTATGTTGTACATATGCCTATTCATGACCAGTCAGCAGACCTACAATCATTTTGACAGTCTTCCTGTCTTTATTCAGTAGATCTCTCGTAAGTTCAGGCCTTTGCTCCTTTAGGAACTCTTTTGCCTGCCATTGTCCCGGTGATTTTTGCCACCAAATTTGACATGAACATGCGTGTTAGATATTTTTAAGTACGCTTTTCTGATATTGCGTCTACTTTAAGATTGAAAACCTACAACAAATTTTCAATTTGGAAATCGTAAGCCCCATTACCACGCTGAGAAAAATAGATAATAAAAATAGTGACAAATAATTTTTTAATTAGTTGTATTGTACCACTTATTATATTTATAATACGTATTAATATCTATTTTCCTCGGTGCAGTCACTCAATATACCAGAACGCACCCTGTCTGTACATGCATAACTTATCGGAAGCGTTCTTTAACGGCACGGCCTAAGCACTTGGTCGACAGTTGTCAAAACGAGATTCCTGGATAATAACAGAAAAACCAGGTGCTGTCCTTTCTGGTTATTCTGTGATAGAGCCAGCTCGCCTCACATTAGACAATAGTATATTAAAACACAAGTGTCACAATTACATTTGTTGTAATGCGAGTGATTCAATGTACGAGCATTACAAGTCATTGTAAGATCAGTTTTTTTTTATATAGTATCTTTTCTAATTTGCACATTAATCACCCATATGACATTCTGATAAAAGTACCACCAGTGCCCACTAGTACGTTAGTAACTCATTACCACACTGCGTCCTCATTTGTTTATCTTTATTGTAACCATAAAATTATCAAATACTGCATTGTGAGTTGTTTAAAACAAGCAACAGGCTAACGGCGATGTTGCTGCCATGTATCCTATAAACAAACGACTTATTTATGAATACTTGACGACATCGCTAGCACAACATCAAAGAAATTTGTTGCTAATTGCTTGTATTTGTGTTTTCCAATTCAAACGAAAAACATCGCTCAGTGTAGACGATGTTGCCAAATGTTCGGGAATGATAGCACAAGTATAGTTTTAGAGAGGTTTTCATTGGATCATGTGATGCTTATTTTCTGGGTTATTTCTTTAAATCTTTGTACTTGTTTAAATTCTCCGTTCTTGTGCGTATTCAGAAATAGTGATGGCGGGATTGCTGCATGGTAGTGTATACTAATTTTTGATATTTTACGAGCTACCATCAATGCGTTTAACATTAATTCAAATATTAAACTGTCACCATCTACTGTCTCATTTTTTAAAAACTCGTTTCCACTTTGCCACCATCTTCCTTTTCTTGCTTTAGGATGACAAAAGTAGCAGTGACACCAGAAGCTATATCCATGTTTCAAAATTCCAAACTTCACTGATTGTGAGTTTGGTATGGACGAGCAACATTGCGGACAACGTGCAAACAGATACATGAAATACATTTACTAGTATATCAACAAAATGTTGACAACATATTGATGGTTCTTGCCACCACTTTGTATCCTACTACCCTATTAAAATCCATATTCAAATAGTCCTTTCACAATTAACAAAAGTGTAGGCGACAAAAACTGTCCTTAAAATTGGTAAATATTACTAATATAAAGTGTTTTGCCATATTTTCAAACTTTTGGTATCATATTACAATATACATTAAGTTCAATACCTAGCACTTTTATATCAATTAGAAAGATCTATCTACATTTTACACAATGAAATCTGTAAACAATATGTGTACACAAATCTAAAATGTAGGAATACCTATGCTTATAGTCAATTATTCTAGGAGTACTATTAATACTACTTTACAATTCTTTTGTATTCAAACTCTTGTCTTCTATTCGGGTGTGCTCTTATTGTGGAAAGAGTGTCGGAAATCATCTTGCTACATAAATGTCCGGAACGCATCGAAGCATCGACTGTGCTCGTCACGAGATTTAGACAAAAAGTATAATACGCTGACAATAGCCCTTGGGTGTAGCACAGATTTTGTACGAACACAGATATAATGCACGAGCAGCCAATCGTAAACAAATAGAATAGGATTACTTCCACACGTGGTTACAGATTGAAAATTTAGATAGATTTGTTGTACAACAAGCAAGCTTGTGTAAACATACATATAAATGTATAACGCAAGCACAAATAACATGTTCGTATTCAACGCGGCATACCAGTATAATCATATGCAACGTATGCAGATATACATGCACAGATTATCAAAAGTGTTTGTACACTATGCAACTATAACAGTCTATAACAAACAGTAATATCTCATGAGTCTAAATAATAAAATATTTAACAGATTCTGTGCTATTCGGTTTTTTAATGTCAAAAATATTGCAAAACTACAGTAAATTCTTTACCAAAGAGCTTTAGTATTGAAGATAAATTCAGTTATTCTAAACAAAACTGACCTATTGAAGTGAATCATCGAGTAGAATCTATGACATGCTACACCATCATAACATGCCGCAATAAAGAAGCTTCCCCACTTCAGATTAGGTTAGGATTAGATTGGCTAGTGATTATCTTAGATTAGGCTTAGTGTCGAAGAATGTAGCGATGTTCATTTCGGTGAAAAGACGTTAAGACCTTTGAAAAGAGAGTAATCGTAAATCACAGTCAAAGTCGAGGATTGTCACTTCCTACAAAACGTAATTGCCAAAGGCTATAAACTGCTGCATTTCGATATGCCCGCCGCTGGTGGTCGTCTTTTTCCTCTTGTACCCTACTAAGTAGGTACTTCAAATACATTTTACAACTAATACAAAGGGACGAGGAAAGGGGCTCACTTTCACACATAAAACCGGACAATATCATTGTATATAGAGCATTCACATATAGTCACCAGAAGAGTAAAGAACCAAATATACACATAGCTAAGAACAACAAGTTTTACTTTTCTTTCACCTACACAACGTTGAGTTAAGACAAAATAGTTACATATCGGAAAAGTTACATAATCTCATAACATGGTCCTTCGAGCCGGATGTAGCCGTGCTACCAGAAATTAGTTCGAAAATCAGCGTACACGAATCAAATCAAAAGTAGTGAGCGTAGCCGTGCTACCAGAATTTAGTGTGAAAATTCGTGTACCGAAGTGAAAGAAAGAAAAGTGAATGTAGCCGTGCTACAAGTGAAACAAGTGAATCAAACATCGAAGTTACAAGAAGCAGCGGTACCGTGTACCCTCATACCGTGTGATCCAGGATTAGGAGCCGCAGTCAATCGTAAGTACTCGCCAATTATCCTTTCACACTCCTAGTTTATATTTGGTTCTATTTGCGTATTGTGTAATCAAATGGCGGATTTACAAGGCTTAACGAAACAACGAGGCAGCCTCAAGGCTCAGATAACTAGTTTTAGAAAATTCGTTAACGCCATAGAAGTTCCCACAAGCCAAGAGAAAATCAATCTTAGAAAGCGGCTAACTAAGATTGAAAGCGTTTTAGGGGTTTTTGAAGAAATTCAGGGCCAAATTGACTTATTAGAGCCGGACGAGAACAAAAACGTACAAGATCGCGAAAATTTCGAGAATGACTATTATGAAATCATTTCTCAAGCTGCACATCTGTTAGAGGACGACGAACCTGAAGGTAGCAACGCAAGCAATAGTATTAGATCAGGTTCCGTTGTCACAAATGCTTCCCATGTATCTCAAGGTGCTTTTAACGTAAAATTACCTAGTGTTTCGTTACCAGAATTCGATGGAAACTACGCACTATGGCAACAATTTTATGATCACTTTGTCGCTATGATCGATAATAACGATTCGTTATCGAACATACAAAAATTATATTACCTAAAGGGTCAACTTCGCGGTGAACCTGCGCAACTAATAAATTCGCTCAAAACGGTAGATTCAAACTATCAAATAGCATTTCAGGCACTTTGCAAGCGTTATAACAAAAAACGAAAAATTATCGACAAACATGTCCGCGAAATATTAAACTTAGCGTCGGTAAAGAACGTTAGAGATTCACATATAAAACTAAGAGAATTTGTTAGTAACCTAGAAAATAACCTAAAGTGTCTGGAATCGTTAGGTCAACCAGTTGACAGTTGGGACGCGATTTTATTGCCGATAGTTTTAAACAAATTGGATGAAAATCTGACAGAGGATTGGGAAAACAAAATCAACGCGAAGGATCCTGACGAGTTACCAAAACTCTGCGAATTAATTACCTTCCTCAATATAAAGCAGGATACTCTCGAGAGCATGGCGTCACTATTACGTAATTCGGATTCTGATAGAAAGAAATCAAGCGCGAGCAGTAAACGTAGGGAAACTACTAAATCTTTAGTTGGGACCAGCCCAAAATGTTCTTTTTGTCAGGAATCACACTATATCTCACATTGCGATGCATTCTTAAAATTAGATGCAAATACTCGGATAGTAAAGGTAAAGGCTCTTAGATTGTGTCTAAATTGTTTGAAAAAGGGCCATTACTTAGCTGATTGTAAAGCCTCCAAATGCAAAACTTGTAGTAGGAAACATCACACATTATTACACATTAATGTTTCGAACAACAAAACGGAAGAAACCCTGCCACAAGAGAATAATCAACCATCCACTAGTTCAACTACTCTAGTTGCCGAGACAAAAAGGGAAATTCTCTTATCAACCGCGGAAGTAGACGTGTTAGATTCAGCGGGTAAAGCGCACAAGCTGCGGGCAGTTCTCGATTCGGGTTCGCAATCTAATTTTATTACCTCACACGCGTATAAAAAATTAAACTTGCCTTGCAAGGATGCAAATCTTATTATAACTGGTTTAAATCAAACAACGTCATCCGTCAAAGATCAAACAGAAATCTCAATTAGGTCGCGATTTTGCAAATACCAAGCTACGCTAAAATGCTTTATTTTAGAAAACATAGCGGGAAACACACCATCAAGGTATTTAAGTAGACAATCTATAAAAATACCACCAAACATAAAGCTAGCGGACGAGAAATTTTATGAACCGAAAAAGATCGACCTCTTAATCGGGGCAGAACTGTTTTGGGAATTATTATGTATAGGGCAAATAAAACAACCAAGTGGCCCTATATACCAAAAAACGAAACTTGGGTGGGAGATTTCGGGTGCATTTCACACAACACACGTACAAGGCAATAAGGTTTGCTTATTTTCGAATGAATTGCATGATATTATACAGAAATTTTGGACATTAGAGGAGGTAACATCAAAAACAAGTAATTTTAACGATGAGGAAAGATTGTGCGAGAATCTGTTCCAACAAACAACGAAGCGAACCGACGACGGTAAATTCATTGTGAACCTACCTCTTAAAGAAAACTTAAGCAAGATAGGCAACTCATATAACGAAACAATACAAAGGTGTGTGCTAACTTCCCAGGAAAACGAAATAGAAATCCATGGATTCTGCGATGCAAGTGAGAAGGCTTATGGAGCTTGTGTATATCTACGCAATAAGAATGAAAGGAACGAGTGGGTTACCAAACTTCTAACTGCTAAGTCTAGAGTAGCACCTCTAAAAAAGGTCACATTGCCACGATTAGAACTCCTTGGCGCTGTCCTATTAGCTAACTTGGTATCGAATTTAAAAGATATACTTATGAAACATAGTGCGTCCATATATTACTGGACAGATTCACAAATTGTTCTTAGTTGGATAAGGGCTTCACCTGGCAAATGGAAGACTTTTGTTGCAAATCGAGTCACTTCAATTCAAGAGATGACTAATATTTGCGACTGGTATCATGTAAAATCCAAGGATAATCCAGCTGACATACTTTCGAGGGGTTGTTATCCGTCTCAGCTGCATGATTGCGGACTTTGGTGGAATGGACCGTCATTTCTGAAGGACAATTTCGAACTCTCAGATCCGCAAATACTCAATGTCTCTCTCCCCGAAGAAAGGAAAACAACATTAGTAGCTACAATCAAATTAGATTTTCCTTTCGAGAACTTTTCAACCTTAACACGGTTAATTAGAACATTTGCTTGGTGTTTACGATTTAAGACTAATACAAATAGTGCGCAGACCAAAATACGAGGCGATTTAAGTTTAAGCGAATTAAATATAGCGTTGACCAAGGTTATACATTTAACACAGCAACAAAATTTCGCGCAAGAAATCGACGATTTAAGAAACGGAAAGCAAATAAATAGCAAAAGCAAAATTTTAAGTTTGAACCCGTTTCTCGACGAAAACGGGTTAATACGCGTCGGGGGTCGGTTAAGCAAATCGAATCTGCGATTTGACGTACGGCATCCAATATTACTACCTAAAAGCGCACAAATTACTAAACTTATTTTTGAAAACAAGCACAAAGAATTATTGCATGGCGGGCCGACTTTATTACTTAGTTCCATACGACAAAACTATTGGCCGATATCGGGCATCAGCATTGCAAAGAAAACAGTGCATCAATGCATTACGTGCTATCGTAGCAACCCCAGAAACATTAATCCCATAATGGGCGATTTACCGAAAGAAAGAACCGCGATTATGCCTCCATTTCACACAGTCGGTTTGGATTATGGAGGTCCTATAATAATCAAAGAGCGAGCAGGGAGATGCAACAAAACAAGTAAGGCGTACATATGTCTTTTTGTCTGTCTTAGCACGAAAGCGATACATTTAGAAGCAGTATCTTCCCTATCTACAAAGTCATTTTTAGCGGCGTTTCGTAGGTTCATTGCTAGACGTGGGAAACCTAAAACAATTTTTAGTGACAACGGTACAAATTTCATTGGCGCAAACAATCAATTAAGAGAATTATACGAATCGTTGTCATCTAGTAGCGAGGAAGTAGATAGCATTTTTAAGGTAGAAAATATAAATTGGCAGTTTATCCCTCCTCATTCACCGCACTTTGGAGGTATATGGGAAGCAGGGATAAAAAGTGTCAAACAGCATTTGAAAAAGGTAACGTCAGGGGCATTGCTAACTTTCGAAGAGTTATACACAATACTTGCGCAAATAGAATCAATTCTCAATTCCAGACCGTTAACCCAAATATCCTCTGATCCTTATGACTTCCAAGTTTTAACCCCAGCCCATTTTTTAATTGGTCGACCGTATACATTGGCTGCTGATCAAGACGTAACTGACGTGGAGATCAATAGACTGGACAGATTACAACATCTCCAACAAATCGTGCAGCAGTTCTGGAAGAAGTGGTCTCGAGAATACTTATCATCACTACAGCAACGAACTAAATGGAAAAACCACATCCCCAACATCGGTGTCGATTCGTTAGTAATTGTAAAAGAAGATAATTGTCCTCCGTCAAGATGGCAACTTGGACGCGTTTTTCGTTGCTATCCAGGAGCCGACGGACAAGTACGTGTAGCGGATGTAAGGTGTGCCGGTGGGGTCATAAAAAGGCCTGTAGTGAAATTGTGTCCTCTACCAATAAACTAGCAATCAAGGAAGCGGAAGAATGCGGGGTGCCAATAGCGCGCTGGGTGCACGAACATATTCTTTGAACACTACAAATTATATTTCTATTATTTGTTTTTTAGCTTGTACCTTTTTCATTTTGTAAACATTGTAAATATTGAAATACTTACAGTATTTCAAGGCGGGCGGCATGTCGAAGAATGTAGCGATGTTCATTTCGGTGAAAAGACGTTAAGACCTTTGAAAAGAGAGTAATCGTAAATCACAGTCAAAGTCGAGGATTGTCACTTCCTACAAAACGTAATTGCCAAAGGCTATAAACTGCTGCATTTCGATATGCCCGCCGCTGGTGGTCGTCTTTTTCCTCTTGTACCCTACTAAGTAGGTACTTCAAATACATTTTACAACTAATACAAAGGGACGAGGAAAGGGGCTCACTTTCACACATAAAACCGGACAATATCATTGTATATAGAGCATTCACATATAGTCACCAGAAGAGTAAAGAACCAAATATACACATAGCTAAGAACAACAAGTTTTACTTTTCTTTCACCTACACAACGTTGAGTTAAGACAAAATAGTTACATATCGGAAAAGTTACATAATCTCATAACACTTAGAGTGGCTATACAAGCCTTTTTCACAACAAGCTTGCCAATTGTGATTTATTGTGATCACCTTTATCCTAAAAAAAAACACTCTCTTCTAGCTTTCTCAATTCGACCTATCATCTTTGAGAGTAAAATTCTTTAGGTGGGTATCTGAGCCCGTAATAGACATCTCCTCCTTTGCTTCTCCCTTCTTGTTCCTGAAACTTTTCCACTATTTCTAGACTTATTGTGTAACAGTTTATTGACAAACTTAGTTCCTTAGATTTTGAGATATTGACGGAAGGACCTACTCCAGTTAAAAGCTTTGACGGGTAGTTTGTTTTCCGCCCATATGTTTGAGAACTAGATCAATATTACATTCCTTTTGACACCATACTCGTTTAATGCACTAATGTAATCTCAAACTAACTTGGAGTCAACAGTTTCTAAGATATAACTGACGCGTTAACCAGCTGTCAAAAAATTGAGCAACGGCTTTATCTACTGTAATCCATTATCATACCTCTCGTTTTTCTCCAAGTGACCTTCAGATGAAGTGATGATTTTTTTTTATTTGAACTACATATTGATACTACATCGTTATGGTTGGGGTTTTTTCTAAACGTTACTAGATCAAATGCAAAAAAATAATTCGTTTTCGAGATTGTAGCGGTTTTATTGACTTCTGTAATTAGATAATTACATGTACATTTTTTCTTTCGTGCTTCAATCCTCAACCTTAAATATGGCATAATCAATTAGGATTCATAGGGTTAAGAAGAATTAAAATATCTACTGCCGTTTTTCAGAAATATATGCATTTTTGCGAAAAAAATATAACCTAATTTTTCTAGAATTCTAACGATATAAATTCACTATCTTTATATTTCTTGATTCGTATTAAAGGTCAGAATCCTTTCCTTAAAACGAGAACAAAATATCTTAAGCACAGTATAAATGATTTTAAAGTAATAGGGAAAATAGTCAGAAAACTCAAGTAAATGTTTTCCCCTTCGTCAAGCTTTAATTTTTCGTTACAATATAATACTTGTTTTTTGATTATAAATAAATATATTAAAATTGAACATACTTTTGACTAATATTCAATCTTGCAAAGGATAGATAACAACCAATCTTGTGAAACTTATATAAAGTCATCAACAACAACTCATGTAAATAGTTCTTAAACGTTCAAACAATGACCAAAATCGATTTTATGTAATTATACATGTTTTAGAAAGAGTACACTCAAAAAAGTACATAGGGAATTATTACTATAATATTGTAGTTGAAAAAATGTAGTTACAGTTACTACAAATGTAAAAGCCAGTCCTAATCCGTTCTCGTACAGCTTACTACATTATTGTATCTAACATTGTCTAGTATATTTTAACAGTACAACGATATGAATTTGTAATATATTTTTGTTTTAAAGTACTGTAGCATGAAATACTACAAATTATTAAAAAATCTATTACAATGTATAAACACTTTGTTCACAATAGTATGCCAAACTTCCTTGTATTAAAGAGTCGAATATAATGTAGTCGAATTTAGTACAATTAGGTTTGAAAATTCAAAATAATGTAACACTTTCAGATATACATTATATTAATTATTGTAGGTATCTAATATTGTCTAACTTGTTTATTAATATCTGTTTCATTTGAATATTATTAAATTAGATATCCCAACGCGTTTTTACTATATTGACTATTGATACAAATATAAATTATGTGCGGAATTGTGGAAACAAAGGTGAATACTGAATAAAAGCAAACAAAAATGTGTTTTGATCTTCGCAGTGCCAGCAATCATCCGCCATTTTATATTAGTCGTTAATAAGGCGTACATGGTGGTGGTCGTGTGATTTGTGTGTTCTTATGTCGTGCCCTATTGTACTCCGTCCATTAGATAATATATACATTAATAACGATGGATGCGAAAAGTTATTTACTGAGTTGGGGGTAGAACCGTTGGTAAGCATTTTTTAAGGTAAGACATTGAAATATATCTTGAATACAAAAGTATAGTTGTGCTGCTATGTGCTTATATACATACAATTACCTATAGAGGGTAACAGTAATATGTAATTCTTGGGTTTTCTGGAATCTATTATGTCATAATAACAAATAATTATAATATTATTAATGCACGTTTATTGTTATCATAACTGTACAACTTATTTCTATTGTCCATATATCGGTGGCTTTTACACCTTTTACTGATGTGTAATAATTTCCAGACAGTGCAATTTTCTAACTTTCTGTTACATATAGTTGAAATCGCAATACACAATCGCAATCTACAAAACTTAATTTGTATTTATTTCCAGAATATTACTGACTTGGATGTAGAGATACAGTTGCGGGTAGAGAATAACGCCAGATTTCATTTTCCAGTACAAGAGATACCAATAATAGTTGGAGAACTTCTTAACGTAACAGACTCATACGTATGCACTTTATATCAAATATAAAGTAGATACACCATTAAAAGCTGTGGATGCATGTTTTAAAATAATGTTTGCATTGGGTGCTGAGTATCCAATGGAATGCGATCAGGTGACAATTCAGTTTCATTGAAGAAATCAAGAAAAAATGTTTGTATTCCAAGTTAGTATCTTTTTCAATAAAAATGTTTTATGTTGAAAATGTTGTCTAGTAAATGTATTTTCCAATAAAATTCTTGTTTTTATTAATTTCTATTTCCTTATTGCTTTGCTAAGTACATACATATGTAGAATGTTCTTACAACTAATAGAATAACTATTTGGTTGTGCAAATATAGCATTTACCAGCGTAAGTATATACCTATATAAAATTGTAGTAATTTTTACAACAGTTCCTTACTAAATAGTAATATATTTCGCGTTAGATGCTATAGTGATAATCATTACTACAATTTCTAGTAACCTATAGTTTTCATTGTTTACTGCGCAACAGCTTTTTACCTCCAATTCTAGCATTACACAAGTAGAAACGTTCTCAATAATTATAGTACAAAACACCATTTTCTATGGCAGAGTTTCTCAAATATTCTTTTACTTAGTGTTATAATTTGTAACACAACTTACGAGTGCATATTACAAAGTGTTGCATAGTTTAGCGTAAAAATTACTACAACTTTGTGGATTCAGTCTTATTTGTTTTGAGAAATTATCTCGCAGAGAAATTGTATAAAGTATTACAACATTGTAGTAAGCTGTCTTAAAAATAAAATGACCCTACTAACTATATTGTTGTCGCAAATTTGTTTACAAATTGTAAAACACATTGTTATACACGTTAGATACAATTTTGTGTGACTTTTCATAACAAATTGCGCCTGGTGCATATATTACTGTAATTTGTAGCGATATGGAATACAATTGTAACAAAATTTGCAAATTTTTTTTTTGGCTGTATTATAAACAAAATTTTATATATGTAATATCCTTGGATTTGTTTCTTCCAAAATTATCGTTATTTCATTAATAAGACCAAATTTACCTTCATAGATCACATTTTTCAAAATTGTAAGAAGAAAATGATCACAGCAAGTCGCCATGTTTTTCATACAATATTGAATAAAATAGATCTCAATAGCGCGTATATACATACACCTACAAAATACATACACGGATATAAAAGTGCTGATTGTGAGATGATAAAGGATTTCAATTGTAACTCTGATCACGTAGATCTTCAATCAAGATAAAAAGGAAAGAAATTTGCACTTGACGTGGCTGAAATACCCTGTCCCAAATTATGTTACGTAAAAATAACTGCATGGATCCCGAACAACCGAACAGAATCTGGAAAATTCGAACGGAACAGTACATTGTGCGAACTGTTAGCTGTTGGTACGTATTTTCGCAATAACACGGAGGCTCCCCAACTTACGCTGTACACACTAATTGAAAGTAGTCGTGTGTAACGCGTAAAAATCAATTGTGTGAGACTTATCTTTCTAAGCGAGAAAGGGTGGACAGATTTGCCAACATAATAAGAGGGGTGGGATGGATGACACTTCCGTTTATCGATAGAGGGTGACGAGTCAGTACGTAGTGAAAAGTATGTCAAAATAAAGTGTCACAATAAATGTATATATGTATATGGCTAAAGAATGTGATAAACCACTTTTGCAATAATCTTTTTATAACCACCCAATTTGAACAAGCGCAAGTTTGAGTTTAAATGAAAGAGAATTGACCAATGCACATTTAACCAAGCATTAAGACATATAAATTTCACAGGAACAACTTATCAGATACATTTCTCATAAAAATTTGTCGATAATGGTTCTTCTTGTATGAAAAAGTCATGAATAATATATTATAGGAGGTTCCTGATAAAGTTCTTCCATTTTCGATATTTTCTCAGAAGGTAGAATATTAATGTAGCTCCATATGCACAAAATTTGGTATACTTCTACGTATATAATGTATACAACTAGCAATAAAATCATAAAAAAATACACCCTTCAAAGTATATACTTCCATTCTTGGCATGTCCAATATCTCTGCCCCCAACAATTATAAATTTAGGGTCTGCAATACGGCCGGCAAATCATTTCAATGACGACAGAACTCTGAAAATAGTTTTCTGTTTCAGTTGTCAGTTTCGGAAATATACATCATCCTTGTAGTCAAAAATATGAGTTGACAAGGACACGGAGGTGTCCCTTAAATTAATTATAAAAAATTAAAAATTACTGTGTAAAAAGAAAATGCAAATAATAACCCCAAGTACCAGCAATCACTTCACGCATGTGATTACAAGTATTACTTGCTAATGAATATGATCAAACATTTTGAAAAGAACATATACCATACCCTGTTCGAAATGAAAGGAGTAAGTACTAAAAGAAAACGTAGAAAGAAGTTAAATAAAAAATACAGTTTCCAATCATATGAATCTATATTTCAATTTGTGAGAAAGGTAATGTAACACGTTACTGGAAATACTTTTACTAGAAAATTATATTTATTTTGATCTATTATTTATTGATACAGAAAATTAAGGTTCTAGATATAATTAATTTGTTATTCAAAATTGAGTAAAGCCTTCCACCTGGAACGCGTCATTCTATAGAATATGTGATAATCGAATAAGATTTCATCAATCGCTTCATCAATTCCATCATTTGCGTAATCTGGTTCCGGTTAAAGTAAAATAATTGTTTTTCTTGTCCCTTCAATAAAAACGTACATACAAGTTTGAAGGATTATACCGGGTGCGTCATTAGTGTGCATGTGTTTGTTTATCCTGCAGTGGCCGGTCAAAAGCCCCACAACTTGCCGTGGGTTACTGCGGGAAAGCTGCAGGTAATATCTTGCTGTCTTCGGTGATGGCCTGGGGATGGTTTCACGCGCTTGACGGCAGGTGGTTATGGACTTCCATCTATTCTCGTGAAGAGTGGCGGTCCATTGCGTTATAATGGTGTTCAGTGTAGCCAACGAAATAGGAAGGCGTACGTAGGCGTCGTGCGCATTGCTCCTGTTACACTGAGACATACGATGCGCTGCACATGTAACAGTTCGTTCCTGGCGACCACTCGTCTCACCCTTGGCCACCAGACGAGAGCGCCATATGTTAGCATGGGCCTTATTATGGGAGTATACAGCCACAAGGCAATTTTCGGGTAAAGTCCCCAAGTTTTACCCAGGATGCGGCGACACTGCCAAAAAGCCATACATGCTTTTTCAGTTTTTGTTTTGACGTGCCTACTCCAGCTCAGTCTCTTGTCAAACACAACGCCCAGATATTTGACATCGCCGAAAAATAATTGTGGTGGTTGCAGTTATTTCACCTTCTTTTTGTTGGTAAAGAGTACCATCTCTGTTTTACCTGGATTTACAGAGAGGCCACCTTCCCTACACCAATTTTCGATAGATCTTAAGGCGGTCTGCATTACATTACAGAGCACACCCTCGAATCTTCCATCAGTTAAGGCCGTGATGTCGTCCGCATATGCGATTGTGTAGTAGCCGGACATATTGAGCGCACAGACAAGGTCATCTACCACAAGGTTCCATAGAAGTGGTGACAAAACGCCTCCTTGGAGACAGTCTCGATCTACAAGCCCCCTGACCCTGACATCTCCCACATTTATTTCTACTGCCCTCTGCTCTAACATATGACGCAGCCATCCTACGAGAGTCGGCTCAACGCCATGCCGAGTGAGGGCATTAACAATACTGTTGAGGAATGCTTTATCAAAAGCTCCCTCTATGTCTAAGAATACACCCAGGGTAGACATTTTGTTGTCCAATGATCATTCTATCCGCCGCACCACTGAGTAGAGGGCAGACTCGATGTATCTCCCCGGAATGTATGCATGTTGATTTGTGTGAAGTTGATACATAGGTAAGGCCACTTCTCGAAGATAACGGTCACACAGCCGTTTCAGTGTTTTCAGCAGAAAACTGGGCAAGGTTATTGACCGAAAAGATTTGGCTAGGGTATAGTCAGCCCGCCCTGGCTTTGGTACAAAGACTACTTTTGTTTCTCTCCATACCTCAGGTACGTACTTCCAAGCGATGCACCCCCTGAATAAAGTCACCAACAGGCCTAGCAGGGCGTCCCTGCCCCATTGAAGCAGAGCAGGGAACACACGATCCGGGCCCGGTGACTTGAGCGGTTGGAAACTTTTAATTGCCCAGCTAATTCCGGATTCTTCTACCAGCTTTTTCGCCACAGCCCCGTCCACCTCTGTAGGAGGCGAGCTGTAAGGATCTTGCCATGCCAGTGTGCTGCAAACCACACTGCCTGGAGAGTGGGTGGTCATGAGTATCTCGGCTGTTTCTAGGGAGGACGACGAAAGAGTCCCATCCTCACGTTTTAACAGTCCTAGTTGGTGAGTAGTATCTTTACTTAATACTTTCTTTAGACGAGCAGCCGTTGTGACAGATTCGACGGAGTCACAGTAGTTTTTCCAAGCTCGTCTCTGACCACCCTTTTATATTGCCTACATTGAATTTTGCAGGCTTCCCAGTCTTCTACAGATCTGGTTGATTTAGCTTTATTAGCGAGATTTTACGTAAGTAAATAGTACAACAATGCGCATTTTGTAAAACTATTTACAAATATACAGAGTGTACTCAGAGCTACTTTCAACTTTTTTATTTTATTGCTGTGCTACTTTTATGCGTTTTTTATTGGAACATTTTATCTGCATAGATTCGCTAATTAGGATATTTAACATATTTGCGCTTTTCGGTTTGTCATTTATCTAACCTTACTATACGCTATTACTCAACAACTTAAAAGATAAGCGATATAAAAATAGGTTTTATTTGGATAATCTTTCATGCGCGTCTTACCTACAGTCTAAAATTCTTTTAAATTACCAAACACGATATATTTGTTTACTTGCTTATTTTTTGGACTACTGACTTCTCCGAAACAGCCAATAGTGAACAATATCAGCATAAAAACTACACGTGAGAGTGTGCGATTCAACATAGGAAGTAAATATTCTACAAAATCCTATGCAAACTAAGTCAATATTTATGAGGTGTGGGAAAACGTAACACAAACTAAAGACTAACAATATATTCATAGTATTTGTTAAAATCACTTATATTTCCTTACGTAAGGATAAACTCCTATTGTGTATTTGATCAGAACACTATCTTAAAGTACTATCTCAATTGTTACATAGTATTGCGTGTGTAACCTTTACTTCGCAACGTAATATAAAAATCCTACCTCGCCATATTGCGTGATAAATGATTCAATAAAGATTCTAGCTGCTGCGGATGTTACAAGAATCTTTATATAATAATAATAATAATAATTCATGCCTTTACATCCCCCAACAGCTTTCGCCAATTACAGGGGGCATCGGCCGACCATGAGTTATTATTACGCCTGCGCCCGTGGAGCGACTTAAGGTGTTTGTCTCTCAGCATTTGCCAAGGAGTAAGGAAAACCACGAAAACCTCACTCTGAGAGCAGGCCCTGGGATTCGAACCCCGGACCCCGTGACTAATAGCCAAGCGCGCAAGTCACTGGACCATCAGCCACTTATATCCATACAAAACTACCCTGACAAAAGCTTCTACATATATAACAATATTCATGTGAGCTTAATCATATCTACCGCAATTTTACGCAAGTTACCATTGTTTAACATGAATATGTTTTTAAAGAAAAAATCACCTGCCATTGGACTAGCTTTTATTTGCTACTTTTCTTTTGCTTAACTCGGAAACCGTCTTTAGGAAAACTAATTTTCGTAAATTAATTTTAGTGTAATTTACATGAAGGCCAATTTATTTCCGCGCAGATATATTAACCTCAGCAATTATAACAAATTTCAAAAGGACATATAAGCTTTAGTAAGTCTTTCAGACCCTTAGGTGCAAAATGTCTTTCCACTACTTGGTATTGTTTGCTTTCGTTCGCAAATTTGTTACTTGCTTCTTTAAATCTTCTAAAACGACTTCCCATAATTTTCTTCTAGGTCTCGTTTGCTCCCTCTTGCTTGAGATTCTTTTTAACTTATTGCTTTCACTATTCTTTCTTCATTCATGCTTTCCAAATGTTCGTCCTCCTTTTCTTGCCTTACACCATGCACACTACTAATCTTTCTCCCGTTTGTCTCTTCCACTCTGCTTCAATTAGTTTACTTCAAAAATTCTTCATAATGTTTTGCTTATTCATTGGTTTTTATTTTTATATTCGCAGAAATTTCTTTTTCTTTTTTAATAATAGTTATAATTATTTATTGCCTAACAGTTCGAATAAAAGATAATTTACAAAATACAAAAGAGAACAGTAGTACGAGAATGTAAATACTATGCAAAATATTTTAAGTAAATTATCATTCATCACCTACAATTTGGAGTTTGTATATGGCGGATCTGTCACTTTTCTCCATATTCTTAGATCTGTTCATAATTTTTCATTTTATTCAGATATAATTAATTAATGTAACCAAAGCATGAAAGTATCCTCATCTTCTAATTTTAAGATATAAAGTTTATGCAAATCCTATTATGCGTTAAAACTTATTTATTATTCTAAATTTCGAATAATGATTTACGTAATGATTTTAAGATTTCTTCAAAACTATTGAAACCATAGTTAGGCTACGTTATAAGTTATTTTTAAATCTTATCTAAGTTATAATCAATGATTTCTAATCAAATAGTAAGTTACAAAAATATGTAACACTCCAAGTCTATAGTTTAAATATTAAGCACTGGGTTTTTAATTTGTAATTGATTTCCTGCAGTCCATGGACAGATACACGGAAAAGTCAGTATACTACTATAACTGACAAACAAAGTAAGTGATATTTCATCAATCACACCTGTCAAACAATAAACATGTAGGCGTCAGACAGTTGTATTATCAGTAGCAATACCACAAGTGATTGAATTTTCCCGATAGGTCTATGTTTTATTTCTAAACAACACTGAATTGTTTTCAAGCCACCCAGTTGAAGCCTTGTTTATATATCTTATAGTTATTCAACCGGTTTGAAGTACCTTGGGTGGCGTTCAGATGGCGTGTCAGGTGTGGCGTGCCCGTTCATTTTTTTTAATAATGTTGCATTGTAATTTCTTAATTTTGATTGGTTTTACTTTGTTATTAACTGCCGAGTTTATTTCAGAATCTGCAACAAACATAGCTCGCATTCCAATGAATATTTGGCGATATTTAATTTCATTCATCAGTACTTTTATACTATCGCCGCCAGATATCAGCACCTTACGCAGCTCGGTTGAATAACTATAAGATATATAAACAAGGGTTGAAGTTAGAAATAAAACACAGACTTATAAGATAAATTCAATCATGAGTTGTATTTTATTAGACTATTTATGAACAAGGTGAAAGGTCAAAAATTTAAATTCGGCAGAGTGAGAAGAAGAAATTTAATAATAATAATAAATTTAAACTAGATACCTATACCTCAAATCTGCTCTTTTTTTAAATAATTCAAGATTAATTATAATCATGAAATAGCTACTCATTTTGACACCTATAATACAGCTACAATTATTTTTTGTCAAACTGTCAAACTTTGTTTTGACGCTTTTCTATAAAACACGACAATTTTACAAAAATTTTATGGTTATTTTATTATTAATTGCCTTTTTGTTTGTTGTAGGGGCGTCATGGATTACTAAAATAACTCATGCATAGTTATTTAATCTTATGCAAAGCAAAATTTGACAAGTATGGATAGGAAATTGAAATTTATTGAAAATTATCTCATGAAGTATGATGGATATGACGATCAACAATTACAAGAAATAAAACATAAAATTTCTTATATAAAATCCGAATTTAAAAGAAGAAACAGAAAAGTATTTCTTAAAACAAATTTAACATAAATTGAGTGAAAGGACCATTTGATTGCCAAACATGGGACTAGGATCTGGGCGACCATTTAAGAATTTTTAAGCCTTAAGTGGTAGAAGTAAAAGAAGGAAAACAAAACAGGCAAGGAAAAAATATGGAGTAGAAGAATTAACATTTGCCACACAGATGAAACTGCGAGAAGACGATACAGTAGAATTAAACTGAGCTGGCGGAGCTCCCGTCAGATTATGTGAAAGTTTTAAGATGAGTGAAATAGTAATTGATTACGGTTGCTAGTTTGTTTCAATTAATTATTTTCTTATATTCTATAAAGGCTTTTCCAATCACCTTCTCTAAAGCAATTCAAAATTCCATGGACGTACCAGAAACCACCATTTCTAAAAATTATAAATATAGGCCCTACAAAATACATGCCACTCAATTTTTGTTTTCTAACGATTCAACGAGAAGAATAAACTTTCGCCATAGATAAGAAGACCATCTTACCAGTGATAGTACAAGATATCCGATCACTCAACGCTAAACTATTTTATTAATTCGGGGCAATTGTTCCGGCAATTCGCTATTTTCCATTTTTTTCCCAATTTTTTTTGCGAAACAATTACTCAAATTAGGACAATTATGTAGCGTGGAGTAATCGAATGTTTTATGTGTCTATTACCACGCTACAATTCTTGCATATCATCGAGTTATAGTACCTGTTTAATATGTGTAATAGCCTTCACACCTAGTGGGGTGGCACGAATTTATATAGAAGGAAACAAATTAGAAGAGGTAGAGGGCTTGGCTTATTGGTGTGTTTTTTAAATGGTTATCTATTTTATTATTTTAGGCGTGAGAAAAATTTAACAGCAAGGCTAAATATTTGATGATTTATACAGGATATCTTTGAGGAAACCGTACGGAATATAAAAAATGGGATGATTATTAATTATTTTATAGGTAAATCCAAAAAATCTTGCATCAATTCCGATACCGACACCACAATTAAAAACCCAGTGATAATTGTGTTATGTAAAGCCAATGGATCTAGAATGTGTAAAGTAGACATATTACCATACCACAAAAATGCGAAGCTGAACTCCAGATAGGCAACCATGATTACGGACGCATATCTATTCCTTTCTAACACATTACGATATACATACCTCAAGAATATAAATGTCAAAAAACCCTTCAAATTGACATAAATTTACAATCGCAATCCAAACACATATTCGAACATGAGATGAAGTGAAGCAGACATACGATCCATGACACACGATTTATAGAATTTTTTGGCGATATTCAATGTGCAATATGGACAAACTTATTAATTAGACGGTGCATTGGCACACATAACATTTTTAATAACAAGGGCTGACCTAAATATGTATAGTATCCTTTCCCAATAAATGATAAGTATTGTAATATATAAAATAAAATTTTTGAAATTACGGAGAAATAAAACTAAAGTGACTCTTGAATATAATATATAAAAATCTAATGTCAAGGCGTTTTTCGGTTTCGCTTGATTGATACAAGATAGCGCTATTGAACAAATTTAAGCTTATTTGCCGCCTTATTGGGAATCGTCATACGTTGATCACAATGAAAGAAATAAATTAAAACTAACTTGATGGAACAAATTGATTGTCGCCAAATCTTGCGAGTGCCAAACTTATTTTGTTGCACAATTAATTATTTCCTTTTCCAACAACTTCAAATAAACCATACTCTCCTTTTTTAATTGTAGCTAGATATATTCTATAATTCCATTCATATATATTTTTTTAAACGGATTCGTTCAACTTCCATCTATTTACTGTAACAAGAACTTTATCATTAGCATATAGCAGGCTCTCACTGGAGACTTACAACTAAGCAATGGTAAACCAACCTCGTCATCATAATCACTTTATTTGATGAGGAATCTCTTAAGTACAAATCGCTAACCGTTTACCTTTGTGAAATAATCGACGGCCTGTTTACACATCATCACTTATACATCTGCGTCGAATAGGGGACCGCATTGTATAGTGATATAACCGACTGGCTCCGTTCGGCAAACACGGATTAAATCTGACAAACGGGAGGCCAAAATAGATCTGATTTTAATCACATTTTTACATCGACAATTACCCTGAGTTTTAATCGCGTGAAAGTAATTTGCGGTTTTAATTTCGTTTTATTATTGAGGAGAAATTGAGTTTTTAATTTGTTTGGGAATAAATATTTGATTTATTTTAATTTAACAGCGACTAAAAATACATTTACACGATGTAGGGCGCTTATCCATAAAATTGATACTGACTTTAAATTAATTTATAATTATTAGTATTTGTTGTATGTTTTAAATCCGTTGATATTTACTTAAGAACACATAAATTAGCCAGATACAGTAAATATATTTAAATATCAATTTATATAAAGCATTAATTGACTGACAATTTTACATTCAAGAGTGGTAACATCATTCATTAACATATATTTAATATCACTCTGTCACACGCTAGAAATTATTTGCTTAATCTAAATATATTATATTTGTTTTGAGTAAATCTCTAGTAAATATATACTTCTTTAGAAACAAATATTGTTCCACTTGTATTAGAGCTTGAGTTAACAATTTCTTGTTTCAGAATGAAGAAATAACATTTCAAGATAGGCTCTTGAATGGAAAAAGTGTTATCTGTTAGTTAAACTATCTTTTGTGTTGAATCAAATCAATACATTGTTAAGACACTTACGGCAAATTGTCTGTTCAATTCTTTCTACTATGAGAAACCTTTCAGTAACACCTCGTATAATATGTGCACCCAGTAAATGCACGATACAAATAATTTATAACCGTATCTGTCATTCATTCGATTAACGCTGATTATGAATTATTGGTACTGTGAAATAAGATCTTTACGGAAATAGAATGTATTTATTGCCGCATATGGGTAGAAAGTTTTGCTATAATAATGTTTGAATCATCATTGTACGTGTTAAAAGCAGGGAAGGCTAGATTTGGAAATGGGTAGTTTCAACATCATAATTAATAAATACATAAATGGTGACCTTCAATCACTTGCAAACATGTCTGAAAAACATTGTCTCAGAATAAATAATAGAAAAAAACAGAAGTTTTGGTGTTTTGTTGTGAAAAAAAACCCGATAAACCACGATGCACCACATATCGCAGATTTGGTTTTTGCCTAACCTAGTTCAGAAGTGAAAGTTGATTTTGAGCACCATCGTTGTTAGCAGTGACACCTTTGCACAACATATACCTACTAGAAAAACAGAAGAGATAATAACAGAACAGCCTTGCCAAAATTTTCCGACCGTAGAAGAATCTACCCTATACTTTGTAGTGCAAGGCACAATATCTCACTATGTGGTCTAAAATAGTCGGAGCAGACTATTGGAAAGAACATAGAGGACATATATCTATCGATACCATTCGCGTAAATAACTGTGTACTTTGGAGCTTCACAAGAAATTACGGTAACGATACCCATATGTCTATTACCACTAGAAAGTTGTTATACCATCAAAGTGAGATCAACAACATCACCTCAAAGCATATTTTAAATTTAAATAGCAAAATAAACGAAAGTAAGTCTCGTACAAACTGCATCTACCTGAGCAACCAAATTCAGATTATAATCCATCATAACACCTAGAAATTTACTAGTTAAACTGTTTAAACTTCGTGAAAGTTCAAATAAACATATATTATATTTTTTATTATTAAACAAAATGCAAGTAGTCATATCAATGTTAGCCATAAGTATATTACCATCCATTATTATATTCATACACAACTTTGAATATTTTTCTCAGCAAAGTATCCATGTCGCTACCAGGCAATACAATAGTTGTATGATCAACATAAATAAAAACCGATGCACAATTTATACTACTGGTATGATAATTTATAAAAACTGTAAGTAGGTAGGTTCCCATGACCGAACCCTGCGGTACACTAATGCGTTGACTGAATCCACCCGATTTCGTCTACACCATTTTTAAGTTTATAATCATCTTTGCAACTGCGTAACATATTAGCCATAAGAAAATAAAACTCGACTATTGTCATAGTTTTTGCAGAATTTGTATTTTAAGAATCCGCAATGGCTTTTACAAAGAATGAAGACGAATAGTTAGGGCACCAAGAGAATGTACTATAAAAATATATAATATACCTATACGCTGCTATTACACGTTCAAAACATGCTCAACTAAAAAAAAAGTTTATACACAAATACAAACACCAATATCTAAAATTGATATATTTGATACAACTAATTTGATTATACACACACCGGAAAATTTAAAGAAAAGATTATATATTTAGGTTATTCCTTGATTTCATTATTTCCATTCAATGCCAAAACTTCAATCACACCTATTATCTGCATATAACAATTAACTTATTGTTAAGTAATCAGTTTCAATTTCTTCGGATTTGTTTTGCTTTTGCCTAGTTGTCGTCAGAGTGTTTGTATTGTAAGAGCTCTAGTAAGGGGTGACTTACTACCGACTAAAAGTGGAAAAGTTGATCTCAAGTCATCCCTGCCAATAAAAGCACCAAAACTCCGGAGACGTGTAACAGAGTGTATCGACTCCAGGCAGAGCAAAATACGCCATTTAATTTACTATTACTGTATCTGTTGGTGGGGGTTCCATTATGCAGTGGGCCGGCATATTTTTGGGGGCACACACGGAGGTAGTTGTGATTGATGGCGGAGAACTAACTACAGATAGGTACATTGGAGAAATTTTGTTCCATACATCGGAGAAACCTTCACCCTAATGCATGATAATGCGCGTCCAAACCTCGCATATTGTGTAACTAACGTTTTAATGCAGGTGGGTATAAGAACAGTAAATAGGACTAGAAGAACCCCGTTGTTGGTAGAGGCACTAAAGTATATCTTACCCTTCACGCCATCCACACCAAATTTGTGTTTATCAGAAGTCGATTATCAAAACCTCCAGAGCATGTCGATTAGTTTTCCGAGTTATGGCGATTTACCATCGGAGAATAAGATTATTCACCAGCAATTAATTGAATGTTTAGCGCCTACTTCCCTGATATATACTGACGCATCTAAGTCGGAAGAGGGCTGTGGGTGTAGTTTTTTGGATGTGACACGCAATGTTCATTGCTCGTTTAAACTGAACGGTCGACTAACTATATTCTCGGCAGAGGCCAGGGCTGTATTAGAAGTATTAATTTATATAGAACGTCATAATATCAAAAATGCCACGGTCATGTCGGACTCGAAAAGTGCCTTAGAGACTCTGAATAATAGGAATCGATTTTTAAAATATCATCTTCTGATATGGAAGATCCTAAGAAAATACGATGAGCTTGTGTGCAGGTCTATATCTATTAAGGTCTTTTGGGTCAAAGCACATAGTGGTATCCTGCCAAACAAAAGGGTAGACATTTTAGCTAAAAGGGAAAAAAAAAACAGTAAATAGGCAAGCATGTTCCCCGTGTCTAGACTTAATCAAACATGTATGGAGCATGCTAGGCAGAAGACTTAGCTCAAGAACTCCCTCTGATAAAAAGAGGAAAGACGTCCGTAAGAGTTGCATTGTTTGAGCAATAGAACAAATTATCTCAAAAAGAGATAGATAACGTCATCGGAAAATGGGTAGACGAATGACTGCAGTTGCAGACAAAGCACATTAAACTAAATGGTTAATAAAGTTCATAATAAAGTTATTCTGTTTCATCTTCTTCAAATGGTACAACCTATGTTAAAAAGTTTCCAATTAGTCCACCTAACTTTATATTAAGAGGGAAGATGAGAAAAATGAACAATATGTAGATATACTATTTATAGATAAAATAACTAGACTTCATGTCATGGTGTGACAATACCCGTTGTACCCAACACTAAGTTTTTGGGCTGCCGGGTAGACTCCTCCCTCAATTGGAGTCACCATATTTCTGAACTGTGCTCCAAACTATGTTCGTTGAATTATGCCTTGTACAGGCTTAGAGACTGTGCCAGCATTGATGCACTCTTAATGTTTTATCATGCGCATATTACATCTCGTTTGCGTTATGGCATTATTTTCTGGGGCCAGTCTTCGGACTTTAATCGCTGTTTCATTATGCAGAAACGTTTGTTAAGAACGGTGCTCTCGATGCGGAGGACCGATTCTTGTCGACCTCTTTTTAAAAAGTATGGCATTATGACCCTTCCGTCATTATTTTTATATGAATGTGCTATATATGCAAAAAAGCACAACGCCTATTTTACATGCAACAACGATATTAATAAGGTTTATGATACTCGCGGCAAACACAATTATTCAATACCAACTCACAAATCAAGTCGTTACGAGAAGGGTCCCAAGTATGTCTGTATAAAAATATTTAATAAATTGTCGCATGAACTACGCTCGTTAGATATGTTTAGATATAAAAGAGCGGTAAAAGAGCATTTTACAGAACAATGTTACTATAACATATCAGAGTTTTTAAATTGAATGTATGTGGCTACTGCTTGAATCTCAGTTATCCAATGTTTATTTAATTAGTATTGTTAATGTTCATTTATGTATTGTATTGTGCTATTTCGTTGATTCTGTGACAAAACCGATATCTTTTACAGATACTATGGTGAATAAAGGCTATTACTAAATGTATATTCTTTTAAATTTGCCAATGTGCCTATATTAGAGAAGGCATTATTTTCGGCAAGATGTTATCTCTTTTTGTATGTTACTTTACTTCATTTCTAAAATGTGTCTAAACAATTTGCGGTGCGATTTTGCAATCGTTGATTAATGTGAAAAAGTAAGCTATTCGCGTCGACTAAAACGAGTTATGAACCGAAAGCGTTGATGAAAGGAGAATCGATAATAGTCGAACTATATTTGTAGCAATCGGCATTTGACCACCAACGGCAATTCGATGCGTAACGTACGGCAAATCTCCTTAGAGGTTTTACTACAAGAACCAAACTTCCATAATTTCATTTAGCGACATCCTCACAAACTCAATTAACAATCAGCGGCGATTGTGTTAGACAATGAGCCGTAGAAAGAACCGCCACAGTCTAAACACAAAGGCGTATAAAAACCACGTCAGATAACATTATATTCGTATTGTGAGTCGTGGCGGGGCGGCGCTCTTATCGCACAGGTTCGTTCATTTCCGGCGCCTCGCTGCGGCAACACTGATAACCAGATATCGCGAGTATTTCAACATTTTATCTCGAGAAAGAATAAGAAAACGGCGCAGAATGGTCCATTATGTTACGTATAGTAAATCCTATTATACTGGGCGTTATCGAGGGGCGAAAGGGGAGGCGGCACGGCAAGAGACTGCTGCTCCTGCTGTATGCTTTATCACTATCTAGAACACGTGCGCCGCCCGCTATAAATTGCGAAAGAGAAGAGAGAAGAACTCCACACTCCGGCACGGAGATAGGAATAGCGGCGACGCGATGCGGTGGCCTGGGCTCGCCGTCTCCGCAGACACTGAACGAAATTAGCACACCACAAAGAAGGGTGCCACGTTATACGACGCCGACACATAAACATTATAATGTAAACTGAGCGCGCTCAAATGAGCTCTTCACTTTATACTCCGGGAATTTATTCCGGGACGGGCGAAGCATTCTTTTATTCTGAAGATGTGACACGAAACTGTCGTGCCGTAAATTACCTTCTCAAAAGAGGAAGAATTGTGGCCAGAAAATGGAAAGAAAATTAATAGGCGCTCAGGACGAATTTGAGCGTTGATAGTTTTCATTTCCCCCAAAGCAAAGGTTAATTCCGCATGAAACATTCGTGTATTAGAAAAATGTAAGGAGACCCGCGCAATATAGTTTTGTTTAATGCGTGAATATTATACGTAGAAGTGGTAACTGCATAGAATACATTCATCTAGAATCTCTGTGATAGAAGTTCAACATTGAAACAACAACGTAGCATAATGTGCATACTTCGAACACTTTTTTGGGGTTTTTCGTGAATACCGTGTTCATAAGTTTAGTTTAAGTTCAAGTTTAGCAATCAGAACTGCAATATTACCCGGTTTAATCCCTATCAGTGGTATTACTTCGGATACCCAAACCTGCATATAGCCAAAATTGTCAACTACTAGAGTGTATTTCAGACGCATTTGAAATAAAATACAAAAGTAAAAAACAGAAATTCATTATTGCTTCAAATACAAACAAAACGTAAATACATATAAAAAAAATGCGCAACTTTGCACAACCTCTTCTACATTAAAGTTCTTTGGTACTCCCCAAAACAGTAAGCGATTTCTTGGTAAATCCTAAACAATTCGTATCTGAAAAGTTCTTTTATTTGTGCAACAAAATATCAAAAATCTAATGTTTTTCCTTGGTATGGCACTTTCACTAATATGAAGTCTTTGATGGCGAAATAATAACTGGATGTTTGCGTGTTTTTTTTCTCTAATCATAAAAGAATTATAGATTATAAGATGTGGTCGGAAACTGCTCTTCTTTGGCGTCAATAGCTTCATCCAAATGTGTAGACCTCTCAGCATTTTAGTACTCCAAAACATCAGCAGTTGCCATGTTTAGTCCCCTTTCCCGTTTCTTCTGGGTCTTTTCAAGAGTACTCTTTTAAAATATTCGCAAAACTACATATTTGCCTAACTTTTGTTTTGTTCCTTAGTTTTAGGCGATTCTTTCAAAACAACGTCTGGATTGAATGATGATATAATAATAATAATACTTATTGCTTATGGATCACAAAAAATGATATCAAGCATTGTCAAAAACAACATATTCCAAAGCCCTAAATCTAGACTTGTTTGAAGTCTTAAAACCGAATTCGTCTAAACTTTTTTAAGTAAGACAGAGAAAGACGATTTTGATAATTGTTGTTCTACTAAACTGTCAAACGCTTACGCTATTTTCACTTTATTAGTCCAAAATACACATTTAGTGGTCTTGGAAGCAATATAAACTGGATGTTGTTGTTTTCACATTCGTCAATAACGTATGGAGATATATGAGTGAAAAGATTGGTTTCAATTGAAATTTTCTTTACATCTACAGTCCTAAAATAAAGTAGAGCAACTCTGTCGAACCAATTCTCAAAAGAAGCTTGTTGAAACCAACTGCGTTTGGTTCTATTATATACTGCTCCTTAAGGACCATCCTCTGTGGAAGTAGGATATAAGTATGTAGATTTGTAGACTACATAGTGAAGTAATAGTTGTTCGGAGGCAGTTGAGGCTATCATTACAGACGTGCTGCATTTTGAAGGATTTTGTGATAACACATCTTATAAAGTTATCTGTAAGTTATTAAAATAGTCTTGAATTTCGTGGGTGCTAATTTTTCTGTTAACTCTGTGTTACGTTACGTCGACTAAATGAAAGATACCATTCTACACCGAGTATGTTTTTACCAATTCTTTTATATAGGTTTGGGCAATAGAAGTTTTGAGTTAGGACAAATCCCCAATCTGCTACGGCTGTTACTCCTTCCATAATAAAACTATATCACCAACAAATGTTTCATGGCGTCTTAAACTTAAAAAACGCCAAATTGTAAATTACTTTTTTATTAATATTGATTGAAATACCTTAAAAATACGTAGCTTCTCGACCTCTATTCAACGGCTTATATAAACCCAGAAAAGTGCATTTTTATTGTATGCATTTTTATTTAAAACATTATCTTAAGTTTATTTTGTTCAACAAAATGATGTTGAAGAAATAATTGCCTTGATAAATTGTTTCAATGGGAGAAAATATCCGATAGGTACGCTATAGAAGTAAAAGTTATGAAGGTATATGATTCGACCAAAGGCTTTCATGGTATCCGCATAATCCTGAAAACAACCAACAAAGCTATCATCATCTTGGACAGAGGTGGTGCTGGCCCAACAATTACTGCAGAACTATAAGACTCCAAAGAATGCCATGGTTCAGAAGTATAATCTTGAAAAAAAGATATCAGATTGTAATACCAGACAACTGAGAGTGGGCTCGTACTGATAAGCTCAAGATGTTACAATGATAGAGAAGCCGCAATATATGGATAAAAGCCCAGAACGGTTACATCGGTTAGCTCCAGCAGAAACACGACGACCGACGTTCCCAGATGAGGTTGCCTCGATTCAATATTATATTGGAGAAGTAGAAATGTGGTCCGACTGTTGCTATATTCTATAACAACCACTCAACACTAAAAGCGATTAATTCCACAAGTATTGACTAGAAACTGGCTTGGAACTACATTAGCACGGTAAACGAGGTGGGCACCCAAAGAGAAATAATATTGATCTGTATGGCCAGCCATACGGACACAGGAATATACTGACCAGCCGAGGATCGTTCATTAGAGCTGGCCATCAAATAATGGATAGAGGTAACAAGTCCACATTGTGGTAGCAAAAGTCACAAGAGCACATTCTAAAATAGCTGTAAAGGAACAAAAACCTGAATTTACGCCTACTAACTCTAAGTAAAGATAGAAAAACTGCTAAAATGGTAGTAGGTCTACTGCTAGTAAGTGTAGACTAAATATACATACGCACACAATGAGCCTAGCATATCAAGACCAAGAGGGAATCCTAATTTTCTCACTCTATCGATCACTATTCGTGAGTAACAAGTTTGGTGGAGGCGCCAGTTAAGTCAAAGGATTATAGAAATTTATTAGATCAGGTAGGTGCAGGACCATCAAAATGACAATAAGTAGCTCGGAAATATTACCTACGCCATGCATGTGAAATTCCTTTTAGATACAAGCATTTATTAAATTTATTATATATATGAGACAGCCTTGATATATGTATTTATATCAAAACAACCAGCGGTTCTGAATTGTACAAGGCTGAACTGACAAGAAAATGGTTGCCTCAACCAATATACAAACTTACTTTGGTAGATATCTTGTACATGATCTTCATTGATGACTTCGCATTTACATGTATTGAAAATTTGACGTTTTAGTTAGAGTTAACTCCAGTTGAATTTAATACTAAGTTTAAGTGTACGCATGGTTCTTTTTCCTGCGTTTTTAATGTCCTTCGTGTGGAGCAATCTGTTGGCCAGATACATAAACAAATAAATAAATAAGTAAACACTTCTCTGTAAATGTCAAATTAAAATTTCTAAAAATACAAAGTATTTTTAAATTCTGAAGCCAAATGGTCTAGTAATAAAAGTCTGTAAAAAGTGTTTGTTTACACCAAAAATCAATTAGATAAATACATATGCGATTATATATCATATCCCAAACTTTCAGCATTTCCTTTATCTTTAATCACTCTTCCCCCTTCAAGTAATAATAATAATAATATGTATTTAGCTATTTATGACGTATATCTTTTTATCTAAACTAATCCCGCCTAATTGCTTGATACATCATATTATGTTCCGTATTTTAGTCAATGGTTTTTTGTTATATTGTTAAGGTTTTGAAAAGTTAAAGAGATTCAATGTTAGATCTAATGTGTTGAAAATGCTTATAGCTGCAGTATCTTAAATACAATTTTGCGTTCCTACCCAATAAAACCAAATTAATCCTATTTGTTCACAAGAATTTTTCCCGCGTGGCAGAATTGAATTTAAAAAACAAAAACGACTCTATTGAAGAGGAAAACGAAATCGTGCTAATTAAGTATGCAAATATTCATGCTGTTAGTTACGACTTATTCATCCCCAACTTTTAAAGATGTTTTAAAAACTTAGCTGATAAAAGATTTTTCCCTTAAATTTAAATAAAGAACGCGAGACTGCAAACGTCGAATTAGGCAGTATTGAAAGAAACGGTACAGAATTGCCGTAGAATAACGTTTAGATTTTTCTTCAATGAGATGTAACTAATTGTCCAAGAGGAGTGATGCTCAAAATGTTACTACAACATATTATTTTAAAATACACAAAATAACTAAAGAAGCTGCAATCACACTACAACCTGAAGCGCAATAAACAATTTGCTGCTTAAGCAAGTTTAAACCACACAACATATATTTTAGTTGCTTATTAGAAGAATATATTTTTGTCGAAAATTCAATTATTCATAAAGGTTCTAGTTAATTTGCTAGTCAGTAACTAAGGAGACGTCATTGTAGAGCACATGCTTTTAACGCTTTATGTCTTTTCTATCTAAGGGTTTTATGACTGTTGCATCAATTAAATTGTTTACATACTTATTGTATGGGCTTATATTGTGTTCAACACTTCTGTAAGAGAAGTAATTATATTCATTTCTGCTTTAAGGTTAATCTATTTTGCTAACAGGGTATACATAAGAAGCTCAAATAAAGAGTCGAAAAGGACACTCCTGCAGACCACTATATATGTATATCGTATGTACAGAAATTTTGAGTTTAGATAATGCTATACAAATTTAGAAAATATTTTTATAGGCTCGTATTCACCCAACTATGATTTCAAGAGGTACAGACTGTTGTTTGCACTTTGACTATATAGTTGCATATTAGCAAACAAAAACAAAGTGATTAACAAACCGAAAAGTATCTTCCATCAAAAGTGTTTTTTATTTAACATATACTATCATGAGATTAATCTACTACGCCAATATGTACAGCTTCTAATTACAAACCTAAAGAACCAGAAACTTTTTAGACTTTGATTTAAAAACAACTTTTCCTATAAAATATATCATTTTCTATATTTTTCTTCTTTTTAAGTAATCCCAATCTAACAACAAAATTCACTTTCATTTAATAATTTAATATTCAAGGGAGTATGTCTACTTATTTATTACTTTTGATCATATACCATGCTGGCAAGATTTTCATTTGCGTATACCCAGAAAACGTGTTACCATACGTTTCTTACAATGTAATTGCTAATACGGCCAATAATCTATCCCTAATTTGGGTATCTGGGCCCTCATTCATTCATGAAAATGAGAAAGCACACACTCTTGCAAAAAAGGGTACTGCAGAGCAATTTTAGAGACCATAACACCTTCGGTAGCCAAACAGCAAATCAGTGTATGAACAAATCAGGATGAAATAATATTCTGAGTATTATTTAATTCTTCGTATTATCTCTTAATGGCATTATACAAATGTATTAATATTTATGTTTAAAATCTTCTCTTCTTGACCTTTAATTATTTTGAAATATTTTCTTGGTTTTTAGGTCGTTTCAATGATATTGACAACACTTCAGTTTCGGTTATTCTCAACATTTTCAAGTACATGTATAAAAATTATAACATATTGTAAGTATAAAATGACAATGTATATTAATATTGACCGATCCTGCACGGCGCCGAAGAAATTTTAGCAAAGGGCATTAGGGGACGGCGTATTGTCCTTTATAGCGACAGTCAGGCTGCCCTTAAGGCTCTCAATAATTATAGGATCGCTTCGGGCTTAGTACTTCAGTGTCACAATGCCCTAGAAGCAGTCGCTATCGATAATGCCCTGACACTCAAGTGGGTTAAAGGCCATAAAGGAAACCTAGGTAATGAGGCTGCTGATAGGCTGGCGGGGCGGGGCTCGCGCTCCCACTTTGTGGGGCCGGAACCAGTTCTCCCTATTTCGTCGGCTACACTCAACACCATGATAACGCAATGGACTGCCACTCTCCATGAGAATAGATGGAAATCCATAACCACCTGCCGTCAAGCGCGTGAGGTCATCCCCAGGCCGTCACCGAAGACAGCAAAATACTGCCTGCAGCTTTCGCGCAGTAACTTACATCAACTTGTGGGGCTTTTGACCGGCCACTGCAAGCTAAACAAACACATGCACCGCATGGGTTTGGCTACCAGCCCACTGTGTCGGGCATGCTACCAAGAAGACGAGACGCCGCAACACATTTTATGTGATTGCCCAGCGCTTGTCCAACTTAGAGGTTCCATACTGGGGGAGTACTGGCCCAGTATGGCCGATTTTGGTGGCGCCTTGCCTGCTGCTCTGCTTGAGCTCACGCTCAGTTTGGGCTGGCTCGAGTAGGCTGTGGGCGAGCGATGCCACCTAGGGGAGGTAGCACAATGGGCCCGATAAGAGTGGCCTAAGTGCACGTGTTAACCACCTTCCCCGACCTAAAATCCAGAATCCAGATGCAGACATTTATGCGGGATTCTTCTAATAAATAAAAATAAAATGAAGTGTCTCAGTTATTCTAAAGACACCGAAAAAAACGACTCTATTGCTTTAAAGACATCGTCGAAAACAGATAAGTTTGGCATAAAACATGTGGCTAGAGTAAAAAGAAGTCCAGTCCTTACCAATCTACAAACGAGGAGCATTTCTTTGTGAACAATAGAAGACTAGCGTCCCAGATTTAAAGCAATGTTATATTTTAATGCTGCTCTTGCTTATGCAGTAACTCCTTTTTCATCATTTGTTATTTTGTACCTATATATCTCAATAAACACAAATTGTTAGACACTAATAAGAAGGATTCTTTAAATCAAAGAAATATTTCTTTGGTTTATTTCTTTTGAATAGCGGCAAAGCAATATTTCTTTGGTTTAAAGAATCTTTTTTCTCTGTGCATATTTTTGCTTTAACTTTATTTCACCAGTCGTGGAAATGTGTTGTTGATATGTTGGTAACATATTCTGGAGGGTGTATTGCTTGATATGATCATCATTATTCTGTATCATGAGACTAAATCCCTATTATTTGTTCAATAACTATCTTATTTGCCCCTCCAGTTAGCATCACTAGCTGGCTATAACTAACATCAGCAAAATTATTATATATAAATATGAGTTTATGTTTGATAAACATTTTAAGGATCACTGGTTCAATGTTTCATAAAAATCCCCGGGAATAAATTCACAGCATACACACAGCGCATCTTCCTTTTTTTGTAAATTCGGTCTTAATTTTCTTGTAAAGGAGTTTTCTCTCGTAATCGAGTTTGCTCTCGTTTGAAAAACTTCTATCTGCATCACAGCCGCGCGTATTTCTCGTTCCTGTTTATTCGAATTTTTATATTTACTCGATGGGGTAGAAAACGCCCTCTTATATAATTACGCCAATTGTCAGCGAAATTAATCAATTTTTGAATTGCCAAGATTCCAGCAATTTCTGCTTTGCTTAAAAAATATAAACAAGGAATTGTATTAAGTACGCGTACACATAATGCGAAAGATTTAGATTTATATTAATTTACGCTATATTTTCTAATAATAAAGCGTACTATTTTTACTATTAGAAAAGAATCATTTTCAAATATGTATAGAAGTAGTACTCGTAGTATATTAGTATTTTTAATAATCAGCGCTGCTTAAAGTTGTTATTCTACATATTTTGACAAATAATGGAAGCGTAAGAAATATTTTATTACTCAATTTTGATAATAATAAAAATTACGTTATAGAAACTAGCATACAAAATATAATTATCAGATTCCTATAGTGTTTAAATCACCGACAGAGGAAAACTGGTATATAAATCATAAAACGGTAATAAGTAAGAGTTTTTAAGTAGGGGCGATGTCTTCTTATTGTTATGGTATTTATTAGTTCAATGTTCAAAAAACATTTTATTATTGCTTTAAAACATAGAAGCATTGCCGACAAATTTTTATATTCGTAGCTTAATATTTATTTTTATAAGGCTCCTTCCGTATGGTTATTATAAATATTAAAAATGTTACTGAGCAAATTTGCACAACGTTGTAAAGAACATCGCTGAATTAACCAGAGAATAGATATCCAATCAAAAATAATTACGTTAATTAATTAAACATAAGTTATTGTAATGTTGTATTAAGAATCTGTAGCATTTACTGAAATAATTTTAAATTATTAAAAACTCTTTCCTTTATAATAGTGATTTATCTTTTAGTTTTTGTTGACTGTTCAAAGTAAAAGTTGTACCTTCACCCCAGTGACAGCTTATATATAGGTGCTTATCAATTCAAAGAGCAACATTACCCCCACACCAGACAAAAATATCTTCGCCACAGAATAATTCAGATTCCATTTCAACAATTCAAATACGATTCATTCTGTGATATAAGAAAGAAGCAATAAAACAGGGTGTCTGAGATACGGGCCCCAAGCATCGGTACTTCATAAACGGTTAGAGACGGAAAGATAGTGAAATTAGAAAAAAATGTGCGTATATGCAACAAAATGGTCTTGAAAAATCCATAATAGTTTTTGAGATATTGGAAAAAAATGAAAACTGGAAAATTCTTACTTCTTGGAGAGATAACGAACATTTTCCGACTGAATTCTCTCGAATTATAAATTGTTGTTACGCGGAATGGTCCAACATCTAGCGTATCTAAGAAAACACATTCACCAGGTGGTATTACAAAAAATATGACAGCACATTTCGTACTTTTGTGATATAAAGTTTACGTTTATTGTTTTAAAAAATAACAGGATTATTAGTGAAAAACTTGTTATCTTACGGCTAGCTGTAGATAATGACAACCAAAGAATACAAAACAACAGAATATTAATAAACAAATAGTCCTGTCATCCTGTGTAGTTTATTACCACAGGTTCAGTTTATTTGGTGAAACTAACGAGCATAATGGCATGATACAACCACGCTGAAAAATGAAACATGTTGTAATGATTCATTTTGGCGCATAAAATGTACAGTATAATTAATCTAAATACTACTACTATTTCAGTTAATAATCAATATTTTTCTTTTACTTAGTGTTTTTAATTTTGTGTGAAACAACATAAAAGACGGTTCGAAAATGAAAATAAATGTTTAAAGCAAATAATTGTTTGAATTAACATATATAATTCAACTGAAATATGCATTTTCTTCCAACAATGTGTTGATTTAAACCAAACCTAGTTAAATGAATGCAAAAAAATCAAAATACTAATTTTTGTTGTGCCGAGATTTTCATTTTTCTCAGTGTATGTATTGTACGCCGTCCATCCACTAGAATTCGTGTAGACGACGTAATCATTTACCTATATCATGTATGGAATCTCTTATACCTACATACACTGGGACGACTTTTCCGATTTTAAGATGGGGCTTTTTTAAACAACCGTTTATAATTATTTTTTCATCTTATGCAATGTCATTCCTAAAGATGTCGGTTTTAATTTTTAAATTGTACAATAGCTGTCAGTATTCAGATTACGCAACAGAAACAGAGGTCGCTAGAAGAAAAAATGTTTTAAATAATCTTACACATATACGATTCCATATACGATGCAAACACTATCTAGGGCCGATTTCTTCACGCAAGGATAAAAGTCCCTTATGCGTATCTGTTGGATAACGTTATCTGTAAGATATGAAAAGTATAGATTTCTTCAGATAATGACAAGCAATTTTATCCGTTGAATAGAAATCGACAAGATGGCATTTGACAACGTTGTAAAAATATGAGAGGCTAATATCAGTTAGGAAAATAATACAGGAGGAGCACGAATTACAAGAGCAATGTATAGCAAATGAAATTACTGCCAAGACAGAAATAAACAAATTAACTATAAAAAATTTAAAGACTGATTTAGAAATCAAACGCAATCAAATTGAAATTCAATCAAGAGATTGTTTTGTACGTAATTAGTATTCTGAACTAGTAAAACACTTCTATTTTTTATTGTACCTATTTATTTTGAAGCTCATTTTTTGTGTTATACTTTTACAAACATGCTCTAATTTACAAAATATTTTTTGTGTAAAATAATTAGTGATAAGTGCACGTCTAACAGCATTGTCTTCATAAAGTGGAAGCGCATCATCATTATCATTGCTTTCAACATCCTCAACGATATCAGGAAAATTATCTTTTTCATTTCCACAAATATTTTCTTCATTCTAAACCGATAAAAAAAATCTGTGTCATCCCAAATATTGAAATGGTCATTGCTAATCCGTAAATTGTATAAGGACGTCTAATCATCAACAAAATTTCCTCATCGTCATCCTCACTCGAAAATATGTCTACATCCATTACTAAATCCATCTTACACACTTCCCTCTTCGTTTTCTACATCAGAAATCACCAAAACTTTGTCGTGTGCTTTCTTACCATTAAAAATATAAGTAACGAGGTTACATTAATGCAATACGCGGCAATACACATTAATACCTATTAATTTGAGGATAATAATTTATCGGTAGTGTCGAGTAGCAGGTAACTTATGGGCCACATATCCGAAGGATAACATTTATGAATAGGTGAAGAAAATAAATACTTATCTATCTGTTAAAGTTATCGTATAGTTAGCCGTGACTGCAGAAATCGGCCCCTAGTCGACTAACAATAAGTAAGGAATTCGGCAGCAGTGACAATAAGCATTGCTTATACACTCATTTCAATGATTCAATAACAAAGGAAACTGTAATCTCGCTGTCACGACCGCCACAATTTGCCAGTCTCATTGTTAGCTTATAGCTGAACACGCCGGTTGCAGATCCCTTCTGATTTTCAAAAATAATTTAACACTCCGCCGTTATTATTAATAATTAAAATATGCAATTCAGCATGAAGAATCCTTACATTGCTACTTAGGTCTGGATTTGTTTAAAAGTTACAAAAATTACTTTTTTTCCAAACTTACGTTTCGGTTTGCACGCTTATTAAAGAAACTTAAATGCTCAAAACAGGACGTTCCCGACAATAATATATCTACAATCGATCGTAGATAAATTCCAATAAGTTAAAAATGAGTTATGTTGTTTGTAAATTTAAACGGCAGCGCCATCTCTTGATCCTCGCCTTTTAAAGCCCTCTCTGAATACCAGGAATAAATGCATTGTTAATTATTTTCGTTAATAGGTATTTTATCGTTCCCACCTGATATTTTATTAGCAATGCCGCTAATCAGTCGCTCCAACTCCAAGTCATGTGCACAAAACATAATCGCTGGTCAAAAGTTGTAAGTTATACTACATTTAGTAAATCATAACCTAGTGTGTTTACATAAATTTTGTAAATATTTAAGTACACATTTTTATATGCAGATAAACAGAAAATATTTTTGATTAGCTCTTAACATATTTGCATTCCTGCAACCACAATGTGATATGTACCAGAAATAGGTGATTTTCGCGAACACATTCATTTAATGCTTCTTAACGCTTCAAAAACATTAAAACTAAGCTTGTTATTCCCCTGACTATGAATGTAGATAACAACTTATTGATATATTCTCAACTGTAGATAAGTAAATAAGTTATAAGATTGTTTTTCTGCTTTACCAGCAGTAATTATCTACTTTGCTACAATATCTAATTATATTTAAACCTTCACAAAGTATTTTCAATAACAAACTTAACAGAGTAATAGCAAGTAATCTTTCTTGATGCAGGTACATATATTAAGGTTTCGAATGAAACTTTGATATAAAAAATGCAAAACTACCACAAACTGCATTAAATTTGAAAATCAAAACATGTAGGTATACCGAAATTGAAAAATTGAAGCGTCTCCAGAAGCGCAGGTAAATTTCCATCAAGTACAATTTTCAAGATAACAATGTTATCTTACAGATGGTCGAGTTCTAATCGCCTGCATAAAACAATTTAAGGAGCGACGAAACAATTTCCCGCCACCCACGTTGTTTCACGCCTGCCTTCATCGAAATACAATCTCACGACGCCGCTGCTAACCTTATGAAAAGTCGGTTCCGCTGAAGGGTAATTTCTCTTCCCTTAAAGGTATAAAAATCGCAAGGCGTAATTATTTAGATAGGTATATATACATATAAGACATTTTAAATTTATACAGTAGGTATAACTTTCAACATGAATATTTAAAAATTTACTTCGTAGGTACTCGCAGGCTTTTCGAAATATTAACAAACACAAAAAGAATTAACAAACTAATTAAACTCTAATCATGTTTAAATTTACCAATATTATATAGAAGGGATTATTTATTTATTATAAAGTGTGGATTTAGAAGAGGACGAAGTACCCAAGACCATATCTTCACAGTTACGCAGATCACCGCTGATATTCAACAACATCGCTTGGCACCAAAGCATGGGTTCACTGTGCTCCGGTAGTGTCGGGCGCTGCTCCGACTAAAACCCCTCCTTTGCCTTCTCTGGACACTCTGGAACCGTTGGAAAAACATAACATCAGAGTGCCAGCGGCATAGGGCAAACTTCCCTCAGACGCTACGTACTGCTTCCTGCCTTAGGTATTCATCCTTTTCCTTACCGCTCATAATGGTCCTCACCAAAAACTGGATCTTTGACCACTGCTCTGGACCTTCAATCATGATAGGAACCATGTTAGTTGGAGTCAGCTCCAATCCCAAGTCGCAGAATGTCGCAAGTCTGGCCGCGCTCCACCTAGCGCAAGCAAAAAGGGTGTGTTCCACAGTGTCGTTGTTGCCACAGTACATGCACTCGTCGGTACCGTCCTTCCCAAAGCGCTTGGCGTAAGCTCTATAGCATCCATGCCCACTCAAGGCCTGCGTCAGATAATAATCAAGGCGCCTATGTTTACACGCCAACCAGGGGCCGAGCCTGGGTATTAACTTCTTGGTCCATTGAGCCCTATTGGTTCCACTCTCCCATCTGCTCTGCCACGATTCGCATGAGCGTTGTCTGGCTCTGGATCTGGCCTCCAGCTTGTTCTCACCAGTGTGGGCGAACATAAGTCTCCTTTCAAAGACCATGAGGTCAATTGGGATAGTCCCGGTAATGGCCTGGAGTGCCTCGCCAGACACGGTTCTGTAAGCAGTTGCTTGTCGCAGCAAAATACTTCGTTGTGCCCTTTCGAGCAGCAGGGTATATTTACGGAAGTTTAGGACCGGATACCAGATCGGAGCTCCATCCAAGACTAAGTTATGCAGGGCGCTGGCCAAGACGGCCCTTTTCTCGCTACTAGGCCCACGCAGATTCGGCAGGATCCTCGATAGTTGTCCCAAGCGATCGGCGGCCTTCGTCGTGACGGCAGATATATGCCCTTTAAATGTCCCTCCCTCATCGATATTTACGCCCAGGTACTTGATGCTCCTCTTGAGTGGAATGTTCTCGCCCAGAAGGTTAAGGGAGATAAAGTCCCTATCCCTCAACAACATAATAGAAAGGCTTTTTTCGCTTTTATAGATTTAGAAAAGGCATTTGACAATGTACCACGAAAGAAAGTATGGAAAACTTTGGAAAATAAGGGGGTGCCACAGAAATTAAGAAATGTTATTCAAAGCCTCTATATACAAAAATACAAGAAGTTACGTCATCGCGAACAATAGTAAATCGAAAGAATTTACCATTAAAGAGGGGTTGAGGCAAGGAGGAGTAATGAGTCCCGTACTATTTACAATCTTCATAGATGAAATCATGAGAGAGTGCCAACCTAAAACAGCGAAACTGCAAATAGGATATCATAATCTGCAGCCCATATTTATATCTGAGTGTGCATTTGCTGACGATATTATAATAATGGCGGAGAGTGAAATTGGTCTGCAAAATAATTTAACAATCTGGAATACAGTACTAGCAGAAAACGGAATGAAAATAAATGTAAATAAATCAAAAGTGATGGCAATAGCAAAAGAAAAACAACAGATGCATATACAGGTTGACGGAATGAATGGAACAGGTAGAACAGTTTAGCTATCTAGGAGTGATAATAGATGGTCACTGAAAACAAAAATGAATGTGTATAAGACCATATATAGGCCAGTGCTGACGTATGGTTGTGAGTCGTGGGTATTATCAACGAGAATGAAAGAAGAATTAGAAGCAATGGAAATGAAGTATCTGAGAAGAGCCAGGGGAATTACATTAAGGGACCGAATACGTAGCAGCCAAATAAGAGAAGAACTCGAAATTAAACCATTGTCTAAATTTATAGAAAGAAACAATTAAGTTGGTGGGGACATTTGTGTAGGATGAATTTGGATAGACCGGCTAAACAAGTATAGGACGCGTGCCCGATAGGGAAGAGAAGTAGAGGACGACCACAAAAAAGCTGGGACGATGTGATACGGGAAATACTAACCAAGAAAGGAGAAACATGGTCACGTGCAAAAGTAAGTACGGTAGTGCACTACCGTACCAAACCCGATACGAAGAAGCTCCAGAAGAAGATGAATGCGATTTCAACGAAACGTCGAGATCACCGTCCTTTTAAGGACAAAACATCAACGCGGGATATAATATATAAAGTGTGGTAAAATAGCATACAAGAAGCGCTTAGAACACATAAGTTTAACAGTGATTTGTGAAAATTTATATTAAACAATGGTTGTGAACAATCCATATAAGCATGTAGCAAACCATATTTAAATCATAAACAAATTAAGTGTCGTTTGTGGTCTCATTACTAATATGATACTTAAAATGTTAAGTGTACTTCTTAATATTTATCTTAAATAAAATAAATTTAATATTTTCTTTTGTATATTCTCAACCTCAATGTTCTATTAAAATCAAGTTTTAGTTCATATATTAGTATTTAATGAAGAGTTATACGACTTTAATATAATTATAATACCACTAAGTTAAACAACAATCAAATACAGTTCAATGAAAGTTGTATTAAGTGGTTTACTTGTTCTCAGTTACTTTTAAATAAAACGTGTATAATGTAATAAGTTTGTTTGTATATTACGATCAGAGTAAACACCATAGTAATTGTGTTCGGCACCACTTTTAGGCACTCTACGTTAGTTTACTGTGCGAAATATGCACAAATGCATATATGCGTTACATTTTGAAATAATCAAATTAAATCACTATCGGTAACTGTAGTATATTTCTTAGTACCTATACGTCGAGTATCACATTGTTTTTGTATGGTATACTTTTTATACTGTATTTGTATTTGTACCTTGGCACATTCGTAGATTAAACGGCAAAGTATACGCACGTAAATAGTGTTTCTCTTACCATCGGTCAAATATCCTTCACTGGCGACGAGGATAAGTGTTACAATGGCAGATTCAAATCCGTCATATTACGGTAAAATCCGCGAATTTAGTGCTCAAAATAGTGACTGGATAATTTATAAAAGGAGACTTGATAACTATTTTCTCGTAAATGAAATATCAAGTGACGATAAGAAAAAAGCTATTTTACTAAATGCCCTGGATGAAGAGGCTTATAAGTTAATGTACAATCTGTGTCTACCAAGATTACCAGAAGATAAAACATATAAAGATTTGGCTGAATTATTCAACAAGTATTTTGCGGTGGCGGAATCCGTTTTCGTTTCACGAGGAAAATTTTTTGCGGCTTTCAAGAACACGCATGAAACAGCAAATGAGTGGGCGGCTAGAGTAAGAAGTTTGGCATTGAATTGTAATTTTGAGGAAGCTGTTATTGATATGATGTTACGAGATCGATTCATTATTGGTTTCACCAAAGGACCAGTTCAGTCGAAGTTATTCAAGCAACCTATTACAAGCATATTCGCTGAAATAATTCAAGTAGCTGTAGCAGAAATGGCGGCCGAGGCATCATCCGGTAGTACCTCCAACGTCACATCTGTAAAGATGGAGCCAGGTATCCATCATATGATTTCCAAGAGAGCAACTGCGCCCCCAAGCAGTGATCAGCGGTCTGCTGAGAAGTGTTCCTGTTGCGGTAGAAGCAATCACGTTACCTCCGCATGCCGATTTCGAAGTTTTACTTGTCATTCATGCAAGAAAAAGGGACATTTAGCACCGGTATGCCCAAATAAACAATCACGAAAGTCAGGTAAAAACAAATATCAGAATTTTATTGAAGCAGAATTATTTTCAATTCAAAGTAAAAAAATATATAAGAATCCTTTTATTGTAGACATTTTAATAGATTCTAAACCTTACAAATTTTACTTAGATACCGGGGCTAGCATTTCCGCTATGTCAGATAGTTTTTGGAATGAAAATTTTGCAAACACTTATAAATTATCTCCTCCAGATAAAAGTCTAAATGTTTATACAGGCGAGAAAATGGTAGTTTTAGGTATGTGTAAATTTATTGTTTCTTATAATGAGATTAAGAATTGTTTACCTATTTTTGTTATTAAAAATGGAGGTCCACCTATACTCGGTAGAGATTTTATGACGTCATACAATTTCACTGTTACGCAAATAAATTATGCAAATGATTTAGATAACGTGGAATCTTTAATTAGAAAATTTGATAAACTTTTTACACCTGGTTTAGGTACCTTTAATAAAGGCACAGTTTCTTTAACATTGAAAGATCAATCCATAACACCTAAATTTATTAGGGCTAGGCCATTACCATATGGAATACGGCAAAAAGTTGAAGCCGAACTAGAAAATTTAGTTAAATTAAACATTATTAAACCGGTAGATTATTCTTCCTGGGCTACACCCATTGTACCTGTTATTAAAAAATCGGGAGCAATTAGAATTTGTGGTGACTTTAAAATTACTTTAAATCCCGTGTTAGAAATCGATCAGTTTCCAATTCCTCGGATTGATGATCTATTTTCTAAGTTGCAAGGTGGCGCTATTTTTTCAAAAATGGACTTGTCTCAGGCATATGCGCAGATATGTTTGGATGAAAAGTCTAAAACCCTTACAACGATATCCACACATAAGGGCCTGTTTCAGTATCAGCGATTGCCTTATGGTATTGCTTGCGCGCCCGCGAAATTTCAAAAAATTATGGAATCTTTAACACAAGATATTGAGGGTTGCGTATGTTTTTTTGACGATATCCTTATTTGCGGTAGAGATTCACGAGAACATTTAGAACGATTAAACAAATTGTTTCAAAGATTGCAGGATGTTGGTTTGAAAGTTACACCGGATAAATGCACTTTTTCACAGAATAAAATTAGTTATCTTGGTTATATTATTGATAAAGATGGCCTTCATACTGCACCTGATAAAATTATTGCAATTAGAAATGCTCCGGAGCCTACTAATATTAAGCAATTACAATCCGTATTGGGAATGATTAACTATTATGGCAAATTTGTTCCCAATTTAGCATCAATATTGCATCCACTTTATCAATTATTGAAGAAAGACGTCAAATGGCGATGGACAAAAGATTGCAGTAATGCATTCAGGAGGGTGAAGAGTATCTTAACATGTGCAGATATTTTAGTACATTATAATCCTGAATATCCACTGCGTTTAACAACTGATGCAAGCCCATATGGTATTGGCTGCGTTTTATCTCATATTTTACCAAATGGTCAAGAGCGGCCGATAGCGTATGCATCGCGACGACTTTCATCGGCCGAAAAAGGTTATGCACAAGTTGAAAGAGAAGGTTTATCTATTATATTTGGATTGTGTAAATTTAATCAATATCTCTACGGTAGAGAATTTACTCTAGTTAGCGATAATAAACCTTTACTTGCAATTTTTAATCCTAAAAAGGGTATTCCTCAATATTCTGCAAACAGATTGCGTCGTTGGGCAGTAATATTATCAAACTATAGATATAATGTCGAATATGTTAAATCTGAAAGAAATAATGCTGATTTTTTGTCGCGTTTACCGATTCAAAGTGAAGAAAGTTGGAAATCAGTTGATGTAGAATATGTTAATTTTTTCTCTGATAATGACTTCATTACAACTAACTTTAAATCAATTCAAGAATTTACTAATTCTGATCAAATTTTAAAAGCAGTAATGAAATTTGTTAGAACTAAATGGCCAAAAAGTGCTAAATGCGATGAAAAATTTAAACAATATTACGCGATTAGAAATCAACTTACCATCGAAGATAAGCTATTATTTTGGAATAACAGAATAGTTATACCGGTAAAGCTTAGATATCGTATTTTAAATCAGTTACATATGTCACATTTAGGAGTTGTAAAAATGAAAAGCATTGCCAGATCATATTTCTTTTGGCCGGGAATTAATAAAGAAATTGAGCAAATGGCTTTAAATTGTGAAAATTGCACGCTAAATAAAATAAATCCTCCTAAAACAATATTACATCCTTGGGAATGGCCTCAAGATGTATTTTCTCGAATTCATATTGATTACATGGGTCCATTTCTTAACAAATATTTTTTTATAATATTAGACAGTCATTCTAAATGGATAGAAGTATTTCCTACTTCTACAATAACAACTAATTTCACTTTAACAGCTTTGCATAGTACTTTTGCTAGATTTGGTTTGCCTAAAGTTATTGTCTCCGATAATGCAAGAAGCTTTACCAGTGCTGAATTTAAAAATTTTATAGAGAAATATGAAATTAAACACGTAACTAGTGCACCATTCTTTCCACAATCAAATGGAGCTGCTGAAAATGCTGTCAAAACTATTAAAAATGCTTTAAGAAATGCATTAGGTCGTAACAAAAGTTTAAACATAAATACTGCATTAAATCATTTTTTATTTGACTACCGAAATGCCGATCATATTACTACTGGAGTATCACCTTCCTATCTGATGTTTGGACGTAATTTGAAAACTCGTTTCAGTAATTTAAAATCCGATATTAAACAAAAGGTTAAAAACAGAGTTTTATATAAACAGCAAATCCAATCCAAAAATTTTGGGGGGAGAGATACAAGGAGATTTGGTATAGGGGAAAAGGTTATTGTTAAAGACTATAGGCAAATTAATAAACAAACTTGGATCAGCGGTATTATTGAGAAGTTAATAGGTAACTGTACATATATTGTCAAAATACCCGAATTAAACAAATCATGGAAGCGTCATACTAATCAAATTCGAAAGACTAAAATTCAAAGCGGTTTAACTGATTCTGAAATCACTACCGAATGTAGTGGACCTACCGACAGTGCTGGAAGTCAAGGACCAGGCACCGACTTAGAACTTAGTGTTAGCAGGCCTAAAAGAATTGTAAAGCCTCCTGATCGCTTAATTTACGAGAAGTAATATCCTTGTATACTACATTAGTTGAGTTTATTGTTTTAACTAAAATATATAATTGCAAATTAGATGTAAATACAATAGAATTATTAAGTGTAAATTATTTTCATGTGGTGGCGGAGGGTTGTAGTATATTTCTTAGTACCTATACGTCGAGTATCACATTGTTTTTGTATGGTATACTTTTTATACTGTATTTGTATTTGTACCTTGGCACATTCGTAGATTAAACGGCAAAGTATACGCACGTAAATAGTGTTTCTCTTACCACCGGTCAAATATCCTTCAATCCTGCAATAAAATCAACTTTTGTATATTTTATAAATACATAAATGGAGCCATAATGATCTCGCATTGATAAAATAATTTAAAACTATATATTTTAAAAGTATGTTTTTGGTCTTGACAATTAATTCCATAAGGTATCAAAATGTTAAGGAGGTGTTGAAATAAATGTATCACTAATCAAGGAGACTATACTGATGAATAAAGTCAAATATTGCAAAGAAATAGTTTTTCAGTAGTTAGTCCCGGCACTTTTTGACTGATAAGGTAAAAAATTGCAGCCGTCCCTATGGAATAAAAACGTAAATTTATTAGATATGCCACAAGAATATATAGATTATAGAAAAATATAAAACAAAAACCTTGGCTGCTAATGATGATTACTACTTGATACTTTAAAAAAAAAATTGGCAAATGAAAAGCATATAATAAGCTATTTCGGCTCAATACAAACCTCCAAAACTAAAAAATTTTAAGTTGCTTAACAAATACATTTTTTCAATAGTTTGCTACTGTGTATTCAATTTTTATATTAAACAAAAAAAAATAAGGTAAATTCGTACGTTAGAATAGGACACAAAAATTTGTCAACTTTTCCTACAAATATAATTAAAACATTTTCTATATTAATTTTCTCTAAATAAATACATACTACTACTTGGCAAAATAGCATTTTCTAATTAGGCGTTGATAGTAGGTCAGATACCTACTGTCAGAGCTAATGAAAATAACAATCACCCAGGCAAACATTGTAATTATAATTTCAGCAACGGCAAATGTTGTTTATTGCATGAACGGTTGGTAATTTACATAGATATATTATGGATTATATGGCACAGTGTGATTTAAATTAGAGATTGTCGTGATAGATAATATAGACATAAGGGAATTCTGAATAATTTAATAGTCAATTAGACATGATCTGCCTAGGGCATAGCACATGTATGGATCAATATAGGTACACGTCAAATATTGATTTGTATTGATATTAAATTAGAAATTCTCTATTGCTAGATGAAAATTAATTTGTAATGGCTTTTATTATGAAGCTTTGGTAGGCAAATGTTGTTCCGAAATTTCATAAGTAACGTTCTTTCAAAGGCTATTGAATATATTTATCCTCAACCGATACATAGCATTTGCAAAATTACTGCAAACTAAACTATTATGTAATATTCTCCACGTATATTATTATAAGTCTTTATTTTAAGGATAATTACAATGTATAATTCAAAATTTTATGAGTAACCCGTATTTCTTTAATATAATGTATGTACAAATTGGGCCCCTTGTAAATAACGGAAACCTCTGCAGTCATAGAGTGTACCAGGCGACGTGCGACGCGACGCATATTGCAAATGAGGGACGCCGGGTTCATATTTTCCGCCAATTTGCACTAATTTTGATGGCGTTGTGATACGTTTTTCTATTTTTCCGACGTGATTGTAATTCCTTAAGGTTGACTGAATTTGGCGCGCGCTTCTAGAATGTGATTATTATTATTTCCGCTTGACGTTTAGTTCAATTTCCGCTACTAATGCTCGCTATCAAAATACACCCGTTTATAGTATTTACGAACATTTCAGGTACAACGAATTATCGAAATCGGTTTCGGATATTTTGATTTTATGCATTTTCTAATCGTACATACAGGTTGTTTATTAAGTGATACAACAAATTTTAAAAATAAACAGGTCATTAAACGATAACGCAATTATCTCTAAGCGAGAAAACTCCCGAACTTAAAAGAACTTCAAAGTTAGCCTTAAATATTACTTCGCTACCTCTCAATCGCTCAATGCATAACTTACTGGCGAGCATAAAGAATATCCGCCTGCTTAGATGACTAAATGTATAGAAATATTGGGGTAGTAAAGGTATGTTATCTATCTCCCACAACTATTATTGAAAAGAATTTCGACAAAAAATTATGCTGCTGGAACTATTATCTGGCCGTAAATAAAAATTGAAAACCAACTTTTGCCTTTCTTTGGTTTCATGTGTCGTATTCTTCTCCTCAGCAACGTTTTCTTTAGTATTCAAGCTAAATATGAATGGGCTGAAAAGTTCGTAGGCTGACACATATGTGGCGCTACTAGTATTAAATTAATATGACTTTTAGTTAGCTCTAACCTTCAAAAGACACGTGTACCAAATTTGATAACTGTCGTACAATTAGTTTGTGAGATATAGTATTTTGAGTGAAGGAACTTTTGTTCGTTTAAAGAAATGGATAAAAAGGAATTTCGTGTGTTAATAAAGCATTGCTTTTTGGCGAAAAAAAAAATACTATTGAAGCCAAGGCTTGGCTTGATAAACATTATTCGGACTCTGCACCAGGAAAAGCGACCGTTGAAAAGTGGTTTGCTAAGTTTAAACGAGGCGAAATGAGCACCGAGAACGATGCACGCAGTGGACGCCCCAAAGAGGCTGTTACCGACGAAAACATAAAAAAAGTCCACAAAATAATTTTGAATAACCGAAAAGTCAAGTTAATTCAGATAGCTGAGACCCTAAAGATATCGAGGAACGTGTTGGACATATCGTAGATGAATATTTGGATATGCGAAAGCTCTGTTCAAAATGGGTGCCGCGCGAGCTCACAATCGACCAAAAACAACAACGAATTGATGATTCTGAGCAGTGTTTGAGGCTATTCAATCGTAATAAATCCGAATTTTTGCGTCGATATGTGACAATGGATGAAACATGGCTCCATCATTTCACACCGGAGTCCAATCGACAGTCAGCCGACTCCAAAACGTGGAAAGACGCAAAAGTCGGCTGGCAAAGTTATGGCATCAATATTTTGGGATGCACGTGGTATAATATTCATCGATTATCTTAAAAAGGGAAAAACCATCAACAGCGACTATTACGTAGCGTTATTGGAGCGTTTGAAGGACAAAATCGCGGAAAAACGTCCCCATTTGAAGAAGAAGAAAGTGCTGTTTCATCAAGACAATGCACCGTGCCACAAGTCAATGAAAACGATAGCAAAATTCCATGAATTGGGTTTCGAATTGCTTCCGCACCATATTCTCCAGATTTGGCCCACAGCGACTTTTTCCTGTTCTCAGACCTCAAGAGAATGCTCGCTGGACAGAAATTTTGCGCTGATGAAGAGGTGATCGCCGAAACTGAAGCCTATTTTGAGGCTAAAGACAAATCGTACTATAAAAAGGATATCGAAAAATTGTATGACCGCTATAATTGTTGTATCGCTCTCGAAGCCCACTATATTGAATAATCAAATCAAATTCTATAAAAAAAAAGATTTTTTCTGTGTTAGCCTACGAACTTTTCAGCCCAACGTACATAGATATCAATTTTGATAATTAGTGTTTCAATTTTATGTCACTATCGATTAGTAAACTTAAAAATGCTGATAAATCTAACAAAAGCTCAAAAAATTCGGGCCAACAACAAACTGGAAGAAGGTTAGAGCCTGAGGCGCGTTGCCGCAAACCTAAATGTAAGCCATAGTTGCATTTCCAAAATAAAAACTCTAACACACAGTTGCAGGCGCTATTTACGCCAGGACATCCTAAAATAACGTATGACGAATAGGATGCAGCTTTGGTTGACCACATCATCCACAATCCGTTTTCCAACGCTATGGAAACCCGCCAAATTGCAAATTGCCCTGGTTCAATAAGAAGTGCCCGAAGAAAAATAAGAGCAGCCGACTTGTATATCAGGAGTGCTGTCAAGGTCTCGACTTTTGGAACAAAGTTGTGTTTTCTGACAAAAAAGTCTTCAAGTCTTGTTATGATGGCAAAATCTGTGTGTATAGACCAAGAAATGAAAGATATAGTGAAAGATATACACACAAATTCCACACCAGTAGGAAGTTCTCAGTTAAGGTATGGACCTGGATTAGCGCGGATGATCAGAGCACATGCTTCAAAATTAACGAAAGGCTGATTGTGGTATGTTTTATCGAGAAATTCTAGAAAACGTAATGTCACCAAACATAACAGAATGGTTTAACGAAGGAAATGTTGTCTTTCAACAGGACAATTGTCCCATTCATACTAGCAGAATAGTGCAGGATTGGTTATGGGTCCATGGAGTGGCCTGCGTGTAGCCGAGACCTAAATCCTGTTTATTGGAGAAGAAAATTCGTTCATGGAATATGGTTTCACAGAAATTGGGAAGAATTGTGGAGAGCGATTCAGCTGAATACTGATAAACGTAATAATAATAATAATAATAATATATATTTATTTCCAACACATGGTCATATAAAGTACAACACATGATGTGAAAAAGGTAAAACAAAATTAAATTAGTGAAAAAAAAACACAATTCGATACAAGGAAATCAGGAGTTGAGAAATTCATCACAAGAATAACAGTTTAGATTTAGCAAATAAGCCCTGGCCCGCAATCTAAAACTAGAATAATTTAAAATAGATTTAATTTCAACTGGAAGTTTATTGTATAACTTACATACTATAAAACACAATTTTTTTTGAAAAAAAGAAGTACTGTGTGGGGACGGTAGCAAAAGTGAATGAAATCTAGTATCATGCAAGTGATTAATACTGGAATTAAATGTGAAAAATGTTTGTGAACAAAGGAAACCTCTTGCAATATATATAAATGGTAGAAAGGTAATAACTTATTACTTTTAAATACCAGGCGACAAGAATCACGCCTCCCTAAGCCATATATAGTTCTAATTGCTCTCTTTTGAAGAACAATCACACGTTGGGCATCAGAAGAGTTGCCCCAGCGAATAAGCCCATACTTCATCCTAGAATAAAAATGGGAAAAATAAAAGGTTTTTAGTATGTGAGTAGTACAAGAATTACGTAAATTATATAAAGCATAGCATATGCTACAAAGAGAGTTACAAATATAATCAACATGAGAAAGTCAACTGAAATTTTCATAGAAGGTCACTCCTAAAACTTTAGTTGAAGGTGCAAACGTCAAAAAATTATTATTTAAAAACGAACCGTTTAGTCTATGTTTACTACTATTTTTAAATAAAATACAATTGGTTTTGTTTGCGTTTAGGATAAGTTAGTTTAACGACATCCATCTCTGTATAGTCATAAAAGTTGATCATCCGCATAAATCGATAATCTAATGGATGGTGAAAGACAATGAGGGAAGTCATTTATATATATTCGAAAAAGCGTAGGTCCTAATATCGATCCCCATATAGGAACCCCAATGTTATACAATAACGAGACAGATTTAATGTTACCGCATAGTACTTTCTGACATCTAATCAGTTAAGAAAGATTTGAACCAACTATTCATAATCTCACGTATCCCGTATCGCTCTAATTTATGGAGGAGAATAGAGTGATTTACACAATATAATGCCTTGGAAAGGTCAATAGACATAGCAAGGCAAGGGATCCCACAATCTACATTCTTGTAAATTTCATTAAAAAAATGAAATAATGCCGAGTCAGTACAGCGATTGTTGCGGAAACCATGCCGATAATGAAAAAATAAGTTAAAATGTTGGAAATAGTTTATTAATTTAGAATTTACGATACTTTCAAATATTTTTGAAAAGACAGATAAAAGACTGATGGGTCTGTAATTACCTAAATATTTGTGATCTCCCTTCTTAAATAACAGTTTGACTAAGGCAGTTTTTAGGATAGTAGGAAAAACACCATTGTTGATTGCAAGGTTATAAAGATATACTAAAGGTTCCAATAGGTTATGGTAACTAATTTTCAATAAATCGGAGCACATGAGGTCGTCTGGAGGTGTAAATAAAGAATTTAAATGTGAAATGGCTAAAACAATGTCGTTAGCAGAAATACTAGGCATAAAAAACGAGCTCTCACTGGGGCACATGTACTTATCAATGCTCGAAAAGTCGATAGAACTTGTGGGAAATGATTTCTCCATTAAGTTCTTCGGTAAATCAATGAAGTGTATAGAAAAAACGCGTGTGTATAGTGCAGTGCTTTTCTAGCTGCTCTCCTGCTTTTTCCTTCGAATTCATAGGTAAAACGAGTTTATTTTACATCAAATTTTTACTGTTTGTAATTCTTAATCTCTCCGTTACTTTTACGGAGTTGCAGCTTGCTTTTATCAACTGGCTTCGTGGCAATTGATAATCAATATCGATCCGTATATCTTATTTATTTCCCTAGTGTCTTTTTTTTTCTTTTTTTTCTCACTTTTTCCCGGTTCCTTTTCTTTTGTATGTTCACTTATTCTAGTCTTGCTAGATACGGGGAGTTTTCGTAAACTCTTAAACTATTTGTGATATTACTGCAACTTCTCAGTATTTCCTTTTCTATTCCCGCGGCCTTCTTGTATGTTATTGTCAGTCACCAGGACGGGCCCACTGGTGTGAAGCGTGTCTCCCTGTTTATTTTCCTGACATTCCTATTGTTTTTTGTTCCTTGTTAGCACATAGATAAATTATAATGAGCTCCACGTGTGTGGTTTGTAAGAGCGATTTACATATCGATAGTGAAATCTCCTGCGACTTATGTAAGGCGCCAGTGCATACCACTTGTAGCGGCATGACTAGATTGGAGATTCAATGCTTCAAAAACATCAAAGGCCGCACACTAAGCTTCTATTGTTCCTTCTGTCGTGACGTCAAGTTGCAACTCAGCAAGATGGATCAATTGACCTCGCTGGTGAATACTCTACGCGATGAAATCGAGAATCTAAAGAGGGCTACTCTCTCTAATGCCCCAACACATACCGATGAATTTGATCCCATTATTGTTGATAAGATAATTGGCGAGATGACCGAACGCCACAAACGGGAGAACAACCTCATTATTTTCAATTTGCCTGAATTGGAAACTGGGAGCAAGGTTGAGCAGATTGCTGCTGACGGGAAGACTGTTCGGAGTATTCTGGGAGCGTTGGACGTGCACCTGCAGGAACCTGCGCCTATCAGACTTGGCAAATACGACCCTTCTCAGCCTCAACGCAAAAGACCTTTAAAGCTTACTTTGAGCAATCAGAACGATGTTATCAGAGCATTGCGTGGGAGCGCTAAACTTAAGCAGCTTGAGAGGTTCAAGTCTATCTCGCTTTCCAGGGACAGAACACCCCTGCAGAACTCTGCATACAAAACTCTCAAGCACCAATTACGCGAGCGCCTCGGTGCGGGTGAGACAGGGCTTTGCATCAGGTACTTCAATGACACCCCCAAAATTGTAAAGAATAGGGATTCGGTAAACTAATCACGTCCAACAGTTATGCTTCTATTCATTTGTATTATCAAAACGTGCGCGGCCTCCGTTCTAAGCTGAATGAAGTTTACTCCTGCGGTCACTGTTTGGATTCTGACATTCTTTTGCTGTCAGAGACTTGGCTTTCCTCCGACGTCTCGGACTCCGAATTGTTGGATGCATCTTACACCATCTTAAGAAAAGACCGTGATCCTGAAGCCGGCAGGCGCACCGGTGGTGGAGTGCTTATTGCTGCCCGCCCTGACATCGGAATTACACCGGTGGATGTGTCGCGTATTTCTGAACTGGTTGCTCTTATTGATTTCGTTGTCTGTAAATGTAACATTATGCATGTTACTGTATATTTAATTAATCTCTATGTACCTCCTGACACTAGCAATGATGATTACGAAACTTTTTTTGATGCCCTAGCCTTAAGGTTTCTAGATAAACAGTTGATCATTTGTGGAGATTTTAATTGCCCTTTATTTGCCTCTACCGACAACCATAATGACCGCAAAAGTTCCATATTGAATAATTTTATGAATGTATTAAACTTGCGTCAGCTTAGTAATGTGTTTAACAATTACCATAGGCAACTTGATCTGCTCTTTTCTAATCTACCTTGTACCTTTTCTGTTTCCCTTAGCGATATTTCTCTTGTTCCCGTTGATAGTTATCACCCACCTCTTGAAATTAGTCTTGATGCTCCAGTAAACCATAACAGCCTTAACTTCCCTTCCAATTCTAATTTCAGATACAACTTCCGTAAAACGAATTTTCCTGCCCTATACCATGAACTGTTTATTACTGATTGGTCGCCCATAGAAACCTTCTCCGATGTCAACCTCGCTGTATCCTCCTTCTACACTATCCTGTATTCAGTTATTGACAAGCACGTGCCGAAATATGTGACTTCGTCCCGCAAATATCCTGTATGGTACAGTCCATCTCTAATCAGTTTAATTAAACTAAAGGAATACTACCACAGAAAATGGATTACCACCAACTTGCCCACTTACAAAGTTGAATTTTCGAGAGTACGTCGACTGGTTAAATTGGAATCCAGAGTGTCATACGATGCCTACCTTGCTAACATGGAAAACCGAATATCCACCGATCCCAAAGCTTTTTGGCAATTTATTCAACAAAAGTCTGGATGCTCGAGAATACCTGGTTCTCTAAAACACGAGGAGGTGGAGTTGACTGATGCCCTTTCTATCGTGGAGGCCTTCGCCACAGTTTTTTCTGATGCGTACCAACCTCGTTCCCTTCCGGTTTCCTCAGACTTTTCATCTTCCTCTAATTTCTTCTTTCTGCATTCCTTTACTGTGGACGAGGTCCTTGCAGCGATTAAACTTGTGAAGAATGACAACACATCCGGCCATGATGGCTTACCCAACTTTCTAATCAAAGACTGCGCATCCATTTTATGCACGCCGCTACGCTGGATATTTAACCTAGTTCTGCGAACTTCCACATTTCCGGAGTGCTGGAAAATAAGTATGATTAACCCAGTTCTTAAGAAAGGGAGCAAGTACGACGTCACTAATTACAGACCGATTTCAATTCTATGCTGTTGCTCCAAGATATTGGAACATCTACTGTACACCAACATTTACAACAGCATTCGATGCTACTTATCTACGCAGCAACATGGTTTCATGACGGGTAGATCCACATTAACCAACTTGGCTATAATTACGCAGTTTATAAGCGCTTGCATTGACTCGCGTGAGCAAGTGGATGTACTGTACACGGATTTTGCCAAGGCATTTGACAGCATAGACCACAATATCCTTATATCGAAATTAAGTGCGTTTGGCTTCTCGCCTGTCCTTGCCGATCTGATAGCATCTTACCTGGACAACCGCTCTTGCTATGTTTGTTACAACGGCTTCCATTCCAATACATTCACTGCTTCCTCGGGGGTACCTCAAGGGTCGAAGCTTGGTCCATTATTATTCAACATCTACATTAACGACCTACTATCAATTCTCGAATGTCGAGTCCTAGCTTACGCGGATGATCTAAAAATCTTCTCCAAGATCACTGATGTTGCTGATTGTGAAGCTCTCCAACGTGACCTGCATCTCATCAACAAATGGTGTTATGAAAATAAGATCAAACTTAATACAGATAAATGTGCTGTGGTCACCTACACCTCGATCATGAACCCAATGCACTTTAATTACTCCGTGGATAATCGCAGTATTCCTCGCCATTCGCAGTTCAAAGACCTTGGCGTACTCTTCGATCAGCGACTTAAATTCTCCGAGCACATCTACACCATCTGCAAATCAGCTACCCAGGCTTATGGATTCTTAGTTAGATCCTGTAGAGCGTTCAACAGTGCCGATACTTTGAGAACGCTTTATTACACGCTGGTTCGCCCTAAGCTGGAATATGCTTCCATAATTTGGTACCCTATTTATACATACCAGCAGTTACAACTAGAACGAGTTCAGAAAAGGTTTCTCAAGTACCTCACTTTCAAAACTAGTGGAGATTATCCACCGCGAGGAATGGACTACACAATTTTACTATCCAACCACAAGTTTTTAGCGCTTTCTGATCGTAGAGAGCACACTAGTGGAAAATTCCTGATCAATCTAATAAACAATAAAATTGATGCTCCGGAATTGCTTTCATTGATAGGAATAACCACGCCTACATATGGGACGCGGTCGACGGACACTTTCTTTATTCCAGCAGCAAGGACTAATGTTATGACCAAATCGCCGATTTCGCACATGTGCAGGAATGTCAATAAATCTTTCCCTGACCCTTTCCATGTATTCTCTTCAGTTTAACCTGATGCTTGTTTCCTCTTCTCTAGATACTTTCGCCTTCCTTTCCCTTAATTTAACTTAATTTACTTTAGTATTTTTCCTACGTATTTGGTTTACTATTGCATATTTAACCTTGTAATTGGCTACTCCTAGTTTTAGTTCAAATTCTGATGTAGTTTGTTTTTTCTTTTTTCTTTTTGTACTCTGTGCTGGTATATTTGCATTGTACACTTTTTCTTTTCATTGCTTTGTCCTGTTAATGGATCATTTCTGTTGGACAATAAAGAATATTATTATTATTATTATTATTATTATTAAGTGTGAGTTTAAAATATTTGAGATATTTTCTTTATATATTGAATAATCAGGTAGACGCTCTTCACGAAAATGAGATGGTCTCTTTTTGTTGATTATAGACCATATGGCCTTACTAGTATTTTTGGAATGTACAATAAAGTGGTCATTTGATTCTTTTTCGTTCAAAGTAATTAAGTTTTTATAAAAAAATTCATACTGAATGTAATCATTTTTTAATATTGGAAAGGTAGTGCTGAGTTGTTTCAGCATTAACAAAGTACCTTTTGCATCAATGACTTCTTGATCAATCGATTCGAAAGGTTTATGACATCAATTAAAATATTATAAACTGGGGTGATAACTCGGTATTTTATTATGATCTGTATACTGCAATAAACAGAGCAAAGTGAAGCCTTTCGTTCGACAGCGACAATCTGCTGAAGGCGTTAAACGATGATATGGGTGATAAGAGTCCATGACATCACACTTACACTATTAAATATTAGAAATATCCAGTAAACTAGATAAGGCCGGTGTTTCCAAATTAATGGCCGCTACATACCCATCAATGACAATCAATGAACGTCGTTTTAGAAATAATTATAATAATTAAACTATCGAAATTCATACCTAAAAATGTTAGTCATTTATTTCTGCGAAAATACAAATACATTAATCAATCTCTACCTACCTATGTATATGTGTATTGATCTGAATATCAATTCGTAAAGAATTCTAGGGATAGGCATACATACATACATGTATATTTCTCATGGATTCTGAAACACATGCCGTTTTATACGTTCGTCTAGTTTCCTTTAAATCTAACGTTTGTTACGATTGGATAAATGTTTTCAGAAGAGACGAGCCGTCCCACTGCTTGTTCGCCATAGAGATGAAAATTGTTTGCGGCGGGCCGCATTATTTCTTCTTTAGTAACTGCTCGCGCGTACAAGCAAAGGGTATTTGTATATCTTTTATATTTTAGTTTGTGCGGTGCCATTGAAAACTGCACCCCGGAAAATGTAAATACATAACGTAAATTGAGTCATGTACCGGAGATTTATCGAAATTAAATCCTGTACTTTGCAATTTATCCGGGCGTTCATATTTATAGGAGTATAATTTCTTATGATATGAGGCGTATGTTCTATTCATTTCGGCGGTTACGTATTCGCACTAATCCGCCTTAAAAGAAATTGGAGTGTATTCTCAATGCTAGCCTGCTTTAAAATTATTCATTTATATGTACATCATGTATTTAAAAACAAATTCCAATATTAGTTAAATTCAGGAATAATTCTCATTACGAAATGCAGAATGTTGTATTCCATACACCATTAGAAATGATTAATCAAAGCCGACTTTATAACCAAACTCATCAAATCCAACTTGAAATTATACGGAATGTTTCAGACGATCCATTGCCGCTTCTAAAACCAGTTTCATCTTCCGGAAACGTTTGTTTATACGGAAAAATCGATGACCACTTTTTTATATTTTATACAGTGACCGGCATGAATATTGCAACATATGGTAATTTTTTTTATTATTAAAATATGGTAAAATCTTTTTTGGGGGATAGGTTCAGCATGTCTAAGAACCCCAACACTTATTTTGACACCCTTCACGTGACCACCGGTATGGCGGAAAATTTAAAAAATGTGCAGTGAATTGGCAAAAAGTGAGGTTAGACGACATGATATCCGAAGAAGTTATTTGGAAAAGTTGCTTAGAATTCAATTCTGAGGCCGTATGCGAATTTTTGTAAACATATTTAAAAAAAAATTTTAAATCACATTTTTTCCAAATATTTTTGAAACATAATTCAATTTTTTTCGGTTTTAGTAGCACAACTGAAGTAAAATCTCTAAATATGGTTGATACTCAAACAATTTTGTTAATCCTTGCAAAATTAATATAGCTAAAACTAAAAAGTAGGTTTACAGTATGGCAATTGCTGTTGCAATGAACTGTATGCAAAAGGAATAAATAAATTGTACAGATATTTTTACTCTAGGTTGCCTAGTAAACATTACTTTTAATAAAAACTATGTTTTTCTTTTTGTTTTATTCATTCAAGTGGTAACAGTTAGTCCAAAACTTATAACATTGGCTATCTCAAACCTCACAACGTTAATGCACGCATCAAAGGTCTTTAAGTAGGTTTTGAAAATAGAAAACAACAAATAATAATAAACACAAAAATAATTAATAATAAATAAATAATCAATATTTAATATTAGTTAAGCATAAGAATACTTCTGACTTCAAAACCTACTTAAATACCTTCGATACGTGCATTAACATTGTGAGGATTGTCATACTCAAGGTTATATAGTTTTGGGCAAACTCTTACCACTTGGATGAAGAAAACGAAAAAAAAAAAACATAGTTTTTCAATAAACGTAATGTTAACTAAACAGTCTAGATTAAAAATATCTGGAAAATTTGTTTATTATTTTTACATACAGTTCATTGCAACAGCTATTGTCATACTGGAAACCTACTTTTTAGTTTTAGCTATATTAATTTTGCAAGAATTAACAAAATCGTTAAAGTATCAACCATATTTAAAGATTTTACTTCAGTTGAGCTACTAAAACCGAAATAAAAAATGAAATATGTAATTTATTTAAAAAATTGTTGGAAAAAAATGTGATTTTTAATTTTTTTAAATAAGTTTACAAAAATTTGCATACTGCATCAGAATTGAATTCTAAGCAACTTTCTCAAATAACTTTTTTGGATATCATGTCATATAACCTCACTTTTTGCCAATTCATTGCACATTTTTTAAATTTCCCGTCATAATAGTGATCACGTTACGGGTATCAAAATAAATTTTGGGGTTCTTAGACATCCTTAACCTATTCCCCAAAAATGATTTTAAAATATTTTAATAATAATAAAAAAAAAACCCCATATGTTGCAACATTTATGCCGGTCACCGTATTATGTTCACATATTTATTGACAATACAACTAAGAAAACTCATTCTTTTTTCTCAAATCGAACATAGCACTTCTGCTAATGGCATTCTTAAGAATTAATATGCCTATAAACAGGGCCGCATGTAAATTGAGTGCAAGATTGGGTTAGTAATCCTTCATACCCAAAAGTGATTCGGACTGTTTTAATCTAACAGGTAAATTGAGCACAATAGTCGACATCAGGTCATAATCCTCTTAAATCATCCTTAAATACCAAATAATATTGATGAGGTGCACGAATTCCAAAGTTCCAGGAACTTATAATTAGTGTGATACAAACTTAAATTCTTATGGAGTGAGTTTGTTCTGTAGTTTATATGAACGATACTTTTACTTACTGCACAAACATTTTTTGTCAACTGTTTGGTATGCTTTCAACATGTTCCTCTAAAAAAAAGGCTTAACCTCAAGCCGCCAAAAGCAGTGATTGGTTCTGAATTGGCAATACACAACGCTGTAAAACTTTGGCCCAATGTTTTTACAATTAGTTGTTGATCCCATCTATCACAAAGTCGGCGGAGATATATTCAAAAAGTTGGCCTCACTGCAGAATATAAAGACAAAACTTCAGAAATAGGATCATGATGCCGTTATTACATACAATTTGTAAAATGCATATAAAAGGTTTAACATTAGATAGATCCGTCTGCTGATATACAGCCGTTTTTGAAATATTAATAACAATAATCTTTATTCTGGGACACAAGAAAAATAGAAAACAGTACACACTGTGATGTGAACAACAACAGAAAGTGAGCCAAAAATGTCTAAAACCTAAACCTGTTTAAGCTAAAACCTCCTGCGGAAAGTTATTGAAAAATCTACCATTGTATGTTTATATCAAACACAAAAATTAAGAATTAAGTATACGTTTCATTTCAAGGTATACAGATAGAATTATTATTTGTCCAGCAGATATATACATATAATGTATCGAATTGAGATTTTTCTATAAGTTAAACAATTAATAAAGCTTTTCTATATAATTTATAGATGCTACAATACATAATTCTCTCGGTATTTTTTTGTTTTTTATTAAAAAAAATGTTTTAAACGCGTTAGTTAAAACAAAAATTACACAAAACAACTGGTTTCGTAAGCACTCATTCGTTAAAGAAATTGGAGCTACGCCACTTGCTTCTTAAAATTGATTTCGTTCTATTAAACTTGGTTTAAGGAACTATATAGCTTTTTAATAGTATATAACACTGACAAAGCCACAATCCTGTTGATTAGCAGAATCTTTTTATGTGAATCAACCTTAGGAAAACTACATCAACAAAAAAGCGTTTTTGAATTTTATATCTTTCCTCCAAATATTTCTTCTTCCTTTTACATTCATTGACTAGAAATCCAACCTTTCTAACAATAATTATTGTAAACGATTCCAAAATGAATTCATGGCTTGAGTTCTATCACGATAGCAATTTTAAGAAACTGAAATTTTGCATTTTGAAAACTTTGCCGATTTGCTGCGAAATGTACAAAAGATTTTGCACTGTTTTTTTTTGATAAGAATGTCCCTTTAATAGGGCAATAGTGGATAAATGATCAAATCCAAAGTACAGTTTACCATCCCTTGGCAAGAAATGCAAGTGAAGTGAGTGCAATAGTAAATCCACATGAATATAATTTTAACAGTATTTTAATTTTATGAGTCACATCAAAACACATTATGCTAATTTTAGCTACTAAATATCACCGGCAATAGGATTAAGATAACAACTTTGCATAATCCCACTATAATAGTAAGAATACCTATTACATTAGGTAAACAGGTAATTAGCTGAAGACCTAGGGCGAAGTGAGGGGGTTGATTTGGTAACTATATAAGCACATTTTAAAATAAATATTGTTCAGTTTCTATCTCTCTAGTCATCTAGTGTAATGAGTGCCAGTTCGTACTATAAAGCTCCGTACTAAACCTATCGCAATATTTACAGAATTGATTGTGATTATTAAAGACAAGAAACAGCTATGTGGTAAGTCTAGTAACTTACAAATATTACTTCTATAATCTTCTCCCAACAAATCATTTTCAATCAAAAGTATTTGAATATTCATTTCGAATATAACACTGCAACATTTACTAGGAGCGCTAAATGAAATGAAACACAATAGTTGTAGAAAATTAGAGAAATCAATAGAAGTCCGGAAAGAAAATAAAAACTAGCCATATCATTGAATTGTGGTGAAGTGTTTGTGTATAGTATGTGGCTTTGTAATGGAAAGAAAGCAACAGGAATAGGATAATTGAATTGACAGAATTGGATATATCTGGGAACGATCAAGTAAATAAAAGAAGCACATACCAAAAGTATCCCGTTTATATTGTGAATTTTATTGCAAAACCAACGTGCAAATACATCATATAAAAATATATTTTTTCTTGAGAAAAACTATGCTAAAGTAGCTCTCTGTTTACCCTTTCTTAAATCATCTACATCTGTTCGCCCTTGAAATTTGGCATATCTACAAAAGAGAATTTATTATTTAACATATATATCATATTAACTGTTAAAAAAGCCATAAATAAAAGCTAAACAAAATATAAATACTTACATTAGTTCATATTTTGATCTTTCTTCCTTAGTCAATGAAGGTCTTGTGTTTTCCAACGCCTCTTTTAACCGATTTTGATTAACAATAACAGGGCTCTTCGAATGTGTTATCTACAACAAAACCGGGAAATTCAATAAAAACAGCTTTCAGCTGCTTTTTTCTTTAGCACACATCATGTTCTCGTTATTGTACGTAATGGAAAAAAGAAAGAGAATCAATTTAATTTCTCCCGGTCTGAAATGGAGTCGCCATAAAGGGTTAGGGGTAAATATAATGTACGCGTCGTGTTTACCTTTCAGTCAAAAGGTTCTTTTACTCTGTGTTACTCATCGAGCGACGTAAATTAAATTAACCGAAATATCGTTGGCTGCTAGCTATTATTTTCTGTGGAGCTGCTTTACCGCGTACATCAACGAAAAACAATTGAAACAAATTAATTCTAACAGCAAGGTAATTGTGTAATTTCAGCATATAATGTAATGGTTGTTACATTTAGTGGGTTTCAGTTGATTAAAAGGCTAAATCGCGTTTGAGAAGAGTACGCCATTGTGGTTGCTACTGCGTATCTAATAAATACACATAACGCCCCATATATAAATTCAGTTAAATTAAATTAAACATAAAATACAGGAAGTCTAATGCACAATGCATGGTTACACAACCCTTGCCATAGTTGTGGAATCTTCAAGAAATCACATTACTTCCACTCCCAACATGCATTTAGTACCTGTCAGACATTTTTTGTATGTTACGTTAGTACGTTACTCAAAAGATCCAGAACGAAATGGCCAAAATTCATTCCAGTAAAGTCACAGATGATACTATTCGTTATCCCGTCAGCAAAAAATTAAATTATCTATTATTCATCTGTTATCATAAAAAAATATCTATGATCAGTTATGTATTGCAGTCGCCACGAGTGATGGCGAGGAGTAGGGATGCGCTGTAGACGCTTTTAAAAGCGTGCACGCCCACTTAGCTGCAATAATACGTTCTGAGTATTTGTTGTGCCCGTCTACTGCTGCGCGAACCTACTCCCACCGCTCGCCATCACTTGTGGCGACTGCTATATCTATGAATATTTTTTTTAAATACTAGATACTTTTAAGTTTTCACAAAGAAAAAATATGTTTCACAGTGAATAGTCTTTAGAATTCTGAAAAAGTATAAAGAGTAGGTACGTATAAATTGGAGCAAGAAATATAAATAGCGATGTTCTTTGTATATTCCTTAATCGAAATCTTTAATATTATAATTTTGTCTCCTGTGTTCGCACAACTCTTCTGAAAAAATATACCATTAGCAACATTGTTGTATATTACTTGAGTTTGCATATATATTTTTTTCTTCTGATAATAGGCAAAACAAGACTTTCTAATTCTACTTATTTCTGAAAATAAAAGTGCCTTTGAAACAATTTTTTCTTGTAATAATAAAATTACATGTAGTAGAATAGAGTTTATTTTATTACTTTAAATATTGACTGAAAGCCTTCGATTTTAATATACCGGGTAGTTCATGTATTGTACCCCCCTCCTCAAAATTTGGAAGCAGTCAGTTGTATGAAAAAAAGAAAGTATCGACTTCATATGGTCAAATATCATAGTCTTGGTGTAAAAAATTGTTTTAATAATTAAAAAACTTGGTTCCATAGAAAATGTATGATTAAAAATTTACGAAACAATAATGGGGCGTAAATTGAAAAAAAACATTCAGTGAAGATTAGTTAGAATGCGGATACAAGCAAAAAGGATTAGTACTTAATAATTAATAAAGTATTAGTAATAATAAAATCATAATAAAATTATTTATTTTCATTCACATATGAAGTACACACTTCACAAAATGTAATCTAGAAATTTCACCTAAATTGTAACGGTTTATGTTGTTTTGTAATAGTTCAGTACGTTTACGCACGGCGGGGTACCAAATCCTCACTTTTTCGATTAAATTTTGAAGTTTCACATACGTATTCGTTTGAAATTGTTTCAAAACATCAATAAACAAAAATATATTGGGGTGGCTAGAATAAAAATTAGAATTAAACATGGAGTGGAACGATTCACACGCATTTGTGGTTCTTTCATTGCTGTCGCTACACTCTGCCCATTATTCCGGTGGAAAATGGGCATCGTCGCCGACATAATTATCTACAAGATAATCTGCTGCGTATTTCGATAATCTTGCATCCATAGGCTGAATGTCGACGAAATCAAATGCGAAACAATCGCCAACATCGGCGGGATTCAAAAACGGCAATCCAAACGTGTATTTGAGTCCCATTAGTCCCAGTTTTAGTATTTTTCGAAACCAAGCCTGTGCGAGATGAAAGCGATATCCAGAATACTTCCATACTGCCTGAACAGCATTACGGATTGCTTTTTTAAAGTCCCCCACAATTCTTTTTGGATTTAAGTTGAAGCCGCTAGATTTACACTCATTTTTTATTAATTGAAACACACTTTCATAAGTTGTTCGCCGCTTATCAGGAAGCAAACAAAATGCCAAGAACGTGAATAGGAAAAAGTTGTAAAACATGCTGTGCACAATAACTAAATGTTCCGTCCAAGAAAATAATTTCGCTACTACACAAATAGTGGATATTTGTCAAACACGAAACCACAACTATCTTGATCATTAACAAATAGAAGATCCTCTTCTTTAGTTTTATAACAAAAATCCAAAAGAAAAAGTGAAAAAATATCCTTACCACAAAAACTAAAAGATACAAATCTAAATACGTATTTCGGCAACTAAGTTGCCATCTTCAGTAGAAAACAAGTGAAGAGCAGTGTTAAACGTAGTGTTTTCGGCTAAGGTAAACCTTGGAAGATATGCTCTTCATCAAATCCCTAGTGGAATAACACTTTAGTTGTTTGAATAGTAAGTGTCCTCATCAAATCTATCACGTCTTTGATATTTTTTGGTAGTGGTGGTTGATGTTTTGACCTGTTGTTGTACAAATTGTTTCTAATGTAACACATATCAGGCATGGATACCGTGCTTATTTGCTCACCATGTTCTTTTAATACCAAATGTATTATTTTTGAGACTTTACCTACTACAGTATAACGTCGATTATTATCCGTGTTCCGATTATCCGTGCGCGTATGCTGTTTCAATTATTCATGTCTCAATTATCCGTGCATAGTCACTGTTTATGTTTGCAGCACTAGATTCGTATTTTTGTCCATATTGACTAATTAGGTATATATCATGGCCTGATAAAAAGACAGAAGAAAGTTTTAACTATAGCAAATCAAATTTCCCTTTTGCAAAAACACCAACAAGGTGCGCAAGTATTGTGTTTGGCCTTGGAGTGTGGTATCAATACAGTTCGTGTAGTAATAATGGAAGCCATTATTTCTATATCAGACAGTTTAAACGCATCAGATATAAGATAATCAATTGAAGAGTCAACGTATAAGACAATCGATGATGCATTATATGTGCACAAAAAGCTAGATATTTGTGGATCTTTTAATACTTTAAGCGATGTTACACCGTTTTAAACAACGACATGGAATTCGTTAAAAGCTCACTTCCATAGTAAAGCTGAAAAGTTTTGCAGGTTATAAAATAAAAAAGCACACGTGACGAAATTATGTTATTGGCGAACCAAAATTTCCACGAGCTTTAAAGAATTTTAAAATTACATTATTACAATAAAAAATTACCATAGGTGGATCGTGAAATATTAAAAAAATTATCCCTTAGGATTTATTGTCATCTAAAAACTTGCTACTAGAGCATTGCTTCTAATACTAAATGCTCCTTAACGAAAATCATGATTAAGAAGGTGACATAGAATTCGATTTTTTTGATAAAATGGATAAGAATATACAGTGAGATCGCAAATTGTGTCTCATAACTTTTGGAAGCAATAAAATAGAGCAATAAAACGAAAATGAGATGAACTTTTTTTTTCTTTTCCGAAAGCCCTCGTTCATTTTTGTTCAGAAAGTTATTAGTTAGAACCAGGTTAAAACGTATGATGACAGTTGTTGCAATATGATATATTCTACTATATGACATATTTTGCAACTTTGTAATACGTTTACTAAGAAACATAAACCATAAAATCAACACGAGGGTTATAAGAAAAGTAACATACCTCAATCCTTAACCTTGGGTAAAGTTGGGGGAAAATTTAGAATAACATAGAACTGTTGGCATTGTTATAAATGTAATGAAAATATTTTCCAAATAAGCTTTTTTAGAAACTTACTTTCGATTTAAAATTTAACAATAGGCTACGCCCTCTATCTTACATTTCACGCCAAAGTTCAAACACCGCAAGTTGTCTCTAATTTCACCTCGTCTTTGATTTACTACTCATTCCTTTGAAAAGTTATGAGGGTGGGGGCACAATTTACAATCTCATCGTACATCAGGATACAGTACAATAATAAGCTTAGTCAGTCAAAAACGAAGCGTATGTAACGCGTACTTTAAGAATTTCTGCTAATTTTAAGAGCAGTTGGCTCTGTGTGCCATGACATTGACCCATTTAGACCCCATGTTGTCTTTTTGACACAATGTATCAAGAAAAAAAATTTCTGTTGTCAAAGGAAAATATATCAAAACGAGGACAATCCTTGTGAAACTAAGGTGAGACATTTCTATTATCCGTGTTTTTCGGTTTTCCGTGTGAACTTATCCCACACAGGGCACGGATAATCTACTGCACTTGTAGATATAGTATTCAAAAGCAAATAATAATCATAATGATAGATTTATTTACTTAAGAGAATGTCCCTGCAATTTCCTGAATCACAACAGATAATTAAGATGTTTTCATGTTAATCCTGTCAATCACACTTCTAATAAGGGTAATAAACTTTCAATTGTAATTAAAAAGCAATTATGTGAATCCCGGTAATCTCTTCGTCAGCGTCCAGTTTAAGGGTAGTACTAATGGATGTCAAGTAACCAGCGTCCAATTCATGGCCGCCCAGTGTTACATGACAAAAAAAGTTAATTTCATAATTTAGACAATTTTCTGTGATACGAAGCTTATAGGTAGTTCATGTAAATAAGAACGAAATATCTTTTACAAGTTACTTTTATCATTGAACCTTTGGAAAGCTTATTCTCAGCATATGACAAAGTACTCTTAATAATTGCTGTTTGGCCACATCAACTGTAAACACAGCATTCATTACCATCACACAAGATTAGTTTTACGGCATTGCATGTTTTCATTTCACACTTGCATCAAAATTAAAATAGGCATAATTTCCTTTAATTTATAAAGAAAAAAACATTGACCATTATTATCCGGCAATTGTTTGTTTATTAATTGTTATTGACGAAAAATCATAATAAAAAAAAAAGACAATTATAAGTCGAGGTGCCAAAACGCAATGGTGCAACGTATCAACTATACTAATGTTAATAATTAATTCGTAACATTTACATATCTTCAACTTGTTACATTATTCTCAAATATAAAAAAATAATTCCTATAGATATGCATATTCCCCAAAATAATATTGTAAAGGTTGCAAGGGAATGCTTTTATCCTCACAATGACCTTTGTTATGAATTCCTTTTGGCTTTTACTAATTTATTGCCCGGATGCATTATCATGTGTACAAGCTACACTGATGTTGAAAATACCGTACATTGTAAATGTTTCATTATTGGGAATATCTGAAGATAGGAGTCACAACAAATTTTCTCAAAAGTGATGGTTAAAATATATATTTTTCAAACTCGATAAAAGTGTTTAATAAAATTACAAAAATAATTACGTAAACGTCAAATATTTAATCGATACAGAGCATGTACTAAAATTTGAGAGATCCAAAACTCTTTTTATGATGCATTATTTGGTTCTACTTAGCTGTAAATTTTCAGTTGCTACAGTATTTGAACATAAAAGAATTTTGGTAAAACGAGAAATTCCAAATGTAAACACACTGGTATACACACAATATTTTGATTATTTTATTTCGTCCTATAGTTTTTAACATTTTCTCCTAATATTTATAGTTTTCCAAAACGTAGTGATTAGGAAATTTGTTTGCAAAAGAAAAATTTAGGTACGCTCTGTTCAGTTTTCTTTGCACCAGTTTTGTTTTATTTGATTTTTTTCTCTCAAGCATTACACTTGATTTAAAAATATTTTTAAAATTTATACTTGTATTAAGTACTTAATTTTGAAACTGATGACACGTTTGATTATAAACCAACTTATTAAATGATATTTTCGTTCTCATGTCCCATGCTAAACTACTTCAAAGTAATGAGACAATTATTAACAGCCTCGCTAATGGCTCAATACTTAAACCTTGTTATAAAGTAATCAAGATAGCACCTAGCGCTTACACCGTAATCCGAATGATATTGTTATCGCGGAATGTGGCCTCAAGTAGTTAGCGGTGAGCCAACAACGCCAAGACTATCTCACTAACTCGCTTAATAAAGGAAAACGCTATCCGAATATGGCGAAGGAAAAGCAGCCCGAGGATGAGGGAAAGAGACAGAAATTGTTTCACAAATTGCATACGGGAGAACAATATCGGTAGACATATAGTCCACATTAAGGAGATAATGTAGTTCTTCGACTTACCTCTGTCTCTGTTGCGTTCAATAAGTGTTCCATTGAGGTTAACTGCGCCGTATACAAGATACTCTGGAGATCAGCACCTGAATATCCTTCAGTGTGCGCAGCTATTTCTCCCAAATTTACATCTTCGGCAAAATTTAGGTGCTTAGATAACGCTTTCATAATGGACAATCTTTCTTCCTATAGTAAATAGCTCAAATAACTTTTCTTATAAATTGCTTGCGTTAAAAATACGAGCTTAAACATAATGATTATTTCTGGTTCCCTTATTGATCAATTGTAAAGATTTTTAATTAAGAATTCACATTAAATAAAATATCCAAATAACTGTTACCTTAGACGGCAAAGGGCATAAAACTTGTTGATCGATTCGGCCAGGCCTCAACAAAGCGGGATCTAATAAATCTGGTCTAGAAGTTGCCGCCAAAACGCATACTCCAGTCAAGCTTTCGATTCCGTCCAACTGAGTTAAAAATTGATTGACAACTCTATCAGTGACCCCTGTAATATCGTGCCCTCGTCTAAAAATTCCTATGTCACAATGGTAATGCCCAGTGGATCACAAGTACTTTAATTTTCAATTAATATGTACAAGGAATTATTAAAACGAAATTTAGATAAGGAATAACGCCCAAGACCGCGTGTGTGCAACGTGGGTAGCTCGAAACAACGAGTTTAATGGGCGTCAAGAGTTCGTCCTTGCGCTGAATGCTTCTAAACAATACACACTTACTTACATTAAGGAACATATGTGGGAATATTTAAATCAACAGTTGGATTGGCAGAAGAGGCCTGAGAGAGAGAGAAATTAAATGGCCTGCACGATCGCCAGATTTAACACAAATGGATTTCTTCTTGTGGGAGTATTTGAAAGCTAAAGTCGTCCACAAAATCTAGAAGATCTGAAAGCCAGAATTGCAACAGAAATTTGGCTGATTTCAGGTGCAATTTTGAGGAATGTGATTCAGGGCTTCAAGCATAGGCTGGGATATTGTTTAATTTAGAATTGTCGCCAATTAAAGGGTGTTAATATAAATTAATTCTAAATCCATTGGTAATGTTGTTGCATAATATGATTTAAGTTATTCATTAATTTTCAATGTGTTGTTTTGGCTTTTTATTTTGTTTGTTCACTGTTTCTTATTTGCCTATTTTTATTTGTTACCTTGTTATTTTTACGATTTATGTTATAAAATTGAATTTCTTGATAAATGAATTCCTTAATTAAACTTAGAAAATGGCCACCTAAATCTTTAATCAATAGACAATTTCAAGCTATTTGTGGTTGAAGCAGCTACCTCATTTTTCATTGAAACGGTGTGTATATTCGTTTATATTTCAGAATTCAACATAAAAAATGCGAACTGATAATCGTTTTATCAATGCCATGTAGCTATCAACATACCTGGGAGCTAAACTATCAAATTCGTCGAAAAATAAAATGCAAGGCTTCACTGCTTGAGCTCTGTTAAAAATACATATTAATATTGCGAAATTGCGTGTATGTCATCATGTAATCCTTACTTTAGAAAAATATCACGAACAGCTTGCTCACTTGCCCCTATGTACTTCGAAAGCAATTCTGGGCCCTTTATACAAATTAACCGAAGACCGCATTGATTGGCGGCGGCTCCAGCCAATATCGTTTTCCCAGTTCCAGGAGGACCATATAACAAAAGTCCAGACTGTAGGCGTAAAGGTGAACCACCAAATATATTTGAATACTAGAAATTTCATATTTTGCTCTTGATATTGAGTCTTCACTTATAAAGTGTAACCTACCTTGACGGGCCACATCATGGATTCAATCAAGGTTTTCTTCGCTTCGTCTAAACCCCCAATATTGGAAAAGTCTCGCTCCCCACTTGTATAAATTTTGACATTCTTCAAAGATAAAGATGTTGATGTATTTATGGCGTTTAAACAATGAGTTTGATTTATATTTTCGGTGTCTGCAGTTATATAAAATAAATAAGAATTAATAGCCATATCAAAAATAAATTCTATAAGTTATCATACCTTCTTTGCATGATTCAAAGACGCATTTGTCCACCAAATCCACTAAATCTTGTATCACAAAACCCTCTGTCTTTGTACTCAAGAGATCAAAGTTAATATCTTTAGAAACATTTTCACATTTCGAAAAAGCATATTTTAAAAATGTTTTTCGGTCAGCCTAAGAGAAAATTTAAAATATATTGATCATGAGCATACCCACACGTTAAATATATTTACCTTACTTAACTCATCTATACTCAGTATTATTTTAAATATATGATTACCTCTAGGCATAAATAAGCACTGATTTAATTTTGAAGTTGATTCGGTGGTAGCTACCAAAAATATGAGATTGTGTTTTAAGTAATGTTCAAAAAGATCTACTAACATATGAGTTGCCCTAGAATTTTATTTATTTTATGACAGATTGTTTTTAATAATTAGATATTCGAACTTACAAAGAAACAGATTCTTTTAATGTTGGGTCTTCTTCCATTACTTTTTCGCTAATCACGTGAATATCATCAATGATCAAAACTGATGGTTGATAATAGATTAATTTCAGTAAAATGTTAGTAAATAATTTATGAAGAGAGTCTAAAGATTTTCCTTTAATATTTTTACAACTGATAATTTCGCTATACACATGATATGGTTGTGAAGACACCATTTCCGAAAAATAAGTTGCGGTAGTCGTTTTTCCAGTGCCACATTTACCTAGAATATGTTTTTACTACTACATACTTCTCTACTCCCTATCGTATTCAAATTTTTATATGATCCAAAGTAAATTACGATTGAACTAAAAAAGCATTCCCAAAATCATGCAAAACTCACCAACAAGTAATACATGCTCTACACTTTTGTGATTATCCAATCCTAGGTTTAGAGCTGTTCTACAATTTTCTAAAATACATCTTAAATTGGCTAAATCTATACACACATCACTCATCATTTTTTCATCAATATATTTATTTTCCGGTAAGTCCCACTGTGAGACAGTTACTTCCCCGTTTCTAACAAAATTGTTATCAATCACACACGTAGCAAAATTATCTGGTGTAAATTTTAACATAATTCTATAAATTCCCATAGAAAATGGAATTTCTGCATTCAATGGTAGGTTATCTTGTATTAAAGAATTAGCTAGCATGGATCTGAATTGTTGTTGAACTATTTGTATGTCATGCGTATCGGCTAAAACTTCTAGCTTTGTAATAGTTCCAACGTTTATCTCTGAATGTAGTATAACTTTTGCTCCAGTTTTTAATTTATAATATCTTAAAATGGCATCATCAATAAAAAGAGGAATAAAATACGAGGATTCAGATATTGTATTACTTATATCATCTAACGGACACAGCTTTACGGTAATATTCTTTTGTTTATCAGCGTTTTCATCGTTCTCGGTTAATAAGTGTATCGGATACATAGTAAAGAGTTTATTAACAGAATCAATCATAATGCTGGATGGCAAGTTATTTCTTGGAGCGTAAACTTTAAAAGGAAAATGAAATTTAATTCCAGTTAAAATTTTGCAGTTCAACACGCGAAATACAATTGAAGAAACATTACACTCTTGGTGTCGTTTTAAAACATTCACGCTGGACTGTAATTTAATATAATCAAACCAACGGTTTGTCCAACTACCATGTAGATTTTCTGATGAGCTATTTATTTTTGAAATTGGCGCCTTTATTGCAACTTCAGTTAAATACTCTAAGCGCCCGGGGTTCATAGGCTGGACGCCATCTAGAAATAAATAGGTAAAATAACTATTAACAGCATAATATTAGCACAAAAATTCTTACCGATATCTACTATTACATTAACAGAATCTGATATCCAAATAATAACTTTTTGATTATTATTTACTATTCGAATTTGATTTAAAAGCGTATCCTGAACATTTTCTGCCATTAATTCCTTTAAAAATAAAATATTTCCTCAAAGTAATTGATTAACAATAAGTAATACCAGTTTACCAATATTTCCAAATCATCTTTACAAGAAGGAAAAATATCTAGATTGAGTACATTTGGTATGTTATCATGTTGAATAAACGTTATTAAATCACTTTCTTTCAATCCTAATAAGCTAGCATAAAGCCCGTTAAAACCTATTTCATTTTCTTTCAAACTAATTAAATGATCACCCAATGAAAAATAAAAGATTTTATCTTCATGTAATACTTTTCCTACATTCTAAAATAAAGTCATAAAAAAATATATATTAGTTGAGCCATAGACTTACGCTTTGTGGTAGAACTTTAGAATATTTATCTGACAAATAACAAAAACAATTTTTTGAGGTTATATACTTCACTTTAAATGTTCTTTCGAACGTCATTGTTACTAAAAGCACATTTATGTATATGATCTGAGCACATATTTCACTTATATCAAAAACTAAATCGCTTTTTTAAAAAAAATCTCTTGGCATTTAAATTAACCATAAATACGATTTGACAAGGATGAAGTTATCAAAACCACATGTTCTGTAGTTATCATAGGTAGTTATTATTTTAGACGCCAGATGTCTTGTACCCCACTTATTTTTTTCCTGGCCAATCATTTGGCTAGGTTCCTCTAACTGTCCATAGATTTCAAAACAACTGAAAAATCAAAAAGGAGCCAAGCGTATAGTAACGAATAACGAACTTTTGGTTCCAGTATATTACAGTAATTTATACGTGCTAATAATCAAGAACTATACACACGCAAAAGGTAATACAATATAGTTCACTGTTATCTACATTAGAATAGATTTAAGAGAATAAATAGCCGAAATTTTGTTAATTTAATTTATAACTGAAACCGTTGGTGGATTATATCGGGATAACGGCCTCCATGTTAGGGGCTAAAAAATATTTTGTATCTAGTTGCATGTAAAAGTATCAGTATGCTTCCCAGAAGTATAGGATATTATTAATTTTTATTATTTCATGTGTAAAAATTACAAAAAAGTGCTTATAAAATTGGCGGTAAAATTGTCATAAATATGGTTATCAATAGTTGAAAAGTTTAAATTCTTTATTTATACATCTCTACAATGTTATACTTGGTTTCCTGATATTTTATTTACTGACTTTTATATCTTATTTTAATATTTTTCATAGGAACCTACAAATAACCATGGCTCCATCAAAACTAACACGACCAATAGTGCCTTCAATCACTGCCCGTGGTATTGCAACGAGAAGCAAAGCAACGAGTCAAATGACAGTTATCTCAAAGGATATAAGGGGCAAACGAAAAGCGGATGGATCGCCAACAAAAGAGAATGGTGTAAAACGCTCAGCATTTGGTGATGTAACAAATGCAATTTCAAAAGTGAAAAGTGTTGACGAAAAAGTGAAAATATTGACAAAAAACCACATGGTTGTAAAGAAAGTCACGGTCCATCAAAAAGTTTTACCCTCAGTTAAAACCGTAATTAAGCTAAAACAAAATGAAAATTTAGCACCTCCACCAGCACCTGGAAATAAAGTACACACAAGAGCATCTTCTCGTCATGTCGTCCCTAACCAAACTGCACAAAAGCCCAAGGAAGTTCAGAAAGAAAATGCGGCGACGAAAAAAGTGAAAACGAGATTGAGCAATGAGTTTGAGAAAGCTCAGGAGTCTCTTTATTCAACTGCACTGGAAGAAATGTAAGTTAAAATAAGCGTAATATAATAATCCTGAAATTCCATATTTCTTAAAATTATGGAGGAAAGTTCATATCTTTTTTAAATTTCAGGAACGTGTCCTACAGCAGCAATGCAAGCAAATACAGTTCGACAAAATCAAGTCCCGAGACCAGTGCATTATCAAATTCGCCTTGTAAATCCAATATTACATTAGTAGCTGATCAAATGGAGAAACACCTCAATTTAGGAACTCAGATAGTTCCGGAGAATGTAAATGACTTCGATAAAGAGAATTGGGATGATATTTTTCAGGTTTCTCATTATGCTATGGATATTTTTAATTATTTCAAATCGATAGAGGTAGAGTAATATTAATTATATTCTATAATATTATAATTGATAAATGATTAATAATTTTACAGACTAAGTTTGCAATAAACGATTATATGGATAGGCAAGTGTGTTTAACAAAGTGGATGCGTCAATTGCTAATAGATTGGATGGTAGAAGTGCAGGAGAGCTTTGAATTTAACCATGAAACGCTCTACTTGGGCGTAAAACTAGTAGATATCTATCTTAGTAAAATGACTGTAGGGAAAGAGACGTTGCAATTAGTAGGTGCTGCTGCTATGTTTGTTGCTAGCAAATACGATGAAATGATACATCCAATGGTTGATGACTTCTTATTTATCTGTGATGGCGCATATACGCGGAAAGAATTACTCAGGATGGAAATAAATTTGCTCAAAGTGTGTAATTTTGACTTGGGTATTCCCCTAAGTTATAGATTTTTGAGAAGATACGCGAGGGTAAGTTTCTACATTATTTTTGCAGTAATATTTTAGCATAGTTTATTTATTGTACTTACAAATATGTTTACACTCATCACATTACATATGAAATGTATATAACATTCTAACATTCTGGTCAGAGACCAAGCAAACTGCAACACTTTAACATATTAAAATTTGTATTCTAAAAAGAAATTAGTAGAAAGCATTATTTATAAGAATGGTTTACAGACTCAACAAACTTATCAGTTTTCAATACTTTTATGTTAGACGGTAGAATTTAAAAAAAATTTAAGCCCTGTAATACCCAACATCACTTCGACTGCTGTTTAATCTAAAGTAATCAATTGTAGTATCATTTTTATTACGTGTTTCATGAATATGTGTATCGGCATGTTTTATATACTGCTCAATATTCTTTTTTACATGTTTTAAACATGATAGCAGCGTTAGCGTTTTATATTCACGAGATTTTTCTCTTACATCATCCTTGTATTTAAATTGGATAAAATTCTTACAAACCGCCGCTGTAGGGCAAATGCGCGTTTAAAATGAGTTGTATGATACCATGTCACCAAGCCATATGACATGATAGAAGCAAAAAGCGAATGGTATGCTTTCATAACCACGCCCAGCGAAACTTGAGACATCAATGATTATCACATAGATGATACTGATAACTTCCTGCACCACGCATCCCCGTGGTTCCGTGCCAAGTGGCATCCCAAGAAAGCCCTCCTACGAGGAAAATCTCGACTATGGGAAAAGCAAACCTGCGTATGCTTAGTCTTGCCGGCATTTAAGCTTAAACCATATAAATATCGTATCGTCCGCGAACGAGATCAGTTCCGGGCACACAGTTCTCTCTCTCATTCATATAAATAAGAAACAAGACCGGCCGCAGCACCGACCCCTGAAGCACCCCACAGACGACACCCCTACTGCTAGATACTAAATCCTTAAACGTTATAGATTGCTTTCTATTCGATACGCACCATTATCAACGTTATAAAACTTTACTTTGTCAAGCAGTTGCGCATGCAGCAAGCGGTCTAAAGCCCTCTGCAAGTCACAGAATATATATCTACCGCCCTCCATTGACGTAATCAAATTTATTTTAATTCATTTTATTTATATCGTCAACTGTGCATCTACTTTCCTAAAACCGTATTGGTTATCAGGGAGGAGATTATGTCTTTCAAAACTATTTGACTTTCCAACACTATATTAAATAGCTTCGCTACGCATAGTTTTATTCAAATTGGTCTAAAATTCTTATAATGGTTGGCACCATCGCCTTTATAAATAAGTAGAACCCTAGAGATGCCCTGGTCGTCCGGAAAAATGGCGTTACTAATGTGATAATTGATAAATTTTTTCAAGGGTATTATGATGGAATTTTTTATATTTTTTATTATGATTATAATTATTTTAAAATATTTTGTTAGGATGTCCCTAATTTACAGGAATTTTCTTTATTTTCCTTTTGGGATTATTATTATGACAGATATATTTAATTTAATTTTTCTTCCATTGAGTTCCGCTTAATTTAGTAGTTAAGTCTAATTAATCTCACGTTAATCAATATTGATTTTTTTTTATTTTGTCCTCTTTTAGGTTTGTACCTGTTTGGATAATACAGTTTTATTATTATTATTATATTAGTTCAATCACAAAATGTTAACCAATACCGCGCGCCAGTTAAGGTTAAAAAATATCTAATCTAAAAAATGATTTATTTATCAGCCCTATATAAATTATATTATATAATCATATGAAACTTTAGAGTTATTTAGAATGTTACATGTTTAAAAAAATAATAATAAAAAGAAATAAGCTCGCTGTATTACCTTATTGTTTAATACGACTTTCTTAATGTATCGTTGGCACAATTTAAATATAACTTTGTATTCTTGAACCCACTATAGTACAAACTCTTGTTAGCTTTGGTGTTTTATCATTAGTTATTTTAACTGCTCTTTCTGCTATATCATTTACTATCTCAAATTTAATTCTCAGATTTAATTTTTCTTCCGTTGAGTTGATATGTACTTCCGCTTAATTTAGTAGTTAAGTCTAATTAATCTCACGTTAGCATTTATCAATATTGATTTTTTTATATTTTGTCCTCTTTTAGGTTTGTACCTGTTTGGTAATACAGTTTTATTATTATTATTATATTAGTTCAATCACAAAACGTTAACCAGTACCGCGCGCCAATTAAGGTTAAAAAATATCTAATCTAAAAAATGATTTATTTATCAGCCCTATATAAATTATATTATATAATCATATGAAACTTTTGAGTTATTTAGAATGTTACATACATATCATTTACTATCTCAAAGGGTTGACATTTTTCTTTGCAATGTTTGTATTCATTGAAGTACCATTTAGCAGGATTCTCCCTTAAAATTTTTACCATTTGTTACTGAAATAAAACATAAATGTTATAAAAATCAACACTAATTCTATTTCGTATCTATGAATTCAGCATGTATGTTAACGCTTTCAGCCAGAGGTTTACAACGCTTTCAGCTAGGTTTACATCGCTTTCACCATGTTTTGTTTAACATCATTTGGGACTTCATCCTCGAACAATGTTAATGCAGCAAGTTCCTCATGTAGGCACCAAAGGTTATTGTAAAACTTGCTCAAAGTTGCTAGTCAATAATTAAAAAATTATCTTCTACCTAAATAAATAATTGCAACCTACTATTACAAGTTACTCAAATCTTTTTAACTTCGTAAGAAAGTTTAAGTCTAGGTCAGATGCTTTAATCAAAATGAAGGAATTGGTACACACTTGTACGTAGTGATATAATAAAAATACAAATTTCTACAAATAAATTGTCAATGTCAACTAAGAGCTTGTATCGATTAGGTAACAGGAAAGTTTTTAAGCAGTAAATCGCATGAACCATCCAGTAGGCTTATTGTATAGCACCATAGATGAATTAGTGGTTCATTTGATATATTATTTTTTGTCTCGATTTTGGATGTCTGCCTAAGCGCATATCAACTCCACTTCGCCAATTGGTGAAATATGAATCTAAGCCAAACCAACCTTGTCTACGATTTCGATTTCTTTACGCTCAGAAACAAGGATTCAAAATATATATCTATCGCTTTCATATAGGAGCTCGTAACGTACTTAAAAATATTAACGCTCACATAGATGATGTCAAAAATAAAAACGTAATATATGAAACGACCGTTTAAAAACAAAAAACGGCGGGTTTCAGGATTTTTTACTAAAGTCGCTGGTTTACTAAATAATGAATTTATTTGCACCATACTTTATAATAAATATATAATCATCCAATGTTACTTTCTCTGCCTCGTTGATGGATCTGACAGTATATTTCTTTCCGATTCTGGGATGTTTCGTTATTCTATAGAATCATTTCTTATTCACTCTTGTGTCCCCATTTTTCTGCCAAAATCTGCCCACGATACTTGTTTGGCTTATCTATTCTCCTTCCTATACCCCTTATAAATATGTTTCGTGCTTGCTGCTTTGTTTAAAAGACATAGTTTTACCAACTTCTTCGATTCGCCAGCATGCTTTGCTTTTTACTTTTATTTATCAAAATTATACAACATATTTTCCTTGGCTGGGTTTAGTGTTGAATTTAATATCTTACAATACTTATTTTAATTTCAGTGTGCAAAAGTAACAATGCCTGTATTGACATTGGCGAGATATATATTGGAAAATTCTCTTATGGAATATGAAACTATCCTCATACATGACTCCATTTTAGCAGCTGCTGCATTGTATCTGGCGTTGCGAATGAAAAATACAAGTGGATGGACTGACACACTGCAATTTTACACAGGTAAGGATAAATCATAATTAATCCTGATCTTATAGTGCGATACCTTTTGCCTAATCTATCCAATTTTTCAACATAACTAGAAATCTAGGATATGAGCATTTCATACATTCTTGTTATTCATTTTATTCTTACATTTATACATTTTTCTTCTTAGGTTACACTCTGGAAGAGATTTTACCAACAATTCGCTTACTAAACAACAGCCTACACAAAAAACCGAAAGAACAAACGATGACAGTTTATAATAAATACTCGCACAAGGTATTTTTTGGCGTTGCTAAAACCCCACTGATAGCAAATGAAGTCTTGAAGGCATAACATATGTATACAGTCTTTTACATGAAATGTTCTACAATTTTCTAGACCAATATTGGAATAATATTTTACCTATACAGTTTCAAAATATGTACATATTTTGTATGTGTTCATTTTTACAATGTTTGACTGTAATTGTCGATTGAATATTTTATAATTATATATTATATATAAATGTATGTGTAAGTGCTAACATGACGTGTATTCCGAATTTTTCTGGAATATAATTTAACAATTAATGTTTTAATTTAATTGCCATTTAGTATCTGAAATTTAGCTATATAATTGTTACTAACATCCTGATCTTTATTCCATCACCAACGGAATATAGTGCACATATCTAATATTTAGTCCATCTTAAACTTAATATTGCCATTAATTGTTGACAAAACAGTGCTATATTTTATATATTTAAAATTTTATTAGGTAAGAATTGTATGATTTTCTTGTACAATCTATCAATGTATTTTCTCAATTAATTATCTAATTTCTTTACAGACTGTTATAAACTATGCCAAATTTTATCTCGTGGTATTTGTGAACCTATTTAATGAATAATGATTTTAACTGAACGATACCTTATATTTTTTTGTTTATAATTTAGTTCAAAAAATAAAGTTTGTAATCATAACTCCCGTATTTGACTGTTCCTTTGGCTCCTTCGTCCATATAACGACTAGATAACAAAGAAACAACTATTTTGATAGCTTAAAAGTTAAGATTGCAAATTATTAATTAAATTCAGCTGCATGATTTTCTCACTCTACAGCAGAGCTCAAACTTTATTTGTTCTAATTATATATGTTATTTTGTAGCCAAAAGAAAAATTGTGCAAAATAGAAAAAATGGGAGGAATCTGCTTAAGAACCAAATTAACGCGTGATAGATGTGTTCTGCGAATGTAGGTTTACACGAAAACAGCTCTTTATGAAATTTCCAAATATGTACATAAAGCCTGCTGTTATTTAAAATTAAGTGGCAGGATTTTTAAATGGTAGGAAACATTTGTCAGTCTTACAACACAGTTCGTACATGACATCACGTGAAATATCAATATATATACGTGGATGTTGTAGGCTGGGTGGCCTCAATAAACTTCTCTCCCAGTGATATAGATGACATAGATTTCGGCCTGAAAAGTCGTTGTCTGTTGTCCAAGGTTGTAGTATTTTCTAACTCTTGGATTACGACAGACTATTCCTGCGCCAACACTGCTCTGTTTTCTAACCGTTCGCAAACCAGCAAGTGCCTGCCTGTGTCTGTGTTTTTTTCGTTACATCTCAATTCCTCTCCGTTTGGAAAGTAGGTAGTGAAGTGTGTATCGTACATTGATCGAGTACACATCATGTCCGATGACATTCCTATACTATACTATACTAAATAATTTTGAAGCAACCTTATATGCAAATATTTATCCAGCTATCAAAAATTACATTGCGATTGAACAACACGGTTTTATGGAAGAGAGGTCCACAGTGTAATTACTGCATTAATGGGACGCTAGTTTCACGAGCTACAGTGGTGAGAGACTTAGGTATTTACTTTGATCCCATGTTGAGATTTTCAATACATAGAAATAAAATGGTGTCTTCAGCTATGAAAGCTTTGGGCTTTTTAATCAGAAATTCTACTCACTTTCAAGTCAACACTATTAAATTATTATATTATAGTTTTATTAGATCCAAACTAGAATACGGAGCTCTTTATGGAATCCCTTCTATGCTGTGCATAAACAATGTATAGAAAAGGTACAACGGAAATTTCTTAAATATCTATTTTTTAAGGAGGAAGGTAGGAACCCTGTTAGGGATTATGATTATCAACGTCTCTTAACGCAATTTGGTATAGATTGAGTTGCGACGTCAGTTTCTATTTATAAAATTTGTGTATAACTTAGTGCATTACAAGATTGACTCACTTCATCTCCTTTCACAGCTTCAGTTTCTGGTGCCTCGTCCTTCCTCTAGGCAGAGTCTTGCTTTCTACACTCCATATGCGCGCTTGAACTCATCAGTGTGTTCTCCAATAGTTTCCATGTCCCGATTATTCAACTTAGTATCACCTTATTGCGATATATTCTTTACTCTTTTCCATCAAATCCTTTCTACTGCTCGCAAGTTGCTCATGCGTTCATAGTTAAGATTTATTATTGTTGCTTTATTTACGATTGTTATTATTACTATTATTGTTATATAAGTCTATGACGTTTATTTGATTCAATTTCACAATTTGATTTGAGTTTAATTTTTTTTTTTTTTGGCAAGAGCTTGGAATAAGTTACTCTTCTCTGTTTGTTAACGCAAAATAAGTATTGATAAGTACATATGTGTATGTATAGTGTATAAGTACTTGTATGTATGATGTTGTTTGTATGTACTTGTATGTACTATTATTATTATTCCTAGGACACTGTCGAAAATGACCGATTCCAGCAGCCTTCCAGGGTTCCCAGTTTAGGAATATACACCACACCACTCTCACTTCCGCCCGCCTTGTTAGAACATATTGTTCCAGGTAGGACTAGCTCTGCGAAGAGTCAAACCAGGTGAAGGAGTAGTATTGTGCTTCCCTTTTGTAAGAGTGTCAAACATATACCGTCCTCACGCGGCGTTTTGTCTGGTTTCAGCCATTTAATCGGCCAGTTAACGGCATTGAATGTTATTACTTTCCTCGCTATTTGCCAATCAGTAGACCTCCCAGGATACTACAACGTCCTAAGTTGTAGTATCCTGGGAGGTTATTCATCATCGGACATCCTGGGAAGTGGTTCGGCGCCGGAAGCTCGAATATTGCTTTTCCCGTGTCCATAAATGTGTCATCCGTAAACCATAGCAAACCTACTGTTTGCACCGGATCTCTTGAGAGTACTTTCTGGAGCCTTGCTGTGTCAGGTGTATTCGACAATCTCTGACAGAACTTCCTCCAAGACTCTCTCTTGGTCTCTCCTTATTATACTCCCTTAGCGCGTGATGATATTGGTCCCAGCTGCAAGAAGTTTTAGCCCGATACACTACAGAGGCTGAGGTTATGGTTCCACCAAGGTATGCCTCTGTTATCTCTTTTCATCTTTAGCGGTCAATTCTTGTGATATAGAGAGATTTGGGCGTTATGGATCTGCTCCGGCGCTATCTCTATTTGATCACAACTCTGAAATTAGTTAATAATAATAATAATATGTATATACCTTTATTGCGCGTAAGGGTAATACAGAAAATTACCATTACTATTACAAGACCATTATCACAATATACACTACGCAATGAGTAAATCAATAAATAATTCTAAATCTAATAAAGCAGATAAATGACTACATTTATATGGGTACTAACCCGTATCTGGGCAATGAAAAAAATGATGGAGACAATGATAAGGTAAGACATAACAAGCCAAGGCATGCACACACTAACCCGAGCTCAGATTTAGTAGAGACTTTCGTAATGATACTAAGGTTCGACTGTAAAGAAGTAAGATATCCCTCCAGTCAGTGCACTTGTAGTCGCGGTAGGAAACGATCTCTCCGCTTCCCACAAAAACTTCAAATTTGATATAACGATGATCAGAGCGCGAAGGCTCCGAGGATACTCTCCAGTTTTGAATTCTCGTGCTCATTATGTTGGAGGTGAACGTTATGTCTAGTACCTTCTTCTTGTTATGGGTGAAGAAGATTGGTTCGGAGCCAATGTTATTTACATTAACCGTTCCCCTGATATAAAATGACTCACCTCTTAGGTTGATGTCCTTGCTGCCCCAAATCGTATGGTGAGAGTCAGCATTGCAGCCCACCATCAGATGAGTATTGTTTTCGCACTATAGCAGGAGGGGGTAGTTCCCCTAGCATTTCACCCGGGAAATAGGCGGAACAGACGATTGTCTCCAGCTCCTCTTTCTTCGTTCTAATTTTCAGCAATGCAGCGGCACAGTCACGAGTGCAGAAGCCGGAGAGCATAAACACTTTAATGTTGTTCCTGATAATTAAGCAGACTTTGGGGTTTCATCCTTTACCAGGAACTTCACTCAATCACTAACCCTGCCCGAGTTGCATAACCATGGTTCTTCTATGAGGCATGGTCAGATATTATTATTCGGTCTTCGGTTGAAAATGGAAATACAGAATTTTCCGAAACAATGTTCTGAATTAATAAAATCGTGTTGAGCGTAGTGATGGGATATCTTGTGTGTCTACATTTTATTTGTAAAATTTAAAAAACTATTTTCAGTTTTTTATTTGTAAAATTTAAAAAACTGAAAATATGTAAAAAAAAAAATATTGCACTTACTAAAAACAGAATTTCGTTTCGATCTACTGGAACGGTAGGTATTATAATAATAATTATTATTTGTAATATCTCGTCGGTACCTTGCAAAGCGAGTGCTTTGCGCCTTCCCACGTGCCTTTAACAAAAGATAATATAATTTTGCCCAGAATAGAGTATCCTGTGATGGGTGGAGACTGTGGCTTGAAAACTATAACAAAAATCCCAAAAGAAAGGTGAAAAAAGTAGGTACTGAATTTCGAATTTAATTCAATTAGGAAATCATCCAAATTAAATTCGAAATTCAGTACTATTAATTTTACAATAGAAAAGGAAAACAATGATCAACTACCATTTCTAGATGCTTTGGTTATTAGGAATAATAATAACATAGAAATAGATATCTTCCGAAAAGACACCAATGTCAACAAGTTTATAACAGCGGACTCGAATCATAGTTTTCAGCAAAAAATGGCCTCTTTTAATTTTCTTATCCATCGGTTGTTAAGTTTTCCGCTTACAAAAGATAGATATGAAAAAGAATTGTGTTTAATTAAAAAGATCGCAAAGTACAATGGTTTCAATTCGGAAATAGTAACTAAGATAATTAGGAAACATAAACTTAAGAATCATATTCAGGATTCCACATGTTTGCTACCTCAACAAACCCGCGGTAATAAATTTGTTTCTTTGCCATATCATTCAACCACACGTAAGTTAAACAGCATTTTTAAAGAACAGGATCTGCAAATTGCATTTAAGTCGAGCAGTTCATTAAAATCTCTTTTGGGTAACACTAAAGATAAAATTGAGGTAGATCAAAAATCTGGGATTTATGAAATAAGTTGTAGAGACTGTAGTCAAAAATATGTCGGGCAAACTAGGCGCTCAATTTCAACTCGTTATAAAGAACATATTGCACATTTTAAATACAACAGACCAGATAAATCTTGCGTTGCTCGACATATTTTAAACACAGGTCACGGGATGCCTACAGATAGCCTCAGGCTAGTTAAAACTGTAAATAACTTTCGAGAATTGGATAGTTACGAAAGTATTTACATACTTAAGAACAAAGGTAAACTATTGAATGCGGACAAAGGACCTATACCCGAGTCCGGCTTATACGAATTACTGTAATTTATTTGCTAGGTCGTTACGTCCCACTAGATTTAGATAGTATATAAGCCTTGTTGTTTGTAAAAGATGTCAGTGTTATTCCACTAGTGATTTGGTGAAGAGCATATCTTCCAAGGTTTACCTTAGCCGAAAACACTATGTTTAACACTGCTCTTCACTTGTTTCTACTGAAGATGGCAACTTAGTTGCCGAAATACGTATTTAGATTTGTTATCTAATTTTGTGGTAAGGGATTTTTTCACCTTTCTTTTGGGATTTTTGTTACAGAATAGAGTATGCTTATATCTTTCGCTACGTTAATCCAATTTGCGTCCAAGGTAGGCGAAATTGGATTCATGTCGATAAGTCGGAATATGTTACCGTTATTGAAAGTGATGTCCCGGTGTTCTGGCGATTTAAAAATTGTTCTGATACATATTTCAGTTAATCTTTATAAAAACAACAACTACATACATCTAAATTGTGTTAATATAAATATTAAAACAAAATTCTGTCTATTGTCTGATCGATTTTATCACAAAAAAAAAGAAAAAACAACAATGTCTCAAAGGGTCCTCAGAATATTTGAGATTGCTGTAAAAAAATTTCTGAAGCAAAGCAACAAACTACTTACACTACATAAATAAAAAAATAACTAGCTTTGGAGATGCGTATATATTTTTGTATATATATAAATTTATATTATAAAATATTTTATAAGTTCTACATACGTTTCTTTAAAAAAATATATTAATTCATAACATATAGCTATAAATATTATACATTAACAATATAGTGTCGTCACGTTAAATAGTTCTATAACACGTAAAAAATGTACAGATATAATTTTTTCTACATTTAATGGTAAATCAAAATTTAATGTTTTTTAAAAGAATACTATCCGTTAGTTTTTCGTTTTTCTATACGTTGACATCTTATGCAAGCGTCAGATTCTATCCAACACATCGAGTGGAAACAAGTTCCACATTTGCTACATCGAGATACTATTTTTTGTTGCCATGGAAAGATAACATCAGGTCTCTGACAAATTTCACAAATAAATCCTCTTGCATGGCATAGCTATAATGTCCCAAACGGTAAAATTATATCGACAAGACGTAGCTAACGTTAAAGTGTTAAATGAAGGAATTGTAAAATGCGACAAGTTTTAGAAAGATTCCTGTGGCACTTGGCGCGCCATCTACATATCGGATCCTGTAAACTGTGCGATTGCGTCTCTTTATAATTCCTTCACTCAACAGTTACAGCATGTGTGTATATACATACCTCGCATTCGTTTATGTGGCGCCAGCAGACCTCGACCAAATATTTAAGTTTAGTTTTCATAACACCATTTCGTATACTAACTAGATGTTCTAAAGAATATATATCTGAATCACTTACAAGACATTCCTTTTCTGCTGCAAGGGAATCTTGTATGCTGTAAGCGAGGAATTATTAAAAATAATGTATTACGACATTCACAGCAAATTACTTTTCAGCAAACCTACAATTCATTACATAATCCTTCATGTAGTGTAAACCTATTGCGTATTTCCTAACAATTTCGAGATTCTTAGCGCGTTTCGTAATATTCTTATTTATCTCAAATATTCGAAATAACGGATCTGTATACATTTGCTCTATTAATCTATAAGAAAATGTCGATACTGGGTACCTAAATTGAAATTAAATTGTTATGTTCTGAGTTTTACAGTTACGATTCTGTACCTAACAAAATCCCATTTATGGATAATCCTAGCTGGTATTAAAGATAGTTGATTTGTATGACAGCCCGTGCAGAAATAACGCCCTAAATAATGGCAGTATCTAAATTTGGAAGCATACTGTGGTGCCACCCGCATTCCACAACCAGCACAGCGGTAGTGTTGTTTACTCATCAACTGTTTGCGTCTAAAATATATAAAGCTTCAGTTATCACAACCACAATATGATATAATAGTAGATTATTACGAAGGAGCGGAATGCATTGTTAAGATAAGCTGCGCTCTTGGCGGTGCCCAATCTCTGGTACCTCTTAATGGAGTTACTGGTATATCTTGGGAATCATCTGGATTGATTGGCCAACTCTTTGGTAGCGGTAAAAGTGCCTGCGGTGCATCTTCTTCTGATACCAACCATTCCAATTCCGAAGCTCTAAAGGTTATGGTAAATCCTTGTAATTATTTTATCTAGTGAATTATACTGAACAATTAGGTTTCTTTACCTTGGTAATTGCTTCTCATTAAATTTACTTATAAGTGACAGTGCTACACCCTCTGCTGAAAGAATGTCAGACGCTCCATCAGGAGCTCCTCTAGGTCGCTTTAACAAATCAGCTTCTGAATATAAGGAAGCCATGGACATCGAAAGCCCACAGTTTTCTGACAGATTAGATGCTTCATTTATTTCAACATCATCGACACCATCTGAACTAATACTCAGTGTACAGCTACCAACTGATGATGAATAAGGGCTAGTTTCTGTGGTAATTGCTGAAAATTTATTTGGTTCAAGATATAAAATACACCTCATCTAACAACTAGAATGAAGGAAACATTAGAAATTTCAAACTAGTAAGGCAATATACCGGTCGTCCCGACAAAAAATTCAACCCCTTCCCCACCACAGTTAAAAAAAAAGATCATTTTGTAGTTGAAAACATTTTGTGCTTCCTTTCTCCCCGGCACTGTGAAAAAAACAATTATTTAAAAAAGTCATCCCTTTCGGCTCTCCCACCCTCTTGGTAATATTAAAAAAAAAAGTTTAATCAACGACAAAAAAAAATTGGTTCTGGAATTCTTGCTTTGACGGATCCGCAGTTTTTAAAATTCTGTATTATTCGTTTAACTGTGTTTGGTGACGGCTTCTGCTTTTGAGAATACCGAGCGGCAAAGGCATATGCAAAGATATCATATGTTCTTGATATAACTTTATTGCATTCTCCATAAATATAACAATTAAAGATGCCAGCATTGTTTATAATTAAAAACTAAGTGACATTTCATCAATGCTGGATTATGGTTCGAATGGTCATGACTAACACACATATACCAAAGCAGGATGACATTTAAAAAAACTCCATAAGCTACATTTATATACCATATAAACATATTTTACTAATTATCTTAAAAAGTATCAATTTTAGATGCATAATGAATATGACCTTTTTTGCATTTTTCTAAGGGCAGTTTGATGTGAAAGAGCAGATTACATAAAAAAATGAGTTTTGACATTTAAATTCGAAAGTTTAACCGTAATTTTCGGACACGCTGTATAATAGTTTCGAAAAATTCATTGAGTTTCGAATGCTACCCTATACGATCAACAGTTCTCCATATTTTCAATTTTCCAAGTTAAATATTTTTAGAGTTAAAGAAGTTAAGATGCAATCGTCCATCTGTCAAAAATTTAAAAAAAAATGCAAATATTTCAAAAATGGTAGAAAATAATAACATATTTGTTTTATCAAACTTACTTTAAAATTGAATGATATTAAAAAATGTAATAATGTATATGTAGGTGGTTCCAAATAAAATAACAAAGTTAACAGTCACTTCCGGTATAACCGAATGCGTCAGATTATTAAAAATAGTTCAATAGCCCACGTCGACTGTAGTAAACTGCGAAATTTTCTCTTTCATATATGGATCGATGCAGGTCCTCGTTGTGATGTGGGTTCAATTATGACAAATTATATTTTAACTTTCTTTAATGTAAAATAATGAATACAAAGTTAATTATAAACGAGTAACATTTTACTACCGGGCTCGTGCTAACAACAACCATGATGCCAACATCAACCTATAGTGCAACATGTCCCCCCTAAACAAATTCTTCGTATTTCTTTGGTTTCCTCGTTCTTCTACCACTTCTTCTCAATACCCTCGAAGCTGAAGTCGTTGGATAGATGTTCTCACTCATGGTTGCTTGTTGATCTTCTGCGTCTTCCGGTTGTTCTTTAACTGTTTCTTTTTTCTGTTCTGTTTCTGTCTTTTCTATGTTTCTGTTTTTAATATGTATTTTATTTCGCCTATAAGTTGTTCCTTCTCCCGCGGTCTTTATCCAATAGGAATCTGGCGTTTCGTCTTCAGCGACAATGGTTGCAGGTAGCCAGGTCTTTTTATTTAATTGTACCATAACATCTTTCTTTAGTTGTCTTGTCGGTCCTGCTGTTTTGTCATAATGTTGCTTTTGTTTTTCTTGTTGTTTTTAATTTCTTCTGAATCGTCCAATCCTTTTCTTCCATTGTTTTTTTCCGTATCGGTAAGTTTGTTCTAATTTTCCGTCCCAGTAAAATTTCTGCTGGAGATGGTAGATTTTCTTTCGGTGTACTATTAAATATACTCCCTAGTGTAAAAATATCTTCGTCTGGAGATTTCTTGATTAAGTTCTTAAATGTCTGTACGTGTCTCTATATGAATCCGTTACTTCTAGGATACAATGGGCTGCTTGTAGTGTGTTTAATTTCTTCTTTCTTGAAATATTTTTTAATCTCTAGAGAATCGAAAGGTGGACCATTATCTGATATGACTTCTATTGGTAACCCAAGAGTACTAAAAGTTCTCCTTAAAATTTCTATAACTTTGCTGGCAGTAGTTGTCTTCATCGGGTTTATTACACTGTATTTTGAATAATAGTCGGTTATTAATAAGTATTTACTTCCATTTAATTCCATGAAGTCCATGCCAATTTTTTCCCATGGTATCTGGTATCGGATGAGGACGCATTGGTTCTTTCCTATTCGCGTTCCCCACTGATTGGCATGCTGTGCAATGTGCGATGTAGTCGGTAATATCCTTATCCATCTGAGGCCAGTATACAGCTTCTTTGGCACATTTAGTGCATAATACTACTCCCAGATGACCTGTGTGTATTTTCTTTAGGATCTCAGGTCTTAGCCTTTTTGGTATTATTAATTGTTTGTTTTTAAATACAAGTCCCTTTTGTTCATATATATCAAATCTCGAATTGTAATAACTTTTTGCTTCTTGACCAACTGCTGATAGTTTTTTATGCCATCCATAATAATTTTTGATTCATTTCGGTATCATTCAATGTTTCCTCTTTTAATTCTTTTATTCTGTCTTGACTAGCGAGTACTATTGTCTGTACTTTCAGTGTTTCATCTACTAGATTATCGCTAACTGTTTCCTGGTTATTTTGTTTTAATCTTGATAATGCGTCTGGTATATTGTTTTCCCCGGTTGATATTCTAAATTACATCTATATCTTAAAAGCTTTAAAATCATACTTTGGACTGGGTGACATTTTATCAATAGGTTTGTGAAATAAACCCACAATTGGTTTGTGATCAGTTCTAATGGTCACATTTCGGCCATATAAATTATAATGACAGTGTTGGCACCCAGCTACTATTGCGGCTAATTCTTTTTCAATAACGGAATATTTTAATTGACTTTTATTGAAATTTGCAGAAAAGTATGCAATTGGTCTGCCTTCTTGTTCTAATATTGCCCCAATTGACTCTTTACTCGGTACTTAAATAAAGTTCTTTCTTTGTATTAAAAAATGTTAAAACTGGTGCCTTTGTGATAAGTGTTTGAATGTTATTGAAAACATTTTCTTCATTTGCACCCCATATCCAACATGCATCTTTCCTTAAAAAGTTTCTTAAATTTTGTGTTTCTTTTGACATGTTTGGTATAAATTTTGATAAATAATTAATCATGCCAAGAAATGTTTGAAGTTCCTTTTTATTTTCAGGGCTTTTCATGATTCGTATAGCACTTACTTTGTCATTGGATACTTCTATTCCGTCCTTCGAAATTATAACAAATTATATTTTAACTTTCTTTAATGTAAAATAATGAATACAAAGTTAATTATAAACGAGCAACATTTTACTACCGGTCTCGTGCTAACAACAACAATGATGCCAACTTAAACCAACATATATTACACTCGTGAGACAGCTATATATATATATATATATATAGATAATGCAATAATACAATAACTAACTTACAGTCATTCCTACTATCATTGGTGATAACACTGCTAAGCAAACATTTTTGCTTTTCCTCAAGTTTTTCCCTTCTCCGAAGACGAATACGCTGTTTGAGATGGTTAATTTCCTCATCGCTTTCTTCAGCATGCTCATCAGCTAATCTTAGATTCCGTTTGCAACGAATCTGCTCCATAGCTGCAATCATTGCCTCTGATATACTAAAATGTGCATTTTCTCTATCCAATTCAGCATTGGCTCTTGTAAATTGACTAGAGGTCAAAAAAGAAGTTAAAGTTTGACCTTGTACTGGCCGTGGAAAATACCTATAATACAAGGAGTTATTAAATGGAAGATCATAATATTCTTTTATGTGGAATTGATATATTGCCACTTACCCAGTGGACATCGGCAAGACACTCATACCACCATCTTCAATAAAAGTTTTCTTTGGTTTATTTTTGAAGTCTTTCTCTCCAGATAATGCATTTGAAAATCCATAATCTGGTGCAGATCTTCCAAGTGGTAAACATCGAGTGGGAGATTTAGGGGCCTGGAATATATTTGCATCCCAAGAAACTGAACAATTTTGTAAACTTGTAGATGGGGCAGTGTGTTCAATGATATTCTCATTATTAATAATGACGTGCTTAATTGTGTGTCTCTCTGGTAAACACTTAAAAGACTTTTGCTTCTTATCAATTTCAGATTTTTCTTCGTTCGCTAAATCTATTAGTGTATTTGTAGTGTAAGATTTTCGAAAATTATGCACTGGTGTTGATGGATTTGTATGACTTTTCGTACTGCAATAAACCTTGCTGTTGCTAATGCTTAAATTTGGTAAACTAGACCAAGCTTTAAAAGTGCCTTTGATAGTTTTATTCTTTTCTAAATTTTCATTTGGTTTCTCTAAGCTAGACACTGTTTTACTCGCATCTTTAAATTGCATTCTTTTAAAATGAGCATCTGGATATGAAGAACTTCTTCTATGTATTCTATGATAAACAGAGTCATTTGTTTTATTTAAAAATAAACAAGGATCAATTTCTGTTAATAAGCTTGGTTGATTTCGCTCCACGGCTCTTAAACAAATTAGAGTTGCTTCAGCATACTTACTTTGACATAAGTATGCTTGGGATTGATAACATGCTAACATATGAGTTTTATCTGAGAGCAACCATGATAATTTTTGAGAAAGAGAATGGTTTTCAATAGAACGATACAACCATATTGATGCTTTATCATTCTTAAGATGTTGTGGTATATTTGGTTTGTATTCACAATCTAACATTAATGTTGACTTTGAACTATCTGGGTATAACCATTCTAATCCTTGTATGAAATGCCAATAACCAGACGCACTCTAAAATAACAACAAAGATGTCATTTAGTATTCATATAGTACTAACAGCATAGCATTACATCTTCGCAGCTTGTTTTACACCCATGCTTGAATATTTTCTCAATGTCCACATGTAATCTATTTAATCCGCCATATATTGACCATAAATTCGCTACTTGACTAAATAATAATCCCTCAACTGTGGATTTGAAATCACGAAGTAATTGTTGATATTTAGCGAAATACTGGCATGATTCACTCATAGTTAATTAAATTTACACTTGAAATTTGTATTTTATCAAGCATAAAAAATTGATATTGATCGTAAACAGAAACAGTAACATTTTTAGGTTAAATCAGCTTAATAAACATGGATGTATTATACTACTGGATAGCGCCTATATAACCGCCGCTATGCAGGCAATTGACTCCAACATTAGAGAGAGAAAACGACGAGTGAGATGGAGCTAGTACTGGCAAAAAGACTCCTTCCTATACAAATTAAAGGCGGGTATAGGTACAACACCGGTATATATTTCGCTTACCTGGTGATATTTAAAAAAATATGATAAATGATTTTTCATGAAAACATTTCTATATAATGAGTTTTGGATATTTTTGTTACGATAAATGTGTTTTCTACCTTAATTTCGTTTGAAATATGCAGTGCACCTAAAGTGGTTTTTATAATTTCAAAAAGGCAGAAAGTATTACTTTAAATTATCTGAGAGTACGTCAAGTGAAAGACTCGACCGCCGTTGTTAGAATTAAATTTTCTATCGTTGACTTGACGGCTTGCTTGAATTGCTTGTCATTGCGTCATAACATAACATATACATAACCTAAAAGTGTTTGCTGCATTCTTATGAAATTTTGTAATTTGTTTAAACAAAACGTACAATGTGTTGTAAAATAAATTAAGTCTATTAATAATCTTCTTGGCAATAATGACAGTTATAAAACAAGAGCATACACCATATTTTTTTAATCCTTTATTGAATAAAAAAAAAAAAAAAACATATTTACATTGTCACATCACTGATGTTTTAAATAGCACCATTTTTGTGTGCACTTGTCTAATTCTCACAGCTTCTGCATTTTCACACTTGTAGTAGTGATGTAATCTTAGCGTATGATAATTGTGCAGTATTAATTTTATTAATTGATAATGATGTGCATTTAATGATTGCTGTTCGTAAAAGTGACTTGTTAAATGTTTAAATTAATTTGTTAAATTCAAATTATTTAAACTTGTAGTTGTCATGATAGAACCCCAATCTCCTAGTGTATTTCGACAGAGTTTTATCATATGACAAGGATCAAGAATTATATATATTTTTTCTTTTGTAACAGGGTGTAGTACATGAGTATTTAAATCTGGCCAAGACAGATTGGCACCTAAAGCTCGAGCCATAGCAATATTTGATGCTGCACCATCAAATGTTAATGACTTGATCACCACTTTACTCTCTGATAACATACTAAAGCAACCCCTGACTAAGTTTGCTTTTGCATCTACAGATAGTCCATCAACTAGAAAATATGCAATAGCTGCTTTCCAATTGGAATTAAGTGCAACTAGCATAAAAACGATGGCATTTTTTGCTTTGGGTAAGCAATCATTGTCATTAAAACAAACACCATAGTTTATATAACCAAATTATCTTTTCCCAGACCATTCAACATGTCTGGAAAAGAAAACTGCGTGGGAACTGAACCTTTCCTTAAAACTTTATTGCCATGCACATTTATTTCATAGTCCACTTCAGTAAAATGTGCACTACAAATAACTGCAGTTTTTGAAGGATCAAATTTATCCCTTTTTAATGCAATAATCCACTTCTTTCTTGCTTGTGGATCAGAAGGAAATCTAAAATTCACATTCATATTATAATAACATGGAATAATTACTTAAATATATAAAAAAAACACACCTATGGAATTTTAAATTTCCACCTTTCACAAATCGATTTTCACATCCATATGCACAACACGAAATAACCATTTTTTATAATAATTATGGAATGATAAACGCAAATGTAGTCACTCTAAATTTGTAGATAATTAAAGAAAATTACCGAAATATCTCGTTGAAACCGATAGACCACAAAGCATACTGTGACACAGCTCACAACACAAAAATAATGGGAAAAACCGCAGCAAAACTCAGGTAAAACAGGTATATAATTCATAAAATTTATAAGGGATTCCCTATGACTAAGGGATGTTTTGCCAGTACTAGCTCCATCTCACTTCATAGCCTCTCTCTCTAATGTTGGAGTCAATCGCTGTGAGGTATACGTCTATGGGTATACCTTATCCATGTATATTTAGATCCATGTTAATAAAGCTCACAGATCACTTACAAATAGATAGCCAACTTAATGTTAAAAAGCATCACTAAGTTAGTACGTTGGTACTATATGCAAGGGGGGCGGGGGCATAGTTACATATGCAACCAGTAGTACTTCTTTTATATTAGGTATTTGAAATTGTCAGAAGTGAAATAGTATAAGCACAGATTTTGTGATTTAGGTTGAATCTAATCCAAAGTTGCTTAATGTACGCTGTAAAAGGTGTTTCTATAATTTCATAACGAAGCATAGTAGGCAAGTACATAGCTACACCACCTCCCCTGCTCAATCTATCTTTACGTATAAAACTAAAATTATGAAGATTAAATGGATCGCTACTTACATTCTCACTTAACCATGTTTCGGTTAACGTAAATATACCAGGTCCCGACTGATCGATGAACTCCTTCAGTAGAACAAATTGATTTGTCAAAGATCGACAGTTAATATGGAAAATGCTTAATGTACTCATGACAGTATGATTCTGATTCAAGCCAAATGCATAGGATAATAGCACAATTGTAATACAATTAGCGAATGTAAATCAAAATATAAGTAGATATTAAGTAATTCAAGATGTATGACAATTCAAATATACAATGTACAGAAAATGCAGAAGATCTACAGTAAGCGAAGTATACCAAGTTATATAAAAATAAGTGTACATGTAAATCAATGTATGTGAGAACAAATGTATATGTAAATAAATCTAATAATTATGTATAAATGTACCAAAAATAGAAAATGAAATAAAACAAATAGAGTGCAATGAAATGATGTGAAACAGAGACAAAAGTAAATAAGCACAGTAGTATATACAGGGTTATTATAAAGTAATGCACAAAATTCATAAAACGTACAATGTTCATTTTTGAAAAAAATGCAAAAACACGTCAAACAGTTTATTTTAGTCCGCGTCTTTTGACATAAGTCAAAAAAATAAAACGTCAAATTTGTCAAAGTTATGACGTCATCAATATTTTTATTAAATAGGAAGCTAGGTTTTTTTTTACATTATTTGATAAAGCTTGTTTTTCTGCTTTATAAAAAAATAATTGAAGTAGGGGTCACATAATAAAAAACTGTGAGAAAATAATAAAAAACAAAATAAACTTAATTCTAGTAGTAACTTTTAAATTAACTAAACAGTCCATTAAACCAAAACTAATTTCTTACAGGAATTGTTCAAACTGTGTCCCGTTCACTATCTGACATAGGCCAAGACGATGGTAGACCTGATTTACAGAGTTTTCGATCATCTGCGGAGTTATACGAGTCATTTCATGTCTAATCCGTTCCATTAAGTCTTCTAAATTGTCTGGTCGGTTAACGTAGACCCGACTTTTTAAATGTCCCCACAGAAAAAAATCAAGGGGGGTAAGATCAGGTGACCTAGGTGGCCACTCCATTGGTCCACGTCTTCCAATCCACCTTCCTTCAAACTGGTTATCCAGAAACCTTCGAACAATAAGACCATAATGTGGTGGTGCACCATCTTGTTGGAACCAGAAACTGGGATCCAAGTTTTCCCTATTATTTGGATCCGGAAATGCCGCAATTAGGTCCGGAAGCACTGCCATACGAAGATGTTCCAAATATCGCTCAGCTGTTAAATTCCCGCGAAAGAAATAAGGACCAATAAATCTTCCCCTGAAGAATTTTGTGCATTACTTTATAATAACCCTGTATATCTATTATCTATGACAGTAGTCATATGAAAGCACTGTTGATACGTGGCCAAAATTGAAAATTCAAGACAGTCGATGTAAGTCTTCCAGCGATTGAATGGTAATGCGCTTTCCCTGGTGTCTGACGAAAACGTTACCATAATGCAGCCAACTGTTCTTATGACCGACTTGCTTAGTAGCCAACTTATACAAATCATGGCGTTTACGGGTAAGATCATCGGGAATTGTTATGCCGGTGCCTTTTAGTAGCTTCCTGCTTCTTAACACACTTTCCTTCGCTCGATACGACAAGAATTTTAGAATTATTGGTGTTGGTTTACAATATTATATCTTAAATTATTCATTAATTACACTCATGCTCTGGAATCACTGGAAGCAGTACTTTCGTCACTATAACAAATAATACGTTTTACATGAAGCATCATTACATACTCCTATACATAGGTACTTATAAATAATAATTAAACATTTCAAAACATTGTATTACCTAAATAGTGCTTGCATAAGTGTTAGGGCTCTATCCCTAAGCAGAGTTTCGGGAAATATTAACATTACATTTCCTAAAGTGCGGACCGTTATTGTTATTTTGTTATCATTAACGATGTTATATCCGCCAATAACACTGCTTCCAGTTAACCTAATTAATGTTGGTTGATCTTCTTCAGTTGGCACCAACATTATCTCATGTCCACAGTTTGATGGTGGAAATTTTGTTAATTTTGACATGATAACAATATTTTTATATCTAACTTCCACCGGTATTTCCTGCATTGTATTTATTTTAATGTGTTTCCTCTTAAGTTGGAAATCTTTATAATCTGCTAACAGCTTGTGCATTATAAGTAAAGTATGCAAAAAGTCCTCTTTATAAAAACAGAATAATTTTTTCAAAATGAAAAATATCACCTTTAACACATGGGGCGCGATTCACATTCCGTGAGGTACGCTTGGTACGCTTTCGTCTAACGCCTACCGTCAAATGCGATCATAAACAGGGTTGTTCCGGCAGTAAAATATTGTGTACCGCTGCCTAGTGAACTTTAGTGCCAACCTTAAGAAGAGTGTGCCACAAGAGTCCCTAACTTGCTTTTTGTTTATATATATATAGTTAATCAACCGGTTTGAAGTACCTTTGGGTGGCGTTCAGATGGCGTGTCAAGTGTGGCGTGCCCATTCATAAAAATTAATATATTATTGGTGGGACTAAAGTTATAGTAAACAGTAATAAATTTTAATCCCTAACAATTGCATTTGGGGACTTCCAATACTTTAGAATTACTGATTCATTAATAAAGTTCATTCAAAAAATGGTAGTACCTAAGTTACTCACCAGGTGCCAGCACCAGGTTGAACAACTATAATAATATATAAACAAGGCTTATACCTACTTATGATCCAGATATGATATGATGTAATAATTACTGTATTTCTCTGACGGGACAAGTACAAACGCACCAAAAATAAACATAGACAAGAAAATAATATTTTATTCTGTGCCACATTTGGCACAATTGTGTCACTTGGAACACTGATCATAAATGCGATTCTGTTTAGGGGAGTCTTGCACGGGTATCATAACGGGTATGCAAAATGTATGCAAAAGTAATTGTACACGTTATTGGCAACAAACGAACATAGCTGCAGAGAAGAGCATAGCCACTCAGAAGTTTTTTAAAAACTTGCTTCTTGCAGCCATCTAGACCTCTTGAGGGAAACTATATACCTAACTAATGCCGAGAAAAAAGATTTCTGTAAGCGGAATATTTAAATTGGAAATTATTTTAATAAAAGACATTCCTGCGATGCGGTTACATCTACTACAATATTATTTACAATGTCAAGAATTTAGGTAGATATACATATATGCATTCCAGTAATATACAACATAAAACTTTAAGATATGTATTGAAATGTTATGTCTATTTGCGACAAGTTAATTTTGGTATTTTGGTTTAATTTTAATTCACACATGGCATGTGCACATGAATGTCACAATGAGGAATTGCACAACTTTTTTTTATGTCATAGAATGATAGAGAATGTTGTAATATATAGCCCTTCATTAAACCTTCTTTTAAATTGTTTCTCATTAAGGCATAATTAATTTTTTAAAAGTGCTCTGACGTCACAAGTTCTTTAATTCATAAATTCTTAGTCGGCATGATTTGGCAATGGAGCGATAGTCATCGTAGTTCGCATCATCATCGCAGATAAGTAATATTAAGTTCGCTGTTCGCATGCTTTGCGCGTACAGATGGCGTAAATGTATTATTACGATATTCTGTGTTTATTTTACGCGGTTTGGAGGTTATAATCTTTCAGAATTCGTTCTATTACGATAAATTGGAGAACTTTAAACGTAAACTAAAACAAGATGCAGAAATAATGCCGAATCCCAAATTCCTTTGTGACCATAACCTGCATAGCACCTTAATAATATCCAGGCCCGTTTCTGGGTATGTCCCCGCCTTGGTGCGAACAATTATTTGCCGCCCCGTAACTTATATGCAATTAATGTAAGCAATATTTTTGGCAAAAGAGAACAAAGAGCAATCAAATATCACTTTTTAATTCTTTTTTAATCAGATAGTGCATCAGTCTAAGCATTGGTTTGCTTGTCAGGCGGCTAGTCCTAATGTCAAACATGCCATATTTATCCATATTTCTATTCAAATTCTACCTATCTACTAAGTATAAGTATATCCTACATTTATCAACAATATAGATAATAGTTATTTATGTATTAAGGACCTAAAACTTGCTTTTATGATCCAATACATAATTTTAAAAATACATCGGCAAGAAGTTACGGTCGTGGTACATACATCACTTTATGCACAAATGCCGAGTTTTTAATTTAAAATAAAAACATGTATTTTATTGAATTTTCTAAGGTTGATTTGACCAAATTTGAAAATTCCAACTTGATGTGTAATTACATTGGGGGGTACCTCCGAATATTAATATGGATAAAAGATGTTCGAATTGTGTTGTTAACATATGCATGTTACCTAAAATAAATGTTCAACAAAAAGTACAATTTTTGGTTCGATGTCGAATGAAACCTCTTCATTTTGTAAGGGTTTAAAGTATTTCTATTGGTATAATGTCGTTGTTTGACGTTTCATTATAGCCCTAAGAAATAAAGACTTATGCGCTAGTGTTATAAAAAGACGTTTATGGCGTAGAAATTCGTGTAGAATTGTCAATTTATGACTTATCCGTGCATAAATAAAATAATATATATGTCCTATATATATTTTTATTTTTTATAAACAATTACTTCAACGATTAAATTTTCTAAATTAAAAAAAATAAACTTTTTCTTTCTAAGTTTATTTCAAAAACTACTTTACAGAAAACCCTGAAAATTTCAGTGTAAATATATATTTAGGTCATGTACAAAATACCATTATTTTAACAAGAATTTAAAACAAGTGCAATTCCTCATTCTAAATGTTAATTAAAATTAATCCAAAATTAACGTGTTGCTGCAAACGGCATAAAAATTCCATACATATCTTAAAGTTTTATAGACCATACAGACTATGTTTGTAGTAAATGTAATTGAAAAGGCCTTTATTATAAGGGATTTATCTGCATAATAGTTGATGTCCTTAAAAGTGTAATTCTTAATTATAGATCTTATGTAATTAGTGGTTGCTTTTAATTTTACATTTTAACGGAAATTAGTACTCATTGTCAGCTAAATCTTGGGTAAATAAAGTAAGAATGAACTAACAAAGATTTTACTAGCATCTTAATTTCAGTACAAAGAATTGGTACTGACATGATTTACAATATATAATACCATTGCAATTTCAAAAGGTATCCATGTCAATATTTTGATACTTCTGTGAAACAGTTAACGACCAACGATCATTAAATTATTATTGATTGTTAATGCATGTTATGGAAAGGAAACAAATCATATAGAAATAAAATATTTATTACTTCACTAATGGTGATCTATTTAAAACAAAAGTGTACAATTTACAGGAATATAACCCTTGTTTATATATATCTAGTTATTCAACCGGTTTGAAGTACCTTTGGATGGCGTTCAGATGGCGTGTCAGGTTTGGCGTGCCCATTAATTTTTTTTTAATAATGTTGCATTGTAATTTCTTAATTTTGATTGGTTTTACTTTGTTATTAACTGCCAAGTTTATTTCAGAATCTGTAACCAACATAGCTCGCATTCCAATGAATATTTGGCGGTATTTAATTTCATTCATCAGTACTTTTATACTATCGCCGCCAGATATCAGCACCTTACGCAGCTCGGTTGAATAACTATAAGATATATAAACAAGGATATAACTTACTTATGTATAAAGGAACTAATGTTAATATATATATAGATATAAATCGATGAATATGTTCTCTTCCTAGGTGCCTACGTAAGGTAACAGTAGTCACATGCAGGTTTATTTATTATATAAGTTCCACGATGTAATACAGAGAAACTACTTAACGAATAGCAAAAGAGAATAACAAATCACATAATCTATATGAACAAGAAAAAAGGTATACATCTCTATGAATAAAAAAAACTTAAAATATCAATAATAACTACCTTATAAAATAAAAATAAAATTACACAGGTTGCTTTCAGTTGAAATGAATTCCCCTGGACATTAAACTATGTACTACATTATTTGCTGCTTTATACGTTTTCTATTATTTCATCCTACGAGCGATGAAAATAAAGGAAAGTCTTCAATGACATTTCATCATTACATAAAACACAATCTTTTGCTTCCTCATTCATAATACTTACTTTAGCAGATATAACTCCAAAAGCAAAGTCGTTTATTCCTGGAGCAAAATCCCATTTGCTCGTTATTCTGCACAATGTTGATTTCGATGGTAGGTTAAAAGTTTTATATAAAAAACCATATACTTTTGGACCTAAAAAAAAATATTTAAAGCAAATTGTTTAATACATTGGAGTACCTATAGCCATGCTCCCATCGCTTGCATAATTGCAATTGCACTTTGATCAAATTTACGGTACCTTCATTAAAATGCGTCTGACAAAACTGGAGAAACTGTTCTTCCGACATACTTTGCTCTTTTCTTTCCATAAAAGCCCCTCTACATGCGAAAGGTGTAACTTTCCTTTTTAATACTGTACTTCTTTTCGTAACCTGATCTTCCCTGGACTATTGGCAAATAATGTGCGAGATGTCTGCACAGATGCAGCAGCTGTAAGCAATTGAAAGAAAAAGCTATACAAACAGTATAATTATTATTGTTTAACTTACCTCTTGGTTTTCTTGCAATTCTCCATAATTCTTTTTTGTAAGGTTTACAGAACACATCTATCCATTACTGATTGCATCGTTTTCCAATCTATTTCTAAGCCCTGTTTTAAAATTGAATTCTGTAAAATGTATGCACACTTTTGCATTTGGTTTTAGGACATCTTCACCAAGAGCTGCAATCCATTTATCACGGCTGTAACAATTTTTAGATTTGTCTATTTATTTGTATTTTTATACTTATCATAGGGTGAATATAGTCACAGTAAATAAGCGTCATAAAAAGCAAAAAGTTCAATCAAAAACGTCTACGACATTGCTTACTGCCAGACCTCCTATTACAGTTGAGAACCCAGCACTTCATGTTGATTTGTATAAGTTATCTATGCACACTAAATTAAAACTATCAAGTAAACTTTAATCTATGAATAAACATACACAAAACAACACCTGTAAATATAAGGCAGAAATATTAACCTACAACAATTATTATTAAATTAAGATTAAAGATAGCATCTATATACCACATGCTAGAAAAAATTCTACTACGAAAATATTAAACTCACGTATAACTAAACTTAGTACGGCGGTTAATTTTAATTATGGAACTCTTGCAAATACTCTGCTAACGACACAATACAAAATGTGGCGCATGTGTCCCATCCAGGTGGTTTTATAGGTTGTATCTTTGTTTGTAAACAAGCCGTTAATCCGTTCCCCAATATTACGCCAATCCGGGCCTGTTCAAAGTTGTCCTGAGTCCCTACATGCGCCGTTCGATGCGCGAGTTGCAACTTGGAACCACCAATTTGCCGGAGTGAAACTACTGCATAAGGTATATCATGCCCGTTTCACTGGGTCTCTTCTACCCGTTCTTTGTTTTTAGTTGACACTAGTCCCGCCCACGGCGCTGGTGTGCCGTTTCTCAGATCGCCTAGACGCTTAAAATATAAATTCTGTGGTTATCGGTGCGACTCGTAGTATTACATATATGTGCGACTCATTGGCAGTCGATTGTGTCGATTTATCGATTCAGTGATTTTGTGCGACTTTGCGAGTTTGACAGATAACGCGAGTGTATTTATCGGTCTTTTGTTTTGTGGAATTCAATTGCATTTTGATTTCAAGATGGTTTTCTATTGTTGTATATCAACTTGCACATACAGCAATAAAGATGTGAAAATATATCTTTTCACTATTTTGTTGTTTAAGACATAGTAGTTCTGTAACCTGTTGAGGGAGTTTCTTACGACCAATAAATCAATCTTTCATTCATTTATTCGTTTATTCCTTACTTTTCATATAATTGTAAAGGTCGTTTTGCACTACGCTATTTATTGGTCAATTTATTAGTGTATTTCAATAATTTACGTCAAAAATACTTTGCATATACCTTATAAATTGTATATGCGAAGTATTATTTACGTGAATATTTGAAATACACTAAAATTCACCAATAAATAGCGCAGTGCAAATCGATCTTTATGTATTTCCAAAATTTAAATGGAATTTGCTTTTGAAATACCCGCCGGCATACTTCAACGCCTTCGGCGGGACTAGTCACAACTATGCAGCATATATCGTTCACATGAAGGCTTATAGAGTTGCCCATCGAAAGGTATGTTATCTGTGAGGTATATACTGTCAAATACTGTGGCATTACATTGCAAAATTATTGACAGCTTCAACAGCTTATTGTCGTGTTTGAGAAAGTGAGTTTTTGAATATTGCAAACACTAAAATGGTTGTGGAAAATGTGGATGTCGAAATGAAGAATGCTGACAGCCCTCCTGGTGTGGAAGCTGGCGATTGCAAAAGAGATTTGGATTTGCAAAGCTTGCAAGAAATTCGTGAACATGCTCGTCAAATCGAGAAAGCAGTGTCAAGTAAGGAAAATCGGTTTATATCTCGTGTCTTACGTTGCTTGCCAAACACTAGACGAAAGTTGAACGGAATTGTTCTGAGAGGCTTGATTAGCCAGATATATCCGATCTCTGAAAGAGAATGCTTGTTGGCATTTGTGGAAGAAGCTGCCGGAAGCTCAGATGTGGAACAAAACACTAGAGCTAGGTCAGCTATTAAAACACCAGTACCTGAGGTAGATTTGTATATACATTTACTTATATTAGTTCGTTTAATTGACACTCAAAAATTAGATGAAGCTACAAGATGCTCACAAGCTCTGATGAATAAGATCACAAATCAAAATAGACGTACTTTAGATTTAATAGCTGCTAAATGTTATTTTTATCATTCAAGAGTAGCTGAGTTAACTAACAGACTTGATACTATCCGTGCTTTCTTGCATGCCCGATTACGTACTGCTACTTTGAGAAATGATTTCGAGGGACAAGCAGTTTTAATTAATTGCTTGTTGCGCAATTATTTACATTATTCTCTTTACGATCAGTCTGACAAGCTTGTGAGTAAGTGTGTTTTTCCTGAAACAGCTAGTAACAATGAGTGGGCTAGATTTCTATATTATTTAGGACGCATAAAAGCTGCACGATTGGAATATAGTATAGCACACAAACATTTAGTCCAGGCGATGCGGAAAGCACCACAAAATGCTGCTGCTGGTTTTCGCCAAACTGTGCAGAAGTTCTTGATAGTTGTAGAACTGTTACTTGGGGATATACCAGAACGTCAAATATTTAGACAAGCGAGTATGAGACACTCTTTGGGGTCATACTTTCAGTTAACACAAGCTGTACGGATGGGAAATTTACAGAGGTTTGGAGAAGTTCTAGAAAACTTTGGTCCCCAGTTCCGTCAAGATCATACTTACACACTGATTTTACGTTTACGACATAATGTTATTAAAACTGCAATACGTGCAATAGGGCTTTCATATTCTAGAATATCACCTCAGGATATAGCAAAGAAATTAGGATTGGACAGTGCAGAAGATGCCGAGTTCATTGTAGCCAAAGCGATTCGTGATGGAGTTATTGAAGCTACATTGGATCCAGAGGGTGGATATATGCGGAGTAAAGAAAGTACAGACATTTATTGTACAAAAGAACCTCACTCTGCCTTTCATCAAAGGATCTCGTTCTGCTTGGACTTACACAATCAAAGTGTTAAAGCTATGCGTTATCCACCAAAAGCTTATGGCAAGGAGCTGGAATCTGCTGAGGAACGTAGAGAAAGAGAGCAACAAGATTTAGAACTTGCAAAAGAAATGGCTGAGGAAGATGATGATGGTTTCCCTTAATTTTGCTTTACTATGTATAACATTGTATTAATAACTATGATTTAGAAATAAAATTTTTGTGCACCTTTGTAATATTTATCTATAATATAAATATATATAATAAAAATTATTTTAGTTCGATTATCTGTTTCGTTTGGAAATCTCAAGTTATATTTAGCACAGTTTTTAGTTAATAATAAAGTATAATTATTTAATAATAGTGAATATAATCTTATTGTGAGTTTGCAATAGGTAGGTATTTAAGCTGCAAGTACAGTCTGATGCAATTTAAATGAGAATTTCAAGGAATTTAGGTGCGCAACCTTCTTAGCCTGTCTGTAGTTAAAGTAGCCGCTGCTCTGTATACCGAGCGATACCTAATTTAACGAAATTGTTAGTAGTATATTACATTGCAGGGTTACTTTATTGTAAAGAAATAATAGACAAATTTTAAATAATAATTATCATTATATATTAAATCGTGTTTTAAGGGCTAAGTAGTGCAAACGTTGTGTTCGCTGCTTCGTATTAGGTATTATACCTACTCGAATGTTCGGGATAATATAACTTTGTGAACCGAAGCTACGGAGTTCGGAATTGGAGAAGAAAAGCGGTCAGCGGCGCGGTATGTGTGAATAATACTGTAATTTATTATGTATAGATCAAGATATTGTATATATTATTATATTATCTTCAAACATTAAATATCGCATAGATATATAGATCAGTCACAGTAGCAACTTCGGCAACATAGAATAGCGAAAATTATTTGGGAATTATATGTCTATATATCGCGAGGTGATGTTAAAAGTGAATAGTGTGTATTTGAACAAAAAATCGCAGAGCTTCTCTTTATTTTCATGGGTTATATTATTTTGATTAGGTCATTGCGACATATGTAAATATTCATAGGAAATAGGAAAAATTAACTGCAAGTAAGGCCCAAGCGGTTTTGCCTATTTATTTGCTTGCCTTAACGACACTAGGCGGGGAGATAGTCAGGTTCAGGCTGGGCAAGGGGTGTCCGCAAGATGGGATTTTGTCCCCGCTACTGTGGTCATTACTTGTAGACGACCTACTGGCTATCATTGAAGCGCTTGGAACCGAGATGCACGAAGAGTGGGGCAACCTATGGAGCGATAGCATGGTGGGAGAAAGCGCTGCAAGCCAGAGCCACAGCAAAAACTTGCATCCATACAAAGGATTGCAAGTATGGCAATCACGGGAGCAATGTTTTCTTCCCCGTCATTTGCATTGGAAATTCATCTGGACCTACCACCCTCGCACATTGTTGTGGAAAGGGAGGCCAGATGAACTGCAGTCCGTCTATATGGCACATTGCGAATCAATCGTCACATACTCATGTTTGTGTGGCCAACAAAAACTGCTAGAATCGGTCATTCCGACTGTAATATGCTGGGAATGCCATTGGCCATGATGTGTACTCGACCAATGATCGATACATACATCGAAACAAAAAGAAATGGAAATGTAACCAAAAAAAAAAAACACTGATGCAGGCAGACACCTGCTGGTTTACGGAAGGTTCGAAAACAGAGCAGGGTGTTGGCGCAGGAATATTCTGTCGTAATCTAAGATTTAGAAAATACCACAACCTTGGACAACACAACGATGTTTCAGGTTGAATCTGCCATTGAGATGTGTGCTAGAAAGATTTTGGACAAAAACATCAGTCACAAATCAATAAAAATTTTCAGCGACAGTCAGGCGGTACTGGAAGCCCTAGAGGCGCATAATAATGCAGCTCGAGCCTTATCTGGAGCTGTAAAACCACCCTAAATACAGTGGAGACGGCTAATAACATATCCTTAATCTGGATACCTGAACACTTACTCATTCATGGCAATGAAGAAGCAGACACTTGCAAAAAAGGGTGCTGCTGAGCATTTCCATGGACCAGAACTCGCCATTGGGATAGCACATATGGTAGCTCAAAAGCAAATGAATGTATGGGCATATCAGAAAGTGCGCTAACATTGGAACAATTGTTCTGGTATGGTACATGCGAAAAAGTATATTTCGTTTAATCATGTTAGAACTAAGGAACTCCTAGACTTGACCGTACGAATTTTAAAGTAATTGTTTCTGTCTTTACAGGTCACTGCAAACTTAGAAAGCACCTACACCGCATCGGCTTCTCTGAAGAGACTGAATCCCGGCTGTGTTTGGAGAACGAAGAGACAGTATCTTCTGCTACTGCCACTGCCAGGTGTGACATCTTTGGGAATGTTGACTTTTCTCTAGGAGACCTGAAAAAGACCTCATTCAAAAAGATTCTGAGCTATCTTCAGGGCCTGGACTTGTTGGATGAACATTAAAGATAATATTCGCTCTACAATAGGCCCTAGCGGTGGACGGGACGAATAATCCACCCATGCGGATGCTATCTTTTCTCAGTATAATACAATACATACACTAAATAGCCGCTGCTTTTTTCCATCTGAACTCGCTAACTATCAGATGGTTGCAGACGCATGCGCTAATGTCCCATTTGAGAGTCACCTAGCATGATGAAGCAAACCTGATGCTTGCTGATGTTATATCTCAGATCTACAAGATAACGTTGTTTACAATTCAATAACTTCAATACGACATACGTACGAAAATGTCAGTTGTGAACATTGGACTGTATCCGAACCAATCCGAACTGAAATGGCGTCTGACATAAAATATAGGCGTTGAAGTCAACAAAGATAGTAAACGCGACGTATATCTGTTTCACTTCATCTCATGTTTGTATATGTTTGGATTGCGACTAGATTTATGTAATTTTGAAGGCGTTTTCGACATTTATTTTTATAATAAGGTATATAGTAATGTGTTAGAAAGAAACACGCCAGTAATCATATGGTTGCCTATCTGAAGCCCTGCTTCACATTTTCATTATTCTTGTAAGAACTATTTATTTAAGCGCCGCCTGCAGTTACGCTGAGTTCGCCCTTCCACCTGTTTTACCATATCGAACAGTTCATGCGTTGTGTAAGCCGTACTTGAAACGTCCCCACGGTTTTAAGAATCAAAACAGACTGACACTGACAACTGTTACCGACAATTACTTGTGATTATAGATAATAAATATGTATATGTTTGTGAATCGTCTCTTAAATTGTTTTCACTCATCACTACCCGGACTGTAGCTATGGTCGTAGCATGTGCTCCTTGAAGTGCAGTGGCGCGACGATTATTTCATAAATATCTTCCTTATTTTTTTTTCTCACGTCGGTGAGGGAATTTGCGAAAAATATTTTGGATTTACCTCACACCTTCGGGTAGAAGAGGTTCTAGATTATATATATATATATTTTGGATTTAGGTCTAATAATTTTGTATCTTCCAATTTTTTATATTCCGTACAGTGCTTTCGAAGACAAGAAAATATATATAAAGCAATTTTAACTCTTTCAATTTAAAGATTACAAGCTTTTCATCTTTTTAATGAGGGATAGTGTATTTTTATATATAGGTGTCCCAGTAAAGATTGGTTTTCGACTAGAGCTCTATTTTCCATTGCAAAAAAAAAATGTACGGAAGTTTTATAGAATTCAACTTTGCACATCCTAAAATTATTTTTGATTAAGTGCAGTGTCCTAAAAGTAAATAAACGCATACTGGATGAACCGGGTGTGTTTCTGGGAGGTAGCTCTCACCTATAGCTTCTAAAGTATATGTAACAGAAGAACGAAGTTTGGGAATACAGTATGAGACATAAATTCACACATTTTTTGATATAGTCCATGAATTAGTGTCAGTCCCGATTTAACCGGAAGTGACCATTTTTAAATAGGACTACCGATGTATTTCCCGATATTTTCATTCGGGATAAAAGTTTGAGTACAACTGTACCAAATTTGATATTTTCTGACGTAATATAACACCCCAATTAAACACTTGTGGTTGGTATCAAGGACTTTTATTTTACGGCATAACACCATATCTACATACATCCACTCTCTCTCCTCTCCTGTCTCCTATATTACGTTTTACCAACATTCTTTTAGCGGGAACAACTTTAAATTAACTTTTATTCAATACAATAAAGAATTTTCTTTTTAGATTTTATTTTTGCATCAAGAGTGCGTTGCAGTTCTTAAACTGCTCAGTTGTTACTGTACAAACACGATAAAAACATTTTTTTTTGTTTGTACTCAATACATGCTGGCTCACTAGATTATCACGAAAGAGCATTGAAATACCCTCACTTTGATGCCTTAACCTATAGATTAATATGTCGATGAATTATTAAGTATTTTCGGTGAAAACGCGTAATAACGCAATATGAAATAATGTCATGTAGTTAAAAATCTACAACGAATAGCCATGATCAAGTGCGACAAACAAATGCTTGTAACTAAGCAATTGTTGTTGATTGTTGACACTAATATATAAAGTGCTAGGCTAGGTAGCAAACATTTTGCAAGTCCTAATTAGTATCAGTTGTACTACCAGTTTAAAAAATGTCAACACGGGTAATAACAGCAATATGTTTACTCTAGATGAAATAATAAAATTAAAACAAAAATGAGTTCTTTTTATGTCAAAAAAAATATCAAACTTCTACTTGAAATGTTATCCCGAATCGAAATATCGAGAAATATACAGGTGGTCTCGTTTAAAAACCGAAAATTCATTTCCAGCGACTAGTGCAATGCTTTACGTCACTGGGGAGCTCTGCCAATGATCGAACTTCTTCGTATAACTTCGCATCATAGAAACATATTTGACGAGGAGATACGAAAAACTTCGATCATTGGCAGAGCCCTCCCAGTGACGTATGTACCCGCCGGCGCTGAACATGAGTGATGACGCAATGATTGAAAAAGGTTATAAGAATATTTTGATACATAAACAAAAATGTACTTTATGTTAAGTAAATTTTTATGCTTATATTGGACAGTTGTATAAAATTACTTCCATGAAAATGTCTTTGTTATAATAATCTAAGTATGCAGTTACAGGATTTGTAATAGGATCGCCCAAAACAAAAGTAAGCGTAAGCCACGCCTCCTTAGACGAAGATTTGCATTGTCGCTATTTTTTTTTATCGAAGACTAAATAATAACGTTAGGCATTATTAAAGGTAAACATATGGCAGCTTATATAAAACACCGTTCTTTCTTTTACCGAGTTTGACAGTTTTGCTTTATACGGCCTGTCGAATCATTCGAATTTACATTGAATCGAATGTTTCACCAGATTCCGGTAAGTAGTGGCATCCAGCGGCGAATATATGATTTATATATATATATATATACGATATACATTACGAAGTTACACGAAGAAGTTCGATTGTAATAGCCTCTGAGTGAGGTATGCACGAGCCGCCGGTGGCGACATCTGCATGACATTTCAGCACATGAGAACTATTTTCTTGTTATGTGAAAATAATGTGTAGTAATGGGTGCACGTCTGATAACATAACATAGTTTAGGTACATTGCAGAAAAGTCTTTTTTCCAAAATAAAAAATAGATCTGTAATTAAAAATGCACTTTTTGTTGGAATTCACATATTTGCGCACACTTTTTGGTTTTATATCAAAAGTTATTTAAAATAACTGTGTGTAATATAAAAATACGTATTTACATGCTTTATAGTCTTACGGTAAATCACATTATTTTAAAATACTTCCAGTACCAATCAATGTTTTCGTGTCGATTAAACCCAGAGACCAAATGCATACTAAAGCTGCACCTTGTTCAGCAAACTTTTTGTTTTTCTCCCTAGAAATATTTTAATAATTCATTTTTTCCTAAACCACTTGGAAACTTACCAGTAGGTGGAACTGTACTTTTTCCCATTTAAATAAACAACAGCTCTAAATAATTTATCTTCGTTTATTATTTCATATCTTGGTTTTTCAATTTTATTTTTATTGCACCAGCTAATTAATTTACTTTTTGGAAGGTCAGGGTCCGTTGTAAAACTAGCTCTGATAAATGCATATGGCATTTCTATAGTATCTACCACTTTAATTTTCTTAGAGGCTGGGCAAAACATATCAGGAGCAATATGTCTTCTACTCAAAATACCTTTTTCATTATACTCTAACTGCTTATTTCTGCAGTAATCACCCAAATTCCATATAGAACTGGAAAAAAAAAATGAAGTTAGGAAACACTATTCGGAAATGAAAGTATAGGAAACACTAAAAATTGAAATGACATTTTCATTACAATTATAAAAGAAGGTTACTTAAGACCTGGCTTAAAATTAAATAATTTACCATATTTGTTCAAGAGTTTGGCACTCTAGAAACTTTTTCCCCATCGGTGTCTCTTGCAATTCCTTAAGCATATTTTGAACACAATATTTGGTATTGTTCGGAGAGTTATCATAATCTACAGCATACTTGAGGTAGTCTTTAATCACATCATTCAATTCTTTCATTCCATTAGGTCTAAATATAGAGCAATTTCCTTGTGCAGCTCTTGCAATCATTACACTTGAAGCTCCACATTGTTCTTTAAAAGTATGTATGTTTGAATATGTTTCTACTTCTCTTGATCCTCCACTAAAAAAAAAAAAAAAATGATAAATTATTTCGTCAGAATAAATGGTCCATGAAGTAAAATAACGTTAAACCGTGTTTTCTATAGACAAATCTGAAAGTTTTGATTTTTTTTCTGATTATGGCTTGGCATAGCGATCAATATTATTTAGCAGAAACTTGAGCTTGGAAAGTTAAGTTAAATTGGTATTTGTAGTATTTGGATTGGTGAAATACTATTGAGTAAATACATCACGATTCTAAAGCATTCTGATTGGGCCACTTATAAATATAGCTTCCTCTAAGCCTAACTTATTCCAAAGTCACTGTTCATTAAATTCACATTTTACATAATACATTTAATTCAAGTAGGTGTTTATATAAAAATAAATACAAAAATGAGAAAAGTAGGTCGAAAAGAAAGCATAACTAAAGAATCTAGCAGAATTAATAAAGAAATTATTCAAACTATACCTAACAAATTTGGTGGACTTGAATTTTGTAACAGATTTATGTTAGACTGGTTTATGAGAACTAAAATTGCTACTTCAGGAAACTTACCCATGCGACACAGATGGCGTGCCAAAAAAAACTATAGCAATAGCGAAACTAGTAGCAAATGGCTGAAATAGTTTATAAGTACCTTCCAGCCATTTAAAGGGATACATGAGATTTTCTAGGCCTATCTTAGAAAGTGCTGGGGATGTGTCTTAAAAATACTGCTTTGGATGCATACAGCAATGGCGACACCAGTTATCACTTATGCATCAGTGACTTAGAGCAGAAAACTACCCTGGTTATCGCGAAAATTAATCTGTCCAAAGCGCAAAGAACGTTGTGGATGCACAACTGGAATAATAAGAAACTGCTCAATGTCAGCTATTGAAGTGCTACTAAACCTTGCTCCTCTCCACATTGCGGTGGAGAGTGTAGCGCAAACGACATCACGCAAAATGACCATGGAAAGAATTATAGAGCACAGGTCTCAATATCCATGACGTTGACCAAATCTGGCATATGCCTTGAGTGATATGCCAAAAACATCAGCGTATTTGTGAAAGAATTTACCACACAGCTAAATAGCAAAAGTGAATGGAATCAAGACCAAAATCTTGAAACTGAACAGAAATGCCATCAAAGGGCTCCCAAATGATAGAGGGAACTGGAATAGGAATATATGAGCCTAGACCAAAATATTTTGAAAGCTTGGTAACTATCCGAGTATCTTCCAGGCGTAAACATGCGCTAGAGATACGTCCAGTTTAATATCTTGATGGAAGCTACCCAAAGCAAGAGATTATCATAATGTCTGATAGTCATAGATCATCAGGGTGTTGACCTCACCAACTCTAAGATGGTTTGCAGTGCATAGAAAGACTGAACTAGCCAAGGAAATCGTTAACAATTTAAGGTTATTTTTACGTGGGTTCCAAAAGCTAAAACTGCTGGTGCCAGCTTTTTAAGAACATCAGAAGATCCTTCATTTGTGAAACTTCCGGTGATAATCATGCTAATTAATTTTGAAGTGCTTAAAGATAAAGTACCTTGATGGTTAAAATAAATTTAAAAAAGAAGGGTAGGCCCAACGACCAAACATTGACTTGTGACACTGTAAATTTTGAGATATTTTTGTGTGACCATACATGTGAACCATTGATTGACTAGATCTATAATAGCAATTTGCTATAAATTAAAAAATAGAGTTATATGCTTTAACAATTCAAAGGCCTTAGTAAGGTCTAAAAAGTCATAGAAATAAAGCAATATTGTAAATCTGGTTGCAGTAGTTTGTAACTGATAAGTTAATTTATTAAGAATATTAATGGAAACAAAATAGTTTCTATTAGCTGCTACCTTACACTATGAACAAAACCTAAGTATATTTAAGACACCATATAACTTTCTGAGTAACAACGCCTTTTCAGATAAAAATTTTAAAATAAATCTTTTGCAACATTTGTAAAATAACAAATCAAGCATTAACAGTGTTATTTGAGACATGCAAAGTTAAGCTTTATAATACAAATTTTGCATATCAGAATTATACAATTACCAAAATTAGTAAATCAATGTAATCTTTTGCGGATTAAAATCTTAAGGGCAGAAAACAAATTGAATGTTTTGTCTTCAAGATATTACAACACTTAACTCTGTCTGCACTGATTTCATTATATTTTAATAAATAACTTACTTAGCTATTACTGGAATGTCTATACTCTCAGCAATTGCTCGTATTAAATAGTTTCTATTTGGATGCTGTGGTCTTTCTTGTTTTGTCCGACCATGTATAGCAATAGCTGCAATGCCTGTTGAAACTAATTGTTTTACTAACTCAATTGTTTGTTCCTTGTTTTCAAATACCCTTATTTTACATGTCACTGGCACTTTAATATTCTGTACAAGTGTTGTGAGGATTTCTTTTGCTTTTGTCAGATTCGTCAATAATGCAGCACCCATACCACCTTTCAAAGAAAATTCTTTAGGGCAGCCCATATTAATATCAATTCCCGCAACATCATTCTCTCTAAAATGTATATATCCATATATATAAGATATGATAAACAGAAACTGTACATTTACTACATTAATTTGGCTACTCTTAATGCTCTATTGGCATCACATGTTCCAAGCTGCACAACTACTCTGTCTTTTTCTCGGTTACAGGTACGAAAAACTATAGTCCCATCAGTTTTATCTATAAAATCTGTAGTTGCTAAAACATCTAGGCAAATTTATATATATAAACAAAAATGGTTAGTAATATATAGTAATAATATACCATTTTCTCTGCGTATTGTTTTCAAAAATTTCCAATCAATTAATTCCTCGGTGTAAACGATGTCAGCTCCATAATCAAGTGCTAAAAGCCTCATGGGAAGAGTGCCTACTCTCACCATGGGCGCTAGTATAATTTTGTTATCATAAGTTAAACGTTTCATGTTGAAAGCATTGCATTATCTGAACTTAGCTATTCTTAGAATCATATATTTGTATCCTATAAAGTTGTGGTAATGCTATAATTTTTTAAATAGTAAGCTGGAGAAAACTATACCACAATCGCACTATAGCACGAAAACCTATACCACACTATCTATAGGTGCGTTCGTTTATATGTTCTGGGTTAGGAGTGGTGTAGGAACGGTGGAGATTAGGTGTGGATCTAGGAACATTAGGAGTGTGTAGTGTACTTTATATTCGAACGCAATGTTTTGTTTTCAAATAACCTCAAAAATCTTAACGTAAATAACCACAAAACTGCAAAACCTTTTGTTAAATATGAATGATAATATTAAGATTTTAAGAAAACGAGTAGCTGCCGCTTATGTTTGTAGCTTCTCATTTGATTTAATATTCAGTGAAAGTAGTGATGAAAATGAAAATGGTAATGACAAAATCTTTGATTTTTCTGAAAATATAGTTCCCAGTATGAATCACAAACAATTTAAAATGCATTTCCGAATGAATATAGAATCATTTGAAATAATGCTTCAAATGTTACATAGTGTTGTTCCAAAGAAAATTAAAAGAGGTAGGCCAAATATTGCTTTAGAAAAAGAGGCCTTAATCACAATATGGTATTTATCAAATTTGGAAAGCTTTAGGTAAACTTTATAGAAGTGATCCAACAATATCTTATTGGTTGTTATTATTATAGAAGTGTTGCAACAAGGTTTGGAGTTACAAAATCAACATGTTGGTTAGCATTATACAGAACATGTAAAATGGTATTAAATGTTAATGAAAACTTCAAAATAATATCATGGCCATCAGGACAAAGAGCTTTAGATATAATAAATAATTTTGAAACACGTTATGGTATTCCTGGTAAGCATGCAGACCTTGTAACATAAACAAATTTAATAATAGTTATCTATACTTATAGGTGTTCTTGGGGTCATAGATGGTAGCCATATACCCATCATGGCTCCAAAAGCAGATCATGTGTCATATGTAAACCGGAAAGGTTTCCACTCAGTTGTATTACAAGCAATTTGTGAGTGCAATATGCTTTTCACTGATGTGTATTGTGGGGAAGTTGGATCCCTTCACGATTACACTGTATTCAAAAGATCAGACTTTTACAAAGAAAAGCTAAATGATGACCAAACTTTTCCTATTAATAGTCACTTAATAGGTGATTTAGCATACAGTTTATCAGTGCATTTGTTGGTTGGATTTAAGGACTATGGAAACTTATCCCAAAGGCAAAAAAATTACAATCTTTTGCTTAGCAAAACACGAGCAGTTATTGAGAATGCCTTTGGCTTACTTAAAGGTCGTTTTAGGCGTTTGAAATCTTTGGATACTGTAAGATTGGATTTAATTTCTTTGCTTATAGTTTCTGCTTGCATTTTACATAATATCTGTATTTATAGCAAGGATGATTTAGACGGATTATTGGATGTAAATGTGGAAGCTGGTGAAGAAAGAAATTTCAATCCTAACAATGTTAGAGACTTACTATATGATAATGTAAATAACGCTGCTACCACAAAACGAAATGATATAGTTAATTCATTACCGTTAATTACGTAACTATAGCAATTTAATATACCAAATAAAAACTCTTTAATGTAAGGAAGTTTGTTTTGATGTGTAGAATAAATCAAAATATTTAATTAGGTATTTAAGGTAAAGTGTAGAATGATTTATCAAAATTATAAGATCTGTTCATTGTTTAATCTATGTCAATAAATATCATGTAAGACTGATGATTGATTGTTCTTCTAAATACATATATAGCTAGCTCTATAAAAAAAAATACATCCAGAAATTTTTCGGAAAATTTTTTGCCTTTATTCAGATAATAATAAAACGTATGACAATAAGAAATAAAACTATGTGTGAATTAAATTAAAATTTTTCTACTAATTTTTCAAATAATTGTAAAAATTTATCTTGCCGCTGTATCTTCTCCTTGTGTCTTTGCTCTGCGGTGTTCATTTTCCTTTTTCTTTTCATATTAATATTTGATCTGAATGCTTCATTTTCTGTGTCTTCATCAGAAGCATACGACGTTCCTGCTTCAGGTTCTGCTTGCGTAGTTAGACCTTTTAAATTGCTACATGTAGCAACCGGAGTTATTTCTGGTTTATCAAATAAAATGTTATGCATAAGGGAAAAATATTCCCACTGTTTTCTTTTTTTCCCGCTACTATTGTTATTATCTAGAACTGATTTATAAGTCCTCTTCATGGATTTCCATTTAGTTTCTAGTTGACCCACCGTAATGCTTTTATTTAGTTTTGCTGCTATATTTTTACTTATTTTATTCCATACATACTTCCGCAAAGTTGTATTAAATTCATTGTAATGAATTTTGACTTCGTCAAGATACAATAATATAGTTTCATTTGTCCATAATTTTGTTTCTTCTTGATTTGTATCCTGTTCTTGTTCCTCATTTTCAGATACAGAAACATTATGCATATCAGTTAAACTTTGCGCATTATTACTAATATTATTGTCGGTTATTAAATATGCATTAAATTGTGGAGTAAGATTACCTGTAATTATTAAACAGAATCAGGTAATTTAGGTATGTAAGAATAGCAAATAAATCTTACCATCATGATCTTGACTCGATTCCTCTCCGCAAAGATACACCAATGTGCCTTCCAAATTCATATTTTATGATTTTCAAGAAGTGAGGTTATCGTTATGTGATTTATTTCTCTCAGTTCACGTAATTTATGTGTTTCATACAATATCTATTATTTTATATTTTTTACATTGACAATGTCGACATCTATAATATTCGACAATAAATACTATGGGATACTATCTACATATCTTACTCTATAAACCCTACTTGCCACACTAGGTGTTTATGGAGCGTCGCGGAGCGTGTTCGATTCACCCCGCACCTAATTTTTCGAACGATTAAAAAAGAACTCTATTTGCTCCGTTTTTAATATTCAAACGCAAAGATTCGAATGGTTCTCGTAGAACAAATAAACGAACGCACCTTATCTTGGACGTGTTTTGACGTTTGAAGAATGGAGGTTATGTTGTAGTCATAGGTTATGTTTTGTATAGAACGTACAAGTCAAGCAATTTGCTATAATTAAAAGCAACTGTAAAAGTGCTCTACCTAATAAACGCATTTATTTCTTGTTCACGTATACAATCCCGTATGTATCTATAACATCTATAATTTTTTAAACTAACAGCTTCTCCAGTTTTTTTTTTCAGTTTTTTTTTACCTATATTGTATAACGAAAATAACTTAAAACGAGACCATAGTTTAATAAACTCTTCATATTTGACAAGTTTTATTATATATATAATGCATATACAATATTTCGATTATATTAAATTAATGTATACTTACTGGTTTTTATTTTAGAAAAATGACCAAAATTTAAATGTCAAGTATCCTGTGTGGGCTGTGAATCTTTTTTTCAAAACAATTTTATGTCAAAATTTTTATTTTGGTACCATCACAGGTAGGCTGGTAGGGCACATGTAAATCATTCAGTAAAAATTACTTCCAAGACGAGCAAAATGCCACATCAATATTCTACAGCATTGTCACATTTAGTTTTGGCTGGTACTGGGTTGTATTGTATCATTAATTATCACCGACATCAGGACTTTGTTGGCAATATCCGCTTAGCGTCTTGTACATTTGGTATTGTTGTGACAAATTCTGTGTTGGGAATGTGGAGGTGGGGTATGTAATACAATAATAGTTTAGTTAAAGCTAATTTTATATTTTAGGTAATCCCGATCATGGTGATAAAGTTGAGAAGCCTTATGAGTTTACGTCTTTCCTTCAAACTGTATTTGCTCTTCCTTGCATTGTTGGTGAACTATGGTTGACGTCACATTATGAAAGAATTCTTGCTTATTTACATCCTTTGGGTTCCGTTATTCCATTTGCTGCATATGTTGCAGACAAAAGCCACAGTGACAGTGTAATTGATCTGATCATTTTTGTAAATATTGTATCCTGTGGTGTTATTTCATATCAAGTAGATAACCATTATGGCATTGCGACGGCATTGGCTTTTGCAGTAAATCATTTTTATATTAGAAAGCAAGAAAAAATTTGTGACGTACCATCTCAAGATTTTTATAATTATGCTTTATGCTTTTTTACGTATTTCGCATATAAATCGGTTTCCTAAATATTAATTTTAAATACTCAAAATTATTTCAGAATGCCGCATATCATTATTATCGTATTATATTTTTTATAAGTATGTATCTTTCAGAAATATATTTTACAGTTTTTATATGCATATACATATTGATGTCATATATGAAATAATTTGTGAATAAAGCTTTTGTGAAAAAGAATAGTTGCAGTTTTCTACAAAGAAAACAGATATATTAAATTGAAAAATAATGTATCTGGGTTACCATCAAATTGCTGAAAAGAATTAAATTACCTATAGAGAAGAGATATACTTTATAGGACGTTCATTAGCATTGCAGTTACAGGGATATTCGTTACTGCCGAATTGATAGTAGGATATAAAAAAGGCGTGCACGCTTTTAAAAGCGTCTACAGCGCATCCCTACTCCTCGCCATCACTCGTGGCGACTGCTATACCTATTCAATAATTTGAGGGTGCGAAAGTAGAGTGCATCCAAGAATTTCGCTGTGCATCATCTATTTGGTATATATATAGATATACATATTATTAGTATTATTTAATTTAATACCAATTAAAAATTATCTTTTGTACGAAATGTGTGAAATGCAAATAATAATCAGTAAAGTATAAGATTATAACAGAAAATAAAATCTAGAAACCCTGCTTTAATAAGTACGCGTCTTGTTTTAGAGAAGCGGGGTGGTGTCAGCCTTTCTGAAGGCTGGTTATGAAATGCAACAGGTGTTTATGGAATTGTATAGTAACGAGTTTTGCTTTATTGATATTTTTATGAAGGTATAGGTGTTTAAATTGTCTTGCGCACATGGCTCAAAATTAGGCGTTTTTAGTCGCCAATAGGACAGATTGAGACTTCACATTCTTGATTTTTACAAGATTTCAAAGCAGTTTTTAGAAAGATATTGTTTTCATTCTTTATCATGAATGAATAAAGTACAATAACGTTTTATTGTTTTTGTGGTTTAGATACCTACATACGGCATACTTCAACTAGTGAACTTGTTAACGATACGTTTAAAAGAGTGAGGATTTGTAACAATCATAAAATAGCGGCCATTTCCCTGCATTGTGCTGGCATCTATGTTTCAAATGTAACATCCGCCCCAAAATAAAGTGCCGTTGGATGGGTTGCCTGTTCGGAGTCATTGATTATTGACCAAATGATAGATTCAATTTCATTTTCGTTTCGATTTCATCACATTACTGGAATACTTATGGCACGTCTTGTAAACTACAAGGTGTATTCGGTATTAAGAAGAGCGAGGGGTACAACAAACGAAAAAATGCTTGGACAAGAGGAAAGGAAAGGGAGAAACCACATGCAATTTTTTTATATTTTTAGATAAATAAATGTTTAATATTCACTAGAACTTTTATGCATAACTTTTCCTATCCATTTATCTGGTAGAATCTTATATCCTAACGCTATGATGTACTCTTCTAACAACAGAGCAGAAACAAATTTACTCATTACCAAAAGTTAGTTTGGAAACCTGAATGATCTACAGTAAGTTATAATCAAAAGGCGGATAGCCACAGGCACTATAAGCGACGATTCATATTGAGTCGGCGCGTTATACATATCGAGTGTTGTTATACATACGTCGTTGTGTGACAGTAGCGCAGACAGATATACTTTAATACGAATTTTAACATATGCTACATTTCGTTTAATAAATTTGAAGTAGATATTCGTTTATATGCACTGATAAAAAAGATTCTTTAAAACAAATAAATATCTCTTTGACGGTATTTTTAAAGCAGCCGTTTCTTTCAGTTAATCCATATTTCTTTCATTGAAATATTATTATTTTTCCACAGAAGTAATACATACTAACTGAAGGCAATCATTTTTTTAAATAGTAGGGAAGGAATATCTCTTTGTATTAAAGAATCTTTCCTTTCAGTATGACAATATTGTACTTAAACAATATACCTATGTTATGCAAGTCCGTGTAAACAAAATTTATTTGCATTAATTATTAAAATATATTCTAAATTCTGATCTGTAAACTGAGTCCATTTGCTTGTCGTATGTCTTTAAATACAGAAAAACTTCTTTCTGCGTCAATTTTTTTGCCCAAACGGCCTCCAAAATCTCCGGGAATATTTTTAACTTTATGTAAGGTAGTATTTAGGATTTCGATACCTTCTTCTAGTTTTAAACTTTGAGTTTCTAAATATTTTATAGTACCTATTAGTTAATACTTTAAAGTTATTTTTAACTAAATACTAGATTGTGGAGACAAATACGGGACGCTGAATAAAGAGATATTTTGTGCGACCGCTCTTCACTTGACTAATTCCGTATCTAGGGCGCCTAGTCGATCAACATTGTGTATCGTGCTTCGTCCGCCTATGGCCGAGCTTCGTAACGGTGATGCGATGAATAATAGTCTATAGTGCCTGTGACTATCCGCTCTTTAGTTATAATGCATTATAAAGAATATTGCCAGATAATGACTCCAGTTTGAGTAATATTTACCACGTCTAGGACACAATTCACCACCAATGATATTAGAATTCTTTTGCAAATAACCGGTGATTAATCTTCTCGGTGTGTTTTGTAAATATTTGCTGCAACGATTGATTTTGATATGATTATGTGATTATATTATAAAATTATGGCTGCGTATATTAAAAGCTCCATCCCTCATAAATAAACATTCATCGCTCTAGAGTCTAGACAATATGCAATCAATGTTCTCCTTGAATTCTGTTTAAAATACAATTGCAAAACATTATTCTGTACATTCGAACTTTTCGATGCTGTTATAATTGGATATAAATGTGCCAGATTCTTCGGCAAACATTTCGCCGAGACAGTTTGCAGTGTTCGTGGTGTGGTGTTTTTGGTCGGTATGAATCACCTTCTCGTAAAGCTAATTGCAAAACTTGAGCAAATGGCAAAGTTCCCCGTGAAAAATTGCCAGTTCAAACTCATACCGTCATAAATATTGACAATGTCGCTGAAAGTGTCGCAGAAAACCTATGTTTGCCTATCCCAAGACGTTCACAGCAATTAAGGATGTCCAGAACAGCCTTCATCGCATTCTGCATAAGGATCTTATTCTATTTGCTTACTAAGTGCAGCTGACACAGGAACTGAAAGCGTTTGATCATGAATAACTTCGAACCGTCGTTTATTAGAGTGCTGGAAATGCAGGCAGGTAATCCTGACTTTTTTATAAGAATTATTTTTACCGAGGAAACCCACTTCCATGTCAGTGAGTTCGTCAAAAGACAGAACTACCGCTTCGGGGTTTCGAAAATCCAAGAACAATAAGTAGCCGGGAAATCTCTTTATTCCCGAATTACTGTTTGGTGTGGATTTGGATCGGCAGAGTCATCGGGTTTTACTTTTTTTTGAGAATGATGGTTAGAATGCCAACTAACTTTCTTCGACTTACATTGGACAATATGGACATTTTTTATTTCCAACAGGATTACGCTACGAGCTACACAAGGCGTGAAACGCGGACATAAATTGGCCTGACAGATCGTGCGATTTAATTCCACCTTAGACTTTTTTTTTTGGGTAAATGAAGGAAAGAATCTACACTAATGCTCGGCAAGCAATTCCAGCAGTTAATTAAAAAAATTAATATTCTAACTGTAATTCGCCAAATAGAGCCACAGTTGTGCGAGAATGTCAGGTAAAACTTTCCTAAAAGAGTGAGTTCCGCAAGTAATAGCAGAGTTTGTACTTTGAATTTAAATAAATCTTTCTTTTAAAATTAAAATGGTGTTCTTTTTGGAAAATCTTTTAGTTACCTACGTTAATATATTTTCTACAATTTTACCACAATCATTTTCCCAATGTAATTTTAACGAATTTCGCTAAACTGTAGTCGCACATTTTCAGATTTGATAGTTTCCTGTGACTTAAGAAAGGACTGACAATGAATTGAATAGAGAGTCGCTTTTCTTGCGTTTTTCGGTATTCTTTTGACCACCCTCTTTAATTTCTTTTTGTTTTTTCTCTGGATGTGAAGATTGTATGAATAGCAGGTTGAATGACTGCATATAGTTTCGTTAACCGACTTGGTAGCTCTAAAAGCAAGGAAGATCTGTCATCTTCCTTGCTTTAGTACTGACTTACTCTGAGACGGAGAATAAATATATTGACCGCAATCCAGAAAATCAGATTAAAAAAAAATCGAGTGCCAGTCTAATTCTAAAACTTGACTGTATGAGAAGTATGATGAATGTGTGTTACTCACAAAGTGCTAGATAAATTTATCTTATGCGTTTAATGACATATCTTAGCAGACATGTCACTAAAATTCTATGTCAAATTATTAGTAAAACTGTAATAAAGGCTTTTCCTTGCCATGTATGGGTAGTAGTTATATATATTAATAGGACAAAATGGCAGGCAGTACACAAGCTCTTATTTCACATTTAGTGTTATTTGCTGTCGCAGGATTCTGCCTTTATAATACATATTTGGAGTTGGGTTATGATAAATTTGATTTTCCTTACTTAACGTATATTTTTCCCACAATATATGGACTATTTGGACTTGTAATCCACAGTAATGACTTCGTCAATAAGTATTCATCTGTACTTATATACCTATCTACTTTTCAGTAACTGACACTATGAGCTATACATGGTGGAGATGGCTATATAATACGGAAGTAGTTGTAAAATCTTTGTCATACCCTTGTTTTGTTACGCAAATATGGTTGAAGTATGGAGTAATTCAGCGAGATATTGCATGGGTACATGCTGTAAGCGGAGCCGTCCCTACTCTATTATTCCTTTATAAAAATAGATTAAAAAGAAGTTGGATTGACATAATTATTTATTTAAGTACCGTATCCCTGCTAGCAGTTTGTATCCAAGCTGTCAACTATTGGGGCATAGGATCTGCAGTATTGTTCCCATTGGGTTATTACATTCAAAGGAATCGTGTATCTTACTTGAATGTAGAGCCCGATGTGAGCTTTAATATTGCTACCGCCGGCTTTTGCTATTGCACAACTATGGCGTTAACTGAAGGATAGCCGTTTGCAGATAGAAGTCTGAAATTTATTCACACACAAACGTTAAAGCTTTTGTGTATAAATCTAAGAAAAAAATTGTTATATGAATGCAATATTTAGTACTCGCATGTGTCTTTTGATGACTATGATATCTATGTTTTTGTACCATACCATTTTACAATTTTAAAATTCTATATAAATTTTTAGAAGTCGATAATAATAATAAAATATATTTACTCATTGCTTGAAATGGCATTTGTTACAAAATTTAGCTGATTTTAATGCATATCAAATGAATAATAAACAGCCATATTTTCCAAAGATCTTTTTTGCCTTAGGAAAACTCAGCTTGCGGAAATATCCCCTCTCAATAAGTAACTTCAAAACGCATTCAAGAAATAAAACCTGAACGATAAAATGTTACATTTTTTTTTATGGAATCGTTTGAAGGTATGTATAACAAATTGTTGACAACGTGTTATATATAGATAGGATCAGCATGATTACACCACTTTAAGTCAATTCCTAAGGTTTTTTAAGAAGCATCTAGATAAAGCATGTTCATTTCTTTGATTGATATACAAATTCGTATAAATACTTTTAAAAAAACCAATACGCGTGTTAATTTTGCACTTTTAGAAAATACACTGCGTCACAAAATTAATGCAGCACTACATTTTTCGGTTTTGTTTTTATTAGCAACAAATTATTTTCAAAATTACTAATATTGTGAGGAAGACTTGTGTATACACACTAAAAAATATATGCAATTCCTACGGAAAATTCCAGTAACGTATAAGATAAAATAACTAATAAAAAGAAAAGTTTAGGTATATTTTCTAATTTTTGGTAAATTTACCCTATACATTACTGGAATTTTCCGCAGGAATTGCAAATATTTTTTAGTGTGTATACCATACATTTTATAAAATTGTAAAATTTACTTTTTTGATATCTATTTATAAAACGCATTTAAGACAATATGATTTACTGCGTTGTTTTTGCATTATGCACACATAGTTCTAATACGTATTCAACTTCTTTTCGGCATTCTCTAGCGTACATCTGTTCTTTTTATGTTAAAATAAGTGGAGTTAATAACAGAAAGTGTTGGGTTTGAATTTAAAAATGAAATCTTTATCCTTTTTACCTGAAAATTAACGAATATATAAGATTCAGTAATTTAGTGTTACAAATGTTACAATGAAATTCAGAAAGTGACATAAGCTGGGAGTGAAATTTACATTTTTAGGAGAATTTGTTCATTTTGTGGATTAAGATCGGTGATAGCTTTCTCTATTGTAGACAAACCATTTTATTATACTGTGCAACTTAACTCTTTTTTGCCTTTTTGTTTAATTTCGGATAATCTCTTTGCCTTATGATGTCGATTTATCCTTTTTCTTGGAAAATTATTTTCCTGTTTTTTCTTTTTTCCTTTTACACTTATTTTAAAACGTAATTTATTCTGTAACACCAAATTTGATTAAAAGTAACAGTTTTTGATGTAATACTAACATCTTACCCGAAAAATTTGTATGTGTGCTGAAGCACAGTAGCTGTTCTTCAGCACTATTTGCATCTACAGCATCTATCAGATCGTTTAAAAGGTCACAAATGCTCCAACAACATTACAGCTTACAAAAAAAAAACACTCAATAAATGAAAACTATATACAGTGAAATATCCTTTGAACTCTCCAACGGGATCATAAAATATGTCCGGCCAAGGGAGGTGCCTGTCCAAGAGAGAACTGATTATTCTCATGTAAGGCGGCCAGGACAGGTGTCTGCCTATAGGAGGTGTCCGTTACAGGAGATGATATCCCTGTATTTGATTTGGACCACTTTGAAATATTATTACACAATTGGAACTCATTCAAATAAAAAGCAGTAACTCTGTTAATGATCGTCAAGACATTATTCTGTTATACAGTATGTCCCCGGATCGACTTTAAAAGAGGAAAAAATTTTTAATTTTTGATTTCTCATAAAATTTTACTGTTGATGATTTACTCTGCTTGTTTTCAAACCCCGAAAACACATATTACTTTTTATTTAACTCGAACGGTTCTCGAGATAATATCATTTTCTTGCTAGAAAATATACAAATTGACTTCAAGTTTTAATTCATCAATTTACCTAATAATGGTAAAATAAAATAAAATTCTCGAAAAGCTAAACTATTAATTTCCTATTCAAATAACGCTCCTCCTTTTTCTGCACAGATTTCAATGCGAACTCTAAATTAATTGAAACTGCGTCTTATTTATAAGATTGATAAGGACTGGACTGCATTTTGTATCCTATTTATTAATTGCTCTTCATCTTTGTCTAGTGGCTCACTATACACAATTTGTTTTAAACGACACCACCGATAAAAGTCCAATAATGTAAGATCAGGACTTCTTGGTGACCATAAAATGGGACCATCTCTTCCCATCCAGTTATCATGGAACACTGTATTGAGCCCCTGGCGAACAATGCCGGCATAATGAGCAGGGCACCATCGTGCTGGTAAAACATTTCCATTCGATAGTTTAACGGCAATTCATCCAGTCCATCAGTCAAAAAATTTTGCAACATTTCCAAATATGAATTACGGTTTAAATTTAGATCAAAAAATATGGTCCAATAATGCCATGGTACGAAATCGCACACCACACATTAACTTTTTTAAAATATTGTCTGCGACAAGAAATTCTGATTTTTGGATGCGTCTCACTCCAGTACCGGCAATGTTGAGACGAAACGACTCCGTTAGTTGTAAAGGTTGATTCATTGGAGAACATAATTCGTTTACGAAAATTTGAATCTTCCGAAACTCTGTAGCCCATTTCTAAACAAAAATCCATACGTTTGGCTTCATCACCATTTTCTAAAGTTTGCCTAAATTGTGGTTTAAATGGTAAAATTTTGTTCTCCTTAAATATTCTTTGTAAATGAGATTTACTTATCCCCTCCTTCTTAAAGACAGCTTTGGAGCTTCTATTACGGAATGAATGGCGAGAACTGAAGCAGCATCGTCTTCATCGAACAACTTCTTTGGCTTCTTAATGTTTAAAACCGAGTCTGTTTTAAGGAATTTGGTCACCAAGTTTCTTGCTCCGGAATTTAAAATGGTAACTTCCGGGTATTTTTTGTTGAATTTTCTTATAACAACTCGGTAGCACTCTTCCTCAGTTCCGTAACATTGAATTAGATAAATTCTTTGTTGTAAAGGCAACATTATAGCATAAATACTGTTCAAATTAGTGAAGATTTAATTTAAAGTTCTACTAACTTATTAGATTTGTCAACTGCCGTCAGTTGTACTTTTCAATGAGGAAAATGATATTATCTCGAAAACCGCTCGAGTTAAATAAAAAGTAAGTTGTGTTTTGGGGGTTTGGTAACAAGCAGCGATCATTGTCATAGCCTCCGACTGACGTAAGCACGAGCCGCGCCTGGAAGAAGGCAAGTTCTGATTTGTATCCACAATTAAAAATCACCGCATCAGCCTGGAATCGAACCAGCACCTGCGGGGTGAAAGGCGGTCACCGAGACGGCAGATTCGTATGTATGTGCCACAAATTAATAAGCTATTCAGTTGAAGTAGGCAAATAAAGGTTCGACTGTTTCTTTGATATGTGCGTTCACTAAAGATTTAAATAACGTCAATTGCCAGAGGATACAGTTCAATGTTTGACAGTAGCAAAATGGAAATGTCAGTTTTAATGTAACGTTTTTTTGACGCATGACACCTTGAAATCGCACAAGGTTGTGTTGTTCTCATTTGCACTATGTTTTTAACGAAATCTTATGTGATGCAATGTTATCGCGAGTTGAGTGTTTGCTATCATTTTTATTTTTAAGCGCTATTTCAGGTTTCTGCCTTTACGATTTTTATACGAGATACGGACTTTACGGCGAAAGAGGTCTACTACTACAATTTCCGTATGCAATCTATTTGTTCACAACGGCACACGGAATAATTGGTGATATTATATATTGTATGTATGTAAATGAAAATATGCTACAGATATTTATGCTACTTACAATATCTGCATACAATTTTAAACTATTTTAGGTAAAGATTCATCTGACTATACTTTGTGGAAATGGCTATACAACACGGAAATATTCATTCAGGCGATATCGTTTCCTTCTTTTGTTACGGAGATTTGGCTAGAATATGGTATTATACAACCAGGAGCAGCTCGGGTGCATGCCATAGTCGGAGGTATTCCTGCCACTCTATTCATTCTTGATAATAGAATACGAAAAAGTTGGATTGACGTGATAGTTTACATAAGTACCATAGCTATAGCATGGCTCTGCTTGCAATATCCAAACGCTTGGTGCTTGGCAGCAGCAATAACATTTTCTGTGGGTTTTTATATTCTACGACAGCGAATACATATTCTGAAATTGGATCCGGATGTTTGGTTTAATATATTCACAGGATTGTTTTGCATTTGCTCATATTTTGCAATAGATATAAAACGAACAGTCAAAAGTTAAAATTTCCTTAAAATAAATGACGATATACTTGAATTAAATTACACCACTCAACAAATATTGTTTCCTTTTCATGCTTTTAGTATAAATTTGTGTAATGTCTTGTAATAGTCGGGTATTTTATCCTGTAATGTAAAAAATAGGTTATATTCATTAAGAGTAATATAACTTACCGTAATATATTTAATAGCTTTTATAGGGACAATAATATTTCATATTAGGGCCTAGAATAAATAATCTTGACAGTAAATTTTTGTCAATACTTTTTTTTTTTTATTTCAAGAGAATTTAATACGCATACTTACTGTTACATACATGTAGAGATTATTACAACGTATAATTAGTTATTTCTCCATATTACCTGGTATAATAAAAGTTATCTACAATTTATAAATTTGTTGTTTATATATATAAGCTATAGGCTACCCCACAAAGAGTGGGGACCGGCGATTTCTCGGAAACTACAATAGCTGTAGTGATGAAAACAAATTTTTGCTAACTAAAGTGGGCAAGAGATATTTAATGAAAATATTTTTAAATTCCAAACGTGATCGCTAGAGGGGTGGGGGCAATTGCCAGGGTTAACAGTAAATTTTAAATTATCTGGAAAAAGTTCCAGAATTAGCTATAATTTTAAATGCTTTATTAGCCCGATTGATAGTCTACTTGCTTGCACACTTGACTATCAATCGTCAGGTCCAAGGTTTAAATCTCACTCTGGTCAGTTATATAGGCTTTATCCAATTTATTTCTTTTTTTGTAAGGGAGTCCTTACAAAAAAAGAAATAAATCTTAGTTAATTACGCACCAGTTGGTTAAAGACGTTTCGTCATATTTTGAGTTATAAGTGAAGTAGGCATTGCCGAATTTTGAAAAAGGAAATTTGCTAAAAATTCTGCAATTTTGCCTGAATTTAAAAAACTTGGGCTTGTTTGAAAGAGCATATTTGTACTAACGTTTAGTATCCAAATGTACCAGATGGCGTTATCCCCAAGTGTACAAATTTTTCTTAATTATCTCTAAAGATTCAAATGCAACAATATGACTTTTTTATGTTGTGATTGAAGAGCTTTGATGAACCAAAGTAGTGGCGAAAACCGCGTAGTGATATCTTCTTTCGTTTTTCCGATAATAACAGAGACAGCCCATTATCAGTAGTAATCCTTATCGGTTAAAAATTTCTACTTAATAATTATTAAATCTATCTTAGTTGGCTATGAAACAAAGCACTATATACTTTTACTCTTCAACGCATAAAATTGTGTCGGTTGTTAGTTTAATATGACTATTTATTTTTTATCACTTTAAATAAAGATAACAAAATCTAATATGATTTGCATACAGTAGCCGGATTTAGTATGCCATGGAAACAATTATTTATTTGACAATTGTCAAACGGCGACTTAAGTAGATAGAATTTTATTATGCACTGACATTTAAAGATAGTTGCTTAGCCGCTGAATGATAAAGAAATATCGTTTTCTAGTTTAGAGGCATGCTTGCAGTATATTTTTAATGTTTCGAAAATACGTACATTTTGAGCGTGAATATGCCGTCAAGTATTCCGAAGCAAAATATATCTCAAGCATTCTCAGGCGTTTCTCTGGACAAGTAAGCACCTAATGTTTTTTTTTTTTTGCAAATTTACCCATCATTAGCAAAAGTAGCTTCTTCACGCGACTTACTCTACACGTGTACTGGTAGGATTTCTACAAGATGAACATACTTTGTTTCACGTAATCGTGTCGCTAAATGTTTAAATACTTCTCAGCTAAAATGTTTTCTTTTGCGATACTTGACGGAAAATTTTCTAAACGCAGGTGTTTTCAAAACATTGAAAATATGCTGTAAGCAAATCATGTCTCTGAATTAGAAAACGACATTTCTTTATCATTCAACGGCTAATTGTAAGTAGCAATCTTCAAAGGTCAGTGCGTAGTAAAATTGTATCTACTTAAGTCACAATTTGACAACTATCAAATAAATAATTGTTTCCATGGCATGGTGTATTCTGCTACCAATATCCACTTAAAATATCGAAACCTACCTCAGTTGGCTCTGAAACAAAACACTACATTAGTGGTGACCGGTAACTGATAAGAAAATTATTACTGATAATAAATAGGCTGTTTTCGTTACTAGTTAGAAAACGGTAAAAGATCACTACGTGGTTTTCGCCCTTACTTTGGTCCGTCAAAGCTCTTCAATCACAATATAACAAAAGCATATTGTTGCATTTAAATTTTTTAAGATAATTCAGAAATGCTTGTACAGTCAAGAATAACGCCCTTCTTGAAAAGTTACCGTTAGTGTAGATTATGGCGTTTACAGTAGCCTTATATGCTCTTTCAAAGAAGCCGAAGATTTTTAAATTCGGGTGAAAACTGCAGAAGTTGTCGCAGATTTTCTCTTTCAAAATTCAGCAACGCTCACTACTCATAACTCAAAATATGACAAAATATCTTTAACCAGAGCGGTGCGTAACTGACTAAGGTTTTTATTAAAGCATTTAAAATTATAGCTTATTCTGGAACTTTAATTATGAAATCTTTTCGCACCAATACAGCTAATGTAATTTCCAAGATATCGCCGGCTCCCACTCTTACTGGGACACGCTCAGGCCCGCGCCAAGCCTAATCGGCGCCGTTGGGCAAATATAAAATAAGCGCCTTTAGGTAGCCGTGATATTAGAGGGAAAATGGCTTATGTTTTTGTTCACACATGAACTTTGAAATCGTACTAAAGTAGAAGCAATAGATATAAGGGTAATATTTGGTACCTATTAAAGTATAATTTCAAGAAGTATTTTTATAAATTTATTTGTAATTTTATACAAAGATACAAAGCTGTATAAGTATTTTCTCATTAGTCATTGAAGTATATACATAGCAGTAGCCAAAATAAAAAAAATAAATACTAAAAATATGTCCTTAATTTTAACTAAATTAAATGAATTGAATTTTCCGTGCCTTGTTTCTTCCAAATTGTTTAATTAAATCTTCGGTGTCTAATTCTTTTAAGATATCGGATTCTATTGAAATAATAGCAAGATTTGTTAGTCGGTTTTGCCCCATGGTAGATCTTAGATAACTTTTTATTAATTTTAGTTTCGAAAAGGAACGTTCTGCAGTAGCAACAGAAACTGGCATTGTTAATAGAATACGCAGTAATATACTCGTATTAGGGAAACAATCTATCAAGTTACTGACTGCCATATAATTTAATATTTCCTCAGGAGATCTATTAACATTTTTGTCAAAATTTTGAAAATATTTCAATTCTTGAAGTAATTCCGCGGCGTTTATATCGCGTTCATTGCGAGTTTTATCGTACAATATATTTTCAAGTTTTTGACACGTCTCTAATTGTTCCTTTTCGGAATAATTACTAAATTTATCGATGTTCCACAAAATTTCAAAATTGCTAGAATAACACGAAAGTGTCTGGAGTCGTTCATCTACTGATGTAATGATTACATCAAGAGTGTTAAAAAAACAATCTACTTTAAATTTTAAATTTTCGTCGTGCATTGGTTCATCGTCACATTCATAGTCAAAATGTTTTTTTTACTTTTCGAGGTTTTAAAAATTTTTGTTTTTTGAATTTAGGTTCTATATCTAAAGTAGTTGCAATTTCTTTAGCATCAATTAATAAATCATTAAAACCTTTGTCGGAGCGATAAGCTTTCAAAAATGTATTCAAATTATTTAAATGAATACAACATTGAGCAACATCAAAGTTCGGGTTTTGAATAACTTTACAAGCAATGTTAACTTTACTTAAAATATTATACCATACAACAATTATGCAAACAAACTCAAAATTTTTCAACTGATTAGCTAATGATATGGCCAAATTCTTTACGCTATTTTCAAAATGTCCTCGGCTTATTTCAAACAAAGCATCATAAACTTCTCCGAGTTGATACCTTAAAGGAGTTATTGCATCTATTCTATTAGCCCATCAAGTATCCGATAAAGATTTTAAAGTTAAATTTGTAACATTAGACTTCAAAATTGACCAACGTTTAGTAGAACCTGAAAAAAACACAAACAGTTGTTGAACTAAAGAAAAAAAATTGGTGGTCAAAGTGTTAGATTTTGCGGCATCATTAACCACTAAATTTAAACTGTGATTGCAACAAGGAACGAAGAAAGCACGCGGATTCAAATCCAAAATTCTCTTTTGTAGGCCATTATGCCGACCACGCATATTCGCCCCATTATCATAACTCTGGCCCCGCAAATCATTGATGTTTAACCCTTCCTTTTTCAACGCTAATAAAAGAAATTCTGTTAATCCCTCACCCGATGTATCATCTATAGGACAAAATAATAAAAAATGTTCCTCTATACAAATCCCTGTGCTTTTTAAATTAACAAATCGTATACAAACTGAAATTTGTTCTTGGTGACTAGAGTTAGGAGTGCAGTCTAATAATATTGAAAAATATTTTGCTTTCTTAGCTAGTTCTATAATTTTGGATTTGATATTTTCACCGATTAAATTGATTACTTCATTTTGTATTTTATCCCCAAGATAATTGTTGTTACACTTGTTATCATGTAATTGAGACCGTGTTGTATGTTCTGACATAATCGGGTCAAATTTGGAAATCATTTCTATGCATTTTAAAAAGTTACCGTTACCTTTTTCAAACAACTTGCTACTACTTCCACGAAAAGCTAAATTCTGCTCAGCTAAAAACTGAATCACATAGAAAATTCTTTCTATAACAGCGTGCCAGTATTTAGTTTCTCTATTTATTACATTTTGAATCTCAGAATTAATTACTTGATTTTTATTAAAACGATTGGCAAGATCCAGCAATTTTAGAACATTTTCTATATGTAACTTGCTCGTTTCATGAATATTTAAATGTTCACCCAAGTGCTTCCAGTCATTGTAACCAGATTTATCACTAAGGCGAAGAGATTTTAAGTTGCCGTCAGTAAAAACTTTGCAGCAGAAGCAATAAACAGAATTTTTCGATTCGGAATATAACAGCCAAAAACGCTCTGTTTTTTCTTTGTTCGGTAGAATTCTAAAGAAATAACTATTCCTAAATTTTCGTCCCGAATTATCTCTCGGATAATCATCTTTTTTATTTTGATAATAAGTAGGGCCAAGCTCTACTAATTCTTGAATATCACTTGGACGTAAAATTGTTGGCCACAATGCGACATCTTTGGAAAGTTGACATATACTTTCAGCTGTAGTAACGTTTGAAGTTATTGATTTCCCATTATCAGTGGAACTGGAAGATGTTGATGGCATACTTTCGAAAACGTGAGTTTGTTGTATGTTGCTGGAACTTGTAGTAGTATCTGGCCTGCTGGAACTTGTATTAAAATCAGGCAAAGTAGATTCGGGCTTCAAAAAAAACTGCGTGATTTTGACGTGCTTCTCCAGTTCTTCCTCTCTTTTTCTTTTATACAGTAAATTTTGGTATCCTGACAATTTCTTCTTCTTTTCTGACATCGTGTAAACTGCAGAAAAATAATTCGTTAAGTAAACAAATTGGTCAAAGAAGGGGGTACTTGGGCAAACCTTGAGATCTACTTTTCACAAAACAAAAACAACAGAAGTTTCATATATTTTTATTTTAGGTATATATTATATTTTGAAACTTTTTATTTGAATTTGGTTTCATGTACTTTTCTTAAAATAAAAAGTATATAAGCCTTTGCTATTATTGTTTCCATTCGTCATCAGGTATTATCTCACTTATTTCATTAAATATCTTTATTGCGTATAGAAGTTAAATCTAAATTAGCAACAATTTTGCAAAACTCGGTAACTACTTCATTGCTAATAAGGTAAAAATCCTATAGATTTAAATGTTTAATTTTATTTTTTATATTTAAACTGTCGTTGGAAGTATTAAAACTGCGATACATAAAAGATACATTATATTTACATATAAAAATAATATTCAACTATTTTATTTATACGGTTATGCCCGTAGAGTTCGAATAATTCTGGTAAATTTTCATTTTGTAGATATCGACATTTGGAAAAAGCCCCTTAAGCTGAGCGTCCATTAGGTCGGGCGGTCGGTGCGGCGCGGCGCGGAGCATTACGGACTTGCGAATAGTAGGTCCGTCCACTATAACGCGGCGCGACGCGGCACGGCGCCGCACAGTGGTTTCAAATCGACCCAAACGCGACAAAACCCCAATTGTACTAAATTTTTCAGTAGAAAAACTAACAATGACGCAAACAACTTTAATGTAAATATTATAATTAAAAAAAAACATTAATATAAAAGTGAGGAAGAGGGGGGTGGGAAGAGGTATTTAAAACCTACCAATCACCCTACGTTAAAGTAAGGCAAATCGGGGATGAAGATCAGGGACTGCTGTATACAATTACATCGATAAAAATGTTCGTTGTCGCATGAGACTAATTGCAAGTGTGCATTTATAGCATTTAAAATATGGATGTTTAAAACAAACGCTAACTACGCCTCCTTAGACGAAGGTTCATCCCAACTATTTTCTCGTGCAAGAACATTGTGATAATCTTCTAGGTCGTATAGATTTTTATACTCTTGTATTAATAATATAAGTTTTTCTTCGGTAAAGTCCTCCATTTCTATAACAGCATTTACAGAACTAAACTTTCTATGTTAATCCTAGTACACAATTAATCGATATACAAGTATAAAAAAGAATAATAGAAACAAAATAATTATTTTCCTGGAAATACAAACTATTTAGTCTAGTTTAAAAATACGACCGACGTGTGTTTGTTACAACTACTTACCATTCAATAATATTTAACATAAACCTTCAACACCGTTAACTGACAACAGAATGAACTGAATTCAAACAATCGAATGTTTCCGAAGACTTTCGAACTCGATTGTTTCCGACCGCCCTACCGTCCATTAAGTTGGTCGGTCGGAGCGGCGCCGACTTCAGAAACTTTCGGGAGATGTCCGCAACCGCTCCGACTCGCTCAGCTCCGCGTCGCGCCGCGCTGCGGATCTGATTGACGGGGTACCATTCACTTAAAGGTATTTTTCTAAAAAGCCGATTTGCCCCGCACTGCGTCGCTCCGACCGCCCGACGTAATGGACGCTCAGCTTTAGTTGTCAATGAAAACGTTTCAACGCCTCAAACTTCAAAATATTTTCTCAACTTACTTATTTACTAATTTTATTTCAGAAATACAATTTATAAAAATTGAGGCTCATAAAAACCTTTAAAGATTAATTTATTTAAACTTAGGTGACCAAAAATTATATTAACATAATCAAACAAAATATATCAATAATAATAGAAAAACTTTTGAGACGCAGATGAAAGTTTTTGGCTATTTGCTATTTATAAATCTGAAATAAAAAAATTAATTCTAGCTGCACTTACCTTAAAGAATAATAAATTTCACAACACAAAAGCACTACAACAATGTCTGTAAAACTTCAAAAATTGTGTGTATTGGAATATCAAATATATTTTCACTTATATCGCACAAGTTAAATGTATCGTATCAGACGAGAACTAACTGTAATTTTCGATCATTGCTGTTATATAAAACACCTAAAAGATGAAAAAAATATTTTAGTGGATTCGGGAAAATATTCAGATTGGTCCGCCCGAAGATTTTTCTACGAATCTTTCAGACTGCAGGTGTTCGTTTAAGCAAATCTTGGAAATTCATTAAGCGATGTAGAATTTATAACGATTGTGCACTTTTTAAATATTTCTAAACCTTTTCTAATACCAAAACAATTAAAAATCGCATGGATGTATATTACAATTCATGAATTAATGCATGTTATACAGAAAAGTTTAATATGAGCGTCGTGACATGCCGGGTTCCGACAGTCCGCTCGAGCCGACAATTTTTCTGCGAATCTCTCAAATGCAGGTGTTCTTTTTGACGAGTTCTCTAAAATGTTTTGCTGCCAATATAGATCGACTATTTTTCTGCGAATCTCTCAACATGCAAGTGTTCTTTGTCAAGAAGTATTTAAAATGTTAATTAACATAATGCATACCTTTATAAATAAACATATATATGTACATATACTTCGCGATTAAGAAAGACTCGTCTCAAAGACATACAATAAAATTTCTTTTTGGACTTTTATGTCATTATAAGTTTTATTTGAATTATTTGTTAGCTCTTTTGTTTATTTATTTTTTAATTTTTGAAACCACTCGGCGGCTCGGCGCCTCCGATACCTTGGCGCCGCACAGTGGATCGAAAGGCGGTAAAAAGCGGACATTGACTGAAATGGTAATAACTTGCATAAAAATTAATGTTGATCAACGAAAGAAAATTTTGTCGAATAGGTAAGGTATATTATATCGAGTAAAAAAAATATTGTTGTACCTTCACTACTTGTTTATGAAAATAAAGCTAAAAGTATATAGTATTTCAGACTGCATAATCGAAGAAATAGCGTATTTGTTGATATAGATATAAGTTTGGTAGCTGTTTGTGTGTGATGGAACTTATAATGTAGACTATAATATTATGCAACAGGAAAATATTGTGATCACTAAATACATTTAAGATAGAAACATGTGCTTTGGTATCTTAATGGATTAAATATGTCGACACTATTACAGCACAGATAAAGAGCATATATAATGTAAAATTATGTATCTCTGTTTTTAATAGAAATTTCTTCTAAACAGTGTTGTAAACGTTTTCGTATATAGTAAAACAATTCGCTTACCTCTCTTGATAACAGGTCGTTGATAAACTGTGGCAGTACCTACTTTACACTTAACACAATTTTCAATTTCGCTGGTGAAGAATTAATAATTCTACAGCTTCTGGTAATAACTCACTTCTTGTATGTTCGTTTAATGTTCGTCTTGAATAAATATATGGATCCAATGTGATAAGTAGTCGTTTCAAAATATCTTCGTTAGTAGCTTAACGGCTGCATTTTCTGCTATTTTTCCCCTGAAGCTTCTAAGATCTTTATTTCGAGCTTCAGCAGTTTCTTCTGAAAGTTTGCCTATAGGAAGTAACATATTGAATGATATCTGCGCCATGCAATAGAATTTTATGTATGTGGGCTAGCATATAGTACAAACCATATACATTTATAAATTTTTCAGCTGTTCCTTCTCGCAATCAATTTCTTTCCCTGTAGTAATCACTTGTAAGATTATCGCGAATCTTCTGATTACATTTGCATATAGGATGGTTATTTAAGCTGTTATAGCTGAATATAAACATGCTTGTATCGTTTGTCACAGAACGTATTTTTAAATGTTTGCTTATATGGATTTATCCCAGAACTACCGTTAAATCACCATTTTGAGACAAATGTCAATTCATTTACAATATTTTGTATTGTTCCCCCACATATTTTTACTATGCGAGTAGATGCGTTAATTTTCTGTGATATTTTTATTACCTTTATCCAGTAGGTACATTGATACATTTATGATAATGATATAAATAATCTCCAAATTGTTTATGTGCACCTATAGTAAAACATAAATTGTATTCATATTAGCTACAATCCAACTAGATGGAGAATAACTCTTAGAATGTGTACGCGAACCGAAGAAGTCAAACATGCCAAGTATATAAAGAAAGATACACCATTTTGTTTATCTTCTATTGATCGATTATTATAAACTAACACAGCACATTTCACAATTCTAATTTTCTAATTTTATATTATAACACAATGTCAACGATACAATAAATGCTGTGCATATTAAAGAAATAGCATATTAATTTGATCTCATAATGTAGGTATATGACCGACATTCATAATTATGCTAATTGGTTTAATCCGAGAACTAAGAGATTATGAAACATACATCGAATGTTAGTCACTGAAATGGCATAACTTAACAATTTTTTTGTAGAAATATTAATTAACATGCATTTATGAGAATGCTAGAAACGGTAATGCGATAAACAAAACGTCTTTTTTCAAAAAGTTGCGCGAAGTAGCAGCTCAAATCGCTGGAGCAAGTACTAGAAGGATCCAAGATGACAAAACAGTTTTCCTTTTTCTGGGCAAATTTGGGCATTTTTTTTAAAAGCTAATAGACGTTAAAATTTAGAGTCATAGAACACCATCTTCAAGAAATGGTAATTGTATAGTTAGTTACAAATATGATTTGCTAATATTTTGCAGGTTGAATTACACATAGTTAGTGTATATTCTGAGCAAATTGCAGTTTCATATCGTTTCTAATTCCAAAGATTTTAGTAGTTAAAGAGGACGGTCGAAATACACTCTTAGCGTAACATCTCCGAACATGTACTTTCAGGCTTGCTTCTGTTCGATATTCCGTCAATCTACTTGTTTGTATTGTGATTTCCATATCTAATGCTTATTTTACTATACACTTATACACATTTTATTATGATTCTGGAAGATTGGCTTTTTTACGCTATGTCCGATTTTTAACCAACTTCGATCCACTGTGCGCCGTCGGCAAATGCCCTACCTTGCCCTTATGTACGGCGCGGGCCTCGACACGCTGCATATCTTTAGAGATCATATCGAGCATTAAATTTAAGCATTAAGCATTAAAGTTGGATAGTACATGTATAAACTATAAACTTACTATTAGTCCAACGGATCTTTACCCACGCGTAATTGATTTATATAGCAATAATACTCATATGTTATTCAATGCATTTCGTACAATTTCCGTTTAATGCAAGAGAGAGAAAGCAAATTCAAATTGAAACGTTCGTCTTCTAGTAGTTGGTGCAAGCAATCGAAGTACTAATATTGCGCGTCATTCAAATAGAAAAGAGATAGAATACAGCCAAATAATCTATTCTTAAACGTGCTACACTTGTACGGCGCTAATCAAAATCAGTACACCATCTTGCACTGTTCTGTCAAAGTTTTGTCTATGGATCTGTCATTAAGCTTTTTGACGTTAGTGATGACATTAATGCTATTGAACTGATTTGGGCAAGGGCTAAACACTACATATTATAATGCTATTATAATACATATATCGGCAGATATGGATATAGTGTTGTGATGGTAATGTGTGGAGCAATTGCGTACGACACACAAATGAGCTAATTCAGAAATGGTACGCCAGAGAACACTTTCTAGCAGAAGTAGATGTTGTCATTATTAATGTTGGTGAAGATTCTGATTCGGGAACAGAAGAATCTGATTAAATTCTTAAAATAAGTTACTTACATTTGTAAATATATATTTTAGATTTTTGAATTTTCTATTTTATGCTTTTCTTAGAGCACACAAACAATTGAAAATTGAAAATAAAATAGAGATTGTTGTATAAGTGTATGTCTAATTGTATTTGTATATAAGGTGATAGTTAAATAATATAGTAAGCACTAGTAATTCAAATTTGAGATAAACGTAAATCACTTTTCTAATAAGGTGCGAGGCCTTACAATCAAAACATTATTTCCACTCACAGTTCGGTTTCTTTACCGATTTTTGCAGTATTCATTCTTGCTCTCGAAAAATATCTCTAAATTGAACTCGGTAAGAATATGTGCTTGTTGTGGGCCGATTAGTTTTATAAACTTCAGGTAAACAGAATCTTTTGACATTTACAATTGTCAATAGGTTAGAAATATCACCCATATCATAGTAAAGTGCAATTTTTATTACAGTATGAATTCATTAAATAAATATTATTCTGCTATTAACTGTAATTTTTTTTTTATTTTTTTAATATGAGGAAATTTTTAACAAAATTTTACCTCGTGTCGGATTTGAACGAGGCATCTCTCGTTTGCCGGACGAGGGCTCTAACCAATTGAGCTAACGAAGCACTGGTTATAATTCGATTTGAAACTATCTCAAATACTGATCTTATATAGGAAGCCGGCAGTACTATCATAGTGTAGTGTAGTACTTAACTTGAGTATAAAGTAATGACTTGATTCAGATGTAAAAAATTTATGATGTCATGGGTAAAGAACCATTGGACGTCGGGTTATTCTATGCATTGGACGAATAGTACATGTAGATTCCCGCGGTCGATCTGAACCAGCTCCACGACAGTTTAAACTGCCGGAAACCAAGCAGTGTGTAGTAATATTTATATAGAAGTTTTTTGAATTAAGGTAAACGCCTAAGAATTTAACAAAGGAGGTTACTACAGGTATTGCTCCTATAAACTCTGTGATCAGTGCTTAATAATAACAAGGGTACGTGGGGCGAGAATCATAAATATTCTGGCAGAATTGTCAAAAATGACATTTATAAACATTGTGTTTGTCTAGCTACAAATGTATATCCCGTGATACAAACTATTTTACGAATACTGTTTTTCCTTACTAGGCGAAGTTTTTGGTTGTGGAATACACTTTGACACTTTTAAGAAATGGCATCTGTTGATGTATTGTAGCATCCCTACTGAAATTTTGTCTAACCCGAAGGAGTTTCAACCTAAAGTAGAGATTATTTATATGCCAAGCATCGCACTGATCCTATATCCCAACTAGGAATTGAACCCATGGAGTGAAACGCGAACATGCAAACCGTTCATTAAGGAATGTATGAAGGTACTAAAGTATTATAATTAAAACATATCGCAAATAAATCTGATGTAACATAAATAGGTACCTACGTCAATGTCACATTAATTCTTATATATATACTTAGTTTTAATATTTGATTGTGGTATCTGCCAAAATTTGTTGTATTTTTTTATATATATATATAAAACATGGTCAATCGGATTGTTCCATCAATTTCGTTCGCAGTACTAAGCATTGCGTCATCATTCAGTCTTGTCCAATTTCACCAGAATAAAGAATCGCATGAAAACATCGATTTTGACTTAGAGTTTCCTTATGGAACATTTATATTTCCAGTACTCTACGGAATACTTGGTGCACTCATATATAGTAGGTAAACAACAATTAATTCCTATCTTTAATTTATATAAGGACATTATTGTTTTAGTCGGGGATTTTGCTAGTTATAGATTATGGACGGCGTTACATAAATTAGAAATATTTCTTATAACTGTATCATACCCTTTCTTCGCAACGGAAGTTTGGCTAAGATCCCACATTATTCAGCCAGAACTAGTATGGGTCCATGCTATTTCCGGTGTTATTCCTGCTGTTATGTTTATGTACGATAATCACTTTAAGGACAGCTGGATTGATTTGGTGGTCTATCTAAATACCATTTCTCTAGTCATAGTTTGTTTCCAATACGAAAATTATTGGGGATTACTGTCAGTAGTCACGTTTGCTACCGCATATTACATTCGAAGAAAGTCTCTCTATATTATAGGTATTGAACCACTTGTGTCGTTTAATCTTTTGGTTGCTGCGTACAGTCTCTTTGCCTTATTTACACTAACAACTAAGCCAATTGATGATTTACTATTAATCTGGAGAGAAGTTGGAGGAGTATAATAAAAATGTTGAAATTTACCTTGCTGTAATGTATCTTGGAACATAGTAATAAAATTATTCGAAATATGTAGGTATTTTAGAACGCAGTCTTAAAAAGGAACATGAAATGAAAAGATAACTTCCACACTTAACATATTGTGATAATACATTATAATCAATAAGAGGAATTACAGAGTAGGGAGCTTTCAATGAAGATGACAATAAGATCTATACAGCGTATCTGATACGTACCTGTATAGGTACATATTTTATCGTCATCTTTAATTGGATGCACAATTTTCATAAGTATAGTAGCGGCCACTGAGGGAACGATAGGTGTTAAATTACCAAAATACTGGTCAATTTAACAAAAGAAAAATGTAGTGAATGCAATCACAATATTGCATTAATTTAACAAACCCATTGAGTGCATTTGAACAGTAAACAGCGTGCATTTAACAAAGTGAGCGGTATTAAGAAAAGGGTAAGACTAACCAACATTGCAGTTAATTGAATGTAATTATGGTGTTGAAATTACCCATTTCCAAAATTTTTGCCTATATGTAACAGCAAACACTTTAAATTGTCCTAAAGATGGCGCTTCTCTTATTTCACACCGGTAATAATCCATATCCTGTGGAAATTGGATATGCGGTGGACAACGTCATAAATTATTTATGTCGTGTATTTACTATATAGATATATATCTTAAACGAGGTGTGATTATTAAAACTGCGACTTTTACCACACCACTGGCGGTGGCTTTTGACCGCTGCAAATCAATAATAAAATTATTCTACACTTTATATTAACATAAAATGATAACTAAGGCAGCTGTTAATAAACTACTTCACTTGTTCTAGAATTAGTAGTTTGATTGATCTAGTCCAAATATTTACTTACATTAAACATTACACTGCCTTTGGTTTAACACAATTTGGTATTTAATGCATATAATTTCTTCGCGCAATTAAAAAACCGTGGTCAACATCATGTTGGGCAGGCAACGTATTTTAATATGACAAAGAAGTATATGAACAGCATCAATAAGCACAAGAAAGATGGTTAAAGATTTGTTCTCGCATATACTTTATACATAATACATCTGTTCCAGCACTTAGTTGTTTCGAATTCTTAAGCAAAACTTTTCTTGTATTTTGCGCGTATTCCTTTCATCATATATCAAAAATTGTAGGGGACTATCGGTGCCTATATTACAGTGATGGGTATTTGGAGTTTAAAAAAAAATGAAATAATTGACAACATCGATATCTGATGTGTTGTCAATTTTAGAGGCTTAAAAAATAACATTTTAACATTTTTTTTTAATATACCGCACAAATACTAGTAACTGATTGGAATTATCTACATCATTTGACTAGTTTAGTTGAATGTTCACTTTTAGAGGACTGGTTGGTCTTCTACTATTTGCAGTAAAATTTCAGCAATGAGATGTTCAAGAGTGATCGAATTACGACGCTTGATAACGAAATTTTTTTGTGGTGCTCCAGAAGCAAACAACATTTTTGCAATTTCAAATGCACGTAGCTTTACTGGGTCTTAAATTGCTGTAAAGCTCTGTTTTTTATTAGGGTACATATAAGCAAAAATTCTTTTTTCTTAACTTTGGAAATGTTGAACTTTCAGTAAATAGTAATACTTATATATATGGATAAATACTAGATATTTGCTACTACTAGCTTATTGCTGTCACTGAGATAATATCAGCTATTATACTTCTAATACCTGGTAATACCTTTTTTTCTCTGTGTAGGCATTTGTTTTAACGCATACTATACTTAACGCATAAACTACTAGAAACTTATATTGAGTTGGAATATTAAGTTTATTTCATTATTTATTAATCGCCTCATGAGAGAATAACATAGCTTTAAAAAAATGGAACTTGATTTGCACACCTAGAATAATTTTACTTTTCTGCAATTTTAATTGTTGAAAGTTGCTCTGGGATATTCTTGTAAAAGTTTTACAACTACTTTTCTGAAATAATATGACGAGGAAATACCTTCATAAACCAATTCGAGGTATTGTTCTCTTGGAAATAGGAATGCTTTTTCTTGAGCGGATTATAAATATTTATTGCAATATTTTAGAGTCGTACTCCAATATAAGTTTATTGCATTCTATTTTTCAGAGATTGTATTCGAAGGGAACACTTGGACATAAATTCTAATACTTTCATACCCTTACTATTATTTAAGTATCTGTGTGCTGGATGTTAATTATTATTAAATCGAACGAATCGTTTAATGGTGTAAAGCAAGTATTTGTAATTATAAATTTATTGTTTTTGTTCCTGGTTTGACTCAAAAAAATCAGAATTATTCAACTTTAGCAACCTAAATAGTTTAAGAGAATTGTGAAAGGGGTTCATTTCAGGATACCGGGCAAAACGGTCAAAAATTGAATGAAACTTCTGTTCTCAAATCTGAGCTTGCAGTAAATTTATTAGGTTCATCAGAGAAGCTCCAACAAGTATGTACATAAGAAAATAATAAACTAAAATAATAAAACAGAAACTTACAGAGTTTAGTTACATTGAAGTTCAAACCAGGAAACTCATACCTACGCTTTATTTTTGAAAGAAAGTAGTGAGATTAGTTTTTAGTTAATTTTTTACCGACGGATTAATGTACTAGGGAAAAATGTTTTTTGAAAGGAGTAACAGTTTTGCCTTGTTCTAACGTAAGTATAGAGCTTTCTTTATTTGCTCACTGGAAATTAATACTGTGATGTATTCACAAATAAAACACGTCTGATGTCTGACATTTTATTTCGTGGAGTCCCTGAATGAGACGTTACACACCAGTCACAATTATGTTGAAGAAATTTTCGCACATATCTTAGGCCAGCCTGATTTAATAAAATCTAAAATTTTACTCAAAATCGAATCTTTTCGCGTTTCTTCGGCAATCTGTTTACTGTCAATAATCATATCCTTATTATCTTGAATATAATTTAAATAAGAAGTGTCTGAATCCGGTTCAACTAATAATCCGTCCGCAATATTTTTCTCCGAACTTACATATTCTATATCGTACTTAAAATTTGATAAGATTAGCGCTCAATTTTGTAATCGGTTAGCAGATAATATAGGAATTCTCTTCTTCGGTCCAAAAATTGATAGTAAAGGTTTACAATCGGTTACTAATATGAATTTCTTATTATATAAATACTGCACAAAACGCTTTACTCCAAAAATAATAGCTAACGCCTCCTTTTCTATTTGCGGATATACTCGTTGAGACTTTGATAAGGTACGTGAAGCATACGCAATCGGGCGTTCTTCTCCAGAAGGGTAAATATGAGAAATGACTGCTCCCACTCCATAAGCAGAAGCATCAGTGGTTAGTTTAATTGGTAAGTTTGGATTGAAGTGAGCTAAAACCTCGGCAGAAGTTAATTTTTGTTTTACTAAATTAAATGCGTTATTACATTCCTTCGTCCAACGAAATTCTACTTGATCTGATAATAATTCATATAACGGTTTTAAAATAGTAGAGGCGTTTTAATAAACTTATTATAATAATTAACTAAACCGAGGAATGATTTTAACTGAGTTTTATTCTCAGGTACTCAAACACTTTGAATTGCCTCCACCTTCTTCGGACATGTATGTAATCCATACTGATCAATTATATATCCTACAAATTTAATAGACTCTTTAAAAAAATCACATTTTTCTTTTTTAATTGTCAATCCAGCATGTTCAAAACGTTTTAATACCTCTCTAACGCGTGTTAAATGTTCCGATCTATTTTAACCTGTGATAAGAATATCAACTAAAAAACAAACTACGCCTGGTATACCCAATAAAACTTTCTATAATTTTCTGAAATTTTGCAGGCGCGCAAGCTACCCCAAATGGAAGTCGTGTCAAATAAGCCCATATGGGTACTAATCGTGGTTAACTTCATCGATTCAGCGTCAAGACATCATTGTTGATATGCTTGGGAAAGATCTAATTTAGTAAATTCTTTGCCCCCATGTAATTGACTAAACAAATCCTCAATTTTTGGTAAGGGATGCTTGTCCACTTTTAAGTAAGGGTTAATTGTAACTTTATAGTCACCGCAAATTCTTACTGCACCATCTTTTTTTAACACGGGAACAATTGGTGTTCCCCACTGACTGTAATTTACAGGTTTCAAAATTCCTAACTCTATTAACCGGGTTATTTCTTTTTCTACTTTGTTTCTCGTGGCATATGCTATCGGCTCGGGGTTTACAAAATTTGGGTGAAACTCCCTCTTCAATACTTAAATTAATATTATCATTTTTAAATAAGCCTAATTTTGATGAAAAAACATTAGCAAAATCCTTATCTAATATGTCAAGTACGTCATTAGCTTTATTCAACTGGTAAATAGACAAATTAAACTTCCTAAAAAAATCTCTACCCAACAAGGGTGGGCCACCACCATCAATAATTTGCAAGTTAATATCTTTTCTAATATTATTATATTTAATATTCACTGTGATATAACCACATGGTATAATTGTTTCACCAGTATAACTGACTAAACATTTATCACTTTTATGTAGTGGCAAATCTTTAAAATATGTACTTATTTTTTTTATAGCTTGAAATAACTGAAAGTGCGGCCCCTGTATCAATTTCAAATTTTAATTTAACATTCTCTACATAACAAAATATTTTAATAGGTTCATTTTTACATTTCAATTGCAAACTAAACATTGGCTTGTCTGATTCCTCAGTTTCATCAATAAAATCATGCTTACTTTGAAATTTACCCTTATTGCTTTTACAAATAATCGCTAAATGCCCTTTCTTATTACATTTATTACACTTATAATTTTTATATTTGCAATTAAAGGATACATGTCCGTTCTTGCCACATACCGTACATGTTTTTAATCGGGATGGTCCTGCGGCAACTCTTGCTTGAGCCTGAACTTTCGAATTCTTACGATCGGAAATCTGCGGCACCTTCCTGCTTGGCATCCGATAGAACTCTTCCGACGATTCTTTCTTCGGTTGAGTTACCAATTCGAAATTATGCCTCGCAGCTTCCTTGTTGGTGGCAATTTCGACAGCAGCTTCAAAACTTAATTCTGACACATCTTCTTCAAATAATCTGTCGAGAATTGGTGCTTTTTCTAACCCCATTATGAAACGATCCCTTATAACTGTTTTTAGCTCCGTTCCGAAATTGCATTTTAAAGCCAAATTTCTTACACGGGCTGACCATTCAGCCTTTTTCACTTTTAATTTTATAACAATTATAAAACTTATACCTCTCGGAAAATATGATTTCTTTGGTGCATAATATTTATTTAAAATTTCCAGTATTTGTTGAAATGATTTTTTTTCAGGTTCATCCGGTATACATAAACTATGCAGCGTTTTATAACTTTCTTCGTTACAACTGTTTAGTAATAATGTTTTTTTCTTGACTTCATCGGTAATATCATTTATCAGAAGGAATTGTTGTAGTTTTACTTTAAAAACTGGCCACTCACATTCTCTTGGATCAAATTCCCGCAAATTTCCAATATACGCAGTCATTTCGGCACGTGCTTCAAATAAGATGGTACCTAAATATTTCAAATAAGGCAAGAAGTTCTATTGTAATTCTTCTAGAACAAAATGCATGTATATTGTTTATCAGAATTTTGAAAATATCCGCGAAAAGCGTTCCCCACTAGAAGTCGATACACACAAAGAAATACGGTGTTGGATTCAACACCGATTTCTCACCGTCTGGTAGTTCCCTCGCGACCAAATGCACCAGTAGTTAAACGTGACGGAGTTGTGTAATTTAATAATCATATCCGTGCTTCGGAGTTGGTTGATTTCCTAATGGTGTTGGCAGAACTCCGTGTCGGAGTTACGTGGACTCCGTGGCGGAGTTACGTGAACTCCGTGTCGGAGTTACGTGAACTCCGTGGCGGAGTTACGTGAACTCCGTGTCGGAGTTACGTGAACTCCGTGGCGGAGTTACGTGAACTCCGTGTCGGAGTTACGTGAACTCCGTGTCGGAGTTACATGAACTCCGTGTCGGGGTTACATGAACCCAGTTGCGGTGCTGCGCCAACACCTTCACAGTGTTAGGTTACGGAGTTAGATGTACTCGGCTTCGGTGTTAACTAAATTCCGCTACGGAATTCGTACTACTGTTTTATGGAGCGAGGATCACTATTTTATGTAATCCAAAAAGATTAATAAAAAATTGACTTTATAAACTGAAAAAAAAAATTCTTAAAATGGGAAAGGTAAGGTAGAGCAGAAGAAAACAAAGTTTCTACTAGACATAAACATGTATTGTAATACATACTTAAAATGCAAAACAAATTTTAGTTTATATACATATAAATGCATGGTAATAGTATTTTAAAACACAAGTGTCACAATGACGTTTATGTAATGCGAGTACAAGTATATAATAATATAATAACGAGCTGCGGAGCGGCGAGTAATCCAATGAAGAAGCATTACAAAGTCATTGTGACACGAGTTTCTTACAGTGTTTTTTCTAATTTGGACATTAATCGTCCATATAACATTCCGGTAAGCGTCTCACCAGTACGTTAATATCTCATTACAGCATAGCGTGCGGTAATAACCATTTCAGCACTGCGTCGTCGTTTGTTTTAGTTTTATTGTAACATCCGATTAGAAAAAAATAGTTAATGGCATCAAATTGGCAACTTCTTCTCCCTCTAATTTTACAACTAATGTAACGCCACGTTGACTAAACCATATAAAATGGACTATAAGTAACAAGCTTCAAAAAAAAAATTTTATCATCAGATATGCCAAATTTATTAGCCTCTACAAGAAACATACACTACAAATTACTAAGCTAACTAATAAGCAATTATAAATTCTGAAATTAAACCTTTGCGCTACAAACAATCTCAATTTCTTTGTGCTTTTGGATGTTGCTGCAGCTCGAAGGAAAATCCAGCTTAAGAGCAGGTTTTATGCGTTGCGTACAACACAAAACGCTTAGAGTAGTATACTGTCCAGTCAGCCCAACTAAATAGTTGGCGCGCGACACCAACTATTTTGTTGAATTGGGTGCACGGCGCAAAGCACTACACAGGTAAAAATATAGCGGAGTGAAATACAGAGTCTCCGATTCGGAAGGCTTTATGTAGAGAAAAGAGTTGTATATTTACAAAACGGTGGGCATTTTATCCCTTTCGGAGAAAATCCCCACCGAAACGGAGGCTCACAATGTCCTCCGTGATATTTTAACTTCAACACGGAGAAAACATCCTCCTTATTATTTCCGCTACGGATATTTGTATATCTAACTCCCAAACGCAGTTAAATGTATTCATTGCATATTATATTCTCTCCATATCAGGGTTATTCTTATTTCAACTACTAAACGCTGTTAAATGTATCCGATTCATGTAATATTCCGTTTTTATCGGAGTTATTTTTTTGAATACAATACATAGTTTTAGTTGCGTATTTATTTCCATCAGTTTTACACCGAACAGGAGAAAAATAATCCTTTCGGGATTTTTTTTTGTCCAAAGTGGAGTTTGGTTAATGCTCGTCGATGAACGCATACGTAAACGTTGTATGAGGAAAGCACTTGAAAATGGCGTCAAATAGCAGAAACCCTTCCTTTTATTGTTTAGCCATAAGACGTATAGTTCTGTATGTACAGATACACATCGTGTATGAACCGAAATGGCAGACAAGAAATATAATATATATTTACGCATAAAGTATCAAAATATCAAAAGGTGTTGTGTTTATTTGATTAGGTGCTAGCAACAGTCACCTTACTTTGATTATTATACATAACTGGAAACCGCATTAATAATGAGATGAAATGAAATGAATGCTGTATAGTTTTATATCTATATAGTAAGAATATCATAATACCCTTAATACTGATAATTCGTTTAGCTACATAAATATGATACTATAGATTTTGTCGTAAAGATGGCGCTACGCTTGTTTCATAATCTTTGTACTTCTTACTGAATGTAAATTGTGATCGGTAATTGTGACTATGTAATATCTATATGATGTTTACACATAGTTGATATCGTATAAAAGGTACTGTGACTGCAATCGCCCACAGACTTCGTTTTGGTTTCCAGTAACTTCGCTATGAAATCAATTAATTCTGATATGGAATTAGAAACGCTGGCTAAAAGAGGTAATTTCTTCTATTTCGGAAAAAGTTACCTCCGATATGGATTTCAATAGCACCGTCATGGAACAATAGTTTCCGTAACGGAGGCATTTTCGTCTGTCAAGGAGGGAATGTACTCTCAAATGGAGTTAGAATCTCTCCTTGGCGGTGGTAATCTCATCTATTAAGGAGGTAGTTACCTCTGATATGGATTTCAGTAGCTCCCATTAACCCCCCAGCGGAGTGTTTTACCTTCGTAAGAGGAGAAACATCCTCCTTATTGGAGGAAATTCACAGTTTCTAGGATGAAATTGCCTCCACGTTTCTTCCGTTGAGGTGTAAAATATTTAACTCTTAAATGGAGGCTCCTTGAACGGATGGTCGCTAGGGAACACCGGAAAAGTGTTGAAACGGTGTTAAATCCAACTCCGTATTTTTATCTGTGTAGGCGTTTTGCGTTGTACCCGACGCATAAAACCTGCTCCTGGGAAAATACAACTTTAGGTCACATCATCGTGAGTCTACTGTATAGATAATAACGAAGAAGCGTCTATTGATCCTGAAGTTTTGCATACTTACATTTAAAAATTGTTATTAAATTCTGCATAAATAACAAATGTTTTAGAAATATCTAATTATCTTATATTTTATGATATGCAATATACAATGACACTTTCTCTAGTAATTCTTTCAAGGTTATCTTATACTTATTGCCCAACCTTGTGAATTATAAAGGCATGCATATGTGCAGCATATTTCCTAATACCATAAAGATACTATAACAGTTAGAGAACACTTACCTATTTTGTTAATAGTATTAACATTTATGTTTACGTCTATTATCTTCATCCATTTTCTCAAGTTTTGGTATTTCACCCTCACAAATAATGTATTTTCCATTGTTACTTAGTACGTCACGTATGTAAATACCTTCTACACTGACTACTGCGGCCAAATACAAGGCGCTTGCGCTAGCTGCGATCCTGCCCCACCTGCACTAAAACAACCGAACACCCCCCAATTCTACCTTACATAGCATTTTCCGTTTTTAACAACTTTAGGGAATTAACCTTCACTTTTCGGAATTCTTCTAACAACCTTACGAAGTTAAAATTTCAATATAATAATTTATTAATTCACATTTTGGTGTTGCCTCAATTCCCTACCGTTGCTAAACTCTATATCAACACCACAAGTTGGTAAATTGTTTTCCGATTGGTGTTATTATTATCCGAGTCGGATGTTAAAGAATGAGTAACACCGTCGACGGATATTATAATTCTCCTTTTTGGAGTTGGAAATTTCTAACTACATCAGGTGCAGTTAGAATCATTTCCGAAAAGTGTTAAATATTTCTTTTTAATGTTATTTTAACAAATTTTTAGTGTCAATTTAACTGTTTTCGGGAAAGCTACAACACCGTTTAATTCAACTCCGTAAAATTTTTATGTGTGTACATTAAATTCTTAAGACAAATGTTCACTATTACATGTTTTAATTTATTAAGAAAGAAACGTTTTTCTTTTCAGGCATATGTTTTTAAAATTTAAAACATAAGGTATATCTATGCGATTTTAAGTTACGATTGCTACCTATTTAAAACTGTGTTTCCAAAGTGTACCATTCACCATTGTGAAGGATGTAGAATAAAAACAGATGCATTCAAAAGAAAAAAAAAAAGATTATTAGATAAATCTGTTAAAATAGCCTACTTTACTTTCATAGGTGCTTTATCCGCCCCTCGTAATTTATGCAAGATACAGTACTGTAATGTTATTACAGGATGAAAAACAGTTAGGGGCTTTAGTAAGGGAAAAGCTCGCGCGAGATTGGTTGAACTGAAATCCGGGGTACGCCTACTGTGGGGCTTGCACTTATTCTACGATCTCACAATAAATTTAACCAGTCAGTGTTACTCTGACTGCCGGAGCTTGTAGACATTGAGTTAACGTCATTCCAGTGTTTCCGGTAGGATATATAATACGTAAAATTCAAAATTGTTCGCAAAGAGGTCGTGCTAAAACGCGAAATATATTTTGCGCGTTGACGCTTTAATACATACAGTACAAGTTGCTTAAACTGTTCACTAAAGAAATATAAAAAATGCATTCTATGAACGATCCGACAGCTTTGGGGATGCTTCCTTTCGACTCGATAGGAATATATGACCAACCAAAGCCCAGGTTTATCTTCAAGATGCCGCGTGTGGTTCCGGACCAAAAGGCCAAATTTGAATCAGACGAGTTATTTAGGCGGTTGAGTAGAGAAAGCGAGGTAAATAATTAGTTAGGCTAGCAAAAAATAATTTGGTCAGTACAACGATAAACAATTGGTTATAGTTAATATACCTACTTTTTTTTGCTTATTTGATGAAAATCTAACCTGTGTTACCGATTAGTTCCTCCTCTGAATTATTAAGCAATGCAAATGTTTTTAGTGGTAATTATCTGATAAGATATCAGTTTAGAACTGGTTATTAATATTAGATCCAGCACCTATATATTTCAATCTCATTGAGAAGTTTAATCGTATACACAGATATATTGTGCTGGGCAAATATTAATAAGGCTTTTGACGTAAATATAATTTGCAACGTATATGTTATACGGCTTGAAGGAGACTTCATTGCGTCTTTATTTTATATTATGTTAGATTAGTTGTTGTAACTTTAACTACGTGCTTATTATGTTGTTGTATTTAAATTCTGCCTGCTTAAGTTCTGTCATTTTGTGTAAATTGAACTGAAAATACGAATATTTAGTTCATATTTTGATAAATTTGATGGTTAAATGAACTAACTGGTGATGGTTTCAAACTATCAAAGAGTAACATTACTGCAATAATATACCGGGTGTTTTGGTCAATAACCTTTTTATTTATAAATATATTTTAATAAGATTAAAATGTAGTATTTACAACATATTAGCAATTACTTATATATTACTATTTTTTATCATTGCCGATTTTACTTGACCTATGATCAAATTGAATGTTTTGAAACATCTTGTATATTTATTATATTCGACTAGAAAACACCAATGTGAAACCACAGTTTGTATTTTGCAATATTATATTTCGATAGCGAGTAAGAAGAATTGACCAAAAAACAGCCACATTGTATTTTTAATTTTCCAGGAACTCGCTCAATATAAGTGCTTCCAGGAAAGTCCTTCACAAATATTTTTTTATTAATTATACACTAAGAAATATCTTTCTTTGGAAAACTTCTGCTTGTTTCCAAAACCTTGAAATTTCTATTAAGATATTTTGTATTGTGAACGTTTACAGCGGGGACATAAAAAGTTTAATCCAAAATTAATAAAAAGTTAAAATAAGGTTTACTTAAATAATCCTTCATATTATTCAAATAATTTATTGAAAAACTTGTTGAACCTCTTGTATGTTCTCCTGCCTTCTTCATACACAGCAAAATAGTTAATTTTCCAAACCCTTACATTGCATTTTGGATTACTGTGGAAAGAATTCCACGACTTTTTTCTAAATCTGTAGAAAATCTAGATTCCGTAAAGGGTTTTCAATTTAGCCTTTTTTAGAAATACATACCTCCAAAGAAAAAAATCCATGGGTGAAAAATTAGGTGATAATGCGTTTTCAAGTATCATCCAATCCATGGTCCTTAAAATGTTCTTCGTTAACTGGTCCTGCACTATGGCTGGGTATAGTCTATTATGTTAATATTATATAGGGTTAGTTGAAAGTATGAAGACGGCAATTTATTGTTGTTTATATTCATTTTAGAAAATTATGTTCAATATGAAAGTTTGTTAAGAAATCTGGGGATACGTAAAAAATAAGGTTTATAAATATAAGCCCGATGACATCGAAAATTTAAGAATTGGAATTGTAAGAACGACATAAGAAATTCCCGGAATATTCTTTACAGAATTCTCTTCCGGGTTTTATAAATCGATTGGATCATTATCAAATTCGTAATGGAGGACAATTTTGATTACTCTAATTTACTTATTATTAGTTATTAATTTGTATTTTCTTCTAAAAATTTTATTAAAACAATTTAACAAACAAGAATATTGTGAAGAGAAAAAGGTGCTCTATCGAATTGTAGAGTAAAATATACAAATAAAAAAATATACGTGGAATGCCGAAACTTAAAACAAATGAAGAAAAAAATTCAATTATTCTGGAATGTAGGTTAAAATTTCTTATTGAATAAAATTTAATAAAATGAATATTAACGACAAAAAATCTTCAAAACTCCAATATAATATTAACCCTAATATTGGCGCCTTGTGTATCTAAAGGTTCATATAATATATTGAGAGTTTTAGTATCCAGAAATTGATATGTTGTAGAAAGTAAATTACATTGGACCAATTATTTTATCATTATTATCACCAATTTAATATTGATTCTAATTTCTTATTATAAAATTTTCGGTTTCCTAAACTTGAGCAACAACTACAAAAATTGTAAAACTGAACATGAGTCTTACCGACTGCTGATAATGATAGCTTTGCTACTGTGCTTTGTGCACATAGCCTCAATCAATGTAAATGTTGATTCATCTGTTAAAATCTCTGTGGACCAAAGTAACATTTCAAATCGTCTGTTTCCTAATACGTTTGCATAAACTTAGCAGATTGGTTCCTAAGAGATGTTTTTGGTTTTTTGAAAACTACAACTTTAGTAAATCATTTTCTCCATTTATCAGCAGATCTTCATGGTTTGCTGCTATGAACTGATTGTGAACCGACACTAGTATTAATCTAAATCAAGAGCTATTAAGAATCGAATGCTTACTTTGGAATCAGTACAGTGTACAGTACCAGAACAATAATAGGCAAGTCATGCACAGGCATTATCGACGAATCGGTTGAGGTTTAAGCTGCCAAATCGTACTTGCGTATGTATGTATACCAGTACAGTCTCAAGTAACGGATCGATGGGTGGATCTGTGTTTCCAATATACTTGCCACTGCAGATGGAAAGACATGCATACGGGACACACCCATCATTTCGATACTTGCGATTATACCGGTATACTAGCTTGCCCGATACACGCGGCAACTATGCTTGATTTGAGTATATTAAATTTTGTTCATTACCGATTCCTTCTCATACGGCAACACACCCGTGCATATTTTAAAAGATAGATTTGGAAAGTCACAATCCTGCTCAAGGTTGTCCTGAAGGCGGCAGTAGAAGTCGAGTTTGATTAACCTCATAGGCTATTTACATAAACAAGTTGGTGTCCTCAACTAGGTTTAAGTAGCCTGTGTGGTAAACCTTTTCCTATCAGATCTGTCTATAGGTCTGTCTATCTCTATGACCATTCCATTCCAATGCAATGCATTAAAAAAGAACGTGGTGGGCTATCTCCTCTTCCTCATTGCATAATCTACAAATAAGTTCATCATTAAGATACTAATTTTACGTAGGTATTTCCTTAGACAGCCGTGTCCTGTTATAGAAGACTCGTCACCGTTATAAACTGTACTCGATTAAGAGCCAACATATCCGCAGCTAAATACCGCGATGGCTGCCTCATCATCTGTTTGCAATGTATCTGCCCTTCAACGCTGCTCCCAAGTACCTCTTAGAGTTATTTTGTGATCCACTCAGCTACTGCATCACGTATCGCAGCCTTAGTTATCGCCACACCCGGTTCAAGTCCAGTAAATACTGTTTCAGAGCTCTTTCTTGCTAATTAATTGCCAATTTATCCCCCGGTACCCATACCAAAGTCACTTTGTTCTGTTTAGTCAGGGTTCTTTGTTGGGTTTTCTCTTTCAGGGTTTTGAATTCCTGGTTTCTGTTTTATTCACCATTCTACCCAATCCAAGACAACCTTGAAGGGTTTATCGAAGGACAAGGAATCATCGAATGACTACCCGTTTCAAAATAGAGACTTATAATTTTTGCCGTTATTCTTACATGCCCCTAAGTATTCTGGGTTCTTCAGTTTCCACTATACTTTATTCTGTATGCTCCCATTCTTCCCCTTTAATGTAAATATCCAAGTTATAATGTGTACAAGAATGAAGAAATTTAAATTAATGAATTCGTCATTTTATATTATTAAAAAAAAAAAAAATTTCTACAGAATTATTCTAGAACGAAGGTGCAAAATTGTTTGTTCCAAAGTTTATCTGGAGAGAGGATTAGAACAGCTTATACCATTTCTAGAGCTGCTACTTTTTTCTGGTAATACAGTGTGGTCGTTATATTTTTTAATCAGCATTATTTCCATTTCTATCACACGTCTGGCGTGCTAGTGAAGATTCAAATGCTAAATTTAATAAACCATTATTTTTCAATTTTATTGATTTAACTTTTTAAATTTCTCTGTATAGAATCATTTCATTGATTAGCATTAATCTCAACCATTTTATGTTTAATTCTTCGCTGCAAGTCAGCTAGATTATCCATAGGTGTTTCAAAGATGCTGCTTTACTTGTTAGGGCCATAAAAAGGAGTCACACGGTGTGGAATCACATGAACGTGGAGGTCACGGAAATTCTTTGTTTCGATTAACTATTTGATCGTCAAAAAATTGTCTGAGCAGTCGAACGTTTCAACTATATAACGAGGGGCAGCCCCATCTTGTTGGTAGTGGCTTACAATATCATCTAGTTGCTCAATAAGTGGTTCTAGAATTTCTGTTTGGTATCATTTTAGGTCCACTAAATATGTGGACCTAAAATCTGTAAAAATTGAAAAGAAGCATTAGGAGCTTATTTTTTTATTATCTTGAAAATATATTGGCCCAATTATTCGTCTGTCACTGGGCAGTGCTTTAGAATCAATTATAAAACATAATAGTGATTATAAGATTTTGAGCAAAGTTCTTTCAAGAAAGTTATTTCTCAGTTATATAACTGATAAAAACATACGATTGATTAAGAACCTTCTTAGAAAGGTATACACGTGAATAGATGAATTATCTTTGTGAAGAAGTCGGCAAAAGATAATAATACGCCAAAAACTGGAACTAGCTAGTGTTAAGCTAGGCTTAGGATTTATTTGAGTGTTCTCGCACTTGTTAACTATATATCTTATATGATAAATTTATAATGGATACTTAAATACCTTGATAATAATTGAGAAAATGATTCATTGGAACACCCGTAATTCTCTATAGAAGCTTAGATAGTACCTACACTAAATTGGTAGTCCATAATCAGTATTTACATATTCATTTAACGACAGCGAATTAACATGTGCTTCCCAGTTGATTTTTTTTCCGAGATCTGTAATACGTCATTTTATTTCATGCTCTACTAATACGTGTACTCTCACTTCGTAAACATTCACATATTTACATGAATATATAATTGCCTATATACACTACCGGCGAAAAAATTCGGTTTAAGAAAATTCACAGAGATTTTGCACTTCTGCGCTTATGAAAATATCTATTTGTGATGATTTAAATAGTTGAGAATAAGTTTCTGTAAGAAATATAAAAAGGACTAAGGGGTACGAAATCGCATATCATATCGGATTTTTAAAATTGTGCTATCAATGACTAACCTGGCATATAAAGAATTCATCGAAGCCCATATCAATTAATGTAACCGAATGATTTAATTGTTCTTATTTGATTTTTATTTATTTGCTATATTTCCTCAAAGAAATGTCTTTTAAGTTAAGCAAAAGTATCTTTACGGATGATGACAATACAACGTTATAGCGCCATCATAGATTGTACAGAGTGTAAATTATAAAACGGGACACAAAGATCATTAAAAATGATACAATTATCTGCTAGCGAGAAAGTTCCAACTCATTAGGAAACCGCGATATAAATTTTTAAAATTACCCTTGAATATTGTTTTACAAGCAAAAGGTGTACCGGTCTGCTTTGATGACTATACCGCTAGTCAAAATATTAGTGAGGTAAATGTATGTTATCTATTATTGAATTAAATTTTGACAAAAAAATTATACCCCGAGAACTGTTCTCTGGTCGTAAATTATGTCGGAAAGACAGCTTATCCTTTTTTTTAGTTTGGAGTGACGCGTAATTCTTTTCAGCAACGTTTTATTCAAAGAAATTCCAACATTTAAAACGTATTTGTTACAAACATTATTTTTTTAACCCCAAACAAATAATCTTACTTATAAAATTTCGGAATAGCCTGTCTTTGTCTGTTATTTCCCCTTAATTTTTTTTGCGGAACTGCAATATCCCATAACGTGAACCATTTGTAAATTGCACGTGTACATTGAAATATACATACATTGATGTAGTGTTTTTTTCTCGGAATGCGCATCAGTGACTACCAAACTGTAGGGTTTCAAAAATGAAAGTACTTTTTATTGGCCAGGGAATACTACAGTTGACTTTAGTTTAGTGATCTGTTACCCTTAAAAATGTGTCCCGACATTTAGAAAACAGCCTGTGTATAGCATTATAAATTTTGACAAATTTTGTTAAAGTAAACATAAAACTTTTGATACATGTGTGCTGCACTTGCTGGCTAGTATTATCTGTGGCATTAACAATAAGCAGCGATCTGTTCCATACAGTTTCTCGCGTCCTCGCCAATTTGTCGCTGCGACTAAGTTGGTGAGGACGCGATAGATTGTATGGGCAAACATGGAACTATGCATATACGGAGCCTTCTTACTTACGAAATATGCGCATTATTTAAAATACATGTTTCGATTTTCCTTAATCTCATCAGTGTGACGTAAATAAAATTTTGGGCCAACAGTTGTAATCTTCACAGTAAAAATCTAGTTACGGCATTGTTAAATTAAACATTACCATAGGTGAGAATATTGACTAACATGTTTAATTAGCAGAAACCAGAGACATAATTTGTAATAAAAATAAATTCTAAAAACAATAAGAAACATGTAAGTAATTATATATATATAATTATATTATATCATTTATGGAAAAAAATGAAGTAACAAATAAACAACTCAGAAAGCACAAAATCAAAAAAACCACTAAAAATTCAAAAATCAAAATTAAACTCTAGAAATTCAAAAATAAACTATAATAAAAATAAGAAGAATGAAGGTCCTCTGAAGGCAAGAAATATTCTTAAACATGGCATAATTAATCACATCAGATATAAGAAAAAAATTAAATTTTGTTAAAATGGACCTTAAATTGTGAATTTTTGAGGAAACTCTCTTTTTTCATACGTATTTATATATATTTATAAATATTCATTATGCATCTAAAATGGATACGTTTTAAGATAATTAGTAGAATATGTTTATATGGTATATGAATGTATAGCTTATGGAGTTTTGTACAATGTCATCCTGATTTGGTATTGACCATTCGAGAAATAATTCAGCATTGATTAAATGTTACTTAATTTTCAATTATAAAAAATGCCAACAGGTTCAAATTGTGTATTAGTTATGAAGAATGCAATAAAGTGATATCAAGAACAGGTACCTTTGAAGCTCGGTGTCCTCAAAAGCAGAAGGTGCCACTAAACACAGTTAAACGAATAATACGGAATTTTAAAAACTTCGGATCGGTCAAACCAAAATTCAATTCATTACTTATCTTAAAAAGTGTCGATTTTAGATGCATAATTAATGACTTTTTTGCATTTTTGTAAGACCAGTTTCATGAGAAAGAGAAAAATACGTAGTTGCATTAAAAAAAAATGAGTTTTTACACTTTTTCAATTCGAAAGTTTAACCACAATTTTTGGACATGCTGTATAATGGTTTCGAAAAATTCATTCGGTTTCGAATGCCCTATACGGTCAACAGTTCTGCAAATTTTGAATTTTCCAAGTTAAATATTTTTAGAATTACAGAAGTTTAGATGCAATCGCCCATCTGTCAAAAATTTAAAAAAAGAATGCAAGTATTTCAAAAATGGTTGAAAATAACAACATAGTTGTTTTATCAAACTTACTTTAAAATTGAACGTGGAATTAAAACATGTAATAATATATAGGGTGTTTCATTTAAAATAACAAAGTTGACAGCCACTTCGGTATAACCGGATGCGTTAGATTATTAAAAATATTTTAGTTCAATAGGGCACGTCGGCTTTAATATACTACGAAATTTTCAGAATTTTTCAATATATTCTGTTTCATATATCGATCGATGCGGTTCCTTGTGAGACACCCGGTATATGTACCTTTTCTCACAAATTGAGAATGCCATGACATGCTAATCTTATAGAAGAATATGTCATAAAACAAAACAAAAACATTACCACCTAAGGTCGCTATGCTCATTCCATTTATTTCATTTAAAACATAATTTAATTTAATAATGATAAAATAATTTCATTTGTATTCAATTATTATTTTGACTATGCCGTGCCGCCTAAACAGTTCACTATAATTTTCGACGGTAGTATATATTTAAATGCATATATCTACGACACATGTAATGTATACCTAAATACACACACGATGAAGGCATCAGTTTACAAGTGGCTCCATTGGTTGTTTAACGCAACCCACTTAGCTCTACGACGAAAACTGGTATGAAATGGAAAATAAGAATGTACTGAATGTCCGGTGTTAGTCAGCTTATGCTTGGGGCATAAATTCGCAGAACTACGCCCGCTATTGCTCAATTAATAGCGTGATTTTTTTTACTCATCAGTTAACAACAATCAACATATTAACAAGACAAAATTAAAATTTATGTTTTTAAATCCTAGAATGGAAATTATTATTATTGTTCGCGTGATTATTTCCATGAAGGTTTATGCGCGCATGTTTCGGAATATACATGCATCGTCCGTTCTTGGAAATTCTGTAGTTGTTTAGAATAAATTAACTTACGTAATAAAAATGAAAAACGCAAATGTTAGTGTTTTACAATTCTTCCTATGACAAACTGAAAATGGGTTTTTTGTTAAAAAGCAATTTCGTATCAAATAGGAGTAGGAGACTGGATAACATGACGATTTTACTTTTTCCCTGTTATTTGAAAACATAATATGATTTTTTATGAAAATAAGTTTTATATGCCGTTTCTCAGTGTACCTTTCGATATTACTTGGAAGAGGTCTTTAAAGGTAGCCATTCATGAGGTTGATTTTCTTGGCGAACTTTGCATGAAACATTTTTTTCCCCTTAATCAACGGTACCTTTAACCAACAAACTGAAGGAACAGCATTGGGTAACAGCTTATCTCCATTTACAGTTAATTTCATTATGAGTAAATTTAAAACTGTCCTTAAAAATATTTTGCCTTACTTTCCAAGGTTTTGGGTTAAATACATTGACGACATTTTTTTTTGTGTTTTTGATACTAGCAAATGCTCAATCAGCGATTTTCTTGAACAGCTAAATTCAAAATTTCTATCCATTAAGTTTACATTTGAAGAAGAAACAAACTCTTCTCAACATGTTAGTAATAAGAAAAAAAAACTAGAAATAGTTATATAGAAGGCCAACTAATAACAGAAAAAACGATATAATAAAGAATTTAAAGAAATTATTAGAACTGCTGATGCCTTTAATAGTTATTCAGAAGAGGTTATGTATAATACCATGAAAAAGCACAAAAACTAAAAAATCAATCAAAACTCGTTATCATTTGGCCCATCTGAAATTTAGAAGTTCCATAAATCTATATATGTATGATTGAAGGTATTCATGAAGTTTATAACGTAAAATTAGTTAAAAATGTAAACATCTATAGACCGTCTCTAAAGTTGTCGGTGCAACATTATCGCAATGTCAAAACAAAACAATTGAATGATGTCACGGTTTCGAAATATTCAATGGCATATACAGGGTGTCCCACATCTATTTTCCCACGCATTTACTCGGAAACTAGTAGAGATAAAAAGTTGCAGTAAAATCCAGTGGAAATGAGACGACATTCTACATTAAATTCTGCCGTTATAACACACCTCGTATAAATATCCTTTTACCCCCCTCCCCCACTTTATTTTTTTTAAATGGCACCCCTAATTTTTTTCGCAAGTTTTCGGTAACTACCAGGTTTATAAACACAGTCATATGTATTTTTTTATTTTTATTATACAAAATGTTCTCAAAAAGTAGTTCCGAAAAATGTATGCAGTGATGCATAAATGTTGAACTAAAGTGTGCCGCTCCCATGAAATAGGACTTGGCATCCCTTCTAATGTCAAACTAATCCATATGATTACAATAAAAATGACAGCAACGTCAATGAACAATAAATGTCAATTGTGCAATATGACAGAAACGGAAAGTAATTTTGATAACATTAGAAGAACAATAAGTCTCAAACACGCGTTATTATTATTGCTAATTATAAGTGTGATATACCAAAATCATCTACTTATTCTATTTCGAGAAATAAAAAGGAAATGTCTATTTTTTTATTACATTTGTTCATTGGCGTTCCTGTCATTGTTATTGTAATCATATGGATGGGTTTGACATTAGAAGGGATGCTAAGTCATATTTCATGGGAGCGGCACACTTCAGTTTAGCATTTATGCTCTAACTGCGTAGATTTTGGAATTAGTTTTTGAGAGCATTTCGTATAATAAAAATAAAAAAAACATATGACTGTATTTATAAGGTTGATAGCTACCGAAAACTTGCTAAAAAAATTAGGGGTGCAATTTACAAAAAATAAAGTGGGGGTGAGGGGTAAAAGGCTATTTATACGGGGTGTGCTATAACGGCAGAATTTAATGTAGAATGTCGTCTCATTTCCACTGGATTTTACTGCAACTTTTTATCTCTACAAGTTTCCGAGTAAATGCGTGGGAAAATAGATGTGGGACACCGTGTATATTTTTTTAATTGAACACCCAGTATAGTTCTATGTGGATGGAGAGAACATAAGATTTTGATTAGAAATGTCAAATACATAACTACGCTTAACTGAAAAATAAATAAATGAGAAGCGCTTATTGCTTTAGAAATTTCCGATAGATTCAAAACAACAAATACAATAACTAGTTAATTTTAATTTTTTAAAAGTTGATAAATTTTTAGAGAGATTGCTGATCAACGCATTTCCCGAATCTCACGATAACTCTTTCTGTGGCTTTTGTAATAGTTCGACCAAAAATCTTATTTGATGTTTCTATAATACTGGTTTAGAGTTCCATCACATTTTGATATCGCTGCTTATGAACGTTATCCTATACAAAATCTCAAAGATAAAAATCTAAAGGTGTCAAAATAGGAGAGCGTACAGGCCAACGCGCGTTGGTTCCTATCAATTTTTGATTGAATGTTTTATTTAGCAAGTTGATCATCCTGAAAATGAGTACGGAGTCTGTCAGACACTGGCATATCGTCTAAGAGATCATCCAGAATTTCTGTTAATACCTCTACATAGCTGTTCGTCAGTTTAAGTACCGTAATAGAAATCCGGACCAATAATTCTGTTGTCCATCAATCCGCACTACATGTTTAATCTAAATCGGTGCTGGAGATAGGGCGGATCTGCTCGCAGAGGATTTTCTCTACTCCAATAAGGCTGTTTTTTTTATTATATGTGCCTGAATTAGAAAAGTTAGATTCACTAGACAATAAAATGTACATATTTAAACTATCTAGACCTTCATCACAAATATTTCTCAACCAATTACAAAAACATAACCGTTTCTCTGGATCGCCGGTGAGTCAAGTCTGAACTCGGTGGTTTTTGTACTGATTTTATTGAAATAGCATGAACCATACTCTTTTTCAAATCTAATTCTCTGGAACAATTACACATGAATTTTTCTGGGTATATTTAAAAAAAAGCTAACACATTTAGTTCCGTTTCTTCATCTATTATAAAAACCTTGGCCCTTGTTCATTCTTCGTGTCATAAATGTATCTTCGTCGCTTCGATCTATACAACTTTACAAAATAAAACTGATTTGTTGGTTGACTATTTAGACATATGTTTTGATAATAACGAAGCCCATGTTTTGCATTTTTTTCTACAAATCAAATATGCCTCTAGCATATCACACTTTTCTGAATGCACAAATGGCATTATTTTTAATAAATTACAACAAATTATTAAATTTAGGAATTTTGTATTAGCAATAAGTTGTTTAGAATGACAGGTTTATACGCAATACATCATTGACAATTGTTTTGGTTTAAAGTGAAAGAGGCCTACTATAGATTTTACGGAATGAAAATCTTTGACATGCACTAAACTTCATCATAACGACTTTAATATTAATTTTGGAACTTTTATACCACAAATAAACTTGTCATTTTCAATTTTTAAAAATATAGAGAATGTTCCATTTAAAAATAATATAAAATACGAAATTACTCAGAAATACGTTATTCAATTATTTTTTATGAATAGTACTTATACTAATTAGCGTTGAAAACATTAACACTTTGCAAATTTAACTAAAGTTGTAGCTTCACACGGTGTATTTAACTAAATAGTTATGAAGGTATGAAAATATATAAAAACAAACATATTTTAATCAATTTAGAACCCTTAAATGCTATTCTTCATAGCTTATTAAACCAATTACAGTTATGATTAGTGATATATGACGGCAGTCAACCACTGCCCGTGATCATTGTATATGTCTTATTTAAGTATATAAATTAGGACAGTGTTAGTATAGTTCACTTCGATTTTACTGCTGATGATAATAGCGTTGCTATTGAAACGTAGCTCCGGTGTACCTTTACTAACAAGGATCTATTAGGGTTTCTTGTTTTATTGTAACTTATTTCTTGTCGATGTACTTACCTACACTTGGGAGGTAAAATTATTAACATTCGCCCACACAGGATTTGCTCAATTTTCTGGATTAAAGATAACTGCGGTCGTTACAAAGACATTTTCGGCTTAACACTAGGTTACTTTTGATCCGACCACCTGCTAAACTCATTAGGCGACCTTCCATAAAGTTTGATATATGATTACCCAACCCGTTGTTTCTCTTTTCCACAAAATAACAGTTTGTATTTTAACCTCTCCATTAGGTACGATATACTGGTTATCGGGACAGACCGCAAGAAGAACGACAGGTCCGTTTCCAAAATGCCTGCCGAGAAGGACACACAGAAATCGCGTTTGCAGCAACGGGTACAAATTTACAATTGATGTTTGCTTCACCGACCTCGGGATATATGGCAGACAGAGAATGTGACTTCGATAGAGAGCCAGGCAAAGTGAGTACCTTACCTGTCTTCTTAGGTTAAGAATTTTTTTAGAAACTGACACAGTTATATATTAGCAAATAATACTTACTTATTTCTCTTATTGCATCTTGTACTAATATGATAATAGAAATCCATTCGTCCCCAAATGATACAATAATTCTGGATTCACTTGTTTATGCTGATGGTTTATATTAAATGGTCCGCCGGATATTTTGATATAGAAATTAAATCTCTTATGCTTTCGAGACTTGAATATGTAATAATCTCAAAATAAACCAACGCTATTTAAGAATCAAAATGGCGTATAACGACGCTACTGGCTCCACCAATAAAGTGGGTCCTGAGATATTGATCCATACAGTCGCCATTTTGCTCACATCTCATTGTCGCAACTTCCTGCAGAATTTAGTAGGGGTTGGTAGGGGAGACGCTTGTTTCAGATATACATACATGTATACATACATATATGTATAAGGCCTTCCAAATTTCGATTCCTCACAAAGATGTTTTCATATACTCTAAAAGCAGTAAAAGAATTGAAGTTAATATGAGCTATTTATTTGTGAAAAAATGCTAAATCTAGATAAATACAATAATAATTTCAATTATTTAAATATAACTGCATATTGGGTTTCTGCTTTCTTTTCTATTTGCAGATGGTCCATGTTGTAAGGGTATATAATATTAAAAGGTAATATGAAATCCTCTTATTCCTTCCAGAAATATTTTTAATTTACACTGGGACTAGTTTCGACAAACATTAGGTATACAAATAAGTTAAAAGTGATGGTGATAAAATAGTACTTATAATCAATAACAAACAGCTCTAAGCATGTTTAGTAATATAATATGAAATGAATTATTAAAAGTAGAACATGAAAACTGTTTTAAATTTTTTAAAAAGTTTTGATATTCTACTTTTAATAATTGATTTCATACTATATTACTTAAATGATTAAAGAGGGTTATTGTTGACTGTAAGTACTATTTTATTACCATTAATTTTTACTTATTTGTATAATGATGTAGATTCTGGCTGAAGATGGCAGTTTGCCGAAACTAGTCCCAGTATAAATTAAAAACATTTCTGTAAGGATTAAGAGGATTTCATTTTACCTTTTAATTCTTTTCTATTGTACACAAAGGAAAATTAAATGCTGAGCTCGACAGTTTTTGAAGTATATTCTTTATTTACTATTATCACTTTGTCTTTATTTCTACATAAAAATTGTAGATTAATACTTTCAATATGGCACGAACTTAATTTTGGTTATAATTAATTCAATACATCATTCTTCTTCTTCAGAGAAGCGATCGATCTATAGTTGCGTAAAATATTATACTACAAATTAAATATTCCCATTTTTAAGTTAAACCACTAAAGTATTTGATATAACTTTTAATGTTTTCGAACAATGCTTTAAATACGATAATTTAATCGTTTTTAAGATAAATATAATCGCTTTTACATTGCCATCTTCTCTATCCCTTATGTATTAGAACTAGAAGTACTTAGAAGTTTTTAATGATTATTTAAGATGTCACCAAGGTATGAGGAGTTCGTGTCTACTTATATTGAAATTAAAGAAAGGGTAAAACGAAAAAAAAAAAAAAAAAGCTGGTTAAGCAAGATTAGTTAGTCAATTCTTTGTCGCATATTTTGTTCAGTGGTTGGCGGTTCCCTATAAACTAGATTTTTTTTTATATAAGTACCTACCCCGATACTTATATATTTTTGATTTTCATACTGATTATTTAGCAGGGCTCTAACTTGCGCGAAAATTGAGCCGAGACTCCATATTGCTGTAACCACATATTTTGTGCCTGAATATTTGCAGGTAAATTATGAATTCATTTATTAAAAATTCTAAATACGTTTGGCCGTTGAGACGACCACTAAGCAATGTGGATTCACTACACGCTCTCCAACAATTCATCTCCAAACGTTTATCGACCAACGTTTATGACGATCTATTTGCGCCAAACTATTCTTGGATTTTCGACAGAATAATAATGAAATTTATGCCTATTGACGCATCCAGTGTTGTAAAGAGTTGCACCGTCGAGAAACGTACGTTCATAAAAATAAAATTTGTCTTCTTGGACGCACAATTGTGCCCACGTATAAAACTCTACCCTCCGCAGAAAATTATTTTCATGAGTGAAATTGACTCTGAGGTGTCTGATGCAACTGAATGTGTTAAGCAAGAAAATTATGTTTCTTTAGAATTCTTTGGGCTAATCTTTCACTTATTCCAACTTCTTGGCCTACAATTGCTTGACTAGTAACCGTCAATAAAACTGTCAAGTCATTTTCCTTATATGTTGCCGTCTTTGTTCTTTCTATCTTTTTATAGTTCACTGTTTCTTTTTCAACAAAGCGCTTAAGAAGTCTGGTAAAACTAATCAGTTTTGGGTGTTGCCTTTTGAGGAACCGAGTTGCATAAGTTCTACTAGAAAGAAAACAATTTTTCTCACTCTCACCCAATGCAAAAGTCTTATGAATGAATTTTTTTATGGAGTTAATCATAATATTTTATAGACACTAAACTCTACAAACTGTGGAAGGACCTTCTAATGTTACTCTTTTTTTGGATTAATGTTCTGCGCGTCACCCTCATATCTCAATTTCATCAGAAACTTACATAGAATTGCTGTTTCTAAACGTACTGTTAGTTAATGCAAGCATCAATATTTTGGGCAAACATTTAGATATAATAGAGAAACTTAAAAATAAGTAGCATCAGATGTGTTTTTCACTTCAGAGTGTTGTAATTTCAGTAGCTATTTAAATCTATCAAGCTCATGGTTTCTCATCTAATTTCCTATGACTTATTTCCTATTTATTTACCTATAATCTAATGTCTCCATACATATATGTTGATGAATAGATTGCTTTTTTACATGATCCAGAGCGCAAAATGTAGGGTGCTTTCTAATAAATTTTGGTGCAGAAGATAATTATGATTATGCATAAATATAGTTTAATACAGAGTCCATGAAATCAAAATTGTGTTATATAAGTGTATTTTGTTATTTATTTTTTATCTACTTAATATTGTAAATTAATGTAAAATTCCGACTAATAACTTAGGCAATAATTATCTATACGATAATTATTGCTTTTGTTACTATGGTTTTGATCGTATGTTCGTGTCTTTCGATGAATGTTCGACGTTGAAAATTTTAATTCACAAGTAGTAACCATTTTTATTTGAGCGTTACCGGGGTAGTTTCGTCTTGGAAATAGGAGTTTGTTGAAAACAAATAAGAGAAGAGACTTCTCTTTCGATTTTCCTGAGAGTATAGTAGCTAGTTTTATGTGTCCATTGAGTTGGCGCTTGGATTATTCGGAAGAAATGTTGATGGAAATTCGGCGGATAATTTCAATTTTACTTATATTTTAAAATCGACAAAAGTTCTTAGTCTGAATTAAGATAATAAAAATCTTTTTAATAGTGTTTCTTATTTAGTAAATGATTCTACTCACCTGAGAGTATCTATGGAAGATTTATTTCTTTGTTATATTCTGGGCACTTATTAAAATAAATTAATTTCATTTGTAATTAGTTTTTTCTTTAATATAACGTATAGAAAAACTTCACTAAATCTTCCTATTCGTTAAGTGTAGACGTGAAACCGTTAGATTGGGACAGAATTACCAATCATTGTCCTCTATCATTTGAGATCTGGTTTATCCCTGAAATTGTTAAGAGCATTACAGATGACTGTGGGTGGTGTTTAGTAAAATTAAATAGTTGTTTACTTATTAAAATTTAATTTGAGGATTTAAAAGATTTATCTACAAGGTTCGTAGCAGAAGATATACTTATCCACAATATATTAATAACACATCTGTCATGATTCGCGATTGCTTGTTAAATGATGCCAATATTGGTTAGGATAAGCAAAGTTAAATTAGCACTACAAATGATTTGCCACGGCACTAATAATAAGTAGAGTTATATTTTAGTCTCTTTAATTATTTTATCGGATTTAGTGTAAAATATGCGTTAATGTGTCTGTAGAAGTAGTGAAATTCTTGGAAGCATATAGTGTAAAGTAATTTTAGGGCAAATAATTCTAAAGAGTAAATAAATAAAAAATTTACACAACATACTTTATTCGCAACAGTCTACGAAATTTATAAGTATCGAATTTCAAACTGTGTACACATGCTGAATATTTACAGAATACATTTTTAAGGTACTAAGTTAATTTTGATATATTTGCTACATCATATTTCTACTTTTATTAGAAGAAAATAACGCGCTTACCGATGTAGGTACTAGATGCATATTTTCAGTTCTCATTGTACATAAGGGTGATTACCAATCCTTTATTAAGGGAGTCAAATTTATAATATGGAGTTGTCGCAGTTTATTAGCTAAGCTTGTCATTAGTAAAATAGGCATTCATAAAGACACGCCTTTGGTCCATTATAACAACAGGAAAGGTCCAGTTGCCGATTGACCAATTTTGCGCAAGGTGACCTTTGGCCATTGTTAAAGCACCTACCTCAACCGTGTGCCGTTTTCATGGTCTATTTCCAGGATACTTTAACGCTACCTATATCAATTATCGCCCTTGCTAATGCGCTTTAAAGGGCGCAGCGTGTAACATATTCTTTAGTACGGAGATCTTTTGATTTGCACACCTCTTTATGTAGAATGATTTAAAACTTTTGTTACAATCAATTTCGATAAAAGAAGGAATATCTTTAAAAGCTCGTGTCGATCGTTATGGGCAATTAAATTATTATATAAGACGCGTGCTGGACAGGAAAAGGAAAAAAAGTATACAGCGAGCGGTTCTTCAATCCATATGGTGTCTTCTCTTATTAACGGCACGCAAGCATATAATTAGTTTCAAGAATTTTACAAAGCATGTTGCAGTAAAACTTGATGCGTTGTGACAGCTTAATTGCATCTTTCCTAAACCTTTGTTGATAAGAGCAGTTTTATAGTTATAATTATTTGTGAGCTGGCTTTGAAGAAGATTATATTTATATTTACACCCTTAACCCTTAACACTTCCTCTGTGCGTTCATATTTTTACCTAACTTTAAAATATGTGCTCAATTGATTTTGGAGCATTCTGATATAATTAATGAGTAACATAAGAAATACGTAAATAAAAAATATTAATGAAGAACACAGAAGACATATAGAGCGATCTTTGACCTAGTGCTTTTGCTCCAGCAATCTTTTAGCTTATTATGTGTCCATTCTTTGAGGGAGTTTGTTACGTACGTGTAAAGCTGTGGCTGTTGTTTTGTCGCGTTTAGCACTTTTACGTAATCCCAAACCAGTTTGGAGTCAATGCCTATGGAATTAGTCGTTCAAAGTATTTACTGGCTCTCAGAGAATAAGTTATATTTCTACTTCTCCGACGCAGTAATGTATTGTGGCAATCTCAGCCTGAAACACTGTCGTATCTTTGCTGAAGCTAACCCAGACACTCATTCTAGGATTCTCTTCATGTATTCCGACTCCGATATTTGTTTTCAGGCTTTCGATATACCACTTTGAGTTATTTTTTATCGGTGTAGTTTTTTCCCCACGTCGTCCTAGCTGGTATTATAACCGGATCGTTTAACATTGCTGTACCATTGCCAGAATTTAGCATTGCTGTTTGTAAGGTCTACTATTACTACACCTTTATGGATTCGGAAAGCTAGAGAAGATATATCTCTTAAGCAAAATAGACAATGGACACCAACAAAATCGTTTCAAGGAGAAAAGTTGGATATACTCGTTTTGGTGGCAATTGGTCATTGTGAATTATTTAGTCTAATCAGCAATTGGGTTGCGCTTTTGCAGGACTGACTCTAGACAATTAGCCACCCTGGACAAAAGGAAGAATCGCCGCCTTTTACGTAATAGTCCAGGTTATAGTATCTGGTGTATATTCGCTCCCAAATTTTATTGTTCTGAGCAATTGGTCTGCATGTGCAAAAAACACATTCTTTTAGCGATTCCTTTAGCTTTGATAACCAATTTACACAGAGTATTTAGCCAAAACTTGCCCCATTTTGTGAAATGGGGAATGTTGAACAATATCAACTACTTGTGGATTTAGAATTTAGATATTCAGTAATCTCGAAAATCAATTCAACTCAACTTGAAAGATGTATAGTAATAAAATACAAATATTTTAGCAATTTTTCGTGGTGCTTCAGATATATTGGAAGAAAAAGAATTGCTAATAGCATTATATAATCTGAACGCTTTAAGAAAAATCAACATGTAACGGAATTATCCTACAGTAGTCGCTTACAGATAAGTTTCATATTCAGGTACATATTATACGCTATAGGGTAAACTATTTTAGGCCTAAAATAATCTGGCTGTCTATGACTAATATTTTGCAAAAGTACTGTAAAGAGTCTCTACTACCATTTCATAAAGCCAGGATCAAAACTGAGGTTAACATTTGCCTGGTTCTCCCAACTGTGAGTAAAGAAGGATCGCTTACAGAAACTATAAAAATTCATTGTTTAATCCCTTAAAACACAATTTTTGTTTCATTTCTAAGTAAAATTAATATGAGTTAGGACGTGTATGTCACGTCGCTGGGCATTAAATGTTTAAAATAATAAGCCTAATAAAAATTTTACAATTTTTTCTTATAAAATCAAAGTAAATGCTTGAAAGCCAATGAATAAAAACTGAAGTAATTGCTTTTGCTGCAGCAATTGCTTAAACGTGTAGAATTTGCTTCTAGTCAAAGCTTTTTCTTATATAAATAGCAGTAATTGGTTACATATGCTTAAAATGTATGTGATGAATAAATTAAGGAATTGCTTTTTCTCATTCAACTGTATCCTAGGACCTGGAACGCCGTCTGACATATAATAATATATTCAGGCATTGAAGCCAACAAGGATAGTAAACGTGACGTATATCTGTTTCTCTTTGTCTCGTGTTTGTATATGTGTGTTTGGATCACGACTGTCAATTTGAAGGGTTTATGGTTGCCTGTCTGGAGATCTGCATCACATTTTTATCAGTAAGATACCATTCCAGTTCCCTAGGGTACAGTTCAATGCTTTTTCTAGTGTGGCGATTGTTTTCAAATTTTTAACGCAAGTCCACCCATTTATTTGGGCCTTTTTAATTGTGCTGAATAAATAAATGGACCTGAAAGAAAGCAGCTCAAGAAGTCGGTGTTCACCTAACTACTACTGTTTATAAGACATCCACTTTTATAATGCATGCAAGTTTGGAGAAGATCAATATTTTAAGTGCTGAAGATTTTGTGGAAACTAAACAGATGTGATCAGAGAGATACCGTTTTCCAACTGCCGTCGGTGCGATAGCCTACACCCTTGTCAGAATTCCAACGTTTCATGAATTCGATGATGAATATATAATTCGAAAAGAATACCCTAGCATTAATATACAATATTTGGAATTAATGTGAAAATTCCCACAGGAGATTGGAGTACTTCCGGGCTTGGTAAAATTTCAGTGGGGATGGCATAAAGCATCAATAGATGTCAGTGTGTAGAAATATCAAGGTGTATTCCACAACTCGAAGTTTCGCCCCTCAACAAACATACAAATGCGCGCCATTATACAAGAATCCAAAAATATAAAAACTTTAACAGTGGTGAGCTTGTTAACAGTTACGGTATAATTCAAATGTTCTTCTGTAAGCGTGATCATCTGATTATATCAGGCTTAATACTTTAATAGCAGTATATTACCTTTTCGACAATAATTATTACATCGGTATAAAGAGATTTGTAATCCAATATCTGGAACGTTTGCTAAATGTGATTAAGCTCGTCAAGTCATACTATACTTATATTTTGTGCTGTATGTTTCTTTGAAGTTTGATTTTAGAAAAATTAAATAGCTTCTGCTTTTTGTTCTCATATAAAAGGTCATACTGTCACTGAGAGAAATAGATAATAAAAATAGTGTCAACAAATTAGTTGTATTATAATTATATTAGAACGTATTATTTTTCGAATGAACAGTAATATATGGGTGAACACTGGGTATTAGATAACGTACTATTATTGTCTTTGTGTTAATACAATTCATTATATGTATTTATAATAAGTGGTAATCTCTCTTTTTATCCGTGTACATGGAACTGTGTACGTGATATATCTATTGTTAACATGAAACACTAGGTTGCGAAATGATTCATGGACTGTTTAGTTAACAATAGAAGAAGAGGAAAACACAATTCAGTTTTGATTGGGCATTTTATTGGTCTCTATTAAAAAGCATTATTTGAATGAAAGCCAAATACTATAACGACGGCAGATAATCGCACATGGTGTTAATACAGTGAGATTTTTTTGCTTTAGTTACGATATGCTATACAAAAGTACACATTTAATATCTTTATAGATGGCGGCCTGGTGTGAACTCGCTGTTAAATGCTAATCTTTCAGATTGGTCCGCAAGCACGAGTTCAACATTCAATTCTTGTCTTAGAACAATAAAACCGGAAAGATTTACTGCCGTTTTAAAAATAAATTGGTTCTCTCTCGCTGTGCAACTGGTCACTTAGCCCGAGGACATAAATTACAGATATTCCGGCGTGCACGTGTATATCCACACATGTTCCAAAATATGGACAACGGGACCGCTAGTCAGTCATATTTGTTGTTAAGTTTTTACACTTGAACAAGCCGTGTAAGTGATACGTTATTGTTGTTAGTGCCACCAATCGAAACAAACACCGTGAGCGTGTTGTTTCCGATGAATGAAAATAAACAAGACAGTCTTTAAAATTTCCGAAGTATCTCCACAGCTGTCGGGATTCGTTGAAGAAGTGAACACGGCAGTGTATAATAGGAGAGGCAGGCGAAGCACGAGTCAAGCGGGGCACGTCATGTTGAACCATTTAAACATTTCTAGCTAATTTGCCGTGACCGATGTGCCTTCCAAACAAATTCTCCAAAACACCCTCATTTAAACGTTGGTTCCGTTCTTGAAATATCCCCCGATAGTTTAGGGATAGGTCTTCAAAGTGTACTGAACTACATCCTTAAACATAGAATAATTAATGGTTTCAATTTCTTCACGTGTCTTCCGCTAAGCCGGTAAAATGATTTTTTCTCGTTTTACAACGGATTCCTTCATTTGTATGAAATTCCGAATAGGTTTTTTTTGTTTTATATTTAGCTAAGTATATATTTATTTTAGAGAATCCGATGTAAATTGCTTAGATATGTACCTGTTTTAGTATACAGGCGATGATTCATAATGGAAACTAATAGAGAATGACTAATGAATATTACAATATCGTACGTCATTAATGTTCTTATTCACTATTCAGATAATAAAATAATAAAATTGGGACTATTTGCATTTATTTAACCCACTTAGACTTCCGATTTTATTGGAAATGTGATCAGTTTTAAAATTTTAAATGAAATTTCTACCTTTCGCATATTTGGATTCTACCTAATTTTTTGTGGTTTGCATTTGGAAAAATAACGAATTTATTTTTCATTCGTTGGATTAACAAAATTTAACATTTTTATTTTTCAGTCTCGAAAGCCCGAAGTACACGAAAAAGTTTTCTGTGTGTCAACATTATACTAAGAAATATTGCACCCTTGTTTTTTACGTCTACTATAAACGATATGACGCGGCAAAAGTACTTACATTTTAACAGTTCTTCCACATAAAACTTTTAAAATGTAATGTTTTTTTTTTGTTTTTTAAATAGAAGGTCCAAGGTCTTGTGGTGTAATTTGACACAGAGGTTCTTTAATGCTAGATTCGAATTATTTGAATATATTTGATAAATATGTTTCATTACTCGTCGATTTTTCTATTGGGCCAATGATTGGTGGCAGTGGAGTAGGTTGGTCGTTCTCCTTTGCGAAATTTTTGGTGACATAATAATATGTTGCATCTTAGATCCAATAAATAGCAATAAAGTATTAGGTTAAAGATTTAAACGGAAGTTTTAAACCATTCCAACGTTTATTTAAATTCAGATTGCATGTTTCGACAATATACATGGATGGTACGTTTTCATATTGTACAAAATATTTCCTTCAATTATTTACCAGCCATGGGCTTAAGAACGGTCATTACATCCCTTTGATGTTTTGTATCTTACGTGATAAACGCAGTGAAACGTATGCCAAGTTATTTGCAATGCTGATTTCACAAATTTTTGAACGGTATTCCTTACGATTTCAATCTATCGAGGTGTTCATAGATTTTGAAACTGCTATTCATGTGGCAGTGCGTAATACAGCAACAAATGTAAATGGATGCCGCTTTCATTTACATCAAGCATGGTACCGCAAAATTCAAAGTTTGGGACTAAGTAGTGAGTTCAAAAACAAAGATTCTGAAATAGGAAGTTGGTTGAAACATACTTTCGGCTTAACATATTTAAGCCCTGACGGGTGATTGGTTTGCATTTGATTTGTACAGCGATAAACCTCACCACGCAGATGTTGAGAAATACCCGGATTATTTGTTGGAGACATACATCGATTAAAATGCAAAATTTCTTCCAGAGATGGGGGCTAATGCAAGTCCATCAATAATTCACACAACAAACGCTTGTGAATCATTTCACTCAAGATTCAATGGATCATTCTATGCAACTCACCCATCCATTTATATATTTATTGAAAAACTTAAGGGGTTTCAAATTGATACGTATATTAAACTTCAAAGTGTTCATATTCCGCTGAAAATGAATGATAAGAAGACAAAAGTCAAACTGGACACTTAGAACAAATTTACGTTCACAACTGATTTCGGGAAAAATTACAAGATTATATTTTGTTAAGTGTGTTTCATACTATTCAACATATAACAACATTTCCCTATTTTTCAATGTAGTATTTTTTAAATATTTTTATACAACTTAATTTTTCAGTCTTATATGTATGTATTATGTAGAATATTTTTTCATTTTCGTTAAAGCTATGTATATAAATTTACAAATTATTGTATTGTGTTTTACTTTAGTGGAAATGTGACAAATCTTAATAAATAAGTTGAGCAATCAGTACTTATTGCGTTTTCATTGCCTTCACTATAAATATTTCTGTTGGTGCCTACTTTGCCTATAGCATTAGCGCAGATCCGTTTCATTGGTGCCCACATCGCCTATGAGATTAAAACCTCGGGTACGTTGGTGCCCACTTCGGCTGTGCCCAAATATTTTTTAAAACTTCTGGATAGAAACCAGGAAGAAAATTAACTAAATTAGGGTAAAAGCTCATTCGTTAATTTCCTTCCTACTTGTATTCGAAGTTTTAAAAACTATTTTGAGTGTGATAGAAAGCTATACTTATCCTGACAATTTTTTGAAGATAACATAGTGTCGAACATTTAATCCGAATGTAAATTAATATTGGAACGATTTAGAATAATGCATTCCTCTAACAATAAGTGGAATCATCAAATACTTTGCATTTTAGTTAAAAGTTGCTATTATTAAACAAAAAATGTATAAGTAAAAAAGAAAAAGAACTAAAAGTGTATTTGTGTGTGATTATAGTATGTGGTTCTATTAATAGTTAAATTTATTGTTTTTTTTTTCTATTCTTAGTGTTGGCGGTATATTTCATTTAAAACATTTTCATATTTATTAAATCCATTTATAAAAATATCAAGGCAGGAATTTGCATAAAAGGTGTAAACAAGTTTAGTTTTACGTCAATTTGGACATTAATAGCAATATATTTTTCTTCATACGCATTTACTAACTACGCATGATCCAAATTTATTTAGGCAAAAAGCCTCATAATTTATGTAAATGTATTATTATCTATTACATATTTTTTGGAGGTCAATTTAAATAATATTGATTTATTTGTTTTCCTAAACCGACGAATACAATTTGCAAACACATGTAGACGATTCAATAGGACTTTTTGTAACATAAATTTAAAAAAAAATAAAGAATAACATTGAAACTAAACTGATATGATCAAAAATACGAATTGTATAATAAAATATAAATAAATTGTCAGAAGTATTGTACTTATTACCAATATATTTTCTTAATAAGGTAAACGGGACAACGCGATATCTGAATGACATTTTTCGATTCTACGACGTATTTGTGAAAACTTTTTATATGTGATTTTTTGAGATAATGACAATTTTTACAAGCCGATGATGTAGGCGTTGCACATCTAGGCTCATTAAATTCGGCTGGGCGTTGACAAATTAATAGATATTGTATCAAATCAATGATAAGAATTGGTATGAAGCCTCAGAAACTTTAGTAGAATTTAAAATGTAGGTACACATGGAGACAAAATTCATTAAAATATGTTGAAGTTTGAATATATAGATGTTTTCGTGACAGATACCAAGTTAGCTACACCAAATTTAAATTATGTGTACGTTTTCAATATGATAATAATTTATGGAAAATGTGGGCATGGCATGCCAATAGATTTCCCCGTCGACGGTATCCTGGCAAAAACACATTTATTTGTGAAGTTACCAATTTAAAAAACACTTTCTAAATGGCAAATGTGAAGGTTGAAAGAAAACAGTAGCAAATGAAGGCAACACAACAGGTATACTACCAAGAATTGCCTACAATCCGCACACATATGTACGATCTATTGCTCAACACTATGCTGTATTGGTTCAGTAGGTACATTAAATATTAAAAAAAAAGGCAAACCATTTAAAGTCCATCTGGTACATGGACTTAATGATTTTCTTTGCATCTTTGGTGTTGCTTACTTCTGAAACACTTTATATAACTGGAAATGTTTGTACAATTTTAAATACTTCTATTAATTTTTATTAAAAAACAACTTTTATTGAAATCTTTTTTCATATTATTAGAAATATTACCTTCATAGAAGAGTTGTCTTTCAGTGCAACGTTCTGTATATTTCGCAGTACCTTGTTACGAAGTAACTTTTGCATTTAAACATCAGATCTGGTTTTTACCGTTCGAGAATTATATAAAAAAATTGCAAATTAATTAATTAATGTCAAGTGAATTTCTGTCGATATGAAAAAAGAAATCCTGTGCCTATCTAAAAATGTTCTACATCCCAGCAATCCCAGGATCAAATTCTTAGTTTTCTAGTTTAAGGATTCATGAATTATCATTACAAGAAAACAAAACTTCTAAATGCCCCAGTAAATGACGCTAAGGAATACTAATTTTTACTCACCTTTGTTGTACCTACGTCTAATTTAATTCATAATTGATTTTACAAAAAGCCCTTTATTACCAAAACAACGTCCATATAACTCGGTACGACATCTACCATTGTGCAAGAACAAAACACCTATTACGTTGTTATATCTAACAAAGACAGGTTTGGTATTGTTTTACACCCACAATACTGCACGCGTCCCGGTTGGCGCTGTTACCGTCGGCATAACTCATTTTCACGTCAATTAGTAGAGCTTTTGTTTACTACATCTATTATTTTCCAACGTATTTGTTTCCGAGGGCCGACGACACACGACGCACTCTATGATCTTTATTTACTAAAGAAATATTCTCAACGTGACGCCGTACTTTAATCGAATGCCATGGTTAAGTTTCGACATAGAATATTCATTATTCTTAAATGAAAATTAATACTATCTGCAAAACATAAATATTAAATTATTGAAGAATAAATGAGAAAGGATAATTCATTAGTTGATAGACTTTTCCTTTGACACTTGCTATTCAATATAACAACAGTACATCGGTAATGAAAATATTAGGCCTAAGTTCGTAAGCTTCAAAACGCCTTGATGTCAGTTAAGCTTTACCTAAACCAGTCAGGACAAAAAGAAGGAGAATCAACCCAATGCAATAATTGTCTCGAATTAATAAACTTGTGTTTCCCATAACAGATAGATGCGTGAAGGAGCCGACCTCAAGAGTGATAATAATAATAATAATAATATAATAATATATTTCATTTCATTTTGCAAAAGATGCATAAAAAAAATAATAAATAGGTCAAAATTGGATCACGGACATCACAATAGACCTTGAAAGGTTACAGTAAGACCATGGCCACCTTAGTTCCAATCTATCTATATTTTATAAATACAGAATATGCAACATATTAACTAGTGATAAATTGCGAAGACATATACTTGAAAGAAAAATAAAGATAGCTGGATATAGCACTGGACAGGTCATTAATGAAGAAAAAAATACCATTGTCTCAAAATTGACAAACAAGCAAGGAAGGGTAAAAAATGTGAATTAATAAAATTAAAAAAAAATCTTCTCATTGTATTTAGTATTCAAGCAGTAAATGTACCACAGCATTTATCTGAAACACAACAATAAAGCATCTAAATTTGTGATTATAAAGGCAGCAGGATTATAACTAGCTGTGTCATACCTATAGCTTAAAGAAAACTTGCATAATGATTGTCAGTATTGCAGCTTCTCAGAATTATATTACGTTGGTTTCAAAATTATCTTGTTGAAAATGGGGTGAAAGATTTGGGCTAATTTCAATAGGAATGACAAAAATTCTCAAACGGCTTTCACAGAAACTGTGGAGAGAAGGTATTGGCTTAATAGAGAGTTTTATTGTTGATATCTATCACTTGGTATGCATTTCCATGTCAACTTCAAACTCATTTGTTTTTAGAGCGTAAAACGTGGCCTGCTTAACATGCAGATTAACACTTTTATGAGATTTTCCAGGACGTTCATCTCTATGGCAAATATTTCCACCGGACAGCAAATTGCTTTATAAACAAATACATATATCAGTTATAGAGACTCTATAAACATATATTAATATTTTTATTAGGCCGCAATAGAAAGAATACATTGGTGTTTTAAAATATGTGATATTATTCTGACATTTTAGAATTGCAAAATATTGTTGACACTACTCATGCGTCAAATTCTTTTTTTCTACAAAAATGAGGGAAATAGAATAACATATATCCATTCATCTGCTCTCTTGAGAGACTCCACTTGAAGCGATCACCTTAAAAACATGATACTATGAATATAATACCGTTGTATAATATTGCGTATCTGACACTCGAACGCAACGGACCGAAAGTAACAGACTTTGACGTACCGATTTTGCCTGTTACACCCGGTAGACACGACGTGTATAGACCACCCTGAACGAATCCATGCTGGCTCGAGAGGCTACCTGATTCTAGTTCATCCGGAACATAAGGTTCTATTTGACGTATGCACTGAGGACCTCGTTTCGAAACTCAAACGTATATTACTCATTTCAATATCCAACTAGGCGCAACTGGGTGGAAAATTCACTATTCACTTCTGAATTATGATGTTAAGCGTTACTTGTAAACAGACATTCTCGTATACGCTTTGCTCTTTTTGTCAATTACCGCTCGAGATTGTCAGCAACGTTCGATATTATGGGAAAAGCTCAACGCATTGGTTCGTGCAAGTACATCGATAAAGCGTAAAATGAAATTTTGATTAATTTTGAGCTTTATAAAAGAAAAAAAGATAATAATAATACACGGGAAACGGAAAACCACTGGAAGCGGATCCAGCTCGATGTCAATATTGTTAATTTTGTTCATTGTGGGTAGACGCAGTGACCGCAATGATATTAGTTGGTATTTCCCTCCTATCAAATATATGTATGTTATATTATAGGAGTAATTCGAATAGAAAAAAATATTTATAATTTGATGTACTGCGACTGAATACATTCTAACATAAATGTAAAAAAGCCATTGAAGATTTCTTTAAGTAATTTTTAATATAAAAGATGTATGATAGGGTTGTAGGAAAGTGTTAATATGCGCCTGATGTTCACCAAGCGGTGGAGTGACAAATTACTCTAATATCAAACGCGTGGCCATTTGGAAACAGATTGATGATGCTACCAGGTGATGCGTCGCCGATTCGAAATGGGTAAGGGTTAACATGTATTAACAGTGCTATTATTAAAGCAGTAAATTTAGAAGCATTTGTTACGAGAACGATATACAGACACGTGCATTTCAATTACAAAACAGAATTGATACACATTTTATAAGCGCGAAGTCTTCTCCAAAACAGTTTCGTTTATAATAACGAAAATAATAGCCTAATAATGTAATGAAGTCGTTGGGAAATGTAATGGATTATTTTTCCTTCAAATGTAAATGTAAATGAATTTAATTATTGAGCTACAGTTAATGTTAGGTATTTCAGCGTAATGCGACAGAAAATTACTGTTACTTTTAAGTTCTGTAAAATCACTTGCGACATTTTTTTTGCATTAAAGATGATTAAAATATTTTTTCATAAGTCTTAAAAATTGTAAAATGCTCATTTGAAAATATTTTTTGTTGATATAGGTTGCACAAATACTTGTCAAACCATATACTTCGACATTTTTCACGCTATATTGCCACTATCTTTGCAATGTAATGATATACTTTTCTTTCTCTTACAGGCATCAGATTTTTTAATTTACACGGCCAAGAAACGCTAATACAAAGATTTAAGATTTTAAAGATAATTTCATTAATTATTTGCTTTTTTATACGCACGGCTATACACTCAAAAAACCATTTCTTAAATTATTTTTCTTGACTATAATCACTTAACGTAAGTAGGTGTTTACTTCATTCAAGAAAATGTTGTAGGTTTAAGTAATTAAACTTCTTCGTTTATAATATTTTATTTCTGCAAATATTATTGAAACCAAATAGTAACTTTCTTTAACTAAATATTTTGAATTCTAAAATTTAGCTCCTCGATAATAACCGGAGATGCACATGTACTTTTTTCCACTGCATATTTACTTAAATATTGAAGAACTTTTTATTCTTCGTCGAAGTAAATATACTTATTTGCGTATGATTACCACTTCTATCAAGTAATCATTCTTCTAAGTATAGTTCGCTCTTAAGGTATACTTTTCTTTAAGCACAAATATATCTATCAAAAATATATAATTGGTTATTTTAATTTTTTTTGCCGCTGGTATATTTTCAAAAAATATCTTTATCGTTTAAATAAATAAATTTTTTTTATGCACTTCTTTTTCTTTTGTCTTTTCGTAGTTCGCAAGCACACGTCCCATAAATTTTGATTGTTTATGTTAAGCGAATTTGTAGTTGTTGTACTCGTCTAATTTTTTATGTGTAAAACTTTTAATGTGGTGACAATGACTGTGGTTAGGATTTATTATCACAGTTTACTTTAAAATTGCAAGTACATGTTTAAATAAACATGTTTTATCTAAATTTTATATGTATATATTATATAAAAAAAAAAATGTTGCAGATTGTTTAATTGAAAAAGACTTACTTAATAAAGTCCAAACGTTTTAAAAAAAAATTAACTCTGATTTATCCTGCTTTATTGCCAAAAAAAGGATTAATTAACTATATACATTGAAATACAGGCTAAATACGTTAAACTTAACCGTTGACAATATTTAATAAAAGCTCAGATATTTGAGGGCATATTTATCATGTTGGCTATTATTAATTTTTTTCAAAGCCAAAAGGCGGTATACATATTACAAATGGGTCTATTGGACCAACCATTAATTTTAATCGCTTTTAATCCAAACTTAAACAAAAATTATATAAAGTCAGCTCTCCGGGCCAAGAAGACCCAAACAAAAATACTATCTAAAAATCACTCAGTAGTGTCTTTTAGTTTCTTCGATCCACATACACTACTACACTGTGCTCTTCTTTTAATCACTGCACACTATAGTAAGCCAGTTCAAATGGTTTGGTTCTATTTAATCTTCGGTGAAGATCTTGAACATCCAGAAGCTTAATTGCGTCAACATTGGGGTGTTGCTCCAATCTTGTTTCGTGTTTGACTGCAAATCTTCGTATTTCGCTGTCTACATCCTTGATTCCAAGGCTATTATTTGATTTGTAAATATGTAATTGTAGATATTATTGTGTCGGAATCATATATGATATTAACGATTTTTGTTAATTTATTTGTGTTACGAATAATTTATTTAAGTATTTTCAGTTGATTTGAGCGTATTTTCCTGATGTGAGCATTTTAAGTATTGGAATGCGAAAATAAAATATGGAAAATATTGAGGATTGGACATCATAGTGTCGCATAACATGGAATATTTTATTTTTATATTTTTGTATTTTTTTAGTCATTTTCTGTGGAAAAATTTCAGTAAATTAAGTGCACCCCAGTCGTTACTATTGTTTTAAATTATTCCATAATTCTTTCAATTGCATTTCGTTTCGCTTTGTTTCAATCTCTGATTGGGCATTAAATGCATCTCTAATTACTTCTCAGGCATTTTATTTATGTAATATAGGTCCAGTCGTAGAATGTGCTCGAACCATCTAAGTCTGTATGATTTTATAAATTTAAGGATATCTTCCCCTCCCAATTTCGTGGTTCATCAGAGTTCTGGATAGGGCATCTCTGTTCTCTTCGGCCCCAGTATTCTTCATAAAATCCACCCAAAATTCTCAATTCGTTTTTCTTTTCTATTATATAACATCTACATGGGTTTTAACAAGTTTTATAGCACTATCTTCCCTTTTTGTGTGTACAACTTTCTTTCAATTGCTCTGGGCTATTGCTAGATAACACTGTTTTGATCAATAAATGATATATTGAATAGGAATTGACTAGAATACAGCCTTTATAAACTGCAAATACAACTTACAACGTATTGCAATTTACCATAAGTTTTGGTATCTTGACTAAGTTCTAACCACAAATCTATTACAAACTATCAACAGCAGATTGAAAAAAAAAAAAAATACCAGTGTAACCCATGAACCATGATGATACCATTGGTGGTATGTATCTGTAGCAATGAGCGAATTCTATTTTTCAATTCTACAGAATGCATCTTTACCCGAGAAAAGCCATCAGTGAATCGATATTGTAACTAGAAGATACAAAATTTGTCTCATTTAGGTATATGGGACATCTTCAGAATTGCTACTTATGTCGCTGTTGAATTGAAACTGGGAAACCCAGTAGTCTGAACAACAGTGGCTAAAGTCTTGTCCTTAATATGTCACAGCATGTTTTACCTTTATGATCTTTGTATTTGTTCCAAGACTGTGGTCACTTTAAATATAAAATTTGAGGACTACGCCAGAAAAAGGTCGCATGTAATTTGAGGACTAACTGCCCATCATAATTTTACAATGTATATTTTGTGGATAGCCAGTAAAATATTTTTATTAATTTTGACCCAAGCTTAAAGCTGAAGTAAAACACTTTAAACACACCAGAATTTAGATAATGTGTACATATCCTAAGTGTGGATAAAATGTGAAGAGAAAGTTCAACCGTTTCAATATATTGTTTGTTAATTAGCATTATTCGAACAAGTGGAACTTCACCTGCTCTCTTTAGTAATCATTAAACGCATTTTCCCCAATTCACATGTACAACCTATAAAGCCGTTCGGTCTTCAGTTTACATATTTCCTCTTGCGGTAATTGAGCAGTAAAGTATTATCACTCCTCAATTTACATCCACCCGTTCCAGGTGCTAATATTTTGTAAAAAACTGAAAACTATTGCTAAGAAAAAGGGGTGTATATATAATATAACAACAGGTTCTTACAACGTAAAACTTACATACATAAAACAATAAACCCTACAAACGCAAATATAAGAAAAATTTAAATCAGTTCAATAGAGGGTTTTTTACAATTGTATAATTTTACGCTTAAATATTAAGCATACAACAGGTATTTGGTTAAATATACAATTCCACTGATTCAAGAGGCTTACCTGTTATTTATTACCTACATGTTTTGTATATATGTACGCATTTTACCTGAGCATAAATAGCTGGTGATGCCCTAACTAGCATTTTGCATTTACATGCATGTATTAGGCAGATGTTGGTTACTGCCCATTGGTCACTACCCAGGTTCAGCCCTCTTTTATATGAAAATCTCCGCCTTCCTGCATTTACCGATATAAAATATTACATATATTTTTCATCTATTATGAGTTCATGAGGGTATTGAAAGGAAATAGAAAGGGGTGATATAGCATTGATTTCGACTAGTTAATTGCTTTGTACCTTATTAACTTTGGGGTTTAATCAATTAAAGATGTGTTCACTAAACGAATACAATACTACTTTCTTAGTATTGAGATGTTTCAAAGCACACGTTGTTATAAAATAGTATATTCTACATGCTAAAACAGATATATGCCTAATTGCACGTAAGAAACTATTGGAATCCTCTAGTTATAGTCGTATCTACATGGTCGGTCCTTAAGTAAGTTCGCAGCCTTAAGGAGCTATTTTGGATTTTGTTCAAAAAGATCTTCGTCAGATACTTCAGTAAAATAACCTCCTTTCCATGTTCCTAATAATGGTAGCGGATGCATAATGGCAGATTTTGTTCTTCTATATCTGCTCATCCTCTAGACATATTTGGTCGTTTTTTTTTTATTTCTAATACTCCAGACACAGTCGACATACATCCTTATTAATTAGTACATTTTTGTTTAGATGCTTTTTGAGTCCACACAATTATTTTGATGCTTTTACGGTCAAATTCGAATAATTTTATAGTTCTGATATGATTCGACAAAATGCACTTGCATATACTAAATTAGGACTTAGCAGTTACTATAAGTCTTAAAATGTTCTCTAGTTGGCCTAGAAGTTGATCTTTGGTTAAAGTTTTAATAAAATATAGATATAATTATTATAACTCACAAAATGCAATTTTTAATTAGGGAACATCTTTATGACCTGACGAATGAATTGTTAGGATTTGCTTCTAAATTGTAATATCGTTATATTGGCAGAAAAAGTACACTCCACTTTACAATAAACTAAATCCTATTAAGCCAGAAACATCGTAAAAATGTGTTAAAAGGATCTATATAAGAGTTGCGCATATTATTCCGTCGTATTATGTATTTCTGGGAATATACTTCCCGTCGTTACACTTTGGTGTTTATAAAGACATACCAATGAATTTCCTCAATTTTATATGTAACGGTGTAAAAGTATATAAGGAGATAACAAGGGAGAAATACTAAAGTATTAAATAAGATCGAATTACGTATTTTCTGGTAATTCTAAAAACCGAAATTAGAAGATGCAATTTGATAATTTGTTATTGCGATGTGTATATTTTGTGCTATTTTATTGCGAGTATTATTCCCCCAAATTATTTCTGGGAGCGTTTTCCCGTCATTACATTTTGGTGTTTACACAAATACAGGAAGAAGTTTCATAAGTTTTACATCTATTGGTGGTACAAAGAGGATGTGAAGCAAGCGACAGGAGCCTAGTGGAAGCTTAAATAGGATCGAATTACATATTTGCCGTTTATTCTAACCAGTCGATTCATTCAGAATGGAAGATGTAATGGTGTATATTATAATTCCGTGCTTTAAATTTAAAGGCCCAATTAATTTTAACATGTATTTGGGTTATCGCATGAAATCGTAGAAAATAATAAGTGCTAGTATATTGCAAAATAAAAAAAAAAATAGAAAATCCTAAATTTTTGACATAACATAAGCATTTTCTTGTAAATATCTACTTCCTGATTTACCCGGATTTTGTTTGTTGTATCTAATAAATTTTATAACTGCTAGTTCTAAAACTAAACGATTCTAGGAGACTATAGTCCTATGTCTTAATATCATTCAGCTTATTAAAGAACAGGTTGCAGGTAAACACATTGAGCGGTAACTATTTCCGAGAGAAATTTACGGGTTCAGGTAATTGAAAAAAAAGGGGGCAATTAAGAGTCGACGAACCGACGAATCTTCCCCAATTTGTTTCCAGAAAAAGGGGACGCGCTCGTCGTAACCGTGACACTAAATAACAATATCTGTCCGGTCGTATGTTTTATGCTGGATTTTAATGTTTCGCAGTCGTAAAGAGATCGTAAAACCATAAAAAATTTCACCGTGAATTTATAACACTTGTAACGGACCTTTGGGCTTTCGTTTGTGTTTGCCTGATGGCCGTACCGCAGCGCTTTGAAGTTCACGGTCGATTTTGTTACTTAATTTCTTTACGATACAAAATAGTTACCTTTCCGCTCCACTTCGGTTCGGAAACTTATGACTTGTGTGTTGTAGATGCCGGCAAGGTTAATATATTTTATGTAATACGTATATGAAGAGCCTGTTATGATAATTTCGTATAGTGTTTTGTCTCAAATAATTCTTGTGATGTTCTGATTTGATAAATATTTTTGTTTATCACTTGTAAGTTTATTAAGTACATTCCTTGTTTAAGTATTTATTTGTTTCTGCGATTGTGGAAAATTTTGCTAATATATTGCAAAGAAACCCTTGATAAATTTGCCCGTACATATTTTAAATATTGTAAACAGTATTTCTTTAAACTTTTTAATATTCAATATCTTTTTTTATCCTTTCATAAATAAAAGATGTTTGTACAAAAATAGTTATTTATGTGTCGAGGCTGGAAAGTGATGTTTTGTCGAACGAGTTTTGAGATTGCCAACAAAACGAGTTCGATAAGACACTTTCCAGCCGTTTTTTCCACCATTTTCACATGATTGCCACTTACTAAAATTAATTTACTTGCATTTGTAGTGTTCAGAATACAGATGACTCATATTTGAATGACAGATTGTTTGACAACTACTTTGACAACCGAATCAAGAAAGGCCTCAGAATCTTCACAGAAGACTACGGTAAAGTAACGGAAGTCATGCGTTGACCGTTCAATTCGATAAAGTGGCGCTCTCTATCTTCGAATGACTGTAGTAAGCTTGTACTTGGTAGTCGAAAAAAATACTTGATTCGAGGAAACTACCAAGATAAAAATCTAATGGACTGAGGTCTGGAGAACGTATATACCAAATTGTGCATCTTTTACATCTAATCCAAAAAAATTTTAAATCGCCTGTGATAATAGGGAGACGGTCAATGCTGCTGTAAGCAAAAATTTTGAAGTAACCCCATCGTGTTCAAGTGCAAGAATAATTTTATTACACAATAGAGCCAAATACTTTATCCATTCAAGTTTCCTTCTTAAAAAATGGATCTATAAGCCTGCCTTCTACAATTCCCATCAAAACATTCAACTTTTGAGGATGTTGGTGTTGCGGTCAGCGGGTGTAAAGGTTTCTCTGGCAAAACTGGAGACCATACCGGCATCTTCAACTACATCGAACAGACAGTACCACTGTCAACAAGGGCGGACCAGATTCCGCCCGTCTTCAGCTTCACTAGAAAATACCTCGTAGATATTTCTAATAGTGAGACCTCTAAAGCTCACGTCCACAAATCGAGGCGAGGTTCTCTTCGCTGATTTCAGGATGCCTCAAAGACGCCGAGTGACACATGCATTGAGATCTGGAGAGATGGAGAACCGAATGGCGAAGCTATCAGTTTAGGGGGCTCCATCTCCAGGCTGAAGTAATAGCCATCCAAACCTGCGCAGAGGGCATCTTAAACTGCCCGCATGGGAATGGATCGGTCGAAATTTTTTCTGACAGCTGTGCTGCCCTCAGGGCACTGCAGGCTGTCAAATTCGCTTCTGAAGTGGTACTGGGGTGCCATAGGAAGCTCGAAGAATTGGCGGAACATCACAGCATTACGTAGAGATGGGTGCCTAGCCACTCTGGGATCAGAGGCAACGAAATTGCTGATAAACCAGCTAGAGTAGCCGGTGAACAACCATTCACAGGTCCAGAACCGTCGTGTAGGAGTTCTTATGGCGATATTAAAGCTTTTGTCAGATCTCAACTCGGTGCTAGTCAGCGCTCCTATTGGAATGGAATAGCCGGCGTGAGACATTGCAAAATCCTCGAGTTTCATCCGGGCGACGAGACTCCGTAAGGCAGTCTTTATGAGCAGGAGCAGACTGAGACTGCTTACGGGAGTCCTAACTGGCCACTGCGCATTGAATAAGCACTTGCACCGCATGGAGCAAGTGGACTCTCCCTTGTGCAGAAACTGTGGGAGAGCAGAAGAAACTCCTGTGCACATCCTTGCCGACTGCCCGGCAGGCGGACAGGGAGACACGGAGTTGTCTAGGGGTCGCTCGGTTAGACGAACCCAGTCTAATAAACTTACTCTCGACGAATTTGCGGACCTCTTTGTTACAGTACAATCAGGTCGGGAGGGCTAAGACATCATGGGGGCACAATAGGTCTTATGGCCGAGTTGCCTTACGGGGTAAACCTGCCCTTGAAGGTAAAAAAAAAATTTTTGAGTGTGGGTTTCATGAATCTAGTGAGGAATCTTGCTTCGTCAGAACATACGACATTAGTCGCCAAATGTTCGTCTGCACTACAAATTTCCATCATTCCTTAGCAAAGCTACAGCAGTCGGTCAAAATTATCACTATTCTTGAATCAAGTGTACTTTACACGCATGGTCGTTTTCTCTTTTCATTATTTTTCCGACAGAACGGTGGTTTACACCTTGGTTCGGAGCCAAAGTTATGGTAGAAATTTGAGGTGATTGTTCTAATTCCATAGTAATGTTTTCAATACCTTTGTTAATTACGGTCTGTCGTAATCCTTCTTTTGGCAAATTTTTAATCGTCCCAGTCATTAAAACGGTTTAGTGTTTTAGTAATGGTTGAACGTGTTTAGGGATTCTTTCCTGATGCAAATCATTAAAAAGGTAACCCACTTCCTCACGATCGCCAAATCCGATCATCATTAAAATTTTAATACGCTCTCTTTCATTTAAATGCACCATTTTCGTCCGTAGCATTAGTAATTGGATGGTCTTCAACAGTTACCTCCTAGATGATATATCTACCATTACCTTTATTAATAAATAAAATAAACAAGATGTTTATGCATATCTCCATAATATTTACCCCAGTGTACCTATAAAAATTAAACATTATTCACAGATAATGGTGCTAAAACCAGTATGGCCAATTTGTTAAAATAAGGCCTATTATAATCTGCAAAAATATACAGGTGTTTCATTTAAATAAAAGAAAAATGGAGGGTGCTTCCGGTTGAACCACAACTATAGTAACCTGCAAGGTTTCATCAAAATCATCGTTTTCGTTTTAAAAATATTTGCTTGGTTCCATATTTTATCCCAACCTTGTATATCCTGCTAAGCGTAAATACACTGTAATTTATGGAAAGCTAGAGGAAACAAAACCAAAAAGGGAGTGCATAAAAAACAAAATATTTTTGACAAGGGAATTTAATATGCATCAATGGTATAAAATAATAATGGGACATATGTAAATACAATATATGTCAAAAGAATACACAATATATAAAGTGACCGTTTCTAAAGCGGGAAAAATTGTTCAGAATTAAAGACTATACTGAAGTATGATGTCACAGCTTCCCTATAACAAAAAAAATATGTTTTTTCCTGAATCACCATTTATGTAAACGTAGTTGCCGCTTGTATCAAATGAGCGAGTATATACATATACCTTACACCTCCCTGTAAAGCCTGGTCCAAAATCTTTTTGCCAGCACGGTATTTGACTATGGTGCTTTATACAGCTCATTCCAGGTAATATTTTTCATCAAGGAAGTTATAGTTTCTTATAGAGTGGAATAAATATTTTTAAAATAAAATATATTACCATTTGATATAAATGTTTCTCTAGTGCAAAAATATTGCTTTGAAGCAAAGAAATATGTGTTGAACAATTTGTTTCTTTAGTTAAACAATACTTCCTACCAGTGTGGTAGGTGTAAGAGTTGGAAAGACTGCAAATTTAAGATGATGTGAAGTATAGCTTATATTTTGAGGGTATAGGGGGTGTAGTAAAAATTATTTGGGATCGTTCTTTCGGTAATTTTAAATTTCCTTATCCCATCCTTTGAAGGGTTGCGAACGTATCTTTTCCTCCCAGAAGTGTCGCATATGCACCCCATAGTTCGAAACGTCTTTGTTTGTAGGAGTGACTGTCCGCGTAACGGCATCAATAAAGTGCGGCTCTTCAAAGTAAACTTGTGTATCATAAACCTGTGTTTATTGTAACTCCGCCATAGCCTGTCTTTATAAATAACTGTAAAACGTTTTATGGCGTACAGGCGCCTTAATTTGGACTGTTAGACGGCATCATTACAGTTAGCCCTGTATAAATAATCGGTGGTTTATCTTGTCGTCAGTTGTTTGTTTTAAGGAATTAAATTGCCGTCGATGAATCCACACCCGGGAATGATCGTTTTTTGAGTCATTAAAACTGGTCGCAATTGGACCTATTTGATCTATTTCTAAAGCACTACTATTACTGTTGTTATTATTGCTATTACATCCATACATTGCGTTATACATCATACGCTTTCGTACGTACATCAAGCAAATTCGATCAGGAATGTTGGTTCGAATGTTGCTGATCCTTCGTGTTGCAATATTGTCATCAACCATGTTCAAAGGATGTATTTTTAAATCAAACCAGAAGTAGGTTACACTCAAGAATTTGGAGTAGTTCGGAAATCGTACCATTTAATCGATGTGTTATTATTTCAGAAAATTTGTCATAAACGCGATTTACAAGCTTATACCAATTTAATATACATATTTTAAGCTTTTACGCTAAATACTGAAATATAAATAAAACAAAAACCCGGATATTCATCAACACCATAATGAAGCAATAAAGACTTTTAATTTGTGTTGGACAATCTTCTTACTATAGGGGTAGTAAAATAGTTATATAGCTGAAAATATACTTGACTTATATACTTTTTTAAGTATTGTACTGACTACTTAATTAATTTTGTCACATTGAAGCGATAACAAATAGTCATGAGTCAAACAGAGCGATCTCCCGCGGGGACACACGGCATTGCCGGAGGGAACACCCTTATACCAGATGTTCGTTGAATTTTTTTTTTGTAATGATATAATTTTTCGCACGCCTTTTGCTATATAAATCGCTACAATGCCACCCAAAGGGTTCCAAAGGATGAAATCAAGTTGAAAGTGCGTCATGTCGATTCTAACGTGCCCATTTTTGGAGTAATAATTAACCTCTATTTCATAAATAGGTCTGTCGGTATTGGCACATGTAGTGTTAAAAAGGTTACTTTCATTCGGACGTGTTTTACCTTAAATGGTAGTTTTTAATAAAGTATTGTAAGAGATATTTTTCGATAGAAAGAAACATTTCCTTTATTACTTCGCACTAACTGTAAGATTTAATTGAATTGAAAAATAATCATTGCAGAGTAAGAATAGAATAGATATTACTCAATCATCAGAAAAAAAAGGGCGATCATCTAGTGAAAAACATTATTTGTATTATTAAATCAAGGATATATTATTAAAACACACATTTTTTGTTTCAAGCAATTTTGTTTATTGTGAAAAATTATTTTTTTTGTCATTTTTCTTTTAAATTAAAATAGATTCTCGTTTATTGAATAAATAAATACATTTTATTTATCCTGTGTATTGCTATAAATAAGTTAAGTATATCATTAAATAGAAAAATCGGATTTTCTTTTAATAAAGATACATTTACTTCTACTTACAATAATATTATAATAATTCGTATTTAGGTAATATTTTTATTGCGAAGAAGGATTTCTTCTATCTTAAAGATTTATGAGCTAAAATAATGCACCAAATTTGACCTTAATAGCTTTTAATCCACTCCCCTATTGCCAAAGAAAACCTTTAAAGCAGATTAACGTATAGATGGCAGCACAAGATACTCATACTAACATGTAACAGGGTTTCATATATCCTTCATGAGGATAGATTCAGAATTCATTCTTCTTTCATGTATTACCGCGATCAATAAGTTTCGAATAACATATGACTTTCATTTAACTGAAGTAAAATCTTCTTTAACCAAGTAAATTTAAGTTTTTCAAAATGTTTCTTTACACAAACTTTAGTTTCAATCCTTCTAAGAAAATTTAACAACTCGAATTCTATGATTTGTTTTAAATGGTTAGGTAATATCAAGATAGTCCTAAAATCTGAAACACGTGGTGTTTAAATCAAATCATTCCTTTTTATTTTAGTATACCTTAGCTATTATCTGCAATTTCGCTATTGTTAGATATACTTGCTAATAAGCATGATAATATCAAGTGTTTGTAGAAATTATAATTATGCTTAAACAAAAACTACATTAAAAATTATGTGTTTGCACCAATATATTCAGTAGCGTGTAATATATTACAGTTTTTTTTTTGCTATGTTGTTATTGGCAATGCTAGAGGACAACAATAAATTAAGTAATTAGTATTGTCAAAGGTATACAATAATTTCACCACTCGTGAATGTTACCTATAAATGCAAGTCAAGGTTGTATTATTTAACATTCAGAATATTAATGTCGTTGGGAATTCCCTATTTTATTGTTTTTACTAGAACTAAATGACATGATAGGGGTTTTACTATAGAAAGCGGCTTCGGTGATTTCACTAAAAGTTAATAAGAATCTATGAAACTCGTTTATATGTAACATGTATACGCATATTCAGTTAGTTATTGTGATTTTGACACTGCCACAGCAAGGTTATTGTGAAAGAGTAATAGTACCCAATATTTAATGAAATAACGGAAAAGTAATGAGTCATTCTTACGAAACTTTAGTTTACGAACGGATTATAAATGATCACCTATTAGGTTATTTTTAATGTGTTTCCTTCTCACAAAATTAGATTACTAAAATCAAATTAAATTATTAAACTTGCAATGTTTGCACCATATTATTCATTATACTATCCTGACGGAGCAAACACTACAATTGATTTTTGATTCGATTTTAAAAGTAAATGACGTAGAGAATGACTTGATAATTCAACTATAGTTTTTCATTCACCCTAACTTAAAAAGTTTACGATAAAGTGAGGTAAACAGCGAGGGGTACTTATATTTTCAGAATCCGTTAGAACACCTTCCATATTCATGCTATATTTCTAAGGTTAAACAGTTTTATGAAAACGATTTGGGATAAATAATATAAATCAATACAATCCCTGTATTCCGGAAATTTCCATAAGCTCCTTTTTATTTGGCAGTATTATTTTCTGTTTGTTATTGACGTGCCTGATTGTATGTTTCTTTTCACTTCTGAAGTTTTTCACTACTTTATAGAATGAAAATGAAATAAGTAGAGTGAATAAATATTCCATGAAATAGTGAAATTTTTTTATATACCCTATTATCTTTTTCATTTTCCTGCCAAAAACTTTCTACGATACATATTTGGATTATTTAATACTTTTCCTGCTTTTTTTTGATATACCCCTTCATGTGATTTATCGCCTAATATATAAATTTTAACAGATAAGATTTATCCATGGTATTAGGAAATAAGAGCAAGAAAATTTAAACAAAACCTGCTATTAAAATGCAAGAACAAAGCTGTTCTGTACAAGTGGTAGTTGGAGGAATACAATGGTCCAACATTTATACCGATTTTATGACAAAAACTCATTCTTTATAAAAAGTTCTCCTTGTTACATAAATAAGTTTTCCATCAGAAAATCTAAGATTGAATGTACAGAATGTCCATAAATTTAGATAACATGAAAATGGTTCAATAGAGAAGTGGTAGGCACTTAATTTATTGCATTTTGAGTTTAATCTTAATACAGAAAGTTCCTTAAAAACATAAAATTAGTTAAAATACAAAATTTAAGTTTTTTAGATTGTTATGGTTGTATGTTGTTAAGTTTAATTAAGATGACGTGTTGTCTTGAATTTCATATAGGTAATCTAGATAATCATGCATAATTTAATCTTGTCGATTAAAGGTTGTTGTTTTGTCATTGCATTGTATTGAATTGTCAAACGGCATTAAGTGTACATTTTTCACTTTAATTATTTCCCGTTGGTTTAACAAAATGTTAACCATTGAAGAACGTATTTATTTGATTAAATGTTATGGCATTGGAAACGTACTTACCGATATGCTATAGACATGTTTCATGAAAAATCTCCAAACACTATGGTACTATCGTTGCGAAGCACTGCGCAACATTGTAAATTTTGATTTAACTGAATCTGAAACCTAAGAAAAAATACAGTGAAGATGATACAGCTACAATGATCACAAAGACTGAATATTAAGAAAACTCATTTGCGAAGAATTTATAGAGAAAACAAAGTTTGGCCGTTTAAACCGAAGCTCCGACATACACTTGAAAATGGAGGTGAAGAAAAGCTATTGAATTTTTGTTTGTGGGTTGATGAGAATTACCTCGTAGATACAAATTTTCATCTACGAGGTAATTCTCATCTTCTTTACTAATGAATCAACTTTTTGCACTAATGGGCTTTTCAAAATCCAAACTACGTCTTTGGAAAACGAAGTCAACGTTATGAAAAAGTGAATATTTGGTGCGGAATTTTTTGCGATAGAATTGTGGGTCCACATTTATTGAAGAGAATTTGAATCAACATGTTCATGTGTCTTGTGAAAACCTATCTATCATCGTTTCTAGATAATTTACCGCTAGAAATGCGGCGTTACATTTTTTTGATAAGAAGGCGGGTGCCCTGCACATTCGACGCTTTTGATACGGGAATGGTTGACAGATCAATTCGGTGAAAGATGGATGGGAAGATTTAGATCAATTAATATTCCTGGTAGCTCGCCTGACTTTAAACTTATTGATTTTTGCAGTAGGGTTCTTTAAAACAAAAAGTTTACTCAGATGACCTACTGCGTTATCGAGAAATACTAAAAAGCACGTAATTGAAATAAATAAACCACAAACTATACGTAAAGTCTACGGTAAATTTATTAAAAGGAGGGAGAAATGTGTGGAAATTGGAGTTGGCCTTTTATTTAATAATAATTTTTGTTGACTTTCTTAATTGATTGAATTTTGTTTAAATTAAAAAATGCAATAAATGGTACTTCTCTTTTCATATTATCTTAATTTATAGACATTCTGTACATTTCATCTTAGATTTTCTGATAGCAAACTTATTTATTCAACAAGCAGAACTTTTTATAAAGAATGACTTTTTGTCGTAAAATTAATAATAATTTTTTTTCTCTCATCAACTCCATCCATACACTGTATATTATTAATTACTAGATAGTTTTCAACAACATATGTGAATGATTTTCCAATGAAGTATAAGGCAGTGCTATTATAAAATCTATTGTCAAAGTGTATTAATTATTTTGGATATAATAAAATACATAATTATACGTTGGTGAACTATGATAAATGAAATTTAGTATTGAATTATGTATATTATATTGACCCACTTATTCTCAAAATTAAACGAGAAAATATTTGTTTGCAGGGTCTACAATGCTTTACGCTTGAAACAGAAGTATATTGCAAAATATATAATACACAAACCATAAAAGTTCTAAATGCTTTACAATATTTCCAATAATTTTCTGGTTTTCCCACAGATTTCATCTGAAAAAAGTTTTCCAAACATTCGGTTATTAAACTTTTTCAATTATTATAGCTGATATTACTATTCACATTCAATTTTATTATAGGTATAAGTTGGAAGGCTATTTTTTATGAATAGAAAGAATCTGCTTTTATTTAATGTATGCGAAAATCAGGATATCTTTTATCAAATGACGACCAAACAAACAATATAAAGAGCGTGACCATTTTTAAACAATACATGACAAATGGACAACGCTCATTTATAAAAAGGTTATAATCGCAGTCATTTATATTTAGGACGGAGGCTACGTCAGAATGACCCCTTATTAATGAGGGTAGAATATACCCTTTAATAGATGCATTTAGGGGTTAGCTCTAGACAATAGCCTCGGCTCTAATTGTGAGGCCGTTAATATGGATCACGTTATTGTATGAATGTAGTGCGTACAAGGTGACACATGTTTTATTAAACTGGTTACGAATGACGTTTTTTCTTATTTTTTCTTGCTAGGTTATTTATTGTCATAACTGAAAACCTTTATGCTCGGCATTACGTGCGAACAATTGGTCCAGTTCTGTATAGGTAAATGGCGACAGGCGTGAAACGGACCGATGAACGATGAATGTACGGATTCTTGTTTACATTTATATCTTCTTTAACTATACCTGTACGGTTTATACTTAGGTACATGATCACATACGTGGAGTACATATGTAGGTACGGGTACGTGAGCGTATCAACAATTTTCACTTTGTTCTATTGTATTTGGAGGTGCTGTACAAATATGCAATGGATGATGCAAATAAGGTCGAATAAAAGTCATTACACTGACAACAATTTAGTCTCGATAATAATGAAGGTAAGTCTGGAACGTGACGGTATTTTTCAATTCCAGTATGAAGACTCGGCGCCATTGGTCAAACGATAAACACAGTAATTTAAAAACTAATATTCTTGGATGCAGCAACTATAATAACAATCAGTCGTGAAGTATTATTGCATTTGAAGAAACGGATAGACGGTTCTTATAGCATGTCCAATCTTAGAACAATTTCTAAAATAATTCTTTTACGAAACTAATACCGATACAAAGATATGCAACGACTGTACAGTAATAGAAATATAAGTTGTCCGATCACTCCAATTTACACGATTTTATTAATGTAACGTTTATAAATATGAGTTTTCATATTATTTGATTCAATGGCGAACGAACATTTCTCTTTCATTATTCAGCCCAGGTGATCAACCTAAAATTTTCATTACTCCGTTATTAGTGTCTTAATAAATATTATGGCGGTAGTGCTTTAATGAGAGCTTTTATAAGACTACTAAAGACGTTAAATACAAAAAGTGATTAACTTAGTACTTAAATAATTAAATGATTTTATAGGTAATATTTATCGGTGAAAATCGGTTAATCGGATGCTAATATTTTGACAATTTCCACCAAACAATTAAAAATAGGGATTAGCAAACAAATTACACATTTTTTAGCTTTGGAGCTCTGCGTTTTCTAATTACTATATCATTACAATTATTGTTGAATTGTGGAATAGTCTTTTGGCTTTTGATTCTTGACATTTTTTTAGAGATTTTAGGAATCTCTTTTGGGAAGGTAGGAAGTAATACATATATGTAAATATTTTACAATGAATTGTTAGTATAATATTTTATATTTCTTTTTTCCGATAAAGTTGTATACATACTAACTCCCGTCACAGTAGATACAACTACCTGTTTCTTTGCTTGCTTCAGTTAAATAGAGAAGTTACGACTTGGCGTAAAGCAAGCAGGAATTCTTTTGTTGTGAATATCGGCCCAGACAGTGTGAGGAAATTGTGTCAATATCGGTGGATCCGTTTTTATGGCACTTCCATAAAGATTTCTGTGTCTAAAGGTTCTCCGAATTGAATTGACTACTCTGACCTCCTTTTCACTATTGATTAATGGTGGCTGTCTGCGTCAGTGCATTTTTACAATTACAAGTTAAGGCAAGTTCTAAAGTTCTTTACTTCAGTAATTTTATGAATAGTAAAAATAGCTCAGCAGATTGAATGGGATTAATTGAAAAGCGTGTCGGCTTTTATATTGTGTTATGCGCAGTGTTGCGTACTAAATTAATTATGGGAAATTGAATTTATTTTATCATTGTTACTCTATAGCTATATATGAAGTATTTTCTAAAAGTGAGAGTATTTAGAGCATTAATTACGTCATACAGAAATATTTTATGATTCCTATAGGAAAAACGTATTTCTATAAAAAATACAAACTCAAATTTTTTATTCTTGCTTTCAGGTACACATTAAATCTGCATTCATCATGAATGGTGTGTGTGTCAGATGGAAAGGATGGATAGATTTGGAAAGAATGGATGGCGTGGGGTGTCTAGAATACTGTGAAGAACGTGCTCAAGCTGAAGATGCCCTCTTACGTGAACAAATAGAGAGATATAACCAAAGGCTAAGGGAGTTTGAAGATAAGAGGACATACAGGAGTCCTCAAGACAGAACTGAGCAAGATCTAGAGGTAAGAAGCTTTATGTTCTTTTTTTTTTAATATACATAGACTGGTGCTGGGGTAGTTTGCTTATTAATATACAAAAATTGACTTGCAATTAATTTATAACTTTAAAACAGTTTTAAATTCTTTCGCGTGTAAATTCCCGTTAATTTAATTAATCTTGAAACAAGATCCTCAAACCGAGAGTATTTATACTTATACATCATACAATGCAAGAAATGAGACACGATAATGTGGTTAATTCTTTTAATGAACGGCTTGTACAAAAATTTGGGCGTATTATTTCTAACATTGCTGTTATTAAAGCTACAAATTCGATTAAATTCTTTTGCTTATCAAAATGCAATTAAGAAACAACAACAAAAAAAAATCAGTTCAATAAACCGTTCTTGAGATAATTAGAAATTCAATATATACATATTTTTAAATTGAATACTCTATACATTTTTCATTATTTTGAAAGACAATGTAATTAATATAAACGTTTCAATGCATTGTACCCGTAAAACGAGTAATCAAAAAGTTACAATACATGTTAATTTAGCCCAAGTACATGAATTCACTGCATAAACATCGTAATAAGTTTGCATTCCTACAAATCAGGACAAATAATATAATTCCACGAAAATGTCGCAATTTTATCATGATTTTCATTTATTCCTTATCCTGCATTTATTTTCTTAAATATGCTTAATTCTATGCTTTAACTTTACGGCATTAAACTTTTCGCTTGATAACGCAACAAATTTTTGTATTAGAATTTGCCAATATTTGTGCGAATACTATTAACAAGAGTAAATTGGATAATTTATAAGAAATAATATTATAATAGTTAAGAAATAAGAATAAATTTAAAGGACATTAAAATTATAAATAACCTGGAAGAAGGCGAGTTCTCTTAAGGTCAATATATTGATGATTTATATTATTTAACCTCATTTTCATTCCTGCTGTTCACTTTGAAAGTACTACAGTTGTATTTGTATTTTGTTTTTAATAAGAAAAAAATAAAGTAAAATCAAATGAATGAAAAGGAAAAAAAGCTCATTTAGTCTTAGTTCTTGTTCTGGCGACAAAACGTAATGTTGTAAAAAGAAAGTGTTACTAAAAAAAGTGCTTACTAATAATAAAGTGCCTCAATACCGATCGATGCAGAATTTTGTGCTACATTTATTTCTGCAATGAAAAACACCACGTTCCGTTTAAAAAAAGAGCCTAAAGGTATCCATATTGGACATGAGTTTCTGAACTGCCTGTATATGATTTTGTGGTTGCTGGTGCCGGGATATATGTCTATGACCATGTACTTGCATACATATCAATATGATATCTTAATATCTAATATCTAATATCTTATTATGAAATATTTCATTTTAATGAAAAGAGTGCAAACGTCAAAATTTTGACAAAATTGTAAATATTTCAAAAACTGTTAAGTTTACCAATAGAGAACTTTGATACAAACTTATTACAAATGATTTAAGAAAATTAATATCAATACCTCGTATACTGGATGGGCTATAAAGGTAAAAATATATATAAAGGAGTTAATGAAACAGTCAAGTAATTACAGCTAATCCTTAGTGAAAATATTTTCGGATAAATGTTGTTTAACAATACTTAAAACATAGAGAAGCATAAAATTATACATTTTTAAATTATTAATTTATTAAATAGCAGTGGAATATTAAATTTTAAAATTAGAGATTTTGAAGGTTTTTGTCCATGCATTATTTTTTGATTAGCGAAACTAATCTTTGTATAAAGTTCACTCGGTACGCTTGTAGGTCATGTAACTAAATATTGTCTTGGTATAGAAGCTATAAGTCTATACTTTGGTTTATTGATCTTCCACTATATTATAGAGTTTATATTAATCTCCACATGTTTTCTGTTAATATCCTGCAATAGTGTTTGCATATAAATATCGAAAAGATTGGCGTTTTCACTACAAAAGTTTTTGTCTCCTTTAAAGGTACGTGTTTTCCTGTTTGAGCGGTACTTGATGATGGGGAATTTCAATTTCATAATTGCTCAATCTCACACGATTAGTAGACGAATTTGGCAAGGCGTCAAAATCCTACTTCTTTGACTATGTTTTCAATCGTTTATACACTGTTATTACTTGGTCTTGGTGACAGGAGTTTTGAAAAGAATTTGTATTGAGTTCGGATCGATGAGTGGAGAATAAGGTGTTATTTTCCGAATGTAAAAATATGTTAAAAAATGTTAACGCGATGCAACCAGAAACGTTTTCTAATATAAAAAAAAGCAGTCGCCACAAGTGATGGCGAGCGGTGGGAGTAGGTTCGCGCAGCAGTAGACGGGCACAACGGATTTACCATCGCCTCTGCATATAATTTCTCTATACCATTGGCGTGCAGGTTAATATTGAATAATGCATAATGTAATTAAAAATTTAATAAAATGGTTTTATTAGTATGGGATATCTCCGGACAATATAAGTATTTTGTTTACTAATTACTACTATTTACAAGTGCCTACCTACTAATTTATTCCTGGAATATATGAACATATGTATATTCACAACAAAAAACAAAAATATTATGTTAATATAATCTTAATGAACTAATAAACATTTAAATCCGATTAACCGTTAAGGGGCACATAATCCCCTGAATTGTTTACCAGGAAACATCAGCGATGATAATAACAAAAAAGGATTATTGTTTAAACGGTTTATTGAATTTAAACATTATAACCTATTAAACAAATTGAAAATTTAATGGATAAAGTTAAACCTCTTCCGCACTAAAATCGTTGTCGTCACTACTACTATCATTATTTACATTTACAGAGACATTTTGAGCCGCCACTGACAAATACTCAGAACGTATTATTGCAGCTAAGTGGGCGTGCACGCTTTTAAAAGCGTCTACAGCGCATCCCTACTCCTCGCCATCACTCGTGGCGACTGCTATACCTTTGTCAAATTCGGTAGTTATGGGCGAATGATTAGTTGTCCTAATTTCATTTTAGGAGAAACAAAAATATTTCGATTAGAAAAGTAAAAATTAAGCAACTTTAGGTTAATTTCAAAGAACTTGCTAAATGTCATACGAAATCTAAATCTGCTTTTAATACAAGAATCAAAAATTTTATGTACAGTGTCTACAACTAATTTCAAGTTTAGTAGTGACTTCCCGTATAGAATTTGTAGGGTGAACTTTAAAACAACCCGGAAGATCTAATTTCTGTTATTTTCGCTGCTGATATCGCCCTTTTTAACATAGTTTATTTTAGAGGTACCTACATATTTTGATTATGGCGAAATCTCTTATATTGGCCCAAAAAGTATAGACTACACAGAAATACATGTAAGACTGCAATACCACAAGGTTTTGTCTCGATCTTCTTGCAAGCAAAGTACGTTTTAAGCATGCTACTATATGAGTATAATATGTTATAATAAGAAATAATAAATAATATATAACTAATTGAACTAATAAATTAAACTAATTAATGATATTATAAAGAAAAACGATTTGGAAACTGTGAAACATATTGCCCTATTGAGAAAATTAGCTATAGCTTCTTCAAAATTTTACGGATATTGTGTGTTAAGACTTTTACATCAAAAATTATAGAGTGCGTCCAAATACGGGAAGGTTTTAGATATGAATTTTCAAATTATCGGAAAGACGCTTCACTCAATTATTATTTTGTTAACGGTAGTTTAGTCTATATGAAATCACCGAAGCTTGGTTAATTTAACCGAATTCGTAGCTTTATTTAGCAATACTGCGTTGAAATCTTTGAACGGCTGTATAGTGATAGGTATAACTTATGAATTTTATAAATTTCTAGTAAACTTTATAATAAAGATGCATGATGAAAAAAAAGTAATTTTCAAAATACCGATCAGATCGTGAAGTAAGCATAGGCACTTGAAAAACTTCTTAAGCAACTGTAAACCTCAAAATACTTTTTATTGGTTGAGCAACGAATAATTGGACACCGCTGCTAGTGCAAGCGGCGACATAATCAAACAAACCAGTGTGCGTAACAAAAGCCTCGTCGATGTTAAACGTAGAAAGCGTCGGAGCATGGAAATAACTACGGGCTGAGCAAATAACGAAGATTTTATGCTCCCCATTTATCGAGATTTGCCCTTAAGCGTAAAGCAGCAGTGCCTATTGTAACGAAATCTGTTTGTACACCATGTCGTCTCCCACGCAGATTTCGATGTAACGTTAGGAACATTATGCTGTTTATGTTATCTATCTCGGTCTTTATTGTCCGTAATCGGATTGTCAACGCACCTGTTTAATTGATATTAATAGAGTCGATTTCGCAACGCCCCTATGTCCAAAAAAGCTTACGTAATTTGAAAAAAAAATTCATTTAGAAAAAATGTACGTATATTTATATTATCACTGAAAAATTTAAAGTTTTATTGGTAGGTGAACAAAACCCAAAACCTTTTTAAATAATAAAATGAAATTATTATTTTGACTACAAAATATTATTTCTGACAAAGCAATAAGACATCATCTACTGATATTTGGTTTATCAAACTTCTGAGACCCAATTAAAATGGTAGAAAACAGTAATTTATAACAAAATGTATTTTAAGATAAGCATATTCCATTTCTTAATCAATTTTAAATGCAGTATTGGATTCTTTTTTTTCTTCAAGGAATTCAGAATTTGTTCAGTTTGAAAGCAATATCTGAAAACGTGTTTTAAATTGTTAGGTAGGTACATAGAGAATTGAATTTCTCTTATGTCAAGAATCTAGTAATATAATTTTTGGTTCATTGTAGTGTTTGTGTTTTTGTATTGTAGTGTTTTAATGTGAAGAATTGTTTACCAAAGTCTTAATGTCTTCTATATATGGCGCTTTGCAGTATGCTTTATACGAGTACTGTTATTTAATAGATCTTGTCCACTTCAATGATTTCTGGTGGTTATTTGATTGATTTCTCTGAGAAAACAAAAGCCTCCTGTTTATGCATTTTAAGAAAATATTGAACAAACGTACTTACATATTACTTTTTTTGGGCCATTCGGATTCTTCAAGGTATAAAACATGTATGTTGCTTTAATTTTGTGGAACACTCTTCCCGAGTAGAACAGTACAAGTAACTGCCTCAAGGGAATCGTTAAGAAAGGCTAAAATTATTAAAACATAGTTAGTACCACTGATAACGAAAACAGTGTTAACTCATGAGGTGAAATTCGTGACGGTGGGTTAGAAGATTATGAGTTGGTGTTGCTTGGACTGTCTCCCTCGTCTGTTGGATTGTGGAAATCCGACGTTTCGGCAGTGGTTCCACTGCAATTATCAGGATAGCCCTAGTAAGAACTGTTTAGTTGCTAATTCCATATAGTCGGCTATGGAATTGTACGAATCTCTTGCCTTATGCGTTTATTTCTGTAATATACTGTATATGTATATGTAAATGACATCGGCAATCAGACGGGTTAATAATGTATAAACTGAATTCCAGAACCACCATAACAAGATACGAACAATGAATTGAACATTCTTAAAATCAATCAAAATATGATGAAACTTTCTGTAAAATCAGATTTTAAAAATCGCAACCGGCTTCTACGTTCCAAAACAGTATATATGTACACCTATCTCTCTCTCCAGCGTTCAGCTTTGTTACGGAGCTGCTTTAAGTTCAAGTTTAAATTGAACCTTTCACCAACTTCAGTGATTGACAGTTTTAAAGCATATAAATATGAGTTTAAAACAATTTCTTTGTCTTTCTATCTATGCGTCAACAGGCTAAATTTTTCAAGCACTGTTTTTTAAATATTACTTAACCTATGACTATCGTAGCTGTTAAATTGAATTACGTTTCATCATAATAAATGTAGCTCTATAACTAGATTCGATGAGTACATGTTCAGCAATTAAGGGGCTTGATGCTATAGAGTCACTATTGTACCAAAGTCTCTAATTCCTAATTTTTCTGGTTGACAAAATCAGATATTCCCGCTATATTCTTTAATCCTGGTCAAGTTTTGTAGTACAAATGTGCATTTTTCAACTGGTAAAAGATGTGCTATGTCTGGTATAAATAGTGGGTTTTCCTACCCTTCACTTGTCGTTCGACTTGGCATAAGCATCGGGTCGATGTTATGCCGTTGTATCATACGTCTTATTCTGTCCTTAACATTATATATATATAAACATTATATATATAAACCATAGACACCATATTTACATACTCTTCCTTGTTTCTTAGGCAGTGCCCTGTTGCTTCTTGTGTAATAGCTTATTTGTTACTGCTTTCTGAACAATCCTTGTTAATAACTTCCCCTCTAATTGACTTATTTTTTTAGATAAATGTCTATCACTACATATTCTTCGTCTACAATTTATTAAGGTATTTGCATCCGTATTTTTCTGCCGTGGCAGTTCCAATCATCACAGTATTTCCTTATTAAATTTTAGTTTTAATTGATAGTAGAATCAGTAGAATAGTCTACATAAATGTGGTAAGTAAAATGTATTAAAATTGAAATAGTTAGATTTTTTTTCATGAAAGTTGCAAAAGTTAAAATAACTGAAATAGAAGAAAAATGGAAAGAGAATGTCAGGCTATATGCCTGCTCACTAAATAGAGCTTTTGTTTTGCTTTTATAAGCTCTATCACTGCTGCATTAGCTCATTAACCCTGTATTTTATTTATATAATATATCTTCTTTTACGATTCCTCCAAAATGATGACTCAACAAATGTGTAAACCTTTTAAATTCTATAGAAAAAAATTCTTTATATATGACCTAATAGCAATGTGAGAGAAGGATGGCGAATAAGGTGACACATTTTAACCTGTAATAAAGAAAATATTTTAATATAAAATGTAAAACGTTAGTTTAGAAGAAATACCAGAGAAAGTTAATAAATGTTACCAACGAAATAGACAATGAAATATTCTGAAGAAGTAAGATGTTTCTCTTTTTAAAATTCGCAAAATAAAAAGTAAATAAATTCCAATTTTCAATCCAAGACAATATTCCAAGTGCAAGATATAAAAAAAATAAAACTACTTTATCTGAAGTCATCAACAACAAAAATGCATCTTTCTTACTGCCAAAAGAACTGTAAGGCGTACAACTAGAGACAGCATGGAGAATATTTGGTTGGTGTCTTGCAATTAATATATCTATCAGATTTTTAAAAAATACGATGTTGCCATTTCACATAGCTTTGACTGAGAAAGCTTTGTGATTTTTTTCTTAGTTAAGTAATATTTTACATTAAATTTACATGTAGACATGTAGGTCGTTGTTCAGGCTATCTACTGGTAGTTTCTCGGCCTTGTAGGACAGCCTCATGGCTTTGTTTTGGAATATATACAGGTGTATTAGCTTCGAAGAGAAAACACGTCCGTCAGGTTTCTAAAAAATTACACACAATTTATTAAAATTAAAAAAAAAAATAGTGTTATATTTATAACTTCTTTCAAGACTTCGTGGTTCATCGAAAATTCATTTACATTTTTATGCTATTACGTGGAAACATTTAATTCTTACATAATTTTACATTAAACAAACAAATAGATAAGACATTCCTATATAAGATGTTTCTATAACTTATGTAGGTAATAAAAATTAAACGGTGTAAACTTGCTTACTTTATCATTTTCGATAACAATATTATATAGCAAAGAATCGCATGCAAATAATCAAAACATCGATCTAGGAGTATTAATATTCATGTATTCTTAGTAGTAATTCGTTCGTATTGTTAGCCAATTTATTATTAATAGTCGTCTCGTACGCACGTAATTAATAAATTATGTATGAATTCTTAAAATAACAGGTCGTAGTTTAAAGCACTTCTTTTTAAATGTTATCGTTTACATTCAACCAGCCTCTTATTCCGAGAAATAATAATAAGGAGTACGTACATAATTTGTTGGTTTTTCCTATATCACACTTGTAATTTCGGCAGTGCATGTGTGTGAGCGTGCGTTTGTGTGTGCGTTATAAATTAATACCTATATTTTTAATTGATACCTTTTTTGTTTTTAAATGCAAAATAAATTTACACGTGTTTCTTTTTTATATTCAAGGTGATGTGGCAGAACAGAAGAAGAGTGTATTGAAAATAGCGGATAAGTTTAAGCCGAAATCGTGTCGTTCGTAATTGTGTTTGTAAATTTTGTATTATAAGTTGAATTGTACATAACTACAATCATCGCAATGCTGTTTACCAAAAAGATGATGAAGACCACAAACAATAGACACCTGCGTCGGTCTGCAAGTAATCAACACGTCGACATCAACCACAGAACTGTGCTGTAAAACAAAAGTATATTTTGTCAATTGTGTGTAAATCCATCTTATCGTCAGTCTGGCTGTAAGGCTTTGTAGTCTTAAGAAAAACTACGCTTTATGTGTTTAAATCAACCAGTACTTCCAATTTAAAATCAATTGATACTAAAACTCTAAAATCTAAATTTGTAATCTTTTGGTTATCATTTACATCATAGAGGCTGTTGTCAGATGGAGAAAGCTACATAAGTAATTTATACATGTCTGTGTGTATTTTATTACGTGTCTGCAATATAATTTAAATCATATTTGATATTTAATTATTATGTATATAATATATTGTTTTTCTTTTTTTTCCAATAAATATGTTCCAGTTACGATGGTGTTTTCCTTTATAAATCTGAATCTAATATTAGTAAGGTTTTGTATTTCCAGGATTTAATTAAGAAAAAAGTATCGCACAATAGATAGTTAGCATACAAAACTAATTTATTCGTCGTGATTTTATTATATGACTCATCAAGTCACAGCTAGTTTGCCTTACAATGATTTAATAGCGTCCTGGAAATATCCGACCTACTATTATAATAATTCAAGTAAATGGTAATAAATATTAATGAGAACATATACGGTGACTTAATTAGAAACTTGTTAACAATAAGAACCATAAGAAAGGTAAGGAAATATTCATACTTTATACATATTATATCTCCTCGACTCTAATAACTAGTTTAGAAATGCAATAATTTTCATATTTGGTGTAAAATGAATTTTTCTCCTTAACTCGATAGATTAAATTTTCTGGAATTTCAGGTGAATTCTATAGTCAATATTAAACGAACAGGATGCTTTCGAGAATATATGGGAATTAATTCCTTGTTTTTGTTAGCGAAATATTAAATTCATATCGTTATAGCAATAAATAATTTCTACGTTATGACGAGGAAATTGCATTAATTGGATAGATTGCTTAACGTTAATATAATTATATCACATTGATTGAATTCCTCAGCGCATACATATAAATCCTTTCATCTTGTTTAAGTAAATTTCAAGAACCTTATATTCATCTCAAAAATATACTAGCATTGATAGAAAGGATTCCTTAAACCAAAGAAATGATTTAAGTATATTTATTTGTTCTAAAGCAATATTGTTTATAAGTACCCAAAAGTCTTATGAATGGAATTCGTCTTTTCTATTATACCTTTAAATTATTTTCGTTGAAAGAAATTTGTTAGATTTAATTTTATTGCAAAAAAGATTTTTTCAAAGGAATAATAAGTTAAAACAATTAAAAAGCAAATTTGTGATTTTAATGAAGATTACTGTAGATAATTTTAATTAGTGAGGTGTTCATATAGATGGCAGCACAAGGTACTCATACCATTAACTAGTAGTAGACGACTCTACTGGGAGCATGCACTCCACGGCGTACTGTGGGACAGATTTCCAAAATCGTCAAATAACTGTAAAACTCGGAAAATAGAAACGTATTATAAAATATTATATGTATTATTGAGATGTATATATTTTACATCCCGATACATATGTATATAATGAATCTTGTTTTTTATATTCAGTACGAAGTATTTTATTGTAGATTACAGAGCCAGAAAGTGGATGGTTCCGTAATATAATAGTTATTTGTATCACTAGGCCAGAAACTATAGTTTTGCTATAGTCTCACAAGTGCGAATACTCGCAAAAAAAAGTTTCTGGCCGTGTGTTACACACTATTTGAGCCGACAAATCTTAATTTTGTTGTAAATAATAAAAGAAATTAACGCTAGGGAGTTAACATTACAGGTTGGCAATACATATTACGTATGAATTTTGAATTGGAAATCAGGATTAAAATAGCTTAGTGTTTTGACGTTTTAATTTTCTTGGTAGTTTTGATACATATTCATAAATAATAAGGACAATGGAGACCCCAGTTCATATTACAGAGGTTGTGTGTGAAGTTATTAACCATTTATTACCTGTAAAATCTTCCGAAAATAGAATTGGAATGAATATGAATTAAATAAGAGATTGTATAACGAGAATTCTGTCATCTGTCATCGAATCTATAATTAATGGCAGAAATGTCAGTAATGCCAAAGTCTTTTTGCCGGCCTAGGCCGGAGAATGGTAAGTTTCCGGCCGATTTATAGTAATGCAAAATCAGTGTTTCTGGACGGAGGCGCAAAAAAATATTCGGAGCTGGATATTATGAAAATTTTCGCATAGCAAGTTTCAAAAACATTAAAAGTAATATGTAGTTGGAAAGGGACTGTACTTTTTAATATAATCAGGAGATTTTAAATAACTGACTTGTTTAATGTACAAAAAAACGAATGAATGAAGGTATGTTAAGTTTAACAATATCTAGGGTTTAGCTAAGGTTTCAACTGTTCTTCAAGTGCCCTTGCTTTTACTGCATACGTTAAGTGATAAAGCTTTGTATAATATGGTGAAAAATTAAACTCAAAAAATTCTTGAATAACTCCAAACTGTAATTCTTTTTTAATGTTTACGGATTTACTATTTTTCTTTAACAGTTGATTACAATATAAATCAAGATGTGTCCAATTTGAGGACTTAAAAATCCAACTCCAAACCAAAAGCGTCCAAACCACTTACCTCGTGAAAGAGTTGTCAATTTTCTTCTGCCGCATTTGCTGATACAAGTTTGTACCAATTAATTTGATACTCTTGGAGTGGAAAATTACCCAGAAAGTATAAATTCTTAAAATATTTACGTAATTGTTTCACTTATTAAATATTCGTCACTTACAGGATACCTTGTAAGTGACGAATATTTATAGGTGATTATCAGACAAAATTGTCAATACTAATTTTTTGTTGAAATAAGGGTTCCAAGGATATTTTTATTCCACAAGCTTTGATTTAAAGAAATTTTTCATAAGTTCCTTACGAAAGGAACGCTGTGAAACGCTGGGAAGGGAATGGAAAGTCTTCCTTAAGCTATATTAAAGAATATACTTTGACATGTTATTAGTAGGAAACTATCCGTGCATCGTCACAATGACGTGTCATGTAATGCTTTTATTACATTTAGTAATGGTTATTTACGTATCAATACTGGAAAGTGACATTTTGTCGAACGAGTTTGGAGATTGCGAGCCGAGGCGAGCAACCGAACGAATTCGATGAAGATACTTTCCAGCCGTGGTGCGTACAATATTTTTTCGAGTAATACATGATTACCACTTACTACAATCAATTTACTTGCATTTGTAGTGTTCAGAATACTGATCATTAGAGCAGACCATTTTCCGTGCGCGCCATGTGCGCCGGTATGGGAGTGTAATTCGCAATATACTAGCATATGCGATAGAATAGGGACGCAACATGAGCTTGTTACCGATATAAGTATAGAAGTAAAGACATTTATTCTATCAGAAATAATTAAATATACATTTGGTTTTCTATTATTAAAGTAATATGCAATACAGTCATCCTCACATCGGCGCTCATGGCGCGCACGGAAAGTGGTCTGCTCTACTGATCATCCATATTTGAATAATAGATTGTTTGATAGCTGTTTTGACAACCGAACTTAGAAAACCTTCAGAACGCTAACAGAAGAGTTCGGTAAAGTAAGAGAAATGCACTGACAGTTCAATTCGGTAAAGTGGTGTTTTCTATGCTCGAATGAGTGTAGTAATGTTGTGCTTTCGGATGTGGTAGTCGAAAAGTATATTTACTATAGAAAAGCTGGAACGTTAATGAAATAAATAGAAATAGCAAAATAGCCAATAATGAAACAGCGAGGAACGCTTATTTTTCGGGTTTCCACCCAGTTATATATAACGGAATTTCGCGAAGAATTTATATTCTAAAAAATGAGAAATTAAGTCCTTTAAGTAACCTGGGCTACAGACAAAATTGCAGCGGTTATTTGAAGGAAGAAAAGATTTTTATATTACAATTATATCGGCTTGCGCAGCAAAACAGAACTATGTTCTCGGCTAAAACACAAGAACACCATGCCTTAATACGCACCGAATATAGGATTGCTGATAGTGCAGATTATGCACCGATTATCGAATCAGTTAACAAACTTACCTTTACAGCATTTTAAGAAGGAATCAAAGAAATGTGCAAAAGTAAATGTTTCTCCGGTTTGTTTGAAGTTTACGTCGTTTGAATAGTTGTGCTGCCGGGACAGACATTTACCATGTATTCCTGCTGGACTTTCTCAAGAATTTGTTGTATTTTGTTATGGTTATCTTTTATTCCCTCCAACAGCCAGAGCGTTTGGCTCTATTAAACAACTTTCTTACCTCAGTTCTATGAAAGCTTACTTACTCCGTTTCAAAAGGCAGCTACTTTCGTAGGCCTTCTTGGGAATTCAAGAAGGAACACACCACGTTCGTTCGTGTTTGTGTTGCTCCGCGCTACATAGTGTACACTTCTCGCGGGAAAAATCGGGGCAGCAGCAGTTGGAAATTTTAAAATTTTTTGTGTTATAAATGAGGCCTTTAGAGGACGTATTTACTTAGCAAAGCCAACAATGCCATAAATAAATTTTTTAGGTAGGTGTGTTATTGCGCTCAACGCTCAAGATATAAATAAAAATATAACTATGTAGAGAAAAAAGGTTTATACATAGATGCGGTCTCGATGGCGGTGTTTCCTTTAGATGTTAAGGAAATATCAAATAAATAGGGAAACACCGACGCGAAAAGAACAATATAATACAAATACATTTATTACATGACACTTTTGTAATAGTATTATGCCAAGCATTTTTATTCATTTCACACCTTTTTTACATAGTCTAAATTTGCAAAAGATGAAAATCTTTTCAAGGAGCAAGTTTTTTAAACAGCTTTAACTGGTTCCATAGGACTCATGAGGTGAAATTCTTAACGATGGATTGGAAGAATATATGTTAATGTTGTTTGGTCTGTGCCTTACGCGTTTTGCTTCTACAATATACAGTGTAGATACTGTACAGGGTGGACCAAATTGCATGTACATAACGGGTAAATATACTTTGCAGCGGAGATACGAAAAAATGAGATAGGCAGTCCAGAGCTACTTTTGCAAGATAAAAACACTGATGAAAAAAAAAATTAAATTTATCTTACCGTTTTCAAGATATTTAAAAAAATTGAATTTTCTTGAATTTCTACAATGCGTTATAACTGCCTTATAATTTAAAATTTCGAAAAATTGTTTGGACATTTTTGACATAGCTTTTTATTAGAGATCTAGAAACAAAATCTATTTTTTAATAATTTTGCGAAATTTTGAGTTATGACGTCATGCCATTTTTTCTTAAATGGAAACCATAGTACCCTATATTCTGATTAAATAGAATATTTTCCGGGCTTTACAAAAACATATAACACTTCATGTTTATTTTAAATATTAAACAAGATATTGCGTTTTTAAATTTCTAATAGTTTTCTAGTGTGGCATGGATACGACAGATCTCTGGAAAGGCCAGCAGAGTGCCATGACAGACAAACAAAGTAATTGATATTCCACCTGTCGAATAATTTTTTTTTTTGAACAACAGTTGTGCTTGATATAAATCGTCAGAAAATCCAAGGAGCTTTACAAATATATAATAATATATAACTTCATATATATTGAATATTGAGAGAAATTTAACACTTTCTATGCTTTGCTAATAAAATGGCAGTGTCCATGGATGTTTAGGATTATGTCATAACGTTCATAAAGTTAGTTGTGTATTAAAAACAAAAGTTGTAGGGCGTTTTCAATAAAAATAATTCAATATACTAAAAAATACAAATATCGAACAAAACAAGTTAATTGTAAATGACAAAGTAAAAACTTTAGTTATTCAAATTGCCGTCCGGCATTTGCAACACATTTTTGACATCTCGTTTCTATTGCATTTATGCTATTTATTATATAAATCGGTGTTAATTTATCGAACGCTTTAACCACATTTACATGCAGTTTGTTCAACGGTGTCGCAAGTACGTGTGTAAATTTAATTTTTTAGGAAACCCCACAGAAAAAAATCTAATGGCGTTAAATCTGAAGATCTTGCAGTATGGGTCCATAAGTGCCAATCAATTTATTTGGGAAATTATGATCTAAATAATTTCTTGTGTCTAGGCTACTATCTGCAGGTGCACCATCTAATTGAAAATAAATTTTAGTCCGTTCATTATATGGAACGTCATCTAGAAATTCTATTAAATGGGTATTTAATAATTCAAGGTATCGTCTAGCTGTCAAATTACCATCATATATAAAATAATAAAATCTGCAACCTTTTAAAAAGCATCCAATATTAAAACCAAATCGCCCTTGCCTCCGAATGGGTCTGTTTATATGGGGATTTGTGTCACTCCAATAGTGGTTATTACGCCTATTAAATATGCCGCTAGTAACGTGAGCTTCATCACTCCAAATTACACAGTTTTTAAAGTTAGGATTTTGTTGACACATTCGGATATACCACCGACAAAAATTAATCCTTCTTTCATAATCGTTGGGATAGAGAAAGTGATTAATTCCTGTTCTGTAGGGTTTGTATTTATGTTTCTTTAAAATTCGAAGGCTGCTAGTTTTTGATACTCCTATAGCGTTTACGATTTCTCTAGAAGAAGTGGTTGGAAAGGCTTCTACATATCCCAAGACTGCTATTTCCTCTTGCCTCTTATTAGCCTTCATATACTTATTGGATCGAATTTTTCTAAATGATCCATGATTTTTTAAATTATTCTCCAGCCGCTTGAAAATACGAGCATTGGGTAAATTTCTCTCGGGGTATCTCTCGAAATACAGATTTAAGGCTCTCACACTGTTTTTTCGACATTCAATATATGCTTGCAACATTTCATATTTTTCACGAATGGTGAACTTAACCATTTTTTAAATACAACAATTCAATAACACTATATAACGAAACTCATTAAACATTAACAGAACTCAAATAACTTGAGAAAGAAGATATTAACGAAATTGGATAAAATAATGGACATATAACGCCGATGCGTGAGCATAGCACTCTGTGTAGGAATTAGTATTCATAACATTTGTCCTCCATAGCGCTTGACGCTTATTATTTGACAGGTGGAATATCAATTACTTTGTTTGCTGTCAGGGCGCTCTGCTTGCCTTTCCATAGATATGTCGTATCCATGGCACACTAGAAAACTATTAGAAATTTAAAAACGCAATATCTTGTTTAATATTTAAAATAAACATGAAGTGTTATATGTTTTTGTAAAGCCCGGAAAATATTCTATATAATCAGAATATAGGGTACTATGGTTTCCATTTAAGAAAAAATGGCATGACGTCATAACTCAAAATTTCGCAAAATTATTAAAAAATAGATTTTGTTTCTAGATCTCAAATAAAAAGCTATGTCAAAAATGTCCAAACAATTTTTTGAAATTTTAAATAATAAGGCAGTTATAACGCATTGTAGAAATTCAAGAAAATTCAATTTTTTTAAATATCTTGAAAACGGTAAGATAAATTTAATTTTTTTTTTCATCAGTGTTTTTATCTTGCAAAAGTAGCTCTGGACTGCCTATCTCATTTTTTCGTATCTCCGCTGCAAAGTATATTTACCCGTTATATACATGCAATTTGGTCCACCCTGTATATTACAGAAACAAAACGCATAAGGCAATTTACTCGGGAGACTCGTACAATTCCATAGCCAACTACGGAATTAGCAAGTGAGAAGGGTTACCCCGATGACGAGAGTAGAACCGCTGCCGAAACGTTAGATTTCCACAATCTAACAGACGATGGAAACAGTCTAAACAACACCAACACATATGGTTCCGTCTGGTAACTTTATTACAAATATAATCAGCTGGAAATTTCAATAGAACTTTCAATAGCGTAACAGAAAAAGAAATCTAATTGGAACAAACAATTTATAGGCTAAAGCAGCAACAGTTAACTAACAAAAAAATTGCCCATAATCTCATGCAATTAATGCAAATCACGAAAGTACTTATTTATAATTCGGTCAAAGACACTTTATTGGAACAATCTTAGAAGAAAACAGATGCTCACACTCCTTTCTGTTTGGTGAATGTAAACAGAATTCAAACATTGAATTGCATAAAAAGTTATATGGCGGGCTACCGGTGTGTATACCTCAAAGAAGCGTGTCTGACAAAGTGCTTCTTTGCTGCTACCGTGTCTAGTAAAAGGAAATTAGTTTTCTTAGAAATTGTTAACGGAATAAATATGGTCCAGATTTAATTTAAGAGTAAGATGCCGAAATTCATCAAACCTTTTACATAAATTCTCTGAACGAGTAAACATAGTTTAAATTATGTAGCACTGCGGCGGATTATATACAAAAATATATTTGTTAAAATAGTTACTCAACACAAAATCTTTTAAGCAGTAGAAAGGAACATGTAAACGGCTGGGCTGTATTAGGAAAGAAGTATTTGAAATATTCAATTACGACTAATTCTCTCTGATAAAAAAAAATATAAGAAGTTCAAATTAAACTACTGGGGATGTTTTATTGTATTCGCTGATATATTTTGATTTCAATTAAACTATTTTATTGGTGCGACCCCTCGGAATGCTATTATCAACCCCTGGATTTAGTACTCACGTCGGAAGGGTTCTTCGTGATGGGACGCCACCCCATTACATTTGAAATTGAAGGCAGCATTGTACTCTGATATTCAAAATAAAATAAATTTACTCCATCTGAAATTGTTTTTTGTTTAATAGGTAAAATTGCATTTCTGTTAGGATATAAGAAGTTTTTTAAGCACGTAAGCATATAATCTATACTTAACGTATTGTCATGTTAGGTACCAAATAAAAGAGAATCGTTTTGGCAGCATATAGCTTTGTATGTATGTATGTATGTATGCACGTATATACAGTGAATTGTACGCCCTTATTAGGCGCCTCGAGGGGGGCCCTGCCAGGGAGTAGATCCCCCCTCGTGTTCCGCTCCTGTTTCCGTCAACAATATCCAGCCCAGCGGGGAGACATATTGACATTTGAAAAGGTGCCGAAGTGAAAAATCAAAGAGGGACTTCATATTTGTGTTTATAATGCCCCCTGCGGGGATTCAAGTTTGGGCACGTTTTGTTACAATATTTCATACCGTAAGCATATGTCTGACCTGGATGAGAAATAATAAGCTTAGCCTGATTTTACGGTGAATTTTTTAACAGGGCATTAAGTTGAATAGATTCCCTTCCATAAAAATACAATGTATTACACAATCGAAATGTAAATAGGAGTCTAGGTATCTACTCCGGGGTTATAAATACGAAATATATTTACGTTGAGAATTATCTAACAGCTTCTACAGGGTGACTAGTGAGACGTTTTCTATTAAGGACATAATTGTACAGTTTGTATTTATCTATCATTTTTATGACGCGGAAGGTATTTTTTAAATATCGTAAAAGGGTATACAATAAAATAGAAAACATTTTGTACATTTAGTATACTAAAGTTTCCAGGTAAAAGATCATGAAAATACACTCCGCCAAAAAAGTATCGCATAAACTAAAAAAGGGCATTTATGAACCAAGATATTTTTATACGTTCACAAAAAGTTTGCTTCGTGTATGTGAACTATAAAAACACTAACAAAATAATGGAACTTAGCGTTTTTACTTTATTTTTTTCCTAAAAAAACACATTTAGAAAAATGCATATGTGTAAGGTTTGCTCAGTTGTTTATTGAAAGTCTTCCTATACGGACAAATTTTAAAGTGCGAAGTCAGAGTTCTGTACCAACGCTTTTAAAACTAAAATGAGCAATTTAACTTCAGAACAAGTGGCTGCTATAGTTGCTTTAATCGAAGATGGACGATCTCAAGCATACGTTGCTAATTTGATGAACATCAATCAGTCAAGTGTTTCTAGAGCCGTAGCCAGATATAGGGAAACAGGCATTTACAGTAGAAGACCTGTACCAGGTCGTCCAAGATGTTCTACTCGCCAAGATGACCGCTATTTACTACTACAAGCATTACGTCGAAGACATGTAACTGCGAGACAATTGCAGAACGACTTGGCTAGAGTTACGACAGAGTGGATTAAGAGCTAGAGTAGCTGTAACAGCCCCTCGTCTCACTAGGAACCACCGAGTGGCTCGCTTAAGGTTTGCCAGAGAACATGTAAATTGGAACATTAATGACTGGGCCAATATACTCTTCACAGATGAATCAAGATTTGGTCTTTACACCTCAAATAGGCGTATCTCAGTGTACAGACGAGACGGTGAGCGCTATTCGCAGTGTAATATCAGACCTAGACCTAATTTCGCTGGTGGCTCTATTATGGTTTGGGGAGGCATCTGTTTAACAGGTCGTACAGAGTTAGTACCAGTAGACAGAGGTACACTGACTGCTCACAGGTATATAACGGACATTTTAGAAGAACATGTAGTACCATATGCTACAATTATAGGAAACGAATTCATGTTAATGCACGATAATGCACGACCGCATGTTGCAATAATCGTCCAGGAATACCTTAACGATGTTGGTATTCCAGTTTTAGATTGGCCTGCGGTAAGTCCGGACATGAACCCTATCGAGCACGTGTGGGACCTCCTTCACAGACGGATACGAACCCAAAATGTTGCCCCAGCGGACCTGCATGGACTAGCAAATGCTCTCCGTGACGAGTGGGAGAATTTGGATCAAGCTTATATACGGAGGTTAATCGAATCTCTGCCAAACCGTATGCGAGCGGTCATAAGAGCCAGAGGTGGCAATACTCAGTATTAAAAGCTACTGGTATGACATTTTTCTTTCCAAAATTATAATTTCTTGTTTTAATAAAAATCTCAAGTATGAGTTCTTGTTTTTATTTGGCCTGTATTTTATTTAAACAATCATAGAAATTATATCTTAGAGCGCATTAAAGTATATTTACAACTTTATGCTACAAACAAAGATTATGCGATACTTTTATGATTCAAAACTAAATTATGCGATACTTTTTTGGCGGAGTGTATATACTGCTCAATTTGATTTTGGAAATGTAGATCTGAAGTATAAGATTTTTATTTTTAAAAAAGATTGGACCAAATTCTGTTACCATTGTTACCTTTTCAATTTGAATTATTATAAGACAAAGACAAACTTACATCTCAACTAGGGTAGAAATCTGAAGTTCATGTATTATAAATAATTATTATTTAAAATTTTGACTCATATTTTTTATTCATTTAATCTAACATCCCTTATCAAAGAACCTACACGCATTTTTTCGACTTCTTCGTATACCAGTATTACATCGATTGACTATGTTGTTACAAACTTTCCTGAATTAGTAAATGTTCGCAACTTTGATGCGGGTCTATCAGATCATTTCGGCCAAATAGTGCGCTATTCTGGGTTTGTTGGGGATACGAACACGACTACTTCTGTAGATTATTTTTTCAGGGATATGAATCAGTCCAGTATTAACACTTTTAGATACCTACTTTCAATTCACATGTATGATGATTTACATGTTGCTGATTATTCTGATATTAACACAGTATTTAATATTTTTTTTTAAAGTTTTTTATGGTGTTTTAATAGGGCATTTGAAGTTAGACACAAAAGCGTAAACTTAAAATCCGGTTTGGGTTTTAATATAATTTTTTCTCCTCAATTGATTTTACAATTAAGCGAACTTGAAAAATTGAACTGGTTGCGTAAAAGGGTAAGTGGCAGCGACATTCAGATTAAGTATAGGTGTCTTGTTAGGGAGGTGCGTAACAATATAAAAAGAGAAAAGTTATCTTATTTTACTCGAGCAGTGGCGTGCTCCACTCAAATAAACAAAAACCAGTTTGGGGTATTGTAAAAACCGTTCAGGGTAAAATGCAGTGTCGGGACGAAATGGTGATTAATTGCAATGGCAGTATTACGTCAGATTTGAATGAAATTGTTAATATATTTGGTAATTACTTATCTACAGATATTGAAAACCGAATTTCGAGTAAATTTGGTGCTTTTAGTTCCACTGATTGCACTACTAGTGCAGCGGTTGATCATTCAATGTTTTATGTTCCTACGACTTGTCACGAAGTATTTGGAGTTATTCACAATTTAACTAATAAAAAATCTACTGGTCTTGATGAGATACCTATAACTTTAATTAAAGAATGCAGTAATGAATTGTCTGAATTTCTTGCGTGTGCTATCAATGAATCTATAATGCAATTCCAACTGCTCTTAAATCAGCAGCGGCCTCTTTATTACATAAAAAAGGTGATCCCACAAACATTGAAAATTATCGCCCAATTTCACTTCTAAGTGTATTTTCTAAAATTTTTGAGAAAATAATCTCTAACAGAATATATTCTTATCTTGACAAATATCACTTAATTTCCGATAGTCAGTATGGTTTTAGGCCTGGGCATTCTACGGAAACTGCTATAGGTGACTGCATTCAACATATTTATGACCAGATGGATGTCGGTTTGTATTTTATTTGATCTAACAAGAGCTTTTGACACAGTTAGATGCTCATATGTGTCCGAAAAGTTGAACAAAGTAGGTATTCGTGGTATTTTAAATCAATGGGTGGTCTCTTTTTTGAGCGATAGAGAAATAATCGTAAAGCATAACAATGTAAAGTCTGAACCATACCCGATCAATGTAGGTACACCGCAAGGTAGTGTAATGGGACCTTTGATTTTTTTATTATTTATTAATGATCTCCCACATTATATCTCTGAAGGGAAAATCTTTTTGTATGCCGACGATGCTTGCATTGTCGTGAGTAGTAACAACAAGTTTGATATTTTGAAAAAAGTTGATACAGTTTTGAGTGAATTTGGGAGATGGTGTTCTGCTAATAAATTAATTATAAACCATGAAAAAACGGTCTTTATTGAATTTTTTAACAAGTATAGATGTTCCTCTGAATTTAATTTTTCTTTTAATGACGAAAAAATAATATCCTCGTCAACTTGTAAATTTTTAGGTATTATTTTGGATAGTAATTTAGCGTGGGACGATCAAATAGAGAGCACATGTGTTAGGCTTCAAAAAGCCTATTACGTCATTAGTTCACTCAAATCTGTCTTGGATATTAAGTCATTAATTGATATTTATTACGCACTTGTGTATTCTGCTTTGACTTACGGGATTATTGTTTGGGGCCAGGCGGGTACAATAAGTCGTGTGTTTGTGATGCAAAAACGAATCTTACGACTGCTATTTGATTTACCTTTTAATAGTTCGTGCAGAACAACTTTTAGGACACATGGGATTTTGACCGTAGCTTCTATCTATATCTATAAACTTTTGATTCACTTGCATATCAATATTGGAAAGTTATCGACTTTTGCTAGCATCCATGGGCACTGCACCCGACATAGGAACAATATTGTTTTAAACAGATATTGCCATTCTTTCTATAGAAAGTCGCCAATGCCCTAGCAGCACAAATCATCGGCTAATGATCGGCTTTATATAGGGCCGATATCCTGATGTCGGGTCGATATCAAAGATATTGTGCCGATATCGGCTTTCTACCAGTATACGATATCACTGCGATACAAAAGATCCATTATCGGTAAAATATCGGTTGAACGTTTGATGTATCGGCTGATCATCGGCTGGAAACTCAAGACATATATCAGGGCGATATCATTAATAAACGCCGCTGCGATATTGATAGAAATGAGGTATATGGATTTGACTATTGTCATTTTTTTGACGATAGGAAGTCGGCTAATATCCTAAATCTATACGGACTGGTTGATTGAAATATAACCGCATTACAAGAGCGTTCAGATATAAAATTGCAACGTTTGAGACATCAATTGTGAAATTAAAGTTAATATCGACTATAAAACAGTTTTAGAAGGTGAAGCGATTGATAACTTAAGAATATGCAAATGCAATTTTCTAACTCCGCCGTGATTATAAAAATTGGCATCTAAACGCAATGTTTATGGGAGTTAGATCTACGCGCAATATCTTACCACCACCACCACCTACCACAATCCATCATAGCGTTCCTTAGTGCAGTGTGAGCATGACGACCAGGTGAAGTGGTTGCCATTATTTATTTTGTCGCTGCATTATAGTAAGCGTTGTGCACATTACAAAATGGGTGAATGAAGCTTATAAAAGTAAGGAAATTTTTATGAATAATGTTTTATGTATGTATCAAGTATATAATTTAATTTAATGATTAGTACTCATTTATTGTGTAAATATGCAGCGTTAACAAAATGGAAGACGCTTGTAAATTTCTTATTTTACGTGAAAGCATTGTTTCTACAATATGTGTAGCGTAAAAAACGTTTCGCATTAATAGAATAAAATAAATTACAAGCGTACTTCAGACAAATTAAAGCTTTTATAGGATGCTGTATATATAGGTACATTAAAGAAAAACACTTTTTTTTAGATACGTATGTGGTGCTTAATTGGGGGAAGTACGTTAAAGGAAGCATATATCTAATGTTAAAACAAATCCTCTCGAAAAGTATTAATGTAAATTATTCATGAAAATAGAGACAATCCAAAGAAGCTTTTGATAAATTGGAAATATACATAGTATTTCTAGGTAATGTTACATGCATTATTATTTTATTTGTAACTCTATATCAAAACTGTTATTTTTATTTACAGAAGCAATTAGAGTCAAACAGCCGGATGGAACAGAGACGAATATCAATAGATGAGATGGGGCAGAAAAGAAAGGAAGAAGAATATAACGTCTTTAGCGAACGAATAATTTAGACGACTGGATTTTTTTTAGGTATTACTTAGAATTTTTGTTGTTATTGATTTGTTAAAAATTAAACTGTAACAAATGTTAAATTACTTTTCGTTTAAAATATGCACATATTGAGTTTGTTTTCGGTTTCATGTTTTCCTAGTTATTTTCAGTTTTTGTTTTTATTAATTATGTCGTTAAATATTTGTGTCAATTACTCATAAATAAACATATTAAGTATTTTTATATTAGTACTTTTTCTTGAAATTTATTGCTTTATTTACTTTCTATTACATAAAGTCTTTCCTTCATTATGTATATTATTTTATGCGCATAATATTCTATTTTGTCATGAATTATTATACACAGAAAATGGTGGCAAACAATTTGAAAAACATTACATGTGCAATGTGATTATGAATCTGATGTATTTTTTCCGCATTGTTCAATATGAATATGACTATAGAGACTGCCCCGAAATTAAATGTTCAAACACAAAGGTGTTATAGTGGGTGTCATTTCCAGTCGAACTAATCCTAGGTGTGATTATTATTCGATGCATAGTTTACGAATCATTTATTTTTTCTAAAAATCTTCCTTCATATAAACGTTCATTAAATTATCAACAAACAAAAGAGTACGACAATAAGAATGAAGTTATTTTTTAATGAAGTTAAATTGAAATTAAACATTGTGATATTATCAAAGGTACATCCTTTTGTTTAACGGCTTTGATATTTCAGAAGACGTTGATGGTTTCTAATTTCTTTCTAAATTCTAACATTACAAAAAAATACTGTTTTTGCCTATAATTTTATGAACGTTTTTTGTGGAAAATCTTTATAAAACTCGCAAAAACCTTATTAGAATTGAATAATCACATATGGGGCTAATTTGACTCGAAATTATACTCTTTATAACCCTTTTCCGTTTCGGGAACTACTTTTGGGACAGCCTGTATAAATATCCACTATCGTGGATAGACAAACTACTTACTTATATGTAGAAATTAGTCATCACACCAATATCGGTGCGATATCCCAGGACGACTAAAACTTTCTCGGCGGAGCATAGAAAACGTTGGGTAAGTATCAATCATGTATCGGTCTACTGATGATATTGTATCTAATTTTAATTGTATTGATATCGGAGTTTATTGGAGTTTCGATATCGGATAGATGTTGGAATTTCGATATCGGATAAGTATTGGAATTTCGATATCGGATAAGTATTGGAATTTCGATATCGAACCAATATTGCAAAATGTTCACATTTTGTATCGGTATGATATCAGCGGCCGCTATAATTACGACATCGGTCAGCAATATCGGCGAAGCTTAGCCGATATCATGCCGATTCTTGTGCTGCTAGGGTGTTTGCAGGTTCATGTTTGTACAACAAGTTAAAACCTGAAATTAGAAACTTGAAATATAGAAGATACAGAGGAAATAAATAACTAAACCGGTAATATCCAATATCTTGATGTATATTAAATATTATTCAGTTATTGTAGTGCGTAAGGATATAAGTACGTAGATACACTACTAACTACTGTGCTGTGAATTCATCAATATTTTATAGTTAGGTACTCATTTATTGGCGTGGAATTTCTAATATGCACCATAAAACGAGTGCACGCGACGAGAACAAAAGAATGCTGACATTTTTTTCTCTTGTTGTTGTATAACAGAGAAAGAGAGAAGTGAGTGATCGCTAACGAGCGTCGAGGGTGGCACAGAAGGGCGCGACCCTCGCAAATTAAAGGGCAACTCGCAATATTAGATGCTGCTACCGTCTATCGCATTCTTCTCGGTTGTTCTTCCGGCGTTCGTCCCTGCCAAACTCCCTCGTCGTCTCTATCCAGAAACAAAAAAAGAATGCTCCGCTTTTGAAGCTGCATCAATCTATATACGGATACCATCTTAATTGCCATGGTGGCGGCAGACAATCGTTTGTTAAATCCGCTAAAAAGATTTTCGGAGTAAGCGTGGATTTGGATTTATATTTGCGAAGTAGGATGTAGAATAAAAATTTAATTAGAACTTTGATTAATCGCAGAATATGTTAAAAATGCTAAATATAATTATGTAATTTATAGAGCTAGTCTATGAAATAAATAATAATGGGGGAGGAAGCGGAATCAGTACTGAAACAAAAATGCACGAAGACATACACATGAGGCATCCATGTTTCTGGAACAACCTTTTTTTACCGAACGGTGATCGATATGGCAAATAAAATCGCATTGAAATGAATGACTTCTACTTAACTTCCTATGCATTGTATAAAATCGTATAGGCAGACGTATATAGTGCCTATCGACCATTGTGAGAAGGACTGACCGGTGTAGGGGCATCCATTGTATGTTTGTTTGCCCGAACAGGATGCAGAATTGCTGCAAATAACAGTAATAACATAATACTAGGGATCGGACAGATGATTTATTAAGGGGCAGTCCTGATTGAATCGTTGAAATCTGCGCCATTCAGCGTGAAGAGGCATACTAGATTCGATATAATATTTAGACATTTGGGGAAATTTGAATTTATGATTTTCGAATTCAGTGATGCGTGACTGCAGCGGGAGATGGAAATTGATGCCGAACGTTACGGGTAATACATTAATTTAAATGTTGATGTGTAAATTTCTGATGGAACTCGCACCATAACTTGTGTCAATGAAAATTGTGGGATAATAAGTTTACACAGACTTCGAATAGAATGCAGAATTTGGTAAAATTCTTGTATTGCGACACATAAAGAAATGAATGAATAATTCTGAAACGGAAAGGGGTTTGTAAAATTTATTGAAATGCATTAAATAACTCATCAACAATTTATTACTACTGCATTACTAATGTACCTAATAAAATAAAAAAAAAAATAGAATATTCTAATTTATTTTTAATCTTCAAAAACAACATGTTTCGTTTTCAGGTTTTAAAATGTACTTACCTAAATTATAATAAAAGATAAAGCAGGTCAAATAAGTTATGATAAATTATATAATACACAGATTAAAATATAAACAATTCAAATTGACATAATGTAAAATTATTGAGTAGAGAATGTGAGGGATGTATACACTATGTAAAAAGATCCGAGATGTCTATCTATTACTTGTGATTGGTTGTCTCCATAATGGCCGTGTCATTTAGAGCGCGGAAACTCAATTTCATGCCGAAGGCGAGTACCTTAAAGAGTTAGAGCGCTGTAAATCACCTAACGCACGACATTTGTAATAAATTTTTTGGCTGAGAAAATATTTATAAAATTTAATTTAAAAAAATATGTCGATGTCTGTGGATGTGGATTGGTACCACTGTATCTTGACTACTCTGCTCTATGTAAAAGTGTTAGTTATAATATTTCGACAATAACAATTAAAACGGCAATAAAAATATCGGTAAATGTCTTTTTTTTTAAATTAAATTAAAGGAAATTATGCATATTTTACATTGGAGGTAGCTGTACAATGAAAAAAAATGTAGTGCGCGTCATCGCAGGGAGGGTATCCTAGGAATCCTAGGGCGGTAAAATTCGCTGCCATCATTCAAATATGAGTGCTCTGTACTGATCTGTACACTGCCAATGCAAGTAAATTGATTTTAGTAAGTAAAATAATATTATACGCACCACGGCTGGAAAGTGTTTTTATCGAAGTCATTTGGTTGCTTACTTCGCCTTGCAATCTCCAAACTCGTTCGACAAATTGTCACTTTCCAGCCTTCAAGCTTAAATAACTACCTATTTTCTAATTTAATGTTACAATAAAGCTAAAACAAACGACGACGCAGTGCGGTAAGTTACCGCACTGCGTCCTCGTTTGTTAATTAACGCACTTTTACCGGGATATATAAGGGCGATTAATGCGCAAATTAGAAAGAAAGAAACCATAAAAAACACGTGTTATAATATTTTTCTAATTGGATGTTGTAATAAAGCTAAAACAAAAGACGACGCAGTTCTGTTATGAATATTACAGCACACTGTGCTGTAATGGAATATTAACGTGGCGGGGGCGACTCTTGCCGGAACGTAATATAGGCGATTATTGTGCAAATTAGAAAAAATACTGTAAAAAACGTGTGGCACAATGACATGTAATGCTCGTACTTTGAATCTCTCGCCGCTACGCGGCTCGAACTTTTACTCGTATTACATAAACGTCATTGTGACACTTGTGTTTTAAAATACTGTTGTACAACGAATCACTCGCCACTACGCGGTTCATGATTCAAACTTGTGCTCGTATTACAACAAACTTCATTGTGACACTGGTGATTTAATGTACTATTTTTCCAACTGAGGTATTGGTATGCTTTACATGTGCGCGTTAGATTTCCATGCCTGCATACCACCAGCTTGCAACGAATGTGAAAACGATCCGTATACCTATTATTATACCTAGGTACCAATTTTAAATGTTGGTGTAGGTTGTTGCTTGGGAATCTTAATATGTATGTACCTTCTATATCGAATGTATAGTATTATTATTAAGAACTTTAGAATTTGTAAATATTTCACATTATTTAATAATAGTCCACACATGCGGAAATTTTGCAGTCCTTAAAGGTAATGGGAGCCGGCATTGAAAGAAATATCTAAACATTTTGCAATAGTGAGACCGGAGGCCTTGTTAAAGAATAATTTACTTGAAGGTTATTGGAGTCCTTCCCTTACTTCCTCCTTGTTGTAAAAAAATATATAATTTAATCATTACAAAGAAAAATTAATACGTCACTCTCTATCGATGTTCCCAAACCCTTGGTGTGACAAAAAAATCATCATTTAATGTGCTCCTCTCTACCCCACCCTCTTGGTGTTGAAATAAATAAAAGCATTTCTTTCTCCCTGGTGTTCCCAAAAACTGAATTTAATCATTCCAAAATTTAATATCTGCGCTCCTACACCAACTTTCCAGAATCTTCCCCAAAGACGAGGCAACGGATGACAGATTTGGTATGTCAAAATGATGCAACATAGCCTATGTTGATGTACAATAATATGGCTTTATAAAAGCAAAAGAATTTTCGAAAATTGTACAGTAGGTAACAGGTATTTAGTAACAAGAATACTTAAAACCCTAACAGTGATAATGCGCTTTCAAATATTTTACCACAAATTTCACTACACTGGACGTACATATATATTACATATGTTTCAGTAGCAAGGCTATAATCAACAGTAGTAAAACTGAACTGTTCAGTTTGGTAAGTTTATAACCGATTTTCTCCGTTTTTAAGTAAATATAAATATTGTCATTTCTTACACCGTAAATATTTTAAAATAAAACATGGCCTAAATCTATCTGACTAATGTAATTTTTTTAAAGAGAAAGAATAGTTCTTCTATAGCTTTAGAGCTTGTATGTATGTAAGATAAGAGTGATAGTACACCTCAAAGATTTATTGTGTTCCCTATTCTTGCCGTATATACAGCTGGCCGTACAATCCGATTCCTTTAAAAACGTGAAGAATGTTAGAAGGCCCCGGCTTAGATAACTTTCCCTTTTTAATTTCAAGTGTTCCCAGGCGCAGGCCTCTTGAGTTGCATAGTACAGCGCAATTTGAGAGTGGGTTGATGGATGTTTTAATCTGTTCTCTACAAAATCTGCATTCAGCTTCCTCTGCTATTCCAAGCCTGCTCACATGTCCTTTTAGTTTACAATGGCCTGATAGGATCCTTGTCAATATGCGAATATTATGTTTACGTACATAAGTTGATGCATTTTGTAGATCTCTTCTGGTTATAGGTGAGAAGAGTTTTAGCTTGTTTCATTCTCTGGAGATTTTTTCTGCTCTACTTCACTTTAAAGTTTCTCCAGTATTTTACTGGTACCTATCCCGCAAAAGAGTTCAGGCCCTACAAATAGTATTCCAGCACTTTTTTTTTGAGATTATTTCATTTCCTTTCACAGCTGTGTGTTCCGGAACCCACAGAAGAGTTACCATGTTATTTTTGCGTACTACCTCATTTAGTTTTCCTAGACACTACGAAAGCACCTTGGAGTTGATTATATTTGAGCTCAGTGTCCTGATGGCTGCTTGTTTATCAGATATTATTATAATCTCTTGCTTTTGATAATTTCTGTCAATGTTGAACTGGACGCAAAATGCAAAATATTTGCTTCTAGGCACATATATCCCTATTCCAGTTCTTTCTGCCGTTTTGGAGTTATCCATGTACCATTTGATGGCATTAGTATTAGAGCCTATGTCGATTTGAATAATGTAATGTGAAAAAAGACCGGTTATCTTAAAGATAGATGTGGATAAGGTATTAGAATAATCGGGACTGTTTCTTCAGAATTTCAGAAATCTTGCATTCTCTTAGCCAATATCTTTACTTTAAAAAGCATTAATAACTCTTAATTTTATTCCTTTTCAATCCTATAGCCCACCATCATTATACTTGCATAATTTTATTCTGTAAGTGAAGACCGTCACCCGACCCACTATAAAGTGTCGAGAGACGCGTTGAAGTTCTATCTCTTTACAACATTTCCTCACCAGATTGTAATCTATATTCAAACGCGAAAGAACATTTTAAGGACCCGCCTCAGCTAAACGATCGGACAAGACGAATCTCATAATTACAGGTCTGAGTTTCAGACAAATCGTAAAGAATCAATTTCTTTCATGTGCACATCAATACTTGGGCTTTCTATTTTTTTCTCTTTCTAAGCGGCTAGGTAATATTTAAGGGGTACGAAGATTATAAATCAAGTGCACTATTTTAAACTTGAATTTCGGTACGTTTTGATGTAATACTGTGTAGGCATCAGGTATATATTGCAGCTACACAATTCCGGATGGTAATTTTCGTGTTACACGCATCATATAATTCGAAGATGGCCCACTCTCTTTCTCCGTCCAACTTTCGGGGAATCACGACTGCTTTACTATAAGATCCGACGTAATAGCGATGCTCCATTGATAACATCGGAGGATTAAATTTCTGTCACAGTATCGACAGAGAGTAATCCTATTGACACGAAAACATGTGACTGTCGGCACGTTATAAGTTCGTTTTTTACGGGGCTGACGGTTTTTTTGTCGGTGGACGATACTTAGGCATGTTCGGGTCGTCTTTAATAGGGGGTTTACATAAACAATTATGGTGCGTGGGGACTGCTTCCTCTTTTTTTAGTGTAGGCGGTATATCTAGTAGGATTAAAAGAATTATAGCTGTTGAGTTAAGAAAATAAATAGAAGGAAAAGGGCTTGCTCGTGCGTTTGTCGTGGAGGATGAAAATTGGGGTAAATTATATATTTTTTTGCCTTAGATTTAGGATTATTACGGATACAATTTATTTCACTAGTCTATAGTTTAAAGCAACAGACTACATGTAATAATTGTAATTATATTCATGCAATATGCAGGGTTAGGCAAATGTATGGATCCATTCAATTATTTTTGATATGGCCACTTAGATATTAATAAGACTTTCCACAATAAATTAAACGCAAATCGGGGATTCAATGAGTATATTTATATCCGAATCGGACTTTCTGTTTAGCCGGAAATGAAATCAACTTTTTTATTTTAAATGAAACATCCTGTATATTTTTACGAATTCCAGTAGATCCCTGCTTCGGGAGTTCAACAATAATTAGGTATAACCTTTTTGTTCAGAACAGAAATATTTAATTAAAACTAATAATTTTAAAATCATGTTTATGTTAAGCTATGGAATTAAAATTCACTACTTGACTTAAACTGTCAGAATTTACTTTATAGCCAACCAAATATCAATAATGCTTCAATTAACTGAAAACGGACGTATTGAAGTTCTGATGATGATTGGTTTTGGTGACCACCTCAGAATCCATGAAGAAGTATGTGTTTTATTTAAGAATGAGCATCAACGTCGGCCTCACGAAATGTCGCCGGTAAAATATTGAGAAGGTATAACTTGACTGGAAGTAATTTGTCGGAGAGCGGACGCCCAAAAGTTGCTACTAATGAAGTTATTGCTCAAGATATTGCTATAGCATTAGAAGAATGGCCACAAACTGCAACTAGGTCCACTAAACTATGATATCAGTTGCAGATCAGTAGCCAGAATATTGAAGCACGACAAATATCCGTATAAACCACATTTAGTGCAAGAATTATTGGACAAGGATTATGATTACAGAATTGAATTTTGTGAGAGAATGATAGAGATTTATCAAACTGATCAATATTTCACATACAATTTGCTGTTTTCAGACGAGGCTACGTTTTGTTTGAATGATACCGTTAGTCGACATAATTGTCAATATTGGTCAATAGATAATCCTCATTGGATGGTAGAAACGCATTCACAACGCATAGAAACCGGTGTGGGCCGGTATTTGCAGGAACTGTATTATTGATCCATTTTTCATACATGATACACTAAGTGGATACAGTTATTTCGATCTTTTACGTGATCAGGTTGTTCCTAATGTTGCCGAAGATGAAGAAATATCTGAAAATGTTTGGTTCCAACATGATGGAGCACTACATTACTATTCCCTTAATGTTAGAAATGTTTTAAACGAAATATTCCCAAATCGATGGATTGGTCGTAAAGGATTCATTGAATGGCCTGCACGGTCTCCAGATTTAAATTCTCTAGATTTTTTTCTTTCGAGTCATTTAAAATCTATTTTTATACTAGACGACCGCAAAATCTGAACGAGTTACGGCAGAGGAAGTGCAATTGATTCGTGTCCAGGCTTTGGCAAATGTCATTCAAGAATTTGTTCACAGTCTTGCATTATGCTAAGAAGTAAATGGTCATCAATTCGAAAATTTCATTAACTGATATTAATTTTCTTATATTCATTTTTCTTTTCCCAATAAAATTTGCATTAACTAAATATACCTGTCCTTGTCGAACAAAATGGTACCAAACTTTATTGAATAGGGCTTTACTGAAATTTGTAAAGATATACAGGATGTTTCATTTAAAATAAAAACGTTGACATCGTTTTCGTCTGATCAGGAAGTCTGATTCGGATATAAATATACTCATCGAATTCCAGATTTGTATTTAATTAATTGTGGAAAGTCTTATTAATAACTAAGCAGTCTTATCAAAGATATTCAAATGGATCCATACATTTGACTAACTGTATATGCCATTTCGTCTTCTTCAATAATTAATTAGCTTTCAACTATAGCTCTTACCTTAACTAAATATAATGGTGTGAACATTTTAATTAATTAGTTTTTTTTTGATACTTTTTTATAACAATTAATAGCCTGAAGAAAATTGATATTACGGTTGCAACAATGTTGGATATTTAAGTAATACAAAATACATAATTTGCTCAATATTGCCGCACATTGTTTAGTGAAATCTATAACTTAAACGACACACAGGAATAGAAAGCAAATCATATAATCAGAAGCATTTACACTATGCTATATATCCTACAATTCTAATTGATTGAACAACTGGTTACACCGTGTTTCAAAACTAGACAGACACATTTTGACAGTGAACTCTCATTGGTCGAAAGCAGCACGAGTTTACACTGCACAAATCGTACTATAATTATTGTATATCGGATATGTAATTTCGTCAAATGTTTTCACATTGTTTATTAGTGGTAGTTATTGTTCTGCTGAATATATGTTTCTCTGTTGCATCGCCTTCTTCGAATTATACACACAATTATACCTTTTATGGCCTTTACAATTATTATACACTCCGCCAAAAAGGTATCGCATAATCTTTGTTTGTAGCATAAAGTTGTAAATATACTTTAATGCGCTCTAAGATATAATTTCTATGATTGTTTAAATAAAATGCAGGCCAAATAAAAACAAGAACTCATACTTGAGATTTTTATTAAAACAAGAAATTATAATTTTGGAAAGAAAAATGTCATAACAGTAGCTTTTAATACTGAGTATTGCCACCTCTGGCTCTTATGACCGCTCGCATACGGTTTGGCAGAGATTCGATTAACCTCCGTATATAAGCCTGATCCAAATTCTCCCACTCGTCACGGAGAGCATTTGCTAGTCCATGCAGGTCCGCTGGGGCAACATTTTGGGTTCGTATCCGTCTGTGAAGGAGGTCCCACACGTGCTCGATAGGGTTCATGTCCGGACTTACCGCAGGCCAATCTAAAACTGGAATACTAACATCGTTAAGGTATTCCTGGACGATTATTGCAACATGCGGTCGTGCATTATCGTGCATTAACATGAATTCGTTTCCTATAATTGGCGCATATGGTACTACATGTTCTTCCAAAATGTCCGTTATATACCTGTGGGCAGTCAGTGTACCTCTGTCTACTGGTACTAACTCTATACGACCTGTTAAACAGATGCCTCCCCAAACCATAATAGAGCCACCAGCGAAATTAGGTCTAGGTCTGATATTACACTGCGAATAGCGCTCACCGTCTCTTCTGTACACTGAGATACGCCTATCTGAGGTGTAAAGACCAAATCTTGACTCATCTGTGAAGAGTATATTGGCCCAGTCATTAATGTTCCAATTTACATGTTCTCTGGTAAACCTTAAGCGAGCCACTCGGTGGTTCCTAGTGAGACGAGGGGCTGTTACAGCTACTCTAGCTCTTAATCCACTCTGTCGTAACCTATTCCGAATAGTTTGAGTACTCACACGAGTATTTCTGACTCTAGCCAAGTCGTTCTGCAATTGTCTCGCAGTTACATGTCTTCGACGTAATGCTTGTAGTAGTAAATAGCGGTCATCTTGGCGAGTAGAACATCTTGGACGACCTGGTACAGGTCTTCTACTGTAAATGCCTGTTTCCCTATATCTGGCTACGGCTCTAGAAACACTTGACTGATTGATGTTCATCAAATTAGCAACGTATGCTTGAGAGCGTTCATCTTCGATTAAAGCAACTATAGCAGCCACTTGTTCTGAAGTTAAATTGCTCATTTTAGTTTTAAAAGCGTTGGTACAGAACTCTGACTTCGCACTTTAAAATTTGTCCGTATAGGAAGACTTTCAATAAACAACTGAACAAACCTTACACATATGCATTTTTCTAAATGTGTTCTTTTAGAAAAAAAAAGTAAAAACGCTAAGTTCCATTATTTTGTTAGTGTTTTTATAGTTCACATACACGAGGCAAACTTTTTGTGAACGTATAAAAATATCTTGGTTCATAAATGCCCTTTTTTAGTTTATGCGATACTTTTTTGGCGGAGTGTAGTTGATAGTAACTTATAAGTATCACATTATCAGTATTATTTCAGAAATCAGATCTCAGAACAAGCTAAATGGGGGTGATATGGAGTGGAGGGTATGGACCGATACCAATATTCATATCCGTAGGCACACTTATGTGGAAGCGCTTATAATTAGATATAAAAATCCCTATGGGAAAAGGTGTCGTTTTAGATTGTTACACATTGTTACTTCTCATGATGTAGTGGACCATGGTTTATTATTTGCCGAAGGCAAAAAGCAGAAGCATGATGAGATGAACGCTACTGTTCTGAAAAATTGGTTTTTCCAAATATAAAACGGTATACTAGAATGAATAATGTATAGCCAGAAAATTGAAATTCACTATCGTCATTTTGGAAGAAGGCAGATATTTAAAGCTGGCTAATGGGTAAAAAAATACATTATGATTTACATGAAGACTTCCGCAGCCGTTGCCTATACAATACACACAGAAAAATACATCCTCAAATAGAAAACAAAAAGCTGATTTGGGATTTTATTCTTGCACGAAAATATTATTTCCAAACTTCCATGTGGTCACTCTAAGAGCTTGCTTATGTTTGTTCGAAAATATTTACGCGTACATTGACAGGAAAAGCAGGGAAAAATTAGAATATCCTTCTTTCGATTTTCTGATATTTAACATCATCTTTTATTGTTTATTTAAAACTATTATGTATATCTCTTGAATTAGAAGAGAAGGTACTTGAAAACATTAACATTAACAGACAATTTCAGCAATGATAAGAAGAAATTTACAGTTTCTTCACATGTAATTGTCATAGCAATCTACTATATTATTGAAGCATACGTCTCTTCATATCTCTACTTAATATATTTCTAAATAATTATGTCAAAAGTATTAATACCAAAGTGGCTTCTAGTAAAAGCGAAAGAAAGCTACAAAAACTTAAGCCTCGCTAATTATTTTCATTTATTTATTATTTAATAAAATTAATTTGTATTTTATTAAATGCAGTTCGCAAGCAAACACCTACAAATCGTTGTTGCACCCGGCTGGCCCAACGATATGTCCCCCACCAACCACTAGCTGTCCCGGTAACCCCTCCATTCAAGAGCGTATCTTGAAATGTTATTTCATTGTGAAACAAGAAATTATTAACTCGAGCTAATACAAGTGAAATACTATTTGTTTCTAAAGAAGTAAGTTACTTAATCAAAGATTATAGATAACATATTATCATACAAGTGAAACATTTTGTTCTGTCAATAAAAAATCACTCAATATATTTCGCCCAGAAATTCATGTCTCTGGTTTTGAAACAAGGTATAGTAAACGGTATTTTCACAATTACAATATTTAAAAACAAAACATTAATACGAATTTATAACTCGTACAACAAAACAAATTTATAACTTTTATTTCCAATTAGATAGATTCCTACATGATTGCCTGGCATCATTAATACCATTAGTGCACTAACTGTTTTTCTAATTTATTCTTTCAATTCTAATGGCGTTTTCTTGCTTCTATGTAACTGGAACCCAATATTATGTGTTATCCTTTAAAGAATTATTAAACTGAAATGGTCACCTTTAGTGTAATTACTAATAAAAACTTTGGGTGAACAAATTCCTTTAAAAAATGTTAACAATTATTTCATTTAATGACCGGAACATTGGAAGCAGAAAGATATGTATTTGTCACTGGTATTACAGCAACTGGTATTATTGCAGTTTTATAGATTGTTTTATACATTACTGAGCGGACAGGTTGTGCAATTACGCTTATTATTGTGTGTCTGTATTGTATTTCAGGATAAAAAGATTGACATAGTACTTGTTTTTACTACTGCTATGTTGAGATTATGTAAGAAGTGTTTGTATTTCTTGAGTTATTTATTATTAAATATTAACCAAATATCGTAAGTTAACATTAAAAAATTAAATCTTGGCGTACTCGGACACAATAAATTATCTTACTCTTTCTGAAAAGTTTCTATACTAAAATATAACATTACATGGGTGGTAGTTAGTCATAATGTTTTCCACTTTACAGCTGGTTTGGTTAGATACATTCCAACCTAAATACTTTGCATTATTATTATGGCTCGTATTGTGAGAATATTACACTGTGTGTTAGAAATATGGATAATAAAGAAATGTTATAGGTTACAAATTTATAAATGTTTGTGTTTAATTAGCCGAACTCGTGTTAGATTTATGCGAAATGGCCCCGTTAATGTATTCTATTGTTACACGGTAAAGGTAATAATATTTTTTGCTTTGTGAAGGTCATGTTATAAATTAGATTTAAATATTATGACAGTTAAGTTGATGTATGCGGATAGGCCACAGAAGATGACGCACATGATTCTATATAAAGATTTACCTACGACAATTTATTAATTCCATCAGAGTGGCCAGCAATTTGCAAACATATTTATGGAAGCATTGTTTTATAACTAGACATTTATTAAATACAGAACTTATTATATCGATGGCAAAATAAGTATTAAATAAGACGACGTAACATTTAAAAAAATTGGTATTTGTTCTGGAATGAGAAATTTGTCCAATAATATTTTGCAAGTAATGAAATAATGTTCTGATTACTTCTTTACCGATAAATTTACTGCGTGCTTATATGTGTTATTATCATAATTTACTAGAAGTAAAAATAAGAGGAAGAACTCCAATAGAAGTGCTGCTTACAGTTTTTTTTATCGCTTCCATAGTTTCCATTTTAAAGCTTTAAATTCAAAATTGTCGTTTTATTTATGCGTTTGGCGCAAGTTCATTGTTCTGCCTAAATTATATCTCAATGTTTGGCATTTTCCACACAAAAGATTTAATGTGGTCATGAATATGACATAATCGAATTTTGCACTTATTGTCTCTTAAATAAAAAAAATCATGTTTCAAAACAGCATTTAACAAAGTTATTTAATGAATTACCTAATAAGAGTACCTACCTAGAGTTATCAATCAATTAAGTCGCTTTAAAACTGCTGTAAAAATGTTATCAATGTTACTGTTTAAGAATTTTGAAAATTTTTGTAAGTTAGTACTTCAGCAATTTGAGTTTTTGATTTTCTTTCGTGCATTCTTGTAATAATAATATTGTACTTCTGATACCTGAGAATGTCAGCTACAGTTGCTGGCGAAACGTCAGATATCAGAAGTACCTACCGACCACGGCCAACAAACCCGATAAATACAACTGATTTATGATAATAATTTATTGTAAGAAAAATATTGTGACTCGCATCTAGTTTATTTTGTTTTTAATAATAATAATAATACCATTTATTTCCAAAAGTAAACATAAGTTACAGGAAACGTCAAAATAATAATCAATGCGGAAGTGAAATACATTACTTCAAATCCAACAAAATAACGATAGCATTAAAAAAGAAAAACGCCAACTAAAAAACATCATTAAAAAATTCGTTTAATGAATAATAATGCTTCTGCAAAAGGAACACTTTAAGCAGTTTTCTAAAAGTATAGTTTGGGTGGGTGTAGTTTTATGGCAGATGGCAAGTGATTATAAATTTTAATACCTGCATATAATATACTTTTGTTGGTCAACGAAAGCCTGTGTACAGGCAATCGAATATCATTGTTTCTATAATCATGTTACGCATTATTTTGTGATATAAGTTTATCTCTATGTTTGTGCACAAAAATGCCTACTTCAAGAATATAAAGCGCTACAATGGTCAACAATTGTAGCTTACTAAAGATATTTCTGCAAGATGTCTGGGGCATTGCTCCAACCATCACTCGAAGTGTCCTTTTTTGAAAAAGGAGAATTTTCTGACTCGCAGTACTTGAACCCCATACTATTATTCCATATCTTAATCGTGATTCATTAAGATGTTCCACCACCGTAAATTGCATCAAATTTTCACACGAAAGGGCTGAAGTGCAGACAAATATGTGATAAAAAATTTGGTAGGTGTGCGCTTAAGGATAATTTCCTTTTCTAGTGGTTCAAAAATATTTAGGTAGGAAGTAATAGCCATCTGCTTGCATGAGAATGGATCGCTCGAAATTTTTTCTGACAGCCAAGCTGCCCTCAGGGCACTGCAGGCTGTCAAATTCGTTTCCGAAGTGGTACTGGGGTGCCATAGGAAGCTCGAAGAATTGGCGGAACATCACAGCATTACGTTGAGATGGGTTCCAAGCTACTCTGGGATCAAAGGTCACGAAATTGCTGACCAACTAGCTAGAGGCGTCAGTGAACAACCATTCTCAGGTCAAAGCTTCTGTCGGATCTAAACTCGCTGCTAGTCACCGCTCCTATTGTAATGTCTTGTCGGCCCGAGATATTCATCCAGGCGAGGAAAGACTCCGCAAGGCAGTATTTATGAGCAGGAACAGACTGCGACTACTTACGGGAGTTTTAACGGCAGCGGAGAAACAAAGTAATTTAGGGGTCGCTCGGTTAGACGAGCCCAGTCTAAGTAAACTTACTCTCGACCAATTTGTTCAGGTACAATCAGGTCGAGAGGGCTAAAACATCATGGGGGCACAATACGTCTTCTGGCCGAGTTGCCTTGCGGGATATAGCTGCCCATGATGGTCAAAAAAAAGTATTTGTCAAAAATTTAAGTCATGACCTGTAATTCTTGACGATGGGTTATAAGAAGAATGTGAGTCGATGTTGATTGGACTGTTTCTTCCATCGTCCGATAAGGACTAGTGCTTGCTAATTCCATGGTTGGCGGTGGAATTGATTCTACAGAATTCTGTAGCAAAAATACGCATAAGGCAATTTACCTGAGGAGTGTACGTACAATTCCACCGCCAACCATGGAATTAGCAAGCACTAGTCCTTATCAGGACTACCCTGATGACTGCAGCAGAACCACTGACGAAACATCGGATTTACAAAATCCAACAGACGATGGAAACAGCCCAAACTACATCAATTCATATTCTTCTTCTAAAAATTTAAGTATTCGTCAAAAATGTAGAAAATATTAATTTATATAACTTTTCTAACAAAATAAATTTCTTGTTGTAGTGTATAACACTATAGCCACCCTTATATGCCAGAAAAATTATAGACACGACAGTAGAACTATCTATATAATTTTGGACTACCTATGCACATGTAATTTAACATACTTCTAATAAGAACCTTTTCCATTTGTTGCAGTTAAGAATGAACAACTTGCATAGTCATCACGTTCACCACGGTATTCAGGTATCAGGAAGATGTCATGGACCGCCCAGGCACGGCTTGTCTCTCCAAGTAGGACTTCCTTTGTCACCACCCTAAGCTTTGTTTTATTTTTTTTTAACACATGCTACCATGCTGAGTTTAGTGCAAAGCATAACTACGTGATAGAAAGCAAAATTTCGCGATTGCAAACTGTATGAAGCCGCACGTAGTATAGCATTGTGATCTGAGTTAAAGTGATGTGAGCAAATAGATGTGTATCCCTTCGATATTTCAGTAAGCACGCGTCAGTTTCGCATGTGTTTTTCTTAAGCTTTCCCCAACGAACTGCCAATGTCAATATTTGCAAACAGATTGGAATGGTAATTATGCTGCACCTCGCTATTTACACAGCAATCACCCAGTGATGTTTTTATATATTTTGCATCTAGTGTACTTCTACAGTAAATTAAATCATCCTTTTAATATCTGAATGAACAAAACATTTACAAATATAAAATATGATGGAGCATGATTTAAATGGAAAACGTAATTATTAATAACCTTCTGTAGATATAAATTCAATTTGCATAAATCGCCGATTATAAATGCTCTCGCATAATTTGTTACATCTGTTTACAAGCTAATATATATGTGTCAAATGTTACACTTTATATGAAGACCTATGTCGTTGAAAAGCGCAGCTAATACGATACATGGAGTAAAGCCTATGCAAATTATGAATCCTTGTATGTACCCTTCTGTTTGTATCACATAAAGGGACAGTTACACAATTATTCAGGAACGTTTAGGGTTACTATATTGGAAATTGGAACATATTAAGATATGTGTACGTGTATTCTAATGCTATAGGAATAGGTAACTATTTGCATATTTCTTTTATAGAGATTTTTTATTTGATATATTTACATATGTTGTTTTAAGTAATTTAACAAATTGTTTCTATTTTTTCTGTTTATAAATACAGTATAATTTGTTGCTTTTTTTGTTTTATTTCTTTTATATCTCTCTCGTGGTTATTAGTTAATGATGATTCTATAAATGGAATATAAAAAACAGGATTACGATAGCTATCAATAACTATTGATAGTTGGCTATCGCTAACTATCGATGGTCCAACTAACGCTAACAGAAAGACCCATAGAAAAAATTCCTTAAGCCAAAGAAATTGAACGTCTGAATTTTCTCATTTTCCTTAGTGCAAGAATAGACGGGGCAGTAGTATGTACTGTTCAGAAAATGCAAGAAACCCTAAAAAATTCTTTTCAGCATTTCCTATATTCTCTTTTTTGTATTTGTCACTTTCATGTAATATGTATTGATAATTTGTATTCGCGTTGCATCTGAAACCTAGTACAAGGGCGAACAAAACTCGCATTGAAAAAGTATAACCAACAATTTTACCCAAAATCCACGGTTTCGTTCTTTTTCAGAATAATTTTGTTAATCATTCTAACTTGCGTTACAGAACGAAGCAGAATATACAACGGTTATCAACTTCTAGGTTAATCAAAACACTTATCGAAGTGTTTTAGTAATCAGCATTTCTTTTGGTTAGCTCCGCCTATCTCCGGAACGATTTATTTATGAATTGATATCACGTTTACTGATAAGTATACAAATCTCATACGAAGGTCATCACCATCTGTCATCGGCTGAAAGAGTGGTCGTTTATCGATCTTTTCGACTATTGACCATGGCTTGTAGTTCTTTCCATGTTTAGATACTTACTTCGAATAAACACACCTTCGTACCTTGTCGCGATCAAACATCAGTTGACACAAAATTTTTAGAAAGAAGTCAAGTACCGTTTTCTGCAAGACAATCACCCGCCATTCCTGTCCCGTGGGTACAAAGTTCGGTTAAATTCTAGAAAAAAATCCAATTCTCTAACGAATGCCGCTTCTTCCCAAGCACCCTTTGCCCATTCTGCTCAGTCTAACTAAGGTTAGTCATTCGATTCAGATTCAGCACTAACTTTGATGACACCGATAAAACTTTTATAATACCAATATAAAGTTATAAAAAATCGGTCATTTGTCCCTCCGGAGAATATCATGTTAGCTATACATTCGATTATTTTCAGGAATTACTCGTGCTCCACATCACAAAATTTTTTGGACGGAAATAGCTTTTCCAGAAGCTTGCAGAAAAGGCTCGGTATTTCAGACGCCCATGTTTTTCTACTTTGATCGCATTTTTTAACGAAGTTTTGCTGCCCAAGCAAATTTTGTATAGGGATAAGATTTCAGGTGCTATTACCGAAGGAAAGAATCAAAGCATTGAATCTAATTATTTTCAATGCTTAAAACAATTCCCGAATCGAATAGACTGGGCAGACCGAAAGTGTAAAGCTTCAATTATATTTTACAATAACTGAGGAAAAAGTGATTCAAATTGTGACCAAAGCTAGTTCAGCAAGCATTATTATGTAGTTTGAAATGAAACGGTAACCAAACCTAATAAATAAGAAATTGAATATGGACATTTTTAAACCAGCCGTTGTATGTTGCAATTATTTTCTCCATGTTAGCTAAAATTTGCCCTTTAAAAATAAAAGAACAAATGAAATCATGTACAGCATAAAATAAAACAAAATAAAGAAAATTGAAATCCCTAATCAATTTCGAGGAAAACTAAAAAAAAAAAAAAAATCGTTATAGATGTCGTTAAGGAAGGGACAAAGAATACTAACAGTGGAAAACATCGAGATTCTTTTTCGACAAAAAATATGTTTTATTCGATTCGATATTAAAAAAAGTACCACCTACAACCATCTTCAGTCTTTATCCTTTATGAGCGTTTGATACCACTGTTAGTCGGACAATAAAAATGAATTAGATTGATTCAGCCTCTAAACAGAAACATGTAAAGTGCATCGTTTAATCCTGCCCTTAGCTTTTCTAAGTTTGAGTTAGCTTCTAAACCGTTACTCCAATATCACTGGTGTGTTAGGAAAGTGCTAAATATTTCAAACCATTTGAGAGTGAAAATGTAATCTGAAAAAATATTGGTAGGTATGTGAAGGATGTCAAATAGTGAGTATTACAAGTCCAAATATGTTTAAAATTATTAAAAAATATGTTTGTGGGTAGAAAATATGTGAACGTTAGATAGTAATTATAATTCCATACACCTTTTAAAGCCGAAGGAGACTAAAATTTATTAACCGCATATGAATTTATCACTAACAATGGAGCAGAGGCAATTAATAAATTTAGATGTAAATAAAACTTTGTGGGCTTATAGAGTGATTTAGTGTTAAAAAACAAATTTTAGTTGTAGAAAATATTTGCATTGGTTTCCCCCTAATAATTATTGTTTGGTGGTGAAGGAACCTTGCCTTTCATGTTTATTTCATATTTGGATATCGATTTGAAAGTGGTAAAAACATTTTCCAAAATTTATATATGTGTACAATTGTGAGAATAAATACTACAAATTTTTAAAATTCGTCACATACATACTGACTGTAAATAACGCTATTTAACCTATACCACGTTAAGAGCAAGAGCTTCATCTTGCCTTGAAGGATTGTAAGAGTGCAACCGGAGCTCTTATTTATTTTTGGGAAAAATTAGTATAAACGCACAAACGTTGCTTGAATTAATATAATCAACATCCGAGCATAATGAAGATTTCAAAAAGAAAGATTGTGTACACCAGGCAGCTCCTATTGTACAACCTGTAGAATTTGGAGCGAGTGAAAAAACGAAGCGACGTTCTTTTGGACAACATAACATCAATTTAGAAAGGTAAAATCCTTAACACAGCTTCACCAACAGGCATTTGCAGGTGTGCTTTGGACGGAAACATGACATTGAATATCTTTCCAGTCAAGGCAAACCATTGGTGGATATGGCATTTCAAACAGTTTTAACAGTTAATAAGGTTATTATTATACACGGTGGCCAGAAAAGGGCGGATAATCGCCAGGTAGAACGATTCTTTGTTCAATTCTGAGGTGATAATCTTAATCCAAAAGAGTTATACGGTCCTTCCTTAAGGCATACGAGACCATCAAACCTTAAGATGTACGGCTAAAATTTATCTATGTAAAATCATTGTGGTGAAATTTAGAAATGGAATTATCTCAAATGCATTGATGTAACTAATCGATTAATACCAATGGTTTACATTTTTAACATTTCTTCATTGGCGTTTTTGAAATTAAAGTACATATGGCAACGTGGTACTGTAAGGCTGCTTGTTTAAAAGTAATAAGTAGTTGTCAATTTTTGACGTTTCTCATGTGACATTTGAAATAAGATTTTGTGCTGTTCTTAATACTGAACAATGTTTACTTTTGGAGAATACGCCGACATGTATATGGTATTCGGATTTTGCAATGGAAATGCAAACTTGGCAAAAGAGGAATATCAAATACGGTATCCACAACGGCGACATCCATCCATCAACACGTTCCGTAGATTGGATCAGCGACTTAGAGAAACTGGCACCTTTATACCGAATTATCGTAACAGCGGTAGACCTAGAGAGCGTCGAACAGTTCAATTAGAAGAGCAAATATTGGATGCTGTTTACGAAGATCCGACGTCCAGCACAAGACAAATAGCTCGGGAACTGAATATTCCTAGCAAAACAATAGTGCACTCAGCACTATCTCAAAATCTTTTGCGTCCGTTTCATGCAAGGAAAGTGCAGCCTTTGTATGTAAACGATAATGTGCACAGAAGAATGTTTTGTAACAATGTTTTACAAAGGATTCAAGAAGAGCCGAATTTTTATTGCATATCTCTGGAGCGACGAATGCTTGTTTACGAGAGATGGCGTCTTTAATAGCCATAATTTTCATTTTTGGGCGGACGAAAATCCCAAGGCAGTAAGGGAAATTGAACATCAGAGAAGATTTTCGGTAAATGTTTGGCTGGGGATTTTAAATCTCCGAGTTGTTGGACCAATATTTCTTCAAAATCTTCTAAATGGAATTCAGTAAGTTAACGTTTTAGAAGAAGTACTGGATAATATTCCATTGAATTTGAGACCCAACATGTTGTACATGCATGACGGGGCACCCGCTCACAATTCCAGAATTTCAAGGGATTGGTTAAATGAACACTTTCCGAATCGGTGGATAGGGCGTAACGGTCCAATAGCATGGCCAGCAAGATCTCCCGATATTAATCCTCTGGACTTTTTCGTTTGGGGGTTTTTAAAGGAAAAGGTCTATGCAACGCCTCCAGCTAACGAAGAGGATGTAATTAATAAAATTAGGGCGGCAGTTCGATTAATCACCCCCGATATGTTGGAGCGCGTTTTGAATTCGCTTCCTCGAAGATTGAAATTATGTCTGGAAACTGATGGGTACCAATTTGAACAGTTGTTATAATTTTTTCATATTATCTTTAAATTTCAATAAAATTTTTATCCATGTTAACATAAAATTCTTGCTAATTTGCGTATTTACCTGATTTATAGTAAATAATAAAATGATTACCGCCACAGTACTTGTCTGATTAGGTGTTGCCAAATTTACAATTCTTTTAAGCTGTTCGTGTGACTTAAGAAAACACTGTACTACTTTTCTCAATTAAGATTGTCAACTCAGAATTAAACAAAGATTTGGCCTGCGCACAGTGGTCTCGAAGACGACAAAACCTTAATCTTTTCAACTTACCCCAATGGAAAATGGCTTTTATTTTCAGTATATAGGATCGTTAGCCATTACATTTCAGTTGCCTTAGACATCGAATTTTTTTTTTTATTTCACTATTCTGTTTTGAAGTATACGATTAGAAATGATAACTTTTATGATAATTTTTGTTTGTTTGATTTTTTTTTAATAATAACTGTATCTATGTAATAAATTAATATTTATATGTATATAATAAATGAATATACATATTTTTATATATTTGTGGCATATTATTAAATGACAAATAATTTATTAATAATAATTTATAATTTTTAAAATATGTGCTGAAATAAATATAATTTTAAAAAAGCGTAGTTTTTAAGCGCGGGCGCGCGCAGCCTTATAACCTCGTAAAATACGTAGTATAAACTCCAAAGAGAAGATACTGATGAGTTTCAGCTGCGATAATCTGCGATTTTGGAATAGATGTGCGTGCAAGTACAGATGTCCAAGTAAAGACTGGACCTTTGATCATAGCCTTATTCGTCATTTTAGAAAAAAAAATTTTCTATAATAGTTTTATAGAAATTAATGTTGCATAACTTAAAAATATTTCTGACTATACAGACTGTCCCAAAAGTAGGTAACAGTATACCTACCTCACTATTTTAAATAAAACACCCTGTATATTATTCCATTTTTGAATTCTACGATGAAAACTAATAAGACTTTATGCAAGCTACTATATGTCTATCTTTAATAATAACGCTGTTATTTACCTTAAAAGAATGACCCCGATCTGAACCTTCGTCTAAGGAGGCGTAGTTGGCGTTTGTATTTAACATCCATATTTTAAATGCTACAAATGCTCACTTGCAATTAGTCTCATGCGACAACGAACATTTTTATCGATGTAATTGTATACAGCTGTCCCTAATCTTCATCTCCGATTTGCCTTACTTTAACGTAGGGTGAGTGGTAGGTTTTAAATACCTCTTCCCACCTCCTTCCTCTTCTACACGTCTATATTTGGGGATGTGATAGGTCTTCTGGTCATAGTCAATATAAACAAACTTTTATTGACCAAAATGTGACAGACGCAAATATGTTTCTGACGTCAATTGTTCCCATGCAATTTAGTAAACCCCAATAACCGGAACCTAATATATTGGCAAAATCCAAGACCGGCTTCTACGAGATTTTGCAGACCTCTAAAGTTTCAATTTGAAAAAGAGACACCAGAATCAATACGAAAAGAGGTTGATAGAGTAGAAAGGGAAATTGCAGCTTTAAAGATGTCAATAAAAAAACTATAAATATTCAACACCAACTACTCCTTACAATGATAGACGGAAAAGTGGCACAGGCTGTCACAAATACATCATCCATGGCAGTCTGTTGCATATGCAAAGGAAAACCATCGGAAATGAATAATCTGGAACTTCTTAAAACTAAAGCTGAGTCCGATGAAGCAATGAAATTGGGAATGTCTCCGTTGCATGCACGCATTAAATTTATGGAGTGCATTTTGCACATTGCTTATAATCAGTCATTTGAAGCATGGAGCGTGAATGAAAATACGAAAAAGGAAAAGGAAGAGAAAAAGAAAGATATTCAGGAAAAATTTAAAAGAACTTTGGGTCTCCACATCGATATCGTAAAGCAAGGCCACGGAACCACGAACGACGGAAATACTTCGCGTAGATTTTTTCAAGATCCTAAACTTACGGCTAAAATTACTGGAGTCGATTTTGGATTAATCTATAGATTTGGGGTCATCTTGGATACGATCAATAGCGGAGCTGACATTGATCCAACAAAGTTTGACAACTACTGCCGTGATACAGCCCACTTATTTGTACAACTTTATCAGTGGTACAATATGCCTAATACCGTACATAAAATTCTCTGGCATGGAGGCAAAATCATTTCGGCTGCTGTTTTGCCAATAGGGATGTTGTCGGAAGAGGCCCAAGAAGCCCGGAATAAGGACTACAGACGTTATCGATTAGCCCATTCTCGTAAAAATAATCGAATAGCTACTAACGAGGATGTATGCCACATGCTTCTTGCTAGTTCCGACCCCTATATCAACAAATTTAGAAGTGCACCTAAAACTGAATTAAAAACCAGCTTCAACGATGATGTAAAAAAACTGTTGTTCTCTATTTCTTAATGTTCCTTTACAAATTTTGAAGTTATTTTGGATTCTTTTATATTAATTCTTATACAAAATATTTACATTAAAGTTGTTTTGCGTCATTTTTAGTTTTTGTTTTGAACAATTTTGTACAATTGGGGTATTGTCGCATTTGGGTCGGTTTGAAACCGGACCTGATCTTTGAACATAGCCTTATTCTTCATTTTAGAAAAAATATTTGATATAATAATTTTATAGAAATCAATGTTGCATAACTTAAAAATATTTTTGACTATACGGACTGTCCCAAAAGTAGGTAAAAGCATACCTACTCCACTATTTTAAATAAAGCACCCTGTATATTATTCCATTTTTGAATTCTACGATAAAAACCAATAAGACTTTATACAAACTACTATATGTCTATCTTTAATAATAACGCTGTTATTTACCTTACAAAAATGACCCCGATCTGAACCTTCGTCTAAGGAGGCGTAGTTAGCGTTTGTTTTAAACATCCATATTTTAAATGCTATAAATGCACACTTGCAATTAGTCTCATGCGACAACGAACATTTTTATCGATGTAATTGTATACAGCTGTCCCTGATCTTCATCCCCGATCTGCCTTCCTTTAACGTAGGGTGAGTGGTAGGTTTTAAATACCTCTTCCCACCCCCCTCTTCCTCACTTTTATATTAATGTTTTTTTTAAATTATAATATTTACATTAAAGTTGTTTTGCGTCATTTTTAGTTTTTCTACTGAAAAATTTAGTACAATTGGGGTTTTGTCGCGTTTGGGTCGATTTGAAACCACTGTGCTGCGTAGTGTTTGTCCGCATTTTTCTGGCCACCGTGTATTACAGTCAAACCGATATTGATGAATTACATTAGAGAAGTACCAGATTTTTTGATGAATAAAACCTAACATTGTTAATATTGGAGAATATGTGTTCAGAATATGCATGAAAATGGCTTCAATTTGAAAATATATTTTAACAAAACGTTATCCACGATTGAAGTTAAAATTATATAGGTTACCGTTCAATCATTATCTTCCATTTTCCACAATTACACCATAATGCCAATAATTTCAGCAATATATCTCCTGCTTCTTGTATTAAGAGAGGTATACGTGTAAATTCCAAGAACAGGAAACCTTTTCAAATCTCTTGAACTCCAATAGTAAGAAAACTAACATCATAGCGTTTTAAAAATTTGGTTTGTCGATGTTTTCTTTCCATTGTATTGTTACTTGACTCATGGAATGCACATTGTTCGACTGAAGTAAAATATTTAATATTAACCTATACGAAACTTAAGATACTTACAATTCCTAAAACAACGTCGATGAAACAGCCTTTAAGTTTATCAATAGGCTTTATTTCTTTGTAAATACTCTCCAAACTTCGTGTAGTAATTGCAAATATTTCAGAATCAGGAGGGAACTTTCTTCTTCGCCAGAAACACTTGTAGTATTTATAAAATGCTTACTTTTTGTATTTATAATTTATATTACAGGCGTATTATTTGTATTTCCTTTGTTGAATCTCACAGATGCTATCTAAGGAGAATAAATCTTACAACCAAGTAATTCAAGTATCTACGGCAAATATACCTATGTATGTATGCATACCCTCGAATACTAGGACATTCATATCCTAATCTTGAATAGACAAAATCCTGTTTATATAACTTTAGCCTGATGTTACAGTTATTGCCGTATGACGTATATAGTTTTAAACAATTGTCACATATCAACCTGGATACGTTTAGCCCTTGTCGACAATAGGGGCCAGGTAAAATCACTAGCACCCTTTTCATACAAAAACGACTCCCTTTGCTGCTACCGTACTAAGTACTGACACGTTCACAATACAGAATGGCACTTTTTTTTAAAAGACCCTACAGTGGACCAGCTAAACCTTTCACATGATTTAGCAACTGTACTAGCTCATCCCTGTAGGTTCCAGTTCCATTGAACGCTTGCTTTGCTCTGAAATTGATATGTTTAAAGATGTCCGAACTTCACAATGACACACATACAAGAAATCAAATACCTTCGCCGACAATAAGGAAAATTCGACGTACAATGCGCTAGCGAAAAAAAAAAACAGAATACAAACATAAATTGACACTTAGGTGCCTTTGAGATACGTTTACTTTTCCAAAGAGAAGTAAACAAACAGTTGACGTATTTCTTTTACTGTTTGATGAAGTTTTTTTTTTAAGAATATAGAAAGGAGGAATAATAGATTGGTTATGTTTTGTTTTCTCTTTTCCAGGGACGCAAGAAGAACGATTTAAATCACGGCCATCTCAACTGAAATCGAACAATTTCTTTTAAATAATCATTGTGATAATTTTTTTAAATTGGTAGGTTTGTATAATGATATTATAGTTGTCTATTATGTTTTTATTTGTGAAAAATATTGGGTAGTTCTTCTCAGTGGCGTACCGACATATGAACGGGCCCTGGTTCCAGTTCTGGTGCGGGCCCTAACCCAACTCCCTTCCCCACAAATAAAAAAAAATACTTATATAATTTTTTTTTAATAATTATTGAATACATAAAAAACATTAAAAACAAAAAACAAACAATATAGAGGGATTATACAGCTGAAAAACAAAGAAAAAAATTATAATATAAATACATTGATTTACTCTATTTTTTGTTTTTGTTTTATTTATTTTTGCATTAAATTTTTTTCTTGCTTTTGATGTGGCAAAAGATGTTATCAGACTGGACACATTCAAATTTTTTGCTACCACATTTTCAATAGAAATGATTGCAGGATTAGATAGCCGGTCTTGACTCATTGTATTTCATAAGTAATTTTTTATTAATTTTAATTTTGAAAACGTTCGCTCTGCTGTTGCTACCGTTACAAGAACAGTAAGAAATATCGTACAGGCTGTTACAATTTCAGAAAAGCTACTACTTGATGAACAATTATCAATTAATATAAATTTTAATAGATCCTTTACCGAATTAATTTGGGTTAGTTCCTCGCGGAAGCATTGTCGAAAAGATAAAATTTGAGCAGAAATTGCTTCTGTAATGTTATTTTTGTATAATGTGTGTAATTTTTGTGCTATTTTAAATAAATCATCGTCTGTACTGTTAATTAATATATCTTTATTTAATATTTTGAATGTTTGATTTATGTGACAGAGACCTTTAGATCGATTTTCTAATTGCAAAATTAAAATATCCAGTGTTTAAAAAAAAAACAGTTATTCTGAAATTTTCTTCATTAGGTTCAACGCAATAAGATTTTTGGTTTCGTCGAAAAATAATTTTGGGCGAGACCTCCGTTTTTCTGAAAACACTGGCCTTATTCCCCATTTTATCGCTAACTGCCCCCCTTCACTTTTAACGCAATGAAACTGCTCCCGCAGTTCCTTCATATTTCGTAAGGCATTCTCGAATAATTTTGCAGCTTCACTAATACTTTGCTATTTTTTTTTAAGTAGTTGCGACAGAAGATCCGTGGATTGCAAAATCTTTGTTTCAAACACCACTAAAAAAACAGTTTCAAATTTTTCTAAAAATTTTTAAGTGATTTTGCTTCAACAATTTCATTTTTTATTTTACTTGTTAAAATAATTTTTGAAAGTGTTTTCAATATGTTTAAAAAATTAAATCCTAGTTCATGTAAGGTATCGTGCCTAGAGGACAATCTTGTAGGCACTAATCTCTTTAATTTTATTGTATCGCTGTCTTTGTCAGTTGGGTAAGAGTGATATCTCTGATGCAAGACGTGTACATAAATAAAATTGTTTTTAGATTGTACACGAAATTTTTAATGTGTAAACTGTGTATGGTTTATAATTTGTATAATAGTTTATTGATAGGATTAGTGGCCACCGAAAAAGACCTATGGGGTCGAAATATAAGCGTATAAAGTAACTTTGGGATTTATTTTCTGATTACTCAACGTTGGAGAAAAAAATGCACCAATTTAGTGAAATATAAACATACATTATGTACAAAACTGTTTGGCGCATTGATTCTTGTAAAAGAACGAGAGGTAAACCACGGGCCCCGAGGGGCCCAACGTTATGTGCAAAGCAATTTAGCATTTCGGACCTTGTAAAAAAAAGCGCGGAGAGGACCGGGCCCTTTCGGGGTCCGGGCCCTGGTTCCGCGGAACCCGCGGAACCATGTTCGGTACGCCACTGGTTCTTCTGTATTGTTGTTAGGTTGAATATTATTAGCTTTGTTCAAACAAAGTTTGATAAGGCAAAATTGTTGTCTTGTTTGAACAAACCCATGTATAGTTCTTTGTTAAATGGATATGTAAAATTTTACTTTGCATGCACGTGTGTAAGTGTAAAAATTTTAAATAAAGGAATGCAAGTAAATAATATCTCTTTGTATTTTTCTATGTTCTACAGCCCACGTTGTAACTACTATTTCAATTAAATGAAAAAATTGGAGATACAGATATCTGTCATTTCTATTCCTTTCATTGTTGTCGGATAAAACTCTATTTTATTTTATGAAATAAATCACCTTAAATGGCTACTGTAACGAAATATTTTTTGTGCAAAAGAACGGACCACATGCGACCAATTTCACAGTTTCTGGGAAAGGGTGATATATTGTATTCCTAGGAGAGCAAGTTATTTTATATAAAGGGTTGGACTGGATATCACAAGACCGTATAATTTCAGTACAAAAGAAATATAGATGTGTGGAACGAATTTTTATTAAGATGTATAATAATGATAACGAGGACAGATTATCACAACAATGTAATAATATCCTGCTATGTACAGTGCATTCATATAAAGCACGAAAAACCATTTGCGATAAGCGTGTTGAAATACACAAAACCTTGCTTGTGGCATAAAAACGTTCAGGAATCTCACAGGGATAGCTTACTTAATATGATATCGAAGATCGCAGGTAGAACTCAACACCATCACTTTTTCCTCTCATATATTTCGTTTCAAAAATCGAAATCGTGTGACGCAACCTGATCGGTTATTGTAACCGGACCCATGGTAATACTAGAAATGGTCAATGATCCAGAAGCTTTGTAACGCCCGTGAACAGGTGTAAATAGGAATATTTTTGGCTATTGAACTGGAACGTACACTTCTCATATAATAGGCTTTCTATACGAGAAATATGCACCAAAAGATAATTATTAAATTACATTGTTATTGGATGCATTTTATTTCAATCATATTATACGCCTACATATGTATGAGAAAGTTATCGTCATGTCATTGTAATTTACTTTATGGTTGAAAGAATTTTTTACAAGAATATAAATTAAATCTCTTATAAATATGTGAGATATAATTATGGTTAATATTTTTGAGAGGAGTCTGAATTTGGTTTGAATGTTCTGATTAGAAATATACATAAGTCAATAGAAAATCAAAGGATGTGTTACACCTAAGTTTGTGAAAGCAGCATTACTAAAGTTTATTCCTTCTAATGATTGAAATATTATTTGTTTGTTTAAATTAGCTTTTAACTTTGCACCAATAGTTTCAAAATGCAGAAAGAAAGCAGAAACTATAGCAGTATTATTAATTCTTCAATTCTTGCAAATTCAGAATAGGTAACAAGTTTCTAAACTGATTATATTTGTAATTTTAAGACAAGCATTATTTTAATAGTGCTATTGTATGTATATACTAGTAGTGGACTGATCTATAATGGTAGTAAATACTACCATAGTTGTATTTATTCCAGCATGTTGTTCTATGTAGAAAGATATTCTTCTCTATGTGATACTAAAAGTTTAATTTTATGTAATTTTATTCTCTTAATGTTAACAAACTATTATAATATATCACACAGGCACAATTTTCTGTAAAAAGCTGGTACGATGTAAGGACAAATCAAGTTTTATTACGTAGTGTTTAATAATAATATACAAAAAATGTATGGTAGTTTATAATTTTATATAGATTCGACTAAAATAGGATCAGTAGCCTAATATCTGTTTTGTAGCCTAATTCTGTATTCTGTATTATACTAAATAGATTCAAAGCATACGTCTCTAATACTTTTTAAATCCTCCTGTACTAAACAAACTCATTATTATAATTTATCTAAAGAGCAGTCCTTGGTATCTTGGATATCGTAAATGAGTCTTGTGATGACTTCACGTCACTTACTTAAAATGTAAAGACACGGCGTTGACAAATTATTGAACACATACTCATAAATTCCTGACGTAAAATATTAAATCTAATCTTTTCAACAACAATTTCTCACGTTTCTGTTATTTAGACTTGCTACTTAACAAATGTTTATCAAAATAGGAAATGGATAACTTTGTTAATGAGATATCAACATCCGTTAAACTGAACCATTAGCGTGAGATTTATGGTTGACATTTGTCCCTTGAGTAAAGTGTCAAAACTTCTTAAAGCTCGTGTAGACTGTTAAGACGAAAATAGATACTTCTATTTAGAAATATTGCTACCTACAGCTAAATAATGTTCCTGGGATTAAGTGTAAAGTAACTACCACCATAATTTACTTATCTTAGTGACAGAAAAATACCCTATTTAATTAGAAGTCACAAGATGTTTCAGTAGAAAGGAGTTGCCATTGTATAAAATTAAATTGATTTAAACAAGCGCCGTATCTCTGTTTCTTATAGTATAATTTGCTTGGCATGTGTCGGCTACGATCAATAAACTTCGTGCGCCATTTTGTAGGTTACCATGACAACTTAGCAAAGTATAGAAAAGGAGTGGGCTTGTTACGAGTAGAATTCAAACATAAGTATTAATTTAAATTAAAAACTATATCATTTTTATGATATTATGTATCTATTGTATGCGTGTGACCATAATAATGTTCATATGAAGTATAACTGTTTTATTATTATCTCCAGTCATATATCTAAATATCAAAAAGAGAAGTTAATAAATTTATATTACGTTTTGTGCAATTACTGAAGTTAACGGCATACCAGATTCCAATTGATAATATAACTACGTAAAACCAAAAAAAAAAAGGCGTGGAACTACTGAGGTATCTAAAAGAACCGTTTTTCAATTACAAATAGCAATTGTTACGCTCAGACATTTAAAATTTAATTTTACACACTCCGATGCTCTTTATTATAGTTCGATGGTTTTAAATTCTTTCGTTTGGAGAAAAGAGGCAACAACCCTTTTTATCCATTGTGAGTGTTTAATGTCTCGGAAAAATCACGGCGCGTTTAATTATGTTGTAACACTACGTAATTCTTGTAAATGGGTGGTTGCAGTGTCGATGTTCACCTTGACATTAATTTTGATTGACGTGACGTAAATATAAAAATGAGAAACTCAGTGACGTGAAATCTCCGAACATTTAGCAGTAAATTTTAAAACTGTGGACGGTTTATCCCCAAAGTTTGTACTATTGAGATGATTTCTAAATAAAGATATTGTAGAATTAAACATTCTTGAAAGTTTTAAAACACAGGCACTTATATAATATGCTTTATGCGATTAGTTAATGAAATTTTGTTTCTTAAATTTTTAAATCCTGCCTGCATACGCCAAGAAAATGTAAAATATATTAAAATGTTATTGCTAATATTTATATGCAATTAAACAACAATTACAGTAGAAATATTATTCAACGCTAGGGAGTAACTATTAACATACTTATTAGATAGATTTTGTATATTAAATTTTTTTGTTCACCATCATAGGCGGTATCTGACAAGCGGAAAAATACTTAGGGTTTATCAAACTCTTTTTTTTAAAGCCTTTAAATTTTAATTGGCAATGTTATTTGTTTCACTGGAAGAAAGTTCTATTATATATGACACAGCGTTAATTAATAATAATTCAATATTTTTTGGGCATACGATATATTGTCTTTAATAATATTTTCTTACATTTATATTTGACGTTTCGGTATTAACCTTTTTCAAAAACATTAATTATAGTTGATTCACGATAAGAACATAGCGTTGATAAAGGCTTATATTTTTGACATTGGTATTGGTTAATACCTAAAGCAAAATTACATGATAAAAGAAAGTTGAGTGTTCATACGAAATTTTTGTTGGATAAAATAAAATATTACCAAGGTATAAAAATACCCACTATACAGATCGTAACGTTTTTGTAATGTCATTTGTCAAATTTCTTCGTTGCTTTTAGTTGTCTGTGTAGCTGTGTGTTTAGTTGTTTCCTGTGTTTCTCCGTTATATTCTCATTATTATTTTCTTCAGCAAATTGCATTAGTTCTTATTAGAAGAATACGATTAATACAATGATACTTATGTATGATGCTCATGAACTACTATCTACTATTCCACGATTATTATTTATCTAATATGGCTGAGGAAGAGGCTGTTGGGCATTGTGGTACTCACTACATAAGCCCATCAAAAAATCTTTAAGGGAAACAAATGGCGTATAAACTAGTGCTACAGATATCCGACAAAATTGAGATCCGGATATCCGGATATCCGAATCCTTGGATCCGGATCCGCTATCCGAAGCCTCAGATCCGGATCCGCTATCCGAACCCTCGGATCCGGATCCGCTTCTTGAATTCTGGTAATCAACAAATATGTTTAATTGTTGATATTAAACCGATAGTTATATATTTATATTATAGAAGTAGTTAACTGCGTTAGTATGTGCAAATATTTTTCTTTCTAGCTATTAGACCGTTTTCTATGTGCAGTGGTAATAATTACAAACAATCGTCAAAAAATCTTTCACAAGATTTTCACTTCATCATGGGCAATTTGTTATATTTATTAGTTGTAAAATATTTGAAAGCATTTCACCATATCTTGTAGACGATTGACCAACAATTCTTTCTTACAGTGTTATTGCTTTTTTTGTAACTGTAATAGTATAAGAAACTGCAGTGAGTTATTGTAAAATTTCGTACAATACTAGAAATTGTTACTACAATTACCGTCAAACAGGGAAGTGTAAATTTTACTATATGTATTTTTCTCTGTGCGGCCATTAGAACGAATTGTAGTTTATTATATTGACATTAAGCTATGTTATGAAATTAGCCTTATATATCTAATTGTGGTAAAATTTACACATCTTTGTCCCATTGTCGGATCAAATATTTATCTATTGACCCTAAAAAAAATTCTGTTTTGAAAACACGTCTGATGTATTGTTGTTATATTTTCTTACATGCGTTTCCTGTACTCGATACTTATAAAAGGTGTCCAATGTCAGACGTGCTCAGCAAGCATAGCTTATTCACAGTCTCTTTCATTTGTGAATGCTTTCAGACGTAATCCTAAAATTACGTGTTACTATACACTTTGATTTTGTTACCGGATTATGCTATTATAAATTCATTCTATACTTGATCATAACATTAGTTTTCACAGCATCAATTACAAGATACGTGAATACCTTTGATGTGGATAGTGAAAGATTGTTTAATAGGCGATTTTAATTTTTTAATCTTGTGTGTAAATATCTGATGTTGCTAAATAGTTTTAAGGGTATGATTTTCAAAATAAGTAACATATTTCAAATGAGTAAATGGCAGTCATACAGACGCGCAAAGTATTCTTTCAGAACGGTAACAACTTCGTTTGGACGAAATACATATGCAAAACAGTTCCAAAATATGCAAATCGCGTCATAGCTGCATAATTAACGCGATACGCCCTTTTCTATTATCCGGCATTAACGACAAGTGTAGTTTGCATATGATATACCGTGGCAGCTCTCTTTCAGTGTTGCGCTTTATCACTTATCCCCTGTTTAATCGTCAGCCGGTGGAGTTACTCGCCGTATCACGTGTTAAATCTACACGAACACGTTTTAACACTTGCGTTCGTGATACGGAACTCGAACAGATGGTTAAGGCAGGAGATTAATTAATTCCGAGTAGCGTATGATTTTTCTTAGCATGTCTTTCAATTTTAACTCTTCATATAGCAAAGTACATGTCAAGATCTATTTTTTCTTCCATTTAGTTGGCATATTAATATTTTGCAGATATTTTAACCCTAAGTAGATAATGAAACTTTTCTACGAACTTTCATTTTCATATGTATGTAGAACTATGTAATCATAAAAAATATATAAGCTGATAAGCTAAGCTTAAAAAATTCTTTTGTTTAAGAGAATGTTATATGCACAATTATTTTCTGTTGGCGGAAACCCCCCCCTCACGCGCAGTACTGCAGATACATAGATTAATATCTCCTAATATGGGACACTTTAAAAAAAAAAACTTAATACACGGAAAACAGCTAAGTTTAAAGAATGTTTATAACTAAACTTTAGTAACTAGTAAATTTTTCAGAAATGTTTTGATAAGAATAACCAAGATAATATAAAACGGATCAAAATATATAGCGACTAGAAAAGTCTGCACTACCCCTTAATAGCGTTCTAGGTAGTTCGAATATGTGGTATCTAATATTAGCAGCGTAATATGTATCTGTATGTCTTGATGGTTATTAAAATATATTTTGTATCTATCTATACCATTGGGTATATACATATATTTGTATATATTTGTATGAGACACGCAAGTTTAGAACTATGCAATAATATGATTTATCTACTAGTGCAAAAGTTGCAAATATATCGGTTTCCTTAAAACCCAGCACATTCAATCTTTTAAGGCGTATTCTTCGCCACTTACGTCTTCAGAATATAACTCTTCAGAGAAAATACAAACAGCATCCTCTTCGAAGCGCTCTAGTGTGGTATAAGAATCGTGATAATCTGGTTCAGAAACTGAATCTGAAGAGGAAAAGCTCGGGGATACTGGTTTGCTTTTTTGGGCACCACTGGGACAATTGGTGTTTTTTTTTTGATTGAACAAGTTTTGTTTTAGTTTAAAAGGTTTGTTTTCTTCGGCTGACTCCCTACTAATCTTCAATTCTTCTATTAATCGCTGGTGTTGAAGGTAAACTTTTTCTTGCAACGCTGTTTCCTAGTTCTCCCTTGTATGAAGTGTTATGATCACAACGGAAGCCTTTCCCGTTCGCAAACCCTTTTTTTTTTAAATATCTTTGGATGCAGTTGGTACGGGAATCAAACTGAGGCTATTGCTCAGGGATTCCTTATCTTTGTTCTGGCTGATTTACTGTTTTCTCTTCTAACTTTTCTCCATCCAACGTTTCTTGCAATTCTGACATAAAATCGTAGTCTTTAAATATCTTTCTGTTTTGGGGAAACTATCCAGTTTTTTGAAAATCATGAATGGCCGTGTCCATGGTCGCCGCCTTTACAAATGCTTTCACCTACCTGGTAGCATGTTACTACTGTCCCTGAATTTTGCCTAAGCCATTTTGCTCCTTCTTCGGCATAATATGTTTTGAATGGTGACCTGCATTGTATGTGTGGAATATGGTGGTAAGCATATTATGTGAACATGATTTTCACGCGCAAAAATTATGACCTCAAGATTCTTTGTGTGTGAATAACCTTCCGGAACACGCGTGAAAATTGGAACATTAGTATACGCGGCGGACTGCGGACTAGGAGTCCGCGCGCGTGTTCCGGAAGGATAATGGCCATCAAGGATTAGTATCACTGGATCATTACAGTTGAGCTTGGTAATATTTATAAAGTGGTGAAACCATTGGGCAGAAATTTCTTGTTGGATCCATCCAGAAATATAACAGGCATATTGAGATCTCGGAGATGTGCATTAGCTCTATTTCCATATTCTTTCGTGGAAAAATAATGAAGGGTAGTATATACTGGCCTGTTGCGCTGAAACACATCACTGTAATTAACAAGGACCCACGTTCAGCTGAGGTTATTACACCAATTTTCTTTTTTCCTTTTTTTTTCCCGCACGTTCCGACGTAAGACCCCGAGGTATAACCATTGCAACAAACGCTCTGTTATTTAAGTAGTTACAAAATAAGTTTAGTAAAGGACTACTAAACCCAAAAGCGGACACCTTTTAAAACCACGTTGGAACGATGAGATATTGGCTCTAACGAATGGATAGACCTTTGAATGCAGCAATATTTTAATAAATTCGATAATTCGACATTTCCTATTACTAATCGATTATATTATACAAACAATCCCCAATCTCGTAGTTCTAGTATAAATACCACGGTAATGATTTCTACAGGCACCTATCTATAATACTTCTTGTTCATTTTTTAGATTTTGTGTTAGAAGATAATTTTAATCGATTCCGTTGAGTTACTGCAAAATATGTTTCATTAATAAAAGCAGTACGGGTAATCGTACAACCTTTAATTCTATATGATAGTAGGGTTAGATTCACATAAAGCAGCGTTTCCCCATGTTTACTAATAATACGTATAATTTTCGACCAGATCGTACCATTTCTATTATTATGTTTGTAAAATATTAGCCCCTTCATGATTGTGTGGGTGTACAAAAGCTCTGATTTCACGCTCATTGACAGTTGATGTATTGAACTCTATACTTTCAATGGTACTTATTGAAACGTCGGATATTCACCGGGCACACATATGCCTAAGTGTACCGATTATGTTTAAATAAGCGGGTTATTTACTAGGAATTATGAATGTTAATTAAAGAAATTCTCTATGATCTTTTTTCTAGAATTACTGAATTTCACGTTGGCAAATTAATTTCTCATTTTTACCGGTTGGGACACAGGATGATCTTAATTTGTTGGCTTCATGCGAGCACGTAATTCCAACCTTCGTGGAACTGAAACCCCTAATTATCAATACGCCACTGTTACACCCTATATTGCTCGTTCAACCAGTAAACAATGATCACTACTGTCAGATGAAGTCACTCTACGCAATCATGCAAGATGTAATGCGATCCAACGTTGGGAAGAAAGACCACACCTGATCCAGTAAGTTATATCGAATCGCATGTCGCATGAGCTGAATACTTTTTGTGGTTATTGACGCTGGATGAAGTTAAGCTATGTGACAGATAACCGCGTAAGTACAGCATGTAAGATATTTTTAAAATGCAGTTTAACGAACTGGGATTGCACATATTTATTTATTAATGATTCAGATGCATATACTGATTATATTTGAACATTTGAACTACTTTGTGGCAAATTTTTAGTGTAAATCGTGGACAAAATAAATGCAATTATTTACACATAATAACTGTATTTAACACATTTCATATTATTTGTATACAGAGAAGCTAGTAGTATTTGCTAAACGTACATTGCGTTGAGTGTAATGTATTCATGAGATTTCTATAAATTCTCCTTTTATTACTATGCACGTGACCACCCAGGAAGACACGTGCTGCTTACGATTCTAATCCCGGGTTAATTGGGTGGTGGCCGGGATAATCTATGGCGGATTATAAAGGTCCCCAAAATTTACTGAAAGCGAACTGAAAAACATCGTTTTTAATTAATTATAAGCCTAGATGATGTATTTGAATTATTGCCAACAGGTGACAATGACTGTTTTAACCAGGAGCCCTCTATTTGGCTCTATTGCGAATTAATTCAGCCTCTTCTAGATTTATATTATCACTAGATTCCATTTTTTTTGTGAATGTTCCTAGAAAAATTTAATGTATAACACACATTATGTTTTATGAAATAGCATGTATTCATTGTAGGTGAAGATTCACATTTAGTAACTTTTTTTTAGTTTAGCGTTGATTTCTCTCTGTAAAATCTGTCGGTCACATGGTGGAGTGTATTTCAGATGATGCCTTTAAGTCCTATTGTTGTGGCAAGAATTGTGGAGAGAAAAACTCCGTTAAGAAGTAGAAACAGTTATCAACAAGAAATTTTCTTAATTCATATTTGAAGGGTTTTATATTTAAATCTTTAATGAAAGGGGGAACCATATTATATAATTTGATGCCAATATACATTGGATTATTTTCACAGAGAGTTAATCGATGCGTTGGAATGGCGAAACTATCTGCACTCCTAGTAAACTATTCGTGAAAATCCTTGTTGCGTGGAATGCTATAGTTAGCACTTTTAATAAACGTAAGTACTTCAAATATAAATAAATATGGAAGTGGCTGTAAATCAAGCTTTTTAAACAGTGACCGACAGGAGTAACGCTTTGGCATTCCCGTCATAATACGCACAGCTTTTTTCTGAAGTCGAAATGCTCTCATGGTATGAGACTCTCCTCCCCAAAACATACGGCCGTATCTGATGCGTGACTCAAAACAAGCATGATAATAATTTTTCTCGACACTGGCGACCTGAGACAATCTATATAATACAAAGCAAGCTTGTGAAAGTTTCTTGCATAACTCATTTATGTGCAGTTGCCAACCAAGATGTGCTTCAATGTGTAGTCCCAGATAATTCACGGATTGAACTTGTTGGATAGACTTTCCACTGACCCTTAGCAATTGACTGCTGTTTATATCTGACAATTTTGTGGACATTTAATTTTCAGTGGTTGGTGGAAAACCAGTTACAAATATACCTATATTGTTCTGCATACTTGCTTGAAGTTCAACAGTGTTTGAGCCTGCTTGCAGAAAGTAGTTGTCGTCGGCGTAAATAGTGAAAGTACCCGCATTGCTTATACTTGGTAAATCATTAATAAACAGGAGAAATAATAAAGGCCCCAATGTCGAACCTTGTGGTACACCTAAAAGTATCGGTAGTTCTTGTGATTTAACACCCCTTATCACCACTATTTGCTTTCTATTTGTCAAGTATGAAGTCAACCAACGATGTATGATGCCCCTCAGTCCGTAGTAATTCAACTTTCTTAACAGTAGTTAGAAAAAGGTTTCGCGCTGCTGAATTGTTTACTAGAAGGATGGCTATAGGTACAGCATCGCGTCGGCAAATGTGGAGGACAACTGAAGAAAAATACGCTCCAGTTTGTATTGACGACCGATTTCCATTTGGAGATTATCATCGAATCCCGAAATGGGGCATAAAAGGGATGTAAGTTTTTGATAACAGTTACAAAGCCCAGGGATTCCTAGTTGGGGCTCTGTCGAACTTCTAGAAACTATGAGAAATATAATCATTATTTAATTTAACACCATTCAGCTAAAAGTCGAAAGTTTCCACAGCAAAATACAATGATCTGTGTAGTCAAATGCACTATTAAGTGTACATATCACGCCTATTTGTACTGTGTTGAAGGTCAAAATTTCTCAACCAGGGTGAGAAGCTGCGATCCTAAACTCTTTCATCTCTGATGTCAAGCGGCGTGATTAAGTCATGGTGTGGGTTTGGGGAAGTAATTTTGAAAAAAACAAAATACTTTAGGGATTTTGGATAATCGTCATTTTGTGGGTACGAGAACAAGATATAAATTGATATTGGAAAATTAACTTCACTTTTGGTGTGATGAAAGCCCTAGAAAGTTACGGCGCTAGGCGTTAATAATCACTCGAAGACACCAGCTAGACGTCTGATACGAAACCCAAGAAGTGGACATTACTGGGGGTTAACGCTGAACGCAGAAATTTTCGCTGTTTTGGGCAGCAGCGAGAGTATGCTTAACAAAATCTCTAAGAAGTGAAATTTGCAAATCACAATGAATCTATTCGTTCCGAACAAAGCAAGGGACATTCATGATCAGCCCTGTTTTGAAGTGCCTCGAAGGATCTCATTGTCAGTCTGGAAGAAACCATCGTTGCCAGATGAAAGCATCGTAAACCAGAAGAGGCCTTGGCATTGACCTACAGTTTCTTGTTACTTGTTTCCTAGGTGGAGGGGACTTCTACGCCTTACATGGGGAGTAACGAGTAGCGATCAGCAAGAAAACAAGTCCTTAGATTGGTACGTTGCTCCGTCTGTCTAATTGAACTCCTAAGTATTTAATCTGTTGGGTCTATGTTAACATAAAGTTTGAAGAGTTTGAGAATTTGTCTGCGATGCATTTTGATTTGTTCAAGTTCACTCTCCATAAAGAGGCCCAGCAAACGAAGCGGTGTCACTATATATCTAGCTCTAAGAAAATATACCTACTGAACTGTATTATTAAAATTAGTTGCTGTGGATTCTCTCTAGTGAGACGGTCTTTGTTGTTAGAGATAAATGGTATAACATTACGATACATGCAGGTCTAGATAATATTTTCTATAAATCTTAACAAATGTACAGATAATTAATACCAGTTTGTAATTTTACATCATACTTTTGGACTCATTTTACGAGCAGGATTGACTCTAGTGATTTTCATAGTATGAGGATTTTGGACATCATAACAGATAAATTAACTAAAAACATGGAAGCCTTCGCTAACGCATATTTTATTTTACGTGTCAAAAAAAGGAGCACACTCAGAGAAACAAAAGGGCATTTCAACAGTTTTGTAGTAGGTATCAAATATTAGCAATAAGTGTCTTTCTGATTATCAAATGGTCAAGTAAATGGAAATAAATATTAAATTAAAGACGCGTAAGTTTGAAATAACATTTTAATTGTATGCAAATATTTAGCTTTTTTTAGCTTTTATAAGCAGTGTTTTAATATATAATAAATATAATAGTCTTTATAAAGGAATATGCCTTCAGTTATTATTCTCCATATACGATGAACGATCACGATAATGTAGGTATGTTGAGATAAAATTACCTTTGCGAATCATTAGTTTCAAAAGTCTTTATAATTAAAAATATCAGGTTTTCTAAAAGCAATAAAATAAATACCTTAACTAAAAGTATTCCGGAAAGTTAAACTAATACTAGAAAATTTAATGACCAAAAAGTTATTTAGAAAATTATATCAACATAGAAATAAAATAAAAAAAAACGTTTTATAAATATTCTGCAGGTTTCTTTATGTGTGTTTACTATACACTATATTTATAAATAAATTACTATACGTAAAGGAACGAAGAATATAGATTAGCATTAACCAAAAAGCTACAACCCAATGCATAGGAGTAGAAGTAGCACAAAATTTGAAGAACAATTTTTCAATGCGAATATGCTTATTGTTTCATATCGTTTAGAATATTCCCCACTGAACCTTTACCCTTCACCAAGCACGGCTTTTATTGATTTAGTTCCCCGCATAACTAATCTCATCTGCATAGAAAAGATTGTAACGAGATGGCTTTATTTAAAATCTGACTAAAGGATTATGATTAACTGTTGTTGGCTGTTACGCTTAATTTAAATTTATGACTTATGTCCTAACGCACCTGTTTAAACTTTGCATATATCGGATGCAAATTTCTGCTTTACACTGTAAAAGGCTGATATACTGGTTCTGATTTATTATAAAATTACTTCATTGAATTTTTTTCTACTTTTAACAAAATTGGCATACTTATGTAAATACTTAGATAATACTATACATATGTACTATATGAAAATTCATTTTTGTTTCACAGTATTTTAGCCAATTATATCTTACACCATGAGCAGTGACAGAAATGTGACAATATAAGATTCTGTCACCATTGTATATTAAACACATAACAGAAGACAACCTCGTGCAGAATAGACATGTTTTATCCTGCGATTGTTTGTGGAAAATAATAACCAGTAAATGTCAACCTTGAGTGTAATTAATAATGCTTTTGAGAAAGTTTTTGCATGACATTTTCACACAACCGAGGCTTCATTTGGCAAATAACAGATAGAATAATGGTTTTGGGGGCAAGAATTGTTTGCGGGACATTAGCTTAGAGTCTTTTCTGCACGTAGCCAAAAAAAAAATAACATCTAATGGAGTTAAATCCCACGATCTGTGGGACCAATTTATGTCCGCGTGTCCCGAAATAACACCATCAAGAAATTTTTAATGCAACACTGCAAGTATTTAGCGGTTTGAGAGACTGACAGCGCCATCCTGCTATAAAATAACAATTGGCTATGTTCATATTGTCCAATATAGGCCAAAGAAAGGCAGCTAGCATTCTACGGTAGTGAACTGCATTGACTGTAATCGCAGCACCATCATCATTTTCAAAAAGGTGATATTCCATGACTCCACTTATTCAAAAACCGCACCAAACAATAACTCGTTGCGGATAAAGAGATTTCTCAACTATTGTTCATGGATTTTAGGAACCGTAGATGCAGCAGTTCTGCCTATTGGTGAACCTGTTCATTGAAAGTGGGCTTCGTCGCTAGATATGATTTTTCTAAAAAAGTCAGACTTACCTGCCTCCATTTCCAGCATCCAATAGAAGAAAGTTCGGCATTGTTCATAATCAGCCGGCTTCAATTCCTGTGTCAGCTGCACTTTATAAGCACGTAGGCTAAGATTTTTATCCAGAGTGTGATGAAGACTACATAGTTTATGAGATCCTCAATTGCGGTGAACGCGTTGGAATAAACAAATCTGCGTTATCTGCGACAGTTTTAGCGGCAGCGGATATGTTTTGAGTTGACCTGACAGTACGAGTTTGAACTGTCAATTTTACATGAGTAACTTGATTATTTTGCTAAAATTTGGCAATTAACTTCGCAATGGCTTTACGACAAGGTGATAAATACCAAGCAAAAACATTTGGAACACTGGACATTTTTTACCGTGTCTATAATGAATTTTTACTATTCCTATATATTGTTAGAACGTCTCGCGTTCCATGTTCTTAAGTCGTATAAGCACTTTTTAGTGACAAATGTTGAAGTTTCAAGTCTTGCTATTCAACAGATCAAAAATGCCGCAAGATTTAAAATGAGGCTTCTTGATGGAAAATACTGACATAATGAACGATGACGTATGACAGCGGTCGCTTACCGCCTTGAAACACTTTTGATAGGTTTTTCACTAACTGGAAGCAAAAAGTTCAATTAACAGTTTAACAGTTAACTGAGCACTGTTTTCTTTTTAAGTGCGAGCAGTGTCTTATACTTTCTTGTTTTTTTATTATTATTTGTTAATACAACATTGTTAAAATGTTATTGTTAATATATCCGGCATTTTTAACGTACGAGAATAACTTTTTATTCGACTATGAAGAATTTGGTAACGCTGGAATTGAAAAAAAAGTTCTCCTTCAAATTACGATAGAAGATCTATATATATACGATTCCATTACAAAAGTCACTTTCTTATGAAGAAGAAAAAAAGCCTGTCAGAGCATACTTCGTGTGCTGCTGTACTTTAATTTCTTGATGGTACGTCCACAGTTAGGAAGATTGCTGGAGTATTTATGGCGCTCAAAGTTGAAAAATAAAATGTTTGATAACCAAAGAAGTGAAAACTATACTGTGTTTTCGGGCTCAGGAAATTGCACAGAATCTAAACATGCAAATTCATAAAAAATATGTACAAATAAATAAGTTATAGGGCGGGACCTATATTTGTCATTCGGTAGCAGAATCTACAATAAATTAAACTAAACTAAAACAGACTCATGAGTACAGTGCAAGAGGTGATGTAGTTCTAGATTCACTTAATATCTCAAAAAATGTGTTTCTTACAGCAAAAGCAGGTTAGTTATTTCTCCAAGTACAATTAGATAGACCTAAAATTTCGTACTTAGCCGGACTCCGTATGTTCAGTACTCTCAGAGATATAGGTGTTCAAAGTTTAGTATTGTTTCCAAGAAGCCAAGAAAATTTACGTTTTGTTAAACTTTTTGCTCAATATCTCAAAAAATACTAGTTTACCATAAAAAGTGTATAGATATCTTTTAAAATCATCCGTATGTTCAATACTCTCCGAAATACAGATTTACAAAGATAAAAAAAAGTATTTAAAGAAATTGATTTGGGGAAAAAATAATGAAAATTTAATACTTAGCAACGATTCCACCAAGAGGCGCCTTATAGCGCTTCTTCATTATTCGTTCGGGCAGCGGGACGTAGAGGTAAAAGTGGCCCAAGAAGACGTGATCGGGACATTACTAACATGGCAATATTCCAAAGACCAGTATTTGGCCGAGTTATTATAATGGGAGAAGATGTAGATCTCCTAGTTTTCCTCAATGGATTAGTCTCGGAAACGACAAACAAACACCTACGGAAGAGTAGCAAAAATAAAGCCATTGATGTCATTACTTAAGCTTCTCTCTTACCCATCAACTCGCTGAACACTTACCAGGGGTAGTACTTTTTATACATGCATTTACCACATCTACTCCTTTTGGCCACGGTAAGACGAAGTTTGCCTCCAAACTGTACAAGAATCCGCGTTTCCAGAGATGGCCGAGGTGTGCTTGTAGTCAGTTCCTAGTTAGGAATCTATTGCACAATCTAGAAAGAAGCGCACGAAGTATTGTAACTCTGTACAGAGGTAATTTTAATAGCTTCCGTTACCAGTTATTCATTATATCTGCAGCTAATACCAACATTAATCTCAACAGAATATTATGCAAGACAGCATTTGTACAGAACGTATAACCGAGTTCAAAAGTGGTTGGGGAATTACAAAAGAAAAATTGCTGTAAAATTCACATTTTTTGAGATATTAAGAAAAAAGCAAAATTTTAGCGGTTACTTAGGTATTAGGTACCTCACACAAGTTTTTGTAAGCTAAAAACTTCGATTTTTAATATTAATTTAGAGCCCAACATATAAAAAAAATTAGAACTACATCACCTTTTGCAAGATCGGATGCTTCGTTTGACTGGAATGCACTGCCTTAAATGAGATAATATGTATTTGATACATAGCAGTCTTTTTTTATGTTATGTTGTTGCTGGGCGAAGCTTTGGGTTATGGAAAACACCTTTGACACTTCTAAGCATGGACATCTATTTGACGTATTGTATCAACCCCACTGGAATTTTGCCGAACCCGAAGGAATGCCGAAGAAACTTCAACCTTCGGTAGCGATTCTTTACGTGCCAAACATTGACACGGGACCTACGGCTTTACTTCCTTTTCCGATGTTCTGATTTCTATCCACAATTAAAAATCACCGCCTCAGCCTGGGATCGAACCATCACCTGTGGGGTAAAAGGCGAGCATGCAAGCCATTGAGCCACCGAGACAGCTAGTCTTTTTGATATATAGTTATGACATATACATATGCAGGGATATTGTTAATATGTATAAATCTACGAGATATTATATAAAATACCTTTTCTACAATGTCACGATTTATGCTTTTCGGGCTTACATGTTACTTAAAATATAGTATTTTCTATTTCTTAATATTCATCTTCGTACTGCACAACTAAAATATATTTATTTTTCAGATTATGGCAATTATTTGATCAACCCTCTCCCTAAGTAGACAGCAATAGGGTATAACCCATTCAGCAAATATAGACGTAATCTTAATCCGTTGGCTATATTTCACGGCATTTATGTCTTCATTTCTGTGACAATATCATTATTTCACGGACTACGCACACATAATATAACTGGCTGCATCCATGCTATAAAATAACACAAGTTTTCTTTTTATAAGAAGTATAGAATTTGATATTTAACAGCTAGAAGAAGAGAATCTAACGATACTTACAAATATGTGCCAACAAATGACATTATGGGTACAGATAATAATACAAATGTCAAATGTGTTTTTCAATATATCATTTGTCATCTCACTAGACATGTGACTTTGGAAATTTATAAACGAAATTACTGTTATAAATTAAATGGAACTAATGGAAATGTAACCAAGGGAAAGATAAGAATTTACCAACTTTAACAACAACCTGTGATGTCCATACACATTGAGGCAGTCACGCCAAGGGTTATACTTCCTGAAGGATTATACTGGGATGTTGCAACTCAAAGCATTTACTATGTAGACGCCTTTGGAAAACAGATAAATAAGTACCATCCCTCCAATAAGAGCTACCATAGCGCTGTCGTTCCAGGTAACTTCTTACAATGCAACTAAATTTTTAATTAGCTTTACTGTCCATAATTAAGTTCTTGATTTGGAAAACTTTTTCCATGTTTATACAACTGATTTTTATAGAACAATGGAAGCTATTAGCTTTCCCTCCTTATTTTGCCTAAAGATGGTATAAATCCCGAAACCGGTAGCTTACATATGTACCTATAGTAAATAAATTAAATTAGGAAGCACGCACTTTTATTATCACCTTATATTTTCAATGTAATTAACTTTATCGCTTGAGTTAATCACATTATGAACTTTAATGCTAAAGGTTTTCTAAAAGGAATGCATATTTGCAAAAAATATCCTATTATTTGTCCATTAAATCCAGACCAGTTATGTAAAAGTAGATAGAAATAATACGAGCCTGAGCGAACAAGAAAGAAGATACATCTGCTGCTGACAATAGAAAGGCAATACGTTCTTTCTTGTTCGTTTAGGCTCGTATCATTCAAAGATTTTGTTCTCCCAGCCACCCATATATTAGTATACTTAATGTTTTTTATTTAGTGACAAAAGATAAGCTTATAACGTCTATTATACCTGTGGAAGGAAGTGATGACCGTTTTGTCGCAGGAGTTGGCAATAAGATTTGTAAAATAGCTTGGAATGGAACTGATAACCGGATTGCTAAAATAGATACGATTACAGAAATTAATTATGACGTAAAAGGTAGCTTGAATTATCAGTGGAAAGATGCAAATGTAGACCACCAAGGGAATTTATGGATTGGTAATTATCAAGTTGCTGTGCTTTATCTTCAGAAGTAAGATAGCATGCATCGCATGCTTGCTACAGAACATCTTTTTTTCACGATTAGGCTACTTCCTCTCCGATATTTCAAAAGAAATTTACAGTGTAAAGGGAGCTGGAGGTCTATACACACTAATGCCACAGAGAAGATTGAAAAAACAATTAGCGAATATTACTCTAGCAAATGGGCTGGGGTGGAACAAATCCCATAATAAATTTTATTTCGTCGATGGTTTCCAAGATCAAATATGGCAGTTTGACTATGATCCGCATTCTTCTGAAATTTGTGCGGTTTGTTGTCGCAGCCAGAGCCATTTATATAATTAATTTATAATTCTTTGTAGTTAATAAACAGAGCATTTTTAAATTTATCAACAAGCGTATACCAGGTGTTCCTGACGGGCTGGCAATTGATATGAATGACAACATTTGGATTCCCAGCTTTGGAGGAGGCAAAATTATTAATATTGATCCCAGAAGGCCAGATACTATAATCCGCAGCGTTGATATGCCAATTAGAGAGGTACTATTCATTGTTATGAAAGCTATCAAAAGCCATCAAAGTTAAATAATATTTTTATAGATATTTTGACAGAATTATGTTCGATTAATGTTTCGTTCACGTTTTTTAAAATTGAGTAATTTTATAAATACAATTCACGACACTACACAAAGTCATTATTGAAAATGAAAGGAAAATAAAAGAACGCCTTATATAAATTACTAGTTGAACTTTATGTTATTCTGTGTTAAAGCTATTGGTATTAGTTTGCCTTTTATTGGTATTGAGGTGTGGTTGTATTAAGGCTGTAACACTAACTGTTTGATTGATAGCTTTTATTTTCCTTTTGTGTAAGTATATGTTACAGGAAATATATTAAATATTGCATTGTATGTACATATTTCACTTACTTAGTCCTAAGCCTTATTAGGTATTAGAATGGATAGCTATTTCGCATAACTCTTTCTTCATTTTCTTTGTCTCGTACTTGTACTAGTTTCTTAATTTCGTTCCACGGCATTTGTCTTCTTTCCACCTCTTCCTTAATTCCCTCTTCCCATGATGATCTTCCTTGACGGTTTTCCTCTCTATTCATGTCTCATATAACCTACTTCTAATATGCCTCATTCTTATATTGCAAATAATGGTCATTGTTGGTATAATTTTCTTGTATAAGATGTACATTATACCTGCATATACCTTAAGCTATCATGATTTGTATATAAACAATGAGCTGATTTCCTTACCTTTTGGAATCATGGAATTCTATAGGTACTAAAAATCTGAAATCACCCAAAGCTTTACCTTTAAAATGTGGGCAATTAAAATATACAACTGTGAATCAAAATGGCGACTATCAGTAAGTCCAAATATTTTTCGAAATGTACTCGTCTAATTGGGTTCAGAATTGGGTAACTCATTACTTTTCTCAAATATAATATCAATTTTCTTTAGTACTTTCTTCTATTTTGTAAACTCTATAGTATACCTACATCTTTGGGGGAACATGTTTGCTAAACAAAATACGTAAACTAAAAGCACCTAAAAGTGTGCTTTTACTAATTGCGCAGGTAGGAAGAATAGAGAAACCCTTAAAACCTGATTAGTTTACTCTAAAAAATGATTAAATTATATATAACAGTTTGTAGATCAAACCCGTAGATAAAGATGTCGTAAATCTAAAAGAAATAATTTATTTGAGGGGACGGAACAAACAACTTCGGGCTCGATTTCTAAGCCAATACGCTTTGTGGATCTTATAGAGCACGTGGGAGGGGTTTAGTTTGCTATAAGGGTCCAAAATCGGTACGAAAAATAATACATTGAACGGTTCATCAATTTATCAATGCCCAGATGTGTATGTGTGATATTAGAGTGACACTACACTGCAACCTGAAAGATCCCCTCTTTTCGCTGTATTTACAGCTGGCCGTCCAGTCTGATTCCTTTTAAAGGAGGTAGCTCTCCCTGTTCGATTTCACATGCTCCCAGGTGCAGCGCCCCTGAGTTGCACAGTGCAGCCCAGTTTGTGAGTAAATGGATGGACGTTTCGTCCTGTTCCCCACAAAATTTACATTCGGCTTCCTTCGCTATTCCAAGCCTGCTTAGATATCCGTTCAGTTTACAATGGCCTGTAAGGACCCCTGTCAATATGCGAATATTATTTTTATTCAGGTTGATGCATTCTGCAGATCTCTTTTGGTTATAGGTTCCCAGAAGAGTTTTAGCTTGCCTCATTCCCTGGAGATTCTCCCAGTATTTGGATTTTCTCTGCTCTACTTCATTTTTCAGTTTCTCCAGAGTTATGCTGCTACTTATGCCGCAAAAGAGTTCTGGCCCTACAAAAGGTGTTCTAGCCCCTTTCTTAGCGAGATTATCTGTTATTTCATTTCCTTCCACTCCCGTGTGCCCCGGAACCCACCATAGGGTTACCTTGTTCTTTTTGCCTAGCTCGTTTAGTTTTTGTAGACACTCCCAAACCATTTTGGAGCTGATTATGTTTGACCTCAGCGCCCTAATGGCTGCTTGACTATCAGATATTATGATAATCTCCTGCTTTTCATAGCTTCTGTCAATGTTGACCTGGACACATCTTTCAATAGCGTGTATTTCCGCCTGGAAGATACTTGGGTACATCCTCAAGTTTTAAATATATTTGGTTCTAGGCCCATATATCCCTATTCCAGTTCCCTCTGCCGTTTTGGACCCATCTGTGTACCATTTAATGGCGTTTCTATTGAGTTTCGAAATGGTATCTTTATCCCATTCACTCTTGGTGCTAAGCGTTGTGGTAAATTCTTTCACAAAGTTGAACCTCCTTGGCATGTCGTCTCGGGGTATGTCCCAGATTTGGTCACCTGCAGGAGGCTGAGGCCCACGCCTAGCCATTCCTTTCCTGATCATCCTACGTGTGGTCCCTTTAGCTATGCTCTCCACAAAAATGTGAAGAGGAGTAAGATTTAGTACCACTTCAATAGCTGCTGTTGGGCAGGTTCTCATTGCCCCCGTTATGCATACACATGCTAATCTTTGCACTTTAGAGAGATTAGCTCTCGCAATGGCCAGATTAGTTCTCTTGCTCCAAGCCACTGCCCCATAAGTGGTCATTGGTCTCACGATTGCTGTGTACATCCAGCGCAGTATTTTTGGGTTGCAACCCCAGTTGTTGCCTGCAAAGTTTCTACAAACCATTAGGGCCTTCTTTGCCTTGTTTGTTACTTCAACCTCATGCTTATTCCACAGAAGTTCCAGAACTATCCAGGATTAGTTCTAGATATTTCACCTCCTTCTTCCAGTCTATGTCTTGCCCATCTATATTTATGGTCTTGAGGCTGGGTTCTCTTTTCCTTGTGAATGCTATTAAGGTAGGCTTAGTGGCGTTGTTAAGGCCCACTGATCGGCACCACCTTTTCGTAGTGTTGAGTCCCCTTTGAACTATGTCACAGGGGGTATTCTCAAACTTTCCTCTTGCAAATATGACTATATCATCAGCATACCCTTGACATGGTATGTCTAGATTAGTCAGCTTCCATAGAAGTTCATCTACTGTCAGGCTCCACATAAGTGGGGAAGTAACTCCCCCTTGTGGACATCCTCTGGTCGTGCTGATCGAGATGGTTTTGCTTCCCACCTCCATTTCCACTGATCTTGTAGAAAGCAGCTACGACATTCATCTGGACGTCTGCCCCTCTTCCAATTAATGCTTTCTTGACGGCCTCGTGCGGAGTGTTGTCAAAAGCGCCCTCTATATCTAGAAAGGCGCACACTACAGTTTCTTTATTCGTCAGTGCATCCTGGATTTGATCTGACAGCTCCACTAATGCAGTCTCAGTGGATTTGTCCATTTGATAGGCGTGCTGACAGGGGTGTAAAGGCACCCGCACCAGGATATCTGTCCTGATATAATTATCTACCGCCTTTTCCACTTTTTATGTTTAACAAAAATCATGTCTTGCCACGAGAAAGGCGATATAAAGAATTGAAGCATTAAGTTTATTTCATCAATGACAGTTTCTTCATTAGGGTGATTATAGTTGGTTTTGTCAGTGGTTTAGTTGCTTTGTAAAGTTAGTTATGGTGTATACAAATCTCGAGAAACTTGATCGAATGATAACCCAAAAATGCTAAGAAAAATTAAAAATATAAGAGTATGTCGTTGTTTGACATTCAATTTCCGTAAAAACAATATTATTTTTTTTCTATCTTTACAAATAAGAGCATTGAATACAGCATTGAAGAGGTTTTGCTGGATTTCTATTTTTTACAAATATCTAGTAAACTATGCATTTCCTTATATGGACAAAAGCATATCTGGATTAACCCAATACGTATCTCTTATGGTTTTCGAGATCATCCCCAAACAAATAATGAAAAACGACTCACCCTGTATATTTAAATCAATGAAACCTTAACACGCCAAACATCATTGAATAAAGCATTTAATTTCCCTCAGTGTACATAATTTAATTTATTTAATACGTATCGTAGGTAATAATATAATAAAATAATCTAGACATTTCTTGAATCATCCTGCATTTTAATTTCCTAAGAATTTACTTCGCTATTTTAGATTGCTTCAATAGCATTTGGTGGTCCACATTTGGACGAATTATACGCAGCAACATCTGGAGTTATACCAGAAGAATTTCAAGCAGTTGAGGGAGGCCGAGTATATAGAATAACTGGTCTAGGTGTGAAAGGCATAACAAGCCGAAGAGTAGTGATCTAATACTTAGGAATTCGGTGTTGTGGTATCAATTTATCAAATATATACATCTTTCATTAGTATTTTATACACTTTGATTACCATTTTAACACCTTTTAATTACTGCAGTAGAGCGGTACTTTTAATAATTAACTTTCTACTAACGAAATGATATATAAAAAAGGTAATATCGAAAACATTTCTGTGTTGTGGATGAAACCGTCTCATTCTTGAGAAAGCAAATTCGAAAAAGGCGGGATATTTTTTTGTCTTTTCAATACTATTACTGCTACAACCAGTATACTATATACCAGATCATTAGTCCATGGTTCAATGAACATCCTTTGTTTAAGGTAAATCAATCGTGGGATCATATTGTTTCACAAAAATAACCGCGTTCACTTTTTCACTCTCCACTGGAGCACTCGGATCGCCTGTTTCTTCACCGAAGGGTTATGCTGAAATTGGTCTTTACCACAACAGTAATTGTTTACTGTCAAGAGGCATAAGTATGTTTGACATTACAATATAGAATTATGATATACTGTGCATAAACTGCGGTCAACGCATTTCCACATTCAATCTACTGGCTGCGGCTTCTTCTTTACTGCTTATTATTTTGCCCCGCATAATTTAAGGCGAATTTGGTCGTTATTGCTTTCGGGTTAGTATTGTTCTTTATTTTTATTGCGGCTGATATAAAACATGAAAGTTGGTTGGTAGTTATAAAATATTTTTTGTATTCTAGATATACGTATTTCTATCCCTGTCAATCACATTACTTTGATTTGCAAATGTACTAAATTCTTTTTTTTTTCAATATACTACTACGTAATATACAATCAATGCGTAAATAGGAAACCATAATTTAACATTAACCCCTAACGGACCATTAATCATACAGATAAGGTTCGATTTTTTACGTTATCGTGCTCTCCACCGTGTACTTCTGCGAAGGCGTACGCTATTCCGGGTGCCCGCATTTAACATAACAAAAAAAAGCCAAGCGACAGCAAAGGGTACAACAGAGTCATTACGACACGTGATAATCCTTTGATAATCAAGTGTGCGTTTCCAATCGATCATTCTCTTTTTTTTTATTTGCAGTGAAATTGATGCATCATTGCCGGAGAATTGAACGCTGCTCGGCAGCTTTTTAATAAACGGTGGATTAGTGTTTTTACTTGTTCGGGGGTGAATTTCATCAACTAGCATACAGATGAAGCATCTATAAAATGGATATAATTTATATACTAACTTGTGTTATGTATTATATACAGGGTTAGTAAAAAGTCCCGGAACGGTCGAATAACTTTGTTATTTGAAAATTATGATTTCTGAAATTTGGTATGGGGGTATAGTTAATATAAATGCATTTTATGCAATACAGTTAATATTTTTTTCACTTCCGGTTTAATCGGCAATACGTCCAATTTTCTTTTTTTAAATGGAACGCCCAGATTTTTTTAACACTTTTGAATGCAAAATAAAAAACTACGTTCAGGAAGTATTAAGATGTTTATTTTTATTCACAAGAAAACAGTTAAAAAATTAAAAAAGTGTCCTAATACAGAAAAATCAAGATACCTGTCTATTCAGGTTGCGATTACAATAATTGTTCAAAATGCTCTCCATTTACAATTTGACAAAAATGTAAACGGTCAGTAAAATTTCTTATTGAATTTTGTATTTGTTCTGGAGTGATGCGATTGGCTTCTTGAACTATTCTCTCTTCCAATTGTTCAAGATTATGGGGACGATTTTTGTACACTTGACATTTCATGTGACTCCAAAAGAAAAAATCTAATGGCGAGAGATCTGGCGAGCGTGCTGGTCATTCGATTGCTCCTCTACGTCCGATCCAACGTCCCGGAAAAATTTCATTCAAATAATCGCGGACATTATGGGCAAAATGGGGGGGAGCTCCCTCTTGTTGAAACCAAAAATGTGCATTACGGTGATCACCTATGTTTGCATTTGGAAAGAGGGCCGTAAGTGCTGGAAGAACCTCATTTCGCAATAAATTTAAGTAGACGTTGCCAGTTAAATTTCCTCTTATAAAAAATGGTCCTATGATGTTGTTTCCAACAAGACCAGCCCAGACATTCACCTTTTGAGGATGCTGTGTATGGACTTTTTCAATCCAATGCGGATTTTCAATTGACCAGTAGCGACAATTATGTCTGTTCACAGTGCCGTTGAGACAAAACGTTGCCTCATCTGAAAAAATGATGTGATCTAAAACATTAGGCTGCTGCTCGATCAATTCCGTAATTGTTTCGCAAAATTGTAGTCTACGATCTGGATCATCTTCAGTTAACTCATGGACGAGATACATTTTATAGGCTTTCATTCTTGCTGATTTAAGAATCGTATGAGCAGATTTTTGAGAGATCTCATGAATTTGACCTAATTCTGTTGTGGACACGTGATGATTTTCTTCCACTGTAAGTAACACATTCAAACTAGTTTCTTCATCTGTTGCTGTTAATGGACGTCCCCTTCTAGGTAAATCCTTCACCTGACGAAAGACTTCAAACTTTTGAATTGTTCGGCATACCGTACTTTTACTAATGTGACGATCCGGATAAACAGTATTAAACAAAATACGAACCTCTTCAAAAGAACGTTGACGATCACCGTACCCACGCATCATTAATATCTCAATTCGTTCTGATTCAGTAAGTTTTTCTGCCATTTTCAAATGTGTCAATGTTTAAAATAAGTAAATTTATAGCGATGCAAAAGTTAAAACGCTTTTAAAATTGTCAAATGTGACGGCAAAAAGAATGCAAACACTAAACAACAACTTTTTTCAAAGGTACCTTGATTTTTCTGTATTATGACACTTTTTTAATTTTTTAACTGTTTTCTTGTGAATAAAAATAAACATCTTAATACTTCCTGAACGTAGTTTTTTATTTTGCATTCAAAAGTGTTAAAAAAATCTGGGCGTTCCATTTAAAAAAAAAAAAGTTGGACCTATTGCCGATTAAACCGGAAGTGAAAAAAATATTAACTGTATTGCATAAAATGCATTTATATTACCTATACCCCCATACCAAATTTCAGAAATCATAATTTTCAAATAAAGTTATTCGACCGTTCCGGAACTTTTTACTAACCCTGTATATAATTTGATTTAACACAGTATTTAATTTTGAAGTATACGGCTGCTAATACATGTAACTAATAGAAATCAGTAGAGAGAGGATTATATACAAAGTGCATATATTTTATTTTTTATATATCTTCAAGTATAGTCTATAGACTATACTATAATCCGCGTATTACACTGATTAAAGGTAATTAGTGTTAATTAGTAATTGCATAAATTCTATATTTAGGCATTGCATAGAAATGCTGTGATTTATATAAAATTCCGAAACCTGTCAATTGTCATATCAAGGGAGACAACTTTTAATGACGGCCCTGACGATTTGAAATTAGCTGCTTTTACATCTTTGGAATGCAATTCTCATACATCCCAATTCGACAGAAAATCCAATCGTTGCACCTAATTACCTAATAAATAATCAACCATTAAGCAGTGGCGGCTCGTCAGGGGAGGCTAAGCCTCCCCTATTATTTTTAATAAAATAAATATTATGTATTAAAACAATGTTTAAGCATTGGCTATATACTACAACAAAGCAATTTTTACAAAGAATTTATAATAAATAGTATATTTATTCATTACTTCATTTGAAAATGCAAACAAATATCCAATAATGCATAAAATTTTACTGCACGCATATTATAAAACCATAACAACTGGGCTTATATGACAATTAATCCAGGTAGTTTATCCTAAAAAAAAGTGATGTCATCGTGTAAAATCCTGACGAGCAATAGTTACAAAGATGACGGAGAACTAGCTTTTCATATGTAAGTTGCAGAATAATGCCATAGCTCAAAAATATTCTGAAATTATGATAATACTTAGTGTTTCTATGTGAAATAATTTTTTGTAGAATGCCCAAACATTGTTGTGTGGATTACTGTTACAGCGTGTACCATAAATCCCTGCAAAAGTAAGCGTGCATATGTTTGTTCACTACATTTCCTCAAAAAGAATTTTGATAGAACGGGACAGATTGTGCGAATTAAAGAGCGAGTTATTCCAATATTGAATTCGGACAAAGAAAATCTAAAAAAGTATATTTTTATTTAGAATCACTTGATATCCCTGAAAATAAAGGGTAGAAGTAAATAAATGATGTATAACATATATATTTCTTTAAATTTTAATTTAAACAAGATTCCACAAGAAGAAAACTTCCTAACGACTTTTGTTTATTTACTATCAAGTCATGTTCCCCAAAACATTTTTTCTAGTTTATCCCATCATTTGTTAGATATGTCACCTCTGGAAGAAACTCATGTTTCAATTTTAAGTAACACCATAATATGGTCTTATAGCAAAATTAGATTTCATAATTTAGCGAAGAGGTTTACAGAAAAATACAAGGAAAATCAATAATGAAGGACTTAAGTAAACTAATATTATTTAATCATCAATAAATTATACAACAACTACTGTAGTATATTATTTACTCCTAAAGACAACATACAGTGTTGGATTGTTATGATAAGGCGTGAAGATCTCATGAAACTTGTATTAGATTTTTCCTACGTATTTTTATATGGCGTTAAAAGAAATTTTTTCTTTTCTCTCTTATTAAACCTGAGAACGAATGAAGTATATATTGCCAGTTCATCGTAAGTTTAAACTGTCTATAGGTAATTCTAAGTTGTCCACAACTTTAATAAAAAAAAAAACAACGCCATATAAAATACATAGGATAAAATCTAACAATGCTACCAATTATCATTACAAATTGCAAGTGCTATTAAAATTTATTGATATCTTTAACTTTATTGCAACTTGAAATGCAACAAAAAATGCACAAATTGAAAGAAATTATGTTTAAATTAAATTGATGAAGAACTTCGATCACTGTAATAGCCCTCCCTGTGACGTATCCAGGCACCGCTGCACTTGGCAGTAAATTTCGAATTGGTTTTGTTACAAAAGTAACCTGGCTTAGAAACAATGGAATAAAAGGCGCCATTTAATTTATCGATTTTAGTTTAGCATAAACTTTTCTTTCTGTTTCTTTTTTTCCAATTTCAATATGCGTGAGCTCGAAGATATAAGTCTTAGGATACGCCAGGGTTCTGAACCTTGCTCAAAACTGTTGCTATCATAAACGCACGATATGAGACATACATCAATAGGTTCAGGCAAGTCCATATCGAGTGGTGTGCTAATACTTACATCTTTGAGCGTACGTACAATATGTATGTACCACACACATTGATAACATCTAAAAATTTCATTATATTTTAAATTAGGGATGGAGCTTCATTAACTAATTTACTAGGATTGTGGAATTTAGAGTTTAATATTTGACTCGAGACTCAAGTAAACTCCATAGCTTGTTCAAGATGGTATTGAATTATTATAACCAACATTGTAATGGTGATATTTTTCAATTTAAAGAAAAACAACTTTTATGTACGGTTTTATTGTTCTTTACACTTCTTAGACCACAAAATAGTAACACTAAATAAGTGGCTATTTCAAAAATAAGGTAATCATTATTCATTTGGTATTTGAAGAGTTTTTAAAACCGTTTTTAAAAAGGCACGGCTTTTTTTATTCTTTGCGGTTAATTATTCTTTGAAATTACGCAATTACATTCTCCACATGAGTGGGATATAGTCTACTTTACTTTTAAAGGTGAAATCAGAGCCAACCAAAAGAGTATCAGTGATTAATCTTTGTGCATGCAGATAATTCCGTTTTAAGGTAAATATTAGTTATCGTTTTTTTTTTCTTAGTTTTTAAATCACCGTTTCAAAAAGTATTAAGTCAAGCATTTTATTTCTCTCAGACATAGTCCCTTCAAGACATACTTTATCATGGGCATGGTATAATAAATAGAACGCAGAAAAATAATAGCTATCCCTAATTCATCACGCACAATATACCAGAATCCAAAAATGATAATGTTGGTTGTTGTAGGCTAATCCATTTATAATAATTAAAATCAGATTTACAATGTTTGTAAACTACTTATTATGGACTAGAAATTACCTCGTTTGTTTGTCGTTTTCATAACATATATAAGCCGTAACCGTTAACTATAAACACATTAATGAATTACAACTTAAAGTAGAAATTTTCCTGGTAGCAAATACATGCTTTCTACAAAAAGAGCATGCAAAATTCGTCGCTACAATTATCATGAAGTAGGTGTACAGAAATTGATAATTGCTGGGAACGTTTTCTTTCACGTTGTGTTTGCTATTCAAATATTCTCTTGGACACGATTCTTAAATCCAAAGTAGCTGCTCATTCACACTTCAGGAAGTATTGCTTTTTATGTGATTTAGAATTTTAACACTCTATTTTTCTAATGTAGTTGTATGTCCGTATTAATTTATTATATAATGTGAACACAACCAATGCAAATTAGTAAACTGCCTGATAAAATAATATAAATAAAAGCATGATTTAAATTGCCGATAATTGATTAGATATATCTTTATAACAGCTTTGTTTGGACCTAATTGCAGCGCATAATTTCATATTAAGAAATTTCTAATGGCGGTAACACAAATAAAACGCTCAGATCATCAGATTATTTTTTATTATAAATAATATTACAATACGTAGTATCTTACAATTTTCATATTAAAACAGAAGGCCAACTCCCAATATCGTTACACAGTATAATTAAAAATAAACACACAAAAATGGCACTAATTAGTAAAGGCAAGAGGGTAATTAAAATAATAGGTTGTAAAAATCCATTAAGTATTCGAATTAAATATTTAAAAATATAGTTTTAAAAATGGACCAAAACTAAAACTTACTATATGTTAAAAAGGAAGTTGTAATAGTTAATAAATGCGCTAAAATTCATTAATAATCTTCTTGCTAAGTCTACAGTATCTCTATTTTGTTACGTCTACATATCGGCCGTTTGTTACTTAAATAATTATTATAATGTTATCATCATATTAACAAAAATGATGTAAAAATATGAATACATTATGGATATAATCTTCACTGTTACATTACTCGACGGGGGTTAAGCATATGGACGGATTAACTGGTTTATCTTACAAAATGCAGATTCAAATTTAAATTTACATGTCCTTTTCTTTTGACAAAGGGTAGACTTTAACATTTTAACTTTTTGGGACAGTACTATACCCTATTTACCTTGCCATACAATTCCTAATTTCAATACAGTTAAGATATCGTAATTTGTGCTACTTGGGCATCAATTTTTGTATGTGTTCCGAAAATTATTTTGTGCGCTATTTCTGGGCGTGTAGATAAAACTTTAGAATTAAATAAGAACAAAAAAAATTAACTTTATATCAGTATCGTGAATTTGTGGATTGCATTGAGAAAATCTTTACAATATTTCAACCATATTGAAATTTCTACATATATCAATCAATACTCTACAAATTTCAAAAACAATGAAATACAATAGAAACTAATTAAAATTTTCTAAAATTTTCATTTTCAACTTTATTACAAATCACAATGTTTTAAAATATACTTCGTAAGCATTAATACGAGGGTAGCACCCATAATTTCTGCAAACTGGTAGATCAAGTGGCCGTAGAGAATCAAACGAGCTGTCAAACAATTGCCTAATATTTTCTAGTTCAACATTTCAAATTTAATTTCGATAACTGCACTAATTGCACCTTTTTGTGTGTTGTTAAAGTAAGTGAAGTGTATGAAAAATGCTTTTAACAAGAGAGAATTTTAGAGCCATGATTTGTTATGATTTTAAAAGCGCGTTATCTCCGAAGCAAAGTGTGGAACGGCTTCGTGCTGCATTTGGTGATGAAGCGCCTTCTCAAAGGACTGTACAGCTGGCACTACAACGAATTTAAGTTCGACAGGGCTGCATTCCGTAACGAATTAAGAGTAGGAAGAACAGTTTATGCAGTTACTGTAAAAACATAGTTGCCGTTCGAACAATGATTGAAGAAGACAATCGAATCACCTACAGAATTTTTAGAAGCAACTTGGGCATTGGTATAACTGCAATTAAAAATATCTTGCATGATTACTTGGAAGTAAAAAAGGTGTTTTGTTGTTGGATACCTCAGAATTCAACAGATGCTCAATAACTCCAATGTGTTGAATGATTTAAAGAAATACAACGACGGCAAGTCAAAAGCAGTTTACAACATTATTATCTACTGGCGACGAAAGCTGGTTTAATGTATTTGAACCTACATCGAAGCGGCAATGGGTCTTCTGATGCTAATCAAGTCAAAGTTAAGTAGTCTCGAAGTGCAGGAAAGAAAATGATTTTTTCTCGAAATCTCTTGATGAAGTGACTGCAGAATGGTACACAATAAAATGCCTACCAAATGGGGTTTTCAAATTCTCGCTTACAGCGGCCTAAATGTGAAATTGTTCTACATCTAGTCATACCGCCCGACAAACGAAGCAATTTTTGGTGGCCTCTAAGGGTCTTACTGTAACATCCGCCCTACAACCCCGACCTGACACCCTGCGATTTCTTTCTTTTCCCTCACGTAAAAGATAAGATGCGTGGCATAAGATATATAACGTCCGAAGAATTTATGTCTTGAAAATTGGTTCTATCGTATGCATACATGTATTAAGTTTAAAGGTGAATATTTTGAAAAACAATAACAAAAACATTTTAGGTTCGACATAATTTGATTTACCAGTTTGCAGAAATTATCGGTGCTACCCTCATAATAGCTTAGAAATACTTGCAAGGCGCAAGTTTGACATCCAATCGTCGCATAATTTACAAGCCTACTTACAATTAGAATTATTTTTATTAAAGTCTTATTTATTTTATTTATTAAAAAACAAATAACTTTTTCTCTTTTACTTAGTAAAAATATTGTTAATGATCAATATATATATATATACATGTAGATAACAAACTCTTATTTCTTACGTACAATTAAATTTACAAAAAAAAAAATACAAATAATATCAAAATTATTGACGTTAATTTCTTGTCTCGCCTTTTTGTTGATATAAGTTGAATATTTATTGAAAATTTGAATTCAGTCAAAGGCTGTTTTTAATTGGGAATATAATTCCTTGATTGTGCTGCCGAGTGCACCAGGTATCGACAGTTTCTTTAGTAACACAGAGCGAATACTTACGAGGTTGTCGTGGCATTTTTCCGATTTTCTATATCTTTCTTCTCTTGATATGTCAACGCCGAACGATCCTACAGGAGTCTGGATACTCGTTCTAATAACCGGAGCAAAGTGCCTCAGTATCAATTTAAGAGATTCACAGCCTCGAGATATATATCTGGAAAAAAGAAATTCATAGTATTAATAGGTATAACTACAAGAAAAAATTGGAGTATTTTGCAATTATATTTTAAAAGTCCCCGATTATCTCTGCTGTTTACCACGGTTTTTCATCTTAATGCTTTTATAACTGTAAAAATTGCTTTTTATTTTTATGACTTAATATAAAACACGTTCCATAATTATAGTTGTATTAAAAAACATGAACAAAATTTTAAACATAAATTTGATCAAAACAACGCAAAAATATTAACTAAAGCACTTAATTATTATTCTAGATGCATCTTATATAGAGATGATTTTTATCACAAAAAAAAGAAAAAAATCGCGTTGATGATAAAACTGATATAGCAAATCTCTCAAAGATTTATTTTTCCGTAACTGTTAAAACCACTAATCATTTAATTTCCTTCTAAATTTTAAAAATGTTTTATAAATCTATCTCTTTATTTTATAATGACTACAAACAGTTTTGCGGTTATTTATTTTTGATCAAGTTTTCAACTAATAATTAGGTAGTTCTATGAATATCTATAAAGCGTACCTAAGATCTGTTCTAGATTATGCTTGCATCGTACTAGGTGGGGTGAAAAGTAACCTCCTTGACCGCCAGAATGCGCTGCTACTGCAAAAAAGGTTATGGTGCCTTGAAGTCCGTTCATATTTAGGCAGACATGCCAAATTTCAGTGCGATACTGTATTTAGTTTTGTTTTGACCATGTCAAAACCATTTTGGCTCCTCTGCAAGTCATTCGGTTAAGGCCGCGTTGTTTCAATTTGCGCTTGTTTTAGATAATCATGCAAAGCCCTCTCAATTTATATTAAACATTTAGGATGGCTAATGCAAAATTTTATAGATAATTAATGATTTTCAATAAATCTAATGAATTTTTCATTAATTTTCAAGTCAGCTTGGCATATAAACTTTATACAATTTATTGAATAAAGCTACGAATTAGTAGCATTGGTCGCAGTGCCAGTCCCTGACAGTTTCCTACTAGTCATTTCGTTTAAGCAGTAAAATAATCACGGTTGTCTAATTTACGATTCTTTACATAACTGAAATGGTCCAACAGAAATGACTAGTTTGTGATTAGTTTGATTGCACCGCGCGAACAAGCCTAGTAATATGCGTCAGTATCAGATCATAAAACATGAAACTAATTACATGTTTTTTTAAGAAAGGAGAAAATTAATGTCATTATCAGATGATTATCAGAAATTATAGCACCTATTTTTAGCAGGTCGTTTCAACATAGTAATTAAACATGAAAACCCTAAAAAAATATATTGTATATGTAATACATTTTCCTTCTTAAATCTTATTAATCTTTTATTTATTTCTTTATCCATTTTGTTATATACTTACTTGAAAATACGCAACATTCAAAAGAAGAATTTATTGATATGAAAGTATTACATATACAAAATTATTCTTTGGCAGTTTTCACGTTTAATTATTATAAATAGGTACTATAATTTCTGATAATCATAGAGGAATGACATTAAATTTCCTCTTTTTTCGAAAAAAGGGGAAATAATTTTTGTGTTTTATGATCTGATAGTGACGTATATTTACTAATTCGTAGCTTTATTCAATTGTATAGCGTTTATATACCAAGCTGACTTGAAAATCAATGGATTCAATGATTTGAATTTATTTAAAATCGTTAATTCTATCAAAATTTTTATGTCAAAGACACAGCCCTCGGTGGGACACCTGTACATATAACTCGATTTTATATAACCATTCAACAAGTATGCAGTTTAATTAACTACAATTATACTGAAACTAATAATAGATATCATTATCCAATTGTTTAAATATGTAAAATTACATTTGAAATGAATGGTATTCTATCAACTATATACGTATATACAGATGCTATGTGCAGGTTTAATAGATTCCTGGGATGCAGTAAAGCAATTATCTATACGAAATAAGTAAAATTCGAAGCAGTTTACGGTAGCAAACAATTATTAACTTAACAGGCTAATTTTATGTAAGTGGAGCAATTAGATTGACTCGATATATTCTATCTGCAGGTAGCGTATATATATAATTTCCGGCAACGGTCTACATAATCGTTAATTTCATTAATTACAGTTCATTTTCAATTATTCCAGGTATAATTTATTTGCGGACTGAATGATTTTTGCGCGGTAAAATTTTTTGCTGTCTTTCCGCGACGATTTACTTCGGAATTTTGAACATAAATGTCTGTATTAAGATTTATTTACGCATAATTACTACACACTACGTATAAATACTGTACAGTTACTGTATGCAATTCAAAATCTTAAGCGGTGTATAAATAACCGCCAGAAATGATAAAGGAAATTCAATATAGTGACGTTCTTATAATTGTTAATAAAATTGGTGTAGTAAAAATGCAAGAAAGTCAAATCAATTAGAACGTTTTGGTACATAAACTTGTTTTTGTATTTGCACTAAAGACACAAAACCTAAGTAAGAGCGATATTTTTATGTTTGTTTGTAGCTACACATACTTTATTAAGTTTTAGTTTTGCGGAAGACTGATTACTTCTTTCTATATTCACACACTTGTTGTCATGGTTGCTTAGTAGGATATCTAATTAAAGAGAAATTTACTTTGCTTACGGCGATATAAACATAGACTTCATGACTAGATCTTATGAACAACAAACAATTATCGATATAATAATAATAATAATAATAATAATAATAATAAACTTTATTTGTCCAACAGTCACTAGACCAGTTACAGGACAATATTCATAACTAAACGTTAACAAAATGATACAAGAAAAACAAAACTCTAAATAAACTATTTTACATTTATGGCAATGCATGAATGTATTACTTGTTGCGCATACAACACAAACATAAATGACACACAAGGATAAAAAACTAAAGAATCACTACAATAATCAATTTCAAATTAACAACTAACAATAGTGTTCTTAATAGATTTTAGAAAAAAGAAATAATAAATAAATAATAATTGCATTCAAAATATTACATTCAACTACAAGAAAAAATGCTCTTAACAGATCGAAAATTTAAGAGAAAAAAAAAAAAAAAAAATTACGTATAAATAAACAATAATTTCTGTTCTAATGGTAAGAGTGGCATTTAATTACAAGGAAAATCAACGTAAAACTTATTAAAATTAGTGGCCATATGATATATTGGTGATTTAATTAAGATGTTTGTTCTAGCTTTAGGCACACTCAGCAACTCACAAGATCGAGTATAGTGATAAGGTACACTAATGTTAATATTTGCAAGAAATTGTGGTGAATCAATCTTGTTAATAAGCAAATTAAATAAAAACCTTGCGCTATATTTCTCACGTCTGTCAGATAATGAGTGGAAATCATGCTGCTGCAGTAGGGATACATAATCAGAACCACGAGCAGGATAATGACCGGAAGCTCGAAATGTTAAATATTTTAAAAAACGTTTTTGTATCCGTTCAACAGCAATCAGCTGGTAGGTGTAATGCGGATACCAGATTATGGATGCGTATTCTAATTTAGACTGAACAAGAGCAAAATATAATGTTTTAATTGCAGCTAAGTTATTAAAATTCCGGCAAGATCTTAGCACAAATCCCAGGGCTCTGGAAGCTGATAGGCAGGTCATATGTATGTGTTCCGAGAAGTTCAAACGTGAGTCAAACAAAACTCCCAAGTCACATATCTTCTCCCTCCGTGGAATAAAGTCACTCTTAACAATATAAGGAAAGACCAAAGAACTCACAGACCGAGTGTAAGACACAACCGCACACTTAGGAACATTAAGAGATATTCCATTCAACGTACACCACTCATCAATTAAAGTAATATTAGTTTGTAATTTAATACAGTCTGCGCGACTATTAATTTCACTGTATATTTTTAAGTCATCAGCGTATGCCAGAAATCCACAATTTAATTTCTCCAACAGATCGTTGATATATATGTTGAAAAGTAACGGTCCCAAATTCGAGCCTTGTGGCACACCCGAAGACATGGTAAAGGTGTATGATGAGAATCCGTTGTAAGTAACGTAACCAAGACGCCCGTTTAAGTAGGAAGACATTAGCCTACAAAGTGCTGGGGAAAAGCCAATGGCATCTAGTTTGCTTATGAGTAAGCCATGGTTGATGGTGTCAAAAGCCTTTGTAAAGTCTGTATAGATCACGTCGACCTGCCCTCGCTGATCTAATACCGTCGAAAGAAACTGTGTAATGTTGACTAAGTTGGTTACAGTAGATCTAGCAGACATAAACCCATGCTGATGGACCGACAAGTACGGTTTCACTTTAATATAGATTTGTTTGTACAATATCTGTTCAAGCAGCTTGGCGAAGTTTGAAAGTAAGCTTATAGGTCTATAATTGCTAATATCCTTCCGATCACCTTTCTTAAAAGTTGGTATAATTTTACAAATCTTCCAGGCGCTGGGAAATTTCGATGTTCTGATACAGAGGTTATATAACGTCGTAAGGGGAGGCGCCAAGGCAGCAGCACAGTTATTTACTACTACCCCTGGTATACAGTCGTTACCCGAGGTCATGTCTGCCTTAATTGCAACAGCACTGCACAGCACATCCTCTTCCTCGATCATAGTTCCATTAAAGGAAGGGTAAAAACTGAATCTTTGTGGACAATCCAAGGCGCTGGGGCAAAACACTGAGGCAAATTGACAAGCAAAACCATCAACGATGTCCAAAGGCTGCGTAAGTTCACGATCATTGAATAACAAGCGGCCCGGAATTCTCGAAGTTGACCTTTTGTTGTTTATAAAAGTCCAAAAATTTCGTGGATTGCTGACAATGTCGGCTTCAATTCGTGTTTGATATTTGCTATATGCGATTGAAGTCTCACGTTTAACCAACTGCCTTAGCCTTCTAAATTCATTCAGGTGATAGTCAGATTTAGTGAGTTTCCATTTATTAAAGTAATGTTCTTTTAGACGAACAAGGCGTATAATTCTATTATCAAACCAAGCTGGGTAACGGCGATTTCTGGTACTGACTTTTGGAATACAATCATCAAGAACATCATAAAGCACATCATAAAATGTTTTTAATGCAATATCAACATCATCATGCGCAGACAAAAAGCCCCAGTCAACTTCGCACAGCCGAGTACACAAGCCCCTCAAATCAGCGCTGCGAAAATTGTACCGTCGATTATTATTAGATGGAAAATTGATTGATCTATCAAGAGATTGACAGTATATAGTAATATCTAATGCCGGGTGATGAACATCCTCTGGAACAAGTGGTGTCAAATCATGTAGAACCTCCACGTCCTGATATAAGTTTGTAAGCACGAGGTCTAACAGTCTGCCGTTCGCATTGGAAATGCAATTAACCTGGCGTAAATCAAGTACCTCCATAAAATGTAGAACAATATTAGACTTCCTGTCCTCGAGGCTCCGGTCACCAAATGCAGGAGCGTTAAAATCTCCCATCACTACACATCGCCTTCCATTAAGGAGAATAGCCAACGCATCCAAAAAGGTTTCATAATCATCAAGATTGACATCTGGTGGAATGTAGATATTCGCAATGTATATGGAAAGGTTTGAAAGTTCACATCTGCAGAGGCACAAGTCAATAAGTGGAGTTAGTTCTGTTAACATAGATACATCCAACATAGCCGTATTAAGAGAGCCATCAAACGCTAGGAGGATACCGCCACCGGTACGTCGACGAACTAAATCAAATCTTCTGTCACTCCTGTACACCACAAATTTTGAGCTGAATATTTCCTCACTGTTAATGTCGTTGCATAGCCAGGTTTCTGTAAACAAAACAATATCCGCATCTATGTTCTCTTGCGAAGAATACACAATGTTGGTTTTAGTGCGTAAGCCACGTACATTCTGATAGCGCATACGCAAAGGAGTAGCTATGTTGGACTGAGTTAGTTTAAATTATCCTTTAACTTCGCAATCGTCGGAATATCTTTAATATATTTAATGGTTATATTTGTTTCACCCGATTCTTTGCGAGTTACTAGCTCCCTTCGCACACTACGGTATAAATCCTGCTGCCGTGGCGTCTTGTCCTTCGAAACGCCAACTGATTTAAATTCATCAGAAGCCTTTAGTTTCCTGTAATTACGTATAGCTCTATTCACATACATATTGTCGGAAAGCGTAATACGTAAAGGTCTCTTTCTGTTTAATTTAGAGGGATCGAATTTTCCCAATCTGAACGGCTTAGATTCGCCCAGCGGAACCTCTAACACGGTCAGTATATTCTTCACAATCCTGGAGTCTGCAGCCACTTGATCTTCTCTGCTACCGTCCGTAATTTCAGGGACATTAAACAATATGATGTTATTCTTCCGTTTTTCCCTATCCATCAGCTCCCGAATGACCTCCTCCATCTCAAACGTGTTGGCAGGCGGTGTGGTTATTGCGGGTGTAATTTTTGTCTTAAGAGCATCTACCTCCTTTCCCAGATCATGAACTAATGCTTTCAATGATTGTAGGCTTTGTAACTGTAGCTTGAAGTCCGAGCAACTTGGGCAAAAATAATTAAGTTTTCTGTCCTTAGTTTTTAAGCACTGAACTTCGTTCCTTGTTAGTCCAGAACACACAGTATGGAGATAGCTTTTGCACAAGTCACACGATATTCCTTTGTCTGTAGCAAGGTCTTTGTTGCAGATAGAGCAGAGTGAGCTCATGACTTAAAGTAGGGAATACTGTGTGGCAAAGAAATGGCAGTTATAAAGACACCAATTATTATAGTATTTGTTGGAATATGAATTAACAAACACACCTCGTAACCGCAAAACGCAGAGAGATATAAAAAAGACGAAAAAACGGGTAAGTATATAAACGGCAAAGAAATTCACGGAAAAAGCAAGACCGAAGGCAACAGCTAGTTGCTTAGAATTAAAACTGTAGCTAATTACGTCCAAAAACTCAGAAAAGGAATGCATCAAAATATGCAGAACAAAAAGCACTATATTGTGATGTATAACACAACTTTAAAAAGTTCAATATCCACGAAGAAATACCGAAGAAACTATTCCGCACAACCGATAAATGTATTCACTCTACGAACTCGTACATATTATGGCACATCATGAAAACTATTTTACTATAATGCTAAAATCACTTTAAAATATATCTGAATTATTTATTCTATCCCAACACATGAAATAAGCAAGATGGACTGAACTTAATTAAAAGATGACCTAAAACTATTATTTAAATCTAACAAGCATATCCAAGCTACCAACAAAATTAGGAATACGAAAGCTTCAGGGCAGGAAGAACTATTAACTGGGATTATCAAAATAATAGTTACGTACACATGGAATAGTTTGTTCAAACCAGGATACTTCCCTTGAAAGAGTGCAGCAATAGTATTAATAGAAAAATATAAGAAATTTCACCACATCCACCTACACATGTAAAGTATGCAGACATGCCAGTTTTGATAGTACAACATACATTGCATAGCTAATTGTTAGGATACAAAAATTTTGATAGTATACACCTTTGCGGCAACATAGTACCTTCCTCAAGTATCTCGGGATCCACATAAACATCAGAAACACGAAGATCATATAAAGAAAACACGTAAAAACCGCTTTCAAAATCTGGTGCCAACAATTGGAAAAAGCAGAAATATCTATGACTCATTTGCACAATTGGTCATGTTGTATGATGCCCAAACATGGTTGACATCATAAGATCAGATATGTTACCCATCTGATCTTATGATCGTTTCGTGAGCTGTAATTTTGACTGCGTTTAAAAAAGCTTTTGTTCTCCGTATTCTTGATAATGCCCTTCCTCTTATCTATTTCTCATTCTTCTTGGTTTTTCAATGTCGTTGTTAGTCCTAGATATTCAAACTGGCTAACTATTAACTCTTCCAAATTCGCACAGTCTTTCTATTATTCAAACTTGGCCCTTTTATTTTGATTTCTTTCTGCTCTTATCTTTATGTATTTTGGTTTTCGTTTATGTGCAGTCCAAATTAGTGTGCTTTTTCTTCAACTTTCATCATAAATCAAATCGATTGTTTATATCTCAGAATCTCTTACCATTATTTGCTGTATGAGATTAAACAGAATTTTGGATAAGGGATTAGCGAAGCATGAGCAAAAAGAGACCAACAAAAATTGGAAATTTTGGAAAGAAAAAAAAAATGAGAAAACATTAGTAAGTGTAACAACAGAAAGTGAATGGCAAAGACGCACAAGCAGAGAGGCAATTGTTTGGAAAGGAAAGCGTGAAGATGAAGATCAAAGAAAAAGCGGCTTGAGGAAGTGAAAGTGGATACAAATAGAATGGTCACAAGCAAGTAAAAAGAAACAGAAAAGTACCGAAGAAATACGTCTTTCGACTTCGTCCCATAGATGCTGGGGAATTGGGCCGGCCATTTCATGACACAGATATTATTTTGCACCAATCATTCTTTCATCAACATTGAAGTGTATTTAGGATCGTTATCATGCTGATGTAGACTTCAGAAGCATCTCCCACTCTGCATAAGGCAACATAACATTCTGTAAAATATTCCGATAATAATGCCGATTCATGATCCCGTCTATGAAGTGCTGAGGTCCCGTACTGTATGCGGAAAAACATGACCAAACCATAGCACCACCGCGCTTCACAGTAGCTGTTGTGTAATTTGGATTATACCTTTCGTTCAGTCGTTGCCTTACTCGCCATATGCCGTCTGATTTAAATAGATTAAATTTGATTTCGTCGCTGAAAAGCACTTTTTTCCAATCATTGGTCGTCCAGGTAATCTGCTGTCTAGCAAATTTTAGTCCACGTTTCTATTTTTCTTATTAATAAGCAATTTCTTTGCCAGTCTTCTTGAAAATAGTCGAGCTTGTATTAATCTTCTTTGAATCGTTCTGCTACTAACATTTAAATTATGGATATTAGCCTTTATTTGCGGTGCAGACTTCCATAGATCATTCCTACTAGTACGTATTATAAGTCAATCGGTAATAACGGACGTTTTCCTAGGACGGGACGCTCGGACATATAAATAGTTTCTCTGTGTAGGGGACACAGTAGCCATTGTAGTTTTTTTATTATTCTGTAACGTTTTATTTCAAATCTCGCAATATCACACTCTTTTTCATTTCTCAGATATGCTAATTATTTTCTCCTTTAATTCAATTCTTATTGGAATAGCTTTCGGCATGTTTCTTTTAGTTAAAAACAATTATTAATAGCCTTGTAAAATACGTAAACTTTGGTAAAAATAATGAATGTTGCTTTACCTATGTCGTGCTCAAACTGGACTAATAAATAAATAAGTTGTTGTAAATAAAAAAAGGTGCGCCTGCTGTAGCGGAAAAATAACAGATATTGTGCATTTTTACCAGATGTTTCAACTGGGTAAATGCAATAAGAAAACTTTCTGGTATTTTCGATAATATACTAACAAAAGTTGTTTGTTGCTTAATTTTTGTCTGATACTGTATACATACCTACTCATTTTCGCCATTTATGCATTTTGTATCTTAAGTTATTTTTTGCTTGCAAAGATTCTTTTTGAACATTATTAGTTGTCGTTATTGTTCGTGTAGGAAGTATACTGACCTCCAGAAAAATTGCAACACCTAGAAGCTGTTTAACGATTTTATTGAAATTTTCAGAAAACGTCTATTTCTATGAAACAAAGTTATGATTAGGTTTTAAAAACAAAAGAACAAAAGCTTTAAAAGTTTTTTCAATAATGAGTTGCTCCGCCACGATTTGTAATGCACTCATCTAGACGCCTTGGCATGCTATTAATCAAGTGATCTATAGCTGCTTGTGGTATATCGTCCCAAGCTTCTTGAATCCGTTGTTGAAGATCGTCTAAATTATCTGGAGGGTGCGGTAAATTACCTATTCGCCTACCAATCATATCCCATACATGTTCAATGGGCGACAAATCAGGCGACCGAGCAGGCCATGGGAGGACGACAATGTTAGATTCTTCCAAAAACCGTGTTGTAGCCCTTGCCGTATGAGGGCGCGCATTATCCTGCTGGAAAATGGGATTTTGCAGCCCCTGAAGATATGGAAGGCCAACTGGTTGTAGCACATTAGCAATGTAACCAGCTGCGTTAAGGTTGCCGTCAATAAAGACCAAGGGTGATCTGCTACCATAACATATTGCACCCTATATCATAACTCCTTGAGTGAGGGCTGTGTTGCGTTCCACAAAAAATGTTGGATTTTTACGTTCTCCACGCATCTGTCTGACTCTCCTACGACCATCGTGGGCCCACAAGCAAAATCGGGACTCGTCACTAAACACAATTTGATGCCATTCCTGCGCCCAATTAACCCTTAAGTTGCTCCACTCTAGTCTGCGTAGACGGTGAAGTGGTGTAAGAGGAAGACATAAAAATGGACGATATGAACGCAATCCATAAGATCTTATCCGGCGATAAACAGTTGACATTGACATTCTGAGTCCTGTACCTCTCATCCAATCATTTGCAATTGATCGAGTTGTTGAAAATCTATCTCTTGTGGCCAAAAGTCTTAAGCGACGTTCTTCGCGATCTGTAGTCCTTCGAGGACGTCCAGATCCACGGCGACGATGTTGAACCCGTTCCTCGAACCATTTGGACCAACACCTCAATACCGTTGAAACATTTCGGTTTACACGACGAGCAATTTCTCTTAGCGAAAGTCCGGCCTCTCTCATACCAATAATACGGCCACGTTCAAAATTACTTAATTGGACAAAATGTTGATGCTGACGTACTCTCGGCATTGTTATCAAGTGCAGAATGAAATTGTGACGTAACAACAACAATTTGCAAACTTGACAGTTACTAAATGGTCTAATACTTCAAATTTATAGTTACTATGTGCTATGGAAACAACCTGCAAAAAAAAAAAACCACTGGCTAGATTTTATTCAAATTTGAATCATCAATTTGTTTAATGAAAATAAACGTTTCCTGAAAATTTCAATAAAATCATTCGACAACTTCTAGGTGTTGCAATTTTTCTGGAAGTCAGTATATTTCTGTGTTTCAGAATATTCTACTCTTACCCGATTACATTTATTAAAATTATTGGTTTTTTTTCTAATTAGTTCTTGTATAAAATTTATTTATATCGTTTACCATATCACAAGAGTTTAAATTCATCACCACATAAGATCCCCGCGTTTTTTAGAATAGCAGTAAATAGGATAAAAAAATAGTGAAACTAATATAAATGCGAAATACAGATCGAAAAACGTGAAAGCGAAAGCCTTTAGACCTTCTAACAGTTTAAAAAAAGAATTTGCTTTCACTGGGTGTAAAATAAAAGATTTGATCTCATGGATTAAATTCATAAACACAATATGCAAATGTAAATATTAAACGGGTCTGAATCGACCTATAGACTACCAAAAAGGGTAGGAGTATTTGCAAATAATTAGCGCACGTATACGTACGAAAAAAACCCTCAACAGCGGCAGCTGTTTGAAAGCTCTCCACTCCTCTTGGCTGGAGTGTCACCGGTCTAGTACGGAAGACACTCGTTCGTTTGCATATGCTATTATCATAAATTGATGCATATACGCATATATCCGTCATCAACAAAAGGCAGAAGATGTAAGTGTCGGGTTGCTCACATTATAACACTCCAAGTGACGTGACATGACGTCCGTGAGTCCTCTTGAAATATTTCAATGTGACACTGAATCCGTTCGACCCAGGTAAGAATCATCGATATGCAAACAGACGTAAACAAATCGGTTAAACGGGAACGTGCGATAGCCGACGAAAAAAAAAAAAATAATATATAAACCGGTGGGTCGGTTTCTCACAGTCAGGAAGCGCGGAAGGGTTGGGCCCTGTGTCGAATTGCAAATATTTCGATTTGATACCGGACACGGCGTCGGGCAACGCGTGTCTTTTCACATGTAATGCACCGCCCATGAATTGCTAATGCGGGACTGACCAATTTCAAAGCTCTAAATCAGTAGCAGGATATTTATGAGGCGTTATATTTTATTGGTGACGTTGTGTTATTATATATAATTCGATTTGTGTTCCAGTCGTTTCTAATATTATTGGTAGAAACATTAAATTGAATTTAGAAGAGTCTTAAAGAGGCCAACACAACATTTTTTTCAATATTTCCCCAACAAATACAAGATACTTATACAAATCGTAATTAAAACTAAATTATTCAACAGTATAAATAACATAAACCATAACACTGTAATATAGATCTATAGCTCATCAAGACACAGCAAAGTGCAAAATAAAAAACCACCATGGAACATGCATAAAACAATAGCTAACCTTCAAAGTTGCAATAGAAATAGGATGTTAAAAAAATTAGTTCTTATGCTGTTCAACTGCTTCATCTTTTTCAGGAGTTAGATAGCGCCAATCAGTTTGATACTTTGCAAAAATACTTCTATGTAGAAAATTATAATCGTCCTATAATAATTTTAAATAGTTAAAAAAATTTTTTTAGAAATCCAAGAAAGTGAGTCATTCTTCGAAGCACATCCGTCAATGTGTTGGGCGAAATATGCGTCTGTACTCTAGTTTTATTTTCTAAAAAATTAATACAATTTGCTCGGATGGAACAGTTGAAAAAGGAAATAAATAAATCTAATTTTGGAGTAGTATTAGTTTTACTTGCGTAACTTGAAAAACGGCGAAGCATCAGGTACAGACGAAATCTGCAACGACATGTTAATTAATAGAAGGTGGAGAAGAACTTGAAGAAAGAATATATAGCATAATGCTGCAAATATGGCAAAAGGAAAGGATTCCGGACGAATGGAAGGAAGGATTAATAGTGCTAATACCAAAAAAGGAACCTCACGAAATGTGAAAACTATAGGCAAATCACATTCACACAGTTTATAAGGTATTTTCATCGGTCATGACAAAGCGCCTGAATATGTACACGGAAAAAGCAATAGGGAAGTGGATTCAGGCAAGAAAGGTCAACAGCAGATGCAATCTATGTTCTTAACCCGATCATCGAAAAATGTTACGAGATGGATACAGCGTTACAAATAGTGTTTATTGATTTTAAACAAGCCTTTGATAGTGTGAGTAGAGGCATATTATTGGAGGATGCAAGAAGACTTGAGATACCGGAAAAATTAGTGAGATTGATAAAGGGGCCCACGAAGCGAACAGTAAGCTACAGAGGAGTGAGACAAGGTGGCGGACTTTCAACAATCTTATTTAATATAGCTTTAGAAGAGGTAATAAGAGCATGCGGAATAGAAGGAACAATTATTAACAAGTCAGTACAAGTGATCGCATTTGCAGACGAGAGCACTAGACGAAACCGTAGTAAACATCAGTAGGGAAGCAAGAAAGCGCGGACTGCAAATAAACCAGGCAAAATCTAAGTACATGCAAATATCAAGAAGAGAAAGAGCAGACGACACAATTGGACATATAGGTGTATACAAATTGGAAAAAGTTAAAACCTTCAAGTACCTTGGAGTGATAGTGAGTATTAAGAATGAACGAAACCTAGAAATTGAGCACAGAATACAAGCAATAGAGGGCGCTCTATAAATATAAAATGCTTATGACAAATAAAGGAATCGGCAGAAGGACGAAACTCAAGGTATATAAAAGTGTAATAAGGCCAGTAGCAACGTATGCAGTTGAAACCATGTGCAAAGCCCGAAAGGAAGAAGATTAATTAAGAAGGTTTGAAAGAAAATCGCAAAGAAGATATATGGGGGAAAAAAGTAAGCGACGGGGAGTACAGGAGGTTAACCAATGCTGAGATCGAAGAAATCCTAGAAAATGAATATATAGTCAGACCAATAAAATCGCTGCAATTGAAATGGCACGGGTACATAAATAGGCAAAGTCAACAAACAGACGGGATGGTGAGAGAAGATGGAAAACAGGACGCAATGGAGAAGGTTATGTGAAGAGGCCAAAAGAAACAAGGATTTGTGAGGGCAACAGAAAGAAGAATTCCGGTTTTATCGGATATAATAATAATTAATTAATCTGTCACTGTCAATTTGGGAAACCAGACATATTTTTTTTATCAATTTTAAAATTTAAATTGCAACGTTGTGTATATACCTAGACATAGCTCAGGATGTTCATTAGGCTGAAATCGTTGAAAAGAAGAAATGGAATATTAAAAGGACCCGTTTAAGAAAGTCCGCCTCTTAAAGAATGGAATGCACCATGGTTCTGACAGACTGACGCAATGCTAGAGGAAAAAATACAAGGCTAAAGGAAGAGTATCCCAGGATGATTTAGTCTTTTTGGTCAATTTATATGCAATGTACATACATTTGTATAAATGTACCAATAAATACTGATGATATGATGATATACTGATGATATGAATTTAGAATTTTAAATGGAACACTCTGTATATCTTTGCATATGGGGATTCTATGTAATTTTCTGAGTCTAGCAACATATTTGCTAGTTTTTGTTTTCTGGTTACCAAAATTAGGAAATTTTGTTTCAATCTAGAGTGCCACAAATACCCGAAGAACCTTCTTAACTGTTAATATGACACCTACAAAATACAAATGTTACATTATTTTATTTTGTACGTCTACTAAAACGTGATAATAAAGCACACTGTGACAGTATTTTCATAAAGAGTGATTTTTTTTTAAATGCCACGTCGGGGGTGCTCAGTTTTGATCTCCTAGAATGCGAAGATTGGTGGTTTTTGACACCTCCAATTAATTTTTGAACTGGAATTTTCTACGTACACTAAAATAACCACTTTCTTCACTTACTTATATGTTTTTTTCTTGTGCTTTGGTTTCTCAAATGAGTCATTAATTTTTAAAGTATCCACCAATCTTTTGAAAATATACATATTCGAGAGACATCGTTATGACAACTTTTAAAAATATAAATTTACAGTACAATAGCATTTTCTTCGCGTTCGTATATTTTGAGTTTTTCAGAATTTAGTCATTTTAAATATTTAACAATACGAAACAATAAAGATTTAACAACTTAAGAATATAGGGTTTCCATTAAAGAAAAAATATTATGACGTCATTAGTCAAAATTTAAATGGAATATTTCAAAAATGGATTTTATTGATAAAGCCCAAACAAAAAAAAAATTAAATAATAAAATTATAACGAATAATATATTATTCTTTTATATGTATCTCAAAAACGGCAAAGCAAATTCAAAATATGATTTCACCAATAATTTTATCTTGAAATGGTACCGCTGCCTATCTCTATTTTCAATGTCTCTACTGCATTATTGACATCAAATTCGATCCATCATGCATACTTCACTATTGGAATAAGACATAACTTTCGTATTTCTTTCTTTCTATTGAAAGTAAACCATATCCCAAACTGAAAAGTTCGGCAAATCATTTATAATAGGTATATAACTATCTTACTAACAACACATCTAAAGAAAAAATAAATTAAATACTTTATTTCAAAACCTTTTTTCTACAAGATACTTTTTATTTCCAGAAATACACTTCTTTGTTGTTCTCATACCGACACGGGAACACCGAGTAAAATGCTTTACCGTTACAACGTTGTAATAAGTATTTAAATCTATAGAATAGAGTGGATGTTCATTTATGACTTTTGCGTGTAAAAATTCGTAAATCGCACTTTAAGCAAAATGTTTATACCAACGTAAACTTGGCCGATATCCAGAAAGTTCTTTCTTTGAAAACAACATAAAATAAACACGCCCATTCGAAAGCAAGTAGTAATAGGAAACTTTTCTTGTTTTAATTTTGTCAAAAACCGATACTTCTAAGTCAAACTCGTGTAACCGAGCTATAAAATCACGGTGCGTTCCGTCCGCAAGAACTTTCCTAAAGTAAACTCGTAATTGAAAATAAATCCGACGGAGCATAGCTCTGGTTGATGCGGCGTCGATATTGAACCGGTTAAGACGCCGGCGCCAGGGAGTCGTCCATTACTTTTCCCGTAAAGCGGACCAATAAAAAGGCTTTCCCCTGACGCTCTGACGTACTGCGAGTTTTAATGAATATTCTGTATGAAAACGCAGTTGCAGTTGGATAAATAAAAACAGGCTGGATTTAGGGGAAATTAGTGAACAGGTTCGGTTTGCGGCGACGACAATAGGTTGAACGTCGGCGCCGAGCATCTTAATTACTCCATCTGTACACGAAACGGGAGTACTATGTATATTATTAACGGGTTTATTTGTTTATTACGGTGTAAACCAGATGATATTATGTTTTAGAAGTAAATATAATATTTTTATAGCTACAACTGCAGGCAAAGCGTCAGTGTGCTATGATATATCGTATGTATTATTTACATCTGCAGTGGATGGAGTGAAAATAGCTGACACGTTCCCAAAACGGAGGTTCTATAACTACGGAATGGAAGGGAATAGGATGATATACCTTAATCCCAGAGTCATCTGCCTTATCTCAACAAAATTATACACAACAAATCTGCATCTGGATTTGTGATCCATTATTAAGATGTAAAAGTTAAGGTTTACTTAAAATCTTAAAGGTAAGGAGTTTAGATTTACATACTAAACAATTATTTTTATATAATTTATTCAGAACTCAATTAAAAAATTTTTAGTTACTTAACTTAATATGTTAATCGTTTTTAAAAATCCCGGGAATGTATACTAATGATGCCCTGTATCTTAAAACAGATTATCTATTTTAGACCACCAAACACGTAAAACATGAAATCACCAAAATTCAAAATTTCTTATGTTAGACCCTACCAAATCAAAACCTACATTTTTATCAACGTAAGAACTTTTCACCAGCCGTGATTAACGATACATACACAATAACAAAAATTGTGTTGTTAGAATTGATATAATGAATAATGGTTGATTTATCAAACTGCATGTACTATAAACGAGGTTTGTTGTATGGTATTTTGTTAATATACTCTTGTCGATTTCGCAAAATTATTCACAAAATTACTAACGCCCTTGTTAATACAACAAATAGCGTTGTTAGTTTCCATATTTTATAATTTATATATCTACTGTAATTTAAACATGCGCATAATGAAGATGGATGTACGGTTTTTAGTAATCAACAGTAGTTCACCCGTTTCGTGTCCATTCGTGTCGGAACTTTTTTTTTTTTTTAAATTAAAATTGAGTGGTGCGTAGTAACACCAAATTATATCTACCTAGCCCGACATCATTAAACGAGAGATCTAGAAAAGATCTTTTCCAGTAAAAGTTTGAATTTAGGCCCGTCATCATAGTACGCAATTTAGTATTAAATTTGATTATATATAAAAAAATTTACATTAGAAAATTAGTATAAAATATTTGGAAGCTAATGAATATGCCTGCTTTACATTAAATTAAAAATTTAGTACAAAACCAGATTAATATTGTGGTAAAATAGCTGACCAAGAGAACGTATTGCTATTATCTCTCAATGTTTTGATAGCTAGTCTGCTTAAAATAAAAAGATAATGATAAATTACTACAATTACACTAGCCTAGTTGCATCGACAAATTGGTGAATTAAACATTAAATCCCTGTAAAAAAAGGTCGAATAAGATTTGACATGCATGATGTTATTACTCTTCTAACTCTCTTATGGGAAGTTGCAGCTATGAACCCTTTACGTAGGTACTGAAAACGAGTGGAAAGAAATTGCCACAGTACCTACTATTTCAACAAGAATTTTTTCAGAACGCTAACTATGGGAGCATATAGACAATTTAATTAAACTATTTATTTTCTGAGAAACGAACTAAAAGGTAAAGCAGCATATGGATATTGGTAAATGGGAGTGCTCTTGCGATTTTCCATTTTAACCATAAAATAACCACATTTCGAATTCCTATTTTAATTTCCTGCTGCAATTAACTCCATATTTTCAAAAACTAATTTAAGGTACTTCTCTTTGTCTAAAAAATGCCGTACTTAAACTTTTTAATTCAGCAATAGAAGAAATTATGTTACTATGAGTAGAGAGCCCTCTTTTTGTGCTGAGAACAGAAGGTTAGGTACGTTACTCCGAGTAACATATATTATTTTTTCTTCAAGCGCTAATTGACAAAATATGCGTCTATCTAAATAACTATTGCACGTTAATCACTGAAAATGACAAAGCATTTAAAAAGTATTAACGTGATTGCCAAAGATCAAAATGCGTGCTCAACCTGTGCACAAAAGTAAAGATTCTTCTACGCAAAATAAATATCTATAAGATTAATATATGAAGGAATTGTTTTAAAATAAATATCGTTTGAAAGAGATTTGAAAGTGACCTTCGAAACGTACAACATGCTTTTGAAGCGTACATAAGGCATTTCCAACTGTCTGAATTTAGTTTTGACATTTGTAATCAAAACAACGACAAGGGCGCCACCACTTGTGACGCGTTTGCACTAACTTTCCGTTATTGTACTATGAATAGTAAAGAAATGGAGTGTATTCAGTAACACAAGAATTACGAGAAGCTTGAAGCTTTTTCACAACAACTCAACAGGGAGGGAGGATTAAATTGTGAAAAAAAAACAGAATTTGACCATAAAAAAAATATGTGTTTAAAAAGCAATTTTGTCATTTAAAACATTTTTAATACTTCCTTTTGTAAAAAAATAATTTACTGATTTAAAAGAAAATTTATCTTACGCTCACCCCTTCTTCTGTGTTAAAAAAAAAGTAGCATTCACTAATTCGACAAATAAACGGGAATGGGCCATCAAAACATATGAAATATATAGGTTCCAATTTAAAAAAAATGAGCAATGACGTCATCACTCCTATATACATGGATTACTCGATATATCAGAAAACGTAGAATCAAAAATAAAATTTGAACTTGTTTTCCAAAAAACCTATATTTACCTCCTTATCGATTTTATCTCTTCGGTGTATTTAGCGTACGCTAAATGTTACTTAAACTCGTTTTTGTTAACTGACTTACGGTATTCAGCAACGTACTGCTGTGGTCTGGCAACCCGGTTTGCGTAAATTCAGTTTCTTTTTATTCATTCCGTAAAGCGTTTGTCAATGTTGCGAGAAATTTCAAATTGTTTTATTTTTAAATAAGAGAGTTAATGTTTTAGATTGTTTAATTTGTTTATTTTGTTGTTCAGTTGTTTGTATATTAATTTCATTCAGTTGTACATTTTGCTTTCACTGGTATTGTATATATTGTTTTGTTTTTGCGAGTTCGCCTGTTTGCGGACAGCTCTTGGTGCGTTGTTTCGCACGCAGCCGGAGAATTTTATACATATACGATTGTATTAACCGTGTAAGGTCAGTTCCCTGATAACACGTGTAAGTAGATATATAAAAATTGTATTTCATTTCTGCCATTTTGAGATTTTTGCTTTCAAGCATTGAATTCACGTTTTTGAATTTATATCGTTAACTCATTTGATAATAATTGATATTGTATTTTTGTGTACACAATTTAGATATAAGATCTGTTATTATTTTTACGTGCAGGAAGATATTTTTAAGTTTAAAGAGTTAATTTTTTTTGTTCGTTGTAAATTTTCAGATTTGTAATTATTTGTTAATCACCTCGGGTTGGGTGAACAAAAGCATTGTGCTTGCGTTTATTTTTCATTTATTTAAATTACTTGAATTTGCCAAGTGTAATTTAGTTGTTTTAAATATTGAGACCACGTGGATTAAATTGAAGAAAAAATATTATCTTCCTGAACGATTTTTTTTGTCTCTTGCCGTGTTAAAGGATTTGAATTGTCCTTTTGTAATTTAAAGCCAGCAGTTTTGATTTAGACCAGGACCTTTATGTCCAAGGTTTTTTTTCTGCAAAGTTTGTAATTAATATTTTTTTTTTCTTTTTTTTAATTAATAAAATTATTGTATTTACGTCATTCAAAATTCTGTTCTTTTAATTTTTGATCAAACCTTTTAAATTTCTTGAAAATTTTATGAAAGTCAGATTTTTTGTCGCCCACATTTTTCTTTTTAAAAATGAAACCCTGAGTTTAATTGTTCTTTTGCGCCTTTTAAAATTGTTATCATTTGAGCTAGCTAATTTAATTTTTCATTGTAAAATTTCATTTGACATTTTTGTTGGTACTTTCAGTACACAGCAGTACGTTCAATTTAGCGTTGACTTCAGCGTACGTTATGCTTAAACTCTCTATTATTATATTTGATTAAATAGCCTTTCATATCCTTTCAAATTCTCATAAATTCTTGAAATAAGTAACGAATTTACATTCCTAAGTTTGACAAATGTGATTGGAATTATGAACTTTTATTTGAAAATGGTTATAAATATAGTTGATAAATATATGTGTACGCAATGAACATGTATACCTACATATAGCCCTGTTAAAAAGTGTACTCTTTCTGAGTGATATTGTAAGGTCTAGGAATACTTGAGTCGTCAATCTCCAAAACCGGTATATTTTTTATAAGTAAAAACATTATCTTTAGCTCTCAATAACACTTCCAAAAACTGAATGAATATTTCAATTTCATGTTAAAAAATAAAATTTTACTTTCCAACATAAAGGACGTTTTGGGGAAAAATGCCTTAAAGCGAAAATCATTTAGAATTAATGCAATTATCTAGAAGCAAAGAAGTTCTAACAATAAAGCATTCTTCGTGAATAATACTGTCAATATTTGACAATATTATTCATGAAATCGCAAAGTAATTTCATTTAATTTTGCTTACATTACTTGATGTCCAATACTTCGGCTATTAGACATAAACTAGGCTGCACTTAAAGATTTGTTTCTTTTATGAAATAACCTCTATATGTATATATGTATGTGCTCCTTTTGCGGTTGTTAATTTGTACATATTGTTTCACTTGGTTTACTTAGTTATTATAACCAACTGATAATTCGTAACTGTGCCAGACTCTGTATTTACAACATGTACGTTGGAAATATGTAAACAATGTGTTATAAAAATTGCTTTTCTAAGGTTTCAATATCTAATAATTCAACAATTTCACCTAAAAGCATTACTACACAGGTATTATACACATAATTAATATTCACTGCTGAGCGACAAATAATTAGGTTTAATTAATGTTTCGAGGCGATACTCCTGCAACTGCAAAGGTGTAATTATATGAAAGCAAATACGCGTATGTGAAATTTATCAGATAGAAAGCATTCATTTTTCTTTAATTTTTTAAATGTTAGAATTTATAATATATGGAGATATTTAGGGTACTGATAAGAAAGGTGGTGATGCAATTTATTGCTATTGACTAAATTTTGCGCGCACATGAGTACGAAATGAAAGTATGTATTCGTAATCTAGAAAAGTACACAATTTGCAAACAGCTTTAAAATAGATTTATGAGAATCAGGACAATCGTTTAAGCTGAACTATTGATAAAGGAAAAAGAATCATGAACTTGCACCAATCTCTTAAGGGGTCTTCCTAGTGTGACGGCCTAAAAATAAGACGATTTTTGGGTATTTTTATTTGGAAAAAACTACTCTGCATATCAATTTTAAACTTTACAAATTTGCAGTTTTTTTTTTAGGTAAAAATATCGATTTTATTAGACGTTACAGCAGTTGTATGGAAACGTCTAAAAAACAAAATGTCCTTGAATGGCTGCCATAAGTCAGCTGTCCAGGTGGTCTGAAATTAAAAATTAAAGAAGATTCTTAATCTGTGTAAATGTGGCTATAGCCCGAACTAGAATAAATGAAAAAAATTGAAAAATAACAAAATGACGGCTTTTCAAAAAAAAAGTTTCGATTCTCCCCCAAAAAAATTGCTTAATTTTTAAGTCGTACATTGCGAATTTTGTGACTATCGACTTGATTCTAGTTCGGGCGAGAATAACACGTCTACTGAATATATGTGGAAAATTTCAAGTAAATTGTTCGATTGGTTCTTGAGATATCGTGGCAGCCATTTCAGAAAAGGTCGTTTTGAGAAAAACGCGCTTAAAGTTTCGCGTACTAATCAAACGTACGTGATTTCTACCTACGCCCCGCTCCGCTTCAAAGCCTATAACTTTTCCAATTTTTCGAATCTGGCTAAATCCCTTTGGGATTTTGTTTTCAAGATGTTAAACTATAAGAAAATGCAAAAAAAAATTTTATATTTTTTGAACCCGTCACACTAGGAAGACGATATCAGCTGATCATTCGACAGCCGGGATCCGGACCCCTTATGTCTCCATTTAATTTATTCATTATAGATCTATAAAAATGAGCTGTACTAGTGGCGACATACGTGCATCGTATGTCTTCGTTATATGAAAGGCATAATTGATGAACTTACAAGCACGTATGAGATCGGTATCAATCGGTATAATAGCTACCGATTTCAAAAATGCATATATAGCCATACAGATAGTTGAAGATTTAGCAATCGTGAGCCGCGTCATACTCGTTGAATTGGATTTATTTTTCACGAAGAAATAGACGATGGTAAAAGTAATTTTCAGCAAACGTCAAGAAATTATTATAAAAGGCGCGAAAATATTGAGATTCATATGAAATTTTTTTTATCTATCTCAACCAAATTTCCTTCATCATTGTTAGAAAAAATACCAATAGCCGCAGGTAAAGAGAACCGGGAAGTTCCAACAGTTGAGCAGTTCAACTTTCAATATAATAGTAAACGATGATAAGAGCTATTAGAAAAAGTGGGTCATTCAAGACAGTATTTTCTGATAGTACCTACCTACGTACAGCACCAGTGAATAATCTTACGACACTCCATAGCGCAGAATCTTCCTAAAAACTATTACCATATCTTATTATACAAGCCGATACAATATGAGAGAGACAGCAACAGATTTAGACAGATTCACTTCGAGTGGTGTCCTAAGACTTATTTATCTCTTCGAGCGTACGTTCTTGCACTTGCACTCGAGTAGAATTTGCACATATCTAATGCCCAATTCAATATTTGATTTTATTCTAAAGAATGCACATTGATACTTTACTGCTTTTACTACCTTGATACCTTATATGTATAAATAAAAAAAGACAATGTTGAAACTTTGTTATTACAAAGTAGCACTAATTTTTAAACGAAAAAATTCAGTTCCGATATGCAATTTACGATACCAGTGACCTCATGAGGAATCACGGGCAGGCAAATCAATTGGAGCTGTGTCGATTGTGCACAGTATGGGCGCTGCCGATTCTTAGGGACAATTTGATCCGAATTTTAACAATCGAAAATTTGAATACGCACGCGGACACTTGTACGTTACCATCGAGGAAGAAAGCAACGACAAATGACGTTAATGGGCAACGACGCCCTATAAATTATTGTATAACTCGACACGGACGCGGAAAATTAGCCGAATTGGGTGTCGGAAGCATGCTTGTTATATGGAGATGAATAGAAATATGAAAGACCGTTGCGTGTGTAGGTTCGAGAGGGTGCCGAGGTTGGTGCTTGTATGATTGGAGAAAATATGAACAAGAAGTATGAAAATATAAGTCTTTTCGTATGAGTGCTTTTGTAACATTTTTATAACAAGGCATTGAATATGAAATTATTAAGATAATATATGAAATAATTTAATTAATAGTTGTTTTTGGAAAACAAGAATATAAGAAAATTAAATAGGCATTAGGAATTCGAATGATAGTTATTTGTCGATTATTGTACCTTTTTAAATTGTTTCAACGCAGATTCATTTATTGTTTCAAACACGAAGTTATCTTCGCTTTTCTTCGCCTTGAGTAAGACATAACAAAATCAGTTTTAAATGATGGAGATAATAACAAATAGAATGCAAAAATAATCGGAGACGTTTAACGAACCAATTGTATAAATACCTGGGATTCAATAAATTAAATGTGAATATTTGACGCTGAAAATTTTCGAGTTTGTGGTATTTTTGGTTGAAATCAGTCGCCTTATCGCAGTCATTGTAAAACTAACCGCAAAATTTGAGCAAAATGGCCGAGTTACTAATGTAAAATTACCAGATCGAACTCATACCATTAGGTTAGTTCAAAATATTGCCGTTGTCGTTAAAAGTGTCGCAGAAAACCCAGGTTTGACCATCTCAAGACGTTTACAGCAATTAAAGATCTTACAGATCACACTTCATCGAATCCTTCTTAAAGATTTAAGCCCACATGCTTATAAAGAACGCCGAACTTTCATTTATTGGGTGCTGGAAATGCCTCGACTTTTTTAGAAACAATATTTTTAGCGAGGAAGCCCATTTTCATCTCAGTGGCTTCGTCAATAGATAGAACTGCCGTATCAGAGGTCCATAAGATCCAAAAACAATAGTCGAGAAACTTCTCTATCCCCAACACGTTACTATTTAATGTATGAGAGTTATACGATCTTAAACTTATTATTTTGGCGAAGATATTTGCAATTTGTCAATAACGACATTTGTATAAATTTTTCTGCATTCTATCTGCATATTATCAATTAATATGGCGTTTAACACTAATTTCGCGGCTTAAATCAACATGATTTCAAATTTGTGTTCGGATCTGAACATATTTGTAAATCTAAATTGACAGATTAGCAAATATCTTCGCTAAAATGAGTGAGATCGTATAACTCTCACACAATACTATTAATAATGCGAAAGTATATATACGTTTTGAGCGTAAAATTACAAATGTCGTCGAGCTGATACAATGAAAAATACATGTCTGTCAATAACGGCATTTGTATAAATTTTTCTGCATATGTTATTATTTGGTGTGTTTTTTTTTGGATCGGTTGAGTTATCGGACCTTACTTTTTTGAGAATGATGACGGTGGTATCATTACAATCAATGCGGATCGCTACCGTAGAATACTAACAGAGTTTCTTTGGCTTACATGGCGTTGCGCGAGTAAATTCATCAAAAATTTTACGAAACGCAAACATAAATTGGCCCTTCAGAGTGTGCCATTTAACTCCGTTAGACTATTTTCTTTGAGGTTACGTGAAGAAAAGAGTCTACGCTAATGCCCTGCAAAAAAATTCTGTTCTCAAAGTCAATATTCGAGCTGTTATTCGCCAAATAAACCCATAGTAGTGCGAAAAGTTCATGCAAAACTTCCTGAAAAGAATTGCCATTTCCAGACAGAGTTCAGGTGAGCATTACTGAATGTCATTTTCCACAAGTATTGAAGAATATAAGCAGTGCTTTAATTCGCCAGTGTAGCCTAACAAAGTGCACAACCATACATATACATTATGTACACACACACACACACACACACACACGCGCGCGCGCATAGAGAAAATACAATGCTGGTCCACACGTGCTGGCTAGTGTTGCTAGTTGCTAGTGCTGCCCGTCCTCTGTCCTCGTCTCGAGATACTGAGAATTCCGTCTCGTCTCGGACTGCCGATATCGAGGGCGAAATGGTCTTGCTCTTGTTTCTGAATTTGTTTTATTTTTATTATAATACTTGTTGTTGTATCATTTGTTTAAATTTTTTATTTGTTTTGATAAAGTAATGTTTATAGTTTCTGCCGTAGGTATTTTTCTATATCTGTTGCATAAGTTTCTTTCCGTTCTAAATGCAAGATTGTCTTCTTGTGGTGTAGTTATGTATTTGTCGGGTCGTAGTCAATTGTATATTTGTTTTTACTAGATTTTTTTGGATATTATATATTAATATTAGGTTTTTTGTTGTATTGTTTGTTGAATATTTAACTCGTGAGTCTTCTCATAGATTTCTGTTGTGGGAGTTCTTTTTTGTAATCCATATATGAGCTTCAGTATTCCATTTTGTTGTCTTTGTATTTTCATTAGGTTCTTTTTTCAGGTGTCACTCCAGACATTTATCAAGTAATTTAGGTGTGATGAAAAAATCGCATGGTATATTGATTTCCTCATATGTTCCGGGATGATGCTTCTTATTTTGTTTATAGATGCTATAGGCATTGCATTTTTACTAATCAGGGTATTTATGTGTTCGTCCCATTTTAAGGTATCTTGTATTGTTATTCCCAAATATTTTATGTGGGTTACCTTTTGTATGTGTTGGTTGTTAAAAGTTATTTTGAAATTAGTAGGGTGTTTCTTGCTTTGGAAAATCATATATTCTGTTTTTTTCTCATTAATTGTTAACAAATTTTCATGACACCATTTTTGCATTTTTGTTACATCAGTGTTGATCTGTGTTGCAGAGTTTGTGCACTGATTTTAAATAAATATTTTTCTTACGATTCAAGTTGATGTTCTATCGTAATTTAAATGGAAAAAATAGAACGGCCAAACTTAAGCAAATTACGATCTGTCTATTTAAAAAATTCTCTTTCTTTACTTGATTCTATAAAATAAATCGTTCTAATTAAGTATTTATTCTTGATAATTCTTGCAACATTGAGTAAAAGTTTAACAAATTTCCCATGAGAATGATTGATGTAATCAGAAGTGCATTTATTTTTAATTGAATTTGTGATTTATCTTAAGCATTAAGTAATCCAACAAATGCTAAATTATTTAGTAATTTTTCTTTTAACTTTAAATTCATTAATTAGTTATTAGAAGGCCATGAATCTAACCTTGGACATAACTTTTAATTCCTAACAACATTTTCCAATCACACTTTGTTCAATATTTAAAATTAAAAGCAATTTCCTATTTTATTTTTTTATTCTTGATAATTGATTTACATATCAAGTACAACTTTTTATGAAGAATAATTTTTTTTGTAAAATTAATAATAAAGAAATTCCCATTTGGTGCTAACTTTTTTAAACATACCTACTCTATATCAAACCTAAACAATTGCATACTTTTTGGAGATTTTAACATAAGCAGGTGTTTTTATAAAGAATGACTTTTTGTCTTAAAATCAAAAAACAAGTTTTTCCTGTTTCGAAATGAAACACGGGACCACACTGTATGTTAACACTTTGGGATGATTTGGAAAGATTTTCCAAAAAAAAAATCCCATTATAATTTTAAAAGAAACATTTATTTATTTTTAAATATAGTACAAAAATGTTCGTCTCATCAGTCTGAGATTGCTATGTATTTTTTAGGTTTAGATATAGAAGATACAAATATATCATGTCCTGTTGTTCTGTGTATGAAAGACTAATACATACAGTTAGACTTTTCATCTAGAACAATAAGTTAAGTTCATGCTTTTCTAACATTTTAATAAAGTTGTCACAATCTTTTACTCAAAACGTACTGAAGCGCATAATGGAACATATAATTTAATTTTGTTTCTACCAAAAGAGTGACTGAAAAAACTAATAAGTTAAATAGCGTATATAGAAGGGAGCCGTTAAGGTGAAGCTGATGGTTAACTTCCTGAATGCACGCTTGTGTGTGCTATTAAGCAGCTTTCAAGCAGAAAGAGCCTTAATTAAACTGTTTAACTCGGTATTACCTGGCGCTGCTATTATGCTCGCGCACGTTTTAATACTCGCCTGTTCGTAGTACAGGCATTCGCCCGTGAAAAATGGGAAGGTAGCGTACTATAATTACACAATAATGCGACACGAAGAAACAGAAACTACTTCTTCGCGCCACATATGTAGATACTACATACCTACAGCACGTTCAAATCCTGTTGACGGTGCAGTTTATTTTCTTAAGCAAACTTAATTTTTATCATTATTTAAGTATAGTTTAAACTGATTAAAGTTTTTATTATTAAAATTCACCGATGATTGCCAACTCCTATGTCAAATATAATTAACATAAAAAAATTCATATTTTAATACTGCCAAAATCAAATGACGCTGTAAAAACGTAAATTACTTTCCTATACGGAACATTCCCTGAAATATCCAGATATTTCAGAAATTTTATTGTAAAAGAGAACACCTAGAATTTCATTCATATCTTATATATATAGGTAAGCCGTACGCAGGTCATTCAGGCCCATAGCTTTGTAATTCGTTTCCATTGCTCTCGATCATCCTCCACTGCTTCCCTCCACCGCTTCTTAGGTTTGCCTCTTTTCCTCTTATTTTCTGGAATTCTCAATGGTAACGTCTTTACATCTCTCGTTTGGTCCATTCTTTCCAAGTGTCCCAACCATTGCATTCTTCGCATTTTTATAAAATCACTTACACGTGTCTCATCAAGCAATTCGTATAGCTCTGCGTTCGACCTCCTTTCCCATCCCCATTCCGATTGTTTACCTTCAAAAGCTCTTCTCCGGATTTCTCTTTCCCACACCTCCAACTTTTCTTTTGTCCTATACGTCATTATCCATGTCTCACTTGCGTAGGTCAGCGTGGGTCTTATTATGGTCTTGTAAACTATTATTTTGGTTGGTATTTAAACCCCCTGCGCAGTTATCAGCCTTTGCGATTCTTAGACTTATTTCATTTTCTTCTTGGCATTTATTATCAAGCAGTATCCCCATATACATAAAACTTTCCACTACCTCAAACACCATTACCCTTCCATCTTTCTTGCGTACCTGGAAATCTAATTTATGTTTACTTCCGCATAGAACTCCATAGAATTTCATTCATATTTCAAAGTAAACACGTAGAAAATCATATTCTATAGTCATGTTAATATCTGTAATAAATGTTAGTGATTTTTATGTTCCTAAAATATAAATTGGCATTAATTTTTGTATGGTTTAGATATATTTAACATATTAAATTATGTAAAGCGTCAGTTGGATTTATTGATATTTTAACACTTAACCGACGAGTCTTTCTGTTCGCCGACTGCGCCGTGACAACGGACTGTTTTGCGAGAATTTCGTACTACAAGAGTTAAAATAAAAAAAAAAAAAATTCGATAACTTTTGAATTAAAGGGAATTGAAAAGTCGGAAAAGGTAGTCGGTTACCATCAGCGGACGAAACCGGTAGATACTACCCGACCCGTCGGTTAAGTGTTAATATGAATCCATCTCAGAAAAATAGATTTTAGAGGAATGGCGAAATATATTCAAAAACAGTTGAATAGTGTTTTGAGAATCACCGCAGGAGAACATTCTGTTAAAAGCGTTACTAGGTAACAATGAGATTTTAACGATTCTAGACCTGCTCGTGCCCCGTTATTGCACCTCAAGCTAAGAAGCTATAGCAAGAACCCAAGAAAAAGAAAAGAGAAGGAGTCATTAGATACTAACAATTACACTCTTTATTACTCAGTGAGTGGTTTATTCTTTTAAGACTTATTCTCATTTCCTTGTTCTGGTGCGTTTCTCCACTGTAGTGCTGGAAAAACAAGAGACAGCTGCAAAAAATACCTAAGACATCTGCAACCTATAACTTGCTCTGTAAAAGGTTTCCAATAAGAAGTCCCATTTTAATTTTAAAAGAAACATTTATTTATTCTTAGGTATTAATATAAATGGAGGAAATAAAACGGCCAAACTTGAATAAATTCCGGTCAGTCTATTTATAAATTCTTTTTATGTGACGTTTCGACACATCATATGTTTTTCTCAAGCTATAAACAATTTTGAGTAATCATGTTATAAAAATTAAAAAGTTAAAAATATTTACCACTTAAGAACTTTTATTTTCAAAATGAAACATCACACATTACATATGACATGAGAAAGAAAAATACGGTTTAACCTTTTCCTGATTGCACATGTGCCTTTTCAATTTTTTTATTATGTTTCTAATAACAGCCGGAGTTATACACAGTCACATACTTTTCTAATTGTTTTCTATAAATGATCAACATTTTCAAATGATCTTCCAAAGTACACCTCTTGCTTCAAGTATCACCATAAGAAGAAATCTATTGGGGTCCAGGTCCGGAGACCTTGTGGGCTTAGTAAAGTTAGTAGATCTCCCAACCACTCTTCCATTAAAAAATTGCGAAGAGGAACGAATATTATGCGTTTTACAGGGTCTTATGCAATCAATAATCCAACAAATGTTAAATAATCCAGTTTTTTTAACTTTAAATTTATTAATTAGTTATTAGAAGGCCATGAATTTAACCTTGGGCATAACTTTTAATTCCTAAGAACACTTTCAAATGACATTTTATTCAATATTTAAACTTAAAAGCAATTTGCTCTTCAGCATAAATCAATAGTTTTGATTTTCCTCGTGTACCACCAAATATTATACAAATTTTATTCTTGATTATTGATTTACATGTGAAGCATAACATTTAAGCCGGATTTTTTTTCAAAAATCAATAATAAAAGGAAATTCCCCATTTGTTGCAATCTTTTTCAGACACACTGTATATCAAATTTGAACAATTGCATACGTTTTTGAGATTTTAACATAAGCAGGTGTTTTTATAAAGAATTACTTTTTGTTTTTCCTCTTCCGAAGTGACACGCGGGACACACTGTATAAAACAAATATATTGAAATATTTAGTTATTTTCTTTGTCTTGTTTGGAGCACATCTAGGGGTCGTTCAAAATTACATAGTCACTATCAACAGCTACTACAACTTACTATAAACTTAAGAAGAATATTAATTAGGAATCGGACAGGAAAAATATATTCATTCAACAATAAATTATTTACCTATTTGAAAGTTAATTCGCCTCTGGCTTATTTACAAATTTGAACAATTGCATACGTTTTTGAGATTTTAATATAAGCAGGTGTTTTTATAAAGAATGACTTTTTGTTTTTCTTCTTCCGAAGTGAAACGCGAGACACACTGTATAAAACAAATATATTGAAATATTTAGTTATTTTTCTTTGTCTTGTTTAGAGCACATCTAGGGGTCGTTCAAAATTACATAGTCACTATCAACGGCTACTACAACTTACTATAAACTTAAGAAGAATATTAATTAGGAATCGGACAGGAAAAATATATAATCATTCAACAATAAATTATTTACCTATTCGAAAGTTAATTCGCCTTCGGCTTATTTACATATTATTTAAGACAAAAATTCGGAAACTAAACACGTTACAACGTTGCATATAAAAAGTTATTTCCGAATACTTACATTAACTTTTTGTTAATGCCCTTGCAAAATTGCGACTATAGCGTATTTTCGCCTAAAACACTTATACATAAGTAACGGTACTTATAACAGTAAATATTCTAGAAAATATTACTACTACTATTATCATCATTACACAAAATCGTTAAGCTTCAGTGCAGTAAAATTCCAAAGTATAAAATAAGTTAAATAAATCGTAACAGCTAATAAAAAATTGTTATTTGAAAAGTTTTATCGCTTCATGCACTTAAATGCAAAAAGTACAACGCGCTTGCTGTAAGTGGCAGCAAGACTATGATTACGGTATATAGGAGACAATTTCAATTATAAAAGTAAACACAGCAAAAAAAAAGAAAACTTGGAATGCAGATAAATATTACCGATTAACGATCTGTGACGAAAAGTAGATGATAAGCACGGTTGCGCCTAAAAAGCTTACAATGACAACAAACCAATAGATAAAGTAAATCTGAAACCGTTAAGCATTTATCCGCTACTATTAAAGCATCAGGTACAAATTGTTCGTATCATAAATTACCCGGAAATCAAACGGTGAATTTATAGTAGATCCTATAAGAATAAAAATATAAATGACGCATTAACACTCTGTCCAACCTTAATGTGAATTCGGATTCTGTTTCTAATTGTAAGAGTTGTAGTATTTAGTTTACTTGGTATCGTTGAAATACTCACAAAAAGACCTGTAAGGTCTTTAAGTAGGTTATGCATATTTGATTAGACTACCGGGGGAATAAGATTTCCCACGATTTTCCTATTTTTGATTCTCAGATCAGTAAGATATAAAAATAAAAAGATAAACAAATACGATTTCCTGCAGTTCTTTTCACGTTTTATTTTAAATACATGAACAGTGAATAAATGCATAATAACTACGTACGTAGCCAACTAATATTTATAATACTTGCTAATACTAATTATAACGTCTGCGATACCTAACACCGTAAATTAATTACATAAATAAATTATGTAGATTTAACGAGAAAGGTGTTGTAAAAAACTATAGTTGATAAAATTTTCATAGTACGTACTATACTTTTTTAGGATTTATTATTAATTCATTCTGTATTTCGGAGATGGAATGTAAAAAAGTGGACATTGCGATTCCTTTTGCACAGGGGTATTTCGTACATATATTCATACCCTCCAATAAATTATGTTCATGAGACTATTTTACATCCTCGTCCAATGGGTATATCTGCGCGTGCATTTTTTTATTTTTCCCATTCATAAGGGAAACGTCAGCTGGTGAACAGGTAAAAATAAGGACAACGGAAATCGACAATCAAACAGTAACAAATACAGCAAAATCGTGACTGACTCTAATTAATAAACGAACGGTTTTGTTTCAATAAGTCATGCGTTTGTCTTTTCATTTTCTATGATACAAAAAAAAAACAGATAGGTTTAAACCAAATCAAGTTTGATGAATTCAGTAACTAATAACATCGAAAAGAATACCTCTGTAAATACAGCTCTTGACTTTGGAAGAAGGTTTAATAAGAATAATATCTTGCAATGTAAGTGCTTGCATACCAATAACATAAAAGTTTTTATTACAGATTAGCTTGTCATTATAGAATTTTATTCACGTCTTTGAGGGAATTTATAAATTATCAATCCTATGGAAAATTGTGGTATAGCAAATATTACCGTATAAGTTATTAAATGTATTTATCTAACAAAAATATAAGCTAAGTACCTACTTGTTTTTTTTTTTTACTTTATGAGATCTGCGGTAGAGTCAATGGTATAAAGTCCCTTTAAAGTTTATACAACACTTTATTAATTACGCCAAATTTTTGCCAATTATTTGTTGGTTTCAACAGGCCTAAGAGAGGGCAATAAAAACTGTTAATCTAGTTTGCAAATAAATTAAAAAAAAACTTTTACTTACAATTTAAATGTATTAACGGCCTAATTGGTTTTACATTTATCAATATAAAAATCTAAAAATTTAAAAGATAGAGAGTTGTTCAAATTAAAAAGACTTGAAAGTAAGAAAAGTTATTAAATTCAAAGGATAGCTTGAATTGCAGAACTGTTCACAACAAAAATATGAATTAGCACATCGCCAACGTAAACAACAAAGTACGTACATAGAGAACAAATAAATTTAATAAAAAATCAACTATTATAGATTAAGGTAAGAAATTTTTGAATGTACTATTTAAAAATCGTGGGCCGAATGCTATTTTCGTCAATTACAGCCGTACAAAAACATTCATATTTAGAAAATATTGTTCATTCATGATCTGATAATGAATATGCGCCATATCGATTTATATATATTTTAAGGAAAACAACTATAAAATTTTGAACAAAAGATCTAAAAAACATACAAGAAGAAATACCACTGCAAACCAGACCATATTGGATTACGTGATAACAAATATAAAAGAAAAGATAAAATTAAAAATAGTACCTACGTACCTGTCTGACCACTGTGCGGTAAGAAGAAAAATTTAAAACAAAAATAGTAAAACAAAACGAAAGAAAATTAACACCAATACTTACAAAATTGATCGACGACACTATAAAAATAGGAGAATATTCCAATATCTTAAAAAAAAAACAATTGTAACTCCAATATTTAAAAAGGGTGATAAACTAAAACCGGAGAACTACATGCCGATATGTCTATTATCAGCTACATTATTATCTAAATAAGATCCTTGAAAAAAGTTTCCAAATACAGATGAGCAACTACTTACTCGATAATAATGTAATACATCAAAGAAAGCTTTCCAGAAAAAATCAGGAACGATATCGGCGGTAAATGATTTGGCCAATTCAATAAAAACAAAAGTAGCGCAAGGAAATATAGTAACCGCACTCTTCATAGACATGAGGAAGGCATTTGATACAGCGTCAAAGATAAAACTTGTCGAAAAGTTGGCAAAAATAGGAATACATCATATGTGACATGGACTACGGAAAGGTACCTTATGGTTAGAAATCAAGTTTTCGAGAAAGCGGCTGTTAAAGATAACAAGTCGTGTGCGTGCGTCGCGTTTGTATTTGCGCTTCTACCCTTTCTTTTTTCGTCTTACCCTTAGCTCTCCACCTCTCTTTAGACTTCCACTATACAGTGGTGCTTTTACAATAAATATTTTTGTACCTCATTCAAGTGATTTCCCTTAAATAGATAATTTTGTGAACGTTGAAAAAGTTGGAACAATACATGCTGCTTTTCTTATCATTCTATTTTCGAGATCGTGGTTTTTCGTTGTTATGCAGCTAATTTAAAATAGTTTCAGTTTGTGAAAGCGCAGAATGGATTTAGAAGAATTTACAGCAGTGGAGAAACAATATTTTGTGGATTGTGATGAAGATTACGAAGATCAAGGTGGAGGTGCAGGTGTTAGTGACATAGAAGATGACGTTGTACCAGATTCGTCTTTCGATATGTCTCTTCAGGATACTGACGAAAATAAAGCGGTATTAGAGTTTTAAAAAAATGCTTGTTGTACCCAGGAATGTAACAAGTTGATTCCCAAAGATATGATCGCAGAATCACGAATCAATTTCATGGACTTGGAAAAAGATCAGCAGGACATCGTTATCTTGAGTAAAATTGAAAGTGGTAGAGCAAGTGAAAAGTTGAATGACGCTTACAAAGCTGTGTTGGAACAAAAAAAATATGGAAAGCGTAAGTTGCTGCCTGGAAATATGGGCTATATTGTTTACACTTATCACAAGCTGCCTATATCTGCCGTAAAATGTTTATGTTTTTGTACCCGTGTGGATTGAGGCGTTTTAAAAATTTATTAAATCACTATAACCTTCTTGGTGTCGAAGTTCGAAAATACGGCAGTTCAAATAAACCAACATCCATTCAACAAGAAGAAATCACAAAAGTAGTCGAATTTATTAAATCTGTTGCTGAACGTATCGCTCTTCCGCTTCCAGGAAGGTTACCAAAATTCAAGGACTACAAAATAATGAAATTACCTTCAAATGAAAACAAATCGTCAATTTATCGAATGTATATTGCAACCCTTGATTCCCATGAAAGAAAAATAAGCAATAGATCTTTCCGCAGAATTTGGAGTAAATATGTGCTAAGTCCAGTGAATAATCTAATGCCAACTGTTATTATTCCTGAAGGTCTTAGTCTGGAAAGGCAGTGGTATATTTACAATAATTTGAGAGATTTGGTTCACGACAAAGTAAAAGCTGACTCAATTGCACCTCTACCAACACAGAAAATACATCAAAAAAGGAATGCAGCATCCACATCAACAAAGAAAACATCCAGGTCAACGAAGAAAGCTGAAAAATCCATAAAACAAAAAAGAACAAAACGCGATATCCGCGCCCAAAAAAAAAACAAAATTTATTATGAACCAAATGAAGATTTGAAAAAAAAATCGAAAGAAAGAGGAAACATCGAAAAAAGCCCAAAGGAAAAAAAAGAAATGTTGAAATTATTTTTTTTCTTGCATTTATGTAATTTATGTTGAGCTTGTGTAATTTGTTACAAAGATAATAAAAATAGAAATTTATGGTTTGTTTAATGGAAAAGGGCGATCAATTTTCAATTTCTACAAATTTTCATTAAAAAACATCGATTTTTCCGACCACAGGTGCAAAAGATCAAAAAAAGCAATTATTGATCTATTTACACTTTTTTTCGCAATTTTTATAGTTAATGTTGAACTTTAAGGATGATTTCCAGCAAAAGTTTCAAACTTAGGAGTCTGCGGTTTGTTCCATTTTTTTTTCCACGTTCAGTTTTCTATAAATTTCGATCAAAAAACAAAAATTGATTCTTCCGACCATAGGTACATTTCTATAGTCCAGGTCACATATAGGGAAACAACTAATGAAAACCTATCTGAAAGACCACAGGAGATGAAAATAGGAAAAAAGCAAAAGTAAACAATTATGCGCGAAATAAGGAATACCTCAAGGTGGAAATTTACCGCCAGTATTATATATCACTTACACAAATGATATTTTAAATTTAAACATCAATGGTGAAATATACGCTTACGCCGATGACATGTATAATATCCTCCAACAAACACGAAAACTACATGCAAAACCAAATCAATAACGATATAGAAATATTGGAAGCATGGTTCAACCACAACTTATTAACAATAAATCAAGAGAAAACAGAATACATGGTCATCACAAGAAAAAAATATAAACCTATCTTTACCTTCAAAGTGAATAGACAAAAAATAAAAAAAAAAATTGAGCAAACAAAATATCTACGAATAACAATACAATCCAATTTAAAATGGAATACACACATAAATAATTTAATTAAGAAGAATGCAACAGCTATAGCAGGACTAAACAAAATACGAAAAGTAATCCCAGAACACATGAAAAAGCCAATGTATAAGAGTTTATTTACATCACATATGAATTACTTGATAAACGTATGGAGCGATACAACTAAGAGAAACCTACACAGATTAAAGAGACAGCAAAACAGAATATTAAAGCTAATACACTCTATGGATAAAAGAACACCGACAACAGAAATATATAATAAAAGAACTAAATATAAAGCAAATAATTAAACAACAAAACTTATTACTCATACATAAAATAGAGAACCAATTAATTAAAACTAACCGCAAACTAACGAGTAATATAGAAATACACACATATGAGACAAGAAGACACTCTCACCTACGAACATTGAAAAGACCATCTGCAACAGATACAAAACAATACCAACTACAGAATCCATAACACAATACAATAAGTTACTAAAAGAAATAAAAACATTAAACCACACAAGATACAAAAAAGCCATTAAAACAATAATCCAACTGCAACATACATAAAACAAAATAAGCGGAGGGATCACCAAGAACGCCCTCGATACCAGTAGCTCGGGACGAGACAGGGATCTCTTCATCTCGTGACGAAGATAGGGGGCGAAAAAATGCAGCACGCCGATGCGGCATATTATGTGTATATATTGTAGCGTTTCAAATAAATATATTATATATATTTATTCATTCTTTGACGTTGATATATCATCCAAGGACGGACAACCCGTTTACTGGAAGTGCACCAAACTGATATTTTTCTTTTTTTTTCTCTAAAACGAAAACGATCATTTCAAATTCAGTTCTTTAGGAATACAATATAACAATTATGTTACTGCCCACCACTAAAATAAGAAAATGATCTGAGCTAGCCCCTATATTAAATTGTTATTTTTGCCCCCTTAACTTAAAGCAGATTAACATAGATTTAAAAGAAAAAGTGCTATAATATTTCTTTCATATTGGGTATAAGCTTTCGATTTAAACTTTTTAAAAAGAAAATACGTATAGCCGGGAAAGTACGGTATTGTTACATAATGTTTAGATCATTAAGCCGATATGGCAAACTATTTTTACAAATAAAATTCTTCCAATTAATTAAATAGCTTTTTCCTACTGATGTAACTCACTGTCTACGTATACATAAAGATTTATGCAAATCGGAAATATAAAAGTTGATAAGGCAATCAACATTTCAAACATTTTTCTGCTATTTTAACACCTGGCAACTTTTGTCTTTGGTGATGCTGTGTTATATAATATTTAATTACTGGCAATGTGCACAAAAGTGTTAGATTGAAATTTAGTCCGTTTACATTTTGTACTATGGGAAACTCGTAAAAAAGTTTCATCTGTAATCGATTTCCATTATCTTAGAAGAATATGCGTTCAGAATCGACGGAAGTTTAGATATAACAGCTAGCTGGACGCTAAGCTTATGATAATTTTGTAAATTCAACATCCTTTGAAGTCTGCAGTAGCGATGTTAAAAAAAAAAATAACGAACCGTTACTCGTTAAGTAACAAGCACTCGAATATACTAATGTAATGATTGTTATTATTTGAAAATAAAAACACTAACATAGTCAGCACACTAACAAGTAACAAGCTTACTACACTCCGCCAGAAAAGTATCGCATAAACTAAAAAAGGGCATTTATGAACCAATATATTTTTATACGTTCACAAAAAGTTTGCCTCGTGTATGTGAACTATAAAAACACTAACAAAATAATGGAACTTAGCGTTTTTACTTTATTTTTTTCCTAAAAGAACATATTTAGAAAAATTCATATGTGTAAGGTTTGCTCAGTTGTTTATTGAAAGTCTTCCTATACGGACAAATTTTAAAGTGCGAAGTCAGAGTTCTGTACCAACGCTTTTAAAACTAAAATGAGCAATTTAACTTCAGAATAAGTGGCTGCTATAGTTGCTTTAATCGAAGATGGACGATCTCAAGCATACGTTGCTAATTTGATGAACATCAATCAGTCAAGTGTTTCTAGAGCCGTAGCCAGATATAGGGAAACAGGCATTTACAGTAGAAGACCTGTACCAGGTCGTCCAAGATGTTCTACTCGCCAAGATGACCGCTATTTACTACTACAAGCATTACGTCGAAGACATGTAACTGCGAGACAATTGCAGAACGACTTGGCTAGAGTCAGAAATACTCGTGTGAGTACTCAAACTATTCGGAATAGGTTACGACAGAGTGGATTAAGAGCTAGAGTAGCTGTAACAGCCCCTCGTCTCACTAGGAACCACCGAGTGGCTCGCTTAAGGTTTGCCAGAGAACATGTAAATTGGAACATTAATGACTGGGCCAATATACTCTTCACAGATGAGTCAAGATTTGGTCTTTACACCTCAGATAGGCGTATCTCAGTGTACAGACGAGACGGTGAGCGCTATTCGCAGTGTAATATCAGACCTAGACCTAATTTCGCTGGTGGCTCTATTATGGTTTGGGGAGGCATCTGTTTAACAGGTCGTACAGAGTTAGTACCAGTAGACAGAGGTACACTGACTGCCCACAGGTATATAACGGACATTTTAGAAGAACATGTAGTACCATATGCGCCAATTATAGGAAACGAATTCATGTTAATGCACGATAATGCACGACCGCATGTTGCAATAATCGTCCAGGAATACCTTAACGATGTTGGTATTCCAGTTTTAGATTGGCCTGCGGTAAGTCCGGACATGAACCCTATCGAGCACGTGTGGGACCTCCTTCACAGACGGATACGAACCCAAAATGTTGCCTCAGTGGGAGAATTTGGATCAGGCTTATATACGGAGGTTAATCGAATCTCTGCCAAACCGTATGCGAGCGGTCATAAGAGCCAGAGGTGGCAATACTCAGTATTAAAAGCTACTGTTATGACATTTTTCTTTCCAAAATTATAATTTCTTGTTTTAATAAAAATCTCAAGTATGAGTTCTTGTTTTTATTTGGCCTGTATTTTATTTAAACAATCATAGAAATTATATCTTAGAGCGCATTAAAGTATATTTACAACTTTATGCTACAAACAAAGATTATGCGATACTTTTATGATTCAAAACTAAATTATGCGATACTTTTTTGGCGGAGTGTACTTTTTATTTTTTGATTATCGGATTACGAAGATCACTAGTTAGTAGAAACGATTTCAAACTAACGCTAACGCTATGTATGCATAGGTAAAAGTTTTTTTGTTTAAGTTTATAATTAAGCTAGCTGACCCGACGAGTCGCTGTCCTGTCAATTTATACAAAAATAGAAAGCTTACGTTCCACCTTGGAACGCACCCTCTAGAGAAAGTGGATACACCTTGCCCGCAGTCTACTTAGATCGCACCCTCTACAGAAGGTGCGTACCCCTTGGGTAGCAGCTCGCTCTTTAATCGCGTAGAACTGATAGTCTCACTTTAAAAAAAAAAACTCGAAGTTGCGCATCTCGCTGTGGTTAAACTCGACGCTGTGCGTTTCGCTGAAACAAATTGTAATAAGAGATTACAATTTGTTTTTGAATTTTTCTTGATTTTTCGTTTTTTTTTTTTCTTTTCAATTTTTATTAACGCGTCGCACTTTAAAAACAACTCGACCCTGCACGTCTCGCTGTGGATGAACTCAAAATGTTAAAATTTGACATGGTTTTTTTTTTTCATTTAAAAATTCCGCCCAAATTTCCGGCTTTTTTCGTGTATTTTCTAAAATTTTTCTTTCGTACAAACCTTGTCCCGACAATTACGAATACAGAAAAGAAAAAATCAGCCAAATCGGTCGAACCGTTGTCAAGTGATGTTCCGTCACATATGTGGCAATTGATTTTTATTAATATACAGATAGAAAACTAGAAACTAACAAAACTGGTGGTTAGATTTACAGTGGTAAATTATAAGACAGTACCTAGAAGAAAAACAAACACAAAGGACGGCCAAAACGCCTGAAGTTAACGTATAAGGAAGCGATGATTGAAAATAGTGATTTTTTAATATCCTTGATACCAGTACACAAAAGCGTTTACACAAGTCTTAATAAACAACAATGTAAATTTCAAACTTAAGTAGTATAAGTACCATTTAGAAAATCATTGACAGAGTAAAATACCTTAGATACTAGATATTTCTTATTATCATTTTTAAGTTGTAGGTAAATTTTACACGTCTTTAGGTAATGTATTGAAACATTTAATCGCAAGGTAGTTAGTACCATATCTGCTTCTATTCAGCCTGAAAGAAAATGGTCTAAGGACGAGAGTACAGGGAGTAGTTGCCCTACAAGCCCTAAAATATATACCGATAAAGTACTAAGTATACCCAAAGTTGCTCTTAGAATCCTCCCGGTATATAAGACCACACATTAGCCTTAAACATCTACTCTAAATATCAAACACTCTGGTCAAGTGACATGAATGTCCATAGATCAAAATAGCATAGCTCATCACAGAATGAAATATACACACTAAAAAATATATGCAATTCCTACGGAAAATTCCAGTAACGTATAAGGTAAAATTACCAAAAATTGGGAAATTTACTAGAAAACTTTAGGTACCTATATTTTCTAATTTTAGGTAAATTTACCCTATGCGTTACTGGAATTTTCCGTAGGAATTGCAAATACATATTTTTTAGTGTGTAGGTACCAAAGTAAGCTTTATTTAGGTGGTCAATTTTATTACTCACATTTATTTTTTTTGATCAGGTAATCGACATGGAACCAAGGAATTTAACCAGAGAGTTTTAACATAATACATAAAGTTTGAGATTTTGCGTTATTTAGACAAAGTTTGTTAGATAGAAACCAATTTTTTAAATTGACGTTCAAATTGTTTACGTTATTTTAAAAACCAAGTAATGCAGAATCGTTGTCGATAGCTGTCGTATTATCGGCAAAAAGAATGAAATTTGAACTGAGATCACAATTCTCCAAATCAATCATGTAAATTAAAAATAATAACGGGCCCATAACGACCCCTTGGGGAATTCCGTACATAACAGATGATATAGTCGAAAACCGTTATTATATTTAAGCATTTGCTGCCTTTCATTAAGAAAAGATGAAAGTAACTTGATGTTATGATCTGAAAAATTATGATGTTTAAGTTTATTTAAGAGAATAGAACGACTAATACAGTCAAATGCTTTCGTTGAGACAAAAAGTTAGTTAATTTATTACTACCAAGAGTCGTCATATGTCTTCAAAATCCATACTAAGAGAAGCTAAATAATCAAAAACTTTCGTAGTAATCAGTTATTTGGAATTTTTCAGCATTCTCAAAAATTTCTGAAAATATAGGGGTAATTGATATGGACCGGTACAAGTAATGGCAGTTTAAAATCTATAGGGTAAGATGCTGTATTGATGCACTCGTCAATTAAATTTGCTAAGGAGTAAATAATGATGTTTTCTATCGTGTTTAAAATTTTTAAATTGAAGAGCATATGATAGGCATGGAATGATTTATTTAGGTTTTGAATGATATCATTCATTTAGCAATTCACGCTTTAAAAAAAAGCAGATGATTCTAATTTAAAGTCAGATAATCTATTTATAATAATGTCTTCAGCAATGCTAGTAAAATAATTATTTAAATCTGTAGCATTAAGGGAAGTACATATTTTCTCAGGTGACGATTTGGTATTAACAATACTCCATAGTTGGTTATTTTTATGTGAATCAATCTACAACCTACTATATGCCGTGGTTTTAGCTTTTAGCTCATTTGAAACAAAATTAGGATATAAACCATTTACTTTAGAGAAAATGTCAATTTTTTGCGCAAACTACATAAAAAATTATTAAACCACACAATATTGTTCATTCAACAATATAATTTATTTCGATGAATCCTTATAGAGTAAGCTATAGGTTATAGTTAAGATAGGGAATTCTTTTTAGAGAAACATGTAGATACAAATAATTAGCTATGGACATCAATAAAATCGCTATAAATTCTAAAACAAAATATATATATCTTTTTAGCCTAATGATATTTAGTACTATAATCATAACAAATTTGAAATAACCGAAAAAAATTATCTTGTTAGCTACAGTAGTTTTGCGAAAAAATTATAATCTTTTCAGCCGTGTTTCTAATACAACCCTGTTTCCGGGCTATAACTCTTTCTTTATACTATTTTGACCATAATTGCGCTTCATTTCACCAATTACGATAATTCCCCATTGCTTAGACAAGCAGCTGTATAAATTTTTATCTATCTGCTTCAAAAGTCGGTATAATGTATAATCCGTATCGCTAGTTGAACTATTCTGATTTTTGTATACAATATTTTTTTTTTTAGTTATAGAATGAATCTTGATATAAATATTTGAAGGCAATGAAAAAAAAAATAACAACGCAAGTCATATTGAAGGCCTAAGATCCATATTCAATGGTTTATTGCCATGGGAAAACTTAGAGTCAAAACAAAACTTCCAAAAACTATTTTAGATACTGTTAGTGCTTAGATAAATAGGAGACCGTCATTATTAGATGTAGAATTGGTTATAGTTTAAGAAAAAAATACATTTTTTCCAAAAACAGTTTGATGAATTTAATAATGAAAGAAATAATAAAAAATGTCATTGAAGAAAATAATATGGAATGAGATATGAAGAAATAAGAATCTCTCTTATACAAATAACCAGATTAACAAATTTAACATAACAGCGATAAGGTTTAATATGCTAATCTCAATGGAAAGGCAAAATTATTGGTAATCAACAAGGAACCTATTAGCTGCAGTATACTTTATTTATTTGGAGAAGTAAAAGACCAAGTATAGAAAGTGAATAAAATTACATAATGAGTTAACAAACACCGTAAGGAGAAATAAACAGATAATTATGAAAACAAAATTAAAAATATATAACAGAAATGAATATACAGCTAAAATGCCCAGGCATATCTAAAATATAAAGATTCTTAAAAACTATAGAGATCACAAGATTAACAAGAATTATAAAGTGGGGGACATAAACAAAAGAAAGCTAGAATGGAATAAACACGTAAGTAGAATAACAAACAAAATGCTAATAAAAAAAGAAATAAACTCCCATTTTGTAAAAAAAAAGTATAGAGCATCCACGTAATAGGACTCATAATCTAACATATTTATTTATCAAACAGGCAAAAATCTCTAACGAAATAAGAAGATAAATATTTAAATATAAGTACCTATACACACGATAAATTTCAAAATTATATTTTTTTTACTCAATATATTTTAATAAAAATTTGTTTATAATCATATGTAAATATATACGAATTATTTATAATAACATATGTACGACCTTGTGAATACATAAATGAAACGGCAATAAACAACAAAGAAAAAGTGTAACTCTCAAGTTCAATATCAAGGAATGAGCCGAATAAAGACGATGCATTACATTTCTCTACCATGAATAAACATTCCAACTTCTATCGATCAAATAACAACTAAAGAAGTAGATGAACCTGTATAACTAATGCGTAGTTTGTTAACGCCTAACCGCTACTGGACACGGCGGCATGAAGTTAAAATATGCAAATTATAAATCAGCACCAGATACAAAGTTTATTTTTTTATAGCACCTACGGCCTGAACGCTAATTTAAGTTGGCGGAACTGATACGAAAAGCAATTTAAATAATAATGCTACATTTTAAACAACTATTAGATGTCTAGATTTGTGCACTATTTTTCTATGGGAGAAAGCTTCAGTGGCAGATTCATCAAAACGTGTTAATTATATTTGAAATGTTATTTTATATATTTAAATTTGAAATAAGGAAATGAGGTCCGTGATAAAAAAAAAACAGAGAAAAGCTCGGAAGACATGCTTTGCAAATTCAGATTAGTCCTACCAATTTTGACGAATATTAATGGCTTATCTATCTGTGCAACATCAACATGAAACCATTCCTGTTACTCTAGTTATGACTGGCGTTAAGTATTTTCGCCTGTGAACGAATTATTTTTTATGGTATTAGGAACATTGTTAATATATATTTATATATATGCATGTATTTTATTTATTTATTATTTAGTATCAATTTATTGACATTTTGGAAGATCGGCGGGTTACGATGGTATTAAACCTGAAATGATCAAAATGATTGGGGAAGAAGGTATTAAAATGTTAACAGTATTGTATAATAAAGCGTGGGAAACAGGAATAGTACCAAAGGACTGGGAAGTAGGAGTAATAGTTTCCATATTTAAAAAGGGTGATAATAGGGAGTGTTGCAACTACCGAGGACTAACTTAATAAGTGCCGTATCTAAGGTGTATGAACGTATTTTAGAAAATAAACTAAAAATAAAAATAGAGCACCAACTAATTGATTCACAGAGCGGCTTTAGAAAAGGGTATAGCATACAAGACCATATATTTACATTTAATCAATTGGCAGAGAAAATTCTAGAACAAAATACAGAAGCCTACATAGCATTTATAGACCTTGAAAAAGCGTTTGACAGAATACCAAGACAGAAAGTGTGGGATCTATTAGAAGAGAGACAGGTTGGCCATAAATTAATAGATGCCATTAAGAGTGTATACAAAAAGTGTGGGAATATTGTGAGAACAGGAAACATAGAAACTAGTGAGTTTTCTACAGTACAAGGACTAAGGCAAGGTAGCGTGCTAAGCCCCACTTTATTTATATTGATGATGGATGATGTTGTTAAGGAAACAAGACCAAAGGTATCAAAGCTACACGTGGGATACCGGCATTTACTAAGCGTAGGGATTACAGAATGTGTGTTTGCGGACGATATGGCAGTTTTTGCTAGAAATGAAAAGGAGCTGCAGACCAATCTTATGATATGGAATAATGCACTGATAAAAAGGAGTATGAAAATAAACGAAGAAAAAACTAAAATAATGGTGATATCGAATAAAAAATGTAATACAAATATCCAAATAAATGGAAATAGAATAGGCCAGGTGGATGAGTTTAAATACCTAGGAAAAGTTTTGGAATCGGAAGGCAAGCAAAATATAGAATTAAATAAAAGATTGAAGAACACAGCTAAAATATACGGCTCATTGAATAAAAGTTTTATAAGCAAAAAGGAAATAACAAGGCAAACAAAAATTAAAATTTTTAAAGCAGTATATAGACCTGTACTCACATTTGGCGCGGAAACATGGGTATTGACAAAGAAACAAAAAAGTCAAGTCCAAGCAATCGAAATGAAATTCTTAAGAAGAGTAAAGGGAGTAACGCGTAGGGATAAAATCAGAAATAAGGATATCAGAGGGGAGCTAGGCGTAGAATCAGTGCTGAGTTTAATTGAACAAAAGCAGTTGGGATGGTTTGGACACTTAAGTGGAATGGGTGAAGACAGACAAGTAAAAACAGTATGGGAAGCAAGAATTATACCGAAACGAAAGAGAGGGAAACCAAGAACAACATGGCGAAGAACAATTGAGAAAATTTTAGAACAAAAAGGATATGACATACCGTCACCAAGCAAAGTAGCACAGAACAAGAAAGAATGGCGTACTTTAGTTTATAGTGTGTAGTATTATATTTGATTTCATCAGTATGTATTTAATTTAATTTACCTAACACCTATTTATGGTATAGGTTATTCTCGATAATATATTGTATATATATTATTGACATTTGGTATAATCAGAGATAATACACACAAGAGATAGTAAACTTAATACTAAAAAGTGGGTACGCGTGGGGAAGGTGGTGGGGGTGTATTTGGCAGGTTACGGTCTCTGCTCATAGAGGCGCTGTGATCTCAAAGCGCGCGTAATTTGAATAGGTATGTATGTATGGATGCTGTTGCTAGGAGAAGCTTCGGGTTGTGAAATACACCTTGACACTTATAAGCAATGACATCTATTTGACGTATTGTACCAACCCCACTGAAATTTTGCCGAACCTGAAGGAATTCCAACCTCCGGTAGGGATTGTGCCAAACATCGCATTGACACGGGATCTACGGCTTTACTTCCAATCCGAGAAGAAGGCATGTTTTGATTTTTATCCACAATTAAAAACCACCGCCTTCGGCCTGGGATCGAAAGTACCTGCACTATATGTTACCCTTTTGTCATATTAATAGATAATAGAATGTCATATTATGAGGAGTTTAGATACCTATTTTGGATAGGCAACATATTTTACACTGCAACTCGTACAGCCCTCTCTGGAGCGAGACCCAAACCAGCTACCCCTGCGGAGGGGAAGAGACCAAGTTTTGTAATAAGAGTTGGACCGGGGTGGGTATAATGTACATATACATAGCACATTACAGAAATGTCAAAAAGACTAAATCACCTACTGGTGTTCTTCCTCATCACGTCCAAATTTTCATAGGTTTGCCAAAAGTGCAATTTATTTGCTTCGTTCACGTTCAATTTCTCCAATTTAGTTTCATTTTATTTTCCAAAAAAAAACCCAAGAATTTTAAAACCAAATCTAACGTTCCTGTCATTTTGACATGACATTTATCGTTTAAATAAATTACATTTATTACCTATTTAAATATTCTATTCATTCACAGAAGAAAATACTTAAATAATAAATAAATAAAATATTATTTTTAATTTATATTTCAATATAATTATTACATATTATATTAAAGAACCTCTTTTGCTGGTTATAATATACAACATAAGATACGCCTCTATGTGACATCTATCGCTATAAAGAGATACTAGCCCGAACGGGCATCTACTAATAAGAAGTATACTTCAAGCGAACACCACCGGTAGCGCCATCGCGTGTTAAATTACATATATACTCAGTTGTATTGTTGGTGGTCTATATCCATGCAAATAAGACGCGACAATTAAATAACCATTATTCTTAATAAGTATCCCATTAGTTTCAAATAAAATAGGCAATAATATATTTAAAATAGGTATGTCTGTAAAAAAATAAATCAATCTATATATATAGTAAGCATATTAACTGCGTTTTAATTATTGCAGATATCCTCAATCTTATTTTATTTTAAAAAAATTTGATGGTATTTGAGAGATTTTACTTTTTGAATTAGTTTTGATTACTTGTTTTCAGTAAAATACTAAACAGCATATTTTTTGTACAAGCAATTAGTATGGTTTAAATTTAAACATCTTAAAATAAAGAGTATTTACTTACGTTTCAAATTTACTTAAGAGTAGTTCTTCAATTTTTGGCAACAATAAGACACATAAATCCAAGTTCCACACCGTACTGAAATCAAAAGTCCAACGATACTAATGTAACTATAAACTTGTGCAGTACAATACTTACTATTTTTGATTAATGACACTCAGTAAATCGACTATTACGGCCAAATCGTTCAGGGAGATCGCGGTTTCAAATGCAGTTTTAATGTCTTTATTTTTGCACTGAGAAAACACAATCTTCAAGCTTCGCTCTCGCATAGATAGTACAGCCATCATTGGTTCGTGACCCCGAAGGAAAATACCCAAAACTTCGGTTTCCGACATGTCTGGTAACTGTTGCTGCATGCTGTACGACTGATGAGATTTCTGCAATTGGAAATGACAAGATTACTTCAACTAGGGCAAATTGCTGAAATTGTAAATAAAATATCGAATGACCTGATAAAGTTTGCGGTAGATTAGTTGGGAAATACGATACCGTTTATCGAATGGTGTAATATTTAAAGGAATTTAACGTTGCAGTAAATTCCACAGCAAATAACATCAAGACACACCTATTATTTACATATTGTACAAGGTGTATATGAAAATTGTATTATTTATAAGTAAATACATATATGTAAATACCAGTTGTAGCCGCAAGGGTAATCTCAAAAAAAAATATATTAACCTATTCTCTCATCATTAAAACGTTGAAATTTCAGGGTGCGTGCCTAGTTTTTACGTTTATTTCAACTAATTAATAATAAAAATTCATTAGCTTGAAATGAAACCGCTAGAGTCAGAAACTTCAAGCAAATTGAAAATACTATAAAAAAAAATCACTGAACTTCTTTATAATTATATTGTTCCTTTTTTGGGTATTTTCGGTCGTTGATAAATTAAGCAAACGACAGTTAAAAATGATATTTTATTACCTCATATTTTAATAGATACGTTTCTTTTTTCTTGGTGCAAAACCGTTTTCAATCAGATTCTTTTTCTTACACATTAGGTTTGTATGCGTTAAACTATTTTAAAACATTTTACAATTGTATAGAACATATTTACATATTTAACAATTACACGAACAACATTTTAAACTATAACTACGTCGAACTAAAAAAAAACACGAAGCGTATCTATAAAAATATGACGTAATAAAACAGCATTTTTAACTCTCTTTTGCTTAATTTATCAACGACAAAAAATACAAAAAAAAGAACACTACCAAATATGAAGTTTTACGGTAAAAAAATTAGTGATTTATAATTACCAGAATTTCTAAATAAATCTTTTTTTAGAGAGAAAATTTTACTTCTTGAAGTACGATGCAGTACAAAGCGAATGCTTCATCAGTTATTTTATATTAAACTATGGAAATACGTTTAAATTTGTGGTTGCATAGTTATCTCTTTATGTATAAAAAATCACTTTGCTCATGGACGCATCTCTTTTTTTTTAACAGACCAATTCCTAACCTATTCAAAAGCAAACGAAATGGTTTAGAATTTATTTCTAGGTGATCATCAGACATAATGTGTTTTAGACATACAGATCCTTCATTTTATTCCAAAACGTTACGCGACGAGAGACTTTCATAATACTAGGGAGCGTTTAGTTTACAGCAATGCGCATCTTCAAACTTTTATATAGTGTAGTAGCGATGGGCGATTCGAATCTTTTTAGTGATTCGAATCCCAAAGACTCCTAAAATTAAAGATTCGTATAATATGATTCGTACCGAAAGACCGTAAAGGATTCGTACCAGCGCTGGGCGATTCGAATCTTGTGAGTGATTCGAATCCTAATGACTCCTAAAATTAAAGAGTCCTATAATGTGATTCGTACTAACTGTAGTAATTAAATACAAATAATGGTTGATAACTCAATCAATTAGCGTTACTTAGGTTGCCGATGCTTGTGTAAAATGTATGTACAAATGCTTTTTTTTTTTAGTATAATGTGTTTACAGAATGAACTTTTAGATCTACTGAATTCCACTCACACACGTTTTATACTCTTTACTCACTAAAGGAATATTAGAACAGATTAAAAGATTTGTTAAATAGGTAATGTATCGTAACACAGTATCAACAACGGGCCTGGATATTAAATGGCAAAACCGCAGCTAATTATCGCTATATTAAGTTTATTAACTTCTCGTTTGCTAATATCATTACTGATTTATATATTTCAAATACAAAATTCTTAATTTACATGCTTATATAACTAGTTCGAAGTATTATTTTGTTACTCTTCCACTTTATACAGACATAGCTGCATCCCTGCAAAGTCAACGGTTATACCACGCATGTGCGTCTCCTGCTCATTCTTCTTACTGCAGTAGGTATTCCCCTACATTCAGTCATTGGTCATAGCCACTTATAGCTCACAACGAATACTGGCGCAAGCGCAGCGGTTGCTATTCAATCTACACGCAGAAATGTGTTAATTTTTAGTGACCGTGAAACGTATTGTATTTTTATTATGAAATTGAATAAATTGCAATATGTATTGCTTTGGACACACGTACTTATAAACTCAAAAAGTGTAATGAAAGCGTAAAACAGTAATTTATAGTAACTGTGTTTTGGTTCTCACTTTGGACGGTTCTATTACAGTTCAAAGTAAACGCCCGCGCAGGTAGTAAACGATTTCGCACTATACGACAATATCACGATTGTTATAGGTCCACTGCTTTGGACGGTAATAGAACCGTCCGAGGAAAGAACCAAAACAAGCCCAGTATCTATTATGTACTTAAAAATAGTCTTTGCTCATGACAAGAAAATTAAAATAATTCTAATGAACGAAGAACAAAACCCTCATAAAGGAATAATAAATTTAACAAAGGAAAAATAAAGCTTAATTCTGAGTAAATAATTTTAAAAAATTAAAACTTAAAAGTAACTCTTAATAATAAATTAAATAAACTTTAACACCAGCTCGGTTACTATTCTATACGTAATAGTAATAAATAAAGAAATATAAAATTAGGGTTTGTTCATGACAAGGAAATCAAAGTCATTCTAATGAATTTAGGGCAAAACCCTCAAAAAGAAATAGTAAATTTAATGAAGGACAAATAAAAATTAATTCTGGGTAAATAAATTTGAAAAATAGAAAACTAAAATAAGCCTTAAAATAAGATGAAATAAACGTAAATTTTTTAAAAATCATTGAACCTTCAAACAAAAGGTTCAGATATGCCCCTATCCTTGGCTAAACAATATCCTAATCTGTTGTAGAAATTCATTCTAACATTTCTGGGCTAATGTTGTTTGACGTTTGAACAATTTTATTGCGCAACTGCTCCACATTAGCTGGTCTAATGTCTTCATTGCCATAAATTATTTATTTCAAATAACCCCAGTAAAAGAAATCAAGGGGGGATAAATCTGGTGAACGTGGCGGCCATTTGATATTTTTAGAATGAGTTCCGATCCACCGATTAAGAAACTGTTCACTTAAATAGTTTCAGACAGCCACTGCATTATGTGCAGGGCAACCATCTTGCTGAAAGTAGATGTTTTGCATATTTATGTCGGGAAGTTGCTGTACAGTAGGTAGAATGTTCCGTAATTCTAAATATGCATTTGCGTTTAAACTGCTATTAATAAAAAAAAAAAGGCCCAATAATATGGTTGTTTAACAAACCTGCCCAAACATTTACTTTTTGCTGTTGCTAACTAGATGAACTTAAATATCTGTGCTCGTTTTGCTTGGCCCAGTATGTTGTCACAGATGAATTGTGACTTCTAACCAAACGTAGTTATACCCCTGTTGGGGTATTTAGCTGCAAACATGTCGCATACCCTTTGAAAAGAATTGCCAACGTGATACAACCGCATCATTTCAGCTCTCTCCTCCACAGTATAACGCGGCATTTTGCGCAAAAATATGTATTTAAAACTTAGACAACCACCTTACTTGAACTGACTAATAATACTGCTCCTACTGATCACTCATCAGTCTACACGTGCTATTATCGTACTACAGCGCCACACCTCGCTGTTAGTTAGAGTGGGAGACGGTAGGAGTATATGTACTTCCCCGCCGTTTACTTTGCAGAGATTGAGACTATATACTATACCGCAGTATTTGTTGTTGTTGGTATTTGATAATTGTAGCAATTTAGTTAAGTTACAATAGACCTTGTTCTGTCTTCTGACTTGTGTACATACTTCTGGTGCACTAGCCCCAATAAAAGTGTATCTATCTATTATGTTATTTAAAGTATTTTATGTTTACAATTACTTTCCTTTTTTTCATTGCTGCAATTTTATTCCTGAATAGTTCTTAGATGCTACTAATAGCATTAATGAATCATATTAGTACGTAAAAGCTGCACTTGACGGCTCTGTAACTCATCATTTCACCTTGTTATTATAGTTGCCTATCTGCATTACTACATGATCTATGGTATAAACTCCGCTTCACATGGTTTGAAAGTGAATTTATATAGGTCATAATGTGTGTAAATTTGTTAAGTATTTCCGTTTTTATACATCAAGGAAATTGAGAATATATATATATATAATATAATAAATTATTTATCCCCATTATATTATCTGCAATTAGTGCTACCATCTAAGAGCGAGGAGTATAACTGTACAGGGAACTGTAGCAGTTGCATTGCAATACATTAGTTGTTGCTTTCAGGAGTTTACCGCTCGATAGGTCTAAGCTCGAAGGGTCAAAAATGCATGAAAGGAATGTGGTATCACAAAGAGTAGCTCCAGGCATTTTGCCGGCAGCGTTCGCAATTGCTAGTTTCAAAATTGTAACGTAAAACGTTTAGTCATATATATTATCTGTTTGATTTGTATAGCGCGCCTAGCGGCATAAAATATATAAATTGAACAAAGAAGCATTGAATTCTTAGAGTTCATTATAAAAGTAAATTAAATTTGAATTAGAATTTATATATACAATTTAGATTTCGACTTCATAAACCATTGTGTTATTGTAATGCACCTTCCATTGAATGTAGATTTAATTATAATTAATGTATATGGGGTTTATTCTACCGTTTGACAGCCTAAGCCTTTTTTTATAATCGCAGTGCACAAATATCTAAAGTCATTCTGTAAATCTATTCGCTTTTCTCCCTCCAGCAACTATTTTTAAGGTTAAGGACATACTTTTTATGTCAGACATTGCCTACACTTATAATATACATATTTGTGAAGGCATCTTTCACAACGCTAACCCTTTTTATATAAAAAAAATGGAATCTTAAATGGCAAATGTTTGCATTACTGTATAACTTGAACGTGCCTTTGGTTACGTTGGTTGCATAAACATGGCGCGTCGAATCATCATCGAATTCGAAATTTTGTTGGTTTCATTTCAATGTATCGCACAAAACATTGACCATATTTCGTTACTTAAATTTAGTGATGCGTGTAGTACAACATAACTTACTGGTAAAAAATCGTCCAAATCTAGACCCACAGGTCTATCAATAGAAACAGGAACAAAGTCGTCGTCTTGTGAGTTATCATCTGGCGACATCTTAGGGCTAGTATAGGAATCAACTGGGGAGCTGGATATAATCTGTATGGATTTAGGCACTGAACGTTCGCTCCTGGAAGAATTAAGTGGAATTTTGGACGAATTTACATTAGGTACGCTCGAATTTCGGCTAGGCTTGGAAAACGAATTCTTCCTGGAGACGATCTTTGTCGAAGACACATTGGAACTTTTACTAATATTAGCATCGGAGGCACTATGCTTGATAAAATTGTTTCGATGATTCTTCTCGGTAGTCTCTCGACTGCCTTGTCGCTGATAGTTTGGTTTGATATTCGTTTGTGCCTTTTGCTTATTGGATAGGGTATCTTGGAGTTCTTGTTTGGCCACCTTATTGGAGAAGACTTGGTCTAAATTCGACTTAGACCTTGAATAAGTAGTGGAACTTTTTATGGGCTTGGGAGATTCAGGACAATTTATTCTACCGTCCAGCGATAACGCTTTGAAGCTTTCCCATTGTTCGTCTTCTAATATTTGCGGTTGCGTTGGATCTGTAAAAATAAGGATATTAATAATTGCGCAATCTTTAATCAATGGATACCTACCGGTAGATATGTCCGAACTTTCGGAGATAACTGTGAATGGCTCGGGTTCCGGAGGCGGCGTCCTCTGAACTGGAAATAAGAGAAATTAGAATATATTACGATATGTTAAGAGTTCAAATTAAAAAAAAATAAAAAGTTCTACAGAATATACCTATTATTTCTTTAAAGGGGTTTTGGTAAAGACTATTAAAGCATTTAGATGCTTGTCCGGCGCTCCCGGAGAGCTACTATTGGACTACTTTTATCAATAATTAATACAACAGAATGATCTGACTCCATATCAAAAATTAACTTCTGATAATATCAATGATAATTACAATTAAGGTACAGGAAACGGTAATAATTCAATATCAGAGCCGTATTTGTACAGACAATTGCACATCCGTGATATGTGGGCAGCATAATTTAAATACAGCTAGATTTGTAATGGTATCCCTATAGCGTAAGATGAATTGGTATCGATTCTATTTAAACAACTTCCTGTTAAATATTCCCACAATCTCACAGATGCATACGTGTATTGAATTACAGCGTTTTTACGTTTATTGGTATATAATTCTTCGGTGAGTATCAGTAAATGACAGCAGCCGGAGGTTTTAATAGATCAATTTGCAATATCGAATTGCGTGAACATCTGTGCAGATCGATTAACTTATAAACACGACATTGTCCTCATCTTGTATGTTTTTCTTTAACTTACTAAACTACAAATGCATTTAAAAGAACATTAAAGTTATCTGATAAAAACAATCATCTGTAAATAGTTAATTTTAATTACAAATCGCTTTTAACTTTTCATAAATATTCTTAGACCACTTTGTAATACTTTCCTAAATTTGAACCCTTTAAAATTATGCTAAATTAGCTAAACAAATGTTGATTGTCAGTTCGTTAATTGTTATCATTAACAGTTAGTTATTTTTTATTGCGTAATTTATTTTAAAATCGTGTCTGTAATTAATTCAAATAAGAAGAATACGCTGACATGATTTTCGTGTATGGGTATTGCAGCGGTGGTACCACCCCCTCATTTAAGGAACATCAACGACAATAGCCAAACAGCCGTTTCCCAGATAAGCAAACGTTCAGTAGAATCTTCACAACTCTTCTATTAACAGGTGCGTTTCCTAAACCGGCTTGTGAAAGAGAACTTATGCCAAGAAACAATGCTGCAGAAGTGCTTGTTGAAAATGATCCTGGTTTTAGGTCGAGAAAAATTTCTGTGCTAGGACAAGCTACGACGGCTGTGCAAGACATTTTGCGAGAAAACGGACTGCATCCCTATCATTACCAACTGATGTAAGAACATTTTCCCAGGCATCTTAACCCAAGAGTTTGTGAATGGTCGCAATTAAATTTGCTCTCAGTGGCGACAAAAAGTCAAGTTTTCGCTGGAGTATTTGATGTAAGAAAAATTTTATAAAAGGATCGTACATTTCATTCACCGAAAAAACGTAGTGTTAGGTAAGATAGGTCTACATTTGAACGTTTGCTATTAGCTAATATGTAAGGCAAAATTACACACGACAAAAAAGTATGTGTATACGAAATTTACGTTCGATAAAATGAGTGTATTAGTATTAGTAATATTACTTTGTCATGCTGGTTATCAAATATCTTCGTTGCTTTTAGCTATATATTTCGTTGTTTTTTTTTTGCGTTCCTTATTGTATTATATTATATTATAGATGTGGTAACAACCGGAGTTTCAACAAGGTTGATCTGGAAAAGTAAGTAAGCGTATAATATTACTTACCAACAGTGATAGTGGCTTTGTTGAAAATGTATTGCTGTATTTTGAATAAAAAAAAAAAACAAAACTTCAGATCACCATGAAGATGCGAATGGTGAATTATTTCCAGAGGAGATAGAAAATGATCACCCTTTTTTCTAGCACCAAACTGCATTATTGTTAAAGATAACCACACTATTCTGCCGAGATAAAAAAATGCAACAGCTGCATGGAAAGAAAAATGCTTTATTAGTTGACTTGCTTTAAAAGGAATTCCCTGCGACAACTCATACTTGAAAGTTGAACTTATGATATACTATGTAATCGATGGTAGTAGAAACTTGTCGTACAATTTTAAAGATGCCACCATAACATTACAATTTAAGTTCAATAAAACTCGTAATGGTTCAAGTGAAGGAATACGCAGCTGCAAAATAACAGAACTTTTAAATTATCAAAGGTAAAAGGATTATTAATTGAAGGACTCCAATTCGTATCTGCGGAAGAATAGAAAAATTGCATCAAATGCACCATTCCTTAAGAAAGTAAAATATATGAGCGGAATAAGATATTATGCAAGAATTTATTATTAATAATTAATTATCAATACTGAATCATCATCGAAAATATTCTCACTGGATGCTTCTGAACTATCGAGATAAAAAATTATATCAAAATCATTTTTTCAAGGGGATTGATAAAGCCTAAGCATCAAGTGGTTATCAGGTACCCCTGCAGAGCCAAATCTCGCTTCTAATCATCAATACGAACCCGGAAAAAACCGATTACCGTAATTGACCAGAGTGAGATTTGAACCCTGGACCTCATGACTGATAGCCAAGTGTGCAAGCAAGTAAATTCATCCTTTTATAGAAATCATACCCAACATCTAAAAGGAATAAAGAAAACAACACGTACCTAAGAACTAATAAAATACTTACGAAATTTTGAAAATTGACCACGTGAAATTTTGAAAATTGACCACGCAATATTTTCCTCATTGAAATATTGAAAGAGTTTTTTTTTTGTATTCTTAGTCGGAGAAGTTAAAACTTTTGTTTTGGGTCTGAGGTATTTCATGTAGATACCTGGATAATAGGTCAGAATTCGGCAAACCCTCGCAGATAAGCCTTACGGTTTCAGATACATTAGTACCCATGATTACATTGCTTATCTTTTCATTGCTTTCAGATATTTACACCAAGATTCATAGCGTAGCTCACAGAAGGAGCCTCATTAGAATGATGGAAAGCTTTATAATTTGTAATTTTACCCTATAAGCTGCACATTGTATGCAATAATTTGACGAAAATGTCATTAGGATAATGCAACAGGTGGTATATATACAGATTAAACTGATTTTATAGAAATCGATGGAAATCTATCGCGTTTCTTCTGTGAGCAAAAGATAATTGACTATAGTGGCGAAATCTAGCAAAATTATGGTCAAAATACGAAAAATCATGCACCTATACCGACAGGTTAGAAACATTTTTCTCTAAAACTATGCTTTGGATAAGGTTAAATTTGAGAAATATGTGGCTTTACGTAATGAAACAATACATCTATTTTTTTCTAGATATATAAGGATTGGACGAACCCAGTATAAGCAAATTAACTCTCGACCAACTTGCGGACCTGTTTGTTCAAGTACAACCAGGTCGAGAGGGTTAAGACATAATGGGGACACAATAGGTCATAAGGCCGAGTTGCCTCACGGGGTTAAACCTGCCCATGAAAGCAAAAAAAAAGAAAGGATATTAAAAATTCAATTTTAATTATTTCTTGATTAATATGAAAGGTTTGATTCTCTTTTCCAAGTAAAATAAATATATTAACGATAGCATAAATAGTTTTCAAGTAACTGGAGAAGAGTTTTAAAACGTAAGTGCGGTCGGCTAAGGTATCTTCTTAACACGTTGCATTTACCGGTTCTTTTCCAATTGATAAGCAACACGTGTGTGATTCGTTTTACCACAAAAGCGACAATCATGCGTGAAGGAAGTAGACGTTTTTTAATTGTTCTAAATTTGGTCCACATCCTGCGCACATATTCGATGGAGCGCTACATTTGATAGACGAGCCCAAACAGACACAATAGAAAATGTTCCATCAGCGAAATGCCAGATGACTATTTTGGAGACGCACACTTTGAACGCTTAGAATTACTTCTGTGTCAATCACGTTTCCTTCCACGTAAAACAAAAGAACATCAGAGAACAATAAAACGATAAAAAGCGGTTGCGTCTCGTGAAAATAGTGCAGACTTTACGAAATCGGTATGCCAGTAGAATCTATTCCTAGCCTGTTACGGGCTGATACTAATACGAAGTGTAGACACGCTTTTATAGCTAAACTGTGATTTTAACGTCAGTTTTAAAACACTATACGAATAATAATGTGTGTTGAATATTTTATATGGAAAAGAAACAATTGTATTTTACTAAAAAGGTATGGTCTGTAAGTATGTTACGTATGTATCTAAGCATAAATGTAAGTAACGTAGGTATGCCTTCTATGGCAAGGATGTGAAAGTAAGTTCTCACACGCTGCCATCCTGAAAGAGCGTTTTATATCTTAATCATTTGGAATTTTAGATCGCAAAGGGAAAATTTGCAAGCGTTTCTATTTGATTTTTTTATCATTTTCTATATACATCAAGATAATCCAACCACCCCTCCAGTACTCTTTTGACGGGGTAGGTATATATAATAATTTTGACAATAAGATCTCACATGAAGAATCATTAAAATATTTAAAAAAAAAAATAAGAAAAACGTTAGTTTAAATAAAATAACTTTGTTCTCATTGGTTTAAGGAACTCTACATATTACTTAAAGACAAATAATTTTAAAGCTTTCCATCTGCAAACTAAACAATCATACTCTCACGAGTTTGCACTTAATTCCGGTATCAAAAACTTTTCAAAATGGAAACCGTTCGTTTCAGGTTGGGATAAGTGCATTTTACATGTTTCCTGCGTTATTTCCCCTTGTAATCGTAAGAATCGTTTCATATCTGGGTAATATGTTTATTTTGTTCTTATAGGCGTTTACTCATTAATACGCAGCTGATCGCGATGTCGAAACCTTTTCCAAAATATACGAACATAGGATGAGATAAGCATATTTTGCATGTTTCCTGGATTATTTCTCCTTGAAACTTGAGGTATAAAATTGTGATACAGCAGCAGAAACAACAATCCGTCCAGTTTCAGTTAAAGAGAGAGATTTTGTGCTAAACCGCCCGCAACTGCCCCTAAAACCTAAGAGCCCCGAGTGAATTATTGGAGGGAGCGAGGAGACCACGTTGTGGCTGTCTAAAGTATCGTAATGCATATATTATGAATATGAAAAAGGAAACTATCTGGAATGCCTGCGTATTGCCCGCGCCAATGTCGCTGTTTACGTTTACTGCATACAGGTGTAGTACGGATCTTTTTTGCGGTATAATCTGGGATAGGATGAAAATAAAATTTGAAAGAAATTTGTTTTAATGAAATATTTGTCAAAATGTATGTGGTGAGCATATCGTCTAATTGCAACAGATAATATAATCTGCTACAATACAATAATTACCTTAACTTAAAAAAAGTAATGAAACGAATTATACTTAATAATTGCCTAACAAATATTTATCATTATCTCTACATATTATATTATGTTATGTATGCGGGTGATGATTAGATACCTGCCTTTTTGATTAAGGATTGTATGGACGTTTTTTCTGTGCCACTCACCAAAATTTTCAATTTAGCGTTGCAGACTGCAACTTTTCCTGATAATAAGAATAAGAATAATTTATTTGGTTAAGGGACACAAAATGTGTATGTAACCAGTCAAAGTAAACAAAAGTATATATTAGTAAATTAAATTAAATTAAATTAGACTTAGAAGTTCTACTTATTAACTAAAACTAACGGAATTTAGAGTTCTTATAATGAGGGAAAGCCAAAAATGAGAAGAATAAAAGAAAAAGAAAAAAATAAAACTCTACTAGTAAAAATAAAAATAACATAAACCAACCAAATCAAAATTACTGATAGAAAACAAGACAGGGTTGAAACTTAAAAAGAACGAAAGGCTATCACGAGGTGCGCAATGCGAAATACTCAGACAACTCATAAAAATTGTGACACAAAAGAAACTCCCTGACACCGTTACGAAAACTAAAAATCGAGCTTTTTTCTTTAATTTCCACGGGTAAGTGATTATAGATTTTAATGCCCATACTCTTTAAACCCAAACTTGTAACCGAAAGTTTACATCCTGCTGTATGTAGTTGATCTTTATTTCTTGTGAAGTGATGGTGATATTCAGAATTTAATCTGAAAGCATTTTTATTTTTAAAAACGTAAACTGCTGCTTCCATTATGTAATTACAGGCTAACGGTAGTATTTTCAGTTTTTTAAATAAAGGTTTACACGACACACCAAAACGAGCACCCATTAGTATGGAAATATATGGAATTTTTCGAATATTGTACCTGTGCACAAAACTGGTGATGCGTCAGATAATTACCGACCAATAGCAATATTATCAAATTTCACCAAAATACTTCTTTATACTGCAATTTATCCGCGTGTTAAATCTAGTGTTTCTTCCCATCAACATGGATTCATGGAAGGTAGATGAACAAACCTAGCTGTATTCCATCAGTATCTTTCGTATGCTTTATTATACACTAACAACCAAGTGGACGATATCTACACAGACTTTGCTAAGGCATTTGATAGAATCGACCATGGCCTTCTCGTAAAGAAACTTCAAGCTATTGGATTTAGTGCTTCTTTGACATCCTTCTTTGATACTTATTTGGAGGACAGAACTCAATATGTTCACTACAATGGATACACTTCGGACTCCTTTATTGCTACATCGGGCGTGCCGCAGGGATTTAACCTGGGCTCTTTATTATTCACAATTTTCATCAACGATCTTACTAGCATCATATGATCGCAAGAACTATTATTTGCCGACAATTTAAAATTATATCGTACCATAACTAACGTTGCGGATTGCGAGACGCTTCAATCAGACCTGGATAGAATTTTCTTGTGGTGCACGCGAAATAACCTTCCACCGAATATAGGAAAATGTAAAACGATGAGTTACACACGTCTGCTCAAGTCCATCGATTATAATTATGCTATTGACTCTCTCAATTTAGCTCGCACTGATCTCGTTAAAGATCTAGGCCTAATTTTTGATAGCAAGTTATCATTTAAGGAACATATACGAACTATCTGCACACAAGCAAGACAGTGGTTGGGATTCATAATTCGGCATAGTTTATGTTTCTCGAACCCAGCAAATGCCTATATTTCGCGTTCGTAAGATCTCGATTGGAATATGCTTGCTTGATTTGGTATCCCTACTACTCGATTCATATACGTCAACTTGAAACAGTGCTACGTAAATTTGCAAAATACTAGTGCCTCCAGGTAGATAATATCTATCCACCTAGAAATTTTGATCACCATTCCTTGCTATTCCGTTTCGATATACCATTCTTGTCTTTCCGTCGTGTAACCATTAGTATTAATTTCTTGTACAACCTGATTCGTGGCGTCGTTGATTGTTCTCATCTCTTAAATCAATGTAACTTTTTTGTATCCCAATATACCCCCATACAAGACCATCCGTCACATTTTATTTACCATGTGCGAAAACCAACTTACTACTTAAGTCGCCACTATATGTTATGTGTAACAATCATAATAAAATGTCTAACGTCAGTGACATTTGTTTTAAAAATTTAAACATCTTAAAACAGTCTTTTTTGCGAAATCTACCAAAATTTTACTCCTAGGTCAAATTGAATTCTTATTCTACCTATGTACTAGATTTAAGTTAAATTTAAGTACTACATTTGTTTTTTTTTATCAATGCTGTGTAACTCACATTGTATTTGATTTTACATATTGTCTTTTAATTGGAATTGTAGATTCTGTTGGGCACTAAAATATATGTTATATTAGCAATAAATCCTCTTTAACTCAGACTGGGCGGGTGGTTTTGTTTAGTTTAACGTACCTACATGTCCATACTTCGTATTTTACAAACCACTAGAGATAATGAGATCATTTTACTATCTCTCAAAAATAGTTATTTACATTAGAGTGCGGTAGGCATCATTTACAGTTTCAGAGGTCGACACCTGATGTACATTTGTATTAATTTTGTTGGCTGAGAAAATATTTAGAAAATTTTATTTCAAAAAATATGTTGGTGTCGGTAGATATGGATTGGTACCACTGTTGACCGACAACTCTACTCTATGTAAAAGTGAATGCGAGTTCTGATAATTTTACGAGCATAGTTATTAAAACAACAATAAAAATACCGGTAAATGTGTTTCTTTTTAACTAAATTAAAAGAAATTATGCATATTTTACATTCGAAGTAACTGTACATGAGAAAAAATACAGTGCGCGTTATGTACCCTGCTGTTAGCTGACAGATGCTATGTTCACAGTTGACGAGGTCAAAAAAGTTATAAATGTCTAATTCTGTGAAATCATAACTAAATTTTGAACACCAGGTGCACCTAATTTGATCGTCCAGCTGGTTGTATTTAATCTTACAATTAGAAAATTGTCTTTTCTTTCAAATAAAACGTGGTACTTTCCATTGAGTGTTTCATGGTAATAAATTTTCCATAAAAAATTATTAAGGATTGCGCACTATGCTTATTTTCATCGGGTTTAGAGATGTAACAAACTTTGAAATCAACATTTGTATGCATTCCTTTTTGTAGGGTAGCCATGAAAATGACAAGGTGTTTTGACAATTACCAAAACAATAAAATATCGTTAATTTAGTTCATTCAGGCTATAATAAAAAATCAATATACTTTGATTGATAAGAATTTTTTCGTATTTAATCCTACAAAAATGCATTAGAAAAATTAATTTAAACGCAGTATTTTTGAATGCACTTATGAATCTCAACACTCTATTCCTTGGATATTATAAGTACTTAAAAGTATATTTGCTACATATGTTCGAGTAAAAATTGCATAATATATTAGATAGGTACATAGATAGATAACATTACAAATATTTTTTGTCGTAGGGTTGAATCTAATAACGAAGAAGTCACAAGACGTTAGAGTGGTTTAATTGATTCTATAACTGTCTCGTTTTTCAAACTTGACTTACATCGTATCTCAGGAAAGTTTTAAATAGAAATACGAATGCAGCATATGAAATAAATAAATCAGCATTATCTATATTCCGTTAAGCTTTCAAGCATGGAAGAAACATATTGTAAGAAAAATATGAATTTTAAAATCATATGTTCTGAAATGAACGCAACGGTTCTTAAAAGAAAAACAAAAAGGATATCAAAACCAAACCGAAAGTATTAAAAAAAAAACAATTTTTATATATAGCTTTTTATAACCGTAGTTAACCACAATATTATTTATTTTATATTTGGCATTTCCTAATTATCAGAATATAAATTAGCATTATCCAAATACGTTTAAATTATTCAGTTTGGAGGTGAAAACGCCTTAAATTAACAAAGATTATCGAAAGTAAGATGGTATAATAAATTTCTGGAAAACATGTTGATTATATAAATTGAAAAGCAACAATGCATTCATTTTTTTTAGGATATAAAATTGAAAGTTGTAATACATATTTATTAGGCATATAATAATTGGTTTACTATGTTTCGTTGAATATTCGTACGAAAGTATCAAGTGAATGTAGCTCACAATTAGACAGTAAAATTAACTGTAACTATTTTATTTGGTAGATATAGCTTTGGTAATTGCTGTTTAAGAAAAAAGTTCCGTTTTTGCGATATTTTATGTTATTTAGCAAATCTGAATTGAACTTTTAGGAGTGATATTTTATAAAAAAATTGCAACAAATTTGGGATAAACAGTAAGAACAATTAAACAAGTTTAATAAGTGACTGTGGAATTTATGTAAAAGTTTAGACATAAATGACCTAGAGAGAGAATGAAAAGTTTGTTTCATGCTTATGTGCCAGCTATTTTAGGATATAATTATTTAAGGTGCGAAGGAACTTTCCTTTTTATATTTTGCACGCATTATACAGAAAATTAACGACTTCCGAAGTTAATATTAGCACAACATTAATTATCGCTGTAAGGCATTTCGACATGAAGTTCAAGGTTAAAAAAAGTGGATTAATATTTTACATGTGAAAGCTAATGTTGATATGTGGTAATGGAAGTTTTGGTATATGTAAGTATCTACACATATGTAATTTATACAGACAAGGTGAATGTGCGACAATAACTGCTATGTACTATGAATTATAATCATGTCGGTCGCATAGCCAGGATAAAATTTAGTAATAATGTGTCTATACTATATATGTATATTATACTGTTATTTCAATTAAGTTCAAGTTAAGGAATATTGACATAAACAAAAAATAATGTCTATTGTCATTATTAAGCGATTCGTATTCTACGCAATGCAGTATTATCTTTATCTATTCATTGTCAATTGAATAAACACTTCCTGAATTAAAAAAAAAAAACCAAATAACGATATTAAACAGACAAAGGAACACCCATAATCCGAAAATTTAGATTCCAGTGCAATTGTGGAATTAATGTAAGAAATGCCGATGCAAATACTTTATAGAAAATAATGATTAAGTATATTACATAGTGTTAAAGATAATCTATACTATTATTTCAATTATTAATTAAAAAAAAAAAAAGTATGCTGCGGCCGTACTTGCACTGCAACAACACAGTTTTCATGTTTAAAATTAACCCTGAACGATAACGGAATACCTAAATGTTTTTCTTAAAGAGTTTGGAGAGATTGCTGGGTGTTGGCTAAAATCGTAATAACATAGGTCAGAATAATTAGGGCTACCAACTTTTAGAATCCCTACAATTCCTATGGCCTGGATTGAATTTTCCCAGTTCTACTAGAACAAGGAATGGAAGACATAAAACTTCTGCTATGTACGTTATATAGAGCTAGCTCAACTCTGGGATGCAAACCTAGACGACCTTCATATACGGTGAAGCGAAAGCATACCAACCCATCATTCTTCCTGTAGGCTATATGAGAACTGCCGGAGAGAAACGTCTCTAGAATAGAGACCGCATCACCCTAATCATCATGTTTAGCAGGCAGTAAAAATCATGTGATAGTGCCTTATATCTCGTGATATGAGTTGATATAACTCATATCACGAGTAACGTCAATTATTAATAACCAAGGAATTGGACAGCAAGCTTTAATGCAGCAAGAACGGAGGCCCAGTAGATTTTTTAGATGACAGGGTATTATCATCCTTAGCTTACAAACATACATCCATAATTTGGGGAATTCCTTACATAAATAAAGTAACCGTGGAAGGTAGGTAAACTCATTGATACAATGTTAGCGGGTGAAATAAGGCAGATGTCAGTACGTGGGAGTTGCTCACATTCGAGAGTTTTATCTACACTGTTGTAGGACTTTGTTATAGACGAACTGTTTCTTATCTAATGCAGGTTACCATACGCAAGGTTATGAAGATAATACTGCAACACTTAACTGGTAAAAATTCAGGTATTGCCTCAGAAGTGTACATAGGGAGTCGTAGAATGAACAGAAGATTATGGTGTACAAGTTAAAGTTGGAAACATAACACTGATTCCCTTTACAAAAACCTAGATAGCCTGAAACCATCACCGCCTTGTAATGAAACAGTACAATTCAGTCAAGAAGATAAATTCTTAGGAATGGTCTTCGGCTCGAAACCAATCTGGAGCCAGCATCTCGAAAAGATGACAAATAAATCCAAACGGGCTCTAATGACAACCTGTAGAACAATCGGGAAAACATACGAATGTATTGGCTACACCCAGCAGTGGTAAAATTGATTTGGTAGCGCAAAGTTACGCACAGGCAAGCAATTACAATACTCACAAGGATTCAGAGAAAGCAGCAAAGCTTAGCAACAGCCCCCATGAAAACCATGCCAAATTTAACCCCACTTGATATTAATTTATATCAAAAAAGAGGCAAGAAGCGGGACATACGGATGGAAATACAGTGAAATCTGCGAACGCAGAAGTCCTCCTGGTATACCAGAATAACGGGCGTTTTAAATAGACAGTGATGCTCAAATTCCCTTATCACAAAGGTTGCCTTGGGTTCCAATGATTGGAGAACTAAACAGAAATCAAAGCTTCAAACTAGTAAGAGCTGAGAGTGCTAGTCAAACAAAAAAAGTTACTCTGGTATGGGTATCCAGGTATAAGGGCATAGCGAGCAAAGAAATTGCAAACCAATCACTGGACCTAAACCACGTTTGGCAACAACCAAACAACATGATACAGCTACTGAGCGGATCATAAGAGAACATCAACTGTATATGAACAAAGTTGATGGTCGGAGATAAAGCAAACGAATGACGGAGAAGCCGAACAAATAAGAGAGAACCTGAGACGTTGTCCTGCGCCCCTCTTATTAATAACCAAATTCATGTGAACATGTAGGTTTTTCGTCGTTGCTTTTTATTACTTAAATAAGGTTTAAATCATAACAGGACACTTCCTCTAGCACCATAACATTCCAATAAACGCTTTCGATAGATCCAACATGATGCCATAAAATACACGCTTATTCTTCATGGCTCAGGCAACATATCAAACAAAGTCAAATATGTCGTAGTCATTATCTTAAAAAAAAAAAACCGTTTATTGATTAAACCATATTTACGTATCAAAGTTGGAAAGTGATGTTTTATCGAACGAGTTTCGAGATTGTGAGGAGAAGCCGAGGTGAGTAACACAACGAGTTCGATAAAAACACTTTCCAGCCATGGGGCGTACAATATTTTTTCGACTAGCACATGATTAGCACTTACTACAATCAATTTACTTGTATTAGTAATTTTCAAAATACAGATCACTCATATTTTAATGACAGATTGTTTGATAGCTATTTCGACAACCGAACCCAGATAAAGTTCAGCATCTTCACCTAAAGTACCGGAAGTGGCGCGTTGACAGTTTTCATTCATAGCAATTCATAGTTCAATTCGGTAAAGTGGCGCCTTGTAAGGTTGTACTTTCGGATGTGGTAGCCGAAAAAAAAAAACAAATAAGTATATACGATTCTGAACAATTTTCTTGAATGAGTAAGAAAATCTGGTTAAGAGGTTGATTAATTAATAATTTTTAAGCCATCAAGGTCACCTTTTTAAAGAAGGGCACCCCGACAGCTTGTTTTTAACATTGTGGAAAAGAACTATGTTACATTAAATGATTAATGGTGCCACACCACGGCTTGGTGTAAGTATCGGGATATTCTTTCAAGAAAATCTATTGGAATATTGCCAACGCCATCAGAAGTAGAATTCTTTAATGACTTAACGAATAAAAGTTATTCTAGACCAGTTGGATTTATTGTTCTTGCACAAAAGTACTCTTTCACTCACTAGAGCTCCATTGAAATCTGAATTTTCGGGTTGTTCACTTGTGAGTTTGGAAGAACCAAAAGGTTTGAATTACCTAATCATGTAGCCATATAAAAATCTTTCGTCTACTGCCTAAGTGAACGAATAACAAGATATTAAATACGATATAAATTGATATTAATGTATTTACAAGCTATTAAAGTGCTAATAACATAAAATGAATAGTAAATCAATGGAAACTAATTTGGTGTAACTACAATGCACGCACACCTATGGAGTTGACCTAATATTCAAATTATGTTGTAAGTATACCTATTGTGTAACACAGTGCGGAATACGTTAACAATGCAGGCAGAAGGTACGAGTGAGTGAATATGAATATAATTTCCATTAACTACACTGCCATTCAATGTAACAGCTTGTAAACTATTTAAACCATGATAAAACGAGAATCTTTCATTAATACTCTACTTAAAGAAAACAGATACAAATGCATCGAAAGCAAGAATGTATTGCATAAGTACATGTGTATACAGTTGAAGAGTATAATTAATTACCTTATATTATACACTACCGTCCATGGAATTTTGGCTATGTAACAAATGTTCAAAAAAAAAATAATAAAAGGCTAATACTAAAAGAAATAAATTTGTTACCCTAAGAGTCGGCATTTCAATCTCCTAATAAAGTTCCTAATAAAAGTTATTAACTGAATCTATATAGATATAGGCTGTCTCACAGTTATCAAAAAATTTTCAAATAAAAGTTACTTGAAAAGAACTGATCTTTCTCAAAAATGGCATATGCAGTATTTTATTTGCTCGTGAGATTTCAAGGTCTACTTTGATTTTGTGAAAAGAATAATAATGTTGCATATTATTTGTCAAAAGTTAGCAAACAACTTTTGTTTGAGGCATTTTTTAAAATGCCTTGTCAGTTTTGATGTTAGCACTTGCAAGCAGCAATAAAACAATTTTAAAAATTGCAGTGTTAATACGAATGCAGTGGGTACAGTGATTTTTTTGTCAAAAGCGAAAAGTTGGGATCTGACAGTCTCGGTTTTATCATAAAAATTTAAGCTGTTTAATATGCCGTCTACGTACGATCCAAATAAATATATAGATATATTAATAATCTACTGAGAATGCAGAAAGAATTCCCGAAGCTTCAAATTTGTGTCGACCGGAACGTACTCACCATTCACATACAACATTTAACAAAGTAGAGACAAAGTTACGAATTGGTTCATTTAGTTCTACTGTAAAATGTGCCAACCATAATGCTCCTGCTAGAAATGAAGAGAACCTAATCAACACTTTGGGATATGTAGTTGTAAACTCTCATGTATCGCTTCGACTTTTGGCAGAAGAAATTAGTTAGTAAGGATACAGCACATATAATTTCAAAAGCGCATCGATATCATCCATTTAAATTAATTTATCACAAGAATTAAAGCCAAACGACTTACAAAGACGAATTGGGTTTCATTGCACGATTGCAAATTTTAGAAGACGTTAATCCGAATTTCCTTGACTGTATTTTATGGACTGACGAACGTCGTTTTCACAGCAATGGTGTTATGAACAAATATAATGGTCATTCCTGGTTCAACCAAAATCAGCGTTGGATGGAGGAATTTTCTTGACTGTATTTTATGGAGTGACGAAAGACCTTTTCACAATAAAGGTGTTATGAACAAACATAATGGTCATTACTGGTTCAACCAAAATCCGCGTTGGATGGAGGAAGCACGCTTCCAAATGATATGGGGAACCAATGTATGGTGGGGAATGTTTATTGGGCATTTCAATGGTCCCCACTTTAATGAAGGAACCCTAACAGGACAACGTTATTCATATTTTTTGCCATATGTGCTTCCAGATTTAATGGAAGATATTCCTCTTAATGAAAGACAAAATCTAATTTGACAGGAAGATTGTACTCCACCTCATAATGCGCAAATTGTGACACTTTATTTAAACGCGCTTTAACCCAATGGGTGGATTGGAAACAGATTCCATGGCCTGCTCGTTCGGATTTGTCGCTTCTTGATTTTTTCATGTGGCGTTATTTAAAGGAATTAGTATATCAAGCGCGGTCGGTGGACCTCGATGATCTGAAAAATCGAATTCGCATGGGATACAGGAGTACAACCCAGGGAATGATATTTTCATGTTGCAATAGAGAATTAAGACGTCGTTTAGAAGCTTATGCCCAAGCTGGTGGAGCCCAATTTCAAAATTTATTAAATTAAATACTTATAATTATTGAAATATTCCTTTAAGCTAATAAAAATAGCTTCTAAAAAGTTAATCTGAATTGTTTCAAAACTGACAAAGCATATTAAAAAAAGTGTCAAACAAAAGTTGACAAATAACATGCAACATTAAAAACATATACATATGTTTCCTTTTAAAAAATCAAAGTTGATTTTGAATCTCCTTGCAGGTCACGAGCAAATGAAAAACTGCAACTGTCATTTTCGACAGATTGATATCAACTAACTTTTATTTAAACATTTCTTTGGTAACTACACAGATACAGTGAAAGTAGATAATGCCTATAAACTAAAAGCTGAGATACCTGCATATCAGCTCAATTATTATCATTAGATACCCTTATTAGAAGATTGAAATACCGGCCTTATAGGATAAAAGCTACTACAATATAACAAAAATTGTATTTTTCAATTTTATTTCTTAAATATTTTTCTCATCAAAAAGGCCCTCTTTGCGTTTATGGCTGCTTGTACAACTCGCGGCATCTTTGCGCTTAATTTCGTCGTCTGGGATATTATTCCGTTTTTCATGCAGAACATTCCAAAATTATTCCTTTGAAGTAGAACCAACAATTCGCACCGTTTTGTTAATCTGATCCCACAACAGCTAAATGGAGTTAAGACCACGACTACCACGACTCTGCCGTGGCCATATCATTATTTCTAACATATTCGCTTCATTTTGTTCGCTCAAATACTGTTTGGATATTCACGCTATATGCTTTGGATAGTTGTCATGCATAAAGATAAACTTCTGACCGATTAGTCGCACCTTAGAAGGCATGGCATAATATTTCGCGGTAGTGCTCTTTCTGCATTATTTTCCCCATTCGGTGTAACGTTCATGTACTCGAGTACAAAAAAATAGAGTTGTTTTTTCTTTGTACTCGAACTGTAACTGAATCGTCATTGTCTTTCGTTATTGGTACATCACATTCGGGAAGCATTCTTTTATTGGCGGACTGTCTCACAAACACCGTCCTACTTTCGCCAAACACTTTAAATATCGATTTCTCGGTAACTTATCGTATTTAGGTATTTGTAAAAGTTTCGCCTTTGGCCAAATTTCCATGGATAGTAGTGTACATAATTGTTTAGCTTTGGTAGAGGAAATTATTACTTACATCAGGGTAACCTTCATAACTTTATTAAATATAATACACGGTACGCTTATTATTACCTCCTTAACAATACTAAAACAACAGCAATGCAATTATTGGCGACATCTATTTGTGGAACGTGCAAATGTTTTCTAAATTTTTTATATGCACTGATTCATTCCATCTTAATTCCTGTCGCGATATTCGCGGTCTGTTAGGATAATACAATTGGGAAGCGTTTATGAAATGATGTGGTTGTTTGTAGCAGATAATTAATATAAATCATAGGATACTTTGCCGAAGAAAAGAATTGCAGCTTCCTTCACTACAACACGCCGTTGACAAGAAGATTTAGTATAATGCACAATATCAAGACTGTTGAGGTTTATAAATTTAAGCGTATAACAGCTGCGTTTTCCGCTCTGCGAGATAATATGAATTACATAACAATTACTAAACAAGGTCATCATACTAAGAACTGAAAATGAGAAATAAATGTGCGACCTGTCACTGCCATGCACAAATGTATCTAACAATAAATAAAAGCTTTGCTGATATTCATAAAATTTATTGCTTTGTTTCAACTTTTAGAATTTTATTTATTCTGTACTTATGGCAATTAAGTCATAACATTATCATCCATCATTATATTGGTTGCATAATTATCCGATCGTGTAGTAATGCAGGTAGGTAGTCGTAAATGAAAAATCTATTACATAAGCATACGTATACATATATATCTACGTTCTATAGGCACACTTGATACATCTGAATTCACATGAATAACGTGCATCTAACAATACTTTTACATAACTTTTTTCTCATTATTAAGCCAAAGATGACATTATATAAATACACAAAGGAACAATAAACTATGAATTTAAGTTAGCTATTAAGGCAAGATTTGCTCATTTGTATTGAAAATCATTCCGTAGAAAAAAGAAAACATGTAGGTACGCAATTATTTACAGTTTATATCGCAGAATAGAATAGAAAACGTATCGGACAATAAATTTCCTGTAATCGTCTTTTTAATTAACATAACTTGAACAAACTCTAGTATGAAATCTGCACTTTCTCTTACATATAAATTTAAATATTCATGAACAGCATTTGTTGTTCTAAAATGCAAAGCATTTGTAGAAATCGTAGCGAAGATACAGTGTAATACGTTGGTCACGATGATGACCTATCAATAAGACCCACAAATCTGAATTGAAGAGACGTAGATATCAATAGAAACTATATAATCCTAAATACACGTAATGCAATATATACAGGATGTTATTTAAAGCAGCACCATCCCATGAATTTAATTTGTCTAGAGTACCTATACCCCTGCACTAAATTGTGCTTTCAGCTATTTTCATTTTTTTTTTTTCAGTAAAATGCTAGTCTACTCTGATCTAAAATAAACAACAAAATTGGAAAAGTTGCATATGGGATTTCTTATACAAGAATTTCGTTGTCAAATTTATTCTGAATCGTTCAAATAAGCCGAATCCTAAATTTATTTAAAAACAAGAAACATATTCCAGAAAATTCGAATAATAATCTCACAATATTGCCATGATTAATACGTGAAATCCATGTATTACTAATGTAATTGTCATTTATCAAATTATGTGAAATAAATTAAAATCATTGAAGATCATAAAAGATAAAATAATACGCCTCCAAATGTAACTTCGGTTGATACAGTCAAGATAATAAAATTAGTGGATACAAGTTTGTTCGGTGTTTCTTTATCGATTAGTGGATACTCTTTCAATAAGAAAAGCTCTGCCTTTGAATTTAGTATCAGGCATTCAAGTTTTTTTATTCACATTCCTTAAAGACAAAGGAAAGGCAATATTACAGTTATCCAAAATATCCTGGAAAACGAAAATTTGGGATATCTAATGCTATTTTCAGCGACGAATCAAAATCTGATGTCAGGGTGGACGATTTTCGAAGAATAGTGATTCGCACAAAATCTGAAACCTCTCATATAAAGACTGCTTAGAGCGCACGGTAAACTTTTCCCAGCGGTTTTTGATATGGGGATGCAAGAGTAGTAGAGGTATTAGCAAATATGAGTTTATTGATGGTACTGTAAATGCAAAAAAGTACTAAGATATTTTATTAAGAAGCTTGATTAAACAGCAGAAAAAAAATGTTGGAGATAAAAGTTTTATATTACAGCAAGCCGGCTCACCCTACCACATTGTGAAAACAACGAAAAAGTGGTTTGTGGACCACAATTTAAAAGTATTATCAAGACAATCAAGTAGCCCCGACTTAAATGTCATTGGAACTTTATGGCATCCGATGAAGAGGTCTTTGCGTAACGATCTTCAGCGTATAGTTCCAGCATTAAAGGCAAAAAATCACTCACATTCCCAAATGTTGCAAGACTTCAGTAGATTCCATGCCAAAGCGCATACAAGCCATCATTGCTGCAAAAGATGATGTTACCTCTAGTTAATGTTACATTTAAGTTATTGGACTAAGTGGGTCCGAACATTTATTTGTTGGTAAATTTGTTATAGTTTTGTTGTTTTGTTATGTAGTTTACGCAAAATAACAAAGTAACTAATAAGGATTAAATTTTACGTTTGGTAAGAGAAAAAAATAGCTTAAAATAAATATATATATTAAATATATATTTTTTAACATTTCGTACATCGTCCGAAGATATAGTTGTTAGGGCTCGTATAAGGAGTTGTCACCATCCTGGAGAGAACTATGTTTAGAATTATATCTCAAAGAATCCTACATCCAGTCTAAAATTAGGTACTCAAAAGATAAAATTTGAAGGTGCTTCTCTAGACATAAGAAATTTGGTTCAGGCCGCAATTTCTGCTAATTTGAAAGGAGATCTTGAACAGCGTTTGGAATATTGTTTCTTGAGTAGAGAGAAGTTTGTAAACGATCAGAGTTACCTAAAGAGAATATTATTAACTAACGGGGCTATATTTGTCACCAACGGTTTAATTTAATACATGTTGCCGTTGTAAGCCATGAGTGGTCTGAGGACTAATCCTTCTTATTCAAATTTTAATGGTAGGGGCTGCTCCCCTAGGCGCAGTTGTATTTAGATAATAGTTAAATCAGAGAAACTTACATATAGAACTCAACAAATATTTAATAACTTTGTGAAAGAAATTTTAATAGCATTTTGAGGCTAAAACAATCACGTAACCGAGAAAATGCCATTGCAACAATTCATGGTCCATTGCTGCAATCACCAAACTAGCAACATCAATGAAATGGAATGAATATCCTGCGTTTGCAGTGTTTGACGTGTGTCCCCTAGGGGGCGTACGTATGGACTCCTTAGCTTTTCAGTGAACGATAGCGGATAAAACTTGCGAGCGCCGAAGCCCGATCCAGCTCCGCGATATTATAGCCGAAGTACCACAGGGATCATTACTCGAACCAGATCTTTTCCTAATGTTTGTAATCAAACCTTATTCGAAAGCTTGCGCGAACATTGCAGTATATGCGGACGACTCTCCTCTATGGGGCCTGCAGGAGCTAGAAATCCATGATGACTGAATTTAAACAAATCGAAATTTGAGGAGGTGCAATCCTAGGAATTTTATCCGCTAAGAAAATGTCTGGTTACTCTGCAATCAAGAGGTTAGGTACACTATACACCGAGCTCAGAACTAGCTTTCTGACTGTCCGCAATTCGTTGTTACCCATGCTAGAGAGAAGGAAAGACCGCCTAACAAATAAGTTGCTTATCTTCAAGGCAATCTTAAACCTTCTTCTGGTTTCAACGGGTTACGATGGCTCCCTCCAGACAGCCCCTCGAGGTACTTCAGAACAGAGCGCTAAGAGTGATCATGAAGGCTCGCAGATTTATCGCGATCTGAAAATTCCAACCTTCATTAAGCAGATCATCGCTGCTGCTTGAGTTTGTGCTCAGAATAGTAAAGTCTCCTGCGTTCGGGCGATTGTCGATCGCCAAGGTTTTAGGTCCAATCCATAGGTCCCGTGTCAAAGGTATAGCTAGTCTCCTTGAGTGCTGTGACAAACACTTGTCTTTCTTAATTTTTAACTGAGATACATTTCAAATAATCTTCTTTTTTGGACTGGCAAAACTGACGGTCACTAAAATCACTAAAGGTCACTAAGAAGCCTAAAAAGGCTCTTTCGGTAAGCTTCAGCAAAGACACGACTGTGTTCCAAGTTGAGGTTGCTGCAATTCATCACTGTGTCCGAGAGATAGACAGATGTACCGAACCGGGTAAAAGCGTCGCTATCTTCTCTGACAGTCAGTCCACACTTAAAGCGATTAGCTCCTCAAGCGTGGACTCTAAGCTGATTTGGGACTGTGTAAGCGCCCTAAATGAGGTGGGCACCCAAAGGAAAGTAACCCTAGTCTGGGTCCCTAGCCATTCGGGCGTGAGAGGAAATGAGGCGGCGGACGAGCTGGCCAGGCGAGGTTCGTCAAGGCCATTCGTTGGAGCCGACCCCTCTTTCGGCACTACCAAATCGCAAATTAAAAAATCCATCAATGAATGGATATACAATCAGTCCAGGCAAAAGAGTTCCTAAAGGAGCAGAGGCCTGAAATCACGAGAGATCTACTGAATAAAGACAGGAAGACTCAAAATGATTGTAGGTCTGCTGACTGGTCACTGTAGACTGAATAGGCATATGTACAACAAAGGCCTGGCAGATGATGCAACCTGCGGATACTGCCAAGAGGAGGAAGAAACACCAGTTCATGTGCTGTGCCAATGTGTAGGCCTGGCGAGGACAAGGTTTCTAGTAATGGGGGAGGAGAACCCCACAGCTAGTAGCTACATAAAGAAGCCGCTCTCAAAGATGATAGGCCTAATTAAGGGGGCAAAATTAGAGAGCGTCCTCTAGGAAAAAGGGGATCACAATAGATCTGAAAAAGTCTAATCTAATCTAATCTGAGATCTCCGTAATTTGCTCCTCTGCACATCCCACTCGCGACTTGATCGTACTCATTCAGGGATAAAGAACCACAAGTTCTCGCCCTACTTCAGATGTTTGTCTTCTGTCTTTAATAAAAATTATTTTGCACTCGGAGTAAAGCTGACGTCGCCGGATAGGCAGAAAATAGAGTCCATCTCTAGTAGTTATTCCGCTTTCATTGCTTTTGTCAGCATTCAGTATAGTTATTCCCACAATAGAACATGAGCTAACAGAATGGCAATTTTTCGGTTAAGATTTTTCCTATTTACCATTTCTTCAAATTAATGCTTAAACAATATTTCAATCTACCTTTGTATGCATTTAATTAATAAAAATGATAACTTTACGGTTGCTCTGCGTGTTTATGCAAACTGTATCTTTTCAAAACTGAAACGATTCATATTTATAATGGGCACATAGGCGACAAACCAGTTCTCTTTTTCAAGATAGACAATGACATTTAGTAAGCGTTTCGCTAAACGTTAACGACGTGACAGTTAGGTCTTCAAAGTACGGAAACAAAGGTTTGCTATCGCTACTTTATCTAGAGGTGAGTGTCCGCCGTGAAAGACTGGACAACCGCAATAATGACAACATGCATTTCGCTATCTGAATTTGCCGACAAAGGAAACTCGCATTAAACGTGAATAAAAAAAACATAAAGAAAATAAAGAACTTACTACTTCTTCCTCTAAATATTTCGTTATAGTCAGTCACGTTCGTAATGTCCGCGAAAGATTCTTCTTCGGGATCCGTTCCCGACGTACTTTCCTCTATTGTCTTCACGTCGATGGTGCTTTTGTTTCGTAGGCCAATCGGCTTTTCCGCCTTCGAGAAGCTCTTACGTATACTCTGGTTTGGCGTAAAAGGACTAGGAATGTCGGAAGTAAGCCTCCCCAGTGTGTTAACTTTTTTTAAGTCGACGACGTAAACCATTACGTTCGTTAAATGGAACGAAGCACCCACCTGAAATTTTAAATGGAAAATGATTGTTAGTCTATGCGTCACACTGAAAATATTCAATCAAGGCGTAGATATAACATTATTACTCATATATAATATTTAAATTATTTGTATAAAGTAGGTAGCCTTTCGGTTTTAATTGCTTCATATCTCAAGTAGGTACTATTTTCTTAATAAAATAGTAATTAAAAACATGATTGAAAAAATTAGCAATTAACAAACTTAGTTATTTTAAAATTAGTTTTCACAAAATGTTATGTTACGCCAACAACGTTTATAAACTTGAATAACAAATATATTCTTCCTTCAATACTTAATATGATTTATACAGTGTATTTACTTGGGTCATTATGAAAAATTCTTACTCTTAGCCATCAGCCAGGTTGTTGTATCCTTAACAGACAAAATTTGAATACAGTAGGGACTCGCTAATCCGAACCCTTAGAAATCCGAATTCCTTTGTAATCCGAAGGAAATTGAAATATTGCCCTTTAACATTGGGTATCTTGTAATCCGAATCGCTTAGGGGTTCTGTAATCCGAATCGCAACCATACAATCGGCTGTAGTCGTGCGTTGGTGTGGTGCATTCGCCACATACGTCGGGGAATCACCGGAATAGTTTAATCCATATAGTATGGCGACTAAAAGAGCGCATAAAACGCTAACATTTAGCGAAAAACAGGAAATTTCGAAGCAATTAAACAGTGGTGCAAGTGGAAAATTGTTGGCTGTAAAGTATGGCGTTGGTGCGGCAACAATTTCGAACATTAAAAGCAATAAGGATAAAATAATGGGGTATGTAGTTTATTTATTCATTAACAGATTCAAGTTATTATCGCAATTAAATTTCGCATAGGTACATTGTTCATTGTTTTTCGGCACCAAAACGTAAGCGCAATTCAGATTACCCCCTGATGGAAACAGAACTTTATAAATGGTTCTTGTCACAAAGAGAAAGACACGCGAACGTAACCACCACTGTTCTAAGGGAAAAAGCTATACAGATTTCTGCCAAACGTTAGAATAATAACAAGTTTATTGCAAGTAAGGTGTGGCTTAACCGATTTAAAGAAAGGCATCGCATTCGCAGATTAAAAGTTTGTGGCGAAAAGCTGTGAAGCAATCCTACATTGGTTCAGCCTTTTCTAAAAAAAAATTACGGAAAAAATGAACAAGCTTAAGCTATTACCTAACCAGATATACAATGCAGACAAAGCACTATTTTGGAAGCTGCTACCAGATCATACATTAGTACACGTCAAAGAAACCTCAGCGCCAGGGCGAAAAAGCTCCAAAGAGAGTGTAACTTTTCTCGTTTGCGCCAATGGCGATGGTACTCATAAACTAACACTGATGGTTATTGGCAAAGCTAAAACTCCTAGAGCTTTTAAAAATGCTAATATTCCAGTTGAGTACGATTCAACAAAGAATGCATAGATAACATCGACATTATTCGTTGAATGGTTTCGTGCATCTTTTGTCAAACAAGTAAGAACATTTCAAAAAGAGAACAATCTTAATGGAAAGGCGCTGTTATTAATCGACAATGCTCCCAGTCACGCTTCAGAGGCGCAGTTGAGAAGGGATGATGGTGAAATTATAACAATATTTTTGCCGCCTAATTGCACCCCGTTACTACAGCGAATGGATCAAAATGCCATACGGCTAACAAAACTTTATTATCGAAAAAGTCTTTTGGTCCGCATTCTGGCTGTCGAGGAAGACATTTCAAACGCCCTTAAAAATATTAATTTGAAGGATGCAGTCTTTCTTCTTTCTCGCTCTTGGGAGAAGGTGTCAACTGATGCAATAAATAAATGCTGGAAAAAATATTTTTTTATTCGCTTGATAATGCTTCCGCGGCAACATCATCTGAAGATGACTCAGGTGATGATCTTCCATTAACTGCGGTGAAGGAAAAGCTACTTTCTGAAGACAATCAGCGAGAATTTACTGAAATCAGAAACATGTTGCAACAAATTCCGTCTGATATTCATCAGCATCACGAACTTAACAAATGGATTGATGAAGATGGCGACCTCTTACCTCTACATAGCGATGACAGTGTTTCAAATGATGAAACAGTTATAGATGAACCAAAAGTGAAACATGAAGAAACAATCAGCAATTTTAACACTTGTATAAAATCGGCTGAAGAAAATGGAGCCGAATTAGGAACACTGCACACACTTAGGCTGATGCGAGAACGAGCAATGGAAGCTAAATAATTTATTAATTTTTTTAACTAACTTATTTACCTATGTACATACATATTGCTGTGGAAAAAGGGGATGAAAAACTGTGCGTGAGTGCGTTGACCCCTTCGTCCAAGTCAGCTGTTTCAAGAAGATTTTTAAAAGACACAAAAATTTTTCGTAAAAGTTAAGTTAGTATTAAGTTACTTTGAAACATGTTGAAAAATTCTTATTAATATCATTTTTAGTTTTGTTTTACAGCAATGTAATTTTCATTTAGCTCAGTTTCTTGTTTTATATGTTGGTTTCCTTGGTTTAAGTCATGTCACCGTGTAAAATCGCCGCTGTTGCGTGCGCTTCTCTTGGGCCGGCGATTGCTCGGTTGCGGGAGAGAGAAAGGAGTGTACAATTAGACTCTGCGAAGGTAAGATCATTTTCCTGAGCGCTGTAAATGTATGTCGTTTGAAGACATTTTGTTTCCGCGTGTCATTTGATTTTTACAAATCTAACCTTAGTAGAGGCATCTTACACTCAATTCAGTAAATTTTCTTTGTATAATATTTGGAATTCCAAATAGTTTGTTATAGCTGATTTAATTTTACTTTTTGAGAGTTCATTTTTTTTTTTATTTGATATTTATTTAATTTTTGTTTCATTCTTTTTCCTTTTCAATTAGATTTGATTGTAGTTCACTGTTTTGAAGGTATTTTTACCTTGCTTTGTAATTGCTGACTACAATTGAGCAGTTTTAAGTATTTAAAGGTAAAGACGTTCACCTGAGAACGCCATTTTGCGATTTACACGTGGTGTATAAAATTTTATATTTCTAAATTTTCTTAATCTTGTTATTTTCACGTTAAATATAGGGAGTTTTCTTTTAAGCCTGGATTTTAATTAATCTAAGGTTTTAAATTTCTTCCTATTTGTTTTTTTTTATTTATTAAAGTTCTAATTAATTTCAAAATTCAAATTTTGTTGTTTTAATTTGTTTCCCCACATCGTGGTCAATTTACACCCACTTTCAGTTTCTTAAGGTTTACCTTCAGAAGGTGACCACTGGGATTTTGAATCCCATGCTCTTCAAGAAATTTTTACTCTATTTTAGAGTTGGCGCTCAACTTAATAATTAATTTCAGACATTTGGTCACAAGCATTAATTTAATTTTAAATAATTCACATTTTCATAATTATCACAGCATAATTATTTGGCTTTGCCAACGTGGGGCTCACGATTCATTGTTGTTTTGATTCATTTTTGGCCACGATTTACTTTGTAATTTTCCCTGCACGAGGTTTCGGGAATTTTTCAACTGTTTCGGGGAAACTAATACCTGTTGTGTTTAAAAAATTTTTGAAAATCGTCGAAATGTCCGGAGAGAACCAAGCACAGGACAAATTGTTCGTCCCAGAAGGAACCTGGAGGGAGCAACCCAGGTACACGAGCGAGGAATCTGTGGCAACCGTGCTAAACAAGACGTATTCGGAGGATTCATTTCCTGAGGAAAAGGAGAGCAAGCAGATGGAGCTTCCACAAGCACTTTTGACGGATGTGAGGGAGTCCCACATCGAGACGTTGGAGCAGAGTGAGACAGGAAAAACTGAGGAAAGTATAGGAATGAAAGATGTGATGATGATGTTTAGACAGCTTGTTGTTTCTAATAATGAGATTATGAATGTAACAAAAGGGATACAGAGACAGATTGATGAGATAAGGAGTGATTTTAGATCAGAAATCATAAGAGTAGATGAAAACGTTAAGAAAGTAGAGAATAAAGTATTAGATAATACAATAGGATCAACAGCTAATGAAATATCAATTAAACATTGTCAGAAAGAGATGAAAGGAATGAAAAATAAATGGGATGAGAGAGAATATGTGGTTGAAGAAAGAGTCAGAAAAATAGAATGCGAAGTGAAGGAAAAGATTGCTGAGAGTGTGGAAAGAGCAGAAGAACAAATAAACAGAAAAATTTCATCAATTCAAGAAATTCCCAATGTCAATCAGTTTGGTAACAGTATTTTGTCAATGCCTGTTCAAATGGAACAGTTACCGAAATTTTTTGGTTCGGTAACGCCCAATCCAATGGCGTTTCTAAGAAATTTGAACGAATTTTTAGAATCCGTACCGGGAGAAAGAAACAAGCTGCGGATCGCCCGCAACGCCATGAAGGATGAAGCGAGATCCTGGTTTGACTTCGTCGCAGATACGATCAATTCCTGGGACCACTTCCAAGATGTATTTCAACGACAATACTGGAGTCAAGCGATTCAACAAAGGGTGAGAACAAATTTATTCTTAGGTTCTTATAATAAGTGCGGATTAGATAGTAGAGAAGCCTATGTCATAAAGAAAATCAATATTCTCAAATTTTTAACACCACCCGTTTTGGAATCTGATTTGATCACGCAATTATCCAGGCATTTTGAGCCTGAGGTCACTCAAGCCATTGCGATGCAAAATATAACCTCTGTTAGTCAATTGTTGGAACTAATGAAGAGATTAGATCAAGCGGAACAATGCAAGGTAAATCCTAGCAATTCGCGAAGTCCTGAAGGCCATGTCAACCACAATCAGGCAACTGGCAGTTCGAGTAATGATGGTTTCAACCGTCAACAGTATTCGCGAGCTAATGTAAATCCGAGACCAGCTCCCTATTTCAACAGGAGACAGTCTTTCACTCCTAGAAATGGTGGACGTCAGAGTCCAAATTCAAACAATCAGAATGTGCCTCAGGTATCCACAACGCACCAAAATGACCGTCACGATGTCCAGACAAGGTCAAACGTCAATCAAGTGGCTTCCCCACAAAATCAGAATTCAATTAAGTCAGCTGACAAAGTTTTGCCTAGAGATTCTGTGCAGTGGAATTCAAATCGCTACGTTAACCAAATTCAAACAAATCAGATATCAAACAGCACTGGCGCAATTCACAAAGACACTAGGTCTAATTTAAATGAGCAAAAGGTTCAAACAAAGCCGAAAGAACTACTCGATGAAGCTCGTGGGCAGGATTTTTAGAAAATCCAACCAAAAAGAAAGAATTGTACACCATTTTACAAAATGATTTAAGATCGATCAATTCAGATTTGCCACATGTAAATGCAATGTTTGGAAAGAATGTTTTAAGATGTTTAGTAGATACGGGAAGTGAGGTTTCAATTTTAGACGAAGAGAAAGTAAAAATGCTAGAGAAAGAAAAAGTAGGGAAATTCATTCCAACTCGAAAAATTACAATCATTACTGCTACAAAAAAGATAATTGCTGCCATCAACAGAGTTTTTGTCGTAGAATTCAAATTACAAAATTCAACTTTTCTGGGAGAGTTTATTTCATTAAAAGGTTTAAAAAGAGATGGAATTATTGGGATTGATTTGTTAGACAAGATGAGAGCGGTTGTAGATGTTGATAAGAGACTAATTCAGATAGGAGAGGAGAGAATTAATTGGTGTGATGAGACTCCTAATGAGGAGAAAATTGTTAATTGTATAAGAAAAGAGAAGGAAAATGTGAATTTAGAGTTATTGAAAAGTGATTGTTTGAAAAACGATATACAGGGTAGTGAATTAGTTGATGAGGTTAAAGAAGAAGAAGTTGTTGATGAAGTAGTAGAGTTAGAAGCAAACAATTCCCAGATTGAATTCCCAGATGATTTAAATGAATTTAAGATTGATTGTGATGAAAAGTTTGAATTTAAAGTCAAAGAAATTTTAAAGCAGTACATATCCTTAGTAGACAAATTCCCAAGTTTAGCAGTTGGTTATGAACATTCTTTAGAAGTAGATGAATCGAAACCTTTCAAAATCAAGAACTATCCAATTCCCAAAAACATGCAAGAAAAAGTCAGAGTTGAGGTATCCCAAATGCTTCAAGATGGGATAATTGAACGTGGAAGAACAAGGTACGTCAATCCTTTAGTCGTCGTCCAAAAGAAGAATGGAGACATCCGTTTGTGTCTTGATGCCCGACGTCTGAATGAACGCACACGACCGCAGTTCGAAACTCCAGTCACGGTTGAAACATTGTTGGCAAGGTGTACAAATGCGAATTATTTTACAAAGCTAGATTTAAAGAGCTCTTTTTGGTTGGTACCGTTGAACAAAGAATCTAGAAAGTTTTGTGGATTTATGGTTGATGGAAATGTGTATCAGTTTAAGGTTGTACCTTATGGTTTAAGTAGTTCGGCTGCCGCGTTGATACGGGCAATGCAACAGATTTTAGAACCATACAATTCGTTTGTAGCTCATTACATCGATGATATTTTAATTTTTAGTCAGAGTTTAGATGAACATTTAGTGCATTTGCGCAAAGTTATTGAAGTTTTAGCAAGGAATGGTTTAAAAGTGAATTTAGGAAAATGTGAGTTTGTAAAGCATGAAGTAAAGTTTTTAGGATATGATTTAACAGAGAATTATGTCAGAGTAGATGAATCTAGGCTAGACGTCATCAAAAAGTACCCTAGACCTAGCAACATAAAGTTAGTAAGAGGTTTTCTTGGTGTAGTAAACTACTACAAAAGGTTTGTTCCGAGATTAGCGCACATCGGTGCACCTTTATTTGAATTGTTGAGAAAGAATGAAAAATTTAAATGGACAAATGAAAGATTAGAAGCATTTGAAAATGTAAAGTCTGAATTTCACAAATCATTATGTTTATTATTGCCAGATTTTAGTAAAGAATTTTTGTTACGTGTCGATGCCAGTGACACAGCCATCAGTGGTGTCTTGATTCAAATTGGCAGGAATGGAGAAGAACCAATTTGTTTTGTCTCCAGGATTTTGAAAAATTATGAGTTAAAATACACTGTGTCAGAAAAAGAAATGCTAGCTGTAGTCCATGCAGTAAACAAGTTAAGATTTTATTTACTAGGCAAGAAATTCATAATTGATTCAGATCATGCTGCATTAACATCTTTAATGTCAACTCGGTTCTCAAACAACCGAATTTATCGATGGTCTTTATTATTATCAGAATATGTTTTTGAGATAAGACACATAAGAGGAGATTTGAATGTAACAGCTGATGCTTTGTCTCGTATGCACAATCTGAAAAGCCATTTCAACCATGTTGAGGTAAACACATACAACATGTATGAAGCCGAGGGGTTGTTTGACTTTGTCAGGATCAACGAGGTGCAACAAGATGATTGTTTCGATCGAATACGAGAGGCATTAGTCCACCAGGATGAGTACAAGGATTTTGTCATCAGAGATGGTATTCTAATGAAAAGGATACGAGACCAGTTCAATGTCGTACTCACCGAGTCATTCGCACGTCAAGCAATGCAGGAGCTACATCAATCTCTTGGACACATTGGAGGTCACAAACTTTGGCTCACCTTCCGAGAAGCTTTCTTCGCAACAAGAGACAAGACCATTGCCAAATCCATCGTCCGCACATGTCTTCAATGTCAACTGGGAAAATCAAAAAACCGCACCTGCCAGAATGTCATCAAGAGCATCGTTGTTGAGAACAAACTCGACCTCGTCGCCGTCGACTTTCTTGGAAATCTCATACCTGGACATTTTGGCTACCGCAACATTTTCGTCATGGTAGATGTTTTCACCAAATACGTAAGACTCTTTCCCACCAGATTTTACAACACTGATACAGCAATCCGTTGCATTGACAATTTTATACGAAATCAAGGGAAAATGCGTCGCATTCTTGCTGACAATGCCACTTATTTTAACACGCATCGTTTTGTTGACGCCATGAATGAGCGTGATATTAATGTTTCTTTCTGTTCTATACGTCATCCTTGTGGGAATCCTTGCGAGAGATACATCCAGGAAATCGTCAAGTTTCTCAGGATGCAAACCCATCAACGCCATCCTGATTGGGTCCGCCACGTCCAAAACATCGAAAATTGGATAAACAACACTCCCAACACCACCACGGAGGAGTGCCCATACACTTTAATGTATGGAAGGTTGCCTAGTCGCCCGTGGAACCTTCTCGAGGAGGATGTATACGTGGAGGCACGTACAGAGGAAGCCAGAAGGAAGATTCAACTCAGGGGACAACGTTATGTCCGCCAAGAAAATGCCAAGATCACCAAGCGTACCCGGTTCAATGTCGGCGACCAAGTCCTGGTGCGTCGATATCGTTTAGGAAGACGTGACCAGCAAACCTGCCAAAAGCTGGAACTTCCGTTTGTTGGACCGTACAGAGTGGCCCGTGTGTTTGATGGGGTCACCTACGAACTGCACACTTTGGACGGTACCCAGAACAAAGGTCGGTACCACATCTCTGCCCTCCAGAACTTTCACCACGACCCCGGGTAGTTCGCCGCCCGGAAGTGACGTTTTCACCCCTGTGTGCGGAGAGAGGATTTTAATTTTTTTTTTATTTTTCGTTGATCGGACTGTCAATTTTTGTTTTTTCTTTTGTGTGCGTGCGATTTCAAAAGCAAAACAATGACACTTTTCAAGTGCAATTTTTTTCTTTTATAATCGGGAGATGTGCTGTGGAAAAAGGGGATGAAAAACTGTGCGTGAGTGCGTTGACCCCTTCGTCCAAGTCAGCTGTTTCAAGAAGATTTTTAAAAGACACAAAAATTTTTCGTAAAAGTTAAGTTAGTATTAAGTTACTTTGAAACATGTTGAAAAATTCTTATTAATATCATTTTTAGTTTTGTTTTACAGCAATGTAATTTTCATTTAGCTCAGTTTCTTGTTTTATATGTTGGTTTCCTTGGTTTAAGTCATGTCACCGTGTAAAATCGCCGCTGTTGCGTGCGCTTCTCTTGGGCCGGCGATTGCTCGGTTGCGGGAGAGAGAAAGGAGTGTACAATTAGACTCTGCGAAGGTAAGATCATTTTCCTGAGCGCTGTAAATGTATGTCGTTTGAAGACATTTTGTTTCCGCGTGTCATTTGATTTTTACAAATCTAACCTTAGTAGAGGCATCTTACACTCAATTCAGTAAATTTTCTTTGTATAATATTTGGAATTCCAAATAGTTTGTTATAGCTGATTTAATTTTACTTTTTGAGAGTTCATTTTTTTTTTTATTTGATATTTATTTAATTTTTGTTTCATTCTTTTTCCTTTTCAATTAGATTTGATTGTAGTTCACTGTTTTGAAGGTATTTTTACCTTGCTTTGTAATTGCTGACTACAATTGAGCAGTTTTAAGTATTTAAAGGTAAAGACGTTCACCTGAGAACGCCATTTTGCGATTTACACGTGGTGTATAAAATTTTATATTTCTAAATTTTCTTAATCTTGTTATTTTCACGTTAAATATAGGGAGTTTTCTTTTAAGCCTGGATTTTAATTAATCTAAGGTTTTAAATTTCTTCCTATTTGTTTTTTTTTATTTATTAAAGTTCTAATTAATTTCAAAATTCAAATTTTGTTGTTTTAATTTGTTTCCCCACATCGTGGTCAATTTACACCCACTTTCAGTTTCTTAAGGTTTACCTTCAGAAGGTGACCACTGGGATTTTGAATCCCATGCTCTTCAAGAAATTTTTACTCTATTTTAGAGTTGGCGCTCAACTTAATAATTAATTTCAGACATTTGGTCACAAGCATTAATTTAATTTTAAATAATTCACATTTTCATAATTATCACAGCAATATGTATATGTTATGATACTGAATTACAACTTATGCATCATGTATATAGTAATATACTTTTTTTCTGAAAATCTATATATGTATGTATTTATTTTTTTTTATTTTGACAGATGTAATAAATGTTTAACAGTCGAAAACACAATTTTTTAATTATTTTAATGCAGACTCAGTAATTCGAATTTTCCGATAATCCAAATCGTCAATGTTTTAATTAATTCGGATTAGCGAGTCCACACTGTATTACATTTCCTGATAAATTATCAAATTGTATGATATAACAACATTATTATACCTACTTTAAGACGGGTGCGACCGTTGTAGTGATTACATTTAATTTTATTAAGTTTTTAAATTGTCAGCACTACTATAACAACCGCTCTTTTTGGCCAAAATATCCACCCTTTCATTAGAAGAAACCTGCATGTACATAGATAGCCCTACTTGATCCAAAACACTTTAACGTTCCTCTGCTGTGTCTTCAGCTCTAATTAACTTGTTCGAATATTCGTATGGGTGTACAGTTGTAAGACACTTAGAGAGCCTGATATTATGGCAATTTCGGTGTTTATGAGGATCTAACGCATTAAAATGCTTTCAAAATTACTGTGTTTTCAGCAGAGAAAATATGTAAACCTGCATAGAAGCACAAAAAAAAACGCATTCAGTTAAAGTTAAAAACCGCACAATCACAACCCTTTTGATGTTTTAGATACATTCGTACATGGTATCCCGAAAATTAACATTTATTATTAGACTGGTTTCACATACTGATGGAAATCCATTTGGCCAGAACGAAGTTGCCAATTCTAGAATTGAATGTCTGTGGATATTATTGAGGATTTTGGTGTCGCATATAGTTAGTAATTTAAGTGTATATTTTGCTGCAAAGCATTTTCAACAAAGTTGTACAGGAGGTTCTTGTGTCTCCATATATACAAAGTTTCCCGTGTTGTAAATCTCATTGCGCCTACATAGATTAGATTAGATTAGTTTAGGTTTAGAGTGGTCATAGGTGTCCGTTTCACCGCGACCTTTTCTGTTCTATTGTGATTCCCTTTATCCTAGAAGACGCTCTCTAATTTTGCTGGCTCATTTAAGAAGTTCTCTGTTCTAGGATCTTCCGAGCCCAGGATGAAGCTCTGTCCTTAACAAGGCAGCACATTGGTACAGAACATGAATTGAAGTTTCTTCTTCGTCTTGGCGGAATCTACAAATAGCATCCTCTGCTAGGCATATGGGTCTACAATGACCAGTTAGTAGATCCGCAATTATTTTATTCCATTAAGAACACTATTTTGTCTGTCCTTGATTGTGCATTACAGAGTATAGTCACAATCTGGTTGCAAACAAAAGCATAGGGGACAAAAGATCTTTGTGATATCTCTATCGGCCTCCATCTAACTTTGAAGTAGCATCCCAAGGATGTTTAAGAACTTTTCGCTTCTATTTACAATATTGTTTACATACTGAATGCTATTTTCTTTTATTCACACATTAGTCTTTTTACAACATTCAATATTTCATTTAACATAATCTACTATATGCTTCAATTTTATTCTACTCGTAATATTGCATCTGGCGTCGAAACGGCCCGGGTCGAAATGGCCCCGTCAAAACGTCCTAGATCGAAGACAGGTAAGTGTGTAACCGAAGCAAGTGTTTAGTGCGGCTTAATCTATTTTTGAAATTGAACTATGACCGTTCTTAGCTCATAAGTTATAACACTGATATACAGATATATATATTTTTGTACTTTTCCTATTTACAAATAAAAGTTTAAGTTTCCTAACGCATTATAAATTTTGTAAAATTCTCATACCTTATTAAAAAGGCATCATTACTATATTACGCACTCACGAGATTAGCTGAATTAACGGATAATTATAATGTCATTAATATATGAAATCCGGAATGATTATACACTTGTTCTGCTGGATAAGTGTGTACTACAGACACAGAGACTGTTTAAAAAAAAAAAATTCTAGTAAATCGTTAACAATTACAAAAGGCGTGCCTAATGAGGACTTACAACTGGGTATATATATTTTAGATAATAGGATTGGGGCTTTCTGACCTATTTCACCGCGACCTCTTCAGATCTATTGTGATCCCATTTATCTTAGAATACGCCCTCTAACTTTGCTTTCTTAATTAGGCCTATCATCTTTGAGAGAGGCTCCTCTATGCAGCTATTCGCTCCGGGGTTCTCTACGCCCAGCACTAGAAACCTTGTCCTCGCCAGGGCTCCACAACAGCATAGCACATGACCTGGGGTTTCTTCCTCTTCTAGACCAAATCTGTAAATAGTATCCTCTGCCAGGTCTATGTATACATTTCTCTATTCAGTCTACAATAACCAGTCACCTATTGCCATTTTCGCAGTCTTTCTGCGTCTGTTCCCCAAAGAACACCGTTCCTTGAACTTTTAATTTGGTAATGCCGAAGGAAGGGCTAGCTCCAACGAATGACTTGACAAACCTCGTCTGACCAGATCGTCCATCGCATCATTTCCCTTCACGCCCGTGTGGTTAGGAACCCAAGCCAATGTTAGTTTCCCATCTTTCCTATGTCCCAATAATATGTTTCCTAATATATTTTGTAACAATTTGTCATTAATAAATAATGCATGCATGCCATAGGTAATCACCAGCTGCGCAAACCAAATAATAAGTTCGGATAACTAACATAACAACACGGAAGCGATGGCGGTCAATGAATTGCATATCTTATCTATAGACATTTGATATATCTATACATATACAATACATTGATTGCTAGCAACAAACCCGCGTGGACTTGCGGCTGGCTTTACACGGAGTGATAAATGATTAGATTAAATTAGATTAGATTCTTTATTAACTCAATCGGATATACAAATATACAGATTGGACTAGTCAAATGTATGTTACAAGGAATATATATAATCAATGCAGATACAAATGTACATACAAATAAATATCTGTGAACAATATATCGCCTGATATATTGTTCCGTTCTTGTTACAGATCATTACAGTTGTTCCTTTGAAGTAGAACTAACAATGAAGAAGGGTGCGATTCTGTCGAGCTCATCCCACAACCGGTCAATGGAATTGAGATCAGGATTCTGCGGCGACCATGTCATTTCATATTGGTCGTTCAAATTTGCACATTCGCTGTAGGTGTGCTTTGGATCAATGTCATGCGTAAAGATAAAATTCTCGCAAATTAGCTGCAATTTTCCTCATTCCTCGATTCAGTGTAACATTCCTGCTTCCGAGTACGAAAAACAATCCCTAACTGTAAGCCACCATGTTTTATTGTTGGTACAAAACATTTGATCAACATTCTTTCATTGGCAGGCCGTCTCATAAGCACCCTTCTTCAACTTTGACCAAACACTCTAAATAACGATTCATCGTTCCATAACACATCCTGCCACTGTTCCACTGCCCAGTCTAGATGTTCTTGGGCCTACTGTAGCCTTTTTAATTGGTTACCCTGGTGCGGCGCAGCGTAGCAATGGTTTACGAGTTGCCACGCGACCGTGTAAATTTCCGTCCTGGTAAATGAAGCCAACTTCATTGCCCGACGTCCGCGATTGAATTCGTTCGCTATTCTTGGTGCTATTTTTCTGCGATTTCAAATATTTATGGATTATACAAGACGATTATCTACTGGGGTGGTTATTCGTGACGGACCTGGACGATCACGATCTTCCAAAGTACTTGTTTCTTGATATCGACCGCCGCTAGATTTAATCTTTCACTGATGTGTTTACTCGCATAATTTTCTTCTTACAAAATTTAGTATGCTAGATCATTTAGCAAAACCTATGGATCTACCACGGGTCATTTCGAGCATTTTTATTCAGTTATTGTACGACTCGTCACAATAACATTCAAAGAGAAACTAAAATCGCAATAAAACATTCTAAATGACCAAGCGCGGTACAGGTGAGGCCCTAAGAGAGAGGGCCGTACCATAAAATATTGACTTGCTTAATCCCATCGATAGGACGTATCTAATAATCAGATTAAGATAAACTAAATACGGTATTGTGTTCTGCAAAGTATGGTAAGTAAGTCGCAAGTGTGTTTTAGAAGGCAAATACTTGCTTTCGAACATACATATTATACTGTATTAAACTGGCTAAAAATAGAACAATGCTGCAACACTGCAAATGATGACAATATCAAGATCATTAAACCAATTCAACTGATTCTAAGATACGTTAAAATGTCAAGAAACGGTTTCATTTACTACCAACGCACGCTCATTAGTCATTTCCTTCAAAGTAAAAATCCAGACAAAAAGCAATTGTAACAAGATCAGAATGTCCTGTCTGGCCAAATACGTAGACTATTTAATATTAATGTCATTAGTTTAAGCACGCATAATTATTAACGTGTACAATTTGAACGGAAGGTAATGACGTCTTAATTATGTTTTGTAAACGTTTCACCTTGAAAATGAAAGTATGTACATATATACTTACGTGTGAATTATACGCACATGTATGTGCGGTGGCAGTTGCACGTACACACGTTTATATCTGTTAGGAACAATTTTCCAAGTGTTCTTAATTCACGTAGTCGCATTGTACAGAGATCTAATTCTTTTTATTGATATATCAAAACTAACAAGGTGTTGCAATGATTGCTAGCACCTTTTGTAATTGTACAAGTGATTATAAATCAATTTAAAAAGCTTGTTGCCTCTCTGTGGAATCTAATGTTTGTTCTTTGTAATTACTAATTTCAAATGTAAGGAAAAACAAGTTTAATGTGACCCTGAAAAATGTGTACCTATTCTTTTACATAGAAATTGGAAAACCGCTGAAGTTTTCATGAATCCTTTAAAATTTTTATTATTTTTTCCCCACAATATCTACTAAACAAAAATGACGAGTTTATAGTACTATTACTAATACGAGATGAGAATAGTCGAAGGAATATCTAGTATGTGTTTCTTTTATCGTTTATTTCAAGAAAATAGCTTGCTTAAAATTCGTGTCTTCTTTATGAATAAACTGACCGTCCAATTCTAATCCTTTTAAAAGTACAGGGCGTGAGAAGGCCCCAGCTTAGATAGATCGTTGTCTCCGATTTCATATGCTTCCAGGTGTAACGCCCATGAAATGCATAAATCAAATGCACAGTTTGAGAAGATGTGAATAGATGTTTCATCTTGCTTCCCGCAAACTCTACATTCTATTACCTCTGCTATTCCAAGTGCACTCAGATTTCCTGAGTGTCTGGATAGGATCTCTATTAATGCGTAAATATTTTGCTGTAATTTGTGATTTGCTGACGTATTTTGTAAATTTTCCAGTTATAGGTTGCCAGAAGAAATTTCCTCGACTCTGCTTCACTGTTTTAGTTTCTCGCAACATTGCGCTGTTATTTATTTCGTGAATAGGCGTTTCTAAATCAATAATTTGGTTGCATTTCTACATATTCTTATTCGAGTTCTCTCTAGCGTTTTTGGAACCACCCGTGTATCATTTTATGGCATTGCTAGACAGTTTCAATATATTCCTTTGATTCCACACGTTCTTACAGTTGAGCTTTGTGGTAACTACTTCCACAAAGCTGCTTCTTTTCTGGTATATCCTCCCGGGACATGTTCCAAGCTTAGTCACCTTTATGAGATTGAGGGTCATGCCTCATAATCCCCTCTCTCAACATTCGTGTGGTTCTATTCGGTACACTCTCCCCTAAAATGTGAAGAAGAGTAAGATTTAGTACCTCCTGAACAGCAGCTGTTGGGCAGACTCTCCACCAGTTATAGCGCACACACAGACTAATCTTTGCATGTTGGAGAAGTAAATTAGTTATTCTTCCAGAATCATCTTTTTTTTAAGACACTGAACAGTTTGCCACCATGTCATTACTTTATAGAATGTTGAGATTTACCATGTAGTTGTGTTCTTTTACGCTTTCTGGTACGCAATCGTTACTGACGCAATTTCTTCATGTTCCTTCATATTTCATTCTGCACTCGAAATACATTTGACATGAACTGAGTTGCGGCGCTTGTCTTATGTTGCCAGAAACAACGTGCGTGTTCATAATAATAATAATGTATTTGATACTTTAGACTGCAGCTGCAGCATAGGAGACGTCCTGTAGCTACAATATAAATAAAGTACAAAGAACGGTAAAATAAAGAATAACGAATTTAAAATCCAACCATAAGTACTATAAAGTTAACTTAAAATATTAAATCATTCATGTATTCATTTAATGAGTAGTAACTCCTATCAAGCAGCATATTTTTTAATCTTTTTTTAAATAACTGCAATGGCAACCTATTGGGCAATTTATTAAAGGCTTTGATTGCTAAGTAATATTGACGTCGTTGTGTAAAACTTAACCTATATAGTGGGATCTCCATCACATTCGAATTCCTAGTATTACAATTATAATTTTCTTTTGCAAACAAAAGTAGATGCAGTATGTATATTCCGGGCAACGTTATAATTTGAAAATCTTTAAATAATTGTCGGCTGTAACCACAGGTTGGAAATGAGCATAATAGCACATACGTAAGACCTCGAGACCAACTTGGCTTCTTAGTATTGTCAGCAAAAAACAAACGCTGCCCAACCTCTTACACAGCTCATCGATGTGGGCCTTCCAATCACAACGTGACTCCAACGTAATATCCAAAAACTTTACAGAATTTGTCTCTGCTATACTCTTTCTGTCCACCTTAATATAATGAGAATACTCACGGTCAAGAGTATTTAATTTAAATTCCATGAATACAGTTTTACTAGTATTCTGCATTTGAATACAGTCGTTTTGTTTGAAATATTGACTAATCGTAGTTAAGATGTCATTTAGGGTTGTTCTAGCTTGACTTATATTGCTGCTGGATATAATGAAAGAAATATCATCGGCAAACATTCCTGCATCTCTCAACGGAAAATCATTTACGTAAATAAGATAAAGCAATGGTCCGAGGAGAATGCCTTGTAGGACACCAGGGTGAACTGCCAAACAATGAGACTTGCTCCCGTTTATGTCGACATACCTGCTTGTGAGATATTCACAGATCCAATCGAGGGCTTTGCCCCTAAATCCGTAGCACTCTAATTTCTGTAATAAAACTTTGTGGTTCACCCGATCAAAAGCTTTACTCAAATCAAGAAAGTAACCTACACATGATTGACGGTCTTCCATTCTATTATATAATATAGTACAAAATTGAGTGACGTGGACCTTTTTTATATATAGGAATTACTTTAGCAATTTTTAGACATTCAATAAACGTCCCATCATAAAAGGATTTATTAATTAAATCTGTTAAGGGTGATGCTATTTCACTAGCGCAAGATTTAAGTAGAACACTATTGATGTTATCATCACCAGCTGAATGTGTGCTTTTCAATTTTTTTATTATTTCAACTACTTCGCCCTCAGTTGTTGGAATGTATTCGTCTGTACAGGAATTGAAGTGGTATCAGCCTTAGCCGCTCCGTTGATTAATTTATTAGCTACACTATTAAAATGATTATTAAATGCATCGGCCACAGTTCTTTGATCATCTATTATCTCGTCGCCAAGACAGAGAGCAATCGTATGTTCAGATTTTGCAGTCCTCATTTGAGAGTTTATAATACTCCACGCTGCTTAATTTTTATTTATGGAACGACTTATAAGACGATTGTTGTGGAGCATCTTAGCAGTCTTAATTACTTTTCTATAAATCCTTTTGTATGTTTTATAGTATTAAATTACATCCAAGTCACCGCCCAAGGTTAATCTATATAATTCCTCGAGTCTCTGCGTCGAAACAAGAATACCACTAGTGATCCAAGAATTTCTATCGCACCTACGTGAAGTTGCAGTTGAGGTTGCAAAGGCTAAGTCGCAGTAATAATAAATAGTATTAATAAAGGTACCATATTGATGCTGAATGGTATCGTTTGGCAGAATGTCTTCCCATTTCTCATTAGATAACATCTGTTTAAAACGTTGTATAGATTTCTGTGTCAATTTATATTTACTGCGTTTCAAGATTGCGTCATTGGTGGACTCTTCCTTGCAAAACGTTGACACAGTGATATTCCGTATATACAGACTGTCTGTAAAAGGTCTTTACACACTCCTACCACATATTCCTTAGAGCAAAATAAGCCGATTTAAGTAAACTTATCTTAGTCCAAAGTCGCTTACTTTGGGCGCTATGCGCCCTTAAAGTTAAAATTTTGAAATCGTTTTTTTATTATAAATTCAAAACGGCTTATGCGATTTTAATAAGATTTGGCATGGTCAGTTAGTATTATTGGACGAATGTTTTGAGAAAATTTCAAGAAAATACTAATACCGGAAGTGAATGAAACACCCATGACCATTATGAAAATTAACATAATTTTTTTTGCTGTCTATAGTAGAGACACGAAATAATTTTTATTCGATAGAGTATTCAAAAGCGATCAAATTATGTCTCTTGTAAAATTTTCTTATTTTTATTCTTTTTCGAGAAAAACGAAAAAAAGTGCTTATGGTCGTACGATCGAAAAAAGCAAAAAGTAATCCAGTCGCCTATGATTTCTATCATAAACAAATGAATTTCGCATGACTAAATCTACTGCTCAAATAAAGACTACAGGTAAAGGAATAGGCTTAGTAAAAGTTCACGGTTTCGAAGATTCTGGGTAACTTATTTACTACAAAAACGGCACTCTTTATAAGAATTGATTACTCTAATGGCTTTTGCGAAATTTGTATTTTAATAATTCGCATCAGGTTATTTTACACAAAAATTATTAACAAAATTAAATAACTGAAACATGAACACAAATAATAAATATGTTACAAAAACTGTTGAAAGTGTTCTCCATTTACACGCATACAAAGATTTATACGACGAAGGAAATTAAACTGTACTCTTTGCAAAATTTCTCCATCACCTCTAAGGTCACTTATTGCATGTTGAATACGTTGCCATAGTTGTGCTTCATTAGCCACAGGTGTCTTGTAAACCACGGACTTTAGATGCCCCCATACAAAAAAATCAGCGGGAGTTAAGTCTGGAGAACGTGGAGGCCAATTTACAGGAGCGTCATTACCTCTACCTATCCATTTGTTTGGGTATACTTGATTTAGGTAGTTTCGAACATCTACTGAAAAAGGTGGTGGAGCTCCATCGTGCATGTACCACATATCTATCCGAAGTTGTAGAGGTAAATCGTCTAACAAATCTGGCAATGTATTTTGTAAAAATTGCAAGTAGATGTCTCCCGTTAATCTTTGTGGAAGAATAACAGGGCCAACAATAAAATTGCCAATTATTCCAATCCACACATTAAGTTTAAATTCCTGTTGAAAATGATTTATCTTTATGTCGTTATGGAAATTAGTTACCCCTCTTCTTGTGAAACAAGCTTCATCCGTAAACAAAATAGTGTTGCCAAAGTTTAAATCTGCTTCTCTTTGCCCATTAACAAAGCGACAAAAACCCAGGCGCATTTCGGGATCATGTTCTAAAAGATCTTGAACTGCTATTTTATGGTATGGATATAGCAACTGTTCTCTAATTACTGCGTGAACGACATCTTTACATACTCCTACTTCCCTACCTATTCGTCTAGTACTTATTTCTGGATCTTCTTCAACACGTTCTAAAATTGCTTCTTCAACTTCAGGAACCCTTACAAAACGCTGCCTTCCATAATCAGCGGTTGCAGGAGCAAAGCGACCGGTCTCCCGAAGACGTCGTTCAACGGCAGCAAACGTTGGGTGACTTGGTATTCGACGATTTGGAAACCTTTCAGAATACACCCTAACACACTCTCGAGTATTTCCTTCACAAAATCCAAATACCAATAGCATATCGGTATATTCTGCATTGGTGTATTGCAAGGCCATGATAAATCACGAAAAGTTAAGCTTTAAGGTATTTTAGATTTGACAGTATTATTATTTAGCTATGCGAAATTCATTTGTTGATGATAGAAATCATAGGCGACTGAATTAGCTACTTTAAGCTTTTTTCGAACGCACGACCATAAGCACTTTTTTTCGCTTTTCTCGAAAACGAATAAAAATAAGAAAATTTTACAAGAGACATAATTTGATCCTTTTTGAATACTCTATCGAATAAAAATTATTTCGTGTTTCTACTATAGACAGCAAAAAAATTATGTTAATTTTCATAATGGTTATGTGTGTTTCATTCACTTCCGGTATTAGTATTTTCTTGAAATTTTCTCAAAACATTCGTCCAATAATACTAACTGACCATGCCAAATCTTATTAAATTCGCATAAGCCGTTTTGAATTTATAATGAAAAAACGATTTCAAAATTTTAACTTTAAGGCCGCATAGCGCCCAAAGTAAGCGACTTTGGACTAAGATAAGTTTACTTAATTCGGTTTATTTTGGTCTAAGGAATATGTGGTAGGCGTGTGTAAAGACCTTTTACAGACACCTTATATACATAACGGTCCTCAATTTTTTTTTTCTTATTCACGGTAACAAGAAACGTAACACAACTTAATGTTACTTTGGTGGAAATGTAGCTTCAAAAGAGTGAGAGAAAAGTAAGCATACAAACAAAATTAGAAACCTCTTTCCTATTGTTTTTAAAACACACGTTTAGAGAAATATTTGAATAAAATATTCTGAAAAAGTTTGAATTCCTTCGCAACAATTGAGTTCAAAGAAAGTCCATTTTGTATCCCTCCACAAGTGACTTATAGGTACGCTGGACTAGAAGAAGAAGTGTTATAGGATACTGCATGGAGCTGAACCTTTCTCAAAACTATTACCATCTCTTGCCATCGCAAGACGATATTACAGAGACAGCATAGGTTCAGGCAGGTTCGTATCGAGTGGTGTTCTAAAAGTTAATGTAGTCGATTGTACGTTGATGTATTTAATCTGATATGACCTTTAATACTTATGTTTACCAAACTGTTATTATGTTATTTACTTCTAGATTAAGTACATGCAGTTACGGCTGAAATGTTCTGTTACAAACGGTTACCCGTTTTTTCTGCGAGGAGTGTATTGATTAGTATATTTACATGTATGGTGGAAGCATATGTTTCTTACGTCACACTAATATCAGATATGTATAAAGTTCCTCATACGATGTAATTAGTTGTGCTACTTACCGATAACTATTTCCACCATAACCTACTTCCACGTAAATTTATCGTTACTGTCGTGAAATTATAGAAGATTTATTCATCTGTTCTCTACAAGTGCATTTAATTAAGTTTCGTTATATCGCACGGCTAATAAAGAAGGGAAAAATAAAGATTAAATGTGTTTTTTTTTAAACAGTAGAAATCTTAATTCCTTAATAGTGTTTAAACTAGCCACTTTCATTTTTGGGTAACTGGTTTAGAATTAATTTCTTTTACGATTAATGGAAGATAACTATTGGTATACGGCGCAATTAAAATCTCATTGCTGTAGATAACATGATTTATTAATCATTAAGCTGTTGTAGGTATCGACTACATAGCAGGGAAAATATGCATTTGTAGGGCGCTAAGTTCACCAGGGCACCATTTTTTCGGGGTTTCTGACGGTTATACCACACCAGGAATGTTAACATGATTTATTAGTATTTGTAATAATTGTTTTAATGTATTTCAAAGCTCATATACTCTCACTGACAACTATATTTAAATATTCTTTGTAATATTTTGCCAGTATTTATGGATATATTCACATCGTCTATGGTCTTACTAAGTAAACAGGCGTTTCATGCAGAATAGGTATTGTTTTTTATCGATGCGTACTTTTGGAGGAATAGCATATTTTCAATTATTGAAACACGCTTGCAGAGTTTAAGTTAAAAAGTAATTTAGATTTTCAGGAATAAAGATTTCCATATTCTTGCTGTCTTCTCGTATATAGAATAAGAAAAATTAGATGAGATACAAAAATAAAACACTTACGTAAGATACAATTGTTTGTGTATTCATAACAAGTTGGACAAATAAGAATAAATTGCAAAAACCCACGCAATCCGATGTTCATAGATTGATCCAGGAACGCTCTTTACAATTATTTATTCAAAACGTTACTGCATACATATAGAAGAATTGGTGACGACATTGCAAACAATTATTCTCCTAACATGTACGTGTGACGGTTTTAGTTTCTATTCGAATTGGATAGCGTCTAACCTAAACCTGGTATCGATTTATAGAATTAATTTACGATCATTGTTTCAAAGAGTTTGTGGCAAAGCCATCATTAGAAAAAATGAAGATAACGAATTACACAGTAAGTAATAAGATATAAAAGATATAAAATCCATTTTCCAGAATAGCTGGAGAATATACAATAAATTCAATAACTTCACTCAATAAACTTTAAAATTTATATAGTAAACAAAAAAAAGAAATCTTTGTTGCTATGTTTATTAATTCGTATTAATGAATTAGTCAGTTGAAGTATAAATAATATATCTTTAAGAAAGGATATTGTTCACTTATCTAAGTCTAATGGCGCATATTGTTATCACTGTGATTGGGGAGATCAGGGTAAGTTCAACGATAAACGCTCATATCTCCGATAATACTCTGAGTTTCGTCGAGATTTCATTAACCCTTAAATATACAATCCAAAGATTCCAGCCATGCTCGATATTTATGTCCATTTGCAGAGCTGCACCAAAGATACAGGATTTCAGTAATAGAATATTTGAACAATATCCATTGGTTGTATATGGTATAATGCAAATAATACTTTAACTATCGGCATGAGGAAATTTGATTAAGTATTCTAATTTTAATTAACAGCATATTCTTCATCTAACAATAATACACCTTTACACATTTATTATCCAACAGGCAACACTCAACTCATTCTTCTTCTTAAATGTCTATAATCAATTGAAGTTGGTAACCACATTAGCCCATATACTCATACTTACAGTTCTTTTGAATAAAGTGATGAGTTCATACCAGTCCATGCTGTAGTTTTTTGCGTTTACCTGTTGATAAAAGTTCTTTATCTTTGCTTTATTTCGTATTACCATGTCATTCGTTACGTAGTGTGTCCATAAAACCCTAAGCATAATTCTGTTGGATAACTCAATGCGTTACTTCTGTTAACGTTCAACTTTCTACTCCATATAATGGTACCGAGAAGACATAACACTTTAGAACTCGAATCTCTGTATGAATATTTAGAGACAGATTGGTTTGTTTGTGAATGCACCTCTTGCTATTTCTATACGACGTTTAATTTCTTGTGATTGATCCCACTGTGTTTAGGAAGCATCCTAAGTGAAACAGACAATTTTCGAGATACAGTGCGGAAGAGCTGTGTAAACACGGTAGGCGGCACCGCACTATATTTTGAAACGAACCATGCTTACTTATCTACTTTATCTGTTGTATTGAAGTATCCTATCATTATAATATACCGGGTGTTCAGCCTAAGATGCAACGGTCCCTAGCCGATTTATTATTGTCTTTTCGAAAAAATGTTTCAAATAAATGTTGTCTGGAATCATATTCTACACATGTTAAAATTAGTTGCAGAAATGGCTGACTTCCGGTTGTACCGGAAGTCGATACTAACTTTATTATTTTAAATAGAACACCCTGTATATTATTGCACTTTTGGATTCCTTGTTAAATTTAAATAACAATACGTTAGGGATACATTGAGGCTAAGTTGTACCGTTTCCGAATTACATGACGTTTTTCGAAAAAAATGACATTTGCAGTGTCTTCGGTGTTTGGAAATATCTCGGAAAATACGAAAGTTAGAAAGATGTGGTTTTCGGTTTTCGCTTAACCATGAAACAGCACACGTCTTTTATTTTAAAATTGTTGCGTTTAAATTACAGCGTTATTAAATAGGGATCTGTAATTTTCGAACTCTAAAATCATGGATAACTTGATTTTTTTAAATTGAACGGTATAGCAATTTTTACATAAATGGACGTAAAATTTAATTTTCTTTCGATTTTATATGGGTATCATTGTGTCTATCTCCAACGGTTTTGGATATATTCGCAATTTTTCAGTTTCTCACGATAGATACGTATTGCGAAGCGCCGCCGCCGCGCCGGTCACCTTCTCGCATTTCACCAGGCTTGGGACTGGCAGCAATAATACTGGCATGCTTAGAAAGTTGTCAACAGAATAAAATAGGACCACTAGAAACAAGCAAACATAACAAAGATAAAAGAAAACATAACATTACTGGAATATCAATAAATCAGCACAACTACATTACTCTATCCAATGTATGGCGTACGTACACTTCGAGCGTCTTGCTCGCAACAGGCTACACTTTAAACGCTAGTGTTGTCATTGTACAGAGAATTTGTACAACACTATTATATTAAATGTTCAAAATGCTGTCCGTTTTCGGCACTACATAATCGAAATCGCTCTTGCAAACACTTTTGAGCATATCTGAGTATTTTTGGTGTGACGCTCTTAAAATACGATGGCGCATATCATCAGGGTTTGTTGGTGGCGTCTCATAAACCTTATTTTTAATGAAACCCCATGAGAAGAAATCGCAGCTTGCAACTGATTTTCATCTGTAAGTACGTAGTTATTGAGGTTCCGTTTTGTACGTGCTACGGATCCAGTACTTACAAAACTACCCAGTAGCGACTGAAACGCCCTCCTATCTGGATGCTTTCTACATGGGTATAATACTTTGTGTAAACTCTTGACGCTAACAAAGCGTTTCTGTAACATTCACCGAGAACGAAAACCATATCTACTAATTCTTCTCGAGTAAGCGACATCTTTATTTATTATGTTACCAAACAGTACTCTGAATGTCAGTTCTGACACTTGGAACACTAATAACGGCAAGATACCTAGTGCGTTTTCAAGTTTGCGTTGACTTTAAAGATGCCGCTTTAAACATCTCAAGTATCTTTTAGACCATTTTGTTTGTTTCTAGTGGTCCTATTGTGTAGTGTTGGCCACTTTCTAAGCATCCCAGTATTATTGCTGCCAGTTCCAAGCCTGCTGAAATGCGAGGGGAAGGTGGCCGGCGGCGGCGCTTCGCAATACGTATCTATCGTGAGAAACTGAAAAATTGCGAATATCTCCAAAACCGTTGGAGATAGACACAATGATACTCATATAAAATCGAAAGAAACTTAAATTTTACATCCATTTATGTAAAAATTGCTACACCGTTCAATTTAAAAAAATCAAGTTATCCATGATTTTAGAGTTCGAAAATTACAGATCCCTATTTAATAACGCTGTAATTTAAACGCAACAATTTTGAAATAAAAGACGTGTGCTGTTTCATAGTTGAGCGAAAACCGAAAACCGCATCTTTCTAACTTTCGTATATCCCGAGATAGTTCCAAACACCGAAGGCACTGCAAATGTCATTTTTTTTTCGAAAAACGTCATTTAATTCGAAGACGGTACAACTTAGCCCCAATGTATCCCTAACGTATTGTTATTTAAATTTAACAAGGGATCCAAAAGTGCAATAATATACAGGGTGTTCCATTTAAAATAATAAAGTTAGTAGTTACTTCCGGTACAACCGGCAGTCCGCCATTACTGAAACTAATTTTAGCATATGTAGAATGTGATTCGAGGCAACATTTATTTGAAAATTTTTTTCAAAAAGGCAGTAATAAATTGGCTAGGAACCGTTGCATCTTAGGTTGGACACCCGGTATATATATAAGATCCTTCAATTGGAGTTTCCATGATCAGCTGCTAACCTCTATTGAATAGAATGAAATGTATAAGATGAGGACCAACGACTATAGGTACGTGAGCACTCAACATTTGCAGACCTTCAGCTTCAGCTTAAAATTATCACACCAACTAGCAATAAAATTAAAGGCGTCTTAGAGTAAGCTCACATCATCAATACAAAAAATGTCAGAAATTTTTGATATCATCAGCATTTACAACAATGAGCAGGTCGATTTGGTTAAGTAAATCGTTGATGTACAGCATAAATAACAAAGGATTCAGAATCGAATCTTGCGGCACGGCGGAGACAAGAAATAAATTAAAAGGGATCCATTAGACGAAGCATAGCACCTTGTGAAGCAGATCAAACAAAATTTAGACAGTTCAGCTTGTCTAGCAACACCTCGTGATTTATCAAGTCAAAAGCCTTCACTGGATCAATATATAAATCACTTCAATCTGAGCACGTTTGTTCAAAACCTCACTAATGAATTGTAATGTTGGTGGTAGATTGGTAACAGTGGATCTACTAGTGGTGAAGCCATGCTGATTTGACGATATAAACGATCGAATGCTAGTATAAATACACAGTTATAGCACCTTCCCATAAAGTGTCTGAGCACTATCCTAGTGATTTTCCAACGTTCAGGGAAGTACACGACGAGGTGAAAAAAATTATAAAGATTTTTAGCGGAAATGCAAGAACAAAATCTGCAATCACGAACTAAGAAACTGGGTCATACAATCCAACTTCCACGATCAATTTTACTTGGTATGCATTAGTAATTGTGTACGTACGGTATCTACACTTCCATAAGTATTCCAGATCTATCATATATGGAGATGTGGCCTTTTATAAATGACCGATTTAATTGGCTAATGTTGCCGTACTAATAACGTATTTATATACAAACATACTCCAAATCTGCATTAATACTGACGTTCCCGCACCCTATCTCAGCTTTAGTCTGACTTTTAGAATTCGCTTTCGGAATTAAACTGTTCGATAATACTAGCAACCACTGTAAACTCATTTTTCCAACGGAAATAAAAAAATAACTTCGTAATATGTAATTACGTAATGTTATTTTCATTTTACGTGCGTTTAAATCCGCATACACTCAATTCAATCTTTATAATTTGATACCTTTGTGTCGAAGGTCAAAGTACTCCTCGCGGTGTAACGTTAATAATGTTCAATTAAGAGAGAAAGGAAAAACACGAACATTCCATGGTAAACAAAAACAAGCATAGATGATCAATATTGTGGATAGTGCCTGCAATAGTACCCATGTAAATATAGTTTATTGACCTCACTCTACGAATATTATACGTAATGCAGGAAGCAATTTGGAATAACAGAGAAGGAAGGTTTAAATATTACTTTAACCATGAGAAGAGCTACTATTTTACCTTTATTAATTATTGCGGAATCGTTTTCGGATGTTCTCAACGCTAAGCTTATAGTAGGTACTACATTTATCGTGGGATTCTGGTTCGTTTTGTTTTAGTATTTATTGTTAAGAAATAGGCTCGTACAAACAGTATACCGTTGTGTGGTTATTCTGTAACAACAAAATATACCGTAAGGAAAATAACGTGAAAATCTGGTAATTTATATAGTGATATGAGCAGTATAGTCAAAGTAGGCCATGGTGAAATTATTATGGTTTACGTGCATAGTCCCTTTAACCTACCATTAAAGTTTGAAGCGAAATCTGAAGTATGTATTTCCATTTCAACACAAGAAAGAAGTGATAAAATCTTCTCGATTCTTAGTTTACGTTAGCTAGAAAGTGAATGTCGGGAGCCGGCAGTTAATTTACCACTGGTCGAATGAGTCACAATCTCAACTGAAATCTCGTATAAATACGGTTTTATTTAGTTTCCTTAACCTAGATTCCCAGAACTTTGTAATTATTGATTCTAGCGGTCGGTTATGATGTCAGCAGCTGCGATTCCAACGGCTGCAACTTGTTCCGAAAAATAGCAATCCACCTACGCCTACTACATAGTATATAGGTGCGCATATGTTTATATATTTAAATATATCGTACTAATATTTACTTCAAAGTAATTTTTTTATCGATTTTTGCACATTTTGTATTGCTTTCAGTCGAAATATTGCTTTAGCTATTATGAATATATACCTAACAGATATTAATTTTGCATATGGTAAATAATAAAGTACAAATATTTAAACACCTGGAAAAAAGTAAGGAATATTATATAAGTATTATGTAAGGGCATTTTACAAGTTTAGACCCTTAAAATGTCCAAGCGCAAGTTTATTAAGCGTACGATTCCTTACTTTTTCCAAAATTTTGCCCTATTTATATTAATGATTCTATATTTTTGTTAAGTTAAGATTTGTAGCTCTCTCTTTTTATAAATTATCAATTAAACTGAAATGGAGCCATTGGTACTCGACAAATAGTTAAACGTATCAAAGAAAAGTCGAAGGGCGAAAAGTCAGATAGACCACAGAACACGGCTTCTTCCTATCAACTGCCTCACCAAAAATGCGGGGAGCTGCCAACATGTTGATAAAACCTGCCGCGTCGAGATTCGAGTGGAACGCTCGGGGGCATTTATGAACCAAGATATTTTTATACGTTCACAAAAAGTTTGCCTCGTGTATGTGAACTATAAAAACACTAACAAAATAATGGAACTTAGCGTTTTTACTTTATTTTTTTCCTAAAAGAACACATTTAGAAAAATGCATATGTGTAAGGTTTGCTCAGTTGTTTATTGAAAGTCTTCCTATACGGACAAATTTTAAAGTGCGAAGTCAGAGTTCTGTACCAACGCTTTTAAAACTAAAATGAGCAATTTAACTTCAGAACAAGTGGCTGCTATAGTTGCTTTAATCGAAGATGGACGATCTCAAGCATACGTTGCTAATTTGATGAACATCAATCAGTCAAGTGTTTCTAGAGCCGTAGCCAGATATAGGGAAACAGGCATTTACAGTAGAAGACCTGTACCAGGTCGTCCAAGATGTTCTACTCGCCAAGATGACCGCTATTTACTACTACAAGCATTACGTCGAAGACATGTAACTGCGAGACAATTGCAGAACGACTTGGCTACAGTCAGAAATACTCGTGTGAGTACTCAAACTATTCGGAATAGGTTACGACATAGTGGATTAAGAGCTAGAGTAGCTGTAACAGCCCCTCGTCTCACTAGGAACCACCGAGTGGCTCGCTTAAGGTTTGCCAGAGAACATGTAAATTGGAACATTAATGACTGGGCCAATATACTCTTCACAGATGAGTCAAGATTTGGTCTTTACACCTCAGATAGGCGTATCTCAGTGTACAGACGAGACGGTGAGCGCTATTCGCAGTGTAATATCAGACCTAGACCTAATTTCGCTGGTGGCTCTATTATGGTTTGGGGAGGCATCTGTTTAACAGGTCGTACAGAGTTAGTACCAGTAGACAGAGGTACACTGACTGCCCACAGGTATATAACGGACATTTTAGAAGAACATGTAGTACCATATGCGCCAATTATAGGAAACGAATTCATGTTAATGCACGATAATGCACGACCGCATGTTGCAATAATCGTCCAGGAATACCTTAACGATGTTGGTATTCCAGTTTTAGATTGGCCTGCGGTAAGTCCGGACATGAACCCTATCGAGCACGTGTGGGACCTCCTTCACAGACGGATACGAACCCAAAATGTTGCCCCAGCGGACCTGCATGGACTAGCAAATGCTCTCCGTGACGAGTGGGAGAATTTGGATCAGGCTTATATACGGAGGTTAATCGAATCTCTGCCAAACCGTATGCGAGCGGTCATAAGAGCCAGAGGTGGCAATACTCAGTATTAAAAGCTACTGTTACGACATTTTTCTTTCCAAAATTATAATTTCTTGTTTTAATAAAAATCTCAAGTATGAGTTCTTGTTTTTATTTGGCCTGTATTTTATTTAAACAATCATAGAAATTATATCTTAGAGCGCATTAAAGTATATTTACAACTTTATGCTATAAACAAAGATTATGCGATACTTTTATGATTCAAAACTAAATTATGCGATACTTTTTTGGCGGAGTGTAATTTGCCACAATATATTTTTTTAAGATTAAAACTAGAAAATGTCAACATTTTTCCTTATGCGACTAGTATGTAAAAGAACCGTCATATTACATTGTTATTAATATGGATATGAATACAGAAGTCAAGTTTGTAAATCTTGGTGTGCTCTTCCCTTAAATAAAATGTCTTTTTGTTTAAAGAGGCTAAAGGTTATACAATTTTAAAAAATTAATTTTCAGAAACAATCCATAGAAAGGTACAAGAATAAATCGCTAATGTTACCAATTCTCCAAAGACATGATATTGCATACAATATTTGCATTGATACTTATGCAGGAAACAAAATACAGTGAAACCATAATAAACTCTGTCCAACATTACAATTTTATGCAATCAATCAACTTGGTAACTTCTTATAAGCGCAATCTTGTATTTTGATACAAGAGAGATTTTTCTTTTTTCATTTCAACCATGTGTGATCTCTTAATCATATTTTGCTTTAATTGGCAAAGAATGAAATGTGAAATTCTCAAACATTTCAATTATCGTTCATTAGTAAGAGAAAACTGGCGTACATCAACCAAGAGGCACTAGAAGTGTAGTACTTTTTAGTTATCGAATTGAAATACAACAACAACGTGTATATATGTTTTGAATTTATTATATCCAGAGCCACAATAGTCACTGTACCATTTTTTCAAGATGCTAATAGAAGCCTGTGTACCTATAAATTAGTGCGATTAGTACATGCAGCAATAGTCAAAAAAGGAGTTAAAAACTTCCTTAGATAAATCTAACACGACTGCTTCAAAATATGATGTATTGATAAAGTTGCCCATACATTAAAAATCGCGTTTTCTACTGCGGAAATACCAGACATATTTATGAACACCAAGTGTAGGCAGTACATATATCTATACCTATTTTAATGAGATATGAATATGGATTACAATACTAATGAATTAGCTGTGTATACAACTTAACCCTCCATTAGGCGCGTCTACTTGCAACATATAAGAAATGCACAGGCATAGGTGGGGCCTATGCGCGACTAATGAAGGGTTAAGGGTGTCAAAGTCATTTGGCAGAAGAGATTGAATAAAGTTAGTTATACCAGTTCCAAAGCATTGAGCAAAACTGTAGATAGAAAATAAATCTCTAAAATGGTAAAATTTCTATTTCCTGATTGTAAAGTAACCCGACTTAAAAAATGTGCACATTTATTAAGGATAACTACAATGTACGAAAATGTTCCATTAAACAATGATATATCCGAAAAAGGAGATTAAGTTCCTGGGTCCCTGGTGCTTTGCAACCGATAAAAAATAAGTGATTCAAACAGTAATTCTCCTACAGAAATTGTAGTATTTGGATCTGAACAAGGTTATCATAAAATGTTTAATCTAACTTCATGTTTGACAAGCCAGTTCGGAAAGAAGTCTCCAAAAAAGAAGGTAATACCGCTAAAGTCGTGTTCAATATTGTCAATACAGTATAAGGACAGTTATCATTTATGAAATATTTGTCGAATTTTAAAACATATGTCGCACTAACTCCGAGAACAAGGATTACATTCGCCCGAATTAAGAAACTAAGAAAGAAAATTACCTAGAAAATTATCTTGTGCAGATGAATATTTATTTCAAAAATCAATTCGAATTTATGCTAGAAAAATCCGCACCAGTATATATCACGTATGTACTCATATATATACAATCAGCGACAGAATTGAGTGGACACTAAGCGATTTTTAATTAAACTATAAATTTTACTCATACTTATTTAATGATATACAACATCATATGATATTCTAGGAGATCAAATAGTTAAACATAAATAATATACAAAAACATACTAACATTACAAAAGAAATAATTAATAATAAAATATAATACTATGTCCACTCAATTCTGTCGCTGACTGTATATAAAAAATCGATAGGAGTAACTTTGTAATTGGCTGTTTTTTCGCTCTAACAAAGGCATTATGAACTATGATATATAGCTGCGAAAGATTTGAGTGCATGAAATACAAAGGTACCACCCTTATAACCAGTTTGCATCTTATCTATTGTCTATTGTTTCAATTAACGGTAAGATTGCAAAATATCTTTACTCAATTGTACAAGTTATTTGTGGCGTCCCGCAAGGATCCTTTCTTGGACCTACACCGTTCACAATCTGTGTTTATGATCTGTATGAATCTCGATCAACGTGGTTTGATTTCTGAGTACGCTGATGATATCAGCTGTATTGTGATAGGTTCGACGTTGGATTTGGTGTCTGTGCAGGCGTGCAGTTTGAACTTAATGGATCCAAGATAGGTTTACATACACACAATAATTTTTATTTATGTTTGGCATCTCGGCCATGGAATTCTGCCACTCTTTAAGAATTTTACTTTCGTGATTTACTCAAAATGCTAACGTTTTATAAACGCAAAAAAAGCTACATATAAGATGTAAGGACATAATATATGATGTATGTATATGTACATGTACTTATATACCAATATGACGAGATCTTGTAACAATATAAGCATTCCTGTGCATAAAACTAGCTTTTATAAGCGTAAATTATAGTTTAGATGTATAATATGATATATTATAATGCATTGCCCGAAGAAATAAAAAATGCCAAAACATTAAATTCATTGTAATTTATTCAAATCATACGTGCGTTGGTTTAGATTCTATTGTGCGAATGAATATTTTAATGCCTAATGGTTCCTCGGGTCCTCTACTCTTATAGATTTGTTAGTTTTATTGGGTATATTATTCTAAGACCTGAAACTATGTATATTTTAATGTGTTATCTTTGTGTTTATATACCCACATTTGATTTTTGTATTTTAGTATCCTGTGACAAAATATTAATTAAAAAAAAAAAGACACTGTTTTGTTTCAGAACTGCTGAAATGTAGGCTTATCTATTATGGGAACCGAAACAATGCTAACTAACAGATAATTCGTATGTCAGCATACTCAATCATTACACACAGACAAGGGCTTGGTTAACTATTGAAAAAGGTAGACGAAATACTGCATTAATGAAATGCAGCAACGTCATTTGAATTTTTTCTATTCTGTTTGGTGTGCTATGTTACGTGATAACATCTAAGGTGTCCGGTACCATTGTCTTAGCTTAGACCGGCACCACACTTGATGGAAAGTCCGTTACGTAAATTTGATCCGTTTGAGATTAGCACAGATGGAATTTTCACATACAGTGTGTGGTAGCTTTTGCATTAAGTATACCTCAAATTGCTTTTTTATAAAAATGTCACGGCTTTGTTTGTTTATTGCTAGGCGAAGCTTCAGGTTGTGTAATACACTTCGACAGTTCTACCTACTGACAACTGTTGTATATTGATCATTGTCTTAGTTTGAACTGCTTTCCCACTGGAGAAGTGCCAGCATACACAACTATCGAATCAATTGATATAGTATCAATGTATGGTGATCCAGAGGGAATGCTGAGGTTGCCTGTTGCCTGTACCGGAGCCATTTACCAGATCCTGATATACCTGATGCACGACTTTCACAGATCATAGAACTTTTATGTTTATTGCCCATGACCGTAATTGAACCAGAAGTCGTTGTATGCTTGACTTGGAACCAAGAATTTTAGAAGACATTAAAGAAATGCACGAGCAATATGTCTAGATATCCCTTCACCATCGGCACAAAACCTTACGCGAGCAGGATTTGTATCCAAGCTATCGTCAACGCGTACCAAGAAAAGTGGAATTTCGTCAATGGCTGCTGGCAGAAGTTAATACAAATTCTGGCTTCTTGTGTGTTCTTGACCGCAGAGGAGAGAATATTTACCAAAGAATGCACTTTTAATGTTCATATATGAAGACAAAAATTACAAATTGTATAGGTATCGCCTTCCTTCAAAGGCTCAGATACGCGTAAATATCTCTATACTTACGAACTTTGACGTTTAAGGTCATCTATATATTCATAATAAACAAATGAAATATGCGATAATGGTGTAGTCTATTTATTTAATCTCTGTGTATCATAAACAGGAACGGGTCTATCTCAATGTATTATGACAGTTCTCAATAGTTGGGACTTTTTTTAGACATAACATTAGTTTTACACATTCTCGTTCATTATTACACACACATAATTGTTTTCGCCCTCATAATCTCAATATTTCTTTTTTCACGAGTATTTTTTTGAACACCCTATATACATAGGCAACACAACTAAAATAATCATTTGTACTCCTTGTATTATGAAGACCTCTTAATAACATTAAATCCACAGTGAGCTGACACGTACTTATGTTTATGTATTCCATTAAAGTACTTTGCTTTAATAGGATTCCATTAATTGTCCAAATATAGATATTCTAGATGTGTATACCTATTTAAAAGCTTAAAATTTTGTAATTAAACATTATATCAACAAATATGCGAATCCTAAGTATTAATTAAAATATATTTACATATCAAACACCATATGAGAATAGGTTTTTTTACTTTAATTTATGTTAATTCAAACTTTCTTGACTTTTTTAAATATCCAATTATGCTTTAACTATGTATACATACAAAGAATTAAAAAGCATTTTATGTTCGTCCGCATATTTAATTTCCAATTTAATCATCACTCAACAATAGTACTTTATAGTATAAGCAGCGCTGTTTTCATTTTATATGTAAATTTTCATACCATGTGGTAACTAGTACATAATAAACTAAGAAAAGTAAAATTTTGCATAGCTGTCTTTTCGTGCCACTGATACACTTACGTATGTTGTTATAAATATGGGTAAATTACTAAAGAAAACGAATACGGTGATACTGACATAGCATTATTTCTACTATCAGCATGCCAAAAAGTTATTTTTATTATTTAGGTTAAGATAAATTTGTCATGCACCGTACAAACACAAACGTCCTTTGCTCCTGTTTTAGTACCCCGTAAATACATATCTATTACCGTGCAGAAAGGGATTGTACAGGTATTTTTGTACAGTCATGCACGAAATCATTTCTAATATTAATGTAAGTAAGTTGTTAGGGTGATGCTAATTCAAGTACAAAGCCTACACTTTATATTAAAAAATCAAAGTATACTAAAAATAAGTTTTACACCAAGCAGGGTTTAATTCCTAAATAAGAAATTCCAACTAATTTTTTTTGTTTATTATAGGTACCTTTTGTAAACTCAATCTGTGCACACCTATATAAGGGAAATTCTCTATCTATACGCATAAACTTAGTGATTTATTGCTCATGACAAATAATGACTAATATAGGTGAAAAAAAATTGTTGTAAAAGTTTGTTAGTTTCCTAGATATCAGTGAAATTTACTTTTAAGTCAAAAATACATAGAAGTTACGACGGCGATAAACAATTGCAATTTTGACAACTGTTGTTTAAGTGCGTTTGTGTCATTGTGACATTTAAATTGTGTCATCAAAGAACTTATGGACATAGTACTGGCATATGGGGAACCACTGAAAAATTAAGTCCATGTCGTCTCTATGCAGAAAGGTATCCAGGTAGATATCATCCGACTCGTGAATTCTTTTTACGTATGGTAAAAGCTAATATTCGACCGAGGCCTGAGCAACATGGAGGAGCAGTTAGACTTGTACACATTGTCAATCTCGAGGAGGAGGTTGTGATGTCGTCGAAGAGCAGCCTGGCATAAGCACTAGGATACTTGCAGAGCAACATGGGGTATCACAATTCACAATTTGGCGAATATTGAGGCACAACCAAATTCATCCATATCACGTGGAACATGTACAAGCCCTACTACCAGTGGATCATCCCCCTTGAGTACAATTTTGCAAGTGGTCGCTACATTAGCATCAGTTACACTCAAACTTTACCAATACATAACGTTTTAGTTACGGATGAGGCGATTTTCACACGTAACGGTGTTCACAATGTCCACAACACGCATTATTGGGCCATGGAGAATTCTCATGTTACTCGCCAAACACATTTTCAACAAACATTTTTCGTGAATGTATAGGGTGGAATTGTGAACAAACTACTTATTGATGAAATTCAGAAAAATGTATACAAAATGTCGTTATTGACAGACATGCATGTTTCGCTGTCACCTACAGCTCATCAGTGTCACTCGACGACATTTGTAATTTACGCTCAAAGCGTATATATGCTAATGCACCCTTGATAGTAATGTATGAGAGTTATACGATTTTAAACTCCTTATTTTAGCGAAGATATTTGCTAATTTGTCAATTTAGATTTACAAATATGTTCAGATCCGAACACAAATTTGAAAATATATTGACTGAAGCTGCGAAATTAGCGTTTAACGCCATATTAATTGATGAAATTCAGAAAAATGTATACAAAATGTCGTTATTGACAGACATGTACGTTTCGCTGTCACCTACAGCTCATCAGTGTCACTCGACGACATTTGTAATTTACGCTCAAAGCGTATATATGCTAATGCACCCTTGATAGTAATGTATGAGCTAATTTCGCGGCTTCAGTCAATATATTTTCAAATTTGTGTTCGGATCTGAACATATTTGTAAATCTAAATTGACAAATTAGCAAATATCTTCGCTAAAATAAGGAGTTTAAAATCGTATAACTCTCATACAAAACTACTTATTGGCTCTTTCATTCTGGAGAATCGAGTAACTGGTGCTCGTTTAGCACCGCATTTTTCTAGGGCAGTGTGGGGACATCTGGATAATGTGGTTCCCGGAAAATGGATAGGTCGAGGTGGTCTAATAGCCTGGCCAGCTCGATCGTCCGACCTTAATCCTCTTGATTTTTATTTTTGGGGTCACTTAAAAGGCATAGGGTACGCCATCGAAAACTTAATACTGAGCAAGAATTGCGAAATCGGCTACGTGCTGCGGCCGAGACAATCCGCCAATACCCTGCACACTAAAAAATATTACACTTTTCCTATGGCAAATTCCTGTAATTTTACGCTATACATTACAGGAATTCCGTAGGAAAAGTGTAATTTTTTTAGTGTGTCGTTTAGACCGCACTAGTGGGAGATCGTGGATTGTAATTGTGTATAGGAAATATGGAAAATAAGTTCAAACACTTGCTGTGATGTTATTTTAAAATGTTCTATGTATTCTTGATTTGAAAGTAAATCTCACGGATACCTAGGAAACTAAAAAACCTTTACTACCATTTTTTTTACCCATTGGTCCTTATTTGTCATGAGGAATAAATCCCTAAGTTTTTGCGTATAGGTTGAGAATCACACTGTATAACAATAATTCGAAAAAATGCATAAATCATATTAAAACGTGCTTTCACTTCAGACAAAGTGCATGACATTTCATCAAAAATTATTATAATTATATTGTGTTTAATTATAATCAGATGCAATACAAATTTATTTATGATATTTGAAAAAATAACGAATTTCTTAACTTGAAAATACGAGAACATGCTAGGCTGATTCAAATAATACTATAACTATCAAATAATACAATGAAAGTTTTCGAAAATTATGAGAATAGTCCGCTATCGACATTTCTAATTCAAGTCGATTTAAAAAAAAAAAAAAATGCAATTGAATAAACTACCGATGTGATCCACATTCGTATAGTATCGTAGGAGTCGAAAAGTGGACTACATTATTACTTTATTCACGCATATGCTAAATCGTCCCATGATTCAATTCGAAGCTATACGCTTCTCTCTTTATTTTTGTGAGACGAGTTAAAATATATATGAATTCTTTCTCTGTGTATATTTTAAGAGCAAAGAAAGAATAAACAATAACGACTTCTAAATTAAGAACTTTACGGTCTGTAGGCGAGCGTGAAGGAGAGTGAAAATGGATATATACCGCCAAGTGTAATAATGGGTGAAGGTCGACTGAATATTAGATATTAGTCAGCCACGAAAATTGTCCAGATTTGCATATTGATAATCTTTTGACCCAATAAAGGCGCCTAGCAGTAAATGAGAAAAAAAAAACGGAATTAGATTTTCCAACCGATTAACACCTTTCCTTTTCTCTATATACTAATTTACTTGCTGTCTACACGCAACTTATGTGTATAATGATTCATTTCTCGTCTTACCAGCGATTTAAGGGTTTCTATATTCAATAGCTTTAACTTAACAGTGTAGTTAATATATGAAAGCCCTAGCAGGCTATGGTTCCGAATGTTTAAATATTATGCATATATTTTGGAAAAGAAATATGTAATCGTTACTCACAACATTCATTTCCTTTTACAGAATCCTCTTTTTAATCTCTTACTGAAATGTTTGCAAACACTGGGTTTGCCGTCTTGATTGCAAACAAATATGTGTTGATTCTAGGAACTCATGAAAGTGTTTGTTTCCTGTCAAAGTGACGAAAACCTTATTTTTTGTTTTAATTTGCTTTTGGGTTTTTTTGGAAAATGGAGTACAAATAAATTGGATAAATTGAATGTATCGATTGAAATAAATTATATTTTTGGCCAAACCTATGGAAATTTGGACGTGATTCAAAGTAAAGGCTGAAGGAAGAGCAAATATAAGACAAACTATGTACCTTCGAAAAAAAAAGCCTGCTAGCGATATGCCAAAAATGTTGAGCTTTGTGAAAGAATTTACCACAACGCTTAAGAACAAAAGCGAATGGGATAAGCACACCATTCTAAGCTCAATAAAATTGCCATTAAATGGTACACTGATGGCTCCAAAACGGCAGACGGAACTGGAATAGGGATGTATTGGCCTAGAACCAAACATTTCGAAAGCTTGGGCCTGTACCAGTTGAAAGTGTGTCCAGTTCAACATTGAAGAAACTATCAAAAAACACAAGATTATCGTGTCTGATAGTCAACCAGCCATCAGGGCTCTGCGCTCAAATGTAATCAACTCCAGGTTGAAAATTTTCAGATTGGTTGAATGGTTCAGGAGATATTAAAATTTACATATTGATCAATTGATTGGCTTCCCCGCTCCTTATTATGGCAGATATGAAAAAAAGTCATTAAACAAAATAATGCGACATCAACTCAGCTTTCGAACGGTCCATTCAAAACTATAGCTCAACCTGCAATTTTCTGAGATAATACTGATTTTATGATTGAACATACCAGATACGCCACCTAGCGGTAAAATTACGAACATGAAAATAATTTTCGGATATTTCTGGTGGCCACATTGGTTATGAATTTTTTGTCCCGAAGCTCTAGGCATAGCAGTTTCCGAGATATAGCCGGTCGCCACCCTTACTGAATCACCCGGTACAACTCAAGGTTTCTGCACCTGAAACATGTGAAATTGAAGATGGAAAGTTATCTAACAATAAGTTCGGGCCTTCAGACATTCTGCACTTTTTAAAAGGAATCAGACTGGACGGCCAGCTGTAAATGCAGCTAGAATAGGGGACACAATAGTTCTGTCGCAGAGTACTATCACCCTTATCTTACATACATACATTGAGTGAAAGCGACGATTAGGCGCTGTAGGTACACTCCGCAACGAACTCGCTCTCTTCGGGCGGAGCGAGGTATATAGTCGACTAGATATTTCCAGTATCGGTACAAAAATTCCAACAAAATAGATCAAATTTCTAAGGAAACAAATAAAAATTCTGAAAACATAAATAAAACATCTCATTGACACAAGGTACGCAAACAAAGAAAATAAATAAGTGGTCCAGTAATCATTTTTCTTTCTATAACTTGGCATAATGTCCACTAGATTTTCACAAATCGGTGATCCTTTTAAAGCCTCCCATATCTCGTTAAGTGTTGATGCAGCATCCTTCTATTTCATATGACCGGTTTTCCTTCCCATACATCGCCCATCATTGCTCACAAATTCTCAATAGGGGTCAGATCAGATGACTTTGGGGTACCTGCTTGTGTATTGTCCTCTATCCAGTTAGTCACCAAGCTAGATATGCATGGACAAATTATCTTGCACCAATAATACACTACACGAACACTCGGAATTAAAACATCTCCTAAAACGCAGATATATTGTTCTGCGTTCATTCTGGCTTCAATCAGCGTTATTTTGTTAGAATTTTTATTTATTTCATTTTCTCCATCATTCAATTAACTATTATTAATTAAAATACTTTTTCTTACAAAAAACTATTAACTGAGTATTATTTAAATAATATCCAGAAGCGCTTAAACATCTAAAATGATCGTAAACCGTTCAAATAAAGTATCCATTTAGACACCATTATTTACATAAGTGTTACATAATAATATCCTTTGTTGTACTTTTGTACCTTCTCATTCTATTCATGCCTATGACGTCTTAACCACCCTTTATAGGCAAGACTCCTAAAGTTATGTGTTAATTAAAGTGGTCAAAATTTCGACCGATAACCGTTAAAGGGTTAGATCTTGTAAGTCACGTCAACTAAATCCACTAAATAGTCACGTAGTGGATCATTCTTGTCCCGTTGTTTGATTCCAAAAAGAAGCTGTGGCGGAGATGTGTTAATAGATCTACAGTATGAATTATTATCGCAAATTCAACTTCGGCTAAATATTTATCCCACTCGTTCTTAATGTCACACAGCTTAGACAATATTAGAGCAAGATCTCTGTTGATTCGTTCTATTTGACCATTTGATTGTGAATACACAGAAGCAATCTGGAAATGCATAATATTATTCCGAGCAATAAATTCTGAAGTAAATGCTGTTCCACGATCAGAAACAATACGAACAGGTCGGCTATAATTGGAAAAATAGTTCTCTGTTTGTGGATCACCGGAATCCAGTTCGTAGTTTTTACAGCATATAAAGCTTAACATATTTTATGAACGCATCTATTTTCGCGGTCTTTCCAGGAGGAACATAATGGTCGATATTCTTGGTTGACTGTGTAATGCATTTTACGCAGTTTTGGATGTTTGACTTAATTTTATCCTTCATCTGGGGAAACCAATAAACTTGAAATACATACTTCACGACTTTGTCAACGTACATTGTAAATATTACTTTATGTTCAATCGCGCGGGGTACATAAAAAACAATTCTTCTTGTTTTTCTTATAAACTAGTCTATTCTTCAGTTCATAATGTTTATTTTTCCGCACAAGTTTTATGGTCTTTATTACCGGATTCAAATTTTGAGAATCAATATGTTGTGCATGGAGTCGTAACTTCTATGCTCTAGGACCAAGGCTTAATTAATTCTTAGATCGATTTTCCTTTTGTTTAGGCGAGCTTGATGGAGTTGGAATCAGTTACGAACTGATGGCTAACATTGCAAGTTGAAGGTTTTGTCAGGTTGTTTTTAATAATGAAACGTTGGCATTAAAGCATTAAATGCATTTACATAAACAACAAGCACGAACATAACATACGTAGTTCACAAGCAGTCCGATGTTGACTGTGCCTCTTTCCGCCAAGCTCTTCTTCCTTTTCTTTCTCCCTGTTCGAAATGCGCCAAATTTAAATTCAAAATTAAATTCTACAATATCTCTATCAAATCTCGCACTAAATTGACAAAATTAAAAATTTCGGGCTAATTCATCACAAAATTTCATATACGTTTATATATAATGCGATCAAAGTTTCTTTCAAATTTTATAGTCATCCTAATTCTAGTTATATTAAAATTAAATTGCACTACTTGCAAATAGCGTATTTTCAAATAACTGAGGGACGCGTTCAGAATTCCAGATAGTTTCTTTTTGCATATTTGCAAGACCTGTATCACGATACTTCAAACCAACACGCTTGGGTCGCTTCACCTGCTCATTGTTAGAAAAATGATTCACTCGAGCAGCTTCAGTTTTAAGGGTCGCTGCGGGAGGTACAGCGCTCATCTTCGCTCTTATTCAAACTGGCAGGCTTGTTTTTTACACTAGGTGTACGTTTTTACAGTTATAATGCTCATTTATAATAGTATGTTAATACATAAATATGTAGTACCTATTAACTTCTTATTGTCCTCAATCTTCTTCGCCACAAAAAGTGCCGTTAAAAGTACTGCAGTATAGTGGTAACATTTCTCTTAAATAATTGCCGTAATTTGTTTCAAGAATTGATACAACGGGCAACTGATCTCCCAATGAGAAAGTTATATTTATTTAACGCACCTGCTCTGCAAACAAAACATGTGTGTGTAAGTACTTAACACAGCCATTCACACATTCAAATGGTAAGATAATTTAGAGTACAAAACTGTTAACAAATCTAGCGATAGAATAGATCTGTTTGTGAGTGCATGCATGTAGCGTTCAAGGTGGCGTGCATGCATTACTAAACCCAGATAAAGCCATCGTACTTGCTGTTAATATGTAAATTTTGTTCCGATCACTGCAACTTCGGTATGTCAGTAAAATTGAAAAATTGTGAGACCTGTTGGATGCAGAATCAAGAAAAGATGAGAGTAATAAATCCTAAGTAGACCTCTTACACCTTCAGAGAAAATTAGTTTAAATTTGTTGTCTTTTCGCATAGATATACCTACACAATTCTCAGAAAATCCTATGTATCCGTATCGATCAAGCTGTATTTAATTTGGGCATTAAAAAAATGTCAGTCCAATTAACTAATTATGAATGTGAAGAAAGTCCATAGAAATGTTGAAATAGGTTTTTTTTCTTTTGACCTAATAATACCCAGTATTAAGTATGTGTTTATAAAATAAAGAAAAATATCATAAAATCATCTAAAATAGGTTTGACGAAAAATGTTAAAAAGTCGTCTTTCCAGGAGAATCGTTTATCGTGCTTTGACTATAATTTCACTTGCTTTCATCACTGTGACCAATTCTCTATTGCTTGCAAAAAAAACCTGATACAGTTCAATCAATTTCATTCAAATATAATCCGTATATAAACCACCTGTTTATTTGTTCTAATGAAATTCTACATGGATAAGTACAGTTGTTGTTTTTTTTTTATGAAAAATTATCTTGGAGATTTCATTAAGATGGGTGTAGGCGACCTGTAGAAAATGTGAAAAGAATTATGGGCACAATATTTCCACCTCAGCTCTTTAATAAAGCTTTCACGTGAGCTATGCGATGAATCGAGGTGTAAATAAATGAAGACAATAAAAAATTAAGTAACATATTCATGACCAGTATAGCTATATGTGCCAAAATTCATAATGAAGATAAAAAGGCATATATTCAAGGCAAATGCAGATTTAAAATAAGAGTTTTAGCAACGTAGTCTCAAATAGGATATGAAAAATCGCTTTCGTCATGTTCAAAAAATTATTTAGTGCACTTTTGGTGCTGAAGAAAGTATTATACTAGAGTCATTAAGTGTAGAATTGGTATAGTTTGATATATACCTACAGCATTTGGGCTTTCCAAGTCCCAAGCATTTGATGCTATCAATGTTGATAGATAACCGTTGATTTAAATGTTAAGCTTTTCACTTTAGGTTCTGCAATTTTTGAAATAAGACCTTATTCTTATCAGTTAGGATTTTTAAAGTGTTTCTCTAAAAAACTATAATATTTTTACATTTTCAAGGTTAGCAAAAACACATTTCTCCTATATTGGAACACTGACCAACTTTTTTACTTGCTATATAGAAGCGAAACATCAAAGAATCCTTGTAAATGGTGGTTGAAGTTTTGTAATGGGATTTAATTTTAATGGGGTTACTGAAAAATTGGAATATAACTAGTCAAAAACGAAATAAAGAAAGTAAGTTCAAACAATAAATTAATCTATCCATAAAATTATCGCATACAAACGATCAGATATTTCTTTGCAGTATTGTTAAAAGCAATAGTAAAAACTTTAATGTATCAAATATTTAGTGGCATCACTTATTCAGCTTTGCTTCTATCTATATATCATTGACGCAAACAATAATATCGATTCCTACGAGTTGTGGAGTTCGAGGATAGTTCTTGACATTGTAAGCACATGACCGGTGTTGAACCTGCGGATAAATAATTACACTTGTGATCGGATTCGTAAGTTATTTATATCAAAATTCTCGATCTAAAATCAGGATTTTCTAGTGTTTGTTAATAGTAGAAGCCAGTTTAAATTTACATAGATGAAACGTTTACTATAAGTCTTTCGATACCTATACGTGAATTTAATTTAGTTTATACGTTTAAAGTGTCGTTACTGAATTAAGAAATCCAGGTTGTTGTGAAACGATTTGTTTTAAATTTTATTTCCTTTTCTATTTAATCCGTATCTGTAAATACTGCCAGAAAGGTTGATGTATTCCAACAAGTATTGGATACGTTTTTACTCAATGAAACGAATAAAATAAAAAGAGAAACAAAGTGCTACTTAATACTTCTCACCATATATCACTGTGTTCGTAGGTTCATTATTTTATAATTTTTCAATTAGCCGCAATAGAGATATCAAAAAAAAAAAAAACGAGATATTATCTACAATACTTTTAATTATTTAGCTCGAGAATGAATATTTACCATTACAGTTTATAGGTCTACTAGAAAATAGTAATTTGTATGCCTAGGTAGCGAAATACCTTTTTAGCGTACCGAAAGAATTTATCGTCGTGGCCGCTTCACACTGGGAGATTTAACCACTTTATTTGGACAAAAATTTATATTAAAGTTACTTTATTTATTGCAGAAAAATGGTTTAGGGAAAGCTTAAATACTACTTGTGTGAGGGCGCGAATCTGGACCATGCATGTTCCCGGCTCCGGAAAATGTGAGACCATTAAAAAGGCGCTGGAGCCCGCCAGAAAAACAGTAAGGTTGCCATCGTGAGATTCCTTCAGGCGAACATGCACCGGAGCAGGAGGGCGGACTACCTTTTGTACCAGCTACATCTAGAGTCAGTCGACGTCGTGTTCATCAGTGAGCAATACCGGGACAGGAAGGAAGCCGACTGGTATGGGGACACCACCGGCACCGCCGCCATATGGATCCCGGCGGATAGCAGAATCTTGGTCGAAATGCGTGGAGCGGGAAGAGGCTCCGTTTGGACCAGGTTCGATGGGATGACATACGTAAGTTGTTACCTTACGGCCAACGAGCAGAGGACTGATTTTGGTGAATAGGTTCACAGTCTCGAGGATACCCTTCGAGACATGGACGGCCCTGTGGTGCTGGTCGGCGATTTTAACGCCAAGGCTGTAGAGTGGGGTATGCCAATTACAGACGCATGGGATAGACATATATCCTGGAAATGACATCCAGACTACGGTTGGACGTCATAAACGCGGGACATATACTACGACCTTTCGAAGGCCGTGGTATGGCAAAACCATCCCTGACGTAATGTTTGCATCGGGGGCTCTGGGCCCCGACGTTGCAAACAGGTACAGGTACCGACCATCAATATATAGTCTTTAATATTGTGAGAGAACAGACCGGGAGGACTGTCAACAAACGGTACCCTCCGGAAGCGAGGTGGAATAACGTCCGGCTGAATGAGGGGGCTTTGGTTGCGGCAGTTGGGGCCGGCCAGAGCGATATTATCGAGCGTGTGGACTCCGCGAAAGAGGTTACTGGCGCCGCTATATCTTTCGTCCAAGTCACGGATACGGTGCTCCGGTGGAAGGCGGAAAGCCACTTACTGGTGAGCGGAGGAGATCGCTGAGCTCCGCCGCAGATGCCTACACCTAAGACGCACCAACTCACCAGGACAAGGAGACGAGATTCAGATCTGGCCATGGCGGAAGAGGAAGAATTCAAAACCGCCAAGAAAGAGCTTAAAAGGGAGATTAACGTGAGCACGAGGGCTAAATGGGAGGAGTTGCGACCGGAAGTCAACAACGATCTCTGGGGACTCAGCTACAAGATCGTCGCCAAGAAGTTGGACATTAAGTCTGGACGACCCAGTCTGAAAGCGGCACAGATGGATTGCATCGTGGAGGTGCTTTTCCCTAGACACAGAGTGGCCGCGTGTGAGATCCCCCTGTTCATGGAGACGCAGCTGACCCGGGTCGTACGCCTTGTACAAAGGGGAAAAGTACCTGGGCCAGACAGAATCCCCGCAGATGCCGGCAAGAGTGTCGCAAATCGGTGCGCCCGGCTTCTATTGCACACTTACAACCAATGCCCAATGAACGCAGTTTTCCACGGGCATGGAAGACCCAGCGCCTGGTGCTTATTGCAAGGGAATATCGGGACAGGCTAGAAGGCGCAACAATCACGAAATGAGTGGTCGCACCATGCGGCTCTGGCAGGAGCGATGGGAGTCGGACACCAAAGGCAGGTGAACAGCGGATTCAATGAAGGATCTCTCAATCTCTATGAACAAAGATCACGGAGAGGTGATTTATTATTTATATTACCTACGTAAAGTGGGGAAAGTGGACAGTGCCTTCTGTCTATATCAAGACAGCGACTGTGACGATGCTCGCCATACATTCTTGGAATGTTCAAGATGGAAGCCGTACAAAGATCAGTTCGAGCAGGACGTCGGAGTACCAACAAACGTTAGTTAGCAATCCAGACGATGTTGCGACACCGAGATACATGGCACAGGGTCTCTGCCTTCGCAAAAACAATTATAGTTACCAAGAAACAGGAGATGGATGGACGTTAAGCATGGGGCACCATCTCGATGGAATGTAAAAAACGATGCCGAGGTGGAATTTTGCCCGGTGGGAAGGTTTCTTAGTGGGTGAAAGTCCCACACACCGAGTTGGCCACCGGAAAGTGCATGTTTCCTCGCACAAAGAAAATATTGCTAATATTGTTATGCAATAAATATTTAACTAAGCTAATTAAAAACAAACAATGTTGAATAAAAATTACGATAACTGCCAATAATTACGCCGTAATTTTGTTCAATCTTTTTTCTTTTTTGTAATTGAAATCCCTTATATATAATCTCATTGTACGGAAAAAATCATTTAAAAATTCTATAAAAAGTTAGTTTTTCCCGTAAAAGCGCATTTCTGGACCACTGTGCGTCGCTATGTGAGAATGATTTAGTTTATAAACACATAATGTGTGTATGTTTTATTGAGCAAAAAATATTTCTAGGATCATATATGTGAATTTCGTCATTAATTTGCCTAAACTTACTTTACTCTCAACAGACATTAAAGCTGTAGATAAAATAAAAGTGTAAAACTTTGTGAGACGCCTTTCTAGAAGAATATATATTCTTAATAAATTATAAAGAATTTAGTTGTAATAACATCTATCCTACTTTTTTTAAAAAAAATTATAGGGTGCTAATACGTTTGAGCATTTTTTGAAACGTCCGAACAGTTCTCACTTTTCTTTCCTAAGAAATCATCATATTTTGAAATTTTCTAGATATATAAATAATCAAAATCAATATGGTTTTATTTTTAATTCCCAAAGCAATAGCGAGAAAGTGAAGAGATAAAACAACCTGGTTTAATCAAGGTACTGTAAATAAACTCAGCAGATAAGAGAAAATAAATGTAATAAACTTTTTTCCAACTCGTCACCGATATTTATATTTAGTTAATACGCGCCCACGTTAGCACACCTTTTGTGGTAGGTATTGATGTTGTAAATCAACTTTATGGAATTGCATTTTCTCTGTAATCTCAATGCAAAAACTGGTTCGACAACCAGAACAGCCAAAAATTTCGCTACGTATACTAGGTATATATCAGCTATTACTTGACATTTTCGACTGATATTTTATAGAAAAGGAACTTCTAGATGCTAGTGAAAAGTTTACCTTTACCATATTTGTATGTTGTGCATGTTTAATAGACCTACAATAAGTATAAAAACATGCAAATATAGGCTTACGGTATTGTTCATTATCATACTTCTACAGAATTATAAACCTGCAGGCTTTCATTGCAAGTATGGAAAAATACAAATTAATTCAAAAATAATCTGCAAGACTCGAAATAAGAAAAAAATAAATTCTGGCCTTGCTACGCAAACCAATTCTAGCGTAACTAGCGCAATGTGAAATGCTCACAACGGGAAATCCGCTATTAAGGTGTTGACGGTGATATCCCTATATGCATAATTTATGTTTATCGGATTTAATATTTTTAAACCAGTTACTTATTCACAAAGAGTATTAGTATTATATAAGAAGTGAAAGCTTCTGAAAGTTTCTTTTTTATCAAAGAATGAAGTAATTGAGAAATTATTGTATAATTTCCATTCTGCTAGCAGAACAATACGATAGAAATTTAATTTACAAATATTTCGTCTAACAATATGTATATCTAAAGCGAACGTGTTGCAAACGCAAACACAAGGTTTCAGAATACTTTCATGAAGAAGTGCGAATTTTGTTGAGCTAATTGTAAGAAGAAACTGAAAATACGACGCTATAAAAGTTAAGTTTAGATATGCATACATATGTGGTAGATGTAAATATGATTAATTATTTTAATTTTACTTTCATTATGGTGGCAAAAATCTAACAAATTTAAAGGAACTCAATTATATTGAATAACCACATTTAGGTATAATACGATATAATCCGTTCATGTATACATATATAAGATTCGTGGAAATGGGTCATAAAAATATTCGAAACACAATACAAAAATATCCTTTAAGCGGCAAAATCGAAAAGAATCAGTGACGTAATCTTCAACGTGAGTAAGATTATAGTTGACTATTCAATGATTTATGATTAGTTTATTATCTAACATATCTTCTTATTATCATAATTCAATCATCAGTTGTCAATTTAGAAACGAACTTGCTTGTTGAAATAAAAAAAAGACTTTATTTTTAATAAAACGCATGCCTAACTCTAACCAAACATAAATACATAACCCTTCATCCTTTGATTTAAAGAGAGGAAAATCACTACCAGTATAGCTAATACGCTAATTGCTATCCTATATACATTGCATGATTATGTACACTTATAAACTCTTTTTTTCCTATCTTGTAATATATATATTTATCATTTCTAGGTAGCTATATACTTAACGGGGGTAAATAGTGAATTTTAAATAAAAATGAATTTCCAAGAATCTCAACATATCAAAGCAAGTGTAAGTTGTAAACAAGGAACAGATTGCAAACTACGGTTAACGCACGGATGCAATTATTGGTATGCGAGCACTGTTTTCTATGGATATATTTGTATACACAAATACACTTTTATGTAATAAATATTTGTATAAAAAGAGTCCGTTCTCAGAAGTATCCACCAAATATTTTACTTATTGAAAACTGAAAACCTGTATAGAACGTGTAAATACTGAATTTTCTACAAATATGGATTAAAACGTGTATGTTCCCATCTGTACATAATACTGATAAAATCAGAAAACAGAACAGAAAATTTCCAAATGTTTATTATAAAATAGCCAGTGAATAGTTATTTACGTATCAACGCTGGAAAGTGACAGGTTATCGAACAATTTTGGAGATTGCGAGGCGAAGTAAGCAGCCAAATGAGTTCGATAAGACACTTTTCAGTCGTGGTATGTACAAAATTTTTTCGGTGACCACATGATTACCACTTACTAAAATCAATTTACTTGCATTTGTATTGGTTAGAATACAGAAGACTCATATTTGAATGACAGATTCTTTGACAGCTATTTTGACAACCGAACCCAGAAAAGCTTCAGAATCTTCACAGAAGAGTACGATAAAATAACGGAAGTGACACGTTGGTATTACTATATTCGAATGAGTGTAGTAAGTTTGTAGTTACTAATAGCGTTTTCGATTTATTGCACTTTACGCGTGGAGTATACAGGGTGTCCCTGAAATAAGAGTACAACGTATTAAAAATGGGAAGCCCTAATTTTATTACACCTTTTATCTAAATTAATTTTTCCAAAATTCCCACGCATACGTGAGGAAAAAAATGGCAAAGATATTTATTAAATATCCGTCACGCCACTGGTATTTGAGACACTACACTTCTAACCAACGAAGGTAGAGCAGGCAACGCGCGACGTATAACTACGCTCTGAGTCTCAGTCTGTCTGGATCCTTACGCATGAACACATCGGATATGGCTTTTACCACACGCGAGTTGTTCGATATGATTTATGTCTACGGCGAAGCAGGAGGAAGTTGTCGAAGAACTCTACGTATCTACCGGCAGCGATACCCCAATCGTAGAACCCCGTCTTACACGTGTATAAAGGATACCGTGTTTAGATTAAGAGAAACTGGTCGATTGCTACCAAATTACGAAGGTCGCGGACGTGAAAGACCACGTCGAATTTTACGAGCCGAAGAAGAATTGCTGGATATTGTGAACAGAAATGCAGGTGTAAGTACACGTGATGCTGCAGGGCAAGTGGGGGTGTCACGCAGTACGGCACACCGCAATGATGTTTATTTCAGACAGCTGTCATTGATCAGATTACGCACAAGTGAATAGAGTTATTCATTAATAGATTCCACATTTTACTTTCAATATCTTCTTTGAAATTTGCTTTAAATTTCGCGTACGTAATAATATTGGAGTCGTTGACTCGTATCAGCTGCATACAATGATTATCTGTATATCACAGCTGTATTTACAAATGACCTTAAGATATAGTATAAACACAGATAGTGGATCCATGGGCGGCACATTCGTGACGTTTCAATGAGTTTTTAATTGTATATTCGATATTGCAATTGGCGTACGAATTTTTGGATACTTATTCAGTATAATTTGGGTTTCCCATTTTTAATATTTTGTACTCTTATTTCAGAGACACCCTGTATATATCTCCCTTACTAATATTATGTATTAAAATAAGATGGAAATACAATCAGTGGATAAAAGTGCAATAAGTCGAAAACGCTATAAAATATTTTATTATAGTAACAGGCGCAATAGAAATATTAGCGTTGCAAGCACGGCCTCGCTCTCGCATTTCCGAAGATTGCCGATTACACTAGGTCGTCCATAGGACGTCCGCTCAAACAGTATAGCTTGGTATAGCTGTACAACAAACAGGTGTACACCTGTTTCTAGAATTTTAAACATCGCACCATATTAACAATAAACTAATTTAATTTCCTCTAACAAATTCCAAAGCTCATCCACCATCCCAAGTCACCATTTACATTCTCAATGGGAACAGAAACCACCAAAAATAGGTACCTATACATGTATACCAAGCTCTAGTATCGATCAATTTAGAATTCAAAGACGTCATAACGAAAAATACCATGTTTCATTAAAAAAATTACTTTAAAGGTAGCCATACTGAGTTTTTAAACAGCTTAGGATCTAGTAATTATTGCTATATATTTAATAGGTATGTCGGATCACAACTCTAAGCTCGAGCTTATGAACTTATTGCTAATTCTCTGCTATCGTCTCACAATAGCAAAAGCTTCAAAAAGGTTCAGCTAAGACTTCTAAGATCTAATGCCTTATAAAATATTTAGATCTTGTTGGAAAAAGTACAAATAAAAAAACAAAAATCACTAAAATTGGAATTATTTCAAAACTACTTTAAAGAAATACAATTCTAAATTGGAAAATGCACTAAATAAACTATTATAAATTTTAGTTACTTGAAAGATCTATGAACCTTCAATTTTGAAAATCAAATTATAAAAAATCAAAATTCGCTGGAACATTCTGTATACGTACATAACATAATATACACTATACACACGGTTTTTAGAATCGCTACAAAGTCAGTAACAGACACGGAAATTCAACGCCGTTCTGCGGTCGGCCACAGCATATTACATTCATCTCTTCATAGTTCGTCATGCTCCTCCCGCTTGTGATTGATAGCATACACAATGGCTGTTGTTTTAAACAGGTGCTAACATAAACAATTACACCACTTCCAAGTGACATTTTCATAAGTGGAAGTATTTTTTGCATGCGCAAAATTCAGAATTTCCACGCATGCATCCTTCTGGCTTGGTACTGGTTTTGAAAATCCTCTGTATATGTTCTAATATAGTGACCATATACAGACTTCTAATATTTTGTAACCTACAAATGTCCATGTACCATTTTCTGAATGATTCTCTTTCTATGATTTGTGGTTTAAGGTTTTTGTTTCTTTAAAGTGGCTCATGTAATTGTATTATATATCCCTTTACTGCTTTCTTGCTTATACTAATCTGAGCTGCGTATTTTCTTATTAATTTTCTTACTTTCTATTTTATGAATTAGTATCTACATTTCTTAGTTTATCTCATATTTAGTTTCTATGCTTTCTTATAGACTCCCGTTGTTGGTGTTGTTTTAGTGGGAATATTACCATTAATCTTACGTTTGCAATTTGGGAAGATTATTCTTCCTATTGAGTCGGTCCAAACTTCCATCACAAAGTTTACATAAATAATGACTTAAAGTTACTGGTGCTTTAAGGTGTTCTGATAGGTATTGGGATGATTCATATCTCTTTCAAACCCGCTAAGACTTATATCTTAATTCTAATTTTTTAATATTAAATGATGACAAGTATAGATATATGAATATTAATAGTAAATAAAACTTGAATAAAAAAATATACTCAGAAAAATCAATAAAAAGTAATTCTCCTAAATTATCTAAAAACCTCATAGTTGTACTTAAAAACTGTCAACTGATCGGTATTATAGAATAATCCTTATCTCTTTCAATCCCGCATGCCCGCTAATAATAAGACTGCTTTATCTTATTTCAATTTTTTAATGTTAAATGATGACAAGTGTAGACATATGAATATTAATAACAAATAGTACTTGAATTAAACATCTACTCATAAAAATCGATGAAAAGTAATTCTCCTGAATTACCTAAATCTTTCAAAAAACCTTATAGTTTTACTTAAAAGCTGTCATTAGAAACAATTATCTAGGCCTTGTGTTGGAAGGTCATTGCGCTTAAGGTCACTACCACAAGCAACAATAATGTACGTATACAGAAGTACAAGTAGGCACAAGTTATTAATTGTCACTAAAGAGGATGATATAAGTATCTGTATTAAAGAATTTGATTTACTATGTAATTAAATAATACAACTAATACATATACGCATATAGCATATACGTATATTCTCTTAAGATATAAGAGTAACAAACAGTTTCACATATTTTGTAGTCCTATAACTTCTACTAATGGCTTTTCAATAAAAAACACTTCAAATACCGCGTTGCAATTAAAACAGGCAAACATAAAAAATTAATAGAAATACTAAATTGATTAAAACCGTTAAAACCGTTAAGGTTAAACCCTGGCATATTTAATTTATGTATACTGCGGGTAGATCTTACGTAAATGTATAAATAATCAATTATTCTATACCGAGAATAAAACTAAAATTTCTACATTTAGATATACAGCTAAGAGGAATGTTAAAAGTGAACTGAAATGAACTATTTTTAAGTAATAGTACCTATGTACATAATTATACATGCGCTAATAAATTAAAACCATGTAAATCTATATAGGATAATAAAAGTGTATTGATGCATTATAAAAAAAAAACTTATCTCACAGGTCATATATACCTATTTTTATTTAAAAAGTACATCAGAATTCACTTTTATTAAATGGTGAATCACAACACGAGATGATGTTACAAGTACCTACTTAACGGTGGGAAGTTAATTCGAATATATGTAGGAAAACGGTTTCGCGCGCTATGTTTCTCTGAATTCAGATATTCAAATCTAAATATATGTTATTCGAAAATAGCAGTCCCTTGTGAAGTAGCAAAAAGAAGTTACAGGATCAAATGCGTTCGTTGACCCTCTAAAAAGTGCATCTACTGCATAGAAATAAAACGCTAGGTAGAAGTAAAGTCTCGTGAACTGTAATTTGAATTTATAATAGTAGATTATGGAAATAATTTTATTAAAGAATGCTTTAAACGACAGTTGATTCAGTGTTGTAAGAATACATTTAACATCCTGCCCATTATGCTATATAGGTATACCATTTGATTACAATACAATACTGCACCTCTAAGTAAGAACAATTTAATGTATTTAAATGTACAGCAGTGATTTGTTACGGCTAATTTATATTCATATTATCAAATAACTTCTTTTCTAATAGGAAATTGTAACTTTTTGAATACTTAATAAAAAAAATCAAGATACCATATTTTGCATGATATATAATATTAATAAATAACATTATTAATTAAAACTTAAATAACCTTTTTTTGATATTTAATTAATTTCATTGAAAACCTGGGGAAACTATTTTCTATTTGGTACTTCAAAGTGTTATGAATTTATTATGCTCATCAATTAAAGAAACAATATCTTTTTTAATTTAAAGTACTTATATGAAATATTCTATAATCACATTAGAAATAGTACTATTGAATAAATTACTCACCAATTGATTTTGAGCAGTAGAAATATCACAAATTCTTCCCCATAATGCCGGTTCGGAATCATACAGTCTGCTGGGCTCCCAACCAACAACTTTTAAATGATCACGCACTCCAGCAAACAAACACTCACCGTCAGGATTAAAACAAACACACTTCACAGATCCCAAATCATGCTCACTTGACACAAGATTAAAGTTTTCTAAGTCATATAAGTTAACAGTTCGGTCCACACTGCCACTCGCTAATAAAAACTCATGTGGATGAAATTCTACACACGTCACTGAATTAGTATGATCCTTAAATTCCTTTAAAACTCGGCCCACTCTTAGATCCCAAATTTTAACACTAGTGTCTTCTCCACCTGAGGCAATCCACTGTCCATCAGGACTGAATTTTAAACTGTTGACTCTACCTTTATGTCCAGGGTAAGTGAATATACAACCTTTTTTACGACTATCCCACATCCTTATTGTTGTATCTCCACTACCTGATGCTAAGAAATCACCATATGGATGGAAATCAACACATTTTATGCTTTCCCGATGGCCCGTAAGCGTCCTGACCAGTTTTGCTGCTTCAAGATCCCATACTTTAATAGCTCCACCTCGGGAACCGGCACACACAAGCTCTTCTAGGTAATTGAATTGCACACATTCGATTGGAGTTGTGTGTCCACTTAAGCTCATGAAACAACTATGTTTTCCAATAGCCCATAAATTTACTTTCTGGTCGTCTCCTCCAGTTACCATCACACGACCCGACTTATGGCCCAAAGCAAGACAGTTAACATTTGCATTGTGCGCAACAAATTCTTCTGTTTGAAAAAAATAATAGTTTTATTTCATTGAAATATGTAACAAAGCATTAAGTACTTACGTAATTTCCAAGATCTCTTCGTTAGTGATGCCATTGTATATTACAAAAAGTTCACTACATTAATGGTTAGAATTTTTGAATTTGAAAAAAACTTTCATTTTATTCTAAAAATGTTATTTCTATGAAAAACTAATATTTCTTGGAAGATAAATGTACATTTCTTTTATTCTTAAAAGAACACAAAAATAACGCAAGCAATCAGCTAATGAGCGATTTCAGACGTTTCCTTGACATGTTTGACAAAACCTCACGAATTTTCAATCACCTCTCAGGTAGATCTAACTAACTGAACAACACTCAAACACTTGCTTATCTGGAAGTACATAAGGTTTAAAATTGTACATTTGCCATTTAAAGGTTATTCCTAGACTGACATTCATCTGCGCTGTATGTATATTAAATATCTACTAAAATTCCATACACATCATCTATTATACAAGCTATTTATTATACTCAGGTAGGAGCATAAATAAACTTTAATAATAATAATAATACGTTTTATATCTAGTAAACTTCTAATTAACATAAAGTTTGTACAAGTGAAATAATTTAATTCCATTTTATGCAAATTATAGATACGTATTGTAAGGGTATTGTATTATTCATTACTTACACACCTCTCAAAGTAAATACAATTGCGCAACAATCTTATATTGTCGCAGTAATTTACAAACATCACAAGCTGATAAAACTATTAAATTTTAAATTGATAAATGTTGATATGGATACAATCCCTACTACATTATATTTATAATGGTCACATAATATACAAACATCCTAATAATTTACGTTATTGTAAATTGAATACTGTATTGTTTCTGTCTCTAAAACTTTGCTAAAATAAATAGAAGATAATTATGTAAAATCTTGCATAGCATCTTCTAGTATAGTATATGCCCTCTCTTGACATTTCTGACGTGTCGTGTCAGAGGTATAAATTTTGCTCCGTCAATTGGTTCAAATTGATTAGTTGATTACAAGGTTTAGAGGAAGGATATTTAGGAAAATCTTTTATATATGCTAGTTCTTGGATTACAACAGATATGGATATTATTAAGCAATCTATATGGCTTCTTGTGACACCCAAGTGTTATAATGAATATTTTTTAAATTTAAATTTTGGGGATGGTATGAATGCACTAAATATATAAATGTATACACCAATTTTTAATTTACTTATTTCTGTTTTACAGCTGACTGTTTTAAATCGACGTTGAGCAAGGTATTGGGATTTGCTATTATATTGGGGTCAATACTAGTCAAATTGCCACAAATACTGAAAATTATTAAAAATAAAAGTGGAGCAGGAATAAATCTTTTGAGTGTTACATTGGATCTCAGTGCTATTACTATTTATTTGTCCTATAATTATGTGAAAGCATTTCCATTTAGTGCATGGGGTGATAGTGCCTTTCTGGCTGTACAAACTGTAGCAATAGCTGCACTAGTCTTATTCTACTCTGGTCGAAAACCTATATCATTTCTGTATACAGTAATTTATGGTATTTTTATGTACGTTCTAGCAGGAGGACCAACTTCTATTAGTATATTATGGACTCTTCAAGGGTTTAATATACCAATACTCATCACCAGTAAGCTTTTACAAGCATATACCAATTACAAAAATGGTAACACTGGACAGCTGTCTGCGGTAACATTGCTATTGTTATTTTTAGGTTCTCTAGCTAGAATATTCACTTCAGTTCAAGAAACTGGTGATAACATGGTTATACTCACTCATTCTTCTTCTGCATTTGTAAATTCCATTTTAGTAATACAACTTTTCTATTACTGGGATGTAGGTGTAGCACGTAAGAAGATTGAGTAGATTAGCATTTGGTTTAATTATTTATTAGTTATAATAAAAACTTTATTAGTTTATGTTTCTGACTGTTTTTAAACAATCATTTACTGTATAAAAATTTAGATTGAATAAATTTTTTAAATTTTGTTTTAAAGAAATTTTTTCTGCAACCTGTTTTATACAATCGCATTGTGGGTTATCTAACATGATTAGTTGGCCGAATAAAAATATTTCCAATACAGAGATATCGTTTTATTCTGAAAGCCACATGATGACTGACTACCTTATGAAAAATTTAGTACATTACGTTTGACGTCAAGATATAAGATTAATAGCAACTTGCAACCAATATCCAAATAAGATATTTTTAAATTTAATTTTGGCGTCTCCATTATATTAGTTTCAGAATCCTGACTGTTCAATATTTATGTTGTAATTTACACAAAATAAGTGTTTTCACAAATAATGTACTCACATTTACCTTAAAAATCATTTCGTCACAATTTATTTACATGTTTAGGAATAACAATTTAATAATGCGATACGCCTTCTGTTTTTTTTTTTTTATGAAATGTAATTACTTATCTGAATAGGAACAAGATTCTAAAGATTTATGTCGTAATTAATAATGTCATTTTTTAATCTTTGTTTTTGATATCTTCCGAAAAAGTCAGTCTTTCTTCGATAGTTATTTTGAAGTTAAGTCAGCAGGTATCAAGGTGCACACGTGATAAAATTATATAGAACGCGTTATGGTAAATGTTATTAAATTACCCAACGCTGTTAATTGGTACATAGTGCTCCAAATGGCTTATTCTAATTATCGAAAACGCCTAGATTTTATATGAAATTAGAAATTAGTCATGGTGGTCTTGGTCAAGATAGATTTTTATATTTTGGGCGCGTTTACTATTGCAAAAATTGACAAAATTACACACAATAAGGAGGAAAACCTGCGTATACGAAACTTATGTTAGATAATAAGATTGATGATATGATCATTAATTTATTATTAATCCTAGTTTACCAGGATAGGTCAACGGTTACCGTTGAGGTAATTAGCATACTAATTGGGAATAACAAAAATGCTAATTATAGCCTTATTTGAGTTGTCTATCTTTGGTACGCAGTGCTCTACCGTTTTAACATCCGCTTTTAGCCCAAATTCATACCGCGCTACTAGTTTTCTGTTCAAATTCTATACTGCACCCCAAACAAAAAAAACACTAAAAGGCTACTTTACACGGTACTAGAGCATAGTAGAACTATACTATTTCTATAATAGATACTATTCTAGGAGTTTCTAAACGAGAATGCTTGGTAAGGGTTCAACAAATGAATACGTGGTGGCGTTACTAGCAGTTACCAACTTCTGCCAACTTGAAAAGATGTGTTGACAGTTTTCGATTGTGTTTCAAATTTTGAGGTTATTGATATTTGTTAAATATGAGCGCTTCAAAAAGAAAAAATAAGTTAAAAAAATTGATCAAAATTAAAAAACTGTATGCTATGTAGAAAACTTACATCTTAAAATACATTGCACATATGTCATAAATAATATTGTTTAATTATTAAACCTCACTCTCATCTATAGTATTTTGAATTATCTATATAATTTCTCGTTTACATTTTTTATATGATGCTTTGTTATTGTACACATCCATTAATTCGTGGCCAATAAAATCAATAAATGATCTTAAATCATCGGGAAGATATTTTACATCAGAATTATCTTTATTTATTTCATTCAAAGCTTTGACAAATGCAGCTTCTACCACCTCAGGTTGTGATGAATCTCTCTTTCCTTTCTTCTTTTTCTTTGAAGTACTATGAGAATTATCGTCGCTATTGGTACTTAAATATGTTGTGTCTAAAGATGCACTTTCTGCGACAAATGGAACCGGAGACTCAGAATCTCTTTCTTCCACAATTAGTTCAGTGACATTTTCATTTTGGTTATTATCGATAGAAACCGTTTCCTAAAGTATATTACCTTAAATAACTTCATATTAAATTAATTAAAATAAAATTCCTACCCAACCAATCATGTCAATTTTCATATCTTGAGTGTTTGCAAATGGCAATGATTTTTGACTTGCAGAAATATTTAAATTAGTTAATTTCTCCTTTGTCCTTTTTTGTATATGGTAATAAAAATACTAAAGAATCGTATAACCACCAATTAGGTTTTACACAATCTTCTGTTCCCGATCTACTAGGAAGAAGTACTTTTTTTTTCTTTAGTACTTCTAGAAATTGACTTCTTAGATTATTAATTTTTTTCAGTATTTCTTCTATTGAGAATTCTTCCTTAAAGGTACGTTGTAGATCTTCTTTGATTGCTTCAAGAGCTTTGTGTCTTAATAATTGATTGTGATAACTTGGCATATCCTGCTGTTAGAAATAATATAGTATTTTATTTATAAATATTTTGTTTTTACTAACCTTATAAAGCACCGGTTGTAATTCATAAAGAGACACCAGTCTTTTCGTAATTTCTGCTTCCCACTTTTTAGGCATATTTATCTATTATTAAAACAATAAAGATAAATTAACCCTGATGCTTATGCTTTATCATTCATTTGTACTCACCTAAATTGCAAACAGCACAAGTGAAACAAACAAATTTTCGCTAACGACAGTTACAATGACTAGACGACTAGACCGTGCATAACCTCATCGTTTTCAAATATTTGTATTAATTTTCCGATGTTGATTAACCTGCCAAAAGTACTTTTGCGCATGTTCTAGAATTAATTTAGAAACAAAAATAGGACAAGATCTAGTTTTTAATATAGTTTAGCATGTGGTATAGTTTCAAAACTTGAAAGCATTTTTGTGATTTATACGATACTTTTTCTATTCTAGTTTGCTAGTATCTAGATAATAGTATAGAAAAAGTATGATTCTAGTACCGTGTAAAGTAGCCTACTTTTTATTTTAAAACTATATACATACTTAATTATTCTTTTTATCAGTTTTGTTGTCTTTGTTCGATTTTTTTATAATTATATTTTTAAAAAAGTTATATAATAAAATCTATCGTTTAAATTTTCAAATATACCGCTGGCAGTTGAGAAGACCTAAAAATAAGCACTCGTTTGTGAATTGAACCTCTGTACAAAATTGATTGAACTTATTTGTTAACGTGAGTATTTATACACAAAATTTAAAAATATGAATTTTGTGACTTTGAACGGATTTGTGGCTTTGTTAGTTACTTTATATCTTTAGATTGGCATCGTAAATCTGTCAAATTTTGTATGAGTGCAGCCATTTTCCAATATTGAGGTCTCGTGTTTGTAAGCCGACAATTTTCATTATTCTTTAAATACTGCAAGTATTCTTGTTTATAACCCATAAGGTGTTTGTGTATCTTTCTATAACTTAAACAAAGATAATTATAACCCCGGATTTACTATTTATAATTCCTAACCTATTAAAGATTGTGCAATTCCACGGAATACGTTTTGTTTGCAGAAGCAATGTCTACGGCTCAGCTTTTCAATAGAATAGGACAAATCGGTCTTGGCGTGGCATTAGTAGGTGGTGTAGTCAATTCCGCCTTATTCAATGGTAAATTCTACCATATATTTTTTTCCAATAATTGCAATCTTCTATTGTTTGTTTTAGTTGATGGAGGACATAGAGCAGTAATATTCGATAGATTTAGTGGCGTCAAGAAGAATGTAGAGGGTGAAGGAACACATTTTTTTATCCCGTGGGTTCAAAGACCAATCATATTTGATGTACGATCAAGACCTAGAAATATACCAGTGATTACAGGAAGCAAAGGTGATGATTTGTATTTTGAAAATTCGGATTCAGAGAAAATGAAATAAATAATATTTTTAGATCTTCAAAATGTCAATATTACTCTCCGTATATTATTCAGACCAATTCCGGATCAACTGCCAAGAATTTATACTATATTAGGTCAAGATTACGAAGAGAGAGTATTGCCATCAATTACTACAGAAGTTTTGAAAGCGGTAGTTGCTCAATTCGATGCCGGTGAATTAATTACACAGCGTGATCTTGTATCTCAGAGAGTCAGCAGTGATTTAACTGAGCGTGCAGCTCAATTTGGTGTAATTTTGGATGATATATCACTCACGCATTTAACATTTGGTAAAGAGTTTACACAAGCCGTCGAATTAAAGCAAGTTGCACAACAAGATGCTGAAAAGGCAAGATTCTTAGTAGAAAAAGCTGAACAGACGAAAAAGGCAACTGTTATATCAGCTGAAGGAGATGCACAAGCAGCTATTTTGTTAGCGAAAGCTTTTGGAGATGCTGGTGAAGGTTTAGTAGAACTAAGACGTATTGAAGCTGCCGAAGATATTGCCTATCAATTATCAAGGTCCCGGCAAGTATCATACTTACCGTCAGGACAAAATTTGCTTCTGAATGTCCCTACTATGCCCAACTAAATTCTAATACCAGTGGAAACTTATTAAAGTGAACATTTCAATGATAATTTGTGCATGCGGTCAGGTGTTATTAAGTGACCCAGAATTCCTAAGCCATGGATACCTCTACATGAATGGTGTTCTGCATAAATTTGTAATACATTACTGTAAAGCATTTAGTGGTTGGTAATAGCTTTAAGAATAAATTGTTTCTACGAATATTCCCATTTTCTTATAATGAAACATCTGCAGTTGCTGTTAATAAATAATTAGACATTTTTATACTTTTCATAAATTTTACGACTGGTACTTTGTTTTATTTCGAGTATAGATTTTATAAATTGGCCAGTTCAAAATGTTTTGCATTATGTAAGGCGCCAATTGGGTTGTATATCCGTAAGGCGTTGCAGCTGTGTACGTAGAGTTGTCTAAACGAACGGGTTCCGGCACAAATTTTTTTAGTAATTATTTGTTTTATCTTTTAGGGATCAATCATGATTTCCTTTTTACTTTTTAATCTGTTACAACACTTGAAAGACCACTGTTTTTCCGCCTACAGTAGCAAAAACCAGGAAGTTCAGTTTTTAAAGATGTTCACAAATCAATGCAAACTACCTCAAAAGAAGAAATAGGATTTACTTTTCGGAATCTTAGTTTTTAGATAAAAGTGATTAGTGACTAATGTCTACACTATTCAGTATGAAACTTAGTTCCCCTTGTTTTGTGATTTATAATCACAAAATAAGGGGTTTTCTTACAATAGGTGTCTTATAGAAAGGAATTGAAGATAATTGAGTTATCGGAACAAGAAACCACCGAGAATAAACAAAATATTGATTTATTTCAACAGATTACTTCTTTAATACAGAATATACCGTCAGTTATCAGAAATCATATAAAAATATTATTTTAAGGATGTATAGGTAATGAAATGAGTGATACCTACCTGCTAAAAATGTTTTACCTTAATCGTTGTCATCAAGTAGTTTCCTGATTGGTTGTTTACTATTACACCACTGATTATATCGTATACTACAGCAAATACCTACTCATGTATCAGCAAGAGGCATCAAGCACATTGTCTAGGTACTTTTTTTTATTAATGCTTAGAGACACACAGAATTTAGCATTAGGTTTTTTGAGGGCGAATGGAAAACGCTTTTGCCTTTTTATTGTTGTTTTGTTATTGTGGAATTTGAGACTGGCGATAATTAAATAAAAATAAAATAAATTTCATAATAATACACTAAAAATAATCAAAACAAGGCTACAAAAGGAATTCTTCATGAAATTCCAGTTTACTTACTTGTTCTGTTGTTAGTACACTGAAGACCTTTAATTTCTGAAAAGTTTTTGGCAGCTGTGTTATTGTAATAAGACCACTGCATTTCTAATGAGTATCAGATCGATCTAATAGGATGGCTAAAACTAAGCAGGTAACTAAGATTAATTTGCCGATTGTAGAAGTTATAGAAAACTTTTGGATTTATATCTTTGTTTTTTTTTTATATATTACGTTCCATCTGTAGCTTGTATTTATATACAGTGTGGCAACCGTTCATAGCACAATGCATGTATTAGTAACTACTGGTCGACTATAAATGGGCGTGCCACCTTGAATTGCCACGCCTACTTAGCGGCACGCGGATGGCATTTACAAACGATAGCGGACGTATTATAAGTTACACGTATAAATGTATTGGGGCATATAGGCAAATCAAAGTCTTTTAGAGTTCTATGTTATAGCATAAGTGATTAATAACATTACATGTGGTAGAAAATACTATTCCTGAAAAATAAAAAGCATTGTTAGAGGTATTGTGTTCCCGATATAAGTAAATATTTTTAGTTGTTTGAAGCATCAGATAATCACTGATAACATGTCAGTGAAGTAATTCATCACAGCCTCATAAACAACATAAAAAAGCAAAAATAAATAATCAGAACTCCTAAACTTTAAAATAAAAACTAAAATAATATTGTTCGACAAGTATAAAATCTAAAAACGCAACTATAATAAAATAATGGAAAATAAAATATTTAATTCTTAAAACAGAATTGTCTTCAACATTGCAATAAACCTGCAATTAGCTAAAGGAGAATATTTTTCTTAAACAATAATAAAATTTGAAGTAAATTAATTTATTAAGTGTTCAAATAAACCTCCCTCTTGATAAGAACAGTAACCCAACCGATCATAAAAATTCCGACGAACATTTGTTAACATATCTGCTGTGACAGTATTACTGATTTCAATAATTCTCGCGCGCAGTTCCTCTAGGTTTGATGGCCGTTGATCACCGTATCCGTATATTGTATTATGTAAAAAGGGCCATAAAAAGAAATGGATTGGAGCTAGATCAGGGGAACGCGCTGGCCATTTAATAGGGCCCGAGTTACCGATCCATCTGTTTTCAAAAACCGCGTTTATAAAGTTTGTTACAATGCGTGTATTGTGCGCTGGGCAACCATCTTGCTGAAACCAAACTTCATTTATATTAAATCGCTCCCGTATTGCCGGAATAATATTATTTTCAAGTAACTGTAGGTATCTATTGCCGTTTAAATTACCGTCAATGAAAAAAGGCCCAATTATACGTCGTAGGAAAAATGAAATAAAGTAAGTCGTTAATGTTTTTAAAATTATTTGATTTTGAATAGCAGTATTCTTATGAGTGTGTCGACATGGTTATTCCATCTTTTTCTGAACCTTTCAGACATTTTACTACGTTATTTATGCCATATTAATAATAAAATGAATTGTAAGATGTCTATAATAGATAAAAGCTTTCGAAAATTTAGCAACATTTTTTTCTTTACTAGAGTATCGATTCTCTTAAATTAGGCAATCGATATACATGCAATATTATTTATATTAATATTAACAGTATCAGTTACATTTATAATGTTTTTTTTTTTGTGGTATTTTGCTTGGTATTAACGATCTTGTTAAATTGAAATTTACAAAATCCTTTGTGAATTCCTTTATTTTGACGTTTCGGATTTATATATCCCTCATCGGAAAAAGGTATAAACTATAATAAACATTGTATACAATAAAAGATGATATAAGAATACTTGTACTTAAATCCAATGCCTAGATTGATTTTTTTTTTGATATGAATCTTTATATTAATTTTAAATTATTAAATAGTATAAATTTAATAAATTTTCAATTTCTTGACGGTTGCCCACGGAATTGTTATTTTTTTTTAGTTTGAATTAGTTTTAAAATACAACTACTTTTATAATTTTTTCCATTCATTAATATTTTGGTTTGTTCAAAATTGAATGTATGATTGTTATTAATTGCATGTTTCTTTTCTTTAAAATATAATATAAATTTATACTATTCCATAATTTAAAATTAATGGAAACCATGTCAAAAAAAAAATCAAATTAGCCTTATATGGTACAAACAAAATTATTTATATTATAATAATATACATGTCACAATTTATAATATAAATGATGTTTTAAATTATGTTTATAAGTAGGTATATATTTTTATCCACAATCATAGTTGTAATGAGTCAATTACCTATTATATATATGAATAGTTGGGAAGCAGGTCATTACTGCACTAACCCTTAATATTCATATCAACACTGCGTCGTCGTTTGTTTTTGCTTTATTGCAACATCCAATTAGAAAAAAATTATTTAAAATTATTACTAAAATAAGCAAGTATGACATTTTCCAAAATATTACATAGACTCTGCTTATTCAGGCACTAATATTTGAAATCCTTATAAACTGATTCATATCGACCCCTATTTGTATCAGGAAGTAAACATTCTTCCAAATTTGAGCAGTTTCTCTGTATTCTGGCGAAGTACAATAAAAAACATTTTGCCAACCCAAGAATAAGTATTTATAATGGTCATACATTTTTTAAACAATAAGTCCTTTTAAGATCTAAATATAAGTAGTAGCAAAAGAAACTTCTTGCACGCTTACTAATTATTGAAAGACGTTTAGACCTTTTGGATTTTCATACTTCGTTTCATTTGAGTTTTTGCGGTATCGTGGTCAGCTGAATTGAACAAAATAATGACGTGTCGCACAGCGCTCAATATTGAGCATAGAGCACATAGCTAATAGTAGATATCTGGGTAGTGTGTCTCCTTTATAAACCACCTTTTGTTTCTACGTGCGTTATAGGGCCAAATTCATAGACGCGACTTAAGGCTTCCTCATCCCTACCTCACACTCATAGCGCCGATTTCTCACATTTTGGAATTCATAAACAGTTAGTAACTCATCTATTCTATAATAATAATTCTATAACTTTTGAGTTATGACACGCGATTTGGTTATAGAAATATTGTGAGAGATATGGAAAACCCTCCTCAAAAATATAGTAACACTGAACTGTTACAACGGTACCGTTTTTCAAGGCAAACCATCCAACATCTTTTATTAGATTTGGCATATCCAAATGAACAGCCAATAAATCAGCGTGGTTTACCCATACCTCCAATTACAAAATTATGCATGACATTGCGTTTCCTTTCGAAACCATCTCGTTAAAAACTTCTAAATATTGAACACGACTAGCACAAAGTTACACAGAAAGTTACCATTTCCCTCTAAGAAAATACTTAGGTAAAATAAGGGATAATTAGCGCAATAAAATTCAGAGCCCAGTTCAAATCAAATATTTCGTATTTCACATCTGCCATACAATTGGTTCAACGGAACAAAACGTCATCCATACGTCATTCAAACGTTGACGTAATGGCGCGTCGGTAACCCGACGGCTTCTCATCTTTTCCTCAACTTAGGAAGATGCTTACTCATGTTTTTGAATACCTAAATTGAGGTCACGATAAGGTTTCCTTGAGTGAGCAAGAGATGAGCATTACATGAGGTAAGGATGAGTTTTACTTAAGTGATGACTATGAATTTGGCTCCTACTGTTATATAGTAGAAATGAATAGTACAGAATATTGTGCAATAGTTTTTTTTTTATTCTTATAGTTTAATTTAGTTTATAGTTTAAGTAAGTATAATTTCTCAAAAATGTATTATGTCTGAGAAATTGATTGTATAGATATGTACGTACACCTACTTTATTTATTATTCCTGTTGTCCTATAATTGGATGTTCTCTGTTGGGCAACTGAATAAATTATAACTAGTATTAATTGAAATACGGACAACGATGTTGATGATGATATTGCAAACATGAACTCTGCTTTATTATTTTTTCGTTATTTTATAAGTATATTTGTTATATTAAATAATCATGACAGTTACTATACTCATTAGAACAAAATAACTTTAAAAATGCCGTTAACTTCATCAAACTTTGTTCTTTGTGGGGCACGGGTTAATAATTATCGACTACCCTGACTTTTTTTTGTGGATAACTTATGTCCTAAAAGGAACGATTTAGGAGAGTCTTAGATATGATAATCTAAAAAAATATAAAAACCACACTATTTTGTAGTCATTAATAAAAACTATACAACAAATTAGTCGTAAAAACCAATGCACACTGCACATCAGATCCCGAATTCTTTCGCAAGTTTCATTGCATTCTATCCAAAAAACTTTATTTAAAATTTATACACTATGTACTACGTAAAATGGTTTGGACATTATTAGCAGCTATATTACGGCAACCGTAACTTACTATAGTCATGCAAAAAGTGTTAAGACAAAAGATGACCAATATCTTTGATGAGACGACACTATTTTTAATTACAACCCTAGGACGCAGACCCCATGCGGTGCGTTTGAACCGCGGCCGCCTTCATCTGTTTAACAGTTATGCCGATGGATTCCGTTCTCCTCTTCGTATTCCACACTTGTTATTTATTACGTTGGCACCTCTACGTTCCACGTGAAGTTCAATCAATCAGTGACGATTCATTTGTTATCGTAACTCAACACAGCAACAACCATTAACACCTGACCAAGTTCCGGAGTATTAGGTAAAAATCGAGAACGAGAACACAATGAAGAAAATGCATCTTTGGTAAGTTATCATAATTTTTGCTGTCGTTCATATATCCTTGTCAGTTGGGATGTGTGTATTCTATCTTGGCAATATTCACCGTAAAATTGGAAAATTCAATTCAATTAAATATGCTATCGAAAGTAGATGGAAATTGTAGTAGAAAATGCCGGCATGTCATTCGACACGTTAATTTCCAGGTTAAAAAAAATTAAACAAATGGAAAAACAAACTGTTTCTATTATTAGTTTTTGTTACTCAAACTGGTTGAATTAATAAGGAAAACTAACAATAACTGATAAGTATAGATATGTGATCCACTTATTAACCATAAAATGTTAATTGTATCGTATTTTCTTGTTGGATATTTGTTATAATCTTCTCCAATTTATGCTTTTGAATGCATTTTGAAATATTTCAATTGTAAAGCAGAATACTATCTAGAAAAGTATCGCTGCCTTAAAGGAACAAAGATAGAAATACAATTAAGGTAACTTCTTCAAACACTTATGCAACATTTTTAAAAATTCTGCTTAAACGGTATCAGGCAAAACTATTTAAAAAATAATACATGATACTATATAGAGTATATCAAGCTGCCTTATTAGCATATTTCAAACTTTTAGTAGGAATTTTTAGGATATTCATAGCCAGTTATAGACAATTAAGTTGCGTAAAGTATTTTTCATTTCATAGCACTTCCGGAATCCAAGGCGTTAATAACAACTTTCTTATTTCAAACGGAAAGATATTTATATAGTATTAATACTAATGATTGATTCTCCATATATTTCTAATACTTCATTCACCTTGGGCGACCTCCAATATAGTGATATACAATCAATCCAAGAATTTCTTATAACTGCATTTATTATAATTTTATTACACAACCATTGGTAAATTATCGCCACATTAACTTACTTAGTGAATCCTGTAGAAGAGGTACCTACTATATATATATATATAGTGGCGATAACACCCCCGAAGGGGCAGTGCCGCTTCCAAGTGGAAGCTCTCTAGATCCATTGTTCGGGGTGGATCAATCCCCATTTCTCTATCATATGGACTCGCACACTTGTCTCCACAACTTCCTGTCCCCAACCTTCCTTTTCCAATTTCTTACGCCGGCCCTGTTGAGATCTTCCATTACTTCTCCAAACCATCTCGATCTGGGTCTTCCTCTTCTTCTTCTACCGCTGGGCTCCCATATTAGCATTTCCTTTATTATTGTTCCATCTGCTCTCCGCACGTGTCCAAGCCACTTGGCTCTTTGCTGCTTTATTTTCTTGACAATGTCCAGCCCAATTTCTTCATTTACTTCATAATTCGTTCTTCTTCTGTACTCATTTTCAGCAAGCTTTATAGGTCCTAATATTGCTCTTAATATCTTCCTTTCCAATATTCTTAAGTCCTCCTCATCTTTTTTTGTCATGGTTAACGTTCAAGCTGCGTACATTTATCACCGGTCTTATTATAGTTTTATATATCTTTATTTTGGAACTTTTCGTGAGATATTTATTTTTTAACAATTTCTTATGCTTTATTACCGGCCATAATTTTTTCCTTCATTTCGGTCTCCCTACTTCCATCACAAGATACCATGATTCCTAAATACTTGTATTTTTCAGTCTGTTGAAATTTTTAATGGCCTAGTTTTACGTAATCTTCCCGGCTCGCTTTATTGCCTATCTTCATTACTTTTGTTTTATTTTCGTTTATATATAAACCTATTTTTCTTCCTTCATTTGTTATCTCCTCTAACATTTGTATCAATATCCCTCTTGTTTTCGCTATGATTACCACATCGTCATCATATGCTATGACTTGGCCTGGTTTCGTCCTGAGTGTCCCTTTGTTTATTCTTCTGCTTTCCAGCGCCAGATTAAAGAGCGCCGCCGACAAAGAATCTCCTTGTTTCACCCCCTTATTGGTCTCAAATTCTTCTGTTTCCCCTTTTGCTGTTTTTATTGTCATTCTGGTGGATTCCATCGTCATCATCGTGAGCCGTCTCAATCTAGCTGGGATTCCAAGTTCTCTCATTGCCTGCATAAGTTTTTCTCTATTGATAGAGTCGAATGCCTGTCGGAAATCTATAAAAAGCATCTCAAGTTCCATCATACATATGTTCGTGTGCCTTTTCCATTATCTGTTTCAAACTATGTATTGCGTCCGCTGTTCCTTTATCGCGTATAAAACCACATTGGTATTGCTCTATGGTGTTCTGTGTTGTTGTTGCGATCCTTCTTTCAATTATTTTAGACAGTATTTTATATACAGTATTCAGCAATGTGATTCCTCTGTAATTTACGCATTAATGTTGATCTCCTTTTTTATAAATCGTAACCACCTGCCCCGCTTCCCAATCCTTCGGCATACGTTCCTCATGCCATATCTTTAAAATTAATGTGTGTATATACTCAAGCAATACCTCTCCGCCATATTTAATCATTTCATTGTTGATTCCGTCTTTGCCCGGCGTTTTTCCGTTCTTCATATGCATCACTATTTCTTTCACCTCGTCTATTGTAGGTTCATGTATTTTGATTCCGTCCTCTTCTTTGGATTTGATATCACTCGATTTTGTTGATCATCCACTAATAATTCTTTGAAATATTGCACCCATACCTCTTTATATTCTTTTTCATTTTCAATCACTTTACCCTCCTTTTTTATACCACTGAGCTTATGTTTATATATTTTATTTCGTTCTCTTATCTTCTGGTAAAATTTTATTGTGTTCCTGTTTTTACTTTCTATTTCTATGTCTTTTATCCTTTGTTCTGTCCATTCCCTCTTACTATTTCGTAACATCTTAACTTTTGATATTGTTCGTGATCCTGTTTTCTGTTCGATCTTATCCATTTGATTCTTGCCTGCGCTGTTTTTATTGTGATATTACGGCATGATTCATTATACCAGCTCTTTGCCGTATCCATTTTCTTTTTCTTAAAACATTTTTCAGCTGTCTGCATTATGCATGTTTTTACATGTTTCCAGCTTCCTTCCATATCATCTTCATCGATCTTACACATTCTTAGTTGTATGTCAACACCTTCTCTATATTCTTTTCTTTTATTTTCGTCATTTAGTCCTTCTACTTGCCATTGATTTTGTTTACTTTTAACATTCATCCTTCTTTTTATTTTTTGTTTTAATAATGCAGTTACCATATAGTGATCCGAGTCTGCGCATGCACCTCTATACGTTCTTACAATTCTCCAATAAAGAAGTACTTACTGAGCATGTTTATTTAAAGTATGTATTTTTTCGCAATTAAATCGGTGCATCAAATTGAAAGTTCGCGTGCAATCTTATTTTTACAGATTTTTTTGGGTTAGTTCTTTTCATATATCAAAACCATAAAACCCTAAACTTGATTTTCTATTATACCTTTCTAAAATAAATCTATTCAAAGTACCGGTTTAATAATAGCACCCCATCTATTTTTCTCTTATATTGCACATTAATACGGCAAATTGATATCCCACAAGAATATTAACGTAAAACGTGTGGTAAATATCTACTATTATCCAACGGATGGATATCTGGCAAATTACTAAGATGGACGCTTAAAATAAAATATGTAATTTTGTTGAATTTCTACGTTATCTCTTCAGGGTGATGCCAGTCACGTGTCGGAGTTATAAAGATTCGGTTGCAATTTTTTTGACGTCGGCAAATATTTCATAAAGGAATTTTACGCACGAGAATTTTGTGCACGCACTTCTCCGCAAATTGTCCTTTGCTTATTACGGACTGTTAGCGGTTTAAAGTCGAATAGGAAATGCTGGTGTTTAGTAATATTCAATTAGAATGTAATCCCTGTTATTAGGCGGTGCCTGCGGGTCAAATAACTTTCAGATAGCCTACGTTTGTTCCTACGCAAATACGGCTTCACGCTTTATCCTTGTCGTTGATGGTAACTGCCCAATTTCTGCAATTTTCTATTTCTTAATATTTTAACGAGGGTGTTATGTAAAATATTGTGTTGCCTCGGGGGTTGCTGTTGGATGTGCATACTGCTAAGGATTTACTGTAATGAATACAAAACTAATGTAAGTATACCATACTATAAGATTATACCGTGTGCACGTAGTCGACCTGTCGATGGGTATATTAATAATAATGGCTAGTCGATTGTAATTGGTTTAGAAATGTCGGCAATAAATACTTATTGGATTATAAGAGTCAGCTACTGTCGTCGCCAAGAATCAGTAATTATTGTAGGGTAAGGTAGGGAAAAAAACTATCGTTAGCGAGGACTATACATATTCATTTATTCGTCTCGGAAGAAGGGGTTCGTGTTGCTTACCGGCTTTCCTGAGAGTCGACTAAACACGAGTTTGTCTAGTCCTCGCTAGCGATAGTTATTTTCCCCTACGTTGCCCAACATTATCAGTAATTATTGGGTCATCCGTTGAAAATGGAAATTCACGAATTTCCCAAACAATTCTCTCAATCTCCTATGTCTATTATTACGCCACAGTCCTTGCATATGCTTGAATATACAGGGTGATTGATCGAGACCGTCCATTAGAAAGATTGGGGCTCCTAGTAATAATTAATTTCTGTAAAGTTGCATACGTACATAGTGTAATAAAATCTATGCCCTGAAAATATTTTCAAGATAGCGACACTTCCGGAAACACCGGAAATTGACATCAACTTTCTTATTTCAAATGGAATGGTATAGTTTTCTTTGCACTTTTGAAATCTAAACGTTATTCTAGTAATTTACTAATATTCCCTATACCTAAGTGCAGCCGTTTTGGAGATTTCTCGATTTTTTGAAAATTTTTGGATTTACATCATGATGTTTAACATTATGTACTGTCGCGAAATTTTAATCGAGAACCCTAAAATTAAGACTATCGATGGAAGAACCCCTGACGTTTCTGTCGAAGTTTTTAGATTTGTTGCATTATCTACAGGTGTCCAAAATTTAATTGTCCTTTAGTGCAACTGCAGATTATCAAAACTAGATTTTTTCAAATACAATGCCCCATTTTTTTTTCAATATTCTGAAATCTTATTAAATTTGGATCAAAATGTATTAACGTTCCCCATACATATCTGCAATAATTTTTATGTAATGAAGGTTTTTGATACATTTTAGAGGAAATTACACAAAAAAATTGTAGTTTCCTCTAACACTCCCGTGCGTACAAGGGAGGAATTGAAGATCGCGTTAGAACGACATTTCGACAGTTAAATCCTCATCACATTTACAAGGCTTGCACAAAAGAAGTTTCTTCAAGAATCCGTAGCTGCCTGCAGGTCAACGTGGGCCACATAGAGTGTTTATAGCTTTGTTAGATTTTGTATTTTTATTAGCGGTTGTTTTACTGTTTCTGTAATGCTAATACATGTTGATGAAAATTCAATAACGTTTCATAATATTGAGAAAAATGGGGCATTCTATTTGAAAAAATCGGGTTTTGATAGTGTGCAGTTGCCCTAAAAGACAATTAAATTTTGGACAGCCTGTAGATAATGCAACAAATCTAAAAACTTCGACAGAAACGCCAGGGTTTCTTCCATCGGTAGTCTTAATTTTAGCGTTCTCGATTAAAATTCCGCGACAGTACATAATGTTAAACATCGTGATGTAAATCCAAAAATTTTTAAAAAGTCGAATAATCTCCAAAACGGCTGCACTTAGGTATAGGGAATAATAGTAAAAGTTCCTCTAGAATAACGTTTAGATTTCAAAAGTGCAAAGAAAACTATACCATTCTATTTGAAATAAGAAAGTTGATGTCAATTTCCGGTGATTCCGGGAGCGCCGCCATCTTGAAAATATTTTCAGGGCATAGACTTTATTACACTATGTCGTATGCAACTTTACAGAAATTAATTATTACTAGGAGGCCCAATCTTTCTAATGGACGGTCTCGATCAATCACCCTGTATAAGTACTGGTATTCCAATGGACAGCGAACGTGTTAAAAGTTTGTATGTGTTAAGAAATAAAAAAAGGACTGCTTAATTAATACGAACGATATCTACTTATACGTTTACTTTATATTAAAAAGTAGATTTCTATACGCAATCAATACCAACAAACGGCGTCCAAAATATTTTTTTTTCACTTAATTCATCGCTACGATACAAAGTACAAGTAAATTCAGTTATGAAATCACATTTGCCAGCAGGCAATAAAAGTAGCAATCACCTTTGTCATTTCAGTTCTAATCTATACTTCCGGTGTGCACAAGGCTCAAGTCGACAGACACAGAACTAGACGTATTGATTAGGGCCACTAGGGCTGCAGCCACAAAGAACAGAATTCGTCACCTAAAGAGAATTGCCAGAGAGACATTTCATATGCCAAGAAAGCATCAGGGCATTTGACATTTACATTAGATCCAAGGCAAAAACTTGCAAATTTACTTTGTAGAACAATCAAGAAATAGTGAACTGCACCGAGCCATAATGGAAAATGCAGCGCCTTCCATAGAAAATGTTCTAGAGAAAATAACATCAGTACAGCAAGTGGTGGACCGATGGAAAGGCAAGCCGCTTCACGGGAAGCAACGAAAAGAGTGAGACCATTGATCACCTTGCGAGCGCTTGTCGGACGCAGGTTCCGCGTGAATACACACACATACATGATATAGCAGCCAGAAAATCTTGGCGCGGCACATAACAAACGTAGAACAGAAGCCATATTATCAGTATACACCCGAAAACGTCATCGATAATGCAGATTTTAAGCTGTATTGGGCTAGACCGATAACCACGGATGAAAACATACCCAATAACATATTGGACATCGTGCTAACTGAAAAGAACGAGAAACCCACTTAAATCATCGAAATTGTTGTATATCGAATGCTGCCAACATGACAAGTAAACATCAGGAAAATATCACCAAGTATCAACCACTTGCCATGGAGATCAAAGACACGTGGAGTCAAGCCAGGGTCATAGTAGTGCCAGTAAGAATAGGTGCCACCAGAGAAGTGCCAAACACCTTGTCCAAGGCGTTTGAGGAGTTAAAACTACCGAAGACATTAAATGTGAAGATGCATCAGTCAGTCGTGTTAAGTACCTGCAGCATTGTGCGGAAGGCTATAAACAACCTTTGTGCCAGTTAATATCATCACTTAATAAAGAGAAGGTACAAAAATACTTACAAACTGCCCCAAAATGTTAACGAAACATGGCAGCCGGATGAAGTTACTTACTACAATTCCTATAATCATTGGCGGGACCCAGAAAATTCCGAAATACCTGCGTGCAGGAATGAGAACCATTCAGTTGTCACAACATCTCTTCAAGCAGATGCAGAAAACTGTCATTCTGAAGCCATGTAATATTATGTGTAAGGTTATAAGCCAACGAAGACCAATTGTACCTGTTCTCTTCAATTCTAAATTTTTATCATTACCAATTGCCTTTTTTATGGTTACCACACATACCTCTTTGAGAGAATAAACAAAATATCAATAATTATAATCCGAAAAATTCGCCAGCATCGGGACAGTAGAATAATGTGTATACTAGTTATAAGCAGATTATTTTAAACGTTATTAATAAATTTAAATACCATCTTAGTTCAAAACTTTAAAAGAATGAGTGAGCCGATCTTCTAAAAGTAGTGCTTCTCACATAAAAATCAGCATTAATTAAATAACGCAGACAAAACCCTATAAGGAAAGTTTTTGAAAAGGGGCGGAATAATCGGGTAATATATTTTCTTGACACAGAAGCCACCTGGCGAATTTTTCACCAATTAATAAAGGCCGTCACTAATTACAATGGCTATTAGCTGCACCCCCGTAATTATCTATCACACCGCTAGACGGCCGAGTAGACCAGACAAGCAATTACCGAAGATTAATTAAGATGGCCAAGATACTCAACTGAACTGCTAGTTTTCTAAGCCACCTCGATCTTTTACAGCTCATTTGCATTTCAGAATTGCGAAATCCATCTAAGGTAGGGTTTTGCTTTAATGCCGGCGCATGACTGGGTGATTATTCAGGATCTTAGAATGTAGTTATTTAGGTGGGTTTGGGGCTTATGAATTGTTGCCGAGTGTCTTGGGCAGATTTATTAATTATGGTGAATGTGATTGCGGAAGGTTACACAATGCTGGTACTTTTGTCACCAAACACATTTTCTGTTTTTAATGTTTAGTTTGCGTCTGTTCTGTGATTTAACCCATTTATACAAAATTCTAACAGGTCGATGATCTAAAACTTTATATAGTATTTGTTGTTATATGTTAGAAAGATGCACGATAATTTCAAACGTTTATGGTACTTAATATATTTGCGTACATACGTAGGTGTATATCTAAAAATCATAAATTAAGCTAATTATGTGCGGGATAATATTTATTGATGCTTGCACGTACTAAAGGTGACTTGGGCGACCACCGTGTATTGGTTAACTGCTTCACGTTATTTATTATTATTGTAGTATTGTTGGTACTTCATATCCATAATAAATTATATGCTCTACATCATATTACATGTGTATATAGTTCTTTTTAAGGATTATTATTGTTTAACACTTTAACTGCCATGAGTACGACATTAAAGTACTCAGAAAAATGTTTACTCACGCGTCGGGTACTAACTCGTGTATCTCACTTGTACGGGCTTTAAATTGTGCTGTGGCATAGGAGAATGAAAAATGTATGGTGACAGTTAAGATGTTAAATATGTAATGTGTGGCGATACAAGAGATTTATAAAGATTTTATGCAAATTTTTATTTACAATAGTTACAGTTATGTAATATGTTCATTCATTAGACTGGCTGTTTGCTCTGCTGAAGAACTGCTAATTGTAGGTTTCCATTTTGACGTCTGAAACAAAAAAAAAAAAAATTAATTTATTTTGTATATAACGTTGTCTATTTTGTATTTATAAATATATGACATATTTGTACCACCATATAATCACATGCTTTACATATTGATTCATATAGGTAGCTATGTCGGAATGATGTTTTTAATCGCCTGGCTTACTTTAATATAATTTTTTATATCACAATTAATTTGTAAACTGTCCCTTTTATTTTACAATCTATTCATTTCTCATCTTCATCCTTCACTATTATTTTTTGTCATTTGCTTGCTACCTAGTGGCACAGGGAGAGTTATTACAATGATCGAAGTCCTTCGTATGATCTCGTCACATATGTTTCTATGTTAGGTATGGTACGAAGTTATACGAAGAAGCCCCCACTGATGCAAGCACGAGCGCTGTGTGTATTGTAGTATGTAGCTTTCGAAAGATATGACCGTTCTTTGTTTATTTCTACATTGTACTTTTTCGCCTCGATCTTTGCCCGTCAAGTAGTTCCCTCAAAATTTACTATTTTTAAGGTTTATCTGGGAGTAAACATTTATGGCAAATATTTCAAACAGAAACATGCTGCTTCAGTGCTTCTCAGAATCGGCAGTCCGGACTAATAACTCTGTCGCTTGGTCTTTCGAATTTTGGCCTCCCTAAGTCCAATTCTACACGGCTAGGAATTAGCACTTTGCACGGTTGTTTAAAGTTTAGTGTTACATTTCTGAGCACCGCATCTTTGTTTTGACGTCATTTAAGATGTCCTGTTAAGCTCCTGGCTTTAAAATTGCTCGGCAATCTTAATCTCTATACGCACTAACAGTAGCGGTTCTCTCTACTTACAGAGCTGTGCTTTGAGAAATAGATAAAAAATTTGTTGTGTAATTATGGAAGTTTTGCTTTGTATTAGACCCAGTAAATGCTGTTCAGACATCTCTCGGTATCTTTACTGTCAGCTCCCCTGAATGTGTAGCTGTGGCTCACGAGTGTGCAAATACTTTGTGATAACTAAGGCCCGGATTTAGATGCAGTCAAAACCCTCTAAATAATTCATATAATATGCAGAAGAAAAGTAGTAAAATATGCAGCAAAATATGCAATATAAATGAAAAAAATATCAAACTTATTAACTGAATGTAAATCATGGTTTCTACCTATGTGAAACTATCTATGCTTTATTTTTGGAAGAAAATAAGGTAAAACCAAAAGAAACTATCGCATAGTCTACCAAAAATAATATATTACAATCCAAGCGCTGGTTGTTGGCGGAAGCCAACACGCGCGGTTTATGTCACCAGTTCGAAAAGGCAGCTAGAGCCTAGTTGATGAACGACGTACTGCAATACTGTAATATCTACTGAATTATAACTGTTGAACGAATCGCAAGGATAGCTATGTTCTCACGTGCGGGTTACAACATTTCTCTAATTTTTTGGGGTGTGTCTCACTCCGTTGAGACGCCCTCTTGCTATGGCGCATCCGCCAGGTATTTTTTTTTTTGTGAAATAGGTAAGTATGTATGTACTACAAATTATATAACAAAAAAAATTTCGTATTTCTTAAAAAACTAACTCTCATATACATTATAATTCACAACTTTCAAAATTCGATTCTGTGAAACTGTAGCGTTTATTGCTTTATAAAGATTTATATTTTGAAACTGATCTTTCGACACGTACAGATGTGATAAAGGAAAATTTAAAAGAACTTTGTGCAATTGGTGCAGTATTTTGTTTATTTTGTGTAAAATAGCCACATCAGGATTCTTTTCTAAGACATTTTTTTGGGTTTCCAAATGATTAACTATATTCATTGCCATTCTACGCCTTTCTAGATTTTCAATAGTTTTCAAAAGAAATTGAACATTTACATGAATAAATGCTAGGTCTTTGTCGATATTGGTCGTTTTAAGTAATTCATGTAATTTTTTAACACTTAAAGCATCGTCCACTTCTGCAATTTTATTCACAACACTCTTATATTCAAGGAAATTGTCGGCATAAAAAGCCGCTGTTTCAAGCTATGTCCCAAACCAAATTTCGTACCTTATTTAATTTAGAGCTCGTTTTTACTTTGGACTTTCACTTTCAGAAAACGAACACTCCATTCTATTCTTTCTTTAGCTGATTAAAATAATAAAAGAATAAATGAAAACGTTTTTCTCCGAAATAGGTACCCAAGCTACACCATGAACATTCAATATCCGTTTAAAATGCACAAAATAAATGAATAAACGTCTCATATTGGTGAATGCTTAGTATAATACACCTAAAAATATGTCGTTGAAATATAATTTACCATACAGCAATAATTGGTATATTATAAACTGTATTTCAATGTTTATTTAACTTTATTGGCATTATAAACGGTTATTCAACGTTTATGGAGATATTTGACCGCTCATTATAGGATACTCAGTGTTGCTTGGGTATGTTCAAGTATGTTCAAAATAGGCAAAATGTTTCAAATATGCAACTTTATGCAGTATCCACCAAATATGCAATATAAAATTTAGATGACAGTACCTGCGAGGTATGATTGTGATGAAAAATAGTTTTTCGGTACATAGATGTTAGCTAATAGAATATGTAATTGCATAGGCATCCGCGCCTTAGTGATAACTCAGAATTGGTAAGACCACTAAAGAAGACTCTTCAGGTGTCAATCTAAGTTTAATGAAACTTAAAATTAGTAGAGTATGTTTAGATGAATTAGAGCTAAACTGTAAAGGTTATCCACTCTTCATTTTCTGTGTCTACTTTCTAAGAGGAAACAAGATATTATTAAGACTTATTTTGGATATAGGATATAGTCAAGAAGTTGTCAAACATTTTCTGATCATGTAACAAAAATTCGTCAAACGATGGCTAGCACCACAAGCCGGTTTAATGATCTTTTAGTGCTCGAAAACATTCGGCCTCAAGTAAGAGGAAAACGTACTCTTTCCCTTTTTAACGAAAGTCCGACAATTGGGTACTGTCTGATAATCTGTGTGGGTACTCAGGATGAGCGTAAACATAGTTCATGCATATCCATAGTTGACGTTTCAATGATGCATTGATGGATCAGCCAATAACAAAAAATCATATTTTCTTTAAACGTTGTTCTCTAGACTGAATAAATGATTTTTCTATCAGACTATTAACTTTTCTTGGTTTAAAAGAAATTAATTCTTATCAATGACAAAAAAATTCAAACCATAAGCGTTAACAGCAAACGCGCCTTATACTTAGCTAGCGCCGAAATGTTTTGTTGTGACTCTCCGTTAGTGTGTATGTAGTTGGATCATTATTTATGTCTTTTTCTTTGGCGATAAACGTTTTTTATCCAGAGGTTAATAGTGGTAGTGAAGAATTAATATAGAAGGGTTTGACAAATGTGTGCCGAAAATTAGCAAGAACTTGGTTCAGCGAATTAAAATTTCAAGCCAAGGTTTAGGCCGAATGACGAAGAATAACAACTAAAGCTCTTCTACAGGTGGATCTGCTTATTCCAGAAATTCTTGATTTTTTAAATGCTACTCTGGTATGAGGCAAAATTCACAAACAAAAAATAGTAAATTGTTGAATTTTCAGACGAACATAATATGAAAAAAAAACTTTTAACTGGAAGAATTAAACTTTTAAATAAAAGTTGTTTGCTGTTTAAATGTACTTCAATTCTTATGCACAATTTAAACTAATATACGGAGTATTTCATAAGCAAATAACAGCAAAGAAGACACAAAATGAACTTAGCATAAATAATAAAAGTAGATTGTTTGCAAATGATATACTTACTATACTATACTGATACCTATATTGTCATTGGTTAAATATACCTTAAGTTTGGACTTAAACGGGTGAGTCAAAAACGTTGGTTGAATTAATTCTGCCAAATTGATTTAAGCATACGAGTAGTTTAAGAACATTTAAATGGAAACAATTGTTGAAACCAGAAAATCTTTTCTCTCGGTGTAGTTACTCCTTTAATATTCTGCATAGCTGCGACTGTCTGTGCGATTTTAGGTAGATTTAAATAACAAACAACGTTCACTTGATTATGTTATCCATTTTAATCCACACAAGAATTGCAGTTAAGTGCAACACCATATTTATTCTGCAGTAGGCGCTGCGTTATGAAAGATGTTATATTTAGGCGTAATTTTCTTGTCTCTTACGGAAAGAATTAAAAATTAATCGATTTTTGGAAGGCTTTCTTACCACTTCAAAATGAATCTTTACCGGTAAGGAAGCCATTGCATGGCTGAGGATATTTTACATTTTTACAAAGTTTGACAAGTTAACATCTGAGGAGTTCTGCTTGTAAGTTAAAATAAAACAGGGATGAAAGATTTTTGGGGTGTGCTTTAAAATGATAAAAACTCAATGTAAAAATTACCTATATGAAAATCTTTAAAAAGTATTTACAAGCAATGCATTTACCTATATTGTGCTAATTCTGCCAATTCTCTTGGTGACAGTTAGGTGATCATTTTTTTTTGTTATAGGATAACAACAAAGCCAGTTTCTAGCACGTTCGGTGGTAGTCAATGAAAATGTAACAATGCGGTATAACATAATGAAAGATACAGAATAGAAATAAAAACAGAATGGGACCTTTGAAATTATCACTGCGTATAATACTTGCTTGATGGGTACGTATTTACATACGTAAAACCTACATATATGGACGACAACGTAACACAGCGAAGTAGAAAATTGTCCATCCATTCATTTGTAACATTCTACTATATGCGTGTTGAACGGAGAACAAATGAATGAATGAACGATCATATATTAGTCGGTTTATGTGTGCGTGTTTACGTCTGTTTGATTTGCCTCGTATTGAAAGAATATGTGTACTACGATGCGACAGAATGTTTGTTTCCGTGGAGGCATCTTTTACTAGAGTTCGAAAATGTCTAGACTGGAAGGGTGAATAATTGTGTTCGCGAGGGTGGTAGCTACAGCGGTAGGATGTCGCACAGGTGTGCCGCGTGGGTTTCCACCGATATTTACCTCTGATAAGATCGAGTTACACATTACCATATTCGTCTCTCACCTATTGTATGAGCTACTCCTGTTTTAGATGATGTGATTGCCCGATTCCTGTGGGGATTTCCTGGTGAGAACGCTGTCGTGGTGGCCGAGCTCAAAGCAAAAAGTTTAACAGAGTGTGCTGAAGAATCCTGAGGTTGTTTATCTGGAAACAAAACGGAAAGAATGAACGATATTTAGGAAGAACAAGATGCTAAAATTGAAATAAGATTTTGATAATTTTCTATACTTGGGCCAAGTTTTAATTTTCTAAATATCCTGATATATCTTTCTCGTTTTATAGTAAAGAGAATACTTCATTTGTACTAGTAATTAATGGCGTTTTTGTTGACTGCTTAAAAATTAGGCCATCTCCTGACAGAAATGGTTTTTTAAATCAAGGAAACAATTTTTTCAAGCATATTTCTTTCTTTCAAAGCAATGAGGTTTATACATAGCAAAGTATTTTTAGATTTAAATTAAAATGCACTTTGTTTTGTTGAAAGAATATAAATAATATATCATTATTTCAAAAACAAACAAGTTATTTTTTTGTTATTCTTAAGAGAATATTCACTTCTATGGAATGGAATATTGCTGTTTATTAAATTACATACATTACTGCCAAGATAATATTTTTTTTATGTTACCAGCCAAAGTTGAAAAATTTGGTTTATTTTTTACAAGATATTAAGCAAATTTTGAAATCATTGCGTAATTTGTAATTATATGTAAGTATATTTTTTGTTTCATTTGATTGTACCACTCTTAAAGTTACGTAATCATATTAGTCAAAGAAAACAGTTGCTGTAACTCTAGAATACTTGTTGGTTACAATAAGTAACACTTATGCCCGGTTTTTCAGTATTGGTTTAAATATAAGTTCAGCTGAACCTTAAACTTGAACTTAAACCATGAACTCAGTCGGTCGGTTTCCAAGTGCGTTCCCTGAACTAGTTCAACAAAACCAGAAAATGTGTTTAGTTTCACAATGTTGGCGGCGAGAATAGAAGTCCTTTAAAATATATAGGGTTGGCGACAGTAGGTGTTGAATATGATAGCCAATGAAATCACAGCAAAATTTGGAATTTCCAAATTTAATTTGGAATTTCCATATTTAAACATATCTGACCGTATTACTCATACAGCTTCATTTATTCCTTAACGAAGTCGGTACTCCTTTTCAAATAAATTATATCTAAAATGTCAGAATCACCATCTAGAAGAGCCGCTAATTTTACATCAGAAGAGATAGACATGTTAATTGATTTAGTCAAATCTAAAAAACATCTTATCGAATGTAAAAAAACCGATCGGCTTCTTTGGAAGGAGAAAGATACCGCGTGGGAAAATATTGCCACGCAATTTAATCAAATATCTGGGCAAATTTATAGAAGTGCTACTGTGCTCCGGAAAAAATATGAAAATATAAAAAAAAGGACGAAACAAAAATTTGCTGACAACCGGTGCCATGTAACAGGCACTGGTGGTGGTCCTTCATCGCAGGTAATATTTACCCATGTGGATGAAGAAGTGAAGGAGATGTTGGGTGTTCGTTTAGAAGGTTTGCCCAGTTACTTCGATAGTGACACTGAAAATAGTAAGTAGAATCTATTGCTTTTATTATCATATATACTTATATTGGTAAACATTTGCAGTTGCACATGAACAGGATACAAGCAGAGCAGAAGAAACAATAATTATTCAATGTGATCCTCTGCCATCAAGTAGCAAGGAGCCCCAAGAGACCACGTGGGAAACTTATGTTCCAGAGATGTTGTCACAGCCAATATCCACAGCATTGAAGCGTCCGATGGAGAATGAACCACAAGCTGCAAAAGTGGCAAAAAAGCGAAAGGTGACTGGTACATATACCAACGAAAAATGGTCAGCACTAGCAGACGACAAGGCCAATTACGTTGCACTACAAACACGGTGCTTAAATGAGGAACATGCATTAAAAATAGAGTTCCTACAAAATGAAAACCGCTTAAAAAAATTACAAATAGAAGAGCAACAGCTTAAAAATGAGTTGCTAAAATTAGAAATAAAACTTAAAGAAAAACATTTATCCTAATATAAAATAAAACACTTGTTTTCAGTTTATTTGTGTATTTATTATTGTATATTATAAGGTAAATTTGAACAGTGACAGTAAGCAACATAGTAGCAGTGGTGATTAAATGATGAACAATCGGCCCATGTGGGCACTTTAATACATATCCATAATAATAGTGCAGCAAACCACTTGTCACCATTACAATTTGTTTTTTTTTTACCCAGAAGGAAATCCATTATTATTATTATTCTTTGTCCTTTATTACAAATTATTAAAATAATTTACAATTAAATTATGTCTACTTCTATTATTATAGGCAACATTGTAATAATTTTGCTCTCCTGGTAAAATATTGCCTGCATTAATAGCTGCTTCAATGTCGGCATCCACAGGTGGTACCTCTTCACCTTCATCACAAGCAATATTATGCAATACGGCTGTGGCCACAATAATGGACTGAATAGTTCGTACTTGCAACCTGGCACCATTTGCCAATACTGGGAACCTTCTCTTCCAAACACCATAATGGTGTTAACAGAAAATTACGATTTTTGTAACCACTATCTCCTAATAAGAATTTGTTTGCAAAAGCTCCTCGTTCAAATTCATGACGAAGATTGCAACTGTTAAAAATATGGGAGTCATGTGCTGACCCAGGCCACCGACAAACAATGTTGCGAATTCTCAGCTTATGATCGCACACTGTTTGAACATTTAGTGAAAAGTATCCCTTTCTATTTCTGTACACCTCACCATTATCACCTCCTACATAATAAAAATATATATAACTATTATTATTATTATAGTACTAAATACCTGGTGATTGAATTTTAACATGTGTACAGTCAATTGCACCAATCACTCTAGGAAAAGAAGCAATCTCATAAAAGCCTTGAATTACTTCATTGATTAATGAATTCTCCAAATTGTATGTAAGTGCAATATACTTACAAATTTGTTGGATTTGCTATAATATTTGATACACGGTTAAGCACTCGCCTTACGGTATCTTTCTGTAAACGGTATCTCACAAAGAAATCGTGATCATCCCAAATTTCGAAATTATTCGGACGCCTACGATTAATTCTCGGTCTTCTAATACGACCAAGATGTTCAATATAATTAATAATGTCTTCGTCATCAGAAGATTCCAAAAAATTCATAATTTTTATTAATATTGGATTGATGTCAAATTAACATAAACACCTATTTTAAGGTTATGTTCAATTTGAGCGGGATATTAAAGCTTAAGCCGAGCACATCACTCCGCTCAAGTTGAACCAAATTTTTTATTCGGTTTAAGGTTCAACTAGTACTGAAATACGGTTTTGAGGGCTGAACTTGAACTTAAACTAAAAATCGAGTTTAAACCGATACTGAAAAACCGGGCATTAATGTGAAAAAAGTGAAATAATCTCGTAACTTATCTTCTAAAACGAGTTGATATTACTGTTGTTCTAGTAGAACATGTGTCCTGTATAAAACTTTTCACGTAATTTTTGTTATGATACTAATAGTGCATAACGTTTTTCTTTAGAAAATTGGTTTTTTCATTCAAAGAAATTCATTTAATTTCTTTCCAAATTGACAAGTTTCAAGGACAATTTTTTTTTCGAAGATGTGATAACTTTTACTCTAATACACTCTTACAAAACAAATAAATTTAGAGAATTAATTATAGTTTTGATTCAGCAAATTATAGCTGTAATAATGCAAGGAATATTTTTTGTTTTGGGAAAAAAATGTTTTCTCTATTGAAGACTCTACAGACACACGAGATATGCGATCACTCTATGCGATCACGGAGTGATCGAATATCTATTAAAGATGATCATCTTTTTGAAATGCTTTGAATGGAAGATTCAAACAATTCTGATTGTTGATCCTCAGTTTCATCAGACTCTGGTGTATTAATTATTTCCACAAGTTAAAATGTCCTACAGTTCGTCATAGAACTTCTTTTTTTCGTCAGCTCCTATCTGATTCATGTGATGTCTCCATATGATGTATCCCTGCTTAGATTTACAAACTTTTGCCTACACCTTTCTCTATAAACTCGATACCCAGTGTGTTGTAATTTATTTCCAAAGGGATGGAGAAACAAAGGCAACTAATTTCTTTTTTGATTTAAAAAAATTGTTGCTGTACTTTTAGTTTTTATGTAGATATTTAATTTTGTTATTTTGGAATTATAATTTAAACTTGTCATTGTTCAGAATGTAATAAGACACCTTATATATATACCATAAATTCAAGAGTGAGATATCCTTTCTTCAAATCATCTTCCAAAAGCAATGAAAACCATTGCACTAATGCTTGGTGATCGCCAACTGTATTAAGAATATATCCTAAATTATTATTTGGAAAGGTATCAATGATAAGGTTATTTATTATTGTAATTAGAAATTGCTTTTTTTTCAAGACTTCCATCCTTTATTAATTTGGATTTTGGATACTATCCATACAGTACATAAACATAACTTATAATTTATTAAAAATGACAGATGTTTTTTTGAGCTTTCTGTAACCATGATGTCACAGTCCAAACCTAACCATCGTCCCGTGGTAAGCTTGAGGAAAACACCTCTGAAAAACTGTTAGATTTACGGATAGGGAACATAAATACAAACTGATGACAAATGATCTAAGAGATACAGTAGATTCATGAAAATCGCACCATTCCATTTAAAATAAGAAAGTTCATATTATCATCCTGTATATTGGATGGACTATAAAGTTGAAAATATTTTCTTTAAATTGATCATAGTCGACTGTGGCCACTTTGCATGTTTCAAAATCAAATTCTAACTGGAACTGTGAAAAACTCTAATGACCCAGTTCGGTGGGACACCCTGCGTACTAATTAATGGAAATATTGAAGTTATTGTTTTTTCTTTTTGATTGTTATGCTTACCTTTTTTTGTTATTTAACGAAATTCCTCATTACCAGGAATCAAAAAACGTAAAATTAAACTAAATGGAAAAATTATTTCTTCATTTATTAAACGCTCTACACTTTACTTATTGTTAGAACAAGATACTATATAAATCAAATTTTATCACGGATAAAACCTAATCTAGCGAATCCACAAGTTTTGCATTCAAGAAAATGATAGTTCACCTCACATTAGCCAATACGATATTTTGACTCGCGCGTTTCCCAAGAAATGAATTGTTGTTCCGCATACTTACATTAGACATAAATAAACTCTCTTTTCCTTTTATGTATTTTTGCGATTAATATCTCTCAGGTGATGCAAATGCTTGCTATTATTGAAAAAAATAAAAAAAAAAATACAGGATGGCAGGATAAACACTAGTTGTACAAATCAAGTGAAGCTCAATCCAAGAAGTGAGTTGAATGTATCATTTATACTTTACACCACTTGGTGCAGTGGCTTATGCACAATTTATATAAATAATATCGACGAAATTTTGTTATGGGGTCATCAAAAACATATTTGATCAAATTAAATAAATAAATGTTGATAGTAATGATATGAATAAGAAGTGCAAAGTTGAAAATTATGTAACACACATTAGATATTCTTAGAATTTTTCAAATAGGTAGGTAATTATTTTCGATTCATTAACATTGCGGGAATGCATAAATAAAATACACCCTTCGCCAAACAACATTTCTGTTGCCTAACACAGATACAATCACATTTATAGATTTACCTGCAGTTTAGATCATAAACTACACGATTATCTAAAATATATGCACAATGATGGTGGCGCATCAGTATAGTATACGTTGACGGTGTTACAATCTGATAAGATAAATTAATAACGTACAGTACTAATTTGTGTAGGTCTTAAGAAAGGTACGAGGTCAGAGGTCGCCTTTGTATTTCATCCTCCCCGACATCTACATATTTTTACTGCGTGGGCTGCAAATTAGAGGTTGTGAGTGCCACACCTACTTGTTAAGCATTTTAATTACTTGGTTTATTAATTTAGTATTTCAATTTCGCTTATTTTATGCGGTAGATAAATACTATATTTGCATACTTTGACGGCATGTTCTCGCAAATAATTTGTCAATATTTAATAAAATATGACTTCTTGAAATTTCTCTTACTAACGACATTAATAACTTGTTTAAGTATAGAGGTTATACGCGGATATTCTGCATAATAATAACTTTAATTTGTAAATATCTTGCTTAAGAAATTACAAAATGACTAACTTGAATTGAAATTTCTTGTAAATATGGTAAATAATAAGCAAGTAGATATCCGACGACTAGCTTTTTCTGTATGTTTTGTTTGTGTCTTTTGCTTCCCTGGAACAATCAAGAGCTGACAACTTGCATTACAACCCGCTCCTGAAAGGGGTGTACGTATTTTTTACTTTTAAGAACCAAATATGCTTGCTAACTTTCATGACTTGTTTAAACTTGGCATACATAATTAGAAATTAACTTCAATTTATACAGAATCATGAAATTCATAATATTTCTATATGAAACATCATCAATATTTAACATGGAGTGGATGAGTTTTATATGAGCAATAATTTGCCATAACAAAAATATAATATAATAGACACCTTATATTATGCCATAACAAAAATATAAGGTGTCTATATGCATCGGGCTCCTTTTTTACGGAAGACTAAATAACAACGATATTATTAAAGATAGACGTACAGTACTTAATATAACGTTATATAGGTTGTCCTAGGATTGAGTTCACAATAGGTATAATAGACAAAAAAGTAGGCTTCCATAGTTGAGCAAAAATTATTTTGGTTTCAGGTAAAGTAGCTTTTCTGTTAGTAGAAAAATTAATGAATGCCAAATTGCTATTCAGTAAAGTTCAGAAATGCTATGAAGTTGTGTAAAATTTTGATTTTTTCAATTTCACCTCTGGTAAAGTAGTGTTTTCGTTCACAGTGCGCCAACATTTTAGCGTACTGCTAACAGAAGAGCGACTTAACCTGAAACCAAAATAGTTTTTGCTCTACTATAAAAGTTTGCTTGATATTAATATACCTATTGCAACCACAATCCAGGGACAGACTGTATATAAATTCTATTTAACTATACTCAAAACGTTGTTTAGGTTGTGCAGTATCGAAACTGAAAACTTTGTAAAAAAGATTTTTTTTTTCAAATATGAAAAATAGAGCTGTAATCAAAGATCTAAGTCTTCGCTGGCACATCTGTATGTGTTGGTTCAAATAGCTGGCCAGAACAGGGCATATCAAAATAGGAAAAAGCGAGTGGTCAAGTCACTAAGACTAAATTATATAGATTATTATTTTATGCATCAGTTTTTGTTCTGTAGCACAAAGTTGATTTTTCTAATGTAAATGGCAGTAGGCAAAGACATAGTTGGAAAAGAGTGCTTTTTTCTCTCATTAAAAATATAAAGGTTATGGGGTGTAATTCGAGCTGGTGCGCTATCGTGTTGAAAAACTTTTGTTGCCCTTTGATTTCTTCATTTATTTTCTCGTAATATCTGCAGATATTGTTCAGCGTTTAAATTTTCCTTGTAAATATGGTATGTGATGATTGTCCATAATAGCACACCATAGATTAAAACCGTATGTTCTTTATTCAATTTGATGATTGACAACCTGGCGAGACCTTCGCCTTTCTAATTATATGGTTTATTTATTTATTTGTTTTTGAAATTTTAAGTGAGCGAATACAGTAACTTCATGGTCTGTTTGAGGGCTTCATATTTTTGATTTTCCACAGCATATCCTAAAACGTTAATAGCGTCATCTTCTTGTTGTTCTTTGGAACACTCTTTTGAGTGTGTTTTGTCGATGGATTCGTCATTGGGTAAGTAATTAGGTTTTCTTTGAGTCTACTAGATTTTCTGCCACTGAATTGTCTTTTTTCCTGGACAGCAATTATAAATTACCAGCATCAGCGTAATTTTTATTTCACTTAGTGTACTGCAACATTCAATGTAGCAACGTATATTTTTCAAACTTTTCGAATTTCATTTCAAAAGGCATTTAATACGCACATTCAATATATGCGTTTGATTTGACAGAATTGAGTGCTTTTTGCTGTAAAAATGGGTTAGGTATACTAGTTTTTAAATAAAAAATTGAAATAATTAGTCCATTTTAATTTTATTAGATAAGTGACAAGAAGCGACCCCATAAAATATATTTTTCGAAAGAGAAAAAGAAAAACGCTCTCTAGCTATGCAGCAGGGCAAAAAAATGCATAAAATAACAATCTGATTTAACTAGTCGATTCTACTAATAAAAATGTTTTAATAATATTAAGGCATTTTCAAAAAGTAAAAAAACTCAGTTTTTGGTTATCTGTAACTCGAAGACAAAGTAAGATAACTAATTTTTGTTTTCATTATTGAGAATATCCCGTAAAAAGAAATCGGGACTTGGTCACTGGGTTTATTTTATGGTTACCGGGATGTCCTATTCTGACAAGCAATTCAACCATCCCGTACATGCAGTGTAGGTAATCAAAAATATAATCTTAAACGAAATTGTATTTTCTAAAATTCCACCGAATGCAAGAAACAGAGTAAAATATCTTTGCATCTACGTGAACTCAAATCAGTCATATCAGATCTCAATCCTTTGTATACAACACATATATTATCACTAAATTCTAAAGCACTTCAATAAACAAGTTGTTCAGCAAATTCGTTCATGCACTTTTAAAAGCCTAAAATTTGTGAGCTTTTTAGCAAGTGTTTTTGGCCAACAACTTTCTTTACACCATGTAAAAAGGAATGCATTTTTGGTTAACAATTGCAAATATTTTATGGAGCAATAATCAAAATAAAATAAACTTTCATGTAATTGTTCATAAACTTCTGTAAGAACACAGCGCGGCAAATCCTGGAATTACCGTTAATATCCTTGGGTATTATAAGCCTTTGTTCGTTGCTCAATCATATATTATTAACGAGATAATAAAACCCAGAGGAGATGCACGTAACATAATGTTAAAAAACACGTACAGAAAAAAATAGCAGACGCCTTTTTGGTGTATGACATGTGAGCGTTCTTGCAAAATATTGTACGCTAAATCATCAGCGTTAATATCGCTCTGCATGTATACCTATGCATCCCGTACGTAACGGGAGAAAAGTATCGATGAGAATGGCGATGGAGCGGATTTGATGGACCTATGTTATTCGCGTATCGAAACTGTTTTTCACTAATGCAGGTTGTTAGGTCATAAATTGAGTCCTAATTTAATGGACACGTCATCATAAGTTATTTATGAGTGTTTTTCATCGGTTGTAAAACATAAGTAGCTATTAGCTGGACGTCCCAACTCTTGCCTCGTGTGGTATGCTGGTTATAAATCCATCGTGAAATGTTTTAGCGTCCACTGTATCACAGCCGATAGAATCGATAGTATTGATCAAAAATAAAGAACAACAAAATCGTAATTCATAGTTATATAAGTGTGCCAATTTGTTTTAGTAAAAGAAACTGTACTTCTAATTTAAACATGCACATTGTTGATCTATATACATGCGATTTTAGGCCTTCCTCTAGAATATCTAGAATTCTCAAGCGAAATTCTTTCGAGGATATTTTGATAGATTTAAATTGAATGACACATTATACTAGTCCCAAGTTGCCTTGATTTAGAAATTAAAATTTCGTAGATTAAAAATTACATATCTTCTGAATATTTTCACATAAATAAAGTTGTACTATGGCAAGTGCTGTTCGCGTCATCTTGTATTTTTCTAAATAGCTATAGCAAAACGCCAAGAAAAAAAGATAGCTGATTTAGCACAACTGAAGCTGCCCAAGAAGGTGAAATATCTTGGTGTCATTCTTTACTCTAAGTTGTTGTTGACTAGAAGAGCCCATGAAAAAATACGGGGGTTATAATCAAATATAATGCATTGGACATATATTAAGGTGGTCAGATCCATGATCGCTTATCTATCTTTGGCATGGTGGGCGAAGATGTAGCAGCAAACTGAAGCACTGAATTCAGCAGAGGCTTGCGTGTTTAGGAATAATAGGAGCAATGAAGGCTATTCCTACAGCGGTAATGGAATGCCTTCTAGGCCTTCCTCCTCTCCACTTGATGATAATGGGGGAGGCAAGAATCGGGCAACTCAGATTGCAAGAAATATCAAGTGGCAGACATGCAGGATTGAGACACAAGAATATTCTTCATCATGTGGAAGGCAACCTTTTGGGACGACATGATTTCCACATATCTATTTAAAAAAATTTCGAGAAAATCACCGATCGGATGAGCTGGAATCAATCTAACTACAGAGACAGGTTCGGTGAACTGATTTGCTTTACAGACGAAACAAGAACCGAGAATGGGGCGAACTGGCATTTACACTGATGTGAGAAACACAATGATCACAATTTTATTAGGAAAATATGTCAGTGTTTTTCAAGCAGAGGCATACGCTATTGGGCAACAGAATCACATGCTTAATTTACTGAGGGTCCTTGGACAATCGGGAATCGAAGAAAAAACGAGAAAGCCGACGAGTTGGCAAGAAAGGAATGATCAGCTTCCTTTACAGGCCCACAACCTTTTCTAGGAGTATACACAAGCATAATACGGAAGCAGGTAAGGATTTAGATGCAAGGGAAACACAAGGAACACTGGAAAAACACAACCAATTCAACCTTTATCAAGCGACCATCAAAGAAGAAGAATGAGGAACTACTAAAGTTTAATAGGAATTACTTTTGCATAGCAGCAGGTTTCCTAACAGAACATTTTGCACTGAAAGGACAACCACAGAAAATGGGGTCAATCAATGGTCGCAAAAAGACAGTAAAAATTAACCAGAGGATTATGGCCATCGATCAAGAAGGGAGCTGTATAGACTGGTACAGGGCACCAGGATATTGAATTGGCTGGCATAATTTAATGAATACAGGAAATTGGAGATATAATACGAAAAGCCAAGAGGCTGCACTGTTCCCGGAGACTTTATGTCAGACGGTTCCCACAACATAAAAAAAAACAGTACATAAATATTTATGTACGCTATTTATTTATAACAATATATAACTTGTTTGGGTTTATTTTAGAATCTCAAAAAAATGGAAATTTGATTTTGACTTTATCAAACCGAAGGTTGTTTTTAATAAGCACTTTATGTTGCTCAAGAAGGTTTGGCGAAATAGGTTACTATAGGGTAAAAATTCTCTGTTCTTTTCAAAGATATCCAAGATACACGGTGCTTTAAAAAAAAGTAGGATAAAGCGCGCGATGATTATCGTTATCAAATAAATTAAGATTAAAAGCAAAAGTAAAAATAGTTCTTCATAAAAAAGCAGAAAAAATAAATATTGAAGTTTCAAGAAAACCTGGCGGAAGGCAACAAAAGCCAAGAGAAAATTATAAGATTAAAAAAAAAAAAAACAAAAAGAGGAACATGTAAAATTTTAAATAACATAATAGCTTGTTTTATTAAAAAAAATCGTTAAGTATCACTTTAACTTTTATTAGTATACCTATCTGATATGTAAAATAAAAAATTCCAAAGAATTGTTGAGAACGTAAAACAGTTTTCATCTAACTTTAATAATGGATAATCCGATATAGCACATGTGGACCATTTTTTAAACCAATAAGAAATATGTTATTTTCCTTTCTCGCTACTGACACCTTTAAATTATGAATCTCTACATTCGTAATTCTTGTAGAGTTTTTCTTGTAGATTTCACCAATTTTCATACGGTCCTCTTTCATAAACCATTATTTTCTCTTGCGTAACTAATAATTGCATCTATGTATTTTTCCGCCGTGAAAGCAGCAATTTCATTTTGCGCCAACTTCAGTTTCGTATCACGCATACGTTTCTTGTACCTGTTACGAAATTTTAAAGATACACATTTTAACAGATTATATTGTGCGAGTATTAAAACAACATATATTCGGAAGAGTATCCGAAATTGGGGCGTAAATTCTCACACAGACTCCGTCTGTAACGGGTCATTATCCGCAGGGATCCACCGGTTGTTAGGTGGCGTACATTGCCGTAGCAATTTCGGGTACATACATATGTCGGCCATTGTCTTGGCTGTCACGAGGTTCCCACTGGCTTTCGCTGGGAGTCATGCGATAGAAAAATATCCATTTGCTTACGTGGTTGAGTAAAGGATGTCCTGTCAAGGAGAAAGAAAAGGATCATTTTTCTTTAAGGCACTTATGAATATTACAACTTGCAATTCAGCGGGTGCATTAAAAATATGTTGCCCTAGACTAGGAGTCCTTCTTTTTCCTAAGATATTTTAAGTGTGTTGTAGGATAAAATTGATGATGTCAGCTGCGGATTGCAAATTCATGTGGTAAAAGAAAAGAAGTACTGCAGAATAGGTAGGTATACCTACTCTTTAATAGCGCCGATGAAGACAGAACACTTAAATTGGCTTTGAATAAGTTTAGATTCTTCACCCTTTGATATAATGACGACATATCGTATTCGTGGATGTTTTCGTACTCCAGAAGAGGATACTACGCATTACTCTGCGTCTTTCAGATTGAGCGAGTTGTCGAGATACGTTTAAGCAGTTTGGTATTTTAACTTTCACAAACTTGTTTATTTTAAATACTTTGGTTTCTGTAATGGGACAATTTTCAAAAGTTTGGTCAATGGCGAAGACTTTTAGTTTTGCTTAAATACAAATCTTTTCGTCGATATTATTGTTCTCCCTTTTAAAATATTCCCTTTTAGGTACAATACATTGCTGTTTTACATTTCGCTTGTTCCAATCTTCGAAGCGTTGACTTTCTTCAGCGCTTTGCATGTATCTCTTCAATTGTGAGTAGAGAGTGGTATGCCATACTATATATATTATGAAGCACCTACCACATTATTGTAGTTTTACAAGAAAATACTTTTGCGAAATATATTCGTGGTGCAACTAATCACAAATATAGCGGTTGCTGAATTATTTCGTGTGAGTTTACATGGTTCCAAATCCCAATGTTTTGGGAATCCACAAATCATGATAAATGAAATCATGCTTTATCAGACCAAATCCTTTATTGTGATAATTACAGATTATTGATGTTATTATAATGTTATTAACTATCCAATTACCAATCTCAGGACGTCGTGCATAATCTGCTGAATTCAATTCTTGCACCATAGTGGAGAAATTGATCTGTTGACTCAACTGCCTAATAGATGTTTTCGGTGCATCATCCATTATTTGGTGAGCACTAGTGTTGGGAAATGTCGTTCCTTTTACGGACTAGTTCCTTTTGTAAAAAGGAAGACTCTGTCAGACTCTTATCAACCTGGTAATAAGGTACTTGGCTAAAGGAAAGTTAATGCTAGTTAAGGAAGAGACAATGACGATCAATATAAGAGTCCTGCAGAGGTCGACACTTGGACCCACATTATAGAACATATATTCTAGTCTTCTTTCTACTGGTGGGGGTGAGAATAATACCGGACAGAACGGTGGTATACCCGGATATCGCAATGGACGATAAAATGAAATTCAATCAACACGTGGACGCTATTACCATCAAGGTGGAGGATAAGCATGCAAAGCTGGCGAGATTGATGCCCAATATCGGAGGACTGAGCAACCTGAAGCGTACCTTGTTGTGTAGCGGCATGAATAACATTATATTATATGGGGCCCAAGTGTGCGACAAGATCACCGATATTAAAAATACATTAGGCAGCTACAAAGATAAAGATAAATCTGCTCCAGCGTGTGGCGTCAGCACATAAAACGGTGTCCGGAAAAGCTCTCTAGGTAATCACGGGAACGGTGTCGATTCACCTTCAGGTCCAGGAAAGAACTTATCTATACCAACATAGAAGTAGAGACATGAAGGAGCTAAAGATACGGACAAGAAATAACATCGTTGGGACTTGGCAGGAGCGATGAAATAGCGAGGACTTGCTGTTCAGTGTACGAAAAGACTGATAGATGATGCCAGAGTGTCGATAAGCTGCGAGCATAGACGCCTGGATTACCACTTAACCCAAACTTTAACCGGACATGGAGTCTTCGCATCCTATACAATGAGATTTAAAAAGATGACACCGACACCTGTGTTTACGGCGGAGAGACTGACACCGTGGAGCATATCATCTTCGTATGTTAAAATTGAGGGATGATACCTAATATACCTATGCGAAAATAGGATGCTTGCTAACGCTGGAGACCCTTGTAGCCAGCATTATGGAAACTTTAGCAAAATTTAGAGCGATCTAGACCATGACTTCTGAGATAATAAAGTGCTAAGAACTGAAAGACGGAACGAGGCAGGAGAAAGCGAGAGAGAGAAAGCGAGAGAGAGAAAGCGAGAGAGAGAAAGAGCAATAAGTAGAGCCCTGCACGAATACTTTTGTTCCTATCCGTATCCGCATTTTGTTATCCGCATCTGATCCGTATCCGCACCTCATTGGCATCAATTTGATCCGCATTATTATCATCACTATATTTTTGATATACGTAATTATAATATAATACTTCTTCAAAAACGCTTTAATATTTAAATGATTTATGTATTCTTTGAAAAGACTTCTAAATACTTGATTTAACTTTTTTTCTCTTTGTATATACATTCACCATTATCTATTTTCTTTTATAATTCTTTACAATGGTTTCCCATTATACTAAATTTAAGAAAAAACATAACAAAAAGAAACGATATTACAATAACATTCACTTATAACCAGTGATTCTGTAATATACATATCTCCAAATATTGTTGTTATTACACAGTATACTGTAGTCTCTTCAACGCGCAAAGCCCAAATTTGTACTGTATTTATGCATGCGTACAATCAAATCAAAAAATAATGAAATGAGTGAGTAAAGCGAATATTCTAATAAATCTACTTTATCGAAATAAACAATAATAGAAATGGCGCATTAGTGAGGCCCAAACAAGTGTAGTTCCCAAAGCCGAATATTTACCCGACAATGAATTTACACAAGTTCAGATATTCTTATATTATAATGTCTCCAATCATTATTATTTACGGATTACAGTAATTTGAATGAATCGTAAAATAGTTACGATATAATATATAAATTATTTCAGTATTTAAGATACCTATTAATATCTTTAAAGCCTTATTGTTTGTATGTATAGATATTTTATTTTGGTGCAACACAAGAATAATCGTTTGCCTTGATAGAAGTAACTGACATAATCAACGCATTACAGGGGTTATTTTAAAATGCAAATAAGAAATGTTTGCTCTATGTTACAGGATAAACTAAGCTCTTTGTTAATAAAGACATTACATATAAACATATATTATAGATACGAATGATATTTTGCTTAATGATTATTTTTTTGTCGACACTAATCGCACGAATAATAACTAATTGTCCAAATATGTATAACGACAAACGATTAGGTGCGGATATTATTCGAATTCACACACATCTATATCCGCATTCGCATGCAAAATATTAAAAATTATCCTCATACGCTAAAATTTATTGGATACCCGCAGATTATCCACGGATATCCGCGGATATGCAGGGCTCTAACTATAATTGAACGGTAAAATAGTACTGCTGTAAGCAGTATGGTATTATTTTAAAGATTAGCGTAAATATCAGCATATCGTACACGTGCAGATAGACTAATAGTAATCCTCTTTGAATCACAATTGTTTAAATTTTTCGAAGAGGACGTTTGTTTATATGCGGAAACTATTTTTACCTTCTAACTCTCCTTGGATGAAAGAGTAAAAATTAAATTATTAGAAAGTAAGTGTATAGGTTGTATGAATGATATTTATCAGATACAATTTCAACTTTTTGCCAATTTACTTACTGTTAAAACCGTTGTCATGCTTGTACGTTTTGAATTTACTGATTTTTTTTTTTAGTTACTGTTAAATGTTGAGTATGTTTAAATACCTATTGCCAAAAATGATTGCAGCTTTTTTTTTATAATCTAGACAATTTCAGTTTTTTCTTCAACACACACGTTGGCATTTGCAATGCAATGCAGATATGTGGTTAATGAGTTCAAATGCAAACTAATATTTTGAAGTTCACAACCTTATAATATTAAGTTAGTGCTAAATTTGCAATAAATGTACGCGGAGAAAAATGAAAATGTTGGCATAACAAACATTATTGCTTTCAACTTTTTGCATCACTATACATTTTAATTTTATTCGAAAACAGTTCTCGTCGAAGGGAAATGCAAATTTTTGTGGAATTATATTTTCCAAATATTTGCTTTAGACATCAGTGGAATTATAAAAGTTAGTCAACTAAATGTATGCGGCCAGTTTATGACGAACACTTACATATATTAGTTTCCGACAACCTTTAATGTTCTTTCATGCAAAATTAAAATTAGATCAAGATTACATACTGATTGTTAATTCAAACGCTAGTAGTGGTTAACGGGAAATATACCTATGTATCAGGGTTGGGCATCATTCAATAATTTTTCATTCAAATAATTATTTGAATGATATTTTCATCTGTTATTCTTTATTCCGTATTAAGTTATTACTGTGCTTTGCACTTCGCACGTGGTCTTGATAATGTGTTTTTGACCAACCCATTACAAATATGCCGCAACCCAAGCATTTAATTTTCGCGCTATCGTAAGTTAACTCTGCTAAATCCTTAATAAACTTATTGATTGCATGTGATAATGGTCTTCTTCCCAATCAACTTATCTGCGACATTATATTTAAAACACAACGTAGATACAGCACTTCGAACATACTGGATGCGCTACTAAAGCGGGTCGGAAATTTAGAATAACTGGCAGCCGAATTAGTTTAGTTATGAAGAAGCTCAGACGTATTCATACTTTAGAAAACATTTGTTTTACTGATTAAAACCGAATTAATATTTTAAATAATAAAATCCAAATTAAATTAACTTACTTTTTCACCTTAGTGGCAACTTTTATATCCTTATTTCCACGTGTAAAGAAATATTGCGTGGGCAATAATTCAATCCCGAGGCGATTACCATAGGTTATACACCCGCCTTTCGTTTATAGTATTGTTATTAGAGGGAACATTGAGTCAATTTAATACCGATTTTCGGTTAGTAATTTCCAACTCTTGTTCTTCACCTTCCCTCCGTATTTGTATCATTCATATTATTTGCTCATACGCAACTACACATCCCCAGTTCGCCGTAAATATCGAAATTAAGGAGTGCGGAATATCGACGACCCATACTCTTTTGTCTGTATAGGGACGACATCTGCGTTTTACCTCGGAAAAGTAAATTTTTCGAGTATGCTATAATGACAGTGTTCAGTGCATACATTACTTGCGAAGGTTTTTTTTAGAAAATTGCCCCGGGAGTCGTGCTGATAGTTCGTGACGCGGTACGGCAATTGGTCGAGTTACGCATTCATTTTCGAAATTTAACTTTCGCATTTCACACTAGGAACTTGGCTAAATTGCAGGGTATAAACGGCGTAGAATATTTATAGGGTTCGTAATTGGATGTAATTTGACAAACGTGATAAGTTTCCTGAAAATCTATCCAACATATTTTTAAAAATTATAATTGAATCAAATTGTTGTACAATATGCTTTCCGCACAGTCTGCAGTGGATATCTTCAGTATTGATTTCGGTAGCTGTTCTGTTAATGTACAATACTTTTAGGATCTACTACCTACTATATGGAGATAATTCATAATAACAATAAACCTAAATAGTTCTTCGGTCTTCTTCTTCAATGGTCCTTTAATAAAGACTTTTCCATGAATTAGCCTGGTTGTATTGTTTCAGTGTTTTTGTGTTTCTCTTTGTGCTGTATTTTTGGTCACTCCTAGGGCAGTCATCGATGTCAGGCCATTGTGATATGAATATTCATGCCAAATTGGTCAAACTAATAGAGCTAATAATGAAGAACGTTAAAACTGGAAGAAGGGACACGGAAACACTTAATGTAATTACTGGAGTACGCCAAGGAGACGCACTAAATGGCCACATTATTTTATTTTGTCTTAGAGCACATAGTAAGAAAATCAAAACGTATACGCACAATCATAAATAAAGAATCACAAATAATTGCATACACTGACAACTTGGTGATACTATCGCATACATGGTGTGGAACCGTGGAGTCGCAAACTTGTTCAGCAAAATAGATGAAGAAGTTAAGAAGCTGGGACTAATGATCAATTAATACAAAACTAAATATGTGGAGGTGACAAGAACCATGAGCGGTGGCACTCAAACTGTAAACATTGGTATTTACACATTTGACAATATATGATACAGGGAAATGAAACGAAGAATACGAGAAATAAAAGAAAAAAATCAATTGACGGTTTTGTGCAGAAACAAGAGTATATTGGCAGATGCAAATATAATCAAGACAGCAAAGACTTGTACTTATAGATTTCTAGTAAGACCGGTGGTAACATACGCATCTGAGGTGTTGTGCTTGACCAAAAGAGAGGAAGAACAGTTGAGGGTTTTTGAGAAGGAACTTATGAGAAAAATATTAGGCCCCAAGAAAGAAGAAGAAGGGTACAGAAGGAGATACAATAATGAAATACTGAAAAAGTTGGGAGGTGAAGACATCGTCAATTCATAAAGGCATAAAGACTAAAGTGGTTAGGTAACACGAAGAGAAAGTACGAATAGCATAATGAGAATCACAATTTGGAAGCTGGACGTAGGAAGAGCAAAAAGTGGACCGGAGCATGGATGGATGGAAGGAGTACTGCAAGATATTAACAATATGGGAATAGAAAACTGGAAGCAGAAGGCCATCAACGGTATGGAGGGTACGGAGGGTATGGAAGAAGATAGTCAGTGCGGCAAAACTTTAACGGATGACATAGAATCGCTATGAAGGGAAATCTAAAGAGGACTGGTCCAGCAGCGGCAATATTCTTGTGGGAATGAACTGGCAATATATATATCAGGCCATTAAATATTTCCGAATGCATTCCCAAACCAGTATTTTACAGTAATGCTCCTAGTAAGGCCTGGTTTTCTGTCGTACAGTGCTCTATTGCATATACCTCTGATTGAGAGGCAGTAGCATATGTTCTTAGTGGAATGATAATCGTTGTATTTCTCGCCTCACTATAAATTTCAACTCCATTCACATTTTCGGCTTTTTATCCAGCTGCAGACCATGCAGATGAATTCACCTAGCCTGGCTATATACTTATAAAGTGCTGATCATAGTAACTTTGGAGTCGGCAATGATTCTATGGACTTTGTTGTAGGTGTTTGTTCCTTTAAGGAATGTTTTACCTGTCTTTGTCCAGGAAGTTCTTGCCACCATATATATTTTATCCATTCGTTGATGGATTTACAATTTGCGATTGGTATTACGAAGGAAGGAAACCTTGTTGACCCTCAATCCCCATCATACCTGTATGACTAGAAACCCAGGTCCATGTTAACTTCCTTTAGGTGCTCACTTCATTTAGGGCGCTTACGCAGTCCCAAATCAGCCAAGTCAGAATTTTACTGAGCCCTTTCATTGCAGCTGACACATGTAGTTGTATGGAAATGCCATTGCTGATGGTCAGAGTCAGAACTACTTATATGTAGGTATTTATCATACTAATTTTCCCATTTATCACTTTTGTTAGTTATAAAATGTTAAATTGTTGAGCGAAGATGGTAAAATTGTAAAAAGTTACAACTGTACACAGTTGGCAGGATCTGATGCGTATATCGGTAACCCCAAAAAAATTTAGCGCGCCAACTACATGTTGTACAGTTGCGTGTCTTTACAATTTCTTGTCTTAGTGGTCAGATTAAAATCGTTGTTGCATTGTAAAAACTTTACTTACTGGAGTATTCAACTTTGAAATAATAAAGAAATAATATTAATATTCGTAAATAAACTGAATTTCAATGACGATACCTTGTAATTATTTAAACAGATACCAAACATGCAATTAGAATGTAAAAGAACTAGTCATATTTATGATTAAAATTAATAAGATTAGTTAGTGCATACATGGGTCTGATAGTCTAGTGGTTTACACGCTAAAATATTAGTCATGGGGTTCTTGGTTCAAATTCCAGGGCTTGCTATTAAAGCTAAGTTTGCGTAGTTTTTCTCACTCAATGCTAAAACTGAGAGACGAACATCTGTTGGGGAATGCCAAAGTAGGAATTATTATTACTAACTTCAAGCATACTTATTTATATAGATATTGACATTTGCGGTGTAAACAGCAATCAAGCAGTCAAATCCTATAAATTTAAAATTCGTACAAAGGGATTTCACAAGAGTGTTCACATCTCCCATAAGTTCCGTACCGCCAAGAATAAGTAGAACACACTATGGAGCAATTGCTAAAATCACCTACAAATTATTGGATGCTTATAGGAATGAACCTCACAAGGGAACACTGTTAGGTGACTAATTCCGATTTCGATGAAACTGCACAGACTGAAAGAGTACCTCAAAATAAGAAGTACATATTTTTCTTTTTAGTGGCTCAATCGACCGATTTTGAGACCCACCTACCGCCAAAGTTTGAGTAATTTTTCAATTTTTATTATCTCAGAAATTATAACAAATATTAAAAGATTCTTTTAAGATAATCTGCAGCATATACCATGACCTCAAGGATGACACCATGTATCTTCGCAAAAAGTTAATCACGTAGGGCGGAGCTCCCTATACCCCCCATTTTTTTTTGACTTATTTTTTTCTTATTCACCAAAAGTAGGTCGTATTTTTGTAGAAAACGATGGTGTATAATAAATTTAAGAAAGTGATAATAAATAATTAATAATAATAGATATTAAATTTATTTTTGTGTACCTACCTACGTGACTCATGAAGTGTTCACAATCAGTCACTTATATAATAGATAAATCGCACAGTAATGTAATTTTTCAATGTCAATAATATTTCGTAGAAATGCAAAAATTATATAATTGATAATGAGTTTGATAATATGTAAATAGTAATTAACATGCAAAGGACTAAAACAATACTATAATAGGATTTATTGCCCAACATATGATAAGTACATCCAATTACAGGATAGCATTAATTACATAACTTAACCTAAGTAGTAACAACATATAACGAGGTGGAATACAAAAAAAATGGGTAACTGGTATTAGACTACATTAAGCTAACTAAATTTAATTGAAAAGTAAATAAGAAAAGAGAACTACAATGTAACTATAATGCAATACACATATACACGTAAAGTTAGATAAATAAGTATTTCCTTCCATTAATGCAATTAAACTTACCAAACTAAATAGCACAATGACAAAAAGAAGTACATGGTATGCCTACAATAAAAACACTAAAACAAACATTTATAAATTGTTAATACATTTAATAATTGAATATAAATTAGACAAGTGAATATCTACAACTGAGCACAAATGACTATTGAAATAGTTACAAATTCTGCGTGCAAGAGCGCAATAAAAGGTGTGGACCTGACGTGCAGAGTACTGGGGAACTGCGAAGTTCAAAGTATTTGTAAGGGAAATAACATTAGTTATATTATTGGCGAGATTAGAAAGAAACTTAATATCAGTTATTGAGCGGCCCTGTTCAAGGGACTGAAAACCTCTGCACTCTTTCGGGATAAATTCTATGCTGCTTAAGGTATAGAGATATTTCAAAAAAAGTCTTTGTACTTGCGCTAGTGAGTATGAATATGTTTTATAAAACGGTGACCAAATTGGGGAAGCATATTCTAATTTATAGCGCACATAACAATAATACAAATTAATAATAGAGGGAAGTATTGAAAAGTGCTTCGTATTGCGAATGACGAAGCCCAATGACTTTAAAGATGAAGCAGTGATGTGCCTAATGTGGTTATTGAAAGTGAGAGTGCTATCAAATAGTACACCTAGATCCATTATAGTATCGCAACGATTTAAGGTAATATTGTTGATTTGATAACTTAAGTAAATTATGGTAGATTTACGCGAGAAAGAAACAATATTACATTTTGAAATGTTGAGATTGAAATCATTGTCTAAGCACCACAAACAAAGTAAATTTAACTGATACTGAAGGAGTTCACAGTCATCGATGGTAGTAATTCTAGCAAATCATTTTAAGTCGTCCGCAAACAGTACTCTACCATAGTCTAGTGATGCAGCTAGATCATTGATAAAAATCAAAAAGAGCAAAGGACCTAAGTTACTGCCTTGAGGCACGCCAGAGGGTGGTGTAAAGTAATTGGAACGATGAGCCCTGATACTAACATATTTAAGCTTTTATTACAAATACTACACAAGGGTGTAGATTGTGCATCTTTGACAAAACAAAACTACAGGATTTTTAAAGGGGTCAGGTTTTTCGTCCATGTATCCACTCTTATACCATGAGTACTTGAACATGTAGAAAAATCTTGGAGAAGAAAACTGATTGTTGGTTAGAGACTGCAGTTTAATAATATTATTTCTTTGATGCAAATCTAAATCATAGTTCATAAGAATCACTGTATCAGAAAAAGTTCTAACAAAACTCTTCCATAACCCAATACCAAATACATCTAGAGATTGCGTTAAAGAATATGTACTTCTTATTTTAAGGTAGGTACTCTTTCAGTCTGTGAAGTTTCAACGAAATCGGAATTTGTCACCCGCCGGTGTTCCCTTGTCAGTTATTGATAATTGGGTATTATTTTTAGGTCTTCTACAATAAGGTTGGTCCTTTTTGATTAATATTTTTACAATGTAGATGCAATACCATACATGATACAAATAAAAATGTGCATGCAAAACGTGTCTTGCAGTTACGTGTGTACCTTACCTATACATATTACAGCTTATCATCCGGGGACATTTCGTAGTTGTACACAGAACGGAGAGACTGAACAATGACCTGTAGGTCGCCGGTACATAAGTTTAAAACACGTGTTAACCGTGAGAGACTCGCTACTTGCAGTAGCTGCGCCCCGCTGTTCTGACAAATGTGGTCACCGATATAGCAGGAGATGCTTGGTTAATGTGAACACCACTGTGATATCCAATTGCACCTGATGCCTGTAATTTCAGTTTTGAAATATGTACCCGTCCTGTGTGGACCTCACTGCGTGGTTACACTGAAATTAAAAATAACAACATTAATTAGGAGCTAAAAAGATTACGATCCGTAAAAATTACTATTTTAAAAGTGTGTATGACGTTGGGAGTAGTGCTAGTTGAGGTTAGGGAATAAATACAGGAAGATCAATAAGGGTTCTATTTAGAATGCCTACCATTAATAATAAAAAAATAACTGCATAAAATTATTTAAGAGGGGGTTATTAGCTTCATTGGGAAAGGTTTGTCTCAAAAAAGAAAATTTACGCATTGGGTTGTAAAATATAAGTTGCTGTATCGCCAGCAGTAAATCTCATTAAGTGACGGTTTTTGTCTAACGTCTTTGCGGGTAAGCGAAAATTATCCCAGAAATCATCGTCCAAATGTTAGTGGCTTGTACGTACGTTATTATTTTGCGGTTGAGACACGCGCTTCTCGGACGTCATGTGCTCGTTAGAAGAACTTAGGTCCGCCCGGGGCGAAATTGTTCGTTATCAAACAGACGGGCTTCGCCGCAGCGACATCAACGCCACACCAGGTCCAAGATGTTCCTTCCTCGTGCACGTAGGTACGCTCTAATTCGACTAATTGTGTGGTACGGCTTCCTTTAATTACATGCTTATTTGTTGATCGCTCCCGATTCGTGTTATTACCAGTAGATTACGTAAGAAATGTTTACAGCAAATTACTGCCCGTGGTCATTACTAGATTTGCTATTTGTTGTAAGCATTATAGTATGTGCAGAACGTTAAGGCTATCAATTTTCGTAAATATAACGTCCGCGTTTTCAATTGTATATTCACTAAAACGTTGTGGACGAAAATAAAAATTATATTAAACTGTTACCTCCGCGTAATTACTACTCTAGAATTAGTGGTTTGCCTCTGTCTGTGGTTTTTCTTTTTTTTGTTACGAACATAATACTTCTTTTAATTTAATACAATGTTATATGAAAAAATTACATAGTAGTGGTAACAGTGTTTCTACAAACTTCTGTTATTCCAACGGTACTATGTTGATACAGCTTTTAAATTTTTCAGCTGGTATTTTAAAATTTTTGCCGATATGGAGTTTCTACTGAAGTATCACTAAACTTTCCAACAATTATAGAGAAACATATTTTCTCTAAAAGCAGATTTAATAATCAAGGCACTAATGTTCATTAATAAGAGGCAACACCCTTAGAATATTGATCAGAAATCCAATCCTTTGTTTTAAAATATGACATTACATGTTTCGACCTGGACAGGTCATCTTTAGGTGTGAAAATGTTAACTGAATAATAAAGATGACAATTGTTAATTTTTCTTGAGAACATAGCAAAAAAAAATCAAAGATCAGGAACAACTAAGATTTGTGATAAGAAACGGAAAGTGAATTTTAGTGAACTGTTTAATGCTACAGAACAGGGCTAGCTAAACTTTACTCTGACAAGAGCTAAAAATCCTGAACTCAGAATTTCGATGGGTGCAATTAGTCAAACAATTTAATTATGCAGTATTTAAACTTAACAGTCTTCATTTTCATTTTTAATTTATTTTATAAAATATATTTAATTAAGAATTTATTACGTACATTAAGAATACTTCTTTGCTAGATATAATTATATGGCGGCGAATCGAATGTTTGGGTTATTTCCATCATTCGTTGGATTTTGATGATCCGACGTTCTGCATTCACCAACCGTTTTCAAGGTAGTCTTCAAGCGTGAAGAACACAAAATGTTAAATGCTGACGAAACTCAGTCAGTTGCATCAAACTGAGACATGCTTTTGACAACCAAAATTTCTTCCCAGCTTACAGATCCCGAATCCCGATGCGCAACATGATGCGTAGGTCCACATGACTATATATGCTGCCTCTTTCAGTTTCCTTTTTGCGAAGTTGGTCTCTCTTGTCAGGAATGTCGCTTTGTCCTATTCAATCCTGTGATCTTCTTCCCAAGCATGTTGAGCCAAGCGAAACTTATCCGTGTCCCTACGTCGAATCAATTTTTGATGTTCTTTGATTCTTACTTGCAAAGGTCTGCTTGTTTCTCCGATGTATGTTCTCCTTTGTCTTGTTGTTCTGGGTCTTGACTCCGCGTGTTGTAATGTGTGGGTTATGTTCTTGCACTCCTTTTTTCTATCTTCTTCCCCCGAGCAAATATTCTTTGCTCTCTCATATAGGCACCAGGCTACTCCAACTTTCACATTGTTTGGGTGGTTGTAGTGAAAGTATTGTGCTATGTGTTTTGGGCTTTCTGTACACTGTGGTCTTGAGTGTGCCGTTGATATTCTTATGCACCAGAACATCCAGGAACGGTATCTTGCCTCTGCTTCCATTTCCATGGTGAATTTGTTGGAGTTTTCTATATTATTTAGATGTTGTAGGAATCCGTTCAGGGCTTCTTCGCCATGGGGCCATATTACGAATGTATCCTCTACAAACCTTAGCCACATTATTGGCTTTTTGTTCTATTTATTTTGTTTATGGCTCTATTCTCAAATTCTTCCTTGTAGATATTGCTCAGTATGGGTGATACTGGGCAGCCCACTGCCATGCCGCATTCTTGCTGATAGAACTTGTCTTCCACCTGAAAATACGTCGTGTTCACACAGATGGATAGTAGTTCTATAATGATATTCACCCTAAGTGAAGTTCTTTCATGTAATGTGTTATCTGCGGAGAGTTTGTTTCTTGTTGCTGGCATGGTAGGTTCGGTTGGTACCTTAGTAAAGAGGCTGGTGACCAATATGTCCTGTTCTTCAAGTATTAGGTTTCTGATTTTTTCTATGAAGTTTTACGTATAGGATATTGCCGACTGTGTTTTTCCCAATTATAGGAGTGACTATATCCAGTAGGAATTTGGCTAGGGGATGACAAAGATTGTTAGCCGGGGACGATGCTTTGATTTACTCAATTTTATTATTGAATACAAAGATTCCCAGCAGTACGTTGTACCAAATATCAAAATTAATTGTTGCATTCCTTAAAGAAGAATATTTTGACTCTGCAATAAATTTCCGAAATTTTACTGGAGATTGTGGTGATCTATGATGCATCTTCAATCCCAGGTTCTCCTGGATACTTATCAACTCCATTTTGTGAAAATAGAAATACAAAAAAATCAACAAAACAAATTTTAAGATGTTGAATGGCTAATAAAAGCTCGTTTGTAACGTAGTTATTCTTTCTTTATTTATTAAAAAACTCAAACACATATATTAACGGGAACGAACATTACCTAAAATAAATTAAATTTTGATGATAATGGTCTAGCGGAAATCTTCAATTTTAAATTTATGTATACTACAAACATAAAAAATGCTTAATATTTATAACTCTGTACGGTTAAATTAAATGTGAGAAACTTGGGAATATTTTAGAAGGAAAGTAAGTAATCAAACTATGCAAACCCCAAAATATGTTGTTATGTTTCAAAGAATTTATACGGTCGACCTTCGGATTAAGGAGTTGTTTTTAGGAGTCGATAAATATTTTTGTACTATTTGTCTTCTACTCTACAAAGTTTAATGGAGTGTGTATCGAGAGAACTCCTCAAAATTTAGATCTAACCATGTTCCATGATAAAACGAAAATTGCATTCGCAGTTTTTTGTAGAAATAATGTTATTCTGTCTGGTTCTAGGTATTAAAAAAAATCACGACTTTTCAAGATAGGTGATTTTCTGTTCTCGTTTTGAATTTTATGAAATACCTACAATCTATGCTTCTTCTTAGAAACGGCTCAAAAGACGAAGGAATCATATAGGCAATGGGGGGTTGAGGTTTCTTTGTTAGTTTTCGTGTTTTAGCTATAGACTATGAATTCGGCCATCGGTTCAAGGGTTAATCCACAGAGGAGTCAGAACGGATGGAGTGTGCTGTAGAACGGGCTTATATAATTCTCCCTCTTTCCTACTTAGTTTGGCCAATTCATCTACAAAGTCATGAGCTTGGATACCACAATGACCTTTATTCCAATACAGATCGACGGTTACAGATTTTAATCTTAATTCATTAATTGTCTCTCATCTCCAGCGTAAGTGGGTGCAAACCAAAGATGTGTTTTCTTTCCTGGATAGATTTTAAAATACTCAATGAATCATTGGTAATCCATATTTCAGGGCTTCTAGAATTGTAACCGCCTCAGCTACATACACACTTGTCCGGGTCTAATTTAAATTTTACGGCAATATGCTCTCTGCCATCTGAGTAGGTACAGGCACAAGCATCTATACTTTTAGAACCATCTGAATATAACATTAACGCACTCGGGAGGTTGTTCAAAATTGAGGTATGTAACATCTTATCTGGGTTGAGCTATCCACTACAGCCGGGCAGAACTATATTAATGCAGATTTGGAAATCAAAGGAAGAGATCTTTGTTGGATTAGGATGATGTATCCTATCGTGAAACGTGGGAGAATATCTATATGCGGAAGCGAGCAATGGGGAAGCTTTCTGTTTCCAATATTTAGTAGTAATTGAGATTCTGCACATTTTATTAAGTATTCTGCGTTTACTATTGCATAAAAGTTTGTATACATATTTAACAGTTAGATATTTTCTTCTTAGAAATAAAGGAGGTTCTTGACTTTCGATTTGTAACGCTGCAACCGGAGTAGATAGATCTCATAGCCCCCACGCACAAACGCAAAGCTTTATTCTGAATGATGTCGAGCCTTCTTAAATTATTTTCGCTTGTGTTAGCATAAATACAACGGGCGTAATCAAAAACGGATCTTATGTAGGCCTTGTAAACATTAATGGCAGTACATTAAGATGTTTTACTTACAATGATGTTGGATAGTACCTCTATCCTAAGTTTAGCCAATACTTGATTCTTAGAGCGCATGTGCGTTGTTTAACTTTGCATATAATGGTAGATAATTTGTGACTAAGTATTTAAAATATATATGTATTAAGTTTGGTGCATATCCCACCATTAATATAAATAATATTAACACTTGATAGGTACTAGGTTGAACCAAGAATTAAAAACTGATAAAAATTCGTTTGCAGTATTTTTTTTTAAAATTAATTTGATTAGTACCTAAAAGTCTACGTATTATTTGGTTAGTAGTTTGTACAAGGTACCTAAAATGTAAGTATGTATACTACAATCTATAATATACTATGAGCTTAAGGTAGCACGTTTAGTCTATTTATAGATGAACTATGTATTGTGGGTATACGCATATTGATGGAAAATATGATTATACCGGCGGACAGTCCATTTTACGATTACATTTTTAATATGCGTAAAGGGCGTTTTGGACGTGCACCAAGAAACAGAGGTCAGAGTGTGCCGTTGAGGTCATAAGCATACGGACAAGATGAAATACGGCGTGTGCTACGACCACCATAAAATATACATTTTAAGTACGCCGTAAGTCCACTATATTCATGTTGGTAATGATCTGCGAATGGGCTGGGTGGTTATTGGTTGCTACGTTACTACTCAATACCTAATATTTAGTATTCTTCGGGCAACAAAATTGCAACGCTTATTATTGCATGCCGTTAAATTTTCTGCTTTAGAGACAATAGCTACATAAGTAAAAAAAAATATTTTTCGAAACCTGTTAATCCGACTTTCATATATTAAAAATTTGTTTTTCACTTTTTCACGATGCCACTTAAACGTTTTCTAGGTAGCGAACGTTGAAGATGTCAACAAATCGACACAATTACTGAGGGTAAAATGACAATCGTCGACCCTGCGGCGGAAACAATTGCCGTTCTCCCGCGTAAAAAACAGGGTCGCCTGGATCTCGACGGTTCGATGTAATACGCAATCAGTGGAATTACTCGGAGACGATCCCTAAAAGCTACACTGTTCCGATTTCAGATGTGAATCCGTAGAATTATAGAGGCACGGAGGGTGTACAGTGGTATTTGCAGTGTATTGAAAATTAGAGAAAAAATCTATCGTGATAAATCCACCGCAAGGGCGATACTTACGTGTGCTAAACTGACAATGACATGTGGCCAACTCCCCCTATATTACCAACTTATTCGTTTTATTCATTACTGTATGCATTTGATGGGCTTAGTTTCAAAGGGCACTTGAACATAGGGTGATTTAGCTTAGGCGGTTTAAGGGCGTATATTGCGGCTAGCGAAATTTATTAAAACAATGTCGGAATATTTGTTCTAAAAGTAGTTTCAGCACACGAAATCTGGTTACAGTTCTGTTTTTAAAAACTCATCTTTAATGTCGACAGTAGAAGTTCATGGCAAGTACAATTAAGAAACAGTAACAAGTAGGAAATGACTGCATGGTTTAAATCTACCTAGATATGATTTGAGGCAACTCCGTACTTTGTAATATTTGTGAACAAATATTACAAAGTACTATCAACTTTTTCTCTCAAAACTTAAAGAGAAAATATTAGAACTAAGTGTTGTTCCGTTGAAGGTCGACCATTTTGATGAATCCACACTTTTCTGGAACATGCTTACCGACAAAACGGTAGTAGATTTTTAAAAAGAAACAGCGTCTGATAGAAAAGTTGAAGGGATATTGGGTACTGATAGTGTTGATTTATATAAAATAAAGCCACTAAGGATGTGAAAAAATGTGAAATCCTAGAGCATTTGAAAGCGTAGATTTACTTGTCGATTACAAATCTTGATACTGACATGACAGAACTGTCAAGTATTACTGCAAATTAAAGTATCGATTTACTGTAGTATTGTTCAATTGCTAAGAAACCTATAAGGAATTCTGCAGAATTTCTATTTTTCCAGAGATTTCATATTTTAATGATTTTCTCCGTAACTAATGGCATTACTGCCCAAACTACGCATTCATACATAAGCAATGCGATTAAATCGACTATATACTCGTTAAAGCAGTAACTGCGGTGAAATTGTAATAACTACGCGGTTGTTTCGTTCAATTGCTCCAGTGAACTAGTTCGTTTTAATTTGACAAGTAATCTAGCAGTCATGTAATTATAATAATTTATAATGGAATTATGTCAAATGGGAACGAAGGTGACGCGCTAATGATACATTTTTATATCTTAAGGGAATAATGATACGTTAAGGAGTCGTTACGCCGACCGAAACGTAATATAAACGTCCAGGCCGTAATTAACGCTGACAACGGCGGACGAAGAAACCCATGGAATTGAAACGCTATATCAGAGGTGTCAACGGTAAATCCTTAATATGGAACGAATTAATAATCTTAGTGAAAAAAGAGTGCTTTATTTATATTTTATTTTTAAGTTTTGGATATTGTTGCAGTATAAGATTTGCAATTTTTTTGTAATTGTCATTATAATTGGTATAATTTTTAGTACTGTTGCTTTAAGTTCAAAATTTCAGTAATTTGGTTCAAATTTCGAAGTGGATTATTAGGTCAGAAGTAATGAATGAGCAGCATCAAATACCAGAGCATCCTTCAGGAACACTGCACTTTGTGGAGTCATATAGGAGATTAGATCGAAGGAGACACTGAACAAAGATACCCACACACCAGGAAGAAGCCGTTACTTTTAAGCAGAAACAATTATCTAGTTCATGTCAGGACCTATATTGACAAGAAACTCCTACACAAGATAATCAGAAACAGCTAAACACATATTATGAAGCTATAAGGTGTTAGACCATAAGAGCGATCAACATTTTATAAAACATTTAGGCAGCATAAAGAGGACCAAAACGATAATGACTATTCTATGTTCGAGATGGGTACTGAGGCATACACAAGTACAGATCATCTTTCATTCCTCCTTTGATACTACGGCGAATAGGTCCATGCTATTTTCTTTCCGGTAGATCTGGCGGTGTGTTCATTGCTTTTATTGACGCATTGTTTAATGCAACAAATTAAAAAATAAAACAAATGACTATTTCTTCCTCCGTGTTACATAATCTAAGTATAGACTTCTATTCTGTGCAGATAGTCTCTAAGACAGCTATGCCTTGATAACAGACTGGTAATAGTTCTAAGCTGTACTGGCTAACAGCTTACACAGGTGGTTTCTGATCATACGTTTATTACACTTTTGTCCATCGATAGCGTTTCACTATAACTAGTGCTCTCTTGTATATGATCTTTCTAATCTGCAACCCCCGAGAAGATATATACATTATTCCATAGCCACCTATGGAGTTAGAAAGTTACAGTCCTTGCCGGGGCTATCCTGATGACGCCAGTAAAACTATTGCCGGAACGTCTGATTTAAACAATCCCACAGACGATGAAAACAGTTCAAACACCAACTCATATTCTTCTAATCCATTGTCAAGAATTTCACGTCGTTCTCTTACGATCTACTCAGCAGTTGCATCACGTAATGCAAATTTGGTTATTGCCAGGCCTGGTTCGGATCCAGTGAAAGTAATTTCAGATCATTTCTTGCTAGGATAATTGCCTACTATGCTCTTATGCTTCGGCGCCCACACTAAAGTAGCTTTGTTGTGGGGCTCTTAGCTCTTGCATGCATTCCCAGACTAGTTTGGAGATCACCTGATGTTACTGCCCTCAGAGCCGTTTCATTATCGGATAAGTTCCAAATCAGCTGACCATGGCGTTATTTTTCTAGCGCCCTGCAGGTGCAACTTTGTATTCCAGTTATTTTTGCTTGGTATACAGTGGCATATTAGGCTAGTGCCACATATTTGAGGATGGGTACTTTTGACAATAGCACGCAAAAGAGAAGAACTTGCAGGTTATATGAATAGCATGATTAGATATATCTAATTGTAAGTAAAAAAGAGAAGTGTAGTTTTACTGTATTGATCCTCGTGTCACATTGACTAAATGATCTAACATTATTATTGAAAGGTAAAATTCAATTTGAATTTCATGCTTAAAAAAATCCATGCATCTATGTCCTCATCGCTACTTACAGACTTCCCAACCAAACAACTCGCACTGTCCTTTAGAAGAACTATACCAGCATAAGTTTTAACGCAAAGAAATGCATTGTGCTGTGTTACCTCTTCGATTCAGCATATACTTGATACATCATAAATAGGTTTATTTTGGTAAAACACTTTTTCCTGCAAAAAGCTTGTAAAAGCTAACGGAGTTCATCATAAAGGCATTTCGATACCTACTTCATATCATTTAGTATTTATGATTGTCTTTGAGATTGAAAAAATATTTACGAATGCAAGGTGAAACGATCTGCTAAAACCAGCCACCCTTATTGACAACAGTTTCCTCATGGATAATCTTGACGACTTGGCCAGATGCGGCTCGTCAAGGTCATTCGCTGGAGCTAACCTTTCCTTTGGTATAACACAATCGCAAATTAAAAAGTCCAACAGTGAATGGGCGCATAATAACTCCAAGGAATGGTGGCAAAAATCACCAGAACAAAGACAAGCAGAAGAGTTCTTAATAGAACAGAGGCTTGAATTTACTAAAAACCTACTGAGTAAAGACGGAAAGACAATCAAAATAATAGTAGGTTTGTTGATCGGCTGTTGTGGACTGACTAAGCATATGCATAAGATAATCCTGGCGGATAACGATCTCTGAAAATTTTGACATGAAGAGGAATAAACCCCAGTTCATGTACTGTGCCACTGTGATGGCTTGGCGAGGACAAGGTTTCTTGTACTAGATTTAGAGAACCCCACTGCTAATAGCTACATAAAGGAGCCGCTCTCAAAGATGATAGATCTAATTAAGAAGGCAAACTTAGAGAGTACTTTCTAGGACAAAGGAGATCACAATAGAGCTGAAAAGGTCGCAGTGAAATAGATCAGTATAGCCACCCCAACCCTAATATAATCTAATGTAATTATTAGAGAGTGAAGACATGCGTCAACTAATGGACGCGGGCCAAAATTTCCAATTAATCAGACGATTGCAGTAGGAGTTAGTAATGGAATTATGACTGTAATTTTTTTAGATTATTTTTTAGAGCCTCCTTTTTCTGTTTTACAAGCTTTGATCTTTTTTATTAAGTGAATATATTCCTTTGAGTTTTACAAAGTTTTACTCTGTGGTTCTGGCAAATTGGGACTTTTCTTTTGAAATACATGGCCATAAGATCGGCAAATCAGTGTCACCTCACTTATAACGATTATATGAGAGGAATAAAACTATCTTCCGCTGAAGAAAAGAGAGAAGATAAATAGCAAACCAATTTATCTCTTTCCTTCGGGTTATCTGCACCTTTATTGGTGTAAATTTATAATTGAAATAATTGGAGACCGATGTTTGCAAATTATCAACATACGTGCTTCGTATCGCGATAAACTGCAATTCCGCTGCGAGCTACTTACTGGAGCGTTTCCCATAGAAAAGAGCTTTTAATTATGCAGGTTTAATTTCAGAGAATTAATCGAAACTTAATGTCTCTCCCGATAGTGCGCATAAACTTATGGCTCATATTTTTCCCTCGCAATTATCGGACATGAAAGACAGCAGCCGAGTCGCGAGGGCGTTTCTATTCACAGCCCGAAACTTCGTCAAAGCTTCACCTTTAATTAATGAGTTTATGGGAGGGTCGGTTTAAACTTTACCCTCATTAACATCTAGCGGATAAACAATAAAAAAGTAATTGCGAGTGTGCGTTGACTATGCTCAGTTTGCACATTTTTCGTGCGATCCTTTTGATTACATAATGCGGCAATTAGTTTTAGTTAGTTTTTGAATTATATATTCACACTAAGTTCAAGATAAGTATTTTTATGTGCGAGGTGGTATATTATCATTATTTTTACTGCCATATTATATCAAGAAGTACGTGATTTTGACGTGAACGCTTTTAAAATTGTGCAACCAAACGTATGCCTAATAATTGACACATTTTGTCGTATAATTTCAAACTTTAATAACTGGGATAAAAATGAAATAGTATTGCCTTCTTGATTTTATTGAAAAGAGGAAGGAAAAAAGCTTGTGCCAGTAATACTCAAAGTGATCCGAGTGGACCAAGTGTTCTTTTGAAGAGGGGTGCTTATTGTACAATTCGTATTGCGTTCCAAGCATGTATTTCATTTCAAGAGCTACTAAAGGGTTGCAAATGTTAGAAAGTTTGAAAAGTTGTGGTTATTCACTTACGAATTAAATATATATGTATTATCCTTAGCACTTCGAAAACTCGTTTGAATCAAGTTCTTCTTTTTCCTCTTCTATTCCATATTTTGTTTTATATTTCATAGTTTAGTATAGTTTGTATAAAAATATGTTCTTTCTTTCTTCCTTTGTGTGAACTGCTCCTGAATGACATTGCCAAGTACGTAATGATTTCCAGAAATTTACCTTGACGCAGTCGCTTGATGTCAAATAATGTTCAATTTTTCCCACTTCACAGCCAGCGAATCGTCCGCATTTGCTGATTATGTTTAGGAAATTATGATTAGAAATAAAATATGTAATTGTTAGATGCTTTACTATGCATAAGGCGGCATTTTTAAGGCGCAAAAGAACAATTAAACTCAGGGTTACTATCATGAAAAGAAAAATGTGGGTGAAAGAAATCTGACTTTCTTTTATACTAAAAAAAAAATTTTAAAAGGTTTGATTAAAAATAAAAGAACAGTATTTTGAAAAAAAAACATTGGACAAAAAGGTCCTGGTCTAAATCAAAACTGCATTTGAATTTAAATTACAAAAGGACAATTCAAAATCCTTTTACAAAGCAACAGAAAACAAAAAGTTCAGGAAGATAATAATTTTTTTTTTAATTCAATCCACGTGGTCTCAATATTAAAACAACTAAATTAAACTTGGAAAATTCAAGTAATTTTATTCACCCAACCCGAGGTGATTAATAAATAATTACAAATCAGAAAAATTAACAACGAACAAAAAAATAAACTTAAAATATCTTCCTGCACGTAAAAATAATAACAGATCTTATATCTAAATTGTGTACACAAAAATACAATATCAATTATTATTAAATGAGTTCCGTGATGAACGAAATAAAATCAGAAACGTGAATTCAAAACTTGAAATCAATAATCACAAAATGTCATCGATCAAGGAACTGAACTCACAAGGTTAAACAATCGTATAAGTATAAAAAACTCAGATGCGTGCGATGCAACGCACACAGATCTGTCCGCAAACGGACGAACTCGCAAAACAAAACAATATATATACAATACCAGTGAACGCAAAATGTACACCTGACTGAAATTAATATAAACAACTGAACAATAAAATAAACAAATTAAACAATCCAAAACATTAACTAAATCTTATTTGAAAATAAAACAATTTGAAATTTCTCGCAACATTGACAAACGCTTAACGGAATGAACAAAAAAAAACTGAATTTACAAAAACCCGGGGTGCCAGACCACAGCAGTATGAATACATGTTCATACACTATGAAACCGGAGATATAATGAATAAATTAATAAAATATGATTAATGGAGTGTATATTCAATAACTCGCTTTGAATTTTAAATTAAAAGTATATTTAATTAATTTTCAATAGTCAATGCCCTTCATTAATTTTACTAATGAAAATATTTTTTTAATTTGCAGCTAGTTTAAAGCTGAAAACAATACCTTCATAACATGATCTTTGTTCTAAATTGTTTCGAATATTAGGGTAAAATTAAAAATTTCATTTGCCCTAAATTTTTTTTTTTGTAGGCAATTTTGTATTTTAAGAAAAAGACATTAAATTTGATTTGTATGAACGTCAGAGTTAGTTTTCCAAGTAAATAAAGAAACAGATTTTCATTAACACCCACATCATTTCTTGAACAATCTATTTTCTTTTTTCTGTGTATCAAATAATGATCTTGCCGCAGTGATGTAGTAATCTACCTCAAATCCTGTGGACCGGAACGCATACGCTGAAGTATATTCAACTTTGCGGTTCACACTTACCAAAAGAATCAATTTTTTGTTCTTAGGAACGGAGGTAAAATTATGCACGAATGAGGCCTTAAAGTGACTGCCGCTGCCAGTCTATTTATTACAGTAAATGGTCTTTGTTTTTCGTTATGTCTGTTGATGTTAAAAATGAGAGAAAACAAGCGTATAAAATTGAAATACTGAGAACATTAAGAGAATGAAGATGTTTAGACGTGAGGAATTTCAAATTATTTTCATGGAGATCGTATTTTTGATTATAGTCGCATCGTATTAAAGAGCAGCTGCACCAATTTCAATTAATAAGCAGAATATGGGTTTGTAATGAGGTCTATTTGCGTCAGAACGTTAGTAAAAATATTCACAGTTGAAAGAAAATTCTTCCATCTGGTCGTGCCGTATGAATTAGTATTAATTTCCAGGTGATATTTTGTGTATATTTTATTGTCAAAAGGATGTACCTTTACATATACAATGCGTTAAAAAAGTCGAAAAATACCCAAACAAAGTCGTAATCAGGATAATAGTGAAAATGTCAATTATTTTTTTCACATAAACATCAAGGAGTTTTCTTAAATTAATGGTGGGCCTAATACTTAAGAATAAATTTAATTTAATAATAATTTTAAAGTCGTCGGTTTTCATTTTCAATCAAAGACCGAATGGAAACCCATGAACTTCTAAAATAAATGTCCCGAATTAATAAACTTGTGTAGCACGGAGTCATCAGATATCTTGTGATAATGATATAATCTTTATTTTCCAAATAATAACAATTACTTGAATGTCATATAGTGATATGAAATACAGCATACAAATACTATAGCAAAAGTGTAAAGAACAATTGACATGTTATGTGTACAATAAACTAACAAATAATAAGTATACAAGCCACTACAAAAGAAAAAAAAATAGCACAACTCATTTATCACAAGTAAAGTAATGTATGCAATAATATGCATTCTCGACAAGAATGTTCTTAACTTTCCTTATAAACCCGTTGTAACCGAATTCCCTCACTTCATCCTCCAGTCTGTTATACAAGCGCGCTCTCCAATAGTCCCAGTATTTTAGTGTCATCTTCAAGCGATGTAACAGCGGCTTCAGAATATCTCCATGTCGGGTACCATACTCATGTACGTCTACATTAAATATGTTCTTTCCCTAGTGTGCATGAACGTGCTTTACCGCAGCTAGTATGTAAGCCGACGGTATGGTAAGTATTTTTAGTATTTTGAATTCTTGTTTGCTAGATTCCCTTGGCTTTAGGTTTCCAAGGATACGAATGGCCGAAATATTTGATCAGCCTCGGAACTGGAGCCCCAGAATATCAGGCTGTACGTGGTTACAGAATCAGAGAGGTCGCCTGTTGACCAGCTAAATGTTTAATTCGTCATATGGAGTATAAAGCGGACGTTAATCTTTTTGCCATTTCGCCGATATGTTTTTTACAGGTCAAGCAATCGTCTAAATGAAACCCAAGAAACTTAACTCCTCTAACGTCAGCAGATGGTTTCTTCCTGAACTCTGTCTTTGCAGTACTAGGCATTAGCTTATGCTCGAGCCACTCCGGAGCCTGCTCCAGGGAATCATTCGTGTGTAAATTAAGAGTGGCAGATTTTTCTTCTTTTATTATTAATAATTAAGTGTCAGGATACACATAAAGAAGTAGATGAGCTATCGATGTTTACTGCCAGACCACTGATGTATATAATAAATAGTAAGGGATCCAAAGTGGAACCTTGTGAAACTCCCTGCAAGGCAGAGCTTATTTTTCAAAGAAACATGGTAGGCTTTTAATAGCATTCCAATGCTATCAGCGACCTCAAATACCCCGTAAATTACCAAACTCAATAAGAAATTGGTCTTTGTTGTAACATTTCAAATTATTCCCGGCATATTAAATCCGCTATTCTATTTTGCAAAAACAAGTGTCAGATTTAAATTCAGTGACCTAAAAAATCCTTAAATATAGATGTCTGTGAAAGCCACCCTTTGGACTTTAGGTCACATTTTCGGCATTTGGAACCACTGTGCATTCGAAAGATCGCTGTCAGCTTGAAGTTAACGTCGACTACATCTAATGTTTTAAGCACTGGTATTATCTTTGAAATCTTTAGCTCATCTGCAAACACACTTTCAGCTATACAATTATTTAGAAGGAATAGCAGAGGCTCCACAAAGCCATCAACGGTTTTTTCTTAGAAAATATGATGTGAAACTATAATGATCATAAGTGTGCTTTTATGTATGTAATTAGATTGATCATATACTTCTTAGTTCAGTGTGTCTATTATTACTGTACAGTCCTTGTATACGGTTGTAAATTAGTACTTTTTCAAGAATTTGTATTTTTGCAGAAATCGCACTCTTTTCTGTATTTTATTGCTCTTTAATATATTTTTAATTCCATATATTTCTTGTTATCTGGGTTTTCAATTTCTTTAGCAAAGAAGAGCGATAATTCTTTGCTGTTCTGCATTTTCTTTTGTAATTACGCTCTGTTTTTGTACCTACTACAAATTCTCTTAGCCATATTTTTTGTATCTTTGCCTTCTGACAAATAATCCTTCAAAATTAGGTTTGTGAGGTGTAGGGGTGAACCGGTATCTAATGTGCATGGAAATATTGAATTCGTAACAAATTTTGAGATAATTAACGTCATGATCATTTGCATCAAACTGGTTTCTAAGCATTTTGGTGATTTTTTATTGCCATGTCTGCTTTGCAAGAGTGTTTTACAAAGCCATCGCCTTTGAGTGATGGCAAGAGCAGGATTTTTACTACTGGGCACGGAGAATCACAAAGTTTCCGTTTCCTAAGATAATAGGTCTAATTAATAAAGCAAAATTATGGAGCGTCTTCTAGCGACAAATAGAACCGCAATAGAATTAGGAAGATTTTGGTGAAATACTTTATGGACGCTCCATTCCTAACTTAATTTAACGGTATGATAAAATTCGTTAAAAATTTTATATGTGGTCAACTAGACTAACTTGTTAGTTATTTACTTCAAGCAAATGGAGTTGTGATTTCGAACTATCGTAGCATCGTGATTTGCAAGCTTAGGTAATTGACGTTTTTGTCATCTAGATTTTAAAATTATAAAAGCATTACTGACTTGAAAGGCGTTTCAATTGAGAATTATATATATCTTGAGAATACTGTGCTTGTGTTCAAGCCTTCATTAATTAATTTTTTGTAGATTTGAAGATTGTGCTCACTAATATGACTGTGAGATTGGTTATTTTAATGCGATTTCTGCTTACTGCAAAAGTTTAACTTCTCCGATAGAATTATATCTTTTCTAAAGTCTTTGTAAGTCATCGAAATCTTTCTCTCGCTATTTTACATGCATATTTAGTGTGGCCCTTTTATATTTAAAAGATAAACATCTATACCCCTGTATATTATTCCCGATATTTTTTTTATTTCACCTTCCTCTTCAAGTCGAAAAATTTCTCGCTCGTGATCTTCAGCGTCGGTGCGATGCGGCGTTAAATTCTTTGTCGGCCTGCGGTCCGTCATTAGACTATGAGTCAGCATCGGAGAGAGCAGCGGCGTTTGAGCGATCTCGGACATGTCAAACCATCGAAATGTTTGATGCCAGATAGATTAATGTTTTTACGATATTAGTTGTTTCTTTTCTTGGGTTGACTCAGCGGTTTCCCGCACGTTGCGCGGCCCAACAGGAGGAGTTGGCTGAGAATTCGAAATGGTGATTTTAAATTAACGTTTCGTTGTTGCGCACCGGCTCTCGTACTGCCGTTGTTATTATTATTATTGTTATTGAAAAAAGGAAAAGTACGAACGAAAATGGCCGAAACTAAAGGTTGATTTTTTATGCCACTTTTACCTTCTTCACTTTACAATTACCTTTTGTAAGGCTCGTTAATAATGAGAATCTTTGCTCTAAATTCATTTGAAAACGTAGTAGTGAGTATCTAAGATATTTTGTTTAAAACGTTAAGCGCCACTAAGTGAAAAAAGAACATTTGGGCCATCCAATAAAATCATTAAAAATGTATCAAACACACTTTCTCTTAGACTCTATTGGTCCAACAATAATATACTATAGTAAAAAAATAATGACTGTTACCTTCAGACACGGTTTTGAGTTGCTTATTAGAACCTTGGAGTTTTGCAACAATTTAAATGAGAGGGAGACAGACTGTACAAAATTACTTCCTTGATAAAAATGTTAATGGAACGGTTGCAGTATGCCTTTATTCCTAACCAAGGTAAATTGACAAAAGTGTAGTACCTTTTAGAGGCGGACTAAGTTTCAAACAATATATTCCTAATAAGCGTCATTTTGGCATAAAACTTTGCAAGCTCTGTTTACGTAGAGGCTATACCTATAATTTGCAGGTCTATTTCTCTATTCTAAATCTAGCAGGTGCAACTAACATTGTTCGCAAGTTAGCAGAAAATGCTCAACAAAGGCAGAACGATTTACATCAACAATTTTTACAGCAGTGTGTTTTTGGCACCTAAACCCCTGAAACAAAACACTTACCTAGTTGGCACCTTACGCACAAACAAAAAAGGCTGTCTGTAGAGGTTACAAAGAAAAAATTACAAATCAACGAAGTTATTAGCAGACACAGTAACACAGGTGTCACAATTTTAAAATGGAAAGGCGAAAGAGAGAAATAAATAAGTAAACAGTTTATTGCAATTTGTAAATAAACAATAACAACAGCAAAATGTCAAAATAATAAAAATACAAAAGAAAAAAGAAAAACGAAGCACATACATAAAATCGTCAACGCTGTAGTGTTCTAATTCACACAGATATTTGAAAATTATTTTTTTAAATGTTGTGAGGTTATTTATTTGATCAACGGCAGTTGGCAGTTTATTAAAAAATTTATAACAGTTATACGCTAAGCTATTTTGTGTTGATTACAGTCTGTGTTTAGGGTAGCGGTAGTTGTCCATATGTCTAATAGGATATATATGTTAAATATTAATTTGAAATACGTGTTTGTTTTTGAAAAGAAAAGTTAAAGATTCGTAAATATAAATTGCAAAAATAGTTAAAATATTATTCATCCTGAAGTGTGGTCGGTATGATTCTGTATATTTGAGTTGTAGCATAGCTCTTAAAATTTGTTTCTGCAACACAAAGATGCGGTGTAAGTCACTACTGCCACCCCAAACAATAATTCCATATTTCAACTGAGAATGACAGCAACTATAGTATACCATACGTAAGATATCATTGCTTACTAGATCTTTCATCTGACGAACAGCATAGCAGAAACTGCCTAGCTTCTTACAAATAATGTTTATGAGTTCTCTCCATTTTAAATAATCGTCCATCAAAACACCTAACACACCAATTTTATTTTGAATAGGATATGCGAGGTTGTTAAGCATAATAGTACCAGGATAAGCACTTGGTTTACTCTTAAACAACATTACATTGGTCTTATTGTGGTTAAGACTCAAATGGTTTTGGGAGAGCCAATGTTCCACAGTCTGCATACAGTTATCCCCACTGGCGATTAAAGATCTTAAGTCATTTTCCACAATCAGTATGGAAGTGCCATCCGCGTAATTAATTGTTATAGAGTGTGGATCGCCGACATGTTTGACAGAATAGATATCAATGAAATATAGGACAAATAAGAGAGGCCCTAAGACACTACCCTGTGGGACATCCCTATTAACAACAATATCTTGTGAACGTATAGGTTTTCCATCGGAATGTAAATAGACTGTTTGCTTTCTATTCGAAAGGTGAGATTTGAACCATAAGAGGGCACTTCCTCTAACTCCATAACATTCCAATTTTTTGAGTAATTTCTGATGATCTATGCTGTCAAATAGGTATTTTAATCAAAATTTTCTTACTGTTATAATGTGTAGTTAATTATAATATATTTTTTTCGGTGTTAACTATCTATTAGAATTAAATATGAACCGTACGTACAAACAAAATAATACTTTAATTGAAAGATATAAATTTAAGTCAGTTTGAAATTACTATTCGTTTAAGTTTGTTTTTAATAATGTATAAGAAGAAATTGCATGCAAGATTATTTTGATTAAAATAGTCGTATTAACTACTAAAAAAAAAGTAAATGAGCACAGAATATAGTCATTCAACTTCTCGCGAGAAGAATCCAGCTCTGGAGAGGAACTCGTTCGTATATATCTTTGAAATCGTAATAATTTCCCGTCAGCCCGAAATGTCCGACGCAAATTTTCATTTTAATTGGTGTAGTTTATTACGAATTTGCCACTTAAATTTCTCTTGCCGTGCAGGACATATTTGTGAACCTGTGGCCCGACATATTTAAAATACCACATAAATTCTTAAAAAATAAATAATATGAAAGTTTTTTGGACGTGTGCGGTAAACGCATTAAATATATATACCTATGATATCCTCACAACGGTCCAGATAAGTAGGTAGTGTGCTGTATGTTAAATATTTAGCGGTTTAGTGTGAAAAGCTGTTAAAATGTTTAAGGTAATAATTAAAATTACTTTATATTGTTAATATTTGGTTTTGGTAAACCTTGCTCTCCTGCAGTCATTAATTTCCACCAGATTCTCTACGTTATTTCCAATGTAGTAAATTAACGATTTGTTAGGTGAAGATAAATTGTCGATATCATAAGACTTTCTATATATGTACAGTTTATAACTTCCTGCATGTTATTTATATTTCATTAATGACCAATGACAACTATTAATCTCATTATGGTATAATAATACTGACTAAATTATTGACCAATTCTGGTGATGCTTTTATGGTAAACTTTCCATGCATCATACAACGTGTGTTTGGTTTGTACAACTGTACCACCCGCGGGGTCAAGTGTAAAACAGTGGCAGCAACTCGGAGTAACATAATATAAAACACTGAAGTAGGACTGTGACAAATATTTAACGGAACGGTTATAAATTAACAACAGATATTTTAACTAGATAAGAAGCGGTCTGTCTGGTTTCCTTTTTGGTTTTATGATCATCGTAGCACCTCACAAACAAGCAGGGATGGGTAACGTAACGTTGACGGTATTATTCAATAGTTCCGATCTTCCCTAATTTTGATAGTGAATGAAAAATATATAGAATATAAGTAAAAAAAAATAAGACAACGCAATGGATTAGTTAAATAATATTACATGCAGAAAAAGACTTCATTCAACAGAACATTAATTGATCTAACCAAGTGGCATGTTTGAGGAAACAAATATTTGCTTATAATTAGGCAAATATTTGTTTTCTTGATTGTTAGGTAGTGTATGATATTGAACGGAGAGTTTTGTTTCGAACATTAATAAAGAGATGAAGAATGACTACAATAGTTATATTAATTTAGGAAAGTTTAACAGTTTAACTTACAAACAGTACATTTTTTTTATAAATTGAAAACTCCCCTAAAATAAATGAACAATTTTAGTATATGCATAAAGAGAAATATCTGCGAATAAAGTCATACAGCAAGTTTATTAATCCTAATTATGATTCTATTTTAGATTTTGTACTCGCAGGGTAAAAATAAGCTTTTCGTGCAATCCCATGTGAAGTGAGTATTTCGCGTTCTTAACACGTCGTTACCCATGGCAACGGCCGCCAAACCAAACGTGTCTTTAATAATAATAATAATGGATTTTATTTCTCTTAGCGCTCCTAATACGATACAGAAATAGAGTACAAAGAAGTATTTAATTTAAAAAATTAACGCTAAGGAAATAGGGCTAAATTCAGATAATTCTGTTTTAAGGTACCCCTGAACCTTATATTCAAGGTATGCACATCGGATCTAAAAACAATCTTGTTATTAAGATAAGGTGGTTTATGTAGATGGATTATCTTATTGTATAAGCAAGTAGAGTGAAGAATACGGCGATTTCTCATATTCAACCACCCGATTTCCCTCAACTTGAAACTAATATGATCATGCTTTCGAATACCAAATCAGATGTAAGGAGGAATTTTAAACCTTTTGTATTTTGCTGATCCCCACAGAACTAATAAACGGTGAGTAAACTATATCACAATAATTAAAGTGAGGTAATACCAATGATTCACATAACATTTTCTTAATTTTATGGGTCAAAAATGCCCTGCTACTATAGATCATTTTGATATTGCAATATGCTTTCTGTGTCCACGTATTGATGTGTTCATCAAATTTCAGGTTTCCGTCAAGCTTTTCGCTTAATTTCTGCAAGGTAGTTTTTTGCTATCAACATATTTGTCTATATTAGGTAGCAGTTCTGTTTTCAACTTTTTTGGTGCAAAAAGGATCATTTCCGATTTCTCCGGATTAACAGTAAGGGCATGACCGCGCGCAATCTCAGTCATGCTCCACAGGTCATCATTGATGTTTGAACAAGCACTATAGACATCGGCTGGCTTAAAGGAGTAATAAAGTTGTGTGCCATCGGCATAGAAGTGACACTGACTGAATTTGATATTAGATATATTTAAGGTGACCTGTATAGATGCTGTATAAGAGCGGACTAAGTATTGAGCCCTGAACAACACCGGAACGCAAATACATGGAGTCAGAGATCTCCTCTCCGATTACAACAGTCTGGCTCATATGAGAAAGGTAAGAGGACAAGAAGTGGATAGCAGTGTCCTCCAAACCAATGAAATGTAAAATGGCCGCTAGAAGCTCATGACTAATTGTATCGAAGGCTTTGGAGAAATTTCGACGGCATAATATTGTGGCATTGCCCTTATCAAACTCGGATACGATATCATCTATAATAGTTAAGCTCTTGTGCCGGCGAAAACCGGACTATAATAGTTAAATTTCCCCGCAGTTCTATCACGCTTAAAATTTTTTAGATCATCATTCCTTAGCTGCATTTGTCTCACGGTATCTGTAAACCAAGGCGCAGGAGGCCATGTGAATTTAAACTGTTTAATAGGGGCATGGATATTAAAAAGATGTAATAGATTTGAAATAAACAATCCAGCCTTTTCCTCCACTGTTAATAAATAAAAAAATCAAAAAGAAGGGGGTTTGATATAAATCATTCAAAAAGTGGTTATAATCGAAAAATTTGAAACAACGCATCGTTTTGTACTTGGGATACCGCCGAGGGGGGCAGGGAACTGTAACCTACAAAAAGTCCGTCTGTTGCAGCAGTCTGTGTGGTTCTAGTAGGCATATAAATAATTTGTTTTAGGCCTCTGTAAGTGTGCTATATGTAAATATAGGAAAAGCTTCATCTTGCCCAAAATGTTGGGATTTTAAGGCAAGCTGAAGCCGATACTCTTAAGAAATTGTCACCCATTCTTTAGTATGATAAATTGATAAAATCTATTTTTAATTATTATTATTAGCCTATATAGAACTTCCATTATCCCTTTCCACCAACTTATTTATTACAATTCAAAATATCTCATATTCTAATTCTAATTTATAAAATTATATCGTGTGGCACTATATCCAAAGAAAGGTGCCTTTACACATACCTGATTTAATTCAATTTTTTTTTTGTTTCAGATCCTTCTGAATAGTCACCATGCACAACAAAAACAAGCGGAAAATTTTTAATTCTAGAGAACTCAATTATAACTTTAATATCGAAACGGTTGCGTACGATACTACCCTAAGCTGGAAGTCTTATAACTTTGGTTATTATTATACTACACCCATGGCTTCGATGATTGACATGTCATGCACGCCTGTGACGAATATATATGACAGTCTCTTTATCATGTTAATGTACTTATCACTATCGCAAGGAAAATGTATCGTCTTCGTTTGAAATGTTTATTGTTATAGTGGTAATTTTAGACAATGAATGCGTCTTGTGGATCTGTATGTAATGTTAGTTGAGGTTAGAATATCGTAGTTTGATTAATTGTTGCCTGTTTTTTTAATAAAGATACTTAATTGTAATATGATTATTTTCAGCAACAAATCAAGAAAATAGCAGTGGGTAAAAGCAAAAATTATTCTAAGAGTATAATTATTCTCTAGAAACCATAGAAGATGTATCAAAGAATATAAAACTGTAAGATAAATAACATATATTTCTTATCATATCTGTTATTATATACGATTTTAGTTTTAGTTAAGAAAACTGGAGAACCAGATAATGACATAATATGACCTATATAATAACAATACCTATATTTCCCAGTTGTAACCAGATACACAACTACGAAGGCCGAATTTCCTTTGGAACACATAAAGAAGATTTGATTGAACAGGATTCTCAACTACCTCATGGGACTTGCTTGAATTCTAAGATAGCATGCGCCTTACAACAAGTTCTTGGGACCGCAGTAGATGGGACAAGTCTTTGAGCCAGATCGTTCAAGATCAAAATTGTAAACTGAAAATTAAATTCGGTGCATGAAACATATGACATATTTAGGTCAATATGGACGTGTGAAACCCAGTGGTGGGGAACAACAAGCAACTCAACATATTTTACTAATTTAAAGGTGCAATCAAGGAAAGAGGAGAAATTTAGGTAGAGATACAATAAATTGAGCGATGGCCGTGAGAACGATTTTTAAAGTAGTTTTTTTTTGCATTAGATTGCTTTACTTATTGAATAATGTTTGCAATACCAGGTATGTTGATTATAACTGGTTTTTGTAATGGTATGAAATACTTGTTGCATACAGAAGATATAGAAAAACATATATTGTGGTATATCATGTTATATAGGTAAATGAAACTCCGTGAGATATTAGAACACTCGCAACGAAAGGGTTAAACGTTTTCAAATACTGCATTAAGGATGTAATTCAAATTTGTTTGAAAAAAGTGTAGATATTACCTTCTTTTCAGTGAAAATATAATCATACGTTATTTGGCGTAAAGGTTTATGAAACACATATGTATAATAAAACATCACGTCCCCTTGAAAACATAAAAGCGCACGCATGCAGCACCAAAATATAAATATTATCGAGTACGAGAGAAAGAGAAAATAACGAGCAAATCTGGATGATTGAGGCTGTTGCAGGAGCCGCAGAGTAACCGCCAGCACATAGCGGTGTACGGGGCCGTATAAGCAACAGCGGCCTCAAGTGGGATGTCAATCACTGGGCGCCCATATTACGGAGCTGCATGTCGCTAATAATTCACCGGGGGTAAAGCAGGAGCTCCATTGTTCGACCGGGCAGTCGCTTTAATTGGAACCGCGGATCAGGGCCGGGGCTAAAAAGAGGATGTCATTTCACGAGCCGCGTAAAATGAAACGATTCTCCCGAGAGAGACCCTTCCGATTCCCGGGTATGTACTACTAGTAATTGATTGTCCTCCTCGCCATACTCTGCACCTTCTCCGCCGCTCCCTTTCTCTCTTTGTCGGAATTAGAAAGTTTAATTTCGGTTATTAAATCCCCCTGAAGAAAAACCAGACAGCAAAGAAGATTGATGAGAATTTATTTGTTCGCGGTTTCATTTTCTCGGTGTGAAATTCTCGTATTTGTATTTAAATGTCCCTATATTTCAAAAATAGCACGTTTTGACCAGAAGATGAATTATAATTTAAATTAAATTGCTATGTACGATGAAGGAATTCATCTAATAGAAAAAATTTAAACAATTACCTATATTATTACTCATCACTTGTCGTCCAAGAAATGTAAATAGTTCATTTTTACATTAAAATCACCGAGATAAAAACATCCTACAACGCATAAAAAACTCCGGAGGCAGAATTGATATCAGGATTTTAAATCATGCATATCTAATCATTGGAACCCCAGCTCTCCTATGACAAACCTTTTAAATCTGCTTCGGATTGGCATGATTCAAAAACTAAACAGAAATCAGGACTGCAAACCCAAAACTAGTATGCAGATAGAAAAGAAGCGCAGATTCTGATGCAGCTAGAGAAGTCCTAACTCAGAGAATATGTGGCACTAGAACAATATACCATAGTATATCAAATGGCAATAATTACAATACAAGTTTGCGCCCATACGCTCTGGAGAAATCCCAGGATTGGCTCATTCGTATCTGATCAAATAGTCAAGGGCGTAAGAACGCTGGTTAAACACACTATGTTGCACTGTTGTGAAAGAATCTGCTCTAAACTAACTTTCACTGAACCTGTATCGGGCCTGGCAAAGCAAATCTACGATATGTGGTGCAGTTGCTGAGTGGAAATCATGGGCAGAGATATATAGCAAACGAATGATGAGGAAACCGAACCAGTACCTAACCGAACGTAGCTTACAACGAATACAACTTTGCTGGCAGGACATGGCTGTCTAAGGAAATATTTATACACTCATTAAAGGTGAACCTATATGTAGACTACGTGACAAGCAGAAAGAAACAGCCTTCCATTTTATTTTTGAACGTGTCACATTAATTCAAGAAATATTGACCGAAAATCTGGTGGAAAGAAGTCTACTTGACAGACTACTGAGCCTAGTTAAATCGACTAACCTGTTTACGTAAAACTATAATAGAGTTAAGATAAGGAATTTTCCCTGAAAGTTTGAAAACATCATATGTTATACCGGTTCCAGTCGAATGAGGAAAAATATGTAAAGATTTCTGCCCTATAGATATAGTGCCCGTTTATAAAAAAGTAGTACAGCAGTTGAATACATACCACGAAGTAAATAAGTTTCTAGATAGACGACGGTTAGATTTTAAAGTAGAATATTCATGTAAGACTATTATAGTCGATTTACGTGTAAGTATTTGAAGAAAATTTATGTGAAAAGAAAAAAAAACTGTACTGGCAGTATTTTTCGCAGTTCATTTGAAACTGCAAAGAGAAGTATTTCAATTAAAAAGTTAGTACAAATGAAGACTTCTAATACGGCTCTAAGTTGGCGCAGAAAGTAATCGAACACAAAAAGTGAAATACTAATGGTGTATCAAAGCAAACGTAGTCTGCCCTTCAAGTATTGTAAGGAATGTTCTCAACCCATTATTATTTATATGTAGACGATACGGTATTCACCTTGTGATAAAGAGTGTATCTATAGCTATCCCTAGACTGTCAAAATTATGCTGGCAATATAGTGTATTGAGTATTAAGAAGAAGTCCAGTCCATCGCGGCCGCTAGGCCCTATTGTAGAGCAGATTTTATCTTTGAAGTTCATCCAACAAGTACAGGCCATTAAGGTAGCTCAGAAACTTTTTGAATGAGATCTTTTTCAGGTCTTCTAGGGAAAGGTCAACCTTCCCAGAGATCACATACCTGATTCTCGTTGCGGCGGTGCAGTGGCAGTGGCAGAAGATATGCTCTTGTCTCTTCGTCGTCCAAACACAGCCGGCATTCAGTCTCTTCAGATAGTTCGATTCTGTGTAGGTGCTTTCTGAGTTTGTAGTAACCTGTAAAGACAGAAACAATTACTTTAACGTTTTTACGGTAAAATTCATATAGTTCCTTGGTTCTGAAATGATTAGACGAAATGCACTTTTTCATGTACCAAACCAGGACAATTATTCCAATGTTGGAGCATTTTCTGATGACAATATATTGTACAATGTTTTTGTTGGTGGATCTAGATTAGATGGTATAATATTATCTTTCTATATTGTTGATGAAACATCATACACCTTAAGTGATGGTGAAAGTGTCTGTGTGGTTATTGTCTTAGCTGTTTGCCAGAAAAAGAAGAAAAAGCGCAGTTTCCTTCCTCTGCCTTCGCTTTCGCCGTGTCTTTCATTTAACCACTGCACTAAACCTATTTCCTACCCGTTTCAGAGATACAACTGAGCAAATATTGCATAATGCCCTTATAAACGATGCAATTTGCCACATTGCGCAATAACAATCCAAATTCATCAATTTTCAGTAATCCAGTATATTGTGCAACTTTACAATATGATGACCAAACCATCAACATTATTGTATAATGGCAAATATTGTATAATAATAATCGATGTTATGTTCCTGGGGATAATATTTATGATATGGTAAAAATGTAAATAGCCAGGTATACATTTTGATAAATCTAGATACATGTTGAGTGGGGATAGGTATAAGATAGAATGTGTATGCAATAACGCTATAATTGTCATTAAAAATTTTGAATTAGGAATAGTAAAAGAGATAAAATGCTTAGTTGTTATTTCGGATGAAAGCTTATCTTATCATCTATATATGAACAAAACATCAAAAAAAGAATTGTGGCAAAATTTGTCAATTTATGTAAAATTAAGGATACATTCAAGTATCATTGTTGCGATTTTTTATTATTGCTCTGTTTTATTGTTTAATGTTCAATAGGATAAAATGGAAAAATTGTAAAAAGTTATAATAATTTATGAAAGCAATATTAAAATGTAATAAAACTTATCGAAAATCTGAATGTTCGACTAAGGATAATATACAAAATGTCAATTTTCATTCGAAGTAAGGTTGGAAATTATAGAAGCATGCTGCATCAATAAACGAAATATATCCTATACTACCTAGAAGATAGATTAGTAAATCGCAATCGAAATTGGTAGATATATAAACTTATATTTTTCTCTATTTTTGCGATCAAATTATGCAAACTATGTATACTTATATTCTATTGTAATAGTACATATCTAATAACAATTTATTGTGTGTTTCTTATTGTTTGATATACGACACAATACTGTTATGTAGCAACATTTAATGTTTTAACACCAGCCCAATTGAAGTTAAAAGTCTTCATGTTGCTTATAATACGCATCTAATCTTATTACTTAAATTACTTATCAGAACTTTTTAATATTTCTCATTAGCTGTACCTATTTCGTCTAAGAAGAATTATCAAGAGCTGTATATACAACTGTATATAAAACTTTGTATGTATATAAATATGCTCTAACAATTACATTTTTTTTTTTGTTACAACAGGACTCGAGCATTGTATATATGTATAAAAGAAGGTGAATATGGAACAAAATCAAGTATTAACTCTACACCTAGCATATTGATTTTTTTTGTGACAGCTTGTAGGTAATTTGAGTACGTTTAGAAATACTCTAATTAGCAAATATTTTTCTAAATACTGCATGTATTGGAATATACATGGCTCAAATAACACGTGTAAACAGTACCGTTGTTGTGGCGCTCTAAGTTGTATCGTCTGAAGTTTGTGGTGGTACGAGAATTCGCGACTAGAGGTCGCTTCATGTACGCCTTTAGTTGGAAAGAAATTATTGCACATGTTATATATTCGTTGGAAAAGATCAGTATTGACATAAAAAATATATAATAAGATTAGTGGAATAGATAGATTTGAAAAATTCGTGTAAATGCAATATTGCGGTTAAGATGAAAGCGTTACTAATGTAAGGTATCAATTTTATTAGCAATTTAATGAAAAATTGCCAGGATTTACCTGAAAATGTAAAACAATGTATGTTTAACTTGATAAAGGCTTCAGTAGAATTATGGAAACAAGTTGCTCTAAATTTTAAACAGAAATTATCGACTATTTATTTACTTGGTTGCAGTATCAATTTATTATTTCTTTGAAGAAGATTTCGAAAGAAACAACTTTTGATGAAAGAACAATATAAAAATAAATTTTGCACATTGTGAATCCATTTTAATGTCATACATAATAGTCTACGTACTTATATGATTGTGCGCTTAAAAAAATCTCATTTTATCATGTTTCTGGTTAATTATCTTGTGTAATAGTTTGTATAAAGCGTTACTCAATAAGAAAATACTAATTGATTCAGTTATTTACTACTACCAGTGATTTTTCAGATATGAAAGTAAAGTTCCTTTCTTGGAGAAACATTATATTGGAAAACGCTGGTGCTTGACACACAACAGAAAACACTAAAAACAAGCAAATCAGGGCCGTAGCTGGACAAAAATTTCGGGGAGGGTTTGACCAGGAGCAATTTATCTGAGGACAATTCCTGGTGCGCAGAAAAATGGTGAACACTAATAATTATGTATATTTGCACTTCATTTGAACCCCCAAAACCCCTCCCCAGTTACGGCCCTGAAGCAAATTATGATGTTTTGTATTCTTTACGCATAAAGCACGTGGTGAATAAATTAAAACTCTAGAGGAAACATAAGTATTTACTTCATTCATTACTTCATAAAGAAATTAAAAAGTTTTTACTATTGGTTTATACCGTGTATGAGATGAAAATATGGTCAACTAATGACATACAAGCTCAACCAGTTTTTAGTATAATCTTATTGTTAATAGTAATAATTGTAGTTCCTTTATACAACAAACTCTCTTTCAAAAAATTTACAGGCAATATTGGCAATAAATTAGACCATTACTTTTTCCGAATAGGCCATAGTTTTGAACACTTATGTATGTACAGTGCCACAATTCATATGTCGATATATAAGTTGAGTTTGATGATGATAAGTATTTGTTTTATACTTTTACAAAAGTTAAAATACTTACTATTTACAACAAAACAAAAATATTGTAATGATATGGAGGAAGAGAGTTTTCTCTCATATTTTAATAGTAACAAACAAGAACAAAGGAGAAAGAACGATGACAGGAAGAAATTGAAAGATAATGCTTGAAAAGTTTGCTAATAATAGCAACAAAACGTAGTAATGTGAATATGGAAATTTCTGTGTAAAACTTTTTTTTTTAATTATATGTGTACATTTAAATTAATAAACCTAGGTAGAAAACTCATTTGATGATCTTGATCTATTCCTAAATATGAAGTTTTTTTAGTAAACTGCTTCAGTATTGTTACTAATATTCCAAAAGTTAAAATTTGCAGTTCGGTTGCATTATTGTTACACCAATGTATACAGCCTGTTAAAAAAAGGTTGTCGGATATTTTACCCAATTATAGTACTGGTGGAAATAAACAAAAAAGTCTTAGTCAACATGGGTCCGCAATTCAACTGTTTTTGACATATAGTCGATTGCATATTTTAAACTAAAAAAAAAACATTTTTCGGTTTTGAGAATAGTTCCCTTTGTCAAACAACTGATTGTGACTTAAAATTAGTTCTGTCAGACATCTGTCATCAGATTATTTATCATTTGCGTCAATTTTTTTTTGTTCTCAAATGATGCATAAGTACACAAATGCAGAAATGGCCGATATGCATTTTATGTACGATCGTGCGAATGGTAATGCCACTGAAGCACGGCGTATGTATGCCGAAGAATTTCCAAATCGGTTGTTACCGAGTGATAAGATTTTCTCAAGACTTCATATCCGGCTGTCCGAAACTGGTTCATTTAAAATTAATGGTGGTTCTGGTAGACCTAGATCAGTTTCTTCTCCCGCAGTAGATTTAGATATTTTGAGACGGGTAGAAGACAACCCAAATATTAGCACCCGAAGACTTGCCGCAGAACTGAACGTCAGTCATCTTCTCATTTGGAGAATTCTGCGGGAACAGCAGCTCTATCCCTACCACATTCAACGCGTGCAAGTTCTTGCTCCTCTCGATTATGATGCACGTAGGGTTTTTTGTCATTGGGTTTTACGAAAGCTGGCAGAAACTCCTAATTTTGCGACTCAGATTTTATTTAGTGACGAGGCTGGGTTTACAAGAGACGGAATATTCCATTTTCATAACAATCACGTCTGGGCAGATGAAAATCCCCATGCTGTTGTTGAACTGCATCACCAAAACCGTTTTTCGCTAAATGTTTGGCTTGCTATTTTTGGAGACTGTTTAATCGGTCCAGTATTTCTCCCTAATCGTTTAACGGGACAATTATACTTGGATTTTTTAAGAAATTAATTACCCGTTTTGTTGGAAGACGTGCCACTTTTTAACAGATTAAATATGTGGTTTATGCACGATGGAGCTCGTGCGCATTTTTCCATCGTAGTTAGAAATGTCTTAAATCAAGATTACAACGAGAGATGGATAGGACGGGGTGGACCAACTGCATGGCCTCCTAGGTCCCCTGACCTAACACCTCTAGACTTTTTGTGTTTGGGTACATCTAAAACAATTAGTGTACGCACGATCTGTAAACAATTTGGAAGAACTCAGGCAACGAATCGTAAATTGTTGCGAGGAAATTCGGAGGACTCCAGCAATTTTCGAAAGATTGCGTCGATCTTTCATAAGAAGGTGTGAAGCGTGCTTAGAAATGAACGGCGGACATGTAGAACAATTTCTTTAGTTTTACTTTAAATAAACATTTGTTTAATTTACATTGCGATCAGAATTTCTTTGAAAATTTTTATCCTACTAAAACAATATGCAATCGACTATATGTCAAAAACAGTTGAATTGCGGACCCATGTTGACTAAGACTTTTTTGTTTATTTCCACCAGCACTACAATTGGGTAAAATATCCGACAACCGTTTTTTAACACACTGTATAGGGGTTTTGAGCATAGGTGTTGTATAAGCGTTGTTGCGCTTAGAAGTTTCAGTTTACATTTTTTGATGTACCAGTGTTATAACTACAGTTCTAAAATTAAGTATAAATAAACTTTCAGTTTTCGTATCCGCTCTGTAACTTATATACTTCTTCAACTCCTGATATTACGGATATTTTTAAATAAGAAACCAAAATTCTAAAAAATTAGAATATATTTGACGTTTCGTTGTTGTTAGCAACAACTTCTTCAGAAAAAAACTACAAACTTAAAATGTATTTACTTCATTGAATTTTTTTATAAATTACTAGAAAGCCCGCGTTCCACCTTCGATCGCACCCTCTAGAGAAAGTGGATACGCTTTGCTCTAGAGGAGGTGCGTACCTCTTGGGTAGCAGCTCGCTCTTTCTTCGCGTTGAATTGGTATGGGAATTTAGAATAGAGTTTCAATCTATTAATTTATCACCTGTAGTTTCTTTTTTATTTTATTTAATGTTTCAAGTTTTCAATTTTTAAATTTTTTGATTTTCAATTCTTTTAAGGATGCCTTTCTTTGGAAAATCAACGCTATGCCTCACGTCGAAGAAATGTAATTTCTTAATTTTTTGTGTTTTTTTTTTAATTTTTATTTTCTTTTTCAAACGCGTTTCACATTAAAAAAGACTTGACGCTGCCCGTTTCGTCAAAACGTCAAAATTTAACACAAATTTTTTTTTTTTTCATATAAAAATACCGTCAAAATTTCCGACTTTTTCCGTGGATTTTCCAAAAATTTTCTTTCATACAAACCTTGTCCTGAACACAATAATAATAAAAAAAAATGAGCCGTCATACATATGGCAATTGATTTTTATTTATATAGATTAAAGTTAAAACTGAAATTCGTACTTCTTTCTTGTGTACATAATTTTATTTAATTTGCATTTATATTTTTCTTTGACTTCATGTGTCAAGTTTAAACTAATAAACCTTAAATATATTCTATTTTTTGGAATTTTGGTTTCTAATTTAAATATCTACAATACCAGGAGTTGAAGAGGTATATAAGTATAATTAAATATGGATTTGTATATATCTATAAATATAATGGGCAAATATAATTGTGTGTAATAATTAAAACCATTTTGTTAGAATTTCTTCAAACATGTTTGTAGAACTATTACATAAGAATTTTAAAAATGTAAAATAACAGAAATATTCTGAAGAGAATACGCTGCAAGATTAAACATAGTAGTGCAAAAGTAAATAATCACGTGTGAAATCCAGAGAGATAGACGTCGCCGTCGTAAAGCTCCGCATGGAAAAATAATCTCACCAAGAAATATTCCCACAGCTTTTTCGGCAGTTGCACGTTACAAGTAGTCGTATTTGTGCGCGCCGCGACGCTGGGCTCTTGTTTTAGCTCATTGGGCGCCGACCGGATACCCGGCCAACGCTACAATCGATACGAAACCCCGACCAATCCCGCTCTACTACAAGCCTGCCTTCTTTTGTCTTTACGAGAACAATGGAGGAGCGATCGTTTTGTTTTTCTCCACGTGTGTTTAACTTTTATTTGGACCGAACGGTTGTTTGAATATATTATGTACGTTTATAAACATATGTCATTAACTTTTGAGTTGTTCCTCATCTCTTCGTGATGTACTTCCGTCTCTTTCACTCTCCATTCGCGTTTAGAATACGTAGTAGTGCGAGATTTTGTTTTCATAATACGCACATAAGCGTTTCTACACTACACATACGTTGTTGTATGCATACATGAATCGTGGTTCGCGTGTTAGTTTTGTTGAATTATGGTTTCGGTATGGTGTTGATGTTGTTATTGATGTCACAATAGAGATGAATTATTAATCGCCGACACTCAATTAGATTCCTTCGCATTGTTCAGGCATGTCAACGATGAGGAACAATAAAAGTAAAAGTCTTTTCAAGCAGAATTTTTGCTTTATCTTACAAGGTCAACTTTTTCATATACTAAGATACACTATTAAAGATATTATGTAATCGTTTCATGTTTTTGTTCGTGTATATATGTATTTACTTTACAATTTATGCGAAATTATAATTTATTTAAGATACCCATCTATGACAAAAACTGTAAAAACGATGTACTTATCTTGAAACGGAACTTTCTTAGTTGGACTTTATAGTTTATTTGACTCGCATCTTATTTTGTTTTTTCATCATTTTTGCAAAAAATAATCTTTGTGAATTTCGACAATTAAGTACCTATCTATAACTACTTTAAAGTCACAGTTGGTTTTATCAGTCTTATAGTAGTAATTTTCTATAAATCAGAATGATAATGGCGATGTTTTATTTGATTATTAGTGACACAATGTTATAATAACAAATGGAGATGTTTGAAGATTGAGTATAGCTTACCAGGGATAATCAGAAAAATGACTTATGGAAATATGCCAAAAAAATTTTGTAGTAGACAACTGTCCTGCTGATGAAAGTGGCTGGAAATTTGAAATATCATGTCAGATATTGCAATAATTATATGAAATTTATATATCTAATGTGTGCTGCCATTCAAATTTACACTATATATAGGAATTATTGCCAAAGGAGAATTTGTAAATTGCACAGAGTGAGCCAAATCCATTGTATATAATGAATCCATTTGTCAGAGGAGATGTGAAGGACTACTCTCTTGAGGTACAAGCACTGCTGAAACTGTGTATTTTTATACCTCTTATATATTAAGGAAATTGAGAAATGGAAAACATTGGTATGGGTACCTATCTACTAATCTACTTATTTCCGTTAATATTGAAAATAATATAGATACATATAGTGTTATATACAAGTGGTTCGGAGTCGAGTGATCAAACGAACGAACAGTGAACAAAAAAATGTTTTAATGAACTCTAGTACGCAAATGACTCACTTTAGAGATACAGGGATGGCTTTAGTAGTTTCATTATTGAGACCTTAAAGACGAATAAAATGCAATAAAAAAATTAAGAGATTCCGATAGGATTCCAACACACTACATGAAAAAAAAAACCCTAAAAATCATCTTTTGATGTAGAGCCTTGAGTTTTGAAAATAGCAAAAAGAAGTATTGAGAGTTCTTGTTATAAAATAACTTGAGAGCGGCTTCTTTATGCAGCTATTTGCTATGGGATTCTCTATGTCCAGCATTGGAAACCTTGTCCTCACCAGGCCCTCGTAATGGCACAGCACATGGGGGTTTCTTTCTCCTCTTGACAGAATATGCAAATAGCGTACTCTGCCAGGCCTATGTTATATATATATACCTGTTCAGTCTACAATGACCAGTCAACTACCATTTTGACAGTCTTCCTGTCTGTACTCAGTAGGTCTTAAGTAAGCTCAGGCCTCTGTTCCTGTTTGCCTGTCTCTGTCCTGGTAACTTTTGCCACGATTCCTTGGACTTCTGCTGTACCCATTCGTTGATGGACTTTTTAATTTGCGATTTGGTAATGCCGAAGGAACAACGAATGACCTTGACGGGCCTCGTCTGGGCTGATCATCGGGCGCAACATTTCCCTTCACACCCGGGCGACTGGAAACTCAGATCAATGTTAATTTCCTTTGGTACCCATCTTACCACAAGCTTACGCAGTCCCAAACCAACTGAAAATTAACACTGGCTGAACTAATCGCTTTAAGTGTGGCCTGGCTGTCGGAGAAAATAGCGGCGCTTTTATCTGACACGTTTTATCCTTTTACTTCTCTGACATAATAATGAATCGCTGGCATCTCAGCCTGGAGTACCGTTGTATCCTTGCTGAAGGTTATCGAACTGGCTTCTTTCCATATATTCTGGCTCCTACACCATAATCAGTTTTAGAACCGTTTGTATACCAGTTCGTGTCCGCTCTAACTGGAAAGCTTTTCTCCCAGTCTTTCTTATCTGGTATTATAACGTGATACTTCCTATCTAGGTTAAATTTCTGAACTATGGCGTCACTTGGCATCCCCATAAGCGGTGCCTCCTTAAGTTCATCTAGTAGTTTTTGATGATCAGCACCGTGCGATTTACTTATCGGTGTTTGACTGTGCACCAGTCTGTATACTGCAGATCTAGTATCCTTGTATATACAGTCCCTGGCCACAATATTAGGGCCACCTTGAAAATTTTGATAGTTTATATTATCAACTTACATCAACAGTATGCCGCAAAAGATTAAGGATGTGATCAAGACAAAGGATGGAATAACAAAATATTCATATATTGCGTGTATACATCATTTTCTTATACTTTGCAATAAATTTATGTGTTTAAATTATTAATTCGTTTCAATATTTCTATAAAATCGTGTGGCCCTATTCGGCCCTATCGATTTCATCGCTCCCGTGGTTTTGCGTATAACCCCAGAGTTATTTTGGGACTAAGGACCCAATTTCTTCTGCACAATCTCTTGCATCTATCTAGGGCAATTGAGGCCTGGTTGATTGTTTTCAGGATATCTGCGTTCCAGGTAAGTTTTTGATCAAACCATACCGCCAGGTGTTTTCCATCTTTAACATATGGAATTCTATCACCACCTGACACTAGTGGTTGTAAACTTCGTAGCGTTCCTTTTCCCGTAAACGCGATAACTTGTGTTTTCTGAGCATTGATTGATAGTCGCTTTCGTTTAAAGCAGTTGTCTACAATACATTTAGTGCGAATTACATACATTCTACCAGAATAGAAACCGCTCTCTAATGACTATTCTAAGATCGTCAGCATACCCTAGGCAAAGAAAACCTCTTCTGGTCAGTTTCCAGATTAGATCGTCCACTAAGGTAGCATACATATAGGGCAAGGGAGACAAAACGCCGCCATGTGCTTTGATAGTAGTCTCGCCAACTGTGGATGTAATTGTATTTCTTTCCAGGCTAGCTTTTGTTCACTGCAGAAGCTTCGGTGCAACGTCCTTTTTCCGTAAGGCCTCAATATTGAATTTGTGGTAGCATTGCTAAATGCTTCCTCACTATTTAGCAAAGTGTTTGTCTTCTTTTGGCTTTGATATTAACCTGTTGAATCCGTCCAATGCGACCTCCGTAGATTTTCCCGGTTGATAGGCATACTGGCTATCACTGAGTGGCTATTCTCTTAGTGCGGTATCTCTTATGTTCCTGTCCCTCAATCTTTCAAAGTTGTCAAATGTTGTAATTCAATTCTAAGAATACCATTATTACATTAAAAATATAAATGGCGTCAGGTTTCATACCTAAATTTTAATCAATATGAAATCATGAAAAATATTTAGGTAGATTAGTGATAGACTAGTCATATATTCACTACCGATATTTTTGATTGAATAAAAATACAATGATTTTTTCCTATTGGCTTACCATCTTGAATTGTTATTACAATGATATCAAACAATTATTACAAAATAATTACAAATGCAGGAGGTATAAAATATTTAAGAAATTATTGCAAATGCAATTTTTATCTTTAATTATCAATATCTGGAAATCTATTAATTTAAACCATATGCTGTGTTATATCCAATACAAATTCGCTTCATATTGAGTTCTAAAATCAAAAAATGTAACAATATATAATGTTCCATTTAAAATAAGAAACTTACATAACGGACTGAAACTTTTACTCAAAACATTTTTCCGTCAAGTTAATATGAATACCAAAATTACAGAAATAAAATCAATAAAGTATATCATATAACAAAGTAGATTGTTAAAATAAATATTCCAACAGGTGCTTTTCTGTCATTCCTCGTTTTGTTCATTCATTTTATTGTTTTTTCGTAGTCTTGTTCTCGAATAACATCCAAAAAATTTAAATTGATACAATCAAAGTGTTCAATACAAAATTTAGGTATATTAGAAGCGTTTTGTTTCCGTTCGCGGTGTTTTCAACGGTGGGCCATTGATGGAATCGATACCGTCGGTGAGTGCCGCCACGACGGAAGACAGAGAGAAAATGTTAGAGAAACAGGAACGAAAGACATTTTAACAATGGGTCCGTGTCATTCTCAGGTCCCAAACAGGCTTATTGTTGTGGCTATAGTGCTATATCGCTTGAGAAAATACTCCTGGATATATTGTTGTTCTTTCTTCAGTCGAGCGGTTAATGAACGGGTGCGAGCGAAATGGAAGAAGCGACACAGCTCGATTTCTTTCGCCGTATTCTTGTACAAATACAGGTCTTCATCTGTCAGATGCATGTCCGTTGCGTGGAACTTCGTTGACGGTATAAAAATATCACGTGGCACTTTCATGAGCTTTTTAATTAGCGAGGGCCGAACGGGGAGAGGGAATTGCGATGACGGTAATTAGAGATTTATTGTGGGCGACCGGACCTCTTGCCAATAACATGTTCTGCATTCTTCGTGATAATAATAATTACCGCGGAAGGTTTGACGTAGATTTAGACCCTCTGCTTGTATATCTTGCGTAAGTACGTTAAATATAATCTTATTCACAAACTTCTATCCCTTATTTTGCTTAACAAACCAGTTTCTTACAAGAAACATTTTGTTATGCAGATTCAGTGACGTTATTATTTAAGAACTATTTGTTAATTCTTATAATAAAATTTAGTGGCCGCTTTATCAATTTAAGGAGTTTGTTGTTTGTAATAAATATGTACTTTTGCTTGAAAGAATTAGAGAGCTAATTTGTTGTTTACATCATTATTGACAGTTCGTTCATTAGGGTGATTAGAGTTGGTTTTGTCAGTGGTTTAGTTGCTTTACAAAGTTAGTTATGGTGTATACAATTCTCGAGAAACTTGATAAGCCGACCGCAATTTTGATTGCCCTCAACCATCGTTGGACACCTTTGCAAATTTATACACCAATTTAAAAGAGTTTGATGGTTTTGTGAAAACCAGAAAGAAGGGTAGTATTGATGAAATACGCAAATACATGTTTTAGCTGCTGTTAACCAGAATCCATTAACATCAACACGGCAAATTGCACAAGACGCTGCTAACTCACAACGCACAGTAGTGAGAATTTTATTAAAACATAAGTACTATCCTTATAAATAATATGATGCTCAAATTCTGCACCCTGGAGACGATGAAAGACGATTAAATTTTTGTTCTTGGTTCATAAATATGTGCAATGGAAATAACAACGTTCCGACGCAGATCTTATTTTACTTACGAAACACATTTTACAAACTGCTGCATGTTCAATCGCCATAATGAATACCTGTGGACCCAAAGAAATCCTCATAGTTTAGATGAAAGGCGACCCCAGATTAAGGATGGCTTTAATGTATGGTGTGGTGTTATTGGTTCGCAGCTTGTAGGGCAATTTATCTTTAATGAAATTTTAACTGGAAATCGATTTGGCAAATTCTTAGGGAAGATTTCGACAATATTCTAGATGAATTAAATTTGCAGACACGTACAAACTTACGGTGGTTTCAACACCAAAGTACCCCAACTCACTATGAGGCACGCTGTTTAGAACAATTATTTCCAAACTCGTGGATCGGCAGAAATGGTTCCGTTTTATGGTCTGCACCTTCTCCAAATCTTTCACCATTAGACTTCTTCGTCTTTGGAGCAATAAAAGATCTTATATATATGCGAGCATATACGCAACCCAAGAGGAGCTATGGGAAACTGGTGTTAATCTATTTGACAGGTTAGATAGGCGCAAAATAAGAGTGCTATTAAGTCAGTGTTGAAAATGACAAAAATACTCCAAACTGTGGTACTGGAAATGCTGCAAACTTCTCCTAAACCCCTCACCACAAACTGCACTAAACTGGACGTACGTTTCAATAGCAAAGCTATCATCATCAGCAGAAACACTGAACTAACAGTTCAGATTCTATTGAAACGTACGTCCAGTTTAGTGCAGTTTGTGGTGAGGGGTTTAGGAGAAGTTTGCAGTGTTGAAAAGGTGTCGTATGTGCGTCGATAATAATGGTAGGCAGTTCGAACACTTAATGAAAATTTAGGGTGTTGCGTGTTGTTAATAATTAATATGTTTAGGGTTTTTATTGTTTCTTGTGTTTTATTGAATATTAAAAGTTTCTTTATTTCTCCTTGCCAAGACATGATTTTTCTTAAACAAAATAAATAATAGTGTATAGTGCTGTTATTTATTAAAATAAGTGCTACGACCCTTACACCATTGCAAGCAAAAATAAAAAACGCAGAAATCAGAATATGTCATAGCCAACTATGGTTTCCATTTAAAACAATTATACTTTGCTTCCTAACTCGAAAATGTTAAGCAAAATTACATTTTGACATTAAATTCCCTAAAACAATATTCAAAACTTTTTGCTATCTCTGCAAATAAAAAAAAAAAAAATGTATTGGTGAATTTCTATTTTTTTTTTTACAAATATCTAGTAAACCATGCATTTCCTTAAATGGAGAAAAGCGCAGCTAGATTAGGCTTATCCTTATTCAAATAATGCAAAAAAAACTCACCCTGTATAGCTGGTAATTTTGAATTTTTGCTTTTAGTTTCTCGTCAATCATTCAGTGTCCGTATTTAAAAAATAAGGTAAAGAAAACTATTCCAAATTATTTCTATACTATTTCTTATTGCATGATGAACAGTAGAGGTACTCTACTTCCAAAGCCAATAGTTTTCGGTTCATTGTCAAGGTCGATGTGTTTTACAAACATTGGAAATATTCTTAAAATTGTCTTTCAATCAAGTAGAACTTACAGTCTTAAAATATAATTCCCAAATTTATACTCCATCACACCTTTTATCAGATGTTGATCGAGGAATAGGGTACTTAGCCAGTATCTCGAGTAGGAACGAAAGTTTGAAATCTAAGAGCTTTGTTATAGATAGGGGAGGGTGAATGCAGTTGGCTACACTTTTCACTTTTGAATTTTTTAAAATTATTATAATAACTTCGTTGGAGCTTTAAGGAATTCACATGAAAGTATAACCTTTTAAACAACTGTTACCTAATTTTTAATTGATGACGTTGTTTGGTATGGATAAAACTTCGAAATCGGTACAAGTTTGCTCAAATTTATTTTTGTTTCAAGAAGTCCTTTAAATTCTATATTGTTTATTATATTATCAACACAGTTATTATTTTTTAATATATACATGGAGCAGCAATAAGAAAGAACTTTTAGAAACTTCAGGTATATTTGCCATTTAAAGTATACTGTGGTTTGTTTTACAAGTATATGTTTTTATAGAATTTTATAGAGTTTAAAGTTTAGAACTATATTATCCTCATAAATGATAGGAACCTTAAAATCTTATGAATATGTTTATTTTCAAATATTTACAAATTTAACGCAACGTTGCTAGAAAGGTATAAAATTGAGATTCCAATTTATATACTCATTACTCATTACTATACTCGTTAATGTATAACTGACAATTAATACCACTTCCTACTTTTATATAACAAATAGAAAAAGGAAAATACCCAGTTAGTGTGACTTTGTACTCCCCTGGGGATACACTCCGAGAATAAACGCGCGCAATGTCGTCTTCCATCTCTATTTCTTGAACATTGGTTGACTGTGATTATCAACCAGCCCAAGCATAGTCAAACTGAAATTGAGATACCAATGAATAGAAAAGGTAATCACAAAGATTCCAATGCTATAAAATTAAATAAAGTTTTCCTTTTTTCTATAAAATAAACAAACATTACAACTCTCAGCCCTAATGGTATGCACCATAAAGCATTAGCAACTTAGTGCATAAACAGTTTTAACATCGCAGCGTTTTTATCATTAAGGAATTTCTAACTAAATTTCCACTACTACTAAATGCAGCACAAACTTGGCGATTAATTTTAATCGTGATGGAGGAAATTCTTGCTTGCTCATCGCACCATAATAATGCAAGTAATCTTCATTAAAATAAATTACTAATTGGGTTTAATAAATTTTAAATTAATAGTTTTCTTAATTATCTAAACATCACTATTAGATTTCTTGGAGTTCTATCGTTACCACACATCTTTTAATGCCCGAAAAATTGAAAGATACCCTCGACGCGATACCGGGATAATAATTTTAAAACAAAGAGCGCGACTTTCACCATAGGATATCGTTATCATCACCTATCGACACAGTCATGTACCCCGCGTGTTCAAGGTATATATACTAGACGGTAATACGTGCATGTTGAACGTGCATATATGAAAGCACAGGTAGGTGTGAAACTCCAACCTTCTGGCCGTGACGAAGCTGTTTGGCGGACCATCAATTAAAAATGAACCGCCAGCTGCCTGACCCGTCACAGGTGACGTCTCACACATGTCATCCGCCCATACGCCTGTTGATACGCTCCTTTTTGTCTTTAATTCTTTAATTAATAAACGCCAAGGAGGTGTTGATGCGTCTACGCTCACGAATTACTATTTGTGGAAGCGGGTGATCTATAGCGTAACCAATTGTTTCAAAATTTATAGCATGTTTCACGGATTGCCTTATCTTTGATGTTGTGTAAGAGATTATTTTTGATATACAACGCATTATATTACACAGTAACTTACACTTATTTAGCTGTACACTGAGGGAAAGAAATACTTTATTCAACAGTTTTTGAGGTGTTATTTAAAACATTGATTTACATGTGTAATTGCTAAGTAAATAATAACCTTACTTTTGAAACACTTAACTATTTAGTGTTACCTATTTAGAATCGGTCTGCACACAAGGCTGCTGCTTCAATGCTTAATGCAATATATCGTTTCAGATAACTGATTTTTTCAGTTGTGTTAAATATTAAACTACAAACAACGTTCCAGAAATTTATTGAATTAAATCCTGCTTCTTAATGTTTTCATACAATGCCTTCTAATATGTTAATTTAACCGATTTTGAGGTTATGGCATTTAATTTTTAGGTTTTTTTCTTTTTCCCTCAAATGTTCAATATTATCTAGGTATTTAATAGCTTATGTAAATAAATCACCTAAGATATGGTTAGCATTATTAGTACTGCAAAAGGCGTTTTCTACTCCATCATAGATGGCGCTGCCAAAATACCAGTGATAGGTATCACTGAATATGTACTAGTAGAAGTAATTGGTATGTCTGAATTGTTATTTATAATGCTATATACTGCTTGGTTTCCGGGTTGGAAGCGTACTGGAAGTTCTTCCCACCAACGTTTCTTCCACACTTGAATATCTTTAGGGCTGACACATAAACCATGGAGATAGTTTTATGTGTCAGTTCATTCGGTCGCATACTGCGGAAATAAAAATACTCAAAACCGTGGCAATGATTTCAAACACTAATGTGTCTGAAAGGTTGTACTATATGCCTAGCAGTCTCTTGTATAGGGTCTATCAATAAGTATGTCAGAACTTTAAACGTCGATACAAAGAAAATGAAATGTAATGATCAATTTGTCTTTCTCTCATTTTAAAAAATATTCTTTGCTATTTGTGTTATAAAAATAGCATCATTCAAATGTTCTCTTCTTCACTGTTTTCATTCTTGAGATATTCAGTCTGGTTACTCTTTGAAACATACATTGGCAATAGTACGTCTAGTGTTATGTATAAGGTCATGAATTGTTCGTGGGTTATTCTTATAAACCAGCGACTTCGTATAACCCCACAGGAAAAAAATCTAAAGACGTAAGATCTGAGTAAGACCTTAAGTGGGATGATGCAACAATGTACTAATTTCGCACACTGTGTGGCATGTGGTGCCGTCCATTTGGAAGAAGACATTACTTATTCGACATATCCCAGTCGTGGCCACAAATAATCCCTTAATAACTCCCTGTAATGCTCAGCATTCATAGTAACTTGATTATCAACGTGACCTTAAAAAAATCCGATCCAATCACTCCCTAGGACCACAGAGCGTACCACACAGTTTCTTATAATGAAGTGGCACTTCGTTAGTAATGTGCGGATTCTTATTAGCGCCAATCCTGCAGTTCTGTTTATTTACGAAGCCATTTAGCCAAAATTGCGTCTTATCACAGAGGATATTTTTCCAAAACTCAGGATGCACTCCCAAACGTGCCTGCACACAATTCGCAAGTTCTTGAAGCATTCTGTAATCTAAGAGTTTTAGCTCTTGCGTAAGTTGCACTTGTACTCATTCCGGTAGTAATGTTTTATGATTTCTATTCGTTGCTGAATCGTGTATCTTTCCATGATGATTTGGCAAACCTTAGTGAATACAACTGTCACACGAAAGTGTCAAAATTGTAAGCAGCGTTATCATGGTGATCGTTTAAAGTTATGACACTCTTATTGGTAGACCCTATGTATAAATATGTAGAGATTGCGGCTTTAGAATTACTTCCATTGTGTCGGTAGGGATCTATTTTCGCGCCCTCGTGATACACAGACAACTCAGCTTTTATATGCCACTTAGAGTTTGGTTGTCCTGCCTGCCGCATCTTTAGTCACCAAACTACTGCTCCGTATGTCATCACGGGTGTAACTACAGAGTCCTTTTGTGGCTAAAAGTCTCAATTTCTTCTACACAACCTCCTGCACCTGCCCAGGGCAATAGTGGCCTTGTTGGTCGTTTTCTGGGAATGTGAGTTCCATGGAAGTCTTTGATCAAACCATACCCCAAGATATTTCGCCTACTAGAATTAGTGGTTGTAAGCATTCTAGCTTTCTTTTTCTCATAAACGTGACAGTTTGTGTTTTTTGAGACTTGACTGATAGTCGCTCTTGTTTATACCAGTGGTCAATCTTATTTAGAATGGTTTGCATTAGTTATGCCAGAACCTTTGGAAATCGCTCTCTAACGACGATTGTAAAGTCGTTAGCATACGCCAGGCAGTGAAAGCTCTTTCTGGACAGTTTCTGGGTAGGTCGTCTACCACGGTGGCTCAGAGTAAAGGAGACAAGACTCCGTCCTGCGGGTCGTATAATTTAGAAACAGAAAGTGTCTAACTCTTACAAAAATAATAACATAAACATTATAATTAATTAATAACATTAGCGTATTTGGTAACATATATATATAGTTAAAAAAAATCAAAATTTTTTCATTATTCAAGCTGCTTTAGCTGGTCTATGAATTCTTCTAAATATCTGAAGAAAAACCAATGAGTAATTAATACAATACTAAAAAATCTGCTCACTGACGTTACCTATGTTACTATTGTTATTGTGCTGTAGTTTTACTGTTGTGATTGTGTACCTCTTAGCGTTTTCTAGTTTGCGTGTAGGAATAATGAACATGAAATATCAAGATGCATGTTTGTAGTATGAATTCCCTATGCGGTGCCCCCAGTGTTTATTTAATTACCAGTATGCTAATTAGAAAATATTATGGTGTAGTGGATGTAGAACTGTCAGTATGTATAATGATTGTTGGATAAATTTCTCTTTTCTTTATCAAATTAATTTATCTCTTATGAGATGTGTTGGTACGTTGATATATGTATAACTAAATGTACATTTACTTTTATTTAAATTACTACATGTGTTAGTGAGAACTCGTATGCATATGTAATGGAAAGCTGATTTTATTCTATGATATACAACGGGGTTGGCGGAAATTACAAAGATGGGATGTTGTATCGGTAGTAGTTAGTAAAGATGGTTGCAGATGTGGATATACAATGAAACCCGTATCAATACGATCTATATCAAAACTATAGATTTTATACTTCTAGTTAAAGTATGACATGGAAATATTTATACTGCCAGAAGATTTGCTGAAATATGGTTTTTACAGATTAAGTTTTTGTAATGCCTTTTTCTTTTTAACAAATAAGAAAAAAGTATTTTCCAAAGTTACTTCTTGTAGTAAATTACAAACAAGAGCAAGTAGATTCGAAGTATCCTATAAGAACTGCGTTTTGATGAATTTCGACATCAATAGCCTGATATTGAAGCACAGTTTTAGAAATTAGTGCGACAAAATCCAGTAACTACAGGAAGCATCCTTCGAAAATAATATTGCATCTTCATATAATATATGAGAAACTATATATATATATTATTGGTGGAGGAAGCCAGTTTACTAACCAAGTTTGATACCTCTTGAGTACGTCTTATTAATTATAGCTTTCTTTTATGTGGCGCGGAGTTAAAGGCATATTTTACAAAATTTGATACTTCCGTGCTTGAGCTATTGGTGAACGCGTTGGAAAATATCAAGCAAGATATGTTGTCAATTTTTATGATAACAAGTAATTTAGCCATCACCTTCAAGTTACGTATACTTTTGTTTGTTGACAATTTCAAATTTTATAGGTATTTGTATATATAAGTCTATTTGTGAATAGACCTATTCTAATAGTAAATTTTTAATTTTATGCCCAATAGAAAGATGTATCCGCGTCAATGATGTTTTAATGTTCCCCTAAAATAATTCATGTATTTACGCAAAAAGAGCACATTGATAACAAACATATTTATTATTCTCTTCCTTAAAAGAATAACATCAAGTTAAATTTTTAACTTTGAAAAAAGTAGGTATTCAAGCTAATAATGATATCATATTCAAATGATAAATCGTATCTCCACTTAAAAACTATATATGACTAGTAACATAATCAAAATTGACTTATAAGGCTACAGCGTTTGTTACGAAAACAAAAAAAAAATTATATAGGTAGATTAGGTTTCGGGTGGCTATACAGAGCTACTTTATCGCGACCATTTGCAGATCTATTGTGATCTCCTTTGTTTTGAAAGGTGCTCTCTAACTTTGTCTTCTTAATTAGACCTATCATCTTTGAGAGCGTCATCTGCCAGGCCTACGTTATAGCATATGCTTATTTAGTCTACAGTGGCCGGTCAACAGACTTACTATCGTTTTGACAGTCCCCTGTCCTTATTCAATAGCTCTTCAGTAAATTCACAATTCTGTGCCCTTAAGAACTTCTCTGCCCGTTTTATTATTTCCATTGATGGACATTCTAATTTGCGATTTGGTAATGCCGGAAGAAGGGCCAGTTCGAACGAATGAATTTGACGAGCCCTGTCTGGCCAGGTTGTCGGGCGCGTCATTTCCCTCCACGTCCGTGTAGCCGGGAGCCTAGGGCAATGTTAACATCGCTTAGGTACCCACCTCATTTAGAGCGCTTATGCAATTCTAAACCAGCTTAGAATAAACAGTTAGGGAATTGGTCGCTTTAAGTGTTGTTTAGTTGTTAGAGAAAATAACGACGCTTTTACGTAACTTCATTTTCTACTTCTCTGAATAGCAGCAACCTTAGCTTGGAACACCATCTTGTCTTTACGATCGCTTATCGAAAAGACTTCTCTAGGCGTCTTTCCATACATACCGGCTGCTACGCCATAATCAGTTCTAGAATCATCTGTATACCAGTTTGAGTCCGCTTTTACCACAGGGCCTTACTCCCAGTGCTTTTATCTGGTATTATAACCTGTACCATGGGCATCTCCACAAGGGAGGCCTCCTTAAGTTTCTCTAGTAGTTTTTTATGGTCAGCAACATGCAATTTCCTTACCGGTGCTTGACTGAGCATCAGTCTGTATACCGCCGACCTCGAAGTTCCTTCTATATAAATATGTAGCTGTGCCAGGTATACAATTACTTCCATTGCGATGGCAGTGGTCACACTGACGCCCCTATTTTGTCCACGCAACCTGCTGCACCTGTCCAGGGCAACAGTGGCTTTGTTGGTTGTTTTCTGGATATGTGGTTTAATATGAGTCTTTGATCAAACCATACTGCAAGGTATTTCACCTCTTTGAAATATAGAATCTTTTCACCTATACCATATTTAGAACGGTTTGCATATGTTCTACTAGAACCTTCGGAAACCGCCCTCCTATACGTGTGTTATCCGGTAACCCATATTTAATTTTTCCCTCTATTGATACAAATCTAGATTTAAATGTTCAAATAATGATGCTATGGTTTGCTAACTTTTGTAAGCAGTTGATTTCGATCATGGAACTTTCCGAATATTTACCAAAATGGTACTGACAGTAAATAAAAACACATCGTATAATTCGTCAACGTCGTGGGCGGATGAACCCAGTTTAGTGACGTTGGAATATAGGCATTTGTTTTTAAAGTTTAAATTTTTAGCTTATTAGTCACCCAACTTACTGCCCTATTGCCTCAATACCAATTGGATCACTGACTTAAGGATAAGTAACAATGGTAGTCAAATATTATCACTATTATAAGACAAGTGCCGTAACCACGAAATTTCTCTGTCTGGGGATTTCTTTGAGAAATAAAACAATGATGTTGCACCACGAGAACAAACTCATGCAACATTTTTTTCTTAATATTTTATTCCCTAGGTCACACAGAATATTGTTATGAGTTAGACAAGGAAGTCTTATGCAACAGAACTGAAAGCTTAATGGAATTTCATAGTTAGTGATAATGCAGGGACCAGCCACAGCACTAACGAAAAAAGATCTACCGATCTCACTATCAAAAATTCAATCTATAAAACACGTAGATAATAAACGCCAAATTTTTATCACCAGTTAAACTATTAGGGACGAATAGAATTGCCCTTAGGGAGGGGAAATCATTATCTAAAGTATTTTGTTAATTACAATTTACTACAAGAATTAAACACTAAATGTATTTATTCTAATTCCATAAATCAAATCTAAAATATCAAAGGATTTACGTTCATAATCATTTTTGTATGATGCTGTAATCACTCTATCATACATGCTTAATAAAACCACTATCTTACTATTTAATTACGTACATTGGTAAAGTCTCAGAGTAGGAATATGTCGAATTTCCAGGCGCTGAATTATTTGGCATACTTCGATCTCTCTTCTTCCCACATGGGATATTGCTGACTCAATACGCGTAGGTCTCTAGAATGGGGACGAAGGTGGTAATAGTGTAGCGGTGGCGTTGGATCCGGCCCGACCGGCCAAGGGCTATCGTCAATCACTCGTTCCGATAATTACGCCGCGGCCCGGCAGGGGGCACTCGCATCTCGCCGCGTGAAAATCGAAAACTACTTGATACAGCCTTTATAGCACTTCAAACACGTCCGCGACAAGGCCATTTCACGTGAAAAAAATCCAATACCGATGGCATCTTGATTGGGGTATCTTACCTGACGATCAGAAAATTAACGGAGAAACATATGGTCCGTCCGTGTTGCGTTTGGAAATGAAATTGGGAAAGTTTTTCATTCGACCCTCGTGTGTGCCGTTTGTAATATTGACAATTGAATAACGATCTCGTATTTTTGCTGAAAATAAGACACTATTCCTACATCTACAAAAGACGTGGGAATACTGCAAGGCGGGGTTCGACTGTTTGCATGGCGTTATTACTAGAGATACATATTACAATAAAGACTGAATTTCGTATTTGGAACGAACAGCGAATACAGTGGGAACGGCTATGATCTGACATGCGAGTTATAACATATCTCTATATTTCTTCGTGCGTGTCTCACTCCATTGAGCACGCTCTCTTGTTAGCGCGCATCCGTCACTACAAAAAAAAATCGCTTGTAGTTATAATGTCGTCGTTTGATGTTTCATTATAGTCATAGGAAATAAAGACGCTCCTTATGCCCTAGAGCTATAAAGAGACGTTAATGACATAGAAATTCGTATACAGGGTTGCTCATTAGTGCGTCAAAGTCCAATATATATAAAAAATAAAACTGAAGGAATTTATTTTATGAAAATTGGTACAGTATCCAAAAACGCACATTTTAAAAATAATTTGAAGTATACAGCCCTAAAGTGGGGCACACTTAAAAAAATTTTTTTTAATGAAACGCGCTATATATTTTTTGTGTTTTCTCATCTGCTTTAAATTGTGTTTTCAACGATCCCCGGGTTTTTGGTTTTGAGTGACGCATTGTTGAGTTATTAACGAAAATTAAAAAAAAATGGTCGTGAAGGTTTACCATAGTAATTCCATGCGACAGTATTACGATTAGCGAAGACAAAATTATTTAGTAAGTATGTAGCCAAGGGATGTGTTGAACGTACCAAATCATTAAACATTGATTTTGTTATGCAGGCTATTTGTTACGATCCAGTCAATTTGGCGATTTTTAAAGAGCGTTTACTGAATTTTTTCAAATGGAACACCCCGTATATTATTAAATTTTTGGAATGGCCCTTTAATTGCGCTTAATTTTTATTAATAATGTCTTATACCCAAACCCAATAATTTCAAAGTTATTTTCACTTTTGCATTACAAACCGCTAATTATTTGTTTTCGATTCGATCATGTACCGAGCAAACGCTTTGACAAACAAAAACAAATAAACGACAAAAAGTATCAAACTGTAATTTCGTCAAAGGTAATATTTACAATAAATTCTCAAAGTGACCTCCATTTTGATTAGAACACATTTGCAACCTTGACAGAAAGGACTTATTTACGTGTTGTAACATCTCAATGGAAACTGTTTCAAAAGCATGTATTATACGTTGTATCATATCGTCTGCTGTAGTTGGAGGTGTCTGGTATACAATATCTTTTATGTATCCCCATTGAAAAAAATCAAGTTTCGTTAAATCTGGCGATCTAGGTGGCCAACTAATAGGACCACCGCGGCCGATCCATCTATCTTCGAATACTTGATTCAAACCTTGTCGGACATCTAGTGCAAAATGTGCTGGAGCACCGTTGTGCTGGAACCACATATTTTCCCTTAGAACTGGAGGAACGTTTTGCAGAAGCGGAGGCAAGTCATATTGCAAGAAATTCAAATATTGTGCACCATTCAGATGTCCATTAAAGAAATGTGGTCCAATTATAAAATTACCCATAATACCACCCCAAACATTTACAATCCATCGCCTCCGCTTATTAACCGCTCTTAATATTCTTGGGTTTTCTGTTGCATAAGTATGAATATTATGACGGTTTGGGCTATCACTCTGAGTAAAGGTGGATTCGTCAGTAAACAATACTTTTTGAAAGAAGTTAGGTGTTACCCTTTCAATTTCTAATCCCCATTCGCAAAATGTTCTTTTAGTATCTAAATCAGGCGCCAACAGTTCTTGATAAAAAGATATACTGTAGTTATGATATTTATGATTTTTTAAAATCTTGCTAACAGTAGATCGTGGTACATTAGTTTCTGTTGCTATTTTAGTCGAATTAGTAGAGGGCTTCTCAATTACTGATAACACGACATTGAATGTTCCTTCGTCATTTGCCCTCTTTCCCCTTTCACACTTTTCATAACTCACATTTCCTGTTCTAACGAATTTTTCCTTAAGTCTTTCCAAACTTGTAACTGAAGGTTGTCTTGTGTCGGGATATGTTTACGCATAAATTCGCTGAATTAATAAACAATGTTTTTGGGCAGATCCCATAATAAAACTCATGTCAGCGAGTTCGTTTCTTCCAAACTGCATATTGACTTAACTAAAAATCGTAATAATAATATGTGACAAATAACAAATCTGCAAGAAAACTACGTACCAACTAATCCAATTAATAAATAATACAAGGACAATATTAAAGGCAGAAACTTAAGAAATCACTAATGCCTAAGTAACAGCAATAATTAAGATTTGACACATTGAAAAAAGATCTTTCAGATGTTTTCGCATGAGATGGTTTAGGATCTCATACTTTTGATCTATTTTCTCAGAAACTAGTGGAACTAATAAGATAATTTTTTATTCCGTTTCTTTTTCGTATGAGCTGATAAATAAACAGAGTAGATGATATTTACTTATGATAATTAGCTTCTGGAGAAAAAAATTAGTTTACAAAACTTTGCTGTTTCCTTTTACGCTTTGATATTTGGCTTATTTGGGTGTAGAAAAAGATATCATTTATTCAAAATATAAAACATATCTCGGTAAGCATTTTGCACCTAGATCGGTTTTATACCTTTCGAGAAAACGGGTCATAAAGATAAGAGTTCTTCGGAAGCGTGTTTAAAAATCACTGCTACAGATCAGATTTTTTTTACATTAACTACAAGTAGTAGTTTAGTTTTACTATCACTTACAATTAGCTTAGTCATGCATAAAACAGTAAAAAGCACTTGGGTGTTGCAAATTCGTGCAAGGCAAAATGTTTTGAAAAGTTGATTAAAAAATGTGGTTTACTGGCAGCATTTTCAAAAGGAGTTAAAACAATACATGTTTACTAAAGCAAGAAGTAGGTTATTAATTTATTATATACATTCTCAATATATACATTGGCTTTAATCTTTTCTGGTGCTTTTATTTATATTAGATTCCATTACCTTCGTGAGAAGTTTATGTCATCAGCTTGGATCAGCATATACTTCCAAATTATTTCCTTTTAACAACGCCAATAAAATTTTAGTGTGCATACATTAAAGAACACTGCATCAACGTTCTTTCTTCCCAAGATCTGTGAACTGGATTTCTAATATGCACTTTCAGCGTCTCAATTGCCGTGCCTTTTAAGATCTGAATCTTGGAGAGTAAAATACTTATTACCGTTCAGTATGCGCAAACAACATTTGCCTCTTTAAGGAGTTCGGAGTATGTTCGCGCGCGTACATGTTTTACATATCACTGTATAAATACTAATTGATGATTTGCGGTATATAAAAGACGATTCGTGACGCGTTGCGTTTCTTTCCGCATTCGATTTCTGACAGGAGAAATCTCATGCACGCCACTGTAACATATACCGTACCGGGCGACTAGTTTGTTGCACCTTGTTAATAACGCTGACTTTGCATATTGCTTGGACTTTTTTGTAACGTGGTTCTCTTGCAGCACGTTTTTAGGAACTCCATTAAGCACAGTGCATATGGCGTACGCGAGAGCCCATGCGTTTAATTTTCATATTATCTTTTTTACGACACACGTTCGCATTTATACTTATGTACCAATACGTGTAGGGCGGGTCAAAAGTAGATGAACCGAATAAAGTATCTGATAAAAATTAACAAAAAAAAATAGTATATAGTAATATAATAGTTTTTGGCTACTATTTGTTTACCAGTTGTAATTTTATAATATTTGTCGAAGTTTCTAATCAATATAATAGAAAAATTTAAATGCTTTCTATGAGCAAGTGCACTTATTTCACATAACGCGAATTATTAACCTCTATGAATCATTTACTGAAGAATTTTGCAAAATAACTACGTCAATTAATATAGTTAGGCTAGTTTAAAACTGGATATTGATTTATTTTGAATCTGTTTTTTTTTTCCTTTAACCCGGACTCGTCCGACTCATGGCTCCCGAAAAGCACTACAGCCTATAGGCTGACATCGAATCTACAATTAATCACAGAAACGTATGTGATTCGGATATAGTGTTGCCAACCTTTAGTAATCTTTTTGCCAGTGAATACTATGTTTCCGGACGATTAAAAGTAATGTAAAATCAGTGTTTCTGGACGGAGGCGCACGTGCCTTTTAATAAATAACTGAAATTAAAAGTTTCTATTGGTTTTTAGAAATGTCAGAAAATAATCACTGAAATTTTACGTAAAATCCGAATGTGAATTATTTAAAATAACGAAGTCAGTGACAATTGTGTAGATATGCCCACCAACCACTTATATGAATTTGACAAATAAAAAATTACAGCAGCATTTTACAGTTCAGTTCAATCTTCTTATCAAAATAAGAATGACAAAGTTAACTAAGTGTCGTATAGTTTGTGGAACATACGTATTGCGTTGAAAGAAAAAAGTCTTTGTTATTGGTGTAGCTCTATTTTGATTCAATATATAACGTATAACATACAGGAATTTGCAATTTGTAATGGTGATTCACTTCACTAAACAAGTTCTGCTGGAGATAGTGCTAAATTTGGTGGCACTGAAACAAAGTCTTTATAGTGCCGGTATAGTAGCTTTACAGCTTTACCACATGAAGACCGTAATCTTTTTGCGTTTTCGTTTATTTGTAAAGAAAATATTTCGAACCAATTACTCTAATGGTAACATGAGTGAATGTATAGGTAGGCATTGGGTACCTGTGTATACGTAGCATGAATGTATACACATAAAATGTTAATGGAACGTGTACCGCATGAAGACCGACAGTTTCCGCATGCAGTTGCTGCTGGTAGTGTAAAATACTTGGTGTAGAGAGCGGCAGGACACACACTCGGACCGTGCCCCCCGCGGCTCGTAGAGTTATGGGCAACCCAGGGGTTCCGGCGCTTCTCTCCTTCCATTTCTCGCATCTTCCTCGGCTTTGGACCTCCGCGCGCTTTGATCCTACGGTATCTATCCCATGCGCACATACATAGATTTAATAACATTAATCAAATTTAATGGCACGCACAAATACTCAAATGCGCAATAGTAAATACGAAATTATATCCTCTGCGTATGCTTACTGTATGCCTTGGGCAGTGTTATTAAAGGTTGTTGGAAAAATATTAGAAATTAAAGATTTGGAAGAGTTGTCTAAATAATTATGAATGTATCGCTGATTTGTTTTCAAAGACTTGTGAGCAAATGCATCTAATTACATAGGAAATATTTGGAGAACTCAAATTGATCATCCAGAAAGTTTTAGTATTCTTTCCGATACTTTTTAGTGTTAAATTCCAATATGCGTCGGAACATATTAAAAAAAAAAAAAGTTGTGACATTTTTACAAACTATAGCGTTACTTATGTTGGAACTAAAATCGTCAATTTATGGGACTCGATGAGACGAACGAATACCACGCTTAGTGTTCAAAATGAGCGAATTGGGGATTGAAATTAATCATGGTCAAACCGTAAAAGTAATCTAGCTGAAAAAGTGAATTATGTAGCATATAAATATTTATTTATTATTAAATAGCTACTGATATTTAGTTTCAGAGAGGCAGAGGTAGTATCGTACAGGAGAGGGGGTGGTTTAACTTCACGGGTACATGGCGTGCACATTTTTCATTTACATCGTTAAGTCAGCAGCACATTTAGCTGCCCGATGGAGTGTTGTTGATTGTGTCTCGCCTGTGATATGCTGATGAGAACAATTGTCAGAACATTGTTTTATTGCAAGCACATATTGTAGACTATTTCTGACATATACATAGCCAAGACCCCAAATAACAAAAAAATATAAGACTAATCATCCGAGTCTTCACTTGCTTCCTCTCTATCAATTTCGCCTTCGTCTTTATACTCGTACTCCCAAAGTTCAACTTTGTCTTCGTCAGTAAAGTCAAGCAACTGAATCATGGCTCTGGTCTATTTTTTGATGATTGAAATAAATTCAGAAAAGGACGTGAACTCAATAGGAGCCTATTGAATAAATCCGCAGTAAAACTTACATCGATCGGAAGGATGGATCGAAAGTATGACTACAACAATGTCTTTTTCTCCGTCATTGGTTCTGGTTCTATCACCCTTGCGCTTTGTGGTGAAACGTGGTGTCTATATGGTAAACAAAATACTGGAATCGGTTACTTCCGACAGCACGTTGGGAATACCTTCGGATATAATGTGTACTCGGCCAAAGATCGATGCATCTTTCACTACTTCCTTTCCAAATAGAGAGGAATGAAGCAGACATCTGTTAGTTGACGGACGGTTAAGAAAATGAATAGGGTGCGGAAAATACTACTAAATTTTTGATGATTTTTCAGGCTGAAATTTGTGCCATTTAGATGTTTGCTAGAGAGACTTTGAATAAAAACATCAGACAGACATCCATAACAGAGTTCAGAGATAGTCAGGTGGTATTGAAAGCTCTACAGTGGCATAAACGCAATTTAAAGCTAATTTGGAGCTCTAAGAACGCTATAAGAAATATATATTCAGCCATTCATGGAAATAAGAAAGCAAAACAATCTTGTCTAAAATAGTGTTGCGAAGTATTTTTCGGGACCAGAAGCTAAATAGCAAATAAATTTCTGGATAAATCAGAATGTGAAACAATTGTACAGATTTAGACCATGTAAAAGAATGTATTTCACCTAATGATGTAAGATAGCTGCCTACGGCTTTTGAAACATTATAAATAGGGATTGACGGGACTGCTCCTAGGCATAGATGGAATTGTTCCCAGGCATGTTTGTTCATAGGTTCACTTACTTCCACTATCGTAAACGAAACAGCACTGAAATGAATCGCGTGTTTGACTAAGACTAATATCTAGAGTATCGTTACACCATGCCAATTGAAAGCACAATGAGGTGTCCTACCTAATCAACTACTATGGTTAGTTGCTGAAACAGTCGCTGTAAAACAGCACCCGTCAAAATTATCACAAGTATTTCAAGATCATCAAGCTCAACACAGAAAAGTGTTTTCTATTGCCAAGTACACCTATTTTTTTAAATAATTTTACTAAATGTAAGATAGTATTTTCTTTATTCTAGAGAATGTGCTAAATTTAAATGAATGGGCGTATTTCAATATAATAAACTATTTCCTTAAAACTTTACTAATTTAAAAAAAAATGTACTTTTAAGAAATGTTGTCTTTCTAAATATAAATAAATCTATGTTCTTATGATAAGCAATTCACTTGCTTAGAATATTTCTAACTTCGAACGATATTTCCTTGAAGTAAGTAATATAATTTCTTTTATTGAGAACAGCAAAAAGGTAGAAATGTGGAGAGGTTGTTACACGTTGAAACTTGGTTGTAGATAAATAATATGACGTATGGGATTTTAGTTCACCTTGAGGCCAATTGAGGTGTTACTTTTTATAAATTTCGATCATATATGGATGAATTACTGATATGGCTAGGTGAAATAATTTAATGTGATTTAGTTCTCATTTGTAGTGATTAGATTATCGGTAAGTATTGTAGTAATATAACAGTATTCGTTGTGTAAATCCAACGATAGAGCATATGCAATCATCTGGTATTTATATTTCGTTGCCGAAAAACTTAGACATGTAGTAAAAATTGTTGAATTTAGTCTTAAGAAGTTGTATACCTATTACACATCTATTCGAAATAAAAGTTGTTTAGTTGTAGATTCATTTGAATTTATAATTTGTTTTTCTTTATCCACGATGGAAATGCACTAAAATATAATTGTAAGTATAATTTGTACGATAACTATATGTAAGTTTCTCTGCACTTCAAAGTATGGTGTTAAGTTGATCCTAAGAAGAATTGAAAGAGAAACAAACATGTTGATTTTTTTCATTGTATTTCACTTCTTACTCAATTTGCACATTATTAATACATCAGATTTATGATCTTGGCCTAATAGACAACGTATTTTCATAATGTATTTTCTTTTGTCCCTGTTACATATAGTATAGGTCACAATTTCTATATAAGTAACAATGTATAAAATATGTAGGAACAACGGAAAATATGAATAAATACAATAATATTATAGGTTTAGTCGTGTTGGTTGTAAATAATTTATTGACGTTTCGCCAGTCATATTGCATTGTTAGTTAAATTTTGGAGAGACCAGCAGCATGACTGGTGAAATTTCAATCACTTTTTACAACCAACAAGACTAAACCCGAAATATTGTAATTTTATGGGTAAGTACACTATTTTTTTGATTTAAAGGAAATGATTCCTCAGTGTAAGTAAGTGCCGTTCTCGTATTAAAGAGATTACTGTTTTGGATTAAGAGCATTAAACGGTCATTATTAGAAAATCGGGGATTTGTATTAAGTAACCAAGTTTACTCATTTGAAGCAAATACATGGTTTATATGAAACTTCTCATATCAAGTTTATCACGTGTTTGACTTGAAACGGTAGAATTTCTTGGAACTAGAATTTTTATTGATTTGTTTCAAATAACTTATTTTCCCATGTTTAAGGACATAAAATTTCTTCACACTAGAAACTAATTGCATTAGTGAATTGTCAAAAAAATATTAAGGTATACTAAAGATTTTGGAACTAAGTATAACAGAAGGATGCACGTACTAAAATGTCATCTTATGATATACAGCTAATTAAGAAGTAATATTTTATTAGTATTGGAGAAGGTTCGGTGTCTCATAAAAATTCTATGGAAATCAATGTATAAATTAATTTTAATGCAAAGCCTTCAGAATGGACGTATACATAGTAGTTGCAAACCAAGCTGAATTTTAATTTGAGCTTCCTACTATCTATTTATAATAGGTAATGTGCGTACATGATTCTAACGTCGTGTGCGGCAGTGAACTTGCTCGTCGTTATTAATGGTACCACTTTAAAACATAGGAGTCTCTCTCGGGTTATGGGACGTTGTTGTAGGTGTCTCCTGGTATTTTTAATGTAGTCATTATGAATAAATTATACTTTCCATTTTGTAAACATCGTGTTTTTTTATGTTTTGCCGGCAATAAATCCCGAACCCGATTATTCTGGAGTCACGTTACAGGAGTGTGAGAGAGAGGGAAAAAAGTTATTATACGATCATGTAAAAGCGGATACAGCTATATTTTTCCTGAACGATTTTGGTTATTTGGGTGCCATAACTTAAGGAAGCTGCTCATATTTCCCGTAGTTGTAGGTGAAATTTTATTTATATGTAGTTCTTTCTAGAGCACCACATTTGAAGCAAATACTACTTTATTTTATATTGTATGTACAAAACTTTTAAAAAGATTAAATTCATGGTAATGCAAGGGTTCCCAGAAGTTTGGTTTTTATGGTTTTAATAGCACCAGAACAAAAATGGTAGTAGTAACATCTGTTATTATTGCTTTCGCTTCCGGTGGATAAATCCTTTGCCGTCTAGTAATGGCTTGAGATATGTGAAGGCACGCAGACATGCCATCAAAGCAAAATAAATGTATCCCGGGGATCTTTTACAAATAATTTTATAAACGCTTTAGCGTCGCTTTCAATAAAACATTAGTATGAAAGAAAAACCCACCTGTGGTGTTATGATATTTATATAGTAGTGTTATTTTTATTGTTATCATGTGACTTAAAACAAATGTTTCTTCTATTGTATGTTTTAAATCTATTTTGTAGTTCTTGGAACTGTAAATGAAGTGCAAAATAATTTCTTAAAAGGAAAGTCTTAAGACCAAAGTATAGTGTATGGCTGGTTGTCTCTTTTCGTTGTTTTCTATTATGAAATTACGCAAAGAACTGACAGCTTTTTTTTAAATGTGCCCATCCCAAATAAAATTATGGATAGGAGGAATAAAAACATTTTCGAGTTTTATTGCGCTAGGTAGCCAAATTGTCGTTTTCCTAAGCATATCTACAAAAAATGCGTCATAAATAAACCCATTGAATAAAAGAAAATAAAAAAAAAAGTTGATCTAAAATAGTATCTGTGGTAGTCAAACAGAACTATCAAGGATTTCCGAGGGGTTACTCAATTTGCAACAGCAATATTACACTTTACTCTACATTGTAGAAAGTGTTTCAATTATATTTTGCTGGGATACAAAACGATTTATGAAAATAATAGCACTACAGCTGCTGTCTCTGAGATTTTTGAGTTTTTAAACTGTAATTTTAAAATAAAAGCCTTGGAACAGCACTTTCAGGTCAATATGTAAGTTAAATATAATAATTGGCGTGAAGTTACTGCGGTAGGGCGCACAATATAAAATACAACTGTGACACAATGTAAGAAAATAACCAGTTGCAATGAATTGACGTACCTATTTGGTGCAATGGTCAGTTATTTTTAGAGTGACTTTTAGCAATTTTGTAAATTGTAAATAAGACATTATAAAGAGCTTAACATAAAAGAACAAGTGCTGAATGGATGTACATATGTATATTGTTATTCCAGTAATTGGGTTTTGGAACCTTTGGTGTAACAATAACTATCACACTGACAAAAGTCAATGCTAGGTTTTCCACTATCACCAAACAACAATGCACAATCTCTCGACGCGCGTTTCGCTAACCAAGTTAGCATCATCAGGAGATGATTAACAGTAAGTGTTAATCATCTCCTGATGATGCTAACTTGGTTAGCGAAACGCGCGTCGAGAGATTGTGCATTGTTGTTTGGTGATAGTGGAAAACCTAGCATTGACTTTTGTCAGTGTGATAGTTATATTGTTATTGTCAAGAAAATGTATTTTTTGCGTGATTTTAAACCGTCAAAACTATCTCGTGAATATTCACAATTCGTTTTAATGGGCATAATTAAAATATTTATTTAGAAACATATGTAATAAAGTAAACACTGACTGAGTTAGTAGGGTTGGATTTTATTCCCACTATTGTGGTTGATACTTGTGGCCAACCTGCTAGCTATCATTGAAGCACTTGGAACCGAATTGGTGGTCTATGCGGATGATATTATAATACATTTAAGATGGGTGAGAAACAAATTTTCTCAGTCCTCCAATAGGTGATTAACTTCATTTGTAGCTGGTGCAGCAGAGAATACCTCAGTATTAACCCTAGCAAAACCACCGCCATCAGCAAGGGAAGAGTGGAGCACTTGCTACCACACCTATCATTCAAAGTGTATAACTGGAATTTGCAGATAGTGAAATATATGTAAGCGTCCTATTTGATAAGACACTAACTTGCAATCCACATTTGGAAAAGATTACTCGCAAAGCGAGGCTATCTTTTTCTACCTGCTGTTGGATATGTAAGGAGTCTTTGGGAAGGTCCCCAAACTAGTTCAATGTGACGGCAAAGCTGCAGACTACATAATTCCAGGGACCAGAACCTGCGATTGGCATAATGCCTGCGGTAGCAAAGCATTATGTCATTGATTGAATTTGTCCAGGTTACTGCAGACTTCTACAGACATCTACACAGAATCGGACTCTCTGATAAGACTGAATGCCGATTGGTTTTAAGAGTGTAAAGGATAAAAAGACTGTTGAGCACAGTTTCTATCACTGCTCTGCCGCGACGACAATCAGGTATAGTATCTTTGGGAGTGTTGGTAAACATTGAAATACGCCTGGTTTCCTTATAGCACTTTTTTCCTATAGTTGTATCTCCAGAGATACTCCAGTAGGGAGAAAAGTTCATACAAATCCGAATTTAAATTTAAAATTTAGTTCGGACGATATTAGCTGCTTATTTGGTAAGTGGGACTAACTAATAAATTGATGTTTTGTACACAAACGAGCCTTAGAGATCATAGCCTACTAAATTAACCATGGTGAATTGGATATTTGTTCCTTATACATATTTGCTTGAAAAAATATCAAAAATATGCTCTTTAGTTTTATTGTACAGTACATCATCCAACATCCAACATATATTGAAATAAGAGCGCCTGTATGGTGTAGCCTCACCCTTCGTTTGTTTCTCTTATGAGCATTTCTAACTTATTCTAGATTCGAAAATCTGAAAATATTTAATCAATTCAAGGAATTAAGTTGACGATTTTATAAAATGTAAGTGTAAAGCAATTATACAACCCTGTTTCTCTTTATTAATTTTAAATAAGTGAGTAGAAAATCGTTTTAGGTAGGCTTTTGATCATCGTAAGGTATTATAACACTTGAAGAAAATTAGCTATGTAATTGTAGCCTTGTCTCACTTTGCTTTATTATTCACCAATAATTATTGCTATACACAGACTCAAGAAAGACATTATTAAATACATATTTTCAAAAGCACATACATTATGGAAATAAAAGCAAATTTATACTACCAAACGACGTAATAAATAATCGCGAAACACAGAGAAAAATCTGAAATATGACTACCAAACCGCACGTATGCATATGTTCGGAACTTAAAGGAGTGATTAATAGGAGATATTTGGGATGCAAGTGTAAATCACAAGCATTCGTGTAACGGCCTTCCAAATATTTAGGTGGACCGACGTAATAAAGTGCACTGTCGGGTAGTTCACGTGTTAATATTAATAAAGGCCAACACACAGGCTACCTGCAATTCCCCTAGGGGTTAAGTGCTACCAGTTTTCAGTTATGGAAGAATTTTCGGATGCGCTGTTCGAATAAAAGTGCTATATGAGACTATAACGTCATATATGTACATGTTTTCAAATCTATGATAGATATTAATGTTGACACTCCCACACAAATACATTGTACGTTTTAAATACTTAATAAACAATAACAAAAGATATTCTTATATCTAATGTTGGGCACTATCGGTATTTTTTGCCAACGATAGTTGGACCAACTATCGACAATTGTCAGTACTGAACCAGTCAATTGTAAATTTTCTCTGAAAAAAGAAAAGCTTCAGTAAATTACATTATTCTACTTTTATCTATAGTCCTCACCACTAATCATATCCTTTATTATATTTTGAAATTGATGATTGAAGATTTATCTACAAGTTTCTAAGCAATATATATAAAATTCGTTTCTGCAGATCGTTTTAATTGAAAGAGACTATTAATAAAGTCGAAATGTCTTATAAAATTCGATTCTTTGCTTTCTCCAGCCCTATTTAAAAAACCAGATTAACTGAATACATTTTCTTTTTAATAGCAATCGCATTTTTTCCAATAGTGATAAATTCTCTATTCTTTTTTGAGTATGATAATACACCACACTCACTTTCTACCACTCAAGATGTAGGCTGTTTTCTGAAAAAAAAATTAATCAAACGATGTAGAAAATTAATTTCAATTTCTACAGAGGAAGTAGTAACAATTTTTGCAATTGTGTAAAATATCCGGCGTTAAAATTTTAGCACCGACTGGCACTTTGAATGGATTGTTAGATCATGTTCGGCAGATATTTCCTATTCCTTTTTGAACTTGAAACCATAGATTATTTAAATTATTTATTTATATACCCTCAATCAAATAATGTCGACAAAACACGCAGTAGACCCGCCTAGCAAAACTAACCACGACAAATTTCATTGAAAAACAATTCGTCCAAAATGTTTTCACCCGTGAGGGTGATTGTTAAATTTTTAACGGGATATGTTTCAAATAACACAGAAACATCAAACAACTATTAAAATTAAAAGAAGAAGGGAATGCCCCTGGATAGAAGACACTATTATGCGGCGATAAAAAAAAGAACCACTTTGTACAAGAAAATGAGAAAACATCCAACAAATGATAGGTACAAAACTGAATACACTAACCAAAAAGAGTACACACACACCTTAATAAAAGACACCAAAATGAAATATTTTCAAAAACTGTTCAAAAACCACAATCAAGATCCAGGGAAAATCTGGAAACTCGTAAACCAGCAGATAAAAAACAAGCAAAGGATGAATAAAGAAATTTTAGAAATAACTAAAGAAGATGGAACACTTACTAGAAACTCAGTCGAAATGGCTAACGAATTCAACAAATTCTTTACAACTATAGGAAAAACATTGGCAGAAAAGCAAATTCAAGGAAATAAAAGACCAACAACAACCACAACTACAACGAGAATGCCACCTATTAAGTTTGGAAAAACGTCTGAAAACGAGATATTGACAATAATCGGTAGCATGAAAAATAATAAAGCCCCTGGTTTCGATAATATCACTACGAATGTCATAAAAAATAGCAAAACAAAATTAGCTCCTTTGATATGTAGATTAGTTAATCAAACCCTAGATGAAGGTATATATCCAGACGACCTTAAGATGGCTTTAGTGATACCGCTACATAAAAAAGGAAGAACATGCCAATTGGAAAACTATAGACCAATTTCCTTATTAACAACATTGAATAAAATTGTGGAAAAAGTTATACAAACGAGAATTATGGAGCATGTAAAAAAATATAGCATAATAAGTCCCAATCAGTATGCCTTCCAACGATCATCTTCAACAACATCGGCTGCGTACAACTTAATAAATAACATAAAACACGAACTGGATGCCAATAAAACGGTGGTAACAATTTTTATCGATATGATGAAAGCTTTTGATACCATATCTAAAGATAAATTAATCGAAAAATTGGAATGGTATGGATTTCAGGAAAAGGAGCTGAACTTGATAAAAACTTATTTATGCGAATTTTGAATAATTGCAATTTTGTTAAGAATAACCATCGTTGGCTCCAGGCAATTTTTTTTCAGAAAACATTTTGTATCTTGTCTCTTCATGTGTGAGGCATCATGATACTCGAAAAAGAGCAGCAAATTTACTTCTGATAAAAAAAAACACAATTACAATATTTTCTTTGTTAGTTAGTGTCTTTTATGAAAGTAAAATTGGCATGTTCCAGCGTTTATAAAAAAGCACGTAATAACAAAGTTATGAAGTGTGTGTTACCATATCGATACTCTGCAGAGAGGCGCGCAAACTGAGCAAGTCATTTTTTTTTCCTTTGTTACGTTTCTAAACGTATTAAATCGTCTGTTATTGTGAGCAGATAGAAATCAACTTTAGAGCTTTGAACAAATACCATGTTTATGAGTTCCTTCTTGGAGAAATCCATTTTAAGTACATAAAAGTACATAGGCAAAAAATAACAACAGCAAAACGATCAATTAACAATCAGATTATAGCAATACGTAGCAATTCATAATCAAAAAACAAATACATACCTAATTAAATGGTAAAAACGAGCAGTTATAAAATTATAAAAAAAATAGTCAAAGCTACGGTACAAAAGAAAAACCACAAAACACGACTTAATTTGGAAATTTAAGCATAGATTTGACGTTTTGTTAGTTTCTTAGTTTTTGTTTAAAAATTATGGTCAACTAACCATAGTGGGTATTCCAAATATAAGAATATTATATAAATATTTTCCAGAAATTTGTAATATTTCAAAAATACTGAAGATAATTGATACATTAATACCATTTTGAAGGAATTTTACAAACAATTTATTGACAATACTGAAAAATAACTATTTAAACAAATCGAACGAAATCACGACATTTTTAGGATGAAATTTAAAATTTTAGAAACCTAATTGTCGAATTTGCAATATAGTGAAAAGAAATTGTTGAAAGTTGCTCTAGGAAACTGTTAGACTTAGATTTATACATACCTCAGGTCTCATAATTATGTTGGATTCAACGAAGATATTTAACTTGGCTTTGACATCTGAAAACAAGGAGGAATAAACAATACAAAAATAAAAATAATTTGTATATTAATATATTAATAATTAAAATAAATAACCAACAATAGTCAATTAATTAACATATATATTAATTAAGTAACTATTGTTGGTTATTGATTTTATCAAGTGTCATAGACATTAAGCTATTTCTATTTATATGTTTTAAGATTTAGACCAGTCACCGTAAATAATTACACAAAAAAAATTAAGTTAAGTAAGAGTGGATAATATGGTGATACTAACAATAAGTCATTACTATTGTTTAATTTCATTAGCTATACCTATAAAGCCGCTATTTATTATCAATACAGACCTTAGTGCTTACCTACCTAATAGATGTTTTCAAAAAAAGTTAATTTAATTTAAGGCAATGTAATTTACTGTTCATTCATGTAGGTAATATGAATTGAATATCTATAGAGAAATAACTAAAAAGTTTGCCTTATTAGCGTAAGATGACTTAATTAGAAATGTTCAAACGTTAGAGGACAACGAAAATCAATGTCTGTGTTATTTAATTTAGAACGCGTTTTTACGTTTCCTTAACGAAATTAAAATCCTTGCTCACTGGCGGTAAAAACAATATTAATTTTTAATGTGGCGTTGGAATCGTTTTTACCGGATAATTTAATCTAACGCTTTAACGTTGCGTCGTTAGAGACGTGTAATCCGTAAGTCGCACCCGGGATACCACCGGAACGAATCTTATTAAAATATTAATTAAAATATATTCTAGCGTAGATAACATTTTCGGTAATTAGGGATAAAAACAGTAGAAAGATCGGTATTATTTTTAAGCGAGAGGGGAAATTAAAAAATGCCGCTTTTCGAGTAAAAACACTGACAAGTTAATCAAGAGCTGGATGAGTCAGCAGTACCAAACATGCGTCCCGAATCTGTACTAATGATGCGCTGGTCCTCCGTGACTTGGCTGTTTTTCGGCAGGCTGGATCCAATAATTTGTTTTTCGGGATCGTATCTCAAACCTACTATTATTTAATAATATGGAAAATTGTAAGATAGCTAGGTATTTGTAGGTTTAAGCGAGCAGTCCTCGTTGGAGTGTATCCTAAAATTAAACCACCCGCAACATGAAGATTTAGAGGTTCAACTATACACCCAAGCAAATAATAATTTGTTAGCTGTATCTTATTAACCTATTGTTCAATACACTCTAATAAACAAATAGTAGCTTTACATATATAGTGACTTAACAAGGTTATGTTCTAAAAGAATAAATTTCGTATATATAACGTTAATACAATTTTTTTTTTCAAAATACTTACCGCAACTTAGTTACCATTATTTCTTTATGTATAGACTTGGCCTTGGCCTTCCGTATTTGATTTTGTTTGCACTGATAGCTACAAATCCTATTCCAATGATTAACTGTAGGTTTTACGGGCGATGTTCAACCTAGTATTCACGGTATTTATCGGGCTTTTAGAAATTTACAATATAAAAACGATATACAGTCCTACAGCTAGAGGCATCGTTTTCCGCTGGATATTTTGCAAAACGTCTATTCTGTTAATCATAATATATCATAATCAGATTTTACGCGAGCTTTTTTTATTTCTTTGAGAAAATAATATGTTTAATATACTTGCATCACGAAAATCGTGTGATGGGAAAGTGCATATTAGTGTCTACTATTTGTTGTCCTTTAATTTTGATTGTTAGTGAACCAGAAGTAATTACCTCTGCAGAAGCTTATAAGAGGTTTCGGCAAGAAGGAAAAATAAAGAAGAAAAAAAAGAAGAATAATGAGAGCAAAAGACCCAAGACTGAAGCACCACAAGTGTAATAGAAAGTCTAAAAGTTGTAGGATAAATACACAGCTAATTTGACCAGCAATTATAACTGCCTATATTATTTTTTTGTAGCTTAAGTAATTAGTATAGAATGGTCAAGAAATCCATTAAAATGTGCGAAAAGTGTCCCCTTTATCTTTGTTGATAGCTTATTATAAAATTTAACAGCGTAGCAACTGGTTGGAAAGTGGCCTATTTTTAATCAGTGACAAGTGATCTTTAGAAAAAGTTTTATCTTGTAAAATATATAATGGTGGACATCTATATTTCGTCCGATAGTCTACGTCTTTTGAATGGTGCTCTCCACGATGTTTTTCAGAAACACTACTCAATGCTCCTACAGCTTCCTTTAGGTATAGGACCCCAGGTTCTCCATCCTAGATGAGAAGTTCCGACCTTTGACCTAGGTGGACTGGCCAATCAACGCCACCCGTTCAGCATGAAGTGGGACACGACTATTTATTGTGTAGTATTTCTGGGCACATCACTCATCAGACGACTTCTGTTACTTCAACATCATCGTCGTTGAAGATACCAGCCGCAGAGTTTGGCGGAACGTCGACAACCATCTACACAAGACCACGGCACACCAGCCCGGAAACATGTACATCCAGCACAAATTCTGACACCGGCCATGAAACCCTACACTTATTTATTCATCAGTATTAAAAAAAGTTGATCTAGACATTACTTACCTACCTACTTGCGGATATTATTAATAAATGTTTTATGGAGGGTTTTGTAAGTTTTTTATTTACTTACTGACTTTTGTAAAGCTTATTATTTATTACTTTTGCGTTGACCCTTGTATGTCTAAATCTCCGCGTGCGAACTCGCCTCGTGGTCGTACAGTGGCGCTGCCTGTGCGGGCCGGCTGTCAAACAGAATGTCGCGTGTAAACTTGATCTGCGGGTGTTGTGTCTTAATTCATTCACGACCGGTAGAATGCCTGCGTTGTATCAGAATGCTGCGCCAGCGTCAACTGCCAGACCGGAAATAACTGGGAATCCCGGCGTGTATCAGAAAAGCTGTGCCGACACGACTGCCAGAGCAAGGAACGCTGGTAGAATGCCTGCGTTGTGTCAGAATGCTGTGTCGACGCCAACCGCCAGACCGAGCCGGGAGAGAATGCTTGTCAAACGCGCGGTTTATATGCACTACGGCGGTCCCCCCATGCGATCGCGATGGTGGGAGTTAGCGTGCGTCAACGGATGTACCGTCTGTGGAGACGATACTCGCGTCGTAAACAAGAATAAATAAAAACTTAATGAGACAAAATATCATGCGGCTACCGAATTATGGGAAAATCAATCGAAAGAAAAAGAATTAATGATTAATTAACGATACACTCAAAATTATACCAAAATGGATTTTCCCACAGAACGGCACGTTACAAATTGTTTCGAAAACATAAGTGTTTATGTTCTCAGATATACCTAACGCAATTGATACATCACAAAAATGTTGTGCTATTTCTTCGGATTTGCGTAAGACTGTTGATTGCGTTGCTTATAAAAAAAGTTGAAACAATGCGGCATACGAGTGTTTCTTTGAAATTATTTAAATCATACTTATAAGACCGTCAATAGATTGTAGCAAATGAAAAAGACGTATCTTGTCCGACACACATATCTTTAGGGGTTCCTTATAGATCCCAATTTTATTTATAATTTGTCTTAACGACCTATCATTTAACATGGATTATTGCACAACCTATTAAAATATTTGGAGATGATATCACTCTCGTCAGCAACCAAAGTATAACTAATTCTATAATTGATAGTGAAGAGAAATCTATTGCATAGGCAAAACTAGGAAGATAGTCGATGTTTCCGATAGGAAAACAGCTTTAATGATATATTTTGTTAGTCTAGTCAATTACAGTGTAACTGCATGTCGAGCTTCACCTTATTAAACCACTATTCAAAGAATTGAAAATATTGATTGTGTCTTCTGTATATATAAGTATTTATTTTAGTATACATATGTAAAAGAAATTTTTTTCACAGCCTTCGCAAATACATGATTATACTACGCGAGGTAATAGTGAACATATACCATACCATAGAGTAAATGTAACTCAATAGATTTTGTATATCAAGCGACTCAGTTTTATAATTTTCTACCATTTAGGTATAAAGAGTTAACAATACTACAGCAACAAGCTTATTACAACATTGATGAATTGGTTAGATGTCATAGGTACATAAATATATAGCTGTTTCTTCCGTTTTGCCAAGCCATCATATTTTTGTTTGACTCTCTCTCTCTCTCTTATTTGTAATAGTTTTATTTTTTTGAGTCACCTTTTTGCACCTACTTAATATTGATTGAGCTTTTGAATGTAATGTTTTCATTACCCGAAGAAATAAAACATTTTTCAAGGGAGTAGATAAAAATGCATTTACTTGGTTCAGGCACCGCCGCAGAACCAAACCTCGTTCTTAATCGTCATTACGATCCCAGGAAAAACCGGTTATCGTAATTGACCAGACCGAGATTTGAACTCTCGACCTCAGCCTGATAGCCAATTGTGCAAGTTACTAGATTATCAGCCGGGCATTTATTATTTGTTATTAATATTATTAATCAAATAGATTATTCTTTCGTTTTTTAATAATTTGTAATATAGTTGTATTAATTTGTTCTATATAATAATATTACTTAATTACTTATTATTCCCTTTTCGAAAGTGCTATATCATGGTATTTTATTTTGCTTTGAAGCCGGGTTAGCGAGTGAAGAATAAAGTCTAAGCTGTCAAAGTGGAATGAACAGTATGTTTACAGATTAGAATAATTAGATCGTATTAGGGAAAATCTGATACTGAACATCAGTCGGTGTAACGATAATAACAAAACACGCGCACATGGTTCGACGGCACGTTGGATTATTCGTTACCGTGTAATTAGGATACCGAATCTCGATGTTATCCTTACATATATACATGCGCTCCTAGCGGTACGTCAAAGAGAAAACGGGGGTTGGTTGACTGAAAGAGGTTGGGTGGTTGAAACATGACTACTGACATAAGTCGCCTCCAATCTGTGAGAGCCCGAGGCGATTATTTAAAGTGTATAACCGCCGATTGTAAATCACCACAGCGTCAAATCGGATGTTGCGTGCGCTAATTAGAGGAAGTCAGAGATTCATCCGCGACGTCGCTTGGCAACAAAATCTTTTTGAGAGTGGCATAGCGCGGCGTCGCGCGGCGGCTCGATTTTCTGTTCGCCACCTAACAACGAGAACCCGACCCCCGAAAAATGAGTGGGAAACCTACGCACCGTCGCTCTTTATTAATATTCATGTGAATTATGGATTACAGAGGGACAATGATATTGCTCGCAAATTGCTCGTCTTCCCACCTGCGCACACCTCCCGCGACTTTGGGTATTCAATTCATTTGGAACGCTACCGCCATAAGTCATTGTAAATGGATAATAAATGTTAAGAGTGTGAAAGGTGTTTAGCAGAAACAATATTTCTGAATGTTGAGAACAACATAAACTGATTTCTTGGTATTCCCACTCGAGCTGCAGGGTAATTGCGTTTTTTTTTTGCTCGACGGTCTCTGAAATAAACGCAGCTTTGAAATCACTATCTGTAGTTAGTGTCTCTGAAATAGGAAATATAAAATAATTTCAAATTCAGTGGTTGCTATGCATCGGGGGAGTTAAGGTTGTCGTGATCGGATACATTTATTTTTTTCTTTCCCAATATAATCAAGGTCGTAAGAGAAACATTTTGTGTACTTATATAATATTTTCTTTGGTTCTACTGTGATATGATACTGCATCTTACACTAAAGAAATATGCATGCATAGGTAGTAAATTTTGGTTTTTCAAGTTGCCGCAGAAGGTCCATTTGATGAATTCGGCTACTGGTATGGTGTCCTATCTTTGAGGGATTTACATTGAAGTCTGTTCAGCAATATAGTACAGTGCAACCCCTAGGAGGATAAATACCATCCTCCATAAACAATAAATATTTAAGAAGATTAATATGAGTGGCATAGAGTGGATACCAGATCAAAGAATAATATGTTCGATAAAATATAGTTTTTTTTATCAAACCAGATACCCAAATCTTTAATTGCAGATAAACGCTCCAAATCCATATCATCAATGTTGTACACATAAGAAATCAATTCGCGTTTTCTAGTAAATGGCATGCCATTGAATTTGTTGATGTTCGGAGAAAGACGATTATCCTTTTGAAGGAGCTTACAATCGTCGATAGAATTAAGTCCGCAAAATATGAAATATATAAAAATTGAATTCTATTCGTCGCCACAGCACGATTCAGTCGAGTTGGTGAAAGCGCAATATCAAGAGGGTGTGCTCGATAGAGTGAGACATGCATGCAGGAATAAGGAGAATCGGTATAATTCCCACGTGAGAAAATCTTTGCGATTCGTACAAAATACGTAGTTTAGCTTTTATTGTAATATGTACCTATTCACAGTACTGTACGCTGTCCATTTAGCGGGCTCCGCCCGCCACTTCAAACATTCGTAACATTTTCTGCGCATACAGGCGGTCCTTCCGCCAACTCGGTTGAATCGTGCTGAAAGTTCAAACAAAATGGAGGCGCACAGGTAATATTTTATTTTTAGACTGACCTTGTAACAAACTATATATGCACCTGCTTTTTACATTTTGACAAAGAATCATTGCTTTCTTTTCTTTCCTACAAAAAGGACAATGCCAAGAATCATTTGCTTTAACAGAAGGGGTGGATGCAATTGTTTTAGCTCTAACAAATGGCTTGGCCTTAATTTTTCTAGAATCTTTTTTCAAAGTCAATTTTCCGTGTTATCTTATTTTAGTCTGGTGATATGTCTGCGACTGATATCAATAAAGCTTACATTTTTTTGTTCAGCAGATTCTTTCTAGAAAAAATACAAAATTTGTTTTTCTTGCGTTGATTCTGTACTATGTTCCACTCATCATCAACAATATTTCAGCAATTATAAAATCTCGTCCAAGAAAAACACTTTTGTTTACAGGGCATATTCCAGTATTGTTTTTTAATTTTGATGTGAATATCTGTACTGCTACAAACATAGCAACTACAACTTGCATTTGATCTTATCCAGTTTTTCATTTCCATATGATCTTTCTGCCAATGCAAAAAATCTGGTTAAACCAATTAGTCTAGATTCCTCATTACAAAACTATAGTAGGTACCAAATTTGGTTATCCTTCTTAAATACGTTCGATCAAATAATACCTATTTCTTGAATCTTTCTGAAAACTCCACTCCATATTTAAACAAACGAAATATACAAAAAAATATAGTGCACCAGATACTCTGTCTTATTTCATTTTCTGTAGTTATCAATCACGCCGATGCTTTCGTAAAATTTTATATTTCTCTTAGAACTTTTGTTTGTTATATCTAAATGACGTTCTATCTAAAGTTATATTTTGATGTACATTAATCACCCATCTTTTCTTCTAGTATCTACTGACAATATTTTCTTGTTATAAACAATTATAGTGAATAAAATACGATTTGTTTGTCCTCAACACGCAAGCAACCATGTTTGCCCAATAGTTTTCTCCATTCTTATAATCTTATATTTTTCGTATTTAACGTATCCTCCTTTCCAATTGCCAATTCTTCATTAACTTTTATTATTTTAATTTAGAAATATTTTATTTTTAATATCTTTTATCACATAACCAAAGGTGTAACCGATCTAACATCGCCTGATAATTTCAACTGAGGTTAACCTAACGACCAAGACTATAATACCACAGTAGATTAAAATAAAAACAAGTAACTAAAGACGATGCACCGATCACCCCATAGGCGCTGGTTCAATTCCAGGCCGAGACGGTGATTTTTAACTTTGGATAAAAATTAGAATATGCCTTCTTCTCGGATAGGAAGTAAAGCCGTAGATCCCGTGTTAATGCGATGTTTAATACGTAAAAAATTCCTACCGGATGTTGGAACTCCTACGTGTTCGGCAAAATTTCAGTGGGCATGGTATAATGCGTCAAGTTGATGCGTAGAAGTGTCAAGGTGTATACCACAGCCCGAAGCTTTGCCCAGCAACAAACAAACAAACAAACCAAAGACTATTATCAACATATTTTCTAGTTTAATATAGTTTTTCGACTACCACATCCGAAAGTAAAACACATTCGAAGATAGAAAGCCCCACTTTACTGAATTGAACTATGAATTCCTATGAATTGAACTGTCAGCGCGCCACTTCCATTACTTTACCGTCCATGGAGCGAATTGAACTACAGACGCGTCATTTCTGTTACTTTACCGTACTCTTCTGTTAAGATCCTGAAGTTTTCCTGAGTTCGGTTGTCAAAATAGCTGTCAAACAATCTGTCATTCAAATATGAGTGATCTGTATTCTGAACACTATACAAATGCAAGTAAATTGAGTTTAGCAATTAGTAATAATGTGGTAGTCCAAAAAAGTGTCTTTATCGAACTTGTTTGGTTGCTCGTCTAGTCTCTAGTTCGGCTCGGAATCTCCTAACTCGTTTGATAAAACATCACTTTCCAGCCTTGATACGTAAATAAATATTAATGAATCTACAAAAGCTCTAATGGAGTTTTAAATCACAATGCATGTAGATTTAAAGTACCTACTTACATTCAGAAGTCTCGATAATTGACGTTCTACTGTATTTAAATTAGCAACCATATGAAAATATTCAGGTTTTATTTCTGAAAAAATATCGAAAATATATGTTGTAGTACTAGTGCAAGCTACAGATATTATATTTTGTTATTTTACTTATACTATATCCATTGATATTTTCAAAATATAAATACTGGAGTTAATTCGTAAACACATCTCCGAATTGTTAGAAAATCAGTGTAAGTATTTACTTCATCTTTCCTACAACTATGATTTTTGTACAATGGAAAAAAAAGTTCTATCTTCAGGTGGATATAGAAACAATTTTATAGCCAACTGCACAATTAATTTCTTTTTTATAGCAGCAAATATCTTACAATAAATACATATTAGAATTGTCATGCACATTTTGACTAGCGTATTTTTTTGTCAAATAATAAATACACTTAAAGAAAACCAGATATTTTTTAAAACAATAATTATTGGCAAACTATTTACCATGACGTACTATTCATATTAAGTACACATTTCATTTCGTTCGAAATTAAATTCAACGATTTCTAGAAACGATTTACGTGCATAGTGTTCCAATTATTTATATTTAAATTTTGTAGTTTTCACATTACAACCTACTTTTTTTCTGTTAACTTTTCATGTATAAATTGCTTTATCTTTCTGTGCATCTATCTATATAACTAGAATACCTTAGATAATGACAGTAGCTCAGAAAATTAATACAATGCATTTATTAAATGGCTTAAGGAGAGAGCTTTGCTCATATATTTATGCAATTATATCAGGTTTCTAGGAAGAAATATGCATACTTAACTAACGGCAGTATAAAGTAACAAATTCGTAGTTTGCCTGCCAGAACAAACAATTTCTATTAAAGCGCTAGGCGTTTTGTTTTTTATGCCTAATTAAGTACTCACCACTATGAATTCTTGTGTCTTTTTATACCTTGTTAGTGTTTGTTATAGTATGTAGATTGAGACAAATGAGCTTGAAATAATTATCTTTCTGGGAATGATATACATAGTTAATGATCGTGCAATTTAATATAAGTGAGAAAGATATTTGACGTTCGTCCAAACCATCTTGTAAGAAATTAAGTAAAATGGATTCCAGCAATAATTATACTGTGTATTTGTTATTGAAAATCCACTGTATACAATGGGATTTACTATTATAAAATTATAGGATGCAACTTAGTTTATTAATTCGAATTTATGATCTTTCTTTGGTCGTCAATTTGAAAAGCGAAATTCCAAATACAACTTAGAAACATTTAAATTTTAACTGCTTTATTTGCAAATTTGCTTTTCATATTTGCTTCAATAATGGCTTTGGTTCCATTTTATTCAGGTTATATTGTTTAGGCACTTTTTCATTTTTTAAAGTTTTGTGACACATTTCTAATTTTTATGTTAACTAATTGAATACTTTCAGAGTTTATGCTTTAAAATAATTGTAGGAAATATTTGAAACAACTGGAACTTATTGCATTGGGAAAACTTCGATTTTTACTTTAGAAAATAAGTTTGCTGGTAGGGCTAAGTACATAGTTTAAATACGAAATAGGAAAGCAGAAATGAATTATTATTTAGTCTAAAAATATGATTAATTTGAACTGTAATAGCAAAGTTTAGGTTCGGAATTATAGTAGCATTATAGATACGAGTGATACACAACGGACATCAAAAGCTCCACCGGACCTAGAATCTCATTAGTACGCGAATTTGATACGACTAATGAAAACACACAACGTTACAAAGCTCGCATTTAGGCGTTTATGGCAGGTAAGCGCAATGATTGCTGATCACATTATGCAGCAATCCGCATGTGATAATAGGCGAGAGTTCTGTTTGGTCTGATGGACACGCGGTTGCCTCCGGCAACGTGTGCGCATGGCCACTGCTCACCGCAGCTAATTTGCAACTAGATACTCTCCGTCGCGTTACATACGTAAAATAAAAGGGATTAAACATTCAAATTGAAATGTTAATGGAACACAATGCCGTGAAGTTGAAATGCGAGTTTATTCATTAGTTTTTAGAATGGATAAATGTGTGCAGGGTATCATCAAGATATTATGTGACTATTTAAGCAAGGGAATAAATCTTTTTCGTAAAATATATATATACCGTAAGGGCGATGCAAGTATGGTCTGTCGATACCACACAAACTCAGCGCAATAAAGAAATTAACGCATCAATAAAGCTAAAACAAACGACAACGCAGTGTGGTAATGAGTTATTAACGAACTGGTGGGACTTCTACCGGAAAATAATATGGGCGATTAATGAGCAAATTAGAAAAAAATACTATATAAAAAAAAAACACGTGTCACAGTTACTTGTAATGCTCATAAATTGAATCACTCTCGCGATTTAAACTTGTACTCGCATTACAGCAAACGTCATTGTGACACTTGTGTTTTAATATACTATTTTGTAAGGGTTTAACTTATCTTAAAAACTGTTTTAGTGTCGCGCGTGAATCTTTTGTTATGGATTTGGGGGCTAACAGTTAGCATGTTTCAAGGTGGTATAACTTAGAAATATATACAGGGTGTTAAATATGTCATGGAACATTTTTGGAAATTCAAACCCTTTTCTTTCAATTCAATATAACCAGCAAATTCCTTTTAAAATTGCCTTTAAAATGGTACCAATAACATAATATCTACTTATTTTCAGTATTTTCGAAGATATTATGGAAAATATGTTTAATAATAGCAATTTACCCCTATTCATTTGTTCTTTTTTATGTAAGTTGTTTAGACTATTTATAACGTAACAGAAACAAACCGTATGTGACACAAAATTATTTTATTTTTTTCACTTTTAAATCAAAAGATGCTCAAATATGTGCTCCGTGTGTATGGTCTGCCTTACATTTTCAAATATATAATATTATCATATTATCCACATTTCACTGAAGAGAAGCATTTCTTATGCGTTTGTGCATGTTGTCTGCCGTTGCATCGGGTGTCATGCATATGATGGTTTTTTATAGTAGGCCGTAGAAAAAAATCACAAGGGGTCAATCTGGTGATGCGGTGACCAACTTAATGAATCCCAATCCGTCTATTAATAAATACCTTATAGGGTGCGCTTTTACAGCAGCACCGTAATGTGTGAATGCACAATCGTGTTGGTACCACAAACTAGCAATATTGGCAAATTATTTTAAAAAAGGTTTCTATAAATCTCACAATTCAAGGCATATTACGCCCTCAGCTAAGCAAAGGTTGCCCATACCTGATTTCAGGTACTGTCAAAGAAGAATGGATCCACAACGGTGTGATGTACCCCCCGCCCCCCCTTGTGTTGACACTAAATGGGTTTTGTGTATCATAGTAGTGTGAGATTTTTCTGTTCATTATTCCAGAATTGACAAATGTTCTGTGAAAAGCACAATAATCTAGAATATTTTCACCGATACACAAGTTTCTTTTCAAAATCCGCCTGTAGTAAGCAATGGTAAATATTAATTAAATATTATTGGTTAAAACTTATGTTTCTTTACAATTCTCCTCGTGATAGTGGATGCAATTCCATGATGTTTCGAAATTGTATTTGTAGAGATTGGCGAATTTTTCACAAGGGATTTTCTATAACCATAGTTTTTGTCCTTCCATGTTTATCATAATTCACATAACCCGACCAAAGAAACCTTACCAACAAATTCTCAAAGCTTACTATCTGACGTTCTACAGGTAGGATAATCCGCTGCATACATTTTTGCAGCTGATAGTGGATTTCTGTTGAAAGCACCAAGAACAAATATCATGTCTATGAGTTCCTCTTTGGAGAAATTTATTTTTAATAAATAAATTTAGGTAAAAAACAGGAACAAGACGATATAATTAACAACTAGATTAAAGTCATACGTAATAACTAATAATCCACAAATAAATAATTCAAATATTAGATATAATAAAATCATAAAACATTGTAAAACGCTATGACACCAAAAATAAACTACAAAAACAACATTATGTGGACATTTAAGCAGAGATTTGATGTTTCGTTATATTCCTAGCTTTTGTTTGAAAATCATGGCTATATAACCATATTGGTGTTCCATATATTGAATATTGTCAACATATTTTCCATAAATTTGTAATATCTTCGAAAATACTGAAAATAAGTGTTACGTTATTGGTACTATTTTAAAGGTAATTTTACGAGGAAATTGAAAAATATATGTTCCATTAAAAAAAATCAAAAGGAACGCGTTTGAATTTCGATAAATGTGCTATGACATATTGAACACACTGTATATATTTTGACGTTTGTTAAATAGCTCACAGTGATATTTTTAATGAAATCCTTACTGGAAGTTCAAAGAACTTTAATGAGCCCGCTTTGCTGGACACCTGTATATATAATATTCATAAAACTAGTGCATTGAATAAAATTAAGATGAAGGAATCATTTGTAATTATAAACTGTATTGAACAATGTTGAAGCGAAGGCATTGCAGTATATAAAGTAGCAAATACTGACTAATAGTTAGTTTTAATATGCGTTAGTACATTAACAGTAATGCTATAGAAATTATGTGCAGGGTGTATTTTAACAAGAAAATATCGATTAATGTCATGCCAAACAAATTACAAGTGAATAGTATTAGTATTACGTGTGTATTTATTTTTTTTTTTTTTTTTTTTTTTTTTTTTGCCCCAACACCTCCATCACACCGAAGCGTACGACGTTTCAACCCGCCCGACGACCACGTCATGAGACGAGGACGGCAAAGCAAGGCGAAAACGACCCCGCCACACTATTAAAACAAAAACCAGAATGGAGAATTAACAACATAAAAAAACAAGAAAAAAGTAATAGCTAGTACAAAAGGCTGGCAACAGACTGAAAATCAAAAGTTCACAAAAAGCACTAAGCGAATAACTCGCTTATCAGCGCTAACTACATGTAAACCATCGAACGATCAACCGGAAATAAACTAAAATGTAAACCAAAATTAAAATGTGAATCTAAGTAAAAATTAAGAACGTAATCTAAATTCGGAGCATGACAAGAAACTGAAGCTTGTAAGCATATGGAACTTAAGTTCAGCCTTCTAGAAAACGTAAAAAAAAAAAAAAAAAAAAAAAAAAAAATAATTTCAAAAGTGAACACAATACCTGGAACGATTTTAAAATTGACGTAGCAATAATAATAATTAACTTAAACAAAGGTATTGTGTCAAAAGAAAACACTGTAAATGCTTCAAGTAGGGTATAAACCCACGAACATACCCAGCGGTGATTAAATTAACTAACTAAAGAACTTAGTACTTAATTAATTAACAATTAAAAGTAAGGTAAATAAATCAGATGTAACGCTAATGACTAACAGATAAGAGAAAAAAAAAAAAAAAAAAAAAAAGAACGTATTACATTATGCCATACTAAAGTGAAGTAGAGTTATTAAAAATTAAATTACAACAAAGTATAATTATAGTAAAAAACATTGCAAATTATGTCTCAAACAACATATAAACTGGCTAGGTGTTTGAACCAATTAATCAAAATACTCAGGAACTACACTATTAACGGATTAAAGAGCGAGGTAAGAAAATTAGGCGTAATACTAATAACTAACAGAAGTAAATAAATCCTAAAAAAAAAAAAAAAAAAAAAAACAAAATGCAAAACATGCTACAAAATATCGAAATTATTTCAAAAGTTCATAAATGACCAAAAACATGGAATCATACTAAAATAAAATTTTTCTATGATAGTTAAATTAAGATATAGTGTAATTATTATACAGAAAATACTGCGGAATAGGTTTTAAATTAGGTCTGAACCAGCACAGCGTAAAGGCGAAAAAATTAATAAGTTTAAGGATTAATCAATTAAGATATAAAGAGTAAAGTATATAAAAAGATGACAGAAGCATATGAATCTCCGCACATGTGCGAAACATGAAAACTAGGCATGACTTAAAGTATGAATACACAGGGAAGGCACTCTCTTAAAAAAAAAAAAACATCGCAAAGCCATCCGTGTATATCAAGAAAGCTCAAAGCGAGCAGATGCAGTCCAGAGAACACATGTAAGAGGCATTCATATACCCAAACAATACGCAAACGCACATATGTAGGTATCCAACCGAGTTGAAAAATCTCAAAAGATGTATATAAAACACATCAATAGCATCACGTAAAAAAAAATTCTAAAATAAAATTAAAGAATAGTAAGCTGAGTCAGTATAACAATGTGTTTCATACTAGTAAATTAGCCAATAGCGTAAATAAAAGAAAGAAAAAAAAAAAAAAAAAAAAAAAAAAAAAAAATTAAAAGAAAATTAAGTTTGGAGTAACCAGTCTGTAATTAGATGCTTTACCTCCCTATATGAGGTAAGGTTTCTTAGATTTTTAGGTAAATCATTAAATAAAGATGCAATTAAGTATTGCCTAGTTCGCTTGCCGTATTTGTTGATATGACGTGGCACCTCCAGACAGCCGGCAGACACCTCACGCGTGTGGTGACAGTGGTTACGTTTATCCTTATTATCCTGCTTATAATAGTTCGCCAGATAAACCTTAAGAGCAAATAGTTTTTTTATCTGCAGTATCTGCAGTTCACGGAAAGTATCATTCACATCTTGATTACTCTGCTCTTTAGTCCTCATAGTTCGTATGAATCTATTCTGCGTCTTTTGCAGTTTTTCTAAAAGGTATTCCGATGCACTACCCCAGACAATTATACCGTAGGCAATAATTGACTCCACCAGTGATTTGTAAACCATAATACGGATTTTTTTTGGCATAAGTTCGCTCAAGTAATAAAAACAGCCAGCTAAGTATTTAATCTTTCTATGTACTTCTCTAACATGGGCAGTCCATTTGTGGACTGTTTTATTAGTAACGTATGGCATTAATAGTTTTATATTTTCCTTTCAATTGCAAATAATAATACACCGTAAAAATTTAAGTAAGCAAATTTTAGTTACTGCAGTATCTTTAGAAGTTATCTACTATGGCTTTTTCTAAGATTACATCTGTTCTCAATGTACTATTTACAATGATTTTGCCTATTAATGCTGCAATATTTTCACTCTGAAGTACAACGTTTCCACCTGCATTTTATCATGCCCCAAATTTCAGCATTTCTTAAACCCTAGCAAACAAAATTAAATATACAGACTAAATAAAAAAAGGAAAGAAAAACTTTAGGAAATGTAGGTACGTGTCTAGTATAAATCACGCACCTAAAATTCATTTAAAAACCAAACCGGAGAACGGAAACAGGAAGTTAATCTGCAACTGCACGTAGATATATCGACCGGTAGCCGAGCGGAAGTTCCGGTGGACCGGAAACATAAAAAGAGACCGCAATTGCTCTTCGGCTGGGCGGGTCTACTTTGACAAATAGATACATCATTTTGATTGCGGCCAAGGAACCAAAGGGATTCTTGGTCCGTTGTCTGAGAGGAATAGTAGTAATTCCTTGGCATCTAAGAGAAAACTTTAATTCTAACAGCAAGAATTGCGAATATTGGGGTTACATTAAGATATATTTTTAATATTCGTATATTCGTATATTAGCTGTGTATTTCAGACTTAATTTTGTAATTTAATACAAAGAAATCTTTTAATTGCCTTTTTTTATTATTTTAGAATGAATTAGAGTAACAATCGCATAACTGCTGCTTAAAAATCATCCTATACTTTATGTATCTATGCTTTAGCATAAGTGTATACATATATTAAACTATCTAAATATGATTAGTTCAATGATACAAGTCATAATGTAATTTTAAACGTGCATAGACATAATAAAGGCCGCAATGTAATTCTCTGTCGGTCGAATAGTCGATCAAGGTGCCGCCCAGAAAATCTCGATGACCTCTGACCGTCACTGCCACCTGCCATCAGATAGAGATATCATTACAAGTGATAGCCATTGTGTAAAAGTCTTAAACGGCTAGAGTCATTTTCACGTCTCGATTTACACGTCTTAAAAAGATGCAATGCCATTTCAATGTTCATGTTCTAAAGATAGCTGTAGTTTACTGTTAGTACAAGAAATTTTTACTGACCATCGAGTATTACGTAACCTTTATTACACACATACTGTTAACTCTTATATTATCTAATTGATTAGTCATTTCTTGTAACAAAAGTTTATTTCTAATATTTACATATATTAATAGTTTTATCTTAACTGCTTAGTACTGATTCCATAGCAAAATGCGAATACAAATTGTACAATTATCTTGGACAGATAAATTGATGGAAATAATTAATCGATTTTCTAAACAACTGGATATTGGTGTTCTAGTTTTTTCAGTATAAAACTAGTTCTTATTTTTATAGTTAGTCTATGTGTAATATTTTCAGAGTTGCCTACATTTGAAAGATATAAAAAGCACCCAACAAATACTGAAATAGTGTTGTTTAAGCAATTTCTTTGTTGATATAACTACACATGTTTCTATTTGTTATATAATGAGATGGAAATATTTTTCAATAAGTAGATGTGTACCTTCATACATTCGTAGCCAAGATACATACATCTATGTACATTAAAAACTCCTTTCAGGATACTTGATAATTGTAATTGTAACTAGTTAATTGGGTAAACACCAGTTATATAGTTGAATAAGGAAAATAATTATAAAAACCAGGGACATTTTTACATATTATCATAACTATATACTAATTCGATTTTTTTTTTGATGTAACAACCCCAAATTATGTCATCATATTAGGGATTAGTCGTTAGAAAGATCTACTTAAATGGAATTTTTGGAATGTTTCATTGATCGTCATAATATATACTACTTTAATTGTTCTAATTTAAGAAGAACCTGCAAGCCTGCTTTTCCATATAAGATATTCGCTATCATCGTGATCCGTTCTCTTCAAAAGTATAAAATCAATTTAAATTATTTTTTTTTTTGCAAAATGTTCATAGTGATTTAGTTCACAGTATGGAAAGGCATATTTTTTTTCTGGGTGCAAATATAAGTTAGATGCACAAGTGCAAAAGAAAACGACAAAACTGTGTTGCGGATTTTCTCTGTTGTATTTTTATAACTCGTAAGGTACAAACAAAAAAATAATTATCTCATTACTTCTAGCAATTTCTGGGAAGATAGGTAAATCGTGTCAAAGAGCGCGCTGTTTCACGAAAGCAGATAATTGAAGCGGTGTAATACATCCTCTTCAATTAATTCGTTTGGTATTATTCACTGTCGATAGGAATTCTACCTCGGTAAAGTGGCATAGAAACCTGCAGTAAATCTACAAATAAGAATTTAAGATTATTCCATCAAGTTTTTATTTTTAATTTTAATTTTTTTCATTTGCGGACAGGATTTCTTAAGAGAAATGAGTATAATTGTTGGTAAACTTCCCGTATACAATACTGGCATTTTCCGTAGGAATTGCAAATATTTTTTAGTGTGTGGTGTAGTTTTCATAGGAATGATATAAAAATTAACCCACATTGTTTTGTGCCGATTTTAAAAGATAATATTCGATTTAGAGAATTAAACTGAGTACAGCACCACCTTATGAGCGTTTGCGTATGTTATAACGTTTATGCCTAAAATATTTACTCTTCAATAAATTAAAATTTGAGATGTTTGAGTGTCCCAAACTCACTATAGCAGCTAGGGCATAGAGTAATATTTATACATTATTTTTTATAATTAATTACTTTTTGTAATAACTTTAAATATACCGGATGTCCCAGAAGTTCCGAGACGGTAAAATATCTCAAGAAATACGCATCCAATCGAAAAACAAAAGAACACATCTTTAATAATTTTCAGAAATCTATCGAAGGACACCAAACACGACCCTCCACCTCCATCCTCAAGGGTTCAGGTTCCCAGTGATACCTGAAGCGATTCCGCAGGTACTTGATCGTATCCGAAGTAATTCCGAAGATACCTAATGGTACCCGAAGTTATTCCGAAGGTATTCAACATTGATTTTGAATGATCATTTTGATTTTCAACTTTGTTTTAAAGTTGTTTAAAACCCCCGGCGTTAATTAAGCACCCCATTGGAGGTGCATAATTCCACCCCAAGGGGACTCACTTAAAACAAGGAACCACTTAAGGTACGGTTGCCTACTTGCCGAATACCTTCGGGTACCATTAGGTATCTTTGAAATCACTTCGGAAAAGAATCACTGGGCGCATTCAGGGACGCCAGAAATAAGCTAGACGTCAGCACAGCGAAAATCCCTGGATGAACCGCTGTCGCTGTTTTAAATAGTACTCCATCTGGCGTTAATATTTGAAATTCGTTTCGTAAACACGAAAAGTAAGTTATGTTTTGCGCAAAAATATAAACAGTAAATAAAAACATGTGGGGGAATAAGCGGTAATTTTGTCAGCCCATTCTACTTGCCTGAATGAAATGCTAACGTTCAGCGTGCTGAATTGTGTTTTGACATAAAATTATTGTTTGAGGTTAGTTAAGTGGTGTGATGTTTCTAAACACTTTTAAACCTAAAAACATGGATAATAGTATAAACAATAATGATTTTTTTAGTACTACTCATTTCTATTAAGCTAATTTAATTTAAAAAACGAATTTTATAACTATAATCTTCAATTTTATTTTATGATTGCCCCACTTCTCTATATTTGACAGCGCTGACAAAGTAAGCCCATAATTTAGGTGCTGAGGAAATATTTTAGCGGTTGCCTCTCAGCGATAGGTCAGCGGCTCTGTTTAGGGAAATTGCTTACTAAGCCTCTCAGCCGCTTAGCGTCCCTGAATCCGCCCATTGAGAGCCTGAACAGTGATAAGTTTTTCCAATCGATATTTTGACGGTTGTCAGACAGAAATTCCCACAAAAAAAACTTCAGTGCCACCCAACAAGAATCGAAAAAAAAAAAAAAAATCAGACAAAACTTTCGTATGTAGAATCCGAATCTGCAATAAAAAATTTCGGTTTCCATTTAATATTCCAAAGTTTCCGCCCGTCCCACCCCTGGGGATGGGGGTGGATGGCCGTGTTTGATGCCTTGGACAGATTTTTCTAGTTAAAAGTGTGTTCCGATTTGATGTGTATTTCTCTAAATATTTGACCGTCCTGGAACTTTTGGGGCACTCGTTATATCTTTGTAATAATTGATACATGTACTATCACTAGTTTATTTAGTGGATCCTTTTATATGCTATAGATATTTATGGAACTCTTCATAGAAAATTAGAAGATTTCATTAATTGGAAAAGACTCTAAGATATCTTGATGATCTATGATTTAGTCTTCATGAATCACCCTTGAATTTCGCTTATTATCCTGAAAGTACAAATAATTTCCAGGTTAAACTTGGAATGAACTGTTAACACATACTTCAGGGAACATGCTGAGCACAATAGTAGTCCTGAAACTTCCACCGATTTAAAAAAATAATAAAATAAGAACGTACAAATTTAACACCATATAAACTACATAGGCTAAAATACAATATGGCGGTTGTTTGGATATAGACCCATGACCTACCTCAACATGTGACGTCACAGAAATCACGCGTATTGTGGAGGAACTTTAGGCCGGTAATTCAGTTATGAGATGCTTCCTGCATCTGACTAAGGCATTCAACTGTGTCTCGCGTGCAATTCTGCTTGACAAGTTGGAGTTTTATGGCGTTAGAGAACATACTTTCTTATTTGCTGAAACCTTTTTAGCAAATAGATATCAATATGTGGAAAATCAATAAAACAAATAAATTATGGAGTACCACAAGGCTCAGTCCTGGGGCCCATCCCATTCATTTTGTATATGAATGATATCCCTAACCATGTTACCTATACCAATATTGAACATGCCGACGACATTACATTTTCGCTGAGTAACAAAAACATAGATGTATTAAAGGACTTATGCCAACGTTCTAAATCCCAGGCATCAGCATACTTTAGTGGAATAAAGTTGTGTCTAAATAGAGATAAAACTCCAATTTCAACGTTCAATTTAAATCATCATCTAGAAATACAGTCGGGTCCCTTGCTCTGATCCCGGATAGCCAGCTGACCTGGGGAGCTCACATCGAGACCTTGTCGCACCGTTTGTCGATTGTGATAGACGTATTTTGAAATTTGAAATCAAAACCTGTGAAATTGTTAGCCGAACTTTAAGATAATGTCAGCTCCAAAACAAGTCCTACAGGTGCAAGTGGTCGGGGCAATTCCTCAAAATTTCAATGCCACTCATTTCATTACTAGAGTTATTGAGCATATGCTTTATTCCGTGTGGCTAAGTCAATATACTGATACATGCACTATATCGATTATCGTAGTATTTAATAGTTAATAACGTAAATAACTCCAAAACGAACTTGGCAGAAGAACCAAATGTTACGGAGTGGAAGAAAACCACAGTTCATATACTATAACCGTTAAAATGTAACAATCACCAACAACCGCTTAACAAATAATTACTTTTTTTAATATTCTAATATTCATTCAGGTAATATATTTCCCGCAATGAGATAATCTCCAACAAAATTGCGCGATATCATCCGTTAAAAATAAAGGCCGGCGGTGATATTTGCATATAAGTAAAACAATGAATTTGTGCTTTGCGGATAAAATATTCAAATAATTATCTGGGTGTAAATAAGCCCATATTACAGATTGTTATCGGTATAATATACTTTTGGGGGCATGTGTGCGTGAGGTGTTCGTGTTTGAATGGAATGATTGAATGGTAATGCAGAACGTAGGTGTCATGCTGCGCGAGTTCAAGGACCAAAAACTCCGTGTTGCCCCAAGCGCTTCAGTTTTGGCAGTTTGCAAGCAGTAACTTTCTCTCTTTGTGATGGTGTCGGTTATTCAGCCGTTGTTAATTTGGAAATTATTTCTAACTATATATAATAAGTTATATAACATGATATGCTTAACGTGTTTTTATAGTTATACACTTATAAACGCTTATTAAAAGAAACAATAAAAATAATGATATTTGGTATTCACTCTATAAAATATATACTATTCGAGAGCTAACAAGAACTTTTAATCGAAAAAGGAGATGCATCCTACAGTATTTTACTCTAGAGCTTTTACAAATTAAATACCATTATTTTGAGGTGCGTTTATTGTACGTCACATATGAAACAACTTAATTTTTGGAAGTCATTATTCGACAACAGCGCGAGATTACCTACGGTCGGTATGGTCATTAGCACCTCGAACTGACCTGCGACTTGACACATACAAATCACACGCGCTACAGCGCCTGCATCCAACTCATCTACAGATAGATTTATCTACCGTCAAACTCTAAGTACTACCCATTATCATCAGCGATGATAACCAAGACATTCCATTTCAAAACGGAATGAAATACGCTGACGGTGCCGTTCGAAGCTGCTATACTTATTCTCTGATTAATGGCGCGATATTTTATTCTAACCTTAATTAGAAACTGCGTAAAACATTATCATTTCAGTGGGAACTGTCAAGTATGTATGTATGTGTACCTCGCCCATGCGTGAAACCCATTTTACATCTGTGTAGACTTTTGAATGAAATGTTGTCGTGTTTACTAGTTAAAACTTGAATCACCAGGATTCACTTATTAAACAAGAATCCATGCAATGGGTTTATAAGCGATCGCCGTTACTAAAAGGATACAGAAGAGATACTTTTAGTTGGATATATTGGAAAAAAAGCGTTACAACAATTGGAAAAATCAATAAGGAAACAATTAAAGCATTGGAAACCGATATTTAACAAAAAAGCTTTTAATATTATGCTCTTCATTAACAACACCAGAGCCCATAAAGCTTACCAAGTCGAAAAATAATCAAGGCTAGTGTAGAAATGAGACATTCTTCGTGCACTTCGAATTTGATTTTGAGTTACTATTATCTCTTCAATAAATTAAAAAAGAACACATTCGCTTTTTTGGGTAAGTATTGAAAATGGAGGTAGGAATGAAGAGTGACCGAAAGATTTTAGTTTTTGGAGGGTAAAGGTTTCCTAGGAAATGTTGAAGAAGTGTGTAGTCGTTGTTTATAAACAATTTTGTTGTTTCAACGTGCTGGTGATTGTAAGAGATATTGACCCATATTGACCCATCGGTATTTATTTCTGAAAAAAAAATGCCATTGGCATGAAAAAATAAACAAATGATGATGTTATAGCTAGAAAACAAAGAATGAAAAAGATATATTTTTTCGTTAACTAGTGCAAAAATAATATTGACGTGTATCAACGTATATTAAAAAAATTGCTTTATAACAAAACCATGAACATTGTGGATGACTTTATCGACACTCTGTATGTTGCAGTGATATAAATAGGTACATTGTAATATTTTGAGCTAACAAAATTGTTCATTTGAAATATGAGGAATCATATTGTGATTAATTTTAAATAGAAATACCAAGTAATTGTAATATACACATATTGTGACACATGCATGCATTTGGTATAGCTGTTTAGAATTATGAAATGCCAAGGAGTTTTGGAAAGTTATTTTCACATTATACTAACGCTAAAAAAGAGGTACAAGGGTAGCATTTATATCGAAACTTGACAAAATTGGACAGGCCAATAAGACTAACATCATTGCAGGCTCTGAAGAAACTGTTGGATAGATAGGGGTGAATAGACGGGACACTCCATGAGCTTGTAAACTTAATGGAGGATGTATTTCGGAACGCAGAAGTGATACTGAGGGTATTCCTTTGATTCTATGGAATCATTATCTGGATAGAATTATCAAGAAAGCTATGGCAGCATTGCACCAGTCAGACGCACATATGCGACAAAATGGGGGTTTAAACCGGATATGTTGTACTGGATATACAATATGGTGGAAAAACAGACACTCACTTACGCTGCCTTGGTATGATAGACAAAGACATGCAAAAAAAGTGTTGTTAAAAAGCTGAGTAAGGTGCAACGACTTGCTTGCTTAGGTATAACGGGGACTATGCGTAGCGCACCCACGAGCTATGGATGCACTTTTAGACTTGCACCTAGTGGCTGCAGAAGGTAAAGACCATAAAGGGAGTTAGAATAGGATACATGTTAATAACGGAACATGTGAGAGGGACATCATGCGGACTGATCACATGCCGGCACGACATTGATTTAAGATACCCTAAATGGTTTCTATACCAGATTGGCGGGAAGGGGTTATAAACATATCGGACACCAGAGGGCAGCACCTGACCTGGTATACTGGTGGGTCTAAGACTGCTTATGGGTCGAGGTGGGGATATACTCCCGAAATGACGGTTATAGTTACGCACTTGTGCCGAAAGAATGAATGAGAAATCGATATACAGTAGTCGAATTCGCATTATGCCTGACAGCAAAGCGGCACTAAAAGCTGTATCAAGCCGAAAATTGTCGTCTTAGCTGATGATGGATTGCCTCTGTGTGTACAGAACAGTGTAAATCTGATCTGAAAATACGGAATCAAGAAATTGAAGGATTGATGAACTCGCTAACTAACTCAGAGTCGGTCCAGAACTGTTTTTTGGAATAACAAAATAAATGGCCCGAAGACATATAGGATACTGGGTTCTTGAACACTGAAGAAGTGCTTCTGATAAAGTGCATGGGAAAACCTTCATAGGGAATCCATGCAGAAAGTGAGCGAGAGAATTGCTACAGGTGGGTAGGAAACAGTTCGGCATCACCACAGGTCTGATGACCAGACATTCTCCGGTGAAGGAACATCTGTGTGAAATTGGCGGCATAATAGGGACTCAAACTGCAGGCTCTGCGGGAGAGAACTAGAAACATCTAAGCATACAGTATGTGACTGCGAATCATTAGAGTGCAGTGGACAAGGTTTATTTGGGAAACCGAAAGGGGAATCAAAGATGTACCGCACCCGCTTGAGGATGGACCTGTGCAAATTAGTAGAGGGGACCACCATTTTGGCGTGGGTTGTATGAAATACTGACATGACACAATAAGCCTGTAGTTGCAGTGCTTTTCGGGGGACATGCGCCGGACGAGTTCGGGTAAAGAGAAGAAAAAAGGACGCTAAAAATAGAGCAAAATAAAAAAAAAGAAAGTAAGATAAACTATAGAGAATTATAAGAAAGTTAAAGACTTTATTTCCGAAGTAAAAGATTTTGGAGGTTGGTTTTAAATCCTCTATTATACACAAATCCCCATTTTGGAATTGGCGGGATAACTAAATTATTATAATTTTGTGTTAACAATTTTATTTATGTTATAAGAACTTGTCAGTACCGAACAGTTATAATGAAAAAAGATTTTAACATAAACCTAAATCGAGCTGCCATAATACACTGGTGCCAATCTATAACTACCGACTGTTACATTAGCATATTTTTTCAAAATAAGATCTTCTAAATATTTATTTCGGCTAAAGAATCTAATGCAAATGTTGTGTGTTAGCTCATTTACAGCACTCCAACTCTTTAATGAATTGTCGCGCTGTAAATGCCACCTACTGCACTATATACATAAATAACTATTGTTAGTTATCAAAAATAGTATTATTTTATGAATATAATTTAAAAACGGTGTTATCCCATTGACAAATGCAAGAGCATATATAATCTAGGGTAATAAAACGGTAGAGGATAGTTATTGACATTAGAGTGCAGTAAGTGTCATTTATAACACGACAACTCGGTCTGAAGCGTTCTAAATGACATAACGCACGACATTTGTATTACATTTTTTTGGCTCAGAAAATATTTAGAGAAACAATAATTGAAAAAAATATGGTCTGATGTAACAGTCGGTAGTTGTGGATTAGTACCACTGCATTTTGACAACTCAACTATGTAAAAATGATTCTTTTTATAACGACTTTTGATGACAACCATTGAAACAGATATAAAAATACCGCTAATATTCAGAAATTGTATGGATAATATACTATAGATTCCATGCACGGTCTCATGTGAGCAGTGGTAGTGGGGAATTAAGTTGTACAAAACTATTTTTTCGTTATTTGACATACTAGTGTATATATTTATCTATATATCAGGCGATCCAAAATGATTGTCTGTGCCGTTACCATAAATTAGTGAAAACCTTGACAAATGTCGCACCCACGATATTGTTTTGAGAAAGCATCATATGTCAATAAACAAAATAAAATTGAAAATGACAGTTATCCGAAAATTTTTGTATAGTATATATTCAAGCATATAAATTGCAGTAAGCATTGATAGATTACCTTGTAGAAATCAGTATTTTTCGGTCAATCATTTTCGATCCCTAACATTGTTATTTACTATAGTTTATTATAAAGCTTTCTGTCACTATTTTTATTATCAAGTTTTTCTATGTAGGTTTTAAAAATACCTACTATGATCTACTATATTATAGTGTTTACTCATACATTGTCTCCCTAAAATTGTCATTTGTTACCTATTATAAATTTAATTTTTTATTGGTTTTGTTTTCAATTAGAGTGCAGTGTGATATAAAGAGCCTAAGGTTCAAAATCTTGATTTATATATCCACACATTTATAATAACTGGTACCAACCAAGATGAGGCTGAAATATTTTTTGCCTAAAACAGCATTGAACATTGCATAATTGATTTGTAGTGTCAAATAAAAGAATGTGTCTGGTATAAAATCTAGCAGTATGCTATATTTGTTGTAGTACAGAGTATTCAAGCAGAATTTAATCCATTAGAACGTGAGATAACCACGCTATTAATAATAACTGCTACACTTTAACTTACTTACCCGTAAAGAAATGAGAAGCGAATTAATTAGGCTCGAATTAAAAAATCCTACACCCGACAATCTGTTGTCCGTCACATCGTAAATTAAAATCACACCAAAGCGCACACGGAACATTACTTATAGCGCTTATTACGCAAACTATAAATATTTTACACCGTGAACGTCGATAAACTATTAAATATTATTACATGCACACACGTACTTGTCTGCGGCGAAACTAATGAGAATTTATAAGTAATTAATTCCAAATTACAAGTCGTTACTCGCGTACCTGCATTAAGCGTTCTAATAGTAAATACAGTGTGCAATTCATTAGTAAATGTCGGTTATTTTGGGAATGTAATTTTCTGGGTCTAATGAATATAATTACTAATAGAGTTTGTGAAAATGATTTAATTAGACAGCAGGTATGATGAATTATCAAGGATAAATAACAAATTTTTCAATATCATTGCAAAATTACGAAAACTAAAAACAATTGGCATCACATTTTGTAAAAGTTGAAATGGGATGGCTTTTTATTGCGCTTTACTTGATCATAAGTGTTTGTTTATGATGAAGCAGATGTTCGATGTGGCACTCAAGTATAGCTACCTTAAGTTCAAGTGCAACAGCGGCAAAATTAATTGATTGTACTACTTTTTCCATAAGAGAAAGTAAGGAACATCGACAGTATGTCGTACATATTTTACTTCTTGTATCACGGTAATTTTCGCTGGTCTTTATTGATAGTTTTTAACGATGAGAGAAAAAAAAATACTATATGTAATTTTGAATAAAACAGAATGGAAATGAAAGAAAATACAAACAACTAGCTATAAAGGTCGTAGTACCTAGGCCTTACAGAATAAAAAAAAACACGTAATTTTGCTTGTAATTTTTATTAAATTAAAAGACAAAGACAAAATAAAGAAAAACGGTTTAGTTAACTGAAGTAACATACGGTTACAGCAATCTTGAAAACGTTTTGCTCTGGCACCCAGGAATTTTGAACAAAATGTTTTGTTAAATCCATTCATTGTCAGTTTTATACATATCTGCACTGAGTTTCCTCTCGTATAAACGAATGTAGCATTAACCTGTAAGGACGCCCGTCTTCATTTGTTACAATAGAACGCGCGCTGGCCCAAAGGCATGAAATTTTTAGTATAAACTGTAGACGATTGAACATCGATCTATATATGTCTTAAAAAGTTCTCATATACTGCATAAGAGGTGGACGGAATTATTTGGCATTTTAAGTAGGTAAGAGTCAGAAATATGTAGAAAAAACAAAATACAAATGTTGATGATTTAGGTAATATGTGGACATTCTTTTATCACAGAAATGTATTGCAAGTTTTTTTTTAAGATAATGAAATTAAAACCTATATGCTTAACACAAGAAAAACTGATGCACAAAATATGTTTGTTGATTTACGCAATTAATTGAAATGCAAAATAAAGCACAAACATAAAGAACATACGTTCATAGGAATTCATTTACCGTCTGTAGTATTTTCAAATTGACTACTAAAGCATAATAGAACCGCAAGCTATTTTAATTTTTCTGTTTGAGAAATTTGACACCTACCAGAAACATTACGATGTTTAGTCGGTGGTTCCTATTTTCTTGTTTGGACCCTATTCTAAGACTTATCCTAGTTTTAATGTCATTGGGTAACGAAGCAATTGTTGATCATCCTCTTTATTAATTGTTTTGCTAATTCTTTTAAAAATGATCTTCGAGAAATCTACTCTTGTGTGTTATGGTTGTGTATGAGTAAGCATTTATGCCTGCGATGTTCAGAAACTCAAAGAATATTGTTAGTGGGCACCTCAACGATCTTCGAGATATTGAATAGGTCCCACAAAATTCATCTAGAATGTTTACTCCACCTTTAGTTGTATTGTAGAATGAACTGCTTTCGGTTTTCTTTTCTACAACGTGGTCGTATTAAAGTGATGAGGTCAACTTATAAAACTACTTTACATTTCTTTGGGCAGTAGGAAACCAGGATTTTGTTTTCTGAAAATGCAAACGTGGGGGATTTTATAAGTCGGCAGACCGCAAAATACGAATCATTGGGTGAAGCTTGAGCTGTTAGTCTAAGTTTTCAGCCTAAGCTTTTAACCTATGATTTCAGACTGATCTTCTAAGTTGGGCTTTCAATCTGAGGTTTTAGACTGGATTTTCAACCTGAGCTTTCAGCTCGAGTTCATATAAATTTCAACTTTGAGCTTGAGCTTCAAGCATATATTTTACCCAGCGTAAAGCTTGAATTTTGTGTAGTTGTTTGCTATATTTCAAAATTACAACCTGTAGTAGAGTAGGTATTGTTCCCTAAATTTCGGCAGTTTATTTGAGGCGCTTCAATTGCTTCTTATGCCGCTGAAAACATTTTCTTTAAATTTTTGGAAGTTTGTTCTATGTAATTTGAATCGCAATTTTTGCACTTAAACTTCTATAGGAACCAAATTCCTTCTGTTTGTCATCTTTAATTGTATTTTTAAATTTGTCGTTTTTTTACAAAAATTTCATTGTCATACTAAAATTCTGTGGAAGTAAATCTACCAGTAAAGAAACTTCTTAAAAACAACATAAAATTCTAATTGACATTCCTGTGGCTTCCATAAGTGTGCGAAGAATTGGAACTTTTGAAGATACGAAGATGCGGCTCTTCTTTTGATAGAAAACCACGCAAAAAGTGTCAATTATACGTCCGAAAGTAAAAAAAAGTACTTAGTGGAAAGTGAAAATAATATTTTGCTGTTAATAATATTATTATAAAACAAAATATAGACTATTTCACCTATAGGAGTGAGAATGGGGCTAAAGTTTCAGGCGTCCCCGACTGACGGTGCCAAGTCTTTAAAACTGTCTTAGTGTTAACGCCTATGCTTTCTTTGTACCTCTCACATATGCATGTAAGTTTATCTCTTTCTAAACCGTACACAAAAAAAAAACAGTTCCACAACATCGGGATATTTTATTTAACGCGTTGAAAAATCGGTTCGTTTTTGAAGCACTATAATAGCACGTATAGTAGCGTGTTTTGTTAAAAAAAGTAAAGATGGCAGTTTCCTTTGGTGTTTGTTGATATTTTTTAATAATGTAAAAGTTCGAATAAAAATGTTGCTGATTCTTACTTATTGTTAGTAAATTTCTTGTGCTAATAGCAACCGATAGCAAGGGACATTAGGAGACGGCATATTGTCCTTTATACTGATAGCCAGGCTGCTCTAAAGGCTCTTAATAATCCTAGAATCACTTGTGAATAATGCCATGACACTCAAGTGGATTAATCATTAAGGAAATTTAGGTAACGAGGTTGCTGATGGGTTGGTGGGCCGGGACTTGCGCTCCCACTTTGTAGGGCCGGAACCTGCTCTTCCTATTGCGTCTGCTACACTCAACACCTAATAAAGGAATGAACTGTCACCCTTCTCGAGAATAGATGGAAGTCCATACGTATTTGCCGTCAAGCACGTGAAGCCATCTCGAGGCCATCACCGAAAACAGCAAGATATTTCGTGCAGCTTTCTCGTAGTATCTTACATCAAGTTGTGGGACTTCTGACTGGTAACTGCAAGCTAAATAAATACATGCACTGCATTGGTTTGGTTAAGAGCCCACTGTGTCAGGCATGTTACCAAGAATACGAGACGCCTGAATACATTTTATGTGACTGCCCGCTGCATCTCCAACTCAGAAGTTCCATCCTGAGGGAGTACTGGCTCAATATGGCTGATTTTGGCGGCGCCTTGCCTATTGCTCTGCTCGAGCTCATGCTCAGTTTGGGCTGTCTCGGATAGGCCTATTTGGGGTGCCTTAATTGCATGTGGTTACCACCTTCCCCGACCTAAAATCCAGAATCCAGTAAAGGATGTACACATTTTCAAGAATTACAGACAGAATTAGAATTATTGTTCTAAAAAACAAAATCGAAATAAAACAAAATACGAACAATTAACTACAGAGATCATAATATGACCTATGGAATAAATTAAAAGACTTTTGTATTTTTTATTTTGTTTGTAATTCTTAGTAAATTATGAAGTCATAGCAATTTGTTTATTGGAAGAAAATGATTTTGTCATAAACGTTATGAAAATCGGTAAACTAAGTAAGAAAATACTCGAAACTGTACCCAGGATATCAATATATTTGAAGAGTTGTATTGTTTATCGAAAAAATCTTTGGAAACTTTGGGCAACTGACCTTCACAGATACAACTGAAATCCGTAATTCCTCAAAAAAAAAGGAATAGTACCATTTGGATGTACATAAGATGATAGTATTATTTTTCTGTTAGCTTAACAACTTCTTGAAGGGGATCCATTCGCATTAGAAACATGAATTTATGTAGTGTTAAATTCTCAAATGAAGTTTTTAATAGTAGCTATACTTATATAATTTATATCACATCTTTAGCTAAGAGTATTAAAATGGAGTTTAAAGAAATAACAAAAATACTTAACATTTCGGAATGATAGCGTTTTAAAATCAATATTGTTGCAGTTCTTGAGTTTTAATATAAACCGATTTTGTACTGTTTAACAATATACCCACTGTTTGCGTGAATTTACAGGATTTGGAAAAGTTATAGGTGCATAAATACTACTAAAATAGTGATATATATATATTTTTTTCTTGAGCGCTAATTATTCTATATCTAACTAAAGGTAAAAAAGCATTTTGTCTGCAATTTGGGTGTAGTTTCTCTGGCATTTCTTTTGCATATTTAAAGTCTAAATATTTAAACCAATACTCACAAATGCATGCTAATACTCCATATTCATAATGCACGTATAACGATTATCTGGAAAAAATTACGCAAACTTACATGCAAACCTATACGGGCAGCATAAAGTGTGAACAAGCGCATATTTAGGCAGCCAACAAAAATCAGTCCTCAGAAATCGTAAAAGTCAATAGCAGGCAGTTGACATCTCGACCCGTCGATGCAGAATTATATGTGGCTTGACTAATTGTTGTTATGGGGCCGGATCTCCCGTGGAGCGGTTCCACGAAGTCTGTCGTAAACCCGAGCCAGGAGAACTTGCATGTAGTACCAAAACCACCTTGGATGGCCGTAAATGAAAACTTACCCCTCCATAATTTATTGAGGAATTTATACGGTATAGGTATATTTGGGAAGAAAATTTGGCTTTAGGCTTGTACATACGTAATCTAATTTTCCGGTTTACATTATTTATATATTTTCTAGCAGAAGATAGTTATCGAGCATCAAATGCCTATCTAAACTGTTCATTCGTGAAGTAAGTGCTATTTGCTTATCTGACGCATTTGAGTATCGTCAATTATTATAACGTATAGTGAAATAAGAATTTTTGAAATTTAAATTTGACTATTCCATTTAAAGGCAAAAGCTCATGAATTAATCAAATGGATAAACGATTTTTAAATGCTTTGGCAGTAATAAAAGTTGAAAAACTTGCTTGCATGTATATGTAATTTTTATTTTTCTGTTTAAACGCGCACAAGTTGTAGTGCATACTGTGTTGTATTGCATGTTTGAAGTCATTGCCACCGTGCTCTTTGCTAAGTGCCGTGCTTCTGAAAACAAATAATCATGACTGTTTTATATGAGGTATTTGTTAAAGCTTACACGACACGTAATGATTCCGCATGTACAAGTTCATATGCTTTAGATAATTAAGGAAAATATTGTTCGTTAAGATAACTTAAATAAAAAAAAAAGGTGTCATGTAGATTACACATAATTGATATACTTTGAAATCATATAAATAGACTTCCATTTGTTGTAAGTTTTAATGAGTCTATTGGGGGTTGCAATAGACAGCATTTATAGATTTATTTATAGATTTGATAGTAGCATAAGCTATAGTATGTAATATACAGCAGGTACAAAGTGAACTCCAAACACTAGTTACATCGACAACTATCGACATCATAGCCTACTTACAATTAGTATATTTATGATCATTATTTTTATAGGTGAAACAAGTTATTCATTTTTATAAATCAACTAAGCGTGTAAAGCTGAAGAAAAAAGTTTCTGAACAATTGACCCTTGATGTCCGGTTGTATTACCAGGAATCGATACTGTATCTTTTGCTCGCTTAAACTTGCATTGTTCAGAAACTTCTTTCTTTAATCCTGCACTATAGATGCACACATTAACAAATATTTTTTTATCATAATGATTATAATTGTTGGAAAATTTGTTTAGGGATGTTGTTGTTGCATCTATATCTATAGCAGAAGGAGATGTTTATTACACGAGTTCTAATTACCAATACTTTTCTAATTCTTTGCATATGTGAAAAAATAAAATGCTTATCCTTGGTTAGAATTTTTCCAAATTTTATTCTCAGAAACCAATCACATTATTTAGTTTAAGTAAATCTGTACAGATATTAGGTACTGATAGTAGATGTCGATAGTGGCGTCTGCTATATATGCATTTATACCAAAAAGAAAACTGGGCAATTACACTTTTCTTGTACCTCACGAAAGGGTCCTCCAAGCCCGACAATTTTTAGTACACATCTCAGCTTATCTGCAACTAATGTGTCTTCGTTGTAGGAATTTGGCAATTTCTCCGTTCTAGCTCCTGCCTAGTTTCTCCTGCCCTCTCTCTCCTTTTTTCTGGTTTACTCCTGCCTTCCAGATAACTTCTTTAGTGTTGCTCATTCGCGAGATGTGCTCGAACCATATCAATTGCCGTTTCTTGATTGTTTGCAACGATGATTTAGTGTCAATTTGTTTGCGAATTGCGCTCTTTTTAATACGGTCTTACCTATTTACATCCAACACAGCTATTAGTTAGCGCATTTCGCTTGCTTGGAAACTGGATTTATCCCAATCAGCAATAATCTTGGAAGTGTTCTTGCTTTCGTTGTGTTTAGTACTCTCTTTCTCCAGATGAAACTTTTGTTCATTGCAAAATACATTTTGCCATCCTGTTATCACTTTCGTTTTCAAGTTTTTCGTTTTCATTTATGATTGAGCCCACCGCTGTCCAGAGACAGGCATTGCTGGGAATCACTGGTGCAAACAACAGCACAGGGATCGCTTCTTTGGAGACCATTGTGGGCCTGCCCCCACTGGACCTTTATGTGAAGGCGGAGGCTATGAATGTGATCCCTAGACTGAAAATCAAGAATTTGTGGCATCCCAACATTAAGATTGGAGGGCACACTGATACTACGAATACGATACTGGACGGGCCATTGCTGCAAATGCCGACGGACAGTATGGCACCCGAAATTATCTTCACTGAAAAGGTGAAAATCTCTATACCGGGCAGAGACCAGCCACGTAGGGTTACTAATGTTCTTAATGACTGGTTCACAACTCAAAAGGTATCCATAAGCCTGGGGAAGCATGCGACGGTCTTCCAGGCAGAGGTATTCGCCCTTGCAGCCTGCGCAGAAATGATTGCATGGGCTGCATGAGCAGGAAAATAAATATAATAACTGATAGCCAGGCTGCTATCAGGGCTGTCTCGAGCCCTGTAACTAGGTCAAAACTAGTTAGAGACTGCAAACAATCCCTCAATTCACTGGTACAAGATCACACGGTGTCGCTGATTTGGAGGGCTCTAAAAAACACCTCATAGGTCCAGAGCCTGTATGTGGGATTACTAAGCATTCTGCTAGAAGGGAGATCTGCACCTGGCTAGACAAAGCAAGAACAAATAAATGGAGGACGACTGAAGGTCAATTCCAAACCAAAGCACTAATAGGGGATGGGGATGCTAAGTTCTCCGATAACCCACTTAGACGCAGCAAGAAAGAAGTTAAAACCATTACTGGGCTGGTAACTGGACACTGTCCCCTGAAGAAGCATCTTTGCAACACAGGCCGAGTAAGCGAACCGTGGTGCAGAGGATGTGAGCTACAGGAGGAAACGAGTTTACATGTAATCTGCACATGTGAGGAGTTGAAAGTACTCCGGCAGAAACATTTTGGGAAGGATCTATTGGAGCCCTCGAAGGTTCTCAAGTTTCCACTGGGCAAGATATTGGGCTTTATAGAGAACACTAAGCTGCTCGAGTGAAAGTAAGAGATTTAGTTGGGACGGTACAATGAGCACCTAGCTCAATTGCCTGGACTAAAGATGTCCATCCTAACGTTATGAATATTGAATGATGAATGATGATTGAGCCCAGGTATTTGAAATTGAATACTTCCTTCAAGTTTTTGTTATTTAGTGTAACCTGTATTTTTCATCTCCTAACACCCGCATTTTCGTTTTTTCAATATTGATGATCATTCCGTGTATCTTAAACTCTCCATTCCATACCTTCATATTGTCTTTGGGATTTTTTCAGTCTTTGCAACAATGACTAAGTCGTGTGCGTAGATCATTTCTATCAGAAATGCTTATTAATAGTATTATTTATTCTAAGTTATAAGTATCTAGTCTTGTATTTTTTACTTTTTCATTACAGGTCTTACACATCCTTATATTGGTGCCATGTATTATATAAATATAGCCTAAATCCTGCATAACGTTGCAGTTATAAAATAAAAAATAAACTAAATATCACATTTCTTGTATATTTTAATCCACCATCAGAAAACTACAGGATTTAATTTCTGAGCTACTGGCGCGCATTAATGGAATAAAGGTAAAAAAATGTGAGATGTTGATTAGTGTTGCAACATCAAAAAGAAATCAAACAGTGCACTTCATCGTCGGACGACACTAAGAAATACGATATCGAGTTGGAAAACTAATCTGGCGTCGATATGGACAAACGGACCACATGCTGTTTGTAATTTTACTAACTGTAACAACGTATTAGGCAGATACGGGTGTTTACCGTGCGGTGTGTATTCACAGTTACGTGAGTATGCATAATTTATACCTTAGGCGAGTGTAATTTAAGTTTTTCCGAATAGATCTCCCATTGTTGCATACCCCAAAATACCTAGAAATTTCTAAACAAAATGAACTAGGAAAATACGTATATATATATTTAAATTTGCATTTCCACGTAAATCATAAGTGAGTAACTGCAATCTATTTGCAAAAGTTCCGCCAAGTTTGTTCAAAATTGTGTCTCTAGATAAATTTAAAAGTTTAATTTAAAAATTTCTTTTTCTTCAAGCGTCTCACAATTTTAACATTTGTTATGAACACACCAGGTAAATTACTCCATTCCGTTACTAGTATAGCAGTGGAAAGGATTATGTTACTAGTAATAAAATGTACAAACGCAACACAAGTAGAGGCGCCCTTGTTTTGATTACAAATGTCAAAACTAAATTCAGACTGTTGGAAACGTTGTATGTACGCTTCAAAAGCGTGTTGTATGTTTCGTAGGTTACTTCCAAATCTCTTTCAAACGATATTTATTTTGGGTAGAAAAATCTTTACTTCTGTGGACAAGTTGAGAACGCATTTTTGATCTTTGGCAATCACGTATGTACGTTTTTAAATGCTTTGTCGTTTTCATTGATTAACGTGGAATCATTACTTAGATAAAGGTATTTTTTTGGCAGTCAGTGGCTTGAAAAAAGAGATGTACATCACTCGGAGCAGGAAGTTCTTTCTTGAGCTTCGCCTCGGATAACGCTTCGCCCGCAACCTTCTGTGCTCAGCACGAAAAGTGCGCTTTCTATTCCTAATATCACCAGATACTGTTTTCTGCAAGTATAATGTTTATATTTCTACAGTAATCAGTAAGCTATCGGTCGGTTGTTTTCCTTAACCACGTATCGTATGTTGACTTTCATTTAGTTTTAAACTGGTTGATACTTGCACCAGATTTGTGGGCAACAAAATAGGATTGAAAACAATGTCGGCAATTTTACAATGAACAATAAACTACCTAGGAAACTGCGATCTTCTTATGCAGCTTTGAACAAGCATCTGACTTATTGTTATTTTTTACGTACCATTTTCGCAAAATTATTTACCATATGAACGCAATAAAGTATTAAATTATAATGCTATCCGTTCTTTTAGTGGCTTGCAATTTATTGCATGAATCAACAGACAACATACCTTGAAGTAATATGTTATGATAACTTAGGCATTCACTAAATACATAAAGAACACGACCCTCATGAATAAAGAAATCATTGAAATGCATATATTTATATTTCTATAATAATCTATATTCATAGGTTGAATGGAAACGCTTATTATATTAATAACAAAGAAATGTGTTCTACGCAATTATATATTTAAAACAGAATGCACGTGTTTAACCATTTTATCTGGTATTTAGAAGATTGTCAGCGATAATTGTTTGGTGGAATTTTTCGGATTTAGTTGTATTTAGACATGTTTTCTTTGATGTTTTTATTACATCATGGTTAGCCGTTTCTGGAATACGCACGTTCTCGCTTTACTCGAGTTATCTAGCGGGACCGACAATCCATGAATTGTCCAAACTAGATCTGTGACTGCACTACCGGCTTACACTGCAGTCATCTTATGGGTTGTGAGTTTGGCTTGTGTCCTCTCAGGAGCGCATAAATTCTTGATTCCCTTACAGGTGACGGCGGATAAAGCTTGAGATGCGAGGGCGATGAAAGTGGATTTACACTTGGAGTGACGCTGATGATGGTAGGCAGAAATTCCTTTCATTGGTGATTCCAGCAATAGACCATGAGCCCTGCCATGGTGGCATTTTTCAGTTTTTCATTGCAATAAAACGGATGACATTTTTTAAATTGATTTCTCCTTTGTTTTACGACACCAACGTATGGTATGGTTTTTTTTATAATTTACTAATGCTACTTTTACTGCAATCCAAATGAAGTCCTGTATAAAGTTGGTTTAATCGCAGATGTACAGTGAATTGATTGAATGCTATGAGATTATTGCATCAATGAATTAAGTTCATTATTTTAATTAGAAGTTTACTCTATAACAATTCCTAAAATCCGTTAGGTTTATGAATATCATAGCTACATTAAATCAAACACTTGCGATCAGCGCATCAACAAATAATGTTCATTGTATTGATGCATTTGTTCATTCTAACCCTGAAATTCGTACATAAAATTGATAACTCGCAGTTTTTCAGTAAACTAAATAAAGTAGTTAATACAAACCTGGTGTTCTTTACAACAACAAGAACAACATATTGCATTGAGCTAATCAAGCCATCATTTCATTTTTAATGACATTGATTTCATTAATACAAGGAATAGTTTATTACGCAATAAATTCGTTCGTTATTTAATAATATCTTTTTCGTTGATTTGATAAGTTCATATCTTTTAAACAAGTTGTTATAGTTTAATTTTGTGAATATGGCACACTCAAGGATATATATCGCTGGTAAAGTGAGTAATTTATAGTTCTTAAAAAAGTCTTTGCAGGAGTCTCGACGAGCAACACCAAATATAGATCGAATGCAGGCCTTTTGAAGAATAAAGATTCTCCCCGTTTCGACGGAATTTCCCCAGAAGTTGATGCCATACTTTAATTGTGAAAATACATTAGCGTAATAGCACTGTAGAGCTGCATGCATGCTGACACTGCGTGAAATCAGTCTCAAGACGATATGTATATACCATTTGTTTCACATACATATGTTATATGTGTTGTATTTTATAGAGGTATAAAATTATATAATATTTATGCTGATTGTATACTGTGAAATTGTTTTTACCGGTTTGAAAAGATATTTGATTTAAAATATCGTTATTAGGCTTCCTAAAGAATAGCCGGCTCATACACAAATGGCATTGTATTATCGTTAAATCTGCCTTATAATTAAGCAATTATCCGATGCCAATGTGGATATAAAAGTTCAATTACTCGACAATTCCGTGTCGTATTACCCTCTTTACGCGTCCGCACATATAATGGGTAGGACATGGTCTTTTCAGCTTAGTAGTAACGGGGAGTCATACGAATTTAAAACTCGCCATATGGCAAGTCTCCGTTCGACGATTATATATGATGAAAACGGGGGATCCCATCGGATCGAAATTGCGGATTTAGATAAATGAAGAGGTGTTCCAGTTGGACAATTGGCCCTCTAGCGACTATCACCGTAACTAGAGTGTCTGCGGTACGTCTGGTCTGTCACAAATCATCCCCGTATAGGAAGACCGCCCGCAGTTCGGTCCTCTAAACAATATAAACTATCTCGCATTTTGTTTACGTCATATCGCCTACGAATGTAGGAGAGAGATGGAGGTAGTGTTTCGACCGGTGCGCGTTCTTCTAACACGGTGGTGCGCTCAAATCACAGTTGTTTGTTTCGCAAACAGCTGCCGGGTGGTACGCATACACACACAGAAAGAGAGTCCTGCTGGACGACGGGTCATAAATATTGATTCGCCGATACCTTCATCGGAATGCGTTTTTCGAAACTTTATAGATTGATGCGGACATGCCCGGTCGTTGATTTACGAATATGAAGGACAAATAGTCGAATCATGATGGAATGAAAAAAAAAAATCAAAATGAAGACAAACGTTATTCCGCGAACGAGAATTGCATTTATAACAGGTCCTGACAGCATTTCGAAAATGCTCGAAATGCTTGTTTTAGAAGGCAATTGTAATTTATTTAAAAAGTGCAGCTGATTGGATTGCATAAACCGATGCTTTTCTGATTGAAAATTGGTCTTAAATCCTTACTAAAAAGCTGTATCTATAGCTTAAATACGAACAGATGGGAAGCAGTTTCCATAAGTAGTTTCACATACAAATATTTAATTTTATTAGTATATTATTCTCATTTAATTAAAAATCAGTCTATATTGTGTAGTTCAATACGAGCCGGATAAAAAATTAATTTATATTCGAGAAAATTTGAAGATATAGTAGCAAATGGAGAAGTTGCACAAAATTTAATAAGAAATTCAATACCGCTATAATGTAGTAGGCAATATTAAATGTGCCGGATTCGCGTAATTGATAAAAAAACAGTCAGGCCAGCAATCTAGGTTATGTTGATTTTGTAAAACCTTGTTGCAGTGGAAAAAGAAGTACCAAAATTGGAAAGAAGACCAGAAGTAAATGCAAGCAGTATATAAATCTTTATAGAATGAGGAATTTGAAGAACATGTGATAAGAATTTTGAAATCAAAAGAAAAACGGATCATATAGGTATAGAGAAAAACAGACAGTATTACATTTTAGTATGCATTTTCTGTTTCTCACCAGTTTCCATACGAAAAATGATGAGTCTTTCTGTCTACGGAGTTGTAATTAATGCCTCGCAAACGATACTGATTATCAAACTTGAATGGTAAGTATTTTAAGAATCGTCGTTGAATGAATTCGATGGTCATCTGATGAGATATATAAATTGGTGACCACAGCAGTACTCCAAACAGCTTACAATGAAGGCAGAGTAAAGGGTCTTCAAAGTACTAACATTATGAAAGTGTTTGCAATTTCTGATAATAAATCCTAATCGTTTAGATGCAGATGTTGATAAGTCATCAATATGGTTTCTAAAACTTAAACGTTTGTCGAAGATTATGCCCAGATCTCTCATAGTATCAGCTTTAGACAAAACTTCGCAATTGATAAAATAAGAAGCATTGATAACATTGGTTTTTCGTGTTATCTTATTACATCTACCTGATTTTGAGTGTCTAGGGCCGTACTTATATATTGTGTGATGGTAATTAGATTTGTCACAGTAGATCGTTGTCACGTTGTAATAAATTTGGGAGTAAATAACATTTTCAAATATTTTTGCGAAGTTCGAGAGTATCGAAATTGGTCGATAGTTATCTAAAAGTGAAGCGTGGCCTTTTTTATTTACTGGTATAATACGGGATTTCTTCCACACATCGGGAAATTCACCAGTTCGAATGGAAATATTAATTATTTTATCTAGAGGCTTAGCTAGTACGGACCTTGTATCATGAATAAAAAAACTGGGAATTGCATCTTCACCTGCCGTCAGCTTGGGAGCAAACTTTGTCATAATCTTGATGAGTTCTTCCTCCTTCTCATGTGCGAGTTATAATGTTTCTCCACATTTCCTCGAGTGTGTCTCACTCCATTGAGTACCCCCTCTTTCTATCGCGCATCTGCCAGATGAAAATGCATGTACTGTAGTGATGCAGCTAAAATTAAAGATAATCGAATTATGAGAACTAATACACACGCTTTATCTGCATATTGCACCTTAGTACAAAAGCGAGAAGAAAATTTACGAAAAGTGAACTAATATTATAATAATTATATTATCTGAAAGAGGCACGGAGAAAACAAAGAAAATATCGACTGCATATCTAAAGTTGTACGTCCCATAACAGTTAATCACTTGAACCAACCGGGCCAAGTTGACTTGATTGATTTTTAAAGTTTGCCTGATCGATCATACAAATTCATTTTACGTTATTAAAAACATTAAACCAAACACAGTGTTTTAAGATCGCTGACTTGTAAGAAAGCTGTAGAAGTTGGCAAGAAATAAAAAATTTTTATGGACTTTGGTATTCCACATGTTGTTCAATCAGATAACGGACGTGAATTTACGGCAGATATTATTTCCGAATTAGCTAGTCTCTGGGCGGACTCAGTGATAGTGAACAGTCGATCTAGGCATCGACAGAGCTGAGGTCCTGTAGAACGAAATAATCAAACCTTAAAAGATTCCTTAATCGCTTGGTTGCGTCATAACAATACATTATCTTAGGATTGAGATTTCTTCAATGGAGAATTAATTCAACTTACCATGAAGCTATCAAAATAGAACCGTACAAGGCTTTATTTAACCAAAAGCAAAAAGTTGGATAAACTCCAATGTTCGACGAGAATTTTTAGAACATATTCCAAGCGGGCCTTTGGAACTAAAATTTCTCTTCACTCCATTGCTCAGCCTCTAGGTTGAATGATGAATGTAGTCAGGTTAACGTTAACGTTGGATTACACAATAAAAATCAAACTTAAAAAAAAAATTATTTTTTTTAAAACGCTTTGCATTATATTGCACTCCACGCAGGATTTCAATTCTGTTATTTATTTTCCCGAAATAAAAAAAGGTTTGTTAGAGGTTAGCCAGGAGTTTATTCATATGCGTATCCGATGTATTACTAATATGACAACTGTCGTATTTAATCTAGGATACTATGCCCTTTTCGAAGATTTTGGATTTCTGTTGTTACTTAGTTCTACATGGTGGCTGCTTTTTCTAAGGCTCCTAATACTATCTCGGTAAGCATAAGAGATACAGTGTTGATTAAATGGAAAATAGTGTCGCATATCGATTAGCTAGTGATGCTTAAAATGATGGTATGCGCATATTACTGAGGGCGTTGCTATTGAAAGTTTCACAATTAGTTTACATTTTTAGTTTCATTGATTAAAGAATAAATAGTAATAAATAATAGTATTGATGGGGATCTTTTCTTAGCCGTGCTTGTAAATTTCTTTTTTTGTTTTTTTCTCTTGATTTAGCGGCTTGGTTTTTAAATTTAATGAATTATTCAATAAAACTCTTCATGACGTTTCGACACACTTATTTTTTATTGTTGTCTTCCTCAGATTATTTTATATAATTCACAAAATTTTGTAAAATTAAAGACATTCACACAACATTTTAAAATAGTATTAAAACATTTTTTTTTATCTTTTCATTTTTCTTAAACATATACTAACTGTTAATTGTCATTTAAAATTATTATGCATGGCGAAACATTTTCTGTGAACACTGGAGAACTACATTTAAAAAAAATGATTTTTTTTTAATACTATTTTAAAATGTTGTGTGAATGTCTTTAATTTTACAAAATTTTGTGAATTATATAAAATAATCTGAGGAAGACAACAATAAAAAATAAGTTTGTCGAAACGTCATGAAGAGTTTTATTGAATAATTCATTAAATTTAAAAACCAAGCCGCTAAATCAAGAGAAAAAAACAAAAAACAGAAATAATAGTATAATATAATGATAATAATATAATATGTAATAGCATATTTTTTAGACTTTCTTAAAATGATTAATTTTTAATCCAACGACAAGTCACATTAATATATTCTTGAAACGTGTGTAGAATGTTTTCTTAATCAGATATTTGCGTAGCTCTATTTTCATTCTTTTTTTGTTTTTTAATTGTTTAATGTCAGTACGATGTACGAATAACATTATATGCAGAAACTACTTTATAGAAAGCTCCTCGTTAAAACCAGAAATAATTCTTTTAGATTCAAAAGATCGTATCGTAAACCTGATATTACTAGCTCCAGTTAATTTGTAACAAATCATCCAATTTTTCAGGTTCAAGTTGAAAGCTCCATGCAATAGAAGATATTTCAATATTCAATTGAGTTCTATTTGTTCTTATTGTTTGACAGTTTTTTTCTCATTTAGCAGACTCTGATTGTAAACTTTGTAAAGTAAATACTATTTGCTTAGATATCTCCCTAGTAATTTCAGTAAATCATAAAGGTTTTAGTACCCGAAGACGTCATAAATAAACACAACAATAATTAAAAGTAATTGGGTCTACTTCTCAAACTTACAGAAACTGTAACTTAATGGCCATACAGATATGATATCACATCGAAAAAATAAATTAAGCAGGTGCTTTTTGCCAATGTGCGCACCAAGCAGTATTTTATGTGGTATAATAAACGACAGAATGTCCTCACTATAAACGTTGAATAACCATCTGTTCTGTACAAAATAGTTGAATAAACGTTTAATATTGGTTTATATTTAGCATTACAAACGATAAATTATCCGTGAAATGAATCGTTGAAATACAGTTTACCATATACCAAGTATTGATGAATGAAAACTGTATTCGTTTGAGGTATCGCAGCTTTTCTTACACTAAGTATAACCACTATTAAACTTTTACTTAATTGTTTTTGTACAAACGGTTGTTCAACGTTATAACAAGAAATATTTACATACTTACTTTATTCCATATTTATTATGATATGATTTTTTTAAATTTTTTAAAAGAAGTATGGGGTGTTACATTAAAATATTACCTTTTTTGCATTAACAAGATAAGTTGTAGCATTTAAAAAACTAATTTTAAAATTTTTCAGATGCTAGAAACTCCACCTTTCTGAATTATATTCTGATTGTTCAAATTTTGTAATTTATCTGTAGCTTTGCAATGCAGAGATATATTCTAGTGCTGGAGACAGAAACCAATCAAAGGGTGTAACTTTTAAATTTATTTGAGGTGGCAAATTTCGCATTTCGTTTAATCACAGAATTACTTCCATTTCTTGGAAGCATTTTAGCAGTACCATCTATTGGTGTTTGTTGCAAAAGTTAGAGTTACTATTTGCTCATTTGACATTAATTGGCTAATTCCTTTGTGGAGTATAACACCAGGTTTTCAACCTGATTATTGTATAAAAATGTTACTGATTTAATTTTACAAACTTGTTAATGTGAAATGTTAAATTTGCAGTTTAGAATTGACTCAACTAGATGTTGAAATAAATACATGGTAAATATGGTACATACATGTACCTCAATCAAAAAATATTTAGTCTAAATAGTTTTTTTGTTGATTTATTTCTAAGTAATATTGCTTGATTATAATTGCTATGAAAGTCAAATTTCGTTTTCCCAGTATATTTATTAGTTTCCAGGAACTATTTATTGAATTAAAATTAATATTTTTAGATATGTTTCTTTGTCGTCTTGTACATTTAATGGTAACACTGATAACTATTGTATAATTTGGTAAGAAGTTTGTACAAATTGCTAGCATTAGTATATGTTAGAAACTTAAGGAAACGAAGCTTCATTAGCTTCTTGTCTTCTTGTAGTAAAATTTTCACATGATAATAATATAAATAGGCGAAAACAGCACTATTAGGGAAAAGTACTTTTGGACAGAGACATAAATTGGAGCCATTATTTACTGTTAGAAAGAATGACCGTCTGTTACGATATCCGTTATTATCTCGACAAACGTATCTTACATACATCAGCTGGCAGTGGTACTACGTGTGTTATACCTATATGCAACAACTTGCTAACATGTTAATTTTCCACAACACGACGATATGATTTGTATCTTCGAATCGATAATGTTGTTCGGTGTTGCTGTGGGCGACTGTTGACGTCATTGTCATGAATCAAGGTAGATAAGGAGGATGCGTTCTGCTGGTGCACATTTGATAATTTCCTGCGATTACGTTTATAATTGGGGAAGGGCTGACCGGAAATTGAGGGCGAGCATGTAGCTGCTTCCACCAGGAAATGATGCTTGTCAATTAGCCGTCGTCACCTACATATCAAACAGATTCGCGAATGAATCTGACATGATTTATTGTAAATGCTAATCCTTGAATGGACATATCGGTTGGATATTTGCGTGGTGCGGTTGTATAGGATGCGTACATATTTCCCAATTAATACATATGTGTACTGAGAAAAATGAAAATGTCGGCACAACATGAATTTTTTGCATACATTCAACTAGTTTTGGTTTAAATCAACAGATTTAAATTTTATTCGAAAACAGTAACCTCGTTGAAAAAAAAATTTATATTTCAGTTGAATTACATATGTTAATTTAAACAATTATTTGCTTTAAACGTCAGTGAAACTATAAAAAACTTGAAAGAACATTTATTTTCATTTTCGATCAATCTTTAATGTTGTTTCATACGAAACTAAAAATACGAAAAGTAATATGTTGATTATTAACTCAAACAGTAGTACTATTTAGATTGAAGTACCCTTAAATTTTCATTGATTAGTCAAAACGTGCAATTGTCATTGGTTAAATCTACACTTTCAATTATGAACCAAACTGGTTCAGGCAACATTCAGGTTTTTGGATAAACCGCCATTATAGGTTGTTTCAACAACATTCCGGTGGTTTGAGCATATTTAAATACAAAAATTTGTTGTATGAACCAATTATATTGGTTGAATCAACATATCTCTTTTTCTCGGTGTAGGTATATACATACGTTGTAGATTTTAAGTTTATTTTGACGTATTCCTAAATATGTATATGCTGTTTGCTACTATTTACTTTATTTCACATTTGACAATCGAATGTAAATTAAACAATAGGCACTGGCTATGCGACTTGCCTGATTTAGACAAATTCCGTTCTGAATAAGAATTTGCAATATTTATTATTTCTTAACATTAGCCCTACTTGACCGATAGTCTAAAAAAAAACGAATGTCGAAATCGCATTGCATCTGTTCCCATAACTATCCATGAGTATCCATGATTATACGTGATTATCCATAACTCCCACATTATTATCCATGACTCTCCATGATTATCCATGACGCCCACATGACTATCCATGACTCTCCATGATTATCCATAACTCCCACATGATTATGCATGACTCTCCATGATTATCCATGACTCCCACATGATTATCCATGACTCCCACATGATTATCTATCCATTACTCTCCATAATTATCCATGAGCCCCACATGGTTTTCCATGACTCTCCATGAATATCCATGACTACTACGTGATTATCCATGACTCTCCATGACTACCACATGATTATGAATGACTCTCCATGATTATCCATGACTCCCACATGATCATCCATGACTCCCACATGATCATCCATGACTCTCCATGATTATCCATGACCCCCACATGATTATCCATGACTCTCCATGATTATCCATGACTCCCACATGATCATTCATGACTCTCCATGATTATCCATGACTTCCACATGATTATCCATGACTTTCCATGTTTATTCATGACTGCCACATGATTATCACGCACATACGTAATGTACATTATTTGCACTGCCAATTGGAACCTGAAGGATCTACAGTAAGTTATAATGCATTATAAAGAATATTGCCAGATAATGCCCCAACATGATATATATTATCAATATATACCACGTCTAGAACACAATTCTCCACCAATGATATTAGAATTCTTTGCAAAAAATCAGTGATTAATCTTCTCGGCCTGTTTTGTAAATAGTTGCTTCAATTAATTTAATGTTGGTAACTGAATAGCAGGAAGTACAACAAAGAGAAAAATATTGTTTATTGATTATAAAGACAACCAACATTGCTGTACCATGCGCAAGCAGATATTTATTTTCCCAACAGACATAAAAGACTTAAATTAATCATAAACACCAAATAATACACCGAAATAGGTGTAAATAACAATAATAAAATGGTAATAATAATTATAATGGTAAGAATAATAATCGCGTACAATTACCAGAGATAATACTTTAATCCTTTTTTACTGTACACATTGGACACGAGTTTCTGAACACTCTCTATAAAATTTTGTGGTTACAGGTGCTGCGATTAATGCCTACGGTAATATACTTGTATCCCCATCAGTATGGTATTTTAATATCTAATGCCTTACAAAATATTCAATTTTATTCAAGAGTTGTGCAAACGTTAAAATTTCGACAAAATTGCAAATATATCAAAACCTATTAAGTTTGCGCATACAACACAAACTGATCACAAATAATACAGGAAATACACTAGATCCATAAAAATTGAACCATTCCATTTAAAATAAGAAAGTTGATATCAACACTCTGTATACAGGATGGGGTCTGAAGTTAAAAATATTTTCTTTAAATAACTTACAGTCGGCCATGACTACTCTGCAAATTTCAAAATCAAATTTCAACTGAACTTCGAAAAATTCTAATGAGCCAGTTCAGACACCTGTATAGTAACCCATTTAAATATTTACGAAAGGTTGCTAGAAACAAATCACAATTCAATTTTCAATATCTAATTTACCTTGTGTTTAAGTTTATTGGTTTAAGCCCTTTTTTTGTTAATGTTTGTGCTAGATTTCAAACAAGTACAGTAATAAATCGACGAAAAGAATCCTATTAGTAATTATGCTCAATGAAACTATAAATTACACGATAACAAATTTATGAAAAGTTGCAATTCCTTAATGGTGCGATTTCTTACTTTGTCCTTTCATTGCGGTTAGATTTTAGAGTCGAGTGTCTACTGTTATTTAATAATTTTTGGTTTCATATTATAATTTTGTAGTATTTGTCGAAATGTGCTATATTTCGTCTAATAAGAGCTTTTAATAACCTTCATTTTCTAAATAACTCGAATTACAAACCTGCAGAATAAAGGTATAAGAGCAAGATAAGAATCATTAAGATCTTTCTAATTACAGTTAAAAATATAACTTTACTATATAAGTACTCGCATAAGCTGTTAGAAGATTTAATTTTTGTAAATGAAAATTATTTCATTTCTAAAATAGAATAGTAATGAACATGTTCCAAAAAAGAGGAGAAAAAATTATTCATTTCTTATTTTCACTATTAGCATTTTCATTTTTGCAAGAACTAATTACCTAGTGGTAAGATCTAACATTCTTCATTTTATTAAGGTAGAAGCCATACCTATTATATCCTTCATCGTTTGCACGAATACCTAGCAAATTGAATTTATGGAATCGCATTTATCGGCGGAGCGAAATTATCATTTAGATATTTCCTGTGTACGAATGCACGAAGCGTTACGGCCATAGTTTGCTGAGAGAATGGTTGCAAGTGGGACGGGTATGTTCCATACATAAAGACAGAACATACAAATGTAGCACGTATGTATATTGTACGTGTAGCACGCAGATATAGCGTAATAATTTCATGTCGTTTTTATATAACATTTGTTACACTACACGTATCTCCAAATAATTATAATTAACGTTCGGAAATACTCGTGGCGATACGCAATCGTTATTATTGTCATCAGTAGTTGTCCAAGTATGCCCGCAACTAAATAAAACCGATAAAATATCATGTAAAAAGGAACCATAATAATCTTGAGTACGATACCGGGTACTGGTGACATATGCCCGCATTATCAATCAAATTTGCATATCAATTTAAGAAGAATGGAACGAAATTTGAATATACAATGTCTTTAGAACCGCCCGCTTGTCTTCCATTGGTTCTGGTAAATGTCACAACAAAATAAATATGATGATTCATGGGATACCTACGTGAAACTTGCAAATATTCTATGCTATGTCAACAGTGGGGATAGGGTATTGATATAGGATTAAAAAAATTCTAGTTAATTAGTTAAAACGAATAAAATATATGATTAAAAAGGACATTCCTAAGAAAATTGGTTACAGTGTGGCGTATTCTTGTTTCTATAAGTAGTCCTCTGAACCTTTAGATCTCGCTGAAGTCAAGAGGCTAAACTTAGGGTTGAGACAAATACCTTCATAAAGCTTAGTGAGCAACTGATTCACAATAGAGATATAAGTAAAAATTATATTGCGCCTAATATCGTTTATAAATCATTAACACTCGAATGGTGGCACTTTTACATGGAAAATCGCATTAGATGGAATATTCCCAAATAAAGAGAAATATTAAATGGAGCATGTACGTTTTACTTCAACATTTGGAGAACTTGTTCACGTTAGCTGCTTCCGTTTGTGCCAATGATTATAATCAGGATTCACTAACTAACCAATAAACGAAGAAAATTTCAAAAACACGTAAATTCTATTGGATAGCACGTAATCATGATTCTGAAACCATTGCACGAACGAATGTAGCTTGTATCTACCTGTATATGAACAGCCTGGTATGAAAGGATGCACGTGCTACTTCTTCAGGGGCATGGACAATAGGTTAATTGCCACAAATCCATCGTCATTATGTAAACTAGAACTCAAGATTAATATTTTAAAAGATCTATTCCTTCAAGGGATCAAACAGATGACGCATGTACATTGAACGAAAACCAAGGCATTATCCACGAAGTCCAGTTCAATGTCAGCAGGAAATTGAATGGTTAATTCATTAATTTGCAGGTTGGTGTTTCTTTTCGCTTCTTGCTGTTTCTGAAGATAAACGTGGCACATATATTCCTTGTTCTTACCATTATAGAATCCGTGGTACTGAACAATTCAAAACACCTTGCCAGAAAATCTCACTATGTGCCATAATTGCCGGTCAGCATGTTTAAGTAAGCACTAACTCGTAATTCATCTAATCTTTAAGTTTTTTCTTAAACTCGGTTAACAAGCAATAAAAGCTAGAATTAGAAATAGAAATTTTCAACTCCAAAAACCAGAAATATAATATCTTTCGCCGGTGTTACTCTTGTTTAACATTATTCTCGGATAATAACAACTCCAATCGGAAAACTTTTGGTACGGATCAATGGTTTAAAAATGAAGTTTTACTGCGAAACATGGATGTTAGTATTAAACTACACAACTTTACTCGCTTTTAACTACTACTATAGTAAGAACCTTCCCTAAACTAAAATGAACAATTTCATTAGATTATAAGCAAGAAGTCATATTAACGTATTAATTCCCTTGGTTTACTTTAGTCTATAGCTTTTCCTTTATTTTCTCGAAAACCTGACAAAAATTCGACGGTGTACTTGGATTCAATTTGAACAGTGCGCCCTTAATTTTACAGAAAGAAGTGGAGTGGTGTCGTACTGATAAGATTGGTTTATTATTTTTTGTTTGAAAGTTAGAGTTAAAGCATTACAATGCAATTGTTGGCTTTAAAGCCCATGTCAGTTAAATGACTAGCCTAAATAGTTATTCATTAGCTAATAACAGATCAACAAAATTGTGAAAACGTAAGATTTGTTAACCTTTGAGCTTACAGTGAACCTTCCACTAGATGTGTTTCTAAAACTGGAGAGTCAAAACCATATGTAGTGTTAGAAATTTAGTGATTTGCTCAACGTATCCAACCTTCAATAATGAATAATCAATTTAGTACATTTTGGATATTTTTCGTTTATTGCAAAAAAATCAAGGTTAGTACGTATTTCATTAATTATCTACAGTATCATTGCTACATACTTTCCAACTTAATACAGTATTTATTGATTTTTAATGAATGGCTTGATATCACTTATAATTTTTGAATTCTTATTTTGTGCTGCTTTAAAAATGAGGAAATATGAATACTTGCAGACAACCCCTCAAGCTAAAGGGGTACATCCATCCTTTCAATCGACCGCATGTACACGTTTAAAATGTGCTGTATTATACATCCACGCCCACATATGTAAAGATATTTTTTTTGTTGACAATTTCATACACCTGTCTTCAAGCTGCCAATTTTAAAACATCAAAAATATTATTATTATTTGCACGAAACTTCAATTCTGGACCTTGAGACATTTCATCCCCACATCATCCTTCCTTCCACGGCGATTCCGACAGACAGCAGTCGACTATAACGACGAAAAAATTGAATATCTCTACATAGTAAATACGAACGTTGGCCTGAATTATTCATGACTTCACCCGTCTACGTGTTATATGTTAGCTACCAATTTTTATCCGGCTTCTGGTTTTAGGGTATCGCATATAAACATAAAATATTACCATTGTGTGCGTAAATTGTTTTCGTGGCCCTTCCGAACCAATGAACTATTATATTTATTTATAAGTGGGATTGTATTTTGAAGACGTGGCACTCTTGATGTGAATGCACTGATAAATACCGGGATGACAATATTTAATGGAAGGACACGTGAACTCGCTTAAGATTTTATGTTTATGATTTTAAGCGGGTATTATATGCATCAAAAACGATTCTATGGTATCTGTATACGATCGTTATAATTGATTTAAATTAGGATAAAGGCTGTATATACTCGGTTTATGAGAGTATAATTATAAAATACAGTTTCCAAAGAAAAACGAGAAATTAACATTTGACATTCATTTTTATCGAATCTTTTAAACTGCTTCGGCTATGCTGCAGGGTCACTTATCCTGTTCTATTTTAGTTCTACTACCAAAAGAACCCAACAAAGCCTAATGAATGGAGCATCTCTAAGGTTTTGAAGAATTTTGCACTGATAATGGTTGACTAAACGGTCCAACATTGCTGCTTTAACTTAGACACTTTATAAAGACCGTAGAGACAATCGCAGACAACAAATGTATGTACAATTACGCATGTTCATTTGAAAGGAGGCATAGCTCGAAATGCAATTAGAAGGTTTAAGATAACGGACAATTTTCATATGATATTAATAATTTTGGAGATGAAGATTTTGTTCCAGTTTGATTAGCGAAGCGCTGTCAAGCGCCTCCAGCAAATAGGAATAGTAAGAAACTCTGGATTATATACCTCAAATGACTGTACACAGAGGCGAATTTTCTTTGCATATTTTTCTGCTTGTTCGTTATCTTCCATCGCTAGTTCATCAAATGAAATATGGCTTTTAACTAATCTTCCATTTCTGTTGCATCAATTGGCATAAAACTTGATATTGCATCACCTATCAACAAGCACTTTTATTCTTCTATTTTACCGACGTGTTTGGGTGTACCTTAAGGTTCGGTTCTGGGCCCAATACTGTTTTTACTTTTTATTAATGGATAGTAGACTTCATTGACTTTTCTTTGTTTTTATATGCCGACGACACAAGTGCTGTGGTCTCTGGAATCGATCCTGCACAGATTTGCGATCGCGCAAATGTTCTCCTGGTCGAAATGTGTGAATGGTTTAAGCGCAATAAACTGCACATTAACGTTTCAAAAACAGTTTTTACATTCTTTCACACTTCTCAATCGAGGATGAACTTTGATGTAAACATTACTTTGAATGGCAACCTATTAAAACGCGAAACTTCCGCTAACCTGATTGGGGTACTTTTGGATGAAACACTTAGCTGGTATGATCATTGCCGCCAATTAATACATAGTTTAAATACGTCGTGCTATCAGATCCGAAATCTTAAGACAGTATTGAATCGCAACTCTTTAGTGACATTTTATTACGGTCGGATTTTCACCAGAATGTCCTATGGTATCGTCTTTTGGGGCTCTTCGCCGCATGCGCACGATGGTTTTCTTGCCCAAAAACGAATAATTCGTTGCATTAATCGCAGGCATAGCAATCAAACATGCAGACCATGGTTCAGGAACTTTGGTATATTGCATATGCCTAGTGTATATATTCTGAAAACCCTAGTGTATGTTTACAAAAATAGCAATAAATTTCGACTAAATTCTGATGTTCATTCATATAACACGCAAATTTCAGACTGCCTCTAAATCGATTTCAAATCACCAAAAGATTTTCTATCTCGGTTGGACTTCGCCTTTCTAATTTATTGCCCGATGCTATTAAGGGACTACAAACCTTAAAGAGATTTAAATCTGCTTTGCGAAATCTTTTGCTTGAGAATTGCGTTTACTCGCTTGACGAGTATTTGGTTATTCCAGGGGTACAATAATGTTTAATGTCTTTCGTGTTAATTTATATATCTATATTTATCTATATATATATATGCCATAATATGTATGTATGTATGTCTGACTTATCCACTATACTTTTGTATTTTTTGGTAAATATATATCTATCTATCTATCGCACAGCCAAAATCATCATCAATGTCTGCAGCATTAACTATAAAATGCCCTGTTGCGCCGTCATCATCACGAGTCTATTACAATGAAACGCAAATCTTTTTGATGTAAGATCTGTACCAAAGAAAAAGTAAGGCCCAAAAGTTTGAGACTTTTACTTCAACTGCAATTAAAGAACATGACAAATTCAGCTCAAAAGATGTAAAGTATAAGACATGCAGTCACTAAACCTTTAGTTACGAAGGCGACCGTTGAAGAAAAGGGTTAGTTTTCATAAAATTAGTAAATTAGCAGCTATAAGCAGCAATTTTGGCACAAATTACGTCTGACGTGTGCAAGAACCCTTTGCAGATACTCGGGAAGATGGGGTCCAGTGGATGTCAACATCAGGTTCACGAACTACACACAGATCGGTTTATTTGTAAGTTTTCTGACAAATAACATATTACTTGGTGGATTTTCTTTTTGTTCACTGATTTGAAGAAATAGAAATTTCCTGAGTATGCAGCCAAACAAAGTATAAGATAGATCTTGTTTGATTGCATACTCAGTAAATCTATTTCTTTAAATCCCTAATAAGTACAACCGGTACTATTACCTAACCTTTTCGTTTACAGTTTGCATAACCATCTAAAACTAATAAAAAATCATTAAAAGGGCAATGGGTCCGAATTTCTAAAGCTTATAGCTCCAAATTGTGCAGCTTTATAGTTTTTATACGACTGCATACCTTTTATTGCTTTCAAGATAATACTGGAATCCATAGTGATAAATATAATAGAACGAATTTGTAATGAAACACCTTTAAACCAGTAGATTCCGAGGTAACATAAACATTGAGGAATACAGTGATATGCGGTATAAATGGTATACATTCCCATAAAAGTTTTTATTTGTACAAATCCTCATTATTGAAGTATAACTCCGTTATGACGTCTATTACCTGCTCTAAAAATATCGATTTTGTTCACAGTAGGTAGACAGATTTCAAATTACTTCATCTATTGGATATGTGATAAAAGTAATTTTTATAGTGTTTTAACCTTTTCAACGTCTTTCACTATTACAATCATTGAAAGACCATCATAGTGCATCATACCGAACTTTTTGACACAATTGTTTTAGAAATTATAGGGCTATAATAAGTTATAGACCTATAAAACCAGTTGCTGGAAAGGTAGGCTTATGAAATATTTCGAAAAGGTAAAAATATCATTATTATTACTATTATTATTAGTATTAATACAAATATATTCACCACGTATAGCATAAACAAACCAAACGTCTAGAATGTGGGCTTACAAACTTTAAAAAGTTAAACCCATTTAGATATATGTAATTATGCCCATTAAATTATATAATATGTTGTACGTGAAAAAAATTAAACATAGTAAAATGTCAGAATATTATGAAACTATATTTAAAAATAAATCCTTATTTGATACGATCTGAACCATGTCATAAAGTTTTCTATACCTTATTACTTACTAAGATAAATTGCCTCTTAGTGAAACATGTTTTTAATATGTTTTTCTTTGTTAATGAGTTGTAGTTTACACTATATTTTTAATATGTACTAATATGACAAAAATTATTCTTCTATTTTGCTAAATGCTCCACAGTTATGAGCAGAAGCGGTTATTTGGAAAACTACAATTGTGTGAGACCTCGTAACTGTCACTATAGTAATTCTTGCTTATAATATAGCATACCACAATTATATATTTCAGTAGATACACTCTTTTCTCTGTGTAATTCATTTAATAACTGATATCGTCTTGCTTGATTTCTAATTTACGTGTACCAGTAGCTAGGTCTCTACAAAGTTTTCATCAAGTTTCTCTTTTTTTTTTAAAGCGTCGGACATATCTGTCAAAACATACCCTATACCTAATTAATGAAACTGAATTAGGAACACGATGTTGTTTGGGATTTTACCGACGGCACTATGACGTTAAACGGAGCACTAAATTTGTGAATGTGACAGGGGAATGTTTCGGATGGGTTCACTAAGACGTCGTCTGACATGTAACCGAATCCGCTTCTGGTCTTACCCGTGTAAACGAGTCGGATCAACGCAGCATAGAGCTACCGTTCAGGGGGACCACTCCTCTTGTTTCATCTCTTATCTAAAATCACGTTTTACGATTAAGCAACAAGGCGCGCTGGACCTGGACGCTAAGGTATATCGACTAAAATTAAAAACACTGTAAAATAGACAGCAGACGGTATCAATTATGTAAGTTATGAATGTCGGGGAAGTTGTGGCGTGTAGCCTTATCTTGATTTAGCCGTGTGTATGTGAATTGCCGTTAACTCGTTTATCATCTTCGTGATTACAAATGGGGGAAACGTCGATGATAAATATTTAACTATAAAATTTTTGTTTTAATACATTACGGCGTTGTATACGATAATCTAAGAAGCTTTTTTATGCATTGTAACAATGAGATCATTCTAAATTGCTTGTGTCAGTGGAGTGGCAGTATTATTTTAATCTTGCCACCTCTTCAGTAATATTTATTCTGACCGTAGTCGGATTACATACTCTTATCCAGTCACGAAATATCAAGGAATAGGACCCATGTTTCTAATTGTATACTTTTATATCGTTTGAGATGTAACGATAGTTTGTATTCTTGGTCTACAATACAGAAACAACCACAAGCATCATAAACAGTTTCGGTGGTTTCGAGTTTCAATCAATATTTTTCCGTCATTATTGCAATAACAATCAGAAAAAATAAAAAATAAAATAAAAACAGGATACGAAGATAATAAAGAAAGTTTATAAAAAAACGTAAGTGAACAAATGCTGGGACAAATTTTTTACTGTTGGACTCAAAAAACTTCAGAATAGAGAGCTATGTAAATAAGCCGGCCCCAAAGATGAAAAGTCTAATTAAGAAAACAAATTTAGCGACGCTTTCTAGAATAAATGAGAACAGAACAGATTTGAGAAGGTCGCAATCCTTAATCCAATCTAAATGATGATCTATTTGATCAGTCTATAATTTATAAATTGTAATAGTTTTCGTTATTGCTAATAATTGAATTTATTGATCGTATATTGACATGAGTTGCCAATTAATCACCGTGTCCATTTCATCAACTAATACAAATATTAAGGATATTTTGCCACCTGTCACATAAATTCCCACACTATCAATTTTTTTTTGTGTTATTAAGAAAGGGGTTAAAAATGTTAATTACTTAAAGGACGTTTTTAAAATATTAGCTGCTCTTATTTATTAAAATACTAGAATATATAGTACTACATTAAACCTAAACTGGTGTTTTAAAATGTGCCTTATTAAACTAATGTTTTGATGTACTAAATAAGTACTAATGATATATTCTACCCAGCGGCAAGGAAACTGTCAGCGTTCTAAGAGCCTGTTATACTTTCCAATGTCGCTTAAGCTTCAAATTGCAAGAAAAGGTACTTATAATAATACTGTACATTAATATCGCATTCGTAAGAAACAAGGGTGGTGACACAATATTGACAGAATATAAGCAAGTTTTATAACATCAAGGTTAACCTACACCGTATGCGAGGAACAAGTCAATTCAGCTAAAGGCATACGAACCCGATGCAATAGAATAATAGAGAAAGTAATAACGCAGCAGCAGAAAATAATACGTTATTAAAAACGGTCAATTGTGGGGGACCCAGAACATTTTATCTAAATAAAAATATTTACTTAAAATGTAGAAATATTATTATATATGATGGGGTAAACGAAGAAATCATTCAACCTCAGTGCTTAAAGCAAATCTAAGGAGTTTCTTTGATGCAGCAATCTTCATTATTTTAGGAGTTAATGACTTCTGGCCATAATGTAGCAATCTCGGTTTTGTATGCTTTATCGTACAGTAAATATAAATTGCAACAATAGTTAAACTATTATTCATCCTGAAATGTCCTCGGCGTGATTCGATATATTTGAGTTGTAGCATCGCTCTCAAGATTCGTTTCTGTAACACAAATATGCGCTGTAAGTAACTACTGCCACCCCAAACAATAATTCCATATTCCAACTATCACAATCAATGGTCAATGTGGATTTCGAAAGTGTCATTCTTGTGCTTCCATCTACCCTAGAGGTGTTTATTACCAGTGGAAAATGGGCAAAAGATACTGTGTTCACTGTGTTGCAAATAACGCTACATCTTTCAAAATTTTCAAAAAATCAAGATATCTAAGTAGCAGTTGAAAATAGATATAAGGAAACCTATTAGAACTCATCATAAAATTTTCTCAGGAATTTAAAAATGAAATAATATACAGGGTGTTCCATTTAAAATAAGAAAGTTTATGGCGACTTCCGGTATAACCAGAAGTGGTAAGACCCTGAAAATATTTTAAAATGAAAGAGAATCTTGAATAGCCCCGTATTCCAAAAATTCAGAGTTCCAGGTTTTTTATAACCTCGGAAACTTCTAACGAACGGCTACCGTGGAAAATCCTGTATAGGTTAATGGACAATCATGATATATGTGACATGTATATAAAACGTGTACTGTATAAGAAACATAATCATGGCAAGACTTACAACTAATATGTAATTTAAAATTAAGGAAAAAAAAAGAAGCATTTACCTACTTACAATAATAGAAACATCTGGTATTTTTCAAGATTGAAAAAGATTTTGAACAAAAAAAAAATCTGAGACGTTTCGATTTTGTTTTTTGGGATCAAGAAAAAATCATGATAGTAATCTTGCAGTTTTAATATATCAACCATCAAAAATACCTAAAAAAATAAGAAATAAATAAAAATAACTCATTCATTTCGTAACTGTTGCTGTGTAATTTCCTCTGCTGTTCTATATTCTATCAGGGTTTGTGAGCCATAGGCTGACTATACTTGTACCTCCCGCACGGTGTGCTATTAATATCAATTTGACTGAATAATTTATGCATATTAAGTATATTAGAACCAATTTAATTATGCATATATTGCACTCTTATTTCACAGTTGCAAAAAATACAATTTTAATCATAATATTACCACTTGTTGGACTTGACTTTTACTACAACAACTTTGTATTCAATGCGTTATCCATTATCTTGCAACAAATAACAGGCAGCCCAGTGGTAAGCACTTATCCATTTCCGTATACGTTTGAATGGAATAAACAGAAATCTAATTCTGCGTTACCCTGATCACTGTTGCTGCAACAAATATTTAAATCATACTAGAAATTGTGTTTAATATACCTATACATGCAGATAATTCATAAATTAAATAAACTTTTGACAGTTATGTTCTAAATAGGGAAGCATGTATAGACAATTGTGGTAACCGGAAAGCATACCTACCTACGGGTATTCAATATCAAGGAAAAATCGTAGAGTAACAATAGCATTGATGACAGTAAGGGTTCGAAATAACCATCCGCCGACGGTGTATATTAATTGTTGTTCTGGTATATGTGTGTGAGTTTATGTACCGATATGCATGACGCGAAACCACTTTAAATGCATTCACAAAATAATTATCACAGCATAGATATCGATCGATGGCTCTAATCATAGTAACTGCGAATATTTACTCTATGCGGATAATAATCTAAGTAGGCAGAACGACAGTTATTGTGTGGTAAGCTTTTGTTATTTATTATTAATTTTATTAAACACATGTTTATACGTAAAAACGTGTCGAAAATACCCTATTCTTTGCTAGTGTTTCTTGATTTCCTTTTGATAACTTGCTGGTTAAGATATTTGCATTACTATGTATGGGCCATATACATATATACAAATATATGTCAATATAACGATATATATCGATCGTTTTCACAATCGTTGTGTTTGAGCGTTGAGCGTTTGTTACTTGAAAGGAGTGTATTATTTATTTTTTCACATTTTTAAAACAACAGCCATTGTGAACGTAATTAATCGCAATTAATACGTGCCTGATAAACTAAAACTACATGGGTGCAAAATATAGTAAGCTGACTGTCGTTGTAGTAGAAAGGCGTTAACTTTCCTTGCGTACATACTGCCGGCTTTCAGCGATTTTGAAAACGATCGGTATAAAGTAAAAGTAATATCTTAAATAGACTCACAAAATATCCGGCTGAAGTCATAATTTAGCTCTACCATGGAACCCCTGATTAATATATTTCTATATTTTCAGTGTTGATTAGTGTGTTAGTTATTTGCTTACCAAAATGAGTGTTAATTTCTGCTTTCACAAAAAGAATAAACTTTAACTGGTAACACTTACACCACTCAATAGTGAAAGTATGGATGATATAACTCCAGAATGTGTTAGTCACAACAAATAACACTTAAAGCGAATTATTATCCTTTTAAGTGTAACATCCTTTATCAAAGATTTAAAGGTGTTACTTATGTTCTACAACGAGTTGATATTACTGCTGTTTTGATATAAAATTTGTTTCTTCGTATTTTTTTTTTGTGATTACCTACTACTAAATAGTAAATAGCAATACTACTAAACTACCAAATTTCCTTTCGCTACTAAAGTTTTTGCATTATATTTTCATCAAATTGAGCGCCCCTTTTCTCTAGTATTTTTAAAAGTTTTTCATTTTTTATCTCTTATTTCTTCTATTAGTACTCTTAGAAATTCTTTTCATAAGCTGAACTGGGAAAACATAGTTTGGTGCGAATAAAACGTATTGACAAACTAAAGATATCGCGAACAGTTTCGAAGATACATGAAAAACATGGAAAATCGATTTTTGTTCTTTTTGACATAACGATTTGAGTTTTGAATGTATATAAATTACTCTACCCAACTTTACAATCTATATTTGTTCAAATCTTTAAAGTAAAATAACTAGTAACTCAAATTAGATTAGGATTGGGATGCCTTTCTAACATACTTCGCCATGATCATTGAACTGCGGCCTCTTTCTCCTCTTGACAGATTCTATAGACAGCGTCCTCTGCCAGCCCTATGCCACACATATACCTATTTAGTCTACAATTTAGTCAACAGACTAACTATCATTTTGACAGTCTTCCTGTCTTTATTCAGTAGGTCTTTAGTAAGCTCAGGCCTCTGTTCTCTTAAGAACTTTTTTGTCCTAGTGACTCCTGCCTTCGTTGGACTTGTTCTGTATCCATTCGTTGATGGACTTTTTAATTTGCGATTTGGTAACCCGGACGGACGGGCTAGCTCCAACGAATGACTTTGACGAGCCTCGTTTATCCAAATCGTCGGCCGTCTCATATCCTTTCACGTCCAAGTGGCTGGAAACCAAGGCCAATGTTAGTTTTCTTGGGATGCCCACCTCATTCAGGGCACTTATGCAGTCCCAGACCAGCTTAGAATCAGCACTTGCTCACACAATAATGAATTGCGGCCACCTCAGCCTGGAACACAGTCGTATTCTTGCTGAAGCTTATCGAAAGGGTCTCTGAGCTTCTTTCCATATATTCTGGCCCTTATGCCATAATCAGTTTTAGAGTCGTCTGTATACCAGCTCGAGTCCGCTCTTACTGGAGGTGGTGAAATAACTAGTAACAAAACCTGAGCGCCGTCCTGGATAAGAGTAATCATAATTGTTTTTGTTTTAACATAGAAATTTAATTGAAAAAAGGAATCTTTTGTGATAATCGAGTTCCTTAAGGCAACCCAAAAGGTTCTTTAGGAGTGACGGATTCAAATTTCTGGTCAACTGTGGTAAGTGTTTTTTGTTCAAAACAAGTTCCGTTAAATAAAAAAGTTTTTCTACCCTGAAACATATCTTCAGTCATGTTTTTAATAATCATTACAGTTGAGATAAAGAAGTTGTGTCGTGATTAGATTGTATTCTGCTAATGCTTTTACTCACCTTTATCTCTGCACTGTGCAACTCAAGGGCGCTGCACCTGGGAGCATGTGAAATCGAAGAGGGAGAGTTACCTAATCTGGGGCCTTCGGACATTTTGGACTTTTTAAAAGGAATCAGACTGGACGGCCAGCTGTAAATACAGCGAGAAGAGGGGACGCAATAGATTTTTCAGGTCGCTGTGTACTATCACCCTAATATCACACATACATTCGATAGAATCGTATAGCAAGAAAACGTAAAAACATATCCATAGACGGATCTAAAATATAAATTTAAAGATTCTTAAACGATCAAACATTATATTGCAACTAATTGTAAGTTACATTGTATAAGAAGAAAGCCTTAACATTTTTATTTTCTTACTATGTTAAAAACTGAAGGCAGTATAAAACAAGAGGAAAAAAAAATAATGTATTGTGTAGTCGTTGCGCATAGCACTTACGTTGACTTCATTTCTCAGTAGATAATTTTTTTTTTTGGAGTTGCGTCTCTTTTTCTAATTTTTCTTCTCTCTTTCTAATTAAGGAATGCAAATGGTATATTTTCAATAGTTCCCACACCATAATAATTGATTTCATTTCATCCACTTACTTATACGCAATGAAATTATTTGGTTTGCAAAGGCCAATTTTACGATTAAATGACTCTATTAGAATTATTTGTAACCACAGTATATACATATGTTAAATTTTGTTTTTTCAAACTATTGATATATGAAATACCTTCGTTTTTAATACTCTTATTTGCACCTGTATGCACGGATATGCGCGTAATACTAGAATTCAAACTGGGATTAAATTATACACATTTCTCACCAGTCATATTCTTTTATTTCCTATAAATCAGAAGTAAAACCGACCACGATAACAACTACTCGTTCTAGTTGTGAGCGTGTAGCGTGAGTGTGAACGCGCGTCTGTATGTGTTTTACAAAAGGCGGCCGTGAATTAATAGGTGTAGCGTAATTACACAATCAGATGGCGGTGTTCGCGTGTTCCGGAACCCGGACTCGAACTCCGGGGTGCCTATCTGATTAGGTCGAGCGGGTTACCGAAATGTCGAGTCATTCTAATGCTTATTCCGCTGCTGTTCTTTTTTTTTCAGCGCACTGAGGAAGAATATTTCTTTTCTTTTTAGCCAGTGTGTTGAATAATAACTAAGTATCTTGAAGTGCATATCGTCTCTTCCAGTTATGTCTAATTAGTGAGGATACGTTTCTTTCAAAAATCACATTGGTAATATACATTTTTTTCCTAAAAAATTTTATCTGTGCCGGTAGGTATTCAGCTTTGGTGCATTTATGGGATTCGCGCCGCAATGATAATTCTTCTTCTTCATCATTATAAATTAGTTATTTTATTTTTGCAAAATTTCTAAATGCTTGTTGAGATTATATCTCCATAAAAAAGCTACTGATAGAGTTAATTTTATTATAGTTTGTATAGTAAAGTATTTAAACAATAGCCCCACATATGAAAATTTTGTATAAATGTTTTGTATCACAAGAAAGCAATCACTTTGTGTCTAATGGTATACCCAGCGGGTATTTCACATCATAGACCCCGACTTTATTTATAAACATATTTTAATCAAATTCGTTCGAACGAAATGATTTAATTTATATTGCAATTATTCATAGCTTTCGATTTTATCGGAATGATTAAATGCAACTTTCTTTAAATCTTTAAATAATTGAACAAAATAGTTGTTTATAGCTGCTCGTGTGGCATGTTCAGCAGAACAAGGACAACTATGGAAAAGCAACATATCATATCATTATTTATAGGTACATTTACACAAATGTATGTACATTACATATAAATTCACCAAAAAGACTAAATCATCCTTTGATGCTCTTCCTTTAGCCTTGTGTTTTTTTCCTCCAGCAAATAGCCTTATAGGAGCACGGGTGGTGACTATTCAATTTTTATTAACAAGCTAGAGAGGGTCCTGGATATAGTTAGTATCAACAACATAGAATAATTGTTTGCGATGACTTCAATATACATTTTTTGAGCACTTGTGACAAAGTAAAAATTTTTACTGATTTAATTGTTACTGTTACTGTTACAAGTATCAACAACATAGAATAATTGTTTGCGATGACTTCAATATACATTTTATGAGCACTTGTGACAAAGTAAAAATTTTTACTGATTTAATTGTTACTGTTACTGTTACAATTTTCAAACAACTCTCATTTAGTACAGACAAGCGTAGTAATAATACAATCCAGTATAGAGAAGTGACTAACAGTGAAAATATCAAATATTTTAAGGAGCTTTTGGGTAGGGAAAATTGGTGTGATGTAGTTAGTGCTTCAAATTGCTCAGATCAGTACGATGCCTTTATAAACACAATTATGTACAATTTTGAATTGGCTTTTCCCAGGATTAGCAGAACAATTAATTCTAATAAAATAACTAAAAATAAATGGATCACGCAAGGTATTCGAATTTCATCGCAAAAACTGAAACATCTTTATATTTTAGCATCTAATGGTGGTGAAGAATTAAATAACTATTATAGAACATATAAAAAGATCTATAAAAAAGTAATTAGAAACGCTAAATTGATGTACAATAACAATATGATATTGAATTCAGCAAATATGTCAAAATCTGTATGCAAAATTATAAACGAAAAACACAATGATCAAAATAAAGTCGATTATAAAATAACTCTTAAAAATAATGACAAATTACTAACTGAACCAATAGAAATAGCCGAATATTTCAATAAGTATTTTAGTACAATAGGTGATTTTCTTACGAATGATATTAACGGGTATAATATCAACATTTAATCGAACCAGCATACATTTTTTTTTGACCCAGTTAATGAACTTGAATTGCGACAAGTAATTTTAAACTTAAAAAATAAATTTTCTGCAGGCTATGATAATATAAGTTCAAATCTTATTAGACAATGTATCAATGAAATTATCTTGCCATTACATACCATAATTAATAAGTCGTTTATGGAAGGAGTTTTTCCAGCACAGCTAAAAAATAGATTAGTAAGATTTATGGATAAATTTAAATTATTTGATGAACATCAACATGGTTTTAGAAAGGGGCGTAGTACACGTTCAGCAATTACAGATAAAGGCGACGCGTGTGCTGGATTTTTTTGTGGATCTGAGCAAAGCTTTTGACCTTGTCAATCAACAAATTGCTAAATCAAAAGTTGTCGCGTTATGGAGTTAGAGGCAAGCCTCTGGAATGGCTCCGAAGCTATTTGAGCAATCGTAGTCAGTACGTACAGGTTAGTGACGTTGCATCAAGTACATGCACAATACAAAGAGGAGTGCCTCAGGGTAGTGTACTGGGACTTCTATTGTACATTGTCTTCGTGAATGATATTCCATCGGTCAGCACTGTCATGTATGCTGATGATGTTTCACTGTTGGTCTCTACGAAATACTCTAGAAATATAAATTTAGATGCGTCCGACATTTTAAATAATTATTTTATGGATAACAGTCTCAGTTTAAACAACAATAAAACCGTATTTATCGAATTTAAGACAAATTTTTGTAGTAGAGATCAATCTCGTCTGGTCAAGGGACCTCATTCCAGTATAGCTCAGGTAGATGATACAAAATTTTTAGGTGTAACAGTTGATTTTATGTGTAACTGGAAAAAACATATAGAAACTTTATGTAAAAAGTTAACTCCAATATGTTTTGCTTTAAGTAGGCTGAGACATGAGGTTGACTTTTTGGTGCTAAAAATTTATTACTGCATCGTGGCGTGGAGATCGTCTGTGGAGATGGTTCGTGTATTTAAACTTCAGAAAAGAGCAATACGGATAATGACGCGAAATTCAGTCAGGACTAGTTGCAGGACTTTATTTCGTGAATTGGGGATTATGACTCTGCCGTGTGTTTATGTTTGGCTACTGCTGTTGTATGCTAAAGAGAACTTTGACAATTGGCCAAAATTAAATAAAAACAATTACCACACTCGCAGTATATATACGTTAGAGGTTCCTCGGCATAGATTAAGTTTTAGCGAGAAAAGTCCTCAATATGTAGCGATAAAATTAATAAATAAGCTACCAGACAATTATAAAACAATGTCTTATAAAATGTGATGAGTATTTTTAATGTAAAATGTAATGCAATAGCGAAAACAAAAACACAGGCAGTTGCAATATTGTATTATAAAAATATTAATATTTCAAGTATTTTCAAAGAAGTCTTAGAATTGAACGATAGGACTGGTTACACAAAATCCTAATTGCTTTTTTTTCTGAAACACAAAAAGCTGCTGGGAATCCGAAGAAAACTTCAGTGACACTTCATGCTTCCATCCCAGCGAAGCATCAATTGTGTTACCTGGCAGTTAAATGTAGTCTGCTGAGTAAAAGGCACTTACAAAGCTTTTTTTTTTAATATTAAATAAATTTTGTTCCTGCTTCAAAGTACAGCAATTAAACATTGATGCAAAGGAACACAGAAAATACGTCACAAAAAGGGTACAAATTAGTAATAATAATAATAATAATAATAATAATAATAATAATAATTTATTAATCCAATTTACCAACAGGTATAGGATACGTACAATTTCCTTACATAAAGAAGAAAGAAAAAAAACAATAGTAATCTATAAATACTTATATAGAAATGTAATAATTGTGAAATTATAGCAACACTATCATACTAAGTATAAGTAAAACAATTGCAATTTTTATAATATAAAGAATTCTTCTAAAGAATAGAAAACGTGTCGTTGTAAAAATGATTTTAATTTCACTTTGAATGCGTGTATGTCTTGTAATATTTTTATTTCCTCAGGAATTTTGTTAAAAATTTTTATACCCATATACATAGGTGATCTTTCAAAACAGGTAGTAGTTTTATTCTAAATTTAAAAATTCTTCAACCCTGTATGGCTCTGCTTCACATACAAAACGAAATACTTTATTTTTATAGAACTAATAGATTTTGCCTCTCTGATTTCGTCGGTCAACTTGTAAATTTTTACAATGTTGTAAGTTATGTTTTTTTTTTGTGGTTAGTCGACACCAGAGTATATTGTAGTCGTTCTTAAATCTTGTTATGTAGTTATGGGTCTTTCATTACTTTCAAATGGATGTTTATATTTATAAGCAAATAGTAGACACTCGTATATGTAGAGTCCATACACAGTCAAAAGATTGTTTTCTTTAAACTTATTTTTACAAGACCCTCGTGTACCTAAGCCTAGCAGTATCCTCACTGCTCGTTTTTGCATTATAAATACTTTATTTGTTTCACTGGAATCTCCCCATATTATAATACCGTAACGTTTAGGGAAATAAAATCATTAATACACTCCGCCAAAAAAGTATCGCATAAACTAAAAAAGGGCATTTATGAACCAAGATATTTTTATACGTTCACAAAAAGTTTGCCTCGTGTATGTGAACTATAAAAACACTAACAAAATAATGGAACTTAGCGTTTTTACTTTTTTTTTTTTCTAAAAGAACACATTTAGAAAAATGCATATGTGTAAGGTTTGTTCAGTTGTTTATTGAAAGTGTTCCTATACGGACAAATTTTAAAGTGCGAAGTCAGAGTTCTGTACCAACGCTTTTAAAACTAAAATGAGCAATTTAACTTCAGAACAAGTGGCTGCTATAGTTGCTTTAATCGAAGATGGACGATCTCAAGCATACGTTGCTAATTTGATGAACATCAATCAGTCAAGTGTTTCTAGAGCCGTAGCCAGATATAGGGAAACAGGCATTTACAGTAGAAGACCTGTACCAGGTCGTCCAAGATGTTCTACTCGCCAAGATGACCGCTATTTACTACTACAAGCATTACGTCGAAGACATGTAACTGCGAGACAATTGCAGAACGACTTGGCTAGAGTCAGAAATACTCGTGTGAGTACTCAAACTATTCGGAATAGGTTACGACAGAGTGGATTAAGAGCTAGAGTAGCTGTAACAGCCCCTCGTTTCACTAGGAACCACCGAGTGGCTCGCTTAAGGTTTGCCAGAGAACATGTAAATTGGAACATTAATGACTGGGCCAATATACTCTTCACAGATGAGTCAAGATTTGGTCTTTACACCTCAGATAGGCGTATCTCAGTGTACAGACGAGACGGTGAGCGCTATTCGCAGTGTAATATCAGACCTAGACCTAATTTCGCTGGTGGCTCTATTATGGTTTGGGGAGGCATCTGTTTAACAGGTCGTACAGAGTTAGTACCAGTAGACAGAGGTACACTGACTGCCCACAGGTATATAACGGACATTTTAGAAGAACATGTAGTACCATATGCGCCAATTATAGGAAACGAATTCATGTTAATGCACGATAATGCACGACCGCATGTTGCAATAATCGTCCAGGAATACCTTAACGATGTTGGTATTCCAGTTTTAGATTGGCCTGCGGTAAGTCCGGACATGAACCCTATCGAGCACGTGTGGGACCTCCTTCACAGACGGATACGAACCCAAAATGTTGCCCCAGCGGACCTGCATGGACTAGCAAATGCTCTCCGTGACGAGTGGGAGAATTTGGATCAGGCTTATATACGGAGGTTAATCGAATCTCTGCCAAACCGTATGCGAGCGGTCATAAGAGCCAGAGGTGGCAATACTCAGTATTAAAAGCTACTGTTATGACATTTTTCTTTCCAAAATTATAATTTCTTGTTTTAATAAAAATCACAAGTATGAGTTCTTGTTTTTGTTTGGCCTGTATTTTATTTAAACAATCATAGAAATTATATCTTATAGCGCATTAAAGTATATTTACAACTTTATGCTACAAACAAAGATTATGCGATACTTTTATGATTCAAAACTAAATTATGCGATACTTTTTTGGCGGAGTGTATATTAGTATCATCCGCAAAGCTAATTACTTTTTGATTTTCATTGCTATTTACTGTATAGATATTATTAAGAAAAATTAAAAAGAGCAGAAGACCAAGTATACTGCCTTGTGGCACACCGATGTTAATTATCACTGTATCCGAATAAGTGTGCCCGGCTGTTGTAACTAGTTTAACCATTTGTTTACGATCAGTAACGTAAGATTGAAGCTTTACACCAGATGTATGTTAGACTAAGCAGGTTAGTGCAAAATAAATAAATGAAAATCATAATAAACTATATTCAGCCGCTTATTTTATTATACTGGTTATAAAATGACTTAAAAGGTTATTCAACTACTTGACTCATTGTAAACGGTTATTAAAATTTTATGGCCAGGATTATCGTTTTTTATACTATTATCTTAAACCAAAATTAAATTTTAAATCAATATTTATTGCTTTACTTGAGATGGTTAGAAGCTTACTAAAATATATGAATCAGAAATCTGGGGACCGAACGAAAGCCTGAAGGACAAGATAGAAGCCGATATTTACGGATGTTTTAAACAGCTTAATATAAAAATATCAGCACTAGACAAAATCAGGATCGAAAGAATTAAAGAAAAGGGTGCAGTAAAATAAATTGTTAAGAAAAATAAAGAAGCAGGTATTTTAGAATCACAGGAAGAAATATGTTAAAAGTTGAATTTCTATGTTTCTCTGTTAGAAGCTACTTATGTGCTTAATAAATACTTGTTAATGTGCACAGTGGTGATTATATTTTTCATTAGAAAGAATTTAAAGTAGGAAATAAGAATTTATGATTATACATACATACCTTGCTTTCTAAGAAAATACGAACTTTGTCACGACGTACATATAGCATTATGTTAAGTTTTATTTGAACTACTAAACAAGACTCCTGCTACAATAATCGCAAATAAAATTAAATTTTCATACGTTCATCATTGAAGGTACGAGATATTAATCACAAAACGTATTCGAAGGCTTTTATCTGAATTTGTCGGTAGAATCATCACTTATTTTAATTAACAAAAATCCATAGTTAGTCAAATATTGTTTTCTGCATGCTAAGACCATTTGTAAATTATAACCTGTATGAAACAGCTGTTTATGGTAGGTACATAGGCTAACGCTTCCGTTTATTTAATGTAATATTCAATGGGAAAACAAATATGAAGCATTTCCCACATTGGAACAGTCACAAACATAGAAAGTTTTTTCATTTACTTGTAATTAATCTAAATTTCTTCTATTTAAACCACTCATAAGATAACCAATTTTAAATGCGTTTTATGCATTGTTTGTCGATATATCGTACATCCGCTGAGGGAGTATCAGGTTAAAGAATAAATGAGTTACTTTGGTAATAAAATCTTTCAATGTTGTGCGAACTGGTAAGTCGTTCTTATTCGCAAATGCCAGGTTAATTAACTGTCTGCAAGTGGGACTAAATTAAATTTCGATTGGAATTTACGGCGTCGCTGTACCATTTGCGGTACAGCCAGAATAGACATCTAATAGCGAGCGATTTGTATCACACGGAGCTAAGCATATTGGCCATCTGGTTTGTTCTCAGGCGGTGAAGCAAGCACAAAAAATGCTAACCTAATTATCCTTAACGTTAGAAACGAAGCTCGTTCAACGCGATCTAAAAATTAGTTGCCGTGCAAATAATTAAATGTTTCTATTAGCAGGAGCATGGATTTATAGAATAGCAGCTACGGCCTCTAATTAAATTATTACAACTTGTCCTTAGAGTATGATAATTACAGAGAGGAATGTTTCTACAATTGCAAACACTCCAGATCCAGCTGAAAGCTCTTACTATACAAATCTATAAGTAATAAAATTTATAGGCGTTGGATTTCCTATTACTTTAGAATTCAATCGTGTTGCATGTGTAGTGATTTCTGCAAATCTAATTTTGAAATTAAATTACAGTATTATATCTTTTTCTATTATTATAATAGTGTGGTCGTTTATTTTTGAGCAAAGTAGGCTAGCTGTAAATTCTATTTTCAATACTACTAATGGGAGTTTGCAAATTAAGTTATCTATCAATCGATTTCGATATCTTACAATAACAAAAACTTACGATATGTACCTCTAATCGTGAAACCAACTAATCTTGGCTGGATTCCAATCAAGGAAACCAGAAAGGAATGTCCATTGATTCGCAGAATTCTGTGTATAGTGCCGATAACAATCTCCAATTTATTGTTAACAACTTCTACTAATAACATTTTCCTCCTCTACTTCATCTTTAAGTACTCACTCTGCATACGGTGGAAGATAAATTGCTTTAAATGTGTTCCAAGTTCATTTTCTAAGGCACTAAAACTTTCTACATTTTAAGCATCTCAAGATAAGTCCGTTAATCATCCCTGAAGAAATTCTTGCTATTTCACTGACAGAAATCACTCAGCAGAAACAGCACATATCTAGAACGTATAAGCGGCGAACGGAAAGTGAAAGTTAAGCTTAATTCGTGCACTTACGGAATTTCTATGGACCTACACGTCCATTCGACAGCATTTGATACTTTAGTAAGTTAAGAAGCTTTACTGACGGTGAGGAAGAAAGAGCTCTCCTCCTTCTAGAAACTCACTTTCCTGAAGGAAAAACAGTCACCTCGGAAAACCTACACGAAGAGCACAGAATACCAACCAAGGAAGCTACAATAATGGCCAAGCACATATGTAGTAGCGAACGGCTGAAATGGGCCATAAACTCCTTTCAGCCGTTCAAGACACCAGGAGTAGATGGGATCTTTCCAGCGCTAAGTTTTTCATTTAATGTGCAGACTCATGAACATATCCTATGTTCATGCGTCTCCGTTATATTTTTAGTCTAAAGACAATTAGGAAATAAAATGAGTGTGGAAATGTATAACTCATGAATCTGTCGTGACAATAATTTACTGCATCAAGGAAATACATTATTTAATCGTATTAACATAGCCTTAACACGAATGCTTGATTACACAAGCAATTAATGCGTAACATCGTTTAATACTTCACAAAAATTTCCTTTTAATGGTATCACGGAACAATATACGGTTGCATCACCTAAAATGGTTTTTGAATATCGTGTGTGCATGTAACTACTATCTTCTGTGTTAGTGGTAGTTTTATGTACGTATATGTCGCAATGAACCAACCTATATCTCCAATCCAGATAAGTAAGAACATTATCGCGAGCGACATCTGTCACGCACCTTCCGTATTAACGTTTCAACATGTGTTTTCACACGTGGAATTATTCATATCAGTCCTGCATCTACTAACTTGTCGGTAGTATAAAGCGCGGATATCCAATGGATTTTTGACGTGCCGAAACACGAAATGACATAATTATCTACCTATAGGTTATTAAGAGAACCTATTGTGATTGTCGTTAGTGGATGTTCGCTAATGGCGTGTTGGAATTTAGAATTTTAAATTTAATGTCAGATATTTAAAAAGTGAAGTTAAACTACGTTTGAAATTTTTTAAAGGAAGAGTAACATAAAAAGCGACGTATTCGTTTATTATTTTTATCTACTCAGTAAATCAAGAAATATGTATTTTGCCCAAATACTAGTAGAAATATATTTTGATTAGATAAATGTAAATATGTTCCAAGTATTTTGAAGGTCAGTGAATTTTGCTGGAATTTTATATTGAAATAGAAGGCAAAATTGTTATCCTCTACATGTGGTCTAAATTTACAATAATGGAAAATTTTAAGGTGTTAAGTGAAAATTACGGGATATTAATTAAAATCTTTCTAACATCCCCTTTTGTATGTAAAATTTTATTTGATTAAGTAATTTTACTATTCGCATTTAATCGGTATTCCAACAACTAAATTTCTTTTACAATTTTATATAGCATTCTATTTATTATCTTCTAATGTAATTTTTGCGCGAATATGTAATGATTTTTATGATCTATAACCAGCAATGTATTTTCAGAAGAGCTTTCCTCATTTTGTAGGCAATTTTAACTACAATATTTAGTTTCACTCTAGGTATATTTTGGTTTTCTTACGAGAAATAAAATTGCAGGGTTTCTATATAAATGCTTGAAAGTGCTTCCACAATAATGCTGTTGTATAAGGGAGGAGAAACGTAAAAAGCAAAAATACACGTCATGCATTTGAATATTACTTTTTAACAGCATGTATGTATTTAATGTAACTACACAGGTGTCCGAACGGGCTCATTAGAATTTGGCAAAGTTTCAGTTGGAATTTGATTTTGAAACTAGCTGCGTGGTCATGGCCGACTACGACCTATTTAAAAAAAAAAATTCAGTTTGATAGCCCATTCGGTGTACCCCTCTATACCGGAAAGTTGATATCAACACCTTTGTTGATATCAACTTTCTTATTTTAACTATGATGGTGCAATTTTTATGCTTCTAGTGTATTTCTCGGAATATCTATGATCAGTTTGTATCCGTAAACGTAATAGTTTTTGAGTTATTTGCAATTTTGTCAAAACTTTGACATTTGTGCCCTTTTCAATCAAATTAAATATTTCATACGGTATTAGACAGTAAGATACTATACTGATGTGGACGCAAGTACATAGTCATAGGCATTAATTGCGGCACTAGTAACCATAAAATTTTATATAAGCTGTTCAGAAACTCATGTCCAATATGGCTATCTTTAAACTAGAAAAACTTTTTTTTCCAAATGGAACATGGTGTCTTTTTTTATTACAGAAAGGAATGCAGCGGCAATCATTGTTATTTATTATTTTTATTTTAATTACAACTTGGCGCGTCATCTATGTTGGTTCCATTAAAACTACGAAGTTAGAATAGCTACATTACCGACAGTTGTCGTATGGCCATATACGCTTGCGCTGTGCGCACTTTTAGTCTTATGGATTTTTTAAGTAAGAAGAAGAAAGTAGAAATTCTCTAGATTGAGAAAAAAGATGGTGTCTATCGTTTTTATCTGTTCTTATGTTAGTTAAATGTGTTAAATTAAATGAGTTTAAAGTGCTATTTTGTTTCCTTTTTTGTTTGGATATGTCCGCAAAGTAGTAAAGACAATGTTTTACTACCAGTCGGTATTAAGGTTTCATATACCAATTCTTGGTAGTTAACATTTAATATTATTATTATATTATGTTAATATTAACACTTATTTCATAAAATCCCAGAAATGTGCCAAAGCTCCTAGTTTTTAGCAAGTAAAACTGTTTTTTTTTTTTATTCAGAACACTCTGCATAATACGTTTCAAGATGATGCATCAATTTTCGTTGTTCTAGTTTTATGACAGTTTTATTTGTTTTCCATTTTCCAAGAACAATATTTTTTCTGTTCATTGTATGGCTATTTTTTTTATCTATCGTTAAATACTCGACACGATCGATTAATTTTCTTGTTACACTCTTCATGGATATAAAATAAATTTGAAATATCTTAATTTGTATAATTTCCAAAATCTCCCGTTTTTTTCTGTATAGATAGTGCTCTTCTTTCAAATAATTTGCAACGAACTTATTGTTAAATGTGCTGTAAAGAGATGTGAACAATGTGTTTGTTTGTTGCTTGTAATAATACTCAGAGCTTCCTAATATCTAATAATTAATATCTATGCTGTATAATTAAATGAATTTTACTAATAATACAGACTCTAGTCACAATAAATACCACAAGGATTACTACAAATGAATGCAAGAAAAGGTGATCCATCATTTTGGAACAGAGTGTTCTCAAAGAAGAAATCTGTTTTACTTGCTTAAAACTAGGAGCTTTAGCATATTTCTGACGATTTTATGAAGTAAGTGTTAATATTTAAAAAATTACCAGTAAGTATACCAAATGTTCATACCGATCAATGCAGAAGTTTGCGCTGCATTCATTTCTGCGATAAAAAATACCACGTTTAAAGGTAGGTTGGACATGAATTTCTGAACACTGTGTATACGATTTTTGTGGTTACTAGTGCCGCGATTAATGCCTATGACTAGGTACTTGCGTCCACTTCAGTGGGGTATCTTAAGGTCTAATACCGTATGAAATATTTAATTTAATTGAAAAGAGCGCAAATGTAAAAATTTTCACAAAATTGAAAATATGTTAAAAACTATTAGTTTTACCGATGGGAAACATTAATACAAACTGGTTACAAATGGCCCTAAAGTCATAAAAATTCCACCATTTCATTTAAAATAAGAAGGATGATATCAACACCCTGTATACCGGATGGGGTATAAAACTGAAAATATTTTTTTAAAATTGATCATCATCGGCCATGACTACCTAGCAAGTTTCAAAATTAAATCCGAACTGGAACTTCTAAAAAGTAAAAAATTCTAATGAGCCGATTCGGTGGAACCGTACCACCCTCATCAGTAATCAAAGTACAATAAATGGCTTAATTCATAGTGAGGAAATATCTACTAGTTAAAATTGAATGAGAGTAAAACACAAAAAATAAGGTTTAGTTTGGGACAGGGTAATGTTTGTTTTCTTAATCTTCTAGGTGTTATGTTAACTTCTGATTTGAATTGGAAATGTCATATTAATCAACAATGCCAAAAATTAAATACATATGTCTACCAAATTAGAAAGATAGTGGATCTCACCGATACGAAAACAGCGGTAACGCTATATTATGCTAATTCTTGTAGTTTAGTCAATTACAGCATTATTTTATGGGGAGGTTCTCCTCACGCTTTAAGAATTTTCAAAATCCAAAAAATATAATTAGAATAATTAACAAAAAGTCACCAAGAGAGCATTGTAAACATTTGTTTCAAGAATTAAAAATACTGACTATACCTTCATTGTATATTTATAACTGTATAGTGTATGTAAGAGAAAATTTAAATTTGTTTACACCGCGCTCGCACATGATCATGAAACAAGAAATGATAGTAATGTACCCTACCATAGAGTAAATGCAACTCAGCAGACTAGTACATATCAAGCTATTAAATTTTATAACATTTTACCCGCGCACTATAAAGAGTTATCAATTACCACCTACAAGTTGCATGTAAAACGCCTACTTCAGCTAAAAGCTTACTATAACATCAACGAATTTTGTTAGATGTCTTACTCTCTGGTAGTGATTTTTGTCTTTTTCTTTTTATGCATGCTTTCATGTTTTTGTTTGCACCCCTTTTAATTCTAATTTCAATTGTTTCTGTTTAGAGTCAATTATTATATCCGTTTTTGTTGACTTTCTGAATGTAATGTCATTACTCGAAGATATAAAATAAAACATCTTGTATACGTATATGCAGCCAGATGTTTAATAAGCAAATGCAAGTACAAATCAGGGTATGGAAATATCACTGGCCAGTGATAAAATTAATCGAATTTTCTTTTCATTAGAGAGCGGATTATTATAACATAACAAAATTACTCGCCAATGAAATAAACACCATCGGGTTTTATCCGTACCTCAGAGCAGAAGTGTTAACACAACAATTTAATTAACAGGCTATACTTTGCACTGATACAATATCAAATACCACTTTCCACAGGTCTCGTCAAGTTGGCTACCACACTTTTGATTTTTCAATATTTGACTATGCCATCGTTTTGTGCTGGTTTGTGCCTTAAAGAAAAAAGAATTTGTTCTTTCATTTCCCGAAATATTTGCGATTAAAGATGGGGGATTTAACTTGACGCTGCTGGCACACTTTTGATTTTTTAAAATATATCTATGCCATTATTTTGTGCTCGTTATGTGCTGATTTATGCTCTAAAGAAAGAAAAATTGTACTCTTTTCGTTCTCGATGTATTTATGATTAAAGACGGGCTCCTATTTGATGCTGCGGGCATACCTTTAAATTTTTAAAATTTGACGCTGCCGTCATTTTCTGTCCGTGTTGTGATGATTTGGTCTGTAACAGAAAAAATTGTGGTCTTTTCTTTCTCGAGATAAGTGCCTATTCACGATTAAAGATGGGCAGGGTAACTTGACGCTAGGACTATACTTTTGAATTTTAAAAATTTGACTCTGTAACCGTTTTGTATTCATTTGTGTTGCGAAGAATAAATCTGTGCTCTTTTCGTTATAGAGATGCTCATGATGAAAGATGGGCTTCCAAACATCTTTTTACAAGTGAACAAGTAAACCCGCGTTTATGATTATTATTGATACTGTTCGAACGTATTGTTCAAGTAACGTTTCAGTGTTTGTTTGTTTCACTTTGTAAGAAGGGCGTAGATGCTCCTGAAAATATAATCTAGTTGATCTAGTCGTCTTTAAACTTTGGAGAGGTGCGAGTGTATAAGCCGTTTTAGGTTTGTTCGAGTCATGTTCGAGCATATTTCACTCGAACAGTTGGTGTTATTTAAAAACGCACCCAATGAAACAAGTTTGGTGTTCGAATGAATATATAAAGTAATTTTAAAAACATCTTTTTTTTTTCAAAATTCTTCATCTATTAGTTAGTTTCACTCATACAAAATATTGTAACATATACATATTTTTTTGAATCTCACAAATGATATATTAGATCAAATTATAACAGTTATAAGCATAAAATTAGCATACAGTCGTCCGTGCATTCATTTGGATGATTATTCCCGTGCGGTTTCTTTACAAATATACCAGCACTATTGAAATTGTGCTGGTATATTTTATCACAAACACAGATTAGCTTAACCTGACATTTTAAGTACAATAGGCATACAAACATCATTCATTTCTTAGAGAACACTTTTTCTATCACTCTATGTATACACGCTTGTCATTAGGCTGAAACCTTGTTAAGGTAACTTGTCCAGCGGCAAAACACATTCGTCGGAAATTCTACTTTGTATGGCACCGTGAAAAGCGTAAGTTAATGCGGATACATTAGGTACATGTAAGTGTTGTGTATAGATTAATTCCAGCAGATTGGAGGTGTTGAGTTCTTTTTTACGTTTCGTTTTCGTTTCTACTTTACAGTTATCGCGCACAAATTGCTAATTTGCATGACGTCGTGGATGACGAGGCGCTTTTAGGAAAGCCGTGTAGCGAGATGGAGCGGCAATAAAAAAAAAAACGAACTTGTCCCGAAAATAGCGCAAAAACACGTTCGTGACTCGCTTCAATTTACTCTAATCTCATATTGATAATTAAGTGAATATATTTAGTTCTTACCCATGCCGTTCCTCGTATGTAATTTTGCTTTGCTGCGGTTAGATTTTTATCAGTGATTTTAATAAAACAACAGTTAGAAAGCAGAGAAAATTCTTTCAAATTTACATCTGCCTTTAAAAAATCTTAAGTGTAAAACATATTTTGCTGTAGGTACACATATATAACAAAAATGCTGTTATAATACCATAGAATTTAATACGACACAACTATTAGGCAAATTGTACTAGTTTTACTGCTATCAGTGTTAGTGAAAAGTAATTTTATTAAAAATTATACTGTAATTTTAACACCGTTTTATGTATAACGTATCGAATGCGTCATTTCTTCTGTCCCCCCAATTTAACCCTTATGACTAGTAAACTAAAGCGTGTTTTAGTCGCAGTACGATAGCCGGGATACGAGGAGCATTCATAAAAGGGTACCAACAGATACAATTCCTAGTTCCACGATGCAAACATTTTCGATTGTTCTTTGTATATATTTCGTATGCATACCGCTGTGACCTGTAGAAATAACCGATATCTAACGGCGAAGCTTCAACTAGAAATAGATTTGCCCAACTGGGCCGATAAGAATCAGATAAAGAGACTTACTCGACCGAAGAACACGTGCAGCTAAAATACATCGGCGTAGCGATAAATTTACTATTTTTTTACATCGTACTGAATAGTAAAGCACGCGACTTTTCGAACGAAAAGCCTATGAATTGGGCATGAATAAATCAATTTTTTGCCCAAACGCCTAAACCACGCTCTCCTCTAATGATTAGTGATTAGGTTTGTGATGCGATGACGCAGTGAAAGATTGTTAAGATAAAGAATAGGTTTATATTATTAAGAATAAGATTCAGTATGAAGGGACAACTCAATGACCAATGATTCTATATGAGAATAAAATTAATTCGTATGTCTTCAAACGGAAAATTAGACATAGAAGCCAGATTTATTGATCTTTTTATTATTTATGCTGTTCTAGGGTGCTTAATAATTATAGCTATGTTTGCGTAGAGCCGAGATATACGTGTGTTTGTATAATATGTACTGTAATCATCTATTTTTTTATTAATTTAGGAATTTCCAAAGTAATACTGCTAAAACAATTCTTACATTACATATGTATTTACCATTTGCTTTAATTTAAACCATATTTTTATATTATTTACCTAAAATATAACTTTTGTGTACCTATCTAGCATAACACAAGTTATCTTGTGACACACAAGATATTAGCATAATAGACAAAGTTTCTGTTAGATAATAACTTAGAAATCATTTTGAAACATTTGGATGAATTTGCTGGAGAGACACATATTTATTTTGTATGATTTTTCATAGTTTTAAACAAAGAGGTGTTATTATTATTATCGTCTGGTATAACTTTTGATACCCTTGATAATCGTTAATGCTTAGATAAAACTAATATCTAAACACTGACTTAATGAATATTATTTATGTACATACTTTTTTCAAATAAAAACAAGTTCAATAAAGGCAATCTTTCTGGGGTTAAGGGTCGTATTAAATTGGAATTCTTTCCGAACGTTTCTCCGGCAACTGCGGTCGACATCATCACGGACCACGAATGAAAATTAAATTGACAACGGACATGTCAAATGTTTCTTTATGTCTCAATGTCACTAATTCACAATCCCATCACCCAAAGTCATGTTTAAATCTATGTCGCAAACAGTTCTAGAGCTCAAAACTGGATAGCAAATTCTGTTCAAGATGCAACTTTCCTCTTTTTTATTAAAGCTATTCGAATGTTTGTGGTATATCTATAGACTCTCTGGGAAGGCGAGCATGAGACTATGATATTGTGGGCAAAACTTTGATATTTTGGAAACAGATTACGTGGTTTCCATCCTGAAAGGTATGTTCTGCAACTGCTGATTTATCTGTTTTTTTATTTTTGTTTCAACACTACGTTGCCAAAGTAAACTGATCCACAGAAACACGGTATCCTATAAACGCCAGAAGATGTAAAGAAGAGGCCTTGTACTCTTGGATCCTTGGCGGAACATAATCGACTTTTAATTTGTATCGTAGATTTGTGTAGTTTTTATGTTATGTCGCTCATGTAGCTTTCCGATTCGATCTGTTATATTCCTAACATATAGCAAAAAATGTGTACCTTGTCTGTCCAATTGGCGTTCTATTGGTGTTTTTTTTTTAGTGTTTTTGTGGTGTATCATCTCATTTTTATCTCTTCTTTGGCGATGGGAATTTTCATAAAGGTAACGGTCAGGATGAGTAGGTTTTCTGTAGGTCACATGCCCAAGTTTCATTTCTAATAACGAAGACATCTAGTTCTTCTTCCTCTACTTCTGTGTTGAATTGAATACGTGCAATTAAGATGATGAGGGAATTTATTTAATGCTTCTGCTCCATATGTTAAGAACTACGAAAGTATCATCAACACAACGGTATCAACGAAATGATTTTTGTTCAGCAGTATCAAGTGCTCTATTCTCAAAAAATCCCATATAGTACTTAACAATCACAGGTGCTAGTGGACTACCCATGACTACTCCATCTATTTGTTGATAAATATTGTTGAAAGATTGTCTTTATTAGTTTCTGATCGTGAAAGCTTCCATATTTCAAAAATGAGTTTGATTATTAGATTGTATTAGTATTTATGTGTGCCAAGGTAAGCCAAGGAGGCTCACAGTATGGTCCACCGCGAAACAAAATTCATCTCATTTTGTAGGCCCAAATCTCCACATGTATTTATGATATTTAACTCTGCTACTTGGTTAGAGATACCAATTAATTATTCGTATTTTGAAAAGCTGATATAAGGGAGCACAATAGATCAATAGGTCGCGATGCAAGGTTATCCTAATTAGATCTAATCTAATCTGTATTTTGAAAAATAAAAAATAAATCTTAGCTTATATTTTAAAAAGGAAAAAAAATGCTTCAATGTGGCATAGGAAAAGGTTGAAAAGTTAGAAAAGGTTGAAAGGTATAACCAATAGGTACCTTTTGTTGATACGAAACAATTTAATCTTTCTTGCGGGATCATTTATCAAATGTTGATACAGATTCTGTTCTATCTTATAACAAGACCAAATGTATTACCAAATTAACGCATAATATCTCACACATTCGAAAATAAAACGTAACACTTCCTTATGTGTACCAATAAAGTATATTAACAATGCTCGACGATTTTGATGTATCGCGCATTACGTTTTCTCATTTTTTTTTCTGCGAACTCCTTTCGCTGACGCGCGCCGATCACGGGTAGCATCAAAGGTTATTACGGTACACAAAAAATTATAGAGTTAGTGCGGAAAGCACGCATTAATGCTTTCGCTGCCGGTGATGATTTACCGCTGATAGCCGGAGCGGAGCGGTTGGTCGCAATTTGTATCCGAACGTCCGCGGCGTGACAGGCCAATCTCGCTACCCGAACTCTGCCCGCTCAAAGATTAATAATTCCACTTGTTTTTTGTAATATTTCACGTGTTAATTACCGGACATTGTGCGCTATTTGCGACGAGAAATGCGCACGGGGGATCGAACAGAATGCTGCTTCTATGGCGGGGGCCCTGATAACGTGCGGTTCGAGATACGCTGTTAATTATGGATCGGTCACGGCTGAACGATCTTAATTAATAAAATTGGAATTTTGTTTAAAATATTTCGCAAATCTTGACAATCGATATGTTACTCTACTGACATTGCAAACAAAACCAAAATCTTGTGAATATCTACAGCGGAATCTATAAATACTTCTATCGATTAATTCATTAACATAATCAGGATTATACCGGGTATCCTGGCTTATACGTCTCGGCTTATAATGTTTCTATTATACCTAGTTATTTCTTAATAAAATTGGAAATGTATTATTTTTCTGTAGTGTCTTCTCAGTGCACAATGTCCTGTAAGGAAACGTGCTAATATCTGAAGCTGATTCCTGATAAGCTTTAGTAGTTCTCCATTCTTCTACTTTGAGGAAAATTTTTCCATGAGTTTGCGTAATTGTGTTGTTCCAGTATTCTTTGTGTTTCTCTAGGACCCAATTCCTTGCCTGCTCCCGTACTGTGTTTCTGGATACTCCTAGAACAGGTCTAGGCTTATAAATTAAGCCAATGATTCCTTTCTTACCAACTTATCGGCTTTTTCGTTTCCTTCGATCCCCGAATGTTCGGGCACCTACAGTAAAGTAAGTTATTTGTGGTCGGCCAGAATGGGGTTTTCGTGGTTTTCCTCATTCCTAGGCGAATGCTGAGAGTTAACAATATAAGTCGCTCCACGGGCGCAAATTTCATAATAACGTCTGATAGCCAGCTATTTTTAAATAATAATAATTAGGTGGAATAATTAGTTAGAATAGGGAAATTTGAAATGTTATGGAAATAATTGAATACTTAGAACAGGTAACCCAGTGTAGTACCTTTTAGGTGGAGCACTGGGTTTTTAGGATGATTTGTAATATTTAACTTTTCTCAAATAAAGTGTGTGGTCGGCCAGCCTACTCAGTTCTCAAATGCATTCCCAAACCAGTCTTGACGGTTCCTGGGGTTTACTAGTGCCCTCACTATCACCTGACTGTCTGTTGCAATTCAGATCCGTTTATGTTTATAAGTCCTCTGATTGAATTGCAGTGTTTCACAATCCAATACTATATATGCCTTTTACTTCAAAGACAGTGGCATATTTTCCTAGTGAAATTGTGATCCTGCATACCTGCCACTTGGCTTTTCTCGCAGTCTGAGCCCTATTCTTGCCTCCTCCATTATCACGAAATGGAAAGTAGGTAGGTCTGGGAGACATTTTATTGCCGCTGTTGGAGTAGTCCTCATTGCTTCTGTTATTCCTAAACACGTAAGCGTTTGTATCTTGCTGAGTTCAATTGTAGCAGGTTTTTGCTGCACCTTTGTCCGTCATATCAGAGATGCATAAGTGATCACCGTAATGTATGTCCCACACATCATATTTGGTCTTAATCCGCATGTTTTTCCATGGGAACTTCTAGCCAACAGAAATGTTGGCTTTGCCCTAATTTTAATTCTTTGAAGCTGTCGATTGGAATCAAGAATGACAGCAAGATATTTCATTTCTTCTTAGAGCTTTATTTCTTCACTCCGGAGCGTTAAGGATCATCTAACTTCTTCTCGATAATGATACTGTGGTTGTTTCCGAGGAATTAATATTTAACCCCTCCGCCTCTGTCCATTTTTATATAACTTTTTGCGCGTTATGTATTTTGTCTCCCACCACGTTTCTTGAATTTACCTTGGGACCGAATGACAATATCATCTGCGCTTCCCAAAGTTTTGTGTCCTTCATTGTCTAGTATTACTAGTAGCTCGTCCAGATTCAGATTCAACAGCAGAGAGGACAAAACCCCACCCTGTGGACATCCTCGTTCGACCTGAAGCACAACTGTTTCTCCCATGATGGTTGTGTAAACTGGTCTTCCTTTAAATATGCAATCCATCCACCTGCAGCTTGTTTTATCGATCCCTTTATTCCTTAGATGCTTTAGAGGTTGATGCTGTGGAAGTATTGTTAAATACTTCCATACTTCCCATATATAGAATGTGTACAGGAGCACTTCATTGGTTTGCAGAGGATCCCCTCAGCTCTCTGTACTAGCTGATGTAACGCGGACTCTGTGCATTTTCCTGCTTGATGGGCATACTGGTTTTGATGTAGTGGCCAATGTGATAATACATGATTATATGCTTGTCTAGTAGTTTTTCTAGAGACTTCACACACTAGGTTTTAAAATCAAAGTATCTCTGACCAGCCTCCAGGTAATTGGTAGGTAGCCCAGTGCGGGACTTCCCCTGAGTAGCATGCTAGCTTTTTGCAGCAAAAGTTCCAGACCTTCTTGGAACATAATTGGATGAATGCCATCCGATCTTGGCGATTTGTATGGTTTGAAGGAGTTGGTTGCCTATTTCATCTTTTCCACTTTTCCCACTTTCTTTGCTATCTGCCAGTGTTCCCTGGCTATCTGCGCCCGGGTTTGAGTTCTGCATTATCGCAGTCTAGTAATTATGAATGGGTGATTCTAGATCTGCAAAGATCAACCTAAAAGAGTTCTATTGTGGTCTCATGTCCCGTCTTGGTGTAGCTCCGTTTTCTGTTTTCAGAGTATGTATCGAGCTTTGAAGACCTTGGATAATATCCTAGTTAGTCTGGGGCTTTCGGGACCTTGATCAATGTCCTCACAGGATTATTTCTTTGAATTTCTCAGAGGTTTGTTGTAATCAGTAAGGGCCTCTTTATGTTCATCCCAGACTGATGTTTTCTTTTTGCTCTATTGAACTTTTTCCAAACTTTCTTTGTCATGTTTTCAACGTTGCTGTTTCACCAGGCTACCTATCCGCTGACTCCCTTGTTTACCATGGGGCAGGTACTACTGAACGCAGAGGTAAAAGCGTTTTGGAGTTGCCCTGCTACAAATTCCAGGTCTATTGTGTTGCTTATCTTCTTTTGAATTCCCTTTAAACTGAAATCTAGTTCTGTTGAGTAAGCATCTCAGTTAATTCTTGCAATAAGGTTTAATTACAGATTCACGACCCTTTATATTAAAATTGATGTGCTTGTGTGGTTGTTTACCAAGGTTACGTGGTGTGCGTCACATCCGATGATGAGTTACTATCCGCTGACTCTGTAACTCATCACCAGGTATTCAAGTTCCCTAACTGGTGGTAGGTTAGATAAGTGTTTGAAGTTATTACAAATTGTTCGCCTTTTTGCAAATTTTCTATGAGAAATATTAGTATTGCTACCTTGTGATCCCCAATAACAGCAATTCTTTAGTAAATATGGAAGCAATATTTTCTAAACGTTAAAACACAAAATTATACAAAAAAAAATATAAAAAATTTAATTGTACGAAGTGTTCTTACCTTTGGACATGTAATAGTTTTATTGGTTGAGGGTGTTACACTTCCAGCTTCTGAAACAATAGGTAGGTACTATTAAAGTCGAATACATCTAATCTGCACTTGTAAGTTTAATAATTACACATCCAACCAACCATATATTTCTATATAGTTCTCTATGCGGCTAGATTACCACATAGAAAATAAAATTATTTTTGTTTAGTTAATAAAAAATTATTACTTATAAAAAAAAAAAACCATTGTACGAATATTGCTGGCAAGAAATACAAACAAGTAAAAGCATTTCGTGGGAGGATAATAGACCCGTTTAAGCCAGTGTGTGGGAACCTACCTGAAAATCAGGTAAACAATGTAGATTTATACAGACGACCACATAGTAATGCCGCATGATTGTCGAAAATTGACAAACTTTTCAGATGGGTTTAAAAATGCATTGAAACTCGACGAGGGCCCCTAACATACATACGTAAGAGCAACAAAGAAGAGAGTTACCGTAAATACGTGATCCCTATGTTCAGGTGTTTTACGACTTAGGATTAAAATCGTAGGGTCTTGAGTTAATAAAGGTTAAAGGATATTGAGCTGTAAGTTAGGTCTACCTTAGGAAGGCGAAGTTAGCAGGCAATGCGGCGCGCTCGACGCCGACTAGTCTAGCGGAATTGAAAAATGCCTAGGAGGTTTTCTAGGAATTTCGATTTGAAACGTTGGGTTTACGATGTACTTGCAACTTTTAAGCAAGTTTTACGGCCTACCTGAGTAGGCATTTATGGTTACTAATGAAAATATGAACTCATATTTCGGAAAAAATACTGCTTTCGAACTGTAAAACTTTTTCAAATTGATGTAACACATACTGTGACACTTTGTGAATGCATTTTTGTTTCTCGAATAATTAAGGTCAGGTATTTTCTCCACCGTTCATTTGTAAGTCTAATTTCTTAATCGAATGTCAACGTATCTCTATGTTATATAAATTGTTCAGGTTTGATTTGACGCTGTAAAGAATGTACAAGTATAGGTCACCAATATGATCATCTGAACTAATAATACACCGAACATTGTTAGAGGTTTGATTAATTGTCCTCGGTTATCCTCAATAATAGTATCTGTTTCTGCAGTGTTGTTGCACTCATACACCTTATATTAGCTAAAAAGCTAGGCTAGTGTCATCAGCAAATAGAAAAAAGAAATGGGGCTAATATCATTTTACTCTAAATCATTGATTCAAACTAAAAACAGGCATGGACGAAGGATAAATCCGCTGTAGTACACCATGTTCGGCATTTTTAGTACTAGAGGAGCTATTGTGACATCTTACTAACTGAGATCTATCTGATAAAAACTATCGTATCACATAAAAATTCGTGATTTACATAATTAACAGCCTTTTTACAAGGTAACGCATGTATGCTTTTAAAGCTCAAAATTTTCTAATACAATATTGTCTAGGTTTTTTAAAGCTAGAGTTTTTGGGAGCCTGTTTTGATAGCCAAATTCACAATAAATATAAAGTGCATTAAGTTCAAAATGAGTTGAGAAACAACAACAGACACGAACTCATGAAGAGTTGATCAATACAAATCGTCGATAAATTCTAAAATCGTGAAAATGTTTGTTAAAATATATTGATGTTATATGTGGTGCTTAAACTCGAAATGCATATACAGAAAGATCAGATAATAACTCATTTTGAATCCATATAAAACGCAAATAAGCTCCAAAATCGTCAAAATGTTTATTAAAATACATAAAATATTCTTTTGATAAACATTTTGACGATTTTGGAGCTTATCTACATTTTATATTAATTCAAAATGAGTTGTTATCTGATCTTTTAACTACCTGCCTTAACTACCTTTTCAAAAATTTTAGAAAAACAGGTGTGATAAGGATTGTGCGATACTTACTATATCATTAATACCTTTTTTTTTAAATATCGCTCATTAATGTGCGAAATAATTGCAATATATATAAAAATACGAATCCTAGTCTTTAATTGCATCCGAAATCGTCTATATAACTGACATAAGGAACAATTGTACAAAGTCTATTCTAAAATATGGAAAGTTGCCACTTTCTTAAAATACTATATTTTATTAATGTGTAAAATAAAATAAAATCCAATGCATATTAATTTTTTCGCACATTGCTGCAGGTATGTACGTACATATTTAAAGTAGTGCTGCAGATATCCGACAAAATTGAGATCCGGATATCCGAATCCAAAACTATCCGGATATCCGAATCCTTGGATCCGGATCCGCTATCCGAAACCTCGGATCCGGATCCGCTATCCGATACCTCAGATCCGGATCCGCTATCCGAAGCCTCAGATCCTGATCCGCTATCCGAAACCTCGGATCCGGATCCGCTTCTTGAATTCGGATATACTATTCGGTGCTGGGATCTAGATCCGATAAAACTATACATAAAACATACAAATTATTAATAATAATAATAGTGGATCCGGATAGCACTCAGATCCGGATATCCGGATAGTAAATTATCCGGATCCAAAATTATCCGGATCCGGATAACAGCTCTAATTTAAAGCTATTGCTAGCCGTCCTAATCATACTGCTATGACTTTTTGATGTCAAATTTTACCAGATAGTATTGTGGTGAAATGTTTGCAAAATGTCTAGCAGTATTATTAATTAATCGAATGGGAGGATACGTGTTTAAACTCCATCTTCAAAACGTAAATAAAACACAAAACGTTAAGGAGTAAAAATATATTGAAATAGACTATTTCAATATATTTTTACTCGTTAACGTTTTGTGTTTTATTTAAGTATTATTAATGCCTTACAGTAAAAAAGTGCCTATCGTGCTACTAACATTGAACTGTAACCTGTGGAACTGAAATGGCGTCTGACATATAATAATATATTTAGGCGTTGAAGCCAAGAAAGATGGTATATCTCTTTTACTTACTTAATCTCTTTTAATTAAAAACCAAGCCGCTAAACCAAGAGAAACAAAAAAACAAAATCTCTTTTACTTTATCTCATGTTTGCATATGTGTTTGGATCGCGACTGTAAATTTATGTCAATTTGAAGGGTTTTTGACATTTATTTGCATGAGGTATATCGCAATGTGTTAGAAAGAGATAGAGATACGTCCATAATCATGGTTGCCTATTGCAGATAGGTCTGCTTTCGTAACTAATATACCGTTTCAGTTCCCTAGGATACAGTTCAATGGCTACAAATTTTGTTGCTAGCATAGTATATACAATTCTGTTACTGTACATTTATCTCTGCTCTACATAATGTGCTTTGATACTGTACTCATAAGCTGATTAATCAACTAATTGTGTATATTAAATTAACAATACTTGAAAATAAAAAACATCAACTAGCGATGACAAAACGCGGGTACTAACTTGAGCAGCTTGCATGTGTTTCTCATAAGCTCTGTACTATCAACTAGTCTTGAATGATCTAAAGATATAAATTATATACTGTGTAATTTATGGTCTCCATTTATCTGTTTGTTTACATTCTTTATGTTATTTATGTTACTTTTGTTTTACGTTTTTTTTTTTAATTCTTGAAAGAATTTAGTACCTTTTATAATGTTGAACAACCTTATTATTATTCCAGTTCAAATTTGAAATCGGAGTCATGTTCTTTTATACGGTATAAGTTATGACTAGGTATTTTTATTTAGAGCTAGCGCAGCAGTCACAAATGTTTTGTTGTCATCTAGCTGCTTCCAGAAGTAATTAACTGAAAAGGGGATACTTGTTCACACATTATTAAAATAATAAAGCATACTCGTCCGGTGAGTTTCAACTAGTTTTATTATTACTACTACAAACTGTTTCGCCACACTGTGGCTTATGGCTTCATCAGGTGAATGAAAGTGCGAGTACTTATGTCGTGTTAACAAATAATGAAACTATTTACAGCTCACTACTTAGTATACAATACCTTATTACTTTCAGAAACTATATTGCATCTATATTTTTGTTACATTAGAAGTTTGCATTACGGATGTTGATGTTAGGAGAGGTGGTTTATTGGTATATATTGGGTTAATAAGTGATATTTATTGTGAATACAAATGAATTATCTTCTAACACAATTTGGGCCACTGGTGACTTTAAGATTTAAAATATGCATCTCGTAAAGATTTACATCTGCTTTTACATATTTGTTTGGTGCCCTTGTACCAATAATAACTCTAGAAAATTACATGGCTTTTTTTTATATAAAGGCGTTTTTATAAAGCCTAAGTATTTATATGCTTATTAAGCAACTCTGTAGAGCCAAATCTCATCCCTAATCATCATCATGACGTCTGAAAAATCTGGTTATCATAATTGACCGGAGCGAGATTCGAGCGGGCGCCACCAGCAATAGTCGAAATCCCAAGCAAGGGCTGAATGCACTCGGCTATCATAGGTTCAAATCCATTCCATTGCTTAATTAATAAATAAACAAATAAATTACTCAATAATATTTACAAAACATTAACTCATTTAACTCAAACTTTAATATTGGAATCTTCCGTAAAAATAAAGCTTAAAAAAATCCAATAAAGTTATATATATTATATCAGAATAATTTTCTTTTACTTAGGGTAAACTTTAAGAATTAAATACTGGATTTTATTTTAAAAGACGAATAACGGCAAGGTCCCAGGTGGAACGCGGACAAAATAGACTCGGAAGCATCGTCTGCATTTTAGTCTATCTCTGGATATTCTCTAAACATGTCAAATTCAAAATAAAAGTGAAATTAAAAACCGATCTTCTAAGTTTTAAATTATACTGGGGCAGAATGGAGAATATTTTCGGGAGAATAAGAAAAACGCGTACTATAAGGACCATAGTGCAGGAACAAGTAAATTGTTTGTCGAAGGTGCTCGCTTCTGATTGTTCTTGTTAAAATGAGCGAAGTTCTTACACAGGACAATTTAGAAGAAAAAACAGTATACCACTATGAAAATCTGTTATAAAAAATTAAGGAAAAAATAAACCTTTAACAATATAAGAAGAAAAAGTATAATTACCTACTAGACAACTTATAGCATTAAAAAAATAAATTATAATTCTGGTCAAAATTTTTAAAATGTTTCTGGCAAGCACGGCTTATATCTACCGTATAGGATTGCTAAACGAATTGAGGGAAATATGTGCTAGTGGAGAGGTGATCAGGATCTCCGATTTTTTCTTTAATCATACAATAAATTCTTGATACTATTTGTTATATAAACATGTAGAAATACTTTAGATATATTAACGGAAGAGAAATTTTTATTTATTTTAATGAGTGCCATTTAACCATTACTAATTTATATTTAATTTAAACATTGTTAGCATTTCTTACCGCCATTTATTCTGGTGAATATTTGGTAGATTTTGCATAGGGAAAAGTTTGATATTCTTTAAGAATAATCAGGAAGAGTAGCTTTTTATCCCGAGCTTTTTGATTTCAAAACAATCTTCCGGTGAGTTAACATTATGGCCTTGATGACGGAATTCTCGCACATCCATGTATCTATGTCGTATTTATTCCAACGTATATGAAGTTTTAGTTTGTACACATACATACATACATATATACTACGTCGTGTATGTCACGTACATTGCACAATACCAATACTTTTTTCCGCTCATTGTCCTTATATATTTAGGGTGTAAAGGGAGCACACACCTGGGCACACAGCTGCAAGGATGCTGCGATTAGGTAAACTAGCCCTTAACGTACCAGTACGCAGAGGCAGGGTCACATAAATCACGTGAGAAGTACGTTTTTTTTTCAGGATCGCTTTTTACCGAACTCGACGTAACATCTAGGAACGAGATAGCGCTCCGTGTATGACGCATATTCCTGTTGCTTGCTCGTGTCACGGCATTAACGATTTACAAATGTGAAACTCAACAGTTGTTAAACCAAAAGCTTGCCAGCGGAAAATAAATCACTTTATTTAAAGCGTTGTGAATCCATTAGCATTTTTCTCGTTAATTAATTAAATATGCGGTTGCATGCGTCGACTTTTTTTTTTTGCTCTTATTTGGTTGCAATTTTCGCATCGTGCGCATAGTACTTTTGCTGCAACATTTTCCCGAACATATGCACGCAGTACGTATTCACTCGAACCTGTAACACTAACAGGCATGCGGAACAATGCCTGAAATCGTTTGCAAACTTACGAAGTTCGGTCGTAGTGAAATTAAGTGGGTGTAGTAATTATTACGTAACTACAAAGTTTACTCCTATAAGCGTGTTTAACTGAGAATTTGTTTCAGTATTTACTTTAGCACAGAAATAAAAATACTAGTCGATCATGCAACCACTGTAACTGAAAATTATAACGTGCTGATCTTGAAAAGCTATTACTATTTTACTATTTTCTGAGATATAAAGTTCTCAAGAAATTTATAAAAATAGTAAAGTTTTGGACGCAACAATATTCGTAACTTCGTACCACACAAAAATGATTAATTTACTTGGAAGAACTGCTTGGGAAATACAAAATTTTGGAATTAATTATATCTATACCTTGTGCGTTAGATATTGTTACTACTTAACTTGCCAACATGCACAACCGCGACATAATGAAGTCACCAACCTAAAGCGAAGGTTTGGCAAATGTTTTTGCTATCGCTAGCACAGCTATGAAAAAGTCGGAATGATTCTGCGCTAAATATATCCATTACGCAGATGTTGATCTATATGCTAGCAATAGAAAAAGCAAGGAGGCATCATAATTATATCAAACCGCAAGACCCTGTTTGGAAAAAGAACGTTAAGTATTAGAAAAAGAAAAATATAGTAATGAGTTACGCATTCTTGTTTCACCACTAATATAATTTCAAAGATGTCGGATTTTTTCGTACTTCGTCCATACAATTTATAGTAGTTTTTTTATGTTCCTGATTAGGTGTTTTGAAGTACCATTTTGCCTGGGACTGTCCTTAGGTCTTTTATTCTTCCCTGACGAAATGCTTTCTTTAAATCGAAAAGCGGACGTTCATATTATCTTCTTTCGACTGCACTACAAAATTGCCATCATTCATACACTTAATTCGTCCAAACCCAACTAATTTTTCTTCTGTGTACTTCCTATATGCCATATATATTTATTGATGTTATCTTTTTCATTTTCCATATCTTGTAACGTGCCGTTCCATGGGAACATTCATTTTAGCGTCAAGGTTTCAGTTTATTTCGAAGTAATCATTAATTCTTTTTCTTTTCATTGATTTTCTCATGGCGGTAGTGTTACTACCTTATATTGTTTCATTAAGTTTTTTTAATTGTTGTCGAATATCGTCTCCTCAGACTGAGTCGCGCACGCTCAACTCCCACCATCGCGACCGCGTGGAGGAAATGTATATAAACCGCACGCTTAACACAGTTAAGAGAGTTTCTAGGTCCCTCCCAGCCCGTTCTGACTGTAGTGTTGACACATCTTTCTCGATACAGGCCGAGCTTCTCATTCCAGTTATTCCCGCCTTGGCTGTTAGCGCTGTCACGGCTTTTCTGGTGTAAGTTCGCTCTGGCAGATGTGTTGGCATAGCTTTCTAATACAAATCGAGCTTCTCATTCCAGTTATTCCCGGCCCGGCTGTTAACGCTAGTGCAGGTTTTCTGGTGTAACACAGGCATTTTTACCGGTTTTCTACACTCTGGCCGTTGCGTTGGCGCAGCTAACTGATGCACTCAATAATTCTCTATCCCCAAAGTTTAGGACTGTCACAGATTTCTAACCCGTCATAGGACGCGAAAACCGTCCGCATACTTTTTAACCGGCCCCCGTATATAGATTGTCATTTCACGTTATAACCAGAATGAAAGCCATTAGATGCCGCATCTAAATTTTAAAAGTGTTACCGAAGCCCTGCGAATATTTGATTGCTTATCACTGTATATATACTCATATCTGTTTATGACTGTACATACATGTCTTTTGCCACTCACCTTTTTTTTATTCGCTGTATATATTGGATGTCTTTTATACCTGTTTTATGGAAATAAATGCCTGCTTTATAATACACTTTGTTGCGCAGCTTAATCAGAACCCTGGAATACCCCGCTCTCACACTCACAGCTACCACTCTGGGGTTAAAACTTTATAACTAACGATATCAAGAGTGCAACACCGGTCAAATCAAAATAAGACCGCGACATTCCGTTTTGACAACTGCCGGTACAGGCAGGGCCGCTGAACGAGCACAAGGGGAATCTCAGCACGCGGAGCTCTTTCGACTTATGGTTATCAACGTATAAGTAATGAGCGTCATAAAAATAAGTAAGTAATTGAAAGCACGTAAGTAAAATTGTGAGGAGTAAGCAGTGAACATCAGTACAAAGAATTGAACCGAATATGTTCTTCTTTGCTTTGTAATTACCTATAATTACTTTCTGCTTTAGCTAAGTCTTTTCCGTTCGATAGATCTTTGAAAAACTATCATTATATCTCCATAATCTTTTCTTCTTTCTTTACTTATATTTTCTTATTTGTCTTCTATATTTCTTAACGAAATCTTTCCAAATATTCTATCTTTCTTGTGTACTTATTCTTTTAACGCCTGTCCTTCTTTCTATATACTTTATAGTCCTTGTTTGAAAATATCTTTTTGATGCATTAATAAAAAATAGTGTGTAAACCATGTTGATCGTTGGTTACTTGGTGCCATGAAGAATCAAGTAAATACATATACAATGTTAATGTAAGTTGACCATGTGACGTATATGTAAAACTAGTTACTTACTATGTGTTTACATTTTAATTTGTTCGTATGTAAAAGTAGTTACATAAAATTTCGTTGAAATGTAAATTTACATTTAGCAAGTAACTAGTTTTACACACAAAAAGTACTTTTACAGCACATTGTCAACATATATTTGGTATGAATTTTTTTATCTGATCTTCCATGGCGTCAAGTAACCAACGATCAGCATGGTAAATTTTTGCAATACATTTTGTCAGTATAACCTCTTCAAATACGTTTTACACAGGCTCATTTTAGTTTTCTTAATCATCTTTAATAGTTACAGATTTTGAGAACATTATATATGTAGGTACAGTTTGATTCTATCTTTCCATAATAAAAGGTATAAACGGTGACCATCAGGGAAACAGTTCTTGATTGTCAAAATGACGATATGTTTAATTGCAGCGCCAGTGGACATGTTTTATGGTATGAGAACATAAATTCATCCATAGCTACTAACAGTTAAAATTAAAGACTTCTCATAAACTGCGGTTTGTCAGAATTGTTATGTATGCATCAACATAACAATATCACCTTCCTGTAAGTTAACTTGACGTGCAGGGGTGCTTCAAATTTATATGTAGAAATAAAATTCGTATGTAAAAATATTTATTACCAAAAAAAAATTAATCATTTATGTATTACTACATACAGTTTGTAGCAACTATCAAGATTTGCGACACGAAAACAGTAAATTTACACTGTCTGCATTAATACAAAAGTTATCGTTTTTTGTATTTGTAAATATGTAATTACAGTATTAGCTATGTAAAATAGCTGTAACTTTACACTAATATTTATCAGTGAAAGCTTAACGGTAACATATTTTAAGTTGTTTACATCGTGGGTAATTTATTTTAGTTGCGATGTTAGGTACATAAAGATATAAACGTAGTAATTCAATAGAAAAGCTCATTTTTTTGTTGTTTTTTCGTCATCAATTATAGATTATCACTTAATTGTTCAGCGTTACGGTTTAATGGAAACATAAAAAGTTGGGAATATAATTAGTAAATCGATAAGAATGTATACCTGTTAAAAAAATTATGTTACGTGCGTCTCATGTTTACAGAGGGGCATTAGGAACATTGCGTGTTTCAGGTGATAAGCGATGATTGCATGGACAGGAGCTTTTACTGTTGGGTGTCACTTATCTAATCACACGGAAACTTTAAACATGCACTCCAAAAGGTACGCACTTGTGTATATATTCAATATTTATTGTGTTCTAGTCTTAAGCTTGTACATATTTAATAATTATAATATAATAATGTTTCTAGATTAATAAGCGAAAAGGTATAATGGTTATAGAAGATTGACAATATTCTAAATGCTTAATGAATTTATTTAAAGCAATAATAAAAATCAAGCGTGCAGTATTTATCGTTTAATAGTCAGTAATTATAAATTACAAACCGTAAAATTACAAGCTGTTTGCGAAGTTTTTTTTTGTGCAAAGCTGAGGAACCAATTACCGTACCATCATTCAACTTTTGCAACAAGAGCAAGAAGTATTTTACAAAACAAAGTATTACTATAGAATTCGAAGAAAAACGAAGTGGAATTTCTGTGTCGATAGGATCTTCCTCCGGGTTCGAACGTGTCGACGTCTGATATTCTCCTTTCTCTCTACTGTCACTGCCACGGACGCGTGAAAGGAGGACCGCAAGACGTGTTACAGGTGTAAATCATATCAAATTGACTTGATTTGAGAGACGATGCAGATGTGACAGGTTGGAAATTAAACTGAACACACAGGTGGCGTTGATATCTTCGGTATATATTATCGGCAAGTCATTATACTGGAATATCATCTTCCATTACAAGCCTTGTTTAAAACAATACAGGTATAAGGTTGACTTGACTTCATAGTTGTACAAGTACATGTACTGTGCTATACAGGTAAGGGACGGTGTTAAATCTAGCACCACTTTTGATCTTTTAAAGCATATCAGTATAATTAAAATCGCAACTCTTGCTTCGCGTCTGTGTCGCATCGTGCGAAAACTACTGGAATAGTGCGGTCATCTTAAGCTGCTTTAATCAAAATATGATCTCACAAAGTCATTCAGATATCAAAGTAAAATAGATTAATTGCTGCTGCAGTGCTGGTATGCGTATGTATGAGATGATGCAAGGTGGAATTTTATCTGCCTCATCGTAAAGTAAAACATTTGCACGAGGGGCCTGGTGCTATGTAGTACTCTTCCAGAATCAAGTCGCTCTCATTAATAATACTAATTTATTATTAAAGTGGTTCTGGGAGATTAACTGAGTAACTCTGGAGGTGTTATTCCTGATGATAACCCTTGATGGGTTGGTGGTGGATCCTTAAATATACCACACTTATCAGAGATATGAATTTTGAAATGTATTTTGCTGAGAACAAAACTACAAAATAACTGCGCCTCCAAAGAGGTTCAGGATTATATAAAATAGATTATTACTAGGTATACTCAAGATTTATCACAGTTGAAACAACAGGAATATGCTATTCAAAAGGTACGTTGTATTTAGATGATCGTTCTCAGGATATAGCGCTTAGAGAAAAGTCAATAAATATTATTAAACTAATCGAGAGAATATATCCCCAACCTAACCTAGTAAAAGTATCAGTACATACCGCAATGAGGTAGTGCTTAACACATGCTAAAGAAAGTAAAATGATACTTAGGGCTGATGGACACAAGGTTCCGGAACTACTGAAGCCCAGCTGAGGGTAACATAGTGATACGCTGAGAAGAATACTAGTCGTTACATCAATAATCCACATTTATTGAGTTAATTTTCATTAACATAATGATATGTTTTGCTTTTATGGTAAAATGTTATATCTGATCTTTGATTAAGTAATAGCAATATTCATTAGCGAAATAAATATCGTAACAAAGCATTCTACACTAGTCCATGGATAGTATTTGTCGTAGTAACTAGTTTTTCACACGTTCAATAAATAATTTTGTTGATAATAGGAATAGAAAATTAATCTATAATTGTATTGAGGAGGTCGATACTTGGTGAAAATTCATATTAAAATGAAGAAAACTTCTTATTTTCACAAACTTTATTTTATACGACGCGTCAGGTGGATACCTAATAATTATTAGGTATCCACCTGACGAAGCTAACGTTTAGCGAAACGCGTCGTATAAAATAAAGTTTGTGAAAATAAGAAGTTTTCTTCATTTTAAAATTAATCTACATTTTTACCTTCATTTTTTTACGTACAATTTTCATAAAATTATACACCATATGAATGCCATGCAGTACTAAATGCAATTCTGTCCGTTCTTTTAATGGCTTGCAATTTATTGCAATTCATTTACGTTCATCATATTAATAACAAAATATTTGTTCTGTGCAATGATATATTTGAAACAGAATGGACCTATTTAATCATCTTGCTTCTATTGTCCGGCGTTTAGAAGTGTGCTATTGTCAGCGATCATTGTTTGGTGCAATTTTTCGATTCTAATTCTGATGTTTTCATTATGCAGTGGCAAGCCGTTTCTGGAATCACTGTATACGCAGTTGCACGTTCTTCTTTTATATGAGCATTCTAGCGGGATTGACAATCCATGAATTGTCCGAGCTAGATCTTTGATTGCATTACCGGCTCATGCTAGAGTCGTTTTGTGGGTTGAGAGCGCACATCTAAACTCTTGATTCCCTAACAGGCGATAGTGAGTAAAGCTTAAAATACGAAAGCGATGACGGTTTGCATTCGGAGTGACGCTGATGGTACGGTGATCCCAACCATAGACAATGAGACCCGTCATTATGACTCTTCCGTTCTATTTGCAATAAAGGTGATAAAAACAGACATTAAACTTTAAATTGACTTCTACTTCGTCTTAAGACAGTAATCCTGACAGATGATTGTGTGCCTGCGACTAGGTTCCGACACCAATAGAAGCTCTTCTGGACTATTTCCTACGTTGGTAAACTGTTCTGTTAAGATCACAGGAACACGGCTGTGACTTTGACAGAACCACTTTCCCAACCTGGTTGCCTAGCAGCTTCACTCTTGCACCAAGTTGCAATGTATGTGATTAAGAAACGGCCAGATTCAATCACATTTCACTCCACTTAGAGGAACTCCATTGATAAAACCAATGATGATAAGTTATCCTTATGGAAGATATTGGTAGATTACATAATTGGTTGCAGACAAATAAAGTCGTATTTACATCCAAAATATCATCATTTCGCCGAATACACCAACGATGAGGGAAATTTAAGAGGAGACCAAAACCCATTTTTCAAAGAGATTTGTTGTTTCACGACATAAAATTTCGTGAGTACATGATTCTTCACGGTGCTGCAATGATTGTTACTAGGTACCACTGCTATTACTTATCCTGCCTTTGTCCAAAAATTTCTTTTCATGGGTCAGACATGATTTAACGTGCCGTTTTTCTCAACAGCGCTCTACCTCAAGAGACCCAAGAACGTAAAGATAAAGAATACAGGATGTGCCAGGAACATCATTAAAGAAAGATTTCTCAGGGAACAACTAGTGAAGGAGTTACTTTTATTATGATGTCTTTCAATCCAATTATCAGGCCGAATTAGAATAAAAATTATCTTGAGCGATAAACCTTTGAATTTATATTGGTGAATGATGTTTGAATTGTAACTTGTGTTTTTTTATTTTTCACATAAAAATCTGTACGTTTTCATAATTTTTCCATTTAAATAAAGCCTTTAAAATAGTTAATTGTTTCAGTAAACCAAAGAAAGAAAAAACTAAATCCATGAATCGGAGAGTCAGTTCAGAGCTGTTTGGGATTTTGCCCCAAAATTGGTCTTTTAGCATCACAGTGGTGCCTTGTAAGCTTGCTAGACAAAAATCTTGATACGTTTGAACTTGATCTGAGTGATGTAGATTGTCTTTCATAGAATTTAACTTTAAATATACCAAATTCATAAGGATATTAGTTTCATACCATATACTATAGTTACCTTTAATTTTTCTAGGGATTGTTAGGGGTGAGGGCACATAAATGTATGTATTTGGTTATTTGTTTTTCTTAATGTAGCGGCTGGGTTTTTTTTATAAATTAATGATTTATGCAATAAAACTATCCATTGACGTTTCGACAATTCTTAATTTGCTTTATTGTTATCTTCTTCAGTTTTTTTAAAATTATAATGAATCACAAAAACATTTTTTACATACATACTGTATCGTATTTCGCCGTTTTCACATAAAAATGTATCTCCTACACATTCTTATTGACAATTAAAATGTAGTTCGTATTTAAGATAATTTAAAAATGTCTAATTTTTAAAAAATGTTTTTATAATTTTTTAACATGTGTGTGAACGTCCGTAACTTTGGAAAAAAATGTTTTTGTGATTCATTATAATTTTAAAAAAACTGAAGAAGACAACAATAAAGCAAATTAAGAATTGTCGAAACGTCAATGGATAGTTTTATTGCATAAATCATTAATTTATAAAAAAACCCAGCCGCTACATTAAGAAAAACAAAAAACCAAATTTAATATTACGGCTAAGAAAAAAAAATTCACCATAAAATACAAATGTATGTATATACAGGCTGCGCCATTAGTGTGTCGGCGGAATTTAGTACGAGAACTACTAAAGCTAGAAAGGTGAGACTTTCTGTATGTATATAGTATATCGATGCGAATTTTGTAAAATTATTCACAAATATATAGGGTGCTACAAATTGTCAGAGCTACTTTCAACTTTTGTATTTTAAATCGATTGCTACATTTTTTTGTAATTTTTTTCGATAGTCACCTAAAATACCTTTGCAATAATATATGCTTATGTGCACTTCTGACAATTAGTTTAGGCGCTATTGCAAATTTTGTCAAAATTTTGACAGTTGCGACTTCTGAGATTTTCAGTTTTATACCAAAAACCGCTGTACTATAACGCGTTATTTTTTTGCTATCACTTTGAGGGGCTAAAACTTTATATATGTTTCAAGGCAGTTTTCACACGTGAATGTTATTTCACTAGTGCATATATTTTGCTATATGCATGTCGTTCAAAGCCCACTCCGCAGTGGAGTGGGGTATCGATAGAGTCGTAATCTCTCTCTCTAAAATATGTAATTTAATTTTTGTTTATTCCCGATAATGGTGTAAATTGCAAAAATCCGAAAATTATGGAAATTTCAGGGAGAACTTTTACTCCTTAAATGTGAGGTTTCGTAAAAATGCAAAGTGACGATTTACAATACTCGACGGGTTTTATACATGAGCCAAGCTTCATTCGATCGGTGTGTAACACATCAAAGTATTCCCTTGTCAGTGGAATACATAGTATAATATCAGATATCCCGCTAATAATTGGTATTGAAACAGTACTAAATATAAAAAGAAACTAAGTGATAACATCCCAAGGTTGTACTTTTAAAAAAATATTTATGATTATATATTGTATATGTAAGTATATATGTAGAAATATTTTTTGATGTGACACTTATATGAAATAAAACTATTTCCATCATCAAGGACAACGGTATATACATAAAATTTTCCACACAGGAAAAAATAAAAATGATCAAGTATATATAATAACTATAAATACCGACCTTGCCCTTCCTTAAACCGGTAATTACAACCTGTAATCATCCCGGAACACGGATGTGACAATTTGTTGCGCTTCAAAATAGCACTAAAACGTAAACCAACGTTTTTTTTTTAAATTACTAGTAGTTGCTTTTCATTAAATGCATATTATGCGTGGGCGACAGAATAGGCAGATACGGATATCGTAATGTAAAAATAAAAGAAATGTAATTAACGCTTTCCTGCTATAAGCTATACTATGCCAGAGTGAAATAAAAATGATTTTATAATCAATGTTAGCCAACATAAATGTTTGATTTATCATTGCGATAAATTTAAGTTATGTCGTTAAAGTTAATCTAGGAAGAACCTATCGGTATAAAACAAACGATGGTATATAATTACTTTTATAAAATCAATATTAGAAGAAATGGTCCCCCGCAATATGTTTCGAGTGTCAGTCATGTTTTCATTGCTATGTTAACAGAAATCCAGACAATTTCTTCAAATATTAAATTTACAACAAAAGTATTGCAAAATTGCTGAATGGATTTCAAGAATTCTGACTGATGAACAGAGATACTTGTTATAGACCTTATCATTTGATTCATTGTTAATTTTTTTGCGCCAAATTATTTCAAATGCAATAAATCTTGCTCACTGCGGGTCAGAATATAAAAGCTAGAATATGTAATAGAATCTCGAACGAAAAAAAACTTGCCGGTCTTAACTTTTAATAGGTGATGACGATAACTTGTGTGTGCTTTTATATTTTAGAGAACTTGCTATCGTAAGTTGTGCTGAACTACATATATGAAATGGATTAAGCACATCAGGTGAATTAAAAAAGTTGTCCTTTTACGCCGTAACATTCGCACATACACCAAATGAAAGCTTGCCTCACCTACAACAAAATATACTGGCTTCATCAGTATAACGTTATCTGAGTGCTTTGTAACCTTTAAATTTGTTTCTATTGAACAATCCCTGTACATTGCATGAATTTTCAGTTAGATATTTATCAATGAAAACCAGGAAATGCTGCATATTACAATAATGTTTCTGCTGATAACCGCACTACGGCATTAATCAGTTACTCCTGTGTTTATAGTGAGCGTTGGCTGCGGTAGACGATTGCATATATTAGATATTAACTACTTATCTTCTTAACGGTACGCGCATAGTTATTGTTGCTTAATTAGAAGAACTTGATTCAGTATTTGTATGCTTGTATTGCGAGCGCAAGATTAATTATTTGCAGGGTCTGCTGTTAGAGGTGATGCTACAATATTCATATCTATGTAACTGATGTTTTATAATGAAAACCACGAAAAGAAGAAAAAGATTATATAAGAATCAAAAAGAGGTACGCAGTGGAATGGTCGTGAAAAGCAAGAAGACGTGCTCCTGTGGATGGAATCTTAGTTTGTTTTTAGTTGTGTTTAGTGTGGTTAAAAACCCAGATATCGCGAAAACTTGTATTTCAGCTCTAACAATAAGGTCAAAATTTAAGGGATTTGAGGAAAGAATACGACATTGTTTTAGGTCATTACTGAGCACCGGTTAAAGTAGTTCAAGGACGAGGAAATATAATGAAGGTCTGCGCAGTATGTGCATGATCAGAAGCATTATATGGTGATAGTATATGTGCTCGGAGTTTAGAACTTAGAAGTCGTTACTAACAAGGAAAGGATTTGGGAGAACGAAATTTCCTCAGACCTCCAACAGGCGATTAACGGCATTTGTAGCTGGTGTAGCAGAGAAAACCCGAAGATTGACCCAAACAAAACTACCAAGAAGAGGAGAGTGAAACACTTGCTATCACCCACTATCTAAGGTGTGAAACTTGAATTTGTAAATAATGTAAAATATCTAGGTATCCTATTTGATAAGACACTAAGCTGGAATCCACATCAGGGGAAGATTACTCGCAAGGCGAGGGTATCCTTATGGACCTGCCAAAGAATCTGCGGAAAATCTTATGGAACATCCCCAAACGTTAGTCCATTCACTTTATGTGATGGTAGTACCTCCAATCATAATCTATGGAGCGATACCGTAGTGGCAGAGAGCAAGCAAGCCAGAGCAACTGCAAGACCTATATCCATACAAAGGATTGCAAGTATGGGAATCACGGGAGCAATTTCTTCTTTCCTTTCATTGACATTGGAACCTCTTCTGGACTTCTACCATTCTTGCACATTTTTATGGAAAGGGAGGCCAGACTAACTATATTTCGCGTATGACATATAATGAATCAATCTCCACATACCCATTTCTGTTTGGCTAACAGGATGATGGATTCGGTCATGTCCGACAGAATGCTGGGAATGCCATCGGACATGATGTGTACTCAACAAATGATCGATACATACTTCACTACCTCATTTCTAAAGAGGGAAGAATGGAGAAACGTAACGAAAAAATACTGACGCAGGCAGACACCTGCAGGTTTACAGCCAGTTCGAAAACAGAATCGGGTGTTGGCGCAGGAATATTTTGTGGTAATCCAAGAGTTACAAAATACTACAATCTTGAACAACACACAACGATTTTTCAGGCTGAAATCTATGCCAGTGAGATATGTGCTAAAGTGATTTTAGATAAAAGCATGCGACACAAATCAATAAAAATTTTCACTGAAAGCACTAGAGGGGCATAAATGCAACTTGAGGCTGATCTAGAGCTGTAAAACAACTTTAAATACAGTGGGAAAGGGCTTATAACCCACCACTAATCTGGGTACCTGAGCACCCATTCATTCATGGCAATGAAGAAGCAAATACTCTTGCAAGGAAAGGTTGCTGTGGAGCATTTCCAGCGACCAGAACCTGGCGTTGGCATAGCGCCTACGGTAGCTAAAACAGCAAGTCAATGTATATGCTCCAACATTTCAACAATTGTCCTGAATTTTATCTAATCATGTCAGGCGCAAGGAACTACTTGAATTTGACCGTAAAAATATCAAAATAATAGTTTTTGTCTTTACAGCTCACTGCAAACTCAGAAAGCACCTTCACAGAATCGGACTACCTGAAGAGACTGAATGCTGGCTGTGTTTCATGGACAAAAAGGCAGTTGGGCATATTTTCTGCCACTACGCCGCCGTAATGAGGATCAGGTATGACATCTTTTTCAAGGTTGATCTTTCCCTAGAAGACCTGAAAAAGGCGAGACGGATAATCGGACGATGCGAATGAAAATTTGTTTTAAAGGGATAAAATACCTCTCAGAAAATTGATTAATCTTCAGGTTGTTCTATATGTAATTCTCGAACGATAAGAGGTAGAGGTAATGCCTAAACACAAAAATTACCGCCTATTTGAAGCACGCCGAGAACTGAATTAAACTATTACACTGAGAGAAAAAAAGTGATTTAGTTAACCATTTATCTTAACTGAATGCATGTTTCTTTTTTAAATACGAGCAATGCGTTTTAATGTTAAATTTACACCTAAAGCGTTATTTTAATCATAAAAATAAGCATTTATTTGACCATTCAATGGTTAGATAAATGCTTAATATTTAAAACTACAAAAAATATTGAAATAACATTTTCATTTCTCTCAGTGTACGTATATGAACTTACAGTACCTAACTGTTTTGACAGAAGCAACTAAGTAACGAAAGTATCGAACAAATAATACCATCTTTGTACAATAAAAATTATAAAGTTTTTAGCTAAGTGATTAAAGATATAAACGATTTAATTGGAAAACAGTTTAACAAGCAGCGCGAAACCCTACCTACATCAAAATTATTAAAATTACGGACGGATACTCATGCTTTTCCATTAATTCATTCACGACAGCGACAACTGTAATGAGCGAAACAGGAGAACCGTTCTCCATTCATCATCATCCGGCGTAAGCACACAGACAATGCGGAGATAACCGTCATTTACATAAACGTATGTAATCAGTGGCCATTAGTATGACGTGCATGCGGACAAGCTGCATCAACCTCGACTCGATTGTAAGCTCGAATGTTGTAGGTATGTGTATGCGGCCAGATCCGCCGCAGCTTTAAGACAATTTAACGTAAACGTTAATCGAATAAGTGCGTAATTCAATAATGGATGCGCGCATGCAAACGCACAGAGAGGGCTCGCGACTAGCGCTCTGACGGTCAGAGTGCACGCTAGGGATAACATAAACAACGGTAGCGACGGTGAATTTACGGCAGCGGTGGTAGTCGGGCCAGCAATTGCAAATTCGGGTGGACAGAGAGAATGTAATAACATATTCACATACACGGCGCTACGTATAGGGGTTGGGCTAACTAGTGTTATCCTGATTTTGTCGTGGGAATGGTTCCGTATGTAATCATACACCTGCAGTCTTTCAGCAGTGTAAGATATCCAGGATATGATTATTTTATGAAAATATATCATTTACCTATATTTCGTTCAATATGCTGATAAAATTAGAGGCAGGGTTCCCACACAAAAGAGTTTTAGACCAATGGTCAAACATACGAACAATAAGACGAGAAAAATAAACAGCGCGTACCTCGAAACTAATTGGCCACGAACTTATTAACTGAGATGTGCAAGGACTGTAGGGTAGTAATAAACACACAAGATATCCGATCACTCCGCACCACAACGATTTAATTAATTCGAGACAATTGTTTCGGAAATTCGTGGATTTCCATTTTCAACCGAAGACTTGGGTCCACGGATTTCCGAAACAATTATCCTGAATTAATTAAATTGTTGTAGGTGGAGTGATCGGATATCTTGTGTGTCTATTGTGATCAGATTTTAAGCAAAATGTACACACATATTATTTATATATTTATTGCATATGCTTAAATAAAAATCTATATGTCGACCAATTATATTGATTAAAGTTAACTGATTGCATATGTATATTCCATATTCAGGCAACCAAATTCAAAAGTTGCATATTTAAGATAATTTTGAAAAGTTTTAGATTTTTAAAAATATGAAATTCCTCAATCCATCCCGTCATGTCATCATATAGTATGTATGTAAAACGCCAATGGATTTTCTAAAAATCCTAGCTTTATGTTTAACTTATTTCGGTATTCCAATACAAAAAATGCTCTTTCACACAGATGAGTAGAATCAAAAGATAGCAGTGTATTCATTGCTGTATCTACTAAACTGTTATACTCAGATTTCAGTGGCACCCAGCAATCGTAAACAGATTTTTGCTGAAATTTGATTTTTAATATTACATTTTGTCTAATATAAATTAGTTCTTCTTGGGAAAGAATTGGAAGACGTTTGATTTTTAGTTTTTCTTTTAACAAATTTGTTGATATTCTTCATCAGAAATATCTGAACATAATTTACAAAAACATGTTTCTAACACTTTGAAATATTGTATTGATATCAAACTTTTTACTCGTTCCACATTTATGTATTTTTTCCGGCTTCCTCCACTGCAGTTGATGTTCCGGCTTAGAGGCTACCCTGGCAGCGTAAGGAGTAAAATGCTGGTGTAAAGGTTTCTCTGGCAAAACCGGAGATCATACCAGCATCTTCAACTACACCGAACAGACAGTACTACTGTCCACAAGGGCGGATATGATTCCGCCCGTCAGCTTCACTAGAAAATACCTTGTAGGCTTTTCTAATAGTGATACTGCAAAAGCTTACGTCCACAAACTAGGGCGAGGTCCCTATCGCTGGTTTGTGGATGCCTCGAAGGCGCCGAATGGCACAGGCATTGGGATCTGGAGAGTTGGAGAACCGAATGGCGAAGCCATCAGTTTAGGGGGCTCCACCTGCATTTTCCAGGCTGAAGTAATAGCCACCCAGACTTGTGCAGAGGGCATCTTAAACTGCGCACATGAGAATGAATCGGTTGAAATTTGTTCTAACACCCAAGCTGAAAGCTGTCAAATTTGCCTCCGAAGTGGTACTGGGGTGCCATAGGAAGCTCGTAGAATTGGCGGAACATCACAGCATTACGTTGAGATGGGTTTCAAGCCACTCTGGGATCAGAGGAAACTAGCCACTGCGTATTGAAGAAGCACTTGCACGGTATAGGGCGAGTAAACTCTCCCCTGTGCAGAAACTGTGGGAAAGCAGAAGAAACTACTGTGCATTTACTGGCCGACCGCCCGGCAGTGGACAGGAAGAGGCGGAGTTGCCTAGGGGTCGCTCGATTAGACAAAACCAGCCTAAGTAAACTTACTCTCGACCCATTTTCGGATCTCTTTCTTCCGGTACAACAAGTTCTTTCTACAATAACTTCTTATGAAGAATGTTGTAAGTCTTATGTTGGCCAAAACAATCTTCTTCAGTACCTATATATGTACACGATGCTATAGAATAGATTACTTAAAAACCTATTTTTGTCTAAATGTTGTTAAATCTCTCAATACGGTCTTATCGGTCATGTTTATCCTTTCAATATTTTCTTTGATGTTAACTAAAGCTTTATTCAAATAAGTATTTAAACCTCAGTAGTTTCAGAGCTATCAAAATATTTTGCACTGCGTTGGTAAAAATTCATGAAACCTCCTTTTCTGTTCGCTAATGTCCCTATATTCCCATCTTATTTGAAACATGTTTATGTGGATATTGACCGGCAACGTTTAAACCGTACTGATTTTTTACCCGTGGGAAAAGTTAAGCTGCTGCAATCATACACCTGCGTTTTTTTCGGTATCACTGCAGGAAATATGTATGTATTTCATGTTATATTATACATACACACATGTATAGACGTACGCGTCTGGTACTAATTCTCGTGTGTGCTACGTAGAAATTACGGAATTGTTTTACATGGAATCCAAACCGAACCACTAGACCCCTTTCCGCTTAATAATTGTGCGCTAACTGTAGGGGAACCGATGTATAATTATATTACGGTGTGTGTGAGTGCCGCTATTTTGCTGTGATCTTGGACGTTTCGCCTCCCAAAAAACTCCGTGGGGATCGTTTGACATGAAAGCTGTGTTTGTGGCGATATATAATTTTCTCAAAAACATACGGGATCTTGCCACTTTGCTCTGAGTGACGGCGAACTTTTCGTGGTATGGCAATTTTTCATGCGTGCTTGATAAAAAGGTAAAATTGTAAATAATAGCAAAAATTAACCTTTGTGCTCGGGAAGCAAGTTTCTTCGAGTTACAAAATGCGTAGAGATGAAACGGGTAGTCCACTTAATAATATCGAAGGGAATTAATCATGTGAAGATAGTAAGTAGTAAATAAATTGCAAAAATTATATCAATCGAATTAAATTGCTGTGAAGATGCGTATATTGACATAGTATCAAATAAATTCCTTTTGGTGCCTAAATATTTGAGAATTACTATGTATAATAGAAATATATAGGTACCTCATCAAATTTTCTCCTTTTTAGTAGTCGCCTTTTGTATCTCATTTCTTAGTATTTTACCTCCGCTCCCGAGAACTTTATTTTCCATGATTTTTTTGTACCATTACATTCGTGATACCTTTATTCTTTTCTTAAACTCACTCCAAAGATCCGGCTTTCGTATCATTTCCAGTGCGGAGCACCAGTCTTGCCAGTGCATATTCTGTACCTTTATACGTTGTCCTTACCTTCTGTTATAATCCTGCTAGATTGCACCATCAAATATATATTAAAGTAATTGCCAAGCGAATTTTATTGGCTCAATTTGAGACATGGAAGCAAGCATTTGATAGATTATCGGGAGCCATAGGATTTCTCTTTGTTATTAAAAATAGACCGTACGGGCTAGATTTCGAAATAAAAGGTTATAGTGCATAAGCCATGTACGGAAAGTACAAGTAAATGGACTAAGAATATAAACTCAAAATTATGTACAAAGCATCTGATGGAAGGAAAACCAGGCTAATGGATGTAAGTAAGTTTACTAACATTATAACAGTGATTTCCAATCTGAAATCAAACCAGAAAGGGATCTAAAAAGGAAACAATTTGAACATTCTTATTTCGACATCGGGTTTTTCAGCGAGTCCCCAATATATGAGCTGAGTTGGTGCAGTTATGTTGTGATAGTGTAAAAAAATTGATTTGGAAAGATTAAAAAATCCGAAGCCCAAGAGAATTTTTATTAAAAAGAAAAGGCGAAGAATTAGTTGAAAATGTGGACCAAATAAGAATTTTGTCCAATTTCATATTCGCTAGCCGATGAACCATGTCTATGTATCTTCAATATACCTTCTTTGGCACTTCTATTGGTTTGAGTAGTAGCACTATCTAGACCATTTTTTTTTAACCAATAAAATGGAAATTATTTTCAAGATTTTCAAGATCACTTCCTTGTAGCAATGTGCTAAAAGGTTTCGAGGTGAGTGCAAGTCCAAACAAAAGTTTTTTTTTTTAGTGAATGAGGACACTGGGTCTCTTGACTGAAGGGTGCATAATTCATTTTGATCTTCCACAAAAACAAAAAACACAAAAAACAATATGAATTTAAATTCACTTACAACGCCAAGAATGATGCCTGAGCTCATCCTCAGATGCAACGTATCAGTCAGATGCGGCTTCTTCACACCATAAAAGGTAACCAGCTGCAGCCTTATTTTTGCATGAGATTTTCTATGTCGACATCTTCGAACATCTTGTAAGTGCTCTCGTTAAATAGTGCTTGGATGTATTGGATGTCCGTAGTCTGTGCTCTCCGAGTCGTAAAATCTGGTAATTTAGAAACTTCTTTGACATTTTGCATCTCATTTAAGTTAGTGCTTATGCATTTTCTCTTACAGTCTCGTATTTGCTCTTAACACGCATTCCGTATTTTCTCATACTCTTGCTTTATCTAGAATTGAGCTGAGCCATTTCAACCTAGCCTTAACTTTTTCTTCTACTTTTATTCAAAATTCTCTGTTAAACCATGCTCTTTCGTTATTTTCCGGATGTCTTCTTATTGTTTCTGCAGTTGCTTCTCTATACATTCTTTTATAATCTTCCATATATCGTCTAAATTTTCCTTTACTTCTCCTTTTTCACCAATTCCCATTTCCAGTTTCGTTTCATATTTTTTCCTCGCTCTTTCGTCCTTAACTTTTTTAACATTCTATTTCAATCTACGACTTCCTTTACATTCTTAGTTCAAAACAAAATATTGTTTTAACACAAGTTTCTTATAGAGAAAATAAAATAATTTTGTTGCAAGTAAATCTTTTATCACTACGGAAATTTAAAGTTTTATTAATTCAAGGTATTAATAAGAAGAAACTGCTATCTTCTACGGTAAACAGATTGATGAAGCCAATTTCATAAGCTTGGACAAAGATGATATAAAGGAATTAATTCCTACATATGGGATAATAAAACATTTCTTAGCAAGTATAATACTTACATGCAATTGTGCAAGGTAAGTTAAAACATACCAATAAGGCAAACAGATAGCTCATATTGCTCATGCATATTTTAGTGATCAGGCAGGGACATACGTACACCTCCCAAGAAAAGATTCGGTGGCACCAGCATTACAAGCAACCCAGCGTTTTACTTTAAATCTTAGATTAGAAGACTTTATAATGAGGGAATTCTAAGCATTAGTCATTCATTTAACGCATTGTGGACTAGTTAGTTAGGTACGTTGAAAAGACTCCTGAATTTGGATCGATTGTAAGTATTTTGGTAGTTGTGATCTTTAAAGGAACTCCATTCTAAATCATTGTAAGTACGCAGATGTTGTAATGGAGACTCTTACATTGCTGTGCAATAAACTATGTTGGTTCTTTTACTGAGATCTTTTTATCTTTATGAGCATTGATGAATATAACAACTAAAGGTAATGAAAAAAATTGTTAGATCTGCAACTCGATAATTTGGACATGCCCAAGGGAATAAGGCTTACATGTGTAACACGTTTACGCATCTGAACAATAAATGATGTAACTTTGATTTGAACATTTACAAGGATAAAACTTAAGGTGGCTGCATTCATTTCATAAATCGTGCGGTGTATTTGCTATTAAGGTGGAACTTCTCAAAATGTTATAGCCCATATTTTATCGTGTTTAAAACTTCCTCTTTCTTTGCAAATAAGGGGCCGTTAAAACAACTTCTTGTTCCCAAAAAAACTTTTTCAAACTACGCATTTATTTCACATAAATAATAGGTTCTTTTTATTTGATAGAAATAAATATTTATCCTTGTATAAAGCGTTATGATTTTCAGGTAAGTATTAATATTTTTAAAAAGATATGAAAAGTGATTTAATAAAAGAATTCTAACATTTTGCTCCAAGACTAATGCTTTTAATGCAAGCAAACGATATTCTTAAGTGGAGACTAAAAATAGTTTCATCCAAGACTGCTAATCTTCTACGTCAAGATTATGCTGTTAAGACAATTTTTTTCCTGCATTAAGAAGTTTTTGCCTTGCGGATATTCAAGACGTAGATTTATTTGGTCAAAGAAAAATTATTTTAAGGTAAGCATGCATTCTTCTGTGTATGCTGCTCTCCATATTTCTTGCGTGCACCTCTATATATTTTGTATTAGCTTTAGCGAATGACATAAGAGTGATACTTAGTAATAGTAATAGTAATATATTTGCGTTCTATAGTTATACAAAAGTGTAGAACAAGTCAAAATGGTACATGTGTACAAAACAATCGTGTAAATATATCTGACAAACAAGACATTTACAACATATTAAAAACATCACTACATTAAGTCATTTTAATTGTGAAAAAATCCTCAGCTCTATACAAAGTGATCTGCGATAAGTGAGCTTTCAATTTGCGTTTAAATTGTCTAAAGGGTAAGTTTTTTATGTAGGTGGGTATATAATTATAGATTCTTATACACTGGTATAGTGCTGATCTTTGAACTTTCGCCAAATGTGTCGCGGGTGGTGATAGAAAATTATTTTCTGTGCCTCTGGTGTTATAATGATGTAACAGTTCATATTTTTTAAAAAGATCATTATAGTAAGTTTTTGTAAAGAGAGCACATTCCAAAATATAAATTGCAGGTAATGTAAGAATATTAAACAATTGAAAAATGTCTTTACAGGAATCACGATGACCCTTGCCAAACATCGCTCTCACGCAGGCCTTCTGCAGGATGAACAATCTTCGCGCCGCAACCGAGTTTCCCCAAAAAATGACACCTCAAACGGGAATAGACGTTTGCGTAATATGCTACAAGAGCTGCTTCGATGTTGATACTGCTGGATATAACTCTCAAGCTGTAACACGCACTACACAGTTTTCCTGAAATGTACTCGACGTGTGGCTTCCAGGAAAGCTCGGAATCTAATTTGCAGCCCAGAAACATCGTGTTGTTCGAACAGGTAAGTGTATTGTCATTGAATTTAACACTATTATTTTGTACGTTGTTAGAAAATTCTATTAATTTGGTTTTGTTAATATTAACTTTTAGGCTGTGATACACGAACCATTCTTCTAGCTGCTGTAGAATGCTTTTCAAAATTTTCACAACCGCTGAGCTATCCTTCGCGCGAGTAATAGTCGTCGTGTCATCCGCAAACATTATCACTAGGTTAGGAACAACAACCGGTAAATCGTTGACATATAATAAAAACAACAAAGGGCCAAGAATTGAGCCCTGTGGTACTCCGCATGCCGTAGACTCCCATTGAGCTCTAATTTCATTACCTGCCTCGTCGTGACCAACCACACACTGTCGTCTATTGGCGAGGTACGAGTGTATCCATCTCAAAGACAATCCTCGAAATCCAACTATCTCTAGTTTTTCAAGCAGGACATGGTGATGTACACGATCGAAAGCCTTTGACAAGTCCATAAAAGTACCAATTATTGTGTCGCCTGCTTCAAGTCCAATGACTACTTCCTCCAAGAGTTGGAACATAGATCGGATGGTAGATCTCTGCTTAATATAACCACTTTGTAGGTGGTTCAAAATGTTATGTTTACATATAAAGGTATCTATTCTTTTATACATTATTTTTTCAAATATCTTTGACATGTTCGAAATTAGAGAAATAGGTCTGTAGTTTTCGACCTCTGACTTGCTTCCTTTCTTATATACTGGCACTACTAGCGACAGTTTCAATTGGTCGGGAAATACTCCATCTCTAAAAGATAAGTTTATAATATGGGAAAGGGGTTCAGATATATATTTTCTGCAATGTTTTAATACATTAACAGGTATTCGATCATATCCGACTGCAGTTGTATCATTTAAAGCATTAATTGCGTCTGCCACCTCATATGGATCTGTGGGGTATAATAAAAAAGATTGGGATGTTGGTCTCTGTTTATGATCCAGTTGATGGTTTGTTTTCGTATGATCTAGACCTTGTTGTACGAAATGTTGATTAATTGCTGTCAATATCTCAACATTGCTAGAACCCATATTCCGCAGCTGTGATGGATCAAACACCTCTTTGTTCTTCTTTCCCGTAATACTGTTTACTACATCCCATGTTCCTTTTGTCATATTCCTTGCATTTAGTATGTGGTCCGTGTAAAGACGTTTTTTTGATTTTTCTATCTCTAGTTTAAAATTTTTACAAAATTCTTTATATACTCTTTCCTCAATTCTGTTTTCAATTGTTGCTTCGTATAATTGTCTTTTAATTCTAGATAGTGTTCTAATTTGATCAGTTATCCACTGTCTCTTTATTTTTGGCCCATGCTTTACGTGGCTGTTAGTTGAGTATTTTTCCACACAAACTGTTGTCATTATAACTAGAAATTGATCATAACTCACACTTACTTCTTGTAGCTGAGTAACAATATTCCAATCCCTCGTCATCAACTCTGCGTTAATCAAATGTAAATGTTCAAGTTTTATAATTTTTTTTTTATTTTTGGTTTATCGGGAAGGTTATTCAATATTTTAAACGAAATCTTTTGGGCGAAATGATTGGAGAGACCAGTCATCAACATCTCTTTGTCACAATTATCGATATTCACAAAAATATTGTCAATAGTAGTTTTTGAAGTTTTGGTGACCCTGGTGGGTTCTTTTATCATTGCATGCAAATTATAGCTTCTGAATATGTCGATAAGTCTAATAGCATTTCTATCTTTTTTTTTGCAGGTCTACATTGAAATCTCCACTGATCAAGGTAGTGTGATTCATCTGGAGTAGTTCCAGCATGTCAATAAGGCACGAGAAGAATTTCTCTATGTCACCCAAGGGAGGTCTGTATATATTAATTATAACAATTTTTAGTTCTGTTAATTGTACCGCACTGCATTCAAAAACCGATTCAATGCTCATTTCTTTCAGGAACTGTATCTCATCGTACTCTATGTCTTCTTTCAAAAATTTGCAGGATCCACCCTATCCGTACGTCCGAGAGAAGCACGATGCAAGCTGATATCCCGGAATATGTACGTACATCTTCTTTGTTTTTAAGCCAATGTTCGGTCAGGGCTAACACATCAATATTCCAATCATCGCTGAATACAACTAACTCGTCAATTTTGTTTCTGATACTTTGTATGTTTTGATGAATAAACATAAAACATCTCTCTTTCTTTATGTGTATGGTACTGTTTTGTGGGGTATATAAAAATGTTTGGTTCTGAATGGTCTAACAATTACATTAATCGGCCAAAGATCTGAATTAAACATCGTATCATAAACATCATTTTTTACTGCAATTTTGAATGCTGCTATGTCATTATTTTTTATATTTAGCTTAAAGCATTGTAAAATGCTAATATTATTTTCTTTTAAATAGTCTCTTACATCATTCTCAGTAGTGGCATTAGATAACTGGGAAACAAATACCCATTTACGGTGTTCCGCAGCTACTAGTGATGTATTATTCTTGCTTCCACGCACAGTCTTTAATTTGTTATCTAGAATTTTTCCTTCCATTTTATGTTTTTGTTGTTTAGAATTATCACGTTTTTCAATAATTTTGTTTACTTTCGGTTTTGTTATTAGAGTTAGCACATGTTTTTGTTTTTGTTGTTTATATGAACGTTTTCTGTTTGTTTGCACTATTTGTACTAAGTTTGGTTTAGCACATGCATGTAGTACGATGTTTGATTTATCCTGTATCTTATAAAATCTTTAGGATAAATAAAGTTATTATTATTATTGTTATTATTATTATTGATTGGATGATAGTTATAGCAATTTCTATAATATATTTTTTCATCATTTTGATACAAGCTTTCCACTTCGTAGAATACATGTTAAAGACAATAAAAAGCCTTGGATAACGCCTGAAATTCTACAAGCCTCTCAAAATTTGAAATTTTTGCATAAACTAGTTGTAGATAAATTATGTACTAAAGCAGACTATAACAAATACAAAAAATATTATGCCGATTTACTAAAGAAATCCAAAATTAAATACAATTCTTCCTTAATCGCTAATGCAAACAATAAAAATAGATGTGTTTGGAATATAGTTAACAATACAGTAAATGCTAGTAAAGATAAACGTTTTATACAATTGAATAATAATGATACCATCGTCGATGATGTTTATGAGCTTGTAGAATTATTCAGTGAGCATTTCAACAATTTTGACAAACAAAAGGATATAAATTTTGTACCGCCTTTAGCAAATAATAGTAATATATATCTCTTTCCAACGGATGTTAATGAAATCTATAACATTATTATGAACATTCCTACCGGGATGTCGGCTGGTATGGATGAAATACCTGCCGGCATTATCAGGTATGTAGCTGAGTTCATTAAGCGTCCTTTGGTTCATTTGGTCAATTTATCACTTGCTCATGGTACCTTTCCATCACGTCTTAAATTAGCTAAAGTATGCCCAATTTTTAAAAAAGGTGATCCACAGAATATCGCTAATTACCGTCCCATATCAATTTTGTCGAAAATTTTTGAAAAAGTAATGTATTCGCGTTTGTACGATTACTTTCAACGTTTTTCTTTATTTTCACCATGTCAGTTTGGCTACCTAAAAACGAAATCTATAAATGATGCTTTATATCACGTTGTTCAAAATATTTATAATAAACTTGATAATAAATTCAGAGTTGCTACCTTAATGTTCGATCTATCTAAAGCATTTGACTCGATGAATCACAAAATCCTATTAAAAAAACTTGAACAGTACGGAATTAGAGGGCCGTGCTTGGAATGGATCGAGTCATATCTGAAGGATCGCTCCCAGAGTGTGGCCATCAGTCGGAACGATAGAACAGTGTTTTCGCAGAAAACAATAAGTAATCCCGGTGTACCACAAGGGTCAGTGCTAGGTCCCCTACTATTTTTGATATTTGCAAATGATCTTCATCATAATTTTAATAAAAGTGAGGTCTGTCAATTTGCCGATGATACTTCAACTGTTTTTTTAGCGGAAGTATTATCTGAACTATCTGCAAAAGGTACTGACTGTGCCAATTCAATGCGAAGGTGGCCGCAAAAAAACTGTTTAATATTGAATGTTGAGAAAACAAACTTGATTGTTTACGACTGTCACAAACGGAGCGATTCTTCGCTACTTCTGCGTATGAATGGACTGTCGGTGCCGGAATGTGCTACTACAAAATTTCTGGGATGCGTGCTGGATAAGACCTTATCATGGGCTGAACAAATAGATTACATTTGTGGGTCGGTCGCATCATCTATATTTGCCATTCGGGTACTTAAATCTAATGTGACAACCGAGGTAGTTATTACTTATTATAAATCATGCATCGAATCACGGCTGAGATATGGGATAATGGTATGGGGTAGATCAATAAAGTTTAAAAGATTGTTTACTCTTCAAAAAAAGGCTCTGCGCGCTATTTTTAACCTGAGTAGCAGGGAATCATGTAGGGAACACTTCAGGGGTAATGGTATTCTGCCGTTGGCTTGTTTGTATATATATGAATGTGCTGTATATACACACAGAAATTTAACTCATTTTGCTGCAAATAGCCATTTCAATTCGGCATACGCAACGCGAGGTATCGGTAACCTTAGTATACCATCACATAGAACGGCACAGTTTGAGCGGTCCCCCCTTTATAACAATATAAAAATTTATAATAATCTACCACCGGACTTGAGGCTCGCGCACAGCACCCTAACTTTTAAAAAAAAGTTAAAAAAGTACCTAATAGACAAGTGCTATTACAGCATAAATGAATTCTATGTGAACTAGTAATTTGTGTAATTTTATTATTATACTATGTTTGATTTTATTGTATCGAATGTATGTACATGACAAGGCACATATTTGCTTTTGCAAATCCGCATGCCAAATAAATTATTATTATTATTATTATTATTATTATTATTATTATTATAATTATAGGATCTTACATCATTCACACAAGATCTATAATACGGTGGATAAGGCCAAAAATACACAACTGTAATCTCTAAATATTGCACGCATCTAAATTGAAGAAGATTTACTATAAAATGAAATTATTAAGAAGAAATTTCTATCTACATTAGTAAACTCTGAATAAGGTACGTTTTAACATCCATTGTGCGCACATACATATATGGACTACAGGAATGCGTCGCTTAACAAGAGAAAAGCTTACTAAATCAACGGAAGCAAAATTCATCTCCATAGGTAAGTTGCGATGTAAAAGATTTACGTACGTATAATCAGCAGTTGGCCAGGATACCTCTTTAAATTTATGAGGCAATCAAATTTTTCTTACGGCAGCGTGGGCGTTATGATGAACAGCGGAATCGAGTGACGAAAAGCGTTTTAAATCACCGAGCAATACTTAATGAAATAAGTCATGGTTACCACCTAAGTTATATTCTACTGTACGGTATGTAAAGTTTAAATTGATCATGACCGCGGTGTCGGAAATTTTGAGAAAACATTTGTTCAGGTTTACTACGTACATACAGACTCGTGCACGAAACGTAAAAAGCGAGGAGCATGCCCCAGCATGGGAGTCGTACGCATAAATCATGACCAGTATCCACCGTGCGCACCAAGTATATATCACGACGCGTATACGTGAGCGTGTGTAAGTGACAAATTTACTTGAGCATATCACCGGGATACGCTCAGTTTTACTTTACCTGTAACCAGAGTCGGTCTCGCTATCTAGAATTTCACCGCCCGTATGTGGGCCTTCAACGTCGTGACATGATGTCATTTTCACTGCTGGATATAATCTCGTTCTTGAGCAGTAATACCACGTACCGGGTTTTTTCTTCTTTTCCATTTAGAACAGCTGTAAAGAATTTACACCTCAAACGTACCTATTTCATACCAGTTGCAATTAGCCCGCGGATTAATATGCTCCTGCACCGTTTTTATCAGAAATGGTATACATATTTTTCACCTGTTTAATTGAAAATATTTCCAAGCTAACAAATGCGCGAAATAAATGGGTAAAGTTCAAAACAACTCATGAAGATGAATGCATTTCTGACTTGTTGTATTTTCATTCTTACTGCAAGTTTTATTCTTTATCCTTTCAAACTTTATTCTCCAAATTTTTTGACGTTATTGTTATCCGGAAATGATAATCCATTGTTATGGATTGGGCATTAAGGCATTGGCCTTTTCCGTACTTAATGTTATAATGATATAAGCGCCACTTCACTTGAAACGGTACATAATATGTACATGTAATAGATGATCCATTATTAGAAAATTGCTACGTATCTCACAGAGATGTACAAGGTCTTTAGGTGCTTACTATACATTTACATTTATTTATTGCAGACGAAAATAATGAGAAATCATACACATAGAATAATGTTTTCAAAACAAAATATTGTGTTAACACAATTTCTTTATAGAGAAAATGAAATAATTTTCTTATAAGTAAATCTTTTACTACTAAGAAAATTGAAAGCTTTAATTCAAGAAAATTTTTGGTTTCGATGAATTTTCTTAACTAGAGAATATTTTTACGTAATGCAAGTTAATAGAGAATGCAGCTTATTGTGTATGCGCAGAAATACGTGAGATTTATTGTATATACCATCAAAAACTGCAAGAGTTTAGAGTGCAGCAGCAAAACGCTATATCAGCGTTGTCGGGCAATTGTGTCATGGTTTTTTTACCTTATTAGATAGAGCAGTTCGTTGTGTGAATTTCTTTTAGTGAAGTTGTTCAATCGAATTTTATTAATTTTACATGCATCAAAGCACTTATGTCTGATTACATGACAAAAAAGTTGGTCAATATATCTAGCGATAAATCTAATAATATGGATGATGATGTAAGTAAGAGAGAAAGATATTTCAACGAAAGTGTTTCTTTTTATTACATTCAGGTATTACTGGTATTCTGGTATGCATACTTATAATAGAACCGAAAAGATATTTTCAGCTAGCATAACCTATAATGGTGTGTGTTTTTTATCGCATTCAACCTATGTTATATTCATTCAAGATATGTATTCATAATAAGAAACTACTTTCTTTTAAGATTACCTTACGCCACGTTCAAAAGCTTGTACGATGACACAATTGCCCGTATGTAATGATAGAAAGGAATTAATTCCTATAGGTACATGGGATAAGAAAAACATTGTTTAGCAAGTATACCATTTACATGCAATTGTGCAAGGTAAGTTAGAACATACCAATAAGGTAAACAGATACCTCGTTTTAAGCATATTTTAGTGAAATCAGGCAGGGACATACGTACATTTCTCAAGAAAAGATTCGGGGCCCCAGAATTAAAAGCAACCCAGCGTTTTACTTCAAATTTTAGATTGGAAGATTTTGTAATGAGATATTCCTAAGCAGTCATTAATTTAATGTATTCTGGATTAGTTGGTACAAAACTAATGGTCAACGTATTTTCACGGCGGACGTTATTCTTATAAGTTTCGTTGAAAAGACTCCTGAATTTGGATCCATCGTAAATATTTTGGTAGTTAAGATCTTTAAAGGAACTCTATTCTATTGGTTCTTTTACTAAGATCTTTTTATTTTTATAAACATTAGTGAATAGAACAACTAAAGGTAACAAAAGAAAATGTTAGCCCTGGAACTCGATAATTTGTACATGTACAAGGGGGTAAGCCTTACGATTCCATTTAGTACTACTTTTATAAATCTCAACAATAAAGGTGTGTTTGCAAGTGTAATTGGAACGTTTAGAAGGATGAAAGGTAATTTACCTGCATTTTCATTAATGGTGCGCTTAACATGTGAAATTCTTATAACTTTGGGGAAAATGTAATATAGATAAGGTGGTATTTGCATATAAGGCAGCGTTAAAACTACTTTACTTCCCAAAAGAACTGTTTCAAACCAAGCATTTATTTCACATAAATAATACTTTTTATTTGATAGAAATAAATAGTTATCCTTGTAGAAAGCGCTATGATATTAAGATAAGTATTCTTAAAAAGAGACAAAATGTGATTTAATTCAAGAATTCTAACATTTTACTCAAAGACTAATGATTTTGATGCAAGTAAACGATGTTCTTATGTGGAGACTCAAAGTAGTTTAGTCCAAGACAGGAATAAGTTGCGGGGTTAAACTATGTTAGAAATGCATACGAGGACACAAGCTGTATAAGATGACTACAGTTATTCTCTTGCGTCGGTGGTTGAATGGCGATGCAATGAAGTTCGATAAGAAAAAAATATTAGTTAAGCATTTATTCAATCCATAAAAAGAAAAATGACTCGAAAGCTGGAAGAGGGAAAAAATTATGAAGCAGGAAGCAGTATTATTAGGTCTTTGCGAATCTGGTGTCAACATCATTGATAGAGGCACTATAAACACTTTTCGGCAACATCTTCAACACTGATTTAGGAAATTTTAATATTCGTATTGTTCAAAGTTATATCTCGAACTAACTAGCGTTATGCCACAAAATTTTTGCGAAATTATTTGATTATTACCTCTATAAAACATAAACGATTTGTACTACTATAGATTTTTCATATTATTTTGGCAATGCAATTAAAATATTTATAAGTGTGTCTCTCATAAGTTGTGTACTTTCAACTGGACGTGTACAGAATATAATTCAAAACGTTCATATGCAAAGGTGTAACATCATACCCATTGTTGTGTATTTTGGTGGTGGTACCATATGTCGTCCTCATCATATATGGTAGGAATAGGACGTAATAAGGGTCATACAGTTAAAAAATTTTAATGTAGTACATAGGTATTCGCTTATGCGCTATATTGGCTTTATATATCTACTTTAGGTGATCATTTTAGAACACCAAAGTGAATAGAGACAGAAGTCGTGTACAAAAATCAGCGCCGTTTTATTTAAATATTAATAAAATGTGTAACCGGACGCGGATATACGCTTATTGACCGTCAACTAATTAATGCTAACGCGGTCACATTCACGCGCTTGTCAACATGTTGCGGAAGGTATTCTCTTTCCGTCGGTGGCAGCTCTTTTTTATTATATTACCGCGCTAGTTATTATATTGGAAATTATTAATGTTTGATGAATTACAAGGTTTACTAGGTTCAACGAAAAATGATATACAGATGAAATTCATCTAATACAAAACAGCACCGATATGTTACTATTCATAATAACCTTTATTAATAGCTATTGTTCCAGTTAAAATATTTTTTTAACACTATAAATCAAAAATGTCTGTTGATTGTGTTAAACCGTATTATTACAAGGTCACTTATGAAAACACGTTAAATATATTGTACTACAGAACTTATTGTAAAGATGGCGTTCTGTTTAATTCACTATATGTGCTATGTGTGTTCACGTATAACTTGTTCGGCTGACCTCATCAAATCATACTTATATTCCAAGTAAGTAGCTTGTCGAAGCTACCATAACCAGAAAAAATGTTCCATAGAACGACTACTGCAGTACGACAGTGCTGATCGACGCGATCACTCCTAGTGTGGGAGGTTAATCGCACGCAATCGTAGGTGACCCTTTATTTTGAAGGACCATTATGGCTGAAACAATCACTTGAAAACTGGCCACCAGATAAAAAGAGTCAAATTATGCAGAAACGTAAGTAAATATGAAATTATTTCTGGTCACGTCAGACCGAAAACAGAAGCGTGAAGCATTGCTTTGCTTAAGATCATTTTTCTAATATCGAAAAGGTGTATTCTATAATGTTTTTTGTGTATCCTGACGAAAAATTTACAGATGAACTTAAGATGGAACGGAAGAAGTGACAACGTTATAAACGCCAAAATTTAAGCTCAAAGTTATCCATACTAATAACTTCAGTTATTATTTATAAAAAGGTTACGAAAATACAACTATAATTATGTAGTCATCCATACTAATACTAAAGCCATTTCTGGCTGATGATCGAACGTTGAGATTAGGTGGAAGACTTATCGAAGCAGAATTACCATATGAAGCCAAGCATCCCATAATGCTACCAAACAAATGATTGCTAACCGATAGAATAAGCAACGCCAACTGCTGTCAGGAGAAGATACTGGATTATTCAACCGCGCCAAACTAATGAAAATCATAATTGGAGGGTGCTTAAAATGTAGGACACTCAAGAGGAAATCAGAAAATCAACACTTCGCACCAGTTCCGGCAGACAGGTTAAAATCAGCCAATCCTTTCAAGATAACGAGTGTAGATTTTGCTAGCCGTTTATATGTTGCCACAGAAAATGAAAAGACAATGACTTCCGTGCAGTACATTTGGAAATAGTTCCTGATTTGACTACAGAAAGCTGTATCATAGCATTAGATTCATAACGCGTCGTATTTCCGGTATTCCTTGCGGGAAGTAATTTACTCTAACAACGCTAATTAGAACAGAACATCTCAAGATTTAGAACTTGCAATAATGAAATGCAGCATAGAGCAAGAGCTGTCCAGAAAACAGAGAATAAAATGCAAACTTATAGGGGAACGTGCTGCATGGTAGGAAGGATTTTAGTAGCGAATGGACAAGACAGACACTCTTGGGAGAGCTAGCGTTAACTTTGATATGTCAACGATATTGACAAAATTTGAAGCAAGTGTTAATTATAGACCACTCACATACGTTGATGATGACGTGGACAATTTACTGATTTTGTTACCATCACATTTCTTGATTGGTTCTACTTACTGTGGACTGAGTATCAATACAGAAACACCACAATTGACCAGGAGGGATGTACTAAAGCAATGGAAGAAGCGTGAGAAGTTTGGTGAAATGCTGGAAGCAATTCCGACTGTTTACAACCACTACGATCCTTCCATCACAGAACTGGAACAAATACCGGACGGTTCACAAATGATGACGTTGCTACTTATTGTACAACCAAGCTGTGGATTTTTGTGACTTGTTTGGAAACTTGTACGTGTACAAGACTTTTTCAATGGTCGTGGTGGAAAAGTATGTGTCTGCGAAATTCATACAGAAAATGGAGTTCGTTTAATGCAACCAATCCAGCTGCTATACCTACCTTTGGTCCGGGGAAGAATGCAGAAATTTGTAACAAATCCACAAAAGAGGAGTAGCTGAACAAGAAAGACAGCACAGATTGACTTATTATAGATACTAATTTCCGTGATCTATTATTGTTTCTTTGTTTATTAATGTAATGTCATAATAATAATTATAAATGTCAAAAAAAAAAAATAGAAATCTTAATATGAACAAGGATCAACGACTCTTTTTCATATAGTAATGAGCTCTATTATATTGAATATATATGTGTAATATTATGTCTTATGTAGAGATATTATTTATTAAATTTATAAAACCACAAGATACATAATATTTAATAGATTCGTAGGTGACAGAGCTGAAAAAGTAAACTGGAATTCACAACAAAAAAGTTTTTATTTGTTTCTTAAAGATACCCAGCACCGCCATAATCCTATAATCTGTCGGTAAGGCATTGTAAAATTTGTAAGCCTGCTAACTTGCTGGTTTTTTGTATCAAGCTGTAATATGCTGGTCAGCCAATAAAGTTTGCTTGTATCTCGTACCACAATTATGATCTAATAAAAAAAATATGAGCTGTTATTTCAAACACAAACTATACATTTTACAAAATGTATGTATATACACAAAAAAATTGCAACACGTATAGCAACTGCACTGTTTTTCCGCCTTCATTCTTCATCCAAGCATACGAGATGGTGCAGTCTTCTCGAACTAACGGTATCGAAGGCGTCGTTGGTTTGGTCGTTTGGTCCTTCCTACATGTTGTACTGCCGGTATACATCCATCCTTATCTTGCTTTTAAATTTAACGTGTTTTAGTGTCTTTGTCTGTTTTGGTAGTTTATTGTATGTTTTGATCGCATCAGGTGTTGGATATTTTTCATATTTGTAGCTTGTGTTTTTTTCTGTTCTTAGGTGTGAATGTGTTCGTGTTTTGTGTGTATGTATTTCTGTATTAGGTGTCAATTTGGAATCAGTTTTCATTAATTTGTTGTCGATTTTGTGTATTGTAAGGAGATTTCTGAATGTTATTAATTGTTGTAAATTTAGTTCTTGCGTCTTCTCGTAAACGTCCTTTGATGGTGTCCATTTGTCCATGTTATACAGTGTCTTCAGTATCTTGTTCTGCTGTCTTGTAGTTTATTTAAATTTGGTTAGTTGTATGGCTCCATATGTTTATTAGATAGCTAATATGGGACGTAAATGTGCTGTGATACACAGACTTCTTCAGATATTCTGGTACTATGTCTTTAATTTTCTGCATTCCTGCTATAATCATGGTGTTTCCTTTTATTAAATTTTTTACGTGGGTATCCCATTTTAGGTAATTTTGTATGGTTAATCCTAGATATTTTATTTGGCAGGTTTGAGTTATGGTTTGTGTTTTAATCTTGATGTTACAAGTGGGTTTATATGTTTTTTTGTTTTTGTAAATATCATGTACTCTGGTTTGTTCTCATTTATCGTTATTAAATAATTATAGCACCAATCTTCCATTTTTTCCACATCTTCTATAATGCGTTCCTGCAGCTGTTCGCCGTTCTTGCTTGAGCAAACGATGCATGCATCATCTGCGTATGCATATATTTCTCCGTGGATCTCAAATTAAAAATGTCATTTGTATATATAGGCTATATACAATATCGGTGGTATATTCCCTCCTTGTCGGATTCCATATTCTGCTTGTAGATGTAGACTTTCTATTTTGTTGACTATTGTTGTTTGTTCTCAATTTGATAAATATGTTATTTTATTATTATTATTAAGTTTCTATTTGCGTTCTTTATCCCCAGAGTATCAATTTTTTCGACTAATTTCGTTTTGGAGATAGTGTCAAACGCTTTTTTCATATCTAGAAAAAATACTACTACCGTCTTGTTTTTCTCTGTTTCATTCTTTCTCTTTTATTTATTAAGTCAATTGTAGCAGATATGGTTCCCGAGTTTTTTTGAAAAGCATATTGATTTTTATGTATGATGTTATTACATGATAGATATTCACTTAGTTGTATTTGTATGCTTTTTTATAATATTTTGTGTAATGTGGAAAGTAGACATATTGGACGATAATTTTCTATCTTTGGCTTGTTGCCTTTTTATGGATAGGTATGATTATTGTACCATTTAACGAGTCAGGGTAATGTAATAATGGGAAAGCAACCTGATTTCTATAACTAAGCTAAATAGAGAACCTGGTATATACACAACACCGAAACCGTAAGAATTTTTAGGTTCATAAAAACCTGCGGGGACTTCTGCAGTCCCCTAGAATCCCTTAGTGAACTGCACCACTTTTTTAAGATTGAATGGATGCTTGCGAAATAGGAACTCTTCAGATCATTCGCATCAGCATATATGGATAAATCGCTTGAAGGAAAATTTCTTCCCGCTAATTTTCTTGCCATGTAATCAATATGATCACTCCAAGATAAGATCTGATACCAAACCCATCAGCACCGTCATATTGGTGTCATTGGCATAATTGATAGTTAGAGGTTATGTAGAGGTAGCAAGATCATTGACGCACAAGAACGAGTTGAACCACTTCCGTCGTATTCTTCAGCAGTTACAATGATCTATAGAGTCAAAGTACTTGGAGAAACCAATGAAGAGGTCAGGAGGGAACAGTTTTTGGTCGAGTGGAGATAACAGAGCGTCAAAAAAGAAACCCAAGGGTAAGTCTCAATACTTCGGGCACTCATAAACTCATGCTGAAAATCTTATAAAATTTAATGTTTCTTGAAAACGGTGAACAAAATATCACTACATCAAACCCTCAATGACCGTCTAAAAACACGATACGCCCATATCCTTATATCTGGTTATCAATTTTCTCAGCTGTCTCTGAAAATAAATAAATTTTAGTGCAGTTGGAAATATGTCTAAAACGAAGAATTGATTATATAAGTGAGGAGTTTTGGCATCCTTCCCCTTAATAAAAAAAAAAAATAAAAATTTACTTTATTATATACGGTGCAAAGAGTCGATAGTTTTATACGTTAGAATTAGGGACGTTTTACTCATTAGGCTAACTAGGCTAAAGCCTCAGGCGCCAAATTTTCGGGGGGGGAGGGGGGGAGGGGAGGCATCGAACGCACCCGCGACCTTTTTTTTAGTCAAACATTTTTGTCGGGAAGGAGGACTTCCCTTTTTTTTTAGTCCATTTAGAAGCGCCAGTAGATGTTTAGCCTAAGGCGCTTGAAGTCTTGAGATGTGGCTGGTTATAATATTAATTATTATGTATTAAATTTGTATAATACTATTATTTATATTTTAGCAAAAATATAACATACACTTCGTATTATACAGATTCCTCTGCGTATATATGAGTCGGTAATTTTTTTATTTTCGATTGTTATAAAACCATCTAAAGGAAGAAAGGAATTGTTATTGTTGTTATAAACATTTATGGCATTTTCAATTGCTTAGTGGTAACAAATATGAAGAATTTAGTTTATTTTTTGTATAAATTGAATTATTTTACGAGATGGTACAATCTTAGTTAATACAGCTAAAGCAGCTTTTGATAATAAACCAATATTTTATTACTAGAGGATGATCGAAAAAACTAATTGAAATCTGGTAATTGCTAATGAATTAAATAATTGACTTAAGAACGAAATCCAAGTATTTTATAAAGAATTAATGGTTATAGAAAACGGAACATCGCGGCATTGTGAATCATCACATATGTACCTGTCTTTCTACAGTAAGAGAGCTACATTCATTTTGTTAATATTGATTGGTGGCAATCACTCTGATATATTCGGAGTCGCGGTGGTCGCTGAGATTCCCATGTTACGGAATGCCAAGCCCGGCTTCCGGTTCCGGGCAGCTGACCGCAGCACAACACCATCGGCGCACTCTGCTGGGGAACTATGCTTAGTGGAGCGAGTAGGCTACCACGCCTGCCAGGATTCATCGATAAATAAAACGAATTTGATATTTCTAGTGTTCTCCCACGATCGTACAAAGGAATTTTATCTGTATGCCTGTAATCATGGTTTCTTTTAATACCGGAAGGCAAAATAATTAATTATTTATTGAGGAATAGGAATGAATTAATATTAATATTAAAATTAATATTCCCTGTTGACAAAAGAAGCAACGGAGTAGGTGACTTATCAGATAGGGTACACCTATATTTTGATTTTATAAATTTCATGCTGGAAAAGCTGGTTTCACAAAGATACGTGCTTCTCAGCATTGAGCCCGTTATAAGGCCTAAGTTTAGCAACTTGGAGTAATGTTCTGGAAGTAATTTAAAAAAGTCCTGCACGATTTCGGTTCTTGTCTGGTAAGAAAGATTTCTGTTGAAGGTCTGCCCTGCCTACGTTGTTAACAAGAATGGTAAATTGTTGAATAGAGACTGAAATATCTCTTTCGATTTTCTTAAAGTCGCTAAATCGGTTTTTGAATTCTTCATTCCTTCAAAGTGATCAAAGTTACAGCTTGGAAAACATTTTTTATTTTTTTAAGCATGTTTTTGTAGTGAAGACTTGAAAGTTTATTTTGAAATCCTTTTATGTGAACATATAAATTGGCAATATTCTGCTGCCTCCTTGCGGCTTTAAATTTAATTGGTTAAGATGAGATGGCCTGATAATAATGCAAGGTCTGATGGACATTTTGCATCTACATTTCCCATTCCGTAGTGTAGGATTTCACTTCATTTTTAAGGAAAATAGGAATCTTCTTAGCCAAAGAATATCGGTGTGAACTAAGTCTCTATGTGTAGCTTCTACTGCGGCCAAAAAATCACAAAATGTTCCTCAGAGTCAACGCACGGTGTGTCCTCCTTTTATAATATTAATTATTTCAGCAACCACTTTCATGACATTCATTTGCTGTAACGATTTTCCACACAGGGGCACTTGGTGAACAATGTAGTGCATTACATGATATATTGTTTTGTTTAAGAGCCCTGAAAATTCTATTCCAGTTCCTGTCATGTCTCTGGCTACATCAATGACAATACAGGAACATTTATCGATTCCGCTATAGTCTGATACCACTTTATACACAGCTTCAAAAATATACATGCTCTTGGTTGTACCGGAAGATCAAGGATTTCATCTGCTACACAGAAGTCCTCTTGAATAATTCGAACAAAAATTACAAGTTGGTTAATGATGGATAAGTCAGTGCTTTCATCCAGGCAATGTTTTCAATTGTATCGTGCAATCTTTTGGATATGTGTTGATAATAATAACAATAATAATAATAGTTAGCACCTTTTATAAAAGTAAGTAATTCAAATATAAATAAACATGGAAGTGGCAGTAAATCAAGCTTTTTAAACCGACAGGAGTGACGCGTAACTTATTTATGTGCTGTTGCCAACTAAGATGTGCAATATGTAATCCCTGAAAATTCACAGATTGAACTTGTTGAATAGACTTTCCACTGACCCTTAGCAATTGATTGCTGTTAATATTTGATAATTTTATTGTGAAATTCATAAACATTCTTTTATCGACATTTAATTTTCAGTGGTTGGTGGAAAACCAGTTTACAAATATATCTATATTGTTCTGCATACTTGCTTGAAGTTCAACAGCGTTTGAGCCAGCTTGCAGAGAGCAGTAGTCGTCGGCGTGCATAGTAAAAGTACCCGCGTTGCTTATACTTGGTAAATCATTAATAAACAGGAGAAATAATAAAGGCCCCAATATCGAACAAAGTGGTACACCTGAAAGTATCGGTAATTCTTATGATTTAATACCACTTATCACCACTATTTGCTTTCTATTTGTCAAGCATGAAGTCAACCAACGATGTATGATGCCCCTCAATCCGTTGTAATTCAACTTTCTTGGCAGTAGTTCATGGTTAACAAGGTCGAAAGCCTTGGAGAGGACCATATATTGATGTGGTCTACACGTCTTGCAATTTTTTGATGCGACACTGAGACTGTTTCCAATTTTTCGGCAACTTTTGTTTCATTGAATTGTTTTGCCATTTTGATTGTACAATTTTTAATAACCACTTCATCCCTAAATGGTTTTGGTAAGAAGCAACAATTGTTACCAGTATCAGATATTTCGAAAAATGTCTTTGCCGTTTTAGTTTTTCCTTATAATTCGACAATTGGTGTAAATAATAGCAACTATCAGATAATGCTCAGAAAACACAAGTTGTGACATTCACGCGAAAAGGTTTGCTCGGCTTGCACACTCACTAGTGTTAGAAGGCGAAAAGATTCCATATGTCAAAGAGGGGATATACCTTTGGGGTGTTGTTTGATAAAAGCCACTATTGTCCTGTGCATGTGAAGGAGAATGTATGCAAAGCAATAGGTCCTTAGCCGAAAAATGACACTGTGCTTATACACAAGAGTAATTAGATCCAGGATAGCACATGGAGCAGTAGTATTGTGGGCAAAGGTGCGGTAGGCGGAGACGGTCAAAGTGCTGGGTAGCATACAAAGGCTGGCTTGTCTTTGTGCCACGGGCGCAATAAGATTGCAGTGAAGGTAATCCTAGACCACCATTCCAAATTTATTATAAAAGGAAGAAAATACAGGCAAAGGAGTTCTTAAAGGAGCAGAGACCTTAATTTACTAAGGACGTAGGTCTTTAGCCTGTGTAAAGACAGTCAGACTATGAAAATAATAATAAGTCTGTTGAGTAGTTATTGTAGTCTGAATAAATATACTGTAAGAGCGAGCGCCGTATGGCCACCACTAGCGTTATCGGCAACGTTAACATATCCATTGGGCCTGCTACTGTAATACATATATTGGACCACATTTAGAGCGGGACTTCGTTTAAAGTCGGGTAACCATAGATTGAGTATTCGTGCTGTATGTATAACATAGGCCTGACAGATTATACTCTACACGGATTCTGCGATGAGGAGGAAGAAACCCCAGTTCCTGTACTGTGTCACTGTGATGGTCTAGCGAGGACAAAGTTTCTAGTAGTGGGCGTAGAAAACCATACAGTAACAGCTACATAAAAGAGCCGCTCTCTAAGATGATAGGTCTAATTAAGAAGGCAAGGTTAGAGAGCACGTTCTAGGACAAAGGGGGGTCACAATAGAACTGAAAAGGTCGGGGTGAAATATGCCAGTATAACCACCTCAGTCCTAATCTAAAATTTGGCATACCACTTTCTTTCCTCATCAAAACTGTTTATATATTATAAAAGTTTTATAGTAAACGACTGCAGTAGGTTTAATAGCAAAATGCATTGCGTGTGATGCAGTAGTATAATCGATTAAGCAAAACTGCATTTTTTTTTTAAATAAATTGCCTATTTATGCAACTTGTGTTTTATAACAGTTCAATATACATGAGAAATTTTATTTGACAATTTTGCAAATATAGATTAACATTTAATTCTATTTAATACATCGATCAATGTTTAATTATTTGCAAAAATCGCACACATATTTACATATTCTAAGTGTTGTGTGAAGATAACGTTCCAATGGATGACGAAAGGCTATATATAAACTGCTTACCTTATAAAATTATAAGCTTTCTCTTTGCCAATCATATTACACCCACTAAAGTTAAAGCTCCTCCGCAACAGAGAGTATTCTGAAGTAACACTCCATGGAGTCTACAAACTGACAAAGTTTTATCAGAATTTGCAATCTACAATTCGTGAGCTCCCTTGGTCAGTATATAGCTACAGGTAAAAATTTTCTTTCTTTGTTAATAGAAAAACTAATTAGTCTAACTATATTTTTTTATATATTTTCGGAAATTCCTTGATATCCATTTACGGAAATATGGCTCACCTGGAATTTACCTAGGAAATATTTATTTGTCTTTTATCGGAAATTTTACTCTTTATAATTTTCGTAGACATAGCGCAAGGTTATGTAAACCGAATTATTATTTGTCTTTTTTGTTAGTGGGCTAAAATTTGAACTTTAGGCAGTAACAATTTCTTCTTAAATGCATGGATATATGTATTTATATACCATCATAACTTTCACTTTGGATGACATGTAGAATAATAGAAGATCACACAGCTCTTGTTTTTCTCTTTAATTACCCTTTGAGAGATATAAGTGCTAATAGCAACCCTTTCTATATCAAACCAAAATATTTTAATGGAGATACATATATAATTAACCTACAATTAGTAAAAATGATAAAATGAATTGATTGTATCGTGAAAGCGTGACAGTATTCCTTTACTAATGTTATGTGTAAAGTAAAGGGGCTATTTATTACAAATTTCTTTTGGATACTCGCCAGTCTAACCGCACTAATCTGAGTCGTTGCAGTTGCTGCTGCTAATCACGCCACCACCGCGCATTACCTCTAATGCTACATTTGCGTGAATGTTCTCCCTTCACGGTATTAATTAATACAGTTGTTACGTACGCCGTAAATTGTGCTTTAAATATTTGTTCTTTTATTTATTTTCCTCGTGTTAATGGACATCGACAGTGTAATATTGAATTTTGTCGCATTCTTTGGTGTCCTGTTTTTCTTCTTTTTATCGTATTTTGATAAACTAACCAATGCTTGGTAAAAGCTATTAGCGAACAAGTAGGGGTTTTGCATAGAATTTCATGTATACTTACTAGCAACGTGGTAATTTTATTTAATTCTCTTCTGCATTAGTTAAAATCTGTTAATACGAATATGTAATATTATCTAAGGAAATTAACTTATTTTAATAAAAGTAATATTTTCATTCATTTCATTTAAAAAACCAATTCCAACACGGAAAGGCTCAGTCGAACTAACAATAGCACATTTCAATTTGAATAGCGGCAGAAACAAAGTCGCCGCCAAAGTTTTGCATTAGCATAATCGTAATTGATCTTAATTCGTATCGGAAGATAAGCCTGTCCGTTTCTAAAACCGAACGTCGACGGCAGTCACGTTTAGGACATCACATTAGTAGGCGTTGATATTTCCAACGGCACGTTACCTATTCATGAATAAAAAAAAATTAATAACCGGTGCACGCCCTCATTAAGCGCAGCGCGTCTTGTGTTAAACCGTGGCTGTGGGATGCGTATAATGAAGTTATTTCGACGTTTAATATTTGGTTTACAGGCTTAAATTTTCTTAATTAGATCCAATTGGGGATAAGGAAATTTTGGGGACTGTTGTTAAAAAATGGCAGATAATGCTTCTAGGTTGGCAAAAAAACATAAATATAAACAGTTTAAGCGTATTTATTTTATAGAGATAATTAACTGACGATATTGCATTTAATATGCTGCTGAACATACAATACAACAACTATAATAGTAACCTTCCTAATTTATAGAGCAAGCAAATAACTCCTATCCTCTTTGTAGATTGTCGCTAACCCAACGAAATATTACTTATACTTGCATCAAGTTCTATAATGCTTGGATTGGTTTGACAGTAGAAGGGATGCCAAGTCGTATTTCATGGGAGCGGCACACTCCAGTTCAGCATTTATGCTCTTTCTGTATGCATTTTTCGGAACTACTTTTTGAGAACATTTCGTATAATAATAAAAAATACATATGACTGTATTTATAAGACTGGTAACTACCGAAAACTTGCGAAAAAAATTACGGGTGCAATTAAAAAAAATAATAAATGGGGGAGGGGGTAAAAGGCTATTTATACGGGGTGTGTTATAATAGCTGAATTTGATCTACAATGTCCTCCTGGATTTTACTGCAACTATTTAACTCTAAATCAAAATTTACAAGATTCAGATTAACAAGTTTCAATCTTACTGTTACAGTTATTATAATAAATTTTTGAAAATTTGACCATTGGCCTCAGCATTTAATGGGTCGTTCAAGAAGAGCGCCCGTTGCTCTTAAGTTAAGGGATCAAAATAAAGGTTAATTGGTAAAAATAAACAATTTTACTTACGTCTTTCAGATTAACAATTTTAAATAGCCACGATCACTTGCTTGCTGTTTAAAATTTGGCGCGTTTTATATTTTTACCTGCGGGTGTTTTCTTTCGAATGCAGCGACACCTACTACCTCTTATCTATACCTATACCTCGCAAAAAGCGCAGTCGCTTAATGTTTCCTCAACCCTATAAATATAAACAGCAACGACAACGTACCCTGGCACTTAATATGTGTTCCCTTCATTCGAGTTCTAGATTACATGAAGCCAAACAGGAAATTCGAAAATTTGCCGACAACAATTCCTTGACGAAAGAGCCCCCGAAAGCAATTCCCCGACAAAAACAACACTAATAAAATCGTTGTATCGTCGTATTAGTTATGTAAATGCTTAGATTCTCACAACGTGGAGAAATAATCGAATTAACATCAATTTGTTGTCATAACCTTTAATTCCTTCATTGGGTTAGACTATTCAATTACATAAACTATTTTAGAAGATGGATATTCTTTTAAAATGAACTAAGGATTTTGGTGCACTGCAAGTATTAGATGTTGTATTGATGTAGACGGGCTCCTTTGATTTTATGGTTTTCATTCCATATGTCCGAACAGTACCTACGGGATTTCTCGGTTTCACCAAGTCTAGTCAGCTTTCTATGTTCTTGAGTCATAATAGTGAGTGCGCATTTACTTTCTCCGACATATTGGCGTCCACATTCACATGGTACGGTGCATAATCAGTTTTTAGTGTCTTGATTTATGTTCTTTTATGAGGTTAGACCTCATAGTGTTGTTGATTTTGAATGCCGTTCTTATGTTGCATTGTTTGCTATATTTCTAATTTTGATCGTTCTTTCACATATGAGTTGACCCCTGTCGTAATAGTGGTTAGCCTGTCCTCCCTCTGTTGTTTTGTAGGCTTAGATTTTTCCAGCAATTCTTTCGGAATAGCCATTTTGTCTAAGTGTTTCGAATATATCTTTGTGTTCTTTGTCCATTTCTTCCATATCATATAGTTGTTGCTCTGTCACAGAGGCATTTAGCTACTCTTATTTTTGCTGCCAGAAGTTCGTCAATAATTAAAACTTTGTGTGCTTCAAGACTACCTTGAAAACGGCGCTGGCCGACCAAAAATGGCAAATTTGACAGGTAAGCACATGAATATACAAGAGTTGCATATCTAAACTGATATAATGTATGATTTTTTTTAAAATATTGGAATCACTGTTGGATATTCTAACAAAACTTTTGAAATAAATATTACCTAAACCTAATATATTACATAAATAGGATAATATTCATATACGCCTATATCTTTTTTCGTTTCATCTTTAAACGTATTATAACAAAAGAACTAGCAGTTGTGGCAGTATTTTCGTCTAGAATAAACATTCAAGAAAACTGTGTTGATCGAATCAGAAAATATCGCCATAATTGGTGTATATTAATCTATATGGCTCCATATGATTTGAAAATCAATAGAGCAATGTTACCCCGTCAGAATAACCCAGCCAAAATAGGTATCCTTCTCCAACGACATCTTTAAGCGTCAAAAAGTACAGTCTAGAAATTGGAAATATTGTGGATGAATGGAATTTCCAGTATAATTCTATTTTTCAATAATAAAAAGAATGTGCACAAGGATTTTTATAGAATTCGATAATATCGTCCTTATAGAGTATCTGCAAAATAGGAAAATATATACTTCATTTGATACTTTAAATGATACACTTATACTAAGCTATACGGTAGGGTATGGGTCACTTTTTTGTTTTGTTCTCAGGTCAACAATGACTGCACGTTTAAGAGAGCAAAAAACAGGTATATATTATATGATTACACTGGGCAACAAATTTTTCGAAAAGTTCATGCTTCCAAGCTGAAAATAGTCATTTCTTAATGAATTCAATGTGCTGAACACGAAAATGACTAAGAAAAAGCTGAATTGGCTACGGGTTTTCTGTAATATGTACGCATATTTCAGAAAAAGTGTACTTATGTCAATATTATAATACATGGTAAGAAAACATTTACGCATATTTCAGAAAAAGTGTACTTATGTCAATATTATAATACATGGTAAGAAAACATTAGTCTGCTTCTGGCTTTCGACTTCTTTTGGCCTGCCGTTTGTAGTGGACTTGTGGAGCATCTCTACTGATTGTCCAACAATATTATGCAATAGCATCTATACAATGGACAAAACGTCAATATCTCGGGAACGTGAGCCAATCAACTTTTTTCAATGTGATATTCGTGTTCAGCACGTTGAATTCATTCAGGATTGGGTACTTTCACCTAAGAAGCAATTTCACTGTTGACCAGTGTTATATACGTTATTTCAAAGAATGAATAACGTATAAATTACCGATAAAAAGTTTTATTTTATAGGTAAATAAAGTTATCTGCCAGTATATGTTTTTAGTAACTACGTTGTTTAAATAATTATCTAGTTGGCTATAATTTAAAGAATGCCCAAGCTTGACTGCTCGTGATACTCTCACAAAATCTATATGTACTTAATTTTCTTATCAATAACAATCAGAAACTGTAATTTACTCCTTAATAGAATAGTTAAGTACACGAAAAAGATGCGTATATTGTGTATATCATTTACTTACAGTTAGTGCTTTGGGTCCTACCCTGAATAATATTTGAAAAGTAATGAGATACTGGGATAGTTTTAAATACTTCTTGTCGAGAATCAAACAAGGTCGCATTAGACATGCGGGATTCGTATTATACTTAATTGAAGAAGAATGAATCGTCAAAATGCAAATTTTGGTGTAACTGTTTGTTACATGGTCAATACTTAGCGCGGCATACACATGGTGAAACTTATAAGTGTCATTATTTTGAGAATGACATTGCTGTAGGCACATAACGTTTGTTAAACCTACTTATTTTAAATGCCATTCTCGGTGTACTACAATCAACACTAATATTTAATGCGGTGTCCATAAATTTAGCAATAAAACAGATTACTTTTTACTAGTGTTCTTATAGATAATTAACTGCCGAGTGATTCGATTATTTGTAAGCCTTTACAATGTATTTATTAGTTTTGTCAGCTATATTCAAATTATTGTGATAAAAGGTAGGTATATTGGCGTCTTAAAACATTAAGAAGCATTAAATTTAAATCTACTTAGAGAAAGCCACGTTAATAGGGAGAAAAACAGTTATGCCCATTAGAAGTACCGAGAATCGGGGTACAGAAGGTTTTAAAAGTTTGACTTATTGGTCATAAAACAGGGAACAGGTCTATAAACAAAATTCCACCAAATCTAAATTTAGCTGTAGTATGGTCAGAAGTAATATTCGAAGGTCATCTGGCGACGGAGATACAAAACCACCTTCGTGGGGTGAAGCAATAAATACGGATTATAAAACATAAATTTGACAGAACGGTGCAGGTCCGCTGGGCATTCGAACGCACGGCCGAAATTATTCCGGCTGCTGTTTACGCGGACTTTGGATAATTTTATAAATGGTTACAGTTCTTCGACCAGGTACAACATTATATAGGGTATATTATGTACACAAAATGTTGGGTAAGAAAATATGAATTGACATTCTAGATATTTACTGCTGATACAAATATGATTTAATAGAGCTAGCCTACATATAACTAATAGGTATTAAATATTTGTATACTTACATACACTCCGCCAAAAAAGTATCGCATAAACTAAAAAAGGGCATTTATGAACCAAGATATTTTTATATGTTCACAAAAAGTTTGCCTCGTGTATGTGAACTATAAAAACACTAACAAAATAATGGAACTTAGCGTTTTTACTTTATTTTTTTCCTAAAAGAACACATTTAGAAAAATGCATATGTGTAAGGTTTGCTCAGTTGTTTATTGAAAGTCTTCCTATACGGACAAATTTTAAAGTGCGAAGTCAGAGTTCTGTACCAACGCTTTTAAAACTAAAATGAGCAATTTAACTTCAAAACAAGTGGCTGCTATAGTTGCTTTAATCGAAGATGGACGATCTCAAGCATACGTTGCTAATTTGATGAACATCAATCAGTCAAGTGTTTCTAGAGCCGTAGCCAGATATAGGGAAACAGGCATTTACAGTAGAAGACCTGTACCAGGTCGTCCAAGATGTTCTACTCGCCAAGATGACCGCTATTTACTACTACAAGCATTACGTCGAAGACATGTAACTGCGAGAACGCAGAACGACTTGGCTAGAGTCAGAAATACTCGTGTGAGTACTCAAACTATTCGGAATAGGTTACGACAGAGTGGATTAAGAGCTAGAGTAGCTGTAACAGCCCCTCGTCTCACTAGGAACCACCGAGTGGCTCGTTTAAGGTTTGCCAGAGAACATGTAAATTGGAACATTAATGACTGGGCCAATATACTCTTCACAGATGAGTCAAGATTTGGTCTTTACACCTCAGATAGGCGTATCTCAGTGTACAGACGAGACGGTGAGCGCTATTCGCAGTGTAATATCAGACCTAGACCTAATTTCGCTGGTGGCTCTATTATGGTTTGGGGAGGCATCTGTTTAACAGGTCGTACAGAGTTAGTACCAGTAGACAGAGGTACACTGACTGCCCACAGGTATATAACGGACATTTTAGAAGAACATGTAGTACCATATGCGCCAATTATAGGAAACGAATTCATGTTAATGCACGATAATGCACGACCGCATGTTGCAATAATCGTCCAGGAATACCTTAACGATGTTGGTATTCCAGTTTTAGATTGGCCTGCGGTAAGTCCGGACATGAACCCTATCGAGCACGTGTGGGACCTCCTTCACAGACGGATACGAACCCAAAATGTTGCCCCAGCGGACCTGCATGGACTAGCAAATGCTCTCCGTGACGAGTGGGAGAATTTGGATCAGGCTTATATACGGAGGTTAATCGAATCTCTGCCAAACCGTATGCGAGCGGTCATAAGAGCCAGAGGTGGCAATACTCAGTATTAAAAGCTACTGTTATGACATTTTTCTTTCCAAAATTATAATTTCTTGTTTTAATAAAAATCTCAAGTATGAGTTCTTGTTTTTATTTGGCCTGTATTTTATTTAAACAATCATAGAAATTATATCTTAGAGCGCATTAAAGTATATTTACAACTTTATGCTACAAACAAAGATTATGCGATACTTTTATGATTCAAAACTAAATCATGCGATACTTTTTTGGCGGAGTGTATATCAAAACTGACGCTTCAGTAAGCCAGTATTAAACCTGCCACACATTCGATCGACTAGGATCGGCAAAGAACAACTCGAAGTTTTTGTTATATAAGAACATGACATTAAATGAAATGTGACTACTCATTCAAGATATTTTAATTCTCTTTATGGCAACATGTATCAAAAAGTAATTTTTTTAATCAGTAAGCAAAAAGCGCATAATTTGCAATCTGAGTAATAAAATAGGATTAGAATGAAATGGTTTGGATTTTACTTTATTAAGTGTTCGAAATGACGACCATTACCTCCATACAATAGTACAATCTTGCTTCAAACTTTTCCTGACATTTTGCAACATATCTGGAGATATTCGTTGGCAATCTGAAAGTCGAACGTGTGGTATACACCTTAGAGTTAAGATGACACCAGAAAAAAATCAAGTGGTGTTGCTATAGGCTATCGTCGACCAATCCAACGATCGTGAAAGTGATGACCCGGAAATTGTCGTACTCCGGCAGTGTACTCTGGGGGCGCTCCATCTTCCTGAAATACTATTAAATTCTCCCCAACAAATCTGGATTTTTGTCCAATTCTCCTGTTATCAAAGGATTGATTGTGCCGTCCAGCATGTTGAAATACATTTGACCGTTTAAAGTCACGTCAATTAATAGGGGTTCTATGAGATGATCGCCAAAGATACCAACCCATACATTAAGTTTCTGTGGCAGTTGTATATGTATTTTTCGCGTCAAATGGTAGTTGGTGTCACTCCAATATCTGTAGTTGTGACGATTTACTTCACCATTCAATAAAAAAGATGATTCGTCCGAAAAATGGATATTATACTGTATTTCGATTATTGTTGAGGCTCTCGGTCATTAAAATCCACAAAATTCCAACCTCCTGTCAAAATCATCATCATTCAATTCTTGTGAAAGTGTAATTTTAAAGCAATGAGGTTTGAACCTCGTAAGTATTCTAAAAACTGATGAACTGTTTACTCCTGTGCTTGAGGTGCTTGTTGTATCAACGTCGCAATTTCAACCTCTGAGACCTGACCTAAGACTTCGACTTTAATATCTTTATTATAGCAAAAATCAAAGTACCTAAATTAATTTATATGTTCTACTAGAACGCAATATACGCCTTACAGATGTTTTAAAAATATATTTGGGTTTTGTTGCAATCAATATACAGCGTTCCTGTGGGATCGGCACTTGGCCCACTCTTATTTATTATTTTCGTTAATGTCTTTCCCCTTCCACCTAATAAGGATAATACAGTAATGTATGTTGATGGCACTAGTTTTCTGGCAACTGGGTTCTGTAGACAGGATGTAGTTATTCAGGCGAAATCATTGTCGACTAAATTGATCTATTGGTTTAGATATGACAAATTACATGTAAAATCTCATAAAACCGTTTTTAGTGGCTTTTTTCCCGGTATTCCTCATAAGAACTATTCAGGAACAACCACTAGGTCTAACGTACTATATTTTTGGGTCTGCCATACGAAACAGTCTAAATTGGGGAGAATATTATAGGTTTAGGCAAATAATTTTCCCATTGCATGTTATCCTTTAGTTAGGCTGTGAAGGTGTGGACAGCGAAATATTGTTTTCGTATTACATACCATGCTTTGTTTGAATTTTGAATGACCTAAGTTCTTATTTTTTGGGAATCCTTGGTACATTATGGCAGTCGATTTATATACGAAAAGCAGTACAATATTTTCAAAATATTATGGGTTGTATCGATTTATAAGGAGCAGCACAATGTTATTTATTGAATTCCATGCCTTAACAACAGATAATACTATGTGGAAATAAAGGGATCACGGTCGCCCAGCCTACCAGTAAAGTAAGGGGTTCCGCAGGGTAGTGTTTTAGGCCCTCTGTTATATATTTTGTATGTGAATGGCGTATCGCTTGCCGACGCGGTTACGTTTGCAGACGATACGACGTTTCTAATATCGGTTAACGATCCTGCCCGAATTAGTGGTACGGCCAATAATGAATTGACTAGATTGAATGATTACTTTAAACGTAATCACATCTACTTAAATGCTGAGAAGACCGTTTCTATGGAGTTCAGAGCGAGCAGCTTGGCGAGGGACTACTCCCATTATATAAAAGTAGATGGTATTTAGTCTGCAACAAGTTAATTCCACCAAGTTTTTGGGCCTTGTGATTGACTCGAGATGCGACTGGGGTGACCATATAGACCTGGTCAGTGGAAATTTGGCTAAGGTGTGTTGCGTACTGGGTCGGTTAAATAATGCAATTAGTTTTAATGTATTAAAAATGTATTATTTTGCGCACTTTCATTCTCTACTATCATATGCTGTAATAGCGTGGGGAACATCCGGGAGAGCAGTGCGGGTAGTCAAATTACAAAAACGAGCATTACATATTATGATGGGCTTTAGTTCAACATGAAGTTGTAGAGAAATATTTCCGCAAATCGGGGTAATGACTTTGTACAGTTTGTATATATATATATATATCAATTAGTTATTTATGTTAACAATAACCTTTGTGATATCCCAAAATTAAACCGATATCATTCTTACAACACGCGCAATTCTCATATTGTAGAGGTGCCACGGCATAGACTTGCACTCAGTGAAAAAAATCCTCATTATATGGCTGTCAGTGTTTACAATAAGCTCCCAATACATTGGAATGTCACAAGCCGATTTTAAGATAATACCAAAAAACCACGTTGTACACTTGCTTTGCATGCCAATAGTAACATACAACCGATTTTGTTAATGTAGAAGTATTGAGAACCATAGCGAACACGAAATGTAGGGAGTTCTAAGAAATGGTTGAGATTAATTGATATGAAAGTGTGATGAATTTTAAGTCGGATATTGAAAATCTTAATTCTGTATATTTATTTTTTATTAACCTTGTACAAATAATTTGGTTTATATTTTTGCACTGCTGTACAGAGCTTTCAGAAATAGATTCAACCCACGTGACCATTTTTATGAGATGCAACTTTGGTTGCAGAAATATTACGTTGGCAACGAATTAAATATGCCTAGGTCCAGTACAGACGTACCGTACTTTTCATTCTGACAAGTGACACGTACAATTTTGACACATTTTTTCATCGTTATTTGTTTTGTTAAGCTTTATTTTATTGCATCAATTTTTGTTAAAACTGCTGACAGAATAATATCTTTGCCTGGTGAGTTTTATAATACCTTAATTATAACGAAGGTAACAATCTTTCATTGTGAAATTTTAGTGTATTACGATGAAGTTTCAGCGAGAGCATGGTGAATTTATTTTAAAAGCATCATGCTAATGGAATTTGAAAATATTCCCTCCAAAGCTGCATCGTTCAGTTCAACCTGAATTTCCCCGACTTCGATATGGACTACGCAGCATTTAAAACCCATGGACATCGCATTTGCAATAATATTCTTGACTTGACATTCTTTAGCGATTAAGCTTGGTTTCATTTGTCAGGATAAGTTAATTCACAGAATTACAGAACATGGGGTACTGAAAATCCTCATGAATTTATGGAGACAACTCTGCATCTGACAAAAATTGGATTTGGGAAGCAATGTCTAGACGAAGAATTATCAGACTAATATTTTTCAATTAAACAATTTTAGGTGAACGATACCGTGATATATTAAACGAATTTATTCCACAACTACACGACGATGAATTACAACATAAATTTTTTCAACATGACAATGCACCAGCACATACCGCTAAAAATACTCAGCAATATCTAACAGAATAGTTCGACGATAGGCTAATGAGTCAAAATGTATGGCACTGCGGTCTTCGGATCTTACATCCTTGGATTTTTATTTATTTGGTAACCTGAAGAATAAGGTGTTTAGAAATAGATTCCACGATTTGGAAGAGCTGCAAGCAGCAATTGAACAGAAAATTGCAAATATCACTGTGGAAGAGCTTCAACGTGTTTGAAAATTTAAAGCGAAAGCGAAGAGTGAAGATTTGCTTGGAAACTAGTGGACGACATTTCCAGCATCTGTTATAGATAAATAGTTGACAAATTTTATTATCCCTCTACTTTGTTATTTTACCACTTTATTACCTTCAGTGACTGCAATTTCGACAGGAAAATGTAATTTTCAAACTCTTAACAACGCCAAGTACGTCAATACAAATTTTCTTGAAGTCAGGGATTTTTTTGTTAGGTAGTACCACATAGCAAGATTGGTTGCATACCTTAAGCAAGTCACGTGGGTTGAAACCTTTTCTGAAAGCATAGCGTATGTATACCTATATGATAATGTGCTTTTTTGAACCAACAGTCCACTAAAACTTAGTCCCATTTGGCGTAGTGCAGTACATTTCACAGAACATAAATATAATCCAATGATCATAAATCATTTAGATCTTCTATCTCCACTTGGATTTAATTGCACTACTACTACTTTAACTACAACGATTCGCAGCATTTTACAGCGCTCTAATTCCACCCCTATTTACGTATTCACAAAAATTAAGCACACTTTCATTAAAGTAAAAATGTTGAAGTGTATTCCATAAGTGCTACGTTAAATTCGCGGCTTAGTGTATACTAATTACAAAATTTTAAAATTCCCAATTTAACTTCAATATTCAATATATCTGTTTTACCCAATCTCTATTTAAAAAACAAAAAAAAAACGCATTGAAATGATTGGAAATGATAATCACCTATACGTAAATGTGTGAAAACATTAAAGCAATAATTTGTTTAATTGCATAGTAAAAAAAAGTGAAGAAATAATAGTACTTGCTTTCACCTTGACTCTCGCAAATTTAGTTGAACAATCTATTCTGCTTTGCTATAATTCACTTGTAACCCTGGCCTTAGTTAGTAATTACACAAAGTTATTCAGTAATAATTATGTCATGAAATAAAGCGTCAACAATTTTTCTTCAATGACAAGAGTATACCATACGGTAGCAATTTAATATTTTCTATAATTGATTATAAATTGATTATGTGCGCACAGTATTAGTTATTTTGATCAGTTTTTTTTACAATATGTTTTATGTTTCTGCGTTGTAGAGAATCTTAATATATCTTCAATTTTAGCTTTGGACTATTACAATGGGAGAAAAATAATATCAGCAAACCAACATAAAATACAATTTTAATATTTCCAATAAAAATATGTTTATTGGTGCATGATTTATTGGGATGTTAACGCCTAGTCATAAAACCTCTCTGTTTAACCTGAAATTATTTTTGCTCGTCGACTATCAGTTATAAATTTTCAGTATACGGCTATTAGTAGAATTTTTCTAAGCCGTTCGAACAATGACAGTTATTATTTGTCGTTATATTATTCAGCGAACGTAAACGTTGATTTACTGTGGAACGGATGTCACATTCTCTAGCCGCTATTAGGCAAATTTGTGAGATTTTATGTTTTAATTTTATTGCTTATCTCTTTAATAGTTACGACCTTAGTTGAGTTTGCAGCGGCTTAAACTTGCCTATGTAGAAGTTTGTGAAGGGCTAAGCCGTAATCTAGAGGGAACGTTCTATAAAAGTGCAGGTACAAATATCGATTCTTAATTACATATAGTAACAAGAAGAACTCGCCGTAGATTTGCTCAGTTTTCTCTTGGCTTTTTCAGCTGATAATGACCTTTGGAGTAGCAAAATTATAGGTACCTAGAATAAATAGCTCCCCATCGTAGTTGCGTAATGTATTCGCGTAAAGTTCGGATCTTTGTGGTGTCACAAGAAAGTAAACCAAAATAACATTTTTTTTTATTTTATCATATGGAATTGTGAGGCATATTGTTGTATTAACTTTATTTAATTAGATACGTGGAAAATAAATGTCAGTAAATAGTTATATTTAAATACATTTCTGTTTATGGTATTTGCAATTGTAGGATTGTGGTAAATTTATTTGAATTATGAATCTTCAGCATTACTAATTGTAAGTGCAGGTGATATCTATCATATACATAAGGGTTTAATAATTTGGGGCCTGAAACACCAGGCATTTAGTTGGTTATCTGTGGCTAATAGTTTGCAAAGTGTTTCAAAGGATCCCCACTACCAGTTGAAAGCTGGTGCCATAAAATCACTTCTGAGTACATAGCACCACGCAATATTTTTGAATGGGGACGAGGAGCAGCGCTTTTTAGAGCGAGAGGGAGTAGTTACCACGGTTTTCATCATATGGCGTAGGAAGTCCAATAGATTGGACAATAATATACTTAAAATAAATTAATGAATAATGTAAAATCGTTCTATCCACCCTGATTATATTTAATATCTTTAAACACTACATGTTTCGGCTTATAGTCATCTTCTGGTGTCTAAATTAAAAATTACAAAAGAAAAAAAGTTGATTGAATAAAATAATGATTAAACATATACAAAAAAACACGTTAAAAATATTAATGGGACACCCAAAACACAAATTGCAAAAGTATAATGTTCTATGCGAACATTGTGAAGAAACAACAACAAACTATTGAAAAAAGTAAACATTTTTTTTTACATTTACTATGTATTGGAAATATAATTATATTGACTGAATACTGATTTTATTTGTAAATTGTGAATGTAGAACTGTTTTAGTTTTTATATGTATAATTAAAATTAAAATCTCATTGAAATTAAAATTTTGAAATTAAAGATTAAAAGTTAAAATTGATTTAAAAATGGGAAAATTGGTTTTGTATTGTATTTTAATTGTTCATTTAGAAATACTATATTTTTATTTTTCTTATGCTTTCCTGTTTGGTATGTTTCAAGTAATTTCATTTTATATCCTTTATCACATCAATGGAAGATTTTCATGGTGTTTATTTTACTACTTGTTCTCTGTATCTTTTGTGTCTATGTTGTCATTTTCTTTAATGTTTTTAATTGAACGATTGTTTTTTATTTTCTATTTTATTAATTAATTTTTCCTCTGTGTTTGATGGATATGGGGTTTGTATTATAATATTAAATTCTTTTTCATATTTGGTAGAATTTAATTATATATTATTTAACCTGCGTAAATTGTAATCAAAAGTAGCTATTTTTTATGAGTGATGGTGATATGAATTATATGTTTTTTATTTCTCTTTTTCTTGGTTTTTAGGTCCCAAATAATAAAAGTATGAATGACTAACGACGTTTCGCTTTATTAAAAGCTTTTTCAAGTTATAAATAAATGTATAAAGTTTGATAATAAAGCGAAACGTCGTTAGTCATTCATACTTTTATTATTTGGGACCTAAAAACCAAGAAAAAGAGAAATAAAAAATATATACATGGTCAAGATCCAAAGATTTAAAAATGAATTATATGGTATAATGCTGTATTTTCAATATAAAAAAGTATTTATTTAATCAAAGGGGTTGAGTTGATAACTTGTATTTCTGTAAGAAAAAATTACTAAACTATTACACTTTGTCATGTGGATGCGCCATACGAATCATTAAAAGGAATTTTATTAACTACATGTACTTGTTTTTGTTCTGGTGCGTTTGGGTTATGCGGTTAGAATTTTATTTTTTTTTTCTGAAACTTCATTAATATATGCTAACACTATGTATTAAAATTTAAGAATAAGATTATTTTTTAAATATATCCTTTACTTTGAATTAGTGATTTGTGTTATTGTAATATTTTACTAAAATCTCTTTAAAATATTATTTATCAGTGACTCTGGATAATTATTTAGGTGTAATAATTATTTAAGATATAAAGGTATTTTGACCTGTATATATGGCGCAATAATTTAATGGCTCTATCTATTAGTCAACCACTTAGGCTTTTTGATTGAATTTGGTTGACATGAACTGTAATTTAAAATATGTTCAATTTTGTTTTCAGGCAAGCAGATAATCTTCTGTGTATCGTTTGTAAAAAAAATATTATTTAATTTTTTCATCTCAACTTTTATAGTAGAAAATTATTTGTAAAGTTATTGTTGTATTGAGAGTATGTTGCGCTTAATAAAGTTAGTTCTAATCTTCTAAAGCTTTGATGAATTCGTTCTGAGGCAGAGTAGTGGATGATATTACATGCCGCCAATGTTGTTATTTGGCGAGTATTTTAATCCTGTGATGGGTGGAGACTGTGGCTTGAAAACTATAACAAAAATCCAAAAGAAAAAGTGAAAAAATCCCTTACCACAAAAATTAATTAATTAAATTAAAGATACAAATCTAAATACGTATTTCGGCAACTAAGTTGCCATCTTCAGTAGAAAAACAAGTGAAGAGTAGTGTTGCCAAAATACGTATTTAGATTTGTATCTTTAATTTTTGTGGTAAGGGATTTTTCACTTTTTCTTTTGGATTTTTGTTAGAGTATTTTAATATTTATTATCGATAAAATTTTTAAATTGACAGAAACTTTTGTTTGTGTCGATTAAAATAAGGTCAATAAAATTACAAATAACTCAATTTATATATACAAACATTACCCTTAAGTTACTAAATTATGTGATATCGTTAAAACACAAGGAAAAATATCGGGCTAAAACATAATCGACAGAACAGTGTCAACACTAAATTAAAAAAAAAAACACAATACCAACTTCGCTGCAAATAATTATACTTCAATCTGTTACTTTTTCTATACCTTTAACGTTTGCATACCAGACGCAATTATATGCAAATTATTTGGTAATCGCGCCAAACTCTTAAGTCTGGCTAGTACGGAGGATATCGAGCGTATTTTTCATTTTGACCTTCAATATTCATTTTATTATTTAATCGCTATGTTAATATTTCAATCAATCATTTGAAAATACAAAAAAAGCAACTTAACGCGATCAAAATTTCATAATTAACATAGCACATAAAAATTTTATATTTAACTTAAATTGCGATTAATATTTCTTTTGCTACGTATATTTAAATTATTAGGAGTGTTTCTATTTATACAACACTTCAAGGTGATTTTCGAGTACCGACTACGTGAAAATCATGACCGATACTTTGAAGCATACTTATTATAACACCTAAGGCATTGCGTAAGATGGTATTTAAAAGTAATTACGAGTGTTGATGTACGCAATCTAGTTCTCAGTAACAGTAATCTGACATAACATCTATGTCAGATATTTGCGGAATATGTGTGTATTATTTTAAAGAACAACTAAATTATTGGGCAATGGTAGCCCAACAATAAGCAATAATGAATAAATAATTTGGTCGATAACAACTGACGGAAAGCCACTACGTATATGTTTTTACTACATTTGAAATTGAGGTGAAAAAGAGCGGAGCTACACAGAGAAAACTGTATAATAGAAAGTGTTAGAAGTATACTAAGAGGTATTACTTGTTAGGTATATTATGTATAATGACACAAAAAGTAATATCAGTAATATTACACGAAATTAGTACAAATTATTATAATGTTTAATACTATTAGTTAATATCTTGCGTTATTCCGCATAATAATAGTATATTAAAGCATAAGTGTCACAATGACGTTTGTTGTAATGCGATTGATTTAATGTACGCCCATTACAAGTCATTGTCACACATCTTTTATAGTATTTTTTTCTAATTTGTACATTAATCGCTAATATTACATTCCCGTAAAAGTCCCACCAGTGCGTTAATAACTCATTACCACACTGCGTCGTTGTTTGTTTTAGTTTTATTGTAACATCAAATTAGAAAATAGTTATTTACATATCAAGGTTGAATACGTTTTGCCAAACCTGTTTGCAGATTGCAAGCCGAGATTAGCCACCAAACGAGTTCGATAAGACACTTTTTAGCCGTGGTAGGTACAATACTTTTTCGGCTACTACATGATTACCAGTGTCGCGTTGACAGTTGAATTTATAGTTTAATTCGATAAAGTGGCGCTTTCTGTTCTGGAATGAGTGTAGGAAGGTTGTACTTTCGGATGTGGTAGTCGACAAATTAATTTATTTAATATTTAATTTAGTAGTATTTTATTTCGATGGCCACTGCTTTTGGACTAAGCTTGCGAATTCGGAAATGGATGGAGTTGAGGAACTACGGCAACCCTTTTTGCCCGCCTGACTTATACAGGGTTAGTTAAAAGTATGGAGACGACAATTTATTGCCGTTAACATTCATTTTAGAAAATTATGTTCAATATATAAAACTTTGTTAAGAAATTTTAATCTACATTTCAAAATATGTACTTAAATTTTCTTTTATTCATTTGTTTTTAAGTTACGCCTTTCCGCGTAATTTTTTTTTAAATAGGAACTTTTACATTTTACTCGAGCATTACATAGAGAATTTTTTTCTCTTTACAATAAAATTTTTGTTTTTCTTTAAGTTATGTTTATAACTTTAAAAAAAAATTTAAAAAAAAAACATCGGTTCAAGTATTTAATAAATGTTACGTATATCGCAGGTAGACAAAAGCCCAATCGTCACAAATATTTCAACTGTCAAAATGGTTGCTGTTAATATTAGCAATAGCTAGTTTAAATGAACGTGAAAGGATGGAAATACTTGTGATGCTAGGTTATGGAGATAGACCCAAAACTTTACAAGACGTTTGTAGACAGGAGATTATAATTTTGTGAATATTTGCAATAATAGTGACAATTTTGTCAACAATATTCATTTCTCAAACGAAACTACTTTTTGCATTACTGGTGCAGTAAACGGACATCGCTGCAGATACCGGTCATTGGAAAATCCTTCCTTGTTTTTGGAGCACCATACTCAGTACCATTCAAAGGTTTAGTGTTTGGGTTGGCATTCTAGGGAGTCATATTGTCGGTCCGTTTCTCATCAATAGCTTCGACTAAGTATTTGCAGTTATTGCAAAATGAGCTTATATCTGCTTGTGCTACGCTCTCTCCAGATGAAAACATTCCCAATTAATAGTATTGGATTTCAGCAAAATGGCGCACGACAATGGGACACGAGAAAATATTGAATGGCTAATCCGTTCGTCAGATTTAAGCAGGATTAAGCAGATTTTTTTTTAGGATACGTAAAAAATAGGGATTATAGATAAGCCCGATCACATCGAAGATTTAAAGATTCGAATTACGAGAACGACACAAGAAATTCTCCGAATATTTTTTACGGAATTCTCTTCGAATTCTTTGTAAATCGATTGCCAAATTTGTAATGGAGGACAATTTGAGCACTTACTCTAATTTACGTATTGTTTGTTATTAATTTGCTTTTTCTTCTAAAAACGTTATTAAAATAATTAAAAAAAAAACAACAATATTGTTGTAAAGAGAAGAAGGTGTTCTATCGAATGGTAGAATAAAATGTACAAGTTCCTATTTATAAAAATTACGCGAAATGGTGAAACTTAAAAACAAATGAAGAAAGAGAAAATTCGCGTATTCTGAACTGTAGATTAAAATTCTTTAACAAACTTTTATATTGAACAAAATTTCCTAAAGTGAATACTAACAACAATAAATCGCCGTCTCTATATTTTTAAATAATCCTGTATATAAATTAATACTCTAGAAAAGAAAACAATGTATGTTATCCTTGAGACTATAGTTTTAAATTTTTTGCACATAAGACGGGCGTTAATACCAATTTAATATATCTGGGGCGACTGAATGCTCTTGGCGATATTTTTTGTAATAATTTGCTTAATTTTATATTCAGCAAACACTTTTATAGTGCAGCTTGAATACAAGTAAATTCGTCTCAACCAGTTAACTTTTATTAAGTAGGCTATGATTCTTTTATAAACTAAAAAATCTAGAAAATACCAAAATGATGTAAGTTAGATATTTATAGATAATTAGATATGGCGTGAAACAGAAAAAAGACCATTTTTCAGTCCCTCTGTTTCTTCTATATCTAAATCATACATGCATACTGAGGTGCAAAGCCAGGACATAACAACAAGTCGAAGGTTGTCGAGAGTTCGATATATTGTGTTGTAGAGTGCGGACGTATTATTCTATATAGTGCGAAAATTTTCTGTTAAAAACAATATTTTCTCAGTCGGATTGCGATTCACCTGATAAAGGGGATGATAGAGATTTCGAGGCAGGGATTAGAATAGCATAGGATTAAATAATCTATAATTGGGTGGCGAATCAACAAATAAATCTAGTAAAAAAAGGTCTTTGGAAAAACAGTTTAAAAGAAAACATCGCTACGCAAATGCATATTGAAAACACGACAAAGCACGGTCAAGAAAAACTAGTTAAATCTGTTGGAGAATCAAAAGTCATTAATAAATATGAGTTAACAGATACAAGCCCGTTTCACGTACACTGGAAAGGTTAAGAAAATATCGGTAACTTACATCCAATGACTATTGGAACATTAATTTCTGTAAATCATAAAGAAATCAATCAAGATTTCAAAGTAGAAGTAGGTAAGAATAGAATTAAGGTAACTTTAAGCAGTCCGGGGGCGGTTAATAATTTGTTTACATTCCTCAGTTCATGGTTCGCAGAATTGATGTTGACGTTAATTTATCAGATGAAGAGTTAATTAACCTTATATCTCATATTTTTAATGATTTTTAATTTTGTCAGTGAAACGGTTTACAAAATTGAAAATGACTATAAAATACAAAATGTTCCAACCGGTACTATTATGGTTTCGTTTAAAAGACAAAAATTACCTTTTCATGTTTTGATCTGCAACGTCCTATGCAGTGTAGAACCTTATGTTCAGAAAGTTGTTCAATGTTTTAATTGTCTTCGATACGGCCATGTGAGTACACAATGTAAATCTAAAGTGCGGTGTAGTAGATGTGGTGATAACCATCGTTCCGCTTCATGTTAACTCTTCAAACCCATAGAATGTATTTTCTGTAAAGTGCTCATGTTGCGGCAGATCATAAGCAATGCTCTGAATATAAAAAAAACAAAAAGTATTAAAGTTATGATGGCGAAAAAAAATATTTCATACAGGGACGCCAAAAACAAAAAAGAATTATCATTCGCTAATGTGGTGACTGAATCGAGTGTGGCCTCTTCTTGTTCTACAAATTTTCTTTCTCTCTATGAAAATAAGTCCAAACGTAAACGTCAAATGAACATAACAAATACTTTTAATTTTAACGAATATCAAGATGTCATAGCGACACCGTGCGTCGGATGTCAGTGGAAAAAATATATTACTCTCTAATAAAATTGTTTCTGATGTATTGCATATATTAAATTCAAATATTAATAAAAACGTTAGTTTAGAATTAGTTATAAAAGAACAAATAGGATCTATTTTAAAAAATATAAAATGGACAACGTAGGTATAATTCTGTGGAACGCACGATCAATAAATTCAAACAAAGGGACCTTTGAATGTTATATTTTTAAAGAAAAGATACGCCTAATCAGTCAAACTTCGTTAAAAACCTCAAATCGCATTAACTTTGTTTCATATAATATATTCCGTCAAGATTGGGAAGGCGATTACGGAGGGATATGGATTTTAGTACATAATTCTACACAGTATGAAGAAAATTTCAATTTCTTCTCTCTTCTTTCAATAACTCTCTTTATAAATCCAATCCCAATCATTTTTGTTCAATATATGTTAAACCAAATTGCAGTATATCATTCAGAATTGGTGCCTCTTTTTTCAAAGCACAATTAAACTCTGTATTATAGGTGATGATTTTAATGCTCACCACCTAGGATGGGTGGAGGACAATTTTTCTGACCCAGGGGGTGAAAATTGAATGAATGCAATAGAGGACAATGATTTAATAATTCTTACTGATGGCTCCCATACTTTAATCGCACCCCCAGGCCATGTTAAATTAGGTATAGACATTACTCTTTGCAGTCCAAATTTAGCGACTTCCACTGCCTGGAGAACAGTAGATGATTGTTTAGGATCTCATCATTTAATCATACAGGTGAATTTTGCAACAAAAATTAATTATTTAAATTTTGCACCTACTAATAAATTAAATTTAAATAAGGCTAATTGGAAAATATTTGAGGATTTAATGGAAAGTTATACTCTAAATAGTATTCACCAACATGATTTTTCTTACAATACTTCTATTGAGAATTTGAATAATAATGCTATCAAAAAGCATAACAATAAACACAAAAATTTAATTTTTAATAAATCGTGGTGGAATAATGATTGTCACATAGTTATCATCCACCGTAAAGCGGCACTTGATATTATAACGCTCCTTTTTTAGAGAAGTAGAATAACTATAAGGAAAAAGCCTCTATTGCTAAAAGAGTTATTCTTAAAACTAAACGATTTTCATGGTCTTCTTTCTGTTCACAATTAACTAAAGATAAACCCATTAAAGAAATTTGGTCTGAGATTAAGAAAATTAAATGTGGAGCAAAATGTAATAGTCTATAATTTGTGCAATTCGAATGGTGTAATACGTTTCTGAATAAAACCTCAAAATGTCACTCAATTTAATATACCTATAGATAATTTTTTCAATACTCCTTTTCATATAAAAGAATTATTAGCGATTTTAGATACAGTGAAAAAAAAACTTAAACTGTTAAATCGACTCCCAATGGTAGCCAAAGAATATCTTTTAGACTAATAATTTTTTTGTAACTGAAATTATTCTTACACAATGGAAAAGTACAAAGTCGTTCCAATTCTGAAAATAAACAAAGATCCTTTTATTTATTCGTCTTATCGACCAATAGCCATAAATTCTTGTGTCCTGAAGGTATTTGAAGAATAGATTAGAATACTGCGTGGAAACGAATTACAAGATGCCTAGATCACAATTTGGGTATAGGAAAAATTATTGTACATTTGATGCTGTTGTCCATTTAGTAGCTGATATTCAATTATCTTTTTCGAACAATCAGTCTACTCAGCTGTTTTTTTTTGGATGTCAAAGGTGTTTATGACTCTGTAAATTTGAATATGTGCAAATGCAAGTGACAGCATCCTATAGTCCATTATAAATGTCTTCGCAGATGTGTGGGATACTGGCAGAGTACACCTATCAATATAAGTAGAAGCGAGTGAACTTTCTCTATGTTTAAGAAGTAACATGCTAGGTGCTAACTATTTGGCCAAATGTTAATTTAGAGGAGACAACACAGTAAACAAAATTCACGACCTTTTTTTTAAGGATCTTACTGTGAAATATTGGATAATCACCGATGTTATCATCTATCACCAGTTACTCCCTTATCGAGTGATTACAACTTCTCACAAATATTGGCAAATGCAACGTTTTTGACGTTTACGTTCTTTTCATCTCCAATAACAGGTTTACATTACGATGGATGCATTTTTATTATCCGATATCATATTCAACGACGAGCATCTTGAGTCGTTAATACAAGAAAAATGGAGCGATTTCTATATTATTTACACGAACCGATTAGGAAAACAGCTTTGGATGTGCATCTTATGATCCCCAACAAAACTTTAAACAAAGTTTTAAATTAAAATCTACAATATGAGTTTATTCCTCAGAGCTTATTGCAATCTATGAAGCTCTAAAGTATGTAACATTAAAATTAATCAACCTGTCCTGATAGTAACAGACAGTAAATGCAATAAGTTAAATTAAAATCAGTACAAAATCAATCTAATCGCATGATATTTATCAACAAGTCAGTCTTCTAAATATGCAAAAATGGACTGTACATAAAGTAATGAATTTGTCTTTCAACGAGATTTGTAGATCAATAAGTAGGAATATTTTTCGTGAATTTCATAGATACTTTTCATGTCAGAACACACGAAAATTCTACAAGAATTTGCAACCACCCATTTTAAAAAAAAGCCGTGGTTTGTTAATGTGACTTCAAGAAATCTTGTTAACACCATATGTAGACTGCGTTGCAACAATGGCATATGCAAAAATTATTTTAAAAGAATTAATATAGAAAATGACGATACTTGTGAGTGTGTGGAACCAGACACCTAGGAACATGTTATTATGTCATGTATAAAATACACACCTACTCGAGGAAAATTGTTTGAAAATATCACTTACAACACGATCATACACATCTAGGCTCCTGCAAGTTTACCAATATATTTGAGGAAATTTACAAATTTTCAGTTCAAAGTGGGATTGTGGTACAGTGAATGTTAATGAGAATGATTGGGTATACCTATGTTTAGAACCTCTGTAGGGTTTCCTTTAAACCGTGGTTCAGTGTTGTTTTGTGCTTAAATAATGCTCTGATGAACCCCTGAGCGAGAAGCTTGTGCTCCCTTGTCTTTTCCCATGTTTGTGAATGAAACTGTGTGATGCTGGGTCTGATAGAAATACTGAATCCATCAATAATAATAATAATACAGTTGTAATGTCAAAATTACTAAGAATAAAAACTTTTCCCTATTTCACTGGAAGAAAATTCTGCAACCAACAAGTAAAACTTAAGTTGTAATTAAGTGCAACAAACCTTTCCAACATAAAAGAAAGTTACGGCTGATGAAAGTGACATCAATATAAGAGACTTAAGAGAGTAATAAATTTCTAGGTACTTATATTAAATATATCAAAATTAATTTTCTGAAAGCAGCTCGATATAGTCAGTGTCAGGCTAGTTGACGTTATGGTTACACATGCTATCAACAAATATTTTGTTGTAATGAACAGAAGCAAATGCTCTTTCACTTTGAAGTGATTTTATTTATTTTTTAATAAAACGTCATTTTCATTTAATCAGCAAAACGAAAAAGTAAAAGACCTTACGAACCACCGCATAATCATCTGCATTATCAAACCTTTATTATTAAGAAAACTTTAGGAATGCTCATTATGGAAAAATTGAATAAAAATGCGTTTAATGAGGCATTGTTGCGTCCATTCATTAAATTTTTACTTTATTTCGTTTAAATTTTGTTTTATGTAACGGCGAATACGACAATACACAATAACAATTAGGTGTAGTTATGGTTTACTATAGGTTTTAAGCACTATAACAAGAGATGGTTAAATATCGGAATGGATAAATCTTATTTGCAAAATTGAGGAGTTTAGAATCGATGGATATAAGTATGAGAAAATCGAAAAAATGCGGTATCACCATCACGTTATGGTAATAGTAGGTATAATGGGGCGAATTCGTTTTAAATCCGCAATAAATAACTGAAATAAGGGATCATTACGTCGGTAATCAGAAGGCAATGTGCTATCGCTTAGGTGGTGGATTTAGGCAATCTGCACCACAGTCCATTACCCTCATCAGTGCGCCAGGCTGAAAATTTAATGTCTTCCAGCGGCACACGCAATTGCTCTAATGTGTTTGTGTATTTTCCTGATTTCTTTTTTAAAACGCCCGATGGGGGAGAAATATTATAGGTTCCGTCGTTTAGGTACGCAAGAAATTCGAGGGGAGCTTAAAAAATTCGTAAATTTAGAAAGTAATAATAAATCACTACAATTTTGATTGTATTTTTAAAAGTACTTAATCTCTCTATCCCATCCGTATTAATCGATATTATAAACAGTAATGTTTAACATGAATATTTATTTTAAACAGAGTAACTATTATTTAAATTCTTGGCTCAACTTAAAACATTAAAGTTCCTTACATTTCTTTTCTACTAATATGGTTTATAGCACATTTAGGGTTATGTTCATTATCTCAGGTTAAAACGATGATATGAATACAGTTTACTCTTGTAAAATTTACATCACTTACGTTTTATAAGTTTTTATTCGTTCAGTGCTTTTCACTCAGATGTGCCTAAACTTTTGATGCAAATCTTTGTATTTAGGGCTGGTATTTCAATCTCCTACTAAAGTTCTAAATAAACGTGATTACCTGAAATAACCTTACATTTTTCCTATACTTATTAGCTGAATTGTTATTAGATACTCTTATTAGGAGATTGAAATACTGGCCTTAAGTGTAACAAAAAAAATGTGATTTGTTAGCTCTGTATTATATGTAGTACATTAGGACATTTAGCCATTCATGACAAGCAAATTATCCTCTGTAGCTTATAAATTAAGCACTAAGGCCTTCTAACTTGAATGACTTTTGTCTAAATAATACAATGTAAGAGTTACTAGTACAATAATGTTTCAATAGAATCATGAAAATGTCTTTTTTACACATCCGTGATGATATTATGTTAGTTAATGTTCCAAAGGGTCGCACCTATACTTCAACGAATGATTTTTCTTACAAATGTTTAAATAGCAGTCAAGTGAAATAATTCGACACGTTGACAGTCGAAGAGTTAATGCCAGCGCAGAATTTTGGATACTAAATATATAAATCAGACAAAATGTACGGAATATATGGGTTAATATGGACAACAGTTTTAAAATGTGTTCTCTGTTAAATCCATAAAACCCTGGGTCAACTAACAATTAATGTATTTGCTATTTGCATTGCTGATTACAATAATAGGTTTTATAACGGGATCTGTTAATCGAGATTGAAATTTTGATATTTTTTGTAACATATCCAAAAGATTAACATTGAACAAAAGAATTTTCCTTTGTTAAATAAATTATGAAGAGTGTGGATCTCCAAGGGGTATGTAGGCAAATAAAACTACCAGATTATAACTTCATTCTCATATATTCACATTTTCGTTCCATTGACTAATGTAAACACACTGTACATTGGAAAAACTTAAATATAATATGTACAAAGCTGTGATATATTTGTTTCATTAGTATTAATAATTATAATATCTTCCAATCACAGTTGAGTTTTTCAGAACAAATCTATACATTTAACAGCTCAAGTTAACAACTTAACAATATTTTAGCCGTTAAAAAATAGTTCTGTTTCAAAAAACAGAGCACAATATTTACGAAATTTCCGTAAGTTTTTACTATTTTTATAGCTATTTTTTTATGCATTTATTGTATTAAAATTGTCATTTATCGATTTGAAGCGTAAACATTATGCTTTCTTCGTAATATGGGTGTTTCTTACATAAACAATATCTTACAAATATGGTGATTAGGTAAGTAGTACAAGTCTTTTGAAACAATTTGTACGATGATTGAAAATGTTAATGAAAAAAGTTACGAACGCAAATAAATAATCTCCTTAAATTATGTGTATAATATAATTATATATAATATAATTATATTGATTACAAAAACCGGGACAAAACTGGGATTGTATATTGGCAAGTAAAAATAAAATTAAACAGACAGGATATTGTACGAACAGAAAAAAACTTAAATATAATTACGATAATGAGGATTCATATCCGAGTTGTATCTTGAATTTATAAATTATTTACACATACATTTTTTGGTATATGACCGTTTTTGTTTTCAATATCAGGTATCATCACTTAAAATTTATTAAAATGTGGGACCATACGATTATCAAATCTGTAAATGCACGCAATCAAATTTCCCCGATACAATCAGCGGCAAATTAGAGAAGTAGCAGATATGAAAAATAAATTAATAAAAATTTAGGTACCATGCACTTACTGATCTGAAAGATGTAACGTCGCACGTTATCATAGCACGTCCAATTAACATTGACGTATAACGCAAAGGGGAGAACGAATATATAATATCAACCATATTTTACAAAACGCGGCGCTTACTATTAATATTTACACGTACAACTTAGAGGAATGTTGTAACTATAACGAGAGAACAGAAAAATAAACGCACACCGACGGGGATTCTACATTATTCCATTTCCCAGTTTGGTTTCCTAATTTCGACAAAAGTGATTCGAATTTTGTGCTTGGCATCGTCACTAGATATTGTGGGAGTATCAAAAACGTTAGGTTTACGTAGATTTGTCAAAAGAACAAATATTTTATAGTCATAAATATGTATGTACAAAGGGAAATGAAAGAATGTAAATTGCATTTAAAAGCAGAATAACGTGATCGGCTATGCATAGGTATTATAAACAAAGAACACGTTTCAATGGTATACCAATCAATTAATAATATCTCTGATTTTCTTTTAAGTCAACTACATACATAAGTTTAAATCCAGAAGAAAGTGTTTTTTGTTTATAAATATTCTACAGAAACAATCACATACCCGCGAGACTAAGTGAGGAATACTGTGATTGGTTTTCTTGTATTGTATTTGAGGAACCAAACGTATATATACGCGAATAAATTCATGATTAATAAAAATTTAACATATATTTACACGTTCACAATGGCGGCACATCTAAGTCTGGCGCCGCAAACAGCGGCTCTCACATGTGTGCTAGCGGCGCCAGAGGTCCAGGTCCCAAATCCGGAGATGCACTATACTGCTGCATGTGTTGCGTTCCATCCGTAGGCAGGTACATAGATATCATTTGGCGCAGATCCCCCTGTTGGGGCTGCGTTACGTACTCCCTTTTTACACCACCAGGTGTGGGTGTATGTAGCCCCGAACTAGGTGAGACCGGTTCGGATTTGATGCTGGATCCTGAAGGACTATGCGACGAGCCCGCTTGTTGCATCCCGTAAGGTGAACCAGCGCTATTCGGGACGGTACCGCCATAACTGCCGTAACCACCATTCATATATGCGTTATGTTGGATTTGCGACATGTCGTATCTACCATAATTTGCCGTAGTGTACTGTTGTTGATAAGCACTCGGATCATGCATCATATACCCATTAGGCATGTAACCATTGGGCATTTGGTACATATCTCCTCTACCTGCGACTTGCTGCGCCGCCGATACAGCCGTCCTGGAAGGATCTGTCGATTGCAGCAAGCTAGAGGCACCCAATGGATACTTGTCTTTCTTCAACAATGTTTTTGTCTTACGCCTGGGCCGATATTTGTAGTCCGGATGCTCCTTCATGTGCACTGCTCGCAATCTCTTGGCTTCGTCGATAAAAGGTCGCTTTTCCGTCTCGCTAAGTAGCTTCCACTCAGCTCCTAGTCTTTTTGATATCTCGGAGTTGTGCATCTTTGGATTTTCTTGCGCCATTTTTCTCCGTTGCCCTCTGGACCATACCATAAACGCGTTCATAGGTCTCTTAACCCTCTCCAAGTTCTGGTTCTTACTACTTGAATTATTGTTATTCGGTGCGGAATTATGTTGACCTTGTTGTTGATGTTGGCTAGGCGGTTGGTGACTTTGGTGATGACTTTGCGACGCGTGATGATGGATTTGTTGCACTTGCGGCTGGTGTAATTGGTGCGGATGTTGCATTTGGTGGATAGGGGGCTGACCTAGAGCGCTCAAGGAGCCGTAAGACTGCAGACCATGATGCGGCGGCATCGTCGCGTGCAGGCTACCTCCTTTGAGGTCCGTTTCCATAGTCAACATGTCTTCCGTCGGTGCGAACAGCTTGACGGTTTCACTAAACACACTTAAAACCACAACACGGAACAATCACCTCTGCACAAGTCGACGTGACTCTATGTTATGACTCTCAACAAACGTTGGGTTCTATTCTTCCAGTTATCCCCACCGCAGGTGGTGATTGACAGCAACGCCTGCCATGATTCTCACCGACCAATCGCGCGCGGGATTTCCCTACAACGGGCACGCCCATCTCCCGCCACAATTGGCGCTGACGAGCTACGGCAAGACCGTACACTAATTATTCCGGCGATTACTAATTATACCTCGCGGGGATTTTTACAACACAACATACTACGAAGCTATAATTAATTAATATAAGCGCATCATTTCGTGCTTAAAAATCTCTAATTAATGGGCTTTTTCTTGCACGTAAATTGGGGTTGGTTGTGGTTAGTTGCGCCCTGAAAAAAATATGTTGGCCCTTTAGAGGGTGTCGTTGCACAACATCCTTCTTACCCCGCCAATACCGGTGGCACCTATCTCTTATTGTTAGTTCTAATTAACAATACTACTAAAGTACTGTTTACCTGTACGAGTTAGCGACATTGTTTTATACAGTAACTTCAAGTGTGTGTATTTCTTACCTTTTATTTTATTAATTTATACAAACATATCCTCACGTGTTATTATAAAGGTTAAAGGTTTAAAATCCCTATTTTATAATAATTGTCATTCATACGAATGGTAAACAATTAAACTTTTTCGAATCAATATTTTTATTTAACAAAATCGTGCTACCTTGAAATATACATATGCATTAATAGTTTCTTTTTAATTAAAGCAGAGTGCATCCATATTTATTTTTTCTGGATATATGTAAGTGGAATAATGAATCTCTACATGTTTGTAAAAAATCTAAAGAAAGATAAATTTCTCAAATCTTCATCTGTTATTGCTGCACTTACCTTTCATTGTGCTTTTTTTGCGATTAATCCATTAAATCAACCTGTTGACTATATAATTATTTGTGATTATATGGTTTTGGGTACGCATTACTTTATCAAGAATATTGGATTTTTAGTGGTTCCTACTACATTTGACAGATAGAATACACATGACTAAAATAATATTTTCCTTTAAAAAAAAAATCAATTTTAATCTATTTTCTTTTTATGTAAATATTTCATATTGTTACTTTAATATACATTACAATTTGATCCTTACTTACGATTACCTAATTAGCCCCGCAAATAATCGTTTTCTACCAGTATCTAGTTTTAGACAAACTTCTTAATTTCGTGGAGTACAAGGTCTAAACAAAATTATTTTATTCTAAATGCTACTGTATTTGCTACAAAATATTTATAATAATGAATAATTCAATGATTGGAGATAAAAGTAAGTATTACCAGGTATTAGAAATATAATGGTATTATTTCGGTGACAGCAATAGTTTATTGCTAATATTTAGTATTCATCCACCGGTGTCACTATTTTTATCAACTAGTTTTCTCTGTGGGATTCTAAATTTATTCTGCAGAATATCTGTTCTGTTTTTAATTTGTAGAGCAGATTATTAAAAATCTTACAATAATAGTGTCCCTGGGTTAATAAATTAATTATATGTATAGCAAATATATTATATCTATTTTTATCGCTATAACAGAAGTACCGTAATTTCGGGTGCCTTGGGACTAGCGGGTGGCTTGGGACAGCGGATCACTGTATGTCGTTTGCGTGCAGAGCTATGTTGTGGTTGGTAAACGAACTTCATATAAAATATTTATCGAATACTTATACAGTAATCTGTAAACTTGCGTCAAATTTCACACTCCCTGTGTACCCAGCCCTTTGCAAAAAAAATATTTAATTTCAGGTAAGAAGAACACAATATTTTATACACCTTCTACTTTTCCCTGGCCTTGAAGTACTATTTGACATAAACATTTGATATATTTTTTTTTTGTAATTCCTAAAGCGTCTGGAAAACGTGTCATAACCTTACTTTTACTTACTTTAGTATGTTTACCCAGTAACACCCTGATTATTATTTTTTGTCTTTTCAAGGGTGACTTGGGACTATGCCCAACAAATATAAGAGGCTCCATAGTAGTCGCGAAATACCATAATTATACAAAAGAAACGCTCGAGAAAGCACTGAACGATATCGGGGTTAACAAATTAACGTACAGGACTGCCAGTGAAAAATACAGCATACCCAAGTCCACCCTCGAACAAAAAATTAATAATAAAATATGAAAAAAGATGAAAGAGAATTTCTGGTTCATTTGTTTCCTAGAATTTTTATACTTTTTTATAAAGTTTCTATTTTGTATTATAATAAAATTAAAAAATAAAATAAAAAACATTAAATAAAATGAGCTGCCAAACGATTCTCCTAATCAAAATTTACGTAAATTTATTCTAAAATTGTCCCAAGGCACAGCTTCTAAAGTTGAGTTGAAAAAATCATAGAAATAATAGTACGTCCCAAGGCACCCAAATCGTTGGGTAACTTGGGACAGACAGTTTTTTTTTTTTTTTTTATTGTATCTATCCCATGTGCGTACGCCCAATCGGTACCTCTAATCATTTCGCATAAGCTACAATTTTTTTGGTATAGAAAAAATAAACAGCTTTTTAGTTATAAAGCTTTAAATTCGAAAACTGTCCCAAGTAACCCGAAATTACGGTAGTACTTAGGCCGAAATGCTATTTTAATATGTAACTTTACGTTGTAATTTCTTAGGGTGTGCACACAGTAAAAAATTTCTGCGTGTAAAGCTCAAAAAGTAAGTGGTAAAAAAAAAAAAAAAAAAAAAAGTGGTCAAAATTAACACCTAATTTGGTTAAGGTTGTATTTTGTTACCAAAATCAATTAGGTAAAGACATATTTGCCCAATATTTGAAATATTTACACTTGGAGGTGTAAAAAGTTGACTTCGAAAAGAGAGGAGCGTACGTATGTACGCCTGCGCATGAACAATTTCTATCAGGTACATGTAATAAAGAGAGATAAACTTGCAAACTACTAACGAACAATTGACACGTGATCGGATTCGTATTGAAACTTGAACCCTGTGCCTCTGCTTTTTAGCTATTTATAGTTTATACGTACATATTTTATTTTTTGTGCAATCATTATGTTGATATGAATTAAATGCAAAAGTATGGATAAATGGCTGAATATTAGTGCTACCCCTGTCTCGTCGGCATATAAACATTGCGTATCAAACGGTAAGTAATCAATTACACCATTTTGAACAATAGTTAGATATGTAGGCAAGGTACAGCTACGGTATGAAATATTAGGACACGCATCGAGGCAAACTTTCTCGTAGCTATTGCTATCTCTTCCTCCCGTTTTACCCCGCAAATTTTGCCGCAGGCGCTATACTACTACCTGCTCGTTCTCATAATCACAAATTTATTATATATTGAACTTGAACCATTTATAGAAAACGGGAAACAGTAGCGATAGGATTTATGAAGGCATAATGCAGTACAGATTGTGCGTTCGGAAGCTTACCCGTTCCAAAGTTAGCATTGAAATACAATATTTATAATCATAACTATTCATAACATAATGCAATTAATATAACAACGTTCGGTAGCTTAAAGAGATAAGTTTTGTATGTATAAAGTAACATTTAAAAATATGTAATTAATTCTGTAGCTATTATTAAAATCACCGTTTGAAAACAATTTTAGTATTTTTTAAAAACGATATATCTATTTAAAAGTATTAACCGTGTCCTTAATTTCTTATTGTAAAAGTAAGGTATAATTGCATAATATGAAGAGGTGATATAAACTAATGATGACAATTAATCTTGTTTTAGTTATAATGTCTTGCGGTACTTATTCAACATTTAATAAACAACGGACTATAAATTTTAATTGAAAAAAAAAAAGTTTCCCAAAATTAATGGAATGTAACTTTAGATATTCAAGAAAAAATTGCGGCAGGTCTTGCAATTCTTGTAAGGGCCCATCGAACTGGAACATTTTGTTCTATCTGATATTAAATAAATAATTTTTTGGTTTTTGTTTTTTTCTCTTGATTTAGCGGCTTGGTTTTAAAATTTAATGAATTATTCAATAAAACTCTTCATGACGTTTCGACAATCTTATTTTTTATTGTTGTCTTCCTCAGATTATTTTATATAATTCACAAAATTTTGTCTAGAAATTATGAATGGATTATGTTATTAACATTTTTACAACTTTTTTATGCGTTTTATACTTACAAAATGAAAGACATTCACACAACATTTTAAAATAGTATTCAACATTTTTTTATCTTTTCATTTTTCTTAAACATATACTAACTGTTAATTGTCATTTAAAATTATTATGCATGGCGAAACATTTTGTGTGAACACTGGAGAACTACATTTAAAATTTTAACACACATTCAATTTTAATAATACAAGTATTTTAAATAAAGAAAGAAATTATAAAGCGCGATGTATATTAGAAATGATCCAAATAAAAAAACAAAATAACGCAGTAAACGACAAAACAGAAATAGAAAACTTATCAAAAATTTATGCACCAATCATTTCAACATACTTTTCGTCAGTAATATATATATAGGTAAATTTACAAATAAACAATTTTTAGTACAACAATTTAGGAGAAAAACGCCCATAGCTGAGAGTGCCTTTCGGTTTATTTTAAATGTAGTTCTCCAGTGTTCACACAAAATGTTTCGCCATGCATAATAATTTTAAATGACAATTAACAGTTAGTATATGTTTAAGAAAAATGAAAAGATAAAAAAAATGTTTAATACTATTTTAAAATGTTGTGTGAATGTCTTTAATTTTGTAAGTATAAAACGCATAAAAAAGTTGTAAAAATGTTAATAACATAATCCATTCATAATTTCTAGACAAAATTTCGGGAATTATATAAAATAATCTGAGGAAGACAACAATGAAAAATAAGATTGTCGAAACGTCATGAAGAGTTTTATTGAATAATTCATTAAATTTAAAAACCAAGCCGCTAAATCAAGAGAAAAAAACAAAAACCAAAAAATTTAATAATAATAATAATAATAATAATAATATATTTCATTCCATAGATACAAAAGTGTGTGGAACAAGTCAATGTCAATTGGACTTAAAAGAAATACACATATACACACATACACAATATACATCACATTACGATAACAAATAATGTAAAACTTGAGTGTTTGCTAACGTATTTCTATTGCAAAAAAATCTTCAATTTTATATAAAATATTTGATTTAAGAATTTTCTTTAATTTGTTTTTGAAAGTTATGAAAGGCAGGATTTTTAAAGTATTTGGCAAATGATTATAAATACGTATGCATTGGAACAATGCAGTTTTCTGTAATTTAGTCAAGTGCGTATAAGTGGCACCAAGAAACCATTTAATGTATTTCTGGTGCCATGACTATGTGCAAGTTCAAATTTTTTAAAAAAATCATTATAATTACTTTTGACAAACAAGGCGCACTCAAGTATATAAATAGCCGGAACGGTAAGTACACTAAAGTCTCTAAAAATGTCTTTACACGTGTCACGCCTTCGTATGCCAAAAATTGATCGTAGACACGCTTTCTGCAGGATGAAGACTCGCCCCACGTCGATGGAATTTCCCCAGAAGACAATCCCATATCTCAATCGAGAGTAGACATTGGCATAATATACTGAAAGAGCTGATTCAATGCTCACATTTTGTGCAATAACTTTCAGCGCATAACAAGCACTGCTCAATTTGCCCGATATACACTCATTTACAAGCACGGCTAAGAAAAGATCCCCATCAATTAAATAAATGATGGCGTAGTGTTGCTACATATTTAAACTGTAATTAATTATTCTACGTTTCGGATTTGTCTTTGAACGTAGAATAATAAATTACAGTTAAACATATGTAAAATTTTATTGAATTATATCTACCGTATACCCAAAAAAGGAAAAATAACACTTTAAAATATTACTATTAAAGGATAAACGGTAGAAGAAAAATATCGATGAAGAAGAACATCTCTCGCATAAGTTAAAGAAATTATAAATAGGCAAAATATCTATTATCCTACAGATACTGGATCTTTTTTGTACTTGCGCTAAAAAGCGATGGGACAATAGTCATTGAAGGCGAATAGCTCCAATATCGTTTCATTAGTGTATTTCTTATATAGTTATAGGTTGAAAACAAGGTAAAAAAAAAATAATTAAATTTAAAACAGAGTTTAATAATTGCGCCCGCGCAGCGTCTTTAATATGTTCGCTCTCAGCATTCGCCTAGGAGTGAGGAAAAGCACGGTAAAACCTACACTCTGAGAGTTGTCACCACTAAAAATACATGTCTGAAATTACAAAAAAAAAAAAAAACGTTTTTCAAAACGATCAAGCAAGAAAACATGCATGAACAGTAAAAGAAAAAAATAATAACTATAAAACTTATAACAACAATAAAATTAAAAAAATTCTAAAAACTACAAAAACACAACTTAAATCATAACTAAGATGGGTAAACAGTGAGAATATCACTTTTGTCAAACTTCCTCAAAAAAAAAAAACAAAAATATAAAAAAAAAAATCCTCTTCTAAAAAAACAATTAAATATAAAAAATTTAAAAAAAAACAAATAAAAAAATTATTAATAACGCGTCCAGTACCCGTTCCGATCTATAACCTCCTCCAATCGTCCACGCATGGACGCCACGAGATTCGAACAAGTTTCCCTTCCTCTAAAGCGTTCCCACACCTCGGTAACGTGTTGGTGAAGTTCTACTTGATTTCGCGGAACTGGTGCATCGCGTAGATCCCACATTCTTCCCATAGCCGCCCACAAGTTTTCAATGGGGTTTAGATCAGGGGACTTTGCTGGCCAGGGAAGGACTTCTATTTCATTGCGATGTTCCGCAAACCAATCCCTCACGATCCGAGCTGAATGGACTGCAGAATTATCTTGCACCAGTGTAATCCGATGAGGTGCAGGGTATATAATTCGGACACTGGGAAGCAACACTTCTTCCAGGACACGAATGTATTGGATGGCGTCCATGCGTGCTTCAATCCGGGTCAATTCTCCAGGTCCGGCACTGGACATCCAACCCCAATACGCCAAGTTAATTCGGCTACTTTGCCGAATTCTGACAACATTGCTTTCTTCGAATCTAGTGTTGTTAGGGCGCCATACCAGTTTTCTCGCATCCTGAGAGGTTGAAAATACTTTCTCATCGGAAAATATAACCACATCCCAGTTGCGGTTTAAATTTGCTTGCGCAAAGTTTAGTCGACTCACAATATGGCGCTCCAAGAAATCTACCTTCTTCGCCGGACGCCGACAGTGAATCCCACTTTTGTGAAGAAAGTTTCTCACAAGACGGGCACTGCAATTTAAATGCAGTGCTTCAACTATCCCCACAGATGTACAGATTGGATGTTGTCCTACGTACTCCAGGATTGTATTTCCGACGTCAGGGGTAATTTTCCGTGGATGCCCAGGCCTTGGCCTAGTTCTCAGCGCTACATTTTCGTTTTCAGTTCGCCATCGATGCACCCAATAATGAACGAGTGACTTCTGTAATAAACCAGCAGTATATTAAATAACGTTCACGTGGTGTATAATCAGAAAAAAAACAACTTTTTTTCGTTTCATTTAAACCGAAACGATGTTTGTAAATTAAGGATATGTAAAGAGAATACTTACTGATGAACCTACTTCCGCAGCAATTTGCCTATAAGACAAACCACGCTCCCAAAGGGTAACCACCTTTGCCCTTATTTCTATGCTTGTCTCCGGACCGCGCATGTTAACTACAGTACCACTGACCTCTAACTAACTTGGAAACCTTAGCTGAAAGGCTTATATTTTGTAAGATTTTCAGAAAAAAAAGAATTTAGCAATTCTTAAATATACAATAATCTCTATAATTCCCCAGTCACAATTCTAAAGTATTTATGCATACAAAGAAATTTAATCCTAATATTATTTTAATTGCATTACAGAGTAATTACTGAATAATTGCTCTTGGATATATTTATTGCAGTCAGGTGTTAATTTAGAATACCTAAATAATACATAAATACACACATTAATTAAAAAAGTAATCAATGTAAGGGCATGGGTAATTTACACACTTTGGTATTAGGTATTATTAGCCCCTTTAATTCTGGAGGTATAATTCACACTTCCTATTGGCAAACAACAATTGCTCCACTAATCCTACTATAAAAGTTAAAATAAAAGAGAAAGGAATTTTATATTATAATTAAGAACAATTACCCTACAGGAAATAGTACCAATAATTAAAGTCGGTGCAAAGTTTGTAACCGGCAAGGAAATAATGACCACTTACATTTTTTTAAATATATTACATATTTTTGCCAACGTATTTTTTTTAATGCCTATGAATCCACACTTTGCAATTTTAAATAAAATTAATTTCATTAAATGTACTTTGTTTATTTATAAAATTTACAATATAGTTATATTTGTTGTGGAAATCAGCTGTGGGACTAGTTTCTTTTTTATATACATATTTTTTAAAGTAGGAGAAATTTCCTATCGTCATACCAGTTCATTAATAATCCAATATATAGCTTGCCCCTTATTGTTCTTCGGTTCTTTTTTTTTTATTTTGTTTAAAGAGGTTTGATCCATCATCGTTAAAATGCTACATCAAACTTTAATACGGTCCTACAGCAGATTAGTGCAAGTGTTTATTATTGCCATCCCGAGACCCCTTACAATCCAATAATATATTGCAGTCATTTTATAAATTACTTTTCTCAAAATAGTCATATTCCTACTATAAATGTATATGCTGCAGAAACTACCTCGACTCCAAACGGAAGCGCGCGCTTCATACATAACTCTGTGCATAAGTTTTTGTAGTTTGTGCGGTATATTTTGTATTTTATTCACATTACACCTACAAGCAATTATAAAGAGGTAAACACAAAACCATAAACCCTAGCATTGACGGCTACCTGCCGACTGAGAGCGCTTTATCAAGGTCGACCATTGTATCAGAACTTAGGCGAGGGGGAATGAGAGAGACAACTATAGCTACGAAAAGATTCGGTGCTCGATGCGTGTCCAAAAATTTCTTACCATGATTGTACATAATACGTATCGTTTACAACCTATATTATTTGTTGGTGTATTTCTTAAAATATTTGTCAGTTCTAAAAGATTTTTATGACATTGTAGGTTATGCATATATGACCAATCGTGTAGAATGTAATTCCCTGTTTAGTTTATTCCCTCCAGTCACGTGGTTAAGATATTCCTTAACCTAACTGGTAGCGGAAAGTTAGAAATATATTTGTATATGTCAACGTACTATAATATTGCCGTGCTGTAGAATCGTTTTTCTTTTATTGCATAACTTGATTATTTACTTTTAATTATTATTAGTAATATTATTGATATATTCTTCCAAGGCGTATTTTTGTTTAATCATTAGTGTTCGTATTCGTTTACATATATTATAGTGCATGTCGTTTAAACGTTGTTCTGTACATTGTGCGTTTGCGAGGAAGCAAATGTTTAAACTCTGTTTTATACAAAAAGATATTTCACAAATAAATTTATATTAGCAAATTGAAGTTTTTTTTAGATCACTTCACCACTTTAGGTTTATTAGAGTGCTTAGCGTATATATACTATATGATATACATATACTATACACATAAAATATCATCAGTGCACCGCTGTGACTGCAGACTGAGAGCACTTCTGCCGTCTGCACGAAAGTACTACCGCGCAGGTATGCTTTTATTTACAGCTAAACATCTTAATTGCACTTACGTTATTCAGTGTAAAAGCTACACCCATGTGGTGTACCTCTAACTAACACCCAAAGGTGTACATCATCCCTTGGTAGTTTACACTGGCAGGTGTCTTACACTACACGTTTTAAAGTGTAGGATCTACCAAATCGTTTTGGTAAATTTTACCAAATTTCACAGTGTAAAATTTACCAAAAATAGTGTGGACTTATATAGACCACTTTTAGTGTTAATTTCTACACGCAATATTTTACTGTGTATAGTTTGATGCTATAGTAATTGGTTAATGTACGCTATAATTACTGAAAAAGATAATTGAATCTGATTATTTGATAAATTTAAGGGAAACAAATGTTTCAACGTTAAATGTTCCAGAATTTAGAGTGAAATAATATGCCTAATCGTTTTGAAACGATCATGATACGTTTAGACAAATAATTGCGAGTTTGAACATTCCATATAGAGACATGTAAATTCATCCAGTTACACCCTGTGCGAGTGCATTGTAGATATAGAAAAAAGAGTAGAAATAATATGGTACAAATTTCACAAATTCAAGAGACATTTAATTTTTTATATTAAAGATTCTGTGGTTTTTGTTAGCTATGTTGCATCAACTTAAAATATTTTTACTAAAGATATATGAGTGCACTATACGACCTTAGACTGAATACATCTGATCGTCTAGCATTTATTATTAGCATTACAATAGATACCATGGAAAGTAAAATGTACATATGTATGTAGGTACCACCTTCCAGTGACAAAAATAGGTTTTTTTTTATTTCATACGATTGCCTAATCATATATGACGGCTCTAACAGGTCAAGTATATTGTTACAATAGTAATAAAAAGCTATATGTATTAATAATGAGCGCGGCCGATATTACAAATTCAAATGAGAACAGTTTCAGGTTGTGCGTGTTTAGTTTGAGCTTCTTAGGGCTTTCTCAGAAACGCCTGATTAAAATTCAAGCCCTGGTACATATATCTAATAATGATAATTTAGTTAAATAAGCATATTTTATGTATGTATATGTACTGCTACGAAATTTGTAGACAGTATTTTTAAATTTTAATTATATTCTTTCAAATCGACTGTTTAATTCAATTAAATACCGCCCAGAGTCATCTGTGATATTCTTTAACAAATTCACAAATAAGCCAAACATCAATTTGCAAGTGGCCCTGGCTGTTATAGGAAATATGCTGCACATATGCATGCCTTTATAATTCACAAGGTTGGCCAATAAGTATAAGATAACCTTCAAGGAATTACTAGAGAAAGTGTCATTGTATATTGCATATCATAAAATATAAGATAATTAGATATTTCTAAAACATTTGCTATTTATGCAAAATTTAATAACAATTTTTAAATGTAAGTATGCAAAACTTCAGGATCAATAGACGCTTTTTCGTTATTATCTATACAGTAGACTCACAATTATGTGACCTAAAGTTGGATTTTCCCAGGAGCAGGGTTTATGCGTCGCGTACAACACAAAACGCCTAGTGCTTTGCGCCGTTCACCTAATTCAACAAAATAGTTGGTGTCGCGCGCCAACTATTCAGTTGGGCGGACTGGACAGTATACTACTCTAAGCGTTTTGTGTTGTACGCAACGCATAAAACCTACTCTTAAGCTGGATTTTCCTTCGAGCTGCAGCAACATCCAAAAGCACAAAGAAATTGAGATTGTTTGTAGCGCAAAGGTTTAATTTCAGAATTAATAATTGCTTATTAGTTAGCTTAGTAATTTGTAGTGTATGTTTCTTGTAGTTGCTAATAAATTTGGCATACCGAGATGATAAAAAAATATTTTTTTGAAGCTTGTTACTTTTAGTCCATTTTATATGGTTTAGTCAACGTGGCGTTACATTAGTTGTAAAATTAGAGGGAGAAGAAGTTGCCAATTTGATGCCATTAACTATTTTTTTCTAATCGGATGTTACAATATAGCTAAAACAAACGAAAACGCAGTGCTGAAATGGTTATTACCACAGGCTGTGCTGTAATGAGATATTAACGTACTGGGGAGACGCTTATCGGAATGTTATATGGGCGATTAATGTGCAAATTAGAAAAACACTGTAAAAAAGTCGTGTTACAATGACTTTGTAATGCACCTTCATTGGATCACTCGCTGCGGAGCGGCTCGTTATTATATTATTATATACTTGTACTCGCATTACATAGACGTCATTGTGTTTTAAAATACTATTACCATACATCTATATGTATATAAACTAAAATTTGTTTTGCATTTTAAGTACCTCCATATTAAAATACATGTTTATGGCTTTAGTAAAAACTTTGCTTTTTTATGCTCTACCTTACCTTTCCCATTTTAAGCATTTTTTTTTTCAGTTTATAAAATCAATTTTTTATTAATCTTTTTGGATTACATAAAATAGTGATCCTCACTCCATAAAACAGTAGTATGAATTCCGTAGCGGAATTTAGTTAACACCGCAGCCGAGTACATTTAACTCCGTAACCTAACACTGTGAAGGTGTTGACGCAGCACCGCAACTGGGTTCATGTAACTCCGACACGGAGTTCATGTTACACCATAACGGAGTGCTTGTAACTCCACAAAGGAAAATTCCTTTGACCAAATGCACAAGTAGTTAAACGTGACGGAGTTGTGTAATTTAATAATAATATCCGTGCTTCGGGGTTAAATTATACTTTTACGGAGTTGGTTGATTTCCTAATGTTGGCAGAACTCCGTTACAGAGGTGCATAAATTCCTTTGTGGAGTTGGCAGAACTCCGTTACAGAGTTGCATAAATTCCTTTGTGGAGTTGGCAAAACTCCATTACAGAGTTGCATAAATTCCTTTGTGGAGTTGGCAGAACTCCGTTACAGAGTTGCATAAATTCCTTTGTGGAGTTGACAGAATTCCGTTACAGAGTTGCATAAATATTATAATTTATGCACCTCTGTAACGGAGTTCTGCCAACATTAGGAAATCAACCAACTCCGTAAAAGTGTAATTTAACCCCGAAGCACGGATATTATTATTAAATTACACAACTCCGTCACGTTTAACTACTTGTGCATTTGGTCGCGAGGGAACTACCAGACGGTAGTCTTACCAGAGAATTCGGTGTTGAATCCAACACCGTATTTCTTTGTGTGTAAGTTTATTTATGTTAATGTAATTTCAATCGAAGATGTGAGAAAGAAATAATCTTTCTACATATAATCTTAGGTGAGTATGTTCATTTACTTTCTTAGATTGGTCTAAGTTTATTAATTGGGTAACTGGTGTTACTGCTGTTACATGCTTGAATTAAACGTGTGTTTATATGTGTTGCGATCAATGATTTGATCGATGCGCGCAGCAAAAATATGATTTGATTAGTGGACTGTAAGTTGCGCTACGCACTGGTTGTTAAGTTCGAACGACCATAAATAAAAACAATGTAGTTTTTTAGAATAAATTTGTATATTTACTCTAACGGTACACTAAAACACTAAATAGATTCAAAACGACAAAAGAAATAAAAATGTAATCGGCTCGCGTATGAACACCGCACAACACCGAACAGCCATCAATGTTAGAATGGTACTGAGTTTATGTAAAACTTCGGTTGGTATTTATATCAAAAAAGGAATGCCCCAGGTAAACTGAGCATAATAAAGCCGAAATAATCTGGATATTGATTTCCGAATAAATTACAAATTGTCGGAAATATCCAACTAATTACAGTATATAAAAATAAAGGCATTAAACATGATATTGAGTTGATAATAGGGTTGTAAACTGAATACTTAAATTACTTTTTTAGAGGTTACCCTGGTCGGGATTTCCTAATCCTCAAAGATGATGCCTGAGCTAAATTATATTAAGAGGATATTAAAATGACAAATGATGAATGAACAATAGCGAATATATAAAACTAAAGAATTAGAAAATTAGAATATACAAATTGAACGTGAAAATCCTTATTAAATTAAGAAATTCGGAATAATAAGCAAAGACTGCTATATACAATAAATGAAAGCCGCAAAATAAGATTTACATTTAAGTATGAAAATTGATGAATTTGTAAACTACCTAATAATACCTATATAAACTAAATAATTATAATTTATGTTCTTAGAACCTTCTCCAACAATATGTCGTTTTATATTATGTTCCACATGTAAAGCTTAAAGAAGCTAATCTTTTTTACTTTAATTATTTATTTTGGGCAAAATAAAAAAAATTAGAGGAACATTTTGGTAATTATTTTTTTTAAAGGAGATGACTACAGCTGAAGCAAATGCAGGTGGCAGATGCGCGATAGCAAGAGGACGTGCTCAATGGAGTGAGACACACCCGAAGAAATTTCGAGAAATTTTATAGCTCGCACGTGAGAACATAGTCTATCTAACTATCTTCGCGATTCGTTCAAAAATCATAATTCAGTTTTTATTGTAATACGTAGGTATCTGCAGTTACTGTACGCCAGCCATTCAGTCATCTCCGCCTGCTTATTCGAGCTGATGACGTTACATGCGCGTGGAGACGCGCATGTAACGTAACCCAGTGCATGAACTGTAGTATTTCAAAAATGTGAAAGAAATGTTTAAATAATTCCAACATATTGCTAGAAATTGCGTTGAGAACTATATTGTTAGGTACACATAATCCATTTGAAACCTACTATGTAAAAGTAATAAGATATCTTAAACTGTTTAATTTCAATATTTGTTTCTGATGTTGTGTAAAATAATATAATATACATACAATAATATACAGTTTCTATCTATAGATCGTTCAAGTTGAATTGACAATACGAAGCTTACGACGGAAACCTTCGAGTACATTACCCAAATTTCTAGGCTCTTTCTAGAGCTTGACCGATCTATACTAATGAACGGTTATGAAGTTTTAACTGTTGAAAACATATTTTGTAATTAATGTAAGTAAAATTGTAACTTCTGTTGTACTGTTGTAACTGTTACATTAAAAATGATAAAAAAGCATATGAAATAATAAAATTGATTTTCGTTGAATACTTATAACTAATTAAAAATACAATAAAAAGTAAATATATACATCAGTCAAAAAATACAAGTAAAAACAGGCTAATAAAAAAATACGTCAGAGTTTAAAATGAAAAATAAATAAGTTTAAGCTACGAGGTACATCAATAAAGTGAAGGCTTAGCTATGTAAACTTAAGATGCCGCAATAAATATTACTGAGTTATTGTATGTCAGTTTTAAAATTAATAGAATTACTACATTTAAAAACATGTGTCATTTCCAAAGGTAAACGTCTTTTGTAATTAAGTTTCAGTTAAAGAACTCTAGTGTTATCATCTCTTATCATAATCAAAATTACTATCAAGATCATGCACATGTGCAACCAAAGCACATGAATGCTTACAAATGTGACTATCACTTTTATGTTGAGTAATTTTTTTTTGTAAACACATTTCTAGTGGTTAACATATTGTATTTCGCAATTTGGACATTGAATATTCTGAACTATTGTACGACATTGTGTGTGAGATTCTCAATAAAAGGAAACTTGTAATACTTAAAATAATTAACAGCACCATCACTAATAATTGGACCATCAAAGAAGTTGGAGGAGTAAATCAACTTATTAAGCAAGGGATAACCATTATTAGCAAACAAGTCAAATAATCTCATAAAGTTTAAGTTAATAAAAACAGGATCGCTAATATGAGTAACTCTGTTCTTCATCGCAATCAGTGTTATATTTTTGATTGCAAAGATGATTTTAATGGAAATTAAACAATCTACCTGATGATGTCGGTTTTTGATACAAATTTAACAAGATTCCATTATCACTAGCAGGAATAATCCTCGTATCTAAAAAGAAAACGCTACATTTTTTTCTACTTCAGTGGTGAGTTGTAAATGACTATTATAGGAATTGAAAATTAACGTGTTGTCATTCATATCACTAGGAACGAAGCAAATAATGTCATCCACGTACTTATAAATAAACAGCATTTAGTATGGAAGTTTATTGTTATTATTAGAGACCGGATTATATGTAAAATGCATATATTTTATTTTTTGTATATGTTTAAGTATAGTCTAGATGTCCACATGTTACACTGATTAAAGTTAATCAGCGTTATTTAGTGATTGTATAAATTGCATATTTAGGTATTCCTATACATATTTTTACAAAAGTTGTGTATTTTGCATATTTAAGCTTTTCCTTATCCTTTCTCTCACTAAAAATTCCTAATGCAGAGCAACAGCCGACAATTCCCAGAACGAAATATTTTTTCGGGTTTTAATCATACGCGCGTCGATAACTATATAAACTTTTATAAGATTGTAATTTGTTGTAATTTTGTGTGTGTTTTGTTCAGTAATTTGGTGAATTTGGATATCTATTAATTAAACCTATTCTAAAAATTACATTTCAAAATAAGTTATGTTTCAAATTAAAAGATGCAGTTAATGGGCAGCATTTATTTCCAAAACCTGCTTTAGTAATTTTAAAAAATACTTAAAAAATATAATAAGCAGAATGACATATCGATCGTACATCGATCTAACAACACGTGTGTTATCGTTCTCTCGCTTTCCGTTTGTTTTTGGTGGTTTTCTTGTTGATGTTTTGCTGAAGCTATTGTGGAGTCTGAGAAGAGTTGCATTGCTGTTATATGTACCAGTAAGTTTTTTTATATTTTGCCTGATCATACCTGCAATTATTAATTATCGTATTACTGTGTAAGCAATACACGTAGTGGGCGTGCGCAATCCTTGTCCTCTGTTTCTTTTTCTCCCGTTCCGTGGTCTGCCTGTGTACGTCTGTTGTCAGTCACTGCAATCGACCCTGCAGTGTGAAGTATTGTGTCCATAGTTTACTCCTTTAATATCGCGCACGTATTATCTTTTACTTATTATTGAAATGCCAACTAATTTAGATTTGGATATCACAAATAAAGATGTATGCAATTTGCTATCACAGATAATAAAAGAGCAAACCCAAATTATTGTCGCTCAAGTTAATGAAAGCATTACTAAACTACAGAATGAATTGAAAGAGGCGGTAGCTACTATTGATGAACTTAAAACAGAGAATACGTTGCTAAAAGGTCGAATTGAGAAATTAGAAAAATCTTCTCGAAGTAATAATCTTATAATATTCGGGTTCCCGTCAAGTACTGATGAATCTCGGGAAACTCTGTCGAATTTAGTTACAAGCAAATTTAAAGAAGTACTCAAAATTAGCTGTTCCTTGGGTGATATTGCTGATATTTATAGGTTAGGTCGCAATAGCGCAACTTCCCCAATACTTGTAAAATTTATTTCCTTATCGAGTAGGGATGCGGTGTTAAAAAACGCATCCAAATTTAAAGGTACGGGGATATCTATCTCGCGAGACTTTTCTCCGGAAGAAAGAAATCAACATAAAACCTTACGATATTATTTAAATGTAGTTAAAAAGAATAAATTAAATGCTAAAATAAAAGGCAATCAGTTACTAGTAGATAATACTGCCTATAATCTGGATGAATTACCACAACTGGAAAATACCCTTACACAATTAAATCAGGAACTCTCGGCTGTAGGAGCTGATGGTGCCTCAGTCAGCACGTTGCCACGGTCTCAGGCAGATACTTCAGTAATTGGGCTTCGGTCGAGGATTGTGCTAAAGTGAATCAGTTTTTTTTTATGTCTTGATAATTGTTTATTTTTCGTGTTTTTCCTAATTTAATTATACTGCTCAATTATGTCTTTGAAGATAGGTCACTTGAACACTCGATCTTTGCCAGCGCATTTTCACGATGTTAAAATGTTTTTGCTAAGAGAGAACTTTGATGTTCTTATGTTATCTGAAACGTGGCTAAGTCCGGATCTTCCCTCAACTTTATTTCAAATAACTGGTTACTCCCTTGTTAGAGGAGATAGACCGAGCAGAGGGGGTGGTGTCGCAATCTATTATAAGTGTTATTTGAGTGTTACCGTTGAGAAGAAGTCATGCAGTGATTATTTAGAATATATGTGGTTAAGGTTAGTTTTGTCTGGTCACACGGTGGCCATGGGTGTTTTTTATAGGCCCCCCAAGGGTAATTTTGCTATATTCACGAATGAATTTGAGGATGAGCTATCACAGTTTTCAACTTTAAATGAGCATTGTATTTGTTTGGGAGATTTTAATGTCAACTTGTTGAATGTGTCAGACGGTAGAACCAGGAGCTTAATAGATCTATTCCATCGCTACAATGTTTCGCAATTGATTGAACAACCTACCCGGTCTGCTTCAGCGGCTCTGTTGGATTTACTGCTGCTCTCAGCGGACTCTACTGTAAAGAGAAGTGGTACCCTACACAATCATTTTTCGGATCACCTTGCAATCTACTGTGTTCTTAATTGTAAAGTACACCATAAGATTCAACGCAGTTTTGTGACAAGATCATTTAAGAATTTCAATCATGACCGCTTCGTATTGGATTTGTATCGCACCCCCTGGTTTCTGATGTACGACCTGCATGATATCAACCTTAAGGTTTCGTTTTTTAATGCTAACTATAAACAACTATGTGATTTGCATGCACCCTTAATACACGTCTCTACTATGAAACCTCCTGCGCCCTGGCTGACGTACAACATCAGGTTAATGATGTCTGCCAGAGATAAGGCTTTGCGAAGATATCAAAAATCGAATAATCCCCTCCATCACGACTTTTATAAAACGCTAAGAAATGAAACAAATCGGGCAATTAGGCGGGAAAAACAGGCGTATTATCAGCATCTTTGTAGAATGAATTTGGGTAATGGAAGGAATCTCTGGAAACATTTGCAGACTCTCAATTTTGGGAAACCTAAAACGCATCTGATACCTGATACTTTGAAAGACGTTGAGTTAATGAATCGTCATTTTTCTACGTCAGTTAATAATCCGCTTAATGCAACATCGCAATGTCTGTATGGTTACCCACATCCTGCCCCTGCCTTCAATTTTGTGAAGTTGTCTTTGGAGGACCTGTACAGATCCCTAAAGTCTATGAAGAGTAACGCAGCTGGGAGTGACGGCATTAGCCTTGCTATGCTGCAACTTGGCCTTCCATATCTAAGCGATTACATCTTGCACATATTTAATTATTGTATTGAGAACGGTGTATACCCTGATGCGTGGAAATCTTCGCTAATTAGGCCTATACCTAAATCAAAGACAGTCAATAGTTATAATGATTTAAGACCGATAAGCATTTTACCTACGCTTGGAAAATTGTTTGAAAAATGTATCTGCACTCAGCTCTCAGATTTTGCACACAGACGTGTGCTTCCGTCTCATCAGTCAGGTTTCCGTTCTGGATGCAGCACTACCACCGCTTTAGCACATGTCATCGATGATATAATTCAGGCTACGGACCGTGGGAACGTGACTGCTCTCGTTCTCTTGGATTTTAGCAAAGCATTTGATACGATTCATCATCACACACTTATATCAATTTTGAGATCGTGCGGCGTCTCCCAAACAGCCTTGGCTCTAATTCAATCATTTTTACGGAATAGAGAACAACGAGTTAGCATCGATAATCAGATCTCAGAACCCTTACCTATTCTCAACGGTATACCACAGGGAGCAGTGCTGAGTCCGCTTCTCTTCAGTATTTATACTTCTCATTTACCGCTCACATTGAACCACTGCAATTATCATCTGTATGCCGATGATACTCAGGTTTATTATTCGTTCAAGCATTCAGAGTTATTGGATGCGGAGCAGAAGATTAACGAGGATCTTGAGAATATATGTACTTTTGCGAAAACACATCAATTAGAGATCAACCCAACTAAATCGCACCTTATTATATTTGGACCTCGTAAAGCTCGTACGTATGTTGGGGAAAATTTGAAGGTCAATATTTGCGGTCAACAACTCGGGGTGGAGATGTGTGTGAGGAGTTTGGGTATGTGGATTGATGATTCCCTGCGCTTCCATAAGAATACCAACGAATTGATAAAGAAAGCAGTCATTTCGCTGAAGTCAATTTATGTGAATAGACATTTTTTGAATTGCACAACAAAAGAGTTGCTTTGCGAATCTTTGGTATTGTCGCACTTTAATTACGGGGATGTGATTTATACCAGTTGTATCACTAAAGAGGACTGCAGAAGAATCCAAACTGTGCAGCACTCATGTGTTCGCTTGGCCCATGGTATTCGCGGCAGGCGTGGGGTAACTCGTATGATGTTGCTTACGACTACGTTGAATATGCAGAGTCGTCGAATGTTGCATAAAATATTGTTTTGTTATAAGATCTGGAGGGATAGGGAGCCTGCTTATTTATACAACAAGCACCGTTTTCGGTGGCAGGAGCATGAAGTGCGTGTGAGGGACAGAAACTTGTTGTCGATACCCAAACACCGGACCGAGATGTTTAAACGGGGCTTTTCTTATAGTTTTGCATCTGTAATGAACAGGTACGTTTTTCCGTTGGATATTCCGGTGACAGCATCTGTTGTGCGTATTAAGCGGAGGCTTCGGCAGGTTTTGCTTGCACAGCAATGATCCTGAGAAGATCCTGTATGCGGTGTAAAACTTGTGATTGCTGGTGTTGGTGTTGGTTTGTGACATTGCCGATTGGACTATCTTTCCTTTGAAGAATTATTGTGTTGTTATATCGTGTTTTATCATTGTTATATATATTGTATTTTTTTATTTTTTTTTATTTTGTTCTTTAATTGAATAGGTTAAAGGAAGAGCGCCAAATGTAATAATCGGTTTACTGTAGGCGATTTAATCTTTTTGGCTAATAGGTGTTTCAAATTAATTAATTTACATTAATTTAAAGTGAGTTTAAATTTGCCATTATGGTGTTCTTGTTTTGTAATAATAGTTTCTGTTTGCAGCCAATAAATACATATTATTATTATTATTATTATTATATTTACTTAAGCTGATTTTAGATAGTGCACAAACTTTCTGCGTTATCACAATTATATAAAAATCTCATGTAAGAAAAATTCTGACGGACGCTGTATAATTAATGTTCCTTAACCTTATAAACCTCGACATAATTTGCCGATCCTATCATATTGGATATCGTTATTATTTGCATATTAAGTTGAATGACATACAATTTCAAATGATGTATAGTCACAATATTCCTAACATTTATAATCACACTGTATAATGTACGTTTGGGATAAGCAAGCCTTCTTTTTATTCTGATCGTTGTTCTACAACGTTTTGTTATTTCTGTATTTTTGTTGCGAATGTAGAGTTACAATTAAAATTTTATATATTGTTAAAGTCAGAATTTCTAACTTAACATACCGTTAATGCGTTATTACACCGGTATTTCCGATGTTGGGCACTTCTAATTTTTATCTGCTTCCGCAGTTTTTATATTACCTTTTGCGTTTGTAATACTTTTGCATAATTTTCTTGTACATAGTCGAATTGCATCCCGAATATGTAGGTTGCACAAATTCGGGATGCATTGAAACGTAGCCACTAAAAACCGATCTAAACAAATTAGGAACTGCGTTAGTTCAATTTATCATCATACTTTCCCTACAGTTATATCTTAATCAAAATACACCTTTACAGTACCATAAATATGTAAATTAATGATAAAAATAAAAGAACTAACCATAGACAAATTCAACTAAGTCAATAAATAATCATAATAGTAATCGGTTGAATTGTTTACCGCATCTAATCAGATTCACAACTTATCAATAGTTGGTCAGCGATCATCAGCTAAAAGTAAATAAATAACTTCATTTAAGAAAGCCAGCGTTGTTACCTGATGATGGTCAACTACTTGCCACTTCGGTACGGAGGGTGGCAACCGCATTGTCTCTGATATTTATGCATCTGTAGATAATATCTCAAGTAATTGTTCTCGGTAATTGGCTTGAACCCTTCTGCCTGCGAGTTTGCCATGTGATTCTAACACTCCCCTTTCTCCCTAGCAATCGCTGGTGTTTCTTCTTTAAGGCTCGACGCGACGTCTCTATTTGGATGGATCTCCAGGAAAAATATTTACAATGCTAAGTAGCACTTCTACGGTCCTCGACTAATTAAAATGTTATCGTGGAGATGTTCTCGGTAGAGTGTGTTTTGAAAGCGTAAATATTATTAGTGTAAAAGGATTACATTGATGGTCATAAAAATATTTTTATATTTTGGGAAATAATGTTTGTAATAGATTTGAATAAATTTTGAAATATCTATATTCAGAATTGATTTGCAGAAGTGAATCACATTTCTATATCAAAGATAAGCATGTCCTGTATGCAATGTGCCAAAAAGTAAAATATTGTTGATAATAGAAAGTAACTTTTGTTAGAGCATATGACACGCATATTTAAATTTTACATTTCTAGGAATGATTACACTACAGAAAGCAAAATTTAAATTAATTCTCTACAATTTTACATTAGGCATAGCAGTCTGCTTTACTTTGTTGCTGAAAAAAAATGTAGAAACGTGGAAATAACGGCGCAGGTGAATATTTAAATTTCTAAAGAGGTTTCATTACACAGGACTACGCAAATTTGTATTCTGTAATCAGCGGAGTTGGGTCTAGTTCAAACAGAGGACCATACGGGTTTAAAACTATGTCAACACGGCAAATTGTGCATACATACTCTCATTGTTAGGGTGGGTCATCAAAGATGCATGAGGCTCGCGAGCGTTCTCTGTCGAGAAATTGCGCTACCCCAAGCCTCACCTACTCTTTACCAGCTACGCTGTGCCAGTGTTTGGTTTTAATACATTTTCAATGAACACGTGAAAGAATGTTTAATATACACTTGCATCTTAGATTCCCCGTGCACGCAGAAGTTGGACTTACTGAGTGTATAAAATTTTACGTATTTAAAACTCCTAGGTTGGGAAATGCGGTTATTTCTACCGGTAAAATAAGTTATAACATTGTTATTTAAACGTGAACTCGAAAAGAATCATCAGCTGTATTATCTCCATACAATTTCAAATAAATAAACAAATTAAAATCAAGGCTGCTTGGTTTTTATTTTTTACAAATAAAAAATAATTAAAACCCATTCATAAACTGCTGCCAAATATTGGAAAAGCTTTTTTATTACTTATATTAATTGGGTTTCATAGACAGTTGTGTCAATTCAGCAATAAGTATTACACATTCTAAAGCTTTTTTGTTTTTTTTTTTAACAAAAAACATATTCCATAATTAAATATAAACGTATATTTTTATATAATTTTTCACATGTATCGCCGTTTGGTTTCATAACTTACCAAACAGTTAACTGTAATATTTAAATTACTACGGAAGACAGATGGTGAAGAGTAAATTGAACTAATAAGCAATACCTATAAATGGCGTGAGAACAAATATTTACAAATTAAAATTGAAGACACCTCTAGAGTAGCGTGCTAAAAGCTTCTTTAAAAATTACCCATATATTATTGAAGCTGTTACATAGTAATAATAAAAAATTAGAATTACAATTATGTTTCTTTATTTTGTTTTTCCAGAGTATCTTACACATTAATCAAAACGTCAAACAGCATTTCACCTCATCCGCTGTTCTAATTAACGTTTTATATCTTCATATGACAGGAAGGAATCTGATGTTGTTCCAAAAGCAACTTATTTTATTTTAGGTGTCCTTTTAGCTAACTATCTCTCATTTATTCCAATTTTTTGGCCAACAATAATCAATAATATGGTTGACACTATGACAAGGTGATAATTGAAATACTTGTTTTGTAATTATCGTAATTCTAAGAATTGCAGCGAAATAACTTAGCTACCACCTTTGGTGAAAAGATGTTGGTGAGTTGATGAATCCTAATATTGTCGTAATTAATTTATATTTATTGTTATTCGATACTCTAAAATGAGTGTCAATGCAAACTAAAATGTTACATAACTCATTTACGTTACTTACTAAAACGTATTCTATAACTTTATTTTGTAAGCTGAACGCGTTTGCCAATTAGTATGTTTTTCAAAATAGAATTTGTCGAAACTATCTTTAGTGTATTCGCAATAAATATTTTTTATTATGCCGACATCGGGATTACGATTTAAAACATTTTTCTTCTTGGGCATTTTCTAAAACTTATTTTCAAATTCATTAAATACTTGGAATTTCTATAACTACTTTTAATGTTAACTTAGTTTAACTTTAGTCCACACATTTTATAGTATTTATATCAATATCATAATATGTATGATTTTTATCTTGGACAAAATTGAGTGCATTATATAACAAATTAAATTGCAAGTCATGTAAGGCCATTATTTCGCTCAAGATTAAAATCACAAGTTTTATCGATATCTTGTTATATGTAACTACAATTGTAACTTACACTATTTCGTAAAACTAAATTAAAATAACCCAAAATGGTTAATATCTCGTGCTATCATTCTTCCCTCGATTTGGAAATCATTTTATTGTTTCCACCTACATATATCGTTACGTGGATTGCGTCTTGTATTGCAATCCTGAAACTTTGTACTTTCATTATTATTTATTAACAATACAGCCTACAATTAGTCCGCAGTTTGGTAATGATTAGCGAGTACTTGGAAATACAATAAGCTGTATGTGGTATCCTTTTCTTGAATCTATTCAACGAAATTTAGCATAAAACACTTCACAATTTTTAAATTTTCAGTGTTAATAAAATATGTACTTACGCATTTACAAATAAATCTTAAATTTCGCAACAATATTCTTATAAAGCTGGTTTCCACGTTCCATAGTAACTTTATATAAGAATTTATGATTTCAAAGGTGCATGGTGACAATATGAAACCTAAGTATATCATTATGTTTAACTGTTGAACAGTCTTGCTAGTATTTCCAGGTTATTAATGAGTGAAATATAATAAACATTAGCCTTTGCGGATTAAAAATAATAATTGTTACTATTAGTAAGGTTTTCGTGTTATTGTTGCAGATCTTTTTTTCAGTAATGAATCATAATTTATGCATAATTTGTATAATAGTACTGTGTAGCATTCACTCATTTTTGAAACTACGTAGATTAGAAAATTAGAGACAAAAATTAGGTGCATACAGGAGAAAATATCACGATAACGGTTCTATGAATACCTTTCCACATTTTAGTAAGTTAGAGTTTGCGGGATTACTAAAAATATGTTTAAATGGAATAAAAAACCTTGTAGGAAATATGTTTTGTAATTAATTGGTTAATTCGATAAAAATATTGAACTAAAATTTTAACAGTTTGTCCGGTAACTTATCTATGGAATTTAGTGACACAAAACGAGAAAGACTACAGCCGCATAAGCTAGTGAAGCCTCTTACATAGATTTGGCTAATTTTTTTTTCTAAAGTAGCTATAATATTGAACCTCAGAAAGTTTTAACTTTGTAAGGTTTATAGTTTTCGAGTACACCGAAAAGAAATATGTTTGTTAACCTATGTGATATTCTTGTGGGTCAATTTTGGGCACGTTAACAATATTGCGAGGTTAAATACAAACAAAGCAGCAAGTTTTGTTACCTTAACGAAAACATGTTTGTTACCAATTTTAAGTTAAAATGAATAAGTGTTATCCGTTATTTTAACTATGTATTTGTGTTGTATTAAATACTGAATGGTGTTGAATCTAACGCAGTGTAATATTTCGACTAGATCAATCAAACTACAAATTCGGAACAAATAAAGTAGTTTATTAGCTGTATTATATTTATCATTTATCATTTTATGTTAACAATATAAAGTGTAGAAGATTTTTATTATTGATTCGCAGCGGTCAAAAGCCACCGCCGATTGTGTGGCAGAAGTCGCAATTTTAATGATCACACCTCGTACACTGTCTATGTAATAAATACACGATATAAATAATTTATCACGTTGTCTGCCGCACATCAAATTTACGCAGAGTATGAATTATTGTCAGTGTGAAATAAGAGAAGTGTCGTCTTTACGACAATTTAACTGTTTTTACTGTTACATATAGGCAGAAAATATGGAAATGGGCAATTTCAACATCATAATTACATTAAATTAAGTGCAATTTAATACTCACTGTTCAAATAAAGTCAATGGATTTGTTAAATTAATAAAATAAAAGTAACAAAATAATATAACTGCATTCACTACATTTTTTTTTTTGTTAGATTGACTATAATTTTGGTTATTTCAATAATATTTCGTAAATAAAATCTGTTTTGTTAATTTAACACCTGTCGTTTTCTCACTGTAGTATGTTGTGGTATATAGTTGTCGATGGTAATTATCTGTAGTTTTTTGACGATCCTAGACGTCTCCCAAGTATGGAAAAAGTATAAGTAAATACTTTAATAATGTTCTTTTGTATGTTGCGCTTTGAGGGCACCCGTCGTTTTTCACTAAATATGGTTAGTTACTGCATATCCAAACATCGTATACAAATTACAATTCAATACAGAAGATATAAAATAAAAAAACAATTAATTTGTTATGTTTGTGATTATCGTAAACTACAACTATAGAATTATCACCTAAGGTTTACTAATATTCAACAGCGATTTCAATTTTACGTTGACAATGAGATACAATTACATGCTATGAAATTATATATTATCATATACTTTCAGCTGTCTTTTGCGCCATTGATTTAACTGGCTCACTACTAATTTTTGTCATTCACATATCATTTTCTCATATACTTTTCGTAAAAGCTGTATAAAAAATATAAAGATAAATTAAACAAAATGTTAAAGGTGTGCTAGCCAGAAGATTTAACAAAGCAGTGACAAGTAGAAGCAATTAATCTATTTACTTTACCTTTCTTGGTATTGGTTGGGATACTTTCTTTTCTAATTACTTAAACCAGTAAAAATGATTGCTAATAATACAGTATACCTTTACCTCCTAACTCTCCTATAATATATTAAGTAAATACCAGAAGTGCTAAAATAACATTTTACCTGCTCTCGAAATGGACGCCCCTCGAAATAACGACTATGCTGTAAAATTTTACTGCACATCGTATAAATCCACTTAGCTCTGAATATATAAGATAATAATAAGAATCTACGTTCTGTTTCTAATTTTTTTTTATTATAAATCAAATATAAGTAGAGCCAAACCAATTAATCAATTTTACAGTTCTTCTAATTGAATGTACGAGTAGTTGAAGGCCGTCATAAATTTTATTTTCTTTGTTTCGTCGCCAAACTGTCTGCGATGCCGCTATCCGTTGAAGAACGGCAACTTTTAGTCATAGCCAGGCAGAGGATACGTAGTCGTGCTGTTATTTCTCTTCGGACGTGCCGACCCTACTTGATTAATGAATTATGTGCCGGTTTGCCACATAATATTCTCGAGATACATTTTAACACCTTCAATTCGTTACGGTGTGTGTGGATTTTTTTCTTTGCCTTCGCACGATGTTGTGTTCTGAAGCAGCCAGTAGATAATGGTGGTCTTTCACGTAGCAATTTTGCCTGTTAATTTTTCATGTGGAGTTTTTGGTATCTACGATCTTAAAAAATTAATACCTATCTATTACGCTATACATAAATCACTGTTCCATAAGTGTCATTACTTCAAACTGCAAGGGTTTCAAAGCTATACATTAAGAATTTCACAAGCAGAAGCATTCGTGACAAATTCTGCATCCTTTCATCGTCAGTTTTATTTCTATTTTAGTCTGCTGACGCTTTAATTATATTACAACTGAAAGTGTATTACTGTAGAAATAATAAACTTTCCTTAACGGTGGTAAATTTTATGTATACCGAAGAAACAAAATATGTTCTCTGCCAGCGAAGGTAACTGATATGAGGAAGATTTTTCTTAGAAAGTAAAGAAAAAGGATTTCTCCTGTGTTGACAGCGCTAGGTCGCGACCGGACTACAAAAGTCCGCGTCTAGATAACGTCATATCCGGAGGTCGAGTTGTCAAACTCCGGAAATAGTCCGGGCTCCGGGCATTTTAGAAGCGTGATAAAAAATACAATGTGTGTTCTCAACTTTACAATGCCCTGTACTTCAACTTCAGAATGACTCACCGCGGAGAATTCTATGCCCGACCATTGTTAGGAAACATCGAAAATATTTATGCATCTTTTTTCGGGGTGGCGAAACGTGTATATTACCCATTCTGATACGCCAACAGAATACAATAATGTACTTTTTGTTTCTGCCACATCGACACACATTTAGATACGCTACGAGTAGTGGATAATATGTGCTGCTAAACCGCCGTTTGTATAATACGTTAAATTTTATATTGAAGGAAAATTTTGATGTTAGTGTTTGTGAAACCACTCTTAGTTTGTAAAAAGATATTACACTAGGTCCTTATAAGAAAATCAAACCTTCCAAAATAAGAACATCCCAAGTACCATCATTTTGTTTAATACCCTTACTTATTGTTAGCTAACTAAGGTGGTTCCAATCGTTTATAATTAACTCATTTTAAAGAATTTGTATGATAAAGGTTTAATACACTTACATTAAAATAATGCAGGTTTTTGTAATTGAGCAATTAATAATAGTGTTGTGAACTATTGTTTGATTAATGGTGAATGAAAAATCTTAAAAATATCTAGCCCTTCAGCCATTATTCAATATTAATTATGCAGATGCGCAAACATGCATTTTAATCTCCAGAAAAGGTATTGAACGTAATGTTATAAGCAATGATTGACAGCATATTTAAAAACAAATTTATGTGTCATCAAAAACACCTATTTTTATTCGTTATTTGCATTAGAATATTTAGATAAAGTACCTACGCTGCGATTTAGGGTGTGTCATTGTGGGTATCCTATACATACCTAATGCCTGCTACAAAATTTATAGCAAAGTCACGTTAATATTTATCGATACACCACGAGTTGTTCCTTCGTAGAAGGTAAATAAATTTTAAATTAATAATACAGTATATCATATATGTATAATTATTACTACACGATAAACTGCTAAACGATAACTACACTTTACAATACTACTGTCAAATAAAAACTGAAGGTAGATTCTTTTACACTAATGACAGTTATGTTAGACAATTATTTAGTTCCTTATATGTAAAAGAAGAAGAAAGATGTGTCCAGGTCAACATTGACAGAAGCTATGAAAAGCAGGAGATTATCATAATATCTGATAGTCAAGCAGCCATTAGAGCGCTGAGGTCAAACATAATCAGCTCCAAAATGGTTTGGGAGTGTCTACAAAAACTAAACGAGCTAGGCAAAAAGAACAAGGTAACCCTTTTGTGGGTTTCGGGACACACGGGAGTGGAAGGAAACGAAATAACAGATAATCTCGCTAAGAGAGGGGCTAGAACACCTTTCGTAGGGCCAGAACCTTTTTGTGGGATAAGTAGCAGCATAACACTGGAGAAACTGAAAAATGAAGTAGAGCAGAGAAAATCCAAATACTGGGAGAATCTCCAGGGAATGAGGCAAGCTAAAACTCTTCTGGGTACCTATAACCAGAAAAGATCTGCAGAATGCATCAACCTGAGTAAAAATAATATTCGGATATTGACAGGGATCCTTACAGGCCATTGTAAAGTGAACGGATATCTAAGCAGGCTTGGAATAGCGAAGGAAGCCGAATGTAGATTTTGTGGGGAACAGGACGAAACGTCCATTCATCTACTCACAAACTGTGTTGCACTGTGCAACTCAAGGGCGCTGCAGCTGGGAGCATGTGAAATCGAAGAGGGAGAGTTACCTAATCTGGGGCCTTCGGATATTCTGCACTTCTTAAAAGGAATCAGACTGGACGGCCAGCTGTAAATACAGCGAGAAGAGGGGACACAATAGATCTTTTAGGTCGCAGTGTACTATCACCCTAATCACACATACATACATACATATATGTAAAAAAATATAACTTTATAAAAAATTGGTAAAATAAACTCATCTCTGAATTATCAAATATACTCAATAAAGAGTCAATAATTTATTATAGCTTCTTATTTCATGTGAATGCTAATAATTTTTACTGTATCAGGTTTACTTAATTATAGGATAAAATTTGCCGGCACGAGCAAGTTTGATCTTGAGTGCCTAGAAAACCTAATGCATTTTATGAAATGCAGTTGCCATATGTATCGAGCGACTCAGCACATATGCGTGCGGGCGATAAATTTGACAAATCTGGCTATGCATACATATAGTGAAGTCGGATATAAGACGTACTTTTTAGGACAATGTATGTGTTCTTTAATATAGATAGCCAGGATCGGATGGCATTTATCCAATTTAGCTATAAACAAACATTTGCTGTAGAAGCTAAGTATATTACTCAGAGGAAGGCTTACGCTGGGATACATACCAATAGCCTATAAAAACGGCACGGTATGGTGCAAAGCGTTCGAGATCAATAAGATGCTGAAGGCTCTTGAAAAACTGCTAGATAAACACCTAAGCGATTATGTTTTGCTATATAGGCCATTACATCAAGACATCATGTGCGTATCAGGTAGGAAAATCTACAGAGGCAACGTCACAAAAGCTCGAACAAAGAGTTCAGCATGCTCTGCAAAGTAAGAAAGTGCTTCTGTGCATTCTCCTGGACATAGACGGAGCATCTGATAATATTTCGGCAGCATTAATCTCCAAAGTATTGAGGAATAGAAGAATCTATGAAACGAGCTACAGGTGTATGCTTAGGCTTACGACCATCATGAGAGCAATACTGGTAGCTCTGGTCGGAAGAGGATGCCTGCAGGGTGAAGTGTTGTCCCTTCTGCCGTGGAACCTGGTTGTGGACGAGCTATTAGTTAAACTAGACAATGAAGAGAGATAATCTTATCATTCTGAGCTCTGGTAAATTCAACAACATATTGCTGGATAAAATGCAGAACCCCCTACAACTTGTATAAGAATGGCCAGAGGAAGAGAGTCTAAACTCTGGTCCCTCCAACACAATCGCAATCGTATTCACGAGGCGAAGGGAGTTAGATCTTTAGGGTTTCTAAAGCTCCGGAGTGAAGAAATAAAGCTAGGAATTACCGTATGATAATTTTGTCTTCGATCTTTTTCAAGATTAGATCGAAATGATTTAATCACGGATTGTGAAACCTAAGTCAGTCGGTCCATGATTGCAGGATGAAGGTAAAATATGCGCATTCAACCTCCCAGGTCAAAGATAAACATTTCCATTTGAAAAATAGAAGTTGCTCACCAAATTGCCTCATAACCAGAAATCAAGGTTATTTTGAGGTTATGATGTGTCTGATGACGACGTTTGACGATTCATTGCTCACTTTAAGATACTTAATCGCAGCAACTTGATCGTGTGTTCTATGGCGGCTAGTCCATCTTTTCCCTAATGGTATTGAGAAATTATGAAGGTAAATGAAATAAAAATAAGATAGACATATCTTTACTGTCCACAAAAATCTAACTATATAAACTAAATAAACGCAAACTAAAATTTATTAAAATCCAGAGTTGTCTATAAATTTTATCGGAAATACAATGCCGCTGTTAGCAGATGTGCTATATAGTAGACTCAGATAGATCTAACAGAGAAGAGGGTAAAAGAAATACCTTGGGCTGACTATTCAGGTATTTTGTTGCGTTTGGGATACCCGATATGTACGACTATTATCAATATTTATTTTCAAACATTTAAAGTATTAGCAGTTGTTATCCCACTCACCAGAGCATGTCTTCTCCTCTTCCCCAAAAATTCTTGATTTGTTATATTGATATTCTATTTTATAACAAGTTTTTACTCCTGTGTTTCTTTTATAATCGCGGAAGCTGAATTTAACAAAAAAAAAATGCAAAGCCGTTATAATACCATATAAGCTAAATAAAACAAATTAGTTAGAGGGATCACTGTTAAATAAATATAACGAATTAATAATAACTTATAGCCTCATTACAGGAAACTGTTGAACAACGGTATTACAACTCAGAAACTTATGTAACAATTTCAGCAAAGGTATTCAATATGCTTGGCCTAAGGCTAGATTACGTATCCAATTAACTTTAGTTGGAAATGTAGGGAAAATCGGGGCGACCATATTGATCAAAACAGGGGCCTTGCCTTATCAATAGCACGCTATAATATTATACTATACATTTGTATTTTCAGTGTTAATCTCGGTTTGAAACAATTACCAAATTTTTTCGTACAAACCATTTACTTTCTGCGCTTAAATTCGAAGCAAGTAAAAGAATGTATTTTAAAAGTATTTTTGTTACTTAATATTAATCTTAACAATCTCCTAATGTTATAAGAGTATATCAATCATTTTACCAAAATTTATTGCAAAATAGAAAAAACCTTGATGTGATGTGATGTGACAGGTTTGGGACACAAAATCCTCTGCTCACTGTAACCGAAACAATATTTTGTAAAAGATCTAAGGGTGTTCTTTGGTGCTGCCATTTTTATTACTTTGTTCGTACTGTATTAGCCTTTGCGGTGCCAAACCTTTGCAATAGCAGAGTATGTGGTCCACAGTCTCGATTTTGCATTCATAAAACCGACACGTCAGGTCAGTCTCGACGTTACTTCGTTTTCAGATGATATCTCGGAGGGCAAAATCGGGTAAGTCGGCCAGTAAGTAGCCTTAGTTCCGGTTTGCCGAGTCTGAATATATTTTTATTAGTATGTAATAAACACTTAAATAAAAATATTTGTTAAAGTAACAAAATTTGAATGTATAAATAATTAGATTGATTTAACGATAGCTTTTATATTTTTTTAACAATCAAGTCAATTTTATTTTGGATCCTTAAATTTGTTAGGACAAGGATAGCTTTGGATTGTATAAGCAGAGAGAGACTAGAGTCAAGACGTCTACAGATGTTTACCCAACCGTCCGTTTCCGGTAAAGCGAATTAAAAATAGAAGGCGTCAGACAGTGTCTGTGCGTTACAGCAAAGGGAAAGTAGATTTAAAAACATATGAGGAAGGTACTCTTGTTCTTCCGGGTGGAAGATGTTGTAAAGTCAACTTAAAACAGGCTACTAGTTAAAAAAACCCTTAAACAAGATGTTGCTTCCATATCTTAGAGTATCTTTGCTATAGTGTGGGAATTAGCATGTATCTAGTTCTAACTTGTTTTTCTCAATGTTTTATGTATGCATGTATTTCCGTGCCCCAACGCTGAGCGTCTACCCTTTCGAAAAGGCAACAAAGAGAGGAGATACCGTCAGCCTGCTCATCTACTCCAACTGAGTAGGGTGGAGAGGAGCAGTGCTAAGCCAGCAGCTATGTCTTCCTGGATAATCCAGACGTTTACTGCGTGTACCTGAAAGGGAATGGTGTTGCGGCCACAACACTGTCTGTCGTCATGCGCCTGGATCGTTATATATGGCTGGCTCCGGCTCTGAAGAGATAAAGGCACCTTTCCAGAAACTTAGTCTAAACGGGACAAAGATGAGCAACGTACGCCATCAAAGGAAAACAACGGGAAGTGGATAGTATCAATGGAGATAGGAATTGAACACCAACTGCCTTCCTTCGTTCGATTCGAGCAGAAGAATATGGCCAAAAAGAGCTTTGCGTGTCGGGGGGTAGCTTACGCAACTCACTTAAGATAATTCAAAGGTACTTACCGAAACAGTGGTCGGGGGTCTGTCTCCAAAAAAAAAAACACCACTTACACTTTCTTGTTTATTTAGTACCACTTTGTACTGTGATCAGCACCAGAATGCCAATACGTCGCCTTCAATCCCCGCACCAGCCGATGTCTTGCAAAGTACTGACGAGGTTCCGGCATTCCAGCTCCGATCCCTTGATACAATACATTATCTCTTACATCTATTTATTTCTATGTAGTGGAACTTTCCGTGGCAAACTAACATGAAACTAACAATTAGGACTTATTGATTTCTACTTGAACGCCCAGTATATAGTGATACAGTTGCTTTACACACATATACACTAAACATTCATGGAGAAAAGAAATGGTTATTTTAAATAGCGAAATATTTCTTTGTTTTAAATAATATTTTTCCTCAGTGTAACTGTTACTACAGAAATACTCATAATTTCAGTAATAATGAGAACACTTTATATATACTCTATATATACTCTAAACCCCAAATACAAATCATGTTGATTTAAGAAAATAAACGGTTAACTTTATTTTTTGCTCAATTTGATTAAAAGTTTTGTTAATACAATAATATTTTTACAACAAAATTTCTTCTGTCAAAACACAAAATTATATTAATACTCCGTATTCATCCATCTTTATTACTATTTACTAGAAAAATTATACGTTCTAATATTTTTACAATACAGTTAATTTTAAAGTTTGTTGTCACTACTTTTAATATTTATTTTTCTCAGTGTTAACTTGTATAGAAGGTAATTCTGTAGCAAAGAGCATGGTTTTACAATAACTAGAATTTTGTAAATATGCCATTTCAAGCAGTCTAAAGAGTACTCCGAAATCATTGCTAACCATTTCGTATAAAACTACCGTTCAAGCAATTTCAGGTGTCGGATGTGCGATAGCAAAAGAGCATGCCCAATGGAGTGAGACATACTCGAAGAAATATAGAGAAATGTTATATCGCACGTGAGAACGTACCCCACTATCTTCGCAATTTGCACAAAATACGAAATTTATTTTTTATTGTAATATATATCTGCATCTGCTGTACGTCAGCCATGAATTCAGTTCCGCCCGCCTCTTCGAGCTGATGACGTTACATGCGCATGAGAGCGGGGCTTCCGCCAACAGCCAGTGCTTAGGCCTATAATAACAACCATTGAAAACACATGAATTTCAGTTAGTCTTTTTATCATAGAATATCTTTTTGATATAACTTTTATAGTTTATATCAATTTTCTACAATTTTGCTATGAAATTTGAACATTCACAGTAACCGATACTTCGTAGAATTTCAACACTTTAACAACGGCCCTATGATAATTCATTAACACCAACATCATTGCGATTTTATATTACGTCCTAGTGGACAGTACAAGTGATTGGCGTTAAATAACGATGCATCGTGGTATTTGCAATGTAAACTCCGATCATACATCATTGCGTGACAGCGAGATCCACTACCAAGCCCTCTTCTCTCTCGTCTCGTAATCCCTACATCCATCATCAAGCTCCTGTATTCTTTCTCGCTCGACGGACGGCCGAGCGGTATAGTCTCCTCTTGCTCGTCATCTGCGTCGGCGAGCGCGCCCCGCTCAATGATTTTTAAACTGTAAGAATTATATTCATATCGTTACGCTTTATGATTGACACGGTCGATCAATTTCAATTTAATTATTTTAGTTCAGTTACTGTACCGAGGGAGACGACCGTATCTCGCCAGCGGCGATAGTAATGGCGTTAGAAGGGGAAGCAGCTTAGACATCTACATGAAGCGAATTTATTTAATTAGCCCACGGTTTCTAGTTGTTGCATCTACAGGAAGTGAATTCTTGTTTCTGCTATTACACCTGTAGTATTTCACCAAATTCTAGTTACTATATTTTCCATATCCAAGAAATATGCGTATGTATCAGTGTTTACAGTATACAACATTCTCTATTCCATATTTTATACGTCTCCTGGGCTGCATCTAAATAGTAATGGCAAGACAATGGTGTGTGATTATCTCTAGGAAGAAAGTACCGTTGATACTAGGGGGACTGAATTTGTGTGTCGTGGTGTCTTTGATCGTGGTCTATCGGAGAGTGTCTTGGATACGGGTGGGAAGCAGAAAAAATGTTATAGCGTTTCAGATAACTGTGAATTACCCGACCTAAACGCTGTAAACTTTGACACTCATGTGTTGCTTGGGCAATGTCCACCTAAAGTTTGTCCTGCGAAGAGAGTAGCACCAGCAACCGAGGATTTTCGATATGGAGGTCAAAAACGGAAAATAATAACAAGGAGTGTGTCCGAATAATGTACGTAAATGTTCTGTCATTGCTAAACAAATGAGATTATTTGTGCATTCTGACAAAAAAGGAGAACTATAATGTGCTCTGTTTTGGTGAGTATTGGATGCGGCGTGAGACACTCGAACAAGTAAAAATCTTCGGTTATTATTTATTCTCCTTCTACTGCTGTCAAAATACACAGCATGGTAGGGTAGTTATTTTTGTGAACAGCTTACTTAAAGTGATAGCAGATCTTACGGAGTTTTGCATAGACATTGATTTCGAGTGTTGCGCACCATATGTGCTACTCCCTCTGTCCAGAAATAAGTGTCCGATTTTCATTGTTTTTAAAAATTAAAGAAAGGTGCTGCTTTCAAAAATTAACTGCCATTTTGAAAACAATTTTTATATGTCAAGTTTTTGACAGCAGTTTGAAAGTTTTGTAGTTTTTCAAGAATTTCTGTTTTCAATCAAAAAACAAGATTTTCTCAAGACGATATAAATCTCCGGCTTAAAAAAAATATGGCAGATGTGGTAAACATTTGGGCGAGAAACCATGGTAACAGACCTAATTTGACTCTAAACACAAAGCAAGCGGTTTACCATGCATTACTTGAGTTGAGCGACCAATAAATTCAAAATTTCTGTGAATACTGTAAGCCGAATTTGGCATCAAGGACGAACATCATTAGCGGACGGTGCAAGTCACGTAAGAAAGGACGCGTTGATCGTAAACCAAAAAGTTTATGACAATAAGTGGTGGTAACAACTACAAAGTGCCTCATATGAGAAAAGACCATTTACAATGGTAGGCTTCCAGTTTCTATAATTTCGATTTTCAGCTTTATCAACATATACAAGATATTACTAATTAAGCTTAAATAACTCAAATTATTCCTAAAAGTTTGTTAGTAACAATATTTGTAGTTAAGTTTCAATAAAATACAACTTTAAAAGAAATCGGACACTTATTTCTGGACAAGCAAAAAAATCAAAACAGACACTTATTTCTGGACGGAGGGAGTATGATATTTTCCTTGAAAGGTCATAGGATTTGTTGTGTTACTTGAGTTGAGCGACCAATAAATTCAAAATTTCTGTGAATATTGTGAGCCGAATTTGGCATCAAGGACGAACATCATTAGCGGATGGTGCAAGTCACGTAAGAAAGGACGCGTTGGTCGTAAACCAAAAAGTTTATGACAATAAGTGGTGGTAACAACTACAAAGTGCCTCATATGAGAAAAGACCATTTACATGGTAGGCTTCCAGTTTCTATAATTTCCATTTTCAGCTTTATCAACATATACAAGATATTACTAATTAAGCTTAAATAACTCAAATTATTCCTAAAAGTTTGTTAGTAACAATATTTGTAGTTAAGTTTCAATAAAATACAACTTTAAAAGAAATCGGACACTTATTTCTGAACAAGCAAAAAAATCAAAACAGACACTTATTTCTGGACGGAGCGGAGGGAGTATGATATTTTCCTTGAAAGGTCATAGGATTTGTTGTGTTTTTTGTCGAATCGGTGTGACAAGATCATTTTATGCGGTGACTTGAATATAGATATCCGTGAAAACTGTGTGCAAGGTAATGTAAGACATTTTTTAATAGTATGGTCTACAGGGTAAGTGGAATAAACTCTCACCTATGGAGGGTGACTACGACCTATGTGGTCTGCGCATTGCGAATGATTTGGCGTGGACAGGCTGTATTTACACTGATCCAGTTCGCCCTCTGGATGTCCGTAGTCTGATGCCCGTTTTGGTTAGAGATGTTTGTGAAGATAATTTGTCACAGTTGAAGTTCCAGTTGCAGCTCATTGACTGATCTATTGCACTTGTTGATTGTGTGGATGATGATTTTATTAAGAAGTTTCATAAATTATTAAGGAGTCTGCTTCTGTTGTTGGAGCCAGTAGCATTTGGATAACTAATAAGTTAACCTTAACGTTAAATGAGATACACAACTGGTATCACCTATCAAATTATTACTCTGAGTTGACAGTCATTTATAAGCTTAAAAAAGCCAAATTTAGATCGGTTATTATTAAAACTAAAAAAAAAAGTATTATTCGGAGCGTATTAGTCGTGCTGCAAACGTTTCGCGTGAGCTGTGGAATTGTTTTGGTGAGCACACGAAATGTATATAACGGTAGGTGACTCCTTTGCATCTCATCGTGTATGGTGTCCAGGTAACGAATCCCACTCTGGTACATATATAGCATTTTTGGTAGGCACTTTGCGACGAATGCTTTAGATAATGTTAATACTTTTCTCGGCCCTGGGCTGTCTCAGATATACACAAATATTAAAATCGGGATCAAGTGTCGTATTAGACGGTTTTCAAGCTAGAAGTTTGTTGCGGATGTGTTGGTGTAGCCTTTGCTTTTGATTTTAACAAATCTCTGGCATCAGGTACCTTTCTTTCAGCTCTAAAAATTACCAAAACTATTTCAATATAAGAAATATGAACGGTCTTGCCTCTCTAACTGTAGATTTCAATGCCTAAATTATTGAATTAATTGTATTCAATAAATTACTACTTTGTTTTAACAAATTTAACGTATTCCTGAATGCACAGCACGGTTTTCGCGCGAATAAATTCACTGAAACTGGGTCTATTGATTTATACATATGTATATGAGCACCTAGAAAACGTGAGTATCTGGATATTTTTTGATTTATCCCAGGCTTTTGACAGTTTAGAACTGCATTTCATTAAGAGTAAATTTTATAACGTTGGTGTGCACCGGATCCCTTCCGATGCTGGAGTGGATGGTTTCCTTCTTGAGTGGTGTGAGCCGCGTGTTGTGGTCTTCGGTGAGTCCTGTGGGGTTAACCTGGGTATACCACAAGGTTCGATTCTGGGACCGCTAGTTTCCCACATTTTTGTGAACGTTTTCCTGGTTTAGATTAGCGCCGGTCACCTCTCCTGAAGAACTTTATATGAGGATAAATCAGACTATCATAGCTTCTCGCGAACTGATTTAATAAAAGTAGATTAATTTTAAATAATAATTTAACTGTTTTTATTCAGTGTTCCCAGTAGACCTGTTGTTCTTAGTGATGAATTTAATTTTCCCAAAAAAGTAGATTTTCTGGGGTCATTCTCGACAGTGGTTTCAGTTTTGAGGATTAGGTAGATAATATCTGTTAGAAGATAAATAAAACAGTTTCGCGATAACTCAATTAAAACATATGTTCACCCACGAATTACTTTTAAATGTTTACTATGCTGTGATGTATTATATCCGTTATTTCCTACAATATTTTGATCTGGGGTCATGCAGCGAGCTTTCGTCGCTCAGAAGAGAGTGCTTAGATTAATTTTCAATCTTAGCGCAAGAGATTCGTGTAAGCCTATTTTTATCAAGTATAATATTCTTACTTATACATCAACTTATATTCATCACATTACATTTCAAATTGCAAGAAATACCAAGTGGTAGATATGCAGGATTGGGACACAACGATATTGTTAACTGAGATTTCGAGGTGGAAATCACGGACCGAATAACCTGGAATCGAACCAACTACAGAGACAGGCTCAATGAACTGATCTGGTTTACAGACGGATCAAAAACCGAACTCGATCTCAAATTTACAGTGAGGTAAAAATTACAATGATTTCACGATTTCACAAGGAAAATATGCAAGTGCTTTTCAAGCAGCGGAACACGCAGTACGGTATTGTACAATAGCAATTATGAAGACAGCGAGGCGATACTGAAGGTATCGGTAACCTCAAGATACAATTAAGTCTGGTTGGGGAGTGCATTCAAGAACAGAATAGTCTGGCAGAACGCAATAAAGTTACTTTGTTGTGGGTGCCCGGAGATGCGGAAGAAACGAAAAGGGCGACAAGTTGTCAAGAAAGGGATTATTTATAGGCTCAGAATTTATTCTGGGAGTGTCCAAAAACAGAGTACAGGAGCAGGCAAGGAGTTAGAATACTGGAACAACACAACCAGGTCAACCCATGGAAACACCTTTATCAAGAGACCAAAGGAGAGTGCAGAACTACTAAAGCTTAGTAGGAATCATCTTCGCATAGTAGCTGGTTTTCTAACAGGACATTCTGCCCTTAAAATGCACCTATAGAAAATGGGGATCAAAACCCAATACAGACTGTGTCAAAAAATGACAAAGACCGTATACTACATTATATGTGTATGCGAGGATCTGGATGCAAAAGGACAGGCAATTTTTGGCAAACCAATAATGAACTCATAGGATTATTTCGATCGATCAGCCAGAGACCTGCACAGACTAGTACAGGGCATCAGAATATTGGAATGGTTGGCATAATTTAATGGGCAAAGGGAATATAATACAAATAGCCAAGAGGTTTGAGTTTACCAGAGATTTTATGTCAAACGGCTCTCACAAATAAAAAGAAACCAGCAATTTACAAAAATAACCGATTACTGAGGAAAACTGTTTTAAATAATGTTAGTCTTTGTTATTTCGTTATCGCATTTTCTCTAAAAGCTTATACAGTGGTACTAGTATGTCAATCATTACTTATTTCTCCTACAGTAGTGCATTTCCTATTTAATTTTAAATACTGTAGCAGACATCGGCGCGTTATTTTTGCTTTATTAGTGATTGCTAGAAATTGCTTTGTATTTCAAAATTACTTCTTCAACTACATTATTGGCACATCCTTAATCTGCAAGTTTTGAGCTGATAGAGGTCGCTAATAATGTTGGAAACCGGTTTCTTTAAACCAGGTATTGCTCGGCGTCGGTCGATTATGTACAACCTATCTATATGCGGTTGGTCAGTTCACCGGTACGACGGACGCTGGTGTGAGCGGAGGCCCTACAGCCAGTGTCCTACATCTGACATTTCCGGAAATGACGTATGTCGTCGTCTTCCGACAGCTCCGGGCGCCAGTTCCGGTGTCCGCGAGTCCGATAAACGCATTCAAACACCGGAAACTCAAACTGTCCGCCCGAGGCGCCGGCAACTTTAAAATCTATACGTGACGTCAAACGTATCGCGATGATTTTTAACCGAAGCTTTATGTAGCGTATGTCCCTTATCGGTTTGTGTTATCATTCGGCCCAATCTGTACAGACAATAGGATTTTACAAGGACGTGAACATCGTTTTATAGCCAATATGGGCGCGGGATTTAAAGACATACGATAATTTTTTCCAGAAGGGGACCGAAGGCGGCCGATTTCAGTAAAATCATCCTATACGGTGTGGACGTAAAAATGAAAAATACTTTTTTTCTGTTGCCTCAGCGAGGGCAAAGCTGCGTCCTTTAACTGCATGTGATTTATTTTATGCCTGTATGATAGAGAAATAGCTCATGTGGCATTTTTTAAACTACCGCCCGGTGATAGGTATAACAAAAGAAATCGATGGCTATGTAATTTTTAAAATACGCAATTCCGCTGACACTATCGAACTCTGACCCACCTACATGTTCTAAAATGTTACTCCAATAAAGTCTTTTCTAAAGGAAAAATATGGTCAGTTTTGGCATATAAGGAAAGCTTCGATGTACAATCAACTCAATAAATAATGACATCGATAAGAAAGCGAATATTCTAATACATCTGCTTCAACGAAATAAACAATCCAGATGTGTAAGAAAGCAGTTTAGTGAAGCACAACAAGTGTATGTAGTTCACAAAACCGGATGTTTACCTGAAAATGAATTTATACAAGTTCAGATATTCTTATATTACAATGCCTCCCCTATAGGTATTAATAAAAGTATTATTATTTAGGGATTACAGTAATTTAAATGAAACATAAAATAGTTAATATATAAATTGCTTCAGTATGCAAAATATTATTTTCTTTTTAATAAAAGGACCATTTAATTTATTTTTTTTGCCAGCTGGTATTTATGTCTGATAAATTATTTTACACATTCGTATTAATAAAAGTCAACCTTAAACAGTTTTTTGTAGTGCAAGCAACGGCTTCAACAAATTCATTCCTTAAAATAATCATATCAATAAAACATCGTCCGATTAAGTGTTTTCATTGCGTCCGGTTGTCCCAGGTAGGTACACTGGTGATATTTAATCTTAGGACACGCATCGAGCTCCGAATCTTTTCGTAGCCATAGCTGTCTCTCTCATTCCCTCTCGCCTAAGCGAGACGGGTGCAAGAGATGACAATAGCTACGGAAAGGTTTGACTCGATGTGTATCCTAAGATTAGACACCACCAGTGTACTTACTTATGGCTTATTTTTCCTATGTTATTATTTTCTGAGTTGAGTGTACCTACTTATCTATGAAATTTTAAACTTTAGTTACTACCATCAGTAGTTAACGAAACAACGCAATTTACATATTCACACATGCATCACCTTAACGAAAGCTTCTGATTACATTGAAAGAAAAAGTTTTAGATGTTGTATACACATTGGAGCCACCACCCACTTGATCATACAGAGCATTTTTTAAATGATGTCGCAATCTTTTAGGGATAACTGGGACAAATAAACTAAATCCAACCGTAGTGCTTTCTTGTTTCGAGTTTATAAAATTTCAGAGTTTGGTGGCAGCTATTTGTGTACGCACATGTGGACGTCGCAAACGGTTTATATTGTTAGAGATTCGAACATGCACAAAAACAAAATTCAAACGAAATAGGCAGAGAAATGTTATTCAAAAATTACCTCAACAAGCGCATTTTATTTGATGTTTTTTGTTCTCGTTAATAAAATTACTAAGAAAAATACTATCAGATGAAATATCCTGCAATATTTGCATTGAAAAGTAATTATACAATCAAGGTTAGGTATTATTCGCATTCGAATCGAATAGATACTATAACAAAAAAAATTATGATAATTGATTAAATGTATAATTTAACATAAACTATATATATACATTTATTATTCCAATATTTTTTAACAGTTAACAAATTTTAAAAAGCTTAAAGAAGCATGTATAGTAAAGATTTGTGTAAATCAAATTCCTTCAATTAGTATTAAAGTTTGTTTGGCAAACATATTTTATATTTATTTATTTTATCCTCTGAATAAAACTTGCACAAGCAATTCCAAACATGTACGTCCAAGTATATAGTTGATTTATTTTCAATTAACTACTCATACAAAAATTATCTATTTATGGATTTCTATTTATTTATTCGATCGACTTTAAAAGTAAACATGAACTAAAAAAAAAAAACAAGATGTCAGCAAATTGACGGATGCATTTAGCTGCATTTAGTCGATATTTGCATTCGCGAATGTTTGCCATTATACATTCGTTACACGATTAGCAGATAGGTATCAATAGGACTTATATTTTCAAATTTAAGGTAAAGTGTTTGAAAGTGTGTAGAGTTATTAAATTTGTTTTAGATAAATATGTAACACGAGCAAACTACTGTTTTTACGTTTTAAATATTTTAATATATCTAATTAGAATACTAAAAAAAACATTACTGAGAAAACGAGGCAGCATATACTTCCCTATAGAATTAAAATTTGTGAAGTAAGCAAAAGAAAGGGGATATGCTATGTTCCTCAAATGTAATTTTTAATACATATTTTAGATATTATTAATTGAACGTTTCTGTTTCTTTGTATAGTTCACATTTCAAAAAAAAACAAAAAGATATTCCAGATAGACTCAGGCATTATCCAAAGTAATCTCATCTTCTCGAACCCTTTGTTATTGCATCTATTCTATTGAATCGCGATCAATAGACAACATTATTGTGTGAAACATGAGAACTGATATATGCCAATTGGGTTGTTTGTATTTCAGATTATCCCTTAGGTAGACTAAAATCTGACGTAAATTTTAGAATATAAAGATAAGTAAACCCATTTCCAAACGCAAACAGTTTCAGCGTTTTTCACGACAATTTGGAACATTTCTTTTGTTAGAAAACAATTAAGGCAAATATTGAAATTCAAAACGATACCGGCATGGGCGAATAGTAATGCAACTAATATCACAAAAAAAATTCATTTTAAATTACAGAAATACCTATTTGTTCTAGATCAATTTCTTTTTCGTAGTGGAGAATACTGAAATATCAAAAACTTCAAAAAAGCTATTGTAAAATAATAAAAAAAGGATTGGACAAATATCTCACACGCAGAGATAATACAAAGCAACATAAAATTAACCGGGTCTTTAAGGAATTTTTAATACATTTGCCTATAGCCGTACAATTAATATTCAGAACTTATCGAGATTGTTATATTTTTGTGGTATAGAACACAATTCCTTAATAGATTTCCATTTTCATTTTACCGCGTCTACTACACATGTAATCTTACAACTCGGGAATAAATAATAAATGTCTAGATGCTGTTTCCCGAACAGCTATTCGAGGAGTTGGATTCGAACCCTCCGGTCTCATTAACCGTTCGACCGGTAAGCTAGAGCCGGTCCGTCAAAGACCGCCGCGATTCATAGCTGTCAATCACCCCGGTACCCTGCTGTCTCTCTCATTTCGTACCTGAGAGACCCCGTCACCCAAAATACGAACACCTGGGCGCATATTTAAATCCCGCTCCGGAGGGATGCTGCTGCAAATCTGGTAGGTAATGAAGCTAACTGACGATGATAGTGAACCCTTTAAGTATGCCATCGAAACGTAGCTGCTCGATCTAACATACATAAAGAGGCAGTAAGTGAATTTAATTCGTCGAGACGTGTGTACGTTGTATACTTAATAAGGAAGAGTAATGTTTGTTTATCGTAGAAACTATAGCCTCCAGTTAGCAAACAAGGTACAGTATTGCATCATGAAGACAATAAATACAAACTGACTTCTTTCGAATTTCATATTTTATTGAGTTGCATCCTGTAATCGGTAAAAACACCAACTTTATTCAAAAAAGTTTTACACAACGAGATAATTTGATATTATATTAGAATTCTCGAAATCTTTTTGCTATTGTAGTCACTATATATATATATATATATATAGTATTGTCACTATTTTCTTGAATAGTAAATAGCTACGTCACTACCGATATTTGTTCTTCAATGTTATAGCCTTGTTTTCCCATAAGCCTATATCTATAATACATAGGAGAGTTTTAGTAGTTTAGTATTGTCATGATGCTGAACATAATAATAATAATATATTGTATTGCTGTAGATCTTAAAGATATAAGCATTATCAAAGATAATAGTTAAGAGTAATCGCTCACATCCGTCAAAATAATAAACAACGAATAGTAATAAAAATAACAACTATAATAATAATAAAGATAGCTGCAAACACGCACCAAAAGTCATGAAAGCAACATGCTTTGAATCTACAAATCAATTGAAGTGCTGCTACATTTACTTAATTTACTTTCTTGCTTTCTTTTTCAATTATTCACAGTGCAATATATGTTCAATGCAGCTACATTATAGTTGAAAATATTAAGCTCTAGTATATTGGCAACATGAAAAATAACGTCGACATTCCAAACTATCAAAAAACGACACTTGCTAGACATTTATACCTTCATGCAAAACTCTATTTTATATAAAACGTTTACCTATTCTTACGTATACGTTATTCTTTAACTTTAGCTTAAACATATATCTGCAAGATATTTCTTATACGCACGAGAAACCGGGCATGATATGTCATGGGTTAAGTCCCATCCGTTCGAAGACAGGTGATGGAGTAGAACCAAGAAAAGTCAGAATCGCTGGGTCGAACGATTCTCAGGGTTCGATTTTTAGCCCAATGTTTCTTCCTGGTGCAGAAGGTCTTCTATATGCTGATGATATTTCTCTATTAGTCGAAGCAAGTAAACAGGAAGATCTGTAGGTATAGCATAGAAGATGTCAACCTACTAAAAATAGGCCCGTAGAGCCGCTAAAAGAATGTCAGACCGTTATAAAATCATTGGACGTGGTGAATTGGACATTTTGAGAGAGATGACTGCTAGTCTAGCCTTGGCACTCTACGCACTACGCAGGTTTAGATCGAGTGCTACGTATACAGCCACAAAAAATGGCTTACCTTGCGATATTTCATTCGAACTTGGGCTATAATGTTATCGTCTGGAGACAAACAGGATCAGAAGCAAATATGATATTTAAGCTACAAGGAAAGCTATGAAGATTTTATGTGGTTTATATCACAATCAAGTGTGTCGTTGTCTTTTCAAAAAATTCTTATTTTAGCGGTCTTATACATACCTGCTGTAATTATGCAAGTTCATCACCAAAAACATATTTTATGTCCAATGGAGAAAACCACGAATGCGCCACTCGTACCATAAACCAATCCGTTATTGTCCAATAAGTTGCCTGATGAAATAAACTCTTTGTCGTGCAACAAATATAAACAACAAGTAAAGCGGATACTGTTCAATTTAAGGTACTATACAGTGGTAGATTTTATGCTGCTGTAGTCTATCAGGGAAACATTCAGTGTTAATCCATTATTAGATCTGCAAGGTTCAGTGACTTCTGCTTACAAAATGTTAAAATCCTATTAACTTTTCTTTCTTACCACACAGAGAAAAGTATAGATACCTACTAAAAGAGTGACAGCAAATTTCAAAATGCCTGGTACTATACATACTTATAATACAAATCTCCCAATGAAAGGTAATATATAGACGAATAATGTTATTATTTTTTAAGAGGGTTGATAAAGCCTAAGCATCAGGTGCTTATCAGGCAACTCTGCAGAGCAAAGTCGATCCTAATCATCATTACGACCCCGGAAAGAACTGGTTATCGTAATTGACCAGAGTGAGATTTGCACGCTGGACCTCACGACTGATAGCCAATGTGCAAGCCATTAGGCTATTAACCGGGATAGTTTATTGCTGTCATCGAGAGAATATCGAGTATGATTTTTCATATACCACTAATATCTATTCTATTCTGTGCATCTGGGCGAAAGAAATATTGATTAAATAACTTTAACCCAAAACTATACATATGTATATTAAAATGCAATATACACTAAAATCTTCGGTTTACAGAAACTGTAAACGCTAAAGACGATACTTATTATAAAGAGTAGCAATAGATTAAAAAAATACATTTTAGTGTATAAAAGGGGAACATATTTGGAAAATCTTAGAAGCAGAAAAAGTAAATGAATCATAAGATGCAGAAAAGCTGTAAATCAGTTTTCAACAAAAATCCATTTCTGACGGATTAGCGATGCCCTTTATGATCTTTGTACGACGAAAAAACTTAATTCTGGTAATACTAAAGCAACGTCATAGGTGAAATACTTAACAAGCAAATAAAAAAACGAGAACTAATACTAAAGAAGAACTAGAAAATAAAATTGAAAAGTGGAGTAACGGAATAGAGAACTGCAGACTGTAGATCAATATGGAAAAGGTCAAAGTAATGGAGGTAACAAACCAGGCAGAAGAGAGGCAATTAAAAATAGAGGAAACAGATAGAGTACCTGGAAAACTTAAAAAAAAAACAAGCAGAATCAGTAAAGCCATTATATTGGATAGAGCTCTGTACACATTATTCTTTAAGAAAAATGAAATATGTAAAAAACTTACGAGTTAGTGTTTGCACTTAAATTCATATAGAGAAGCAAATCTTCTATCTACCACTATTACACTGAAATCGGGATGTAAAATAGAAATAGAAAGTTAAATGATAAGAAAATGAATTAAAGGTAATAAATGTAGTACAAAGAATTGAACAAAGAGAACTAAGGCGGTTTGGGTATATAGTTGAAATGACTGAAGCTAAAAGGGAAAAAGCAATATGGGAACAAAAAACTGTTAGGAAGAGCAGGATGGGAAAGTCAAGAATATATATAAATATAAATTATAAAGTAGCAAACATAATAAAAAAGGCCAGAGTTAAGTGAAACTAAAGCAAGTAACTGAACTAAGAATAAAAAATGAACAACACATATTCTCTCTACACTGATGGTAGAAAATGTTGCAGGTAAGATTTTCTGCTGTATGTAGATCGACGAAAAAAGAAACTTTATTAATTGATAAATAAATACTAGCCACAACCCAAGTAACGTTACAGAAAAGTACGGTATCAAATCAGGACAACTAGCATCGATAGTTAAGTGAAACAGTGTTGCAGTTTTCCTGAAAACAATTAAATTGTCACTAAAAATTTCTTAAAATAACATTAAAAAGAAATATTTTACACTTTTCGGAAACGTTTCTAACTGCACTCTATGCAGTCAGAAATTTACAACTCCAAAAAGCAGAAATATAATATCTTTCGACGGTGTTACTCTTTGCTTAACATTGCACTCTGATAATAATAACTTCAATCGGAAAACTTTTGTTGTTGATCAACGTTTTAACCAAGGAGGATAAAATATGAATTAGTAAACTATTATTGAGACTTTATTCTGGTTAAGTTATTATAACAATTTCGAAAAAAGCAAGTTAATTCTTAAGTTAGTAGATACAACTGTACCTTAACTCTGCAAATTACACTGATGATACTACCTCAGGCTTAAACCAACTCTAAAACAGAATAATTGCAACTCCTACTGCTAACTCCGCATAAGAGCAAATTTATATTGTGAAAATGAAATTTTATTCCGAAATATGAGTGTTAATAATTCTGCTTGCTTTTAACTACTTATGCATTTGGATTTGACCGGAATTATCGATGGTAGTTTCTTCACGTCCACATTTAACACCGTATTTCTTTATGTGTAACAAACGATAAAATATCCGCGCACATACGTTGAAGTATATTTCAGCGGGATGTTACTTTTATTATACTAGATATTAACCACCATGAAACGTTTGTTATATTATTTTTTGCATTGTAAAGGGTTGTTTAATTTAAAAGCGCACATAATTGGCGCATTGCTTGAAGCAGTTTAATTTTGTCATAGTTCCTCCTTGCACACTATTGTAAAAGAATATTTACCGTTATTTCCTACCCAATCCGGCGAAATAAATATTGATTTAACGAATTTCAATAAACCTAACAGTTATTTATATTGAAAAAATGATGAGGTACTTATTGCACCAATTATTTTACTGCTTGGTTTAGACAAACCATAACTACTAAACAACATTCATGCATAAAACTGTACCAAACTTAATTGTGCGCTAATATTCCTGGAAAACTTGATTAAAACAAGTTATTTGCTAAGATGGATTAGATTTTGAAATTTTTCGATTTGGCTTAGCATACCATAATCCCTAGGCGTTGTCAATTTTTCACCTTAGTTGACATATTTAACATTAAAACCCGTACCTTCAATCACCCTGAGAGACAAATCCAGTATTAGGTGCAATTTTTTTCGTTTAGAGCTCCTCCTCAAAGCCCACCGAACCCCGTAACAAAGCGTCGACAGTTCCGAGAAAAATAATTACCCGCCCATCCTTCACTAAACGCTTACCTGGACGCCCAATTTAAGCTTAAAACCGTACAAAATAAGGAAAAACATTAGATCGAAATGGTTATTTCTCATCCAGGAGCGGGTATCAGGTTGAGATGTGTATGAACGCGACATCAGATCGAATACCTGGTACATAAGATGCGGGCAAACATTTTAGTTTGGCACTGGGGCCAACTTGAGCTCTCCGTCCTTCTCCCTCTCGATATATGTTCTCCTCCATCGCGCCCTTCTAAAGTCCCTGAAATTCTGCATACAATACAACCACGGGGGGTAAGCTTCTAGTTTTTACACACGGTCGAATGAATGGCCGAACGGTCTTAACCTATTTTTTCGGACCATTGTGGTATTGGAACAAGATATTTCTTTACCAGTGTTATATTTCACCCTGTACCCACCACGCCCTACATTTTATTCCTTGTCATTCATTACGATTTACGTGTTTTATGTTTCATTGACGTTTTTCCATGAGGTGTTTAGGTGCGTGCACCTATAGGTTAACGACGACATTTCTGTCGTGAGACGGGCTCCGTTCACGAATTAATGCGGAACGATTTGATTTTTATTGTGCCCTTTTCAATGTCTGCATGAAGCCTGGGAGGATCTTTCTTAATTTTTCTTTTATTGACTTGGAAATTCACTTTTTAATACCACTTGCTTCTGATTTGTGTTACCCATATGTAGCCCGCCGTTTATGGGATTATCGGCGTGCGATACACTATTGAGATCCTTTCTGTCTAGATGTAGTTACCTAGTTTTAAATAGGACTTTACTAGGGTATATACCGCATTAATCTCGAACGCATCACCATTATGTAAAAATATAATCAAATAAGATCAACAGCTCTAGCGGTTTAATTTTGTTTTCTTTATTAGACAAATATTCAACAAAGAATGTAAAAAACAATTCGTATAAAAACTGCCTCTGAATTTGATTACAGTAAAAGCATAAAAGCATTATTTCCTTTAATGATTTCACATTGTAAGAAGTGCACAAGCTGCATAATTGCAGTTGCAATTATATTTGATGTGATTCAAATCTTAGGAACCTGTCGACCTCGTTGGCTTAGTTGGGAGAGTGCTCGTCCAGTAAACGAGAGTTATCACGTTCAGGTCCTACACGAGGTAAAAAATTTCATATAAGAATTGCCTCTTAATGTAATGGCAGTTATGGCAGAAAAGAATTGTTTCTTTTAATGATTTCACACTGCAGGAAGTGCACAAACTGCATAATTGTCACACTACCGGCTTTGCAAGAACTGTATTTGATGTGATTCAAATCGTAGGAACCTGTCGACCTCGTTGGTTCAATCGGCAGAATGCTCGTCCGATAAATGAGAGGTGTCGGGTTCAAATCCTACACGAGGTAAAGTTTTTCATATAAAAATTGCCTCTTAATGTAATTACAGTGATAGCTGAAAAGCATTATTTCTTTTAATGATTTCACACTGCAAGAAGTGCAAGAACTGCATAGAACTGCATATTTGCGTATTGCCGGCTCTCCAAGAACTGTGTTTGATGTGATTCAAATCGTAGGAACCTGTCGACCTCGTTGGTTCAATCGGCAGAGTGCTCGTCCGGTAAATGAGAGGTGTCAGGTTCAAATCCTACACGAGGTAAAGTTTTTCATATAAAAAAATTGCCTCTTAATGTAATTACAGTTATTTTCTTTTAAAAAATGTAAGACCTGTATTTTCGCACAATGATATTTTGTATTTGTGCTGGTGCATCTACATAATTGCTCAGTCGATATAATTTGGCATTGCAAAACTGGAAATTTCACTTTTTTGAAATTAGTTATATTCCAGTCTTTTCCAGCGATTGGATGCCGTTTTAAGCCTTACTCTGTTTAATTTATATATTAATGATAATGCACTCTTTCTTGGACACGTCTCTTTAAAATAACCATTCTTCGAGTCTATTTAAACTAAAATATATTTTGCTTCATGGATGGCCGAGGAAACCCAACAATATTAATATTAAGCCGGCTGATGGTCTAGTGGCTTACATACTTGGCTATCAGTCGAGAGGTCCAGGGTTCAAATCTCACTCTGGTCAGTTACGATAACCGACTTTTCCGGGGTCGTAATGATTATTAGGAGGGAGATTTGGCGCTGCTGGGTGCCTGATAAGCATAATAAATGCTTAGGTTTTATCGACACCTTTAAAAAAAAAATAAGCTAGCTGATTATAATTTGACAACTTTTTTGTAAAGAACTTTACAACGATTTAAAGAATAAATTACACGCTACAGCTTATGCTTTGGATGCCAACGTTCATAATTACTTATATAGCGACTTTCAATCGCTGCTGCAATATGGAACATTAGTGTGACATTCCTGATTTACCATACAGCAGTTTTTCCCGGCGCAAAAAGTGGGAAAATGTACAGCTGATGCTCGTTTTAAGAACCCGTGCAAACCTTTTATAAAAGATACAGCATCTTACATCTACCATGTTTGTATATTCCAGAAGCTATTTGGAATTGGAAACTAAATTAAAAACAATATTCCGAAGAATGTTGATTCTCACCAGTATAATACTAGAAACAAGCAGAATTTACGCACACACCAGTATTTCATGTCTATGATACGTTTTGGAGCGTAAAATCTTTTTTTTTTACTACATAATTCTTGTTTTTGAAACACTTTAAAGTGCATATAGAGATGTAAAAAAGATTTGTAAAAATTTGAAAAAAGCACGGTGCTCATTTTTATTAAAAAAGTTGTTAACCGGTTTAAGTAGGAGCGGCAATTAATGAAAATATTTTCGAAATATAGTTCACTTCTAACAAAATTTGAATTAATTTTGATGTTTAGTTCTCTTCTGATACGTCATTTACTTTAAAACATCCGGTGCAGGTGCTGATGATTTCCAAAACTCTTGCATACCCTTACAAGTAGGATCTTAGTATGCAAACTCACCTTCCCCACCCCTTCTTTGTGATATTATTTTGTACATTGTATGTTGTATGTTCTATGTAGTGTAGTGAAATAAATAAAATAAATAAATAAAGTGATAGTTATCGTTTATATAGACTCCAAATTAACTTGTTACAAAGTTTATGGTGAGTAATTCTCATTATTAACGCGTAATAAAATGTTGCTTTATCTTTCAAGGTAATTTTAAAAATACTATATTTTAGTCAATTAATACAAAGAAAATTAATAACCACTCAATTCTATTACAATTTCACTGCTATGACAAACGAGCACCTGAACAAACATCTTTATTTTTGAAAGGACCACGATACAATGAAGGTATAAAACTTCTGTGGTGATTAATTAGGTCACTTACTCGACGCGGTTCCATTTTTCATTGTGGGCATTATCTTTATAAACGGTTTTTGTAAATCGGTTCCCCTAACTTTTTGATACGAGATTCTCATTCACACTGCGCATAGCTGCGCAGCATACCTCCATACCGCCATCGTACCTGTCCTATACACTCATTCTACCTATGCGCGTCCTGTATACGTGTAATATATTTAAAATTCGTATTGAATGAATAACACAACGCTCTACTGTAAAATCAGTGTATACATTCTTTATAGACGTAATAATGGGACCCCAACATTTCATTATTGTGCGGATAACGTTGGTAGCATTGTCCGTGGATTGTGCACTTGATCTGAGTCTCTGTAAAGACATGAATAATAAAAGTTAAACAGGTAGACCATTATCACATTGTCCTAATATAAAGCAAGGTGGCATTCGGATTCAATTGAAGTGAATGCCATTCACTAGCGCATTTATGTTAGTGTGAAATTCACACCTTTATGGATGTGACTTTCCAATGATTTTTTTACAAAGCCGATGTATATCGATTTAAACGTGAATTGAATCCTTCCTGTGGTCATGACTGCCCAATAGACACCTTCTTCTATGTATGATGTTATTGTGTTTACAATATTGGATCTATAACTAGTCGGAAGGAAAATAGTCATTGACGGAATCAAGAAGATATGTTCGTAATAATTATTATTTCACTACAGGCAATTTACAAAGAAGGATATGAGATGGAGTTTATACTAATTAATATTAATATTAATAATAATTTATTTTCTTTCTACAAACACGTAAGAATATAATGCCAGAATAAATCGAAAAGAAACCTTAACGCTTATATACATAACATAACATAATAATTAACATATCAGTACCTAATATTCTGCATCATAGCCCGAATAGATTTGCTTTGGTATGAACTTTAAAGTAATTATACAGCAGAAAAACAGATGACCAATTTTTCATTTACCTAATGCAGAATAAGGAATTCAAATTCTTAATCATAAAACCTTTGTTTTTAAAAGCATATGGATCACAAAAATAATTATAAAAAGCAAACACAATATATAATAGAAATGCGATTTTATACATTTAAATTTCGTAATTTTAAAAATCTGCAGTCAGTGAATAAGACGAGATAAACCCACATATATTGTATTCATTGCAGAATATGTTAATAATCTATCAATATATGTGTGAGTACACAAAACAGCTAAAGGTAATAGCTTTCACACGACAGGCTTCGTCGTCACAACGATCATTATGTAATCTCTACCTACAGACCAATACCTTAACTATAGCTTAAAGAAAATTGTACGCGAAATGCTAAACTCATTCTAAGGCTAAACATTTCCTAAATTTTACAGATACATAAATAACGCAACAAAAGATTATACGGAAGGTTGGATTTAGTACAGTGCGCCCGGGTTGCGAGATTTATTAAAGTAAAAATGAATTATAAAACGTTCTAAATAAATGTCTCGGAAATTTTCACACCCTTATTTTGAAATTATTTAAATACGAATCATAAATTACTCGCCCAAACGTAACCATATTCTACCCCTAATAACCAATCCCGGCTTTCGTATTACGTATGCGCTACCATTTGCGTCCTGGCACATTCCGAAGGCTAATTCATTATCGCAACTGACATATCTACGTACTAATTTATGACCATTTTAAGAGAAATATGCTACTACGTTAGGTAGCAATATCAGTGGTAAATTCTTAAACTTCTGACACTTTAGTGCACTGTTAAGCGTGTTGTTCAGCGATTAGAAAAGTATTCGTCCAATGCTCTATCTATCACGTAAACATATAAGGATTGGCTCGAATGAAAATGCTATTATTTGTGTGGTAACAATTGCTATAGGTATATTCAGAAGCATTTTCCAACTTAACTTTCACATTACATAATGTAAAGTGCAACATTTATCCATATTGTTTTTTTTTTCTTAGTTACTAGTTGACGCAATATTCTATTTGTCCTGCATGTTATGTATATCCGTATACATTTAGTTCTACGATGAATATTACTCGTGTTCAACCGAGGATAATTGATACTTCATGTATTATAATAACGTACGACTTTATAATTAATAGAAATGTGGAACGGAATATGAATATATGACGGGGCGCAAGTAGGATTACAGGGATTAAATTTAATCAAGAATAAACACACAATGATGCTATAGAGCTGAACAATTGATGCACTCCAGCTTTCCTGGGTGGGTACACCGGCAGAGATACGCATAAGGTGACCCATTCTTCAGGATTTAGTGTCCGGTTATTGTGCGCGGTGTCATGTTGATGCACACTTTACTGACTAATCCCTACGTAACAATGTCTTCGAAGGACGGTAACGAGGTCCTGATTTGTATTCTTCCTATTTTTGTTCTATTGGAAATTATAATGCGGTTTCTAAGACTGCAAATGGCCAAATTCGTTCCACTTCAATTTGATTGAGTATTGTGCATATTAAATTGTGTTCAAATTAAAACAAACATATGACAAATATGTTATAACTCTCAGGTTTTTTGTTTCTTTGTTGACGTACTTTATCGGCCTCATTGAAATTTTGCCGAATCCGGAGTAGTTCCAACGTCCGTCCGGTAGGAATTTTTGACGTGCACAAATATCGCATTTGCATGAAGCCTGTGACTTTACTTTTTATCAAGGAAGAAGGAACCTAAGCAACACTGAGTATGGTATAATAAACGGTCAAATATTCTCTCCATAAACATTGAAATACAGTTTATAATATACGAATTATTGGAGTGTGGTAAACTATATTTCAACGAGATATTTTTACATGTATTATACTAAGCATTAACCAATATGACACGTTCATTCGTTTATTTTGTGCATGATAAACGATTATTCAACGTTTATGGTGTTTTGAGAATGTTATGATTTGTATCTACAATTAAAATGATCGCCATGGCTAATAATTCCTAAGTTAGTAGGAAAAAGTTTCTATTCTGAACTTTTTAAAGCTAAAATACTTTAGAGTAGTAGAGTATTCCCAATTGTAAGTTGTAGAAGAAGATAAAAGTACTAATATCTTTAGATACTGATTTTGAACATCCAAAAACAGTAATGATTGTCTTAGAGAAACTATTTTCTTCTATTCCTCTTCTTTAACAAATTCTGGTAGGAGCTACTAGTAATAACTACAATAAAAGTGAAAGAAATTGTTGGGGGTATTTGTGTTGCTAGTCAGACTTTTACAAAAATACAATACAATGATACAGTAATATAAAACATGTATATAAGCTAAGTAAAATAAATTTTCATAGTAGTCAATTCTTTGGATAATTCATATTTAGTAGGAAATAAGATAGTATATGCAATGAAGGTACCGGTTTTTAAAAGCAAATTATGTGCTTTTATACAACGCATATTACATTTTAGCAAAAGTCGTCGTCAACTACCGTAGCAACGTATAAACCTACTTTTAAATCCACACAAGTAGGTATATAGAATATAACCCAGTGATTCTTAGGGCCGGTATTTCAATCTCCTAATAAAGTTCCTAATAAAAGTTGTTAGCCGATTAACTGAAATAACTCTAGTAGAAGGGCTATGGGAGTTCTGGCCCACTTTCTTATGGGAATTTACATAGGGGGTCAAAATTCCGTTTTTTATCCCCTCCACTCCTACTTTTCACCTAGGCCACGCCCACCTGGCGTTCTCTGATTGGTCGATGAGGAGGCTGGCTTGAAAGCGCGAAATTTGAATATCCTCAGCCACAGGTGCCCCACGAAGGGGGGCCCTTCACTCGTGGCCGCGACCAAATTTAACATCAAAATGGCTACAGCTAGTACGGGGCTCCATATACCGCGTGAGCTTAGGGCTCCGCCACTACTTCCCGATGCAGACGTAACGCAGGGCCCCGCTACATTGTAGCCCGTACGCTACGCATAACGCTGACGTCATGAAAGCGCATTTCTGTATGCAATAGAACGTGAAAAGAGAGCGACGTACGAATTATAATTATTCCGATCGAAGTAATCAAGGATCAAAATAGTAGATACCCTTTTTAAAAAGTTAATATGGAATACGTGAATTAGCATTGACCTCCCCGTAGTAAATATTACAACTCAGGTAGATTCCATTTTGCTGCAAGGTGCAGGCAACTGAGAATAAAAACAGAAATAACTTACGCACTGGAAAGAGAGCGAATATACACCTAACCGAACGAGAGATATCCAACAAGTTTTGACACGATTACATATGTATATATGTATATCGTAAACTATTCGCTATTCAGCTGTTCCAGAGATTGTAAAAATAAATCTACCTACAACCGTATCCCCTCCGATTGTGTTAGGGTTTATATGGATTTAAAATAAAATATTGTTGCAAATAGCACCGCTAAGAGAAATGAACATTGATTATAATGTAAAGAAGCGCAATATCTACCTAAAATTGGTAATTATCTAAGCGCGTTTTCGAATTCGGTCCGTGTATTTTGATTATTATAAGGGTGCAAGTTTGATTTAAATTCATTCCTACGGAATACACAGTTTGTTCAGTTCAATTACAACAGCGATTTTTTAAAAAATTGTGGTAAGTACTTACATACATATCTATCATCACTTTCTTTATACGAAATCAAGTCAATTAGAATTATGTTACATAAACATTATAATAGAACATTCACTGTTCATAACACAAATGTTCACGAGCAAGCGAGACCGATATGTGACCGCAGCATTACGATAGTCATGTCTCTCATACCTATACGTGCCTATACGTTCTGTAATGCTTGCCGCCTTACTGTCTTTTTTTTTTTTTTTTTTTTTTTTGGTTTTGGTAATGCGATATGTCGCTAACGAATTACCACGGCAGTTCAAATAAAATTTCCAGACTAATATTGATTATCATATTCCTACAAGGCAGTATAAATTGCAAATATGCTACCGATTTCAATGAGTTTTATGAAGACTGCTACAGCACATTAAAATTAAATGTTGTCATTACATATTGTTAAATTATGATTTTTTTTTTTATAGCTTAAGTATTCGACCCAAGCTTTGCATCATATTACTAAACAGCAGAGATTTTAATAAAAAATTTATTTCGATAGTAGTTAAGGAAATTAAGATGTTTTATTTCCAATTATCTAATTGACTATACGTTTTACGCTAGTTTTAATAGCGATGATTCTTAATGCGACAATATAAAGGCTATTTATGCAGCAAATATTATATATATCTTTCGACAATCAACAAGGAGCCCACAACAATAGAACAGGCAATTAAGGCGTGTAGTCATCACATTCGTGCCATGAATGCGACGCTGAAAAATTCAAAAAATGTAGGTGAGAAACAGCACATTACCAGCTGCATTATTCTGATGCAAAGTTTTCGGAGTGTGATGAAAGGCCTACGAGCTGTTATTGGAAGCGGGTGCAAGCCTTCTCACCCAAACACAACAAATTACACAGGCAACCGCGTGAAATGGGTGGATTTGAAATCGGCCTTTATCAGCAGAATTCGTACAGGAGCGGTAATTAACCTGCAGCATAAGGATTCAGTAAATTTCCTAAAGGATGCGGAGGTTCTCTTCAGTCGACGCATACGTAATGCTTTAAAGAAGGACGTAGCATTGAAAATAAACACCGTTTTCTGCGGAGAGTTTATTGTTATAAAGAATGGAGAGGAAATATCTGAATTAAAATACTTAAAGACTCGAAATGCCCCCTTTTTATCGCAACACTGAAGAAGTAGCCTGGTTTGAGGGAAATATAAGAGCCCCTATCATGCGTGAATTAGAGGAGTTTCAAGTATGTATCTATTTTAAATGATTAAAAATAGTTTTCTATTTTAAAATTTTTAATTCTTTCAGGAACGTGACAGCGGTTGGGCATTGAATGCCATCATTAACTTGCAGGTCAACATGAATAAGTTCAGCCCGCACCAGGGGTCCTCATACATCGAGCTACCTCAGGCGATAAAGCTGAAGAAGGCTTGCATCAACATAAAAAATAAAGATGACAGCTGTTTTGCTTGGGCGGTGGTGTCAGCGTTATACCCCACCAGTAAGCACCCCGAACGAACATCCAAATATCCTCACCCTTCGACCGTATTAGATCTGGGAAACCTCACCATGCCTATGACTCTTAAGCAGATACCTCGTTTTGAAAAAACAAAACAACCTTTCAGTCAACGTCTACATCCTGGAGAATTCGGGCAGGAAGGCATATAATGTTGTACCTACCTACTTAACCAAGTATAGACAGAAGAAGCACGTCAATCTTCTCCTGATACAAGATGCATACCATGAAGGCGATGACGATGGTTGTAAGCCACGCTACCACTACGTGTTGATAAAGGATTTAAGCCGCCTAATGTCATCACAGCTCAGCAAGCATCATGGTCAAAAACATTTCTGTGAGCGCTGCCTCCATTACTTTTATACGCAACATAAGCTAGAGGTACATATGGAAGATTGCACAGTGATGAATGAATGTAAGATGCGTTTACCAACAGCAGGACAGGCAAATTTACAGTTTAAAAATTATAAACATAAGGAACCTGTACCGTTCGTCGTTTACGCAGATTTGGAGTGTTTATTGATACCGACTAAAACAAAAACGCAAGAGCAAGACCATATTCCATATAGCATAGGATACTATGTGAAGTGCTTCTATGACGATTCTCTAAGCTTTTATAAATCTCATCGTGGGGAGGACTGCCAGCAGTGGTTTGCGCGGGAGATGCAGCAGTTTGCTGAAGACGTAGAGACGGTGTTTCGTTGCCCTCTACCAATGGAGCCTCTTACGCATGCGCAAGATCTGGAATTCCGCTCTATTTCACACTGTCACATTTGCGAGCGATCCTTTGATATTCATGATATTAGAGTACGTGACCACTGTCATCTCACCGGTAACTATCGAGGAGCAGCACATGAGAAATGTAACATAAATTACAAAGACGATCGGATAATTCCAGTTGTCTTTCACAATTTATCGGGATACGACAGTCACTTCATAATTAAAAATTTAGCTAAAGATTTCGAAGGTCGCGTCGATTTGCTTCCTATAAACAAGGAGCGATATATTTCCTTTACAAAGAATATTGAAGGTAATCTCGTAAAATTTAGGTTCATTGACTCTTTTAGATTTTTAGCTGGAGGGCTAGAAACTTTAGCATCATCTTTAAATATTTATCCAAATTTAAAATCAGAATATCAAAATTTAGACGACTCAAAATTTAAATTGCTAGCACGTAAAGGAGTGTTCCCCTATGACTATATGGACTCCTTTTCCAGACTCGACGAGACGCAACTGCCAGACAAGCAAAAATTTTATAATTCAATTATTGACTCTAACATTACAACTGTTGATTATGCACATGCCAACGAGGTGTGGAATTCTTTCGGCTGTAAAAATTTAGGAGATTATAGCGATTTGTATTTGAAAACTGATGTTTTATTATTAGCAGACGTATTTGAACAATTTCGATCAAGCTGTTTGAAATCATACGGTTTAGATCCAGCTCATTATTATACGTTGCCTGGGTATACCTGGGATTGTATGCTGAAATTTACTCAGATAAATCTCGATCTATTGACAGATGTTAATATGGTCCTGTTTATAGAGCGAGGTATACGTGGTGGACTAAGCCAATGTTCGAAACGTTACGCATCGGCTAACAACAAATATTTATCCAATTATCAGCCAGATCAGCCATCAAAATTTTTAATTTACAATGACATCAACAATCAGTATGGTTGGGCAATGTCACAGTACCTACTAGTGCTGTGCAACCGAGCAGATTTCGTGACCGGTTAACCGTAAGCATTTAATCGGTTGACCGAGTTGACCGGTTAACCGAGTTGACCGGTTAACCGAGTTGACCGGTTAACCGAGTTGACCGATTAACCGAGTTGACCGGTTAACCGAGCTGTCCGGTTAACTGAGTTGACCGGTTAACCGATTTGACCGTTTAACCGGCGTGACCGGTTAACCGGTCATTATTTTACACATAAGTTATAACCGTCTTGCGTCTGTAACCGGTTAAAATGCACAGCCCTATTCTATACATACAATATAAAATGTAAATAAACAGTAAATAGCGCGATACACTCTCTTTCGGCTTTTGTCCCAATCACCTCAACGTCTCTATTCACCCCGTTTTACGGTACGTTGTTTGTATTCGGTTTGTTTTTAAATGTAAAATGTTAGTCAGACATGCGTTATTTATCGTTTTGATGAAGAAAAAAATGTAATATGAACTACATACATGTGAATACCATCGCACAATACAAATTAAGTTACTTATGATTATATTATTATTAATTACTAGTAGTAGAGTGTGCTATTTTTTATTGGAATTAATTTAATTTTCATATTAACGTGGTATACGTGAAATAAAAGCATTGTTTTTTCAAATTTACCAAAACTGTTTACACTTCATATCCGACAGCTCTTGCTAAACTCGCACCGGCCACGCCGCAGCGTAGTTATTATTTATTTTGAAACTGATATTTTATTTATATGTATTTAATTACCTATAGTGAATACTGAGATTAGAAGATTTTTAATGTATGTCTAGCGCTGTGGATATCTTATAAAATTGATATATTGATCATATCTCCATAAGTAAAAACATAAAGTATAAAAAGAGAACTAAAGCAACGAATAAGACAAGTATTTGTAGCATACATCATGAACAAATAAAACAGCCTGCAGCAAAGTTTATATCAAAATTTTAAATTATTTGCAAGCGAACATGTCTATAAATCTTTTATAATTCTATTATTCTTTATTTCGTGATCAGCTAACTGCCGTGTCCGAATAATCGTCATGTCTCGTTAAAAGTCGTGACCGGTTAACCGAGTTGACCGGTTAACCGAGTTGACCGGTTAGCCGAGTTGACCGGTTAACCGACTTGACCGGTTAACCGGTCATTATTTTACGCATAAGTTATAACCGAGTTTCGTCTGTAACCGGTTAACCGGTTAACCGGTTAAAATGCACAGCCCTAGTACCTACCCTATGGTGATTTTGAGTGGGTGGAAGGTAATTTAGAAAACTTGAACTTCAATGTGCCTATTGATAATCCTGATGGTTATTAAAGGCATCAACAGGCGTATTGTAAAAAATAAATTTATTATTATTGTCATCTGATATCACTTGGGTTAACAACCGCAAATTATATTAGACTATTTATATCATAAAGAAGCAACTACTCCATCAACACATTTTTATGCTGATTTAGATGGTATATATTATATGATCCGACGCTCTCAGCTTTGAGACAGTACTGTAGAGCAAACGAGGCAGGATTTATATATTTGAGGAATGTGACGTTTCACCTATAGATGAAGATCAAATCCTAACGAAACTGTATTATGTGGAGTACAAGCGAACAGATTCATCTGCAAAACTTTGACAGAGCGCCGAAAATTCTCCGCAACATACGGAAAGCTAGCCAATACCGAGTGGAATGGTGTTTGAAGAAATTACTATTGAATATAAAACATCTCTTGATATAAATGTTATTTGTAATATTAAAAAATAATTAACTACTGTTTTCCTAATGTAAATGCTATTAAAAAAAAAAATGATAAATAAACATATATCAATATAAGTGTGCCTTTTAATTATCACAATTTATGATAACAGTTGAAAACTGCTGAAGTGTTAAAATAAAGATAATTGTAATAGTAACCCTCCTTATCACCGAGTATAAATTCATTACATTTGCATACCATGTATATTAGGCTGTCACAATACAGCCCCCCCCGATATTTGTATAGATGTTTTCAATTAAACCATCGAAAGCAGAACATTGTTACTTTTTTTTTTTTTTATCTAAGGTGATATTAAAACAAGTTGTTTATGTATATTAATAAAATACCTTCCAGCCCTCAGTCAAAATCAGACTACGAACGTAACAAAGGCTGCTGCCATTTTACGCGGTACCTGTTCTAGACAATATTGCACTCTACACGTATCGACACAACTTTTAAAATCTGTACGGGGTTGGTCGGACTCCAGCTAACGATTAGGTGCAAGAAACCTTTTTTTGCTGAAACGGAGTAGTCGACCCAAGGTGTCCTCTCGCGCAAAGTTTATCCTCTGTTTGCACTCGATTTCTACTTTCAAAGTGTTATTGTTCGGTTTGAGTAATATGGAATCTTTCGGCAAAAAGCGTTTCAAATATTCATCAATATCACTTATTTCATGTGATCGTACAGGAATTTCTAACACGTCATCTTTGAATCCAATTCAGTTTAGTATGCAACAGGCTCTTCATCGATTGCAACGGGATGCCGTTAGTTGCCGATCGATTCGAACGGGTGAGCTGATTGATTGCAACGGGATGCCGTTAGTTGCCGATCGATTCGAACGGGTGAGCTGATTGATTGCAACGGGGTGCCGTTAGTTGCCGATCGATTCGAACGGGTGAGCCGATTGATTGCAACGGGGGTGCCGTTAGTTGCCGATCGATTCGAACGGGTGAGCTGATTGATTGCAACGGGGTGCCGTTAGTTGCCGATCGATTCGAACGGGTGAGCCGATTGATTGCAACGGGGTGCCGTTAGTTGCCGTTCGAATCGATCGGCAACTAACGGCACCCCGTTGCAATCAATCAGCTCACCCGTTCGAATCGATCGGCAACTAACGGCATCCCGTTGCAATCAATCAGCTCACCCGTTCGAATCGATCGGCAACTAACGGCATCCCGTTGCAATCGATGAAGAGCCTGTTGCATACTAAACTGAATTGGATTCAAAGATGACGTGTTAGAAATTCCTGTACGATCACATGAAATAAGTGATATTGATGAATATTTGAAACGCTTTTTGCCGAAAGATTCCATATTACTCAAACCGAACAATAACACTTTGAAAGTAGAAATCGAGTGCAAACAGAGGATAAACTTTGCGCGAGAGGACACCTTGGGTCGACTACTCCGTTTCAGCAAAAAAAGGTTTCTTGCACCTAATCGTTAGCTGGAGTCCGACCAACCCCGTACAGATTTTAAAAGTTGTGTCGATACGTGTAGAGTGCAATATTGTCTAGAACAGGTACCGCGTAAAATGGCAGCAGCCTTTGTTACGTTCGTAGTCTGATTTTGACTGAGGGCTGGAAGGTATTTTATTAATATACATAAACAACTTGTTTTAATATCACCTTAGATAAAAAAAAAAAAAAAATGTATATCGTTTTAATGATAGGGGTGTAGGTTTTATGTTTATTAAAACTTTTATATATTGGTCGTGTTATAAACACTTACTATAGCTTGCCTGAGTAACAATGTTCTGCTTTCGATGGTTTAATTGAAAACATCTATACAAATATCGGGGGGGGCTGTATTGTGACAGCCTAATATACATGGTATGCAAATGTAATGAATTTATACTCGGTGATAAGGAGGGTTACTATTACAATTATCTTTATTTTAACACTTCAGCAGTTTTCAACTGTTATCATAAATTGTGATAATTAAAAGGCACACTTATATTGATATATGTTTATTTATCATTTTTTTTTTTAATAGCATTTACATTAGGAAAACAGTAGTTAATTATTTTTTAATATTACAAATAACATTTATATCAAGAGATGTTTTATATTCAATAGTAATTTCTTCAAACACCATTCCACTCGGTATTGGCTAGCTTTCCGTATGTTGCGGAGAATTTTCGGCGCTCTGTCAAAGTTTTGCAGATGAATCTGTTCGCTTGTACTCCACATAATACAGTTTCGTTAGGATTTGATCTTCATCTATAGGTGAAACGTCACATTCCTCAAATATATAAATCCTGCCTCGTTTGCTCTACAGTACTGTCTCAAAGCTGAGAGCGTCGGATCATATAATATATACCATCTAAATCAGCATAAAAATGTGTTGATGGAGTAGTTGCTTCTTTATGATATAAATAGTCTAATATAATTTGCGGTTGTTAACCCAAGTGATATCAGATGACAATAATAATAAATTTATTTTTTACAATACGCCTGTTGATGCCTTTAATAACCATCAGGATTATCAATAGGCACATTGAAGTTCAAGTTTTCTAAATTACCTTCCACCCACTCAAAATCACCATAGGGTAGGTACTGTGACATTGCCCAACCATACTGATTGTTGATGTCATTGTAAATTAAAAATTTTGATGGCTGATCTGGCTGATAATTGGATAAATATTTGTTGTTAGCCGATGCGTAACGTTTCGAACATTGGCTTAGTCCACCACGTATACCTCGCTCTATAAACAGGACCATATTAACATCTGTCAATAGATCGAGATTTATCTGAGTAAATTTCAGCATACAATCCCAGGTATACCCAGGCAACGTATAATAATGAGCTGGATCTAAACCGTATGATTTCAAACAGCTTGATCGAAATTGTTCAAATACGTCTGCTAATAATAAAACATCAGTTTTCAAATACAAATCGCTATAATCTCCTAAATTTTTACAGCCGAAAGAATTCCACACCTCGTTGGCATGTGCATAATCAACAGTTGTAATGTTAGAGTCAATAATTGAATTATAAAATTTTTGCTTGTCTGGCAGTTGCGTCTCGTCGAGTCTGGAAAAGGAGTCCATATAGTCATAGGGGAACACTCCTTTACGTGCTAGCAATTTAAATTTTGAGTCGTCTAAATTTTGATATTCTGATTTTAAATTTGGATAAATATTTAAAGATGATGCTAAAGTTTCTAGCCCTCCAGCTAAAAATCTAAAAGAGTCAATGAACCTAAATTTTACGAGATTACCTTCAATATTCTTTGTAAAGGAAATATATCGCTCCTTGTTTATAGGAAGCAAATCGACGCGACCTTCGAAATCTTTAGCTAAATTTTTAATTATGAAGTGACTGTCGTATCCCGATAAATTGTGAAAGACAACTGGAATTATCCGATCGTCTTTGTAATTTATGTTACATTTCTCATGTGCTGCTCCTCGATAGTTACCGGTGAGATGACAGTGGTCACGTACTCTAATATCATGAATATCAAAGGATCGCTCGCAAATGTGACAGTGTGAAATAGAGCGGAATTCCAGATCTTGCGCATGCGTAAGAGGCTCCATTGGTAGAGGGCAACGAAACACCGTCTCTACGTCTTCAGCAAACTGCTGCATCTCCCGCGCAAACCACTGCTGGCAGTCCTCCCCACGATGAGATTTATAAAAGCTTAGAGAATCGTCATAGAAGCACTTCACATAGTATCCTATGCTATATGGAATATGGTCTTGCTCTTGCGTTTTTGTTTTAGTCGGTATCAATAAACACTCCAAATCTGCGTAAACGACGAACGGTACAGGTTCCTTATGTTTATAATTTTTAAACTGTAAATTTGCCTGTCCTGCTGTTGGTAAACGCATCTTACATTCATTCATCACTGTGCAATCTTCCATATGTACCTCTAGCTTATGTTGCGTATAAAAGTAATGGAGGCAGCGCTCACAGAAATGTTTTTGACCATGATGCTTGCTGAGCTGTGATGACATTAGGCGGCTTAAATCCTTTATCAACACGTAGTGGTAGCGTGGCTTACAACCATCGTCATCGCCTTCATGGTATGCATCTTGTATCAGGAGAAGATTGACGTGCTTCTTCTGTCTATACTTGGTTAAGTAGGTAGGTACAACATTATATGCCTTCCTGCCCGAATTCTCCAGGATGTAGACGTTGACTGAAAGGTTGTTTTGTTTTTTCAAAACGAGGTATCTGCTTAAGAGTCATAGGCATGGTGAGGTTTCCCAGATCTAATACGGTCGAAGGGTGAGGATATTTGGATGTTCGTTCGGGGTGCTTACTGGTGGGGTATAACGCTGACACCACCGCCCAAGCAAAACAGCTGTCATCTTTATTTTTTATGTTGATGCAAGCCTTCTTCAGCTTTATCGCCTGAGGTAGCTCGATGTATGAGGACCCCTGGTGCGGGCTGAACTTATTCATGTTGACCTGCAAGTTAATGATGGCATTCAATGCCCAACCGCTGTCACGTTCCTGAAAGAATTAAAAATTTTAAAATAGAAAACTATTTTTAATCATTTAAAATAGATACATACTTGAAACTCCTCTAATTCACGCATGATAGGGGCTCTTATATTTCCCTCAAACCAGGCTACTTCTTCAGTGTTGCGATAAAAAGGGGGCATTTCGAGTCTTTAAGTATTTTAATTCAGATATTTCCTCTCCATTCTTTATAACAATAAACTCTCCGCAGAAAACGGTGTTTATTTTCAATGCTACGTCCTTCTTTAAAGCATTACGTATGCGTCGACTGAAGAGAACCTCCGCATCCTTTAGGAAATTTACTGAATCCTTATGCTGCAGGTTAATTACCGCTCCTGTACGAATTCTGCTGATAAAGGCCGATTTCAAATCCACCCATTTCACGCGGTTGCCTGTGTAATTTGTTGTGTTTGGGTGAGAAGGCTTGCACCCGCTTCCAATAACAGCTCGTAGGCCTTTCATCACACTCCGAAAACTTTGCATCAGAATAATGCAGCTGGTAATGTGCTGTTTCTCACCTACATTTTTTGAATTTTTCAGCGTCGCATTCATGGCACGAATGTGATGACTACACGCCTTAATTGCCTGTTCTATTGTTGTGGGCTCCTTGTTGATTGTCGAAAGATATATATAATATTTGCTGCATAAATAGCCTTTATATTGTCGCATTAAGAATCATCGCTATTAAAACTAGCGTAAAACGTATAGTCAATTAGATAATTGGAAATAAAACATCTTAATTTCCTTAACTACTATCGAAATAAATTTTTTATTAAAATCTCTGCTGTTTAGTAATATGATGCAAAGCTTGGGTCGAATACTTAAGCTATAAAAAAAAAAATCATAATTTAACAATATGTAATGACAACATTTAATTTTAATGTGCTGTAGCAGTCTTCATAAAACTCATTGAAATCGGTAGCATATTTGCAATTTATACTGCCTTGTAGGAATATGATAATCAATATTAGTCTGGAAATTTTATTTGAACTGCCGTGGTAATTCGTTAGCGACATATCGCATTACCAAAACCAAAAAAAAAAAAAAAAAAAAAAAAGACAGTAAGGCGGCAAGCATTACAGAACGTATAGGCACGTATAGGTATGAGAGACATGACTATCGTAATGCTGCGGTCACATATCGGTCTCGCTTGCTCGTGAACATTTGTGTTATGAACAGTGAATGTTCTATTATAATGTTTATGTAACATAATTCTAATTGACTTGATTTCGTATAAAGAAAGTGATGATAGATATGTATGTAAGTACTTACCACAATTTTTTAAAAAATCGCTGTTGTAATTGAACTGAACAAACTGTGTATTCCGTAGGAATGAATTTAAATCAAACTTGCACCCTTATAATAATCAAAATACACGGACCGAATTCGAAAACGCGCTTAGATAATTACCAATTTTAGGTAGATATTGCGCTTCTTTACATTATAATCAATGTTCATTTCTCTTAGCGGTGCTATTTGCAACAATATTTTATTTTAAATCCATATAAACCCTAACACAATCGGAGGGGATACGGTTGTAGGTAGATTTATTTTTACAATCTCTGGAACAGCTGAATAGCGAATAGTTTACGATATACATATATACATATGTAATCGTGTCAAAACTTGTTGGATATCTCTCGTTCGGTTAGGTGTATATTCGCTCTCTTTCCAGTGCGTAAGTTATTTCTGTTTTTATTCTCAGTTGCCTGCACCTTGCAGCAAAATGGAATCTACCTGAGTTGTAATATTTACTACGGGGAGGTCAATGCTAATTCACGTATTCCATATTAACTTTTTAAAAAGGGTATCTACTATTTTGATCCTTGATTACTTCGATCGGAATAATTATAATTCGTACGTCGCTCTCTTTTCACGTTCTATTGCATACAGAAATGCGCTTTCATGACGTCAGCGTTATGCGTAGCGTACGGGCTACAATGTAGCGGGGCCCTGCGTTACGTCTGCATCGGGAAGTAGTGGCGGAGCCCTAAGCTCACGCGGTATATGGAGCCCCGTACTAGCTGTAGCCATTTTGATGTTAAATTTGGTCGCGGCCACGAGTGAAGGGCCCCCCTTCGTGGGGCACCTGTGGCTGAGGATATTCAAATTTCGCGCTTTCAAGCCAGCCTCCTCATCGACCAATCAGAGAACGCCAGGTGGGCGTGGCCTAGGTGAAAAGTAGGAGTGGAGGGGATAAAAAACGGAATTTTGACCCCCTATGTAAATTCCCATAAGAAAGTGGGCCAGAACTCCCATAGCCCTTCTACTAACTCTATCCACCAACTAATAAAAATTATGTAGGTACTAAGTTTATTCTCCTAAAATGTTATTGCCTGGTTGAAGTAACCAATAAGTACTATTAAAACCTTACAAAACTTATCAGAAGTCTCTAAATGTCGCCAACAAAATCAAAAAAGGAAAAAGTTTGAAATTGATTGAAATTATTATTATAAACCAGAAACATGGATATTTTTGAAGATTTCGGGGAGTTTGTGAAAGATGACAGACAGTATAAGTATTAGCGAGCCTCATATAGATTGTTTAAACAATTGGAATGATGAAGAATTTGTTAAGAGATTTAAATTGTGTAAGTATTTGTGTAGCGCTGTCATTTATTGCTTGCTGTAAACCTTATGGGATATTACTGGCATAAACTAGCGTTATGAATATACCGTATAACTATTAACCTAATAAATATTCGTTGAAAGACGGTCTGTTGTTATTTACCTAATATATCTTCCTTATAACTTATTAGCTAAATTGTTATTAGATACATTTATTAGCAGATTGAAATATCCGGCCGACAGCTATTCAATATAGTTTTTGGCGATATTGTTTATTGTCAATATTGTTTGTCAATATGGTTTATTGTCAACATTGCTTATTGTCAATATGGTTTATTGTCAACATTGCTTATTGTCAATATGGTTTATTGTCAATAGTGTTTATTGTTAACATTGTTCATTGTTAATATTGTTTATTGTCAATATTGTTTTTTGGCAATATTGTTTATTGTTACTATTGTTTATTGTCAATATGGTTTATTGTCAATATGGTTTACTGTCAACATTGCTTATTGTCAATATTGTTTATTGTTAACATTGTTCATTGTTAATATTGTTTATTGTCAATATAGTTTATTGTTAATATGGTTTATTGTCAATATTGTTCATTGTTAACATTATTCATTGTTAATATTGCTTATTGTCAATATTATTTATAGTCAATATTGTTTATTGTCAATATTCTTCATTATTAATATTGTTTATTGTTAGCATTGTCCATTGTTAATAGTGCTCATTGTTAATATTGTTTATTGTCAAAATTGTTTATTGTTAGTATTGTTTACTGTTAATATTGTTTATTGTCAATATTATTTATTGTCTATTGTTTATACACTGTGTTTTGATAATCTAAACCTCTTGATAAATCCTTCAGCATCTTAATTGTTTAAACAGTTTATATGAAGCCTCCTAATACCTTAATGTCTGTCACGATGAACTATTTTAACTAGATTGACCAAAACCCCTTCCAAAAACATTTTTTGAAATCTTCAAAAATGTCTAGTTCATAAATAACTTAAAACTTGAAAACATAATCTTCTTTATTGTTTTAACAACTTTCAGAGATTTTCTATACGCTAGTAAGCGTCTAATAATTCTTATTGGCTACTTCAAGCACTCAATAACATTTTAGGAGAATAAACCGATTTCGTACCTACATAATTTTTATTAGTTGGTGGAAAGACAGTTATTTCAGGTTCAGCTAATAACTTTTATTAGGAACTTTATTAGGAGTTCGAGATACCTGTCCTTAACCTAAAAATATTCGTTGAAAGACGGTTTGTTCTTTCAATCTCCTAATAAAGTTCCGAATAAAAGTTATTAACTGAATAACTTAAATTATCTTTTATTAGGAGATTGAAATACCCAAAGTTTTAAAAATATTATTTGATATCATACAGACTATAATGTACTTTGACTAAAAAAAATCATTATTTTGTCGTAATTTACGACGCAAAATATTTTTAAAAAAGAACCGCGCACACAAACCCAACAGTGGATTTCCTTGAACGAACGAATGAGCGAAAGCAGTAGCGCAGCAACTACGACACAAGGAGATTGGTAAGCAGCTAAGCACAGAAGCAGACCCGTGCTTCTTGGAAGGGGGCGAAGGAGCGGGCGCTGGCAGCACCCGTGTGAATCCGACCACCGGAAACCGCCCCTCAGGTGAGACCGCCCTCTTCCCCTGTGGGAAGCTCACAAGTACCCTTCGTGCACGGATTATTAGCCGAGCTTGAATTTCACACAACAAAAAATAAGCGGAATGATTACGGTGAGTGTTTGGATGCTGCTGTACCTAAACGAAATACTTCAGCGAGGGTCGTTCGGAGCTAATTCACATGCATGGTACATTTTATTACTTCTATCTCTTTTTTTTTTATTTCAAATAATATCGCAGCAAATTTATGATAGCGTGCTCTCGGATTTACACTAACAAATATATATATATTGTGGTCTTTTCTGTGATTTTATATTACTCTTAAACTGAGTAAGATCGATAATAGAAAAAAAACATCGTGCCTTTAAATTTATCAAAAGATATTTTATATATTTTATAGCAAACAAGCACGCTCGTTAGTTTTCAAAATTGCAGCTTCATACGAGTATATATATATATGTATGTACTTACATAAATACAAATTTTACCTGAGGAAGATGTACCTAATACCCAAAGGTGCAATACCCTCAACAACTATAAAGAGTACCTACCTACAAAAGTTTATGTTCGTATTCCGACTTACCTTCAACGAGAAATAAAAATATTTGTTACATTTCAAGACGGGATGAAATTGAGCAACCTTATACTTGCATGCAAATCGCCTTTTGTAAACACAATTATTTAGAGTCAATTTTAAAAGGGGCGTAAGTCAATGCATATATTGATGAAATTATATGCATTAGTTTTAACGATTGTTGGATGGTGGTAAAATCGCCAATAAATTTATTAGATATTTTAAATTATATTTTTTACTTTATACATTTAGATGGTAAATGAATTAGAAAATCTTATTAAAACACGTTAAAAAAAAACAGGGTTGTGGAACAAACCGAAAATACCGGTTTGCTCCATTTCTTATACTCATTTGCATAATTTCTCAAATCTAAGTTAAATTAAAATTTCTTGTTCGTATTATATGCCTATGATGTAGATTCCATTTGCTCCTATATCAACTGGTTTCACTTTTTCATTTTTCTTGCCTCTATCCTTAGTAGTCTTCCCCTTTTCTCTCCCCATTTAATGTATTTGCTCTATCCTGCTTGGTATTTCTCTTTGCTTTTTGGTTATGGTCTTGTTTACGGTACTACTGGCTGTTTTTATTCCCGTTATGCATAATATATACCATTTTTGCAATGTTTATTACTACATTGTTCTTGTTTCGTTACTAGTCGACACCTTTTCGCTATTCTTCTTAAATGTTCTATCTTCATTCTGTCCTACTTTCCTAGTCTCCAGTTTTTACATGCGTAGGTTATTGTTGGTATTGTTATGGTGGTTATTTATGCCTGCTGATTCTTACTATATTTGTGCCTCAATCTTATCTTAATAAGTCAGTAGTATATTTTCGTTAACATGTTCCTTTGTTTATTACTTCCGCATATATATTTTTCATCCTCCGTCTCCATGCTCATATTTGTTAATTTCTTTATCGAATTGATAATGCTTTTTCATTTCAGATTATATCTTTAGGTTCATATATGTTAATTTCGTCCACAAGTAAAACGCCGTTCATATTTACTGGTTCTAGATTTTTGTACCCAATCATTATCTTTAGATATTCGGTTTGTGTTTTAATATCAAGTAATCAGAATCAGTAAAACAGGCAACTTTCCGTGCGCGCCGCAGGAGCCATACGGAAGGGCTACCTACTTAGTCCTGTTATAAGTTCTGTCCCTTGTGCAAACGTATGTAAATAAAACGAAGAGAAATAAAGTTATTGGTAGTTATTACCTACTTTACAGAAAACTTAAAAGTGTAAAAATTATTCAAAATGTCCGCCCTTTGCTTTCACACACTGCTTCAAATGGTCACTCGTTAATTCCCTCCTAGAGATATTGAAGTCGCTGCTGTTGCCAAATCTGCTTTTAGTGTCTCGATATCACGGTGAGGTTTTGAGCTGGCCTTCTCCTCTAAAGCATTCCATAAGCGGTAGTCCAAAGGATTGCAGACTTCTCGAGGGCGAATCTTCAGCAGCGATGAATTCGGGCAAATTCACCTCTAACCAACGCTGTGTGGACTTTGCCTTGTGGGCCGGTGCGAAATCTTGCTGGCAGACCCAATGCATTCGGGCGACTAAGGAGTAACTCAGTGACTTTACTACAATTTCGAAAATATCAGTTTGGTAGTTCACTGCACGTGTTTTGACTCCTTGCACCCAGAAATGCAGTTGAATGACACTGTCATGCGCAACTCTCTAGCAAACCATCACCATAGCAGGATGACGGCCTCTTTCTACCTTCGCAATTTTTTCTGTAGCTTCTTTGGAACTGCAAGCATACACTCTATATCCTATGCCGATTAAATTTTTGTTCAACAGTGAAAAGGATTTGTCGATGCATTCCTTTTGCATATCGCTGAACTAACGATTTTGATCTGGTCTTTCTGATGTTACGTAGAGTTGTTGCCAATCGCTGTCCCCTGGTTCTCCGATAAGCACCAAGACCCAAATCTTGTTCAATAATGCGGGACATTGTTCGAGAAGGTATTTTCATTTCACGGGCCATAATTTTCTGTTTTCGGAGCGGATTTCTGCGAAGTCTTGCAGCAACTGCTTTTACGACTGCTAGGGTCCTAGCTTCGCGTGGCCGACTACTTCTTGCTTTGTCCTCGACAGAAGAGATCTCAATGTGTCATTTCACTGCCCGATAAATGATTTTTTTTTTGATAGTTTTAACAGCTTTAATATGTTGAATATCTCCGTTGCAGATTTATTACATTTGTGCAAAGCAATAACGCCGATACGGTTTTCTTTTTTCGCCCACTCCACGTTTACTGGTCAACGTATCGAGACGAACTGATTTCCTTTTCATGGATGGATTTCATGGATACTCACTTATAACTACGTCATAAAACAACGACCTGTCGACATTTGCAAACATCCCAATAGCGCATCAAAATTAGGGACAGAACTTATGGCAGGACTACGTATTTACGTTGTATGTAATAATCATACCAAGTAAGTTATTTTTTCTGTTAAGAAATGGTAACGTTATGTTATTTTATAACAGCATAATAAATAACATGATGAATAACAGAATATAACTTTTTCGGTAGTATATATCACGTAGTAAACAACTTGTTATACGCCCTGTTAATTATAACCGCGCTCTGGGGCTGTTGTTGTTAGGAAACAAATATTAACCACGTAAAAGAGAAAGCCTTCCAGCTATTAGTTGTTTGTTAAAAGAGATGGATATTGCTAAATGGTCGTATGTGCGCATGTGTTCATACGCAAACAGCGTCTATATTTCATCAAGTGTAGTAAGACAATCTTTCTTTTTTCAAAACGAGAATAAAAAAGCAAAGAGATTAAAAAAAAAAGCAAAAATCATCGTTCCGGGTAAAAATCAGTATGTTTTACTTTGTTAACGCAATCTTTTTCAATATTATTGTAGTGTCTCTGAGGAAGCAATAGATTGTTTGGGAAACCTTAGACGGTTAAAAAGAAATTTCACTTTAATCTTGTTTGGCTGCAAACCTAACAAATCCATTTCTTCAAATCCCTAACAAGTACAGCTGGTACTTCCACCTAACCATTAATATTTGCTAATTACATGAACAATATTACGGGCTTAAAACAATTGATATGTATATTATTGTAATAATTGCTGTCTGTTGCATATAGTTTTCTTTAAACGTCATTTTACGTCGTATAATAAATTTTAAAGAGTAAATGAAATACCCTAGATCAAAAACATAATATTATAAAGAATTCAACAGTAGAAATTTTAACATACTGGATTTTGCGCCTCCTTGAATGAAAGCATTTTAAGAGGTAATTTAAAATATGGTATCTCATCCTAAGTAATTCAAGACATTAAAGTGAAGATTTGGATTTAGTTTCTTTAGTCATAGTTTCTTTAATTTGACCTTTTATCTTTCTATACTTTTGCAGTTACTTATATATTATATACCAATTGTCCGCCTGCGTCCGCATTATAGCGATCCTGTAGTGTAAGCGAGATACACAGAGGTATCCGTGCATTAGAACGGTAAAGAAGTATATGGAATATTCGACTGGATTACATTAGCATATTGCTATGACGCACTCGTATTTGCCAAGAAATCCACATTTCTACGCTGTCGCCGCACAGGCCCAAGAGCCGTCGCTCGCACACGTGTTGTCAGATGCATTTTACATTTCGTCGGGAGAACTACTCGCTCGTACTATTTAATAAAACGCGTTGTTGGTAGGTAGATAACGGTTATTTTAAAAATGGAGTACTATACGTCGGAGCAAAAACTCTTCATGATTAAACACTTTTACGGTGCTAATTCCGCGGAAGTAACTCGGGATTTATTTGCAGCTAATTTCCCCGAAAGTCAAATTCCCAATGCAAGCACCATTCGTAGGACCGTTAATCGATTTGAAACTACATTTTCTTTAGTAAATAATAAAAATAAAGTTGTTCCGGATAAGAATGTAAGCGATATAGAAATTCGAGTATGTGCTTTAGTTGAAGTAAATCCCACTATGTCATCTCGACAAATTTCTCGCGAATTACGTATCTCTAAAACAACGGTTCATAAGATTTTACGTACTAATAAATATCGTTCATAAGTTCCAACGCGAACGCAGTATCCACAGAAGCTAAATGTGTGAGCAGGTATCATTGGAAATCATATAATTGGGCCTTTTTCATTGACGGTAATTTAAACAGAAATAGATACCTACAGTTACTTGAAAATAATATTATTCCGGCAATACGGGAGCGATTTAATATAAATGAAGTTTGGTTTCAGCAAGATGGTTGCCCAGCACACAATACACGCATTGTAACAAACTTTATAAACGCGGTTTTTGAAAACAGATGGATCGGTAACTCGGGCCCTATTAAATGGCCAGCGCGGTCCCCTGATCTAGCTGCAATCGATTTCTTTTTATGGCCCTTTTTACATAATACAATATACGGATACGGTGATCAACGGCCATCAAACCTAGAGGAACTGCGCGCGAGAATTATTGAAATCAGTAATACTGTCACAGCAGATATGTTAACAAATGTTCGTCGGAATTTTTATGATCGGTTGGGTTACTGTTCTTATCAAGAGGGAGGTTTATTTGAACACCTAATAAATTAATTTACTTCAAATTTTATTATTGTTTAAGAATAATATTCTCTTTTAGCTAATTGCAGGTTTATTGCAATGTTGAATACAATTCTGTTTTAAGAATTAAATATTTTATTTTCCATTATTTTATTATAGTTGCGTTTTTAGATTTTATACTTGTTGAACAATATTATTTTAGTTTTTATTTTAAAGTTTAGGAGTTCTGATTATTTATTTTTGATTTTTTATGTTGTTTATGAGACTGTGATGAATTACTTCACTGACATGTTGTGATTATCTGATGCTTCAATCAACTAAAAATATTTACTTATATCGGGAACACACTACCTCTAACAGTGCTTTTTATTTTTCAGGAATAGTATTTTCTACCACATGTAATGTTATTAATCACTTATGCTATAACATAGAACTCTAAAAGACTTTGATTTGCCTATATGCCCCAATACATTTATACGTGTAACTTATAATACGTCCGCTATCGTTTGTAAATGCCATCCGCGTGCCGCTAAGTAGGCGCGGCAATTCAAGGTGGCACGCCCATTTATAGTCGACCAGTAGTTACTAATACATGCATCGTGCTATGAACGGTTGCCACACTGTATATAGAAAATATCTAACATGAGAAGAAGTTGGTTCATTGTAGGTAAATACGAATTTATATAGAATACTTCAACATTAATTTATCTTATTTTTTAATATATAAAACATGCTTTGATAAAGTTTTAATTCTTGTTTACTTTTAATTAAACTATGTTTTTTAAAGCCATCTCATCTTCGAAGACATATCCTCGGTTCTCAAGAATGTCAATCATCTGACGCTGCCAATATGGACCGAGCCAACAACACAGACGAGGGCTTCTCCATCTTACACCCTTGGAGAAAATATCGTCGCTACGCTTTTTTTGCATTCCTAGCAGGGCACACTTGATTGGGTCGCATTCCTAGTTGACAGACGCCATGACTCAGCGACGATTTTGATAGAGATGCTTTGTGTAAAAGGGTGTAAATGCCTATTAAACACTTCTTTAGTACTGCACACCGTGACTCTATCGAAATTCTGTGCCTTCTTATTTTTCGTACGGGAATAGGAAGGAAAAAAAGAAAAACTGAGTGGTGGATAATCGTTTAACCCTCCGAGCATGATTAGTGGATCTTAAAACCAATTTTATGCATCTTAACAATTTATGTTAACCAAATGAGCGACTGGTACGGCTTCTTTCTGTAGCTGAAGGCTAGTTTTTAAGAGACGTGTCGCGGCGCCTGTGAATATACATATGCGTATAGCGATCGATTCTTTGTGTAAAGATTAGAATTACCTGTGTAGGTACGTGTGGAACTAATGGCTAATGGATTTGATTGAAAAATTGTACTCTCAGACCACTTTTGATTTTAATTAGTAATTACTGAGGTCATTAGTACCTACGCGTAATTATATTTTCCAATACTTTTGTTAGTACACGGGTGCCAGTGTATTACACCCGCATAACAACACGTAATTAATTGCAATCATCCAAGTGTCTAAATTTTAGAATGGTACCTTGTTAATGCTAGCCAATTCTTTAACGTTATAGACTTCTAAGTTCACTTAAGCTAAATATTCCATAGAACATTTCTATTTATGTATTCGCAATTTGTTAATGATAAATGTCATTATTACTTATGCATTATAATTGAAATTACCTTGAGATCTTTTTAATTTGAAATTGTGAAGTTAAAATAATGAAATTGAAAATTGATATTTGAAAAAACAGAGCGCATACGAATTATAAAATGTGAAAAACTTAAAAATAAAAAAAATAATGATGACATTTGACCGTTTAAACATAGATAAACTACACTTACTAACAATCGAAACTAGCTCCAGAATGAACTTAACAATCATTAAGATAATAAAGAGAACTTTCAACACATTTCAAATTTAATACAGTCCTTTAAATATATATAATAAAACTTTATAAAGTACGAAAAATTTCAAAAGACCGTTGCTTTATTTATTTCATTTAGAGATAATTATAATAGATAGAGCGACAGTGTTTGAAAGTTATATAGAAAACACTGTTTGAAATACATTGTGTCCACCATTTCGAAGAAATCACAATGGCACAGTGTTTTCTCGGGCATATATATTTGTTTAGTGATGTTGTTGGTGTAGATTCTTGGTTTTTCATGAAATGTTGTCCATAAAAGGATAAACCAACGTCCTGGTGGATCCTGCGCATTAGCCTTTGGATTTAGTGCGATAGACTTACACGATCAGGGTTATACAGCTTCGCTGAACGATTTCAAAGTAAGAATAAAAGCTATAGATGCCTGGAAATTTCTGGGAAAAGCGAGTACAGTACCATATTAGGATGAAGGAGGTTTGAGTGGCCCACCGCCATTTCCTACTAGTGCTGCAGAAATCACCAGATACTAAAAATCCGCTAAGCGTTTTTCCTCAAACCAGTTAATTGAGTTTCAGTCAAAACTGACTGATTTCAAAATGGGTTTATAAAATTTGTTATAATATTTTTTTATAGTCGCCAACAGGTTTCTAATCGCAACGCCTATTTTGTATTAATATTATGGATTTATCTGCAAGTTCTTTATGATTAATTTTGAAAATAATGTACCTATTTTATTATAAAAATTTGTTGTTCTTTAGTATGCTCCACAACAAATAAAAAATTAGGTAATTAAAAACGTCACAGGAATTCTATTTGTAAAAATAGCCTTTTCGACTCCCATATTCTAAGGTAACACCATTTGACAGGCTAAAATGCCATTTTATTAGACTAGTACAATAAGTGGTCACGCGATGTCACTGTAATGTCCTAGGACAATGATGTAGGAACACTACACATTAACGGATTGAACTGCAACGATTCTGTGCACAAATCATCTATTTAATTATAAAAATCTATTTAAATTGATGACTTTAAATAATAAAACCGATAGGTTTTCTATAAGGGTAGCAAAATATTTTTATTTTCGATTGTATTAACGAATTTAAATTTTACCTTTTATTAAAAATGTTATTTAGTTTGTAAAAGTAGTCTATATTAATCAAATTACATCAACGAAAATATTAACAATTCTGAACATTGTAAATGCAAGTAAATTGGCTATGGTAAGAGCTAGTCACCGATGGTAGTCAAAAAAATATTGCACACACCGCGGCAGCAAAATGCCTATATCTAAAGTCGAATTTACATTGATATAGTAAATGGGTTAGTAACTTGCGCAAAACAACTACTAAGCTAATGCAAACCCCACAGGAACATATTTGTACCAGTGCCTGTAGCGGTAATGGGGACAGACAAACAGCTAGCTGGATTAACCTATAGGAACAAACATACATATTACGCCGATTTAAGCTGTTCATAGCGAACTACTGTCTTTATGACGATTATTTGTTTTCTTGTTTTGATTATTTTTGCAATGAAACAATGGAATTACAGGAGCAATTATATGCGCCTGTCATCTGTTGAAAAACTGATTTGAATATAGATTCTTAACTACTTACCGAAGAAACTAGTGTTAGCGCATGCGGCAAATGCAAAAAACTATGTAAACACCTACTGTCTTTTGCCTGCTATATGGCGAGCTACTGGTCACTATACCAATGTAAATTCGGCTTAATTCGTATAGTTGCTGCCTCGGTTCATAATCTCTAATTCGATGAAGTAACATTTACCGCTGTGGTCTATAAATTACTATTTAAAATAGGATTCAAAATTTGTTTTAAAAGCTGACCATAATATCTGTTTTTAAATTTCATAACTGGTTTTAAAAAACAATTTCAGAACCTCTTTTAGAAACCGATTCGAAAACTGGTTTCTAAAACTAATTTTAAAACCGGTTTTGTATACCGTTTTCTAAACTATGGTTTCTGTTTTGCAGAAGATCAATCGTTGTACACCAAACTGGTGTCAATTTGTAATTCTGCTATCTAACAGTTGAATGAGGTAAATGTATCCATCATTCTGTACGATTAACGCACGTTGTCATTCATTTTCCTATTAGGCGACTGTACTTTTTGCATAGTTTAGTTAGAAAGTTTTACTGCATCAAACAATTTCTTTGATCAAAGAGAACACTAGTTTCTGTTAATTTATGAACGGTGTAAAATACAATATTGTTTTCTGTTTATTATTTTGGTCATAGGTTTACTTACTTAGCTTCGAAACGATCTCATTAGGTTTGTTTTCAATTCAACGAAATACCGTAATAAAGCCATATAATGTATGATGACGCTTCCATGGAATATGATAGCAAACTTTACAATGCGTGGTCCAAACCATCGCCGAAACTGTGTGTTGAAACATGGATTATGATTATAACTTTCTGATTTTTGTTCATATTATCACACTATGATTAAAAATTACATGAAATTAAGTGAATAGAAATGAAACGATATTTGAATCATCAGAATGTTATAAACGCATTTGTAATTTTGGGTTCGTAACCATGAATTAAATAAATGGTTAGAGCGATATTGTGGCAGTTCTAAGAGTGACATTTTCTCTTTAGATAAAATACTCCACTGCAGCTATAAAAATCACTATTACCTTTACTGCTGTTGCAGTAAAATATTGTATATGTAACAATAATTTCAAAAAGTTAAATAGAAAGGAAGTTTAATGAAATTTGAGAACCAATTTAATCCCATTTTACAGTACTTTTTATGCAATCTTCGTGAACTACAAACCACCCCACCTGTCGAAAATTTCTAATAACTTCCGACAAGTTTATATCACCGCAATCGTTAGTACGGCAGCTCTTAAACCAATCGAAAAGAAGGGAAGGTGAAATAATCGTAGAAGTTTGCCATATTTATATTACGAAAAACTAAGTATAAAACTTGTTTCTTTTGTAAAATGTTTGAAGCTTGTTTATATACAGCGATAAAATACTTAACTGTATATACACTGACAAAAAAAATTGTTCCATTATAAAATTATTCCTTACATAAAAGAAATAAACTCCAATAACTTTTTTAAACAAAGAAATATGCTTAGAGGAATTTGTTTCCTTGGTTTAGAGATTCTAAGAGTATGACACAAATATCTATAATTCAAAACCATCATAGTTCGATATTCCTCTTCCACAAAAGTTAAGCTTTTACAGACAGTTATTCAGGAATTAAACTGCAAAATTCATTGCTGGATGCTGAGGTGCATCAGAATCAAATAAAATCAACATTAATTTATTTTGATTTTATTGTTATTTATTAATTTAATTTGGGGAGTTTGTATACGCAGACAAATTTATTTGTGGAATCTGCAGGTTAAGTATGTATTTCCATAACGTATCGCATACTTTACCTTTGATATGAGACGAAAATGAACTTTACTAAAGATTTTTTCTATTAGAAAATCAATTTATATAATGTTAATTTTCCAGTTTATGTACGATTTACGTATAGCTGCAACAGAAGAGTGTCATATGTATGTAAATAAGAGTACAATACTGTCTTACACCGCACGCTAAGAACATTTTTGTGAATGTGGTTCATATACTTAATATAAATCACTGCTGAATGAGTCTTCTAAATATTATTGCTTGGTAATATTCACAATATTTATAACCACATTCTTCAGGAGCGCAAAGGTTTTAATTGTCATAATTACTTCCATTATAACGCAGCTACAGCATGAATTAATAACCCGTAACACTTACGAACACATTTCTGACTATGAAAGAAGGTAAAACCATAAAACCTCGACCCATCCATTTAACGTACGCGAAGACATTGCCAGCATATTCAGCATAAAAGCTGCTGCTATGCTAATTATAAAAGGGATGCTTAAATACTTTGTTTTGTAATGCACAGAAGTTAAATCACCCGAGGCCACCAGCGGCGGTGGCACAGCATTTTTAACATGACCGATTGATCCTAAAACTACTCCGCCATAAAAAATATCATTAGTAAAGTACACCTAGACGTGTTACATTAATATATATGTGAGTTACTGTCTGTGAATAGCAGGCTAATGAAGTCCATTCCTTTCGGATGCACGTAAATTGGTCGAATACGTTGTGAAAAAAAAAAAAACCGAATTTCTGTCAATCATTTTGATGTCGAGATGGGATCTCCAGCATTAATAAAGGTATTTGTGTGCTGTGTGATTGTATTTTTGTATTAGGGAAAATATGTATCCCCTGTGATTAAGGTAAGGTGCGATGATACAGAAGAAACGGTGGCACTAAACTTTTTACTAATCCAGAGAAAGTAATGAGATCGTTAGTATACAAAAGTTATAGGTAAATGAATTACATTTTGCATTATGATTCTGATGCTAAAATATGCTCACTAGTTTTAATTTCAGAATAAGTTTTAAGGATTAATTGCGTACTAATTACGAAAATGAAATGTGTTTTGTTATTAATGACTTCATTGTTGCATTGTTCGTAAAAACAAGAACGCCATCGAAAAATTCAACAATATCTATTCGGGAGATAACGACAGTGTTAAGAGCTTTTGTTTCTACCCTATAGCTATATGTTCAATTTACAATATTTAAAAAAAAATATATATAAAATAATCTATTCAAGCAAATCGGTACATAAATTTATTTATTTCAAAAGTTGATTTTCCATGTTACGCTAAACAAGATATTTATGGATATTTTGTAATATCTAAATCGCTTATTAGCAACGAACCTCATTTCCATAAACACAAAGCCATTCTATTTCAAGCATTTTCAGGTTCATATACAGTATGTCCCCGGACTGAGTTTACAATAGGTATGATTGACCAAAAATTTTCGAATTGAAATTTCATATTTTGGGATTCCGCCCTGCTTGGTGTGAAACTTATTTTTAGTTTACTTTAGACTTTTTAAAGTCAAGTACGCCTTTACAGTTGAGCAAACACTATTTTAGTTCTAGGTAAACTACTTTTTCCGTTCACAGTATGGCAAAGTGTTCTTAAGAAAAGTTGTTCAGAAGGAAAAGCTATGACGTTATGCATATTTTAAGAATGATCGACCTACTTTGATAAAATCCAATATCGCTCAGTCTCCTTTTGTGTCAACTTCATTTTCAACTTCGTTTTGTGTCAACGTTGTGTCAGCTTGACTTAAAAAAAAACAAATCTGTAATTGAAACTACAATCATACCTTCAGATGGGTTAATGATCACAAAAACAACAAATATAAGGAATTTTTAATTAAATTATTATAACAAAAACAAGTATTAAGTTATTCTATTAACCCTCCACCTTCGTCGCTGCATAATTCAATCCTCCGTCGCAGTTCCTTAAAACTATTCCGGATTTCCTGAATTGGTAAGGCGGATATAGCATCTCTTATGCGATTTTTTAATACTTCGGCATCATTGGGTAAATTTTCTGCATACACTACTTGTTTTAAACGTCCTCACAAATAAAAATCAGCAATAGTCAAATCTGGGCTACTTGGGGGCCATAAAACTGGACCATTCCTACCTATCCAACGGGGACCAAATTTACGGTTTAACCAATTCACAACAATTTGTGAATAATGCGCCTGACAACCATCATGTTGGAAATACATTGACGTCCGATAATTGAGAGGCAACTCACCTAAAGCGTCATCGAAATTGTCTAGCATATTTAAGTATGTATGCTGGTTAACGTTTTCAAAAAAATATGGTCCTATTATTCCATAATATGAAATAGCACACCATACATTGACTTTAACAAAATATTGCCGATGATTTGCAATTCTAAACAAAGGATTAGTGTCACTCCAATATCGAACATGTTGCGAGGAAACAGTTCCATTGGTAGAAAATGTAGCTTCGTCGGAAAACAAAATGTTTCGATAAAAATAACGATTACTTGCTATTTTGCTTCCTATCCATAAACAGAAATCTAGACGTTTTGCTTCGTCTCCTGGTTCCAAAGTATAATTAAAAAGGGGTTTGTATGGATAAATCTTCCGGTCTTTCAAAACTCGTTGTATGTGTGATTTACTAATGCCTATGCGAAGCGACCGCTTCCTCAAAGACAATTTTGGATCATTTTGTACCGAATCTAAAATTAGCAGAGTAGCGGCATCGTCTTCATTATGCATTCTCTTAGTTTTCTTTACATTTAGTACTGAGCCAGTTCTTAAAAATTTCTTAATAAGCTTCTGAGCACCCATACGTGATACATAAATATCCGGAAATTTTTTATTAAATTTTTCAATCACGTAACGGAAACTTTTTCCACGTCCATAACACTGTACTAAATATATTTTCTGTTCTAACGTTAGCATTTTATTGTAAAAATATTGTCATTAGTTACTTCGCTGTGAAAATCAGTTTTGTGATATTACTTCAACGATATGAAAGATAACGACACATGTCATACTACAATAAATACTTGACATGTAATCGATGTTTTTTGTTTTTGTAATTAGTAAGTCACCTCATCGCTGTTTCAATTGCAATACTGAGCAATACTGGATTTTATCAAAGTAGGCCAATCATTCTGAAAATATGCATAACGCGATAACTTTTCATTCTGAATAACTTTTCTTAATAATACTTTGGCATACTGTGAGCGGAAAAGGTAATTTACCTAGAACTAAAATAGTGTTTGCTCAACTGTAAAGGCATACTTGACTTTAAAAAATCGAGAGTAAATTAAAATGAAGTTTCAGACCAAGCAGGGCGGAATCCCTAAATTTGAAATTCCAATTCGAAAATTTTTGATTAATCATACCTATTGTAAACTCAATCCGGGGACATACTGTATATTCAAACTATCACATTTTCTTATGATGATATAAAGAAAATAAAAAATATATATATATAATGGACTAAAGAACAAGATGGTTTCCAAAACTTCTATGTTTCACCTATGATAATCAATTTTGAATCGATATTTTAAATATTGCATTTCTCCAGAACTTAAATTCGACGATCACTTACTCTATAAACCGATGGTTTTAGTTTCTGCGTGAGTTGTGCTTTATTAATAAAATGTTGCAGAAAAGAATCCTGAAAGTTATTTCATGAAATGATGCTTTGTCATCGTCACACAGACTATACGATTTTACTCTTTTAGATCCTTCTTATAAAGATATGTAAAATTACAAGTTTACGAGGCTAATCGACGAGCGATTTGTGATCTTCAACAGAATCTTAGACGCACTATTGTCAATTTGTCGCGCGGTGTGCGCGAAAAAGTGTCGGGGCGGTACAAAGATTCAAGGGTCCATTCAACAAAACAAAGTAGACAAGGACATTTGAATGATGTTATTTTCAAAATATAAATTCATTGCTTTTCATATTTGTCGCGTTTTGGGTCTTACTGCTACAGCACGAGACCCTTAATCTTAGGGTCGTGAATTCAAGCCCCACGTTGGGCGCCAAATGTAATGTTAAGTATTGGTAGGTGCTCGTTTTCGGCGTAGAGAACGGTCGTGAGTGTAAATTATTATTGATTTTAAATTTGATTTGGGCGCCAGTTGAAAGACCGAAGGGAGAGGACGCAGGAGAACAAAAACTAGAAATATAGAAATTGGTGGAATATATTAATAAAAAAATGACGACACTCATAGTTATACAGATCTTATTTTGTAAGACTTTTACGTGCAGCATGTTTGGTATTTCTCTATATTGGTTGGTTTGATGTTTGTCTATCTTTGAACGTCAAAAACTATACCTACGTTTTGAGTAAATTGGAGTACGGATCATTTGTATGGTATCCGAATTACATATACCTGAACTTGGTGTTGCAGCGTGTTCAGAAGAGATGTTTAAAGTCTCTGTCTTACAAGATCTATCATGCTTACTCAGAGCGAGGAACGTCTTATATTGGTCTCCTGCCAGAAGAGAAGACTACAGTAGTCGTTTTATGCTCAGACTTATCGGTGGCAAGAGCGATTCGGTCGTACTTTCATCACGAGTTAATTTCCTCACTCCTCTGCATGTGATTCGTTCGTGAGATACATTTCTGGCACCCAGAGCTTGGACGAATATTTTGCAGAAAGATCCCATCACATAGTGATGTTAATTCTTAGATTTTCTCTGCATATTTATGAAAAGTTGTAGCTACATGACCCTGTACCTACACCATTTCTTATACATTTCATGCTTGTTACAGATATACCTGAAAATGAACACAAAATGTGGTTGTATAAACACGCATAGTGAGTAAAAAGTATTAAGCTAGTAGGTGTGCTTGTTTAGGCATCTTGTAATTGCTTATCGGATGCAGTAGTAAAATGTTGAATGACTATCAAAATTTTGCACGCATATACATACATATAATAGCTCTCTCGTCCTTTATTCCTTGCGGCGTTTAAGGAATTCACCTTCACACCGGGAAGACTAATTGCAAAATTAGTACACACCCCGTTAGGGATGTTAGTTTCCGTACCAGCCTACCTACTAATGAATATTTAATAAATTCCTTACAGCATGGAGGAGTGAAATCTCATTGACGGTGGAACAATTCATTCGCGTGATTTTAACAGCGTTTAAGTTTAATCAAATCGTGTGCGGAAATGTGTGCAACGACTATTTACTTGAATACGCATGCTCTTGAAAAGGAAATAACAATTAAACCATCGTTGTTGCACTATTTAAGAGTATAGGGTATTTAGTTTGAATTCTAATTGTCAGTATTTAAGTGGAAAAATACGTTCTTGTGCATAAACGTCACATTAGAACATTTACCTTCCTTAATTGAATTTTAATTGCAACATCCTGTCTAACATTTTTTTTTCGGAGTATACAATTTTAATTCATCCATATCTGCCATTCGCTTGACCACATATGAATAGAACCCTGGCCCGTGTTCGGGCCCGAAAGTACGAAAGCTCGACACCAGGGCTTTCTAGTGATTGATTAAGGCCCTGGTGATATACGGTCGTTGTAAATTCACAAACTGTTCGTTTTATTAGCCACTGAATTGCCCTTTAAAATATTTAGTAGTCGGGCGCGGGGAATTTTAAATATTGTGTCCGTTTTTAAGTTTTATTGCCTTCTCTGGGCTCGTAAATATTAGAAGGTCGCAGTCTCGGCGCGCTGGCTGCTCAGTCTCCGTGGTTGTAAATTACGGCGATTTGTGTTTGTGACAGACGTGTGTTTTTCAACCCTCTACCCCTCCCCACCAACGCGCGTGTTTATTATCGAAAGGAAAAATATATTTTATATCGTCCGCATTGTTTGCGAACGTATAATTCAATCATAACCAGTTTTATTTTACCGTGGGGATATTTTCCTAGTGTCTTTCTTCTTATAAGAGGATGCAATTATTGATTTTACGAAATACAAATCCTAAAATATAATGTAATTTTAACTAATTTTTTTCATGCTTATACAGTGTATGTAGACTGAAACAAATTATTAAAGCGTTTAACGCACAATACAAAAATTTTTAGCCAGTAATGTACGAATAGTGTCATCACGTGCAACAAAAATGGAAGTGTTCGTTTTAAAGCTGGATTGCAGCAGAAAACCTTCAATTGGAACAGTTTGACATTAAAACTGCCTTCCTAAATGGTATACTTGAGGAGGAAGTATATCTAGAACACCCAGAAGGTTTTGCTGACGGTAGTGATAGAGTATGTCCATTGAAGAGAAGTTTATATGGCCTTAAGCAGGCACCACGGTGCTGGAACAAAAGATTCATAGAATTTATGAAGAAAGCTGGATTTCAAAACAGTGTTGCAGACCCTTGCCTTTTTTTATCGAAAGCGCGACGGGAATCGACTTTATGTTGCAATCTATGTCGATGATGGTCTTGTTGCAGGTAGTAGCAAACAAGAAATTGTTACCTTTCTAAAGACATTACAAGAAAAATTTGAAATGACGATAGATTTTTTAGATAATTTTCTCGGTATGAAGATAGAACAACATGAAGATGGATCTATTGCAATAAGCCAAGAAAATTACATAAAAAGAATGCTGGAAATATTTCAAATGGCCGAATCGAATCCAATTTCAACCCCTATTGGCCGTGCAGAGTGTGATACCAACAAAGCAGTTGTCACTTGTGGTCCCCTATCGTGAAGCAGTAGGTTCTTTAATGTATCTCACAACAGCATCTCGTCCCGATATTGCATTTGCCGTGAACAGGGCTGCTCGTGGTATGGAAAACCCAACTGATCAAGATTGGAATCGAATAAAGCGCGTATTTCGCTATTTGAGAGGCACGATGAATTACAAATCTATCATTTATGATAGAAAGAAAGGCTTGAAAGTCTACAGTGATGCTGATTTTGCTAGTGACAAGAACACAAGACATTCAACAACCGGCATTATCGCAATGCTGTCTGGTGGAGCCATATCATCGACGAGCAAGGTACAAAGAGTTGTAGCAACATGTACAACTGAAGCAGAAATTATCTCGGCGAGCGAAGCAGCGAAAGAATTAGTTTGGTTAAAACGTTTATTATTCGAGTTAACTGATACATCAGAGCCGATCCCGACATTGTATGTTGACAATGCTACTAGTACCATAAAACTGGCAAAGAATCCGGAATACCATCAGCGGTCCAAACACATTGAAGTTCGACATTTCTATGTGCGAGAGAAATTCTTAAATAGTGAATTTAATTTGGAACACATCAGTGGAAAGGACCAGTTAGCGGATTTGTTAACAAAACCGCTTGAACGTGTTAGATTTGTCTTTCTACGCGAGAAAATTGGTGTGAGGGTCAACATAAATGAATAACTGTATTTCATTTTTTTTGTTTTTTTTGGAGGAAGTGTTGTAAAAAAAAACGTTCGAATATAAATATTAATGTCAATATGTTATGTCAATGTAGTTATACATAAATATAAGTGTCTTACAACAGATACAAAAGTTATTAATTACAACACAGGATATCTAAGGTGTGTCATTTCTGGTTATAATTAAGTATTTCATTCCTTTTATTTAGTTTATTTTTTATAATTGTAACCTATAATTTGATGTTGTAGAACAAGAATATATAATATAAAAATGCGGTAAAAATAGCGAAGAAGGATACATGGATAAAATTCGGAGAAAAAATTAATCACATTAAAATAGTTAAGAAACAAAAAAGAATATACAATGATGAACGTAAAGGATAAACTGGGAAAGATAATAACGGATGAAGACAAAATAATGGAAAGATGGAGGGAATACTTCCAAGAGTTGACCAAGAATAACAGAGACGTATCAAATGAAAGCAATCAAATGGAAATGGAACCAGAAATGGAAGAAATATCTGAAAGAGAGGTAACGGAGGCTATAGCTAAAATCAAGATAGGAAAAGCACCGGGAGCAGATAACATTACGGCAGAGATGATCAAATATTTAGGATGCGAAGGAATCAAAGAACTCCAAAAAATAATGAACCTCGCAATTAAATCAAAAAGAATGCCAAGGGATTGGAACACGGGAATAATCCTGCCCATTTTTAAGAATGGTGATAAAAGAGAATGCAAAAGCTATAGGGGAATAACGCTATCAAGTATACCGGGAAAGATATTAGCAAGAATAATGGACACAAGAATGCGAGAAATTGTGGAAGAAACGATTGAAGATACGCAATATAGATTTAGAGGTGGAAGAAGTACGCAAGACCTAATCTTCATAATAAGGCAAGCCAGTGAAAAAGGGATTAATAAAAATAAAAAACTACATTTATGCTACATCGACCTACACAAAGCGTTTGATAGGGTAAGGAGAGATGATAAATGGAAGTCATTAAAAAAGAGAAAAATCGACGAACAAACCGTAGAAGTCATAAAATCAATGTACAAGGATAACATAAATATAGTAAGAATAAATAATGAAGAGTCGAAAGAATTCAAAACGGAAATAGGTGTTAAACAGGGATGTGTTCTCAGCCCCATTTTGTTTTCCTGTGTACTAGATGACGCAATAAAGAAGGCAATACCAAAAATGAAACAACTAAAATTGGGATATTGGAAAATGAAACCCACTAGTATATCAGAGTTGATGTATGCCGATGATATGGTGGTAATGGCAGAGACCGAAGAAAACCTGCAACATAATATAAACATCTTAAATGAAGAACTTACAAAAATTAATATGAAAATAAATACAGATAAGACAAAGGGTATGATAGTGGCAAAAGAGGATAATAATAATAATAATAATAATATAGGTTTATTTCCATAATGCCATAGATTAGCGTAGAACACGTCATAAAATTACAAATAACAACAATACAAAAGCAACCTATGGTAGGTGCTAGTCATATAACATATACGTACATATAAAGTATAACAAAAAACAGATAAATAAATAATAAAATTATAGTTCTAGAGGCTTTTTGAAAAAGTCTGTTACAGTATAAAAACATTCTTTTAACAGGTAGTTCTTAAGACTTGCTTTAAATGGATGAACCGGCCGTTCCCTTAATTTTAATGGTAGATGATTAAAAACCCTAATACAATGCCACACTGCTTGTCTTTGTATCTTAGTTAAATGAGTTGTGGGAGGTAACAATCGCGTGTAGACTTTACCTCTAGTATTTTGAGCATGAGCAGGTTCATATTTTTTAAAAAACCTATTATAATTTTTTTTTTACAAATACAGCTGACTCCAAAATGTACAAAGATGGAAGGGTAAGTAATTTATAGTTTTTAAATATTAACTTACAGGAGTCTCTATTTTGTAGTTGAAACACTGCCCTTACGCAAGCCTTCTGCAGTATAAACACTCTGTGAACGTTCACAGCACCACCCCAAAAAACATGAATACTACGATCGCAATCGTAGTATTTCTCATCTCATTGTAAAGCTCCAGTCCCATTTTCGGCTTCTCATCCGTCTATAAACCATATTAGTTGATTTGAGCCTGTCCCTGTAGTTGGATTGATTCTAGCTTATTCAATCCGTGAATTCCACTTCGAAATTTAATATATTGTAGTATCCCAAACCTGAATATCTGCCACCTGGTATTTCTTGTTATCTGAAATGGCCCAAACTTACCTCCCCATTATTACCAAACGAAGAGGGGGAGGCCTAGGAGGCGCCTCATCATAATTTAACACCCTGTATATGTCGATTTAGGTTATCATTTTTTCGTGTGGTTTTTTCTTTCTCTGTGAAGTGACGTGTAACATTTAGAGAAAAGCAGTAAATGCAGAGAAAAATCGCATTAATATTCAATTAAGGCAGAAAAGGCATCGATGCTCTCTATATAGAACAAAAAGCTAATCACACATACGTATATACAAACTGATAGCGTGTGACATCATGACGCGAAATAAATTATCAAAATCCAAAGTCGGTTAACGACCATGGCTACACAACAAAGGGCGGCAGGATGGTAACAAACGACAGTTTGATGTGCTAAATGACGCAAGGGTGAGACAATGACGCTATCTGGAAAGAGTGATGACAACTGTGGCCGTGTAGTGGGCGGACATCAGCGGTGGCTGTTGCCACCGTTGCCTCCTCTGCCGCGATGCCTCCTCTATACTACGACGACGTCTAAGATAATTGAATTCTGCGCTCATTGCTTCGCATTGTGCAACCGAGAATACATTCTGATGATGTGGGATTTAATGATGTCTGCACTCAAATATAATAATTTTTCCCGTCGTCGTCGTGTTACGATGATGGAGATCCCGCGAGAATCAAAGATTTAAAGTGGTGGAAGGTAGAACTAACGTTACAGTCTCCTTACTATGTGTGTAACTTGCGTATGTGTGTGGTACCATTACTCGTTTGTGTCTTGTAACGTTCGGAGGAACATCCAAATCACAAACGACTTCCGTGAGAGATAGAAGAGATTCGTAGTTTGTCGTCGCGCATCTGACTAATAATAAATTGTTCCGTTCCGTTCTGTTTGCTTGCTTCTTTTTTGATCTGTTTGTTTACCGAAGAGCCAGACGTCGTCGGTAATGCAGCCGGTTCGCAGAGAACTTTGTCAAGATTTTAATAACGAGACAATTCATTAGAGGATGCAAAAACTGACCATTGTCTTTTTGATGATTAATTCCGGGTTTTTGGAGAATAATGTGGATGGGAATAATTAGTCTGTGTGGACCGCAAAGCTTTGAAGATTAAGATATATAATTGTTATAAGTACGTGCTTGATGGGACTTCATGAAATAATAAATCCCGCTTTTGAAGGTATCAAACGGCTGTTTGTTTTTAAAATAACATGGCAAATATTTTGGTCTACAATCCAAACAATTCTGAAATAAATTCAGGAACTAAAAGATATAGTCATATAGATAAACTTACCGGCATTTTATAAATAATACCTGTAGCTCTAGAAAACACAAAACATTTTCTCCATAATTATAATTCATTATATTTCAAAATCTTGCTATATTTGAATTTAAGTTGTTTCGGAGAATTGTAAGATAAAAATTTCACTACTGAGATACCTGGAAGCATTTGCATAGCAGAATAATTCGTATACTCTTTTCGTGGAATCATCTAGTGCCTGTTGTGTTCTTCATTTTACGCATCGCCTGCTTACATGTGTTTACTTGCAACAAGTTAAATACATTACATTTTGCACTGAATACTTACGTCTAAAAATATATTGAAATGAACCTTTAATACCGGAGAAATTAAATTGTGAGTGATTACTACCTGAAAAATCGTCTTTAGTAATTACATGTTGGCATGTAGGTATATTGGTTCAACCAAAATCAACCTGAAAGTTGCCCTAAGTCAACATTATTCTAAGATTTTCCAGATTGTTCTGACGATTTTCTAAAAATGGCTTTGGACAAACTTCTTATTGCATATCTGTTTCTGTAGTACGCTGATGAGATAATCAAGCTTTTGAGCTAAACTAAATTCTGCCGCCTCCGCCATTTCTTCTCCAATAGTGATTTCAACAAATACTGAACTATAAATTTAGTTCGCTTATGAAATCTTTAAAGCAAGTGCATAATGGTTCATTAGTGAATGGTCCTTTACAAAGCTACAGTTTTCCAATCTTCCATCCTAACAGTGAATCCTTACTCATCAGATATTTTCTTCTTTTGTACATTCCAGGCTCTTGGCACATATTCTGGCTTAAGACAGGTACAGTGATGTTGGCGATCATTTGTTTCTTTTTTATTTTTTGATGATCACAATGCATAGCTTCTCTAAAAGTTTTATGTTAGAAGCAAAAGATCCATACCCTCGCAGTATGGTGGCATAAATAATTGATTGATTTCATGATGCGGAGGGTTACTTTTAGAATGAGAACCAAATCAGGTCCACATATTTTCAGTATATTTATTAGGTAAAAATATCCCCACGCGAGTGCGTATATTACAAAAGTTTTCGTACATTACTGATCGTTAAAACGTTAACGGTGCCAGCGTCCGAAGCGAGACCAGAGACCCCAGATCCGTGCGAAGATAACGTCCCACGCTTAAATCTCGAAAGTTCGGCATGGAGGGCGTAGAGTTATCGCACGTGAAAGTCTAAAATTTCGATGGGGTTCGCAACCCCTTCACCTTCGTGCCGCCGCCAGCCGTTGTTCGCGGCTGTTTCGCTTGACAGTTGAACGCGATCCTAACGGAAATAAAACGTCTTGCATAGCGCTGTATGTCTACATAGGTGTACGTGTGAGTGCGGCTGTCAGACTAACCCATATCTGGTTCCTTCCCGGGTGCAATCGCGCCTCAATCAAGCTCATTGTTCTAACGCCTGTCACGGGCACGCATGACACATGACGTAATCAGGGGGGCGGGGTCCGGCAATCAACTGTCTGATTTAATATTCACCTCGCTCGACACCAGGCGTTCCCGACTGCTGTTGACAACCTCTTGTTATACACGCAGTCTAGATTATGTATGTGTTAACTGCTATGCCCACACTTAATAGATATATCATTTACTGTACGTAGTGTGGTGGCGGTAGTAGTAACTATACACCCGAATTATTCTCACGTACGTTTTCATGCGTTTGGAGTGTAAGGTTACTGCCAAGTTTTTATGCCATAAAAAAGAATAATCCATAAAACTAACCGGGTAAATATCAAAATTCATACATATATAACAAGATATCCAGTAATGTTATTGTCTTGAAATCTAAAATGACAGTTACTGTTCCTAAATATTTTTTCTTGCCACTACTGAATATCACACAAAAATGACACAACTACTACTTCAAATCAAATAAGAACGGATCCTACGGTTTTCTTTCAAAGGAAAATCGATGGCTTTGCTGACAAACTATATACCACTACTGAATATCACATAAAAATGACAGAACTATTTTCTGATTACTTAAAATCAACTAAGATATGATCCTACGGTTTTCCCTCAGAGGAAAGCCGATGGCTTTGTTGACAAACTATATAACCTCGACTGCTAAAAAATTAGAAAATCTGCATTCCCAACTTCTCAGAATATACGGGTTTCCTAAGATTCACAAAGTAATACACCCTGAAGACCCATGTTGGTACTATCAACACACCTATTTACCAACTATCTAAATACCCATTTTAGTTCAATTTTAAACTGTCTTAGGGCATCCTTTAACTACATAGTTCGCTTGATTAAAGAAGTTGCGGTTCCTCATGGTTATTCTCTCCTATACCACCCCAACATACCCAAAGATTTTGTTTTGAATAAGATCGGAGTTAGTTGGGACATTATGATTTAATGATTTAATGATTCTTTATTGCTCAACAGATACTTTACATATCCAATTACAGGATATATACATAAAAAAACTGAATACACATGTAAAAAGTAAATAACATAAACTAGTACACTAAATCTAAATTAAACTAAAAATAAAAACTAAAACTAACAGAGGAACGCAATATGTATACAAAATAGCTACAAATATTGTAATATAGATGTGCACATTGCTAATAAAGATGGTAGAGAAGAGGCATATATATTGACGTGAACGTTATTAATACAATTAAAGTTTTTACAAATTCTATATATAGGTGACTTTAGCGCAATATTTGTTGTTGAGGTGGGACAATAGAATTCGTTGGTCTGTCTGGCTGCAGCTCCAGGCACAGTAAAGTTAATTTGTGATAATAAATCAGGAACATCAAGGTTGTTGTTAAGCAAGTTGAACAAAAATTTTATTTCACCTTATCTTCTACGTAGATCCAAACTGTCAATATTAAACATTTCAGTTTCATTAAAGTTTAGTGACTGAATCCTTGTGATGGGTAAGTATTGAACTTCTTAAAGTATAAAAATTTTCAACAGCGTCTTTGAATTTGTTCTATACACAGTATTTGATAAGTATATATGGGTAACCAAACCAAGGATGCATATTCTAATAATATATAATAAGAACAATAGTGGTCCTAAATTACTACCTTGTGGAACGCCAGAAACAGGTGTAAAGGAAAGTGGAGGTGAAAATCCAGTACTATCCAACTTGCTTAGGAACAGTGCGTGATCTATACGATCGAAAGCTTTGGTGAGGTCGGTATATATAACATTCACTTGTTACCCAGCGTCAATGTTATCGGATAAATATTGCGTGATTGTAACCAAGTTAGTTACTGTAGATCGGCGTGTGAAAAATCCATGTTGCTCACTCGCAATCCAAGATTGAATCTGTTTGCTAATATACACTCCGCCAAAAAAGTATCGCATAATTTAGTTTTGAATCATAAAAGTATCGCATAATCTTTGTTTGTAGCATAAAGTTGTAAATATACTTTAATGCGCTCTAAGATATAATTTCTATGATTGTTTAAATAAAATACAGGCCAAATAAAAACAAGAACTCATACTTGAGATTTTTATTAAAACAAGAAATTATAATTTTGGAAAGAAAAATGTCATAACAGTAGCTTTTAATACTGAGTATTGCCACCTCTGGCTCTTATGACCGCTCGCATACGGTTTGGCAGAGATTCGATTAACCTCCGTATATAAGCCTGATCCAAATTCTCCCACTCGTCACGGAGAGCATTTGCTAGTCCATGCAGGTCCGCTGGGGCAACATTTTGGGTTCGTATCCGTCTGTGAAGGAGGTCCCACACGTGCTCGATAGGGTTCATGTCCGGACTTACCGCAGGCCAATCTAAAACTGGAATACCAACATCGTTAAGGTATTCCTGGACGATTATTGCAACATGCGGTCGTGCATTATCGTGCATTAACATGAATTCGTTTCCTATAATTGGCGCATATGGTACTACATGTTCTTCTAAAATGTCCGTTATATACCTGTGGGCAGTCAGTGTACCTCTGTCTACTGGTACTAACTCTGTACGACCTGTTAAACAGATGCCTCCCCAAACCATAATAGAGCCACCAGCGAAATTAGGTCTAGGTCTGATATTACACTGCGAATAGCGCTCACCGTCTCGTCTGTACACTGAGATACGCCTATCTGAGGTGTAAAGACCAAATCTTGACTCATCTGTGAAGAGTATATTGGCCCAGTCATTAATGTTCCAATTTACATGTTCTCTGGCAAACCTTAAGCGAGCCACTCGGTGGTTCCTGGTGAGACGAGGGGCTGTTACAGCTACTCTAGCTCTTAATCCACTCTGTCGTAACCTATTCCGAATAGTTTGAGTACTCACACGAGTATTTCTGACTCTAGCTAAGTCGTTCTGCAATTGTCTCGCAGTTACATGTCTTCGACGTAATGCTTGTAGTAGTAAATAGCGGTCATCTTGGCGAGTAGAACATCTTGGACGACCTGGTACAGGTCTTCTACTGTAAATGCCTGTTTCCCTATATCTGGCTACGGCTCTAGAAACACTTGACTGATTGATGTTCATCAAATTAGCAACGTATGCTTGAGATCGTCCATCTTCGATTAAAGCAACTATAGCAGCCACTTGTTCTGAAGTTAAATTGCTCATTTTAGTTTTAAAAGCGTTGGTACAGAACTCTGACTTCGCACTTTAAAATTTGTCCGTATAGGAAGACTTTCAATAAACAACTGAGCAAACCTTACACATATGCATTTTTCTAAATGTGTTCTTTTAGGAAAAAAATAAAGTAAAAACGCTAAGTTCCATTATTTTGTTAGTGTTTTTATAGTTCACACACACGAGGCAAACTTTTTGTGAACGTATAAAAATATCTTGGTTCATAAATGCCCTTTTTTAGTTTATGCGATACTTTTTTGGCGGAGTGTATTTGTACATGCATTTTTCGAAAATTTTAGAAAAATTAGAAATAACATGTTTGTCACCATTCTTGAAAACAGACACCAACTTGGCAACCTTCCACACAGTCGGGAAAGTAGACGTCTTAAGAGCAAGATTGAACAAATAGCAAAGTGGAGAAGCAAAAACCTGAGCGCAATCCTTGACAATGAAAGCTGGAATATTGTCACTCCCAGCAGTGTAATTAGCCTTCAGTGATTTTATAGCATTATAAAAACTCACACAAGTATTCCCATTTACGTGTCCTTAGAAGACATTGAATTGATCTATAATTCTATCTATTTAAGATATGAGCGAGTATTCTACAGTCAGATTTTGGGAGCATCTACGGGTGATCCTTTAAGTCCCATTCTGGGAGATATTGAAGTCAATAAAATTTTGAAAAGCACCATCTCTTTCTAACAAAGATGTTCATAATTCCATCTAAACGAGATCCACATTTATTCCAGAAATTGAATTCTAAACATTCCAGATTGAGTTTTACATGGAGACGCAAATTATCAATTACCCTTTCTCGACGTTTTAGTCATTAATATAATGAAAAAAATTTAACTGAACTTTACTCTAAAGCTATAGTTTCAACCAAATTTTAAACTGAAATTTTTTTAACCAAAATTATGATTGAACCCAGCCTTTTTATTAAAAGATCAATATTATTAAGAATCAAAAACATAGAATCCTCACCCTTTCTGATAATAAAGTTCACAACAAAAACTTTATGTTTCTAAAACAAACATTAATTCTTAATAATTACCCTGTTCGGCTCATTGATAAAATACTCTGATGAAACCAAGTTGTTCAGTTCACAGACGCCTCCAGCTCCTCCTATTGGTAGTCAGCCTCTTATCTCCCGACATAGTAGAGGATCCTTGGTTCCTCAAGTTTGTCCTTGACTTTTTACAATGACAATACTTTAGAAAACTAATGCAGAATGTTCAACAATTTGAAAGACAGGCAGGTAACCTTAGAGAGGACGAACCTAGTTTATCAAATCAATTATACTAATTGCAACAAATGTTACATCGGCCAGAGTACTCAAAATTTAAGAAAAAATAGCGTTTACAATAACATAAATACGATATTTCTATTAGTAACTGCCGTAAAGGTCTTTCAGATCATTCCACAAGCTTTGGTTATGCTTTTAAATTTTTTTAATCCTAAAATACATATACGAACTACATTATTGCAATTTACTAACTGACACCATTCATAATTTAGCAATTTTTATGTCATCCTTTCCTATCAAAATTCCTGATTTTTGTTAGTTATTTTGGTGAACCACATTTTTCTTTATTTAGTTTTTAATCTTAATCAATTGCTGTACTTGATTCCACTTTCTTTTTATTTATCTCACAATTGTGTTTACATAATTTTTAGTTAGATTTTAAAACGTTTTGTTGCACTTTAATTGTCTTTTTAGAATTATTTAAATTCATTTTTTTTTGGACCGTGTACATTTTTGCTTTTAAACTGGATTTTCATTCTATTCACATAGCTGTTTTTATATTGATAAATTTTTTTTTTTTGTTATTTCGGTCAGATTTAACCTTCCCATTTTCCTCGTTGTAGCAGTTTAACTGTTTGAGTTTTGTTATATTAGTGGGGACTGTTGAATTGGTGAACACAGGTTACGGAAAAAGACAACAAACTTTTATTCAATGAATAATTGAGTGCAACTACTGTAAAAAAAATTAAATGTACCGCAAAGTACAGTACAACATGGACACTATTTTAGTTTTAAATATAAGTGATAAATTTGATATATGTAATGTTGCTAATAAATGTTAATGGAAAGAGTAAAAAGTGTTAAAATGTTATACATAACTCTATGAAAATAAGTTTTAAAATTGCACGTACTTTATAGTCAATTCAACTAACAGTTATTAGGTTAATCCGTGAATGATACTTTCTTTTTTAATGTTCAACATACTGTGTTGGGTTTTTAATTGGGAACTACTAAATTAAAAAGAATGTGGATGTTATCTACCCTGTATAGCAATATACAATGTATGTAATGCAAAACGTTTGAAGATTGTATCTGAGTATTTTATTCATTCATACAAATGGATTCTACTACTAAACATTCGAAGATGAAAAGATCTGAATATGACGAAATGAATATCGAATGTGAGTGTACTGCAGAACCAACAAAAGTATCAATAGTAATTTACCAACGCCATCTATGATAGAACAGGGGACTCTAATGTTAATTATATGAGCTACTGAGTATCTACATACTACTCAACATTCCTTAAAGGACACCTAAAAACTGAATAGTTTAACCTCAAAAATTGTTAAAGTAATATGTTAGAAGTATTGTCTGAAAACCTTAACAAAATTACAGGTTTAACTCAATAAATTTCTGGAGTGTTAAATTTACAGTTTGGTATTTCACCCACTGAAACATTTTGTGAAAATTTGATGTTAATAGAAAATTACAAAGAAAATACTTACAAAAACTAGTGCAAGGTACCATTGAAAAGAGACGTAGAAAAAGTTAGTTACAAGAGATTTAGAGAACAAATATGTCCACCATTTAATTGCCATTTATGTTAAAAAAAAGACATCCTTCTTATGGTTATAATTTCATTCAAATTTCTTTCTGATTTAATAAGAACTTCTTAAACATGTAAAAGTAAAGTATGCATCCCACCACAGCACATATTTTCTTTGAAGTTCTTGTTTACAACATCAAGCACTCAGTTTTTTTCAGAGCTGTTCTTCTATGCTAACGATGGCAAAAAGCATTCCCTCAATTGAAGTGCATTATTTTAAAAAAGAGTTGTATACATTTTCCACATCATTAGGCTCGTAGGCACCTAGCGTTACTATAAGTTTTATGGTATGCTATGTCTTCAATTTTTAAATATATCATGAAACAATTTATATAAAAGAAATCAGCCAAAAGCTTAACACAAAAGGCGTCATCTCAAATGTTTTGTCTCATTGTCTTAAAGAATTTACTTTAAGTTCAACATCAAAAATATGTTGACTATACACTTCTAGTTAAAAATTACAAAAGCCGTCGTCTTGCACATGATATTTCTGAAATGTGTTAAATATATAAATCTTATTTTTGTTATTAATTTTAAAGCAATAAATATATTAAAGTGGCCAGTTGGATGGAAAAATTAGAATGAAATACGAACAGTAGATAAGCTTATGTACATTTATTGGTTAGTAGTTGTGAAGTGAATATGAAGAATAAAGAAAAATTCATCATTATAAGGTGTCTTGATTTGCAAACTATAATTCTGGAAAAATCGTTTACCTACATAGTTAAGTAGGTACAGCAAGAATTATTTTATAAACCAAAAGTTTCTTTTACTATAGTACGATAACGTGTGATTGTATTAGCAGGAAAAGGCCATAATTAGGCAGGTACTTACACATTTAAAAGCGGAATAAAAAGTAGAATTTACTCACAAACAGCGTCCTAAGTATAATTTTCGAGGTCGGTGATAATTACCTGCAACAAAAAAAAAAGTACTTTAAATTTACACCAACTGTGCCGCCACAATTCAATTAAAAATTCTATTAATTTTAATGAAACCCTCCGTCCGAATAAGTGTTCTCCAAGACAATCTCAATTATCTTATTAAACTTTCGACGAAAACCAATTTGACGATTCACTGGAGATTCTTCTTCAATATAAGCTTGCAATACATATTCTTGCACTTGCGCGGTGTGCTTACGTCTATTTTCTGGAATGAAACAGACATACTATACGCGTTTTTCTCAAACATCGACTGCAATTTTTTACAGCGTTAATAAATTAACAGATGGAATTCTAATTCGTTTCGGTACAATGCGACTGATTATTCAGGATATCATAATCAAGAGAAATAAATCGTCGTCGGGTTCAATGTTTAAAGTAGCTTATAACGACGACTGATCACATCGGAAACGGCTATAATCAAATTGACACACAGCACACATTGGGAACGGACACACACATGAGACGTCGGTCGGGATAAGTAAGAAAATTATTAGCGGAGGAAGAGCTGTATCATCTGTGCGTGTATGTGCTGTGACCGCTATATACTCGATTAAACAAATCTCGTGGCCGCGCCGGCCAATATACTGAATTAGATAATTTGATTTGGGGTCGAGCGTCTTTTGTCCGCCTGGGAACGCGCAGCTGCTACCGGAAACACTCCAGTGACACTTCACCAAGACAAAGTGTTCCTTCGCCGCGATGTCCTTCGTCTTCTCTTCTTTGTCTCAATTTTCTTTAGGAACGAAAGAAGGAACGCGAATACGCATAAATAAGGGCTCGAGTTCCCATTTAACTACGCAGTGTTCTGAAGATTACGCAACAATGTTGGATAAAAACTATTAGTGATTATTTTTGCAATAATTATATGTATAAAAAGTTATAGGTACTCTTAACATTTTACATATAGCTATGTAAGATTTTTCAGGTGAAAGCCGTAGCCAGGGAAAGTATAATATAGTGAAAAAACTAATCTGGAAAGCTGCTTCATATTTTCAATGCCAACATTACAACAACTGCGAAAAAGTGCATTTCATCTAATCTTATTAGAACCACGGAACTATTTAAACTTGACTGTAACAAAGTCAAAGTAATAGGTTTTGCCTTTACAGGTCACTGCAAACCCAGAAAGCACCTACACAATATCGGATTCTCTGCTGATAACGAATGCCGGCTGTGTTTGGAGGACGAAGAGACTCTGTCACAACGAAGAACACGTATGCGATCTCTGGACTTTTCGCTAGAAGATCTGAAAAGATTTAAAAAGATTCTAAGCTACCTTAAGGGCCTGAAGAAGTATTTTTTTAAACAATAAATTTCAAAATAAACGAATTTCCCTCACATGGTTCTTTTTCTTCATTCAGTATCGACAATTTTCCACACATTCAATAACTTCAAACTTGTGAACAATAGTCATGTTGCAAGCACAATTCATTAAATTTTAATTTCTGATCTATGATAATACCAACATTTTTGGCAGAATGATTAAATTTAATTTGGACATCACCAACACACACAGACAAACCGGACGCTAGAACTTGTTGTTTCCTATTATACGATCCAAAAAAATACCAAAGCTTCAAGATCCGAATTCACATTTCTGAGAGCATCTACCAGATTATTAATAGGAAAGGAACAACACACCTGCGTGTCATCAGTATAAAAGTAATATTTACAATATTTTAAGGTCTTATGCAGTTGGGACAAAGTCAGCCATTCAGACTATGTCCCATCCAAGCTGACAATCTGCTGTCTACCCATCGCATAACTGCTCAAAAGGACAACAGTATCAGCCATGCATAACTCATGATTTCCACTCATTATCTGATAGACGTGAGAAATATAGCGGAAGGTTTTCATTTAATTTGCTTACTAACAAGATTGATTCACCACAATTTCTTGCAAATATTAACATAAGTGTACCTTCTCACTATACTCGATCTTGTGAGTTGTTGAGTGTGCCTAAAGCTAGAACAACCATCTTAATTAAATCACCTCTACGTCATATGTCCACCAATTTTAATAAGTTTTACGCTGATTTTCTTTGTAATCAAATGGCATTCTTACCATTAGAGCAGCAATTATTGTTTATTTATACGTATTTTTTTTATTTTCTTAAATTTTCGATCTGTTAAGAGCACAATTATTGATTTAAAATTGATTATTCTATTATTTTTTATATGTAACCTTTTTCACCACTTAAGTCAACTATGTCATATGTCAAATACTTCTAAGTTTATACTTCGTTAAGTTTCTTCTTGTAGTTGAATGTCATTCTCTATATTAGAGCAGCAATTATCATTTATTTATTATTTCTTTTTTCTGGATCTAAAATCTGTTAAGAGCACTATTATTAGTTATTAATTTGGAAGTGATTATTGTAGTGATTCTTTAGTTACAGCTTTTCATTCTTGTATGCCACTTATGTTTGTGTTGTATGCGCAACCAGTAATCCATGCATTGCCATAAATGTAAAATAGTTTATTTAGAGTTTTGTTTTTCTTGTTTCTTTTTGTTAACGTTTAGTTATCAGTATTGCCCTGTAACTGGTCTAGTGACTGTTGGACATATAAAGTTTATTATTATTATTATTATAACTCATGGGTAATAGTGTCAAAGGACCTGGAGTAATCAAGCAAACACAAAACTGAGACATTTCCGCGATCAGATTCACGAATAATATCGTCTATTATATTTAAAAGTGCAGTTGTACCACTAAAACCTGCTCTAAAACTGCTCTAAATCTGCTCTGTGTAGGAAACAAAATACGATGTTTATCTACGTAGGCAACAAGTTGATCAGCAATTACCCTCTCCTGCATCTTCGACAAAATCGGAACATATTGGGCGCAAATCAGAAAAGTTTAAAGGATTACTATTTTTAGGAATGGACTTAACTGTCCATGTTTCAACACATTTCCAGGAAGCAGGAAATATGGTGTCTAAAATGCAACAATTAATAATATGGGTAATGTAACGCACCAACTGCGAACATGCCGACCTAATCATTTCTATGTTCAACCCTTCGCAACCACTAGCTTTGGTCGATACCACTTCAATAATTGTAGCAATAGTAGGTTCGGTAACTAGACTAAATGAAAAAATACCAGTCGTAAATGTGGTGGAGCAATCAAAATTATAAAGGACATTACCGTAACCACAGAATTGCGTAGAAATATTTGCAGAATTCTTTAGGTGATTTGGTATCAGTACCACCTTTAAGTAATTAAGTCAACGTTGTCTCAAAGCAGTCCAGGCTTCCCTAACGCCAGAACTCCGCAGCCGATACTAAAAATATTAAAGAATTAATGCTCTTCAATCACTGGAATTGAATTGCAAGGCAATTTTTATATTAAAAATTTTAGTAGGATTTGAACCTAACATCTCTCGTTTACCGGACGAGCGCTCTGACCAATTGAGGTAACGAGGCCGACAGATTCCTACGATTTAATTTTTTAATATAAAAATTGCCTTGCAATTTAATTACAGTGATTACCAGGAAAAGCATTAATTCTTTACCGATTTCACACTGTAAAAAATGCAGAAAATTTAAACTGATACTAAAAACATTTTAATATTCTAAATTCTTCTACCTTTTCGCTCGCATTTCTTAAATGTTCATAATTGACGCTTAGACTCTTTAGGCGTTATATGTTTCGTTTTGAACCTGTCTGATTTAGTTGATTTTGGCAACACTTAAAAATATATGCTAAACTAAACTTAACTAAAGACGACGAAAGCCGCTTCCTAGCTTGAAACACCTATATGGCGATGTACATATTTTAGCGATATAGGAACTTTATATAGTGGTATCAGCAAAGTGTTTATTTTTAATTCGAACGGAAACAAAACGAACTTCGTATTTGCTTCTAATCGTGTGACTTTTTAAAAGTAAGGTGACAGCAGGTAAAACTTACAAAGGTGTATATAATGGTATATGTAATGTCAAAGCAAAATGGCAAGAACTTATGTATAGTCGCAAGTAAACTGAATATTTTTGTTGCTTCCCTGAACAGAAATCCTGGATAAAGGCTATATTCTGCTCATAAAGTATGAGTAAAAATAATAACTAGATTGCAATATTGTGAATTTCAGATTAATATAATTTTCATTTGCAAAGCTAGAAGCTTCCAATACTTCCCAATGATATTTATTACACTAACTATGTGTTACAAATATCAATTCATCAAAGAGCATAGAAAGGAACGCACTGGTGTGAGAAGTATTGACAACCACGTCACATTTACACTTACAAATGGGACGAAGTAAACAAATACGACAACCTGTCAAGGGTCAGCAAGTGCTAAGACAAATTTGCGCTGTTGACGCAGAAACATGAAACTAAAGACGCGTGCTACTGTATCTTTTCAGGGTGAGAACTGACCCGAAGAGTGTGTGCTTCGATACGCTTCATCTGCACCGCGGCGACCGCTCAAGTTACTTCCTAATGTGCAGTCCATTTATATGCTAGATATTAATGCGTCCGAGATATTAATATCTCGAGTTTCATAATAGCATCGATAACGGAAGGGTTTCTGTTCCTTCTCGCACTGACCGTCCGGGATGCCACAGTCAGAAAACAAAAACGGAATTTTATTGTGACGTTGAAAATTGCTTTTCCATTATTTAACTAATTATTCATTAGCGCGTCCTGAGGACCGATATTATTCTACGATAGCGTACGTGCATTAATTACCACTAGAAATTGAATATCATTATAAGTGAAAGATATTTCCAACGTAAGATGCGGCTTCTGCAGCGCAACCGTTCGATAGAACGGCGTTAGTGACGAGATATTTACTAGTATTATTGGAACATTAACTGCGCTCCCTGCTGCTTGGCAATCAGAAACCCATTAGGCTCGCGAGGATTCAGAGCGGATGGCCCTGACCGTTCGAAATATGAATAAACCATTCTTGTGTCCACCACTTCTATTGATATTATAATCTGAGAGAAACGATGTTTTTTTCACTTAAATTGTTTCAGTTGTGTTTATATTTCAATTCTGGTGTGGCATATGAAATTAAATAATTATTATTAAATACTTTACGGTAAAGTAATAACACCAATAAAATTCGCAAATATTGAAAACGTAATTAACAATCATAAAAGACTTATACGTACTACGTAATTTTGCATTTTGTGCGAATCTAAGTATGTACGTAGTTTAGAAAGAACGTATTAGTGCAGGTAACACATAAACCGACTGCTGTGATGGAGGGTGCTGTTTAATTATTGAACAGCAGAGGAATTCCAATATCAAAGCCCCTGACGTTCGATTAAAGGAAGGACGAGGAATTACTGGTACCTGCTGCGGTTTTGCGGTTGGGGAATGGATGCCTACGCAGCACATGCAAAGCTTTAAATTTCTAATCTTTGATCTAGTTTTCGATTCTGGGTCTCGTAAACTAATTTCTGAAGTGGAATTCACTAATCACTAAATATAAGTTATATAAATTCATACTAATTTTTTAATACGTAATTTAAAGCGGAAAATGTATACTAAATATAGTTTACTATTATTTCACGCCTTTGGCGTATTTCGACAAGGTGTTCAGAGCTTTTTAGCTTATCGCAAGCACTGCTTCAATTGTTTGGTAACATGTATATCACAGGTAAATATGTACTAACAATAAGTCTGAAGAGCATATTGTTTATTGGAGTCATCGGCTTTTCAAATAAATAATTTGTTTAAAAAAAAATGCAGAAGGTTACAACAAATTTCATGTATGAGAATACATATCAGCTTTATGTATTTAGGTAGCCCGTTTGGTTGTGGAGGCTAGCTTTCCTATGGCAATTATCCTCGTTTTGGTATTAATGTACCTTTGGTAGTTGCTTTTATCTGTCATTCAATCGTGAATCGTGGACCTCTATTCAGTTCTTTGTATCTAATGGACTGAATCCAATGGTGATCCTATTTTTCTATAGTAGCTATCTCTTTCCATTAGTTCCATCTTAATTTTTGGATTCTGGATTCTGGAGTTTAGGTCGGGGAAGGTGGTAAACACATGCACATAGGCTACTCTTACTGGGCTCATTGTGCTACCTCCCCTAGATGGCTTCGTTCGCCCACAGCCTACCCGAGCCAGCCCAAACTGAGCGTGAGCTCGAGCAGAGCAGCAGGCAAGGCGCCACCAAAATCGGCCATACTGGGCCAGTACTCCCCCAGTATGGAACCTCTAAGTTGGACAAGCGCTGAGCAATCACATAAAATGTGTTCCGGCGCCTCGTCTTCTTGGCAACATGCCCGACACAGTGGGCTGGTAGCCAAACCCATGCAGTGCATCTGTTTGTTTAGCTTGCAGTGGCCGGTCAAAAGCCCCACAAGTTGACGTAAGTTACTGCGCGAAAGCTGCGCAATTTTTTGATTATTCCGTTTCTTAGTTAGGTCGCTTTTTGGTGGTTTTGCTTTCCAGAAGAATTGGCAGGTTTCAGCTCTCAGTTTCTCTGTTTCTTCGAATAAAAGATTACGAATACCTAATACCTTTTGCTTAGGTAATAAATTCTTCCTTCGGTATCTGAGTCAATGCCACTGCGAAATTCAGTCCTTTGGCTAAGCTTTTTTTTTTAAATAATTGCACCCTTTTTTGTGGGAGCCACCTAACATAAAGTTTCCAGTGCACAGCCTCCGTTTTGCAGGAAACAACTGGGGTTGCAACCCAAAAATACTGCTCTTGATGTACACCGCAATCGTGAGACCAATGATCACTTATGGGGCAGTGGCTTGGAGCAAAAGAACTAATCTGGCCATTGCGAGAGCTAATCTCTCTAAAGTGCAAAGATTAGCATGTGTATGCATAACTGGCACAATGAGAACCTGCCCAACAGCAGCTATTGAAGTGGTACTAAACCTCACTCCTCTTCACATTTTTGTGGAGAGCATAGCTAAAAGGACCACACGTAGGATGATCAGGGAAGGAACGGCTAGGCATAGGCCTCAGCCTCCTACAGATGACCAAATCTGGGACATGCCCCGAGATGACATGCCAAGGAAGTTCAACTTTGTGAAAGATTTTACCACAAAGCTTAGCACTAAGATGGGATAGAGATACCATTTCGAAACTCAATAGAAACGCCATTAAATGGTACACAGATGGCTCCAAAATGGCAGAGGGAACTGGAATAGGGATATATGGGCCTAGAACCAAATATTTCGAAAGCTTGGGGATGTACCCAAGTATCTTCCAGGCGGAAATACACGCTATTGAAAGATGTGTCCAGGTCAACATTGACAGAAGCTATGAAAAGCAGGAGATTATCATAATATCTGATAGTCAAGCGGCCATTAGGGCGCTGAGGTCAAACATAATCAGCTCCAAAATGGTTTGGGAGTGTCTACAAAAACTAAACGAGCTAGGCAAAAAGAACAAGGTAACCCTTTTGTGGGTTCCGGGACACACGGGAGTGGAAGGAAATGAAATAACAGATAATCTCGCTAAGAGAGGGGCTAGAACACCTTTTGTAGGGCCAGAACCTTTTTGTAGGATAAGTAGCAGCATAACTATGGAGAAGCTGAAAAATGAAGTAGAGCAGAGAAAATCCAAATACTGGGAGAATCTCCAGGGAATGAGGCAAGCTAAAACTCTTCTGGGCACCTATAACCAGAAGAGATCTGCAGAATGCATCAACCTGAGTAAAAATAATATTTGGATATTGACAGGGATCCTTACAGGCCATTGTAAACTGAACGGACATCTAAGTAGGCTTGGAATAGCGAAGGAAGCCGAATGTAGATTTTGTGGGGAACAGGACGAAACGTCCATTCATCTACTCACAAACTGTGTTGCACTGTGCAACTCAAGGGCGCTGCACCTGGGAGCATGTGAAATCGAAGAGGGAGAGTTACCTAATCTGGGGCCTTCGGACATTCTGCACTTCTTAAAAGGAATCAAACTGGACGGCCAGCTGTAAATACAGCGAGAAGAGGGGACACAATAGATCTTTTAGGTTGCAGTGTACTATCACCCTAATATCACACATACATAAGTATAACTGTTACAGGTGCACTGCGCATGATGTTATCAAAGTATTCCTCAATTAAAAATAAACAAAGCGTTTTCCACAATGTTTGGGGTTATAAGTAATATAAGTACCCTTTGATTGTTGTCGCTAAATAACAACAGCATATAATCATCATAATAACGATAAAAACGATAATAGTCCCTATAATTTCCCATTTGATTACACTTAAGCATAATAATTATTCCGACTCACGTGTTGAGCACCGACACACCGAATATAGCAAAATCGATATCGCTAGCAGATGAAACAAACCTAGGAAATAAAGTAAAACAAAAAGCAGTTTCTATCTTTTATTTATGCCGGATACCGTCAGTTGTCATTTAGCACTGTTTAATGACTAGCATTAATTTCGATTTTCAAAGTTATCGGTTGTAATTTGTAACATAGTAATTTACCGGGCGAATGTATGTCGACGTATCCAAGTGTGTGCGTGTGTTAGCATGTTGTACGTGTACGTGTATTGGATGTCTTTAAAATCTGACTGCAATATACGTCATGCTGACGAACAGCATGCCCGAGTAATTAATTATTAGGTTTCAATCGGCCGCCATGACTGGACAGTTTGTGCCGTTGCCTTGGTAACCGTGACAGAGGCTACACCTACTGGTTACCTGCCGTACCAGAGTACCACCGGAGCGACCTAACTAACGCCAACATCGGACTCGCTGGGGCACCTACACGACCCGATTATTAATGTATGTCGCGCATTCTTCTCCTAAACGGGATTGACGGCAGACGTTACAAATGACCAAATAGTCGAAAACCATTCAGACTTCACAGGCGCGCCAATTAACTCCGGTTGCGTTCCGGAACTGGATTTAAGATTCAAATGGTAAAAGTGATTGATTTTAAAAATGAAAATCACAGCGCTAGGGAATACATATTTGTATACTACGATAGCGGTACCTTACTAGGGGTACCTCATAATTCTGTTCGAATCTAAATTAATTTATATGTACGTATAAAGACGAAAAACCTATAATTGCAAGAATATATTGCATTTTTAGATTTTTAAATGTTATAGGCAAGTCAAAAATAAAAAGGGAGGAACACTGAAGACTAAAGAGGTTTCGTATTAAAGATTTATAGGTAGGGATCCTAACATACACACAGATATCCGATGACGAAGCGCTATACGATTTTATTAATCCGGGACAATTGTTTGACAATTGACTGAAAATAGAAATTTAAGAATTTCCGAAACTATATTTCTGAATGAATAAAATTGTGTAGCGCGAAGTATTACTATGCTACAGTCCTTGCATTTCTTTGTAGAGTTACTAATACCAACAGATGACACTATACAGACATAATCTCTGCAATGTCAACGGTTATACTACGCATGTGCGTCTCCCACTCATTCTTTCTTGCTGCCCCCTACATTCAGACGTTCGTCATAGCCACTCATAGCTCACAAAGAAGACTGCCGCGAGCACAGGGGTTGCTTTGCTATTCAATCTATACGCAGAAATGTGTTAATTTTTAGTGACCTTTGAAACGTACTATATTTTTACTATGAAAATGAGTAAATTGCGATATGTATTGCTTTGGGCACACGTACTTATAAGCTCAAAAAGTGTAATGAAGGCGTAAAACAGTAATTTATAATGTCTATTAGGTACTCAAAAAAATAGTCTTTGATCATGACAAGAAAACTAAAGTAATTCTAATGAATGACGGACAAAACTTTCATACAAAAATAAGAAATTTAATGAAGAAAAAAATTAAAATTAATTCTGAGTAAACAAATTTAAAAAATAAAAAACTAAAGGTAACACTTAATAATAAATTAATTAAACTTTAACACCAGCTGCACTACCGGTCGGTTACTATTCTATTCGCAATAGTAATAAATAAAGAAATATAAAATTAGTCTTTGTTCATGACAAGAAGATCAAAGTGATTCTAATGAATGAAGGGCGAAACCATCATAAAGAAATAATAAATTTAATGAAGGGCAAATAAAAATTAAATTTTGGATAAATAAATTTAAAAAATAGAAAACTAAAATAACCCTTAATAATAAAATTAAATAAACCTTAATTTTTTGAAAATCATTGAACCTTCAAACAAAAGGTTGAAATATGTCCCAACCCTTAACTAAACAATATCCTAATCTGTTCCTTCTCATTCTCCAACATTTCTTGGGCAGTTGCTCTAAATTAACTGGTCTAATGTCTTCATTGCCATAAATTATTTCTTTTAAATAACCCCAGTAAAAGAAATAGAGATTAGGAAACTGTTCACTTAAATATTTTCGGACAGCCACTGCATTATGTGCAGGACAATCAGTTTGCGGAAAGCAGATGCTTTGCACATATTATATACATTTTGTCCGGAAGTTGCACAGTTGGAAGAATGTGGGTGTTCAGTAATTCTAAACATGTATTTGCATTCAAATTGCTATTCCTAAAAAAATAATAAGGTTGTTTAACAAACCTCCCCAAACATTTAATTTTTCCTGTTGCTAGCTAGATAAACTTAAAAATCTGTGCTCGTTTTGCTTGGCCCAGTATGTTGTTCCAGATGAATTGTGACTTCTAACCAAAGGAAAAGAAGATTCATCGGTAAAGATAATATTGTTTACCAAATTAGCATCTCGGTTAATTAAATCACTTAACTTATCACAAAATACCATACGCTTAAATGCGTCGCCGTGAAATATTTGTTGGTGTTTAGAATATTTATAATTGTGATACCCATTTGGTTTGAGTATTCGGTGATATACCTGAATAATTGGTAATAGTGCCAGATGACGTATTCGAATTTATTTCAACTGCAGCACACACTAAAACGGACGTACCATTAGAAATTCTGCGAGTTAGAAATGATGTTTTTAAATTTTCGACCGAACTGGTATTGTCTATTTTATTTTTTAATTTAAAAATTGTGGCTTTATTCGGAATAGGCCTGTTGAGATATTTAGCTGCAAATATGTCGCATACCTTTTGCTAGCGTGATACCACCGCATCATCTTAGTTCCCTGCTCCACAGTATAACGCGGCATTTTATGAAAAAATATGCATTTAAAACTTAGACAATCACCCACTTGAGCTGACTAATAATATTGATCAACCTACACGTGTTACTTATCATGCTACATCGTCACACTTCGTTGTTAGGTAGAGTAGGAGCATATGCATTTCCCCGTCGTTGACTTTGCAGAGATTAAGTCGGTATAGGTATCATTAGGGTACTGCCTTACAACTGCAACTTCTTAAACCTAGAACATACTATACAGTTTTTCGCAAAAATATTGTGGAAGTTGGATCAAATTATACTTAAAAAGCTGCAATTTATTAGGCCATGCCAAATTTACCAATTAACAGAATATACATTTCCACACCACTTTACTGCTGATCAGTGTTAGCATAGAAGCCGCAGTGCTTAATAGGTAGAATTCTTACATTCAGCATGTGAAGTATAAGCGACTGGTGAGAGTTAAAGAACGGGATAAGGGCGACCGGCATGCTTCTAATTGTGTAGAAATATTGGATAAAATAGAAATCTCCACTCGTTTGTATACGAGCAGAAATATAGAATTTAGAAAAGCCTGAATGACGACAAAAATACAAACGGTTATTAAGTATAGACTTAAAAAAGATCACAGAAAAGCAGGAGTCAATAAAATATTAATTTAATTTAAACAAAAAACCAATATAACCATTAAATGTAATGGAGAAAAACCACCCGATGCAGATAGGATGCGTGCTAAGAGTGAACAAGGTTAGGGGATTGGAATGACCTATTTAAGAGTAGTTCCTTTTACATAGCCTTTAGCTCCTGCGAGTACAGCAACAGAATAACATTTGTCCTTGCCAATTATATGAATTTCAGTGACTAGTCAGTAGCCCCTCCATTCTTTACAATGCGATGGGTTAAAGTATGAGTTGATGCTTAGGCTATTTTTATTATTTATGAGATAGCTCAAATTACAAATTTAGGTCACGTCCATGCGCGGCTTCACCGAACAATGGTAAGTGAGTATATTTGCAGTTGTATCTCAGCTTCACCGGGTTTAAGTATCTACCCATTATTTGAAATCTATATTTATGTTTAGTATGTAGGAACTTGTGGTCATGAGGGTATTTCTCTAATTTTTCTGTCCTTATCAGTTGGGATTTGTTTTTTTTTAAACCTGTATCTAGAGAAAGTTTCATCATGATTTGTTGCTGTTGAGAGTGTAGCTCTCATTGTTCCTTGTGGTGTGGTGGTTGCTCTGGAAATATAATTATACCTTATTGCTCGCCTGGCTACCGAAGTGAAGTTCATGTTATATGCGGTTATGTACTAACAGCATTCAGACAGGGTACACTAATAACTATGGTATTTCAGTTATATATGCTACTTCCTTCAATTTCCTTTTTGTTTATCCATTTTCTTTTAATAGGATGGAAGCCTTGTCGCAATATATTCTGTGGTCTGCTTCCCAAACATGTTATGTCCATCTTGATTTTTCGATTCTCTTTTAGCGGACTGCTCGCTTCACCAATGCATCCACATTCGAATTGAATGTCATAAACACAACTTTTGATTCTTTGATTTATATATCCCCTATAACATTAGAATGGCTATAAGAACTTCCAGCAGAAAAAGGTCGCACTTAAATCTAACAAAACTTGTGCATCATTGTTTAGACTTTTCGCGTACCCATTCAGTGATAGACGTTGTGATAAGGTAATGCCGAGCGAATGGCTTCAAATAAGAGACACAAGCAAAGACAAGAAACGTCGGAGAGAGACTTTAGAGAATTAGAAGAAAGGACAATGTGCTGCCAATAATGAAAAACGTAGTCAATGTTATTTTAATTGCTTCCAATTTTTTAAATTTTAAGATGTATAATGTAAGTATATGCGTAGAATAAGAGGAAGTAGTAAAGACTGTCAATATAATGCGTCCTCCCATAGATTCTTATTACCAGAAATTTGAACTTAAATCGACTAGTACTTTTCTTTAACTGTTGATGAAATTCTTTTCATTCTAATTTTTAGCAGTGGTTCGTTCCATCACCTTGGAAACCTTAATCCTTCATACTTATAACGTTTTTTTATTCTTTGCTATTTAATAATTAATTCGTTATCTCCTATTTTTGACTGAATTGTCATCATACGTCACAAAGCGTGTAAGTAGCTAAGATGTAAACATATCTAGTTAATTTAAAGGGCAAGTGATCACGATAACATCTCACGGTAGCTCTTTAGTATAAAATTTAATTACAGTCGACCCAGTTGGAGTCGTCGCTGCGTCGAACGTATTAGAATACTTGGATATTCGAAATATTTCATTCTTCTCGCCCCGGACCCTCAGCCCTTGACAACGGCAGTGCGTACTGCTGCGTTAATGCGATGTTCCCATTAATAAATCTCAGCTTCTCGTCTGAGCATAGCAACACCTTGAGCCACCGGTATTTAATCTCCACCCCGACGGCGTATTTCATATTATCTATTATTGGATCCACCCGCTGATCGTATTCAATGAGCTCAAACCAGTTGTGTCACTGAATAATGCTCGATAATAATATATTGCCGGAAGAAATGCAGCTTCGTGAAAAAATTACGAGCACCTGTACCCCATTCAGTAAGTAGCAGGTTTGTTAAAGGAGATCTTTGCTGAGGTATCTGTCTTATTAGCGACTATTCAAGCAGTAGTATAGAGTCACCCCAACATTTCTTTAAACTATCAGCGACCATGGTACTCAATTGGGGATTGAGTTTCAAATTTCAAATAAGCGTTATAATTTAAGGATATAATTTGGGCATGGATTAGCGTAGATTTTTAAAGATCTTAAATTTTAATTTATGTTTTTCCTTTATAAAATTTCACACCTTTATCACAATTTAATTAGATATATCTATTTATACTCTTAACCAACTTTCCATTATCTGTTTTATGTTTCTGTTCATGCATGAGCATTAAGTGGGATCAAATGCGCTTTGTAGCGAGTTTTGATTGATCGTTCAGTTTGCCAATATATACTGGAGCATAATCTGTAAACAATATTTTGTAATTTGCTGATTGTTTTACGTTCCTACTTGATCTCTGGCTTTTCCTACACACAAAGAAATGCGGTATTAGATCTGGACGTTAGGAAACTTGCATCGGTGGTTTAGGTTACGTCCAAATGCACAAGTTGTTAAAAGCGAGCAGGGTTGTGTAATATAATACTAACACTCATGTCTCGGAGCAAAATGTTATTTTTTATTTGTGCGGTATATATTAGTAGGTGTTGCAATTTGTATTCTATTTTGGAGTTGATTTAAGCCTGAGATACACTTACTGACCACGAACTTAAAGAATTAACTTTGACTTTTCGGAATTGTTCTAGTAACCTTACAAAAATAAAGTCTTAATAATGGTTCACTAATTCACATTCTGGTAACTCCCTTCCTTAGCTAAACCGTTGATCAATATCAAAATTTTCCCGATTAGGGTTTTTATTATCCGAGAGCGATATTAAACATACACACACATACAAATTTCTGCTTTTTGGAGTTGGAAAGTTCTAACTACATAGGGCGTAGTTAGAAACTTTTCCGAAAAGTGTACAATATTTCTTTTCAATGTTATTTTAACAAATTTAATAGTTTTCAATAAATGAAACAGTAATAAAGTAAAAAAAGTAAATACAAACGAAAAAAAAAATACATGAGTAAAGAAACTAAAAATGATTATTCGATACCAGTATATTCAAACGGAAAATCAATTTAATACGAAGGAATCTTAGCATGGTAAACTATATATGAGTTATAGCTTCTCCTTCACTAAAGTATAAAATTAGAAACTGCCGATCAGAATTCTATACGAAAGTATTTGTAAAAAGATTAGGGTAAAACCGGTAGAGTTGGCCCTCCGGGTGAGTCGACTCAATCAAATATCTCGAACAACAGCAACATTTAGGGAATAATTCCCGCGTTTACTTTGAACACGCCGTTACATCGCTCCGTGAAAATCGTGGTTGTTAAGTGACTAATAGGTAAGTTATTCACAAAAAAGGTTTGTTAGTCTCTAAAAAAATTTCATGGGATCTAGTCAAACTTCGGTATTACTGACTATTCAAGCTTCTTATTGAAATATTAGCGTACACATGGCTTATTAACTAATTATTTGAGGTTATGCTTGCGTGGTTGGTTGCCTTTGTACTGCTCTAAAACTCATAACTATCGAGTGAACCAACTCTCCCGTCTCATTTGGGTGAGATGACCTGATTGCACAATACAAAAGACAAGGAAGCAAATCTCGATGTTTGTGGAGTGAGAAGCATCTAGTAAAAGCTGCAAATGCGGTTCGAACGGGAGAAATGGGAGGAAATAAAGCGTCTCGATCTTTTAATATACCTCCCCCAACACTAAGAAGGTGATTAAAATTATAATAAAAAACTTAAAAAAATAATCTTAAGTGGTGGCACTTGTGTGTTAGAACCAGAAAATGAGAATAAAATTAAACGACACGTTTTAAAATTACAAAAAAAAAAAAAACGGTTTCTCTCCTACAAGGTACTCAGTAAGAAAAATGGCATATAATTTAACGGAGACATTAGGGATTAACAACACATTTAACAAGCAAAAACGCTGAGCTAAGTGTTAGAAAAGCGGAGGAGTATCTTTGGCACGGAGTCAGGGTATGAATGTCAAAGAAGTTCAAGATTATTTCAATCTTTTGGAGAAAATCCTTCAAGAAAATGATCTCTTAAATAACACAAGCAATGTGTTCAATATAGATGAAACTGGATTACAGTTGAAAAATAAGGCTGAAAATGTAATAGCAAAGAAGAGTTCGAAAAATGTTGCTGCTGTTACATCGTCTGAAAAAGGAGGAACGATTACAGTGATTGCTTGCTGTAATGCTGAGCGGGCATTTCTTCCACCAACTTGTATTTTCAAGGGAAGAACATGAAAAAGGAGTTCGGAGATGGGATGCCACCTGGCTCAAAAGTGTATATGAATACAAAATCAGCGTAGATTAACACTGGCATTTTTCTAGACTGGCTGCGAAATCACTTCGTTCCAAGGAAGCCAAAAGGAAAAGTTGTTCTTATTCTAAATGGGCATTCACGCCATTGCAATTCTGTGGACATTTTGCAATATGCAGAGGAAGTCGATGTCTACCGAGCCATACGACTCAGTTCCTGCAACCTTTAGACAGAGCTTTTTTTAAGTCCCTGAAGTCCCACTGGAATAATGTTTGCAATTTATTTGTTAGAATGAACCCGACTCGAAACCGACCGCAGTTTGGTAAATTGTTTGCAGAATCTTAGGCAAAGTCTGCGATTGTTAGCAATGGTGTATCTGCATGTAGAGCTACCGGTATTTACCCTTTCAATCCGTATGCTATTCCCTACTATGCTTATCTAGGACAACCTCCACCTGAACAACCTCTCGTTGACAACATCACAGCAAATAATATACAATCCACCTCTCGTAATGCAACAAATCATACAGAGTCTAGTATCTCTAAAGAGCAACTTCGGGATTCTAATTCTACTCCAACAAAGAGTCCAAAATCCACCACCTCCTGGCATCAACCCAAGACTTCATCAGCAAACAAGCGAACTCCGAGTAAGATACTTGAGGATATCATCCCGGTACCTTCCACGTCATGTATCAACCAAGTTAGAAAACAAAGCAAGCAAGTAACTAGAATTTTAAAAAGTGCTGAAAACATATCAAAAAGAAAACGGATTGAAACAAAGAGGAAACAAAAAGAAACAAGAATAATTAAAAGAACGCCAAGCAGCTCGGTCTAACAAAAGTAAGAAGTCTCTCATGCAGAAGTTTTCTGAATCATCGTTCTCTGATGATTCTGACATCGATCTCCAGGAATCAAGTAAGGAAATAGAGGAGGAAGATGAAAATGAATGCGTGGGTTGCGGTGAAACATACAAAGCTACCTCAAAGAAGGACGATTGGCTTCAATGTGTGCACTCGTTGGTTTCACGAGGGTTGGTCAAAAAACGAAAACTTATGTGACCGCTGTGGTAAAATAATCACTAAAAAACGCACATAAAACCCTCAAATCAGATTAATGTCACAGGGCCATGTCACCCATACTACATAGGCCATCTCACCCGGACAATTGGGTTCAGATGATTTTTTCACTTTTTCTAAAATATTTTTTCAAAACTTTATTTGAGTTTATATTAGCTATAAGAATACGTTATTGTTTGTAGAAGATGTTAATTAGTATAGTGTATTTTTTTATTATAAAATTTTCAATTATTAGTCAACGATTTCTTAATTTAAAAGAAAACGTGGGCCAACTCTACCGGTTTTATCCTAATAAATTTACCCGGGTTTGCAGTTTGTTATTTTAAGGAGAACTTAAAGCAAAATTAATAGCAATTCACTGTACAACTCAATATGATTGATTGCTATTGTGTCGAAACTGTAAGTATCTATTTAAATCTTAGGTAAAACGCAATTTCATAAGAACATTATTCGAATCATAGAATTGCAGATATGTATGAGTCAGTATATTGCCACGTTTACTCGCACTTACTCCTTCCTATCAAGTTTTATAACATCCTCCGCCTAATCTGCAGCGGCAATATCAATATCCTGCGACGAAAAAAGTAACAGGCGTCGAGGCAGAAGTTCTCACATCCTTACTCCTCCTGCACGGGAGCTTTACTGCCGTGAACGTCTCCGGGGAGATGTAGTGAGATAACATAGTGATGAGCACGAATAAACACCCTCGCTAATCTCACATTGATTACATACGCAATATTAGATAACACTTCCCCGGTCCAAACCACCCTCTCTCCAGACTATATCCATGCAGTACCTAGCCTAGGATCAGAGGGCTCTCACACTCCGGCCTCCGCGATTTAGCGGATCTTACACCTAGCCTACTCGCACACCGTATCCAATTGCGCATACGGAATATAAATATGGGTATACTATAAAATCTCGGGCGGAATATCCCCTCCGGTTTATGTACGAGTAGACGCGCTTGATTAAGGTACACCTCTGGGAACACTTCGTTTTCGCAATGACTTGTTTACTTTGAACCGGGCCTAGTTAATTGTGCACGAGCGAAGATAGAGGATGCCGTAGATTATGGCTATTCCGAAAGGTTCTTTTACTATTTGAAATGAAGATAGTAGCATGACAAGGACATAGGATTCCGCAGTGAAATGCCGGTAGTATAAATTGTTAATTTTATTAAATATGATATGTGAAATACTCGTCATTAGTTTTAAATAATAGTATAGACTATTTTCTTGGCAAATTTCGGCTATTTTTTAAGGACGGGATCTTAATTAAAATACATTAACATCGCATCCTTAAAAAATAGTCGACATTTATCAAGAAAATAGTCTATATCATTATACAAAAGGCGCTAAGAAAAAAATTAGCCTTACGGCAATCAAAGAGGTTTTATATTATATGTGCAGTATTTATAACTAATAAAAGTGCTATTTTATTATTTACAAACTGTGGTGCGATATCAAAATAAAAACAAATTTACAATTATTTACAATCTCGTTGGTATTTGTAGGTTTACTATAATAAACAATTGAAATTTAATTAATTTAATACATTACATATAATTCAAATTTCTCCGGGAATACATAACTAATTCTCTTGTGACAAAATATTCAAGCAACATTTAGATTGATGAAATCACCAGAAATTCAATTTTGTTCATGCTAAATCATATACTGAATTAATTGCCTACTTAATTTTAGATTATCAATGTGATGAATAGATGGCTATCAGTTACAACATTATTTTTAAATTTAACGTAAACGTATCATAATATTTTCTAAATGTTTGAAATAAAAATAACTATGTAAGAGATTGTTCAAACAGAAGTTAATAAAGTCTGGGCGCATAGAAAATGGGGATCCATATCAAAGGTGTTTCTGACTCCATGCGAACTTTCTCTTGAGAAGGCACCTACAGGCAAGCCAAAGGTAATTGTGAAATTAAAATGAAGTAAAAATATAATCAAACATTATGGAGCTTGAGAATATTAAACTACAGGAGTAACCACAAAGAGAATAGGCTCCTCAATGCTCAAAGAAAGAGTCAAAGTACTTTGATTTATTGGCCTTGAATATGACAACTATAGAAACATAATTAAGGAGAATATTATAAATAAAAGCAAGTCGTTACAAAAAAATAGACTAGAAAATGTTTTATTTCATCCACTCACAATCCTATATTTACATAACCATCCAAAGAAATAATTCAATACAATAATACCAATTCAGTGATAATAAATTAATGAAAAGTGAATAAAAATCACAAGGATATGTTTGGTCAGAGTATATAAAACCCTTACCATTCTTCCACATATCCTTGTAAAAATAAAAAAAAAATAATCCAATTATATGTGTATAATAACTTAACTAATATTCTGCGACGAACACGATCTCCACAACTAACACAATTAAATCTTATGTCTACACGAGACGGGCCCAAGACCGTCCCCTGCGGCACCCCAGACATCAAGGCAGAAGTGATAGATAATTGATTATTTATCTTCATCACCTGTGATCTGCCACGCAAAAAAAAAAACTGTTTAACAAGTTTATTACATTATAGGAAAGACCGATATAACGAAAAATAGATTAAGGGCTTAGTAAAGTCCAAAAGAATTAAAACGGATGCATATCCCTTGTCAGACGCAGAAATTCGTGCCCAAGAAAATTTCAAGCAAGGGATGAAGATAGTTAACATCTACATATATATGCTCTGATAACCAGGCCACGCTAACCGCTCTAAAAGCAAATAGCTTAGAGCTCAGGCTCATATGGGAATGTTGAAATAATGTAGTGCGGCTGACTCTGACCAATAAAGTCTGACTAGTATGCGTGACAGAGCATTATCACATTTAGGGGAAGAAGATTGCTGATCAATTGGCCAAGCGAAGCCAACAATCATTTCCATGGATCATAACCCGCCCTGGGTGTCTCCAAAACTCAAATCAAAGGTGAGTCCCAACTACGGTAGCATAAGGAATCAATATTCATCAGGAGACAAACTCGTACTAAAAGCTAACAAAAAAAAAAAACTATTCAGTTTTTTCTGGCAAACCGGAACTAAAGCTACTAGCTGACCTACTTACCAGACATTGCTCTCTATATCATCTCAGAAAGATAGGTAAAGCCGAGATTGACATGTGTCGATTTCGTCAAACGAGATTGCGCAGCATATGCTCTGTTATTGCAAAAGGCAAATGCTGTTACATTACTAACAAGAAAGTATCTCCTGAAGTGATTAAAACGGCAGTACCTAAAAAAATCCTTAGATTTGAGTTGAGCATGGGGTTGATGGATAAATCTAGGTCAAGGTTTTTCACAATAAATTACTTTGGTCGCGGTGAGCAGAGGCTTATATGTCCCAAGCCTGTCACATCCACACAACATCACAAGTCGAATATTAAATGTCAGTAAACCGAATAGAATAAAACCTTACGATTATGCGCCGCACATTAAAACACTTAATACATTGCTTCCTAAACAGATATTGATATATAAAGGCAGCTAATCTACATATTTAATTAAAGATATTTTATTTTGGCTAGCTTAAAATATTACTAAACTTAATCAGCAACATTTGCCGCCAGGAAGTATGAACCCGTTATGACCAAATTTGTTCAATATTCTCACATCACTTATTTTACAATTTTTACCCCTTTTTCAACTTCAAAATCTTCTGCGTATTGAGTCAAGTTACAACATCAAGTCACAGTTACATACAAAACCAAGAGCTCAACTTAAGTCTATTATACTTACACGTATCGACTTTACAATATGTAATTAAGATAAATATATATAGATTTTCTTTTTTGTATATAAAGCCAAAACAATATAATCTATAAGAAAACGGTAAAATATCGATTGAAATGTTTTTGGTTTATAAAACTTAACCATCGATGCTGTTCTACTAGTACCATCACATCCATCATTTTCAGATCTACAGATTTGCATTCTTCACTAAACTCTATTTATATTAAGTTAAACAACTGCAGAAAACATTCAATACTAAGGTTATTTTCAAATATAATTTTTTTTAAATTTACGATTAAAGAATAAAGTTTAAGTTAAGTTTAAAGCTTAGCCCAAAGAAAGTATCTAAAGTGAAGTTCAGGACAAAATCCAGCAGTTCTGCAGAGCAGGTATGTCAAAAGTCGCATCTGGGTTCTTTCAATAACGAGTCGTTGGTATAAGGTGGATATAAGGCTTGTTATAGATGCAAATGTACTTTAAACGACTTCTATTTATATTTTATCATTTTCTAATTTACCAGAAGATCTAATGAAAGAACCAAGGCTTTTGAGTACAGAGGACACATCTTTAAAATGTGAATGGCCGAAAGAATTCTAAAATCTTTTTTTACCAAAAAATATTGTTATTAAGCGTTTCTGATACCTGTTTCCAGATTAAACATGCACTTCTTAACTTCCGTAAATAATTTCTAAAGCTACAATGTGTAGTAGTCACCACTCTACATAAATAAACAGGGCATAAGCTTACTTATATACCAATATGCAAACTAAGAAATTAAATGGCCAAAGAGAAGCTTTAATTTAACATTAAAAGCGACAGCGTTTTTATAATAATATCTATTCGCACAATATGTTCGCAGGATTAACGAATTCAAATGCAAAATCTTTCCCAAAAATGTGCATGCATGCAACATCATCGACCCAAAACTCCCCATACAGTAAATACTAACTATCGCCGAATGGAATGATTGCGTGAGTTGCTGCAACATTGCATTCAGATTGCAGAACGGACTAATGCGATTTGATTTGACACTAATCCCGTTATCGAATTTGCCACCCCACGCATCAATGTGAATTGAATTATATTAAATAGCATATGCCCGTGATCTGGCCGGAATTCATTTATCTCTCCTGGGGGATTCTGTGCGAATGATTTTATAAATTATTTAAATTAATCCTTAATTAAAATTTACGAGTAATACTTTTCTGGACTTTGATACTAACAACATATATTTACTGTAGCAAGGTATTATATGCCTTAACTAGTCTGCGTTTGCACATGTCCTTCGATTGAAATAATATTTAATTGAACCTGCACTGCAACCATTGAATAAACTTTTGATTTACTTATTTTTAATACTTATAATTATAGTATAATCATATACTTTCAAAACTGTTTTATTTATAACGGATTTGTAAAATATTGCAATATAAAAATAAAGAAATCACCAAAACAATTATTTTATTAAAAAAAATTCTAAAATTTTTCTTCGAGTTGTTAACAGTAAAATACGCTAATATTTTAACGAACTTCATACAGGAACCTTGAAGCTGCATAATTTTAACAAATTACAATAAACTTTAGGCAGTACAAGGCCTGTACACAAATTATTTTTGTAAAAAATAAATAGTATTTATAAATTTTTCCTTTGACTATTTTTCTATACTTTGAGCTCTCCCAAGTTGAAAGTTTGTTTCATTAATAAAAAAGAAAAACCATAGATGGTGTAGGTTAGATGGACTTGGTAAACAGTCCTTATAAGTAAAACCCGTAAGCTGGTAAAAGTGCATCGGCGGAAGTATATGAACAAATCATCTCATATGGCTAAACTTGCAGAGCGGTATGAATTAATTATCTTTTGGAACCGCTAATAATCAAGGGACACTATACATCAGCACAAACAAATTTGTCATCCTATGTCTTTTGAAGTTTTTGTTTTTGGTTAACGTGTTCCTAAGTCCCCGTCCTTCCATCTTAGTAATAAGCGAAAACTTTAGTTGAATCAGAGGCACATCCATCGTTCATTTGCCTGAAATTGTACTGGTCTAAAGTACTTACTTTAAGGATAAGTTCGATATTTTGGCTTGCGTCAAAAGAAACAAAAAAGACTTACTTTACTAAGCAATTGTTTCTAAAGCGGAGTTTATTTTATATGTAGGTATATTATGCTAAATAGATATTACCATTTATTATCTATTGTCTACTACAAGTGAATAATTTTGCAAGTGACTCCAAACTGGTTTGGTATTGCATAAGCGCCGTTAGCTTGAGTAGCTAGTACCAATTTAATTTTATTTTTTAAGTTTTATTTATAATTACTTGCGTACATTGGAAATCATAAACACATTGGTTTCCCAAGACGTCAAAAAGTAATTTATAACTTTCTTGGCTGTTCGTATGTACCATATTACTTTTTTATATTATAATATAACAATTTTTAATTTAAATACAATGCGACATTAGATTTAATTCAAAAAATAAGAAGTGAAATAGTCTTCCCATAAAAATGACGATAACTTCCCAAAATGAACATTTAGACAAAAATCCAAAATCCCGTAACTTTTCCATGTAGTTTAAAGATTAAAAAAAGAAAAACTTATAAATGTGTAAAATACAAGAGCAGAATGAATATGATATTTTTTTAATCCCCTAACAAGCCTGTGAGTGCGCCACTGTTCTTTTTTAAACTTAAAATACACAGCTGATAACAAGGAACGATCTGGTCTTTAGTCGATCTTGGTATCTCTTCTCTTTCTGAAATATTGCAAAAAATGTGTTTTTGGAATGTGCAATTTTTCTTACAGTGTGAAATCATCATCGCTAAAGGCAACTATAGAAAAAGGAATACATCTGTAGCTACCGCCGGCTTTTTATGAATTGTAACCTAACAAATATTAAAATACGAGTTTAACGTGTTCATATTGCTACAAATATTAGAATTCCGATTCACTATCCGAATCTACTAGCCGACCATCCGGATCTGAAGTTTCGTAAAACGAATTCTGATCCACATATGCGGATCCAGATAACAGCTCTAATATTAACGAGTACTGTAGGTACGCTATAAAATTGAAATCTAATTCGAATTCATTTTCTCGATCCCAATATCTGGATAGGAATTTATCCGGATCCGGATGACAGCTCTAAAATTAGTGCTGGCAAAGTATTTAGTTTAACTGTGGCTGATGAAGAGGTAGTTGAACTACATGCAGGACTATCCAAAGTCCGCAGGTAAAACATATTGGTAGTGTCTAAGGGTAATGGCTCATAAATTGTATCGGAAACTTAAGCGATATATTTTTAAATCGTTAGCTATTAAACTGACGACAAAGCAGCTAGGGGTGGGCGAGAAAACAATGTGGAATCTTGTTAAAGAGATGCATACCACTGCACCTATTAGTTCAGACTCTAAAATGCATTTAATTAAGCAAAAAATCTTTTGGACGAAATATCATCGTAACTGTTTCAAAATAATTGCCAAAATGACCTTGATATCAGTTAAGGATAGCTTTTCCTAACAAAAATATAAACATTTGCTTGCCTTCAGACTTTTCGAACGCATTGTATAATAAGTGTCTAAATAACCGACACTTATAATGGTTACCTGAGCTATGTTAATTGTTTGTTATTTAAGTAAATTTAGGAATATCGTTTTATTAGAAATTTTTACCACAAAGGAGATGTGGAATGTATTATATGTAACTTCACTGCCAATTTGTATAATCAGAGATTTATTTGTACAAAAATAATATATCCATGTACAAACTAGTACACAAAAAAAGAGGTAATGCCTCGAGGCAGTCAACATTATACAACATACTGCACACCTCGTTCACGATACGATCCAGGTTGGCCAGTTATTACAATGGCCCCTCGTAAATAATCAAGATAATGAATTGGACGGATCCAAGCAATGATAAACTGCTGAATATGCGATCTCATATCTCATCATCCAAACGAGCTTCACATGCTCTCTCTCATATTAATCGAAATGCTATCAAATGCAAGCACATTGCGTGAGTCCCGTTCGATTCTGATATCGCCGCGCTGCCCGTTATATACAGGGGCGTGGGGGCCAATGCACGACTGGATGTTGAATTTCATGCGAGCGCGGTGGAAGAAGAAGATTCAGATTTTCCATCATCAAGATAAATGAACTGCTGTTAAGTTTGATATATATTATATACAATCTGAAAACATAGAGGAGGGTGGTAGAATTAATCATTTTGGTGTTTTTCTTTTATATAGGGGACAATGCTTTGTATTTTGTTCCTTATTTGCTGGAGTTAATTAAAAAACAGTTGCAATTTCATTTAGGTCGATTGCATTTGATATTCATGAAGTATAAGTGCATGTTGTGTTTTCCAGATTGTCTTACTGGATGTACACCCACGACAACTCAAAATGTCCGGTCTAAGTCACAGTGTGAGGGAAACGTTCTATGCACCCGAGTTCCACACGGCGTTTAAACTACGCATTAGACCGGACATTTTGGGTGTCCGTGAGTGTACTAGGCATTTTAACGCAAAAGCTACCAAAATGTGATGCATTTTCTATAGTGCATAAGGGGTAGGAATAGTTGGGAAAATAAATATTAGCAAAATAGGGACGAAAGAACTTAAACTTTGAGAACGTAATTTGCAATGGCGCATGTCTGATTATGATAGTACAGAACACGTCAATGATTGGCCTTCGTTGATGATTACCAGATCTAAGAATGTATTACATAATGTGCCAAACAATTGGAACAGCAGGAAAAATAAGAGGTTTTAATAATAAGTGAATAAACAATCAAGTTTAAAGAGAATATATCAGAAAAACTAATGCCATAAGATCTTTTTTTTTCTTTAACCGAATTTAGTGCAGAATGTATAGCATAGTTAGATTCATAAACAAAAACTGCAAGACTGATTTGGAGGCCGAATATTGCACGATAGTGAAGCAATTGAATAAATATGATATGTACGAGGAATTGTGACCTGTACTTTAAGAAGCATGATTAAAGCTACAGGCCTCATCGAAAAATTAATATCAGTAGAATGGAAAAGAGTTATAAGTGACGTTGACTATATTTGCTAATATATTATTTAAAGCATGTATTTGTGATAACCGAGTTCCTTAGAGAGATTAATTGTAACTCTCTTTTATCCTGGATGACGCTCTCTATTCCTGCTTTCTTAATTAAAGCTATCATCTTTGCGAAAATCCGTTTAGAAGAAGGTAGAGAAGAAGATAGGGTAGAAACTCTATCCTTGCCAAGTCATCGCATTGGCACAGAACATTCGTCCCAATTCTGACATAATGTGCAAACCGCATCCTCTGCCACTTTTATAATATATAGCTGCTATATACCTATTTAATTTATAGTCACCACTTATACAAGGAAAGGCAACCAAGTGTATCTCTCCGATTTTGATCAAATTTGTAGGAATGTGGAACACCCAAAGGATATGACACCTATTTTTCTTTAGCATTCCATTTTTGGTTTTAGGGTCCCAAAAAAAAAAACACATCAGCTTTAACTGTAATTTTTAATATGAGGAAATTTTCTATGTTAAAAATTTTACCTCGTGTCGGATTTGAACCAGGCACCTCCTGTTTGCCGGACGGGCGACTCCACCAATTGAGCTAACGAGGCGCTGGTTCCAATACGATTTGAAATGTCTCAAATACAGATCTTATAGGAAGCCGACACGACGGTAATTATGCAATTTGCAATTTTTCTTACAGTGTGAAATCATTAAACAAATCATTAAATGTTTTACCTGCGGACTTTGGATAGTCCTGCATGTAGTTCAACTACCTCTTCATCAGCCACAGTTAAACTAAATACTTTGCCAGCACTAATTTTAGAGCTGTCATCCGGATCCGGATAAATTCCTATCCAGATATTGGGATCGAGAAAATGAATTCGAATTAGATTTCAATTTTATAGCGTACCTACAGTACTCGTTAATATTAGAGCTGTTATCTGGATCCGCATATGTGGATCAGAATTCGTTTTACGAAACTTCAGATCCGGATGGTCGGCTAGTAGATTCGGATAGTGAATCGGAATTCTAATATTTGTAGCAATATGAACACGTTAAACTCGTATTTTAATATTTGTTAGGTTACAATTCATAAAAAGCCGGCGGTAGCTACAGATGTATTCCTTTTTCTATAGTTGCCTTTAGCGACTCATGTAAGAATCAACGCCGGCTTAAATATGTTTGAAATAAACAACGGACGCCGGCTACGGGGGCATTCTCTTTTTATTATCTCGATTATTTTGTACATAACTAAATTGAATACCCTGCGGATAACTCACTGCCTTACTCCCAATGTTGTTTCGAGTAACATGAATTTGATCTGTGTTTTCCCCATGCTTTCCTGCTTGCATAATTATTTTGCTAGTATAGATTCTAAATGATTCTACAATTGTCATGGAACTGTTTCGATGACGTTTACACTCCTTCAAATAGTTTAAAACATTTAATGTAACAATAAAAGTATAATGTTTAATACTTACAAATACAATCTGCTATTCAGCATATATATACGTTTAATAGAAAATATATCACTTGCAAAGGCTTTAGTAAAAGGTATTCAAGAAATTAGTAAGCCAGTTATTTCATTCATTAAATATTAGTTCAAAATTGTTTACATAAGACTAAGTTATAAAATCTATGAACGCCCAGGACTTGCAAGTTCAAAGAAAGTACTAAAATAAATTCTATAAAGAGTGTTTACTAAAACTTGTTACAATTTTCTGTTTGGAAGTTACAACTTTTCTAGTTAATTCCGTTTTCATTAAAACAAAGCATTTTGCCAATTACCCAGCTTACCGATGTGTTTATAATTAAGTAATTATACTTTCGTTATAACTCATACTTGAATGAGTTAAGCTAGAGATCAGCGGCAAGGCAGGATAATGAATATGTGTAAAAATAGTCTTGACGGTAAATCAAGATTGTTAATTGTATATCGGTCAGTTGCTGCGAGTATCACAGAATCATCGAGATTAATTGCAGCGAACACGTTCAGAGACGTAGGGGGCATGTATGTGAGGTATGATATATAGAGCGTTACAGAAGCTGCGTATAAACGGCGGCAAGCAGTGTCCGATAGGTAGTAGTAGATCGACGCTTAATGTAATTTATCATCTTGGGACTCTTTTCACATCAACGAGAGTAGCGCGGCCAGCGAGGTCCCATCATTTGTCTTCTCTCACCTGTCACGGTTCCGACCAGCGCTTTGTATCGGTTACACTTCTGCTCGGCGCGCTTTTTGGAAAGTAACGCTTATGATTTATTATAATTTTTAACCCTTTATGGCCATTTTGTTAGATAAAATTAATGTATTCTGCATACGTCGGCGCTAATGCAGTTTCGTTTCCTCCCTCAGAACCAAGAAAGTTCCCTTAAGAAATTAATACGTCAGGATACTTCTAATCCGTTAACGCTTAAGTGTGCTGTTTGACTAAAATTGACCCGATTATGATTGATAAATGGTGAAAAGTTAGCAATTGTCACCTCTTTTTACTACTTTTCCTTGAAAAGACAATTGGTATGCATGAGTACCAACTATATATATTCAATACGCATAAAAATGTTTGTGCCAAATGTAAGCAATTCTTGTTTGTGCTCCTCTTAAAAAAAAATGCGGGAATAATGTATTTTTTTTTATAGATAGTCGCAGCAAATATATATGGGTACCTACTCTGTAATATGTAGTCTAGAAATGACTGGTTTCAACAAAAATTAAGTACAGCTTTTTGGTTAACTACAATTCAAAATAATTCAAATTATTAATTTTTTCCTTTTTTGTTTTCTTTTCTGATTGTAAAACCATTATAATTGTTTCTGCATGTCGTGGTTTTAGAGTTTAAATTTTTTTTATTTTACGTTTTGCCAATGTGCACATTGACTTTTTCAAAAATGTCCAGTAATAAGAAAACTAAAACATTCTGTGATACATATATATATCTGCAATATTTTCATAATATTTTTATTTTTAAAATAAAACAACACAAATTTAAAATGTTAACTTCGATATGAAAATGAAAAATATTTTAATTTTACAAAATTAATCACAGAATGTTTTAATTTTATTATTATTCGACATTTTTGAAAAATCCGATGCAGCACATCGGCGAAACGTCGAATAATAAAAAAATAAACTCTTATCCTAATTTTATTATAATTTTGCTAAAACCAAGACATACGGCAGCAATTATAGTCAGTATTTTTTTTATATAGTCCCATGAATGGAAAATGTTAAATATTCTGTAATTGGTTAAAGTGAATTAATCGGTCAGTTAGCAAAAAAATATTTTCTGTATTTTTATTTTATTATATCAAAAGATTGAGGTTTTCAAAGAAGCACAGTCATTTTCATCCTCTCGTGAAATTTATTTATCTATATATTTTTTGGCGAGTTAAAAAAATATATTCATTATTAATATTATCAAGGCATTTCCTATAAGAAACAAATCAGGGTCTAAACAAACATTTTAATAGGAATTTTTTAAAAGATTTAAAGATGTGGTTTTTCCGAAAGATCTGAATTCTTATAATTTTCGATGAAAAGTATATTTTGTTGATGAATAAACCTTTTCCTATAGTATACACTTTTCCTACTTTGAAACTGGCTCCTTTCTTCTAGGTACCCAAAGAAAAAATTACAGAGACCTCAGAGTTTAAATAAACACTGGACATCTTAAAAAATTACTTCAAAATTTTAAAACTCTTGTGTTTGGATATAACTAGGCATCTACATATTTCAAAATAAACTTAAAAGATCTAAGAGCTCTTAAAAAACGCTTCCCCAAAAAATTAATTTATTTGACGAATAAAACTTTTTCTTTGTTGGAAAAGGCTATTGTTTTGTACTTAATTAACAAATTACAGTGTATATAAATAAGTATGAACACATTCAAGATATATGCACTTTGAATTCAACCAACTCGTTTTGAAAATCTTATATTTATTGCTAACAAGGCTAAATTCTTCACATTAGCGGCTTTTTGTGAACGTTCAATGTTTTACATACAGTAGTTTGATGACTAACTGACAAAGAAATATAAGGACTACATAAGATATTTGATCACTCCTCGTAACACAATTTTATTTGTGAATGCTTTTCCTCAATTCATAATAGTGAGCGTTTCAAACAATTGTCAGAAACCATCAAACCTAATTAATTCAGCTAAAAAACAATGGCTACGAGACGATATAAGACATGAGTACGCCAGACGTTGTAAACTGGTAGGGTTATATAAATTACACCTTAACAATTCAAAGAATTTAGGTGAAAATAGTTTTCGAAGATGGTGTGATTTTGAAAGATGTACAACTGAAAGAATTAATCTTAGATTTCAATTAATTAAAAATAATTAGTAAGAATAAGATATTTAGTAAGATTTGTCCCATTAAGAGGAATCAGACTTTGGAGAACACACCTCTAAATCAATCCTTGGGGACTTCTAATAAATATGAAATTGCCCTTTTAAATAAAAGACTGAAATATTGTACCTATTAATACCCGGTCACCGATATCGCGTCAGTTGAATCATCAAAGTTATCATCAGAAATGTTGATTCCATAACCAAAGACTACATCAAAATGCATGTAACTTTAAAATAATTGAAAACTTGGAGGATACGGAAACGGTTGTTAATAATGAAATTCAAAGTTATCTAAGAACCATTAAAGATCTTAGGAAGAAGGATTAATTTCATCTATCAGCGGGCAAAGAGAACAAGATCGTCATTTTGGATGAGCCAGTTTATTTCGCGCGCGTCAATAATTTGCTCTAGTCCGGACCTTATAAACCCTTGAATGATAATGAAAAGAGAAATCAAAGGAGTTATCAAAGGTTGCCCTAATTTAATCAGCACAAGCCTAATGTTTAAATTATCTGTTTCAAATTCGGCGGTTCCAAAAATGTATTGCCTACCTAAAATACATAAGCCGGGAAGATCTATGAGAGCAAGTGTACCACATATAAATTCGTATGGATTGCCCAAACAAATACAGAAATTTACCCGTCAAAGTAGATAGTTTCTGAAATAGTGAATTTTTTAGATTGACACTAATAGATTTGTCTCATGTCACTGCGGACAACATAAAATGGCCGGTATTAATTTCTTAATTAATAGATTAATAACATTCCCATTTAATAAGATGAGATTTGACAAATGATTGCAGGTCATTAAAATAGTAGCGATCTACAATGAAAACTCTTCTATAGATGTACTCCGGCATCTAAAAAAAGTTGAAATAAACATTATGCGCGTAGCTTCACCACTTTAACTTCAACAGGAACCCGCGACAAACAGTTTGTTAAATTATCCTTCCACAAAATTTTGAAAGGCACATAACCAGATTTGAGGAGCACGTAGTGCGTTATTGCTATGGGAGATTTGAACCATCCAAAGTTGCACAACATACAAATAATACCGGTCATAAAATTAATATTGAGAACCGTGAACTGTTGAATAATGTAACATCTTCCAGAGAATTAGAAGCTTACAAAACTATGTATATGAAGAAAGACTATAAAAAATTATTAAATCGGTAATACATCTTTAAACGCTTGGTATTTCAGCAGGTTAAAGTAGGCGTTGAAAAATATAGGTTTAAGCCTTGTTTATATATTATTATGGTTGTTTAACCTGATGCTGGTACCTGGTGAGTAACTTGGGTATAGTCTGTCCATATTTCTAACGATTTGCCTTTTTAAATAGCACTCGATCTTCACAAAAGAAATGTTTACCGACCGTTATAATCCCTTGCGAGCACGGGTGGTTAACAGAGACGTATTCACTAAGATTATAATACTAAAAGTGTATTATAAAGAGATTAACGTTCGACTAAATAATATATTTGTTTATATACACATAAACATACATACATTGTTGGGAAATAATTAAATTTTTTTCTTGATACATAGTACAGGAAACATCATTATAATATTACAATTACAACAACAATAACATACATGTTAAACAATACAATCAAAGAAACTATGATCATTACTAAATTGCTATAGTAAATTGTACCTTATCAACTCAGAAGTACTCGTCATTATGTATATGTACATTATCTTAAATTTACCAACTTTAATTATTCATAGTATAGCCAATTAGATTAAATTGTAAACGGTAGATTATATTAAACGAAACATAATTACTTCTCTACTTTAAAAAAATCCAATTTCTCTTAATTCGGCCAATTACCTCATTTGCATTATTTGGCGGCACCAGGTAGTGGATAGTCCCAGGTAATACTCTTAATCCCTCTAAAGGTAAATCGTTAGAAATATGGACAGACTATACTACAATATTTTGAATAAAATTTATTTATGAATTAGTAATTCTAAAATATTGGAGGCCTCCAAATGCAATTGCTATGGATTAAAATTTATAATATATTAGTATATTACTATAACTTTATTCCCGCCAATAATATATTAAATTTTATGAATGAGCACACTTTATACTGTACGCCATCTGTCAACCATGCCGTTGTACCTACAAATGGTTGTTTAACTATAGCATCATATCAGCAAGGGTTTAAGGTAGGTATAATGAGACATGGTTGGACCAAATTCATTCGATCTTTGTTTGATCGTGGAAATCCACGACTTGCAGAAACAATTTTACCAAATTAATAAAATTGTGTAGCGCAGAGTGATCGGGTATCTTCTATAACTAACTGATATGTAACTATGATTCAATAAGAGTTATTGTGCTTTCAACTTCACACATTTTAATAGTTATTATGAAACATTTGATTTTCTTTGGTTTGAATGAAGCAAAACCGTTCACTAGTGTATCCTCAAGTGCTTTATAATCAATTTTGAGCGAATATTATATCCTTCAATGGTATATAATCAGATATATGTATATACTTTCGAAACTATCTATGCAATGTCTGGATTAGCAAAACTGGAACAATATGTTTTATTTTTATAACAAAGGTAATAAGCACTTGGTAAATTGTCAGGCTTGATTTTGATTACCACTATAAATATTTTGCATCCTAAAACATATTAACAATATCAAACTATCATAAGATTACTGAAGTATTATTTAGAAAAACTAAATATTTTTCTATTAGTAACTCTATCTTATCCATATGGATTTTTTTTAACATTAGCTTGTACTTGTCAATCAGGAGCAAGAAATGAAAATAGAGAACTGACACAAATACCGTTATTATCAAGGCACAAGAGGGCGAAATTTAAAATAATGACATTTGAGTTTTGAAATGTTTAATAGTGAATCCGCAGGCTTGCCGGTAATTTAAACGCGAAGAACGCGGTGGCAAATAACGAAAGCGTATAAGGTTAATCTCGCCTCCAAATGAGAAAACATTCGTCTATAATAAAAGGTATAGTCTCTATGAGACTGATATTTAGAGGTAGAAATCCGATACAATACCAGTTGGTGTTTACATGGTGCGTCGTGACTCGATGTGTCTAACTAATTAGGTAAACGCTAACTTCCCACCTTTCAAAGTAGCGCTTTGAACTGCCGCTTAATCTCATATACATTCACTGTTAATTTTGTAATCCGTAAATATCGAGGGGAGCAGATTAGAATCGCAGTAATTTTTTAATCATAGGTGTTTTAGTGGTTTGACTTTCTGTAAATTAATTTTAAGCGTATGATTGAGAAAGTGAAAGAAAAGGTCTTCTGGTAATTGATACAACTTAGTTTCCTCTTCATTTATTTTTCATTCAATTAACAAGGAGTAAAAGCACATGGATAGACTTAAGTAATGCCACAGAATATTTTTATTATTAGAGTACTTCGTGAACCGCAAACAAGAACGTAATCTAATAATTTTAATAGAGATTTTATATGTACGGAATACTATCGTAAAGTAAATTTGAAGCAATACCTGCAGCAAATGTTTTGCTAATTTTACTAAAATTCATCAACATTCTCAAATACAGTTGATATTAATATTGTAGTATCTAATATTAACAAAAAGGTTTCTTCGTTAAACTTCTGAAACTATAAAGATAATCCAATTGATGTAACAATTCAAGTAGTTAAATTAACAAATTCAATGTTAATAATAATAGTAATAATAAAATGAAAAGTATTCTAAATACAACGAAAAAAATGTAGAAGAAAATTAAAATCAACAAGATAACTAAAAGTTACTCACGACCTTCACTAAAACTAACTAAAACATATCAAGAACAAATATGTGCACAAATATAAAGTAATAATAAACAATAAATAAACAAAAGCTAGCTACCTAGAATCTGAAAAAGAGAAAAAAACTACTTGTGAACTAAAAAGAATTCTTCCAAAGTGTAAAATAATCGAGAAAATCGTAAATGTTTAAGTGCTTTCCTAAATCAAGTAAACAAACCTATCTCTTCTATATAAGCAAGTACATTATTATAAATTTTCACAGCTACCTTCTCAGAAACAATGCTAGTTATCGTGATACTGTGCATAAGGACTGCATGTTCATTTTTGATTCTAGTATTGTAATTGTGAATATCTGCATTTGTTACGATATTATGCCTATTCTTATGAATGCGGCAAGCTGTTTCAAGTATGTAAATACAAGGTAATGGTAGTATCTTAAAACGTTCAAATAAAGGTCGACCAGATTCAATAAAGTGCGTCCCGCAAATGCTCTGCATTGCTCCCTTTTGTGCTAGAAAAGCTTTGCGTGCTCCTACTGATGCACTCCAAAGAAAAATGCCATATTGTATTGTAAAATAAACTTCAGCATAATACCAGAATAACAGACATACCTCCGCTATTTGTAATCGTAGACAATTAAATATGTAACATTTACTATTTATTTTCTTTACTAGACCCCCATAAAGGTCCTTCCAGGGCAAAGTGGACTCCAGTGTTACACCTAGAAATTTGATGGAGTCACAGAAAATGAAATTATCACCATTTATTTCTAACGGTAAAGCATCTTGTAAAGCGACATGAAATATTATGTACTTGGTTTTTTCTAAACTAAAAGATAATTTATTTTCTGAAAACCACTTGCCCAAGATTTATAGTAAATTATTCGCTAAAATCTATTCCCTCTGAGCATCTATGATAATCAGCAGAGACATGTCATCGGCATACAATAGTTAAATATAATTAAGATAGAAATAAAATTGTCATTTTTGTAGAGAGAAAACAAAACAGGACCAAAAGCCAATCCATGAAAAAAACACTTTCTGAATGGGCTACCAGTGTTGACTTCTAAATTCACTATTGGGTTTTGCAATTTTCAATTTCACTATTTGCAGTCTATCCTTCAGGTAGAACGTGAACCATTCCGCAGCCTTGCCCCTAATGTTATATATTTCTAGCTTAGAACTAGTTAGAAGTTTTTTGCGCTGCACATAGTCAAACGCTTTTTGTAAGTCATAAAATATTCGGATAACTGTTTTCTGCTTTTCAATATCTTGCAGCATAGCATTGTAAAACGTAATTAAGACAGTTGCTGTAGATCGATCTTTACGGAAACTATGTTGGTTATCAACAATAATACATATTGTGGTTATTCAAGAATGAAATGAGTGTATCTAGAATGCAGTATTTCTGAATATTAGAGAAAACAGATGTTAACGCAGTAGGTCTGTAATTACCTATTTCAATTCGCTCCCCCTTCTTATACACAGGAACAATCTTTGATATCTTTAGCATCTCGGGGAAAATTCCACCCACTAAGTACGTTAAGATATATAGTGCGACCAAATGGATTTGAGACTCGGAAAATATGCAAACTGATTTGTCAACCTCTTATTCCACTCACCCGCGCACCCATTTTTTTCACGTTTGACAGTGAAGTACAGTCCCGTCTCGTTCGTTTACTGGTTGCTTGTTTGCGTTTCGCCATCTATCTGTTATTTATCTCATTTAAGTCATTATTTTTTTCGTTTTTATATATTAAATAACAGCTTTTGTGAAAGCTATCACGGTCGATAAACAATAGTGTGGCGGTGAGAAATGTATAACCTTACTTTTTATGTGTGTGCTGGATAGGATGGTGTTGGACAAAGGTGGATTATGGCTCATGCTGGAGGAAGTATGGGTTTCATCGAGGGATGTTTACAGCTATTTAAATCCAAAACTGAAAGTGGCGATTACCATGACGAAATTAATTCTGAAAACTTTGCAAAACAGTTCTGATCCCAAAACTACCAAGCAATTCAATTATTTTAATGGATAATGCACATTATCATAGTGTCCAGCTTAATAAAGCACCAACAGCTTCATCGAAAGAGAGTGAAATTGTGTCGTGGCTGCATTCAAAAAGTCTGTCATATCACCCTTCCTTGTTGAAATGTGAACTGCTAGAAATAGTGAAACAAAACAAACCACTTCCCGAGTAGAAAATAGATAACTGCGCAATAGTTAGTTCATGGACATATCGTTTTAAAATTACCCTTTTACTACTTCGATTTAAATTCAATCTAATTAACTTGGAGTATGGTAAAAAGAAAAGTAGCAGCTCATAATATTGATTCAAATACTAATATAGAGGTTTTAATACGTTAAAATAGTGACGTAAATAGTGACATGGAATGGACGGACTCTGAAAGTGAACTTTATTTTTTTGTAGCAATTGCAAGCGGATCTATTTTTTTTTCTGACAGATTTATTATTTAAGTTTTTGATTTCACACATATTAGTTTAATACAGAATACGTTTTATAATTCTTAAATATCAAATGTCGTTGTAAATATGTCTTATTTATAATTACTACATAATTTAATCTATAGCCATAACCAATGCTGTAACGTAAACATATAATAAATATGATAAATTGCAATACACATTTCACTTCATTTTATTGGTTGATATTTACAATATAGTAGGTACGTTTGCATATCAAGAAACAGTATAATCAAATATAATACTATAAATCAATGTTGTTCGAACTGTCACGAACTGGAATTGTTAGGTTAGAGAAATTCAAATTTTGCGAGGAAAACTTTTGCCTCCGAATGTACCGTTCCATTCGACTGTGCTGCTTCAGGTTTCAATTCTACTTGGTGGTACTATAGCGAAATATATACTCTATTCCTTCACAATCAAAACAGATATCTCGTCGGGGCCTATAGGTTTTTAATTAATTAATGTAAAAAATATCGATCTGGAGTTCCGGAATATTAGAAATAATATTTACAGGTATTTAACAAAAGTACACATTACTATTATACTACATGTTATTGTTACATTTAACAATAACGGCCGTGCAAATTTTATAACTTATATGTATCGATTTTGGGAAAAGAAAAATTTGGAATTGTGTTAGCGTTACTACTTTTTACTGCGTATAATAAGCGTAGGATTAGTTTTTGCAGTGTTCCTTCAGTAAGAACAGTGTAGTAGAGGATAAAGGTATGCACGCGTCGGCCATGTTGTGTCAGGTGCCGGACACTGATTGATGAAAGCCTAGTGACGTGCTCGATATCCAGCGATGGAAGCGAGGTCTCCCGTACCAGGCGCTTTTCTGCAGAAAGCATTTACGGTCCAACTTGTCGACGAAGACCTCCGAGTAACATTAAGTTTATTACACAAGCGTGACACGACATTCCGGTGTTTGCACTGCGTATTTATTCCTCTAAGCGATTTTTCGTCATATACTATCGATAGTGTGAAAATCATAATTTGATTAATAATCTTGTAATCACTTCCAATATTAGATTTTACACTTCTAAGACGTGTATACATTTTCTTTTTCTGGAATATTCACATCTAAAAAACTAACTAGTTCTCGAATTGCTCATAAGTTAATACGACATTAACCAGCATGTGTGCAATTGTCAGACCAAAGACAAGTTTAAATTATACTATACAAACTAGACATTTGGTTATGTCTGGGCGTTTTTGCTTTTGCTACATAAGTAATTCGAAAATGTTGATAAAAAGAAATTCGAGGTGTTCTTTTTTACTTAGTACTTACAAATGAAAGCAAATAACATGCTCAAATGGAATTCAAGCGTATATATTAATTAGTTCAACGAAATAGTAGTTTCATAACTTATTCTGAAAGAGTAACGAATTTTTGTTTTTGAGACTAAAATGCAATGAAGAAAATATTAAAAAAATGTGACTAATGATGTGTATGCTATAATATTATTTCATTCTTGCAATAGCAACTCTCTAAGTTCTTGGAGCTGGCATATGCCTTCGGATACCTGATCCCAATTCATCCCATAAATGTTTGAAGGAATTCATGTCCGGACTGAAGGCCGGCCAGTAGAACCACGTAATTCCCACTTCATTCAGGTTTCAACTGACAACTCTAGCTACGTGAGGTCTAACATGAAAATATGCCTTGCTCGTCCATAGTGATGATGAAGGACATCTTCTAGAACCTTCATTATGTACCTATAAGCAAGCCGCCAGGTAGCCATTCTGTATAAAGACCAACACTGTGCGTGGTTATAAAGTAATTGCTTCCCAAACCTTAACCGATCAAATAGAAGTCGACCGTCAATACAAACCGGAGCATATCTTGCTCCAGTCCTTCTCCACACTTGCCAATGTCCGCCTGACCCATTACGGAAAAAACGCGACTCATCTGAGAACAGTACCCTACTTCAGTCCTCTTCATGCACGAGGAGTTCGGGCAAAAGCCAATCTTGCAACGCGTTACTGGCATTGTAATGCTGGACCTGCAGTTAAGCTTCCACAAGAAAATCTTTCTGGATCGAGCCCTCTTCTAACGATCAATTCATTAACATAGAGAGAGTAGAAATTGTAGCAAAACCGCAGAAGCTGTTCTATTCCGCAAACTTGCGGACACCCAAAAACAATCATTTTTTCTCGACCAGACCCTGGTCTTTTGATTAACATGTCAGCCTCCTCATAGCTTTGGTATACCTTTGGTACAGCACAAAGGCTCCTATCAACAAGTTTTGCAGTTTCATGTTTTCCTGGGCCATCTTGTATCAACGCTACAATTCTTGTCACAACAATAGGATCTAAATGACACGTAAAATACAACACACCATGTGACCGACAGATTTTACAGAGACAAATCAACGTTAAGACAAAAAAAATCACTAGATGTGAATATGCACTTATAGCGAATGCATTCGCCTTCACAAAAGTCGTAAACACGGTGATAATAAACATCCATATGTTAGCATGGGTTTGTGAATAACTTTGTAGATATTCATCTTTGTTTTAGTAGATACTTCTTCTTTGTTAATGAAGGTTTTATTTATACTGTGGTAAATTTTAATTGCTTTTTCTATTCTTTTGTTTATTTCTTTTTCTCGGCTTCCTGATTCTTCTATTATCACTCCTAAGTATTCAAAGTGTTCTTGTGTGTACTTGTTCTATTCGTACTTCCTCTAAGTTTATGTTTATGTTTTCTGGTTTTTCTGTTATTGCCATTACTTTTGTTTTTAGCGTATTGATCTTCATGCTGTTATTTTCCAGTACCTCTTTCCAAATTTCTAGATTTTTCTGTAGGTGTTCTTCAGTTGATGCAATGATTACTACATCATCAGCGTAGGCACACTGTTTTATGTCTACTGGTTGTAGATTTTTGTACCCCGCAATTAGGCTCTTCGTTCTTTTGTTACATTCCCTTATGATAAAATCCATAAATACTGTGAACAGCACTGGGCTCATCCCTCCTCCTTGCCTCAGTCCCTCTCGATTTGTGAACACTTCTGATTTCATATTTTTAAAGATTACCAAATTTTTTGTGTTAGCGTACAGACTTTGTACTACTTTGCTCATTTTATTGCCTACTCCTGTTTTTTCTAGAATGTCCCATACTATCCTCATCGGCACTTTATCGAAGGCCTTTTGTAAGTCTATGAACGCGATATAAGCTTTTCCTCTTTTCAGTTTAGTTTTTTGTATTATCTGTTCAATAGTGAATACATGGTCTTGTACACTTCTTCATTTTCTGAAGCCACTTTGCGATTCTATCAAGGTTCCTTCTATTATGTTTTTCAATTTATCATTTAAGATTTGTTCGTATAATTTCATTCCAGTACTTAGTAATATTACTCCTCTATAGTTGTTACATTCTTGTTCATCCCCCTTTTTATATATAGGCAATATCATTCCTGTTTCCCAGTCACTCGGTATTCTTTCTTCTATCCAGGCTCTATTTATAATTTCTAGCAATATTTTCTCATTTCTCCCATATTCTTCATCATTCCAAATGTAATTCTGTCTTGTCCTGGTGATTTACCGTTTTTCAGTTTTCGTAATGCTGCTTTTAATTCATCTAGAGTTATTTCTCTTTTATTATCTGCTGTCTAGTCTTCCTTAAAATATGCTTGCCATCTATTCATTTTTTCTTTTCCTTCTGTTAACGTTTTTCCTTTTGAGTCCTTTATATAAATTGTCTGATTTGTTTTCTTCTCTCTTAGAATTTTCATTACTTTAAAGAATAACTTCTGATTGCTTTTACTATTTTCTTCAAATTTTGTTCCAAAATCTATCCATGTTCTTTCTTTTACCTTTAGTATCATCTATCATCCTTTTAGTCATTTTCCTTTGTTGTTTATATCTTCATAGCTCTCAACTGTTCTCTTTTCTTACACAATTTTTAATTTTCTCTACAATTTCCATTTTCTTTTCTTTATTCTTACTTGTTTCTGTATTTGCTCTGTCCACCATGATTTTGTTTTACTATTTTATATTTGTACATCTGCTTTTCATAAAAAAATAATTTATTCTAACCGATTTAAATCATGCAAAAATAAAATTTCTACATCAGAATGAGTTCTAAAACACATTATACCTACACGCCATATAAATGATTTCTGTCTACATCCACAAAGTTTTCATTAGTCGAAATTACGAGAGGATGGAAATATGTAGGTTGTCAAACCTTGACGTAATCTTCTAACGTAAGATGCATTACGGACATTAATCGCCTTCAAAGAATCAAAAAAATAAATTTCTTTCTCAGACCGAAAATCAACGAAAAATGTTAATCCTTCCCCAACACAAAGTGTAGCCAAAGGAGCTGATGCGGCAAAAAGAAAGTTTTGTCATATGCGTGTCTACGTTCTGACGTTCGACGTCCGCAGAAGAGACCGAGAAGAGAGCGAATGTGATTGATGACGGGATTATTGAATTACGCGCCTCTGAGCGGAAGTAGCCGCCTTTTGTCTTGGGAGTGTCGACCAACCAGCTTCTCATTCGTTGCGGCTCCCGCCTTCGCAACGGGAAGAAGATGGAACAAGAGCGTACAGCGGCTGCTTGCGCGAAAAGAACTAACCACGCTTATGTATTTTACGTGTATCTGCTCAAAATGTTTTCATATGTATGTATGCTGAAGGGGTATGTAAATTACTGATGTATAATCTAGTAAGTAACACGTTTACATTTTGTACTGATACCGCTAAAAGTGAACGGAACTAATTAAAACAGAACGTTAAGCTATAATAAAGCAATTTAAAATTTTATTATCTTGACAGTACAATGATGGATGTGGTTTTTATGATTTATTAACAAAACCGACAATACATCGTATTTAAGTTTAAGCCTTGAATAAAAACCAAATAAATTGAAATCACTGTCGCGTCAAGCATGAAAATATATTACTAATTGATACGCTTCAAAGTGGTATTTACTATTCTGTGGTAGATTTAAAGAAATCATAATTTGCATAAAAAAGGGCATAAACGCTTTCCGCTTTTTACAAGATTTTAATGTTGAATGTATTTATTCAGAGTAGGAGCAGGAATACTTTTGTATACTTAGATAAGCATTTTCCTAATTCCTTTATTTTTTTCCCTTTATTCTCTCAAATGAATGCCTTCATTGTATAAATTAAATCTACCGAAGACAAGCTTCCTATTTGATGGACTGATTGTTCACTCGAAAAAGTTCAGACCTTATACAATAACAACTTCTTCAGTTATTCACGCGTTAGCAATATATAAGGTTTGTTCGCGAAGCAATCAAGTCTATCAGAAGCTAGTAAATAACAACTAATTGGAAACTGTGAGTGACTGTCCTTGTAAACAAAGCAGTAAGCTTTTTTTTTCTACATTAATCTGTTAATTATATTTAATTCATCAATTAAAATTCAGTACAAGATTAAATGTGGTATTAGTAAAAATGGTAACGGTGAATTATTTTTGCCTACGGTCTTTAAGAAGTGGGTCGAAGAAATATATCAGTCAGGTAAGATATGGGGTAAGTCGAAAAGTTGGCCATAGTTTTCTTTTAGGCCAGTAAATATATGCAAAACGTGAACTCATACACTTTAAACTCTTATAATAAGGTATGACAGTCTAGAATACAACGTAAGCATAAAATTTCTTTGAAAAGTATCGCTTATTTGTAAAATAGACGCTGGAATTGGCTATCTCACCCAACTAATTAAGTTGTGTTACCAATGGAAGATGTTTTGTAGCTCTTTTCACACTCGGTATTATTGCAGCCACGGGACAAATTAACTCGAGCAATTTCTCATGAGTGATGTCTGGTTCTTCCTCCATTGATTTAGGGTTACTAGAGTTAAGGGACGTTCCTGTTTATATAAATTCCTATATTCTGCCTCACCAGGTATATCGCCTCAAGGGTAGTTACCTACTTTAACTCGAAAATCTTAATATAAAGATCTTGGTATACTTTTTGATACCACACTTCCTTCAGATCTCACATTACCTATAAATGTTCTGACGTCATGAGATCTCTTGGTTTTATCCTGCGTATTTCTAAATACTTTACATATATCTGTCTTGAAGTCATTGTATTATGCTTATGTTTTAAGTAAGCTTGAATATGCTTCTTTGATTTGGAACCCGTTGTATGCGTGTGACTGCCTAAGCTTAAATACTATCCACAGTAAATTTCTAAAATTCTTATCTTATAAAATCGATGGAAGCTATCCTGAAAGAGGTACACCGCAGGATGAGTTACTGCAGAGGCATGATATGTTGGTCTTAAGCGTGAGAAGGGAGGAGATATATAAGAAATTTCTGCACAAATTACTTCAGAACACTATCGACTGCTCCTTCATATTTGGAAACATGAATTTCTTCGTGCCAAGGTTTAGTTCTTGATGTCAGAGCAGCTTCCTGGTTCCATTTGCAAGGACAGACGCCATGAGGCGGGCTCCAACTTTCGAGATTAGCTAATAGGGTTGAGGAGGAATTATTTAATTTATTATGATTTATTTTTAATGCTTCACTTCACTTCTTCTTTCACTTTTTTCGTATAATTATTCTTATTATTATTATATTTATGTATTGTGTGTACTCTTGCTCTTGTAAACATTATCCTATTATTAGGGCGCTGTCTGTTGGATAATAAATGTGTATTATTATTATTATATATATTGAATCAGCCTTTTTCAATATTTTTATAAATGACTTAGTAGAGAGTACACAGGCGAGGCTTATAAATAAAGATATTATCATGGAAAAGATGTAAGTCTGTCAAATGTGCTAATGAAAAAAGGAATATGCTTTAAAATTGATGTGCAAATTTATTAGGTACTCATTACTATGGACGAAAATAAGTTAAACCAGCTTTGATCTGAGATTTTTAGCTAAAAATATTAATATTGCTGTATGCAAATTATTTAACTCTTCAAATATTAACCTACTTCTTATGTATGAAAATACATTATTGGATGCTTTCACACACAACATAAAAAATAAGGATTCTTAACATAAAGCAAGATGTATGAGTAATAAAATTGCTCCTTTGTTTATATCTATTGTTACTTAATTTTGCAAAGAATTCTGTTTCTTGTGGATTTATAAACAGTATTAAATAGGTATATCCCTAAAATGAGTCATTCCAGAACAAATATATCTTGTTCAATTCCCTTTTTGTTGATGTTTATGTCTATAGTCGACCGACTAATTTATACTGAGATACCTTTCTAGTGCAAATAAACGACACATCTTGTAACGTCAAGAATCAACAGTTTTATGATTTAAAAGCTCATGACAAGGATTTTATTTTTCCAATTATTTGCACCGCTATTCTAAATATTTACGAATAATAGCTCTAGATACTTAATTTATTAAAAGAGCCGTAACTAATTCGCACTTAAACAAAACTGTGGGAAAAAACATTATTATAAGTTATTTAAAGGTGTTTTGGATATAAAAGGCTGGATATAGCATTGGTGCTTGTATCCTGAACCTATTTCCTGCACCAGAACAGGTGCGCTTCGACGAGAGAGTTATTTGAAAGCCCAGCTTCGGTATATTGATTATTTTTCTGTCCGCTGATCGTCTCTGATTTTTTCCGTTTCAATTTTGTTTAACGGTACAATCAACCAGATAGATAGGTCTCTCGGTAGCGGTAATTATACGCAATTGTTTATCTTTCGTACTCTATTTATCAATTATAACCAAATCAAAGTTACAATTTTGTATGCTATAACAGAATATTTCACTATCAGAATAGAAGTTATTCTAGATTAGAAATCACATATCAATAAGCTTATATACAGCTTGTGTGTATAGATGTTAGTTTTTGTGCTATCTATGTTTGGACTTATCAAGTTATCTAAGTATTATTTAATACAATAAATGATATTCAGTGTAATAAAATACAACAAGCAACCATATAAGTATGAGAAAATATGTATTTAATAATATGAGTTTATAATTACATTACTTCTTTTGTCCTTCGCAAAACCGCCACATTTCACAAACAGCAAGTAAAATCTTGATAAATTTTGAACACCTGTTATACAAGGTGTTCAAAATTTAATGGCAAAGCCGAAAAACTTCAAATACACAAAAGACATTTTTTTCCAAATCGAACACCCTGTATATTTTTACATATTTAGATGACGATTTAATTTACGCATCGATATGCTGCATGTATCCTTATACTTATCTTTAGCGGTTTTATCGTTATTAACGCTTTCTATCAAATATTACTTAAAACTGCACTTAAAACCTATGCACATTTGAAAGTAGGCTGTAAGTATGACAACAGGAAAAACAGTTACTTTTACAGAATAAATGTAATGATGTTATTTACTCATAAAAACAAAACAAATAAAATGATTTTAGTGACAAAGAAAACTAAAATACCAACAATAATAGATAAACTAACTGAAGAATGCTATAAATGTTTAATATGATCCCCATTCTGTTGAAGACACTTCATAATCTGCTCAACTTCCACAACTTAAAAATATGTTTAAGGATGTTTTCACGGTCAAATTTACTAGTATATATCTCTTTTCTCTAAGCTCCAAGACCAACCGTGGTCAAGATATTTTAATGAATCAGCCTGTACATATTATATCTTGTATGTTACAGTACAAGTGAACAATTAAAAGTTCTAAAATTATTGTACTTTAGCATTATTAATTCAAGTTTAATCAACATTTATATGATTTATTTCAAAATAGATGTGTAAAAGTTGCAACTTTTTCTAGCGCAATAAATATACATGTATTATATATATTCACGGTTTAATGTGCATCCGCCATGTCGAATGGAGCATGTCATGCGAACCAAACAGGAGGACACCGACGGTCGCGTCGCCCGCGATGTTAATTCCGCGTTTCATCGCTACAACAGCAGCGGAGAGGTTCCGTGCCGCCCGCGTAAAAAGCTCGTCCGGACTCAGCCATCATCAATCATCGCACCACGTCTATACCTCTTGCCCTTCTGCACCCACATATGTATGTGTACTGACTACGCGCATCTATAGGTATACATATGTGCATCGCATTGTCATTGTTTGTAGGTGAGTCAATGTGGGATTTTGAAATTATTTATACTTCGGGGATAGTATCCACACACATTAATTAAACTTCAGGGAAAGAAATAGTGCGTCGTGAGTGTATTTATGTATTAATTGTCAAACTAACTAACTGGCTTTTTCTCAGACTATCACCATGCGTGTTCTCGAGTTCCTCAAGGCTGGCTTTTGTGACCCTTGTTATTTCTATTGTTCATCAACGATACAAGTCGGTTGTAATGCGTTGATGTTCGCGGATAATGTAAAGCTATTCTCCGCTATAAATACAAGTAGACTACTGCGTTGCACTACGATCTGATTTGCTTAGCATGGTTGACTGGTGTTTTAATAAACTTGACCTGAATATCTAGAAGTGTAAGGTTGTTTCCTACACTAGAAAAAAACCCTTTACATTTTAATTACATACTACATTTTGCCTCCGGGAAGGCGTGTACGACCTTTGTATATATTTCGACAACCACTTCACCTCTTTGAACATGTCCAGGAGGTGCTAGCTGTAGCCAATAGAATGTTAGGGTTTATCTTAAAATCATTTGTCAATCAAACCACAAAATATTGTATTTTACTTTAGTGCGCTCCAAAGTGTAATACACATTCATTATATTACGATTATTACAAAACCCTTGTCAAGACTATTCAAAGGAGGTTCTTAAAACATCTTTGGTTTAGGAGTCACCACGTTTATCCTTACCGCGGCTTTCCATACGACATATTACTTTCCACTTTTTCTATGGAATCCCTAGAGATGCGTCACGTCATAGAAATATTGGCTTAACATATCTGTACAAACTTTTGCATTATCTGATCGACACTATTCAGCTTCTATCTAGGTTAAATTTTGATGTCCCTAGCTTGTCATCTCGCAACATGCTTAATTTTTGTATCGGTTCAGCAAAAACTAATTTAATGTTTGTTTAGATAAGTAATATGTATTATTTGTACTATTATTTTTGCAACAATATTACTTACACAGTTATTGGGTGTTATCTTTGCGATACTTTGTGTAATTCTTGTATTATTTAATAACTGTATTCTCACTACCAAGATAATCCGAAATTATTGTTGTCTTGTAAATGGCTGTATACATAATGCAGTAAATAGTATTATTAAACTATGTATCGAAACTAGTTAATATCTGGGCACTCTTTTCAGAAACGTCATTACATATCACAATAAAGACTTTTGGAGAGATAAAAAATGGCGAAATTAAAATGTAGGCGGGTAACAATACAGGTAAATAAAAAAAGAAAAGTAACAAGCAATTAAAAAAAAAATAAAAATAATATGGCTCCATGGAATGATGAAATCGCTGGCAAGATTGCTCATTTGATGAAAATAATAATATATGTACCTAGCAATGAAAGTAATTTTTATTAACCACTTGATCTAGAATAGATATGGGCTGCGTAAAAAAATGTACAATCAAATAACTACTCTCTCTAACTCATTAAATTAAAATATGTACAAACAAACCTAGCACCCTCAGACAAAAAGTTCCAGAAACTCGTATACGCTACAGTAATACTTGTTTATACTACACTGAGAGAAATAGATTGTACTCTTTAACATAAATATAGTATACTTTAATATATTTTATAGCTCCTATAGGGACAATCATATTTTATATTACCGGCGACAATATCTGTATAGTAAATTTCTGTGAATAGTTTGTATTAACTCGTATGGTAAAGTTGGTGTACTATATTTGTATTATTAATTTGAGCATACATGTTAGTAAATGTGAAAAAAATGTCTAGTAGCACTGACTATATTTGATAATAACTGTTAACTTTTTTATTGTACCCAGTATAATGTAATATTTTACTATGTACGATACATGATGCTCATACTTACCATAGCCTTGAAGTACTTACAATATTATTTTCTACTATAATAATTTAACGTCTCTTAGCATTTAAAATAGTAGATAGTAAACAATAATATAATGGATCATATGCGGGCACTATACTGCGATACTTACCTGTAATTTAAAATATAGTACTATACAAGGTTTTACCCAGTTCATGCATAAGGAAAGTGGAATATTACACAATAAAAACTATAATATTGATTTTATATTTTTATTTGTCCTTAAAACCATTATTACAAAAATCCAACGTGTATTACTTTCATTAACATAACAATCACTAGTAGGTTAGATTTATGTTAATGTTCTATCAAAGCATAAAGTACCCACTACGAAGTATATGCATATAATATCTATTACTTACCTTTGAATATATTAATTAACTGTGGAAACCCCCACTCGATTAAAATGTTTTCCACGTTTGCATTCATTTCTGCTTACGATGCACAGAAATCAACGAACGATCAGACACAAACATGCACCGACACGAATACGTACACCTGTATCACACGTACATAACACGTGTCAGTAATTTTGTCGCGGCAAAACAGATTATTGGTCGATTTCTTCGGTAAAGATCGACAATGAATAGAGCAAGGGGTGGGAAGAGCGTTACAAACATTTATGTTAGAAATTGAATACGCATCGAATACCTGATAATATCGCAGTCAATCGCAGCGACTATCTATATAATCCACGTCATTATATAGGCTTTCAGGAATAGAGTATATTAATTGTTACATCCATAAGATGTAGATGGTAACATCCAGATTTTGCCTCTTACTATAAGCACGATAAAATCTGGTTATTTTACTCTTAATACGCCACATATTGTCGTTTTGACAATAACTATTTTAGTAACTAACATAAAGAGATTTACGATCTAATTTCTACAATCCATTTTTCTCAGTGTACTAAATATTATTTAAGTAATTTTGAAACCGATGAAGTTCTAGAATTCTAAAATCTTTCGGTAGTTTATTGTAGACCATAGTGTACATAAAATTTTTCCGAAAAATACTCTTCTATGAATTGATACGACCGCGGCGCAATCATCGTTATTTATTTGATATTATATGCAATATCAAAGTGACTGTTTAAAGGAAGTAGGCTTTTATCTTCATGAGTTAACACGTCACACTCATATATAAAAAGATATGGCAATATATAAATACTATATTTAATCAATACCTGACGGCATGACTGCAAGCCGTTCCAACAAAAACATTGCTCCCACAATTCTATTTTGTAGAATAAAGCAAGGCGAAAAACGAGGTCGAGCATCCCAGAAGAAAACGTCATATTGGCAATCTGGATGGAACATCGGCTTGCTACAGCATGCCAATCCAATAGTCCATCCAGCGCATGCCGTATATACATGGATATGGAAACGAATATAGTTTTGATCATAATTGTAATACATATTTATCCTGTAATATGCGATTAACTATTTAACAGCCAGAAAAAATAGTTTCACACACCATATTCACATTTTAAACGCACCAATCAATGGTGATCCGTCAATGGGATACCTAGCAGAACTAAAGATTAGCATTTAAGTTTCAGTTTTATTCAGAAATAAGTCGTTTTGACTACATCATCCGGATATCGTTAGTGCACATGGACAAACAAAGCCAGATAGATCGGAATCATTAGTACTCGAGATGCAGTAACATCGTGCGCATATTAATAAAGATTGTCGAATGAAGTGAACCACATTCCTACATTTACTTGCCACACCATATTTTGAAAAGAAAATAATAGCAGCTTGTACGACAAACAAATGCTTACATTTTTTACAGTATTTTCAAATATTCTAACCAATTATGTATTAATAAATTTAATTGATGAAATCTTAATTAAAATACTGTATGTATCCGCTATTTCGTGAGAATGTTATAGCCCAAATCTTTAAGCAGCAAAGAAATACTTCTACCAATTTCTACTTTCTGAACCCAAGTCAATAATGCTTTTTGTTTGCATTATGAGTAGTGTTATATCAAATATAATAAAACTAATATACAAATATGTTAGTCCACTTCTTTTTTTAGAAATTTAGTTTTCCCAAGCGTAACGCGTAATAACAGCATCATTTTTTATTGCATACTTATAATTAAAAACACAATAAGTTCACAGCCTTGTTCTAGGCGACATTACAACTACTCGCAGCAGATTTTTAACGTGCATGCAAGCAGTAAATATAGTTTCATAATTAGTGCAACTCTAAACCTGATACCCTGGTAATTCTTTTTAAACATATTCTTAAATTAAAAATAAAATGGAGGATTTTTTTGAAATTATTAATGTAACTTAAGAAAATGTTTCATAATTAAATGGAACTCAAATTAAGTTAGTTAAATATCTAGAACTTTGTAAATCATAACATTTACGATTCTGTTTATATGTGCTACGTTACATCATTAGTAATTGCTTTCTTTTCATTTTTATGAGGTAGAAATGAATTGCAAGTTTTGTAAATAATCTCATCACGTGTAATATATTTATAAGTAGTGTTATAAAATCTGAATGTAAAAACCCTTACAATATCCTTAAAATAATTCTGAAAAATAGAAAACTTACGTGGCATTTCGTTCTTCAACAGCAACATGATCATTAAATTCGAAATAACCACCGCCTTCACAAATTGCAAACATGCTCCTAAAACGATACAACTGCAAAATAAAAAAAAGCATCCCTTTATACGCATGCAGATACTCACAAAGACGTGGCGGAGGCAAAGAGAGAGAAAAAAGATAACTCACGATAAACGCAACGGGAAAGTGAGATGGAGGGAAACGTGGCGAACGCATCGTAATGTCAGTGCAAGGACTTCTGTTCGGGATTGTTAAAAAGATAGCAGGCTGTGAGTGGCAGGCGTCTCTATGGAAACGTGGGGCTCGGACTTCCTCAAAGACGCCGCCGTCGTCACAACCGACGTTTCCGGAGATCCTTCTTCTTGCGCGCAGGATATCATTATGTAAGCATTTATTAGGTAGAAACAAAAAATTCGGCATTGGATGTTTTCAAACTTTCCAAAAGATCAAAACTTGTACGAGTAAGAATTTACCAAGCATATATGTATGGAAATATAAGAAATATTATACTCTAGAAGAGAACACTACAATTAGGTGAAGCTCATGAATGAATATTCACATTTAGCGCCGTTGTAATCATGTTTTGTTTAAATAAAAAATTGGTAGCTACAGCATTTCTAATATTCTAAACGAGTGAAAGATTTTTTAAACCTAGAGAAACGTTCCACCTACTTAGTACTTCATAGTCTTAAAATACTTAAAATAGTCTTAAAATACTTCAAATATGTGACTGTTTCGGAAAAGAAATGAGTGAATAAACAGTACAAGTCCAAAGGTAGGGTTTTGAGAAAAACAAAAAAAAATACATCCAATTTTTTGTTTTCAACTTTTCAATAATACTCTGATCCACACTAAACTTTTAGTACACACACAGGTAAGGCTACAAATACATACATAGGTAAACAAAAAGAAACTGTATTAAAAAAATTAATTTAGATTTGCACCCTTTTTTCTGTGGAATATAATCTAAATCTGACACATGCTAAGTGAATAAATAGAGAAAAAATGTTGATACACTGTATATTTGAACGTTATATATTATATATCTATTATTTAGATGAATAAAGTAATAACTATTCTGGTGCGTAAATGCGTAAAACGTATGCTAAATAAACAAAAATGATGATTAAAAACAAAAAAATTATATTTTTGATCATCCATGCTTCAACTGACAAGAATAAGTGACAGATCAAAATCAGTCTAAAATTTATACGGTTATTCAACTTAATAAAAATCTTGGCTAACTTAATTCTTCACTCGTCAATTCAAATGTTTATATACTTATGAGAGAACTTAAGTTTTTAGGAAAACTCGAAAATAAAACTAAATAGACAAGATCAGAAATACATACAACACTTAAACAGAATTGTCGTCCATGGTATGGACAATTGAGAAGGATGCAAGAGGTAAACAAGGTTAGACAAGTATTCGAAGCTAAAGAAACATTAAGTGGAGCAAGAAATCAAAAACGCGACTGAAAGAAGTAAGGGCATCAGCAATTAAAAGAGGAGAAATACAGCAAACAAAGTAAAGTAAAAAGATATATGTGAGCAGCAAAAGCTTCAAGTATTGTGATTTCAACATAAACTTACTGGCCAAGATGAGCTGGGTGGGGCACAATCCGTACATATGATATCAGATGTCTGGATGTGATAACTTGCTCACTGGATTACCTTTATTTTTTATTCCTGGAAAAAAATACTGCAAAGGAAATGTTTGATACCTTGAGAACTATGAATATGAAAAATGGACTTTCTGTACAAATGGAATTACAGAGGAAATTATGGAATATGAAATGTACAACAGGCGCTTTGTCAGATTTTATAGCAGAATTTGAAAAGACTGTTGGTGACTTGTGTAACAGCAGTGGATCTATGTAAGAAAGGGAAAAGATATTGCAGCTACTAGCAACAATACTGGAGTCGTGCCAAGCTGTAGTTACAACGATAGACATAATTTTCAGTGAGAATCCTAAGGAAATATCTTTTGACTTTGTGAAGTGTAAACTGTTGCAAGAAACCACTCGTCGAAGTAATGATTTAAATCCTGATTCATCACAAGTTTCAGAGTCGACTGCTTTCATGAGTCGAAGAGGTAAAAAATACTTTGGAAACAGAGATCGAGGTAGAGGTAGAGGAAATACAAAAAGTGACACAAGAAATCATTTTTCTTTTAAATGCTATAAGTGTGGTAAACAGGGACATAAACGCAGCGAATGTCAAGAGCAGAACAAGAATAAAGTATTAATGTAACGGTAGTAGTGTCCGGAGCTACGAATTTTCTGATAAATGTACCTATGCCCAGCAAAGTGGTTTTCTTTTGAAATTAATTGAGAACACAGTTTTGTGGAAAATAAAAAAGCAAACAATTGTGGCTCTTTCGAGTTCGGAGGCCGATTATGTAGCATTAGCAAATTCTGTAATTGAATGTTTGTTCATGAAACAATTATTAGAAAATATGTTAGATTTTAAAATAAACTGTATTACTATATAGGCGGACAATCATTTGAGTATTACACTGGAAACTAAGATATCTAAACATATACAGGTAAAATACTATTTTATTAGAGATTATGTGTCTATGGGTATTATTAAATTATTAATTAATCTATATACCAGCTCAGCAACAGTGTGCCAATATTATGACCAAGTCGCTCCGCAGACAAAAATTAGAACTGTTTCGCGAAATGTTAGGAGTGATCAAGCCAACGTATAACATGTAAACAATCACAGAATTGAGGGGGATTGTTGCTGTATTCACAATAAGTTAAGTTGTCCATTCTCAGAGCATAGTAGAGTAGTCTTATGCATGTGCTATGACATTACGTTGCTCGTTGCTTTTTGTAATATGCTTGTAATAATATTCTTACTGGTTATTAAAATTCTTCTATTTTTCACGTAGTGGTCTTGATAATTCACTGCACTGTAGAGGTAGGTAATCATTAGATTTGTTGGGCAGTGTACACGCTATATATGGAATAAATACCATTGACCCGTCTATTATGCGAGGATAAAACAACAAAGCAATACATTGAGATAATGTCGTGCTTTGTAATGTTGAGCTAACTTCTGGTATTGTTTTTGGCACTATAGCAACATAAAGATTCGAGTTATTTAACGAACGATTTCCGATGCCAGATATTCACAAACAGTATCCAAGATTTCGCTCGTTATTTTGGTAAATATATTACCATGCCAGCAATTAATCTCAGTATTATATACACTATAAACACATTTCTGTAAATACACAGAATGCCACATGGGTTATATGTGGGTATAGTGGATTGAGTAAAATTAAATGCATGTAATGTAAATTTACAGAGTATTATGTAAAGTTACAGATCTTATTTTACTTTACCTATTTAGGAAATTTGATGGAGAAATAGGTGAAAACTCAAGTATATTTACATCAATTTTCCTCAACGGCCTGAGTATAATATGAAATTTTAACTGTAAGAAACTGCGAATTAAATGTACTAGTATTTAAATTTGCTGCGGTTTGATATACTAATACATTACATTTAATGTGAATTTAGGCATTGCAATGACTAAAATAACTACATTTGTTCTGTAAAGTTATGCGTATCTTTCTCTCGTATAGAATGTGTAATTGAAGTAATATACAGTGAAGCAAGAAACAATTATCATATGTCATATACCTACCTACGTAACGTAAGTCCTGCAATACTCGAATATTACCAGATGTACATTCGTGAAAAAATGTTCTCTACAACTGAAATTTTATGAAAACTATTTTAAATATGGTGTTTGTAAATAAAACAAATATATAGGGCGCGAAAATGTAAAATTTATTTTTGTACTTTATAAATTTTCATTTAATATACCACATATGTATGTACCTTAATCGTTCTTAGCTGTTGTGTGAAAACCTCCAGCCTTACATATACATTATTAACATACCAAGATCTGCAATTATGTATGTATATTTCCAGAACCGCTTAACTCTTAACCGCTTCGTGTCTTCCATAGCTTTCTCCATCCGTAGGCAGAAACATTTTTACTTGAATAAACTTAAAAATCTTGAAATCTCAATTAGAATTTTAAATAAATGTTGAATATATAAATATGAACCATTTGTTAACTATCTGTACCCTACGTCCGACTAATTTAAATATAGCTTCAACAGACATAGCAACATTAATCATCAAACTTTCAATTCTAACTTCCTTTGTCATAACTACAGAAATTCCACACTCTTTTGCCAGAATTAATTACTTTGGTTTTGTTTTTACTGATATGTATTTCTGAAATATTATAAGCATCTGACTTTCTGATGAATGTTCCTGTCAAACGTTTAAAATATTCTACATGTCTCTGAGCACGAGTTAGCAAAGATATATGGCACCATTATGAATCAAAAATTGTTCAGATTCTTACAGTAACTCCACCTCGTAATAGCTCTTTTAAAACTTCTTTATGAACTTTAAAATATGATCAATATATAAAATGCGTTCCGGCATTAGAAATAAAATAAAGCAGGCGAATACTGATTATAAGTACGTAGTGATGGCATTATAATAAACTTAAGAGACGTTATTTGTTGTAATAAGCATGCAAAGCTAAGACTAATTAGAATAAATTTAAATTATGAATGATATATAATCTTATAATTATTATCTTAATAACTAAATTATAAAACTAAAAATTTGTTTATTTTGATAGCCAGATATACGCTATTAAAGAAATTTTAATTAATGGGATTATTTTAAATGTAATTTCATCTCTTTTCATATAAACATGATATACGTTATCCATAAAATAATATAAAATTTAATACAAAGATATTTGTCATGGAAATAAAGCAAAATGTAAAAAAAAATAGGTGACAAAGAATACACTAAGTCGCTATTAAAGCTATTGACAACAACAGTCTTTTATTTTGGACGCAAGAAATTTAATGTTAGTTTCTTTCCCCTATTATATCGCGACCAGCAATTTTTACTACAGACTAATTCCAGGAATTCTGGAATGTATTCTTATATAAAAGCATGTAGTTGAAGTTATGAAGAGTAAGCAAATATATGAGTAACGAATAAGGGTAGATGAGATATTCTGCATGATAAACCTAAAAAAAAATTACGCACCTCACTTAAATCTAGTATACATATATACCTAAGGTTTTAGATAACAGGTACTTTATGCTGGTTCATGAAATTCTTCAAAAATATTCAATATTAAAACCGTAGACCATCTTCTATAAACACAATATTTCTCTTAATAAACAGCGCTACCGAATCTTTTTCGACAAGGTAAAATCACTACGTAAGTCTAAGATATTTTAAGCAACATCTCCTAGCACAAATTGTAATGGAAGCAATGAACGCTAAAACGAAGCCAAATCAGTGCAATAATCACAGTCGTTCCTGATGCAGTCGTTCCCCTATATGTCATATGTATGATTGCCTACGCGTATTTTTTATACGCGTGCCTTATCTCTCCTGTCTTAATTAAAGCCTTTGTGCCGTACGAGCTGTCATTACTTGATTCCGGGCCCGTTCGGACCCATTCCGACCGTCACCCCTGCTTCACTCACTTTGCTCGATTACTTCTGATTTCGTATAGGAATATTCTCCCGAATGAGCTGATGTAAAAACCACGATTAGTCATGGCAGTTTTATTCTAAAATCATAAGACAAGGGGTAAGATACGAAAGTCAGATGTTGGGAGAAAAAAATGTTTCCACACATATCGTTCGATGCAAGTTTATGAAATATGCACATCCATAAGAATTTCGTTCTCACCCTCATGTGAAGAGGAACAAAATCTAGGGCCCCGATAAAAAGGGGGCAATCGAAGTAATGGCGGACATTATGAGGTCCGGAAGCCGAATTACACGAGCACTGGTCACTCTGGAATCATGCAAACGTTTTTTTATATTGACCGGGGAAAGAATATACTTCCTTATTGTTGTTGGGGTCAGTTCTGTGCAAGAATACTAGATATAAATCAGATTCACATAGGATGCTTTTATTCATTCCCTTTGTAACACTTCTACAAGAATAAAGAGTTTCTTAATAAACGAAAGTTTGAAGCACGCTACATTAAGAGAAATGAAGCGTATTTCAACAAAATTTGCAGTGTTAAATATCAAGCATTGACGTAATAGGTATAAATGGTAATGTGAATGCGAACATATTATGTTGAATTATAAATATCATAAATGCGTCAACACTTTAAGTGCACTTTTATTGCTCGCATTTAAAAAGAAACATACATTGAGTTAACTGATAAATAAGTAATTACTTGCGTCATTTTTCTCCAAGTGTATTTGTGGTAACAATTATAGTTTTGTTTATGAATAATATATACCTTAAATTTCACATGCAAAAAGTCCTTTTTTTTTAATCAGTAGGTAAACAAAATTATATTTGCAATTAACATTTTAAATGTAGTTCTCCAGTGTTCACACAAAATGTTTCGCCATGCATAATAATTTTAAATGACAATTAACAGTTAGTATATGTTTAAGAGAAATGAAAAGATAAAAAAAAATTTTATAATACTATTTTAAAATGTTGTGTGAATGTCTTTAATTTTACAAAATTTTGTGAATTATATAAAATAATCTGAGGAAGACAACAATAAAAAATAAGATTGTCGAAACGTAATGAAGAGTTTTATTGAATAATTCATTAAATTTAAAAACCAAGCCGCTAAATCAAGAGAAAAAAACAAAAACAATAATTTTATTATTATACAAATGTTTCTTCTCAACTAATAAATCATTACAAACCCCATTCCTTTCCCATTCCTCTTCCTTCATTAATATACTTTGCTTCTTTATACCAACAGTCTTAACCATAGGTTCGAAAACAAAATTTGCTTCTAATCCAACTGAAACCCATTTCGAATTACTTTTATTCAAAAAATAAATATTTTGTGATAATAACGGTAACTCCATCGTAACTTTTTTAAAACTTTCTGTTTCAAGCATTAGCACAGTCACATGTTTCTAAATCTTCAACATTAAACAATTGTGAAAAAGGCTCCAAATTAGCATATTGCTACCTTAATCCATCACCTTTCTCAGGCACATCAATAACCAAGTCAATATATAGATATGGCAGTTCCGGAACACTAGTTGAAACCTCTTGATTACACTGACCTGACAATTGTTCACATCTTATCCTCATTCTACTCATCACGTTTGTTTACGTTGCACAATACTACACAACTCACAATATTAAACTGCATACACAATCCCACTTTTACCATGCTTATATACAATCCGCTTAAGGGTGGGGAAGTTGAAATCATTCAACTTTACAATAATTCTCAAACCTTAAGGTGAGCTTGACATTGAAGTGGTCTTGATTTTGGAACCAAGCCGATTCTAGAACCACCTCAGCGACCTTGAGGTGACATTGACTTTGGAAACAGGTCCAGGAAGCAACCCTGACCACAAGGTCGAGTCAAGGTCACTAGAATCGGCTTGTTTCTACTACTCATTACGCATCTAAAGTATAGACTACGCTTGTAAAGACTTGTTTTATATGCAGGAACACTTATATTATTGCAGGACCGCGTTGCCATATTATTATAAATATCTTTGTTTTTTGTAAACAGCTCTTCATTACGCTTATAAAACATTATAACTTCCAATAAATACAAGGACTATAGAGGCAACATCCTCAGAGCTATAAATAAAGAGCGACATGATTTCGTGGCTGAGGCACCAAACATACACCTAATAATTTTCTTTTGAGAAATAAAAAATCTCACTGCACACGTCGCAGATTCCCAGAAAACTATTGCGTACCTAAAGCGTGACTTCACATAAGAGAAATAGAACAGGCGAAGGACATCGATGCCAACAATGCTTCTCAAGTTTCGGACACCAAACACGCAGAGCTTAATTTACGCTCAAGGTCTGCGCAGTGCCTATCAAACCCCAGGTTAGGGTCTATTGACAAACCAAAAAATCTAACTCACTTTCTGGAATGGAACTACTACCATACCTTTTAGTATTTCTTGCATCAATACTCCTAATCAAGTTACTTCTTGTTTCTCGTAAGGTCGAAATTGTGTATACGCATCTAAAACAAGCGTGCGCCTAATCATCATATTTTCAATGATCTGCCTTTAATAAACAGATAAAGGTGGTATAAACTTTGGCAATACTTTAAATAGTAAACACAGAATTTATATTTATATATTAGATAACAAGTTTTCCACAATAAAATAGCTAATAAGCAGTATACACTAATAAGAATACTTTGGATTCAAGATACATCGAGAGTAAAACTTTGTAATCGTTTGAACTTCCTCCCAAAGGTCCTCCATTCCACGGCAGCTATACGCGTTAGTTTTCAGTGCTGTTTTATCTTTTTCTGTTTTGCTTTCCCGACGTACTTTTTCCTTTCCTTTGGAGTCGCCATAATGGATAATACGAAATTCAGTCGGTGTACTGTTGGTCGTTCTATGTGTATACATACGGAGAGTTTTCGTGCGTATGTGTGAGAACGGGATTTTCTTGACGGGCAACGGATGCATTAGACGGACTTCCGGCACGAGAACGCGGGAGCCCGATCGACTGTAACACAGTAGCAATGCAGCACTCATGCATATACATACGCTGACTTCCGGATGTGATGTCATGTGTGATGGGGACGCGCATCCGAGTGGAAGAGGGGATTGTGGGTACGTCGATATGCCTGTCACATGATTATGACTTATACCACGATGACGTAGATTGAACATTACACACCGTGTATATGTAACATTGGATAATGTGTGTGCGTAACGTATACGTTCTCCTCACACGTCATCCAGCTATGTTGTGCAATATATTATTGATTAGGAAGTATACGTGCACAGAGGCAGATGCGTCTATAAATTTACATTTACTTAGAACTTATAAACATATGACCATTGGCCTTGTAAAGCTCCGCTCTAAGCATAGGCCTGTTACTGATAGGAATTTCGATTTTTGCAATCAGTAATATTATTATAGTTGTATACTTGCAACAACTTACAATTTACTACCCCTAAATATAGACTAAAAGTTTTAGAAAATGAAATGTACACGTATAGAAAACCAATACTCTCTCAAATTTAATAATAAAATTATCAAACGAAGATTACACCGAATCAGTATGTGTATGTGTGATATTAGGGTGATAGTACACTGCGACCTAAAAGATCTATTGTGTCCCCTCTTCTCGCTGTATTTACAGCTGGCCGTCCAGTCTGATTCCTTTTAAGAAGTGCAGAATGTCCGAAGGCCCCAGATTAGGTAACTCTCCCTCTTCGATTTCACATGCTCCCAGGTGCAGTGCCCTTGAGTTGCACAGTGCAACACAGTTTGTGAGTAGATGAATGGACGTTTCGTCCTGTTCCCCACAAAATCTACATTCGGCTTCCTTCGCTATTCCAAGCCTGCTTAGATGTCCGTTCAGTTTACAATGGCCTGTAGGGATCCCTGTCAATATCCGAATATTATTTTTACTCAGGTTGATGCATTCTGCAGATCTCTTCTGGTTATAGGTACCCAGAAGAGTTTTAGCTTGCCTCATTCCCTGGAGATTCTCCCAGTATTTGGATTTTCTCTGCTCTACTTAATTTTTCAGTTTCTCCAGTGTTATGCTGCTATTTATCCCACAAAAAGGTTCTGGCCCTACAAAAGGTGTTCTAGCCCCTCTCTTAGAGAGATTATCTGTTATTTCGTTTCCTTCCACTCCCGTGTGTCCCGGAACCCACAAAAGGGTTACCTTGTTCTTTTTGCCTAGCTCGTTTAGTTTTTGTAGACACTCCCAAACCATTTTGGAGCTGATTATGTTTGACCTCAGCGCCCTAATGGCCGCTTGACTATCAGATATTATGATAATCTCCTGCTTTTCATAGCTTCTGTCAATGTTGACCTGGACACATCTTTCAATAGCGTGTATTTCCGCCTGGAAGATACTTGGGTACCGAATCAGTAAGTACTAGCTGTAGGAATTAGAGATGAATGGGTTGTTGGGAGGCAGCCAAATAAAACTAGAATTTTCCTTTTAAGTGTCTAAGCTTACGTAAGAATTGTTCGATTGTTTGTTTAAATTGTTCTACTCTTTGCCTCTGAGGAGGTAAACAATTTTTCCGAAAGCTTAGGTATTTTAAAGGAAAATTCTAGTGTTATTTGGTTGCTCACAACCCCAAAACGTACAACAAACATAATAAAAATTCACCTTCTGATAAAGACGTGTTAAATAACATGAAATATTGTTCAATACCATATGTCAATTCTTTATCAGAAAAATTAAATAACATTTGAAAACTCCATTACATAAATCTCACATATAAAATCATAACAATTTAAAATATTTAAATTCTTAAAATCAAAAATATATATTATCAAAATGCACATGTAGAGTTTACAGCATTCCTTGTAGTAATTGTAATAGCGTAGTTCAAACAAAACAATGCTTAAAACGCAGAATACAAGGACATAAATCTTTTAATAATCTTACTGCTCTCAAAGAGCATGAATAAAATTTTAAATATAAATTCGATTATAACAACACAAAAATATTATCTAATGGAAATAATTATTATTATAGATGCATCTAAGAGATGATTTTTATCAAAAAACAAAAAAAAAATATCGTTAACAATAAAACAATATATAACAATAATTTTAAAAATATTTTCTAAATTTATCTTTCCATTTTGTAATGGCTAACTACAAACAAATTTGCATTTTTGTACTTTTTATCAAGTTTTCAATTGATTATCACTCTTGTTGACAATTTCATCGGTATATTTTTTATGATTGAACTATAATTTTAATATAAAATTATGTAATTATAAATATATAAAATATTTTTGTAGTTGTAACTGATAAAGACAACAATAGACTGTCAAAGGCCACAGTGAATATGGAAAAACGTTGGGGCCAAAATATTGCGCATACATTTCCATGGTTAGACCTACGATCACTTATGCATTTCTGGTATAGTGGGCAAAGGTGCAGCAATAAACAACTATAACTGGCTCTCCTAGATACAGAGACCTGCGTGTTTGGGATTAACAGATGCCTCTTAAACCTCAATTTCTTCCACTTAATGGTAAGGGAGGAGAAAAAATGAGGCATATCAGTAAAAACTGGCCTGAAAATGTATACTAAAACTGAATAGTCTAACAGACTAGAATAAAAGCACCCTGATGTCACCTAAAAAAATTGAGACCAACACTAAAGATCCTTACTGCAAACTGTTAAATAGGATTACAGAGACTGTGTACTGCATTCTGTGAGATCGCGAAGCTCTGGATGCAATTCCTTTTATTTCCTAAAAGAAATTGCATTCCAGAAGAACCGAGTGATTGTATCGATCAGCCGGCTAAAAACTGGGGTTAGTACAGGTTACCAGGGTTTTGAAAACGCTGAAATGACATACTGTGCATATAAATCACAGCACTATAGTACATTGAGTGAAACAGTTTCTTTTTAAAATAAATAAAGGGAGTATTCTTAAAGAAAATATCTTTGATTTAAAACATCCTTTCTACCAGTATATGTAAATAATGTCTTATCATATCTCACTGATTTTAGCGTACTTTATTCATCGTACCCTAATGCTGGCAGCAATTTTGTCAATTCTATATTACAGAATACATTTTTTTCTTATCAATTTAAGAGCATCTTTACTGAAATATCATAGTAGTTGTAATTCTTCTTCTTGTCACTGTATTACGTGTATACAGATTAAAAGCAATATTTTAAAAAAAAACTGTTTGTGGTGGTTTTTTTAAGGCGAAGAGGGTTTACACAATTGGGTACATAATAATCAATTACTGGTAGCTAAACTATAGTCATTAGGTATAAGAGGTGCAGCCAGCTCATGATGTATTTTGTTATTTAAATAACAGGAATACCAAAAAAACTGTTAGAAGTGAGGTGACTAATGTTACCACCACTAACTAGTCTTCTTTGATTAACATATTTTATAGTATGGTATTCCGCCGGGATCAGTTTTGGGACTATTTTCAGTTTTGATGGATACATAAACGACTGTGACTCTCACCACTATGTTGTATTGGGGAGCACCAATCTAATGTGCTAGTATGATAGCGATGGATTTATCTCATTGGAACGGTGCGAAGGCAGGTTCACTGCATTTTATACCGACGATCCTAAATTGCGACCACAATTTCATGTCATTCTTTATTTCGGGACCTCGGTATTTTGCCATTGGGGGGCTGTTTATTTACGGAATTTTAATGCTCTAGAAGGATAATGAAAATAAATTTGTAAAAAATTGTCATGTGTTTAATTATTATTATATAAAACCAGCTGCCGAACGGTATAAAAGATAAGGTAATATACTACACTATGCAAAAATACCTTGTGTAATCTTAATGATCCATGTTTATTTTAGAATACATATCTTTAATGGGTTCTTATTTTATGCATATTATCTATAGTAACTTTTTTGCATTAAAAATTTTAATAATTTTTAAACAGTAAATAAATAAATATACATATTAAAAAAGTAGAAATATAATTAGGTTGCTATATTAATTACTAAATGATTATTAAAAGATGTTAGAAATTGGAATCCCGGATTATAACTTAGCACAGACTAATAACTTCTAGACAAATTAAATAATAAACTGGCTGCTAATTAGTTTGATGAGGGCGTCAAACTCTAAAAATAAAAAAAGCAGAATAAGTTAGCATAAGAATATAATTAATTAGATCAAACGATTTCTTTAATTAAAGAAAATTATTTGCAAACATCAGTAGAAAGAAAAAGCAAAGCGAAAACGATAAGCCAACAAGAAACAAAACAATACCGATACAACAAAAATTTAAGGCAAAGTGCAATCGCAAAGGGATGAATAAAAAAAACGAACTACAATGGCCTAAAGTGCAAAATCTCAATAAGGCCTCGACAGAAAATAACCCACATTAGCGGGTAGAAGAAGGAGTATAACAAACAACGCTACTCAACACGGTTGAAATGCTCGAATAAGTTGACTTGCAAGTCACACGTTTGAACGGCGGCCGTTGCCTAGGTGACGGGAGAGCGGCGCGTTGCTTGGCGACCGAGCAGCAGGCGAGACTGAAGTAATAATCCTGCGAAAGCTCCGAGTTTGAGAGAAATTAGTTGATGACTTGGCCCGAAAGAAAGGAACCAAGTTGCAAATGAGTTGCTGATTCATTACCGCCCTTGAGTGACGACGTCGACGGCTAGAAGAACGAGAACGAAGATGACGGCGACGGCGACGAGGAAGAAGGCCAGAATAACCGAATAAACCTGCTCGCCACCGTTGGCCCGTATTATACGAATGTTCCTGAACACGACCGGTCCCGCTTGACAGCCCAATTTATAATCTTAAATACGTAGTGTATATAATTCTTCTTTCATCAGGAAAATGCCTGACAGTCTTCCTAATTAGAATTATTATTGGGAAATATTGCATATCGAAAATTTCGCTCTAGAAATAGTCTCAATCACGACGGGCTCTCTCAACCACTCCAAGTGCAATTAATAAAATGTTAAAATATTGGCATCAGAAATCTGTCACTTATAATATTGCGAAATAATTGATTGTAGATACTTTGCAGTTTAGTTTGCACTACTCCACTCTGAAAATAAAAGTATCATTTGTCTTAATCAATAATGTCAAAATAATGAAGCCAAACTTAGTTTCCCTTAGATATAGAAATGTGAACTGAATGAATTGTGCTAACTGTTGCATATCTGACAATGGACAATATCTTCTAATCAAGCCACATTTTAATAGCTATCGAGGGTTTACCGAACTAAATGTTACAACAAGAGTAATGAGTAAAGAGTCGCGCACCTTAAATCTAACGTCTAAATTATTAATATAAATTTCAAGTGACGACAAATCATGATATGCTGCACCTTCACTTTCTAAGTTAACGCATTTTACTATTATATTATTATCAGCATTATTATTAAAATTCATATAATTCAAGATTATATCATTTCTTATTTGATTCATATATATTTGTTATTACGGAGACTTTGTTTTTGTCTTATTGTGCTTATTACTGTTACGGTGGCTACTAGAATGTACATACTTTTTATTATTTGTGTATTTAGTATTTATAATTAGAAGTATTTGATGGGGACTTTTTCGTAGCCGTTACTGTAATTTTTTTTTTTTTTTTTTTCTTTCTTGAGTTAGCGGCTTAATTATAATATAATGAATTAATCAATAAAACTCTTCATTTAACGTTTCAACAATCTAATTTTATTGTTGTCTTCTTCAGAACACATTTATATAATTCAAACAATTTTTTTATAAATTTAAGGACAATCAAAAAACATGTTAAAAACGTATTTTAAAATTTTTTTTACATTTTCTTAAAAATATAAAAATGTTAATGTTAATTTTAAATGACTATTAACATTTTTATATTTTTAAGATGTAAAAAAATTTTTAAAATACGTTTTTAAAATGTTTTGTGATTGTCCTTAAATTTATAAAAAAATTGTTTGAATTATATAAATTTGTTCTGAAGAAGACAACAATAAAATTAGATTGTCGAAACGTTAAATGAAGAGTTTTATTGATTAATTCATTATATTAAAATTAAGCCGCTAAGTCAAGAAAAAAAAAAAGAAAAAACATAATTAGAAGAATATTCTTTTTGCATTCATATTTCTTATTATTATTATATTATTATTATATAAGGCATTTGTACCTTTTCTTATACTTATGTTCTTTTTTCTTTTGACTGTATTCTATAAGTTCGATGTACTTTTTTGGGAAATAATCGTTTACTTACTTACTTACTTACTTAAACTTTATTGTCAAAGAAATATATATACCAATTGGTAAAATGTATAGAGAAATGTAGAGCAAATCTATCTATAGTAATAGATTCATGCAATTTCATGGCGATTTCAATACACATTAAGCAAATAATGTATACTTATTATTTTTTCACTGATTTTTATATTCAACTCTCAACCCAAAAACCATTTTTCTTTACTAGATGAGTTAACAGAAACATTTAATAACAACAGCAATATGTTCAAACACCCAGAATTTAATTTTTTTTTTTTTGGCACCCTCTAACATGAAGTCTCCGGAAACATTGCAGCCTCTTGACTTTTTGTATTTAATCTTTCATTTCTTTTACCCATTGAATCACGCCAGCCATTCCAAAATCTTGATATCCTGTACTAGTATGTACAAGTCTTTGATTGATCGATAGAAATACGAATCGTAATCATCTGGCCTCATTTTTGGTTTGCCAAACACTGCCTCGCATTCACACAGAATGTGGGTCCGTGTCTCAGGCATCATATTACATAGTTTGCAGTTGGCATCCCCAGTGTTGATCCCAATTTTCTGTAGCTGTCCTTTCAGCCCGCAATCTTCTATTAGGAGACCTAATACTATGCCAAGATGATTCTTACTCAAGTTTAATAATTCTTTAGTCCTCTTTTTTATGCCCTCTTAATATTCCAGTGCTCTTTGTGGCTCTCTTGGACCAAAATCCTTACTTGCTCTCATACTGTATTTTTAAACACTCCTAGAACAGTTTCTGGTCCTATAAATAAACCAGCTGATCCATTTATCATCGGCATTTTTGTTTCCCTCGATTACTGAATGTCTGGACAACCACAATAAAGTGATTTTATTACGGGTGGCCATTCAGTTATTCTCAGACCGATCTTAATTGTACTCTGGGGTTCACTCGTGCCCTCAGCATCGCCTGGCTGTCTGTTGCAATGCAAATCCATTTGTTTTATCAGCCCTCTGATTTATATCTGTTGCTTCTGTTACACAATGCGCATGCATCTGCTGAAAAAAACCGTGGCACAGTTTCCTAATGCAAAACTGTGATTGTATGTCTCACCGGACTGTATATTCCAGCTCCAGTCCTGTCGTCGGTTTTTGATCTGTCAGTAATTCAGGTCAAGCCACCGAGTTGATTCTGTAGTTATATTGATTCCAGCTTATTCGATCCATGATCTCCACCTCAAAACTTCTGTTATATGACCAAATTATGTGGTCTGACCTCATTCGCAAAAGAGTGTCTTCCACATGATGGGCAATACTAATATGTTGCAATCCTGCATATCTGCCACTTGCTTTTTATCGCAATCTGAGATGCCCCATTCTTGCCTCTCCCATTATCATCAAATGGAGAGGAGAGAAATCAAAGAAGCATTCCATTGTCGCTGTAGGAGTAGTCCTCATTGCTCCTGTTATACCTAAACACACAAGCCTCTATATCCTGCTGAGTTCAGTAATAGCAGGTGGCCGCTGTATTCCCATGTTTTCCCTGGGCTCTTCTAGCAAACATGAGTGTTGTTTCCACTTCAAAAAATAACCACTTTCTGGGACAGCTTTATTTTTCCACTTCGAAGTTTTAAAGGTCCTAGACCCGAGGCTATCTAACTTTCTCCTGCTCGTGAAAGCTATTGTAGTCGTTTTGATGGGACTAATATTCCTTATTATTCTTGTACAACTTGTAGAGCGTTCTGCATTTCTACACTTTTATTAATTTTAGTCTAGGTCAAAATGACAATATCATCTGCGTATCCCACAGTTTTATGCACATCATTATCCAGTTTTACTAGTAGCCCGTCGTCAACCAGATTCCAAAGCAGAGAGGACACACAATATAGTATTATAGTAATACTGAGTTATTCTGTATTTTATTATACCGGACATAGGCAGGAATAGAAATTATAAATAGCCTTATTTTCAAGTTAACAAATGCAAGAAGAAACGTCAGCAGAGCAATAAAAAATAAATTACGAACAAGAAATGCTTAACTATTCCTTAGTAAAATTATAAAATTTTTCTAATGAGTAAGAGTTAATAGTTAGAAATAAATTCTTAACTTTATTTTTAAATTGGTTTAATTGCCTGACATTTTTAATATCATTGGGCAATGTATTAAAAAGTTTGCAACCAAGGTATTGTCTGGTATCAGTCAAATTAATCGTAGTTTTTATGGATAAAACAAAGGCTTTCAAGATTATAAATATCATATAAAGTAAGTAAGCAGAATATCATGTTTGCCTTAAATAAAGGTTTACATGAATCACGAGCATACAAACCAAAAAATGGTACGGGATGTTTTTACAAAATGAAAGTTCTGACTTTAAAGTAAGTGTAAAGATGACAACTCTGTTAAGGCGTAAACGATTCCTTCCAATTGGTTACAAATACAATATATATGAATCCAACTTTATGTTGTCTATCTGAGGAATCCTAATTGTAAGTTTGATTCTGAATAAAACGATAGTTGTCTTATTTGTAGTAATTACTGATTTATTTAATGTCGTCCAATTTTACACCGATTTAAAACAAAGTCGAGTTCCTTTCAGTGACGAAGGCATGTCACTTGAACTTAGCACAATGTTTAAGTCGTCCATATACACTATAAGATCGTTTGCATGTAACCAATTAGGTAAATAATTCATATAAATTAAAAATAAAATAGGTCTAAGAATGGACCCTTGAGTACTCCAATATTTACAACACTAGATTTGGATTTAATATTGTCGCTGTTTTAAATAGCTATACTTATAATACCATATTTATATATACCAAAATTAAATAAGAACTATTCAGTGTTTCACGGTAACTATTTATCTTTAAGTTTCGAATAACTTCTGCGATCTTATCTAGGCTTAATAGATGCTGAAGATAATTAATTCAGTATATAAAAATCGCTATGCTGCTCCATCGCACACAATTTTTAAGATTAAATACAATTTTCAATCTATTCAACGACCTCGAAAGTTTTAAAAGTTTCCACCCCACGCCTTATTAATTTTCGCATGCTGAAAGATGACGTGAATGAAGAAGCGGGAACCGAGAAGCGTAGCAGCCGACCCTTCCGCAAATGAAAAACCGGCATAGTGAATTTGTGGTCTGCAATGAGTCAAACACACGTGCTGGGGCGGACACGTGCCCAAGTGGGTGGCCAATATTGAAAATTGCATAATTTAGATCATCAAGCACCCATATACGAGGTCCCCGGCGAGGGATTAACGATTCATTATTGCTCGCATAAAGTGAAAGAGAAGAATCGAGCTGCGAGTACGCTGCGCTGCCGTTTTCAGTAGGTATGCCAAATGGTTACTGTGCCATTCCTCAATAATTCTACACGCAATTAGTGTTTGTAAATGATTGAGTGTTAGGAATGGAATGTAGTCGTTTGTAATTCGAAGGTTATAACTATAAAAAGTAATTTGCATTTGATAATAATATATTTAATTTATATATTTTATATGAAATTATATAAAATATATAAAGTTATCAGTGTACCATTAAAAAAAAAGCGCAGTATAAAATTAAAGATTATATTTAGGAAAATATACAAAGAAGGAAATGGATTGGCCTGTTGACGTAAACCAATCACTATCGGAAATTATTTGGCTAATTAGAGTAAATATCTGGCCCCATAGACGTCGTTATATTACGTATACATTGAGAATACTTCCTTTTCATATTCCTTTTAGAGAAAAATATAAGGCCAACCTAATTTTACTGAATAATCGCTATAAAAATATGATTGTTGGAGTCTGTAGCACAGGATGGCGGATGTGCAATCATGCCAAGAGCTTCAGTACAGGACTCGAGCCGACACATGGCCCATTAGTTGATGACGACCTACCTACCCGCCATTTCCGTTCATTTTCTCTAACGAGCGGCACATCACTTTTTCGTATTTCAGCTCTTAGCTTCCCTATGCTTTCAGAAATGCCCGAAGAAGAAAAGGTATATGAGTTTTTCTTGATTTTAGCTACATTAAACGAACAAAAATGTCTAATTAATCGAGTGCAAGTTCGAATTATCTTAATTGATTGAAGAAGGATCTAAGAAGAGACCTTGGACAAAAACGTAAACAAGATCATAAGAGACATTTAAACAGAAACAAAAAAGAAACAAAACAAATATCATTTATAATATCTGCGTTATAAAACCTACTTAAAGGATTACTAGCTACTATAAGTAGAATATATCAAACATATTTTCATAAAGATATTAGGAATATACAGAGTGTACTTTGTTATTATTATATTTTTATAAAAGGCACTAGTTGAAGAAGAAATATTTCTTCATTTCCTATTTTCTTGTTATGACGTCATTATTGGCCTTTCTTTTTAATATAACAGCGACAAATTCTCTGCTCTGTTGCGAATGCAATGATACACCAAGCTATATGTCACTCTCCTACCATTCACAAGACACAGCATTCATCTTAAAAAAAACGCATGATGGAAACGATGATTATATTTAATAATAAAATTTAATTTAAAGAGGAAGTAATAACAGTGTTTGCAATTGTTTAAGACTTGACATACTAACTTGCACCTTGATGAATTGTTAGATCATTTTGAGCTGATACTTTTTATTCAATTTTTAACTTCATGCCTTAGAACTTTAAACGCGAATGATGAAATAAGGCAACAAAAGGTTCCAGTGGACTTAGACCAACTTTAAAGCAACAAATGAAATTTCTTATTTGCAAATTATCGTTCCAGTAGCATGGAATCGCTTTTAATTTTTGCGTAAATATTGAAACATTTCTGAACTATGGTTTTCCTGGCACATTAATAGAACGACTGGGAACAATTGAATTGCCCCTTCTATTATCTGATATAAGTCTACCAGATTTCTTGACGAGAGTTTATTCGGAAATAACATTCTTACATATCCTATAATAAAAAAATCACAAGTAAATGCTTTGAAATCCAAACAAACATAATGGAAAATATGAACTCGAAAATAATTGGAAGGTGGATAGTGAATTTATTTCCGTTGGAAAAGGTGTCATTGCAGTTTCATAAAACAAATGATTATATCATATCTAGCAAACAGCATAAATAGAAAGTATTTTTTTTGTCAAATATTGCATTTTATAAAAATAAGTGGTAACCTTTTCTAAGAAATCACCTAATACCGAAGTGTTGTACTTTACTTTATCGTTACCCTGTATATAAGCACTGTAATACATTACAGTTAGTATAATTGGTGTCAGTTTTTTCATAAAATGTATAATGTAAAGCAAATTAATTATCCAAACTTCGTATATTTACTATGCATTCAGTTTGCATCAATCTAGTACTTCTGATGCCGCTCGATATACACACAGATCCCGCCTAAACAGCTAATAGAAAAGCTTCAATAGGACATGCTCCAAACTACCCTAACGTAAAGGCATTGTAGCTACATTACTCTCTACAACAAGTCATTTGCAGTTATTGCTGTCGCGCTTCAAAAGCCGTTGAGTGTCCTTCTATGATTATGCGAAAACTTTATCCAAATTAACCAGTTCATGCTTTGATCTCTTTATTAATGTTCATTCCATCTGCCTTATTAAAGTCGTATGTTAAACAGTATAGTCGAGTATTTTGTACAGAATATATAGGCGTATATGTTATATAAGGTACATAACATGTATTTTTGATAATATTTCATATCCGTTGCTTATAATTTCATTCGTTTCTTTCTTGGTACATCGGATAGAAATAGTATGACATTTCGTATTTTAAATTCAACATGATGTTTCAATTACATATACAGGTACATATGATCCTGTGCAAACGAATAATCAGGTAAATTTCTTTTACATAAATAATAATTCTTCTCATAATCATAATTATATATAAATATTTATTTAAAAAATAACTAGGTGAAAAGTCAAGCAAATAGATTGGTTAATGTTTTTGTATTGCGCAAAACAAAACCCGTGACTTCCCCAGTGGGTGATCCATTCTCCACAATAATATCGTTAAAAATCAGCTGAAGATATTTTAATGCATCGTTTCAATGTCTCCCATCTTATAAATATAATTGTAAAACATCGCAATATCTGCCAACAGTATAGGATATCACAATCTGCACCAACATAGATACAATTGACAAACAGGAAGACCAGCCAAGGATCTAAATTGGAGCCCTGTTGAACATCTAAATAACTAATCTATTTCCGAAATAGCAGTCATTGAAAGACATAAAAAATCATGACCAGTTAAATAGGCATTCATCAAGCCCATTAAAGAACCAATAAATCTATAACAATGCAATTTAATTAACAAGATACTGTGGCCGATTTTATCGAAAGTCTTTGGTGTGTTCGTAGATGATCGTTTTGCATCCAATATCTCTGAAAGACACAGCAAAAAAGTTTGCAATTAGTAACTGTAGGTCTTTTATTCACAAAGGCGCGTTAAGCATTGGAAATATAATTCGCCACAACTAGATAAATAGATATCCAAGGTGTCTTAAAAATTTCGACAGAATTTGAATTCGCTGGTAGTGATCGATACTATTCTGTGTTCCATTTCTAAAGACTGGACAGATCCGAGCAATATTCCATGGCAAGAAAAGAGCAGGAAACTAACAATGAATAAGGTAGTGGATATTAGGTAGTTAATAACCAGGTATCCAAGACATCACATATTTTTATAAGTTTTTTTCTTCTAACGTGCACTTTGACCTGCTAAAATACCAAGAAAGAATTAATATAAGGGGGAGAATATCCACTTATCTTGATAAATCAGTTAACGTCAAATAGTATAGAGAAGCCTGTTCTTGCTTCAATAAGTTATTAAAGTCTTTATTCATGTATATGGTTTCCTGCGTGTTTAATTTTCTCGGAGGAGTTACATCTTTTATTAGTTCTAGGTTCTCAAAATTAATTCTATGTCCGGTATCACATATATGTTGTGCAACACTCAACGAGCTAAGCCTCCGATAACGATAATGTGTATTGCACACCACTAATTTTTTTCTATATTCCTCAAGCAATTAGTATTTTTACAATTTATATATTAATTAAATAAGAAATAATAAAGGATACTATCTTAGATGATCTCTTTATTAAACAGCTACCCAGTTGTGCTTAGCACATCATCAGGATAGGGACCACATATAAAGAAGTAATTATAAAAGTGAATATATAAATACAAATGTACTTACTATAATTTTTTAAAGCTTGTTAATAATTTTTTTTGTATAGCTATAATAAGCTTCCGAAGAATCCTCCTCTATATATATGTATATAATAATTTACTATATATTAATTATTTATATCTATACATCTGAAGAAGATTGAGAACCGCCAAGAGAAAACCAATGTAGTGACATTCATTTAAATGTACTTTTACAAATGTACATAACTTAGTTAGAAATTTTATTTATTCCAAATCGTTACGTTTAAAATCGTACAGCCATTTCATACCGACCGATATTCCAGAAGTATGTAAACGTATCCGTTATTAGCAATTAGTGGAAAATTACTTACCCTTTGTTAGGTGGAGTATAATGTACGTGAAGGAACACCATGGGATTTCTGACGATTTTCGTCCTCGGAAGTTAATAAAACGGCTATCAGATAAACCCGGAACGGTAACGGAAAATTATTATTAGCACACTTCCGGTACCCCAGTAAATCACGCAGATAAGCTCTATGAAGATCGGGAAATTTATCATGTCGTTCGGACAAATTATCGGAAAGAAATCAAACCGTATTTAGCTGGATGATTATCCCAACATAAAGACATCGTTTATAGAAGATATGTTGTTACTATTTTTATTTTATAAACAAAAAGTAATACGTATCATTACTAGCTGAAAAATAATTTCATATCCAATTAGGAAATTTAAAGCTAATTACTTTGTTTACAATCCAATCAGAACGACCGGTATGACAACAACAAGGCTACTTTCATTATTAATTTAAGTGCAGTACTTCACACGTATATAATTATAACGGACGAAAGGAGTTTATAAATATTTAATTATACTTTTATTGATCAAAAAGTGAACCACAAAATAAAAGCATATTGATAACATATGCTATCGCATAAAATTAAGTACTGAGAAAATGTGTTTTACCACAATACTAACAGTAAATTCCTGCACAAAAGCATTACCTGTATTATTTAAGCTCCACTAATTCTTTTTAAAACTCGTTTGTATTTTTTAACATATAGTATGTTTAGGACAAAGTATTGAGCACACCAGAATGAAGCCTCTAATCACCGCAACTGATTTAATGTATTGTTAATACCCTAATTCTAATTTACTAGTCAACTCCAGTACTTCGCATAAACCTAGAAAGTTCCTCTGGTGCTACCATCTTCATCACAAGACTTGTTCAAATTTTCTGCTACTAGTTGCCAGAAGTTCCTTTCACATTGTTGGAGCTTCTTCTTGATTTGAATTTTAGAAATGCCTAGAACGGGTTCTGGGCCAAAAAGCACCTTGTTTGGCCAGTTGATTAGCCATATCGTTGCCTTTAACGTGAGAGTGTTTGTCACAGCCAGGCACCCCTATACCAGCTCGGTCTCAAAGTTATTTGCTTTTAGAGCATTTAACATGACCGGTTATCAGTGCATATATAGATATTAGCACCTCTCATCCCTTTCAAAATATTTTCTCCTGTAGAATAGTTGGGATTTGCCTCAAGGTTCTTGAGGTCGGACAAATATCCACGATCCTCATCCCTTGTTCCACCATGGTTCCATCTGTGTTCTCTATTTGTCATGGATTGAAACCAGCAATTTGAATAGATGTCCAAAACTTGTTGTCATTTCGAACGATTTTATCTCTGTTCTGAGATAATTTAAGATCACCTAGCGTACCATTAACTTCCCGACTTTATAAATTACTCTACAAACTCAACCTGCAATCACTGACGGCAGCAGTTCTCTCTACTTGCAGATGAAGAGGAGTAATGTCCAATATTACTTCCTAAGCTGCATTTGAGCTGGAGTGCATTGTCTTGTAACACTAAAAGTTTTCTACAAGTATAACACACAGCGACCAAATCAGAAACTAATATCCATGACTTTTTCAAGTTCTGCATAAATTCCTGGCGCAAACAACTTAAAAACAAAAATTAGTAAGGAAACTCTTAGCCAAAGAAGTTTATAGTTACTATATAAAAGATAACTCAATTATGTTAGAAAAAAATGTATCTGTGACACTTAACATAATAATAATTTAAAAACAGAATCTGGTCATAGATAACTATACTGGGCAAGAAAAGAAGATTTTAAACATGATACTAATTTAAAACTTGACAGGATCTTGGAGCAATATTAGAGCATTGCTTGTGGTTCTAACAGCATGGGTGTATACGGACTTCGTCTACTGCCATGGTCTTCATTTCAAAGCAATTTTTAGTCATATGATCAACAAATTAGTGAATCTCAACTCATCCATTTATATTAAGCCCGCTTAATTTTCCATTTTTCTAACGCTATTTAAAACAAGACACAGGCATTCCAAATAATCCAAACTGTATTAAAAATGTTACAAAACATTAACATTTGTAATATGGTCAAAAATCAAAAAATTATAATTAGCAATCCTTTGCTTAACCCTTTACAAAAAGTCAAACCTAATATTGCAGAATCTCCACTGCACTTGTTGCACAAGAAATACAATTGATATTCTTTGAGATCCGTCCGAAATAAGCACTTATAACGTTTGCCATTAAGGCTACAGTCACCTCTTTATACACTACGAAGGACAAACCAAGCTTTAAGCTACATAGTCATTAGAATTGTTTGTTGTTCTCATTCATAATAAAAAAAATAAGAGATAACGGCGTTTAAGAATAAGAAGAGATGGCACAGCCAGTGATACTGCGGGCATTAGTGAATCCCACGGAATGCATTCAAGAACTGAATAAAAAGAGATCTCAATAAATTTATTTTGCTATGGGTACCCGGATATTTGGGAATAGAAAGAAACGAAAAAGGCTATAAGTTGGTAAGAAAATATAGTTCTAGAAAGTGTCTTAAGTGTTAGTAATATCTTGAGTCCAAGAGAAACACATAGAACTCTAGAAACCATAACCAGGCAAAGTCATCGAAAGATCTTTATTCAGGGACAATAAAAAAGGAAGACTGAAAAACTACTAAAGTTTAGCAGGATTCATTTTCCACAACAGCAGACCTTCTAACAGGATTTTATGCACTGAAAGAACGCTTACAGAAAATGACAATTACAGAACCTCATATCACAGCATGTGTGCTCGGAACAGCCAATGTTTGGTAATATAAAAGTTAATCCAAAGAATTATTTCGATCAACCATAAAAAAAAAACCTGTATAGATTAGTGCAGGCTACCACTTTGAAACGGCTGGTATGATTCATTGAGTAAAATATTATAATAGGGATATAACACTGTAAATATAAGCCTGATCTGAAATATAATACTGCAGAACAGGACAATTACTATAAAGTTCATTGAATGCCGTGAAACAATGAAGATGATCATAATCATATTTTTGATAATTTAATTATTATAAGATATAAACAAATATGAAATCTAGGTAAAGAATGCTATTTTGTTCCTTTTAGCAAAAATTATTCAAACACATAATTACCTACCTGTATAAAACATGCATTTCATTACGATTATTTTTAATTACATTACTAATTGTAAATATACAATTTTATTTAAAAGAAAAAAAACGCAAACAAAATATCCAACAAATTTCATACGTACTATTATATATATTACAATGTAATTTACAATGAATATTTCGAGATCTGCATACACAGATAATCGTATGTGCTTAACCTCGCAACCTACAGATGAATTAAAAAACATTATAATAATGGCCTAGCATCACGGACTATTGAATTCAAACGCTACCACCAACCACCCGGATGCAACTTTTTGTGAGAAAAAGCAAGTAATGCGGGATTCGTACGCGATTTACGAGGGCACTCCACATACATCTGACATCGTTAATCAACGATACACTAACGTCTACACAAATACAGTGGTAAAAACGAAAAGATTCGTCTTTTGTCCTCGGCCGTATCACGGATATCATTTGTATTGTGAGCTCGTAACAGGCACAATTAAAATATAATAAATTGTAAAAAGGAAACGGTGAGAGGGGTACGCAACGGGCGTGCCGATATCACAATATCCACATGCACATAAATACATAAATTCGTCGACAATTGCTTAACAGTTATAGAACTAGAAGTAATTGAAACTCGAATTCCAGCAATACGTATATCTAAATAAATAGACATCACCTACATTGTTGATTAAATAAGTCTGGTTCATATTTTAAATAATTAGAACTAAAATAAATTAATCTCGTGAACTTGTCCTGTAAGTGTGCATTTTTCCTTCTAAATAATTGTATTATGAGAAGAAAACGTAAAATTACGATAATAGTTTAGCATAGATGCACAAATAATTTGCTTTTGTAACATGATCAATAAGGGACACAACCAACACTTCAAAAAGTAAAGAAAATAAACATAAAGAAAACAGAGAAAATTAAAAAGAGAAACTAGATGCAGGATTCATTTTTCGCCAAACAAAAAGATTTTACTAGTATCTCACCAGTAATACTAGTAAGTGAAATACGTTCTGCATGACTCTCATCGTCCTTCAAACGACATTCAGTCCGATTCTCTGCAGGTGCTTTCTGAATCTCGAGTGACTTGAAAAAACCTTAAGCTTAAGTATTTAATTTCTTCTATCATGATGAGGTAAAAAACACTCTCACAAATCCATTGAAACTGGAGAATTTTTTCGATGTTGGGGTAGTACGTGATTGACCAATAAATTAATTTACTGTTCAGCTACCTTAGGTGCTATGCCAATGATAGGTTCTAGTTCCTGAAATTGCTTCACCGCTCCCCTTCTTGCATTAGTGTCCGCTTCTTTATTTCCCTGAATGACTAGGTGCCCAGATGTTCAGATTAGGAATAAATTGTTAGTGATCCTAGCAGCTTGATATTAGCTTCAAGTTGCATGTACATATTCCCCTTCAACACCGCTTAACTGTCACTGAAAATTTTTACTGATTTACGTGTGATGTTTTTATTCAAAATCCTTCTACCCCATATCTTAATGGCATAGATTTTAGCTTGGAAAATTCTAGTGTGTTGTCCGAGGCTGTGATATTTTGTGATTCTTGGATTTCAACGAAGTATTTCTGCACCCAGACCCTATACTTTTTTCGAAATATTTGAAAAGATGTAATGTAGAATGCATGAATGCATGCATCGAAAATACATCATGCCCAATGGCAATCCCCGAATGTTGTTTCCAGTAGCTTTTTTTTGCCATACAGCCAAAAGTATGTGAAAATTTATTCGGTATGTGCCAAAGGCGAGATGTAGTTAATCTAGCCTACCTTCCCACTACAATGTACAAAAGTCGTAGGTCTAGAAAAAGCAAACCTAATGCAGCATTCTCAAAATTCTAATCAACACTTAATGTATGCATTAAAAATCATTAAATACAATAATAAGATGAATATGAAAAGGCAGTTTATGCAAATTTAGAAAAAAAAAATCTTAAATAAATAAGCAAACACCTGAAATGCAGACCAAATATTTCTATGACAACATTGGTCTTGCAGACAATCTTTAGACAGTTGCAAATTTTGTCAAGACAACGAACTATGCGCCAGTCTATCATCTCGATGGCTTGTCGAGGACAAGGCATTTCTTACTGGGGTATGAAAAAGCCAAAGCAGATAGCTGCTTAAAGATGCTGCTCTGAAGCGCTAGGACTAATCAAACGTGCAATATTAGAAAATGAATCTTAGAATAAATTAGGTTTGAAAGGGTCGCGAAGAAAATGGCTTGTAATGCAATGTTAATGCCTCTGCAGATCCTCATAATATCACCTTAACCATGAGAAGTCAGGTTTCAAACTTGTGAGATTAATATGATATAGTTCAATGCCTACAATCTACGGGCTATTTTGAAATGAAGCACAACCACACCAATAAGAGCAATTGCCTCATAACCTTCTACCTTCTCAATGGTTAGTAGAGTTAAAAAGAAAATTAGAGCTCCGGAAAAGAAGCAACCATACAGCCGTCGAAGGAAAAGGAACACGGACAGAACTGTGAACCTTGGACAGTGGTTTTAAAGTCCAAACATGAAATTGACTTTTTAGATGAGAATATTGTTGAAAATGACAAAATTGCCCAAAAGATATTGAAGAAGAAAAAAATCTAATCTGAAATTTGAACAGCTAATTTAAAATTGGTGGAGTGTCATTAATTGTAGATTGTATGAACAAACGATTAACGGGTTCTCTCCGGAAACATTACAAAAACTATACTGTTTCCATATTTGTCTTTAATTTATATGAATTTAAATTTTGTCTAAGCAAGGTAAATAGAAATTATTTGCGGTGATTCACTACTTACCGCAAATAATTTGTATTGAGCTTGTTTAAGCAAGATTTAAATTCATATAAATTAAAGAGAAATGTGGAAACAGTACAGTTTCTTTTTATTTGAAAGAGCTAGAAGATGTTGCATTTAATGAAAAACGAAATGTGTCAGAATAGTTTGTTAAGTCTGATCTTGGATGAAAGATAGGATTGGTATTCTACTAGCCCTTTAAGAATTACAGTCTTTAGTAATTGCCATATAATGAATCTCATGTCTAAGAATGTTACAATATGAAACCTTTTCTAAAAGATATTTCTTTTGATATCCACAAATGGATTAGGTATCATAAAATATATGTGGCAGTAATTTTCCAAAGACTGTTAGCCCAGTAATTTACTAGTTAAAGTAAAAAGTTTACAGTTTACTATTTTACAAATTTCGGTTTACCCTATACAGGGTGTTTTGAAACATCGTTTAAAGATTTTAAGGGCATGTAGTACGATCGAAAATAAGGTTAAAAGTCATACTAAACATATGTTCACAAATCAACCGTTTACGAGATAACAGCGAGTGTTCCTAGTAGTACATGGATATAACATATCCCAGTAAACAGGTGCTTATCAGCTATTGTTTTATGACAGTTTAATTTGACGTTTTGTGCAATTTGTAGCAATTACAATGGTTGCGTATTCTAATGCTGAAATGAGCGATATGGTGTTCATGTACGGTCGTGCTAATGGGAATTCTTTACAAGCACGTGGCTTCTATGCTGAAACGTTTCCTGATCGCCAACTGCCTTCGCATGTGATGTTTCAGACGGTGTTTCAACGACTAAGAGAAACTGGTTCGTTTGAGAAGCGGTCTTCTGATACTGGACGGCAGAGATTAGCATGTACTCCACAGATAGGAGATCGAATTTTGAATATTATTGATGAAAATCCCGAAACTAGTGTTAGAAGAATTTCGACTCAAGTGGGTGTAAGCAGCAATCCTGTTTGGAGAACTCTTCATGAGCAACTCCTATACCCCTACCATATCCAACGGGTACAAGCCCTTACTGCTCCGGATTACCAAGCGAGAAGAGCGTTCTGTGAGTGGCTTTTGCGAACAGCTGCTGATCGGCCAGATTTCGCTGATAACATCCTTTTCACTGACAAAGCTGGTTTTACTAAAAATGGAATATTTAATTTCGACAACAATCACGTTTGGTGTGACGAGAATCCTCATGCTACCGTTGAAGCTCGGCACCAGCAACGTTTCTCTCTAAACATCTGGTTAGGCATGATAAGGGAACGGTTGTTAGGACCGATTGTTTTGCCACAACGCTTAACAGGTCCTGCATACCTCGAGTTCTTGGAAAATACTTTACCTGAACTTTTGGAAGATTTACCTATAAATCTAAGACGGAACCTCTGGTTTATGCAAGATGGAGCTCCACAGCACTTTACGCGTGCTGTTAGGGAACATCTTAACAATGAGTTTCCTGGGAGATGGATAGGGCGAGCAGGTCCCATTGCTTGGCCTCCAAGGTCTCCCGATCTAAATCCGTTGGACTTTAGTATCTGCGGTTATTTGAAGAGTTTAGTGTACGCAACGAATAGAACACTGTTGCCAGATAATACGAGAGAAACCCTTGTTTTTTGAAAGAGTGCGCGCTTCCTTTGAAAGCAGATGTAGATCCTGTGTCGAAATGGAAGGACGTCATTTTGAACATCTTATCTAGTTATAATCTATTTTATGTTAAAATACAATAACATCTTAATAAAAACCGCTAAAGCAAACTTATTCTGCATTTGCGATAAAATCGCTGTTATCTCGTAAACAGTTAATTTGTGGATATATGTTTATTATGACTTTTAACCTTCTTTTCGATTGTACTACATGCCCTTAAAATCTTTAAACGATGTTTCAAAACACCCTGTATATAATTTTGATAACAATAAAGTAAATTTGTAATGGTTAGTAAAATTTTCGACAAATTTCTTCTTTTTTTCATTCTAAACGGATTTGGGACTCAAATACTTTTTATATTGTCGAAGATTTCTTAATGTGTTATTGCAAGCAAATTGTATATTATTGTTATTATAAAGAAAAGGTATCAGAAAATTAAAAGTCACTATAGAAACTTTCCTGATAGACTTTCGGTAACATAAAAAGAAATTAATATAACAAATGCCACCCCATTAAAATAACTACTTAATAGAGGAAGAAGGTTCTCCTATATCATACGAGATATTTATAGTGTATTTTCTATAATTAGGTCGTCCCGACTATACAATAGTATTTAAGAGGACAATAGGATTATAGTAGGTATACTTATATGTGTAGTATGATATATCCTTTTGACGACTATACAATTGAGTGGCTGATATGTGTAAAGTGGTCAACAATATACTTCCATTCTGCATTCATTCATCTCTCTGACTTCCGAACAACATGTGTGTCTGTGTAAAAAAGAAACTACTGCATTTCCTTCTATACTTTTTCCTTATTGATCAGCACATAGGCTATATAGATATCTTTATACAAACGAAATAAACAAAATGTGAAAAAAGTTAATCTTCATCCTCTTTTTCTTCGCCATGAATACCTATTTTAGGTGTCGGATCAAGAAAAAAAATAAACAACTGCTTATTTTCAAATTAATTTCGTTGTACAAATAAAAATATATCTTTTTAGCGAAATTAATCAGTCAAATCCGATAGATAGGAAGAAGGAAGATTATCTGAAGCGCACTTCGCGATACTCCGGATAAAGGAGCAAAGAGTGTATATCAACAGCGAGTTATCAATTCCGGTAAAGGTAATGAATCGTAAAATTACCGTTTAGATCGCGAAATCTGAGAGAGCGCACGAACGCGTAGAAGTGTAGCGGAACGCGTAAATAATGTAAAAGTCACGACATCACCGTCATTATAGGAAACTGCTTTGCATAAAGATCCTCGATAGCAGTCAATAAAATGGCGTTCGTCGAATTATGGGTCTTCGCAACTGAAAATTGGGTACTTTGAAATTCAGTTTATTTTCAGCGAAATTAGTATTGATTTATGAAGCCTTTGTGGAGTGTATTTGCAACCAGTTGAGCTTCGAACTAGTTCTGCTTCCATTTTATCTGTTTCTGTTTGTTTAATTGTGCATTTCTTTATGGGATTTTAGTTGACTTCTTCGTCGGTGTAATTTAAATAAAAATCTGGTTCCAAATTGTAGCCTACATAGAAATGTTTGTGCAAAAATAATTAGTACAACCATTTATAGCAATTACACAACCTACGAGTATATCCAGAGCTCCTAAAAAAAGTAGCACTACAAGACAAAGGGATGGAAGTAGAAAAACAAATCGTATTATCCGTATTTATTTGTTTGACCAAAAAAAAAAACGCATAATAACCTACCCAAAATAAGATTTTAAAAAACACCAGAAAAAACGATATCTGCCGTTCATTAAATAACCGGAATTAGACAAATCGATTGTGGACATCACACATGTGGCTACAGACCACGTTCGGAACAAATAGTCTCATATGAACGCAACAACTGATAACCAAATATTAAATTGACACTGAAGGGGGTATAAAACACCAAATAGACTTATGAAATGAGAAGTAGAAAGTTTGTATAGATATAAATATATAAATGTAGAAGTGACCAGTGGCAAGTTGGCATAAGGGATAGATTAGCATTGAAATAAATGAAGCGAAGGATAAATTTAATTTGCATAAATTTGAATAAATTATACTTCTAGTCTAAACTATCAAAATTTGGAAGCGATTGAGAGTAACTAGTAACTAGTATACTGATAATATGGTAAACATTAGAGAGACTTTTTGTGTCGACCTATCCTGGTTTCAATGCAAGTTTCAATGTTGTTAATTTTTTGTGTACGTACTAGATGATATGAAAATCTAAAAACTGGCTCAAAATTTCAACAAGTCATTACAGAAATTTAGAAAAATTCAAAAGTGAAAACTGTGGCCGACTTTCTCCGGCCGTCGTTAATTAGCTATTTGAGAAGGAGCTACCTGGAACAGTTTGGTGCTTTAATAATTTTCGGCCGTTATCTTAAAAAAGTGTGATAATTACAGAGGAATATCTTAGCTGGATGTGGTATACAAAATACTGGCTATACTAATAAAAGACAGATTACAAAGAGATATGGAGACTCTGGTAGGTGATTATCAGGCGAGTTCTACGGCGAACTGATCGGTAGCAGATCAGATCAACATTATAAGACAAACACAAGAAACATGTGAAGAACATAGAATGCCAATACACGTCGTATTTATAGATTTCAATAAAATCTACGAGTCTATTCAAAGAAAAGACATCTTCAAAATATTACAGCTAGTTAATATTAGTAACAAGTTATGCAAACTTGAAAGTTAACTTTTAAGTTGACCCGTGTATGTCTAAATATACGCGTGCGGACATTTGTCTCGTGATCATACAGTGGCGCTGTGCGGGTCGGCTGTCAAAAGGGAATGTCGCGGTTGCGTGTTGATTCGATAGGTGTTGCGCCTTCTACGTCGTTACAATAATGTTTCAACCACAGAGCGGTAGCTGTTGGTGTGAAAGAGAAGTACCCAGGGTTACGATCGGGCTGTGCAACAATTTAAGCAGTGAAAGCGTGCTTTAAATCAAAAATTTATTACTACCAAAAAAAGGTGTGAAAGACATCAAGTATATACAATGACAAAACAGGTGGGTAAGTACAATCGTAAATATAAATAAATATTCGGGGGGCTTCGGAACGCTTTTAAATTTAGACGCGGAATAAAACTCTGTGTGCACCAGTGAGCTTCGGCAACGCGACGGCCAAAGCGAGGAAGGCTGGTAGAACGCCTGCGTTGCATCAGAATCTGTGCCGACGCTAACGCCAGACCAGGCAGGGACAGAATGCTATCGTCACGTCAGAAGCTGTGCCAACGCGAACTGCCAGTCTGAGCCGGAAGAGAATGCTAGCGTTACGTCAGAAGTTGTGCCGAGGCCAACTGCCAGAACGAGCCGGGAGAGGATGCTAGCGTTACGTCAGAAGCTGTGCCGACGCCAACTGCCAGACCCGGGATAACTGGAAATACCCGCGTTGTGTCAGAAAACTGCGCCAACTTTTGCCAGACAAAGCCGGGAGTAATTGCTTATCTTATCGTTAAACGCGCGGTTTATATACACTACAGCGTGCCCCACGCGGTTGTGATGGTGGGAGTTGGGCGTGCGTGAACGGCCGCACCGTCCGCGGAGACTATACTCGCGTCGTCAATCAGAATAAATAAAAGAACTTGATTAAACAAATTAACATGCGGTAGTAACGCTACCGACTATGAACTACAAATCAAAAGAAAAAGAATTAATTATTAATTCATAATAAACTCAAAATGTATACTAAAATAAATTTTCCCACAGAACCGCACGTTACAATATAAGGGTAAGCCATCAAATGATTGTGTATGCGGGTGATGTAATCGTTGCACATGAAGAAATTGAGCTTGTTAAAGTTTCAAGAAGATTTGAAAAAGAAATAACTAGGCACCATAGGTTTGAACATTAATTATAAAAAGACTAAATATGTGGAAGTAGAAGCAAATAAAAAAGGGGGTCTAAGCATAAGTTAATTTTGGAAGAAGATCAAGAAGGGTGGTTACAGAAAAGGCATTAACAAAGAAAATAGAGGAAGAGTTGGATATCTGGGAAAGAAAGATGCTTGGGAAAATATATGGAGGAGAGAAAGAGGATTTATATGGTCTGTATGGTGAATCGAAGCTACCAAAGGTAGTAATGGCTCGGAAGATTAGGTAATTTGGGCATATCCTAAGAAAGGTAGAAGATCGTATGATTAATGATATGGATGTACGAATGATTGCGAATAGACGGAGAGGGAGTAAGCTTGCTGATGTAGGTGAAGGAGCTACTGAGGAAACGTTTCATGCTTTCTGATCCTTTTCATATTCATACGCTGCAAGTTATGAAAAGTTGGTAAATCCAATACATGGGCACATCGCTACTGTCATACTTTTGTGGTAAATTTCAAAACATAACTAATTCAGCTATTTTCGTCACTTGAAATACTTACTACTGTTCTGTTTCGGGAAGATATCGTTCTAATTACATGTTAATAACATTAAGTATTTAAAAACATATTTTTTTTTCGTTAAATTAGTAGGTGTCCCCTCCTGTGAATTGAATTAGTATATTAACATTTACTGTTGATTATTTTCTCCGGTCCATTAAATCAATGATACAAAATTAATATGGTTAAAGACTTTAGCATTCTATATAACAAATTTTGGAGAAAGATAATTACCCAAATATGCAATGACCATAACGTGAACTTGCATAAAGAGATAGTTGTAGAGTCATCTAAAAAAATAGAGAAGAAATTCTCTACAACATTTCAGATTTTCCTCTCATATCATATATGTAGACGGTATAACCATCAACTCTACATCCATAAATCACACGATATGTTCAAAATGCAGAAGATCAACGATATAGAAAATGCATCATCTCCGCACATGTTTTCTACTTGTTTCAGATATTTTAAAAATGTATTCCACCATGATACGCCTAATGTTTGCGGTGTTATGTATGACAGGCGAAGCGGCGGGGTAGAATTTAATAGACGGCGCGGCGAGCAGAAATGAAACCGTACAACCCCTCGAAATCTTATATCATATCCTGACTTGTATTTTTTACCCCTCGGGAGAACGTAATGAAAAATATCAACACATCCCTTTAGACAAAGTGCCCGTATAAAAATATTTGAGCTTGGAAATGGCTGGTGTTTCAGAGACAAATCTGAACCGTAAGGTAGAGTTCTGTTTTATTAAAGCGATTCGGATTTGATTTATATGGTAGAAAATGAAAATCGCATTCCATCCCTCTCGCATACCCAGCATACCTAAAGAACTGAATACATTCCGGGAAAGATTTTATATTTGCGCCATAAAACGTTACGCATGTACTTACTAAATGGACACAAATAAGATTTATTCCCACAACATTACATATACACCTTCAGCCGCACTATACTTCCAATGTTTTGAAATATTTTCCATGTCGGCAAAATCTCGAATAACTTTATCCTTTAAATAAGAAGAAAGTAGGTTTCAAGTAACATTTTTTTTATATTTTTGTAATTTATAAGAGGCAACGATTGCACTTTAATAAATATAACAGAATTTGCTATGACAGCACTCTAGTCACTCGAGACTAACTCTTATAATTGGTAAGCTAGTAAAACTGCTTGTTTTGTACGGTCTCTAAAAACTTAGCACTAATTTTGTGCTCAGAAATCAACATCTGAATGGTAATCATATTAATTATAATTTCAAGTAATACGAAGCCTTTAATAGCTTATTTATATTTATATAAATGACTTGTACTTTGTTCTATGCTCAAAAATACTATTGTTACTTACAATTAGACTTATAACCACATTATACAAATTTTCTTATATACAATTATACAATTAGCTTATAACGCAAAAACATAATGTATAGTATAGCTTTTAAATAGAGAGGCACACTTGAGATGGGGTATTTTTACGTCATAAGGAAAGTAACTTACCTCTATCTTCTACAGTGTAAATTATAATATAAAACGCTTAGTTAATTACAAGAAAACAGAGATTTAATTTTTTCTGTTTTGTTTTGTATGTGCGAAGATAGTGCAATAGGAACTTAAAGAAATGCTTAAAGTACAGAATTTGCGTGCAGACGTTTATTCAAACATTAATCTATAACTGCACAGACTCTAGGTAGTTTGCTATATATAATGCTGTTTCTATTTGCAGTTTTTACAGAATTATCTCTCATGAATAATATTTAAATTGAGAACTTAGTGGTTTTGCCTTTTCATATATAATTTTCGATAAACGACATGTATGCAAATGTTTCTAATCGCCAAGTAAGGTCTTAGGCTCCGGATCTTCTCGCTGAGTTTCAGTTTTCAGTGCCCAGACTAGCGTCAAGAGCAAGCAGCACTTTTTACCTGCCCACACCTAGAACTAATATATTGTTGAGAGCCCCCCTTCTTCATGGTGCACGGAATGCAGACCTTCGTTGTGATGATGTTTTCTGTGGTGTATAATATGTATTAACTTTTTGGTATATTTTCTTTTGTCGTTATTATTCTTTAGTTAATATGTAAGTGTATTATGTGTATTATCAATGTTGCTGTTAAATGTCCACTTGGATTTATATCTGTTGGGCTTAAATACATACATATTATTATTATTATTATTATTATTATTATTAAAACTTCTGTTGTGAGGTAAACCATCAGCGTTCGTAAAACGGTTTTAATAAAATAAGTAAGCAAACCTATAGGTGTGATCGGTTTGACGTTATTCGTTATATCATAAAAATCAAAATAAATGACGCTTTGTACTAAGTAGCATATTAAAAAGTAGCTACAGAAAACTTAATATTCTTTATAAATATAGTATATTTCATAATATAAAGAGTTATGTAATTAGGGGTGAAAGTAACTTCAAATTGTCACATTCACGAATTTAAAACCATTAAATGTTTCGTGCAGTTATAAACGCGCTGGTGCTTTTATAATTACATACACAGTCGGTTGAATGTTTCTAAAAGTCTATTAAAGGTGTTAGTTTCATAAAGTTTTTAAGCGCTGACACCAATTTCGTGCTGTTCCTTTTGCCTTGACGCGAAAATGATACATTGAAATACTACATTCATACATACATCACTTTCTTTGTAAATCTACGTTTGCTTATTCATGATAGTATAGTAAAATTAAAGATACATAGTCATTGAATACCCGGAATAAGTAGACAGAATTCTGCACACCTTTAAATGCTGTCAGTGAAACATTACCCTAACAAACAACGCAAACATATATTCTTAAACACGGCAAAACAAATATTCTTACCTTCCTTTTAGGACGAAAAACAGTAGGTTGTAAATTGCAGAATCCAAATCTAGTGCCTTGCTATGTATGCGTAATTATTGATTTTATGAGGGTACACAATTTGTCGCTATTATCATGTGCAGGATTAGTAATGAACAGAAACGGCACAAAGTTCCAGTTACCCTGTATAAGAAAAACGAAAAGATTTGTTTAAATTTAACCTAAGAAAATAGTTGCAATACAGCGGAATAGTGAGCAATTTTAGTAACCACTAAAATTACTCTTCTTAATTTGGTTATGGTCTCAATCATTTCGTTCGACTCACCAGACGGTAAATAAAATAGTTTCAATCATATTCCTGTGATTGCCTAATAATTCCAGAGTGGCTACACAGTTTTGTTGCTTTTTATAATCGTGCTTTAGTGTTTGCGAATTTTTAACCTCTAATAATCTCGAAATCTTAAATTTTGTGCTACAAAATGGATTTTTTTTATTGAATTATGTTTATAACTTGCCTCAAATTCAAAATTTTGTTCTCTTTATTTCTATTCAAACAATTCTCAATTATCTGCCGACAATGATAGAAGGTAGATGTATTAAATGATGCAAAGTGTATGGTATTTTAACCGACATGACAACAAAAAAATAAACAACAAGGAAAGTTTTCTAGATTAGCTTCTAGCGAGAAGGGAAGAACCCTGACTAGACACTTCGCTTTTTAGCAGGCTGCACACAGTCAATGTATTGATGAATGCTGGGTAATATTGATCAATACATTGACTGTGTTAGGAATGGATTAACGTAGGTATTGCAGCGGATTGATCATATTGATGAAAATATTTTTTTTTTATTTTTATTGATCAATATGGGGATTTGGTCAATATATTGACCGTGTGTTGTAGTGATGCGACGATTCGAGTTGTGAACTCGATTTCCTCGATTCTCATTATACTGTAATACGCTACGTACTGGAGTTATCGGTCATGAGTTCTTAGTTTTCGAGTACTCGATTTCAAACTTGAATATGTAGAATCGATTTCAGACTCGAATATGTATAAATCGATTGCAAACTCGAATTCGTAGACTCGATTCCGGACTCGAATCGTAGGCTCCACTTCAGACTCGAATCTTATGAACTCGACTCCAGACTCAAATTCAAATATTTAAATCTACTACGTACCCTATATGCATCAAGTTATCGTCCCCAACAAAATGATTCATTTCATTTTATTTGATTACAAAATGTTTGTAAACAGAGTATGAAATGAGAAAAAGAACTTAAATCGAAAAATCAATTACCAGCCATTTATTACACGTTCAATAAATAATAAACAGAGAATTATCATGCCAAATCCAGATGGTATACCCAGTGCCGGCCTAAGAGCAAAATGCTGTGTCTTCAAGAATGGGTTTTAACATCCCTTACAATAAAAATGGTTATTTTTTAATATTTTTCTTATTAGGGCGTTCTTCCCAAAATTGCACGCATGTGGGTAGCACTGGGTATACCTAATTCCAGGACCACTCGGATCATACTTGCTCAGATCGGATATGTATTTTCATGAGGAATACAAATGTAGCGATGTTTTCTCTAAAGTAGAACTTGATTTAAAAAATTATGCAATATACATATAAGTATTTCTTAAGAGACATAGCCTGGTGTGCTATAACCTGTAACTGTGCGTGAAGTGAAGATTGCTTTTTTTTGGTTTGTGGGAAAACTAAAGTGATTATAGAGGAAAATGATTTTAAAAACGAACAACTTATGAGAACATTAATAGAGGCGTATGAAATATGGCCTATATTGTGGGATACACGTTTGACAGCCTATAAAATAAACAAAAAACGGCTAGAATCAATGGAAGTATATCTCATATCAAATTTTGAATTTAAAGTAACGATAAAAGATTTGTCCAAGGAAATTAATAGTATATAGAATAGTCAACTATAGAAAAGAAATGAAAAAAAAAAATATTGCTTTAAAAGAAAATCAATGTGGCATCATCCTCGGAAAATCTACCAGTCGGAAGATATTGCAAAGTAACAACTAGTTTCTCCTCATCTATGAAAGCCTCTCGCATATTTGTGTTAAGAAAGGCTCTAACATTCTTAACAGTTTAACAAAATTTTACCGTTATTCATTCTAAAGTAATTGTAAAAATTAATTTGACTTGTGATAGCAATTTCTTTAAACAGGTGTACATGGCAATAATGCTCTCTCTTTTTAACCAATCTTTAGCGTTTTGTCGCAAATAAACGTAATAAAGCTGAACATGCTTTGTTTTATTTATTTTAGTTAAGATATTTTATTTAAAAAAATTAACGAACTACAAATAGCAAAGCAACCGCTGCGCTAGCGCCAGTATTCGTTGTGAGCTATGAGTGGCTATGACGAATGACTGAATGTAGGGGAATACCTACTGTAGTAAGAAGAATGAGCGGGAGAGGCACATGCGTGGTATAACCGTAGACTTTGCAAGGATTATGCCTGTATAGTACTAACACAGTGAACAGTAGGAATAAAATTGAAGCTAAATTATAAGAAATATTGATGAAAATATTGATCAATAAATTCCTGGTGTGCGGACCCTGTACTTTACCTCTTCGAGGTAAATTTATAGTAATAAAAGAAATCCTGCGCGTTTTTAAATATACTCCTACCAAGTTTCACTAAAACTTCACTTTGGCACGTTTGAAGAGCTTTGCTTCTGAAAATTCAAATAATTGGAAAAAATTAAAATCGCTATCCAAAATACTTTTATCAATTATAATTGTATTCTTGGTAGCCTGTTCTATTTAAAATAATAACTCCAACAGTCTAATGGAAATTATAGGCTTTTATTAGATATTTCGACAGTCTATTGCTGTCTTCATCAGTTAAATCTACAAAAATATATATTTATAATTACATAGTTATGTATTTAAGCAAACGTTCATTTTAAAATAATGTACACTGAGAAAAATGGATTGTAGAAATTAGATAGTAAATCTCTTTATGTTAATTAGTAACATAATTATTGTCAAAACGACAATATGTGGGGTATTAAGAGTAAAATAACCAGATGTTACCATGCTTATAGTAAGAGGTAAAATCTGGATGTTACCAGGTATTCGATGCATATTCAATTTCTAACATAAATGTTCGTAACGCTCTTCCCACCCCTTGCTCTATTCATTGTCGATCTTTACCGAAGAAATCGACCAATAAGCTGTATTGCCACTCACACGTGTTATGTACGTGTGATACAGGTGTACATATTCGTGTCGGTGCATGTTTGTGTCTGCACAGAGAAAAATCCATGTTGTAATATTTACACTTCACTGTTTGACGGAAATTGTAGTAAGAATTCCTACTATTGTGCAAAATTTTAGAACAACGGCGTTGCATTTTCCTATATCACGGTTACAAAAAAAAGCAATAAAATTGTTTAAAAATATTGTGTGACAATCTTCTACAAAATATAGTGAAATGTTTTACAATATTTTACAACAAGTGAATATAATAAATTGCATATAATGTGTGCATTTACTGTGTTGTGTTTATTTAGGTTAGGTTAGGTGCTTGCAACAGTCACCTTACTTTGATTATTGAAAACGGCATTAATAATGAGATGGAATGAAATGAATGCTGTATAGTTTTATATCTATATAGTAGGAATATCATAATACTCATAATTGGTTTAGCTACATAAATATGTGATACTACAGCTTTTGTCGTAAAGATGGCGCTACGCTTGTTTCATAATCTTTGAAATTCGTACTCAATGTAAATTGTGATCGGTAAATGTGGCTGCGTAATATCTATATGATGCTTATACATGGTTAACGTCGTGTAAAAAGTACTGTGGACAATCGCCCACAGACAAGAATTACGAGGCGCTTCAATACCGGTAGTACTCTACAGTACACGGGCCGGTCTGATTCCCGCAATCCTGCCCGATACGACGGCAATTCGCCCGGCTGTCACCGGCTAATCAAATTATATTAATTAATTATAATTAAAAATTATTAAACTATATTTATTATAGTTTTCATTATTAACAGTTATTATCAAATATAGTCAGCGCTACTAGACATTTTTTTCACATTTACTAACATGTATGCTCAAATTAATAATACAAATATAGTACACTTTAACATACGAGTTAATAAAAAGTATTCACAGATATTTACTATACAGATATTGTCACCGGTAATATAAAATATGATTGTCCCTATAGGAGCTATAAAATATATTAAAGTATACTATATTTATGTTAAAGAGTTACTATCTATTTCTCTCAGTGTAGATATACAAGATAATGTTCTATACTTTACTCTTGATTCTTTTTTATATTCGCAACATCCGCGTTTGAACATGCAGTTACCATCTATCAAATCCTATTAAGTTGCTAAGCACTAAGGAGGAGTAGATAAGAAAAAGCGTACATGTAACACGCCATTTCACGATCGAAATCTTTATATAATCAATCAATCCTACCCGAATGAATTCTTTCTTTAACGGCGGCATTAAAACATTGCGAACGTTAGCCCGGTGTCAACGCGTCCCGCATGTTTGTTCAATAGCCTTAACCCTATTTAGAACTCTCCTCTCGCAGTACAGAAATAAATGCAGATTTAATAGAGAGTAAATCAAATTCGAAATCGGTATGTGACTTGCTGATGGGATTCGACAGTAGTGACCTCAAATCCGGGACGAGGGATGATGGAGGGTAAAAGACGACGGTGTCGTACCGACCCTTCGCCGCTAGCGTCGTCGACGTCGAGGATAAAAGGGGGAAGCGGGACCGAACTGCGTACAGGCCGGCTGCGCTGAGAGCGAAGTCCGAAGTAATACGCGACTGTGTTTACAATCGCATTGAATATTTATAACTCGCCAGTTGATGAGCGTAGCAATATGCTTCGCATTTAGGAGAACGGTCGCCAGGGAATTTATCGAGTACGCGGGAATATCGTGCCTGTTGGATTTGGATATGTGTGTATGTATATATACATATGTATGCCACGTATTGATTGAATTAAAACTAATATTTGTAAGGGTAATCTTGTGAATAATTTGAAGGGCAAATGTATTCGAGAATAAGAGCTGTTCAACGTATAAGCAGAGATATGCGCAAAATACGTTTATGTATAACTCAATGTGCTGATTTCAGTAATATTTATTTTAAAATTCAAAAAATTAATTGACTAATAATAGAATATTTCAACAACAGAATATTTCATAGCTTGCAAAAGTAAAAATTGTAAGCTCTCTATATGATAATACAAATTAAATAATGTTATGCAGAAGTACCAGCTGTACTTGTAAGGGATTCGAAAAGGTAAATTGGGCATGTAGCAAAACATAACGAAATTTCTTTTTTACCAACTACTGATTGTCTGTTAAGATCTTTTGTAATTTTTTGGATTTCATCGTAAATTTGTGAATTATTATTCACGTTTGAAGTATGTCTGTGTATTTTTCGCTTATTCCATTATTCCAATTTTGTCTCTGAAGAAGCAATGAATTGATTGTGAAAGACTTTGCCTACCTTTTCAAATAAAATGTACAACAGTTACTACCTTGCCTTGGCTACTTTCAGTTTTGTGCAACAGCGACTTAAATGTACATATACCAATTTCTCCATCTTACACTGCATTATAAATCAAAATTTCCATTAGATGAAATCCAAGATAAAATATTGCTGGTGGTACCGTCAGAAAGTTATTATCAAGTTACAACATGTAGTGCGAATGATGTATGTGATTTCCCAAATTTCAAGAAATAGTCGAGATATTTCGACTGCTACAAATTTGTAAGCTATTTTAAAACTACTTTTTTTTAATTAAAAAAAAGAATGAGTTCTTTTTTTGCCCAACGTGTACAGATAGTTGGCACATATATCGTTTTGGCTCCACACAAATTTTTGACGCTTTTTGTGTTCTAATACCTCACAGTTGCATACATTTATTTGATTTCCCTTTGGTTAATTTGCTACCTTATGTAAATGTTCCTTTGTCAATGCACCTCTCGGCATGAACCCACCAATAGTCCGCTGCTGATTCCTACTTAAAAGTAGCAATTCTTCAGCTTTTCCTAGCATGGTTTGCCTGATAATTGGTTGCTGTGTTTATATCTGGGTCTGTTTAGCTATATGGCTTCAAATGAACTAGTTGACAGGTAGATCTTACAAGATTGCAGTAAAAGTGGTGGCTTTGCTCACCCTACACCTACAGAGGCAAATCTCAGCGACATCGTTGCTTTCAACTTTAAAGTCCTAAAATACGTATATACCGTAATTTTTGCTGTATGAGAGTATATATCATTAAACGCTCTAGTTTCACGCACTCCGACACTAACTAAGTTCACAGCCAAATGCATACATTCTTTGAGTGTGATATTAAATTGTCCCCGTATGATAAATAAATGTGCAATATATTTCCTAGACTTGTCTAATTGTAAAATCAGTAATAACGATTTGAAATCACGTTCGAAGAAGATTTGGTTGTCTCCTAACTTTTTGAAATTACATCTCGTTGCTTTTCCAGAAATAATGTTAAAGTTAAAAAGACGGGGCACAGTGTACAGGTGATCCTGTGAATTAAGATTTTCATTTCCGATTCTAAAGTATACTAAAAAAAATTGTCACTTCAGAATCCAAGGTACTACTAATACTAAAAAAAAAATATTTCGTTTAGAAATAATTTGTTCCATCCACATTTTATAGAGTCCTTGAAGGGGAGGAACCTGTTATACTTACGGTAAAAATCCTTGGTTGAACCGACCTTTGTAGTTATTTATGAATTAACCAAATGTGGATGATTATCAGAACTACTCACATACACTTGCCTAATAAACGCTAATTTCTTTTGTTGCAACCAAAGCTTTATAGATAACACAAATAGTACAGTCAAATTTTCATGAAAATGTTTTAATGAACGCTTAAAGTTGGAGGTAGCTCTGATCTTATATTTTTTACCAAAAATCTGTAGTATAGTTTTACCTTCTTCTAATTTTGCACAACTTAATTTTGGAAACATGTTTTACAAAATTTAAACGCTGTTCGTTCGTTTAATTTCACCAAGCCTGATGTGAAGAGGAATCACTTTCGAAGTATCAAGTAATGAAACTTTGAAACGTTTCTCAACCCATTCTACAGGACGCACGACATGTCTATTTCCTTCATTGTGCAAAGGTAGGATATATGTCGACTGTTGCATTTACATATTTCGAAAGTATTTCTTTTGTTTATGAATTTGAATTTGGAAGATTTTTGTTAATCTTTTACATCTTCCATTATCAGCCTTTCAGCTCGGTAAGGGTGGCCGAAGTGCAGGTGTTTACCACCTTCCCCGATCTAAAATCCAGAATCCAGCCTTTCTATGGACATAACAAGTTTCAGAGAAACAAAACTTTGGTATAAGTCAAATAATTATTTCATCTACAGCAATAATGCAGCAAGCTTCATTAATGACAAAAAATTACAAATGTACAAGCTCTCAAGATTAATAACAAATCAATTAATTGAAAGATAGAGAAAGGGATAGAAAATCTTAAAGTAGGACAAGTTATTAGCTGCATTTTAATATCTAAAAAGTTACTAGATCATAAACATTATTATGCCAAGGGTATGCTATATTACTTATGTGTAGGCACACAAATGGTGATACCGCAGGGTCGTTAGGGAAATTATCGGATTTATCGATTTTTGCTTTCTTTATTATTTAAGCTCGTATTGATGGCAACTTCAGCACATAATATACACTTTCATAGTATTATAATGAGATGATTCATAAAGCATCGGATGTAATATACGTAGAGATAAATTATCTATGCAATGCTGCAACTACTACAACAAATAAAATTATCACACGATCTATTAAACTCCTCTAATAACTTTTTCTGGCGTAGATAATTATGCCGCGCTAGCAGTTGTTAGAATATATAGTGGGTGGCTAATAAATTAGAAACTTTATCGTATAAAATTGTTCGTCTCAATATCAACAGCAAGAATAGTTTTTAGAAAGAAATTTTATGTTGTGATTCCTTATTTAGTATTTTCAACTCTAGTTGTTAGCAGTTCCACTATCCGTCGTGACATACTAGTTATATATTTATAATTTTCTGTTTAAGTAAATACTAAAACTTTATTTCAGTAGCAAAAGATTAATATACATAAAAGAAGTAAAGAAATCTACAGTTGGTTAATGAGCTATTGATATCCCGAAGTGTTTGTTCAGAAGAGTAGTCTTTAACTAACTTTAAAAACTATTCTGTGAGTAATTTATAAAATCAAAAAGAATCACCTATACCGTGCTAGTAATTCTATATTAAAAGTACTTTTTCTTTCTTGATATTAATATTAATTTACTCTAGAACTAGTTTCGACTGTTAGAGCATCATTAGTTAGAATAAATCATGTTAATTGGGCTGCAATATCTGATTTAAAATAGCAAAAGTTCATAATACTTAAAAATTGATAATTTAAAAAGAAGAAAGGCTAAATATAAAAAAAAAATTAAAATTATGAGGCTAGAGAGAAAATGCTTGTTTGTAGGTTATATATGCATCGGGTTGGCATATTTCTTCAATTGAGTTTTCAAATATGGTTAAATATGAGTTATGCTGGATTTTACAAGAACTAATAATGACATGTATGAAAGGACAATATATAATACACACATTGAATACTAGTTTTTGTTCTAAAATGGCTTTTTATTTTAAGATTTAAATATCATAATCAATTCGAATTCATTAAGCACCTACTGTACAATGATGTTTAAATAAATTCTCTGAAAATTTTGCTGAGCAATATAAATATTTCCAATCCAAGTGCAATAAATAATTCTGATTACTACCGTCTTCACACACAAATCCATTTATTTGGTATTTGTTACATGTTCTAAATTATATTAATCTTTTTGTCTAAGAATTTACAATTGATGTATTAGGATCAAAGCCGAGATGGGACTAAAATACAGGCTGTCCTAATTAGTAATATTACTAATGCAAATGTGATAAAGATAAATAGTTTTAAATAAAATGTCTGCTTCGAAACTTAATTATCGCCAAATTATCTTATTATTATTAGTATTCCCTGCACATCTACAATTATATGACCTACTATATCTCAATCCATAAATAATATACCTTTAATGAGTTTCAACTTTCACAATATGAGCGTAAACATCTTTGAGAGTGTAAGTTGCAACCGGTGCTGTAATAAATTGATCACTACCAAGATCCGCCCACGCAATGGCATTTGTTTTATTACGTTTAACGTTTGGTATCTTCTTTTTTATACGATCTAAGCGAATCTAAACCTCGTAAAAATAACAATAAAGCTGATTTATGTTCGACGTAAAAATTTAATTTCGCGAAATTTTATTGCTTCTTGCTTAGGTAAGTCGCCGAGTAACCCTTTGTCCATTTCGAGTTATAGCTAATGAAATCGACAGTTATGCGCGAAAGGCTTCTTTTTGGAAAACTAGGCAAACAAATAATTAATGTGATTGCTTGTTAGACATGCGTGTACAAATAAAGAAATATGTATATAATAAAGTATATATATTCTTTTAAGACAACATATTAAATAAGTGAGAACGCTATGTCATATGTACAAAACATTAAATAACTATCACACTGACAAAGTCAATGCTAGGTTTTTCCACTATCACCAAACAACAAAACTGACTTTGTCAGTGTGATAGTTATTGTTACACCAAAGGTTCCAAAACCCAATTACTGGAAAACATTAAATGGCAAATATAAATAAACAACCATGTATATTCTTCTTTCTCCAATTCCTTTTTACCACGTAAGGCATCAGGTTTATTTTTTATCTACCTTTTCCATTCGCTTCAGTCTAGCCTTCACCTTTAGAGGTTCAAGTATTTTTCCTGCGATATTTTTAATTTCGTTTATCTTTAATTTATATAAACCTTCAATTTAAAATTTTCTTTTTCATTTCTGTAAAGTGGACCTTTGGGTGGCGCGCTTGGCTATCAATCTCAAAATTCGTAGTTACAATTCCGATGGCAGCGAACAGAATAAGGTATCCAGTCTTTATAACTCTTTAGCAAATGTTGAGAGACAAATATCGCGCTGTACAAGAGCAAGCGTAGTAATAACATTCATGGTGAATCGATCTCTCTCTAAACGATTAAAATTTTACGGATGGTAAGGCATAAAGTATTCTTATTATTGTTATTATATCCCCAGCTTTCAGATGGCCAAACGCATGCCGTTTTGCATGTTCTATGATCAATTAAATTAAAAGGAACAACGTTTTCATTTTGATTTTCTTTAAATTCAATAGACTGGAATCTATTTTTCTAACTTTTCTATCACAAACTTTCATATTAGATTTAATCATATTTGATTTAAATACTTTAATCTGTGTATTATAGATTTACCTATCGGATATGACGCCAAACTGTTTTCCAAGTAAATTTTCACCTAATACGCTAATATCGGAAGCAAACAAACGCCATTCAATCGATAAATCATTTTTTTAGGGACGGAAGCAACGCAAACCAGAACGAATCAATTTGCTACGGTTTCGGTGAGTCGCAGACGATCAAAATGCGTTCCGTTTTATTAAAAGGGTTGGCGACAATTATTTTGTGACCATGACGATAGCAATACGAACGGATTAATTAACCCCTTTGGCCACCCCTGGATGAGGTTATTAAAAGTTACACGCAAATGAATCTGACTCATTGAGCTATTTCGGAATGCCTCTCTCCTATGGTAAAAGGGTGGATGGTGAGGGTGGTTAGAGTGGTCTTTAGGTCTGTGGCTTGATAAGTACATTTATTTAAAAATATATATGCGAATATGATTATATTTATACATAAAAGATCAGATATGAATCTGATGTGTTAGTCAAAACTATGCTTTATTACTTTTAAAACAGCAATTGCTACAAAACACAATTAGATTTTCCAATAACTTTGTTATTAACTATTGGTAATATTTAGTAAGAAATAAATTAATGATATACAGGGTTTCGATAGATTAACCAACAGTATTCATGCGTCATTAAGCGATTCTTTTAAGAAATATTGAAACAGGTCAATTTTATTCTTATGAAAGGCACTAGTTGACAATTACCTATTTTTTACGTGTCCTGTTTTCTAGGTGTAACGTCGTCATTTGTTTTTTTTGAATGGTAATTAATGTGTAAATTTGTAATGCTCTAATTCGTTTAATTGTAATAAAAACGGCAAGTTGAGCAGTAGTTTCTATAATGTTTGCAACAACAACTTTTAGGTAGCAACCTTCTATCTTCCTCAGTCTGGAAACAAGAATCAACTTTAGAAAAATTAAATTCACATTAATAGAAACTATTGAAATACCTACTGCAATAAATTTATATAGAAAAGCCCTTATATTGAAAAATGATGCATACCTATATAACAACAAAGTGTCATAGTTAATAAAATTTGGAGTTTAAAATTTTATATAGGAAGGAGGGTATTCAATATGTGTGATCAATTGCACAATACATTTAAATAAACTACGAACAAACTTAAAATACAACGTATGTAGTTATGTACATCATCTATATGCAAAAAAAAATCATATGCAGAGCTACATTTGTTAACTGAAACTAGGCAACGGACAAAAGTGTAATGAACAATTAAACTTATGTTAGTCTTATTCTAATGCAGAATGACATTTTAACTATTACTAAAAATGGCAGTACCTGACTTAAAATTACAATTTATATTGGTATTGATATGAAGGTTCTCAGAAAATCGTCTTTTTCTGTAAGTATTCCCTATATCTAAAATTACAGATTCGTCAAAATCAAAATTGTGCCCAATATAGAAGGCATGGCTTGCTAGACTTGTCAAGTATTACTTTGTATTATGTTATAACTATGTTGTTTAATTCTTTCTTTAAATCACCGTGATGTTTCTTCTGTCATTGTTGCATTTTATTTTACGTACTGCGTTCATTATGTCAGTTATCGGTAGCTTTTATAATATTTTAACAATATTTTTGTTTTCTAATGTGTTATCATTAACTTGCTTTTCCGTTTTTTAAATATTTTTTAATTTATTCGATAATTTCGGGATATAGATCAATTTATGTCGTTTTCCTATCATGTTTTCTGTCTTTGGTTGGTGGTCAGCGACATTACCAATCCGGTCTTTGGAAAATGAAATTGTATGAATGATATGCGTGGGTGATTGTTAAGTTTAAGATTTTTTTCAAGAATTTCTAGATTTGTTTTTGTAAAAACAGTTATTAGAAAGATTGATAATTCTGTTTCTTTGATTGTTGATAAATTAATCTTTTGATGTAACACGCTTTGAAATAAAGTAAGCGGTTAGAAATTATAGATTTATTGTACATCAGCTTAAATGCCAGAAATGGTAATTTATTATTGTATTGAGTTTCTACAGTGAATTTTAAACTTTCTTGACAAAAATTGAATTTCTCAATTAACTCATTTATATGTTTTTTTATGAATTATTAAAAATGAATCATCTATACCATAAGTGCATGTGATTAGTGATTCAGTTCTAAGACCCCCAATTATGGAACTAAAAATCCGATTCATAACAAGTTCTGTAATAATGATCGACTTGGAATTGCACAAACTTGTTTAATGAAACTGTTTTTATATTTGAAGTAGGTAGTGTTAAAACAAATGTCAACGCCTTCTAAAAATATTTCTTGTAAGGACTGGACGTCTATAGTGGAACAAAAATAAAATCATGTGGTATTTTTAAGTTCTGAATTTTATGAAAGTTTTTTATTCCGTTACCTATATCGTTAAGGTTATATAATTTTTCTATGAATTTATTAATGTTCTTTTTAAATAAGGAAGTGGGCTCTTTATTTAATGATTCATAAATCTGATATTTTTTTTCATCTTCTTTAGTTGACTAAAGAAGACCTAATATTATATTATTTCATTTGTCAGATTATGGTTTTTTTTTTGCATCACGAGTGTCGTCATTAATGTTCTTTTGGATATGCCTACTATTTTTGTTTTTTTTCCAATAAAACTAGAAATAACGTTGTTAGATTTGTTTCTAATAAGTTATTTATTTGATGATATAATTTACATCATATGGTAATTAATTTTTTTGATCCTTGTTTTTAGCTTGAGGACTACCGAAACTTTGGTGTTTTGAAGATTATATAAAATAAATAGGAAATACTGCTCAATTAGCCATTTTTATTTCAGTGGTAATAAAAGGTAAGCTTTTCATCGCATACGTTGTTACCCCATACTCTGGGTCAATTTCCCACCACTCACAAGATATATTAAGGTGTTTTTTGAAAAAAAGGAATGGCCTGCAGTGAGCGATGATGATTTTAACAAAAAACCCAACAAAAACTTGAAAATTACTGACACAAATTCCTTACTATTTTCAAGCTGGTGTTTTCCATTTTGGAATGCTTGGAATGATTAGTTAATCGACCAGTATGAATAGAATCTTCAAATAACCTTCCATAAAGGAATCTAGTAAACTTACATCAGAACTGGTAATTTAATTGTTTCTTGTCGTTCTATTCATTTGTCAAGAAAAGTATTGTTATAACAAAAATCCCAAAAGAAAGGTGAAAAAATCCCTTACCACAAAATTTTGTGGTAAGGGATCCCTTACATTGCATCATTATGCATCATTTTTCAATATAAGGGCTTTTCTATATAAATTTATTGCAGTAGGTATTTCAATAGTTTCTATTAATGTGAATTTAATTTTTTTAAAGTTGATTCTTGTTTCCAGACTGAGGAAGATAGAAGGTTGCTACCTAAAAGTTGTTGTTGCAAACATTATAGAATCAGTATGAATAGAATCTTCAAATAACCTCCCATAAAGGAATCTAGTAAACTTACATCAGAACTGGTAATTTAATTGTTTCTTGTCGTTCTATTCATTTGTCAAGAAAAGTATTGTTATAACAAAAATCCCAAAAGAAAGGTGAAAAAATCCTTTACCACAAAATTTTGTGGTAAGGGATCCCTTCGGGATTTTTGTTATAGTTTTCAAGCCACAGTCTCCACCCATCACAGGAAAAGTATTGTTATAAAATATTTCAGTATTCACACAAAAATGAGAAGTTCCAAACAGAGCGAAACTTGTGGATTGTACATATAATTTCATTCAGATGCTCTAAGTCTAGTACATTCTTTTGGGGTTATTTGGCAGTGAGATACTAATTTAATAACCCTAATAATTTACATAAAAGCGGATTAAGACATTTCAGCCCAAAATAATCTAGCAGTCTATCTAAAGCAGCGCGGTTCCAGCGCTTTTAAATAAATCATTTAATAACAAAGTTATAAATATTGTGCATTACTTTATCGAAACTCTATAAAGGAACGTCAAATAATTTAAAATATTTTATTTCTAAAACACATATTTGGCTGCAACCTCCATATTTCAAAACTATTCTACATAAGCTATGTGCGTTATGTACATCTTTGCGTTAGTAATCAAAACACATAAAACTAGAAAACGTTATTAACTAAAGCGCCTCGCGAGTTGCCGTCTACTAATCTGAAACGATATTAATTTTGGGATTAAACGCTGACGCGGTTTAGCAAGTTCCCAACGTCAATGTCGCACACTATAAGGAAACTGCCAACTTTGTACAATTTATAAGTTAAAAACATGCCAGAAGTCTGAGAAGTTCGGTAGAAGTTCAACACGCCCGGGAGGTTCTCGCCATCGAAGCGGCGACAGCGCACCTACTGTGGAAGTTAAACGAACTTTTGACGGTGAGTGTATTCTTTTGTTCTAGACAGTGATTGGTCGGTGAGGTTCAGTTGCGGGGTTTGCAGCCCTGCCTCTCGACGAGGCCCCTTCAAATTCACCCGATCACGTGCTTCTCGCTTGCTACTCGCCGTTGCTCCTGCTGCACGGTAAAAGGAGAACTCGTCTTTTAAGCTCGCCGTGGCATGATTTGCAAACTCTCGATCTTTCGTTCTTCTTGTAGTTAGTTGCGGCGCTTCTAGATATTCTCTATCCGTGTAGTCCGTATGCAACTCTACGACTTAGGAATACAAATTCTCTCTATAAATGGTTACTTGTGTTTTATCAGGTAAAATTCCTCACGGTTTTCACCGAAACTACGAAACTTCTCCAGGACAAAATGAAAATCCTAAACCGGAAATTACTTATTCCCACGTCAAATTCTAGCTACGTCTAAAAAGTTCAGCAGTCACTTCAACGATAGCGTATTGTTTTTAGGGTGTGATATTTAATTAAACACCAACCTACTGAAAACATGATTATTTGCAGCGTATCAATAAAGTTTCAAAAGTGGCTTGATAAATAAATTCAATTCTATTATGTTTTGGCGTTAATTCTTTTAAGCAAACGAATATAATAATAGTAATTTATACTGAAAAATAACTATCAATGTCCTTACTATAATAAAATACACAGATACGATTAAAACAAAATCAATAAAAGCGAAGTTGCTACGTCAGTTGCTTTAATAATTTCTTTAAAATGAATAAAATTATATATTTACATTAGAATATGAAACTTTGTTCAGAAGTACAGTTTCTCACACACTATAATTTAAAAAAAAAAAGTTGGTCAAAATTGGACTTTTTTTTTTTAAATTATAGTGTGTGAAAAACTGTACTTCTGAACAAAGTTTCATATTTTTTTATAGAAAACCAAGGCACACTGTGTAAGCCTGAGTTCACACATATCGTTTTCACAACGACCGTTTCTGTGGTGTGATACTGGCAACTTACAGATGATACCATGGAACAACTAAGTTTAAGATGCAAAATTGAACTTGGGCGTTTTGTTTTTTTTCAGCAAGAGATGCGACCAGAGAATTCAATAGACCTACAGTGAGCAGCGGTATTATACACCGCATATATAAAGTTTTCAACAAAATAAGCAGGGTATCAAGGCATATTCTCAAAAACACAAACGATATAGAGGTAATTAGTGATTAGAAATAATGAGTGAATTTTGAATATTTTTACGATAATCCTCATTCGAGCTTGAGAACGGCTTATCCCTAGAGAAAATATTAGGTGCCTTGTAAAAAAATAACATTGAGCCCTTTAAGCCAACATTTTTGCATTCTCTTGAAGAGGGACATGATGAAAGGCGATTGGAATTCAGTTTGTGAGCCCAGGGAGAATATCTGAAAAATAGAAACGCCTTAAGAGAAATATTGTCCAGTGACGAAGCTTACAACAAATGGGATGGTATAGTCCCAAAATTCACGATACTGCTTTGCTGAACATCCTGAGCTTTCAGGATGTTGGCAATAGTTATTGGTCCTTTCTTCTTTGAGGGTAATTAAAATGTCTATTTCTGAATTTTCTGGAAATCAGATTTGGGGTGGGTTACATAACTTACCACTTCTGGCTCGCCTGAATTTGAAGTTTAAATTAGATGGGTCTCCCGTTCATAAAGCAGTAGTGGTGAGGCAATGGCTTAATAAAGATTTTAATAATACATGGTTTGCCAAAATCACCGAATTTGACGCCACTCGACTTTTTCCTTTGGAGTACCTTTAAGGAAAAAGTGTATTAGTCAAGACCACATTCAATGGAAAAAAAACTTCGAGGTAGAATAAGTCAAGCATGTGCAGATATTATCCCGGCAGAAATGAGAAAACTAACCCTGACCCTACGAAGAAGGTATGCATGGAAAAAAAAATGGGGAATTAGTGAAAAAAATTAGAATTTGATTAGAAGTACCTTTTATTTTTTGGAATTCCCATAATTTTGTTTAATGTTATTAAAAATAAAAAAATTTATTGTCAGTTACTTTTGACATTTTATTTCATGGTTTCCTTGATCAACGCAATATAGATTCACAAGAAGAATGTGATTCTTAATTTTGTCACAGAAATATTAATATTCAATATTTTTTTATGAAATTTGGTACATGCCCATTTCAGGTGGCGCTTAATCCAGTGATTTCTTACATTTTCATCTCTACCCAAGAGTACATCACAGTATGCCTTAACTTTCTATAAAAAAAAATGTAAATCTTTGTTCGGAAGTACAGTTTTTCAAGCAGTACAATTTAAAACAAGTTGGTCAAAATCGGGCAATAAATACAAATTTTATGGGGGCGTCTCGCTTTCAAATGGGTCATATTGTATGTTAAACCCAAGAGGTTATCAAACATCGAACTAATTAACAATAAGCTAAAATTATTCAAGTATTTATGTTGCACTTGCAATACTTATACCACATTCGTACATCACATTCAACACTAAGCTTTGTATTAAATAGATCTTGTTCTGTTATTCTACATACAGAATAATACTTTCCACGAGCAAGGCGGACGAAGTAGATGTAAGTAGTTTTTATCATAATATCAAATCATCGCGCCTGTCGATTACGAGATAATCATTGAGATATTGTACTTTATTTTATCAGTACCGAAGAAGATGTCGTGCGGAGGAAGCTGTAGCTTAGCGTTCACTCTGATATAAATATATTTTCGTGCCATAATTTCAATAAAATATTTACTTTCCATCTCAATGTGCCCTGTCCATTGTATACTAACCTCTAGTACAAATAAAAGCGAAGTTTTTGGCTAATCACAGGGTTATTTCTTAATAACATTGTGATGCGTTGTTAGAACATAAAATTCTATATTTTTCTTAAACCATACCAAATCAAAATATCAAATTATTTTTTTTATGATCATGAGAACTTCAGTGGTCATCATAAGAAGGTCGTGCTTAACGATATTGAAATTAACAGAACAACAAAACCACTTTCTAATGTTTTTTTATTTAAATATTAATTAAATAAAATATTTTCAAGATGAAATTTGTTCAAAACACCTTGACAGAAGACAATCTAAACGACAGTCGAACAGATCAGTGTGGACAGACTTTGGGACCCACAAATCGAATCTAATACTGGTTTCCAATAACGGATTTGCGTAGACCGTATTATCGGGAACTCAACCATGGGAGGCTACGTCAAATGCTAGGTACAGATTGCTAAAAAATCAAATAGAAATATAATATTTTGTAGATGAATGCAGTTGACACTTAGAATCCAAAATGAAAATCGTGATCGCTATCTTGTCGAAGCAGCCACCAACCGGACTGCCTCTCACACATGCCAAAAAGGAGATAGCATCTACATAGTTCCATTAATGGTCTCGTCCCATATTAAAGAGAAAGTAATTAGAAATTGTTTGAAATGTATGCGCCATTGCATTGGTCGAGTTTCACAAATGAATATTATTCAGTAAGAATATAATTTTGAAAATAGAATGGGTATATACATTAATTTTTTTCCATGAATCATTCTATCGAATAAAACCAGTATCAAGTGTCTTTTTCTCTTTTCAGGAAAATATTTACCATTTTAGCTCAAGCTAATATTTTCAAACATATATATTTCTTAGGAAACAACTACTCCTGCGAATACAATTAGATTAGATTAGGGTCGAAGTGGCCAAGTTTGCCTAGGTTCACGGCAACCTCTTCAGTTCTATTGTTTTAATTTTATCTTCTTAATCAGACTTATCATTGTTGAGAGCGGCTCCCTTACGTAGTTTTCTGCTCTTGGGTTCTCTGGACCAAGTAACGTGGTACTTGCTAGGCCATCGCAGTGGCACACGATGTGGAGTTGATGGGTTTCCTCTTTTTTTGCGGACTCTGCAACTAGCGTCTTTTACCAGCCCTATAGTATACAAATGCCTATTTAGTCCACAATGATTGATTAGTGGTTCTATACTATTGTTTGAATAGTCTTCGTGTTTTAGATCTTTTGTAAATTCAGGTTTTTGTGTAACTTCTTTCTTCTGATATCTTAGTCTACCATTCTATGGACTTAGTTTGCATCTATTAGTTGTTGAACTTCTTCATTTACAATTTGGTAATGTCGAAAGAAGGGCAGGCTCCAATGAAACGCCTAGAAAGTCCTCGTCCGGCTAATTCATCTACTGAACGGTTTTCCTTCACGTCCTTGTGGCGGGATACCAAGTGAATGCAGATTTTATAAGTATCTGAAATACCACCTACCTCGTTTGTAACTCAATTGCTCGTACTGTTATAAACTATGAGTGTATTTAGTAATAAAGAAGTATCAAGATAGGTTAACACACAATTGCTCTTTAACGTATTTAAACAAACATTGATTTTCACCCTCGTAATTACAATGTACACCAACCGATGCCCACAATAGCCGGTCTATCGCGCTCACACTGTGACTTAAGCCGGATATTTTGGGTGTCGTTGAATGTACGTATGCCAGAAATAACGAATTAGCTGGATAGTATCTCTAGAAAATAAAAACTCCAAATGTAGTATTTAAATTAAGTGACATCTCAAAATATCAAAGAACGAGAATCTATACTTCCCATGATAATTAACTCAATTTTCATGTAAAAAAAGAATATGAGGACACAATAAATGTCGAATAAAGAGAATCTATTTTTAAATGTTCCTCTTTAATTTTTTCTGGAACAGTAATGAAGCTGTACAAGATATTCTAAATTACAGGCATTTTATTTTTAGTTTTATGTACAGATGTAGATATGTATGTCTGTAAAAAAGACGAAATGTTCGCATGTCTTCGTGTTATAGGCATTTCTATATTACCGATCAGAACTTATTTCTATACGACCGTCCAAATTCTTAAATTTAAAGTTTATATCCAATAGGAGATTTTCCTCTCTCGCTTTAAAACTTTTTCGTCGACAGTCCGGACCGGAATATGTTTTCGAAAACAAGTGAAAATCATTCGGCGCAGGAACAAATTAGAAAACTCGCTAAATAGTAAAGGAGGGACGGAAAAATTCAATTTTAAAACCGCGTTAGGAGAGCGAACTTCTTCCCTGCGATTCAAAGGGCCCTGTTCCGCTCCCTGCCAACAGTGGAAAGCGTTAGAAATTTCCTGCCAGCGCGAGATACGACTCCGCGGCGGATTTTGCTGAAAGCTAGGGGACCAATTCAAAAGACTCAAAATTACTTTCGGGATAAGAGGGATTAGGCCGGGGCGGGTGCTTGTTTCTGGCGCACTGCTAGGGCATTAGACAGGCCTGGGTTCACGCGGCCAATGGCATTAGTCGCGAATTGCAGATTTTACTGATTGATTTTACTTTTTTTTCTCTACTCTCTGTATGTACTAGTTGAGTGTGTCGTGCCTATGTTAGAACGACTGAGAAATTAATTGCTTTTCAGAGAGGTCTGCATCTCGAATAATATCTTAACCTATGTTGGTCATATGAACCTATAATATATTGACATTCACCAACAAACAACTAGCATTAATACGTCATCACATATGAAACAAGAGTTGCTGTTTTTACCCATCTTGAGCAATGAAAATAATTAAAAATATATAAAATGTTCTGTAAGAATATAAACATATTAATTGAAAATTGGAGTCACAACATTAATTGCGCAAATTAGTGGCACTAGAAAGCCAAATAATCAGTATCAGGTAACTTTCCAAATGCACTCTGTAAAATTAGCCAAAACTACATGAACAAATCAATAGTTTCGGATCGTTTTCGGAGGAGTTAGTGAAATTGGTCCTTTTACATCGAGTGTATTCAGTTCCTATTCAACTGATTTTGATGGAACTATTTACATCCACACATTGTAATGTTTGACAATTAAGAATTTTCTTTCTAGTGCTCCAAATTAAATGTAACCAATGCCATTCAGTTTACTAAACTTCATATTATTTTTACAATTAAATATTAATGCTAGGTAAAACAGTATGATTTATGAAATGTTTAGCTTAGTTTCACTTATACGTTATATGAAATGAAATTAGAATCCCATACCATGGGTGTTGAGGCATTTTTTGTTTATTTTTCTAAAATATCCTGTACTCTAAACTATATGGAACACCAAAAACTTTAAACAAAAGATATAGTAAATTAAAGTAAACCACTCTGATACTAAAATCTAGAATTAGAAGTACTTTAGAACAGGTTTCAGAATTATTGGGTTAAACATGTTTTTATATTTCAATAGATAAGTACCCAAACACTTTTAATTCAATTTCACCAATTATTTTAATAAGATATCAAACTGAAATTCACTGTTTTCTTCACATATATATTTACCCTACTTTCTTAAAAGTTCAGCTTTGCAGATTGAAATAACAAAACAAAAATAATTTTCCATCGCGTTCCATATACAAAATTGCTGTCAATAATATTTAACCATGTTGATAATATTTTACACTGTACAAACACAAAAACCATATACACAAAAAAGTTATTACAACATAATACACTTACAATGAACCAATAATATCAGCTGCCCCAATGACAAAGTCTCGTTTAAAATAAAATAGCCGGGAGCAAGCGGCATTAAACTTTAATGTGTTTGGGAACATGTCGCTAATTGACAATGCGTTGTTTATTTTAAGGGTCGTACACGTACTCCAATCTCGCCAAGTGTGTTTACGTTCATGAGTGGTTTGTAACGACATCGGTCATTCCTGTCGTACATACCTACCTAAGTCCTATTGAAGTTGTAGGTATACTATAACGAATTCGGTTCGGTTATTTATCGGAAATATTAAATTTAAAGAACTCACTTTTTACCACAGTATTATCAATGAATAGATGACCATCTAAATTGTTCTTTTCCATTCTTTATAGTTGTTTTTTTAATAAGTTCATGGATACTAAGCCTTTTATACACACATACATTATTATTTTCCTCTTTTATTAATTTATTAAAAAGATAAAGTATAGGTAAAGCATAATAATCTTCTAAAACGTAGCTAATCTAATTTGAATTTGAATTATTTTGAATTTTACACTGCTAATAAATTAACTTATTTTACAATTAGCATATAGGTTTAATGTTTATGATATGCACACGAACATTTACCTATACATCCTTCTCAAAATCTAATTGAAATTGCAAAAATTGCATAAATTTGAAGAAACATCAGTTGGATTCACTTCATTCTTATTACAGTGGAATTTATTGTGTCATATTCACGATTAAAGATGGCAGGGCAACTTGATGATGCGACCATACCTTTGAACTTTCAAAATTGTCAAAAAACGAACCAATAGAAAAAAACAATCCTTCAAATTTGAACAAGATAGCAACGCTATATGCCCAGTGGAAATTGCAGGATATGTAGTAAAAATTTTACAATAATACAATTGAAATCTCAAAGTTTTCACATCCTTTAACTCTATATATGTACTTCAAATATCAATATTTTACCTTTACATTTGCATAAATAATTTTTACCGCAACAAATATGAAAACGACATCATTCACCGCCGCTAATCTTGCATTTAATTACTAAATTTTCAAAGGAGAATTCCTTTTCATTACAATAACATAATATTAAAATAAATATGTGAATATACACATTCCTTGCATGCTGTAAGTGTACGAGCGATTACTGGAACCAAGACTAACAAGGGAAGCACGGAGGCATCGCAAAGCGGATTTAAAAGAGGAGGAAGTATTGAGGACTATATTTTTACTATTAAACAGTTGGAAAGAAGAATAAAAGAAACGCGAAAAGACTGCTTCGTGGCCTTTGTAGATTTAGGAAAAGCGTTTGATAATTGAAAGTTTAGGACAAAGAAAAATAAATAGTCAAGTACAATGAGCTACAATAAACATATATAGTAAAACGAGAAACATTGTAAGAATAAATAATGTGGGGTCATAAACATTTATCGTAAATAAAGGATTACGTCAGGGAAGTGTACTACAGAATTTTAAAAATAGATGTCAACAAAACTAAACTCATGGTTTTAGACAAGAAAGATAAAATTATAAGAAAATAACTAGGCGATATTCAAATTGAGCAAGTAAACTTTTATAAATATTTATATTCCATATAAACTGTGAAGCTTCCCAAGAAACAGAATTAGGCATTAGACTGGAAAATGCAGCAAAATTATACCATGTGATTAGTGCTCCATTCTTATGGAAAAAGGAATTACCCAAAATAACAAAAGTAAATGTCTATAAGGTAGTGTTTATATCGGTCGTAACGTACTGATACCTGGGTACTCACGAAAAGAATGAAGAGCAGAATTCAAAGCATGAAGATGGAGTATTTGAAAGGTGTAGAAGTGACGAGGAAAGATAGACTACGTATTACAGGGGTGAGAAAAGAGCTGAAAATAGAGGCAATTGTCAAAACAATATGTAGAAGGAGGGCAGCTGAGATGGTGCGGTCACTTGGTACGTACTACGTATAAGCAAAAACAAACCAGTGTAGAAACTATGGGAGTCGAGAATACAAGTAAGGAAAACTAGAGGAAGACTACTGGAAACTTGAACTAAAAGCATAGAAAAAATATTGGAAGTGCGCATAGTGCCACTATACAAAGCGAAGTAAATGGCAAGCAACAAAGTGAGCAGCAGTGAATTGAACTTAGGTTAACTTAATCTTAAACCTAAAGGTCCTTTTTGGATTGTATACATATTACTAATTAACAACAATTATAAATTTCAGACAATTCAAGGTAAGATAATTGATAAAATTATAATAATTTAATTCTCATAAAAAAATAATTTCATAAAATATAAGAAACTACCAATTATTCCATCCTAGACAGTTTACTTTGAAGAAATCAAGTTCGTCCACTCTATCAAAAACCCCTATAATACACAAATCAAACATTAAGCATATCCAAAAGGAAAACTTCGATAACAAATTGTTATTTCGTCGTTTTTCGGAAGAATACAAAAGAGGCAAAGCCGTACCTATACAGCAAAGTTGTGCATTTCTGGCAGATGAAGATTTAGAATGGGAAACTTGCACTGCAAATGTTTTTAAAATAGTAAATGTTATTGTATTTAACGACCGTTTATTTGCAAACCTCCGTAAACACATTAACTCTGGAGAGAAAAGCTTTACATTACATACAGAACTAACGTGAATGTTAAGCAGTAAAAATATGACCATGCTCCTATTTTTTTTTTATATAATAATTACTGTCTATCAACTTTATGCTGTTTTGCAGATAATTTTGGGATAACTGGCTTTCATTTATTTCTTCAGAGAAAAGATAGAGATATTCTTACTTTGAATGATAAAAATGACGACTTTATTAAAAAAGAAATACTATTTGAAGGAATAATGTAAAATACCATTCATATGAAGTGTTGCCGACTGTGGATAATGTTATAGTTTGCAAAAAAAGCAAGTATAAAAATTTAATTGAAGAAATTATTGCTGTGGCCTTAAAATTCCATTTTTTATAATTATCTTTCGAATTGTTATTTCAGAAACTTGAGAAGGATTCACAATCATTTCAAACTACCATTCATGAAATAAATCACCTGTCACATAAAGATCAACACAGGCTTAGCATGTTATTGATTCGAACTTAAAATTTTAGTTACTGCGAAAATACTTTCCTGCATGAAGTCTGAGCTGAATTTCCCATTACATCTAAAATTAAATTAAAAGTTCTTCCTTGATTCACCATATTTGGAAGAAACTATTTTTCAGATTTGTTCCTTATCAAATAATAATAAAAAACAGATTTTTTACTTTCGGTAAAATTTATTATGTAGTAAAAAACAAAAACGAATGCGTTACATCAAAATTTAATTTTGTTCCATTAATGTGAGTTCGTTTGAAGCAAACCCTAAAATTGCTTTCTGATAGGTGCACTGTAAGCCAACGAAATTTACTATTTAAAGGAAATATTTATTTCTATGACTTTATTGTATATTATAGTATATACCTGGGGTTACGTTTATGTAACATACATACATACACAATCCGTCCTCTTCTACCTTTCTAAGGTGTAGAGCTGCAATCACATCCACGTTTATGTAACTTCAATTGTAAAAATGGGCCATGAATGACAACAATTTTAAGAAGCCCAAAGATTCCCTACGAAAGCCAAGCGGAGACTAACAATAATTAATTTCCGGAGTTGCAGGTACTATTCTTCGAATCAACTGTGAATATGTTTAGAGATATCCTATAACCCATTAATTTCTCTTTTGGATTTTCTGTGGTAAAATCTTTAAATTTCTGTAATAATTTTGCGTTTTCCCATTAGGTGTAATATATTAACCAATATTAATGCTGAAAGACACAATAAAAGACAGAAGGGCACTTCGGTATCGAATGTCCACTTCCCTTGGTGCAGGGAACGAGCTTAATCCGTTGAGAAAAAAAGCAATGTATCAATCATGATGGCAGAGGAAAGAAAAGGCGGTGTGACACCGGTCGAGGGCAGCTTCTTTAGCAACCACTTGGTGTAACTAATGACACGTCCTGGGTGAAGAATGATCATGCACCGCCGTTAGAATCGTGAATTATCTTAGAAAATTTAAATATCGCCATTAAGGTCGGCGGACGAGTTAAAATGTCGGCAATTTATAAGCTACTCGAACTCAATTTAAATAAGATGCTCTGAGCGGCTTTTGATACTAATAGGTTATTAGAGGCCGCAGAGGGAAGTTATCTCCCAGTAATTATGCTAGTTAGTCTTGAGAATTAAAATGTTCGCATTTTGAACCTTTTCTTTGTAAGCAAATCCATTTACGGTCCCCAGAAAAATACGCGTTGTGTATAAATTGGCAGAGCGCAATACGTGGCATTATCCTTCGTCAAATTCTTAGTCAAAGACCTCAAAGAAAAATGTACTGTGTTTGCCATAATTTAGTGAATCGCTTGCAATGTATCTATATATATTTTTAAGTTTATTTTGTGATTTTTACTATAACATTTGATACATTTGGTTGTAATACACAAATGAAGTTAAAATAAAGAATTTTGTAATTTTTTATCATACTATATTATTATAGTTTTATTTATTTTGATTTTACTAGGTGGTTTATACCATGAATGAAATCAAGGTGCTTTAAATTGAGCAATTTAGGGTTATAGTTAATTATAACATTTAATTTGCATTTAAAAAGTATTGAATCAATCAATTTACCTTAAATAAGAAACAAATATTTGTATTTAGTTTCGACCTAAAAGTTAGGTGTTAACCCACCCTTATTTAATTAACTGAAACCAAAAAGAGGTATATCACTGTTAATGATATCAATGAGTATAATCTCCAGTTAAAGAAATAAGTTAATCAAGAATAAGCTTCTAACTTAATTCTTTAGCAGTGAAAATCTGTTAGTATTTCTATTTATATAGTTTAATAAAAACATTACATTTTCACTGTAAAATTAGATATACTATCTTATAAATACTTAAAAGTTTTAAACTTCCCTGATATCTTCAATATCATACTCTATATAAGCTATTTAAGTTATAAATATAAAATTATAAATATTAATCATAAAACAATTAACAATATGAAAATCTTTAAATTATTAGTGTATAAAAATTGTAAAAACTTAGATGATTTAATAATTCTATTATAAATATTTTGTCTTCCATAATATTCAGACCAACCTTGATCAATAGATTTATAAATTAAACCCCCTATATAAATAGGAAAATAGTTAACCCCAAAAGTTGAAATATAAGGTATATTTCATATAGAAGAAAAGAATAATCTAAACTTTAATGTTTCAAGAGACTTAACAGAATAATTCAAAGCAAACTTGGAAATCTCATATCCAAATCAAGCACCAATAGAAATAACTATTAAAGTTATTATCTTTATCAGTCAAGGTAAACAAATAAAATAAGGAGTTGGAAATATAAGTCATATCAATATTCTTCCACCAATAATTACTATTAAAATTAATCCTGATATTCCCTTAAGTATGGTAAAACCTATATCCCCAACTGTATTTAAACTTAAATAATTAAAATCTCCAACTAAAACATAATAAATTAAACGAAAAGTATAACATACTGTTAAACCTGTTGATAAAAAAAACATAATGTAAATATAAATATTAATATAACTTATAGACATAACCTCTAAAATTAAATCTTTAGAATAAAATCCCGCTAAAAAAGGAAGACCACATAAAGATAAATTAGAAATTATAAAATAAGAGCATGTCAAAGGTATTTGATTTACTATAGCCCCTATATAACGAATATCTTGATTATTTCCTATACTATGAATTATAGCTCCTGCACATATAAATAATAAAGCCTTAAATAATGCATGAGTTAATAAATGAAAAAAAGCTAACTTATACTCTCCTAAAGATAAAATTGCTATTATTAATCCTAGCTGACTTAATGTTGACAAAGCAATAATTTTTTTTAAATCAAACTCATAATTAGCACCTAAACCAGCTATAAATATTGTTATAGTACCAATAAATAATAAAACCGTCATTAATCCTGAAGATAAACAATAATTAAAACGAATTAATAGGTAAATACCAGCTGTTACTAAGGTAGAAGAATGAACTAATGAAGAAACAGGTGTTGGAGCTGCTATAGCTGCAGGCAACCAGGAAGAAAATGGAATCTGAGCTCTTTTAGTTATAGCAGCTAAAACAATTAAAACTGAAATAATAGTTATCTCTAAACTTCCTTTTATATAATCAATATAAAATAGATAATTAAATCTACCGTAATTAACTATTCAAGCAATTGCTATTAAAATAGCTACATCACCAATCCGATTTCTCAGAGCAGTCAATATACCTGCATTATAAGACTTAACATTCTGATAATAAACTACTAAACAATAAGATACTAAACCTAGTCCATCCCACCCTAATAAAATTCTAATAATATTAGGACTAATAATTAACAATATTATTGATAAAACAAATATGGAAACTAATATAATAAATCGATTGATATAAGTATCTCCTTTTATATACTCATCTCTATAATAAATTACTATAGAAGAAATAAATAATACAAAACTTATAAATAATAATGATATTCAATCTAATAAAACTGTTATTATAATACTACACGAATTAATTGTCAATACTTCATATTCTAACAACAAAGTATAATCAATCAATATAAAATATAGTCTTATAAAAAAATTAATTAAACTAAATATTAAAAATCTAAAACTATAAACTAAACAAATTGAAATTACCTAAAATAATACTATTATAACTTTGATATCACAAATCAATATTTTTATTAAACTATTTAAGTTAAACTCATAAAGTCAAATATTCTCTTTTTAAAATTAATACATTTAAGGGAAATCAATGTAAAAATAATAATAAATATTCACGAACTGAGCCATTTCAATATGAATATATACCTCTATATAATAACCCATGTTGTCTATAAGAATATAAATATAATGAATAAGCAGCACTAAAAAAAGAAATTAATATTAAAAAAACCATTAAATTTGAATTTCAAGCAACAAGACTATTAATTAATATAATTTCTCCCAATAAATTTAAAGAAGGAGGAGCAGCTATATTACAACATCTAAATAAAAATCATCATATGGATATAATAGGTATTAAATTTAATAATCCTTTATTTAAAAATAATCTACGACTTAATAAACGCTCATAAGAAATATTAGCTAAACAAAATAAACCTGAAGAACAAAGACCGTGGGCTACTATTATAACAAGAGCACCACATATTCCTCAATATCTTAATGTTATAATACCACCCAATACTAATCCTATATGAGCAACTGAAGAATAAGCAATTAATGATTTTATATCTCTTTGACGTAAACAAATCAAAGAAACTAAAAATCCTCCAACTATTCTAATAATAATAAAAATAATATTAATCTTTATTCCAACACTTAAAAAAATACTTATAAGACGTATTAATCCATACCCACCTATTTTTAATATTACACCTGCTAAAATTATTGAACCTGCTACTGGGGCTTCAACATGAGCTTTTGGTAGTCATAAATGAACAAAATATATTGGTATCTTAATAAAAAACACTATATTCATACACAAATAAATAAAGATATTATCTAAAGAATACATTAAGTAAAAAAAATCTAATGAATTAAAACTCTCATAATAATAAAATAAAGAAATTATTATAGGTAAAGATGCAAATAGTGTATAAAATAACAGATAAACACCTGCCTGTAAACGTTCAGGCTGATATCCTCATCCTATAATCAAAATTAAAGTTGGAATTAAACTCATTTCAAAAAATAAGTAAAATACAAATAAATTTATACTACTAAAAGTTATATATAAACAAATCAATAATAACAACAATATTAATATAAATAAGTTATAGTAATAATTAGTACTATAAACTTTTTCTGATGCTAATAATATCAAAGAACAAATTCATAGTCTTAATAAAATTATAATATAAGAAAGTAAATCACAACCTAAAAAATAAGAAATACTATTAAATTGATATGAGAAACTAATATTAAAACAAAATAATAAAGTAATAATAAAATAAAAAAACTGATTTAATCAATAACTTTTATTAATAAAACTTAAAGGAACTATAAAAATTAAAGCTAATAAAAACTTTATCATAATACATTAAAAGTTTGAAAATAATCATTACCATGAGTTCGAACTAAAGAAACTAAAATTGATAATCCTAAAGCTCCTTCACAAACTCTCATAGTTAAAAAAATTATACCAAAATAAAACTCAAATCCAAAATATATTAAATAAATATAAAGATTAAAATAAAGACTTAAAATAATAAACTCCAAACTTAATAATATTAAAAGTAAATGTTTACGTTTAATACAAAATGATATTAAGCCACAAAAATATATAAAAATAGAAAATCCAATACATAATATTAACATTAGTTTTAATAATTTAAACTAAAATAACGGTCTTGTAAATCGTAAATAAGAAATATTCTTTTAAAACTTCAGAGAAAAGGAAACCCTTATCATTAATCTCCAAAATTAATATTTTAAATAAACTATTCTCTGTATTATTTTAATCTTAATATCATTATCATTTATTAGATCACTAACAATTATTTTCTTAACACACCCATTAACAATAGGAATAACACTATTAATACAAACTATTATTATTGCTATAACTATAGGATTATTCAATATTAATTTTTGATATTCCTATATTATATTCCTTATTATAATTGGAGGAATATTAGTATTATTTATTTATATAACTAGTGTAGCTTCAAATGAAAAATTCAAATTTTCTATTAAATTAACAATCATAATTATTAGTATTTTTTTTATTACACTAATAACTGTAGTTATTATAGATTATTATATAACTAATATTAATAATATAAATAAAGACTCATTTATATATAATTCAGATTATAGATTATCATTAAATAAATTTATTAACTACCCAATAATATTAATCTTTATAATAATAATCATTTATTTACTAATTACATTAATTGCAGTTGTAAAAATTACTAATATCAATCAAGGTCCTCTTCGTCAAATAAACTAATGAAAACTCCTCTACGAAAAATTTCACCACTAACTAAAATTATCAATAATTCATTAATTGATTTACCAACACCAGCAAATATTTCAGCTTGATGAAATTTTGGATCCCTTTTAGGATTATGCCTAATAATCCAAATTGTTACTGGAATTTTTTTAGCTATACATTTTTCAGCTCATGTTGATTTAGCTTTTAATAGCGTTGTTCACATTTGTCGAGATGTAAACTATGGATGATTACTTCGAACTCTTCACGCTAATGGAGCATCATTTTTCTTTATTTGCATCTATATTCATATTGGACGTGGAATATATTATAGATCGTACAATCTTCATTTTACATGAATAATTGGAGTATTAATTCTTTTTCTTGTAATAGCAACTGCATTCCTTGGATATGTTTTACCATGAGGACAAATATCATTTTGAGGAGCAACTGTTATTACTAACTTACTATCAGCAATTCCCTACCTAGGAAATGAAATTGTTCAGTGATTATGAGGAGGTTTTGCTGTTGATAATGCAACATTAACACGATTTTTTACTCTACATTTTCTTCTTCCATTTATTGTAACAGCAATAGTAATAATTCATCTTCTATTTCTTCACCAAACAGGGTCTAGTAATCCTTTAGGAGTTAATAGAAATATTGATAAAATTCCATTTCATCCTTACTTTTCATACAAAGATACATTTGGATTTATTGTTATAACAATAATATTAACAATACTTGTTTTAATAAATCCTTATCTTTTAGGAGACCCAGAAAATTTTACACCTGCTAATCCCTTAGTCACCCCTGTCCATATTCAACCAGAATGATATTTTTTATTTGCATATGCTATTCTTCGTTCAATTCCTAATAAATTAGGAGGAGTAATTGCATTAGTTCTGTCAATTGCAATCCTATGATTAATACCGTTTATCAATAAAAAAAATATACTAAGCACTCAATTCTACCCTTTAAATAAAATTCTATTTTGATCCTTTGTTTCTATTATCATTCTATTAACATGAATTGGAGCACGACCAGTTGAAGACCCTTATATTATAACAGGACAAATTTTAACAATCATGTATTTTTCTTACTATATAATCAACCCGGTTATCCATATCTTATGAGATAAAATTATTTTCAAGACCTAGTTAATGAACTTGTATAAGTATATGTTTTGAAAACATAATAAAGAGGTAAATCCCTCTATTAACTTAATTTATTACTAAATTTAATCCATTAAATAAAATAAATAAATAAAAATAATTTAAATCCTATAAAAAATAATAAAAAATTCAATGCAATAGGTAAATAGCTCTTTCAACATAAATATATTAATTTATCATATCGATATCGAGGCAATGTCCCTCGTACTCAAACTCATAAAAAAGATATAAAAAGAACTTTTAAAAAAAATCTAATAGAAAATACATTCCCTCCTAAAAATAAAACTACACATAATATTCTTATAAATAAAATACTAGAATACTCAGCTATAAAAATTAAAGCAAAACCTCCTCTTCTATATTCAACATTAAATCCTGAAACTAATTCTGACTCTCCTTCTGCAAAATCAAAAGGAGTACGATTTGTTTCAGCTAAACTAGAAACAAATCACATTATTCTCAAAGGTAAACATAAAAAAATAAATCAAATATAAGATTGATACTTTATAAAATCAATCATATTTAAACCTAAAACTAAATATAAAAAAGACAATAAAATTAATGCCAAACTTACTTCATAAGAAATAGTTTGTGCAACTGAGCGAATACCGCCTAATAAAGCATAATTTGAATTAGAAGATCACCCTGCAATTATAATAGTATAAACACTTAAACTTGAACAACATAAAAAATACAAAAATCCTAAACTAAAATTAAATAATATAGTAACAAAAGGTATACATAATCATAATACTAAAGATAAAAATAAATTAAATACAGGTGCTATATAATAAATATTAAAATTAGACATAAGAGGATAAATTTGTTCTTTTCTAAATAATTTAATAGCATCTCTAAAAGGTTGTGCAATTCCTATATAACCTACTTTATTAGGACCTTTACGAAGTTGAATATAACCTAATACTTTACGTTCTATTAATGTTAAAAAAGCAACTCCTACAAGTACACAAATAACTAAAATTAAACTTGTAATTAATAATAATAATCTATCCTTTAAAATAATTATTACTTGTATAATAAAATACATATTTAAATTCTAAATTTAAAGCACTAATCTGCCAAAGTAATATTAATATTCAAAATAAAATAAATTTTATTTATACTTGGTCCTTTCGTACTAAAATATAAAACTTTTTTAAAGATAGAAACCAACCTGGCTCACGCCGGTTTAAACTCAGATCATGTAAAATTCTAAAGGTCGAACAGACCCAACTTTTTAGCTTCTGCACCAAAAGTTAATTTTAATCCAACATCGAGGTCGCAAACTCTTTTTTCGATTAGAACTCTCAAAAAAAATTACGCTGTTATCCCTAAGGTAATTTAATCTTTTAATCGTAATAAACGGATCAAACACTCATAAATATATGTTACTATAAAAAAAAAGTTTAATTAATTTTTCTGTCACCCCAACAAAATACTTTTTAATATAAATAATCAAAGTTACTAAATTATAAATATACTAAAAAATATAAAACTCTATAGGGTCTTCTCGTCTTTTAAATTTATTTAAGCTTTTTAACTTAAAAATAAAATTCTAATTTAAATTAAATTGAGACAGTTATTTTCTCGTCCAACCATTCATTCCAGCTTTCAATTAAAAAACTAATGATTATGCTACCTTTGCACGGTCAAAATACCGCGGCCATTCAAATACTCATTGGGCAGGCTAGACTTTAAATTATAATCAAAAAGACATGTTTTTAATAAACAGGCGAAAAATAGATTTGCCGAATTCCTTAACTTAACCTTTAATATAAAACATATTATTACATTAAATATATACTAATTATATCATTATTACATATAATATTAAATTACATATACTATTTTAATAAATAACTTAAATTTAAATATAAATCTTATTATAATGAAAATTAATTATAACACACTATAGATAAAAATTTCCAATCCTACTATTATTCATATTAATAAAAAAAATTATAATACTATATTTTAAAGCTTATCCCCTAAAATATTGCCTCATATATTTATATTGCTATATAGAAAACTATATAAAATATATAAACTAGATTAAATCTATTTCTTAAAAAACTAGATATCTTAAAAAACGAATAACGTTTCATTTCTAATATTGTATTATAAAAATTTATGCCACAATTAAATTTATACAACATTAGCTCTTTTTAATTCGAGAATAATAACTCATTAACTAATTTTAATAAACCCTGATACACAAGGTACAAAAAATTAATTCTTCTTTTACAAAATTATATTTCATCTTATTTCAATCTCCAATCACTATACTTTAAACTATAATAATACACCTAAATTCTTAAATATACTTATTAAAAAAATATTTTTTTTATAAAATAAATATAAATTTTAAACTTCAAATTAAATTGATTTTCACAACTAACTTTTTAATGTAAATAAAATGCTTTATATCAAGCTCTAATTTGTCTAACTAGGCACACTTTCCAGTACGCCTACTCTGTTACGACTTATCCCACCTTAAAATGGGAGCGACGGGCGATATGTACATATTTTAGAGCTAAAATCATATAGTTTAACTAAACTATATTACTATCAAATCCACTTTATATAATAATGTTAATTAAAATAACCATATAAATAAATTTATTGTAACCCATTTCTACTTACCTATAAGCTGTATCTTGATCTGATTTTCTTTATTATTATAAATCCTGAATATTAATCATTCTCTTAAAACATTCAAACTACGACGATATACAAACTAATCAAAGTAAGTTCAATTAATCGTGGACTATCAATTACAGAACAGGTTCCTCTGAATAGACTAAAATACCGCCAGATTCTTTGAATTTCAAGAACATAACTACTACTAATCTAGTATTATAATTTAAATTTTTAATAATAGGGTATCTAATCCTAGTCTATTTAAAAAATTTGATAACCTCAATTCATATTTTATAGTTTATATTTAAATTAATAATTTCACCTAATAATTCAAACTTAACTCTAAAACAAATATAAATTAATTACTAACTAATAATATTTAATTGCATTATTTGTGTAACCGCAACTGCTGGCACAAATTTTGTCAATACTAATATAAATTTCTAAATCAAAATTTCTTTTATATTTAATCTTCAATATTGCTATACATCAAACTAAGATATATTCATTTAAAATATAAATTTTTAGCACTAAAATTAGCATATAAAATAATTTAAAAATTAAATAAATAAGCTAGAATAAAACTTTATAATAACAATAAAGTACATAAATTTATTAATGTGTATAGAAAATACTATACATTAAACTTTATATTTCAAATTAATAAAAATAACTAAAATATAAAACTTACACTAATAATTTATATTTAATAAATTATCATTATCTTAATATATAATATTAATAACAAATTTTTATTAGTAATAATAAATGACCCCCTTATACACCAACTTACTACCATTTTTAAACTATTAATAATATTAACTTAAATATTCATATTTAAATAAAACAAAACTAATTTTTATAGTTAAATTATAACTTTATAATAAAATAAATTTAAATAAATTTATAATATCAAAATTATATAAAATAAAATAACACTAAAAATCAAACTAGCAACGGTTTCTCACCCCTGAAAAACAATGCGTCAATAACAACTTAAGACTTGTCAGTTTAATCACTTTTCTAATAAAAACTAAATCTTTAATTAACAATGATTAATAAAACTAAAACACAAAAATTAATAATACTTTCAAACTTATAAGTTCAGCAATCTCACAGTAACACTAAAAATCAAACTAGCAACGGTTTCTCACCCCTGAAAAACACTGTGTCAATAAAGATTTCAAACTTATAAGTTCAGCAATCTCACAGTAACACTAAAAATCAAACTAGCAACGGTTTCTCGCCCCTGAAAAACACTGCATCAATAAAAAGGATAAACTTACAAGTTAAACAATCTCTTAGTAACACTAAAAATCAAACTAGCAACGGTTTCTCACCCCTGAAAAACACTGCGTCAATAAAGATTTCAAACTTATAAGTTCAGCAATATTACAGTAACATTAAAAATCAAACTAGCAACGGTTTCTCACCCCTGAAAAACACTGTGTCAATAAAGATTTCAAACTTATAAGTTCAGCAATCTCACAGTAACACTAAAAATCAAACTAGCAACGGTTTCTCGCCCCTGAAAAACACTGCATCAATAAAAAGGACAAACTTACAAGTTAAACAATCTCTTAGTAACACTAAAAATCAAACTAGCAACGGTTTCTCACCCCTGAAAAACACTGCGTCAATAAAGATTTCAAACTTATAAGTTCAGCAATATTACAGTAACATTAAAAATCAAACTAGCAACGGTTTCTCACCCCTGAAAAACACTGTGTCAATAAAGATTTCAAACTTATAAGTTCAGCAATCTCACAGTAACACTAAAAATCAAACTAGCAACGGTTTCTCACCCCTGAAAAACACTGCGTCAATAAAGATTTCAAACTTATAAGTTCAGCAATCTTACAGTAACACTAAAAATCAAACTAGCAACGGTTTCTCACCCCTGAAAAACACTGTGTCAATAAAGATTTCAAACTTATAAGTTCAGCAATCTCACAGTAACACTAAAAATCAAACTAGCAACGGTTTCTCGCCCCTGAAAAACACTGCGTCAATAAAAAGGACAAACTTACAAGTTAAACAATCTCTTAGTAACACTAAAAATCAAACTAGCAACGGTTTCTCACCCCTGAAAAACACTGCGTCAATAAAGATTTCAAACTTATAAGTTCAGCAATATTACAGTAACATTAAAAATCAAACTAGCAACGGTTTCTCACCCCTGAAAAACACTGTGTCAATAAAGATTTCAAACTTATAAGTTCAGCAATCTTACAGTAACACTAAAAATCAAACTAGCAACGGTTTCTCACCCCTGAAAAACACTGCGTCAATAAAGATTTCAAACTTATAAGTTCAGCAATCTTACAGTAACACTAAAAATCAAACTAGCAACGGTTTCTCACCCCTGAAAAACACTGTGTCAATAAAGATTTCAAACTTATAAGTTCAGCAATCTCACAGTAACACTAAAAATCAAACTAGCAACGGTTTCTCGCCCCTGAAAAACACTGCGTCAATAAAAAGGACAAACTTACAAGTTAAACAATCTCTTAGTAACACTAAAAATCAAACTAGCAACGGTTTCTCACCCCTGAAAAACACTGCATCAATAAAGATTTCAAACTTATAAGTTCAGCAATCTTACAGTAACATTAAAAATCAAACTAGCAACGGTTTCTCACCCCTGAAAAACACTGTGTCAATAAAGATTTCAAACTTATAAGTTCAGCAATCTCACAGTAACACTAAAAATCAAACTAGCAACGGTTTCTCACCCCTGAAAAACACTGCGTCAATAAAGATTTCAAACTTATAAGTTCAGCAATCTTACAGTAACACTAAAAATCAAACTAGCAACGGTTTCTCACCCCTGAAAAACACTGTGTCAATAAAGATTTCAAACTTATAAGTTCAGCAATCTCACAGTAACACTAAAAATCAAACTAGCAACGGTTTCTCGCCCCTGAAAAACACTGCGTCAATAAAAAGGACAAACTTACAAGTTAAACAATCTCTTAGTAACACTAAAAATCAAACTAGCAACGGTTTCTCACCCCTGAAAAACACTGCGTCAATAAAGATTTCAAACTTATAAGTTCAGCAATATTACAGTAACATTAAAAATCAAACTAGCAACGGTTTCTCACCCCTGAAAAACACTGTGTCAATAAAGATTTCAAACTTATAAGTTCAGCAATCTCACAGTAACACTAAAAATCAAACTAGCAACGGTTTCTCACCCCTGAAAAACACTGTATCAATAACAACTTAAGACTTGTCAGTTTAATCACTTTTCTAATAAAAACTAAATCTTTAATTAACAATGATTAATAAAACTAAAACACAAAAACCAATAATACTTTCAAACTTATAAATTTTGTTATCCCCCAATAACATAAAAATTCAAATTAGCAACGGTTTTCTCACCCTTGAAAAACACTGCGTCAATAAAGATTTCAAACTTATAAGTTCAGCAATCTCACAGTAACACTAAAAATCAAACTAGCAACGGTTTCTCGCCCCTGAAAAACACTGCGTCAATAAAAAGGACAAACTTACAAGTTAAACAATCTCTTAGTAACACTAAAAATCAAACTAGCAACGGTTTCTCACCCCTGAAAAACACTGCGTCAATAAAGATTTCAAACTTATAAGTTCAGCAATCTTACAGTAACACTAAAAATCAAACTAGCAACGGTTTCTCGCCCCTGAAAAACACTGCGTCAATAAAGATTTCAAACTTATAAGTTCAGCAATCTCACAGTAACACTAAAAATCAAACTAGCAACGGTTTCTCACCCCTGAAAAACACTGTGTCAATAACAACTTAAGACTTGTCAGTTTAATCACTTTTCTAATAAAAACTAAATCTTTAATTAACAATGATTAATAAAACTAAAACACAAAAACCAATAATACTTTCAAACTTATAAATTTTGTTATCCCCCAATAACATAAAAATTCAAATTAGCAACGGTTTTCTCACCCTTGAAAAACACTGCGTCAATAAAGATTTCAAACTTATAAGTTCAGCAATCTCACAGTAACACTAAAAATCAAACTAGCAACGGTTTCTCGCCCCTGAAAAACACTGCGTCAATAAAAAGGACAAACTTACAAGTTAAACAATCTCTTAGTAACACTAAAAATCAAACTAGCAACGGTTTCTCACCCCTGAAAAACACTGCGTCAATAAAGATTTCAAACTTATAAGTTCAGCAATCTTACAGTAACACTAAAAATCAAACTAGCAACGGTTTCTCGCCCCTGAAAAACACTGCGTCAATAAAGATTTCAAACTTATAAGTTCAGCAATCTCACAGTAACACTAAAAATCAAACTAGCAACGGTTTCTCGCCCCTGAAAAACACTGCGTCAATAAAAAGGACAAACTTACAAGTTAAACAATCTCTTAGTAACACTAAAAATCAAACTAGCAACGGTTTCTCACCCCTGAAAAACACTGCGTCAATAAAGATTTCAAACTTATAAGTTCAGCAATCTTACAGTAACATTAAAAATCAAACTAGCAACGGTTTCTCACCCCTGAAAAACACTGTGTCAATAAAGATTTCAAACTTATAAGTTCAGCAATCTCACAGTAACACTAAAAATCAAACTAGCAACGGTTTCTCACCCCTGAAAACCACTGCGTCAATAAAGATTTCAAACTTATAAGTTCAGCAATCTCACAGTAACACTAAAAATCAAACTAGCAACGGTTTCTCGCCCCTGAAAAACACTGCGTCAATAAAAAGGACAAACTTACAAGTTAAACAATCTCTTAGTAACACTAAAAATCAAACTAGCAACGGTTTCTCACCCCTGAAAAACACTGCGTCAATAAAGATTTCAAACTTATAAGTTCAGCAATCTTACAGTAACATTAAAAATCAAACTAGCACCGGTTTCTCACCCCTGAAAAACACTGTGTCAATAAAGATTTCAAACTTATAAGTTCAGCAATCTCACAGTAACACTAAAAATCAAACTAGCAACGGTTTCTCACCCCTGAAAAACACTGCGTCAATAAAGATTTCAAACTTATAAGTTCAGCAATCTCACAGTAACACTAAAAATCAAACTAGCAACGGTTTCTCGCCCCTGAAAAACACTGCGTCAATAAAAAGGACAAACTTACAAGTTAAACAATCTCTTAGTAACACTAAAAATCAAACTAGCAACGGTTTCTCACCCCTGAAAAACACTGCGTCAATAAAGATTTCAAACTTATAAGTTCAGCAATCTTACAGTAACATTAAAAATCAAACTAGCAACGGTTTCTCACCCCTGAAAAACACTGTGTCAATAACAACTTAAGACTTGTCAGTTTAATCACTTTTCTAATAAAAACTAAATCTTTAATTTACAATGATTAATAAAACTAAAACACAAAAATCAATAATACTTTCAAACTTATAAATTTTATTATCCCCCAATAACATAAAAATCAAACTAGCAACGGTTTCTCACCCCTGAAAAACACTGCGTCAATAAAGATTTCAAACTTATAAGTTCAGCAATATCGCAGTAATACTAAAAATCAAACTAGTAACAGTTTCTAATCCCTAAAAAACACTGCGTCAATAAAAAGGACAAACTTATAAGTTAAACAATCTCTCAATAATAGTAAAAATCAAACTAGCAACGGTTTCTCACCCCTGAAAAATACTGCGTCAATAACAACTTAAGACTTGTCAGTTTAATCACTTTTCTAATAAAAACTAAATCTTTAATTTACAATGATTAATAAAACTAAAACACAAAAATCAATAATACTTTCAAACTTATAAATTTTGTTATCCCCCAATAACATAAAAATCAAACTAGCAACGGTTTCTCACCCCTGAAAAACACTGCGTCAATAAAGATTTCAAACTTATAAGTTCAGCAATATCGCAGTAATACTAAAAATCAAACTAGTAACAGTTTCTAATTCCTAAAAAACACTGCGTCAATAAAAAGGACAAACTTATAAGTTAAACAATCTCTCAATAATAGTAAAAATCAAACTAGCAACGGTTTCTCACCCCTGAAAAATACTGCGTCAATAACAACTTAAGACTTGTCAGTTTAATCACTTTTCTAATAAAAACTAAATCTTTAATTTACAATGATTAATAAAACTAAAACACAAAAATCAATAATACTTTCAAACTTATAAATTTTGTTATCCCCCAATAACATAAAAATCAAACTAGCAACGGTTTCTCACCCCTGAAAAACACTGCGTCAATAAAGATTTCAAACTTATGAATTTTGTTATCCCCCAATAACATAAAAACTCAAACTAGCAACAATCTACCTTCAACTACGCCTCGCGTCAATAATTCTTTAGCATTTACAGGTTTAATTATTTTTACAATTATATTTCAAATTTAAATTAATATTAATCTTAGATTTCTATATTAGTAATAAATGACCCCCTTATACACTAATTTATTACTATCGGTATATCTTCAATTAATATCAATCTTAAATTTCTATATTAGTAATAAATGACCCCCTTATACACTAATTTATTACTATCGGTATATCTTCAATTAATATCAATCTTAAATTTCTATATTAGTAATAATAAATGACCCCCTTATATACTAATTTATTACTATCGGTATATCTTCAATTAATATCAATCTTAAATTTCTATATTAGTAATAATAAATGACCCCCTTATATACTAATTTATTACTATCGGTATATCTTCAATTAATATCAATCTTAAATTTCTATATTAGTAATAATAAATGACCCCCTTATATACTAATTTATTACTATCGGTATATCTTCAATTAATATCAATCTTAAATTTCTATATTAGTAATAATAAATGACCCCCTTATACACTAATTTATTACTATCGGTATATCTTCAATTAATATCAATCTTAAATTTCTATATTAGTAATAAATGACCCCCTTATATACTAATTTATTACTATCGGTATATCTTCAATTAATATCAATCTTAAATTTCTATATTAGTAATAATCATTAATTGATTTTTTATTCTAAAATAAAACTTTGTTATAAACAAAATATACATAAATAATATTTATAATATTATAATATCCATGTTAATAATTTATGTTAAAAATCAATATTTTATTGTATAAACTATATTTCTATAAATCCTATAAATCTAATGCTAGCTTATTCATTTATATAAATATGATTTGAATATTATAGTTTAACCTTAATTATTCTATTTAATTTCATATAAAATTTTATATTAATAAATTAAGGTAATTTTTTATCTTATTATTACTATTAAACAAATAATTAATTGTAATCATAATTTTAATTTATATATATTATAATATATTATTCTATTATTTATATAAATGTTTACATAGTATCATATTATATATATATATATATGTTATATTTAATTATCTAATTATAGATTTAGCAATTAAACGTAAATATATTTATAAATTGATATTAAACTACCATTTATATAAATTAACTAATTCTATAAATCTGATGCTTAATTAATAAATAATATGTATTATTTCTTTTTCTCTCTTTTTTAAATCCATATATCTCTAATATACGAATTAAATATATATACGAATTAAACCAAATATTAACGAATTACTTTTATTATATATATTATAAAGTATATATATTACTGTTTAATAATAATAACTATATTATATATATATATAAATAATAATAAATTTCCGTTAATAATTAAATACTATATCTATAAATAAATTTCTATATTAAAATATAGTAAATATTTATATTCAATACCCCAAAATAAGTGCGGTCAAAACGTGAAGTGGGTTTTGAACCTAAATCCCTGATGTACCACTTAAACACCATTTTGAAAAAATTCAAAAAATACACAAAAAAACGCAAAAAATGCACATTTTTTTATAAAAAAAAGGGGGCTCATACAGACATTTCAAACAACAAGATTTTCATTTTTCTCATAAACCCCTCAGACCCCCCCCCTTTTTTGGATAAAAAATAGGTCTAATCTAATGAAAATTAAAAAATTAACCCGAATTCATATATAAGAAATTCGTCACAATGTTCTTTTTTTTTTTTTCTAGAACCATTTTATCAAACAGAGCTATTTTTTTTTTTAAGCAATTATTGATTTTAGTAAAAAATAACTGGAATCCTAGTATAAACCAAATTACACTAAAATTCCCTATTTTATAAAAAAATTACCGTCAACCTTCAAATTTAAGTTCTAATTTTCAAAAATCAACATTTATTTATGTATATCTCGTTCATTATAAAGTTTTAATGAAGTGTCTGAATATAGAGTTATTTTGATAGAGTAAAAAAAGTGGAAGCACCACCTTCATTACAATTAGCAAAACTATTTTGCCTCTTTAAGTATCAAAAACTTATGTACATTTTATACTAAACTGTAAAATTAAAAAAAAAGATAAGCTAATTAAGCTATTGGGTTCATACCCCACTTATAAAGGTTACACCCCTTTTCTTTTTAATTTATTATAAAATTATTTTCATATTGTCAATAATAATTGGAACAATAATTTCTATTTCATCTTACTCATGAATAGGAATATGAATAGGGCTAGAAATTAATCTCCTTTCTATTATCCCCCTAATAAGAAGGACTAAAAATATAATAGCATCAGAAGCTGCATTAAAATATTTTATCACACAAGCTATAGCTTCAACTATTCTTTTATTTTCTATTATTATATCATCATTATATTTTTCATTTAATTTAAATACTAATCTATATTTCTCTTTAATCTTAAATACTTCATTATTAACAAAAATGGGAGCAGCCCCATTCCATTTTTGATTCCCAGAAGTAATAGAAGGATTAACCTGAATTAATAGAATTATTATACTAACATGACAAAAAATTGCCCCCATAATTTTAATCATGTATTCAAATAAAACAACTCTTTACTTTATTATTATCATCATCATAAGTATAATAATTAGAGGAATCATAGGAATTAATCAAACAAGTTTACGAAAAATCTTAGCCTATTCATCAATTAATCATATTGGATGAATAATAAGAAGTATTATATTAAGACCAACTATTTGACTATATTATTTTATCATTTACTGTATTATCTCTATTAATATCATTTTAATTTTCAAAATACTTAATATTTTTTATATCAATCAACTTTATAATTCCTTAAATTCAAATCCAATAATCAAATTTTTTTTTATAATAAACTTCCTGTCATTAGGAGGTTTACCCCCTTTCTTAGGATTTTTACCTAAATGACTATTAATCAACTCATTAATCCAAACAAACTTCTATTTCATAACCTTTTTAATAACAGTTATAACTTTAATGACATTATATTTCTATATACGAATTACATTTTCTTCTATCTTACTAAGAAAAATACAAATCAATTATTATAAACCCTCAAAAATCAAAATAAATAACATTATAATCACTAATTTTATTTCACTATTTAGACTTATCTTAATTACTATTAGGTTTAACTTTAATTAAATCCAAGGATTTAAGTTAAACAAACTAAGAACCTTCAAAGTTCTAAATAAAGATAACTCCTCTTTAAGCCTTAGGGCAGTCCCCTCCAATAAATTTGCACTTTAGTATCCTAAATAGACTATAAGGCTTGATAAAGGAAATTAAATTTCGTATGTAAATTTACAGTTTACCGCCTAATCTCGGCCACTTTATCGATTAAATGATTATTTTCAACAAACCATAAGGATATTGGAACCTTATACTTTTTATTTGGAAGTTGAGCAGGAATAGTAGGCACATCCCTTAGCCTACTCATTCGAGCTGAACTTGGAAATCCCGGATCTTTAATTGGTGATGACCAAATTTATAATGTTATTGTAACAGCTCATGCTTTCATTATAATTTTTTTCATAGTAATACCAGTTATAATTGGCGGATTTGGAAATTGACTTGTACCTTTAATATTAGGAGCCCCCGACATAGCATTTCCCCGAATAAATAATATGAGATTTTGGTTATTACCCCCATCGTTAACTTTACTCTTAATGAGAAGATTAGTAGAAAGAGGAGCAGGCACTGGATGAACTGTTTACCCCCCTCTCTCTAGTAACATTGCTCACAGAGGAGCTTCAGTAGATCTAGCTATTTTTAGTTTACACTTAGCAGGGATCTCGTCAATTTTAGGAGCAGTAAATTTTATTACTACTGTAATTAACATGCGATCAACAGGAATAACATTTGATCGAATACCTTTATTTGTTTGATCAGTTGTATTAACTGCATTATTACTTTTACTGTCACTTCCAGTTTTAGCTGGGGCTATTACAATACTTTTAACAGACCGGAATATTAATACCTCATTTTTTGATCCTGCAGGAGGAGGTGATCCGATTTTATACCAACATTTATTTTGATTTTTTGGACACCCAGAAGTTTACATTTTAATTCTTCCGGGATTTGGAATAATCTCACATATTATTAGACAGGAAAGTAGAAAAAAAGAAACTTTTGGAACTTTAGGTATAATCTATGCTATAATAGCAATTGGACTACTAGGATTTATTGTATGAGCACATCACATATTCACCGTAGGAATAGATGTTGATACTCGAGCTTACTTTACATCTGCTACTATAATTATTGCTGTTCCTACAGGAATTAAAATTTTTAGTTGACTAGCAACTCTCCACGGATCCCAGCTTAATTATTCACCTTCATTGTTATGAGCCCTCGGATTTGTGTTTCTTTTTACTGTAGGAGGTCTAACCGGTGTTGTCTTAGCTAACTCATCGATTGATATCATTTTACATGATACTTACTATGTTGTTGCTCATTTCCATTATGTCTTATCAATAGGAGCTGTATTTGCTATTATAGCTGGATTTGTACATTGATTTCCTTTATTTACTGGTTTAAATTTAAATAATAAATTCTTAAAAATTCAATTTATCACTATATTTATTGGTGTTAATATAACATTTTTCCCGCAACACTTCCTAGGATTAAGAGGAATACCTCGTCGATACTCAGACTATCCTGATGCTTACACCACATGAAATGTAATTTCATCAATTGGATCCCTAATTTCTTTAGTAAGAATTTTTGTACTTTTATTTTCTATTTGAGAAGCCTTTGTTTCTATACGAAAAACTTTATCTCCTTTAAGAATAACATCTTCTATTGAATGACTACAAAAACTTCCTCCAGCAGAACATAGATATTCTGAATTGCCTATTTTAACTAACTTCTAATATGGCAGATTAGTGCAATGGATTTAAACCCCAAATATAAAGTTTAAACTTTTTTTAGAAATAGCTACATGAAATACTTTACTTTTACAAGATAGAGCTTCTCCTTTAATAGAGCAGTTATCTTTCTTTCATAATCATGCATTAATAATTTTGTTTATAATTACAGTTCTAGTAGGTTATCTAATAAGAACACTATTTTTTAATGTATATAACTACCGATTTCTATTAGAAGGACAAACAATTGAAATTATTTGAACAATTCTTCCAGCTGTTACCTTAATTTTCATTGCCTTACCTTCATTACGATTATTATATTTACTTGATGAAATTAATAACCCTTTAGTATCTGTAAAAACTATTGGCCATCAATGATATTGATCTTATGAATATAGAGATTTTATAAGATTCGAATTTGATTCTTATATAATTCCATCTAATGAATTAAATAATAATTCTTTTCGATTATTAGATGTTGATAACCGAACTGTAATTCCTTATAATTCACAAATTCGAATAATAATTACAGCAGCTGATGTTATCCACTCCTGAACTGTCCCTGCTTTTAGTGTAAAAATCGATGCAACCCCAGGACGATTAAATCAAGTAAGATTTTTAATAAATCGAGCAGGACTATTTTTCGGCCAATGTTCAGAAATTTGTGGAGCTAACCATAGATTTATACCTATTACTATTGAAAGAATCTCACCTCCATATTTCACTAAATGAATTCTAAAAATAAATAACTTATCATTAGATGACTGAAAGTAAGTAATGGTCTCTTAAACCACTCAATAGTAAATTAACACCTACTTCTAATGAAAAAGTTTAGTTAATTAAAATAACATTAATTTGTCAAATTAAAATAATCATTTTGATAACTTTTAATCCCACAAATAGCCCCTTTAAGTTGATTATTATTATTTATTATTTTTTGTATTACTTTTGTATTATTTAATGTTTTAAATTACTACTGTTTTTTATATCCTGTAAAAACCTCTCTTCTTAAAAAAACTACATTTAAAATTAACTGAAAATGATAACAAATCTATTTTCTTCTTTTGATCCATCATCTATATTTAATTTATCATTAAATTGATTAAGAACTTTCTTAGGATTATTGTTTATTCCAACAAGTTACTGACTAATCCCATCACGTTATAGATATGTCTGAAATAAAATTATTATTACATTACATTCAGAATTTAAAACTTTAATTGGAAATAACTCAATTAAAGGAAGAACACTAATTTTTATTTCACTATTTTCTATAATCGTATTTAATAATTTTTTAGGACTATTCCCATATATTTTTACAAGAACAAGTCATTTAATCCTAACATTAAGATTAGCTTTACCTTTATGACTTAGATTTATAATTTTTGGTTGATTAAATAACACAACTCATATACTAGCACATTTAGTCCCGCAAGGAACTCCTCCTATTCTAATACCTTTTATAGTTATTATTGAAACTATTAGAAATATCATTCGTCCAGGAACTTTAGCAGTGCGATTAGCAGCTAATATAATTGCTGGTCATTTATTACTAACTTTACTTGGAAATACGGGAACTGATTTACCTTTAATTCTATTAATTATTCTATTAGTAACACAAATCTTACTTTTAGTCTTAGAATCAGCTGTTGCTATTATTCAATCTTATGTATTTGCAGTTCTAAGAACTCTATATTCTAGTGAAGTTAACTAATGTCTAGACATAAAAATCATCCTTACCATTTAGTAGATGCAAGACCGTGACCTATTCTTGGAGCTTTTGGAGCTATAATTACTATAATCGGACTAATTAAATGATTCCATTTTTTTGATAACTCTTTATTCCTTTTAGGTACACTTATTACAACAATAATTATATTTCAATGATGACGTGATATCACTCGTGAAGGAACATTCCAAGGACTTCATACTTACCCTGTTACAATAGGATTACGCTGAGGAATAATTTTATTTATTACTTCAGAAGTATTTTTCTTTATTTCATTCTTTTGAGCATTTTTCCATAGAAGCCTAGCTCCAACTATTGAACTAGGCATAATATGACCCCCAAAAGGAATTACTCCTTTTAATCCTCTACAAATTCCTTTACTAAATACTCTTATTTTATTAACTTCAGGTTTAACAGTAACTTGAGCACATCATAGATTAATAGAAAATAATTTCAAACAAACAACTCAAGGACTTATATTAACTGTAATCTTAGGTATTTATTTTACTATACTGCAAGCTTACGAATATATCGAAGCCCCTTTTACAATTGCTGATTCAGTTTATGGGTCAACATTTTTTATTGCAACAGGATTTCATGGTTTACATGTAATTATTGGAACAACATTCTTATTAACTTGTTTAATACGTCATTTAAATAATCATTTTTCATGCACCCATCATTTTGGATTTGAAGCTGCTGCTTGATACTGACATTTTGTTGATGTAGTTTGGTTGTTCCTTTATATTTCTATTTATTGATGAGGTAGATATCTATATAGTATAAAAATTATAATTGACTTCCAATCAATAGATCTAAATAAATTAGTATAGATAATTATAATTATTACATACATAAGTCTAGTGATTTTCTTAATTTGTCTAATCTTAATAATAATTTCTTTTACTATTTCTAAAAAAAGATTTATAGACCGGGAAAAAGCATCACCATTTGAATGTGGTTTTGACCCAAAATTTTCTCGGCTGAAGCCAGGGCGATTTGGGAGGCGCTTAAGTACGCCAAATCTTTGGAGTCTCCGAGAATCGCTATAATGTCAGACTCCTTAAGTGTCCTACAGTCTATTAGAGGAAAGAAGTGGTTCACAAAGGTACATCCGCTTGTGTTGAACATTCGAACCGCTTGTGCGGAGCTGGAAGTACAGCGGAAGGACGTGAAACTGTTTTGGGTGAAGGGCCATGTAGGAATTACTTCCAATGAAAGGGTGGACGTCTTAGCAAAAGCGGCGGCGGTTAGTCTGGATAGGAAAGACTGTACTATTTTTCCAAGCGAAGTTGGCGGAAAAATTAAAGCCCATTTCTTGCAAGAGAAATGGGAACTGAGATGGCGGGAGGCAAACAACAATAAAGTTACGCAGTATGCTAAGATTCATGACAGTGTTTTTCACCCTCGGTGGCATAACGGCATTACGGTTCCGCGTTCCTTCTACACTACGATAGCTAGATTGAGTTTTGGGCATGGTATTTATCCAGCACATCTGTATAAATTGGGTTTAGTAGATTCTCCAGCTTGCTCGTGCGGTTATGACGTAGCGGATCTGAATCATTTGGTTTTGGGGTGTTCAAACTATGAAGCACAGCGACGCAAACTATTTAAAAGTCTGATAAACTTGAATGTACAGCTACCTACAGCTATAATACCTATTTTGAAATTCAATAACATTGAAATATACCGCACTATATGGCAATTTATCAAGGAATGTAAGATTCTAATATAAAGCCTAGATCCTGCATAAACTATCATAACGTGGCTGATGGGCTGAGATCCCTTTAATGCCAAAAAAAAAAAAAAAAAAAAAAAAATACCATGATATATCTTGAGTGAAGATTTACGATTTCTATTAGATTAATTTATGGAAAATATGTGCACAATAAAAAAAGATTACAGTAACATTCCTGGCAATTTTTACAGATAAGAGAGAAAATTTCAGTATAACTGTGAATTTAGTAGTAGTAGTATTTTATTGATCACAGATCGTAACATGTCAGAAAAAAAAATACATTGTAGGCACAATTGTCATTACATATTGCTGTGGAAAAAGGGGATGAAAAACTGTGCGTGAGTGCGTTGACCCCTTCGTCCAAGTCAGCTGTTTCAAGAAGATTTTTAAAAGACACAAAAATTTTTCGTAAAAGTTAAGTTAGTATTAAGTTACTTTGATACATGTTGAAAAATTCTTATTAATATCATTTTTAGTTTTGTTTTACAGCAATGTAATTTTCATTTAGCTCAGTTTCTTGTTTTATATGTTGGTTTCCTTGGTTTAAGTCATGTTACCGTGTAAGATCGCCGCTGTTGCGTGCGCTTCTCTTGTGCCGGCGATTGCTCGGTTGCGGGAGAGAGAAAGCAGTGTACAATTAGACTCTGCGAAGGTAAGATCATTTTCCTGAGCGCTGTAAATGTATGTCGTTTGAAGACATTTTGTTTCCGCGTGTCATTTGATTTTTACAAATCTAACCTTAGTAGAGGCATCTTACACTCAATTCAGTTAATTTTCTTTGTATAATATTTGGAATTCCAAATAGTTTGTTATAGCTGATTTAATTTTACTTTTTGAGAGTTCATTTTTTTTTTATTTGATATTTATTTAATTTTTGATTCATTCTTTTCCCTTTTCATTTAGATTTGTTAGTAGTTCACTGTTTTGAAGGTATTTTTACCTTGCTTTTTAATAGCTGACTACATTTGAGCAGTTTTAAGTATTTAAAGGTAAAGACGTTCACCTGAGAACGCCATTTTGCGATTTACACGTGGTGTATAAAATTTTATATTTCTAAATTTTCTTAATCTTGTTTTTTTCACGTTAAATATAGGGAGTTTTCTTTTAAGCCTGGATTTTAATTAATCTAAGGTTTTAAATTTCTTCCTATTTGTTTTTTTATTTATTAAAGTTCTAATTAATTTCAAAATTCAAATTTTGTTGTTTTAATTTGTTTCCCCACATCGTGGTCAATTTACACCCACTTTCAGTTTCTTAAGGTTTACCTTCAGAAGGTGACCACTGGGATTTTGAATCCCATGCTCTTCAAGCAATTTTTACTCTATTTTAGAGTTGGCGCTCAACTTAATAATTAATTTCAGACATTTGGTCACAAGCATTAATTTAATTTTAAATAATTCACATTTTCATAATTATCACAGCATAATTATTTGGCGCCCAACGTGGGGCTCACGATTCATTGTTGTTTTGATTCATTTTTGGCCACGATTTACTTTGTAATTTTCCCTGCACGAGGTTTCGGGAATTTTTCAACTGTTTCGGGGAAACTAATACCTGTTGTGTTTAAAAATTTTTGAAAATCGTCGAAATGTCCGGAGAGAACCAAGCACAGGACAAATTGTTCGTCCCAGAAGGAACCTGGAGGGAGCAACCCAGGTACACGAGCGAGGAATCTGTGGCAACCGTGCTAAACAAGACGTATTCGGAGGATTCATTTCCTGAGGAAAAGGAGAGCAAGCAGATGGAGCTTCCACAAGCACTTTTGACGGATGTGAGGGAGTCCCACATCGAGACGTTGGAGCAGAGTGAGACAGGAAAAACTGAGGAAAGTATAGGAATGAAAGATGTGATGATGATGTTTAGACAGCTTGTTGTTTCTAATAATGAGATTATGAATGTAACAAAAGGGATACAGAGACAGATTGATGAGATAAGGAGTGATTTTAGATCAGAAATCATAAGAGTAGATGAAAACGTTAAGAAAGTAGAGAATAAAGTATTAGATAATACAATAAGATCAACAGCTAATGAAATATCAATTAAACATTGTCAGAAAGAGATAAAAGGAATGAAAAATAAATGGGATGAGAGAGAATATGTGGTTGAAGAAAGAGTCAGAAAAATAGAATGCGAAGTGAAGGAAAAGATTGCTGAGAGTGTGGAAAGAGCAGAAGAACAAATAAACAGAAAAATTTCATCAATTCAAGAAATTCCCAATGTCAATCAGTTTGGTAACAGTATTTTGTCAATGCCTGTTCAAATGGAACAGTTACCGAAATTTTTTGGTTCGGTAACGCCCAATCCAATGGCGTTTCTAAGAAATTTGAACGAATTTTTAGAATCCGTACCGGGAGAAAGAAACAAGCTGCGGATCGCCCGCAACGCCATGAAGGATGAAGCGAGATCCTGGTTTGACTTCGTCGCAGATACGATCAATTCCTGGGACCACTTCCAAGATGTATTTCAACGACAATACTGGAGTCAAGCGATTCAACAAAGGGTGAGAACAAATTTATTCTTAGGTTCTTATAATAAGTGCGGATTAGATAGTAGAGAAGCCTATGTCATAAAGAAAATCAATATTCTCAAATTTTTAACACCACCCGTTTTGGAATCTGATTTGATCACGCAATTATCCAGGCATTTTGAGCCTGAGGTCACTCAAGCCATTGCGATGCAAAATATAACCTCTGTTAGTCAATTGTTGGAACTAATGAAGAGATTAGATCAAGCGGAACAATGCAAGGTAAATCCTAGCAATTCGCGAAGTCCTGAAGGCCATGTCAACCACAATCAGGCAACTGGCAGTTCGAGTAATGATGGTTTTAACCGTCAACAGTATTCGCGAGAGAATGTAAATCCGAGACCAGCTCCCTATTTCAACAGGAGACAGTCTTTCACTCCTAGAAATGGTGGACGTCAGAGTCCAAATTCAAACAATCAGAATGTGCCTCAGGTATCCACAACGCACCAAAATGACCGTCACGATGTCCAGACAAGGTCAAACGTCAATCAAGTGGCTTCCCCACAAAATCAGAATTCAAATAAGTCAGCTGACAAAGTTTTGCCTAGAGATTCTGTGCAGTGGAATTCAAATCGCTACGTTAATCAAATTCAAACAAATCAGATATCAAACAGCACTGGCGCAATTCACAAAGACACTAGGTCTAATTTAAATGAGCAAAAGGTTCAAACAAAGCCGAAAGAACTACTCGATGAAGCTCGTGGGCAGGATTTTTAGAAAATCCAACCAAAAAGAAAGAATTGTACACCATTTTACAAAATGATTTAAGATCGATCAATTCAGATTTGCCACATGTAAATGCAATGTTTGGAAAGAATGTTTTAAGATGTTTAGTAGATACGGGAAGTGAGGTTTCAATTTTAGACGAAGAGAAAGTAAAATTGCTAGAGAAAGAAAAAGTAGGGAAATTCATTCCAACTCGAAAAATTACAATTATTACTGCTACAAAAAAGATAATTGCTGCCATCAACAGAGTTTTTGTCGTAGAATTCAAATTACAAAATTCAACTTTTCTGGGAGAGTTTATTTCATTAAAAGGTTTAAAAAGAGATGGAATTATTGGGATTGATTTGTTAGACAAGATGAGAGCGGTGGTAGATGTTGATAAGAGACTAATTCAGATAGGAGAGGAGAGAGTTAATTGGTGTGATGAGACTCCTAATGAGGAGAAAATTGTTAATTGTTTAAGAAAAGAGAAAGAAAATGTGAATTTAGAGTTATTGAAAAGTGATTGTTTGGAAAACGATATACAGGGTAGTGAATTAGTTGATGAGGTTAAAGAAGAAGAAGTTGTTGATGAAGTAGTAGAGTTAGAAGCAAACAATTCCCAGATTGAATTCCCAGATGATTTAAAGGAATTTAAGATTGATTGTGATGAAAAGTTTGAATTTAAAGTCAAAGAAATTTTAAAGCAGTACATATCCTTAGTAGACAAATTCCCAAGTTTAGCAGTTGGTTATGAACATTCTTTAGAAGTAGATGAATCGAAACCTTTCAAAATCAAGAACTATCCAATTCCCAAAAACATGCAAGAAAAAGTCAGAGTTGAGGTATCCCAAATGCTTCAAGATGGGATAATTGAACGTGGAAGAACAAGGTACGTCAATCCTTTAGTCGTCGTCCAAAAGAAGAATGGAGACATCCGTTTGTGTCTTGATGCCCGACGTCTGAATGAACGCACACGACCGCAGTTCGAAACTCCAGTCACGGTTGAAACATTGTTGGCAAGGTGTACAAATGCGAATTATTTTACAAAGCTAGATTTAAAGAGCTCTTTTTGGTTGGTACCGTTGAACAAAGAATCTAGAAAGTTTTGTGGATTTATGGTTGATGGAAATGTGTATCAGTTTAAGGTTGTACCTTATGGTTTAAGTAGTTCGGCTGCCGCGTTGATACGGGCAATGCAACAGATTTTAGAACCATACAATTCGTTTGTAGCTCATTACATCGATGATATTTTAATTTTTAGTCAGAGTTTAGATGAACATTTAGTGCATTTGCGCAAAGTTATTGAAGTTTTAGCAAGGAATGGTTTAAAAGTGAATTTAGGAAAATGTGAGTTTGTAAAGCATGAAGTAAAGTTTTTAGGATATGATTTAACAGAGAATTATGTCAGAGTAGATGAATCTAGGCTAGACGTCATCAAAAAGTACCCTAGACCTAGCAACATAAAGTTATTAAGAGGTTTTCTTGGTGTAGTCAACTACTACAAAAGGTTTGTTCCAAGATTAGCGCACATCAGTGCACCTTTATTTGAATTGTTGAGAAAGAATGAAAAATTTAAATGGACAAATGAAAGATTAGAAGCATTTGAAAATGTAAAGTCTGAATTTCACAAATCATTATGTTTATTATTGCCAGATTTTAGTAAAGAATTTTTGTTACGTGTCGATGCCAGTGACACAGCCATCAGTGGTGTCTTGATTCAAATTGGCAGGAATGGAGAAGAACCAATTTGTTTTGTCTCCAGAATTTTGAAAAGCTATGAGTTAAGGTACACTGTATCGGAAAAAGAAATGCTTGCTGTAGTCCATGCAGTAAACAAGTTAAGATTTTATTTACTAGGCAAGAAATTCATAATTGAGTCAGATCATGCTGCATTAACATCTTTAATGTCAACTCGGTTCTCAAACAACCGAATTTATCGTTGGTCTTTATTATTATCAGAATATGTTTTTGAGATAAGACACATAAGAGGAGATTTGAATGTAACAGCTGATGCTTTGTCTCGTATGCACAATCTGAAAAGCCATTTCAACCATGTTGAGGTAAACACATACAACATGTATGAAGCCGAGGGGTTGTTTGACTTTGTCAGGATCAACGAGGTGCAACAAGATGATTGTTTCGATCGAATACGAGAGGCATTAGTCCACCAGGATGAGTACAAGGATTTTGTCATCAGAGATGGTATTCTAATGAAGCGGATCCGAGATCAGTTCAACGTTGTACTCACCGAGGTTTTCGCACGTCTAGCAATGCAGGAGCTACATCAATCTCTTGGACACATTGGAGGTCACAAACTTTGGCTCACCTTCCGAGAAGCTTTCTTCGCAACAAGAGACAAGACCATTGCCAAATCCATCGTCCGCACATGTCTTCAATGTCAACTGGGAAAATCAAAAAACCGCACCTGCCAGAATGTCATCAAGAGCATCGTTGTTGAGAACAAACTCGACCTCGTCGCCGTCGACTTTCTTGGAAATCTCATACCTGGACATTATGGCTACCGCAACATTTTCGTCATGGTAGATGTTTTCACCAAATACGTAAGACTCTTTCCCACCAGATATTACAACACTGATACAGCAATCCGTTGCATTGACAATTTTATACGAAATCAAGGGAAAATGCGCCGCATTCTTGCTGACAATGCCACTTATTTTAACACGCATCGTTTTGTTGACGCCATGAATGAGCGTGATATTAATGTTTCTTTCTGTTCTATACGTCATCCTTGTGGGAATCCTTGCGAGAGATACATCCAGGAAATCGTCAAGTTTCTCAGGGTGCAAACCCATCAACGCCATCCTGATTGGGTCCGCCACGTCCAAAACATCGAAAATTGGATAAACAACACTCCCAACACCACCACGGAGGAGTGCCCATACACTTTAATGTATGGAAGGTTGCCTAGTCGCCCGTGGAACCTTCTCGAGGAGGATGTATACGTGGAGGCACGTACAGAGGAAGCCAGAAGGAAGATTCAACTCAGGGGACAACGTTATGTCCGCCAAGAAAATGCCAAGATCACCAAGCGTACCCGGTTCAATGTCGGCGACCAAGTCCTGGTGCGTCGATATCGGTTGGGAAGACGTGACCAGCAAACCTGCCAAAAGCTGGAACTTCCGTTTGTTGGACCGTACAGAGTGGCCCGTGTGTTTGATGGGGTCACCTACGAACTGCACACTTTGGACGGTACCCAGAACAAAGGTCGGTACCACATCTCTGCCCTCCAGAACTTTCACCACGACCCCGGGTAGCTCGCCGCCCGGAAGTGACGTTTTCACCCCTGTGTGCGGAGACAGGATTTTAATTTTTTTTTTATTTTCCGTTGTTCGGACTGTCAATTTTTGTTTTTTCTTTTGTGTGCGTGCGATTTCAAAAGCAAAACAATGACACTTTTCAAGTGCAATTTTTTTTCTTTTATAATCGGGAGATGTGCTGTGGAAAAAGGGGATGAAAAACTGTGCGTGAGTGCGTTGACCCCTTCGTCCAAGTCAGCTGTTTCAAGAAGATTTTTAAAAGACACAAAAATTTTTCGTAAAAGTTAAGTTAGTATTAAGTTACTTTGATACATGTTGAAAAATTCTTATTAATATCATTTTTAGTTTTGTTTTACAGCAATGTAATTTTCATTTAGCTCAGTTTCTTGTTTTATATGTTGGTTTCCTTGGTTTAAGTCATGTTACCGTGTAAGATCGCCGCTGTTGCGTGCGCTTCTCTTGTGCCGGCGATTGCTCGGTTGCGGGAGAGAGAAAGCAGTGTACAATTAGACTCTGCGAAGGTAAGATCATTTTCCTGAGCGCTGTAAATGTATGTCGTTTGAAGACATTTTGTTTCCGCGTGTCATTTGATTTTTACAAATCTAACCTTAGTAGAGGCATCTTACACTCAATTCAGTTAATTTTCTTTGTATAATATTTGGAATTCCAAATAGTTTGTTATAGCTGATTTAATTTTACTTTTTGAGAGTTCATTTTTTTTTTATTTGATATTTATTTAATTTTTGATTCATTCTTTTCCCTTTTCATTTAGATTTGTTAGTAGTTCACTGTTTTGAAGGTATTTTTACCTTGCTTTTTAATAGCTGACTACATTTGAGCAGTTTTAAGTATTTAAAGGTAAAGACGTTCACCTGAGAACGCCATTTTGCGATTTACACGTGGTGTATAAAATTTTATATTTCTAAATTTTCTTAATCTTGTTTTTTTCACGTTAAATATAGGGAGTTTTCTTTTAAGCCTGGATTTTAATTAATCTAAGGTTTTAAATTTCTTCCTATTTGTTTTTTTATTTATTAAAGTTCTAATTAATTTCAAAATTCAAATTTTGTTGTTTTAATTTGTTTCCCCACATCGTGGTCAATTTACACCCACTTTCAGTTTCTTAAGGTTTACCTTCAGAAGGTGACCACTGGGATTTTGAATCCCATGCTCTTCAAGCAATTTTTACTCTATTTTAGAGTTGGCGCTCAACTTAATAATTAATTTCAGACATTTGGTCACAAGCATTAATTTAATTTTAAATAATTCACATTTTCATAATTATCACAGCAATATGTACATAATAACGATAAAAATATAAAATAAATAAATAAGCAGCAATCAATACTCACAATTTAAAAACAAGATATATATAAATAAATTTGTATGTCACAAGTTCACGAAAGCAACACGAACAAAACATTAACATACATACATATACACATTATTATGGGCAATTTACAGTTCAATATTTACAACAGTACAGTATATTTGCTGTGAATTTAATATCCGTTTCCCGTATATTTAAAAGCTGTCAGAAATTCACATCAGTATTTTGGACTTTTCCCATTTATTGTTTGATTATTTACCGAGAAGCTATAACGCTGCAGTAATTTTTTTGTAAAAACTTCGTTACTGTAATAATCCTGTAAAATAAAACAGGATTATTACTACATTATTACAGAGTTTTTTTACTGTATGATTGATGTTCTTCAAAGTATAGGTATTTGGTTTTGCTAACCAAATACCTATACTTTGCTCTTACCATAACATATCTCACTTTACTTTATTGTCTATTTACGCCATTAGTTTCCCAATAGTGAATACAAGTTCTATTTTGAATACATAATTATTGCAAGACTAATTACAAATACTTATATGTATTAATTACGTATGTATCTATAATTATTTTTCTATATACTGTAAAAAAGTAATAGTAGCCATATGTATATAAATCATGACGTGAAATTTTAGGGGTTATATATATGAGTTGTTGTTTGGGATGTTTCTATCGCCTGTGAAATTTTTAAAATCCTCCAGTGAAGCTGAAATACGACTTCAAATAGAACTTGTTACACTACATATATAATATAATATAAGGCCTTTTCTAGGCTTCCACTGCTGCAACGTAAAATTTTAACAATCCCACAAACGATGAAAGCAGTCCAAACAGCAATACACATCATTATGGTGAGCACCTTTTGCGTTTAGAAATTGTATATGTGATTAAATTTACTAAATTTAGTTTTGCATAATTAATCAGCAGAGGTTCATTAAAACACAAAATTTTCTTATTAGTATGTACTTATTACCATACATAAAATAACGTATATTTAATTATAAAAAGTAAAACTACCTCCTACGCTAAAATCCACATTGAAACACAATGTTTTGCATCAAACTTACGATACTTTACATGACCACGTAATGCCATGACTGCTTCTCCTCTGCTTCTTTCTCTGATAGTACATCCCTTACAAAATCTTGGACAGCCTTAAATCCTTCTTTATTGTTGATGGCCGTATCAATCATGTTGGTGCTACTCAAAACAACTCCCACTGTCAACTTCAGTTGTTTCCTCTTCGAGTCCCATCGCTCACACTTCAATATGATGTGTTCCGGTGTATCCCTAAGTCCGTAGCAGCTACAACTGCAATTTTCTCCTATTGACATCTTATGGATGTAACTTCCAAAACGTCCACGCCCGATAAGAAACTAGGTCAAGTAGATAGATAGATAATTTTATTGTCAGAGATCTTACGGTATTGACATTGTCATGGTTACAACAAAAGTTATATAAAAGTAGTAATTTTTTGTGATAATAATGATAGGTTATAAAAAAGTAATAATTTTGAAATAATGATAAGAACAATACAAACAAAACCATGGAAATAATGGAACAATACGACATAATAATAGAAATTCAACAAATTGAAAGCCGATTGATGGTCCCAGTGACTGAGGGAAATGCAGTATGTACTGGTGAGCGTTAGTTTAAATTATTTGTTAAAAATTACAAGAAATTCAATAACAATAATATGTATTTATTGTATAACTATACAATAATTAGTCATAATTGAGTAAAAAAAAAATCACAAATAACATACAAGTGTAAGAGACAAAGACATCGTATATGTTTACATATGTACAAACGTCAATAAATTATTTCACAATTTAGAAATTCGTCAAGTGTGTAAATAACTTTGTTCAATAAGTAAGTCTTTAAAGAGTTAGCAAACTTATCACTTGGGAGGCACCTTATACTGTCCGGCAATTTGTTAAGAATTTTTGTGCCCCAATACTCCGCACTTTTCTGTGTGGCGTTGATGCATCTGTGCTAATAATGGAGTATACGCAGATAATAATAATGAAAACAATAGTAGTAGTAAAAATGACAATATTTAACAAATCGATTAATGAGCACCAAGTCTAGATTATTTGTCAAAGATTACAGCAAATTCATCAATGGAATACACACAGTGGTCCAGAAGAAGCCCACGCACTCTTTTTTTAAAAAGTTTAGGATTTTAAATAGCCTTCAAATCGCTCGAAAGCACGTTGAACAGCCGGGTACCCATTCCCAGATGGCCACGCTGAGTCAAAGACAGTTTATTGCAAGAAGTCCTAAGCAGGTCGTTATACCTAGTATTGTATGTATGGTAGTCTGAATTTTTTGGGATCTTATACTCGATTGAGTGAATGTACGACAGAAGCTCCAGAATGTAAATACCTGGTAAAGGTAAAATCTTAAATTTGGCAAAGAACGGCCGACAAGACTCGGTAGAATTTATATTAGCAATACAGCGAATGATGCGTTTTTGGCTGATAAATACTCTGGAGGAGAAATTCGAGGAGCCCCAGAATATAATACCATAAGAAAGTCTGGAATGAGTTTCGGCGTAATAGAAAGACAAGACATGTTCGATACGCAGAATATCTTTTAAATTTCTATGAGGAGACTAGACAGCCAATTTGCTAAATCAAATATGATGGCCTTTGTCCATTGCATTATCTCAGTATGCTCGTCCTATACCTGCTGCAATTTCCTCACGGTTCGGCCCTAACCTCCATCCTTAATACATTGGCCGTCTACTTCCGAACAATTCCACCCTCTCTTCTACCAAGAGTGAGACGGGAGGTACGTCGGCCACCACCAGGGCTGCGCTAACGGATATGGTGTGATAGCCACTGATAATTCGTATCAGCACGGTCCTGTGCGTAGATTCCAAAATTTGTCTTTTGTATTGATTTATCTTTAGGACCGACTCAAACACCCCAACCAGCACTAGCCTCCTTACAAATGATGGACCTCCAATGTTAGGCAATATCCAGGCCAGACATTTTTTTTTGACATAGCCACAGCATATTTAACATGCTCGCTGTATTTTAGCTTATCGTCCAAAACCATTCCCAGCTACTTTACCTTGGAGAATCTCCCGACCCAGCGCCAGCGGCGTGAAGTAAATATCACATTTATCCCTACCTCCTTTTAGTATAATACGTAGATTACTTGGTGGCAACGTTAGCCTATGAGCACTCATCCACTTAGCAATTATTTTTAAGGTTTCACTTCCGAGCTCCACTAGCTGCCTCTGTCTATTAGCTTTGATGGCGACAGTCAAATCATCAGCAAACGCAAAATATTCACGCCTCATCCAACATGTCTATACTCAGAACATAGTACATTCCATAAAAAGAGTCCAAGCACGGAGCTCTATGGAACACCGGCATCCACTTCAATACTGGTTTCTGCTAATGATTTTTGTAATCTGTTTTGGAAATGGTTTTTGAAAACATTGTTTAAATTTCTAATCCTCCTTTTAATTGAAGATGATGATCCACGTAGCCGTATTAAAAGCATTCTTAACGTCTAACCCACGGACCAAGGAGTCTAGCATGTGCGCGAGTCATTGGGACTCTAACGAAACCTAAAGGCGTAATGAAAGTGAAGGCTCGCCTAGCGCGGGCCGAGGGAGGATGGGTGTCCCCGAGGGGACGCCTCGCACTCCCAGGGCGTCTCGTTCTCATTGCGAGAAGAGGCGCACCATGAGCGTACACGCTGGGACCCGAAAGATGGTGAACTATGCCTGGTCTAACCCCACCAGAGTCTTGTTGGAACTTGCAACCTCGTTTTCCACTTCCTCTTGTGTTATATCCTGGCTAATGTTTCCTACTTCCATATTCCTTTCCCATCTATCGTGCTATTGTGGAAGCAGCAATAACTTATAGCAAATAAAAAAAAACTTGCCTTTTTAAAGATACCAGTTTAACTATTCATATAAAACAGTTCATAAAACATAAAATAAAGTTCCATTGTTGTGCTTGCCATTTTGACATCTTGAAGTATTTACTAATGTGTTGAAGTTCACGAGCTACAAGCAAGAACTCGAATAAATTCTACTACTAAATATCGAAATAAATATACATAAACTGACAAACTGTACTTAGCTTCATCCTACGAGAGGTAGAAAACAAACAATTGTAATATTTTTAATTTCTTAGTGTCATGTTATTCAGGAAAGAAAAACTAACAGGCCATATGTTATCCAAATTAAATTTAATAAATCAAAATATCATCATCATCAAAATAAAATTGATTACATATCCGGTAAAACCAGAATTTATAAAATATAACATTGCAGGTTATCATATAGGTGATGAATGAACCTTTCGAATTTGATTAAGAAATAATTATAAATAAAAAATTTATGAGGCGGGACCTATGAGTTGAGACACACGATATAACAAATCTATTGCTACTAGTAATAAGTAGTAGTTTCAAATATGACTTTTATCGATTAATTTTCCACAGTCCTACGTGTAATTCAAAAATCGCCGACAAACACTAAACTAAATCGAATGACATTTTCGCTCTATCATCTTTAAATTAGCTGTTATTGTGGTAGTTATAATTGGTCCTTATTGCTTTGATTTAATTAGATATCAATTTCGATAAAAAAATATTTATATTTAGAACATAATTGAATAATTACCTGCCAGGCATGCATAGTCGACCAACCAGTTTGTTCATTTATTTGGAATGGTTGCCGTCGACTAGTGCACTGTCCATTTGCGGGCGGCGCTTTTTAGTTGATCGGAGCTCTTTTTAGGATTTCGGAACCGATTCGGGCTCGGTACTTTGTCATGATTTAGCTGACAATAACGCAACGTGTAGGTTGAAAAATTAAAGCTTGAAATTACCTTTAATTTGTGGTTTTATGTGGAACATCGAACCGTATGTTCAATATCAGAAAATGTAGCACTATATATCTGGGTTTTAGGCATATCCGGTTAAATGAAGGGCAATACAAATATAATATTTATGTATAACGATATCACAATACCGACTGTCCCGAGGTGGATGGCCTATTAGAAGATATGGAGAACTAATTATTAGAATTAATTCAAATATTGTATGAGCAAGTCACTCGAGATGAACTACGTTTCTACAATATTTTTATCCATGCAGTGTTGCCGCTTCTACATAAACCTGGTAAGAACTTTTTTATTTCAACTGGAAAGGTATTTCTTATCATAAAATTTCATCAAACTTTCACACTTGTTTCCTTATACCTATCGAGTAATTCATATCGAACAACTTGCAGATGCAAAATTTGAATTAATTCTGATGATTGGTTCACTGGGACACCCGTTATAAAGTGTGTTACACCCGAAAATAGTAGTTTTTTTTTTCCTTTAACCCGAACTCGTTCGGCTCATGGTCCCCGAGAAGCACTGCAGCCTATAAGCTTATTGTGGTATGTCGTATTTCATACGACCCACTCAAAAATGGTAGTTCCGTTTACCACATTTGTCTGTCGTTCACCGAGTGGATGCGTTACATCTCTGGGTCCCCTTTCCCAAATAAACCTCGTCTCCTACGCTCTAATGCTTCGCAGTCACATAGTATACATATACTTGGCTGTTTCTAATTCTCTCCCACAGAGTCTGCAGTTTGAATTCCCGTTATACAATTTTACACAGGTGTTTCTTTACCGGTTAACAGACCTGGGATGATGCCGAGCTGTTTCCTGCTCACCTGTAGTAGTCTAGCTCTCTTTCCACATGGATTCCCTATAAAGGATTTACCATGTATTTTACCAGGAGTATTCCTACAGTCTTCATGTTATTTCGTGCATGTTTTCGGCCAAATGTTAGTTAGAACTTATTAAAACTCCCTTATTTTACGGAGTATAAAAAAAAAACATTTTCAAAATTAGCTTTCGTCTCTAAAATATTTGCATTTATAATTATTTTTTATTTTTGAAAATAACGAAACGACCATAGATTAAAAACGTCAAAACAAAATTTTTAGATAATCACTTCGTCGATTTTTAAAAGTAAAATATTTACAAAATCCTTAAACTACCTACTACAACATTCATCCTAAAAAAAAATTTCGATCTATCCACAAAAGAGTTTTTATTTGCTTACTTGAACTACATTTTATTATTTTATTAACGAACTAAAACAAACGTAGTAGTTTCCTATCATGGAACAATGAAGCAAAAGAAGATTAAAGTTGACAGATATAGAAAGCCCAATAAAATACGTCAAACGCAATGAACATGTATGTTTTCTAATTTGTATGTTAGAAATATACTGTTTGTGTGCGTATTTTACATAATTTGTAAATAAACATGCATTAGTATCGAAACGCTCAACTTATCGACATGCTTTTGGTTTTTGGGCAGGCAAGGCGTAATGCGCAGGAAGGTTCAAAAAGTTATTGGAGAAGAAATCCAAATCGTGAAAACCACGTGGCCCACTCTTCAGAAAAATGTGTACGCGTTTGTCAGAGACCGGTTGTTTTGACCCAATAGTCAATGGGAATGTCAACAGATTAAATTGATCCCTGTATTTGAAGAGGTTGTACCATCGACCAGCTCCAGAATAATAGCCAACAGATTAAATGGACAAGTTAGTAGCAAGTTCTGAAGCAGCAATGTCTTTACCCGTACGCTAGACGACTTTGGGACTTAACGACTTTGAGGCAAGTCGTTGGCTACTTCAGCATTGTAATCTTCACAGACGTTTTGAACAATTTATTCTGTTTACGGACGAAGCTTATTTCACAAGGGACGGGCTGATGAGAATCCCCACGCAACATTTATTCGTGCATATCAACAACGAATCACATATTTGGGCCCTACACTCTCCCAGACCGCTTGAATGGTTAAAATGATTTTATTTTCTTAGATACTGTACTACCAGAGCTTCATGACGACTTGCCATTAAACGTCAGACGGGGAGTTTGGTTTCAACATGATGGGGCATCAGATTATACAACGTGAGAAGTAACCGCATTGCTAAATCAAAAATAACTAAATAAGTGAATGGAAGAAAAGGTCCTATTGCGTGGCCAGCTCGAAACGCCGACCTAACTCCACTAGATTTCTTCTTTGGCTCATATAAAGACCTTTGTATACGAGACATCGGTGAATATAGAGTTAGAACTAGTGGCTAGAATCGTTGCTGCAGCAGACGATATAAAAGGGAACCAGTTATTGCGAAGGTCCCCATAACATAAAAACATGTTGCAAGGCTTGCGTTGCTGCAAATAGTGGGTATTTTGCAAATTATAAATAGTGTACTTGTCAAATTTAATCTTCTTTTGTTTCATTATTCCATAAGAAAAAACTATTTCGGTTTAAATGGTTGTTTTAGTTTGTTAATACTTGTCTACAGTTTAAGTAAGCGAATAAAGACGTTTTTTGGAAGGATCGAATTCTTTTTAGGGCAAATGTTGTAATAGATAGTTTAAGGACTTTATAAATGTTTAACCTTAAAAAATCCATGGAGTGGTTAATAAAAAATGTTGTTTCCAAATTTTTTATCTATCGTCAATTCGTCCAAAGCTGATTTTAATTTTTTTTTTTAATAAAAAATTGGAACTAAGGAAAGTGGTTTGTGTTCATGAGTTCTAACTGCCATTTTCGAGTGTAAGGACTAAATCTTCATATATGCATATAATATACATTATTTTCTAACTACAGAAGCAATAATATAATGACTTGTTTTGATGAAAGATACTTGCATATAGGGTTGGGCATTATTCAATAATTTTTTATTCAAATAATTATTTGAATGACATTTTCATCTGTTATTCTTTATTCCGTACTAAGTTATTGTTGAATAAAACTATGGGAAATCATTTGAATGAAGAATTATTTCAATAAAACGTTATTGGAATAAAGCATTATTGGAATGATTCTTTCACCAAATAAATCGTTATTCAAATAATTTATTACTGAATAACACCGAAATAAATTTAGCTTAGGTATATGCCTACATGTTTGTGCGATTTGCACTGTCACAGCATCTGTACTTTTATACGCAATGCAAAATATACGCGTGCGTTTTTTTTTATGTCCAACAAGTGGAGATTTTGTATTTGTATAAATACAAAAACAGTTAAGCCAGCCTAAATTTTTTTTCTACTATTCGGGGAGAGAATGCCCGGACGGGGTACCGCCTTGCCGCGCACTGGGATAAACATATTGCTGTGGAAAAAGGGGATGAAAAACTGTGCGTGAGTGCGTTGACCCCTTCGTCCAAGTCAGCTGTTTCGAGAAGATTTTTAAAAGACACTAAATTTTTAGTAAAAGTTAAGTTAGTATTAAGTTGCTTTGAAACATGTTGAAAAATTCTTATTAATATCATTTTTAGTTTTGTTTTACAGCAATGTAATTTTCATTTAGCTCAGTTTATTGGTTGATATGTTTGTTTGCCTGGTTTAAGTCATGTCACCGTGTAAGATCGCCGCTGTTTGCGTGCGCTTCTCTTGGGCCGGCGTTTGCTCGCTTGCGGGAGAGAGAAGGCAGTGTACAATTAGACTCTGCGAAGGTAAGATCATTTTCCTGAGCGCTGTAAATGTATGTCGTTTGAAGACATTTTTGTTTCCGCGTGTCATTTGATTTTTACAAATCTAACCTTAGTAGAGGCATCTTACACTCAATTCAGTTAATTTTCTTTGTATAATATTTGGTATTCCAAATAGTTTGTTATAGCTGATTTAATTTTACTTTTTGAGAGTTCATTTTTTTTTATTTGATATTTATTTAATTTTTGATTCATTCTTTTTCCTTTTCAATTAGATTTGATTGTAGTTCACTGTTTTGAAGGTATTTTTACCTTGCTTTGTAATTGCTGACTACTTTTGAGCAGTTTTAAGTATTTAAAGTTAAAGACGTTCACCTGAGAACGCCATTTTGCGATTTACACGTGGTGTATAAAATTTTATATTTCTAAATTTTCTTAATCTTGTTATTTTCACGTTAAATATAGGGAGTTTTCTTTTAAGCCTGGATTTTAATTAATCTAAGGTTTTAAATTTCTTCCTATTTGCATTTTGTTTTTATTATTAAAGTTCTAATTAATTTCAAAATTCAAATTTTGTTGTTTTAATTTGTTTCCCCACATCGTGGTCAATTTACACCCACTTTCAGTTTCTTAAGGTTTACCTTCAGAAGGTGACCACTGGGATTTTGAATCCCATGCTCTTCAAGAATTTTTTACTCTATTTTAGAGTTGGCGCTCAACTTAATAATTAATTTCAGACATTTGGTCACAAGCATTAATTTAATTTTAAATAATTCACATTTTCATAATTATCACAGCAATATGTATGTCTATCCTTTACCTGAATTTAATCAAGGTTGGTGTTTTTATAATTTAACTTTTATAATATAAAACTACCACTATACTTATACTAATCGTCATTCGGATTTGACATAGGTTTATTATAAAAGTTCCCACTAACGTTAGAAAATGGATCGGTAGGAAAGAACCTCAAACTTGTCAGAATTTCCTATAAATTTGAGGATTTGTTTATGGGCTTCAGAAACGACAAAAATAACAAATTATCCAAAATACCGATACAAAACCGAAAATAGCCGATATACAATCGAAAAAGGACCGATATTATCACCGTAATCGAAACCGATATTTTCATGAATTTCGGTTCTAAATAACTGTTATGGAAAATAGCGGTTATTCATAACTGTTTTGAGAACCGAAACCGTTACCAAAACTGTTTTTAACCCCTGTACCTAGGTATTTTTTTAAATCCAGTGTTTACTACATACAAGCAATCGAACATACACACGTAGATAAACAAACTCACACCATCTCTTTATCCATTTTCCATTTATTTTTATTATTAATCTGAATAAATTTTGCCCAACCCTGGCATATACCTAAAGCTGATATAATATTAAAATAAAACTACTAACATGACAATTTAAATATGTTAAATAAATTGATATTTACTTGTGTAGATTATTCATAATATTATTTGTTCATAGTTACACCTGCTTTGTGTAGAACTGGCGATACATGCGTATTTGTATCTCTTCAAATTTCCGGTGACTTTGAAATACGGAGCAATGTTTTATCCATGATGTGCTTTCATGATCCTTGATGATTGATCCTGTCCAGACGCGGTCGCGTCTCCGGCTGCATAATTTATCAGCTCTGTATTGATGTCAACGGGTAATGGATGTGCCTTTGGAAATTAATTTCGGTAGTTCTAAAAGATGAATTAATAATCTAAATAGTTGCTATCAACGGGACGGACAAATGGACTGGAAACTTGACGTCCGGAATGTTAATGAGAATTTTCAGTCGTATATGTTTCTATTTTTTTTACTTCACCCACAATAAGAGATACGGATGTAAGTTTGTATGTATACCAAAAGGGGTGGTACCTACCAGCGGAGAAGGATATAGAAAACAATTTTATTGAAACTGAAAAATATGCATATAGTGAAAAGACAATTCTCTAATAAATAAACCAAAGTTGTTGTATTTGCTTCAACATTAAAAAAAAATATTTATTTTATGAGGAAAATCCTCTTTAGAAGACACTCTCTACCTTATATATTAGAATTACAAGTGAGTTTCATATACACATACTTTACAGATAAGGCATGCACTCGTGTACACTCCGTTAATTTTCAATCTACACAGACAAAATTAAAGGGAAGATAACCCCTCTGCGGTCAGATGCCGTGATCTTCGGTGGTTCTCACGGTTCTTCCTCTTTAAAAAAATAAGTGGTTTAGTTTACGTGTTTTTATTTTAGTATTTCACCCACAGTTTTACGTGAAGTGGAGAAAGTTTGAGGGCGCATTGTGCGGAACCTATTATTCGTAAAATTGTACTACCATTAATCCAGTTTTTCTATTATGTGGTGATTTTTTCAGGAAGGCATGTATTATGGTGACCTAGACATTAAAATGGATTAAGTACATAATGGAACAGTACGCTTATATGCTAAAATCTAGGGCAATGTTTATATTAGACTTTGAAAAGTGTTGGGCTACCCACATGGTGTTTTAATCATCTACATGCACCTTTATATACACATACCTACTATTATGAGTGGATCTTGTGATACATAGAAAGTACACATAAGTATTTTTTATAAGTTTCGTCAATTTGAGGAAAATAATGACATGAATGAAACTATCAAAGGTAAAAACTATTGCTGAAGTAGCTGAGATGAAGATCTTTTCTTGATGTTGTGGGAGCCATCTAACATAAAGTCTCCGGATACACTGTAACCTCTTCGCATTTTGTATTATACCTTCCATTTCCCTTATTCAATAAATTATGCCAGTCATTTCATTATCCTGGTGCCCTGTACTAGTCTATACATGTCTCTGGCTGGTTGATGGAAATAATCCTCTGGGTTCATTTTTAGCTTGCATCCTGGGTTTCACTAATGCCCCCAGTATCCCTTAGCTGTCTGTTTCAATACAAATCCCTTTGTTTCCATAAGCCCTGCACAATTCATTATTACGTATACCTACGCTTGAAAGACGCTGGCATATTTTCCTAATGAAATTGTGACCATTGCATTTCTCACCTCCCTGTAAATTCCAGGCCCAGTCCCATACTCGGTAAACCAGATCAGTTCACCGAGCCTCTCACTGTAGTTGGATTGATTGCAGCTTCCGTGATTTCCACCTCAAAATTTCTGTTAAATAGATCTGATTTCATTCCCGAAAGATTGCCTTCCGCATGATTGATTTATTGCATTAAATTGCATCGGTAAAATATAGGTTTTCAAGCAGAAATATCAACTGAAAGTATATATTTGTTTATATATTCGTAATTGGAAGATGTGCCCAATTGAATCTTGACAGGGACTATCGGAAGCAGAACATTGCAATTTTCTCCGATAGCCACGCAGCCATAATGGCACTGACCTCTAATACCATCAGTTCGAAATTAGTGTGGGAATAACCTAGGCAAAGAAAACAAAAGCTGCACTATGCTGACTACCAGAACCTACTGGAATCACCGGCAATGAAGAAGCTAATCTATTAGCAAGGAGGGTCGTCGCAACTTCGTTTGTGGGAGCACAGCCGTCCTGCGGCATAGGGATGAGCACCCACAAAAAAAGAACTCAAAGACAGGGAAGAGAAGTTCAGAGCGAGAGTCTCCCTGGTCTGAGATATTCCAAGATATTCCTTGGAAATTACAATAAGAAAAGAGCAAAGACTATGCTAGAACTAAACAGAAATAGACCACGTATCCTTACAGATTATCTTACAGGGCATTGTCACCTTGTGGAATACATGACAAGAATAGTTCTGAAACAGAATACCGACTGAAAGTCTGGAACACCTGATATCCAACTGCACTGCTATCACAGAAACTTGTGCCAACCATCTTGGCAAAGATGTCATAGATGAGGGAGAAATCCCGTCTCTGAAACCATCACAGCTATTGCAGCTCTCAGACTGGATGGGGAGCTATAAGTGCGGGCAAACCCTAGCAGCGTATAGCTGAGGTAATAGATCAATAGGTCGCGGTGCAAGGTTATCATAATTAGACCTAATCTAATCTTATATGTTCGTAGATCATGCAGCTTCGATGATTGAAGGCAAGCAGCAGCAAAAAAAGCTAAGAATTCTTAGCCATTATGTAGAATGTAGGGCATACTATATATAATTTCAAATGGGGAAGAACTAGAAGATACTATTTTAATTGCTGAGAAGAAGTACGGCCCAAATAAATTATTAACCCCAGATATCCCGTATTTAAAAATTTTTGATAAATGCATGGACGTTTTAAAGTATTTTGTATCTAAATATTGTATAAACTCAAATATTTTGTAGATATTAAATATAAATATAAATTAAATAAATATGTATCGCACGACTTTAATTGTCCAAAACATAATTTATTCCATAGATTTTTAAGAATACTTACTGCCTTTTATTTACATACGTGGATTAAAAATATTAATAATATTTTAAAAGGAGTAGATAGTAGAAATTTAGATGATGAGATTAAAAAATTACCGTTACAAGTGTATTATAAAGATAAATGGCGAAAAAGATGATTTAGAACAGGTAAGTGTATTTATTTATAAAAAAAAATAATAACTTTATTTATAAGAAATATTTATTTTTAAAATTCTTTTTACAATTAATATTTACTCAACACGATATATAATTTGCCTTCTTTGTATAGGATGTATAATTATGTCCAATGTAGCATTTCATTCTTTCCATGTATTACATTATTAAACTAACACAAGTGTTATTTCTAACTTGTCTTTTATTCACCTTCACTTTTTATGTTTATTATTACTATTCTCGCATTTTGTATGGTGTAGTATCCTTTTCATGATTTTACATAAATAACTTATTTCTACAATAACATTAAAAAAATATTTTCAAACAATATTTAAATTTGAATATACCTACCACAATGCATACATATATAGCGCGCGGTGTTCTTTGTCTTAACTAAGTTCTAAGAACGTCATCTGAACAAGAATTTCATATCTAACCTATAAGGTACCCTATGGTTTGGACTATAAAATATTATCAACAATGATTAGTTAAATACTTTAAACTCGTTTACTACCGTGAGAAAATAGAACGTGTGATACTATCTAAATAGGGCTCTATATTTGGCCACATATGCATAATTGGAAATTCGTGGAGTAGTTGTTTAACGTTTGCGTAGGTACATAAACCTGAATGCAAGCCATTGGCGCGTTAATAACATAAATCGATACAATACCTTTATGCAAAATATCGATGAAGAGGTGCATAATTAATATGGAATATAAAGTTCCTCTTACAATTAATGATCGCCAACAGTTTAGATAGAACGTTAAAGTCAAAGTACTTCAGTAACCTTATGCGTCAGGTTGTGGATTGATTCAAATATGTTGGTTCAATTTAATGAATTAAACTCTTAGACAAAGATAAATACGGAAGAAGTTATTTTACGCACTCGATATGTGTTCAGTTACAGCAACATTATTACCTAATTGACTCTTTGTTACCAGGCCGATAAATATTTATAAGCTCATCAATTTATTCTCATCTGCGATCCTATCCGATCTACTACGGCCAGTGGAAAAGAAGACGCAGCAAAAAATTAAATATGAAAACGCGTATCCTATTCATAATGGACGTACGAGCCGACAGAAAAGACAAGAATATATCCGAGAAATCCAGCAGAATATTTCTCTTATTGCCGTATCCCGAAGCCGGTCACGAATGCAAGTCATCAAATGATCATCACAATCATTATAACGACTTAGCTCAGCCTCAGTCATGCAATTATATCTACAGAGGACCGACTGCGTTTTGCCCGACGCCTACGTAATCGGCCGTTCAACGTGTCGCTGGTTAACTGGCAGGAATATACAACTTCACACCGAAAATTAAATGTTAGTTGCTTAATAATGATTGATCGTTACGACTAACGACCGAGTTAGGTAATGACATGGTTTGCTGACGGACCGTAGTGTCATCCCTGGCATTACCTTGTTACAGATGACCGTGGTTACCTGTTTATATTCGTCCCTAATCACTGTCATTAGTGTCGAAGCCACCACCTTACTAACACCGTCTTGCAACTAGGGATTTCAATAAAATGTCAAGAATTTTTAAAATGGTTGCCTACACAAACAACCGTAAAAGTCTTACGAATCAGAATGATTCAAAATGTAGATATTGCCGTTTTGCTAATTATTTTAATCTGAATTACTTAATATGCAACAATGTCATAAACATTAAAGCCTGGACTACATCACAATAGTTAAATTAATTATTAAAAACCCATAATCAAAATGGATATAGAATATAGCTTAAGTTATCAATTGCAATTACTTATACGTTCAAACTTCAATCAGGGAAAAAGTAATGTTCCAAAATGTAGTAAATTGTTCTTTCAAATAAAAAGTTCAGCAGCACAAAACAACCAATACCAAGTGTACTTATAAAATGTGTATGTGAATTTTCATGTCTTTGCGCTACTCAAACCATGTAACCTGCCACCCTATTTTTAATAGTCATAAGAGGAAAAATTTGGAAGCTATATACCTATTGCTTTTTGGTAATTTTCTGAAGCCCAATGCTCATTGATGCAATTAATTGAAAAAATGGACCAGCCCTTCATGCTATAAGCAAATGTTATTATTTTACATTTCTTTCCTTAGGTGTAAAAATGCGACTAGAAACGAAATTTTTTAAGTTTCTTCTGTGATGAGCCTTCATAAACAAGAATTAATATGCATCTGCCAGTCTCATTTATTTCATTGTACTAACACGTGAAAGCAAGAATGCAATGCTGTTAGAATAATTTTTGCTTACTTATGTCATAAGCAATAGAAATAACTATCCATCCTTTTAGCAGGTAAAACTCAGGATAGCTAAGAATAAGTATCTTGCATGTAATAGGGAAACAGTTGTTTATGAACAGGAGAGACACTAATTTACTGCACTATGGTTGTAGCAAAATTTCGTTTAAGTAAAATGATTGTTGCTTTAATGTTTTCTACGTTATACAGGTTTGGTGCCTATTTTATACGACTTCTAAGTAAGTATATTAGATTAAACGTAGATTTTAAGGCCTAATGTGAGTTTTCCCGAAATTGGTCGCGAAAATTGTCAAAGTAGCACTGTTTTATCGAACTAACGTCGATTGACGATTATCTGTTTTCCAAAACTAAATATAATATTACTTTTCCAAAATAAATATACTTCGGCAAGTCATCAATAAAAAGACCAAAAATTAATGGACCGAGCACAGATCCCTGTGGCACGCCAATATCTCTCTTAGATATGTTCGGATAATCACTTGCTACTTTGACGTAGGTTCTGCTTTTCATATATGAATTAAGCAATTTTAAGAAGTTTTCTCTAAATCTCATTGTTTAGTTAGATCAAACATTAGAGCTACTACATATTAGCCTTCGTCGAAAAATGTATGCATCTCGTGATAAGTATTTGGACATTGTGGGTGCAACTAACTTTATTTTCAACTAATTGAGACCATTCAATTGAAACTGTCAACTAACAAGTAATTTAATTGACTGAGTTGTTCAATTAAAACAATAGCCGACTAACAATAGGCGATGGTAATTGAAAAGTGCGTATTGTAATTACTGATTTTATTTTGTAATATAATAGTGGGAATCCATGAAGTACTATTTGAAATGATTAAATTAAGTAGGGAAAGATACTCCTCAGAGTAGCATTTAATTTTTTTTACAATGTTTATTTCCACTGTCGATAATTTATGCGTCCAACATTGGATGAAACAAGGGTGCTATTTGTACAAATTAGGTTAGAAGTAAACTAATTTAACAAACTCTTTATATTTTAATTCCTATTTCATAGTAATAAAACTAATAAGGGTGATGCGAGTTTGAATCGGAGAAACGCAGACCGAGAACAATTTATCTACGACTTTATCTCTCAATTCACCAAGAACAGACTGCTCATATATCCAATCTCGTATTCCACATAGCGAACCAATAACCAGGACATCTGTCTACGGAAAAAATCTCATAAAATCCCCAAACACAGGCTAAGACGTATAAAACACGACGCTCCCTGGATATTGGTGCGGGCGGGAAACGTGAGCGAGTTTCCAATCCGGCGCTTTTCCACCGCCGACGACTCCGAAACATCTCCACCGGTCTCTCCGAAGTACTCGGGTTCTCTGCTCTTCTCTTTTCCACCCTCCCTCCTTCCTTCCTACTTACTTCGGTCGCCCTGTCTTCGTATTACTATTTCTGTTTCCAGCCTTTACGTCTTTGAAATATTAAATATCTCTCCTCCGAACCCCGCTAGCCCTCTTCAACCGGTAGGTATACTTCTTGAACCTGCACGGACTGCCGTAAATATATTCCGAAGATTTTTTATTATCGGTTCCGGTAATTGGAAAGTCTGAACGAATTCTGGGAACACGTTTATGAAAAAATATTTACCCAGTTGTGTTACTAATATTAAGCCGTTCTTCAATAGAGTCAATGAACTACAGTTACCATTTACAAATAAGGCACTTATTTTTTTTTTACTTTTAGAAGAGAGAATTCATATGGATGACAATAGTAAATTATTGCAAATTGCAAAAGATTATCTTGTAACTACTAATAGAATTTGGTAATATAGCATGTAGTGTATCAATTTTTACTTTTAAACTTTGCTAAACTTGGAAACTCATTGATAGCTTCAAAAATCTATAAAATTTAACTTTTCTTAACCATCAGTTTGCTTCCAAACAATTACCCTTTACATTTACATACATTACAACTTTAATGACGGGCCCAACAATTTAAAATCATTCTTTGGGGTACAGCAACCTCCACCCTTATAATTTTAATAGTGAAGGTGGGTCCTGTGATCACTCATTCAAAAGGTCTTTTAATTCTCTTTAAAAACATTGAAAACCCACACTGAATGTACCACATTTCTTTTACAATATTCTTCTAACCTGTAGTTACATAGGCACGGCCTATCTCCTTCAAGTAATAACCCTAAAAGTATTTCAGAAAACCCTAAACAAAAAGTAGAAGAGTCAGTACTTCATAAAATATTATATGTTATTATATTTTTAGCAAACTGAAATATTAATCAAAACTCGTTACAGCGTACGGTCTTATCTTAAATTTAGACCGTTAGGCAAATCTAGTATAACCCTACTTATGCTTAAAGAAAATCAATAATATTGAAAATATAATCTGTTGTAACTCTGTGAGTACATTTTCAGGAACAGATGCAGAAGTTTAAAATTGGTCTAATTTCTCACAACTCCTTTAATGGTGAGGGACTTGTCCATATACCTCTAATGCGGACGAGCTCAGCAGCAAGCTAATCGCAACTCAGTCCTTTAAGGCATAGCCTCTTCCTGCTGCCGATGGCAGTGCGGGGTAATTTACGACAACCTCTTTCACATACTCACTCACATACTCGTGGGAATAATATTGATAGTTCTTTACAAACCACATAACCCGAAGAACCTCCACTAGAAGAAAACCCATCAACAGATGCAGAGGAAGGCTTGGTAAGTTACACCCCTACTTCTCGAACCCACATACGGCAATAGGCACTTCAGGACAGCAGCAGATCCGCAAACCCGGAAGATGAAATTATAAGACCCTGGAAGCATAGGACGGATCGCGGTAAAAAGAAGGGCGAGGTGGGTGCGGACAGTAAGCAACGTACCATAACTCCAGCCCAAACAAGAGTAAGATCTAAGAGAAGAACACCGTCTCCGACTGAAAGGCATTCCTCAAAGATGCAGAAGTCTGACAGTGGCGAGTTGGTATACATAAAACCCAGTACGTCCTCACAAGGCGTTGCTGGGCAACCTTTAGCCAAGCTCTAACCACAGTAGTGATGGCCGTACTTCTGGACAAGTATCCTGAGGAAAGGCTTTCTGAGGGGCAGTACAAGAAAATACAAATAGCAGACGCAGCGCCCCAATTTAGAAATAGCTATGCTGAGAAAGAAGTTATCTAATTCACTTGTGGCAATAAGTAGTAGTCCAAGTCATGGCTGATGAGACTTTGCTCAAGATAGACGGAGGGTAAGGCGTGGTCCTTACAGTCGGCCTGGCAAAAAACACCATCAAAACCACGAAAGTCGTTACCTGGATCCCAAAGAAATTGCTGTCACCTCTTTAGAATAAAACGGAGTGTTAATATAATTGAGAAGGAATCTCTTCTATACTTCTTTGTCTCTAGGTATATAGATACTAAATCCAATAACTTTGGCCATATAAAGATTTTAGTTCTTTTACATTCTGACGGACATACCAACAATTGCCTATGTATAAATTTAAGAATTTTTTGCAGTAACCAATAGTATTGGTGAGTGTAATCCAGGATTGTCTCCATGAAGAGTACTTTGCGGAGGAAACGTCCGAACTATCTAAAATAATAAATCTTTCTCGGTCGCTCATATTAATAAAACACGTGGCTTCCGGTAATCCGGTCCAGTTCCGGTTCGACTAGACGAGTTATGCGGCTCCGGTGCGCTGGAGACTTCGGTTGATGCATGCCCCCGGAAACGATTAGCCGAAATGGCATTGGCGGACTGACCCGTCGCCCGGTATATCTCCGATCGCCCATAAAAATATTAGCGGTCGGGATTCCGGGGCGTTTATAGCTGTTGTTACTGTCACAGTGAATATTTTGGTCAGATTAATGGCCGACGGATGGACATTAAATGTGTATCGGAATATATTAGGAGACATAGGGAGAACCATCCATTATTCCATACTTATTTATACAGCGAAAGACGCCGTAAATATCTCATACTATACTTTTTCTACTCCCACTACGCAGTTTTCTTTTTTTCAAGAATATGGATATAGCACACACATCAAAACTGGATTGGCAACGTTTGTAATTTATAAAATGCACCTCATGCAGATTCTACTATTTTGAAGAACAGATATGTCGCACGCAAAATTACGACATATGCAAGGCTAAAAAGATCATTACGTAAAGTTTTAAATAATCTGAGTTGTTGCCACTAATTTATTTATAAGAAATCTTATAAAGCAATCTTTCTGTAAAACGAAAAATTTCAAATTAAAATAAAACTGATTTTTTCAACAAAACAATTATATTTTTTAATTTTATACATATCTAATGCAAATGAATAAGGTTTACTAAAACCGAAACCTTTTACATACCGCTTTAGTTGCCATTTTTATTTAAACGACCTAAAAAACAACATTGTCTTGTTTTTTTGGGTAATATACAATATAAATTTATTTATTGTATTAAGCCATTGTAAATTACTACTATATCTTTTATTTGGTTCAAATTCATATTCACTATTGTATTGAATAGCATACAATAGCATAAAGACGACTAAATGTTTGTTGTGTTTGGTATTTACTTATTTTATTTATTTGAAAATACATATATGAAACAAATTCTATAAGTATATTAAAAGAAAACACACTAGCGATTTTTATAATAACATAAATCAATTGTCCTACATTAATTTAAAACTCATACAACGTAATTAATATAAAAACAAGAAACTCAATAAGGTAGAAAAACCGTAAATTGTAGTGGAAATAATAACGGAAGTAATCAGGCAATAATAAAGAATGAAAAAGAAACTCTTAAAAGCATAGCTTTGGTATCAATTTCACCGAGAGCGTTGTAAAAATCGCATCCATTGAAAAGTTCCAACATAAACGGGACAAATTTTACTTTCATTGAATGATGAGGTAAATATTTAAGTTCACAAACTTGCGTAAACGATTCGGAAGTAAGTATGGAACGGGCTATAAAGAAAACGAATGCGGGGAAACACAAAAGGCAGCCAAACCTTACTTCCGAAAGTAGAATACTTCTTTGTGCAATTGAATTGACATGAATCGCATTGTTAAGCTCAATACGTCACCAAAATAACCCTTACGGCTGGCTCTTTACAGTACAACCCTGGCTTTTTCTGTTATGGTAAATATAAGAATGACAATATTATTATGGTAATTCTATTAAGGACTGCCGACAATAGTACAACCTGTTGGTCTGAATTGAGAACATTTCACGGACAACAAAATTATTTGATAACAAATGTCGACGGGACAACAAAAGATGCCAGCAAATGTGTCGGATGCAGCTTTTTGTTTTCGGGCGACCTGCGGTTTCGGTGTTGTTTCGCTCTTCTCATTGTGTCAATGTATTTTTAATGTAGTAGTTAATTGTAAATGAACTTCGCTTCATTCCGTCCTCGTCCTAATTGTATATCAATTTGTTTTAATACATTTTTGTTTGAAAATTGTTGACTGTCATATGGTAGGAATATTAATGCGAGTATAGCTAACGTATATTTATATATTTTGACAACAATACTTCTTTATAGTATTTTGTTATTGTTACCACAATTCAATTTAAGCCTACGAAGTTTTTAGAAGCATAGGGATATATTTCGCGCGTTAGCACTTTAGTTATTCAGGGTAATCAAGCTTATTATCTGAGGGCGATTTTAAATTTCTTTAAATTTAATGTTGCCACACTATTATAATAAAGACTCGAGTTGCTTTTTAATAAAGAAGCTAGTTTTCTTCTTTTATACCTAGCACTTTTATTTGACCTTGCAGAGAAAAACTAAAAACACATTTTCACTGCCATTTTTTGATGTTCTATCTAATGGTGTACTTGAAATTTTTATGTTTTGGTTCTTCGTCGCCATCATCAACTTTCTTATTTTCTACGGGCGTTCTGTTAGACTTTGGTACTACTTTAAACTTTTTTCTGATTTCAAGCATATAGACAACAGCTTTTACTATTACTATACACGAGAAACGAGATGTGTTTTGTTCATAAAACTGAATAAAAATGAATAGAATTCCAAGCAAAATAGGTGAAGAAAATCACAACGTCTTCGTTTTGGTTTGAACATCTCAATAGGCATTCTAGGAAGTCTTCTTGTAAGACCATCTATATTTGAAGAAACATTACATGGGGAAGGATAACATTCTTCTGGTATGCGTATCTAACTTTCAAGATGAAAGTAATGCATTAAAGCGATTGCAGCATTTACGTTAACGCGGCTGTCATGAAAAACCACGAGATCCCCTGATTATTTACTATGGGAAGCTCTTAAAAATAATAATTACAAAGCTGATGTACAGAAAACGTTGAAGAACTAAAATAGAATGTCTTCGACGTAATCCTGGGGAAGCTGTACAAAGAGCACTTGAAAATGTGGGGAGCAGGGCAATTGTGCATTAATTAAGTTTTCTACTATTATTTGTTTATTGTCAAAAAATATAAAATGTACGTAAACCTTAAATACTTAACATATCTCCTGTCTCTTGTCTGATATACACCTGACCCAACTAGAAAAACTCAATACTATAATTCTTTATTGTATTGAGTTAACTTAAAGATTGCAGGCGTTACAAAATGCTAGAGGAAGCACACTTTCGTCACACAAAAATCCCTGTAACTTTAGTTAATGTCAACCGATTTTCAAAAATTTGCATTCAATGTGAAGAGAATATGAACTAGGTGTAGAGTGTGAATAATACTGTTTGCTTTTTTGGTTTAAATTCAAACTAGATGGAGTTATCTGCTAATTTGACCTATTTATGGAAACTAAAAGTTAACTAACAATAAGTGAATATAATCATCAACTTGCCACGTATACACTATTAAATCTTCTTAAGGGCGAACTGTAGTATGTAGCCGATTGCCTGTTTTTCGCTGTTCTCTAGCATAAGATTACGCGAAGAATTGACAAATAACTCATTTTTATTTTTAATATATACCTTGCAAATGAATTCTAGTTTATCGCTACAGTTGATTTTATAGAGGTTTTCAGCGATCTTGTAAGTTGTAATTACATGTGATATTATGTGAATCATATTTTCTTTGCGTGCTAGAATTATTCGGAGGAGTCTCCTGTTTTATATTTGGGATGAAGACAGTGAGTTTTCTTCCATTGTCTATGTTTACGATTCTTGCTAATCTGGATATGAATAGTTATGGTAAATTTTTTTAGTAGCATTAACTGTAGATTTTAATGCCATATACTGATTGTGTGTCTACAGTCTTTTGATGGTACGTTAATGACTGGCTGGAATGGTTAGTGTTAGAGGTTTGTTTAATGTTCGTAAGATATTCCGTTTAAGAAAAATTAGAAGTTTGTGTTGTATATATGAACTTGTATTGAGCAAGAACAGAATGTGACACATTGTATATGGTCTGAATAAAGTGTAAGTATACGTGCAACTTCATGTGTGTATCAATTATAAAATGCGAAAAGCATAAACTGTAAACTCTAGAATTATTCATTCATCAAAAATTTGTGGCTGTTCTCATGATATAAATAGTGCGTGCAATGCAAAAAACTACCCTATTTTATTTTGGCACCTAGTGTGTTTTTCGTAGGATTTTAGTCTGTGAAAAAATTATTGTGTATGTAATGTACATATGTATAATAATTTAATACAATGTCGTCAAGGTAAATTTAGGTTAAATTTGGCCATGAACCATAAATCACATAATTTGTTTTACAACCATGATTTGATGCTGACGTATTTTTCTAATTTTAATAAATAACTAAACTTCGAAAAATAATGTGTCAGTGATTTCAATACAGACAAGTGTTAATATTCACTTTTCGTTACATAAGTATCACTAAAATAATGTTAATAAACACTGAAATGCACTCATTTTCCTCGTAGTATTTTTTCCTATATGTAATTATCGATCAAGTGCATTAGAAAAGCAGTCCGTTAAAATTTAGTGATCAATAATCTAATAAATAAAATAGAAAAACAGCAAAATTTCAGACAACAATTCTCAACATTTTCAGACGTTCTCAACAATTTTTTGACCGGCGCCGGCGCAGTGACGTTTGTGAAAATTAAAATTACCATCGAATGCACTTCTTACAGAGTAAAACCATTAAATAAATGCTTTCCTGCTTAACACTGTAATTAATATGAGGCAATTCCTATATTAAAAATTTTACCTCGTGTAGGATTTGAACCCGACATTTCCCATTCACCGGGTGGTTTGTTCTGCCCAGTTGAGCAAATGAGGTATGTACCGGCTCCACACATTTGAATGTCTCAAATGCAGATCTGCCTCGTATTAATTACAGTGATTAGCAGAAAAGCGTTTATTTAATAAAATCGCCATCGTCTATTCTATTTTTCCGTGAAAAATCAGTCTAATTCATCGAGTATGACGCGGTACGTGGCCCGCTATTGCCAAATCTTTAGGAATCTGTATGCGTATGTATTGCTGAATATCATTAGCTACTATACTGATTGATAGCGATCTCATACGTGTTTCTTAGTTCATCAATTACACCTTTCATATAACACAAACACAACAAAGTCATGCGATGCACGTATGCCGACACTAGTGGAGGTCATTTTTATAGGCTTATATACCAAAATGTAGACTTGAGTGGTCTGGATCCCGGCTGTCCAGTTGATATCGTGACTTCTTAAAAAATAACCTAAAGCTAATTAAAGTAGGTATTTTGAATATTTCAATAAGATAAATTAATAAAAAATGTGGATGACAGTAAGGACACATTTGAAAAGATGTGCTATGTATCCAATGAACGTTATATATGTAGGTTAGGATAGAGTAGTAAAAAAACTCGTTCTTTCGTTCATCTAGTATTTAATATATGATTACTAGTTTCGGCTAAAAGCCATCTTCAGATCAACGTCGAAAGGTAAAATTGTCGATTGTTTTATAAAACATTAAACATGAAACTGAATTGTAAAAATTAAATTTAAATCATACGAACACCAACTTTTACAGAAAGACAATGAAATGTGAAAACTGTTGTGGAAATTTTTTAGTATGTGTGAATGTGTGTTTCACACATCGACAATTTTACCTTTCGACGTTGATCTCAAGATGGCTTTTAGCCGAAACTAGTAATCATATATTAAATACTAGATGAACGAAAGAACGAGTTTTTTTACTACTCTATCCTAACCTACATTTGAAAAGGACAAAACATTTTTGACGGAACTAAAGTTTTCTAAATTTCCCAATTTTTTGGCAATTTTATCTTATACGTTACTGGAATTTTCCGTAGGAATTGCATATATTTTTTAGTGTATGCATGAATCAAACATTATAAAAGAGAAAAAAACTATTTTTTTCATTACGAAAACCTAATTCCCAAAATAATATTTTAACCACCTGACGATAAACGAATTGTAAATAATTATAACCGGCAATTTGAACTGATGATTATTTCAGCCTACTGTCGAGGTTGCACTTGAATTTCGTTGCCCTTACTCAACATAGCAATCTTCCAATTAATCAATATTTGCAACAATGATTCGGATTTTATGCAAAACAACTATCAAAACTCAACAGTCGTTCTTAATTAACGGTAAATGCAAAGAACCAGAAAAAATAGAAGCTAAAAATACAACGCAACGCCGAATCCGACAGCGGCCGACCTATTTTCTCGTCGGAATGAAATCGTTCCAATTAACAGTTGGCGGAAATCGATTTCATTAATTGATTAATTACACGACAGGCGCGTTTGAAAAGCATGTCGAAGTAAATGCAACTAAAACATAATTAGACAGCTTTAGAACGTAGACATCGACGACGTTAACGGCGAGGCGAAGGGTTCGAATACACGTAGATTATTAAAATTTACGCATATATATTCGCACATACATGCAAAGCGCATAATTAGTCGAGCACAGTTCTACTCGTGAAGGAGAAGTGCATTTCTAATTACTACTTAGAGCTCATAAAATCCTGCAGTAATTATTACCTTGGCGCACGAGATATTTCTTCACATCAACGGTGAATTACACAGACGTTCGCTAGTCTAAGGTATATGAAAATGCATATTAGACACCTATGCTGCATCATGCATCCGCATATGTATGTTTTGCATTCACGTCAAAGTTCAACATTTCTGACGGAGATACTTCCACGAGCAAATGGAAAAGTAAGTGCGTACCTAGAGGTACAGAAAATATAAGCTTTGAACTCTATTATGTTCGCTTACATTTGTATTATTTACCTTTTATGGTTCTTGATTGATTCAATTAAAGGAATGATAATTTATAATAAAGCTAAGCAAATGCACTATAATATGTCGACACAAGTTTCAACGATTGAATCAGTGTATGAAACAAAACACATTTTGCGATATACATTCTATAAACAAACAATTTGATCAATATACAAAACAGTCAGAGGACACAATAAAAGAATATCATACTTGCGTCACAAAGATGCAGCAATTCTAGAGCCTTAAGTAATCACCCTGAACTATGAAAAATGTTTTCAAAATATATGTAGTCGTGGATTTAGGGATGACCGCTAGTTGCAATGAGCGAGATAGCGCTACGTTCGCTGCATGCATTAGACACAGCTCGCTGCAAAATTAGACGATCATTGCTAAAGTGCACGACTGTACATACATACGTGTACAGGATTGGAGAAAACAGTATCTGAACGAAGCGAGCCTGAGTAAGTAAGAGAGAAGATATTGGTTCCTGGTAATGGAAGGGAGCCGATGTTTTCTCTCTTGCGCGCGCATACAAGCAGCGTTAGGATACCTTTACTAGCCTCTATACTATTTTATACTGAAGCTTTGATTAGTAGGTTAGTTCTCAGCGTCGGTAAAACAACAGTTTACATTATCGCTACTGCCAATAATCCCAATTTACAAGCTTCCACATAAAGTCTATGTTTTTCTCCGTTCAGTAGAAGATTTAAAGCTGTGACGACTAAGCAAAGTGTTGAAATCCGTTTCTCTAATCTCATATTGAGCTCTAAGGATAGATATTTCAAAAAGTAATGCTGAATCTTTTCACAATCAGTTGATTCAGTAAATAGCATGGGGACCATACTATGAAGCAGCACCCCGAAGAGCTCATAACATGAAAAAAGCACCAAGTGTTACCAATGTGCTCACACAAGTTTCTTATGACTCTTTCACACAACTCTGGAATCATCAAATATACAAAAATATGCTTGGTCTCCAAAGATTCGGCATGTCTAATCCAACACTCTAATGCTTTGAGCGACATGGAGTAATTGTTTTGGCTTTGGGACCCAAAATAAAAGAAATTCCTCCTGTTGAGATAATTGTTCTCATAACACGAAAATGGATAAAACTATCGAGCTGAGAAGGTCTATAAAACATTCAATGACGATATTAAAACACAGTCGAATTCGTTCTTTATATCCAAATTTAGCATTTAAAGATAAAAGTAGCAGAATGAAACCTTTTTTCTCATTTCTATAAACGGTTACTGATGGGAAAAATTGCTTTTCAAACAACACTTAATTAATCAATAAAACTTCAAATGAAACAATTATGTCTTTAGGACAAAGGTATATATAAGTGTCCGTCACTTGACTTTTTGCTTCACTTGTTTAATTTTGCTGTAGCTCACATCTCACACATTGCTCTGCCAATGGTGGTTAGCATTTTCTTAATAACTAAATTTTTAAATAGATGACACTAAAGGTTCCATATAGTAGACATCAATATGAATCGAATAGCGTTATTCGCTCAAGTAAACGGGCGGAGGGAAATGAATGCCTGGCGCACAGTAGTGCAGATACATATTGCATTAAAAACTGAATTACGATTTTTAAACGAACCGCGAAGATGTTCTCACGTGCGAGTTTAACAATTCTGGATCTTTCTTTGGGTGTGTCTCACTCCATTGAGCACGCCCTCTTGCTATAGCGCATTCGGCAGTTGATTTTGTGTAAAAATTGCGTGCTGTCAAGTTCTCAGCAAAAAAAAAACATTTTCCTAGTGCTGGGAAAAGTGTGAGAGAAGGGTTTGTGATTCTGCAGAAATTAAACGAATACTGCTTTCAAAACTTAACATAAATTATTTCTAGAATTAAATTAGAACTCTATTCCTGCTAACTACTATATTTTGTTATTTTAATTCTCATATTTTCTTGCATGTAAGAGTATATTCAAATAATTTTATCTACATGCTTTGCTTTCCCATATTTTGTCTTTTATTTAACAGATATTATTTATTTACTTTGTATCTTGTTCAACCTATAATATTTAAAACCCTTTACATAATGTTAGTCGTTCAATACAAAGCAGCATTAGGAATCATTATTTCGAATTTGTAGATTGGATATATAAATAATGACACCTTTTATCCTCACTATAATAAATCTATCAAAATAGGTAATCGTTTATGTAATTAGCTTATCTCTGTTACTCCTATACGTGTATGTTATTATTTGTAATTTCGTTCTAACGAAACACTATAGCATCACAACATTTTTTAAGTATTTACAACTTACAATTAGATATGTCATGTTCTTTGTTAAGAATTGTTTTTCTCTTTGTAAGCTGTTCTATAAACAATATCACATATAGCTTTACTTATCACTTATCACAAATGCTGCGACTTGCCATTGGGAATATAGTATCTTCAAATGTAGTACCAAGTGGAGACGGTTTTATTATATTATAATTATCAAAGTTGTTGAAGCGTTACAAGGACAGTGTATATTTTGACAGTACAATTTTTGTATAGCAAGGAACCGGTATAGAAATAGAAAACGATCATTGACTGATCAAGTGCTTAAAGTGTAAAATATATGTAAGCATTTATTATAATCTCTTTTTTAATTGGCATTATCTGATGTTTGATGTGGGGTATTTATTTTCAATATGACTATAGTTTTGTTGAAACTACTTGCGATAGTCTTCTTCTTCAACGTATTACGTCAGTCAAACTAAACACTAATCCCATTTCCCTTCCTTTTTTAATCAAGTACGTTCTTTTTGCAATGACAAAATTACATTTTAAATTCGCGTTCTCTCATACGTCTTGTTATTACACAACCAATCTAGATACACACGCACACACACAAATATTTGCTCCTACTGCTTACTCTTACCTGGCTTGCTACCTGTACTTCTTTTTTTCCAGGGTCGAATAATAATAAACTTTCTTGTTCTATTTCTCCTCCCGCATGGATAGCATGTCTCGCATATATCTCGGCGGTTTAATAAAGTCTGCCAGCTGAGTCACGCTTCCACAATGCACGTGTTGAAACATCGACTAATCAACGCGTTATATAATTACATCGGGAAATAATTAACGTTTGCATTTTTGTATTTCACGAAACCAGTATCGTGCGCTTTGTGCATTTCAGACATGTTATCCCTGCTGCAATGGCCACCAACGGCATGCAGTTGATTATATGTCGATTGCTTGAAGCTTATAAATAACACCGATTGAGCTCTTTTGAGCATTATACAGAGATAATAATGAATCGTGTAATTGCTTTACTATGTGTAGGTAATATTACTGTATAGTTCCTATGTGCTATAAAATAGAAACAGAAGAAACTATTAACATAATATTTAAAGTAAGATCTGTGCTGTCATTTTCAAAAGAAGTCTAAGATGGTGTGGCATTATATTTGTAGAGCCCATTTGTTTTTTCCAATGTATTTGGTTCCAGTGTACAAGATTTTAAAACTGTGAATCAAACTATCCCAGTTTTTCAAGGCGTCTCTTTCCCAATCAAGAAAAAACTTTATACTAGAAATATACAATGTGTAGATATTGCTCAGGATAAATCCATAAATGCACACCATTATGACAGTAACTCAAACTCACTTGCTTTCAATTTGTGACTGCAGCATTTTTCCGGTAATATTAAAATTAGAGATTAAAATTTATTTTCCTTTCATCTAATTTAATTCTAGATATTATTCCTTATATAACATAATATCTTCTTGAAACATCAGAATCATTATCGCCCCTGCAATCTCTATTTTCCTCGGAAGCTTCGTCTCCATTGATTTGATCAATTAAAATTTAAAATATAACTTTGAATGAGACTTGAGATACTACTTTTCAGTTCTTCCTTGCTTAGTTTTTACATCAGGGCAGCCATTTTAGAATTTCCTTCCTGTTCCTAAATCGCAAGGCTCCAATTCTAGGTTGGAAATAATAAGTGAAATTACCTCGAACTTGCACTATGGAAACGTTAAAGTAATACAATGACTAAATAGATTAAATGATGCTGGTCTTACACATTCTTTTGTAGTTATCATGGAGTTTGCAATCTGCTATCAATTTATTGGAATGGCGGTTTCATAGAATAACAAATTGCTTGGTGCTTTTTTAATGCATTCCGCGTATATTTAGTGAATTACTTTTATTACATGGGAGTTACTTATTTTCAATTTTCAAGTTTTCAAGCTCTTTTTACTAGCTTTTAATATCCCTCTTTAAATATAAGAATAAGCCAGAATATATATCATAATATTTTTTTCAATATTTAATGCCAAAGAAAGGTAATAGTAAAATATGCCAGTATGGGCTGATAATACTGTGCAACAAATTTTAGGTCATCGCATTCAAATAAATCTGACGCAAAATGAAAGTAGATCACAAACTAATTGAAACCCTACAAGGGTGTTGTTGTATTAGCTGATATATTATATCATTTCCCCAACATTTTTGCTATGTAGAAGTTTTCTATTTTCTAAATAAATACACATCTTATAACACACAACTAAGTACAAGCCAAAAGTAATCGATATAAAGCTGTATACGAATCATAACATTCGATTGCGTCAATTTTTCAAAGTCGTAATCTGTTCACATAACAACTTGTTGCAGGCTATACACAGCAAAGCACAATATTAACAGCTAAATTTGAATTGAAAAAGTATACAAAGCATATCAAAAGGAACCATTGTTTGACTCAACAATACACTTTTATTGCTATTGTATCGAATTGTGAAGAACGCTTGTACATTTTGCTAAGAGATCAGTTCTTCTCCGTTCGCGGCGGAATCAAGTGAGTTTACCACGAGGTGTTTCGCTAAAACTGATACACGCTCTCTCTTCTGTTTGTTGTTGATTTTCAAAGTGACAGTGTTCGTTTTTTGAATCTAATACGTTTCACGTTGCGTGAACATCGTATTTAATTGTTAACGCCTGCCGAGAGTGCCGAATAAATTACGTCACGTGTACTTTATAAATCGATGCCCAACTATGCTAATTTAATATGAATTTCTTGTACTGGTTGTACGTCCTGGAGGATTTAAAATTGCCGTAGTTGATAAAGTGACCGCGGACAGCGCTACAGTAGCTAGGCGTTGCAGTGTGAAGACCGCCCTTTGAACTAGGAGTGGCTTGTTCATCCCTTCTCCACTTCAAACAAATATCCAGCCACTCTCTCCTCATTTACCGGCTTGCGTTCTCTGCGTTTGAAACAAACTTGTGCATGTCATTAGGTTACAACCTGATCGGTCCAAGTTATGTCAGGAATGCTTTGCTAGGAAAATAGCAGATTTCCAATATTTAGTTTAAAAAACACATAGGTATGCATATTTTAATTACGACACACGGTCTTTTGTGATTCCAAAATAATGATGATTACAAAGAGAATATAATGTGCATTTATTGAAAATTTTAGCAAATTGTAATTTCAAACTCGGCAATAGCAATAAACACACATGCGTTTATCATAAGAGGATCTAAACTAAAAATAATACACTGCACATTTTAAAGTCATTTATACAGGGAGCAATGTGTTAATTATTTGTACGTTTTAAGATTTCGAGTCCAAATATTAACACAAGAGTTACACTTACAATTAGATATTTTAGAAAATTGTATACTTGATAATACTGCAAAAAGCTACTAACAAATCTGAAATGATGGTGATTTGAAATTATGAGAAACTGCCAAAAATACTTATTAGGTAATATAAAAATAGATTACCTAAAAGAATTCCGTTTCAATTTAATATATGGAAAGGTAATTAAAGACAAACTCTTCGAAGAATTATCTTACACATCAGTTAGTTATTTGTGCAAACACACTGCGGTATTTTTTGTTAACATACTACTTCATACTACTTAACCCTCAGCACTCTGTTTTATAAATTATTTACGTTTATCACTAAAACAGATAAAGCATATAAGTTATAATATTTGCGGCTCACATTTATTCCTGTAAGGCACAGATGGAGCACCTATGGAGGCAATATTACTATTGTTTAAGATACAATATTACCACCAAAGAAATAGTAAGCACCTATCGGGAAATTATAATACAGACGCACAAATTAGGAGTATGAGTACATAATACTAAAGCCACAAAATCAATTTTATGAAACAATTAAACACCTAATCAATATTTACTTTAATAATAAGACACCATTAACATGAAATTAATGTTTGTAGTTAATGCTTGTGTATAAATATTATTGTTTTTATTGTATAATATCTACACAATCCAAGGTGTAAACTATAGATTACTTTTTAATAAATAAATTGAATATGTAAATAAGTTATATTATTTTTTCTCTGGCATTTAAAGCACAATTGTAGGTATATTATGACGTATATTAGTAATACAGTATATTTTATGGTTGGCTAAAGTAAAAATACATGTATTAAATCGCAAAACATTAACTTATGTACATAAAATATGATTCACGTATAAGTATACCTTAACATAAAGGAACATCTTTTCCAGTCTCAATTTTTAAATTTAACTAAAAGCCACCAGTACTACTTTACTTATGTAAATTGCAACTATCAGTTAATACTTACAATTAGTCAAAATATATCAATAACACTTCAATTATAACCCACGGCTGTTTATGAAATGACGCCAAACGTTGAGTTTGCACCACCACGGCATTAAGCACAGTGTTAACTATTTGATCATTTCCTTGAATTTAATATAAAATTTACAATTACAATCTAGATAGTGTAAAATTGGCACAACACACTTTACTCAAAACAATCTAGCACACGTTTTACGAAACTTATACGGAGATATCAAATTTTGAACTATGTTGACATGCACAAAATTTTAATTTGAAATAATTCGATTGAAAAAAAGAAGAAAAAGGTAACATTGTACTGAATGCAGTTTCGTTGTTAAGATTTGTGTGAACTTTCTGTCAGAACCTTGCGTTGAGACTTTTCGTAACTTCGTCTGTTTAAATAGGAGTTTAGTATTATTGCATTATACTTACATTTCATTATGATTGCAATAATAGAAATTTGATATCATAAAAATTCTCTTATGCAAAAGTAAGAGAAGGGAAAAACAAAATAAAAGAATTTTTGCACATCTAAAAAACAAAGATCGATATTATGAACATAATTTTCTTGGTTATCCAATGTGCATTAAATGACCAATAAAAATTACGACCATAATAAGGGGAGGCCTTTGTTTTTTGTTTACAAGATACTGAGGGAAAGTATCTGAGAATGTAAACAAAATCTTAGGTTTTGGTTTTCATGTTTAAGTTACTAGAAATACTTGCGAACTTAAAATCTGTTTGGTAAATACTTTATACGTGCAATAGGTATTTTGGTACTAGGAAAATAAATACTTGATCAAATATGATTCTCATAAACAAATTTATTTTAAATATTCTGCTATGAATTTCCAGCAATAAATATAACTGTGTAAGCAAAAATAATTTTATTGACTTAACATAACAGAGTCAAAAATAAAAGCATCATTTCAAAACAAATAAACACATCCACTCCGTTTTTTTTTATTCGTATAGTATAAATTCCCTGTTGAGAATACAGCCTTAACTTTTCATTTCGAATTCAATTGAAATAAACGTATTTTTTTTGTTCAATCGCACAAAGTCAAACAGAGAATCAAGTTCGTACGTCCTCCTTTTTTTAAATTCAGTTTATGCATACCTCCACACACCATACACATACGAGACGGTTCATATTCGATATACGAACATACCTATACGTATATCCTAACAGTATTATAATCGAAAAACCGATCAAATATTTATATAACCCAAATATTTGATAACCATATAACTTCGTACATTAAACACGGACGTATCTACCCACGTAAGGTCTGCACGTATGTATGTTATCGCCGTGTAATTTCACGTTTTAAAAATTTAAAAGTGAATTTACCCTTGGAACCCACGTGAACCGACGTAAGGGTACTACATTGAACAATGGAATTCATATCCAGTCGCCCTCCTAACTCACGGTTGCTCAGATTAGCGTCGGGTAAAGTACAAGTTTACACAATGTGGAATTGAGCGGATGTGGAGTACAGATTTTCGCACACCTGGGCCGTGATTCTGGTCGGGGGTAACTTGAAAACTAGAGTTTATGTACAGCACTGAACATGATTATGAATTAAAACTTTTCGAGCAGTTCCCCGTTACTTATGAAAGAGCTAATATCAATATATATATATATATATTTGGGCAGGAGTATCGACCGTACTTCGTAGGGAGTAAAAAGTAAATTAATGGGTAAATGATTGATACTACTTTGGAAATTTTTAATTCGTATAACAGCCATATACAATTCACGATTGAAACTGAAAACAACTGCAGTGTTCCGTTTTTAGACACCAAACTCATACGCTCTGGTGGAAATAGAATTCTTTTAGATTGGTATCAAAAACCGTCATCGTCAGGCAGATTTATAAATTATCATTCAAATCATCCTCTTAATCAAATATACAATACTGTTATTGCAATGAAAAATAGGGTTACACACATTAGTGATTCCACCTTTCTTAATGTCAATTTAAAAAGACTATTTGATATGTTTGCCAATAATGGTTATCCGAAACATGTCCTTAATAAGCTAATATACTCTTCTAATATGTTTGACGGCCCTATTGATGATGGTGCCGTTAATCAGTTTAGACACTACAAATTTCCGTACTTAGATGGTCTTACTCATAACGTTATACAACAATTCAAAAATTTTAATACTGTCCGCATTGCAAAATACAACTTGTTAACTGTTGGTAACTTGTTCACAAAAACCAAAGACAGGACACCAGTTTTGAACCAAAGTAATGTCGTTTATAAGATACCTTGTCATGACTGTCAAAGTTGCTATATAGGTCAAACATCACAAACATTAAAAAATAGAATAACTCAACATAAAAGTGACAGTCGCATTGGCAAGCGCTCATGTGCCTTAGCGCTGCATTTTCAAGATTTTGACCATAATTTTGATTACATAAATGCTTCAGTTTTAGATGTCGAATCAAATTATAAAAAACGCTTATTTTTGGAAATGGCACATGTATCTCGTTGTGAAAATTCCATCAATTTTAAAACTGACACACAGCAACTCAGCAATATTTATTGTAATATCCTTAATTTCGAATTATGAATCCATACCTTATTGATGTGCCCTGTATATGATAATCTTTGCTTTTATATTTACAAACTTCAACGATATACATAAGAAAATTGTTTTTCTTTATGGTTGTCCTTGCCTCTTATTTACTTCGACGTATTGTTAAATTTTATACGTTATTTCCTTTTTGACTGTCGCAATTTTAAAATGTTTTGTGTTGTAATTTAAATTTATTGTAAGTATTTTATATTTTTGACTTAACTCTTTGTTTCAAATACTCATTGTATTTTAGTGTAACCTCCTGAGGATGATATAATTAAATATCGAAAATTTGAGGATTATAAATACTTGGTTTCTTTTATCACAGACCGATTTACCCATTAATTTACTTTTTACTCCCTATATATATATATATATATATTCAAAATTCTTGAAGCTATTTTTGTACAAATATGTGTCCGTTCATAAACATTAATGAAATACTTTATTATTATAATTTGCATACTCACTGAGAAGCTTGACTGACTGTGTAAGTTAAGTGGCAATTTACAAAAGCTAGTATTAAAGAAATAATAATAAAATTTACCTGATATTAAAAGCTGGAAGTGCAAAAATAAAATTAATTGAAGTTTTTCTAAAATTTTAGAATATTCCATACAGATTAATACGATAGCTTAATTGCCCATCAACCTAAGTATAATCATTGTACAAACAATGTTTAATGTTTTCTATGAGCATGTTGTAATATATGTTCTGATTCTGGGAAGTATAGAACATCTATAAGATGCATTCTATACATTAACTGCGCATTTGATTGGATGGATTATTGACTAAATTGGAGTGGTATGGTATACAAGAAGTTGTATCAAAATGGTTTGAAACGTGCATGATTGAATGATATAACTCAATTTGTATCTATTTGACAGTAAAAATAACAATATAGATTGCGTTAGTTCCTATAATTGAAATGTTTGGAGGGGAGTTCCATAAAGTAATATTTTCGTTCCTACGCTATTTTTGATCCCCTATTGGTGCCATTTTTTACGGAAGATCAAATAAAAACATCATTATTAAAGATAGTTCAGAATCTAGTACGTCATACAAAGTGATGTTATTTTAGAATTCAAAAATTAACAAATAGGGTGTTGCCATTAACAATGCGTTTTGCTACTTTTGGGATACAATCTTCGTTTATTGTCGTGCATTGAGTTTCTTAAAAATCACTGAGAATTTTAAAATTTTATCTCAACATTTTCGTATTGCGAAAAGAAATCATAAAAGAATTTGAAAAAAGTATTTTTTATTCAGGTAAAGCACTTTGCGCAGAATGTAATTGACAGGAGAGGAAGATATCCATGCAAAATTTCAAAAAGATCAGCGGGTTTATATCAGGTTTATACCAGCTTTATCTAGAAATATTATTTTTATATTGACATTACATGCAATTTGGCTTTGTTCACAGCTTGTAGTTCTAATATGGTTACTGGGTTAATTTCATCTACTGCATTCCTATTACTTTAATAGTACGATGCTACCACGAAGAATTTTATTTTAAGAATGCTTTTGTTTTAAGTACTCCCATAAATATAAATATGCTGTGATTAAATACGGCGACCTTGCAGGACAGCCCGCCTCTTCGAGCTCATGACGTAACCTGTGCGCGAGGGCGAGGTTTTCGCAAAGTAAAAATAATTGTGCTGTAATTTAAACAAATCGTTATCAGACACGTTATATAAGCTGAACATCCGTCTCTAGCATTTTAGTCTAGACATTTACCACAATTTCAGTTTCGTATTTTAATTCCATCAACGGAAATAGTTATGAACAGAAATTGGACGTGAAATTTATGAATGGCATTAGCATATGTTTCCTCCTCTGTTCGTAATATTTTATTGAGTAAATGCAGTATGCACTGTTCCAGATAAAATATTTTTAATACACAAATCTACAAAAATAACACGTAGGTAATCAAATACCAACAAGTAAAACTTCGGTTTTCACTACATATAAATAAATACATATAAATTTGCGGACCTTTTCTGTAAACTCTTAAACTATCACTAAAAAATTGTCAAGATAGCGTTAAAAATAATCATTTTATACTTTTCTGGAACTTTTCTAACTACAGCCCATGTACAGGTGAATTATTTTATAGTGGCGGAACTCCGCCCCCACGCGCATTGTACGTCACGATTTCGAAGAGGCAAGGCGGGTCCGGTTGTTTATATGACGTATAGTACTGCAGATACATATTACAATAAAAACTGCATTTCGTATTTTTTACGAATCACGAAGATAGTGGGGGTTGTTCTCACGTGAGAGTTATAACCTTTCTCTATATTTATTAGGATGTGTCTCACTTCATAGAGCACACCCTCTTGCTATCGCGCATACAGCCGCTACAAAGAAAATCACCTGTAGTTAGAAATTTCCAACTCCAAAATGCAGAAGTATGGTATATTTGGACGGTGTAACTCTTTATTTAGCATCGCTCTCGGATAATAAATACCTCCAATCGGAAAACTGTTGGTGTTGATTAACGGTTTAACTAAGAAAGGGAGTCAAGGTGACGCCAAAATGTGTATTAGTAAAGCATTATTGAGACTTTATTCTCGTAAAGTTGTTAGAACGATCACGAAAAGTGCAACTTGATTCCTTAAGTTAGTAGGTGCTACTGTATCTTAACTCTGCAAAGTGTATTGATAACACTATCCCGGGCTTAAACCATCTTTAAATCAGAATAATTGCAGCACCTACTGCTAACTCCCCATGGGAGCAAGTTTACATTGTAAAAATGAAATTTTACGCTGAAACATTAGTGTTAATATATTAAATTAGGTATACTCCTACAACATTCATCGCTTTTAATTACTTGTGCATTTTCTTCACATCCATATCTAATACCGTACTTCTTTGTGTGTACACCGCGAATTTAATGGATCTGAGCTGATGTTTCAGAGTACTTTTTTCACATTTCTCATAGCTATCTTCATGTCTAAAAAGTAAAAATCAAGTATTTATCATACTAAGCAAATGGCAATCTTAAAATATTAAAATAACCTTTTTTAAAACTAAATAATTTTGTTAGTTACACTTATACCGACACACTGCAAGGGCAAACTGTATATTCAAGATAAAAGCAAAAAGCTTAATCTATTAGAATGTATGGAGATCTATAAATTTAATAGGGAATTGAGTTAGAATGAACAAACAAACGTTTATTACTTGTTACTGTACTACTTAAGTACATAATGTACGACTACACATGATAGAAAAGTTAATAAACAGAGTACTTCCGTAATTACAAGCACTGATTCAGGAAAAGAAGTTCATTGTCATTTAGCCTAAATGGTGATATAATTTGAAGCTTTTGTATCTCCGACGCTCATTAAGTAACGGTGATATGAAGGTTAGTGCATAAACGGTAATATATGCATAATTACAGCGCAATAAAAAGCTTCTTTACATTAAATAATAACGTAAAACATACATCAAAAGACACAAGATTGTTTAAGTGCTTCACTCATTATAAAACTAACTAGAAAGCCGGGCCGGTTCACCCAGCCAATGAAATAGTCGTTTATGACCGCTTACCGCTCCAACTCAGCAGAAAGTAGAAAGCCCGCGCTCCACCTGGAATTCAGCGCTTACGCCCTAACCCAGCAGAAAGTCTGCGCTCTACCTAGAACGCACCACTTACTCCCAACTCGGCAGACCAGCCAGACCGCACCACTATCCGCTAACCCCCATCTACACCTGTGACTGGTTTGGGATCGTCGGTGCACCCTGTATATTACATTTTCTCAGTTCTTACCTCTCACTTTCTCTTCGCGTCTAGCTTAGACTGTAAGGGGATCTTCCGATTACAATAACGAAGGAAAAGAACTAAACGTAAATCAACAACTCTAGATATCGACAAAAACTGTTCAATAGTACCGTAAAAATGAATATCTAATAACAATAACAAAAACTGATTGTTTAATTTGAAAACTTGCAAACTATTCCTTAACAAAAAGTATGAACAATACAACACCATAGATCGTACGCGTAAATAACATGCATTTTTAAAAATAAAAAAGCCAGGGGGCAACACTATAGGGTTACATCTTAAGAGTTACTACGAATTTTAATATTGTTAAAGGCAGAAAATCACGACAATCTAACGAGACTTTAGCACTACAATAATCAGTAGACCATTACGATGGGGTGACTTATATTAGGGGGAACAACTTAAAAGTCGCTACGTGTTCACAACTAGCTATTAGACATACAATTTCGTAAAAATGCAGATTGGAAATATACCTATATTAAATTAATCTATATATAAGCAAATAAATGTAAAACTCTTGTTTACTGTTTCTTTAAAAGTGACACCATAAACTTATAACATAACTTCTACGTTAAAGCTAATATCCGCAATAACGGTAGATTATGTTGACATAAGCTATTCTTCGTTATCTTAGATAAATAAATCGAAATAAGTTATAACCCGAAAATCTAATTGCCGCAATTTGTCAGCAACTGTCGCACCGTATCTACTACTGACATGGAGCTACTGCTTGGCCCCGGTGGAAGAGAGAGTGTTCGGCTTGAAGTTACCAGTATTGGTAATCGATGGCAGGCAGAGCAGTGAGTGCGCTCTATTGTTGTCAGCGGCCATTGTAAGCACTCTAGCCTAACCGGAAGTCGCTCAAGTTACGCGGACGGACCAAAGCCTGCATACAGAAGAAGGATCGCTCGGTTGCGATTTATACTTATATGTGCGCGAATGTATGCATCTTATCGCCAAACGAGCCAACGACAAACTTGTTTTATATTGAAAAAAGAATTGTCTCTAAAGATTTCCTATAAAACAGGAATAGATAATATAATATAAAAAAAAGACAACGTATGATGTTATTCTCTTATTCTTCGTCCAACTTATTTGCAGAACTCCATGAAAATAAATTCCAAAAGAAAACTAATTACCTATGTAAGTATTTGAAATTTATAAGAAACACATCTACGATAACATTATTCAGCAAGAAAAATCTTAGTGGAAAATGAAAACTTTTAACTAAATTAAATATTAGTGAGATAAAATACTATTTAGATAACTCTCTTGGTTTAAAACATTTGCTATTGTACAACGGACGTATGCAAAATAAAGCTGCTATTCACACATGAAAACCATTTAAAAATAAATACCTGCTAATCTTGTGTTAAGCAATTTATTGGTGGTGTTATCTCACTGTTCGTTTGTAATTCCGTACTATCTTTTGCTATCAGCACTGGATCCTCAGCAAATACCCCTTCCGATATGTCCACCTATTGTAATTGTATCTTTTGTTTTATTGCTTAAGTAATATTTCCATGTCTTGTTCTTTATCCGTATTTGTTCCTTGATGTCTTCCGTCCACCATGCTTTAGCTACATTTATAATGTTCGTTTTGAACTCATTCTGTTAGTTGCATTTGTACCAAATATTTAATATGTATTTTCTCTAAACTAAAGAAGATGATGGATATAAAAACCTTAATCTTAATTTATTATGTTTTTTCTTCACAGTGTGATTAATTATGAAATTATTGCTTAGGATGGTGAATATAGAAATAATATTAACTTATTACAAAGAAACCAAAATAGAATATTAAATTTGATAAACAATCAACATATTCCATTGAATAACATGTCTCGGATCAAATATTTACATTGGAATCAATATTGTTGAATTATTCTGCACTGATCTGTGAGGGAAATATATCTGCAGAATTATCTGGATACAGTTACCAAAAATTAGTAAAACTGTTAGCAAAAAAAAACTGCTATAAAAACCTATAACGACTTGCCTACACAACAGAAAGTTCTAAATTCTAACAAAAACACAAAAAACAATTATTAAAAGAAATTTGAAAAACGCCCTCATGAGCTGGTAATCTTGGGTTTCCACCATCGTGTTTGTTTGACCTTATACCATTGGAGCGTGCTGAATTGTCCTAGCTTGCTTTTTTTGATTCTTTCTTGGTTTTCAACTTCTCGTTTGGATTGGATCATTATCCATCTGACCTCACTTTTGCTATTTTTTTTTATTTTGATTTGTTTTTTGCTGATGTTGTTGTGATATTATTTAACTTTAAATCTAATTTATTTTTTGTTACTAGGTACAGTTTTCTTTATTTTCTGTTTAGGTTAAGTTTTTGTATTTGTTTCGTATTGTTTTGTATACCAACCCAAGCACCGGTAATTTCTTTTACCTCTTTGTGATTTTCTGCTAAATAAATAAATAAATAAATGAATTCCTAAAATGTATTAGAAAAATTGTATCACTAAATAGTGGTACGTTACAAAATTATTATTTCAACGTGCTACATCTACCACAATAATCAAATTTGACCAAAATGTTTTGACTACAACAAATTGAAAGCAGCATTTCTGTTAGAGGTATCGATGTAATACAAAATTCATTTTTATTTGTTATTATGGTATTAAAAAATTAAGTAATACACAGTTGCTCCAATTAAAATAAACAACCGACTAAGCTTTTTTACTTGCTCCTGGAGGGCATTATGTAGCTAAAAATAAATTTAGAAAACTTATATGAAACATTCTTGCTCAATATTGAAAATAAAGTAATAATATAAAAATATCCAGTTTAGTAGAGTCAAAATGCGATTTTCTTTTTTAAAACAAAATTGGAATAAATGTAGACAAATTTCATATCAAATTAAAGAGAATAAATAAGATTTGCGAATATCTAAGGCAAAAGAGAAGAATTGTAGATCAAATCATTTCAGCGATAGAATACTATTTTCACAGCTTTAACAATATAAAACCCTATAAAATTTATTACATATATATATATATGTCAACTTGCAACTATTAACATGAACTTGTAACATGTTGCCGGTTTAAACAAAAGACTTTCCTGCAGTGTTGCTTAACAGAAGAAAACCTTTTTTAATACTCTACCAGTTTTAAATACTTGTGAGGATTTTATCTGACGAGCTCTTCCTTTGTCCCATGTTTGTATCCATATTGCTTGCAGAAAAAGGTAGCTTGAATAAAACGCCTCAATGTTTTTGTTGTTTTTTTTTTGTTGCTGTTGTCATTTTGTTCTTATTCAAACTGAAAATAAAATTTCCTGAAATAGGTATTCAATAATATGACATTTCAAATACCCTATATTATCACACACATGGATTGGTGAATTCTGACGCAAGTTAATACAAAATAACATAAAAAGAATCCTGAATCAGAGAAGAAAGACACAGCGTCTCAGCATAACATGCTTTAATACGTCGCCATTATAAAATACCTCTTCATCTCAGTTATAATGTAATTCCATTATAAACACAAATTGGGATCATTTTACTAAATATTTCACAGCTAAAAAGTAACGAATGGACTTAATAAAAACCTCCCATTATAAGCAAGTGTTAATATCCCAGATTTAAATTAACAAATATGTCAGACTCTCACCAGAAAATGTACTCGCTTTATTTAAAACTAACAACCCCTAGTAACAACGAATGGACTGTTTCATGGAACAATGGATTTAAAAGTCGGCACATCAAACAGATATGCCGATATCTGCTCGGCCATCTATGTTTTAACCGCGGGGGACTTTTTCTTCACGAGGATCAGTGCGGAGCTTAATCTGAAGATTTGACCGCATCACTGCTAAAACACGCGCGTGTGTGCGTGTACAGCTACCTTTTCTTTGGGATTTCAGAGAGTTAGCGATTTGCGAAATTATTTCCTATTCCTTTTCTGCTCCTCAAAGAATTCTCAGATTACGTTTCAGGTAACCGCCGTAATTCGTCAGTCCAGAAGAGCTTAAACAAAAATCTCTTGTCGGTAAGTTGGCAGTATGTCGGCGTAAAGAATGGGAATGTGGAACTATTATACGCAATTAGTTGAAACAAAATACATCTGAGAATATATGCTTGAACATCCAAGGAGAAAATTGGATTATGTTATGTTACGTTACGTTACGGTTATTTGAAATTTCCTGTTTATTATAATTTAAGTACAGAAAAGAATTTCTGAAGGGTTTACGATTTTGTTAAAATTATCTTTTCCTAAACGCAATTACAATCCATGATTTTCTGGGCTATAATAGTAATAAGATAAAAATCCTAAGAAGACCAGCTCCCAACCTTGGCAGTTGTTGTGGTTTAGTGACATTAATGTATCATTCACCTTTTACCGAATTCCTATAAAAATTTGCCATATCTAGGTGAATCTACTTAGATCAGAACAAATAAAAAACAAATGGACAACGCCGTGGGTTCCAGAAAAAAAAAAATTTTCATAACCCTACGACTAACAGATATCAAATGTTTCAGTCATATACGAGATTTGGTATTCATTTTGTACCACAATAACGACATCATTTTAGACAAGATTAAGTTGACTAGACTTAAAAACTCACATCCATTCATGTTGAAAATTCTGTAATACAGCACTTTTAAATATAACGGAAGACTACCATCCGCGCTAAATTCAGGATAATCTTTATGTGTTGGTTCATTTAGATTAGGTTTCGGCAAAGCATTCGACACTATTTGTCTTAAAACACTGCTCTCTATATTGTTTCATATCGGTTGCTTAGAGCTATAATACATTCTTATCTGGATTGTCACTCTCAAATTGTTCGTTTGCCAAATTATTTTTCATTGAGTATTGATAGAAAAGTCTAACGGTAGTCAATTCCAAGGTCTCTCTTATTAACAATTTATACTTTTTTACAGGATTGCGTGAGGAAATGGAAATACTTGAAGGACATGTCTAGGTAGCCAAATTAAGCAAAATAAGATCATATTTCAAGTCCGATTTTTATTTATTTTAGAGATAATTAGCTTTTTCGTTGTCCGAATTGATAATTTGGAATATATTATTACGTAGACAAGTAATTTGAAAAACGTCTTTTTATGACCGTTGTTTTGTTGTTCTATAAAGAATATGCTGATATGATTGATTTGTTTATTTGTTCGTGCAGAGGAAAAGTATCAACGTTTTGTCGAGGTTATTAGAGAAAGCCGTTAGTGGGTAGATTCGTACATGCTTGGATACGCATAATGTTTTGCCCTTGAAGCAATCGGGATTTCGTCCGGGATATAGCTGTGCGTCTGCGATGACTAACATTATTGTCGATTTATTGCGCAGTATCGATGATAATCAAATTATAATTTTGATATTGTTGGATTATTCTAAGGCCTTTGATACTATTAATCATCACTATATAGGTTTTTCCCAAATTCTGTAGGTCTTTTCTTTTCTTACTTATCCAATAGATCCCAAAAGGTTTCTTATGATGGTCGTTAATCTTCTCCACTCCCAATTATATCAGGCGTTCCTAAAGGCAGTATTCTAGGACTCTTACTTTATGTAATTTACACCTCAAACATCATTAAATGCGTGTAATATTTCAAGCCTGTAGACAAGCCATTGCCTACATAAATACTGACTTTCAGTCACTTGTAAACATGTCTGGAAGACATTGTCTCAGAATAAATAATAAAAAAAACTTCAGTTTTGGTTTTTGGCAGTGGAATAACCCGCGCTGCAATTTTGAAGGATATTGAAATTAAAATCAAAGATGAAGTTTTCATTGTATCTAATTGACTGCGTAACTTGGGCCTTTTCCTTGACACCAATCTTCGTTTTAAAGAACATGTTTCACATTTAATTAGATTGAGTTACAGTAGTTTGAAGATTTTGTATGGTAGTGAAGACAAGGATGTCGGTTTGCTTAAGGCCTTATGATGATGATTATGATTAGATTTAAGTTTTGCATAAGCGTTTGTTATTACTGGTTGGACACCATTGACAGCACTAGACTCTAGCGTTTGCAAAATTCGTGTCTTATATTTATTTATGGCATACGTAAATTTAACCGAATCTCTCATACACGCGATTGGGCTGGTTGGTTAAATATCTTTGCCAGAGCTGAATTTTCTGCTACCACCTTTTTCTATAAAATTATTTATTTTAAGAAACCAAGTTACTTGTTTCGTAATAGATAGATATGACACTAAAATGCAAGTATCGTCGGCATATGTAACCAGCTCACCATTAGTAGTTATATTTAACCTATTATTTAAAAAATAACAAATAATAAAGGACACAAAACAGCTCCTTGTGGCACTCCACTCCTTAGTAGACCCCCCCTCCCCCACACACACACCCACACAGGAAACCGTGTTGTGAAGGATTCAGTATACTATTGCATTCAAGAATTCATAATATACGCTCACAAGCAATCTTTATAATAACTTTGGATATAGATATAGAGGATAATAAAGACACTGGCCGGTAATTTTGTTTTAAGTTCTTATCTCCCGCTTTATGTAAAAATTCAATCTATCAACGATCTGTTAATTAAAACTGTTAATAGTATGATCACTAAATCCAATACTTGTTTTAAGAAATTATTGCGAATTTTCTCAACCCCAGCAGAATTTGGACACATAAGTTGGTTAACAATGCATATAACTTCAGATTCTGATTAACGTCAACATAAATACTGTTTTTATTAAATTTAATATTAATGCCATCAAAACCGCATCTCTGAAAATTACTTATATATTCAGTAGCTACACAAACAAAATATTTAATAAACATTTTCGCTGTATACGTAGAATTATATTATATATAGTATAATGAATATTTCATATTCAAACATATAATACGAACCGCCAATTGATAGCACTTCCATAAGAAGCAGATATGCTAATCAGTATCCAATAGTTGGAGTACTGATATTACTTTTTTACCTTTTATTTCTCTTTTAGTTTTGTAAAAGCCCTGGGCCCTCAAGCGTTCATTTTGGGAAAATTATAAAGCACAATTGGCACGAAGATATATAGCAGACGAAAATGCGAAAGTCCCAATGACCTTAGACAATTCCCTAATAGATCTGAAGAGGGTAAGCTCTTTAGTTTTAAAAGTGCCTCCGTCTCTCGTCCCTGATATTCTTGCAGTGGCAATTATCAGCAATTAGGGAAATGTTGGAGATCGTAGTAGTCGCGGCATAATCACGCTAATTGCTTTTCCATATTCCACTGGACGACTTTCAAGCTCATTTCATCCTTAGACGAGATAAAATTCAGTGGAAATTGAGAGTTAATGCTTTCCGATGAGAGCAATGAACGCACTCGTTTTAATTACATTTTCAATACTGCATTAAAAGAGAAGATATGCATAACTAAGTATACATACGCATTTATTTGAGCAAGTCGATATATTTACCATAATGTAAAGTGTTAAACAGATAGAGTGAATGTGAGACACACGACTCCCTATATATCTTTTGTTATTACCTAATAAATAGATATATGTACCGAACTAATCGTAACATAATTAAGATAATTTATAATATATATATATATTTATAATATTCGATATGCTGAACCTCTTAAAATTCCTTTCTATTTAATTTGCACATATGATGATCAACCATGCCCCATAACGTAACATATATTGCGTCTTATATTCCTGCTACAAAACTATAGAGATTATATTTAAAGTTCAGAAAAATTTCAATGCAGAAAGCTCCAAAATTGGGTATAGAATCTCAGCACTTCAGCAATGTGTTCAGACATATTCACAGCTTTGTATGTAATACAAAAAAAGTAGATTGTTCGGCAGAGTTGACTCTGTCTAGGAAGAGTCAACTCTTATAGATTGAAAATAAACAGATAAACTTTTTCTAGGAAGAGCTAACAATGCCTGCTGTGGTTTAGTAAAAGTTGATTCAGAGATGTCTCTCCACATGTAACTGCACGCGCATATCTTTCATTTGATTATTCCGGCGACACAGTCGCCATTACTCGTCTATTTGTTATAGTGCAATTGTGACCAAGTATTCAGTGTTTGTTTTTACATTTCAATAATTAGTTTCAGTGTGCAATAATAAATTATGCCAGACTCCAAGGCAGAACCGTTTCGTGTAAAAGTGAAGCTAGAACGCTCGGCTTTCATGGTAAATACACTGACATTAACCAAGTTAAAATATGATAGCACCATTCAAAAAGTTAAAAATCTAAGAACTGCGAATAAAAAAGGAAGAAATCTCAGATTTTTGAGACGAAATGACATTATTGAAACAAATGGTATTACAAAACTAATACACCCTGTCGCAGGTCAAGAAAACATAAGATATTATGCTTTCGATGAAGAACTGTTTGGAATTCTTAATGAAGCATACATATCCACTGGAGATGGAGGAAGAGATTGTATGATTCAGCAATTGAAAGGAAAATTCCGAAGTATTATTACAATGGACTACCATTTTTAATCTTGTGCGAACCTTGTGTTGAAAAATTGAAACATAAAAAGAAAGGACTGGTTCTAAAGCCTTTGTTACCCAAGGAAATGAATTCATGATGTCAAGTGGTTTTCTTCTTCAAATTTATAATGCACACCATTATTAGGATTATTTGACAATGTTTGTTGTGTTAAAATATCTGAAATCAAAGACTGCAGATGAAGTGTGTGATAACATCATTGATATTTTTACTTTGTTAGGCGCTCCTTGTATTTTACAGTCTGACAATGGCAGATAATTTGTGAATAAAATCATTGACAGTGTAGTTAATACATAACCAAACTTCAAAATGGTGTATGGCAAATCGCGACATAGTCGAAGTTAAGATAGTGAAGAGACAGAACCAACCAGGCACAAAGAATATGATAATCATCTGGATGGAGGACTACAAAACATCAAAATAAAGTGAAAGCTTAAAGTTTATTCAACTTATGAAATAGTGGGATAAAAATATTAATGTATGGCCTCAAAACTACCTACTGAGGTATTGGAAAATTTAGAAAGAGAAGAGGATCTTCAACTGCCATTGATCAAATTCAGGAACAACCATAACAACAAGAAAACGAAATTAAAAGTAACGGGAATGGAAATCCTGATGAAAATGAAACAAACCAAAATTTATCAAGTGGTGAAAAGCTCATAGATGATGTTGATTATCTCCTCACTGGCCTGGACAAGTCTACTGAGGCCATCAAGAAGCAGATAAATGAAGCTTTCCCCAGTCTAGTATAGCAAGGTAAACGCATGAAAAAAAAAACCTCAGATCAGATTCATCCGTCAGTAGGAAAAGGAACATCAGTTCGAATTCCTGTCCCAGATGTTGATCACGGAAGAGAAAATGCCCGATCTATCCTTCAGGCATGGTACCGGAATATGTTGATGATGGATTCTATCGAATGAGAACAAGAAACAGAATTCTGAAGCAGCTTTTCTCAAGGTAATTTTGCAAGCTAAAATAAATCTCTCTCCCTCTGCCCCTAGTATTAAATTATTCAGAGTTCAATGATAATATTTGTTCATGTCTCAATTCAGTAAATATCATACGAACATTATCCAAGAAAATGAAGTATCTATGGATAAAACAATAGCTGTGAAGACTGCTGCAACTTCACAATCACTTGGAAGTAAACAAAGATTTTTCAAATGCTCTTGCAACATTAAATGGAAATCCAAGAAGTGCATGTGTAACAAGAAAGGTGTACTCTGCAACTCAAAGTGTCACAAATCTTTACATTGCTGTAATAAAGGATAAACATTTTTATCTCTCCATGTATCATATAGGTTTTCCTTTTTTATTTGTTTTTTATTAGGTAGTGATCGTGTCCTTGCAAAATCAAATTTTACTAACTCAAGGGAGTAAGAGTATACTTTCCCTAGGTATAGTTAACTCTAACTAGTAAATGTCAATCAAAATTCATTATTTTTCGCTTCTAATCAACTTTTACTGAAAGGATCAGTATGAATCGATATTACCTAGGTAGGGTCAACTCTTATTGGAGAATCTACTTTTCCTATAACATATATACCTACACACTGCACAGTTCCGTATGTGTGTAGTACAACAATTGAGAGTAATAATTTAAACAAATATTTTAACATTTATTAAATTGGTTTATTTCTTGTCACACGCTTGTAGCACTCACAATAAGACTTCTACAAAGGCATTGTTATTAAGGAAATCCGGTGTTTAATATGAAGGCGATGAAGGACTCATTACATCTTACAATTACAGGGAATGCAACACGTGCGTATTAATTAATTACATAACAAGTGGTGTCGCCAGGTACTAAATGGGCACTAAAATAATAGGAACGTTTAAGGTATACATAGGTATGTGATTATGTGGCGACGACGATAGTTTATGGTCCAGGTGTTCTGAACCCCATCTCCCGGTACGTATTCTAATATGTACTGAGCGGCACTTAAGATGGACGACGGTGGTTCGCGGAAGAACTATCATCGTGCCGTCTCGGCAGCTTCACGCATTAGAAACCTATTCACGCAGCGCGGCTCCCGCTAACCACCCGTGAGCTACGCGACATACGTCTGCATTCTTATGTCCGGATTAATGTCTGCTTAAATATTAATAAACATGTCCGTTGATAGTTTGTTTGATTTAGATGGTGTTTGCGTTCACGATTACATTCGCTTCTATAATCTCCCCATTTCTAATAGCGACCGTGTTGGGGTTTCAAGTTGCATGAATTCTATACGAGTGAATGGTCAAACTTGTCAACTATGATCAACGCAGCTTTAAAGAAATAATTTGAGCGTCTCTAGATGTTATTCTTTGCATCCATTCTTCTATAATATTCCAATAACTAATTAGCAGTTTAACTTAGAGATACATCCAAATTTTCCTACAAACCGTCCTTAATAACATTTTTACTTGTCGTAGAAATTCATAGCACTTACAGAATTTCAAAAAAAGAAAAAACAAGAAAGTAATCCAAATCATAAAAAAACGTTAAACTTATTACTTTTCTTTGAATTGATTCTTTCTCCTTAACATGTGTTCGTCTGGTTAGACTAATACATTTAAACCAGCACTGACCATACATTTAACCCACACCGCAATCAATCCCCATATTAAGTACAAATGTCAGAAAGCACTAGACGCTCCAATGATGACGACATAAATGACTCATTCGAATACTCTAAGAAAAACGATAAAAAATTTATTCCAACATGTTATCGTATATCAGGACTACATCGATACGCCGTTGCGATAGGCGACCTTATGCATCCTCGAGCCCTAATCTAGTTTGAAACCACACATAATCATAGGGTGACATGTACAGTGATGCGAGTGTACGCTCATATTTAACATGTCAGCAGTTCCCAAAAGTTTGCGTATGCATAAGCAGTTATAGAAATAATAAAGTTGAATTGTAGTTTCAATCTTTTCTTTTTTGCTTATTCTTCATTTATTATTAAGAAAAACGGACTTCCAAAAAACAAATTGTTCCAGTACTATATCAATGTATAGAAAGTGCATCTAATTTGAGCCGTTTGTTTTCAAATTTATCAAAGTAGAAATATTTACAATATTTACATGAACGCATTCTCAATACTACCTATTTTTGTTTACAAATTATTTATTCTTAGGGCCGGTCTTTCAATCTCCTAATAAAGTTCCTAATAAAAGTTATTAGCCGAATAACTGAAATAACTGTCTTTCCACCAACTAATAAAAATTATGTAGGCAATAAGTTTATTCTCCTAAAATGTTATTGCGTGGTTGAAGTAGCCAATAAGTACTATTAGAACCTTAATAAGCTTATCAAAAGTCTCTAAATGTCGCCAACACAATAAAAAACAGAAGAAAGTTTGAAATTGATTGAAATTATTATTATAAACGAGAAACATGGATATTTTTGAAGATTTCGGGGAGTTTGTGGAAGATGATTTGGCCAAGCTTGTTTAGATATTTAATCGTGACAGACAGTATAAGTATTACCGAGCCTCATTTAATTTGTCAAGAGATTTAGATTGTGTAAGTATTTGTATAGCGCTGTCATTTATTGCCAACATAAACTAGGGTTATGAATATACCGAATAACTATTCACCTAATAAATATTCGTTGAAAGACGGTCTGTTTTTATTTACCTAATATATCTTCCTTATAACTTATTAGCTAAATTGTTATTAGACACATTTATTAGCAGATTGAAATACCGGGCAGACAGCTATTATTTATAGGGTTTATTGTTAATATTGTTTATTGTTGATATTTTTTATTGTCAATATTGTTCATTGTTAATATTGTTTATTGTTAATATTGTTTATTGTCAAAATTGTTTATTATTAACATCGTTCATTGTTAATATTGTCTATTGTCAAAATTATTTATTGTCAATATCGTTCATTGTTAATATTGTTTATTGTCAATATTGTTTATTATTAACATCGTTCATTGTTAATATTGTTTAGTGTCAATATTGTTTATTATTAACATCGTTCATTGTCAAAATTGTTTATTGTCAATATTGTTTATTGTCAAAATTGTTTATTGTCAATATTGTTTATTGTTAACATTGTTCATTGTTAATACTGTTTATTGTTGATATTGTTTATTGTTAATATTGTTTATTGTCAAAATTGTTTATTGTTAGTATCGTTTATTGTTAATATTGTTAATTGTCAATATTGTGTATTGTCTATACACTGTGTTTTGATAATCTAAACCTCTTGATAAATCACAATGAACTATTTTAACTAGATCGACCAAATCCCTTCCAAAAACAATTCTCAAAATCTTCAAACATGTCTGGTTCATAAATAATTTCAAACTTGAAAACATAACCCTGTTTGTTGTTTTAAGAACTTTCAGAGATTTTCGATACGCTATTAAGCGTCTAATAATTCTTATTGGCTACTTCAAGCACTCAATAAGACATTAGGAGAATAAACCAATTTATTACCTACATAATTTTTATTAGTTGATGGAAAGACAGTTATTTCAAGTTCAGCTAATAACTTTTATTAGGAACTTTATTAGAAGTTTGAAATACGTGTCCTTTACCTAAAAATATTCGTTGAAAGACGATCTGTTCTTATTCTCCTAATAACTTATTAGCTAAATTGTTATTAGATACATTTATTAGGAGATTGAAAGACCGGGCCTTAGAAAAATAAATTAGAAACATCACTGTATAACATGCATGTAGCTTGAGACAATGTGAAACTTCCTTTATGTGTATTATATACCTACTACACTTTTTAACTTAATTTACGTACATATATAGGTATCTGCTATAAAACACAAATATGAGCTATTTCTATTGCTAATAGATCATATTTAAACTAAATAACTGTTTATTTTTATAGACTCAAATCAGATATCTGGAAATTCAAGATACACAAATGGCTGCCTATATTTCAAAAGTGGTAAAAGTGTTATAATTTAAATTTTATGCCAGAGCTTTTTTTTTGATTTGCGACGGATTTGGTTGTTTTCTTTTTGCCGGCATCTTCTTCATTAGAAGCATCTTTCCAGGATCGTAGCGTTTGTCCATTCATCACAGTACTTACTGATCAACACGAAATATTTTACATTCGACCTAAGCATTAAAATTAATAAGAGCAATTTTTAAATTCACATTCAATTTGCATTTCACCTACTTTCAGGATAACCACACCCTTTTTACCTTACAGCCCATCATCCTTCATCCTTTATAAAATCATCCAAACATACTTATCATTATTAAGGTTTACTTTAAGTAAAAATTGAAATAAAACATGTGCACCTATGAAAAAAACAAACCTGCCACTTTGAGTGAGAGCGAAGTTTAGGCGTTATCCGCCCTCTCTCACGCAACGACCCCTAAAACCAAAGCTGCCCGAATGAATTATTCCTCCGCAGAGTGTAAGTTTAAAGTATCGTAGTATAGGTAATGTAAATATGCAAATAAACATTTGAAAATATATTATTTGGAGGTAGTTTGTGTTATTTGGAGTGTTTCCATCGTCTGTTCGCTTGTGGAAATTTCACGTCACGAGTTACTGAATTAGAGTTTTTTTCATTTTCTCCTTCATCGTGCAATTAACTATTATTAATTCGAATATTTTTTCTTAGAAAATATATTAACTGAGTGGTATTATACTGTATATTACAAAATAATAAACAAATGATTTATTCGGGTAGGTTCCGTTTTAGGGGTCGTCTCGAGGGCAGGTGGGTAGAGGGTATAGCCCCTCTGCTCATCATCTTTCATCTTCATCTTTCTATCAAATTTTTGGCAACATGTTGATTACGTGTGAACGGCGCCGGCGTTGCCAACATTTTGGTGAATGATAGCACAAGCAGAGTGATTTTTGTTTGAAGTTTTGATTAGGTTATGTAGTGCTTATTTTCGTGTTTATTTATTATTATTTTTGTGTTTGTTAGAGATAGAGATAGAAACCTGTTTGATGAAGTGTCAAAAATGGCTACCCACTTTAATACAAATGTCGATGAAATATCAAAGAAAATAACATCATTGAAAACTCAATTTAGTAGAGAAAGAAAGAAAATTGTGGAAAGGAATACAAGTGGAGCAGCAACGATTACGGAAGAAAATCGTGGCTTCGCACCGTCCTAGTACAATTTTTTAAATAGTTTGCTTTGATATTTTGAACATTACACTCATATTCGAATCAGCTGTTGCTAAATATTGGAAAGTGATCGTCAATCGTACTGATGATGATGGCGGGATGGCTGCACGGTAGTGTATACAATGTTTTGATATATTAGGAGCTTCTAATTGTTTAACATATTCAGACACTAAATTGCCTATTTTTTTTTTAAACTATCAGTGTCACCAAGTTCTTGTTTTTTTTTTAGGATGAACTGCTATTATTACAACAACAGCGGCAATACCAACTTGTTTCAAAATTGAGAACTTGACTGAGTTTGGTGTGGACGCTCAGCATTACTACTGACATACAGATACCTTCTACTAGGTGTACTTTTATTCAAAGTAGATAAAAGGTCGATCGTTCAAATTGCAAGAACCCTTTTAATTCATTTAGAACACAGACATAAAACAAAAGAAGGAAAGTATTCCTGAAGAATGCATTCAGGACATTTGACCGGTTTAGTCTTTAGTAGTAGTTAGGTAGTAGTAAATACGAAAAAATTAAATCGCGAAGACACTCAATTTTATGGTGCCCTTTTATGGCCCCCAATTTCCTGGAATTGAAATATAATAAAATATATTTCTTGCTGCAAGGTGTAATATTTAATTTTCTCTAGTGTAATTGTTACTCGCTACTTATTAATCTTTTGGCAAACATTTCAATGTACAAATTCATGGAAAAAAGTTTACAAATCTCCACCGTTAAAATTTTGGAAATATGTGAAGTAAATCCGGTACAAGTGCCCATGCTTTTTATTTTATTGGTTAATGCGAATGCTATTAAGTTCAAAGAATAAATGGGAATTATTAAACAGGAAAGTTTTATTAGTAAGACATATGTGCTTAAATAAACAGTAAACCCGTTTATAAGAATATAACCAAATATGAAAAAATATGCAAGACTCTGATATTGACCATCTACTGACTTGGCTCTTTAACCAAGCAAGAGTATTTTGAAGTTAAAAGCACACTTCGCCATCATAATAGTAATTTTCTTTTCCGTTTTTGGCATTAAGTTAAAAACAAAAACAAAAAAAGACCGCATATAGAATCTGCTTTAAATAAACATTGACTACCATCTTTCCTAATTAGTGTAATGCAATAGGGTCAAAATTCCTTCATTTAAATCTTTATATAACAACAAGGTGTGGTTTTACTATTCTTTTAAGTACCCGCACGTTTTATGTAACAGGTAGCAAAGTTCTAAACGTCTGACATAATTTGTCGTGATAACGATCTTCCACTGTCGCTTTCGAATCCTCCACGTTGGCGTCTGCGAATTTTGGTGTTCGCTGGTATGAATGAGAGGAGACACGGCAAGAGCAGTATATCAGAGGGCTAGGAGGCACGGTCCAGGTGGTAGGATCGGTTCAATTGTGATGCAAATGGCGCGTCCCAGGTGTGCAGGTCAGGGGTGGGGTAGTATATGTGTTTTGAAACCCCGTGGTGTCCTATACTCACTCCCGACAGCATCGACACCAGCCACCGATTCTCCATCTCCGCTACCGGGTTTCATCGTTATTTTAACATTTTTTCTGGAAGATACTAAGGTTTTTTTTTATCATCGCAGTATACAAAAAAAAAGTAAAGAAAATGTCGTTTCATACCACTTTGCAAGCACAGACAAATGACACAATCAAAATTCACCTGTAATGAATAATAAAAACAATGTTCCCATATAATCTGAACTTTATGTATGAAATCGTATATTCAAAAGGAAGTCACTGTAAAACCACTACCGATAGGGTACCTACTAAACTTTTGAAAAGAAAAATTATATTCACCGCGTATATAAGTCCCGATTTAATTACCTATAAAGAATGTAATACATCTAAAATAAGAGAAAAAAGTATGATGTGGACAATACGATGTGACGATTCAAGTTTTCATGGTGGGCGGTAGGATTTCTTTTCATTCAGAAATTACGAGAGCTTTGCAGTTCTGTTAAAAGATTATTGTGGAACCTGTGAGCAGAATGCATAAAAGCATTGACTATTCTTCCTCTAAAAGTCTTCGAAAATAAACTAATCTTCTTTGTTGGAAGATATACAAAATTACTTTGTTTTAGCAAAATATTTAAACTATTTTGTGCCATTCAGCTTAAAACAATAAGTTGCAACATAACAACTTTTCAGGAAACTGATATTCTAATATGGATGGGTAATGAGTATGTTTGTTTTTCCTCACATATTTTTCAATTTTATAACAATTTCAATTCTTACATTCATAACTCATCCATAATAATTATCCCACATAGAGTCAACATGGAGTATCAACCATATTGCTAATTTATTGGAAAGTGCATCATAATATTGCTGTAGCAAGTTGGCTTACGCTGAACAATCTCTTTGCAGATCAAGGGCATAGCCCTCAACGATTCATTCATCTAAATACGGTGGAGACACTGCATTTGCAAACTCATCATGGGTGTGAAAGTGGACCTGGTCGGCATCAACATATCCTAGACGCTGTGGAAGATATTTTGAACTTAACTGCTGAATAATCTTTAACTAGCATACGACGAATTACTCGACAAGTTTGCATTGTAAATGGTATAGTTTGGCGACCTGTAGGCTAAATTCAATTGTACCCATGCCATGTGCAACGTGTCAAAGCTTTGGAACCATAGTATCATAATCGCGTATATTTTTTTGGATTTTGTAAGAAAATTCCCAATTTTTGGTTAACGAGAAAATACGTTTGTACGTCATAAGCAACTATAATGTTATGATATGCTGTTTATTGTGGTTATTTCCAAAAGAGATTTTCTTCAAGTTTATGGGATGGATTAGTATAAACGGGCAACTTCTTCGCCCTTTTTTTCTTATCAAATAGATAGAGCAACATAGACATAACTTTGAACATCTTTTCTAATGGACAATGCTGATTAACAATAAATAGAATTTAAAACAAATTACGCGTTTAATGTAAAACATAAAAGAATTTTTATCTCGATTAAAAAGCGACTTTTACCATACTTTTATACTCTCTATTATATCCACACCATGGAAGAAAATTGTTTGTACTGCAGCAGAAAGGTACAGCCACGGGTACAGAAAAACTAGCTGTTTTTTTAGCTGTATCGCCGGTGTAGATTTGAAAAATCAGTAGGGGACTGATAAGAAATTATTTGCAATATTGTCACCAGTCTCTGAATCAAAAGCACTTTGATTATTTCGGCATCGATGGCCGGGTCTTCGAAAAACCATCAGGATTTATTCCCATCGTTAATCGTACCGCTTCTTTTTTTAACCACGTTAAGTATCAATCCCAATTTATCTCTATATTCATTCTGAATTCATTTTTTAGCCTCCTCCTTCAACCCCATTGTCGTTGCTGAAATGTTTCAAGATTGTAAATCAATATTGTATCCTATTTTAATAATAAGCTTCATAAAGCCTCCATAGTACCTAACTATAAATTATCTAACTCACAAGCCGCTTCATTGAATGGCCTACCACCAGGCTTTGTTAAGTCATTAAACTGCCAGAGTTTTGCTCCTCAAATCGTACAATTCCTCACCGAAGAAGTTAGGGTTACAACCTGGGCAACCTTTCCATCAAAATATAAAATATGCTGGTGTTTTCATAAAGGATAACTATACTAATTCTGAGATTGTGTATTTCATTATCGATGTTTTTCGACTCTAATTAATTTAGAAGATTCTCCTATGAACTGGAAAGGTAAAACTCTGCAAGAATTAGTTGATGAAGGACAAGGATTTTTTCAGAAACGCATAACATAATTTTAATCTAATATTCTGAAAGTGGATAGCCCTTTCATTGTTTATTTCAACAGTGTCTTGGACTCTCTAAATTTAAATCAATTGATTGATCATCCGACGCGTATTGCAAATACATCTTTCTCACTCATAGATCTAATCATTGTAACTGACTCAACATCTGTAAAAAGGAAAGGTGTAATAGACTGTGTAGTATCTGCTCATGATTTGATCTACCTCTCGGTTTAGACTGTCCGAATTCGCAGGGCTCCTGCGATGCGCTCATTTCGGGATTTTAAGGAAATTAATTTTGAACAGTTTTATTATGACCTTCAGTGGCTTCCTTTACATTATATTTCTAAAATAAACAATATTAATGATAAAGTAGACTTTTTCAATCAATTACTATTGGACAGGCATGCTCTAAACGATTTACTAAACCTTATATTCCGCGGTTAACCGACAATTTAAAGTTGCTCATGAAATTACGAAACAAAACTAAAACTGAATATTGCCCAGTTAAAACTTCATCTAAGTGGGACTATTATAAATCGTTGCATAATCTGACTAATATTACTTTTGATAGGGAGAGGAAGGCATACTTCAGAATCTAACTCTAATATGTCAGTTTTGAGACAACTTGATTATTTAAATCTAACGCCACGGAGGAATTTGACATTTCCTCAGCATCTTTCTGATGTAAATAACATCAACGGTTACTTTGTCGATAGCATATCCGGTTTATCAATAGCAGTACTCCCACAAAACAGAATACAAACTAAACATTTATTATTATATTTATTTTAATATGACCATGTAGTTCATATAAAAAAATCCTTCAGATTCCCCATTTTAATGCGACAGATAGAGGGGAAACGACACAAACTTCTAGGGGACAACGCCAATTTCCATAAGTTGACAAATTTCACGAAACAAACCCAGAATGCTCAATTAGGGCCTCCAATAAATCAACTTAAAAATTCAAACTGCATTAGAGATCCGCTGCCGTCGTCGGAGCGCGCCAGTCGGGTTAAGATGGCTGCGAGGGCGCGACGAGCGGAACCGGAAACGGAAGCGAGCGCGTGCGTGCTAATGACGCCAACAGATTCTGGATTCGGAGTCTTGGAACTGGCGCGCGGGGCCTTTTGTAAGCCAAGTCAAAGTCGGGTTGGCTCCCTTTTATTGTCGGACGCATCTAGCTCGCAATTTGTTTGAGCCATCATACTGGAGGCAATATTATGCGAGTAAATGGAACGAAAAACTCGATAAAGTAAAAATTAAGTAATATTTAAGACCCTTTTCCTATCTCCTATTCAATCCATTCACGTTTGGTATTAATTTCTAATATAACAACATGCGTATGAGTGTGTTAGAGAATTTTAATGTAGCAATTAGTTGTTAATATACTAACTGTAAGATAATGAAGACAGAACATCTTCAAAAAAGTTGTATTACATTGCATAAAATATATAATATGAATCACAGAGTCAGTCTATCCATTACAAACTTTTGAAATTTTAATAATGACCTAATTTTAAAACTTCCCGGTTCAGAACAGTTAGCTATTTACAAAAAAAAACAATGTTGATATTATAAATGGAAACCTGTGTCTAATTTAATTTTAATACATAACCAAATATAATAGCCTCGACAAAGAACAAAATACAAAAAGGAAATTATTATATCCTTTATTTAAAATAACAACAAATGCGAATGAACAGCAATGCATAATTAATACATACTTAATATATGCACATTTTTGTGTGGATAATAGTTTCATATTTTATACACTCCGCCAAAAAAGTATCGCATAATTTAGTTTTGAATCATAAAAGTATCGCATAATCTTTGTTTGTAGCATAAAGTTGTAAATATACTTTAATGCGCTCTAAGATATAATTTCTATGATTGTTTAAATAAAATACAGGCCAAATAAAAACAAGAACTCATACTTGAGATTTTTATTAAAACAAGAAATTATAATTTTGGAAAGAAAAATGTCATAACAGTAGCTTTTAATACTGAGTATTGCCACCTCTGGCTCTTATGACCGCTCGCATACGGTTTGGCAGAGATTCGATTAACCTCCGTATATAAGCCTGATCCAAATTCTCCCACTCGTCACGGAGAGCATTTTCTAGTCCATGCAGGTCCGCTGGGGCAACATTTTGGGTTCGTATCCGTCTGTGAAGGAGGTCCCACACGTGCTCGATAGGGTTCATGTCCGGACTTACCGCAGGCCAATCTAAAACTGGAATACCAACATCGTTAAGGTATTCCTGGACGATTATTGCAACATGCGGTCGTGCATTATCGTGCATTAACATGAATTCGTTTCCTATAATTGGCGCATATGGTACTACATGTTCTTCTAAAATGTCCGTTATATACCTGTGGGCAGTCAGTGTACCTCTGTCTACTGGTACTAACTCTGTACGACCTGTTAAACAGATGCCTCCCCAAACCATAATAGAGCCACCAGCGAAATTAGGTCTAGGTCTGATATTACACTGCGAATAGCGCTCACCGTCTCGTCTGTACACTGAGATACACCTATCTGAGGTGTAAAGACCAAATCTTGACACATCTGTGAAGAGTATATTGGCCCAGTCATTAATGTTCCAATTTACATGTTCTCTGGCAAACCTTAAGCGAGCCACTCGGTGGTTCCTAGTGAGACGAGGGGCTGTTACAGCTACTCTAGCTCTTAATCCACTCTGTCGTAACCTATTCCGAATAGTTTGAGTACTCACACGAGTATTTCTGACTCTAGCCAAGTCGTTCTGCAATTGTCTCGCAGTTACATTCGACGTAATGCTTGTAGTAGTAAATAGCGGTCATCTTGGCGAGTAGAACATCTTGGACGACCTGGTACAGGTCTTCTACTGTAAATGCCTGTTTCCCTATATCTGGCTACGGCTCTAGAAACACTTGACTGATTGATGTTCATCAAATTAGCAACGTATGCTTGAGATCGTCCATCTTCGATTAAAGCAACTATAGCAGCCACTTGTTCTGAAGTTAAATTGCTCATTTTAGTTTTAAAAGCGTTGGTACAGAACTCTGACTTCGCACTTTAAAATTTGTCCGTATAGGAAGACTTTCAATAAACAACTGAGCAAACCTTACACATATGCATTTTTCTAAATGTGTTCTTTTAGGAAAAAAATAAAGTAAAAACGCTAAGTTCCATTATTTTGTTAGTGTTTTTATAGTTCACATACACGAGGCAAACTTTTTGTGAACGTATAAAAATATCTTGGTTCATAAATGCCCTTTTTTAGTTTATGCGATACTTTTTTGGCGGAGTGTATAAGAAAGCTTTCTACATTTTAATTTGAAGAACATCCATCTTACACTGCCCTAATTTTCGCCGTAATGTCGTGTATATCATCCAGCGCCCTATTAAAGAAGTATAACCTTCATGCGCAGGCAATAAAAAGTTTTTATTACGCAATAAACTTTATCTAATTCAAATAATTACCGGCTGTGCAGCTGGTGGACATGCGTGCGAATCGTAAGACAAAAGGAAGTAATCAAATTCTCGCACATTCCGGGCACATCCGGAGACGTGCCCGGACTGACTTTCTTAATTACCAGCGCTGAAAGCGACTCCGGAGGAAAAGTTTCGTCTACCTAATTACCCGGAATAATTGTCAGGCCTTGTTAGGCTTATGTGACGGGAGATGCACACACTACCGGGCGAGGATTATCTTGCTGTGAATAATAATTCTTTTAAGTGTAAAAAAAGAGTCAATACTTCTGAAAACATATTTAAAACATAGGCATTCCATTACAGCCTGGAAACAACTGTATGCAAACGTAAACGGTTTTTTAGGAAAACCATAAAATTTTATTTACAAAGAACTGCTATTTGGAATACATACAATGTGTGTCATTAGATAAGTTTATTTCAGTCCACTACTATTAATTAATTCAAATAAAATGTGAAAAAAGAGAAAACCAAAAACGGCTAAGTTGAGCTAATTCTTTTTATTCTATATACTCATACAAACGAGCTACTTTTTGGTAGCATCTACATCTACCTTTTTTATGCTATAAAACTACAACTTGTGTAATAAGCTAAACAATGGAAAACTTTTTTATAAAATCCTACCTTATGTACCATTATATAGATATAAGTCAAATTTTAGAAGTGAAGCTAACATAGTAAAATAGCAATAAACATTCGTTTAAAATTATATAATTCATGTGAAGGAGTAGATTAAGCTAACGTGGTCAAATTCAAAGTGACAAAAATAAACATACAAAATCAAAGTTATGACCGGTAAGTAGGGAATGGTTAGATATGCCTGTGGAGTATTTCTTCTGTGTTACGCCATACTTATGTTGTTTAATTCTTTTCATGAGTTGTTGTGATGTGTGTCCTATGTAATTTGTCTGACATTGTTTGCATAGGAAAAAGCAATAGAGGTAAAAGCAGGAGTCCCCCAGAGATCCGTTCTTGGTCCGATCCTGTGGAATGTCCTCTTCGATGACATCTTTTACTACAGACTCCGAGGTTATAAGATATGCAGATTGTATTATAACATAGATGGCGTTGACACGCGCGACATATGTGACATACGTCATGGCATAACAGTATGTAATAACCTACAAATATAATGTAACGTGTAAGCCGACCTGTAAGTTAAATATAGTGAATCAGCAATAATTAAAACGTTTTTCAATCAATCACAAATCCCCAACAATATACAACACAGATGACGTGTGTGAACGAAAACCCCAGAAGAATAAGCAAATGAATGAAAACCGATTAGAGCTGGCACCAAGAAAGACGGAGGCACTCATTCTGAAATGGGAAAGGCACAGTAGATGTGCTCCATCTACTTTACTATTGGAAACATTAGAGTAAGATCTGCCAGATGTGTAAAGTATTTGGGAGTAGTTATAGACCAGCAGCTATATTTTCGGCGGCATATTAAACATGCCATTAAGAAAGCCGAAGTGAGGGCAGGCATAGTGGCTCGACTGATGCGAAAAGAATAATGCTGAGTGGTCTGGTAAATTCGGTTCTGTTATATGCAGCTCCTGTCTGGTGCAAAGTACTGGAGAAAAAGATCTATCGCAACATATTGGAGAGGTAGGAAAGGAGGATCCTACTCTAGGTAAAAAACTACGCCCGGAGACCATCACCTCAGAAATGCTAAGATCGGAGGAAAGGTGAAGAATGGTACATCTGATCACTGTATCCATAAAAAATAAAACGCTAGATGAAAGAGAAAGGGGCAGTGTTGGTAAGAGATGGCAACAAGAAGAAAGGCATCGACAGTAGGTGCACAGTAATGCCGCTGGCACTCTGACGTTATGTTTGACGACCGTTCCGGAATGCCAGAGAAGGTAGAGGAAAGGTTTTAGTCGGACTAGCGCTCCACACTCTCGAGACACTCTGAACCCGTGCCTTGGAGCCAAGCGGTTTTCCCTCACAAAAAAAAAAAAAATCAACGATAATAAAGCAGATCTAGCAAGCGTCTTTTAAACCAGCATGCTGAATCATTTCTTGCGCTGTTTCCTTGTTTACTGCTGGGCGAAACTTCGGGTTGTGGAATACACTCTGACACTTTCACTGAAATCTATTGACGCATTGTACCATCACCACTGAAATTTTGCCGAACTCGAAAGAGTTCCAACCTGCGGTAGGAATTTCTTACTGCCTAAATCGCTTTGTTTCCTATTTGTTCACAATTAAAAATCGATTCCGACTGGGATTAGAGCAACGCCTATCGGGTAAAAGATGAACATGCCAACCGTTCAATCGAGAAACCTGACAAAAAATATATTTTAGAAACTGAATTGTAAGTATTGGTATATATTTTAGTTAACCTTTACATACATGATTTGCGGTTTATTAAGACTAAAAGCAGATTTTATCATGCTTATAACAAGAAGTATGATTTGGATTACACTTATTACTATGCAATATTATTAAAACCATGTGTAATGCCAATAAAGTATCTGCAGTATTTCTATGACTGAGCCATTTCGCTTATGGGCACGTAATTCCGCTAACATTCAACTGTATTGTAATTGTTGCTGCATTTCGTGACAATAACTAATACCTAATATTATTAAAATTTTCCACGGATGTGGCTAGTTAGAAGTTTTATGATTTTTCAGCCCTTATTATAGTTTGATGTTTACTGTCTTTCTCAAATACACTGCTCCACTTAATTAGAGGGACAATAGTTTAAATAGCCGTAATTCTCAACATAGCTGAGAATTAGCAAAAAATTGCAAAAAATAAATAGTATAGGTCTTTATTTATTATGGGAATAGAGGAATTTAAGAAGAAGTTGTTTTATCACCTCGGCGATGTGCAGAATTCAGCATAACTGCCAAAACCAAAGTGTAAAACACGAAAACTAGGAAATCAAATTTTCAATTTTGACAAAATTTTCACTGAAAATAACGGCTTGTCTGTCATTAAGTCATTCATAAAGTCTAAATGAGGCATTTAAGTGAAATTGAAATCGTACGCGCCGTCACCCTCCTACAAGAAGGACGGTCAGTGAGATCTGTAGCTGAAGATCTCAACACTTCGAAATCTGCCGTTCGCCGTGCCTGGAAACGCTTTCAAGAGATGGGCCTTTACAAGAGGAGGGCTGGACAAGGCCGGAAGCGGAAAACAACTCCTGGACAAGACCATTATTTAGTCAATTGCGCTACCCGTCGACGCACATGTACCGCTCGAGATCTGGTAAATGACCTTCGAGCTGCTCATAGGATTGAAGTATGCGGCGAAACCATTAGAAGAAGGCTCAGGGAGAACGGTTTACGAGCAAGGCGTCCAGTCAAAGCACCTCGTCTCACCACGGAACACAAGCGAACGCGATTAAGGTTTGCCACAGACCACGTAAACTGGCAATTTCGTCACTGAAGATCCGTTCTCTTCACGGATGAATCCAGGTTTCGCCTGACTCGATGCGATGGACGAGTTCGTGTCTGGACACGTATCGGAACACGGTACAATGCCGCCATGGTACAGGAAGTGGGTCGTTTTGGAGATGGCTCGATCATGTGTTGGGGTGGGATAACTGTAGATGGGCGTACTGATTTTGTAATAGTCCCTGGGCGTTTAAATGCCAGAACCTACATAAACACAATTCTCGAGGACCATGTGGTGCCTTTTGCGAATGATATCCGTCCTAATTTCGTTCTTATGCACGATAGTGCTCGCCCTCTTACCGCCAACATTACAACTGAATTTCTACCGGAGAACAACATTGATGTAATGGAATGGCCTGCGATGAGCCCAGACTTCAATCCTATCGAACACTTGTGGAATATGGTGGATAGACGCATTACGCACCGTGCCAATGCACCAGAGACTCTCCAAGAGCTGGGCCAGGTGCTTCTCGAAGAATGGCAAAACATTCCCCAAGATCTCATCCGCGGACTTGTGCGATCCATGCCACGCAGATGCCAAGAGATAATTGTGGCTAGGGGAGGACATACACATTATTAAATCAAGTTAAAAATGGAATTAATGTGCCTTTGTGCGTCACTAAAATTAAAAAATACACTTTCTTTTGACAGTTATTTCAAATTTTGTATAACTTCAATACAACCAGGCATGGTGTTCCTACATTGTTGTATTCATTTAATAAATAAAGAGTTCTTGTTTCTTATTTTTGCATATGTACGGCCATAAATCCATTCTGTAAGAAACATAGGCTACCCAAAGTAGTGTCCCCCTAATTAAGTGGAGCAGTGTATTTCCAAGTTTCTTATACTTCAGGTTAACAGGAAGCCGCAATGAACTTTGCTATTTTAAATGGAACATCCTGATATTATTACATTTTTGAATTTAGCATAAAATTCTATGACCATTAAAATTAGGGTTTCCTATAGCTACCTTCAACTGTTTCTAAGATATTACCATTTTTGTTGAAATTTTTACATTTACACCATACAGCAAGTGAAAAACAAACAATTACCTACGATTATTTTTCACTTGCCTTATTTTTTTTTAGGAAGTATATAAAGCCTAAGCATTTAATTTGCTTATCCGGCACTCCTGCAGAGCCAAATCTCAATCATCATTACGACCCCGGAAAAAACCAGTTATCGTAGTTGACCAGAGTGGGATTTGAAGGCTGGATCTCATGACTGATACCCTAGTGTGCAACCCACTAGACTATCAGCCGGGCTATAACGAACATTGTTTCGCGAAAACGTAGTAGAACTTTTCCTTTATATTAAACTGTGTGTCTAAAAATTAGTGATATACTTAAAGTTTTAAAAGTCAATTTTTTCAAATAGAACACCCAGTAGGCTTTTACATTGTTTAGTGTAGAATTAATTCTACACCGATTTGCTGTAACATTCCCGACACATATCTTCAATAGTTTTCTTTACAAATACTAGTTTTATTTATTAATGCTTTCAAATCTTCGAATAATATTCTACCCATGATCTTATGATCTTATTGCATTTTAAAATTCCAAAGAAAAAAAATTTTTGAAATGACCTAATCTTCAAAAACAGCGGTTTCTGAAACTACAGGATGCTTCGAAATACGCTAAAACTTTTCTCCTCATTTAAAACTACTAGTTCTTAAAATATATTTCCAGTTATAAAAACAGTTAGAAATGAAGTTTTACATTTTCATTTATTCGACTTAATTAAGATAGTCATTAGATACCGTAATAGGATTCCAGGATCACCACAAATTAATAAACAATTGAATGATATCCCAGAAATATCTCGAAGTTGTAAAAAGAAATTATATGGGAGAACGAAAACTCTGGCACCGTTTTTAGGTGATGAAGAGGTATTTCATATTTGTGAGTGCACAAGATCGGTTCCTAAGCAAAATTACTAACTGAAATAGTATCTAAAACAGTCAAACTCATGAAGAATTGTTAAATGCCTAAATATTAATGATATACGAAATATACACATTTATGTTAACGTGCTTTAAAAAGTATGGACACATCCAAGAGAATATATAATCTATTATAACTGAGTTGCATCTCAGACAGCGAAAACTAATATATTATTGAGCAGTTATCGCGTTTGATACGTCGCAAACATTGGATGTGTCCAAGGGTAGAGACAATAGTGGCGGTGTAATGGTCCGGAACCCTACGATAGTTGCGCCGAGCCGGGCCTGAGTCTGACAGACACGCACTTAGTTATCTGTCAGGCGAGGCAGAAACAAAGCAGCAAACAACGTGATCTCGTAGGGATATACCCTTTTCTTTCCTGGTTACTCTGTTGTTGGTAACTTCTGTAAAACTTGTCTACAAAAACTTTAGTTGACACATCTGTGAATCAGGAAACAGATACGGCTAGAAACCGCTCCATAAATTACAGTAAAAGTTAAAGTGTAAACCCACCTCATTTACCTCAAATGTCGAGGAGTTGCCAAAAAATTTGCCGCAGCTACACCGTGTTTAGTTTAAAAAACATGTGTGTGTCGTCAACACGACTTTGGGTGGTTGCGTGACGAAGTCAGACAGGTGGCTAGAAAAATAAGAAAAGTGACAGCATCATGCGGCCACCAATCAGCTGTTATATAACCTTCGTTTTATTTTGTATTGTCTTCATAACTATTGTAGGTTCGTTTTTTATTTATTGTATTTACTTCACTCCAAAAATATTTTTTTCTCAGAGGGGACAACAGTAGTGTAAATTTACAAGCCATCGTCCCATTTTGTGAGTATATATGTATATTAAAAACTTTTATTACTTGTAGTGACAATAAAATAATTAACAGTATATACGAATTTAAAACGCATCTGTTAATGCATGTTATCGTGTTTCATGTATTTAGTGTTTTCTTTATCAGGTAGAAAACAAACCGTCTCTCTCCCCACTGACAACAAAACCATATGTTCTAATGATAATAGTGCCGTAGATAACAAGGGCGTTCCACAAGATAGTATCTTGGGATCCCTGCTTTTTCTCTTATATTTCAATGACATCCATACTGTCGAATGCCCGGCGATCGACTACAACCTCTTAACTGTTAATTACGCAGTTAAAGCTTGCATACCGGGTGTCCAACCTAAGATGCAACGGTTCCTAGCCAATTTATTACTGCCTTTTTGAAAAAAATTTTCAAATAAATGTTGCCTCGAATCATATTCTACATATGCTAAAATTAGTATCAGTAATGGCGGACTTCCGGTGGTACCGGAAGTAACTACTAACTTTATTATTTTAAATGGAACACCCTGTATATTATTGCACTTTTGGATTCCCTGTTAAATTTAAATAACAATACGTTAGGAATACATTGGGGCTAAGTTGTACCGTTTTCGAATTACATGACGTTTTTCGAAAAAAATGACATTTGCAGTGTCTTCGGTGTTTCTAAATATCTCGGGAAATACGAAAGTTAGAAAGATGCGGTTTTCGGTTTTCACTCAACTATGAAACAGCACACGTCTTTTATTTTAAAATTGTTGCGTTTAAATTACAGCGTTATTAAATAGGGATCTGTAATTTTCGAACTCTAAAATCATGGATAACTTGATTTTTTTTAAATTGAACGGTGTAGCAATTTTTACATAAATGGATGTAAAATTTAATTTTCTTTCGATTTTATATGAGTATCATTGTGTCTATCTCCAACGGTTTTGGAGTTATTCGCAATTTTTCAGTTTCTCACGATAGATACGTATTGCGAAGCGCCGCCGCCGGCCACCTTCCCTTCGCATTTCACCAGGCTTGGAACTGGCAGCAATAATACTGGGATGCTTAGAAAGTGGCCAACAGAACACAATAGGACCACTAGAAACAAACAAAATGGTCTAAAAGATACTTGAGATGTTTAAAGCGGCATCTTTAAAGTCAACGCAAGCTTGAAAACGCACTAGGTATCTTGCCGTTATTAGTATTCCAAGTGTCAGAACTGACATTCAGAGTACTGTTTGGTAACATAATAATTAAAGATGTCGCTTACTCGAGAAGAATTAGTAGATATGGTTTTCGTTCTCGGTGAATGTTACAGAAACGCTTTGTTAGCGTCAAGAGTTTACACAAAGTATTATACCCATGTAGAAAGCATCCAGATAGGAGGGCATTTCAGTCGCTACTGGGTAGTTTTGTTAGTACTGGATCCGTAGCACGTACAAAACGGAACCTCAATAACTACGTACTTACGGATGAAAATCAGTTGCAAGCTGCGATTTCTTCTCATGGGGTTTCATTAAAAATAAAGTTTATGAGACGCCACCAACAAACCCTGATGATATGCGCCATCGTATTTTAAGAGCGTTTCAAGAAGTCACACCAAAAATACTCAGAAATGCTCAAAAGTGTTTGCAAGAGCGATTTCGATTATGTAGTGCCGAAAACGGAGAGCATTTTGAACATTTAATATAATAGTGTTGTACAAATTCTCTGTACAATGACAACACTATCGTTTAAAGTGTAGCCTGCTGCGAGCAAGACGCTCGAAGTGTACGTACGCCATACATTGGATAGAGTAATGTAGTTGTGTTGATTTATTGATATTCCAGTAATGTTATGTTTTCGTTTATCTTTGCTATGTTTGCTTGTTTCTAGTGGTCCTATTTTGTTCTGTTGACAACTTTCTAAGCATGCCAGTACTATATTGCTGCCAGTCCCAAGCCTGGTGAAATGCGAAGGGAAGGTGGCCAGCGGCGGCGCTTCGCAATACGTATCTATCGTGAGAAACTGAAAAATTGTGAATATCTCCAAAACCGTTGGAGATAGACACAATGATACCCATATAAAATCGAAAGAAAATTAAATTTTACATCCATTTATGTAAAAATTGCTATACCGTTCAATTTAAAAAAATCAAGTTAGCCATTATTTTAGAGTTCGAAAATTACAGATCCCTATTTAATAACGCTGTAATTTAAACGCAACAATTTTAAAACTACATTCTACTACATATGGTCTTCACATCATTATACTTTTATACCATTTCACATTTCTTTCATCCATATTATTATTGAATTAAAATTGTGCTATTCAGTTTTAAGATATAATAAATCTCTTGCTGCTTTATTGTTTACCTCATTTGATCTTGTCGGTTTCATTAATTTTCTACTCATCTACAAGTATTGGTTCTAAAAAGTCTGCATTTCTATGTGGTTTTTATTTAAGAATTTCTGTTTCTGTTTTCTCTATTTATCATTACTATTTTCTTAAATACAGCCTTCCTACACTACTTTCCTTAAAAAAACAAGAAAACGGAGGAAAGCATTACAAAATCTGAGTTTGTGGAAAATGACATCATTTTGTTTGGGATCTATTCCTATAGATATCTATGAATGTACAATTTGCAAAAATTGCTCTAATTACCACAATTATTACTTTAATTCCTGCGTCGATATGTTACAGAATAAACAGGCGCAGGTAGAACCAATTCAATATTTTAAACGTCAAGCGCACGAAAGGAAAAACCGTTCGCTCGTATTTCTTTATTTTCAATTCACCCCCTCAGCGTTCTAGCATTCGACGGACGCATTTTCGTCGGAGTTAGAGTAACGCACACAGAGGAATGGAAATAGCAAATAAAAAGCTGCAAAGTGAATTGATCAAAGGCGCTGTTGGAGAAACACAAACTTGTGCAGGTATTGAGGTGTATGCGACGGACGAATGCACCCGCGAGAGCTTTCAAAATATCAAAACGTGGATGCTTTTTACCTACGTTAAATTTGAATGTAATTGCGCGAATATTTGATGAGTGCTTTTTTATATTTCGTGAAGAAGAACGCACCCGTATGATTTTATGTCACATTTTTTCCGAATTAAGATAAAATAATAATGCCAAAACGTCCACCACAATGCTCAAATCCTTTTATGCGATATACAAGAACTAATTATTACCATTATAAAGGAAATATGAATCCGTAAAGCTTTTCACACAACTTCTTAAAGCGACGCAATATAATAACGACGTGACTAAAATAGCATGAACGAAAAAGTACAAAAAGAAAGTACTAAATACCGTAACACACAAATAAATCTACGTTATCTTTATTAGGAAACTACGATAATTTACGACCTCCTGATTTGCTACACATTCGTTCTGTACACGCGATAAATCATAATTCGCAGATTTTAAGAGTGAAAACCGTTTGAAAACCTGTTGTGTAAACGGACGAGTCTTCAGTGCGAACCAAGGTGTCCATGGGAATGAATCCCATAAAACAAGTCGCTTCTGGCCCAGACGCTCAGCATCCACACACATCAGACTCGATATACGACTTTTTTTTATGACCGAATATATCTGACGTTTAAGTAAATATTTCAAGTACATAACTAACGGTATCATCTCATTGAAAGGAAGCAATGATGCAAGCGAAAAGATGCATCTAATATATATACTACACGTTACCCTACACTAAGAAAAAGACTGGTCGTTATTATTATTGGGTGAATTTTCATTGACAGAATAAAATATTTCATTTATATGATAAAATATTATTTATGATCTCTGGTTAAATAATAACAAGATTCGTTAGTGAAATAAATTCGTTCTCATTATTATAACAAATCATTTTACATTAATCCAAGGTTAATATTTGTTATAGTAAGTATTCTTTCATAGGTTCAATAAATAATTTTTTTGATAATATGAACAGGAAATGAATATGCGCTGTAACTTTTTACGTACAACTTATTACCATATGAACGCAATAAATCAACGCTTGCAATTTATTGCACGAACGAATAGATAACATACCTTATGACCTTTATTCGTAGGTTGAATGAAAACGTTTATTATATTAATAACAAAAGTATTTGTTCTGCGCAATGATATATTTGAAACAGAATACATGTGTCTATGTTGCCTCTGTCACCCAGCATTTAGAAGTTCACTATTGTCAGCAATAATTGTTTGGTGGCATTTTTCGATTCCAATTTTATTTAGACATTTTTTCTTTGATGTTCATGAATTATCCGAACCAGATCTGTGACTGCATTGCCGGCTAAGCTGCGGTCGTCTTGTGGGTTGAGAGTTTAGTTAGCTTAGCCTAAGGAGCACGCATCTAAACTCTTGATTTCCCAACAAAGGACGGTGGATAAAGGTTGAGGTGGTTAAAAAATATATGAAATTGTATAGAACAGTAAACCTTGGTCCAGAACCTGAAACATAATAGATTGTCATTAAAAAAGTCAAAGCCATAGTAATTCAATGATCGCAGTTAAGATAACAGAATATGGTCTCAATTACCTAACAAAGCTTTTATTACATATGTTTTCCTATATGATCAGTATCCAAAAAGTTATAGGCGCATTGTGTTACTGCTTTACTATTTTGTATACGTCGATTAAGACAAAAATTCTTAATATAAAAGCTTTTATGTAATATTAATGTTTAAATGGCCCAGCCCCGCGAAATTTAACGAAATTATATTTAAACTAATTGTTTTTTTTTCTTGTCCTCTTGCCATTTCTTTTCAATTGCGACCTCTAGATTAGAGTTGACTTAATCGTGCAGAACTATATTCCCTTGTCCTAAAAATTATGTGTACCTTATCTTCCCCATCTCCATACGCTGCACATACTTTGCTTTGTCTTCGTTTATTTGCGGTCCAAATAAATTGGCCTGTTCTGCAACACTTCCAAATATCTTTTCAAGCTCTTTTTTTATCTTCTCAACAGCACTCATCATCTGCGCAAAACAATACACTACAGTTTCTAGATTTTCCTCAATGTGCCTCTATGACTTTTAATGACTGCAAGTTGTTTCGAGAAACTCCTTTCTATGATGATTTGGTGTTTGCTTGGTGTAGAGTAATAAATAAACAAACATAAACATGTTTGTTTATTTATTACTCTGTGTTGACATTAACTTTTTTATTTTAAATGCAATATAAATGTATATTTTTATATTTCTGAATTGCCCTTAAAATTCTAGTTAAATTCATTTGTTTTCGACATATTTCGATTCTTTGCAGAAAAGTGACATTAGCAAGCCTTTAAAATAACGTTAGTATCTCATATGTGCTTGCGATTTTCTTGAATCCACTTGGCATACTTATGGATTGAAGGTAAATGCATCAAGATGGTGCATAAAAATTATTGTATCTTATACAGAGCGTGTATGAAAATTGTTAAAAATTAGTTGCGAAGAAGACTTAATTCTATATCACCTTCTACGTTTCACTGTAATTTTACTCGTACTAATATCCTTCTCAGCTCGTCGGTGGATATGATGACATTAATGCTGATTCTCCATATACTATAATAAGTTTTGCTATTATATATAAGATATGTATATTTTTTTCTTTAGCATAAATCGTTTTTTCTCTGTTTTTTTTTTTCCTTTTTTATTTTTCCAATGCAATAATTTAATTTTCTATTTAGTTATAAGTCTTTTTGCTTCAGTGCTTTTTCTATTTTGATTTACCCTATTTTGTATTACTTATTTAGTTTATTTTTTGATGTCGTGCATTACATTTGTTACTTTTCCTGTAATTGGGTGTAACATGTTGGAAATATATACATACAAGGTTTTCCACGGTAGCCGTTCGTTAGAAGTTTCCGAGGTTAGAAAAAACCTGGAACTCTGAAATTTTGGAATCCGGGGCTATTCAAGATTCTCTTTCATTTTAAAATATTTTCAGGGTCTTACCACATAACAAGAAAACCGTTGTAAATAGGTATAGGGAAAGTCATAGCGAATCGATGCAGAATTAAATTCTGCATCTGATCATCCAATAATATACAGGGTGTTCCATTTGAAAAAAAGAACTTTTTCAACTTTGAAGATTTTGTAATTGGTCATGCAGTTTTGGACACCCTGTATGCGACAAATCAATTGTCTATGTGGATTTCGAAAGTGTCATTCTTGTGCTTCCATCTACCCTAGAAGTGTTTATTACCAGTCGAAAATGGGCAAAGCATACTGTGTTGCAAATAACGCTACATCTTTCAAAATTTTCAAAAAAATCAAGATATCTAAGTAGCAGTTGAAAATAGGTATAGGGAAACCTATTAGAACTCATCATATAATTTTCTCAGGAATTTAAAAATGAAATAATATACAGGCTGTTCCATTTAAAATAAGAAAGTTTATGGCGACTTCCGGTATAACCGGATTATTAAAGATTATTAAGAATGCAGAAAAGTCAAAAGTTTTAAATGGATGTTACCTATACCTATCGGCAAACGTTTTTGAGTTAGTTGAAGGAAAAGTATTTTCGTACATTTTAAAAAATGTGGCAAGTTAGCCATGCCTGAGATGACAGAAAAACAATTACAACTGTCAATATTGTGTAAACCAAAATGCCAACGCGTCTTAACTACACTAACGAAAACTATTTAAATTAGTTTATTATCTATGGAGAATGTAACAAAGTAATATTAAGAGCATGTGACACTTTCGCTCTACGGTATCTACAGAAACAGAAATATACCACAAAATTTTAAAGACAATGGGTCAGTCAGAGCTACAATTATTTAGATCAACAAAAACAGAATATACATACATATTACAAGACTAAAATGGGATACAAAGAAAGAAAATAAGTTAGCAATGTTGATGTAGTAATTAATTTAATAAATGTTTCCGTCGTTGAAACATTTTCCACATATTTTTAGGACCCCAAGCATGATGCACAACGTTTCTCACACATTGCATACAATCATCCATGGTTGTTAGTTAGCTGGCATAAACTTTACTTATTATAGTTCCTCAAACAAAAAAATCTAACACTGTTCAATTCGGTGAACAACGGACCGTTTTAGTGGCCACCCACTAAAACGGTCCGTTATTAGCAATCCATTAATATTCAAATGTTTCTTGCAAAAAATTATTAATTAAGCATCCGTTATGTGGCGGAGCTCTAATCATGCTGATAATTTTTTTTATTATATTCCGCCGAATGTAAGTGTTGTAAAATTCATTATATAAAGTTTCTAAAATATTCAAATAACTTGCAGCTACAAGGAAATTTATCAGATTACTTATATTACAGACAAAAATTTGCTTTACCGTTTAAATTGTCTTCATAAAGATGCAGTGTCACCACCCTATCATTACCACATATCATACCCTACATATCGTCCAGATTTGCCTTTGTGCCATAGTACCTGGCATACGGTATATTCATATGGATACTAGCAGTTAAATAAATAGAAAAGATATTTGTTGCTTATGATGTTACAAATTGCATCATTCTTTATAACCTATACTTCAATCTAATATTACGCTTGTAACAATATAAATAAGAACCAACTTATAAAAAAGAAGCACCCTAGTGACATACGAAATATTACTGTCGACTGTCGGGCTAAACTGCTGCTTTTTCTCAAACTCATTAGTGTCACAATCTTGACTGATGCATCGGAAACATAAGTTAACGAAGCATTGAATGGTCGCCGATATCCACAATTAACGGTAATCTTACAGACATCCCTTGCGGAAGCGGTAATACGTAATGACGCGTAGAGTGGAGCGATCTGTACGTATAAGCCGCTCGCCATAGTGCGCCCCATCGTATTTAATCCTGTGCGCCTTAATACGAACCGTACCGTCCGCGTCCAAACCCGCGTGGCCCAGGCGAACGATAGTGTTGGCGTTCTACGGATGGCTGATGGAGTGAAGCCGAATTAACTTGGAACGAGCGGGAATGAGTGTATCGCGTTAGTGTGATTATCACGCGTGATAGCCACATGAGAACGAATAGTAGACGACGATGCGAACGACGTTACACGTCGGGACGGCGCGTGTCGCCTGCGACGATGCCCCATTCACACAGTCTCCTGTTGGTTCAACATCAACCGAAATTCTATTAGGAGAACCGGAGAGTAACGCTGATTTTTATAATTGAATGGGCAGTCGCAACGACTTATAACCATGAAACAATTACACTGGAAGGAATTGCTTTAAACGAAGCAATATAGGCAACTCCATAACGCATACTAAATTTAAATGATTCAACAGAAATAGTTTATGCAATATAACAATATAGCGATACCTACTCAAACCCCCAATATCCATTACCAATTTTTCATCCAGTAAAAATGAAAAATACGTTAAAAAGTATTAACAGAAAAGTTTATTATTTTTTAGTTACCTTATCTATAAGAAATATGTAGAACAACAAAAAAATAAATATGCAAATCTTTAATGGTTTAATTAATGAAAATATTATAGAAAGATACCGGGTGTCCCAAGGGGGGTCTATTAGAAGTATATGGAGAACCAATCACCAGAATTCATTCAAACTTTTTGTATGTGCGAGTTATCCGAGGGAAACTACTTTTCCAAAAAATGTTCAACCATGCAGTTTTGCCGCTTCTACTTAAACCTGAAAACAACTTTTTTAATTCAAATGGAACATCCTGTATTTCTTATCATGTTTGGATTCCTAATCAAATTTCATAAAACATTCACACTTATTTCCCTATACCAACCTCAAAGCGTTTAAGAAATATAAATTAATTTCAATATTTTTCTTTGAAAATTTGACCCTTAAAAAAGTACAAGTCAGATGTTCTTTGCAATAACCAAAAGTTCAATTTTTTAACATGGTTTAGGTCAACTTTGTACTAACTTTTTATGTAATTTGAATTTAGTTACATTATACAGAGCGTTACATACGTTACCCTCAGGCCGCATGTTAGAAAAATTCTCATCACCAAACTAGCTGGTATCAACTTGCAGTAGAATAAATCAATTTATTAATAGGTAAGGTTTAAGTAGTAAAAACTACGTTCTTACGTTCAAATTATTATATATTGATGACTAGTTTCGGCTATGATGCCATCTTCAGATCAATAATGACAAATTAACCTATCGACGTTTGATCTGAAGATGGCATCATAGCCGAAACTAGTCATCAATATATAATAATTTGAACGTAAGAACGTAGTTTTTACTACTTAAACCTTACCTACCATATACGTTCATTCGGATATACATTACATCATACAATTTATTAATAAATAAATGAAAAGGGAACGATGTAGTTTTAAATAAATGCTTGTAGTTCAAAATCGCAACGATATATGTATAGAAACATCGAACATGTTCGAAAACTAAATTTAATAGGCTTTGCGAAGAATGATTAATATACAGGGTGTTTCATTAAAAAAAAAAATAATTAAGCGAATTTTTCTAACACGCAGCCTGAGGGCAACGGATGGGACGCCTTATATAATGTAACTAAATTCAAATAACATAGGAAGTTAGACTTGTAGTTATTTCAAAAAACAAAGATATGCGTACTTCTGTAAATGTCAAATTTTCAAAGAAAAATTTAAATTAATTTTGTTTGTTGTTACCAGGTTTAGGGAGGAACGGCACCACTGAATGGTTGAAAATATTTTAAAAACGTAGTCCACCTCGAATAACTTGCACTTATAAAACTTGAATTTCTTCTGATGATTGGTTCTCCATACTCCTAATAGGCCATCCACCTTGGGACATCCGGTAGAAACGTTCGACATTAATGCGAACAAATGGAAAATGCTTTTAAGACTTGGAGTGACCAGGGACTACTGGGCGCTGACTAAGAGAGTAATAAAATACTACGAGTAGTATGGGTTATCAACCCTTTCAAACTCCATGAACCGCCTGGTTTGGATAGAATACTCCCAGTACTTCTACAACAAGGAGAAGAATACAATAGCACCACTCCTATGTAGTTTATATGCAACCAGTTTAGCTCTATGATAAATACCAAAATTGCGGAATAGGGCAAAGGGTCTTTTGATTCTCAAGCTCGGGCAACCCTTGCACGCCGAGGCTAAGGGATACCGACCGATAACTTTAAGATCATTCATACTGAAGGCTATTGAAAAACTCCTGGAAAAAAACATTAGGGAAACCTCTCTAGAATAGAAGCCGCTACACCCTAATTAACATGTTTACCAGTCAGGAAAATCATGTGGCAGTGCCTTGCACCAATTCATATCAGTATATGAGTTGGTGTAAAACCATCTATCAATAATCAAGAGATTGCACTCGTGGCATTTCTGAACATACAAGAAACAATTGATTACACCTTTTTTAAATCAATTTTTCAAAGCAACCGTGGTGTTGAAAACACTATTTGTAAGTGGAACAAAGTCATGCTGGAAGGAAGACTTATTGAAAGATCGTTAGCGGGTGAATCAATGCAGATGTCGGTGCCTAGAGCTAGCCCGCAAAGAGAAATTCCGTCAGCTCTACTGTGAGATTTTGTTATTGACGAACTGCTTATAAGCTTAAATAATGCCGGCTGCTATACCTAAGGGTATGTAGATGACATTGCAGTATTCATAATTGGGAAAATGCAAGCTCCATTTCATCATTGTGAATGCTGGAAAACCCGAAAGTTAACCTTGCGAAAATAACACCAGTCCCCTTTATGAATGCCAACTCTAATGAAACGCTACAATTCAGTCAACATGCTAAATCCCTGGGAATAGTTTTTGACTCCAAGCTAATCTGTAGTCAACATCTTGTTCACAAACAAATGTGAAAGGACATTAATGACAATACGCAGAACAATTGGAAAAACATGGAAATTAAAACGACGTAAGATGTACTGGATGTACACTGCAGTGATAAGATGTTAACCTATGGCTGCCTGATCTGGTGGACTAAGATTACATGGAAGCAGACAATTACAAACTCGCAAAAATACAGAGATTGTTTAGCCTGTGTATCACTGGAGCTATAAAAGCACACCAAAAGTTGCTATGGAAAGTCCTCCTTGGATATATATATTAGAGGGGAAGTAAGAACGGGGGGATGCAGACGAAGGTGTGGTGGAACCTGGAGAAAACAGAACACTTCGAGGCTTGTCAGAATAACGGCCGAAATTGCAAACCCAATCTATGAGATGGGTAGTGCTACGATGACTCCAAAACTCTCCTTCGCTAAGCCCTTCAAAGTTGTCTTGAATTAGAATGAGTGGAGAGCAAACCAAAAACCAGAGATTCAAAACCAAATCCGGTATAAAGATGGTTCGAAAAGATTCACACGTTCTAGAGCTGATATATAGGCGAAATCTAAAGAATGTATGGCATTAGGGCAATATACTACCGTATACCATACGGAAATGCTAGCAATAGAGACAAGTGAAACAACTAAAGGGTCAGCTGATTTATATCCCATCGGAAACTCAGGCGGCCCAAAAGGCATTACCATCCTTTTACATAACCTCGAAACTAGCTTGGGACTTCCTGGATAACCTAAGAAACCTGGATAAACACAACAAAGTCACTGGAAGCATCCAAATTACTGACAGATCTGGCGGAAAAAGGACTGACCTGTTTATGTAAAGAAATTTACTAGGTAGCGAATATTGTATTATTCGGTACCTAGTAAATTTCTTGCTAGACCTCACGTTGTGATATTAAGAAAATTCTAAAAAGACCTAACTCGTACCCAGTGGCAAATCAAATCAAGACATGGATGGATAGTACCCCTGTTTAATAGAAAATATTTCATATTTTTCCATAATGCAAGCACAATTTTCCTTGTTGCTTTTTATACTACTAAACTTTCTTTCATTTTATATCATTTAAAATTATATTTCAAGTACAGCTGCCGACATTGCATTTTATATATCTACCTATGCTGATACATTGTATACTTTAATTACAATCTTAGGATTACGAAATTTTATTGTGAAAATATAGGGTGATATTTCTTTTATTTTTGTTTTGCACAATCTACCATATACTTATATGAATTTTTAGATTGACTAATTCATTAAATAATAACAAACAACTATTATATCATTGGACACCCAATTTTTTATTTTACAATACACCGTCGCAGTTTAAAAGTTCGATGATTGAAGAGCGTATTTCAGTATTCTGTTAAACATAAAGCATAGAGAAATAGCAATTTTTTAGAGTGATTCAAATTTTATAAAGGGTTTTCCTCTGTTCACAATCACATTTTCAACATTATACGATCTTCTAAAGTCATTGTGCAAACGTGAGTTAAACTTTGGTAAATTGAATAAATAAAATACTTAAAAGTGAAAACATAAAATGTTTAAACTAATCAAATATTTGGTGTGAATCAATTCCAAGATACTTATGTTAAAGGTTGTTATCGCTGCATGAATGCAAACGTGCAGCAATTTCTATTGTCAATTCTCCGAAACAGTAGCGAAATAAATAATTTTTAGTGTAGCACTTTATTAAAACGATATTTACCAATTCACGTCCGTTATTCAAATAACAACTGATTCACAATGCGGTCAACCAATGATTTATTTTGTTTTAAATGGACCTCATTAATGAATTATGTATTGTAATTAGGTATCGCCATCCGGACGTCGGTATTTCATTTTTCGAGTAAATTAATAATCCTGATGTCACCCCCTCTGCCCAACCCTCGACTCCGCTGACAACATCCAATTTGCTTTTGTTATTGTTGCTGCCAGTGCTGCAGTTGGTACACTGTATAGACCCCCACGTTCGCAGTCGCGCTGGGTAGAGAATTTTTTCAGCCAAATTGCCGCCGCCGCGTCCCGCCTCCATCGTCGCCGGGGAAAATTGAATGCGAACCGGGCATTTGTAAAACACTGACCGCTCTATGCCTCCGGCGGCACTGGCTCCCTCTGACCTCCACGTTATAAATTTATCATACATCTCATTCCGCTACATGAAACATGATCGCGTCCGCACCGTAACACTGCGGCAAATATTTTCCCGTTGGCCGTTATGCTCTGCCACTGCCTCCGCGGTTGCGAATTCTCTCGTTGTTTATTTTAGGGAAACTGAACGAAATCGACTGGGGAGGAGGAGAATGAATTTTCAATTTCTAATAAAACGCTGAAATTGTATCTACGTATGTGAGGCACACAGTGCTTGTCTTAACGAATTTTTCGTAACAAAAGAACCGTTTTATAACATTAATAAAGCAAATCCGCATAGCTATAAATCACGGACCCACCTGATATCAATAAAGCTTTATTAACTAACAGACTATACGTGTGCACTACAGACAAAAAATATTTGCAATTCCTACGGAAAATTCCAGTATGTATAGGGTAAATTTACCAAAAATTAGAAAATATACCTAAAGTTTTCTAGTAAATTTTCAAATTTTTGGCAGTTTTACCTTATACGTTACTGGAATTTTCCGTATGAATTACATATATTTTTTAGTGTGTGTAAGTCTCGTCTAATGTATACAATGTAAAACATACAAAAATTGTAATTTGCATATAAATAAAGAAAAAAAAAACGCAAAGGCAAAGAAGTACAATAATAGCATCCAGAACTACATACATGGAACAGCGCTACATGAAAGGCGCACTAGGAGTGTCATGTACGCGACTTTATAATTATTGAAAGAAAATAATGTTAATTAAAAAAAAATAGAAAATATATATATGCAGTGTGTAAACTAATGCGGTTTCTGTATAATGTTTTTTGCTTGATCTGAAACTAAGAAAATCGCTGTCAAAGTTCAACATAAATTTATCGGATTTCGAAATAACGTTAATATTTATATTTTTCCTTTGCAACAAAAAGTCAAATTTCCACAGAAATTTTGTTTTTTCACAAATTCCCTAAGAGCAGCTAAAATGATCATTAATCATAATGGATGAAATTAACACGTTTATTTATTCAATATACAAACAACAAAATAAGAATAATTAATAGCAATAATTGGCCTATGTTTTCCACACACTTTTCTGCTTTATTACGAAATTCTTTGTAAACCTTACTTAACATATCGCCATTCACTTCACGAACAGCTTCTCGAATTCGCGATTTTAATGATTGCAGACCATTTGGTATTTGTGCTTCATAAACGTTGTGTTTTAAATAACCCCAAAGGAAAAAATCCGTTGGGGTTAAATCAGGTGATATTGCAGGCCAAGGTATTGGTCCATATTGCCCAATTCATCTATTTGTGAAATTTCTGTCTAGCAATCGCCGAAGGTTAACAGTGCGATGTATATCTATCCTGCTGAAAATAAATTCTATTTATTTTGTCTTCGCGCAGTGATGATAGCATGACATTTTCTATCATTTCATAGTAGTTTTGTGTTGGTAAATTTTCATAAAAAAAGTAAGGTCCTACAATCCTGTTACATAACATGCCACAACAAACATTAGTTTCTTTGTATTACTGATTCCTAGGGTTCACTTTAAAATTTGGATTTCTTGATGCCCAAACTATACTGTTTTGATAAGGTACGATGCCGTTAGCACCCACTGAATGTTACTTCATCGCCAAACATTAAATTTTGACGGAATAAGTGATGGTTTACAATATTTTCACCTACACATAAACAAATATCTAACCTAAATCTATGGTCTTTAATTATGTAAAGTATGGCTAATTGGGGTTTATATGGATAAATTTTGTTAGCCTTAAAGATGCTTTGTAATAAAGTATAGCTACAATTTATTTCTCGCACAGACATCATCCCATAATAGTTACGGTCCTCGTTATAACGTGTCCGTAACTTTTTCTTCTCAGTAATTGCATCCTGTATCATCAAACTCCTTTATTAGTTTTTTCAAAGCCGGTCTTGATATGGCAACATTAGGATATTTTTCATAAAATGAATTTAATGCATAATTAAATGAAACATTTCCTATGCTATAGCATTTTATCTGATTAAATGCTTCTTTGATTTAACATTAGCATATTTTCATTTATGTATGATGACTATGATGACAGAATGAATTTTATGACATCTGTCAGACAAGTCAAGGCTACGCTATAAAGCTGAAGGTTTCTGGAACTTTGACTTTTTCGCAAAGAAAATGTAAATATTACCGTAATTTCGAAAAATGGCAAATCTATTTTGAGCTTTAACAGCGTTTTTATTAGTTTCATATCAATCAAAAAACATTATATAGAATGACTTTTTTTCCTAAAATTGATATTAAAAAAGTTTTCCTATTGGAAACTGCATTAGTTTACACACTGTATATATCTTTATTTGCACACACAGAAGCTTCTACATTGGTTATTAACTTAATTACAGTAAGAAATCTTATACACATTTAATTAGTACCTATACAAATTCAAATTCGAAACAAGTACTACGAAAAAATTACTAGTGTACCGTAAAAATCTTTAAAATCAAATAATAAAACCTACCCTGGTTAAGTTCCACCGAGAAAACAACTTTCTTGGAAGTATGCATTTATAAACCCACCCTCGAAGATTGTCGTAGGCAGTCGGTGAAAGCAGAACTTTCTACAGCGCGTAGAGACGCGCGTAAAATTAGTTCCCTCACCCTCGGATAACATTCCCGGGAATGAAAACATTTTAAACAAAAATACTCGTTCGCGAAATATCAAACATCAATTTTCAATTCTCAATAGCACTGCTGGCAATCCAAAGCCGGGGACGAAGAGGAGACTAAGCAGGGAAAACGGCAAATGTGCTACGGTTTTACTCCTACATCTGCAGTATGACCACTATTGAATCGAATACCACATGTGAAGGAAGTTTACGATTGCCTTATTTTGAAATTATACAAGAATAGCTGTAATAAGTAAAATCTAACGTATGTCAACAATAATGCACATAGTATGTACTTAAACTAATTCAAATAGTCCTTATCATTCAAGAAGGTGTTGCATCCATTCATTGAGTGAAAATTTTTCAGTTGTTTTAGACGTACTCTTGGTAATTTGAGTAACCTAATACTAATGTAATAATGAAAATCTTTCTTTGTTAGTAAGTATTAAACTTTATAAGCTATTAACCCTTGCCAGCTATAAAAGTTTAAACTATACTATACTATACTATTTATTGACAATATTACAAGCCAGTAATAATATCTACAATGTCAAAAGGACTGCATCACCTATGGGTGTTCTTCCTGTAGCCCTGGTGTTTCGACTGGTCTTCACTCTTCGTGGTAATTATAAGGTGTTAGAGGCTTGAGTCGTTACCATTTTACAATTTAGATTTCAGACGAAATTAAATAATATTTATTACTAACAATTTTGATGACACATGAGTGACAGTTAATACCGTCAATGACAAGCAATGATTTTTTGTTTCTCAAGATATTTTGGAATTATATACCGGCTGTTCTAATATGAAGTGAAGTCCTTGAAGATCCCAATATCAACTACCTGATTCACATTGCCCCCATGCAATACAACCTTGATGAACCTCTCAAAGTGGTCATCGAAAGCAGTACTAAGTGGGCAGCCGGTGAACCTCAACGTAAAAGAGGAACCTTGGCATGATACACAGACGGCTCAAGAATAGAGCGAGTGGGCACAGGCATAGGGGTTAGTAGGCCTAACCACCACCTCAAAATGCCTATCGGATTTCACACCAACATATTTCAAGCGGAAACTTATGCGCCGTAAAGAAGATAGATATAGATATATATTTCTTATACCATTGGTGTTGAAACGTACAAAATATATACAAAATTTATAAATACATTATATATAATAATTTAAAGTAAAACCTCGAGATAAGGATACGAGGGCGCAACCATAAGTATATTTACCGACAGTCAAGCAGCGTTGGAGGCTATTAGAGCCTACACATGCTATGCATAACTTAAGGCAACTGGGATACAATAATCACGTTACTCTTCAGTCGGTTTCAATCCACCGAGAAATTGAAGGGAACGAAAAGGCAGTTAAGCTTGCCAAAGAAGCAGCGAAAATGCCTTTCATTGAACCTGATCCCTGTTGTGGTCTGCAAAAGAGCCACCTAAAACAAACAATTAAAACATGGGAGAACAACAGAAAGGCATTCCACTGGCAGAACACGCCAGGACAAAATCAGGCGAAGACACTCTTATCACGGTCGTCAAAGTTAGCAAAGATGTTGTTCTCTTTCACCAAAGAAGACCTTGGACTACTAGCAGAATTTTTGTCGTTTATATGTAGAAGATCTGGAGACGGCAGAACACATTTTGTGTGTATGTGTTGCTGTCAGTCGTACTCGACATCAACGCTTCAGTAGGCTGTTTCTCACGCCTATTGAAATACAGGAAGTAAATCGTAGATTAATTTAAAAGTTTATTAAAAGCCTGCAATTATTCTAACACTCTGAAGGACAATGTTACAATAGACCTATATAGGTCCCAGTGACAAAAGGCCACAGTGCCGCTACCCACAATTTTAATTCTAATCCTAATTCCAGTGTGAACAGCCTATAGAAGTATATGGAGAACCAAACGTAAAAATTAATTTAAATTTTGTAAGTTCATAGTAAACTATATTTCTAAAATATTTCTATTAATACAACGTTGGCACTTCCACCTGAACTAGGTATTTAATATTTTTAACTTAAATGGCACACCTGTTATTTTTTAACATAGCAAACTTCCCATAATACTTAATTACTTATGCATGAAAAATGCATTTAATCATTTTCTAGAAGTACATCTTATATATTAATCATTCTTTGTAAACTCCGATGATTTTACTTTCCATATATGTATCTACAGTGTTGTGATTATGAGTCATAAACTTTAAGAAACTTTTTAAGAAGTAGTCTCTTTCTCATTTATTTCTTGTTTTTTACTTGATAGAAAAAATATCATATCCAATTGTTGATTATAATGTAGCACTACAGAGTATCACAAAAATTAACAGGTTTACTACAAGCAGTTAAGATTAGAAACTAATTTAATAATAAAACATATTCAAATACTAACAGCAAAAATAATAGTTTTCTAAACAAATGTTTAAATTTTTAACTATTTACTTCTAAACGTGTCAAAATTCGGGATGGAACTGTGATTACACTGATTATTTACAACTGGATCCAAATTTTCAAATGCTTAAATAACTTCTGTAATTCTCCTATAATATTTCCTTGCGTTACAAATGAAAATCAAGAAGAAAAAAAAACTGGTGGTCCATCTAGTTAGTATCAGCCAGTTTGATACTCTTGGAGTGGTAAATTGTACAGAGAATCTTCCAGTAACAATACGTTATTAGAACTCAAATAGCTTTCATATACGAGGTATCGCAAGTGATTATACTTCAGTAGTCAAAATACGTTAAATTTGAATTTTCGTTGAAATCCGCTTCTTCTAAACAAATAGTGTTTAATTTGTGTAAATTTTCGAATCTCTCTTCTGAACATTTTGCTTCATATGAGTTTAGTCAAAAAAATGTTGATCCTTTGTAGCGTAAACCAGCTCACAAAATTCTACCTCGTTTTAAAAATATCTGGGAATTACCGAGCTTGAATTTTCACACACTAAAAATCATGCATTGTATTCATTTAGAATATTCTTCGCCTATGACCCCGATACTGCTAATTTTTTATTGATTACTTAGGATATGCTCGCAAATATGCTAAAATATTAGTTATGCTAAATTTTTAGTGTAAGCAAATCTCTGGGTTTTTTGAATGACGATCCAAAGTTGTTAACATTTTGTAATTTGTAATTTTTTTTGTAATTGACGGATTGTTGGTTTAGAAAACTTTTATTAAATGTCCTGCATATTCTGGCAATACTCCTAATAAAGATAAATAAATTATAATAACACATTTTTATAATATCTACAATACTTCTGTGATATTTACAGAATAGTAGGTACTCGGCAAAATACAACACTATCAAATGTTCAACTTCGATGGAATAAGGAAAGGATTATTTTTAACTAAATGCTCATAATTTTACAAATTTTAGTTATATATTTTTGGAAAACAAATTAGCAGGCTTTTCAAAAAATGAGTAATATACAAGATGTTCTGTTAAAAAAATATATTGTTGTTTTTGAAAAATAATAAATTTGATTCTTTTTCTTCGATTTATTTTACCGTGTTATCTTAAATAAAAACTTCATTTGTTTGGGCATACGGTATATAATTTTGTTTGTTTCTTTTTTACATACAATAAAGTTACGTTTCGGATTCTCTTACATTAATCCATTTTCAAACTATTTCTTGTTTAAATTCCTCCCTCTTGGCCAATAACATATCTCATAGTCCTGGGTAATTCCAATTAAAATATGTAAATTATTCGAACTAGTGAAAAACAAATGTGTCATACGGGCACATTTTTTTAAAAACTTTTAATTTAAATAACAATTTAAAATGCGTCGACATTAAACATATTAACTTGAACAAACCACAACACTGTGTTGTGGTTAAATATATTTAAATGAATTTTTCATACATACTTTTTAGATATATTTTTGAAACGCTTTTTACAATTTAAATAAATTTAAGTGTTCGAAAGTTACACATTTAGTTATTGAGTATAAGCAAGCAATAACTTGAACATGCAAAATTTGCATTCTGATGTTGGTTTTCCATGTACTTCTTCAGTCCACGTTTGAACCCCCGATTTCGATATGCGCTTTACAATTAGGATTTTTTACCGGCTGATAGATTGGTTACAATTTACAGCCATGTTTTTGCCGTTATCAATTTTGTATGAGATAGAAGAGGCCTAAACATCTATCGCACACTTGCAATTCTTATTTACCAACCATACAAATATAAACTTTTTTCAAAAAACTGTAAAACGTTTCATAGTTACCTACTTCAAAATAGTAAATCCATTACTATAACCACCCTGTGAATATTTTTGCCATCTATTCCATGGGATTCAATCTGAAACGCCGTAGAATACCAGGAATAGTGGCGACACGGGGGTTGGTTGTTGGGGTGACAATCCGCGTGTTGGCAAATACGCGCTGCTGTGTGGCCAAAAGGGAGGCTGTAGTCAACTCTCCGCATAGGGGTCCCTATCACCCGGGCAACTCGCTTTATCACCGTCTCTCTTCAACTCTCTCTCTCTCACGCGAGGGCACTCACGCACGATTATAGCTATTAAAGTGGGATTTTACAGCGGCCGTGTTGAATTACTATACTTACACTCCTTTACTTTATCACATACACAGGCACACAAAGATGGACACAATTTCTGACATGTAGAACATCAAAGTTCGAATATTATTTGTACGATCGAAGTTGCTTTGGAATAACCTTTCGTGACATATTTGTACGAGAATATAACAAAATGCATATAAGATGCACATAGCATAATTGCTTCCTTAAAACGCTGTAAAAAATATATAGAAAGTAGTGTTATTACTACTTCCCTAAAGCAGAATCGTTTATTACACATCATTCGGATAAAAACCAAACGCATTTTTATCAATAAGAAGTAGTGTATCAAATAAAAGTTTGGTGGATTCGCCGGTTCGTAGCCGATTTTAATAATATTGCTTTCATGCAAAAGTCGCAAACTCATCAGATAAATAAGTTATACACTCCGCCAAAAAAGTATCGCATAATTTAGTTTTGAATCATAAAAGTATCGCATAATCTTTGTTTGTAGCATAAAGTTGTAAATATACTTTAATGCGCTCTAAGATATAATTTCTATGATTGTTTAAATAAAATACAGGCCAAATAAAAACAAGAACTCATACTTGAGATTTTTATTAAAACAAGAAATTATAATTTTGGAAAGAAAAATGTCATAACAGTAGCTTTTAATACTGAGTATTGCCACCTCTGGCTCTTATGACCGCTCGCATACGGTTTGGCAGAGATTCGATTAACCTCCCTATATAAGCCTGATCCAAATTCTCCCACTCGTCACGGAGAGCATTTGCTAGTCCATGCAGGTCCGCTGGGGCAACATTTTGGGTTCGTATCCGTCTGTGAAGGAGGTCCCACACGTGCTCGATAGGGTTCATGTCCGGACTTACCGCAGGCCAATCTAAAACTGGAATACCAACATCGTTAAGGTATTCCTGGACGATTATTGCAACATGCGGTCGTGCATTATCGTGCATTAACATGAATTCGAGCTACTCTAGCTCTTAATCCACTCTGTCGTAACCTATTCCGAATAATTTGAGTACTCACACGAGTATTTCTGACTCTAGCCAAGTCGTTCTGCAATTGTCTCGCAGTTACATGTCTTCGACGTAATGCTTGTAGTAGTAAATAGCGGTCATCTTGGCGAGTAGAACATCTTGGACGACCTGGTACAGGTCTTCTACTGTAAATGCCTGTTTCCCTATATCTGGCTACGGCTCTAGAAACACTTGACTTATTGATGTTCATCAAATTAGCAACGTATGCTTGAGATCGTCCATCTTCGATTAAAGCAACTATAGCAGCCACTTGTTCTGAAGTTAAATTGCTCATTTTAGTTTTAAAAGCGTTGGTACAGAACTCTGACTTCGCACTTTAAAATTTGTCCGTATAGGAAGAGTTTCAATAAACAACTGAGCAAACCTTACACATATGCATTTTTCTGAATGTGTTCTTTTAGGAAAAAAATAAAGTAAAAACGCTAAGTTCCATTATTTTGTTAGTGTTTTTATAGTTCACATACACGAGGCAAACTTTTTGTGAACGTATAAAAATATCTTGGTTCATAAATGCCCTTTTTTAGTTTATGCGATACTTTTTTGGCGGAGTGTATTATACGAACCAAATGACAAAGAAATAACACAAGAGACAAGAATTTTAGTGTTGATGCCGGTTAATTATGTGATGAATCTTCTGATACAAATGAATTATAACCACTCTAAACCTGAAATGAACAAACAAATACAAAAAGGTTTCAGATTTGTAAACTAGGGTGAACGATTACTCTTCGCTTTCTCGCACATTTTGTATCCTAAAGAGAATGAATATCACATACTAACATACCTACTCTTTGTAGTAGCCTAGTGCTAGACTGGCTATATACAAAGTGGGGGAGGGGGGTAAAAGGCTATTTATACGGGATGTTATAATGACAGAATTTGATGTACAATTATTTCCACTGGATTTTACTGCGACTTTTTATCTCTATTAATTTCCGAGTAAATGCGTGGAAAAATAGATGTGGGACACACTATATACTGAGAATAGGAATTTTGTACGTATTGATGTTATATGTATTGAGGTACCCTTTTCAAACAATATATTCGAGATTTGATACACAAATACATTTTCTCATTATTGCTATAATTATGAGAACATAATACAAATGGTGCAATATGGTATTTCACGAAGAACTGTAACGATTTAAATATCGAAAAGCATTTGGCAAAAAATCTGAACACTTGATAATCAATAAAATGATTTAAATGTACTCTCTAAGAAAACTTCTCACAAATTAGATTTGATTTTGCACAGATGAACTGCTAAAAAACAAAATTATTAAATTTTGCTTCAAATTCCTTTATAGTTTCTAGCCCTACAAGGAATACCAATAACCATTTAGGAACTTTTCTGGATAATAAACTGGCCTAGGAAGGTCAGACTGATATTAAAAGAATATTATTTAAGTATATATTCTTTAAAAAAAAAAAAAATGGTTCCATCAGTAAAAGACAAAGTGCATATACTAGCATAATATGAGTTTTTGCACAGAAGAATCATAGCCAATGTTGGTTGGAAGTTGGAAGGAATGGTACAAATCGTCAGTATTCAAGAAATTCAATATTTTCTGTTCTATAAATCGATATATTTGTTAGAGCTAAAGTGTAAATTCAACTAATTTGTATACAATCATGCTGGTTTACGAAATTTATGAGAGAATGGACCTTTTGTTGACTTTGCTTTCGCCTAATTGAGTAAAATATATACCGGGTGATTCAGTAAGGGTGGCGACCGGCTGTATTTCGGAAGCTACTATGCCTAGAGCTTCGGGACAAAACAATACATAACCAATGTGGGAAATTTCAACAATTTAATTTAGCTTGCGACACTGGTAATTATATAGCACGGTTACATTTATTTTTTTCTTGAAATTCACCAAAATATGTAATCACTACAGAAAACACCCTGTAGTTTACCTATTTCAAACTAAATGCTAGAACGACAATTTTTCTAGAAAAACCCATGAAATGCTCCATCGAGCGAGCCCAAAAATTTCCAGATTGGTAGGACGGTTCAGGAGATATTAAAATTTACATATTGAACAATTGATTGGCTTCCCCATGCCTTATTATGGCAGATACGAAAAAAAGTCATTAAACAAGATAATGGGACATCAACTCCGATTTTGAGCGATACATTCAAAACTATAGCTCAACCTGCAATTTTCTGAGATAATACTCATTTTATGATTGAACATAGCAGGTAAACCCCCTAGCGGTCAAATTTCGAACATTAAAATAATTTTCAGATACTTCTGGTGGCCACATTGGTTATGTATTTTTGTCACGAAGCTCTAGGCACAGCAGTTTCCGAGATGCAGCCGGTGGCCACCCTTACTGAATCACCCGGTACATGTGTACAACTCTATCATTAAGGTCATATTACTGCTATCTTGCTTCAATATTGTATTATATTGAAGTAAGATAGCATCCGCATCGGTCGATCCCGTCAACGGATAATTTTCAATAGTACACCCTATATATCTTTATAGAAAACATAGCCTTCAAATAAATGTTATAATCTCGTTCACGCTTTCAGTTTCCTTTGGCGTACTTGGGATACTTCAAAATTGAAACTAAACCTTTGTTGGTTGGTTGCTGAAGATAAAAATAATGACAAAATGTGTCTTAAAATTGACCAAAAATTAGCATCGAAACGTACTATTTCTCTGCCTTATTATAATTTAACAATATAAATATAACGGTGATTTATTTTAAGTTTATTTTTACCATTTATAAGCGTTTTCCAGTTATTTGGAAAAAAGTAGTATATACAATGTTCGTATGTTCATCTCGACTTTAGCATATGTAAATAATAAAAATCGATCAATTACCACAAGAACAATTAATATTATAACCTAAATATCAAACAAAGCAATTTAGTGATGAATATAAAAACATCGCAAACAACATATTTCCTATAGACAAGCTTCACTTTGAAATAATTAACCGGGAAAAGTTTTCCCATTAAAAGCAAAATATGGCATATTTTCGAGCACCGACATATACCGCGTACTTGCAATGGCCTATTTAAATGAACGCACAATAAATGAATATTACGTATCAAGTGGCGAACGTTGCTGCGTCCAATAAATAATGAGTGCAGGGCGCAACGACGTATGTTCCAATGAAACCAAACACTGTCTCAATGTTTCGAGTACTATTGCAACCCTCGCAGTTTGCAACATTTATTTGTCGGGACGACAGCGGCGCGTCGAGATGTGGGAAACGCAAAATAACACGCGTAAAAATCTCCAAGTGGATGTAAGTACCTAGAGCGCGCACGTGACCATCACGTGACTTTGATTAGGGCCCCTTATTAAAGCCGTTGCTCCAGAAAATCCCGACTGTCACCAAGATTTATGTTATGTATGTACAACGGAAGACATTTTATTTTTAATCTGTAGGGAAAATACATCAATAGACTACACTACTACTGCACTACTAAACTTTCCTCCAACGAAATGAGTATACTAGGATTTGCATTAATCCTTTAGTGTAATAAAAAATGTCAAAATCCGTATTTGTTAACAAATCAATGCTCCTCTAAGAGAAAAATAACCTAACTGGAATAGTACTAAAGGAATGAGGTACTAAACTCTTACTAATAAAAAAATATCGTGGCTTATCTTGAGTTTATGCTTAAATGCAAATTGCCGGACAAAGCCTCGATTTTTATGGTTCAGTATTCATTTCATAATTATAGATTTCTCATCAACAGAATTTCTGCTCTTTCTGAACGTGTTCACTGAGGCGGTATTTTACGTGTACATTTGTGCATTTATTACTTAATCAATACAAAAATACTACACACTGTTAAACACCTTACCACAACTTTCACTACAGTGGACGCACGTTTCAACAGCAACGCTCTCATCAACAGGAATAACACTGAACTGAATAATTGCAACGAAACTATCCTAATTTGTACATGAAAATGACATGGTACAGTGATCATTGTCATGGCTGACTGCACTCAATAAGTGAATTGCGCTAAGGACGTGTTAATCTATCTCTTCAGAAAACGTGGAAAAAAAATCTTGATACATTTATTGGCATTGGAAACACAAATGACAATTAAGTATAAATATTTTAATTCTACTGTTTTAATATTTCATCACTGGGTATTTTAAAACTGGAATAAATTATTTGGCGGTAATATTACCTGGGGTGCCTGTAATTCTACTCTAAAGCTCAAGGAAATATCCGTGCAAGTCCTAAAATTTAGATTATCATGGAAAAATCCTTAACATTTCGTCTAATTTTACACCGAAACTACTTTACGCTTTAAAATTTCTTCAAATCACGAGGAATTTATAAAGTATACCAAATATCAGTGTAAATTTGCTCTGTTAATGCATATAATTTTACTGAACTCATGGGTAAAATTAAATCGACTTTTTAGAGTATGCCGTCATGTTTAGCTAATCACTAATCCTAACTCCGTCTGTTCTATTTCGTCTATCTTGATTTAATAAACTATAAAGACTAGAGTTCAAAGATTCTAAATCTGAATTCATTAAAATGTTTTGTTTGCATCTACTTTAGTAAACTCAAGATCGTTATATATATATATATATATATATAGGGAGACGATTTCGATCAAGAAATTCGGTCTTCCAGCAATGGAGAAATTAGTAAATGAAACTCATTTATTAATGCTCAATATTTCGGAAATGTTTATTTCCTTCTTCAGGAGAATTACTACAATTGAAAAGCAATCAGCAAAACAAATTAACAAACAAAAGTTTAAAAACTTACATGAGAGATCAAAATGTCGGCAAGAACGACGCACATGGGTGGAAAATTTATTATTATTATATTACAAGTTAAAAACTGAAGTATAAAATATAAAAAGGTTGCAAAAAATTGACGCGAAAAAACCTATCACGAACAAAGAAGAAAGAATCGACCGTAATACGAAACTTACAATTTAATAACCATTTTTGAAGGTATGAAAATTTTATATTGATATAAAGATACCTTCAGAATCAAACATTTTCTATTAGTCCGTAAAAAAGTATTAATATCATTGATGCTTAAAAAAATCCCTACTTTCCATTTTCTGACAAAAACAAATTAAATCAGAAATATAAATGCTAAAAGTAGTATCACGAAACACGACTATACGGCAAAGAATCGAGGGGCCGAACAGAAATCTTGAGGAGAAGATAAACATAAAAAGTGTAAATGACCCAAGATTACTGCCATTTCATAACATCACCAGTTCCCTTTATAACAGCTGTTAAAAATATCTTAATGTTAGTTTAAATTCTATCTGGAGTTAAGTGCTCGCAAATAAACGGAGGAAAGCGCAAAATGGGGGACGCCGTTTACGACCTGGCGACTTTAAAATACCTAAAACTTTTCGTTTTATTTTTTGGTTAACGTGTTCTTCTGATTGCGCCTTGGGAACGTAAGTTTTAATAGTGTCTGCGTAAGAATCCTTTTAGCGCGAAACAAGTATATGTTCCCATTATTGTCTAGGGGAGTTATTAAGAGTTTTTCATCTATTTTGAAATATGCAGATTAACACAGTAAATTTGGAAAATTGCTAGAAATGAATGATGATTAAGTTAGATGTTAGAGAATGTAATTAAATAGAAGCAAATAATTTTATTCTTATCAAACCGATGTGGAAATAACATTAGGGCTTCATCGAATCAAAATTCTGAGAAAGTTTCTTCTGCTTTTCATGCGACTATAGTAACGTAACAATAAAAGTATCGAAGAAAATACTGACTCTCAGCGGGAATGACCCACCGCATAACCTAACCCACATATGCGACGTCTTTAACTATATTCAAATTCGCCCCATGCCGCCTTGTGTCCAGTACTGTTGCCGTCACGACAGACTTCATACAGAATACATTATGTCGCTTACTACTTGGGCGGCAAGTTACCTACGTGTTTGAATATGTGTTAAAATTTAAATTAACGATTGCATTCAATACCGTTGAATGATAATAAAGACGTCAAATCTCGGTGATTTATGTCGAAAAAAAGACGTCTCGTAGCTTACTAAATGGGTGTATCCACAGGCGCATTTATCCCAATCACACCTGCGCTAGGTTTATTAATAATTCCTTCAATTATAGAGACAAGTGTATCCGCGCTTTATTGTTAGAGACGTCACCACTATAACGTGTTAATAAAAGCTATATGATTGTGTGTAATTTTCTAACTACTTGTGAGTGAATTATGTTATAATATGAAGAAAAAAACATGCACTTTTTATGAATATGATCGGCTCTGCGTCAAAATTAAAAGCAATATTATACTTTTGAATTAATTAAAGGTTTGTCTGCAATCACCGAAAAAACATGTGTTACCAAATAAAGTATTGGTACCGTTCTCTTCTGCATTTTAAACATTTTATTCATGTTTAAAAAAGAATGCAAAATTGCAATGTAGGTGTGTATACAGTTGCTAATATGGAAAAGAATTGATTAATGTCAGTATACTCCAAAAACAGTCACACTGATCGCATGAATTACGTTAGTAATTCTGATCTGTTGAACATTTCCTTCGTTATCGATATTAATGCCCAAAAATTAGCAAGATTGAGTGAAGTTAATAGCATTTGATCGAGAAAAATATTTTCTGAGGTATGAAATAATTCTCTTGTCTTATATAATAGTTATAGTTCATTAGGAGTTCAGAAATAAGATTCTTCTCGTGTATCCGTGAAGTCGAGCACGCGCGGGAAAAGCATTTATGGACGAGTAAAGAACGATACTTTTCATTATACCTCTCAGAAAATAAAATAATATAAAATGTCGTTTGTAAATATGAACGGACAAAAATTTAAGTATACCTTTAATTATGCCTAACCGGATTATTTATGGCACAACTTGTGTTATTGTAAATATGCGCGTCTTTAGGAACCACTTCATTTTGCAGCTTTGTAGTTGGTGAAGTTGAAGGCATTATATTATAATTTACTTCTTGGTCTTTCCTGACGCTGTCTGGATAATTGAATAATTTACTAGCAACTTCAACCTTTCCGTTTATCGATTCTTCGACACAGCCTTCAGTCGCAGTTGAGAAACAGCATCCTCCATGTCTTTTTAGAGTAACCAAATCTCCTTCATCTTCGACCAACATAGATACTGAAGATCGTCTTAAGCCGTGTGCAGTATATTCTTCGCGATATATTCGATTTGAGGTTCAGATATTTAGCAATCTGTTGTGATGTAGCACTCTTAGTATGGGAACCTACATGTTGAGCATAACATCTACCATTGTGATACGCAATAAATAATCCTCTACTAATATTTGTAGGTAATATTTGTAGGTATTACATATTGCACTGGGAATACCGGATTGGAAGGAAAAGTGCCGCGACAGAGTAAAATGGAAAAAAATAACGGAATTAGCGAAGACCAATGACAAAATGTAATAATAGAGAAACGAGGATTAATCCACCTCAATATACGGATTTTTACATATTAGCCATAATCCTAACGATTGCTAGGCTTCATGATGATGATTACATATTGATATATTTACGATAAAAACTGTATGAATCAAAGGCACATCCTTCATTTGTAATTGTGAAACTTCTTGATTTATGATTTTTGCCATCTCGAAGGAATATCAGCAAAACATGGCCATTATCTTCTAAGTCTTCGAAAGTTATACGAATCACATCATCTCTTGAGCATGCAGCGAAAATACCAAATATTAAAATTACTTTAGTTAATAACCCCTTCTCATCTGACGCTTCATATATGAATTTGGCAACTTGCTTTGATAATACTTTGAACTTCTTCGGTGTGTAATCAATACTTTGTCGTTTGAGCAATGCAGTAGCTTTTGACAAATTATTAACATTCACATTTTCTTTGTCAAAATACAAGCGCTTTTATATGGTTACCTTTTCGATTATCTAAAAATTTATAGTATTTTTTCTGTGCAGTGGTTTAATAACAACATATTTTAGTGGAAACACAAAAGCATTTGTACAGGAAGATTTATTAATTATATTGCATCGGTGATTGCATTTTTTGTAAAAAAAAAGCATTTAATTAATGCACCTAAGAGACATTTCATCGATTCTATTACAGTGTTTGTCCTTAATTTCATGTACACCTTCTAAAACATCCAAGACTACCACTGATCTGAAGTGAAATATGAATAAAATTTGTTTCTTAATGTTAAAATGCAGTTTTTTCAGTAAAAAGGGTTCAATATAATATTTAGAGATTGGCAAACTACAGAAGAATTGCACTAACAATATTGTGGTAGCTACACACACTACATGAAAGAATATTGGAAAGGAAGGTAGGTTGAGATGTCATGTCGAAAGAAACCTGAAAGACACACAATTTAGATTTAGACTCAGTAAAAGCATGAACAATGCAATTATATCTATATACATCCAAAATAAGTCCTAATAGTATTTTTTTCTTTCTTAGAGAGAAGACTTTATAACCAGACATCCAGTACAAATGACTACATTCTTCTCTGCTTCAAAGAACCATACAATAACAACAACAAAAAACTCAGCAAGATATACAATTAGGATATATTGTTAATATGATGAATGTCTAATTAATTTATTCATTCGATTAATTCTGCAAGCGTTGACCCCAAATTGGTTGGGTATGCATAAACCACCTGAGTGAGGCAGGCATCCAAAGGAACGTTACTTTAGTGTGGGTGTCTATCTACTCACCAGACAAGGATCTTCAACACTACTCGATGGAACTGGTCTTACCTTCGGTATTACCAAACTCCATCGACGATTGAATATATGAAAAGTTTAAAAAGTGGTGGCAAAAATCAACAGAATAAGGACAACCAAACAATTTTTAAAGAAACAAGGAGTTTGCTACTATACTAGATCTACTAATTCGTGACTGTAAACTAAATAGGCAAATGAACACTATGGGTCTGACAGAAGCTCTACATGCAAAGAAATGCCAGTTTCAGGTGAATAACGACACAAGAAGCAGCCCTGAAGATCTGCAATACGAATGTGGATGAAAAATTGGCCAGAAGAAGTTTCAGAACGCGGTATCAGATAGCTTGGCAAGAAGACCCATACTACTGGGCTCGTAGAATGCAGAGAATAAATATATTAGATTTAATTAAAAAGGAAAAATTAAGGATCGTCTTCCAGGATAAAGTGAATCACAATATGTCTGAAAAAGTAGCAGCAAAATAGGTGTTTATGGACACTCTAATCCTAATCTAATCTATTACAATGATCAGCATTCTACTATAAAAATACTCTATTATCTTTCAAGAAGACACGCAATTTTTTTGCTGTGCAACAGAAAACAATCAAAGGGCCTTCAAAAATAACTTAGAGATAACCATGCAAAATTAACAGCACTATCTCCATAACCTTCAATGAGAACTGGTCTAGGAATATACAAAGGAACTAAATATTCTGGCAGACCATGATAAAGTCACATTGTTCTAGATGGCCAGACATTTAGGAATCCAAAGAAATGAAAGAGCTAATGAGTTATCAAGAATAATACTACCAACTTCATCTATAGCCTCAGAATATGTCTTAAAATTGTCTAAAAGTACAGTATGAGGATAAATAGAAAAATTGGACTTAAAAATAACACAAAGAATGTTAAAATATACTGCAGACTCATGGAATGGCTTTTGTTAAAAAAAAAAACGCAAAGGAAAAAGAACTGTTAAATCTTAATACAAATTGCCTTCCCATCGCCAGGAGCTTACACTGGAAGGACCCCTACAGAAAATTGCAATCAACCCTGGAAATACCCACTGCAGGCTATATAATAAAGATTGCAGCATTCTGTGTGCAAAGGTGGTGGCAAAAACTCTTCCTCACGTTTTTTGTAAACCAATATTGAACCTAAAAGATTATTTCAATTAGCGAGCAGAAGACTGTACAAGATAGTACAGGGTGGAATTTAATGGGTACAAATTGAGAAATTTAAAGAGCCAAGAGACTGTAGTACTTCCGAAGACTCATTCCACAGCTACCCACATAGAAAATAAAAACAGCAAATGATAATAAGTTTTAAGAAAACAATGCTAATTAAAAAGGAATATTAAATAGGTGAATATTAGGGTTACTAGTTCATTAATGAATTTTGTAGGGGTATTAATTAGTATATAAACTACTGAAAATGTATCTAGCGTAAATACAAAAATAAGCAAAGCGAAATAGATTGCCACTAGCGCGAAGCCTGCACGTCGTGTGATAATTTAAGTTATGTTATATAACGTATGTAAGCGTACGCCAATCCATTAATAAATGAATATCTCGCAAAGCACAAAATAGTGAACTTTCCCCATGCTCGCTCCTAACAATTGTATCAGCAACAGATATACTCCAAGTCTCAATTAATTTCGACATTTACTTTCCCATTATTACTATGCGTGAACAACAACGATAACTTTCGCGGGAAAAGGGGAGAACGTGAAGGGAGAAATACTGAGACCGTACATAGGCAAACGTGGATGAAAGAGAGATCTGCAGAGGAGCACATATGGCATGTTCGAACTAGCGTGTGTTGATTAGTGGAGGATCAGGGCGGACGCTGATATCCGTCTATCCGATTATGACGGCCTCGATCCGATCTAAGCGGCTCAACGGCGGACATAATATAGGCTCCGGGCGACCGGACTCATCCGCATCCCTTTAATACTATACTACAGTGGTGCGTATACACTTGCGGTGAGATTAGACCGCACCCCATATGCTGATTATGGTCTAATAATACGTAACTTTTCACAAAGCCTAGTGCGAAAAACGCAATTGGAGAAGGTCGAGCAAATTAAAGAAGATCCACCACTAAGTAAGTACATAAACTGCTCGCCAAAAGTTAGAGACGTTGCTATTATTTAAATAAAACATTTTGAATGGGTTGGTTTTGAGATAAAATGCAATTTAAAAAAACCATAATATTAGATTATCTTCACATATATTGTGATTCCTTTTATTCTGAAAGGCGCTCTCTATTTTTTAATCTTAATTGGACCTATTCCTATGGGAACTCTCTGCTTTGCGGTTCTCCGAGCCCAGTACTAGTCCTTGCGAAGCCATCGCGCTGACAGAGGATAAACATGAATTTCTTCCTCCTGTTGACAAATCCATGTGACCATACAGTAATCCTACTATTATTTCAATAGACGTTATCTTTACTCAGTAGATCTTTAGTGAATTCGGGTCTTTGTTCGTTTAAGAATTGTTCTGCCTGTCTTTGTCGAGGTGATTTGTCTCACTACCCTTTGCACTTATTATGTATCCGTTTATTGAAGGACTGGGTAACTTGCACTAAAGTAATGCTGAAGGGAAAACTAGTTCCAACGAACAGCCTTGGCGATTCTGTGGTTAGGAATACAGGCCAATGCTAACTTCCTTTGAGTGTCCACCCCGTTCAGGGCAATTACGCAGCCCCAAACAAAGTTCGAATTCACAATTGCGGAATTAATCTCTTTAAATGTTGACTGGCCGTCAGAAAAACAGCAACGCTTTTGCCTCACTTGATCCAACTATACTTTCTACGGCGCAGTAAGGAATTGCGGCCACATCAACCTGGAACATTGTCGTATCTTTGCTGAAGCCAACCGAAATATCCTTTCTGGGATTTTCCACACATATCGGCTTCTATTCCGTTATCAGTTTTAGATCTGACGATACACCAGTTTGAATGTCATGATTTACATCCCTGCTTTAGTTCTTTTAGTAACTTTTAATAGCAGACACCGTGCGATTTACTTCTCGAGACTTGATTATGCATAAGTCTCCAAGTTGCAAGCAGTTAGTCGTTCTTTGTATATAAATGTGTAGCAATGGCAGGTTTAAAATTGCATTCATTGCGGCAGTAGGTGTCAACTTTATCGCAGGTACAAATATCACTTACATAGTAGCTATACTGCTGCTCCGTATGTTACCAGAAGTCTAATTACCACGGAGTAATCTTAGTGCTGTAACCTCAATTTCTTGCACACAACTTCCTACACCTGCCAAAGGCAATTGTAGATTATTTTTTGACATGTGGATTCTTTAATCAAAGGTATTTTGCGTCTTTGACAAATAGATTTTTTTCTCCTCAGAGCACGAGTGGTTATGAGACTCCTATCGCTTTTTTTACGTAAAGTGCTTTTTAGCATTAACTTATAGCAACGAAGGGAGCACTTCTCCTTCCTACGGGCGGCTCTCGTTTCCGTTTCAATGTCGACCTTGTCACCTGTGGATATAACTATCATTTCTTCTAGGCCAGTCTGATTCACTACAAAAGTTTTGGTATGACGCCTTTTCTTTGTGATTTCTCAATAATTAGTTTCAATGTCCAAGAACACCGCTATAGGTATTTGTTTGCCTTTGAAATTACTCCGTTTAGACCGTCTAATGCAACCTCCGTAGACTTTTCAGCTTCTTGGTATATTGCGTGTTGCTGAGTAGCTGTTTCTTCAACGCTGTACCTATTATGTACAGATCTACCACCTAAGTGCTTTTGGTAAAAAGGTGGATATGCTTATTGGCCTGTAAAGCTTTCGCGTTTTACCGGATATTTTATGCTTGTATGATATTACGCAATTCCTTTGATGAAACCCACTTCGTTTACAAGATAACCATGATTGAGTAAAACTTTGTGGATTCTGGAACATGCAGGAGTTTCCTGCAACTCCGCCAATATAACGTCTGGTTCTTTCACGCCAGTTTTCCACGTACGACGAATAGGCATTTTGCATTTACGAAAAAATATTTCTGCATTTTTTATCATCATATTTTAGAAAGTATATATTGTATTAAGTATTTAATCTATTTGCTGACATTACAAAACCCATAAAGCTATTTTCAATTCTTAACTTATTTTGATTCTTCTGAGTATTGCCAAGAAGGTGGATGTAGGTGATATAGGTGAACACTTTAGTATGTCGCAAAATGTAGTTCCTCGGTTAGTTAAACGCCACAACGACACTGGAACTATTACGAAACACCTAAGAACTGAAAGGCCTAAAGTTACTATGCCCATCCAAGACACATTACTCTATCATGTGAAACAATGTTGCACAATATCTGTGGACTGCTGAACCGAAGGTTTTTTTCTGGGACAGAAGTTGTGGTTTTAGTATTAGCTATACCCCAGAAGCGTTCTGAAGTCAATTTGAGATCAAAGCGTCTGTCGCGAAGAGTCCCACTTACATCAGAAAACAAACGTGCTACGACTTGCATTCTTGTACATCCAAGCTGCCAATAAGAATGGAAACCTGTGGTCTTCACCGACAAGGTCTTCTAATAGTCGTCGTGTAGGAGTTTTAACTTATCCATTAGTGTCCAGAAATCAACAGTCAAATCTATCAATTTTGATAGGATACGATTACAGTGTGAAGGAAAATGTGTTTGTTAGTTTTGAATATAAGTATAAACGGTGAGGTTTATAAAGAAGAAGTAATCAACAACGTGACAACCATATCTTCACGTCACTATCCGTCAAGATTTCGTTTTTTACAATAGTGATACAACACTACACCGACATGCCAGATTGGTTGAAGCTCGTGAGAATCAATGTATTCCTCATTTGCCATTTCGACCGGCCTAATTTATTATTGAGCATGCTTGGGATCAACTTCAGAAAGTAGTAGGCGTATATACCCAACGCCCTATGCTGAACGATTTAGTGAGAGGTATATAGCAAACACTGCCAAGTAATGATTGAAACTCGTGGCTGTCAGACAATATCTGTTCGTTATTGTTTGGTATAATTAAGATGATTATTGATGGGAATCTTTTCTTAGCCGTGCTTGTAAATTTTTTGTTTTTTGTTTTTTTCCCTTGATTTAGCGGCTTGGTTTTTAAACTTAATGAATTATTCAATAAAACTCTTCATGACGTTTCGACAATCTTATTTTTTATTGAAAATTATTGAAATTATTGAAAAAATAAGATTGTCGAAACGTCATGAAGAGTTTTATTGAATAATTCATTAAGTTTAAAAACCAAGCCGCTAAATCAAGGGAAAAAAACAAAAAAATTAAAATGATTTTTATCAATTTTGATTTTTCTATTTTCGATAAGCTACAAAAATATGCAAAGACTGTAATTCAGTAATAAACACACCAGATATCCAATGACTCAGCGCTATAAAAATGTATTAATTTGGGACAATTAATAATCTTTTTATACAAAAGTGTAAAAAAGAAATTTGTTATGTAAAAGAGGTGTTCTTGTTTTATTATTTTAAAATAACTTTCAAGCAATTTTCCTAACTTCTGACGGCCAGTTTATATCAATAGCTTAGAAATATACACCTTTGTATATATGGGAGCTCAGAAACAGATGTCAAACTAAAGATAAAAGGACAAACAACCAAAGAATGTCCACAATAATTATAAATCATCATCTAGAAAACAGAATATTAAAATAAACGCATTATCTGCATAAAAAACAGCTATAATTAAATATTACTTTTTCTTATTGCATTTTATATTAAAAAATAATAAATATCTTAATACATCTTTTAAAGAAAATAAACTCTATCCACAAACAGGTACGAACGCTTTAAACTTTTAACACACAATTAAAAGTCGTATCAGCAAAAACACTATTTTATATATGTATATACTAACTTTCTTGTTACTTCATAGTTTGATATCTAAACGAATTTCATTTTTATTAATAACATAAAGTTTCTAAATTGCAGAAGAACCCTAAAGAGTCGCGAATGTACAGCAACTTTTTAACTTGATATATAAATTAATTGTACCTACAAATTTTCTGCTTGAATACCTGTCCCAAACTTTGAAAGATTTTCTTAAATAGATAATTTTTTTATTGCTTCGGTCAAGCAACATTAGGCAATAAAAAAATATACTTTTATACATTATAAAAATCTTTAGTTTTTTGACGAGTTGACGAGATTATAGATTAGATTAGTTTAGATTGACGAGTTGAGCAAGGTACCATTTTAATAAATATAACGTATGACGTCATCTCTTAGTATTAATTAAAAAAAATTGAGTCTCCACTTAAATACACTCCGCCAAAAAAGTATCGCATAAACTAAAAAAGGGCATTTATGAACCAAGATATTTTTATACGTTCACAAAAAGTTTGCCTCGTGTATGTGAACTATAAAAACACTAACAAAATAATGGAACTTAGCGTTTTTACTTTATTTTTTTCCTAAAAGAACACATTTAGAAAAATGCATATGTGTAAGGTTTGCTCAGTTGTTTATTGAAAGTCTTCCTATACGGACAAATTTTAAAGTGCGAAGTCAGAGTTCTGTACCAACGCTTTTAAAACTAAAATGAGCAATTTAACTTCAGAACAAGTGGCTGCTATAGTTGCTTTAATCGAAGATGGACGATCTCAAGCATACGTTGCTAATTTGATGAACATCAATCAGTCAAGTGTTTCTAGAGCCGTAGCCAGATATAGGGAAACAGGCATTTACAGTAGAAGACCTGTACCAGGTCGTCCAAGATGTTCTACTCGCCAAGATGACCGCTATTTACTACTACAAGCATTACGTCGAAGACATGTAACTGCGAGACAATTGCAGAACGACTTGGCTAGAGTCAGAAATACTCGTGTGAGTACTCAAACTATTCGGAATAGGTTACGACAGAGTGGATTAAGAGCTAGAGTAGCTGTAACATCCCCTCGTCTCACTAGGAACCACCGAGTGGCTCGCTTAAGGTTTGCCACAGAACATGTAAATTGGAACATTAATGACTGGGCCAATATACTCTTCACAGATGAGTCAAGATTTGGTCTTTACACCTCAGATAGGCGTATCTCAGTGTACAGACGAGACGGTGAGCGCTATTCGCAGTGTAATATCAGACCTAGACCTAATTTCGCTGGTGGCTCTATTATGGTTTGGGGAGGCATCTGTTTAACAGGTCGTACAGAGTTAGTACCAGTAGACAGAGGTACACTGACTGCCCACAGGTATATAACGGACATTTTAGAAGAACATGTAGTACCATATGCGCCAATTATAGGAAACGAATTCATGTTAATGCACGACCGCATGTTGCAATAATCGTCCAGGAATACCTTAACGATGTTGGTATTCCAGTTTTAGATTGGCCTGCGGTAAGTCCGGACATGAACCCTATCGAGCACGTGTGGGACCTCCTTCACAGATGGATACGAACCCAAAATGTTGCCCCAGCGGACCTGCATGGACTAGCAAATGCTCTCCGTGACGAGTGGGAGAATTTGGATCAGGCTTATATACGGAGGTTAATCGAATCTCTGCCAAACCGTATGCGAGCGGTCATAAGAGCCAGACGTGGCAATACTCAGTATTAAAAGCTACTGTTATGACATTTTTCTTTCCAAAATTATAATTTCTTGTTTTAATAAAAATCTCAAGTATGAGTTCTTGTTTTTATTTGGCCTGTATTTTATTTAAACAATCATAGAAATTATATCTTAGAGCGCATTAAAGTATATTTACAACTTTATGCTACAAACAAAGATTATGCGATACTTTTATGATTCAAAACTAAATTATGCGATACTTTTTTGGCGGAGTGTATATGATATGCATGAAAAAAAATATAATGGAAAGCTCATCATTTATCATTTTCAAGATTTCTAAACAATATTGAATTATCTCTATGTATAAACATCAGTGATTTTTTCACGTTTGCTGAAATGTACCACAACTGCAATTATCCTTACATTCTTGATACTAGTTAATTGCATAATTGTGAAATACCTAAATATGAATGAAAAGAACTTTACATGTGCACGCATAGATGTACCTACATAAATACTAAAATGTTCTATACAACGAGCAACCAACACATTATCGCCTTGTGGCACTACCGTTCTGCTTATATGGGCTGTAAATCAGGATAAGCTACCCGGTTGGGCTAATGGTATGCATGAAATACAAAGCCCCCGCGAGCGGAGGCCAGAGATGTCCGATAATTTTAACTTATGTAAACCATTATGTTCGGTCAGGACTAGAAAACGTCACTTTTGTATAGTTGATATTGCTCCAGATACTGCCTTTAAATGGGTATATGAAGGAGGCGTGCTCTTTCGGAATGGAGAAATAGAATATTGTTTTTTAATTCAGTTAATTCATTTTCAGTTTAAGCAATAGATATCCTAAAATGTAAAGAGAAAATGTTGCAGTGTAAGAAATTTACGAAATAATTTGGTTAAATTAGCATTGGTCCCAAAATTAATATCATCAGAATAATATCATAGTTAACACTTATATTTACCACCTGTATTTTAAAATTTATTTATAATATAAACACCTTTCTCATAGCATCATGTGTCATCACTATATAGAGATAAAATAAATGTTAAACGACTACGTAGAAAAATCAATACTACTAAATAAACAAACCAATATATAGATAGGTAGGTTGACCGCAAGAGATTCAATACGATTGCAACATCAGAGTGCGCATACCCAAATAAGCTAATGACCTCCAAAATTAAATGAGGAAGACCAAAAGAAAATATTTTAATTCCAAAAAAAAAGAACCTATGAAGGAAAACTTAAAAATAAACATAAAAGACGCGATAGTATTAATTAGTCACCTGTACATAAAACAAACAAATCAAAATATAGAGAAAACGGCAACTGTTAGACCAAGAGAAGTATTCAAATAATTCGGGGTCTAGCTACAACAAAAGGTAATACCCACACTGACATTAATGAAAAGATTATACTATTAAAGTTTCGGAAGTATATCATACCGTGTCGAAAAGCTTCTTATGAAAGAAAGAAATAAGTAGGAAAACCAAAAATGACTATGTACTAAACCTCGTATTCTCCAACTCCAATTAAGGTGCAGAATCCAAATATTACCATCCATGCACTGAGAAAACTGGATATCTAAGGAAAGTCCAAACCAAGGCATAACAAGGAGAACCCAAAACGATATAGTAAAACATAAACTAAGAAAAATCGAAAACTGTAATCAAACTTTGTCCAAGTTATTCTACTGCTTAAATAATCCATCCAAATACCTCAGCAAACTTAAGTGACTAAAAGGAGCAAGCAAATGCAGATTCAGTTGTCCAGTTTCTTTAGAGTAAATAAAGCCCAAAATAATATTCTTTTTCAAAAAACATTTTGAATTCTCAAAGGCGTAAATAGTGCGCAAGCAGCTTAAGACAATAAATATTACTGAATATATACGAAAATAATTTCGATTTACCTACATCATATTGCCAGCTGTATTAGTTTCTGATAAAACGAAAATGGTGCACTCAGTGGGGGTGGTGTAATATCCAGTTACCCCAGCTTCCCTTATCAAGATACTGACTGTTTGACTTATACCTGCTCTGATGCGAAGAAATACAAGGAAGTGGTAAGGTATAATTCAAATCAATTTCACAACAAAATATTTAAAGAATAGGAATTTCAAATATAAATACTTGACTTAGGAAATCTGGAAGTAAGTTGTTTCCCCATACAAGTAACTTAACTTATACGTAATAATTTAGCAGTACCATCTACTAGGTGGGGTGAAAAGTAACCTCCTTGGGAATGAAAAAAAAAATTTTTTAAATGTTTTTTTATTTTATTCAATATAGTCCCCTTTTAGCTCGATACACTTATTCCAGCGATTTTCCAACTTCTTGATCCCGTTCGACAAGTAATTTTCCGGAAGGTCTGCAAAATACTCCTCCGTGGCGTCGATGATTTCCTCGCGTGAGATAATAGTCCGAGGGAGCCAAATCGGGCGAATACGGTGGATGCGACAGCAATTGGAGCCGTAAGTCATTGATTTTAGCCGTGTGTTGTACGCCGGTGTATTGTCAAAAATTTTTTTCGCTTCATGTGAGGCCGTTTTGCAGCGATTCCAATAATGCACAGTAATACTCGCTGTTGATGGGTTTTCCTTTTTCGAGGTAGTCCACGAAGAGTATACCATGACAATCCCAGAAAACCGACGCCATAAGCTTTCCGACCCATTGAGCCTCCCTCAGCCGCTTCGGAGCACTCGTGCCGGCTTCAGTCCATTGCCGGGCACTCATTCTGTTCTCTGGTGTGTAATAGTGGATCCAGGTTTCATCAACAGTTACCAATCGACGCCAAAAGTCCGCCCGCATCAGCAAGTCCAAACACTCTTTCGAAGTGCTCTCGCGTTCGTGTTTTTGGTCAGGAGTGAGCATGCACGGCACCCAACGGCAGGATAACTTTTTCATATGCAGAATATTGCCCAAAATATGGCGAGTGCGCTCAGTACTAATCTTTGTGGTATCTGCTAGCTCGCGCACCTTCACTTTCCGGTCAGCCAACACCATTTCATGTCTTCTTTTGACATTGTCCTCTGTAACCGCATTGGAGGGCCTGCCGCTGCGGACTTGATCGGTAGTGGAGTTGCGGCCACCACGAAACTCTAGAAACCAATATTTGACGGCGTAATCTGACGGAGCATTAGCCCCATAATATTTATCCAACTTTTCTTTTGTTTCCTTCGTCGTTTTGCCTCTCAAAAAATAATGTTTTATGAGAGAACGAAAATCGTTTTTGTCCATACTCAACATGATGCCAAAAACGTCAACAACAATCAGCTGTCAAAACAAAACTAAATACAGTATCGCACTGAAATTTGGCATGTCTCCCTAAATATGAACAGACTTCAAGGCACCATAACCTTTTTTGCAGTAGCAGCGCATTCTGGCGGTCAAGGAGGTTACTTTTCACCCCACCTAGTATGATTGGAAACAAGCCGTTTCTATCCAACTGCACCTAACAATTATACATTTAAATGATCAAAATATTAACACTTTAAGAATTGTTAAAGGCAGCATCCCTTTCAAGGTATGTATTAAGCATATCATACCAAAAAAGAACAGATTAACCACACATTATTAAATGATAACTAAGACGGTTAAATCTTAACCTATAATTTTATTTGTATTTATTTCCTGTCACAAAATATGTGTCCATGTATCATAACATACAAGTATGCACTTCATAACAAGTATTCACGCTCAACACGAAGCTGATCAACTAGTAGTACGAGCGGCAATATTTCGACATTTATGTAGATGGCACAATAGCCTATATTTCATGTAATTTTATAAATGAGGGGCCGTTATGCACATCAATGTAATAATCTCCAGGCTTCCTAACCACGCGTGACCAAAGAGCGACCGTCAGCGAAAATACGCTCGATTTCTGAATGGATTTAGATTGCAAATTATGTGTGACTATCGAATCAGAGAGACAGAAAGGCAACAAAACACTCTTTATATACCTTACAGAATGGAGAATGCTGCCGGGCATTATAATCTTTCACGTCTATTGGCCATTATGAGGTGTGTAACGCTCGGTTTGATTATGTCGGGTGTCGCGCTGCCTTTTAGTAGGCGATTTAAGTAAGTTATTTGTTCTGCGCCGTTGCGAGTTACGAATACAATTAAACGATGATTTTAATATCAAGAAGTTTTATACACGCACTTAAAATAAATTGTTCCATTGAAATAAATGATTTCAAATTATATGTCCATTTTTTTAAACACATGAATTACAAGTATAGAAAAATAGTTTTGCCACAAAAATAGATTAGATTATATCAGGTTAAGACTTAAGAGGCCTTCCTAATTCCTGCTTCCTCATTAGGGCTAACATCTTTAAGAATGATTCTCTTACGTAGCTATTTGCTCTCCTCAAATTATCACAATGGCACAGAATCTAGACTGCGGTTTTCAGCCAAACATATTGTATTAAAGCCTAGTATGTCTAATAGGACCGGTTAGTAGTCCAATAATACGTATGTACGATGTCCATAACTGGACCACATAATGCATTATGTTCATCGAAATTAATTGTTTAAGCTATAGCAAAGCTGAAGACAAGCAAAAAGCATCAAAAAATTAATATAAGCAAATTAATAATCAACGCGGAAAAGAAATACATGACTTCACCTCCAACAAAAATGAAGACAGCTTTAAAATTAAAAAACAAAATTATTTTGACAAAGAAATTCAAACAAAAACACTATTAAAGAATTCATCTAATCAATCATAAGCCTTCTGCAGAGAAAAAGTTCTTGAGATATTTTTAAAAAGTATGCATTGGGTGTAGTTTTATGGCAAATGGCAAATGATTGTGAACTTTAATACTTGTACATATACTTTTAATCAACGAGAGCCTATGTACAGGCAATTGAATATAATTTTTTCTAACACTATAATTATGATTGCATTCTTAGTGATATAAGTTTATCTCTAAGTTTAAGAATATAAAATGCTACAATGGTCCACAAGAATAGCTTAATAAAGATAGTTTCACACAAAATCTCAACAGCATAGCTCCCACCATCACTCGAAGTGCTTTTTCTTAAAAGCAGAATTTTCTGAATCGCAGTACTTGAATCCCATATCTTAATCGTGATTCAATATCAGCTGAATAAACTAATTTTAGAGTCTGCATAGGTATCTACTGATTACATCTTTTAAGTGTCGAAGCTTAAAAATGCATCTACTTATGGCGAGAATTATATGATCAATGTATTGTTTCCACTTCAGATCATTAGAAAATATAATATCTTGATTTTCTTTTCTTTTCTATATTAGTATCACCGATTTCTAATTGAAGCTCCTGCATTGCCGATTGAGGTGTTGCTGAAAACACAACGTAGGTAATTTGTTGCTGAAGTGTTTAAAAAAAACTTTATTACCAACAAGCCAGTCATTAAGACGGTTCAGTACGCTATTTGACAAATTCTCAAAATGTTTTCTATTATCGCTCACAAAAACAGTAACATTATCTACATAGATGGTCAGGAAATGTTCATGAATGAAAGTAAATATATTATTTATAAATAGGAGTGATAACACTCTCCCCTGTGGTACCTCTATTGTAATAACATGTGAATCAGAGCAAAATATGAAGCAGGTATTTTGCTCTGCTTCATTTATTCTTGCAATGAGGGTACCACAGGAGGGAATGTTATCACCCTTGCTGTTTACCTTATTCATAAATTAGCAGAGATCCTAACAAATTGTCTTCTGTCAAATGAGTAAAAGGCAAACCACCAGATTGCAACACATCGCACTCCAAGTAATTCCACTTATCCAACAAAAGGCCATGTTGTACACAGGTCAAATGCCCTGCTTAAATCACATAATACACCAACTGAAACATTTCTTTTGCATATATCTTGAATAACATAAGTATGCTTAGATAAAGTAGGTGTAATAAGTGATTTAAATTGTCTAAAACCATGTTAATTATTTGAAATTAAATTACGTTTGCAAAATTAATTCAATCGTTCCAACACCGCGCATTCTAAAAGATTACTTAGATAGAAGGTAACTGAAATTGGTCTAGGTATTAGTCATTTAAAATTAGCGAGTCTAGCTTCCTTGTAGAAAAGACTATTTTCTATGTCTAGTGGCCTATCAGTAATCCTACTATCACTTGGGTGTCCACATATGTCTATTATCATTTCGACCTTTTCAGGTCTATTATGGTCCTGCTTATCCTAGAAGATGCTCTCGAAAGGCAAAAGCCTTTTTAACTAGGTTTATCATCTTGAGTGACTCCTGTGCTATCTGCTTCGGAGTTTTCCGAACCCAAAAGTAGAAAACCCTTGCCAGGCTATCACACTGCCAGAGAACATGGACTAGAATTTCTTGTTCGTCTTGACAAAATATGTCACTGATACCTTCTACAAAGCCTATGCCGATTTAATCTACAGTAACGGATCAGGTTATTTTAATAGTTTTCCTGTCTTTTCTGTTCTTCCTTCCTCTTTTACAAATTCAAGCCCTTGTTCCTTTAAGAAATCTTTTGCCCCACTATGAATTTATTTCTTGATGGTCTTTGTAATTTGTAGTTTACTAATGACAAAGGAAGGGAACCAATACGAGGTATTTACGATTCTCGTATGGCCAAATCATCTGCCGACTCAACTTTTTCACGCACATATGACTGGTTATCCAGGCCAATGATATTTTCTTTTTGACGCCTATCTTGTTCAGTATGTTTATTCAATAGCAAACCACTTTGGAGTCAACGTTTGCGAAATTAATCATTTTAAGTGTTAAGAAGTCGTCAGAAAATCTAGCGACATTTTTACTTATGTTGGTACGTCTCTCTACTTCTCTGACACAATAATCTATTGCGGTGAAGTTAATCTAGAACACTGTAGTAGCTTTCCTTCTAACATCTTCTCCATAACGTATATTTACTTTCTATATTTATGAATCCGCATCGGTAGCGCAAATTTGCTGTAGTAGGATGCTGTTCAAGTTACATCGGCAAATCAAGTATAAAAGTAGACAAAATTCAATGAAGTATAAGCTATTCTAATTCAGTAGAAAGTAAATCAATTACTGTTTAAATTACTTCGAATTTCACGATTAATGCAATAAGCAGTTATTTAAACTTATTTCTCCCTACTGGCGAAGAAACAAGCAACCCTCTCTCGCATTCTAAACTAAAGCAAGTACGATTTTAATGGAAGTAATCGTTATTCCAGTCAGAGCAAAGCGCCATTCTAAATTCTAAAATGCACACCTCAATCTTCATTCTTTAGCCGTCACTCCGGTCCCCACATCTTGAAAAACTCAATACCCCTTATCTAGAGCAGCTACCGCTGGCTCCTGACGATGGTATTGCACAGGGATTTCCCGGTTCTCCCGACATCGAATGCCTCGTTTCCCTTTACTCTTTACTAAAGACTGCCGACTGCAACGCGGCGCGGCCCCAGTTAAAATTTTCCCGTATAGGAGAGAGAGCCGTAATTGAATCGAAAAACACATTGAGTGTCTCGGGGTGGCGAGTTTAATCCAATTGTTCGAACACCCAACACAATTCATTAGCAGCTAATCAAGTTCCACAACATTGCGTCGACGGTGCCATCTGTTATCTGTTTGCTGCAATTGTAATTGTCCTCGCAGGATTCGATTTATAGACTACCATACCGCACACGTATATACATATCTACGCGGACCTATAACACAATTATTTGATATCGGATGCGAACTTTGATTTTCGTACTCGTCGTCTTTCCTCCCCAATCGGTGAAATCTGTTAGCAGGAGATCAATTCACGTTTGCATGCATGACTACCCCCTATTCGATCGTTTTCAACGGAAATAGATGACGTGAGAAATGATCAACAAACCACTTTTCCAGTGCATATGATTTGCGCAACGTGAAATCTATGCAATACAAACAAATATTCAATGGAAAAAATTTAAGGAAATCTAAGAAATGAAATATATGCTTTCAGAATTGAAAACGCGGCAGAAATTTGGGTTATAAATTATTTATTACAACAAAACAACAACAATCACTAATATAACTAAACTAATGAAAACAAAAGCAATCGAAATCGATAAAACCGATATACATAAACATCTTGGACACGAAATCAAAATACCCGTCAAAATCAAACTTGCAAATTAATAAGAAGAGTGGAGATCGTAGAATAATATCACGAAGCCTCTGGTCACCACGTGGACTGGATCTATTGTAAATTACTTGATCTACAGTTACCATTTCCTATCAGTTGTCGTTAACTAGAAGTTTTCTTTGGTATTGCGAGTTTGATTGCTTTGCATTGCCAGTTCGAAACCCATGGAACAAAGATTTAATTTAAATTGCAAATAACTCAAAACTCCAAGGTTTACCTTAACCGAAAACACTACGTTTAACACTGCTCTTCACTTGTTTTCTACTGAAGATGGCAACTTAGTTGCCGAAATACGTATTTAGATTTGTATCTTTTAATTTTTGTGGTAAGGGATTTTTTAATTTTTTCTTTTGGATTTTTGTTATAACTCAAAACAAACAAAAAAATTAAGGCAGCGACGCTGATACTAACTAAGATATGAAATAAACTGCAGATAGCTCAACAAAAAATGAAAAGAGCCATACTGAAACTGACACTTAAGGATCATATAAGAAATAAAAACATCTTTACTACTACGAAGAATGCTTAATAATACTATGTATGTAAACGTAAACTATAACGGTTCAGATTCTTTACTAATATACTAGGTAACTGCTTCGCGGTATGTTTATGTAAACAATAATTTACAAAGGCTTACTTAAACCAAGTTAAGCATTTTGCAGTCGGATACGTTTGTTCGGAAATCAAAATTCTCTCTTTTAATCATCTAGTATGTATAACAATAAATCTTCGAGCATTATACCAAGCGAAAAAGTTCATGTTATTAAGATCTAGGCTACGGATCTTTTCATCATGAACCTATATTTTAGAGCATAATTTTACTGGGACACTGATGTTTTAATTAATCAAAAAATCAAATTAATTCGTATTGGTTTTTTTCTTTAGGTCAACTGAAAATGCTCATTAGCTAACTAGATATCTATTTAATGTCTTGCCTCATACTATGAATTCCCTAAATAAACCACTAAAATATAAAATTATCATGTAACAAAGTTTATCGGTAAATGTTATCGACTTTTTCTTTTAAAAACGGTATGACACTCATTCACAAGTGTTGATAAATGTGATGAAGATTGTTGGGGGTGACACGGACAACTTGTTAATTAGAATACCAAATGAAGTGAATTGCTGGTCTCTTGTTCGTTAACTGAAGTGAACTCCAACACACGTCAGGTCAATCGACTTAGCGCGCCCCCTACAAAAATCTCTCGCTCCGATATAATTACACCGAATGTGATTTGGTTGATTTTGTATTGTTCGGTTTATTATATTTGTGGTTTTGACGCTCAGTTAACAGCATTGCAGCAGCGAGGTTTTCCTACGAAACTAATAGATTGCAAAGGGTTATTAGGCGTGTGTTAATCGAAACATGGAAGATACACAAATACTTATATTTGCGCACCCTCTTAAAAGCTTCGTGTGAAAAGACAAATGCTAGCCGTTTAGGCATCGATGTCGTCCATTATGGCTTCGTGAAATGATAACTTGAAATCTTCCCCCTCGGTATTCTCAATTTATTTTTGAATCTCAGCCTTTAAACAAACATTATAAAGTTACGTAACGTAGAATATTTAATCGTAAAAATATATTTGCTTTTAGTAATAGAGTATATTTGAAAGCAAGCAGATAGGCATAGAAATTCTCATGTAATACAACAAAATTAAATCTAATAATTATTTATAAACATTGTACATATTGCAACTACAATCTACTAAGTGTCAAATATAATTAATTCTGCAGCCCATCATCACCCTTTTGTATAATAGAAGACATGTAGACTGTGTATTAATATTACTTGCACTTTCCAAAAATGATTGAAGCAGGTTTAAAGAAACCAGACTAACACAATGGTTTGCTTTTATATAATTTGAACCTAATAAAATGTGTAGCCTGCACTGCATTCAATCAACCGGTTAAATAATAAACTTGTTGATATTACGCAGGGCTCTTATTAGGCCCCTTGTTTTTTTGTGTATATCAATGATTTGTATTGGATATACATCATGGCGGTTAGACCCATAATCACTTATGCACCTCTGGTATGGTGAACAAAACGAGAGCAGCAAACTGCTATAATTGAACTCAGTAAGTTGCAGAGGCTTGCATGTTCGGGATTAACAGGACATGAGGATGAATGAATACTACTCCTGCAGCGACAATGGAATGCCTCCTAAACCTCCTTCCTCTCTATTTGATGATATTGAGGTAGGTATCTCAGATTACAAGAAGTATCGAGTGGCGGATATGCAGAATTGGAATAAAAAGAATACCGTCATGGCAAACTTTTAATGAGATCAGATAACATGATTTCGCCATACCTATTTAACAGGAATTTTGAGGTGAGAATCACTGATCGGATATGCTGGAATTAATGCAACTACAGAGACAGGCTCAGACGGGAAAACTGATTTGGTTTACACACGAATCAAAAAACGAGAGAGTGGAGTTGGAATTTACAGTGAAGTGAGAACAGTATTTTGCAAACAATATACATATGAAAGACACTTTAGTAAAGAGAGTATAGCGCAGTTTCAGGGAATGGTACGGCAGGAGACATGGCAAGACGTCTATCATTGTAAACAAGGCCCAAATAAAAAAATTGAAATTTTCTATAATGTTTTCCTATATTATTTTGAGATTTGTTTTCCACTATGTAAAACTATAGTAAAGCATAATAACAACAACAATATTAAATGGTATACTAGCGAACTTGGACAACAAGCAAAATTAATACGTAGCTTGTATGACTTGTACAAACTAACTAATGACTGTGAGTTACTCAGTAGTTATAAACAACATAAGCAAACATATAAAGCCTTTCTAGAAAAAACTAAAGAAAGATACTTTGATAACATAATTTTATCATCGAACAATAGAACTAAAACCTCGTCGAAAATCATAAACACTCTTACTGCGCGGGGCAACAAGGATATCAATCAGCCTGTGCTCACCAATGCCTCAAGTGGAATTACGTATAAACTAGCGGAGATTGTAGAACTGTTTGCAAAACAATTTTCCTTGATTTATAGGCCAGTAATTGATGATGTAGACATTGTAAACTCGTCTTCAAGTAGTTTGTACTTTCAGCCAACTGACATTCACGAAATACTTTCTATAGTGAATAAAATTGCAGCAAAGAACTCGGCGGGTTTGGATGATATTCCATGCTACTTGTTAAAGTATGTGGCGGAATTTTTGGCTACTGCATTAGTGGATGTAATAAACGAAAGTCTACTTCTTGGCGTTTACCCTGATATTCTAAAAAATTCTAATATCATTCCAGTTCACAAGAAGGGCGACCAGAAAATTATAGAAAATTATTGGCCTATAACCTTATCATCCGTCTTTGCGAAAATCGTTGAGTAGGATATAACTGTTCGTTTAGTGGATTATTTACAAAAAAACAATTTGATTTCTATCACTCAAGTTGGTTTTTTTCCCAAAGAGTCTACAGCGGATGCAATATACCATGTCCTAAACTACGTTTAGAAAGAACTCGACCAAAACAAAACCGTTGGGGGTGTGGTGTGTGGTTTTTGATTTAAATAAAGCCTTCGATGTTCTTGACCGGAAAGTGCTTTTGAACAAAATGAACGCTTTAGGTATACGTGGGGTAGCCAGTAACTTAATAGAGTCTTTTCTCAGTAATAGAAAAAGCTACGTCTGTCTCAATATGAAGGAAAACAACATACATCAACGGTTTACTTCTAAACCTATTAATTTAAATAGTGATGTGCCACAGGGCTCTATTCTTGGTCCCACACTATTTCTTATATATGTAAATGATTTATATTCATCATTGAGTACATGCGTGTTATCTCAGTATGCTGATGATATCACTATAGTGGGTGTCAGGAAATTCAATACCAGAAGTGTCCATCTCAATGCCAAAGGTGGCTTCTAGTATGTCTGAGGGGTGTGACAGGTGGGGCCTTGTACTGGATAAACAGAAGACTAGCATAATTCAATTTGGGACATCTTCAACCTTGTAGTATTATAGTCTATATGTTCCTTTATTTAAAGAATCTTATTAATGTTTTTAATGTTTTATACAATTTCATTCACATGAATTGTCTCATACTTGTTTTATTATTAACTTAAACTATTATTTATGTAGTTTATTTTAATTATTGTATTTTGTTACAATGTCTATGTTCATTGAACTAACAACAATAAATTTATTATTATTATTATTGAATATAATAATCATTGTCATTTCCCAGAGGCATACGCAATATGCATACGCATTCGATAACTGAGTAGTCTGGCAGACCGCAATAAAGTTACTTTACTGTGGGTACCCGGTCTTCGCTTATAGGTCCACATCCTGTTCTGGGTGTGTACAAGAACACACTACGGGAGCAAGTAAGGAGATGGGTCCAAGGTAAACACAAAGAAAACTCAAACAATGCAAACTGGCCAACTCATGAAAAGACCTTTATCAATGGACCATCAAAGAAGAAAAATGAAGAACTATTAAAGCTTAGTAAGAATCATCTTGGTATCCTAAAAAGACATTGGGCACTTAAAAGATACATACAGAAAATAAGAATCAGATACCCAATGCAATTTTTTTAATAGAATGGCAGAGACCGCTTACTATATTCTATGTGAACTGACAGGTAATTTTTATTTGTTTTTAATTCTAATTTTTTGCAAAACAAAAATGAATGCAGAGGATTATTTTGACCGACCAGCCAAAGACTTGTATAGACTAGTACAGGGCACCAGAATATTGGAATGGCTGGCATAATTTAATGGGTAAAGGATATGGAAGATATAATACAAAAAGCTAAGCTGTATTTTCGGGAAAAAGCAAAAATGCTAAGTTTGAATCAAATCGGTAAAAGACAGTAGGAGAAATTCGAGAGTGACAAACAAATCTCATGTTTATCGGGGATAAAAACTGTGAAATAGCTGCAGTTTAATTATTAATAGAAAACGAACTATAGGCAGATAGAAAAAAATAATGTTGATCTGCTAATGAAACGCACAGTTCCTTCAATGAAAACATAATTAGATAAGATTACCTGCAAGATAAAGAGTAGACACATCGTCTCAGGCCATGGTACCTCATGAATATATTGACATGCAGACCGTATCGATAATAGTATGGTGACGTCACAGCACGGGACCCAGACGGCTCTTCATTTATTCACAGATGTATTGTATAGGTATTGTGCAATTTAAATTTCAAGATTGACTACGTGATTTGGACCAATCTGTGTACAGATCTGTATAATACGTAAAGTAACGTATGGATTAACTTACATCTTTGCAACACGCCTCATTAAGATATTTAAAAAAGAAACGAAACATGAAAAACCAATAAGATTTGTCAAATTATAAGCACGTAACATGCATACAGAATTATAGTAATTCTAACCACCGCGTAGTAAAATGGCGAAAATCAATGAACCTTTCTCCGGGTCGATACGAACTTTAAACATACTTTTAAGTCATACTCCCAGCTGCCAATTAAATATTTTCGTAAATAAACTTTAATTGCGGCCCGGAAAAGTTTCAACGTGGAAGTCAAATGAAAAGAGGGCACGAAATTAATATGATGGTTTTTTGTCGGGAGAAAAATCTATTTTCTCCGTTAACTACTTCAGACTCGAAGCTTAAAGCTGTCACCAGTAATTATTCAAGTGGGTGTAGTGGCTGAACTTGTAAAGCTCTTAAGTTCTGTTGGCAGCCCGAAAACTCGCTCCGCGCTTGCCAACTTTAACCATTAATTACACCGACCGACTTACGTACCTCAAAACAACTAGTCATTTTTTATTCCACTCGCAGTAATTTATATAAATAATTACGCAACGTAATTACGGAGGTGAGTTAGTATTAATATTTCAATGTCATCGTATAAAGACGAAGATTGTAGCAATATATTCGTAAAGATGATTATCTTAATTCCACTAATCTTTCCGTCAATATCAATAAATATTTTCAGAATCATTATAACTAATATTATACTCATACAGTTAGAAAACGCAAGATCTTAAGTTAACCAAATCTAGTTCAATTTAACAATTTTACGAGGTGAAATACAATAATAGCAGAAGATTTTGTACTCAAGTTATGGTTAGATTAATCAAACATTTTAAATTAAAATAAACAAGTGTCATATATCAAGATATTGTTGTGTTAAAAAGCAAAATTATGCTCAGCCAAGCGAAGATCTCTTTTCAATCAACAACCATTGTTACAGCAAACTATATGGACATTCAACTCGCTTCGCAAGGGTTTATTATACCATATGACGAATATGAAGTGTAAAATATCTCTAAGACAGGATATTATATAACACTAAAAAAATAGTGCTTATCGACGCCACTGCCACTGCACGAAACCAGCCCCAGTATTGTATATTTTCTGACGAAGCCGTTGTACGGCGAAACAGCTGTCAATTTAACATCCGACTAATAAAGTGTAAATCTCACAAATTTTGTGTTATTAATAAACAAACTAAACACGAAATATACAGACTTTTAAGCAAATAATCCTACATTTTCCAATTCTCTGTTCCTCATTTTATTCTAAACAACCTAGCTTTAAGTTTCTTATACACATACTGCGCTTCTATAGTTCAAATATCGTTGTCACCTTTAATATAAACAATAAAGTTCATTTCGCAATCATTTTTCTAATCGAGAAAAACGGTAATTTTGGGATGATAAAGCACGGGAAATGCTATTTACACTGCTTTATCAAACATAAATAATTCTATCTTCTTCCACATCACATATTCACACTCTAAGTCATCCAGATTAAGAGAAAGTATAGCCAAGGTACACAAACTGAGACTTGAATCATCACACCTTTATAATGTAATTTACATGTAGATGAAAAAGGTGCAACGTCATCTACCCGTGGAGGTAAGATGTCTGGTAGCCTCAGCATCAGAAATAGCAAAGCTATTCAGCAGTAGCGGAGTACAGGCACAGCCATTGTCCATCAGCGTGCACTACGCACATTAAGATATGTAAAGTCATAAACAAAAGAGAAGATAGGAGTGATTGCCGAATCCGCCATGCCAGACGTGAACAGTACTGTTTCGAGCTAATTAGTTCTCATGAGCATGCCACAGGCGAGACACAATGAACAACACCACACCAGGCAGCTAAATGCACTGACGACATGGAGATGTAGATGAAGGTTCAACGCCTTCTACCCGTGAAAGTAAGATGTCTGGTAGCCTCCGCATCAAAAAGCAAGGCTAGCAAGCAGTGGTGAAGTACAGGCACAGCCATTCTCTTTTGTTTATCAATTTACACATTTTAATGTTCGTGGTGGATTCTGGTGGGCGTGTCTGTACTCCGCTACTGCTTAATAGCTTTGCTATTTCTGATGCGGAGGCTACTAACCTTTACGGGTAGATGGCGTTGCACCTTTTTCATTTCCATCTCCATGTCAGAAGTACATTTAGCTGCCTGGTGGAATGTTATTGATTGTGACTCGCCTGGGCCATGCTGATGAGAACTAGTAAGCTCAAAACAGGACTGTTCACAGCGTGGCGCATTCGGCAATCACTCTCACCTTCCCTTTTACTTTAATTTAATTTACTTCTTCCGCATTGTAATTGGGAATGATTTAATATTTAAATACAGTTCGTTATTATGTTGTAAAATTTAAAATTTAACATGCATGTTAATAAATGTGTTTGTTTGTAATTGTTATTTAACACGTATGTGTTGTTTACAAGGTACAAATGTTAAACTACAAAAAAATATGTTGTAACGCACACAAAATAGATATTTGACCATAAAATACGAGAATAATTATGTTTGAAAAGGGAAAAAATATATTTCTGAAACCCAGCATAATGATTAATATTTAACTAATAAAAAAGGCCAGCATTTCCACCTAACAAAAAATTGGAATTATAAAATATTTCGAAAGTTAAAGAAAAAGAAAACGTTCATTCACAATATTATATATCGGGCTGTTAAGGTGAAAGCGAAACTAATTTTTGTCTACCAACAAACAAATATATTAGTCCACCAGGAAATATTTACACCGGTAATAAAAAAAAAGGAATTACAGTTTCTCCCCACTACTTCAGAAACGAATGCTATAAAAAATCGTCAGAATTCTTAAAAAAGAAATTAAAACAATTGTCTCGACCTACAAAGAAAAATTTAATAAATATCCAACTGTTAAAATTCTTCTATGCCATCGTGCCTTAAGTGGGTTAAACCATTTAAGCATGTTTTTAATAATTCAATCAGTAATGTGTAACAGCAGGGTAAAGTGTCGTCTAGCCACGTTAGCGTACTGAACAAGATATTTTAGAAATTTGGAAGGACCACTGGAAAATCTAGACTGACTTACAAGGAAACAAACAAGTGTATTCTCATGAATTCAAATGAAACGTGAGTTTATAGATTGACCTAATGTAAAAAGAACCTGAAGTTCCTTAGATGTTAAATCGCCCGTTTTCGGAAAATATGGCACCCTAAGACAACACAAATCTTTGCTGCTTGACTTAACAACATAAAATCTATGAGATATAAAAAAACTCTCTATAACAAGTTGTTATTTAGGGAACCACTGTCCTACACCATAATTACAGCTTTATATACTACAACTGATGTAGGTATAGAAATTATGTACTTACCTAAATATCTTTCATATCTTTTAGAACATTAATTTACCAAATATTGAAACTCAAAGTATCATCTTATTGAATTTATGGAATCAGCACTGTTTGAGTGATAAATTTAGTGCCAGCAAACAAAAAAGTTAGGGTTTTAAAAAAGACAACTTCAGTGATACAATTATTAGACGCTTATAGTTTTAGAATAGGTACATATTTTGAGAGAAAATTATCAGATATACTATGCTAATTATGGTATACGATGTAATTCTACATGAGAGAAACAGTTGTTTTATATTATTTTCTTCTCCTCCTGAATTTTCTGATTTCGTGATGTGGCGTAAATATATGAAAGAAAATTCTTCAAATTTTTTTTTCTTTATCTCATTTGACGTTTCGCTATTGTTGTATACAACTGCTTCACCATTTAGAACTGAAATATACAAAGAAAATAATTATCTTTTTGGAAAATGAAATTTATATGTTTTAATATAATAATTTAGTTGTGAGAAGAGATTTCTTATTAAATCTCATCTTAAAATATTTTATTCTTTTATTGAAAATATAAAATTATCTTTCATCCATATTTTTAAATTAAAATTAAGATAAAATTCATATTTTCACTACATGATTATATGTTGATTTATCATATATTTCTCTTTAAATTTATTTTGTTAACAGTTATTGAATATAAAGTCGTATGAGCTTTGCAAACTTATATTTAGTTTAACTTGCTAAAATAGAGAAACTTCCTTCACAAGCAGTGGGCTGAAATAAAACCGTCCTGTTACGGGGTTAAAAGAAAAACGTTATAGTTATATAACACGGCAAAAACAAACTTTAGAAACTACTAAACCTCATATTTTGCTTTAACGTTAATTTTGATCTGAATCCTTGCTTATTTCTTTAATGTGCTACCTTTAAGTTCAGTTTAAGGTGATTATGCTTTAGTTTTATCGATCCCACAATTTTGTGTATTTTTGTTGTATATAGGAATAGATCATGAAATACAGAAAATTTGAGAGAAAAAAATTGAAGTACATTTTATGATATCAACTGCAAAACAAGACAAGGCAACACTACATTTTATTCAAATGAAGATTAATATATTTATCAAATATTAATCCTCAAAATAAACTATTAAAAATCTTTGCATTATTAAACCGTATTGTTTGAGCAGAATATCCAAATAAAAAAAGCTACAATTACTAAACACATCACACATTGTTATATTAAACTTAGTAGTATACTAACATTTTGGAACAAGAAGTACAGGTACATAAGTATGTAACAAATGTATAATAAAAAATAGTGCTTTGCATGGTATACTGAACAGCGCGTATGAAACAACAATACAAAAAACTTTTAATGTTGATGGTATAAATCATTCCATTCTGAGCTTTTATATATGCTTAAAATGGGTAATAAATAAGAACGTTGAATAACCGGAAATAGAGAGATCTTTAAAGAGCACATCTCTTAATAAATAACGCGAGTAAAACATAAGGTTCGACACTGAAAAAGCGCATCTCGAAATTCGAGCGCGCCGAATACGAAGACGCAGGCAGGCGACGACCATAAATATCAGGCAAATCCTGCAGTTTCGTAATACAAACATATCGCTGCCTCTTTAGTACCAGCAAATCTAGTTCGGAAGGCATTTGTAGTAAAGAGCTAGGAGAGAGGAAGCATCTTCTGCAGGGAGATGAATTGGCAAAGTTCCTCGCAGGAAGCGGGAACGCTAAGACAAAGTGGAGCTCTCCCCAACTGCGGAGAGAATTGTATGCGGCAGACGGATTTATATGCTCTCGCCAAGAAACGACGCTGATGTTTTACTTGGATAAGCAAATATTCTATTTGCTTAAAGTTTTGGGAAATAAATCGCAGTTCAGTTCAGGAGATTTTTCATTATTATACCGTCGTTTCAGAAACATCTTCATTACCGTTACCCTACATATAAAATCGTATAATTTAAATCAAATATTTATATTGAAAAGTAAATAACAGTTTACAAGCTTCTTCTACACATAACTAATATACCTTAATGTGATTGTTGTAAATAACCAATAATGATGATGGTTTTATAAAAATAGTTCCAATTTGGTAATCACAAAATGTAGGTAGGTATTTACCGAACTGTAAGCATCCACTTTATTAAAATAGTTGTCAAATAAGTAACCAACCAAGAATAGTATTGAGTATTGGGTGTTGAGTATTGAGAAAAAGGCAACATCCGCATGGTACGATCGCGGCCACTAGGGCCTATTGTAGAGGGGATGTTATGTTTAAAGTTAATCCAATAAGTTCAGGCAGCAGGCAAGTTTGGAGGCAGCTCAGAATCTTTCTGAAAGAGGTCTCTTCAGGTCTTCTAGCGAAAGGTCAACCTTCCCAAAGATCCTGGGTTCTGACATGATTAAATGAAATACATTCTTTGGCATGTACCAAACTAGGGCAATTATTCCTATCTTGGAGTACTTTCTGATTTACCCATACATTGATTTGCTATTTAGCTACCGCAGGTGATATGCCAATGGCAGGTTCTGGTCCTTACAATTGTTTCACCGCACTCTTTTTGGCAAGAATGTCTGCTTCCTCATTACCATAAATGACAGAGTGCTCGGCTACCAAGATTAAGAATAGATTATTAAGCGTCCGCACTATATTTAGAGTGTTTTTACAGCTCCTTCTTGCCCCAACATCCTGCTCTGATTTCGAACTGTTCGTAAACCAGCAAGTGTCTACCTGCGTCAGTGATTTTTGTTGCATTGCCATTTCTCTCTGTTTGAAAAGGAGGTAGTGAAGTATGCATCGATTATTGGTCGAGTACACATCTTCTCCGATGGCAGTCCCAGTATACTGTCGGTAGTGACCGATTCCAGCAGGTTTTTGTCCACACAAACATGAGTTTGTGGCGATTGATTCATAATTTGCCATAGGCGGAATATAGTAAAACTGGCCTCTCTTTCCACAACAAAATACAAGAGTGGTAGGTCCAGAAGGGTTTCCACACCAATAACAGGGAATAAGATATTACTCCCGTGCTTGCCATACCTCCAATAGTTTCTATGGATGAAAGTTTTGCTGTGGCTCCGGCTTGTTGCCAAAATACTATCATTCCATAGGTTATGATTGCACATACTACCATCATTAAAGCCAATTATTATTATTATTAGCTTTGGTAATATCCCCCAAGATTTCACACATATTTTTTAGCAGTTGCATAAGCATAACCACGCCTTGCGAGTAACCTTTTCCACGTGTGGATCCCAGGTTAGTGTCAATTTAGTATCAAGTAAGACGTCTAGATATTTTACATTATTTTGCAAATTCAAGTTTCACACATTGAACGCTAGGTGGTACAACCAAAAATAGTAATTACTAAGTATATACAAAAGAATATTTAATAAAAATACAACTACTAATAAAGAGTTTTTCTTTCCATCTTTTTTATGGTTGTGTTCAGTAACAATGTCACACTTCTTGATTTTTAATGTTTTCTCTTTTTTGTTGTGGAAGCCGTCTGACATAAAGTTCCCGGAAACACTGCAGCCTCTTGGCTTTTTATACCATATCTCCAATCTTCTTCACTCGTTAAATGATGCCAGTTATTCCGATACACAAGTACCATGTACTAGTCTGTACAGATTTCTGGCTGATCAGTTGAAATAATCCTCTGGTTTCGTTGTTGCTCTTTTTGCTTCTTCAGCCTCGCATGCACATAGGATGTAGTATGCGGTCTCTGGCATTCTATCACAGAATAAACATTGGGTATCTCCGGTATTGATCCCCATTTTTTGCAGGTGTCCTTTTAGTGCACATATCCTGTTAGGAAACCTAGTACTATGCGAAGAGGATTCCTACTAAGCGTTAGTAGTTATTCACTCTTTTTCTTTAATGGTCCCTTAATAAAGGTATTTCCAGGAGTTGGCCTAGTTGCGTTGTTTCAATTTTTTGTATCTCTCTCTTGGACCCACCGCCTTACCTGCTCTAGTACTGTATTTTAGACACACAGAGCTCTGCCGAGTCAGGAATACGCCACTCCAACTAATAAGAATCTATTTCACTGATACACACAAAGAAATACGATGTTAGATCTGGACGTGAAGGAACTAATATCCGTAGTTCCCTCACGTTCAAATGCACAAGTAGTTAAAAGTGAGCAGAGTTATGTAATTTAATACTAAGACCCATGTTTCGGAGTAAAATTTAATTTTTACAATGTAAACTTGCTCCTATGTTGAGTTCACAGTAAGGTGTTACAATTACTCTGTTTTGGAGTTCGTTTAAGCCTTGGGTAGTGTTATCAGTACCCTTTGCAGAATTAAGGTATAGCTAACGTAAGGAATTACCTTCCACTTTTCGGAATTGCTGTAACAACCTTACGAGAATAAAGTCTCAATAATGGTTTACTAATTCATAGTTTGGTGTCTCCTTAACTACCTTCCTTAGTTAAACCGTTGATCAACACAAAAACATTTCCGATTCGAGTTATTGTTATTCGAGAGCGAATCGTGTTAAATAAATACCGTCGAAAGATATTATTTTCTGCTTTTTGAAGTTGAAAATTTCTAACTTCCTGATGAGGTGTAATTAGAAACGTTTCCGAAATGTGTAAAATATTTCTTTTTAATGCTATTTTGTCAAATGTTTAGTGATAGTTCAACTGTTTTTAGAAAAGCTACAACTCCGTTTAATTGAATTCTATTAGAATAGAAATACAAAGAAGAGGTAAGGAAATATATGGAACCATATAATTTTATATATTTCTAAGGGAGCGAAGATCTGCCAAATAAGAAGCAGCCACCTTGTACTAGATCGTTACTACACTCCTCAAAAAATAACGCGACTTCATTAGCATTAATAGAAAAAATATTTCCGGTGTAATAAGAAACCTGATAATGTACAAATTCCTATACCAACTATAGATGGATTTCAAAGGCATAATTATGTGTTTGCATCAAACTATTAAAATTTAAACACTGCGTGCACCATAAAATAAACGTATTTATAGAACAGAATTCACCCGTTTAATACGTGGATGAATATTATACTGCGAAATATCTCATCATTAAATGGATATAATGCGTATACATAATAAGCGACAAATATGCGACAAAGATATGAATCTGTTAAGACTTCATTCATTATAGTTTACTCATTTAAAAGTGTATTTCATGCAGCTCCCGTTGTTCCTCTTCAACATATTAGGCATGAGTTGGAGAGCTCTCTTACATCTCGCATATATCCGCAGATTGTATGTTAACTAGAATATATATTTCTGTAACACGTTCGTTATACAATGACTAATACATCTCGCAAGATTTCGTAAGCTCTTTAATTAAAACCTGGAAAAAAGGAAGGGTCCTTTTGTGTGTTATTTTTACTTATATAATTATAAAATTATGTACACGTAACACGAAAATTCCTCCCACGTCAAGTGGTACAGATACCGAATGTAAGACGACCGAGACCACTTCATTTACGGGCGCGCTTCGTTACATGGTGAAAAATAAGCGTTGAAAAGCGTACGGCATAAACAAGTCTTGATATGCTTATAGGATGAAGGTGTCTGCCATAGGTTGGTGCACTAATTGGACCCTCGAGCGGCAACAGCAGGAAAACAGCACACTGCACTGGCGGAGGCACACACGGATTCGCAACGGCAAGGCGACAAATTAAATTAAATCTTGCCGCCGCCACACCTCTGAGTGCTGGAGAGGCTGCATTCGCTCACGTTGGCAGCGGTGCTTGGTAATTTACGCGCACACGGAACAAACTCATCTGCAGGAATGCTGATGAGGAAGGATGAGAATGTATATACACACAAACATATATACAATTATACTCTGAAATGCATATGTGTGTCTTACACACATGCACAACGATGTTATGGAGGACTTTTGAGGAGGAGATCGTCATGGCTCCGCTCTCGTTCGCTCGCGCGGCGGGGTTGCACGCTCACTAGTAACGTGTTTACCTCCGGTACATTTATTATTTCATCTCATTTGCATAAATGCATTTGCCATGTTGAAGTGATAATATTTGCGAGGTTCTCGGCGATGCGACAGCGGACTCGGATTCCTCGTTAAAGAAATATTTTGCGATTCCCAACATCGCATCGTGTCGAATGCGCATTTTCATTAGGCTTATTTTTTATTTTTCTTTGTTTGCTTTTGTTTTAACATTGTTTATACACACATTTTTAGGCGTTTACAGCAATTAGAACGTCACAATAAATAAAGACATTCAATAAATGTAACTGAGGAGCTTGTTTTCAAAAAAAAACCTAACAACTTTTTGATTATAATTTCAATCTTTCTGAATCTTCTTCTCAGACAAGTTCTGTTATACTACATAACATGTATACAATTTTCCTAACGTTTTTATATGTATATATATAATCACGTGCCCCTTTTACCTTTCGGTGTAGGGGTAATAACAATAAAAATAAAATTAAATTACATTCTTTTGCTACATGTGTGTTTCTTTTTTTTTAAGTGAAATGTACAAAGTCCTTCCACTCCTTTCTATTTCCCGCCAGTTTTCTTGCGTTTACCACCGTTTGTCCTCTTCTCAGTATTGCCCCTGCTACCACTTTATTCCACGTTATCCTTGGTCTTCCTGGTCCCCTTTTGATTATGATCCTCGCCTCCATTACTTTTCTTGCTTGTCTGTCTGCCTCCATTCTCTGTACATGCCCCCACCAATTTAGTTGTTTCTCCTCTATATATTGTAAGATGGGTTCTACATCTAGTTCTTCCCTTATGTCCGTATTCCTGATTCTGTCCCTACGTGTTATTCCCATAACGCCTCTCAAATATTTCATTTCCATGCTTTGTATTTTGCTTTTGAGTCTATCTGTGAGAACCCATGTTTCACTTCCATAGGTGAGTATAGGTCTATATATTGTCCTATATACCGTCATCTTAGTTTTCTGGCTTATTTCTTTTTTATATATAAATGTTTTCTTCATTGAATGGAATAATTTGACAGTTTTATTAATTCGTTCGGTAATATCTATATCTTGGTTTCCATTCCTTTCAATTGTAACTCCCAGATATTTATATTCAGAAACTTGTTGTATCTTTTCCCCATCAATATATATTCTTATCTGCTCTTCATTCTCTGCTGTTATCATCATTACCTTCGTCTTTTTCGTGTTAATTTTCATGTTGTATTTTTTCAAAACTGCATTCCATTCATTTATATTTTTCTGAAGTTTTTCTTCGCTACTAGCCATGATAACCAAATCGTCAGCAAATATGCATTCTGTAATGTCTACTGGTGCCAAGTGTCTATATCCTATATTCAACTTTGTTAATTTCGACTTACATTCTTTCAATACTCCGTCAATAAATACGTTAAATAGCAGTGGGCTTAATACACCTCCTTGTCTTAGTCCTCTTTTAGTGTTAAACATTTCTGACTTCCTATTTTTACTTATGACATAGTAAGTGTTGTCATTGTACATATTTTTGATATTTCTAATCAATTTATCATTCACCTTTCTTTGTTGTAAATATTTCCAGACTGTTCCTCTAGGGATTCTATCGAACGCCTTTTCTAGGTCTAGGAAGCCAAAACATGCTTTTGTCCGACTCAGTATAACTTTTTCTATTATCTGCTTTATTGTGAATATGTGATCGTTAACACTTCTGCCTTTTCTAAATGCGCTTTGTGATTCCTCCATTGTAGCTTCTGTATATTTTCTTAATCTGTTTTCCAAAATCCTTTCATATGTTTTTGTTACTGTACTCAATAGTGTTAGTCCTCTGTAGTTATTGCAATCACGTGTATTTCCGTTTTTGTGTATTGGTACTATTAATCCTATATTCCAATCTTTTGGTACTTTTCCATCTTCCCATGACTTCTTGAATATTTTCAACATCAGTTCTATTCCATTTTCTCCTAGCGCTTTTAACATTTCCGAGGTTATCGTGTCATATCCTGGAGCTTTTCCATTTTTTAAAATCCTTATAGCGTCGATTACTTCCTTTTTTGTTATAGGTTCCATGTGATCAACTGCATTTATTTGAGTAGTTCCATCGTTTTCAATAGGTGTATCATCATCATTTGTGCTATCCAATAACTCTTTGAAATACTGCCGCCACCTGTTCATTATCTCTCCGTCGTCTACAATAAGTTCCCCTTGTTTGTCTAGTATATTTCCTTGTCTCGTCGCTGGTTCATTCCTCGCATTTTTTAATACTTTATAAAATAGCTTTTGATTATCTTTTCTATTAAGTTCCATTTTTTCGCCAAACTTCTCCCAACTTCTCTGTTTCGCCTCTTTCACAATTTTTTTAACTTTGTTTCTTTGTTCCTTGTAGGCCTCATATTTAACCTTAGTGTTGCTTCCTAGATATTCTTTCCATTTGTCCTTCTTTATTTTGATTTCTTTTTTGAGATCTTGATTCCACCAAGCTGTCTGTTTTGTTTTATTATTACCTTTCCTTTCTCCACACATTTCTTTGGCTGTTTCCAATATTATTTGTTTAAAACTTTTCCAAAGTTCCTCCAGATTTCTATTTTCTACTTCCCTTAATTTCATTATTTTATCCTCCACACTATCCCTGTATTTTTCAGCTATTTTTAGATCCCTTAATTTATAGCTTCTTATTGTTTTGAATTCCACTATCTTTTCTTTCTGCTTTCTGTCTATGTTTTTTACCTTCCTCTTGATCTTCCCAAGCAGCATATAATGATCGGTATTTATTTCTGGCCCTCTCATTACTCTTATATCTTCTACTTCTTTTTTATTTTCTTTTTCAACAAGGATATAATCTATAACTGACAATTCATTATTTGGTCCCCTTCTTGTATATTTGTGTATTTTTATATGTAATTTTTTTAATTTCACATGATATGACCATCTTGCTTACATTAATTAAGAAATTAGAAGAGAGAAAGAATTTGGACATGTAAAATGCCGAATAAACGCCAAACAACAAAGGGGGTGGCACCAACACGAAGGCCATCAAACAGCAGAAGAGAAGTGCAGAAAGGGGAATTATTATAGATCATTATACATACACGTTGTCTGAACCTCACCCTAAGATTTGCTAATATCTGTACTAAACTATTTATTTATAAACTGTAATACTCCATGTAGCAAATAGAGAACATATTATTATTATTCTTATTATAATAATGTTTATATTAACAAAAATATGTATATTTATAGGCATATATATTTATATATGTACTCATTAAGTAAATTACAGCTATCAAGTTTCTGTCAATGCATTAAATCCTAAAGTCAAACATGTTATATATATATTTAAGCTCTTCTTTTCCTCTTTACTGTAGTGCGTAGTGGCTATATATGCAGAATATACTATAGGCATTTCTTTTGTATCTTAATTTTCAAAATCAGGGTTATTGTTGTAAAAAAGACGTTGTCTGAAGCCCATCCTGTGATTTGCTAATAATTGTACTAAACTATCTCTGTATTTATAAATTGTAATGTTGCATATAGCAAATAAAGATCATATTATTATATAAAAACCTAGGACTTATCCAAGGTGAAGTTAGACCACATGACGATAAAACTGAAAGCAATTGGTGTGTTTCGGAAGAAAGTAACTGCACTACTTAAAACTAAGTTATCTGGTAAAAATATAAGGAAAATTTGTAAACACCTACGCAGCAGCAGTGATAAGCTATAGACCTTCGGCATAATAAAATGGAGCAAAACAGACTTATGGGCACTAAACCAAGATAGAAGGGTCCAGTTTACAAAACACCGTTTTCGCAGTCCAAGAAGCAGCTCAGCTCAGCTCCACATACCAAGAAAGAATGGAGGCCAAGGAACAGACTTCCGCAGTCTCCAAAACTACAATGAACATACGAAAATACTTTTATGAATAGGAAGCAACTGGTCCACTACACACAGCTATCATTCAAGCTGACAAAAAATACACGCCCTTAAATTTACAAGACCATTTATTGGAACCAGAAACACGCATAACAGATGAAGAAGACAAACAGACGGATAAGGAAAAAAATCCTTCCAAAGTACAGAAACCTGCATGCAATGAAACTTTAATTGACACAGCAGCATCGTGTGAATGGTTGTTATCCAGTAACCTCTTTCCGAGATAGAGGATTTCATCACCTCCATTCAAGACCAAATTATACTCATTCTAAATGACCGAAAACACATATTTAAAGAGGACGTTGCGACAGACAGATGTAGAATGGCCGGAAGAGAGACAGAGAATGTTGAATATCTGATCAGTACCTGTCCAACAATGGCAACTAAGGAATACACCGACAGACATAACAGTGTTGCCAAAATCATCCACAGCCATTTAGCTAACCAACTTAGCAAACCAACATAAGCAGACCGATTTCTTGGCAAATACGAGTGCATCATAGCAATATGCAAACTGCTAGCCTTCATGTAATCCAGTAGAATATTCCGTATACTTCTTTACCGTTCTAATGCACGGATACCTCTGTGTATCTCGCTTACACTACAGGATCGCTATAATGCCGACGCAGGCGGACAATTGGTATACATCCAGGGACTTAATACAAAAATGTTTAAATCTCCCATTTATTTACTTCTCCATAAAGTTTTAACGGAAGCTGGTCGTGATACACGCTGCATTCTATATACCTACCTTTTAATAAATAGAACATATATCACGTCTCAAAGAATACCAGGTTATTTTTACATCTATTCATTATGCTAAGAAACATATTTCCGCTAGTTTCGCAATGTAAATAATATTATCTTGAAAATAGTTTATTAAATGCTCATGCTTAATATGAGTGAACATAAACAAGTTCATCTTCTAGAAAAGTTACTGGAGCTTATGGTTTAAATGTTTAAACAGTCTTCGACTCCCTACTTTAGTTGATACCTAACCACGCAAAATTCATTTCATAATAGAAATAAAAGAACCTAAACTCCAACTTAATTAATCCCGAATAAACATCATATTATTTCATTCCATTCGTATGTCCGTAATTCCTCTCCATAAATGGAGGTATTAAGCGATAGTCATTGATCAAAATTAGCGACTATGTAATTAGAGTATGCAGGTCTCGTAGCAGAAATCACTTAATTCGTACCGAGTCATAAATCGGTATTCATCACTACATAATACCAATCGAAGCCCGTTTTGATCGACGATGCGTCCGAAATTTACTAAAACATATTGCGCCAGCTTTATTGATTTATGACTAAACCGTGTATTTCGCGTTATTATCGTGAACTGGTCTACAGTTATAATACGGTGTTTACTCGTAAGCCTAACGTGTATTTGGAATATTATTTATACCGCAGTGTGTCTCAACAATTCAAAGGTACCTACTTAATGTAATATAAAGTATTTACAGATATGCTCAAATGTATTAGACACCTACATTTTTTGCGAATAATCAAAGTAAAGTGAGAACAAAATAAAACTCTGAATTTAAATGCGTTATAAATAGTACTTCAATAGAGAATCTTAATAATTTGTCGCATTTCTGTAAGTCTTTAATACAGTTGCAATACTTTTTACAGTGCGTAAAAAACTGACGTCTCGGAAACGTGAACATGCATAAAAATTTAATAGATCTATAAAAACTGTTGTAAAATCATAAAAACGAATACCTAAACACTTAAATTAACTGCCACAGATGTAATGCCAAAACACGAAATTAATGGTAAATCACATTACTTTTGAGCATTGCTGTATTTTTTTTTTTTACTTTTCGACTTGAATTAAATGTATTACTGAGTATACAGGGTGTCCCTGAAATAAGAGTACAACGTATTAAAAATGGGAAGCCCTAATTTGATTACATCTTTTATCTAAATTAATTTTTCCAAAATTCCCACGCATACGTGAGGAAAAAAATGGCAAAGATATTTATTAAATATCCGTCACGCCACTGGTATTTGAGACACTACACTTCTAACCAACGAAGGTAGGGCAGGCAACACGCGACGTATAACTACGCTCTGAGTCTCAGTCTGTCTGGATCCTTACGCATGAACACATCGGATATGGCTTTTACCACACGCGAGTTGTTCGATATGATTTATGTCTACGGCGAAGCAGGAGGAAGTTGTCGAAGAACTCTACGTATCTACCGGCAGCGATACCCCAATCGTAGAACCCCGTCTTACACGTGTATAAAGGATACCGTGTTTAGATTAAGAGAAACTGGTCGATTGCTACCAAATTACGAAGGTCGCGGACGTGAAAGACCACGTCGAATTTTACGAGCCGAAGAAGAATTGCTGGATATTGTGAACAGAAATGCAGGTGTAAGTACATTCGAACATTTTATTTAACACTTCTCCTGTTTCGCCGGTTTGCAAATCGGTTCTTTTCAGAACCAACAATTGATTATGAAAGAGAAAAAAAGAAATAATTACGCACATTACCTTCGTCACATCAAATATCAACTTTTAACAATGATGTTTATTTCAGACAGCTGTCATTGATCAGATTACGCACAAGTGAATAGAGTTATTCATTAATAGATTCCACATTTTACTTTCAATATCTTCTTTGAAATTTGCTTTAAATTTCGCGTACGTAATAATATTGGAGTCGTTGACTCGTATCAGCTGCATACAATGATTATCTGTATATCACAGCTGTATTTACAAATGACCTTAAGATATAGTATAAACACAGATAGTGGATTCATGGGCGGCACATTCGTGACGTTTCAATGAGTTTTTAATTGTATATTCGATATTGCAATTGGCGTACGAATTTTTGGATACTTATTCAGTATAATTTGGGTTTCCCATTTTTAATATTTTGTACTCTTATTTCAGAGACAGCCTGTATATACACAGCTACGCTCAAATGTCATCTATATGTCAACATCTCAATGATTTATTAAAACTCTGCAAACACAAAACTAAAATTCACAATTCTTAATTAATAATACATACACTTTCTGACGGAGAAAAAGTTTTTATGCATATTATTCTCTTAAACCTAACAATTGCGGTTTGGAACATGAATTCATCGAAATTAAATAAAAAAAACACAGAATAAAATAAAAATTCGGATTAATCGACGTTCGCATTACTGGCGTTCGGATTATTGAGAGTCTACTGTACTTTCGACTGTAAATGAAATTATTTCAAAGACGTATTAAATAAATGAAATATGTATTAACTCAAGGAAATGGTTTTTTTTTTAAAAGGGCAAAGAAATATTTAATTTTTAAAAAGCTAGCATTAAATTTTACTTATACTTTTGTTTAAAGATATTGATTCGAAAATAAAAATCGAGATTATAGCAAACTACAGTTTACAATTTCATTTCCTTTAACATCACTACGAAAGCGACCACATGTATGTGTGTACCTATTTATATTAGCAAGTCCATCTCCAGAAAGTTAATCCCCACATTGTCGATAAGCTGCACAGACTGGCTTTCATGTACGGTCCTTTTCTGGTTTCTCGATCAAAAATACTTTCTTTCCCATTGTGGTCAACATTAAGCTTCCAATACCCTCATTCAAGTATACTATAAGAAAATTAGCTTCTGCGATTCGAACTTGTTTTAATGCAATGTTTCAATTCCATCTATCTCTCTCATATATCGAAAAAAATCGATCTTACCTTTAAAATTGCGTGCCCTAGTTTTGGTTATTATAATCTGAAATGTAAAAAATAATGGTTATTAACAGTTCTCACAGAATACAAAGCTTAATTGAAGTAGGTACTATAAATCAATTAAAGTTATTTTTACTCTAAACGCTGAATTTCTAATTATTTTTCTTATTCACCTTGACAGATTCAATTAAAGAGTGTGCAGACATACATAGTGACTCATTATCTTCATAGTATTTTAATGCAATTAGTGTTCCATAGATGCGGGCAGTTACGCGAATAACTCTGCTTGCGTGTTGTTCAGTGGCCGACGCTAGTATATGAACTGCAAGTAATTAGAAGGCCATAATGACCAAACCGTCAAACACCACAATCTATTCACCCTGATTCCTATTTCATTATTACGGAATACTTCAACATCAAACGGTGAATTTTGCTCTTACGTTTATTTTACTTCAAACGGGAAAACTATAGTTATGTATAATGAAGAAGTCAAAAACTTCAAAACTGCTCCTCTAATTCGTCAGTTCTTGTACGCACGAGCTAAGAGTTTTTATTGCCGCGCAAATTATATTCTAGATGCTAGAGATTCAACGTTTTTTTTTTTTATTTTCGGCGTTGTAGTACAGTACCAACGTAAAACTAAAATTAAATAAATCCCCATTTAGCTTTAACATCAGAATATCGCTGCCACTGAAAAAAATGTGTTTGGATAAGTATGTAGGAATTTTAAAACTACGGACCAATTACCAAACTGACAGTGTAACCTTGATTGATAGGACTTCGTATTTTGTATTTTTCTTCCAGTAAAGGAAAAGACTGCTTTCTCCAATGCAATGCAGAAGTTTTTTTTCATCAGTGCTGTTGCATATTCGTAGATTTTTAATTATAGAATTGCATAACCTCTTCAGATAATCCTATTGTTTAAAATTCTTAATAAGCTTACTGTTTTTAAATTATTTATGGAATTCAGGATTAGGTAACAGAATATGTTTCGTAAGTTTGCCCTCGTGTGGTTCAATATCATAGTCATGGTTGTCAAAGGAACCTCTTAATAAGCTTCATTCAAAAAAAAAAACCCTCTGTAATGAAGATGAAAAATAATTCACAGAAAAAAGGATTAGCATTGGATATGGCAGCCACAGTTCAAGCAAAAAAACTCAATAATTGAGATTTCTGAGCTTCAGCTATTTCTTTATTGCTTTACCAGAGAATTATCAAATAGTGCATTGTTAACAATTTAAAATATTAAAAATTATAAAAGATAATTTGAGAAAGAGGATATGGCGACGCAGACAAAAAACTTGGAGAAAAGGCGCAAAAATGAATTCCTATGGAGGCCTCAGCCTCAGTTGTTGTCAATTTTGCTCTATAATGTTGATAATATTATTAATCTCATCTGCGTTTTTAATACATTTTACCACTTTAAGTGTTCACAGTAATTACAAATTCCCACAGTTTTTTTCAAGATTAAGAGATGAACTTAACTGTATGCTTATTAAAATAGTTGTTCAGATCGTTTAGAATTTGAATATGGTTTTGTTCGCGCGTACAATTGCGCATGCGCAGTGTAGGACAAGCTAAGTTAGAATATATATGTCAAAATATACGTTGTTACACACACGTTGTACTATAATTATTATATATCATCATTTCAAAATAAATAGTTTAGGAAAAGCAAACGACAGTTTGTACGAGAAAAAACGAATTCATAATCCATCGGGATTAACAATAGTATTACTTTTAATAATGCTGTTTTTAAATAACATTATTTTCTTTTAAACAAAAATGTTATTTATGGGTAAGTACATACAATACTTTTGTGAAACTGTACAATGCAATATATACAATTTATAATATACTTACGATGCTAAGAATTTTATTGTACTTTGATTATTCGAAGAAAACATAGGGTGTCTAACATTGGGAGTGACAGTATAAGTCGAAATATAACATTTTCAAAAGTCTCTTGAGAAAATCCAAAAAATTGTACTTATTCTTCTGGAATTCTTTAATAGTATAATTTTTTCTCGAATTTTTAGAAAAGCCACAAAATAAGAATTATAAAAAGTATTGTAGAATTTTATTGGCACCGCATAATCAAAACAAATTTGAACAATGTGTGTGTAACATTTTTAGGGCTTTCCAAAAGTATTTGTATAGCCAATGCAATGTTTGTCAGGTCAGGCTATTTGCCAAAGAAAGTTGCAGATGGGTTTATCAATTGTAACTTCCAGCTAACTGCAAAACCGGCAAGTTGGTAGAAACAGGAATAAGATTCAGCGTTTTCACTGGTGAATCTTGGAATTAATTAAATTTTGTTTTACATAGAATAAAGATTATTTTTTAACAGTAACTCAAATAGCTATAAATAATATATAATAATATTCTAGTTAGATTACGGATTTGTCACCTCCTTGCATTGCTAATGTATGTAGGACTGAGTGAGACAAGAAGCATCAGTGGAATGCTCCGTGCCGTGTTTTGTCTCACTCGTCGACGATAGACGATCAGTATTCTAGTTGCAAGACATATTCCTGCTGTACTTTTATGTTCACTATAGGACAGCTATCTACCCTAAACAAACATTTTTATATCTAAAATATAAAAAAAATATACAAGTGAACATTTTACTTACTTCTCTCTAGAACGCAAATCTAGACAATCCTATTTGTTTATTTCAAATTAAATGATATTTGCTACAGACATTTTTTATTTAGTTTCCGGCAATGCTTCCTCTAAATATAATGCCAAGTACACAAATTATTTGAACAATTTTTCTCAGTGTATATTGACAGTTTTGGTATACATGGGCTACAAAGCAGTAAAAAATGATTACATTTTCACCATGTTCTCTATATTTGGATTCGTATTATTGTCGATAGGTAGAAGTAGTCCAGAACAACTAATTAATGTGTTTGACAATGTAATAAGAACACATTTTGAACCTACTACATCATAATGTGTGGTTCAGTGACGGTTCGTGTCACCAAAAATAGGTGAAGAGATGCAAAAAACATTAAACATAGGATTAGGTAGAAAATGCTCAAAATATATACCAGAGCTCTGTAAATTTGTACTGACAGAAGTGTGGTAGCCGTATGCTTAGCTCTTCACTTGAACATTTATCACATATATTAAGGTCATTTTAGGAGCTATTTAAACCTTTAGAAAGTGCCCCAAGCAGGCACAATAATTCTATATTCCTTTTCACACTAAATTTCTTCATTTGTTGCAAAAAAAAATGATTATAACAACGTCATATCTATTTTATCAAGAAATAAATCCCAATATTTTATCCAAAAATAGGTGAAGAGGTTCTTCATCTACTTCATCTGAATAGCCGCCACGGAGAAGTTTATACTCATAAGATTACACTGCAAAAAATTACAGTAATTTTACTATAGTAAATCGGAAATATTACATAAAATAACGTTGTGAATTTACTACGATAAATCATGTAAACCTTATTTTACCTTTTTTTTCCAGGATATTTGAGATGGAAAGAGAAGTTTCTGTAAAATTTACAGTTATTTCATGTACTTTTAAGATGTAATAAAAATGAAAAGAAAAAATACCGTAAAAAACATGTAATATTTTGCGATTGCTACTAAAATTTACTGGAATATTTGGGTAAAATTACCTTCAAATGCACAAAATTCATACGCCGCAATGTGATTGGTTATTGGGTTATTTGCCTGTGCGCGTAGGTAATTCTAGTCAGTTATGGTGACGCATAAACAATCCCAAGTTGGGGTGATTGTTCCTGTTTGTGTGCTGCCTCAAGCATTGCAAAAGAATTAGGTAAGATGCTTTTATAAAAATACTCATTTTAATATATTTTCACATGTGGTTAATACAGCAATTCTTTTTTGCTTTAAATATTTCACCGATTTTACTTATTGTTAATACTTTGGAGGGTATTCTGATTCATGATGGAACACACGCCAATATTAAACATAACCTAATGTTTTCATAAATTATTTATTGCTCCATGAATATAAACACAAATTGATTAAAAATTTCACTATTATTCACGATTCACTGTTAAAATTAAAACGAATGCTAAACTGTTATAGCTTATTTACTTAAAACAAAACCTTTAATACATTACTTTTGTAAAGAAATAATGCATTTATATTTACAGTAATTGCATCTCAGGATCTTGCTCCCGGTGTAGAGAACTGTGAAAACCTATGATGCAATTTGTATTCGTTTTTGTATAATGTATAAGAGACTTTTTAAAGATAACTTGGCTGTAATAATTCAGTAGTCGTTTTTAATGATTATTCATCAATTGGGTGTTGCGATAAGTAAAAATTATATTTATCTTTTCCTTCTTGTAGTGGAATATTTATTCGTGCACAAGCTGTAGGTACCTATTTACATTAATTTCATTTGATCTATTTACTGATATATACATATAATAATATAATGGAAGTAACATTTGTTTCTCTTTTTTGTTTCAGAGCAAAATTCAATGAATTTGATAGCATTTGGTTCGGAAATAGCCATTAAATGTCAGATAAAGGAAATTTATATTTTTTATTCTATTGAAGATTAATAAAATATGTATTTGCTTATTCTTATAGCGTTTTCGACTTACTGCACTTTTATCCACTGATTGTATTTCCATCTTATTTTAATACATAATATTAGTAAGGGAGATAGATATACTCCACGCGTAAAGTGCAATAAGTCGAAAACACTATTAGTTTTATTCCTATAACTCAACAACATTGACGTTTTGCAAGTTCTGAAGCTGCAACAAAATTGTCTAATAACTAAGAATTTTATTGTTTTAGTACTTATTATGTTTTATAATCCTATAGTAATGATACCTACTTTGCCTTTAATTAAATTACTATTTATACTAGCCTGTGATATCCATATGTGTATTTGATAACATTACGGAATATTAATGGTGATGTCTAAGTAAAATTATACAATTAATATTCCTCAATGTTACCAAATTTATATTGGAATCATCGGCACTCTAAACAGGAATTTAATTCGAGTTACAGTATGCTGTAAAAAGTAATAAGGTTGTAATCAAAATCACACATGCAAGGGAATTTTCTGTGCAATGTATATTTACACCTGTAATATTCACCTTCTTAGTATTTTTACCTGTCTTCGTTATAAAATTACATGCCAAAATTACTTGACTGTTCGGTAAATATACAATTTATATAAATATTACATATGAATTTTACAGAACAACTGAAAAATACATCAGTGTATGAAATTTACTGGTAGATAGCAATTTTACTGGATGAAGTAAATTTACCTGTAATATCGTAGGCAACTTTGTTACCAACGATTTTACATGTAATTTTACTAGAAATTTTTTTACAGTGTAGTGATGATTTTGCATAGAGTTATACTTTAAAGTACAATATTTTAAATCTGTTTTGTACTATCGTATCCATCTATATAAAATTTAAATTATAAACCTTTATTTTATGTTTTTTATTATGTTTTAACCCCCTATTAGTTATGAAAATGTCCCTATATTTTATATGATTACACTCTTATTGAAATGCATAGCGTAGTGAATTATTATAGTTTTGAGGTGACCTAATGAATTCCCTTACCTATCTATAATACGTACATACATACTTTAGAAGTAAATTTAGAAAAAAAAACTTCTATTATTTATTGTAAGACAATTATACCCAATTAATAAAACCTTTAAAATAACGTTTGAAAGAAGTACAGTCACAAGAAGCCATAACAAAATTGCTATTTATATTTTAGAAGACAAATACCCTCCTAACACGCGCTGATCTTACCTCTTACATATTTGTTAAGATAAATCTTATGCGAGATTACTTTTCTTAAGAGGAATAGAAAAGAAGAATAAGAACAGCTGCACAAAATGTGCGCGGGTGTCCTTAAGCATTTCTGTTCCTTCCAGGTGTAAGCTAAAATACTAACATATACCTGGATAAATTACAATAGAATGTCCCGTGCCGTTGGCAATACCATTGTTGTATTTGAAATAAAATCATTGAACTAAAACAAATGTTTATATATGGATTTTAACAGAAAGGAATTATTCACAGAGTTTAAAAATAGATTTATGGGAAAAATTCAAATCACGTTTTTATAATTATTAACGTTAACCTAACCGAATGAAAAGAAACCGACCAAAGAATTGGATATAAACAATCCCGAATCGGTACTAAAACTTTCCCCTGCATATATTCACATATCTCCTGTATTTATTTGCGCGTCGTAAACTTTTCTACACAAAATCGGATTCGAACAATATTCGACCGTGAACCATCCATATATTAATCAAATGTCGGGTGACTTTTATTTTCCAGTAGCTACCGGCAGAAAATATGGCCTGCCTATCGGGGAGTGCGAACGACCATCGATTTTAACACTAGCCGATTTTTTCAGCCCAGATAAGAAACTTTAATGCTTATTGAAAATGTATGGGGTGATAAAAATGGTCGCGATTATTGATGGATCATTTGAATTTTATGGACCCTTAACATTTTTTTTTTTCGGATTTAAAATAAAATATGCTGTTAATCGCGATAGGAACGGACTGAAATAACCCACGGCATTAGTGACCTCTATAAAATAAATATTTGGAATTTATGTCGTCGTAGAATAGACAATAAAATTTAAGAAAGATGAAAGAGGCTGGATACCTTTCTTCCGAAACATTTGCTAGCAAAACATTACCGAAATCTATACCGCACACCACCGCTTACTGCGATAATAGGAAGTGGCATGCCGTAGTGTGATTGCCTTACAGTGGTGAGAGGTAGATAAGCCAATTACGATATCACACGTCAACGCTATATTATGGCACTTAAACTATAAAATCTCTTTTTTAAAACCTTATTACGTAATTAGAATATAGTGTGTATAGTTTTGAAAATACCTGAAAGTTTATGATCTAAGTTGGATACTTACAACTTAGGTATAGTGAAAATAACGTTTGGCTGTTACGCATGTGACATGTCTCTTTACTATTGAAACAAGTGCTACTCTTGAAAAAGGCCTATTTATTCATACAAAACTGTAATTTTATGGTCCATCTAACACAGAAATTATAGCCATGAAATCATTAAACAAAAATAATTACCAATTTCAAGAAGGGTATTTTATTAATAGTGTAAGAACCCTAAACCAAACGAAGATACCATATAATTACACTGCGCCTATGACTGCACACTGAAAAAATATATGCAATTTCTACGGAAAATTCCAGTACGTATAAAGTAAAATTGCCAAAAGTTGGGAAATTTACTAGAAATCTTTTGCAGAAAAATGTTAAAACATTTATTATAAGAAAATATTGTGCAAATAATTGTGACAAGTATGTACTTATATAGGTACATACATATGAATTCCATAAAACGCTATGAAAACTTACTTTGGAGTTACATACCTCTTTAGCCTTCATTGCACGCTGGCGCATTCTGAGAGTGGCCAAACTGAATCGATTTTATACTCCTCCGCCCATTGCAAGCAGATACTAAAGCTCGCAATAGCCTCTTCATGCTTAATTTTCAACTAACCTTTGGTATCTTTTTTGTCGCAGGAATTCTGCGAGATTCTGTGGGTTGATGATCACGTTAATTTGCTGCAACACCTTTCCGATTTCAGCAAATTCTGGTCCATATTTATCCATTTATCCATCTCTATTAGAGAATCGACAATAGAATGTCATCATCTGAATTATCTTCAGCTTCTGAACTTTTTGCTGCATTAATATAATCCTTATCAACTAATGAGGTTATTTTTCCTATATTTTGCTATCGCATTAGGCAACAGTTTGTTCCGAGGATTGGCAAGGAAAAACACGGCATCCTACAAAGAGAGATTCTCAAATATCTTTGAAATGTTATTTCCTTCCAAAAGTAGAACGTGGACCTAAAGGCTTTTCCGCTAATACATTTTCGTTAAATGTATAGCATTTTGGTCATACATTGATATAATTTGACAGTCATTGCTTTTTAGTTGCATCTCCGATGCATGACTAGGACATTCTCAAATCCATTCAGATTATTCTCTTCTTGAAATTTGCTCACTTCTATAGCAAACAACTCGTGAAATCGTTTTATGAATAGGCTAGAAGCCATTCAGGCATTCTTTGTTGGGTGGTATTGCTTGTAAAGGTTTAGGATTTCTTGCTTTTCCATTTACAGTTAATTTGATCTTATGTACACCATCACCGTTTGCGCAGGCAAGAAACTTATTCTCTCTTTCGAAGTTTTTCGCTCTGGAGCATTTTACCTTAGCTAATGACCAATGTCCAATCAGGTAAAAGTGTCCAGAATAATGGAGATTCATCTGCATTATATATTTGATTTGGTAGTACGTTCAGCTCATTCATTTTTGCGGTGCACTTTTAGAAAAAGGTTGCACGGCAGATGAGTCGCTGGATAGTTTCTCTCCAACAACTACTTTCAAATCACAAATATTACGTGTATTTTTAAACCTATTTGCCCATCCATTGCTTGCAATAAACTTTTTGTCATTATTATAATATTTACAAGACAGAAGCTGTGCAGCGTTTTTTATTAGTTAGGACGATCGCATGTGACTGAAACTATTTCATTATTTTGTTATTGAAGATCTTATACTTAAAATTGATTTTTGGCGTAATTTCCATCGAAAACACTTTCGGTTAAAGCTTTCTTTTTCTCTTTTATTTATATATGAGGTTTTGTAAACCGCACGGAAAGTGTCCCTTATAATACCTATAATATTATTATAAATTAATACTACGTAGGAGTTAAAAGTGGAAAAATGAAAAATTGTATTGTAAAAAAATAGATAATTAAGTACTTAAAACTTAAAGATAACTATCGTAAAAAATGGATGAATACGAAAAATATTGCTTTTTTGAATGAATTTAAACGCCTACGATCCCTAACCAAAGTTTCAATTGCACAAGCATATAATACTTACATGTTCAATGTGGAGCAAAATATAAAATCAAATCCTAATGATCTATGGAAGTTTTTAAATGATAAACGTAAAACTACTCGTATCCCTGGCAAACTGTTTGATAACGACAATGAAATTGTCGATCCGTTTGAAATTGTGAATGCCTTTGCAAAAACTTTCTCTAATTTTTACTTACCCGGCGATAATACCCCTTACCCTGCTGCTTTGACTTACTATCCCTCTTTCACTTTGGCTTTGGTTTCTGAGGGCGAAGTTAGACAATCTATGTCTACCCTTGTATGTAAATCTACGGCTGGGGACGATTTAATTCCAAGTTTTTTAATACATGACTGTAGGTTTGTTCTTGCTGGACCTTTAACAACTATCATTAACCTCTCATTATCGACACTGGTTTATCCTGACCTGTGGAAACGTGCCATTGTCTGCCCCATTTTTAAGAAAGGTGATAAATCCTTGTTATGTAACTATCGTCCAATCTCTATCTTATCTAACTTTAGTAAGGTCTATGAGCAACTTCTCTACGCTAGAATTTATAATAACGTTCGTTCTTATCTGTCACCGAATCAACATGGCTTCATACGCGGACGATCGACGACAACTAATTTATGCACCGTTTCACAGTTCTTAAGTGAGGTTCTGGACAGGGGTAGTCAAGCTGATGTCATCTACACGGATTTCTCACATGCCTTTGACACCTTAGACCATGCTGCACTATTATCTAAGCTTGATTCTTTCGGCTTTGCTCCATCGGCATTGCAACTTATGCGGTCGTATTTATCCAATCGTAGGTGTTATGTCTCCTACAACGGTTTCCACTCTCACGAATTTACTGCTGAGTCAGGGGTACCACAGGGGTCAAATCTTGGTCCCTTGCTGTTCATACTTTTCATTAACGACCTATTAACTGATATCACCTGCTCAGTTCTGGCCTATGCGGACGACTTAAAGATTTACTCTGAGATATCTAACGCGGATGACATTTATTTTCTACAGCATAATTTAGATCTAATCACCGAATGGTCTCGTACGAACAAGTTGCACCTAAACATTAGTAAGTGCTGTTTTGTAAGCTATACTCGTTCTAAGTCTCCCATTCCCTCTCGGTATGCAATTGACAGCATTTATCTTGATCGGAAGGAATTTGTTGATGACCTTGGAGTTACCTTCGATCCGCAATTAACGTTCAAACCGCAGATTGAGAAGGTGTGTGCGGCGAGTTACAAGATGTTGGGCTTTGTAATGAGAGTGGCTAGTCATTTTACCAATGCAGACCTCATAAAATTACTATATTACACCTTCGTGGTAAGCAAGTTGGATTACGCTGTTATAGCTTGGTATCCTTTTTACACCTCGCATCGCCTAATGCTCGACCGTATCAACCGCCGGTTTTTGAAATTCTTATCCTTCAAAGCGGATGGAGTATATCCCACAGTGGGCACTAGTCAGGAGGAGCTATTGCTGCGTCACAACATGCCGTCCCTTACTGAACGACGTGATCGTCAGTGTGCTGTTTTTTTGTGGAAACTAGTGAACAACAAGATGGACTGCGAATATCTCTTATCAAAAATATGTTTCTACGTACCTAGAGTAAGTTCACGTTATGAAAATTCTTTTCGTCTACCCACAGCGCGAACGAACCTGCTTCGTCGGTCACCTATTAGTGTCATGTGTAGCACTGCAAATAAATTATTTGAGGATCTTTTCTTTCAGGGTTAAACCTATATTTGCAAAAATGTTAATTATTTATTTTCATTATTATTTAATCGATAATTGCATTAGTATTATATGTGGTGTGCTTAATTTTTCTTTCATTTAACAGTATATTGCTATGTTGGTGTGCATTTTTCAATTTAATTTCTTTCTTTTTGTTTTTTTTTTTTTTAGTATACCTATTACTTATATTTGTAATTTGTCCTGTTATTGGGTGTTTCACCTGTTGGGCAATAAAAGTTATTATTATTATTATTATTATTATTATTATTATTATTATTAAATTGTGTCTAACTCGAGTCTATGCAGTAATATAATAAATAAAGTATGTGAGTTAAAACACACGCCGCTAAAGATCCTTATTTTTGAGAATCTGTGACCAATTTTAAACAATAGCAATTAAACAATATTTTGCTTTCATTAGAAGTTTGTTAATAATAGGCTATGATATGATTTTACAAGCCTTTTTTACTCTAAACATACCCTAATTTGAATAAACGACATAAAAGCAAGTAGTTCTGCGATATGTCTTTGTTTTAGTACAAACAAACAAAGGAAGATTAGATTTTTAGTCGACAAAACGATAATCCGAACCATCACTAATATGTAATCCATCACTGGTAATAAATGTAGAAACGAAATGTAAGTTCAGAATCAACATAATCAGGACGGCAACGACGCCAACATCGAGTTTGACGATTGCGACGTCTCCTTCGTCTGGGACGAAGACGATCGTGAACGTAAAACAAATGACGCTTAAAAATGAGACTGGATGAGTCGCAGTCGTCGTTGAAAAGGGAGGCGAGAAATGTGGAGCAATATTTCACGGCGTTTGTGAATTCGTAGAAGTCGTCGCATTCTCCAGGTGTCAGCGTGACTGATGGCCCCCCGCGTCACTTCCTCTCTTCTGAATACTGCCGTTCAGTGCGCTCCTGCGACGACAAAGTTCGCGAAAAAATAAAATATAGGCATCTTCTACCTACCTCTACCTATACCCACCAACCTCACCTATAACATCGCCGGCTCAATGAAAAGGTCCATTCATATGTCATCTCTCACCTGAGGAATGCCTGTCGAATTGCCGTCGGGCTAGTAGTGCCGGGTTGTCGTACACCCCCGTCGTTATATTATCGTAAAAATTACTTTTACTATGCGTACCTACCTATGCCGTTCGCTACACCAGATCTCTCGGAATGTGTTGTATTCTTTTTGGATTCATTCACACAGAAAAAAAAATGTCATCCTGTCACGTCGTTATTCGTATGTTCGGCATTGTCCTAGTCATTCCAAATTTTATTGTTCCTGTTTCATGTTCGCCCTTCTCAGAAACGTAACTGATTTTCAAGTGTATTTCTTAATTACCGATAAGTATATGTGCGCAGGTGTTCATGTTGCGACATACCGTCTCGTAAAGAATGATTCCAGGATGTAATATGTAATATGTCATAATAGCTAAAGTACTTTTAACTTAGTACCCTATACTAATGACTCTTTTAGCTCGAAATCCTCTGAACTATGGAGTTTGCTATCCAAACCATAAATGCCCAAGCAAAAGCCTAAATCATATGATACCAAATCATTACTTAAGCAATATAAGTTCCGTGAGAACTATTGTGTTATGTAAATGACCCTTTCAAAATTTTATGTGCCTACCTACCTAGTATGCCTTCCAAGCGATTTACGCAATTCCACTATTTATTTAACAATATTTAAAAATTTTGATTTGAGACTAAAAGGTGTAGTATTAACATATTTTATTAAAGTATAACTTTTCCGAAAATATTAATATTCAAGGCTTTAACATTGAATCAACAAACACCTTCTGGGCTAGCTCAACAGCAGACTTTAAAAAACCCACTTCAAGTAAATTAATGTCCAAAAATGCAACCCGTTCCGCTTATAGCACTTTTACAATCCCCATATAAACAAAAATGGTTTATAATCAAAAATGCCACAGACCAACCCGAATATTCCGTGGTAAATTTGGCGGACAAAAGATTACTTTCATGCAATTACTTTCACTATGTTTAATACCACTGATTAGTTTATTATACAGTATGTCCCCGGATTGAGTTTACAAGAGGGAAAAAAATCTGTATTTTTGATTTTACAAAAAAATTTTCAAAAGATGAACTTTTTTGCTTGACTTTAATGAAACAAATCCCCAATGAAAGCTACAATAATAAAAAATTGTATTTTTTTTATTAAATTATTCAAACAGGAATCAAATACCAACTGAATTATTCTATTAACCTTCCACCTTCGTCGCTAGATACTTCAATTCTCCACCACAGCTCTTTGAAGCTATTTCGAATTTCCTCAATCACGTCACGGCGGATATATCACCCCTTTAAACGATTCTTTTAAAACCTCAACATCATTAGGTTAGTTTTCTGCATACACTAATTGTCTTAAACGTCCCCACAAATAAAAATCTGCATTTGTCAAATTTGGAGGCCATAAAATTACACCATTCCATATCAACGATTACCAACTTTACTATTTAGCAAATTCACAACAATTTGAGATTGATGCGCTGGACAGTCATTGTGTTTAAAATACATTGACAGTCGGTAATTCAAAGGCAATTCACTCAAACCGCCATCGAAAATTTTTTTAGCATATTCAAATATGTTATCTGGTTAACGTTTTTATTAAAAAAAATATGGACCTATTATTCCATAATATGAAATAGCACACCAAACATTAACTTTAACAAAATACTGGCAATGATTTGTAATTTAAAAAAGGATTAGTGTCACTCCAATATCGACATGTTGCGAGGAAACAGTTCCATTAGTAGAAAATGAATTCTCTTCAGAAAACATAATGTTCCGATAGAAATAACGATCATTCGCAATTTTGCTTCCCATACATAAACAGAAATCGAGGCGCTTTACATCGTCTCCTGGTTCTAAAGTATGATTAAAAATGGGTTTATAAGGATAAATATCCCGTTCTTTCAAAATTCGTTGAATGTGTGGTTTACTAATTGCTAATCGAAGCGACCGTTTTCTCAAACACAGTTTTGGATTTTTTTGTACTGAATCTAAAATTAACAGAGTAGCGGCATCGTCTTCATTATCCATTCGTTTTCTTTAAATTTATTACTGAGCCCGTTCTTAAAAATTTGTTAATAGGCCCCCATACGTGATACATAAATATCTGGAAATTTTTCATTAAATTTTGCTATGACTTAACGATAACTTTTATTTCGACTTCCATAACATTGTACTAAATAAACTTTCTGTTCTAACGTTAGCATTTTATTCACATAACATCTAACAAAAAATTATTAAAGAAATGTATAAATAACAGAGGTAAGTGTTTCAATTCAAGCAAAAAAATTCATCCTTTAATTTTTTTTTTTTTGTAAAATCAAAAATACCAATTTTTTTCTCTTGTAAACTCAATTCGGTAACATACGGTGTACTTACTTTAATTATCTTATTTAAATACACTAATATGTGACGCGTACTTTTACATAGTAACCACATAGTAACTAGTAACAACCACACACTAAAAAATATATGCAATTCCTACTGAAAATTCCAGTAACGTATAAGGTAAAATTACCAAAAATTGGGAAATTTACTAGAAAACTTTAGGTATATTTTGTAATTTTTGGTAAATTTACCCTATACATTATTGAAATTTTCCGTAGGAATTACAAATATTTTTTAGTGTGGATGTTGCCAACCTCCATATTCCCTAAAACCTCCACCTTAAGTCATTATATAATCATGGAATTTTATCGTATAACGTTCTCGTTTCTTGTTCCTTCTGTTCTTTGGAGTATCTTGAGCTTCTTCTAATCCTACATCTTCTTCAGTATATATACATTGTCTCTTTTTGAAATAGGTTCGTTGACCTTCGCAGTACACTTGTCTCGCTTTTTCCCATTTTCTTCCATCCTTTACTTCTCACCTAGACTCACAACCAGATTTCCTTCCCCCTTCGAATTCCAGAGATGAGGTATAAAAGCCTCTGCCTCTGATGGTATCTCAAAGGGCAATATTCGCTAACTAAGCCAGTAAGTAAGCCTTAGCTCTGAATTGCTGAGACTGAATAGGTTTTTGTTAGTAAAAAAGGATTAACTAGCCTGGAAGCTATAGCTTTCTTATGCTCTCAATGTTGGAGTTCACGTCCAATCTAGGTTTTGCAAACACCCAGAGCAAGTTCTGGTCCGTTGAGATAACTGATAGCCTCTCGTTTAACCAGTTGATCAGTCATATCGTTACCCTTATTGTGAAAATGTGCTGGGACGCATACTAGTGTGCCTTTATTTCTCATAGCCAACCGAGTGCATTATTTAAGAACTCCCACACCAGCCTCAACTCAAAGCTATTTGCTTTTAGACCATTCCCGACTGGTTATCAATGCATGTACAGTGTGTCCCAGGTTGGACTGAACAAGAGGGAGAGATTTTTTTGTAGCTCAACGAAAAAATATCATTCTTTATAAAAAAAATTTACTTATCTCAAAGCCACCAATTCAAAAACAAAAAACTAAATATTTTTTTAGCAGCTGAGAAAATTACAAAAACACAAAAATTTAAGCAAAAACGTTTCTAAGTTTCATGTGTTTGATGAAACCCGATTATCCTGTTATCTTTCATGACAACCTAATAAGTAAATCAAGTTACGTGTTATTTGGCAATGTCATTACGTATTTGTTCATCTTCACTGATAGTAAAAAAAAGAAATAAAACTAAAAAAAAATATAAAAAATAAAATGTTTTTCTTTAACTCAAGTATTTTTTTGTAGTTTTCTTAGCTGCTAAAAAGAATATTTTTGTTTCAGAATTGGTGGTTTTGAGACAAGCAAAAAATTTTATAAAGGTTGACATTTTTTCGTTAAGCTATAAATATTTTTTTTCCCTCTTGTTCAGTCCATCCGGGGACATATTGTATAGATGTTATCTTTCTTCATCTCTTTGTTCAGGCTTTATGAGACCACAAACATCTATGGCAAATATTTCTGCCAACACTTTAACTAAAACTGAAGTAGAAGGAAACGGCAAACAAACAACTTGCAAATGTTAGAAACCGCTAACGCAACGTTGCAGTAAAAAATAAAATATACTCCGCCAAAAAAGTATCGCATAAACTAAAAAAGGGCATTTATGAACCAAGATATTTTTATACGTTCACAAAAAGTTTGCCTCGTGTATGTGAACTATAAAAACACTAACAAAATAATGGAACTTAGCGTTTTTACTTTTTTTTTTCTAAAAGAACACATTCACAAAAATGCATATGTGTAAGGTTTGTTCAGTTGTTTATTGAAAGTCTTCCTATACGGACAAATTTTAAAGTGCGAAGTCAGAGTTCTGTACCAACGCTTTTAAAACTAAAATGAGCAATTTAACTTCAGAACAAGTGGCTGCTATAGTTGCTTTAATCGAAGATGGACGATCTCAAGCATACGTTGCTAATTTGATGAACATCAATCAGTCAAGTGTTTCTAGAGCCGTAGCCAGATATAGGGAAACAGGCATTTACAGTAGAAGACTTGTACCAGGTCGTCCAAGATGTTCTACTCGCCAAGATGACCGCTATTTACTACTACAAGCATTACGTCGAAGACATGTAACTGCGAGACAATTGCAGAACGACTTGGCTAGAGTCAGAAATACTCGTGTGAGTACTCAAACTATTCGGAATAGGTTACGATAGAGTGGATTAAGAGCTAGAGTAGCTGTAACAGCCCCTCGTCTCACTAGGAACCACCGAGTGGCTCGCTTAAGGTTTGCCAGAGAACATGTAAATTGGAACATTAATGACTGGGCCAATATACTCTTCACAGATGAGTCAAGATTTGGTCTTTACACCTCAGATAGGCGTATCTCAGTGTACAGACGAGACGGTGAGCGCTATTCGTAGTGTAATATCAGACCTAGACCTAATTTCGCTGGTGGCTCTATTATGGTTTGGGGAGGCATCTGTTTAACAGGTCGTACAGAGTTAGTACCTACCAGTAGACAGAGGTACACTGACTGCCCACAGGTATATAACGGACATTTTAGAAGAACATGTAGTACCATATGCGCCAATTATAGGAAACGAATTCATGTTAATGCACGATAATGCACGACCGCATGTTGCAATAATCGTCCAGGAATACCTTAACGATGTTGGTATTCCAGTTTTAGATTGGCCTGCGGTAAGCCCGGACATGAACCCTATCGAGCACGTGTGGGACCTCCTTCACAGACGGATACGAACCCAAAATGTTGCCCCAGCGGACCTGCATGGACTAGCAAATGCTCTCCGTGACGAGTGGGAGAATTTGGATCAGGCTTATATACGGAGGTTAATCGAATCTCTGCCAAACCGTATGCGAGCGGTCATAAGAGCCAGAGGTGGCAATACTCAGTATTAAAAGCTACTGTTATGACATTTTTCTTTCCAAAACTATAATTTCTTGTTTTAATAAAAATCTCAAGTATGAGTTTTTGTTTTTATTTGGCCTGTATTTTATTTAAACAATCATAGAAATTATATCTTAGAGCGCATTAAAGTATATTTACAATTTTATGCTACAAACAAAGATTATGCGATACTTTTATGATTCAAAACTAAATTATGCGATACTTGTTTGGTGGAGTGTACAATGTGAGAATAAAAATATATGATTTATCCGAACAATATTGACCTATATCCGACATCCAAACAGAATTTTGCACATACGCACCTGAAAGCCACCACCAATAGCAAACAAAACTAATAATAATATAATAGAATTGTCTGCGTAGAAAAGATTTAACATGTTCGAGCTCTTCTCTCAGTATAAAAGGTTTTAAATTTACTACCAGAATGTCATTTCTTGCTATTAGCTATTAGCTTTAACTATTTGTTTATAGAAAAAGTCGATTAAGATACTTTGTTGTGTATCGATAATGTTTATACTAATTTCATATGTCCTTCGTTAGTTCATGATAATTAATTGTATGTGTCTACCTTTATACAACAAAGGATAACGTACTACCGACCCGACGCGACGTTGTTACTATAAAAGTCGTTCAGTCTATAATACCCAAAATATTAAAATTGATCAAGTGTTATTCAACAGCTCTTAATTCAATAATAATTTTATCGTGTCTTTTTGTAATCTGAATGGCTCTAATCATATTTCATTGGATAGTTTTTAGTTATTTTAATTGTCTGCTCTGTATTCGGCATCGCGTGAGCAAACAAAATTGTGCAAGCAGCGAACTAAAGTTTAAACACTACACTTTCACACCGCTTAACTGAAGCTCTATAAGTTGGTGTAGAAATACGCAGGTGTTCAATTTACATATAACAGGTGGCGCAAAAGTAATCCTCCTATCAGAAAATGCTATAAATTTTGCGATTGGCCCCTAATCACAGTTCTGTTTTGACATTTGTGTAGTAAACACATGCGAAATACACGTTAATAAACAATGTTACGCTACAGTGCTCCAGAACGCGGAATATTGGTGACTATTTATTTGACCAATAATCGGTCGGTGACTTTGGCACAACGTGAATTTCGTCGCAGATTTCCTGGCCGTCCAACGCCTACTGGTGAAACACTGCGACGTTTAGCCGCTCGCCTCGAAGAGACTGGCACAACACGAGATGCTGCCAGGCGTAGCAGACCCCGGAGTAGCCGTTCTGCAGAGTATATTGCTGCTGTAGCCGAGGATGTCATGGAAGCGCCGTCGACATCGACCAGACGACGTGCCACGCAAATGGGTATCAGTCGACGGTCTTTACAGCGAATTTTGGTGCAAGATTTGAAGATGTTTCCGTACAAAGTCCAGACGGTGCATCAGCTGTTAGCTGCTGACCGCCAATCGCGTCTAACATACGCTCAAGCCATCCTTAATCACCACCAAGAGGAAGATGATTTTTCATCAAAAATAATCATGAGTGATGAAGCCCATTTCAATCTTAGCGGGTACGTAAATAAGCAAAATTTACGCTTCTGGGGCACTGAAAATCCGCGTGTAACCCACGAAGAGCCATTACACCCGCTCAAAGTCACTGTATGGTGTGCTGTTTTCGCTGGAGGAGTCATCGGACCTTTTTTCTTCGAAGACGTCGCGGGCCAAACGGTTACTGTGAATGGTGAGCGCTACAGAGCAATGATCAACGAGTTCTTTTTGCCGCAACTTGATGAATTGGGATTGGAAAACATGTGGTTCCAACAGGACGGTGCAACGGCACACACTGCACGTGCCACCACCGATATGCTGAAGGATGCATTTCCCGGGCGCCTAATCTCCCGTTTTGGCGATTTGCACTGGCCAGCAAGATCGCCTGATTTGACCGCTGCAGACTTCTTTTTGTGGGGCTTTTTGAAGTCGCGGGTTTATGTCTACAAGCCTCGGACTCTTGCAGCTCTTAAAGACAATATCCGTCAAGAATGTGAGGACCTATCGCCGGAAGTTTTGACCAAAGTGATGGAAAATGCCATAAAAAGGGCTCAAATGACAATCAACTGTGGCGGCGGCCATTTACATGACATCATATTCTCGACTTGATGTAAAAAAATTAAAAGACCAAATAAAAATAATCCACAAGAAGAATCAAAGTTTTTCATTTTTTTTTTTAAATTACAGCCAAAAAACATCGGAAGGTTATTTTTGCGCCACCTTGTATAAGAACATCTAAAAGAGTTAGTCAAAATGTGCGAAGTTGGAAACAATTTTGAAAACTATCTATCGCTACAGAATGAAATTGTGGGTGATATACCTTCCACTCCCTGATCAATTACATAATCCCCAATTATTTGATTTTAAAATGTATATTTGCATCACAACTGTCCTTTTATAACACTATATAGACCATGCGCACGTAGGTAAAATGTTTAAACTAAAACCTTACTTGCTTTTATTTCATCTAAATATCCATTAACAAAATAACCAAGAAGTGGAAACGTCTACCCGTTCATTAATTAGTTAATGTTTCAAAAATAACTGATACGAATCCCTAAACAGAGTCAGTGACCTAGGGCGACTTCAAAGCTGCTGATATTTGTGGCGACTTTGGTATCGCCCCCGAAGTGCCGGTCTAATAAAACTAAAGGTCCCCTAAATGTCAATCTTTTAATTACTCCAGCCATTTAACTAGGGATCTAAGAACTCACTGAGACATATTATTAATTATTACACAAATTAGAATGTTACTCTTTAGATTAGTGAATTCGTATTGATTAACCTCAATAAGCAATATTACGGCATCATATATAGTCGTATGGTAAAGAATTAATATTTACCAGAAAAGCAGTATAAAGTAGGTAGGTAAGGACGACAATAGTTGGCAGGTAGATAGTCATTGGCACATGACCACATTTTTATGTATAATGTGTTACAACTGATATTGTCTGCGTTACGATTTTATTCAAACCAAGGTTGGCTCTTTTAGTGTTATAATACATTACAGTTCTCTGTAAAGTTGGTATCCGATATTTACTGGTGCGTGTTTCATAATTTTTTCCCACTAATTCAATGGTTGGCAAGACGATTAAAATTGAATAATTTAACGTTTCCTACCTATAGCCTATAACCAGGTGGTAGATGTAAACTCGGCCGATTATAACATTTTAATCCGTATTTGTAACAAGGACGGTCTAAATACACATGTAAACTTGGATGTTCTGAAAAAATTAAAACTCGGCCGTATTGTAGCGACACCCGTCGGTAGCTTCTGAAATCAGGAGCAGCAACGCGTTTGATCATGCGCACAGCGCATATAACCTAACCATATCATATTAAAATGTAGACATTAATTTGTTTGTAGTTCGTATCTAATACAATTAAGTGTAATACACGATGAGCAGTAAAGCAATTACAAAAAGGGAAGTCGTTCAAGGCCTGAAATTTATTTCCAAGCGCTGTTAATAATCCGTAACACTATACACCGGTCAGTTTACATATCGAAACTGCAATATAAAATTTTCGGCCGGCCGAGTTTACATGCCATAGGGGATTCATGCTAATTTTTATAATCGGCCGAGTTTACCATCGCGGTTTACCCCGGCGATTGTAACGTCTCTTTAAAGTAGTTATGCCAATTACTATTATATTCTCACATGCCAACAACTGTGGCTTCTCTGCCAATCACTATGAAATATAACTATCTTTATTTTTCTTCAGGATAGCTCATGCTTAAGCAAGGGTAGATTCTAAACAATTGACGTAGTTTGAAAGTACTGTCTTTCTTGTTTCGAATGGCTTAGTCATTATAAGTCTTCCTACATGGACTCCTTTGTGACCTGTATATAAAAATCGTCACAACCTACATGTTCCAAAGACTGTCACCTTTACCCTAGCTAGAACACCAAACACGACCCTCACCTCCACTCAGAGGGGATGGGATGGACGGCAACTTTGAAATCTACAATGGAAACCCCCATTTTTTTAATTCAGATTGCAAGGGCACTCACTTCAAATAAGCACCCCGAAGGGAACAGAAAACTACGTCCATGTCGTTGTTCTTGGGTTACACTAAATGTAGTACACTGAGAGAAATCGATAGTACTCTTTAACATAAATATAGTATACTTTAATATATTTTATAGCTCCTATAGGGACAATCATATTTTATATTACCGGTGACAATATCTGTATAGTAAATATCTGTGAATACTTTTTATTAACTCGTATGGTAAAGTGTACTATATTTGTATTATTAATTTGAGCATACATGTTAGTAAATGTGAAAAAAATGTCTAGTAGCGCTGACTATATTTGATAATAACTGTTAACAATAAAAACTATAATAAATATAGTTTAATAATTTTTAATTATAATTAATTAATATAATTTGATTAGCCGGTGACAGCCGGGCGAATTGCCGTCGTATCGGGCAGGATTGCGGGAATCAGACCGGCCCGTGTACTGTAGAGTACTACCGGTATTGAAGCGCCTCGTAATTCTCGTCTGTGGGCGATTGTCCACAGTACTTTTACACGACGTTAACCATGTATAAGCATCATATAGATATTACGCAGCCACATTTACCGATCACAATTTACATTGAGTATGAATTTCAAAGATTATGAAACAAGCGTAGCGCCATCTTTACGACAAAAGCTGTAGTATCACATATTTATGTAGCTAAACCAATTGTGAGTATTATGATATTCCTACTATATAGATATAAAACTATACAGTATTCATTTCATTCCATCTCATTATTAATGCCGTTTTCAATAATCAAAGTAAGGTGACTGTTGCAAGCACCTAACCTAACCTAAATAAACACAACACAGTAAATTTGCTACACCTGTTATTATAACTGTCTTCACTACATTATATGCAATTTATTATATTCACTTGTTGTAAAATATTGTAAAACATTTCACTATATTTTGTAGAAGATTGTCACACAATATTTTTAAACAATTTTATTGCTTTTTTTGTAACCGTGATATAGGAAAATGCAACGCCGTTGTTCTACAATTTTGCACAATAGTAGGAATTCTTACTACAATTTCCGTCAAACAGTGAAGTGTAAATATTACAACATGGATTTTTCTCTGTGCAGACACAAACATGCACCGACACGAATACGTACACCTGTATCACACGTACATAACACGTGTGAATGGCAATACAGCTTATTGGTCGATTTCTTCGGTAAAGATCGACAATGAATAGAGCAAGGGGTGGGAAGAGCGTTACGAACATTTATGTTAGAAATTGAATATGCATCGAATACCTGGTAACATCCAGATTTTACCTCTTACTATAAGCATGGTAACATCTGGTTATTTTACTCTTAATACCCCACATATTGTCGTTTTGACAATAATTATGTTACTAATTAACATAAAGAGATTTACTATCTAATTTCTACAATCCATTTTTCTCAGTGTAGGATTCTTGAAAAATCCTGAATATGATTTTTCAAGAATCCGATATAGGCTACCTTTTAGATCACCCGAGGTATCTTTAGGTACCCTCAAAACCACTCGGGGAATCGTCGGTCACTTTCAAAACTACTTAAGGTACGGTTAAATAGCTTCTGAATAACTTCGCATACCATTAGATCATCCGAATCACTTTGGATACGATCGGGCAGGTATCATTGAGATCCTGAATACATGGTTCGGTTAGTTTTTCTAATCGGTTTCCAAAATTCCTTTCGAAACTTTACAAAAAACATTTCTTGCAAATTTCAGCAATATCCATCAAAGATCGTAAAAAATCTGTCAAACAAATCTGATACGTGGAACCCGATTTTGCAATAAAAATAGGAGTTTCCATTTAAGATTTAAAAGTTGTCACCCATCCCCTGTCCTTGGATAGATTTTTGAAGATGATTAAGGGTGTGTTTTTTGTTTTCCATTCGTTGTATATTTCTCGAGATATTAGACCGCCGCTGAACTTTTAGGACAGCCTGTATAATTAACTAAACACGGCAACAGAATATAGACTAAGTACTTCTCTGAAGAGGATGTCTATCTTGATAAAGATCTTGATATAATTACTAAAAATAAAACTTCATCCGATCTTGGCCTTAACATGAAATGACATTGAATTTCATTTGTTCAATTTATTTTTGACATTTGTAAACTTAGGTTAATGGTTGATGCTTTTGATCACTACTCTAATGTATATCTTTTTAGTTATTTTCTTTTGATACCTATAGACCATGCACTGGCTGTTGGCGGTGTTAAACTAGTCCATAATGATAGTTTGTTCGCCAATTTTAGTGATATTGTACTTTATTATTTTAACATGTTGATCATAATTTTATTGAATCTGACTTTAAATTTAACTATTACAAATTTACTGACTTTTTTAATAAACTGCAATCTTTTTGAGTTTCTTTTTATTTAACTTTAAAGGTTAGCATCTTAGGCACTATCTTTTATAGTTTACTTAATTAAGCTAATAAATATAGCGAAAGCTCAAATTGAGAACAAAACAGCTTCACTCAAATTTTACCGCTTTGTCTGGTATCCTGGATTTTTGATACCAAATTTAAGATCAAAGATTAATCAAGAGATTGCTACACGCAAAGCCAATTTTATACATAAATCTGAAAGCGGAAAAATAAATTTTCATAAAATGTTGGTGTTAGCTGTACCTAACTATAATTCTCAGTGTTGTTAGGATTATTAACAAAACGTTATTATTAAAGTCAGCTTTGCTTTACTGTATATTAGATATTTCCTGAGCTTACACACAGATTAACACAAAAAAACTGCAAATTTAAATAGACCAAGCGAGCTTACTGAGCGAGTATATGAACACTCGAATACGGATTACGTTCACCGAGTAGATTAGGATCATTTATTATGTAAACGTTTTCGTTATGCAAAATTGATTTAATTGCCTATAAACCAAATTCATATCCCATAAATATCTGAAACGGTGATGTCGAGCGAACTTGGTTTAAAGTGTGTATTACGTATATTCGCGTACCTACGTATGTAGTATACGCGCCTGTCTACCGCAACGGCGTCAGGATACAACCAACTCAACCAGACCAACCTCCAACAACCCCTACTCAATATTAAAATGTAATATGGTGATGTAATATCGCAGTGGCCGTGCCGGAGACGTTAACAATAGAGGTTCCGGGCAGCTCCGCCAGTTCGCGCCACCGCTCTCATATTGATTTTGCCACATGCCTTCACTATAAAGCCGACCAGCTGGCGGAGCCATTGTTCGCCACATAACTCAATACTTTTGCTTACAACGTCTTACCAACACATAGGGCTTCTTACTATATTATATTATATATTGACAAAACGATGCTATAATCACTCCTCAATGATCCATAGATAAAAATCAGTACTTGTGGGCTGCATACACATATTCCGGAATTTGGCAAGTAAATTTCCAAGAATTGTTTGAAACTAAAATATACTCCAGTGGGAAGCAACAAGTATCCAACATACTCTGATTGCAGCGATGTATTACTAATGCTGATCCAAATTGTTTGGTTGAGTCTTCATAAGTACTTTAAACTTAGATTATATTAGAGCCATATTCATTTCAATTCCCAACATTTCATATACAGGATTAATAGGCGAACGCAACATCAATTTAACTTTAGGAATCCACCTAAATAAAATGAAACAAATATCCTCAAACTCCAGAAACTCAAGTAGTTATCACACAACGAAAAAATCCAGATCTCATCAGTATATAGATGGTTTTTGCAATGTTTAATGATTAATGGCAAATCGTACATGAAATACAAAACAATAATGGACTTAATATGACTCCCCACGGAACATCATTTTAAATTTCGTACAAAACGGTTTTTTTTTTCTACAAGATAAAATTCTAATTCGCAAATCTGTTATCGATGCAAGCTTCCCGTGACTGCAAAAATTTGCAAAATCAATACATGCACACAACCATTATTCATCGATCGCCAAAAGAAAAACATCTTTATCAACTAAGAGGCTTAACTGTAAAACGATTGAAAGCTCACTGGTCAACGTAATTTTCAATACTATAGCGACATAGTTGCTTTGCAAATTATTTTTATAAAAACCATATTAAATACTATACATATATCTATTTATTTGATGTGATTACCAAATTCTTTAAGACCTTGCTTGACCTTTCGACTATTATTGTTTGCCGCGGGTTCAAAGCCTGCCGCGGTCATTGTAGTCATGTTGATAATTAAGAGGGAAGTTTGTTTCAACAGAGTGAAATTTATATGCTAGGCATATAAATGCGTAGGTTTTAGGTTCAAAACTCTTTACAAAATATACCAGATGGAAAAAGGCTCTATAACAAGAAAGGTTTAAAATACAATACAGAAGGTCATAAATTATGCAGTGGAAAGCCTCAGCATGCGCATTGTTATCAGTGTTCAAACTAAAAGTCAAAATTGTCCACAACATAATTTTGCACATCGCCAAACATACAACCAGTTAATTGAAAGCAGGAGCTGGTTTTCAAAAGCTAAAGTTAAGTAAAAGGGCACATATCAGTCTTTGAAAAAACAATTTTACCATTCTTTTACACAAAACTTTTCAGTAACTATGGAATTAAATCCAGAATCTTTATATAATAATAATAATAGTCCCTCTTCCAATTTACTTAGCTAAGTGCTTAAACTATTTTTTTACAACAAAATAAAAGAGCTTTGTTACTGCCTTAACCTCTTATGGAGCCAACTATAGGGTCCAGAGATAATCAAGACCTGAGGTCTTTTCATTTCTTGACCTTATAGTTTGGTTTTTATAATGTGTGGACAAGTTAATTATTATTTAGAGTATTTCTCTTTCTGTATTAAAAAACAATTGTTCTTACGCAGTTTCTGGGCGTTAAAGGCGGGTGTGTGGTCCTTTTGCCGTTACAATGATCTCCGAAATATCTTACCAAAAGATGAACGAAATAAAGTTTCTGGGGTATATGGCATAGGTTCGTTACAAAACAATAAGATATTTTGGTTCATATCCCATTCGACGTGCAATTAAAGCTAATTCAAGATCAATGTGTCAATGCAAACAGATTTATACTACTCTTTATATCAATCAAGAAGTCGAGAGTATTGATACAATTACATATATACGGGGTATCATTCATAAGGAAATTCACTTTGAACCCGGGGTGGAACTGCCAAAATAACATCAGTTTTTGATTCTCAACTTTTTAGAAAAGCAATGAGTTATAAACATTTATAGTAATTATTATACTAACTCCGTTTTCTACGAAATCAGAGCTTTTATTAGATTGAATGCTCTAATTTTAATTTTTTTTTGCAACTTTCAAGTAAAGTATCAAGGACAATACAAATAACATTTATGCAATAATTCCAGAACATTAGATTTTTTAAGAAACATTAAACTCCAGCAATTATATGTAATCATTTATTAAATTTAGTTGTTTAACTGATGTTTGTATTTAAATAGATAAGAAATATAAATCATTAACATGATTTGATTTTGATTAGTTAATTATTTTATACATAAAGTAAGTCACTTCTAGGCTATCCAACTACACACATTAAATTAATAGCAACACAATTTCTATTGTGTTTTCCTTCCACCCGTAATCATTAATAAATAACCAATCTGTCTCGCGATAAACTTTGTTTTGGGTCACTGTAAATATAGTTTCCGCAATTTATATATACAAAATTACAGACGAGCAACACCAGTTGCCTAAATAATCGAGAACCAGAGGGGAACCGCGCTTTCAGCCATTAAACCGTTCCCATTGGGTCTAAATGCGCCGGTGTGTGTGCCAATGTCGAACCGGTTGAGACATGCGCTCTCCGTACACCTGAAGGTACACGCGCGCCTTCTCTCTATTTGTATTTGTGTGTAAATTTGCCTTCGACGCGCGCGTGTGTGTGCGTGTCTGTTCTGCTCCTCACGTATGCAAATATGTTTACGATGCCATGACGTAACGACTATTGTTAACATATCATTGATTGTTAAGTTCATGACCTGCACACTACTATAAGGGAAAGCGGTTTCGTATTTTTTTCCTTCTTTCGTCTTTTTTTCACTCACTTTCTTCATCGCTCGGCACAATTTAATCGAAGAGTTCGGACAATAGAGAGGCTACTATCAATGATACTTTCCATTCATTGGATAGCGTCATTCGCTCATAATATTCGTGCACACGTTTGACCCCGTTATTGCATTTGTCTATTGTTTTACGAAATTCGAACTAACTCAATTATTTTGCTCTGATTTTGAATATTTTATTTTTCATGGGCTGAAAATTGCTTTATTTTATATATCCAATTTTATTTATTTTATATATCCAAAGTGTTAATATAATATAATAATTTCTAATGTCAACACCTTCATGATGATAATTTTACTATTAGTCTAAATCATATATAGGCTTGCAGATTGTGTACTTTCTTACAGTGTGAAATCAATATAATGATATATAGGCTTCATTGGTACAGTGACAACGATACCTCCGTAAGCAGATATTGATAGGACTAAAGCAGATGCTAGGGAAAGTACGAAGTAAAAACTTCATAATTTTGCAGGTATACTAAAATGTTTATATCAACTTATAAAAGCGCTTTCTTTAGAATTTATAATAAAAAATTATTTTATTGATTTTCAGTTTGCTATGTGAATGTGTATAGGTAATTGCTTTTAAATGCTCCCGTCCATTTCTGTGTACAACGTACTTATTTTGATATTAAAAATTAAATTAGATAATACATTATTGGTGAAAGATCTTGTTCAGATTCTATATGGCAGAAATCAAGACAAAGTCTTGAAGCAACCAGAAAAAACAACTGGAAGATGAGTTTACTGCCAAACAAGGTAAACCTACTTTCTGGGCAGGTGTTTTATTAGTTTGTTTTTAGTAAGACAAATTTTATAAACAAATGTTAGATGGGAGCTCTCACCTCAGGTGTCTACCGCATTTCAGTTGAAATTCTGGGTTTCAGATCATCTACATTTTATGGAGGACTTTTATAAATGTCAGCTTTCAAATATCCCCACAAGGTCATTCAATAAAACCTCTTCTGGCAATCAATGTGCTTGGGTTGATTTAAATACTCTTAAATTCATTTAATTAAAAATGGGCCGGAGCTCCATCCTGTTGGAACCAAGTGCGCTGATCTATTGTGTTGTTTCAATTTGCAAACAATGCTCCACAAGATGGAACCACTTGATGTCATAAGAACGATAAATACGTCAGGGCATTTAAATTTTCATCTATAAAAAATGGACCAATAATATGCTCTCCAAAAATCCCTGACTATACGTTCATTTTAATAGGTCGTCGAGTGTAGACAAATAGGAGTGTTGTCTGGACCAATAATGGCAACTGTGACTACGCACTACTCCATTAAGATGAAATGTAGCTTCATCAGAGAACAAAATATTGCTTGAAAAATCGTCATCCCGATTGCATCTTTCCTTCATAATTTTACAAAACTCTGCCGTTATATCATAATCATCCTTGTTTAGTTCGAGTATCAGCTTCATTTTATATGGACGCAGTTTTTCCTTTTTGAATAATTTATTAACTAATTGATGAGACACATTAAAGTTCATCACCAACTCTTTCGTTGATTGTTAAGGATTTTCTTCAATGGATTGCAAAATATCCAAGGCCGTGTCTCCACCGGTTGAAGTTTTTGACTTTCCGGATTTTAGAGCATCTTTGATGCTACCAATGTCCCTAAGCTTATGTAGGTATATCATGCAAAACTTCGACGCAAGACCTGGTCCTATTCGGGATCAACTTCCTCAAAAATTTCTAGGTATCTAGATGCTGTGAGTTCATCATTTATTCTGTAACCTAAGCGTTCAACAAAAAGGAAACATGAAAGACCGACCGCAAAATCGTGTTTGTTGTGCTCTTCCAACTATCAAATACTGATTTTCAACTGACCAATGCCTCGTAGTATGACGATTAATCTTTTGGGGTTAGATTTTGGTGCACCAACTTGTTCTAGTATTTTTCTACAAGAGGTTAAATTAGTGGCTGCCGTGTAGGAGAACACATCTATGTATTTCTTTATTTTGCCTGTCTTGTTTGACGTATGTTTTCGGACGCCGCAGACTATAGCAGCCGTGTTGAAGTAGATTTTTTTTTTTTCAAACAACGAAGAATGGCTTAGAAAAGACCACTTTCTTTCGGGATCCCTAATATGGACCCCAAAATATGAGAATGATTAACCTAGTGGTAGCGCTTTAAATACTTTATCTATTGAAGTATAACTCATATGCTTCTTAAGGATTTTGATCGGATTGTATATAACATTTCAGCATATCATACCTTTCGAAGTTCTTGTAAACGGCCACTGTGGATAAATAAACAAGCAAAAAGTACGGTGAAAACATCTAAGTAAGAAGAATATAATTAAATATAACAAACAAGAAATTTGCCAAAGTGTGAACATTCGCTTGTTTGCTTAATATATTGAATTTTAAAATGTGAAATTTTTAAATATAAACAACAGTGCTGGCGTTACCTACAGGCAATACAGTCAGCCGGCTGTAACGGCCAAATTTAGAGGCGGTCAATCGACAAATTTACACGACAATTTTACCCAGCTATGTGATCATATGAAAAGGAACAAAAACGTTTGCTACGGCTTTTTGTGGAAGTAGAGGCGGAAGAACAAGCTGACAACGATGAAAAGGTTTCAGATGAAGATGATGCAGTCAAGGTGCTAGAAGAGAATTCTGACAGGAAGCCAGATGGTGACGTTAGCGAAGACGAAGAAATGCCAGTAAAGAAACGGAAAGATCTCTATTTTATTGGTCGAGATAAATCATGACAGTAGAACAAACAATGTCCAAGTAAATGAGTTCGTACTCGAAAAGTAAATAAAGCACATATCTAATTTGCGAATTGTGCAAAAGCAGCGAAGTCTGTTTTAGAGACCTGTGAGTTATTCTTTTTCCAAGGAAATATTGAATATATTGGAATATACTAATAAGTTTATTAGTCACCTTAGTGGAAACTATTGATTTTAGAGATAAAAGCATTACAATAAACTGTACATACAATATACTGTAATTCAGTGGTCTTCTAAAATGCGGTCGTCCAAGTGTACAGTTGAACTCTGGGATAGAAATGGTTCTGGCGTAGGAAAGTGTTGGCTAACTATGTATGTCATAACAATGATTTCTTTTTCTACTAGGAAGCCTTAAATTCACTGACCAGTCAACTGGAGATATAAGAAAACAGTATCCAAACTATTGTGGAAAGATTGATTCGGCCGATATCTGGAACATCTCGTAATGTAACGTGCGATAGCTGGTGGACCTCTTTTCGATTGATAGTATCACTTTTGAGAAATCATCAACTAACGTTTGTAGGAATGGTACGAAAAGACAAAAAAAATTACCGATAGAATTTGTAAACACCAAGAATCGGTCAGTGTTCTCAAGTTATTTGGTTTTTCAAGAAAGATTTCTCTATTATGTCTTATGTCCCGAAAAAGAAGAAAGATGTTATACAGACTTCTTCCATGCATCACGATAATAAAATAGGCATTGAAACTGGTGAGGAAAACCAGATATCATAATATTTTACAATTGAACGAAAGGTGGCGTGGATACCGTCGATCAACATTGCACAAACTATGATATTGCAAGAAATACGAGACGGTAGCCTATTGACTACTGGTGCTATAAATTCTTGTAATATATATATTTACAAAACAATTTTGCAAACGAAATATTTGGGCAGGAATATTTAAAGTGATTAACTTTTGCTCTAACGGAAAACCAAATTCAATATAGAGCAACTTTCAAGAATCTGCCAGCAAGAAGATGGCCAGAGATGGGCTGAGGCAGCGGGTACCTACCTCTTCTAATTACTCTAGAGAAGATCCAGAGAAGCCAGAAATTAGAAAAAGGTCTTATTTCTGTATAAAGCATAGCAAAACTAGACATTTTTGTGAATTTTGTAGAAAAAAGAAAAAAAGCACATTTAAGTGCAAAAATTATTAAAAAAAAAAATGTTACCTAAATTTCACTTATCATTGAGCAAAATTTATGTTTAATTTGTTCGCCATTTCTGTATTTAGAATTTGAATTTTTTTCGATGTTGTATATAATACTGCATGGTAAAAAGATTATAAAACTATTTCACAAAACTTGAGGCTATTGAGGCTACGGTGGCGAAATCTATTTCGCCTGTGGCGGCCTAAATCCTAGCGCCGGCACTGTTAAACAACCATATATTTTTGAGAACCCCAAATTATGCTTAACTGAAATAAAAAATAATATACAAGCTGCAATCATAAGTATGGTCCATAACTTGAAAGCTATTGCACCTAGGCATGAAAACTCTAATTAATAACTGAGGTACCCTGCCAAAGTGCCCAAAATGGGGCAACCCTGCGCAAGAAGATATCCTACAGCAATATTTTATAGAAAATCTTTAATAGGTAAATTGAACGAGAATAATCGATAGAAATATGGGAACACGATATTTAAATTCGTTGCATTGTCGGGCGAAACTATAGTCTCATAAAGCACAGGTCCGCATTAAACTAGACGTGGCATGTCAAATTGCGATTAGTAACGCGTGAAGAATAGATCGGAGGGTGCCATGATGATGAAATAAATAATCGAATAAACACACTTCACTGAATCAATGTCGAAAGACACGCGAGCTGCCACTGTATTTTCTCTCTGGTTATATGCGTGGGTGCTTTGAATAATAAAATATCGGAGCGCAGATTGCCTTGGGCTTCCCTCGCTGTACGGCAAATAATAACGACATTCACGACTATTAAAATTGATCGTTCTATACGGTTAATGTTTCTGCATTTATTGCAGTGAATGAAATTTTTATTTATTTTGTTAATTTTCAATTCCGTTATAACAAACAATTTAAATTTTTAAAATGTGCAAAAACAAACACACTTGAACGTGACTCGCAACATTAGAAAGCTTTATTAAATAAAAAAAGCACATACATTTGGCAAAATGTTCTGAATTTTTACTTCATTCGTTCTCCTAAATCTTCAATAAACAAGTAAAAATTTGGCAACCCTACCTTACCCGTAAATCAAATAGCCATTAGCTGTTAGCTCACATAGAATAGAGGGCGCTGCGCTGTAACGCTTTCATTTGTCTAAACAAAGCACAACCGCCTGAATCCATTAATCAGCGCACGACTGTTGACCGAACACGCCCCGTTGGAATTCTCCAATAGAAACGCGCTACAGTTCTACGTTGGAGGAATCGATCCATTTTTTATCCCCTGTCGTAAGATCTCTTAATTAGAAGTATAAAAAAATATAAAATAACATGTGAAAAACAAAAACTACAGGTTTATTTTAGTTAGTAACATTTTGAATTACGGTTCAGAGATTTACGTCTATAATTCTAAAAGTGGTTGCGGAACCTCAGCGCCACCTACGATACGGAAGCTATACTATAAGAGACGAAGCCGTGAACAGCAACCTGTAGAATATCAGAAATCTTCATTACCTACTGTTTAGCAAAATGCCACCTATTAGGCACTTTATCAATTCGCAACTGTTGTTTTCCCACAAAAAATCAAACATCTAACTGATGATAATTTAAAACCAACGATAAGATAATTCGGGTGTTTCAGTGGTGTATTAGCGGTACTCTTAAAATTACAGGTAAATAAATGTTTTTTTAATGATAATCATTTACAAAATAGTAAATATGTAGACCTCACCTTAATTTTACAATCATTAAGTTTATCTTTTTTTGTATCACGAAAATAAGCCAGAAGAAATATCCTAGATCCTACATCTAATGTTCGCAACAGTGATGTAAACATATTAATATATGACAAAAATTTAGTTAAATGATTTTGAAGGCATTATTGAGCTTTTGTGTTGTTATCAATTAATAATTCTTTGTTATTTGATTTTATTATATACAGATTTGGTAGTACTCCCACTATTATTTGTGGTATTATATTATCACTTATTATTCCATTACATATATATTTATTTTAAAATGATGTGTGTTATTACCATTAATATTAAAAATGGAGCATTAACAATATAAACAATGATTCAGATTTTAAGCAATCTGTGTTTGATAAAATGATTAAAGGTACTCATTCAAACATGTTAAACAAAATCTTATCATTAATTCGCGAAATAATTTTTGGATGATTCGCTTTTGTCGATAAAATTAGCAACTAGGCTAGGTATGTAAGTAATATTTAAAACAACGCTACAAGAAAAAAAGAAATACCCAAATTATGGAATTATCTCCGTAAGGAGTGATATAACTTTGCATGATTGCAGGCATGTTCTCGTTACTAGTAGCTGCTGCTTTATCTGAGGAAGATAACCAACATACCAGACACATGGATATATTTAATAATCATTCGCACCTCCTCAATCTTCCAAGTATCATCAAGCCGGAAATTATGCAGACGCAAAGGTTTAACGACAAATATTCGACTGAAACACTTGAAACGGACGAATTTAACATAATTATTGCTAATACACCGAAAAAGTTTGCCAACATGGTAATAAAAAATCTTAAGGTAAGACTATTTTATACTTATGATTTTACTGTTTATAATAAATCGTTGCTCCCAATAAAGACAAACAAAATAATCGCGGGGGGTTGTTTATAGAAAGCCAATGGAAACTATTTACATGCTTTCTTACTAATTAACGCGCTTCAAGTAAACATTGCTGAAACAAATGCTTTATGCGAACTCATGCAGATATAGATACTTTATCAGCATTTACTTGATAGTAATAATCGGGACTTCACAAGGAATGCATATTTGTGCAAGATAAGATAACTATTAGATACTTATAAAAGTTAATCTTTATATAGGTACAGACAAGCGTAACTAAAACAGGATACTTTCTATTTTTCTAAGCCTTTAAAAACGTTTCTCTTAAAATCGAAATGAGACTCCGTGTTGGAAAATCTTTTAGCTTTAAATGCGAATGAAGATATGAACACCCGAATACTGACTTTGGCGATGGCTGTTAATTGCAATGTCTTCACCGATATTAAGGTATTTAATGTAAGATAATGGCATTGCAGTTTATGTGATGCCGACAGTTGCCAAGTGTATGGAGTTTACTTGGTTTTAATCCCATATTTTGATAGGTTTTGCGAAAGTACAAATACCTATTTAATTTAGCCAGGGTTCAAATCTCACCCTGGTCAATTACGATAACCGTTTGTTTCCGGGGTCGTAATGATGATTATGAGGGATATTTGGGTTAACGAGGATGCCTAATAAGTACTTGGGTTAGGGCTTAGGTTTTATCAATCCCGTGAAAAAAATCCTAATAAAATTGTGATCTAGAAATTCTATTAATTAATGATTTCTTATGCAGAACTCGATAGATGGGAATAACTATGCAACAGAAGGAAGGAAGAGTGTGATTGAACTATTTTCACGTCAAAAAAAGAAAGAACACAACAGTAGAAATATACTTGACCTGGGAAGCAATATATTACAAGCGAGACCGTTCTGCAAACCAGCTTCCCTCCCAACAGATTTTCACGGATTTTGCCAAAACAGATCGCAGATACATCGTGTCATGTCCAACGAGGAAATACGAATCAAGCGAACTACGATTTGTCGGCACTGTCTGTTTGAGGTACCCATATTTTATGACTGATCAACTTATAATTAGTCGACTATCAGGTAGACTATATAGACTGATTTTACATATGACATTATCACTATTTTATAGTGTCCCACAAAAGAATTTGTGATATTTTTTACTCGTATAATACCAAATAAGTATACATATCTTTTTTTATTATGGCAAGTATTGTGATATCTCGTACTCTATCAAAAATCTCATTACTATGTAATACCTCCAATACTTACGTAGTTCTAGTCGTACGAACAAATTAATGGTACCTAAGCTGGCTGTTAATTTTTTGTTTAAAAAACAGAAATAATTAAAATGCTTTTATAACTTTTATAACAATAATATGACGTTGCAAATAAACAGATAAACCAAAATAAAACGAGTGTTTTAATATGATTGCAATTATGGAATTCCTAATTGTGTATAGAACTGAATTGTTAATGTAGATTTTAGTCAGTTACACTAAACGATGAGCCTTAATCTATTTTGTTTTTGAAAATTCCAGAACTTAATGGCAGATTAAAAACCTTCCCTTCCAAGCGTATACACATGTGTGTGAAATACAAATATGCTCAGTCAACGATACACAGAGGAAATGACGTAATAGTAGTTACAAATACATAATAAAACCCTACCATATTTTCTAAATAAAAGTGTCAATTTAAAAGAAGAAATTTAATGAAATATGATTTCGTACACTACAAAAATTCTTTTAAACCGAACTACAGATGGCAACGTCTCTCTTTATTAATAAATCAAAATCTTTTGAATCGGAGATCGTTTTGGATGCTGATTGGTGTAATTTACTTATTTTACTATTTTGAGAATAGTTAGCGGTAGCTTTCGAATGACTTACTTTATATCATAAAGAAATTAAATTACAATAGTCTCCCTATTAAGAAATCATTATAGTTGTATTTTGAGTAACTTTCTCTAATTTTAATAATAGCTTCAATGTCTGGTGGAAATTATAAGTTATTTTTGATTGAACTATTTTTTATATACATTTTTACTGATGAAACAGAAATTAACTGTCGAAACGTTTAATTACCTATACGTAAATTTAGAAACATCAAAAACAGCCTATAATTTCCACCACACACTGAAGTTATTATTAAATCTTTATATTGTGCATTTACTTGTAAAAGAAATTTTCTAAGTCTACAGAATATTACACAACTATATTACTATGTTTCAAGTGAAAATTTTTGTTTAAACAAAATATTATATGTTCCTCACAAAAGATCATTAATTTTTTAATAATGCGTTAATTCCGCAACTGCGGCTGTGTAATTTCCTCGTTGGTGTATCTACAATACTAATGGAACCGGGTTCCCGAGTCATCGTCTGACCACACTTGCATCTCACCCATAAGTATGTAAGAAACAAAAAAATTTTTTGTTGATATTTGGCCTGCCTCCAATAAAACTAATTGCTTTTAACCTCAGTATTTGCCCTTTTTTTAACAACTTTTGCAAAATATTAGTCATAGATGGCCTGGCCTTTCTTTCAACTGCAAACGTAATTGAGAAAATCATTAAGTGGGTCCCTTGAGTACGTTTGTTGTAATATTTAATCTGAAGCAAAAAAAAAAATGTGCCGATATCCGAATTCACAAACTATGTAAACATGGCACTCGATCTTTCAAAAATGAGCTCTAACGAATATGTTAGTACTTGTTACAACAATAATTTCAAAGCACCTTGAGATATTCAAAATATGCGTACCTACGTTAGTCCTCTTTTTAATCATTTGTAGTGCCTTTTTTTTTTCGTTTGTAGTGGATGCGATAACATATAGCGATAATTTTAATAAATTGAGAAAAAGTTTGTTAATAATTCACACATCCCAAATCTGCTTGCGGAGTCCTCTATTGTAGTGTTCGTAGTTATTGGTAGCGCTTTTTGTTTTGTGGTCGGAACGTTAAAAATGGCGATTATTTCAATAAACATTAAATAAATGCTTTCCTGCTAATAACTGTAATTAATATATGGATAGTTGGCTTATATTTATGTCTTTCTTCGTGTATCTGCCATGTCATACTAGATATCAATTAAAATTCAAAAACGTCATATCTCCGTTCATATTTAAAATAAGTCTAGAGTGTAACAAAATTTATAGCTCGCAAAATTTGCTATTTGGCTCTTTCATATCGAAATCCCAATAAAAAACTACATGAATAATATCTCATGGCCGGCCGATGCCCCCTGTAATTGGCGAAAGCTGTTGGGGGATGTAAAGGCATGAATTATTATTATTATTATTATTATTATTATTATTATCTAAAGTATTTTGTGAAATATCTATCTCATTTCTTCATATTCCTGCTGCAGAGTATATTATTATATACCCACACGGAGAAAAAAAGATGTTACCACGTACTATAAATATAATGAATGATATTAACTCAAGGACAACAATACGTTATCTAGTACCCAGTATTCATCCATGTATTACTGTTTATTAGTAAGATGGTACGCTCCAATATAATTATAATACAACCAACTATAAAGTTAGTTGTCCCTATTGTTACTATCTATTTTTCTCAGTGCATTATATACATCGAGTTTGGTCTATCGTGAACAAGATAATAGTTAATAGTAAACAAAGACAATTTATACATTATGTAGAAAATTTATTATCTAAATAAGCACAAGTTTATAATGTACATTTTTTTCTTGAAATTTTTTAAAGCTCTACAACAAGTAAATCTGTTTTGCTAAATTACTGGAAAACATTTTATAAGGAAAAATAAACAATTAATTTCATCCACCTGATGAAGCCACTGTGTGGTGAAACAATATTGTTGTGGACTATTTCAATATATTTTTACTCCTTAACGTTTTTGTGTTTTATTTACGTTTTGAAGATGGAGTTTAAACACGTATCCTCCCATTCGATTAATTTTTTAAAATAAACATGGGTACTCTTGTCAAAAACTCAAACTTTACTCCATTCTTACGTTATTTGCTTCTGAATTAATATATGCAGGTATATATTAAATCCTTTCGTGGTGTTCTCTTCTAATAACGTTAGATCTTCCTTTGAAAGCATTATATATGCGAGATTTTAATAATGTTGCATTTAAATGTAAAGCATAAACGTCTCCTGAGATCCATTGGTTGCAACGTGTATTGCAATATTATACAAGATTCGTTCAAACCTTGTGTTTTCCTACAATTGATTATGTCATTTACCCAACTTTTTCCATTACAAACCACCAGAACATGCTCTCATGAGCCATTGTAGTGTCTACGTTTACAAATCATCATTGGTTTCATTTTGTTCTACTTTCATACATGCTGAAACATCTACAAACTCGATCTCCTCATAATTTGTAACATCTACAGTCTTCTTTCCATTATCTGATGCTGTGCGTGTAGTGTAAATTTCTACTGGTCCTTCTATAGTTATATCATCCGGTGATATATTATTAATTCTACTAGTTTTTCTAACAGATTTACGAAAACCAACACTAGTTTCTTCCCAATCGTCCGGTAATGTATGACCAACTGTTGTCGTTGTTCTAACTGACAAAGTATTTCTACACTGAGAAAAATGGATTGTAGAAATTAGATCGTAAATCTCTTTATGTTAATTACTAAAATAATTATTGTCAAAACGACAATATGTGGCGTATTAAGAGTAAAATAACCAGATTTTATCGTGCTTATAGTAAGAGGCAAAATCTGGATGTTACCATCTACATCTTATGGATGCAACAATTGATATACTCTATTGCTGAAAGCCTATATAATGACGTGGATTATATAGATAGTCGCTGCGATTGACTGCGATATTATCAGGTATTCGATGCATATTCAATTTCTAACATAAATGTTTGTAACGCTCTTCCCACCCTTTGCTCTATTCATTGTCGATTTTTACCGAAGAAATCGACCAATAAGCTGTTTTGCCGCGACAAAATTACTGACACGTGTTATGTACGTGTGATACAGGTGTACGTATTCGTGTCGGTGCATGTTTGTGTCTGGTCGTTCGTTGATTTCTGTGCATCGTGAGCAGAAATGAATGCCAACGTGGAAAACATTTTAATCGAGTGGGGGTTTCCACAGTTAATTAATATATTCAAATGTAAGTAATAGATATTATATGCATATACTTCGTAGTGGGTACTTTATGCTTTGATAGAACATTAACCTAAATCTAACGTACTAGTGATTGTTATGTTAATGAAAGTAATACACGTTGGATTTTTGTAATAATGGTTTTAAGGACAAATAAAAATATACAATCAATCTTATAGTTTTTATTGTGTAATATTCCACTTTCCTTATGCATGAACTGGGTAAAACCTTGTATAGTACTATATTTTAAATTACAGGTAAGTATCGCTGTATAGTGCCCGCATATGATCCATTATATTATTGTTTACTATCTACTATTTTAAATGCTAAGAGAGCTATATGGTAAGTATGAGCATCATGTATCGTACATAGTAAAATATTACATTATACTGGGTACAATAAAAAATTTAACAGTTATTATCAAATATAGTCAGTGCTACTAGACATTTTTTTCACATTTACTAACATGTATGCTCAAATTAATAATACAAATATAGTACACCAACTTTACCATACGAGTTAATAAAAACTATTCACAGAAATTTACTATACAGATATTGTCACCGGTAATATAAAATATGCTTGTCCCTATAGGAGCTATAAAATATATTAAAGTATACTATATTTATGTTAAAGAGTACAATCTATTTCTCTCAGTGTACGCATAAATTTGTGTACCCAAATAGCACCTCCAGAAAAATCATTCACGTTCATTTCTCTCGCCATTTCCTTAGCTTATTCTTTTATACTAGCGGTGACAATACTACCGCACTCACTTTTTAATAAAACCCATTCTTTCAAGTTAATTTCTAATTGTGGCCACCGTAGCGCTTTACCACGTTGAGCTCGCTTTCGTGGATTTAAACGTTTCAAACACAATTCCTTCTGCCTCCATTCACGGACTGATTTTTCATTTACTTGAAATTTTAAGCCTGCTTTTCTATTCCCATGCATTTTAGCATACTCTACCACAATTAATTTGAATGCCGTTGTATAGGATTTACGGCCCGCCATTTTTTTATTTATGGGGGTAATAATTAAAATGCTCAAAAATTAAAAATAAGCTATCATGCAGCTTATTTTGGACGTATGAGATTGTATGTATGGACCGATTGCATCGCATCTTGTATCATGATGAGTGACTGTAATGAAAAAAGCCACCTAATGAAAATAAATAAACATTTTTTTGCCTTTCAAATAGTTTTTTTTTATACAGTGTGACCCATTTGAAACGGAAACACTCTTATAGGACTTACTACTAGAAACTTACTACTAAACACTAACAGAGAAAACAACATTTATTCATTGAACTATCATAAACACTATAAATATTAATTAAATGAAAAGCAGTTAGCACAGTTTATAGTGAAATAATTGTGTCCACATTTAAATAAATACAAAAAAAAATATTTTTGTATTTTCTACCTCTATTTACTTCAATACATTTATCATATCGCTTTTAAATGTGTACCACCTTTAATTTCCGCACAAGCTTGTCGTATTCTTGCGCAAAGTTCTGCTCGATTCCTTGTACGTGTTTTATAAACTTTTTGAACTTAGAACGGCCCATAAAAAAATCTAAATCAGGCGATCTAGATGGCCATTCAATCAATTCGCTACCTTGACTTATCCAATGATTTGAAGAATTTTCATTTAGGCATTTTCATATGGAGTTAATTTGTACATTATATTAAGATTATTTTATATTTTCTAAATAATGCGACTTTAATAAATAATTGTGTACACTCCCCTCTCCCCTCGCCTCTCTTTCTCTCTCAACAGATCCCCTTCTATAACAAACCAGTCCGTCAGGCCCATGAATGTCCGTTATAGGAAGGTTTCACTGTATTTAGTGTATGATGAACGCATCCAAGATGCGGCTTATACACGGGTGCAGGTTATATTCGTAAAAATTCATACTGCACAGTTATTTCTTCATGGTACTACAGACACCAGTATAATCAATAACTATTTAACATACATACCATATCAAAAATAGATAATACAGAACTATACAATAGAATCCACCCTATCCCCAAGAACGGACGATCATTCGGAAACTATTCTGTTTCAGAACAACAAACAAATAAATGCAATTTTTAATTACATCAAATATCTTTTGTCCGCGGAAAGACACTGAACGCTAACAATACAATTCCTTGCAACAATAAAAGTTAAGCTGTAATTTCAAAGCAAGATAACACTTTTACCGGAAAAACATGAATATGTGCCAGTAAATCACCTTGATTAGCGTCGAGTCTGTGGCGTGCTCTGCTGGTGAAAGAGTGAACTCAACGGTAAGAAAATCAATAATGACTTTCTTATTCCAACATTATAAATATCAATGTTTAAATAAACTGCAGCTATTTATTTTAGTTTTTAATAAAATGCGATGATCTTGCATTTTATATCTCAAACGCATAATTAGTTCTATACAATTTTCTGTATTCGCCATCTGCAACCACACATTAGTTCCACTACAGCAATACAGGTGGCGCCACAATTCAAATCGACTCGTATTCTAAAATACAATAATATATATAAGTCCGGTTAATTGATTCTACCAATATCCTAGTCTGTTTGAAACCGGATTAATCGCGGACCTAAATACACATAATATACAAAAATTGATAGTGAAAAAAAAAGTTCCTGCTTTTCAATAAATAAAACAAGTAAATAAATTGGTCAGCCATTAAAAATAAAGTACCTAGATATATTTTTCCTTCATAGAGTTTTCTTCTCTTAAATATCTTTATAGCAACAAACAACACCTTGTTATTTGACAAATAGTATAACATTGGACAGCATCTAGAATGTGTTCTGACACGGTCTCAAGCGTTCCAATAATTTTGGAAAATTATTCAGATGTGGATTCTCCTGCAAGAACTTCAACACGTCGTTTGTGTTGCCGTTCTTTATAGCCTCGTTTACATCTGTGTTAGTGAGTCTTTCATTATCAAGTTGAGTGATAAAGCGATTTCTTGCTACAATGTTATCAATTTTACGTTCGCTAAAATACATACCTTACCTTTGAAAAAGCCACTTGCCGATGGTTAAAACTATAAAAAGCGCCTCTTGCCCTTGAAAAATATATTTTGGAGTGGTCATGTAAACTGGCTCAAAAACCCGTACATCACTTCAATTTTGGCGTCATTAGATATTCGTCGCCAGAATGACATGTTTTGAAATAGTACATTCATATAACTGCGTCAAGAAAAACCGCTTTAAAATTTTATCGAGTCTGGGTGCACTCAATTACAAAAACCAATGTCATTCTATATCTTTTTTTAAGTTTAAAACCGGATTATTAGGAATCTAAATTGTTCAAAACATGCTTATGCAAGGTGTTACTGTACAGGGTAATTATTTAAATGCTTTTGTATAAATTTAATACAGATATACATGCCTAATTATTTCAAATATTGTATATTTTCTAGCATAAAACTGCAATATGAACACTTTTAGTTTTAAATACGAACAATATGTTTGTAGTCTTAGTTTAAAGGGTACAAAATTATTATATTTTTGTTGGTAGCTAAATAAAAACAAATATTGAGGTTAGACATGCTCCGTAGTTGACTCCAACGACCAGCATAAAATGCTGAATTAATTACGAAAAGGAATTATTACATTGTATGTATGTATGTGTGATATTAGGGTGATAGTACACTGCGACCTGAAAGATCTATTGTGTCCCCTCTTCTCGCTGTATTTACAGCTGGCCGTCCAGTTTGATTCCTTTTAAAAAGTGCAGAATGTCCGAAGGCCTCAGATTAGGTAACTCTCCCTCTTCGATTTCACATGCTCCCAGGTGCAGCGCCCTTGAGTTACACAGTGCAGCGCAGTTTGTGAGTAGATGGATGGACGTTTCGTCCTGTTCCCCGCAAAATCTACATTCGACTTCTTTCGCTATTCCAAGCCTGCTTAGATGTCCGTTCAGTTTACAATGGCCTGTAAGGATCCTTGTCAATATCCGAATATTATTCTTACTCAGGTTACTATCAGATATTATGATAATCTCCTGCTTTTCATAGCTTCTATGTCAATGTTGACCTGGACAATTACAATTATTACATTGTTTTGTATTATTATTGGAACGATGTCAGAACAGTGACTACTGTAACAATTTAAAACGCCATCTGAACATATAAGTCATGACGTGAAATTCTTGACGATGGGTTAGAAGAATATGAATTGGTGCTTCTAAAGAAAGAAAGAACTACAGAGCAAAAAACTCTCTACTCATAAGTGTCCATATATTACATATATAAATATAGACTTCAAACAATGTATGATAGGTATAGGTCCCGCAGAAACTAGTATACGATTGCAATATACAGTGGTGTGTATACACTATATATAACAACAGCAAATGCAGAAGGAAATTTACCCGAGAGGGTCCTTACAATAGCATTCGCAAGTAACAGTTCTTATCAGGGTAACCCTGATGACCGTGAAACGTCAGATTTCCACACAACAAACGATGGAAACAGTCCAAGCAACACCAACTCATATTCATCTTAACATACCTGGATCGTTTACCAAATGCGGTAAAGTTATTAATTTAATCCTTGATAACTTTATAGTTATTCATTAATGGTTTTGTTTGTTACTTAATTTCAATATATTACTCACATATCCTCTAATAAATACATAAATTAGAGGAAATATAGATATGTAAAAATGATCTGAGAGATATGACATCAAAATTATCAGTAAGCAATTTCATCCAAAGTCTATTTTTTTTTAATAAAAGCAATGGTGGCGATTTAGGCCCCAACATCATCGATTAGGAATTGATTGACATGAAAGGGTAACCTACTAAGTATGGACTAAAAATTTGGGCGTTGGCAGATTGTGATTCTGCATATGTAATGAACATGCAAGTTTAATTGCATGCAATTGTGGAAATCAAAGCATCCTGAATCGGATAGAAACAAATAGGATCATGATGAAAGCAGAAAGTTTATTTTGGAACTAGGAAAGGAACTAATAAAAGAACACATTACCGTACGCTATCAAAATAAATATTTACACAGTCAAATTAGGGAATATATGCATGCCGTGGTACCCGAACCAGCAAGAAATGTAGCAGGAGTTCCTGCTGAGCAACATCAAGGACGTTGTTACCTTTGTACTCGCAAAAAGGACCGAGAATCAAGAAATCAGCATGTGCAATAATTTTGTCTGTACAGAGCATTCTACTCGATCTTTTATTTGCCAAAGATGCAAAAGTGTAGAATAAAACTTGTAATAGTTATTTTCAATTTTTTCGCAAATAATAAAATTCTGTTTTTTAATTTTGCCTTTAATAATTATGTTTCAAATTAACCAATATTTTAGAAATTGGACAATTTATACACAAATTAGGCGTTATATTGGGTTTTTCTCATGGGGTACATTTGCACCCCGCTTGACCGTCTACGTAATACTTGGACCATGAACTGAGGAGGGTTAAACAGATTTCAAATGCAAACTTTTGTTTAAAGCGTTTAGTCCATATTATTGTGAAATATCCATATTGATGGATATTGTCGAATCGTATATCCCACAGTACCGTTGTTATGAAAGGTTTCTCGAAATAAAGTAACTTTTACGTTTAAACTTCTTATGCTCTATACCGTATTCGAGTATTATATAATATAAACAATAAAAATTAATCAAAGGAGTATTTCACTTTTGCAAATTGAACTTCTTCGATATAAAGCTCAGCATAACTACTAAGGTTCACAAAAATCTGAATCTGACAGCGAGAACCCTCTCCTTGTGTGCATTAGGTAGTGGCACATTAAAAATTTGAAAAAGAGCGCGATACATAGCTATAGCTTTCTTTATGCAATTATTATTGATAATAATCTTTTCCTGTGTAAGGCAGGTTCTATGTCGAGGATATTTTCCCATATTCAGGTATTATTCATCTAACTTAAATAATAAATGTTATCTAAACGCATACTTTGTATTTTTAATTCAAATATAATTAAGAACAAAAATACTTTATTTTAATTACTTTTTGTTTGTTAAAAAAAAATAATAATAAATTCTACCCCAAAATAGTCTAGATATAATATAGTCTCCTTTTTAGCTGATCATAACAACTCCAAGTAAAAGATTGCGTGCCAAATTAATGATGTGAATGCGCTTTTTATGCTTGCTTGGACGTGCCAGCGTCACTAATAATAATAAACATCGAAATTGCGCTTTACTATGTTCCTGCCAGGAACAATAAAGATAGGAAGAGACCGAGACCTTCACAAATCGCGTGCCACTTGACATATGCGGTTGTAGTACCGCATGGGGTGCAACTAAACACGTGTTATATGTCACTAAACGTATGTTTACTGGCAACACGGGTCGACTACCGTAGGGTGAGGAGACCTGATAAGTATCACATTATAGCGACAGTACAAATGTTTGAAAATCTCTGAAAGGTTATAAAATGTACTTAGATAATGCTAAAGTAATATTTAGATTATATTTACACATGAAAGAAATTACAGCGGTGGACAAATGAAATGTATTTCATACTCGTTAAAGAAATTGATTAAAAATACTTTTTTATTTTATTTTAACAATTTTTATACTATTCTACATAATTTGTCGGCCTGATGGTACGAATTTAATCCGTCAAGTTGTTTTTGACGATTAAAAAGGCCTTTTTTGTTCTCATTATCCATCCAACTATTTCATTATCAGCGATGTATTAATGTTTATCATACATAATTGAAAACAGATTCATTCAAATTTGCTTATATTAATTAGAATATACTTGTTGATTTCGTAAAGTAAAATAAAATTTATTTCTAATACAAGTTCCCAAATATTAAAAATTATTAAATGAACTTAATTTATAATAAATGTCATGCTCGCATAGTCTATTATACCAATTTTGAACTCACAAATTTGTTGTTTTAAAAGAATCTTCTTGATAGCGTTAATGAGAAGTAATGAAACAATAAAAAACACTTCAATGTCATCATGAATGTTTGAGATCACATACAGACACATATTTTATGTGTGCATGTAGAGGACTAGTAATGTTTCCTATAGTCGCTTTCGTTTTTATCGTGGTATACAAATTTGATGCAGTTAATAATCATGCGTAATCGGTAAAAAAATCGCTAACAATAGATCTCTGGGGCTGCAAAATGAACACAAATCAATCCAACAACGCCTACTACCTCTTTCAAACTTTACAAAACTGGACCTTGGTGTGTAGTTAATTGTAAGGTTTAGTATTAATGTATTCAATTCTGCTTAGGATATTTACCATGAGAAAGACGATGCGCTATCATGTATCAAAAAGTGAAAATAGGGTAAAAGATAGTATTTACTTGAAACACTCATAATTGATTTAAAAAGTTAGGCAATATATATAAGAAAAAACATATCATGTGGCGCCTCCACCAATTTTTAAATACCTAGAAAAGTTAATGTTGCGCATATCTAATATATCAATTTTATATATTAGAAAATGTAGGGTTTTTATTAGTGTTTTTTTTTCTTTGTAATTAACAGAAACTTTCCATAAAAACGACCTGCATTTACGAATGAAATGCTTTCGATGTGTACAATATGTGTAACAAAGATGTTGACGGGAATATCCTTTTCATAAGTTAAACAATATTTTGAAAAATTTTACTACCCAACACGATCTGGCAAATATAGGTCATACCAATACCGTTACCATTACCAAACATGTTATCCAATAAGCCTGAACCGTTATACTAGTACACCGACGCCGACGTTTCAATTTCATAGACAATGTAGCAATACAACTTTTAGTTACAAATTGGGAACAATAATCTACATCGAGAGAGACCAAGCGTTAAATGACTAGATTTTCAATATGAACACCTTTTTAGTTAGAGATGCGAGCAATGAGTTTGCAACGTTAATTGGAAGCGTAAAACATGTTAAATTGTTGTTTGACTCTATCTGCACGATTATACTCAATGTGGGAGGAAATTCGCACGTAAGGACAATGATGTCCATAAGCAAGAAACAGTGTTTATGTAATATCCTGTTTTATTACACTTCATATTATTAAAATGAGACGACATCTATCGTAAATTAATATTAAAATTTCTAGTACAAAAATTTAATGATTGATACCATCTGTGATTGTATTTATAAACAATTTTTATTATACGCCGTAATATAAAATGGTAATTAATAATATTTTGCAGTTTTGTATTATATATTCCTATAATACTGGGTATTAATCTTTTAACTACCACTATTTGCAATAAAAAATACAATACCTGCTTGCTATTATATTTCTAATAGACCATATTATGAACATAATTATGAGTTATTTAAAAGATGAAAAGGTTTTGTTTGATCATAGTGAATTACTAGAAAGTGAAATTGGAGTACCATGGCGGTCTGTGCTGGAACCTACTCTCTATAATGTTCTATATCATTTGCTGATGATTTGATACTTACTGTGGAAACTAAGGAAGCCAAACTTTTTACAGATCTTAATCAATATTTAGGATAAATTAGTATTTGGATGAAAGATAATCAATTATCAACAAAGGAAACTGTAAAGTCCCAATGGATCATACGAACATCGAATATTAGATTGTTATCAATGGCAAAATTTAAACTAGATTTATTGTGGAAGCTTCTTGTATTTATCTCCTATTTCTTTTACCCATTAAATCATACCAGGTATTCCAATATCCGGATAGCCTATACTAATCTGTACAGTTCCCTGTGTGGTTGAAGACATGCTATGACCTTTCAATCAATTTTCATAGTGGAAGAATGTTCATTGTATTTCTCACTGTATATTCTAACTCCAATCCAGTTCTGGGTCTTTAACCTTTCTCTAAACCAGATCTATTCGCCTAGCCTATAGTTGGATTGATTCCAGCTTATTCGATTCATAATTTCTACTCCAAAATTTCTATTAAATAGATGTGTCGAAATGATGTGGCCTAATCTCATTCCTAAAAAAAGATTTCATTCCGTATGATGGATAAAGCCATTGTAGTCCAATCTGAATGTCTGTCCCTTGGTATATCTTGCAATTTGAGATGTGTAGTTAAGAGGTTCGGAATTAACAAATTAATTAGTGTATGTACCGCTTGTATGTAGCAATGGAATGATTTTAGGAAATTGGTATTTTAGAGAGTTTGACCAGTTGACCCCTGAAACTATCGTAAATACCACAACAAATTATGAATCACATGCAAGCAATGAATGTAAAAGATAGGAGAGAGTTAAAAAGGCTCTTAGGATAAGCTTAATAATAGGCACCTGTGTGTTGCCTAATCTAGATACTTTGACGGTTCTAATCTTCCATAAAATCAGAGTACGTAATAGGGGTTTTTCGTAGGTACCCGGAAAGGGGAGTGCCACAATACCGAGCATATTCCTTACGAGGTGTGCATAAATCATTTTCCCCTTGTAAAAAAAAAATCCTATACAGTTTTCTCCTGTAAAGTAGCAAAATTCGAATTTGTATACACCGCATACGTAAGAAAAACGTCTGGAGTTGTTCAGCAACTTCATGTGTCATAGGATAGGAGGTATTAATTGAAGTGGTACCAATTGCTAAAGTAGCTAACATTATTTAAAACTAAAAAACCGATTTGTTTGACCTCAAAAATGATTAAATCAACATAGAAACATTGGTTTTGAGTTTTTTATCTTAATTAATATTGACAATGTAAACGTTTCGAAAAAAATTATGTTACAATTTTATAAATAAAACTTTTTTTGCTTATTACTAACTTACCGAAAAGATTTAATTTCATACCACATTTAAAGAAAAGGAAAAGTTTCTAGTATTGGAAAAGAAGTAGCGTGTGCAGAAGGAGAAATATAATCAGATATTTTGCGGGAATTCGCGCATGGTAAAAGAGAAAAGTTGCATAAAGAAGACGTCCTGACGGAAAAAAGCGCTGATTGAAACTTGTGTCAAACATTGTCCAGTGTTGAAAGGAGACTAAAATGACTTCTTTGCATGTCACCATTGACAACAAAAGTTGTCTATTGTTTAGCTAAACAATACCATCATATCTCCTTGGTGATGAAAAGACGGGCGTCTCTGTCGGTCGAACGGCACGGGTGCATACTTCCATCCTCGCCATTATCACAGTTCTCTTTATGTATATGGCTCGATGCGGCATTCAGAACATAACAATGGGAAATGCGGTGACATTTTTATCGTGTGTACATAGAGGATAGAGAATCCGTTGCATGGATTCGCGATCGCTGAATGTCACGCGCTTTTGATGATATCTCTTTCATATGCTCTCTTTATAAATAACGATTAAAAGAGAGGAAGATGCAAGTAGATTACTGATAAAAAAAGAAAAACATTTTCAATTACCGATCTTCGGCGCGTTTACCCGCTTCAGCAAGATATTTATATGTGTCTGTTCTCGCTTTCGTAGCGCAAGAGATTGATTTTATTCAGAAGTTTTATACGTACGGGAGCATCAGAGAGAGAGAAAGAGATTTCTTAAATATGTGCGCATAGGTACCGTATTTCATTCTGAACAAAAACGAGGAGAAAGTATATATATATACAATATAATAGCTTTGTTCCATCAGGTTCTTTCTGATGCGTTTATGAACTTGTTAATGGATTGATAAATGCCCCATGTGCTGATACACGGACTTGTGGCAAATAAATGTCCGATTAGTTGTATTCTATCAGATAGTTGGCGCAATAAATGATTAATATTAAAACGGTAATAAATTTCGTAGTTTTTTAGTAAAACTTGTAAATAAAAATAACCATGTATGTTGGCTTGAAAAAAGAAAGAAAAGTGTACACAAAAAATGAATTTATGAAATAGAATATATAAATAAAAAAGGAAAGAGATTCTCAATAAAAATAGGTACATCTTTAAATAAAGCTGTAAATTTATATATGCAAGCATCTCACGAAGCTTTTCAGCCACGTTGAAACTACAACAACACGATATAACCACAAATAAGTAAACAGATAGCTCACTGAAGCAGAATTTGCCAAATCAAGCAGGTTGCATAAATAAAAGGCTGCAATATTTCGATTTTGTTAAACATAGATGGCGACGGGGAGCAAGGTGTACGGTCGGAGACCGGACGTCTGAGTGTGGAAGGAGTACCGACACGCTAGTTGTTTTTATTTAAGAAATATGCTTTTTTGCCGCACAGCTGTTATTTACCTAGAATAGCAAATTGCATAGAATTTATACCTTCTTGAATGTGAATTGCTTACGCTCTTATTTAGAATATAAATATTTTCTATAGACTGTTCAGATTGACTTGCAGTGCGCATAATGTATTTATTGAATTTATTCGTACATATGTGTCCCATAAGAATATATTTTATGGTTGTTATAATATTTTGGAAGGAATTAAAGTTTATAGCCGGTAGTTTATTTAAATAATACAAGAATTTGTGGAATTTCAGGCTTTGTTTTCAATATATGTGGCTTCACATTATCAATTCAATATCTTGTTAGGTTTCGACTACTTAGTATAGTCTTCTTCAGACATGTATGATGAAAACAATTAACAATTACATTAAACATGACAAACTACATTTAAGAAATCGATCTGTAAAAGTCATCTTTTTTACAGATAGATTTATACAGGGTTGGTATTTATAGCTTAAGCTTTAAGTTTTCACGTTTTTGCATAATAATAAATCTGTAAAAACGTAAGTAGTCGTTTTTTGCACCATTTGACGTTTTTTAAATAAGAGGTCTACTGTATCTAGTTGCTTATAGTTTTTGGAAATGTCAGATAATTCATGTATTTTTGTTCTAAATACATATCTTACTTTTGTTTTATGTTACCGTTGATATGTTATTATCATTATTGTTGTTATAGCCGATTGGATTATAAATTAGGTAAAGTTTCCGAACACTTGTAAAGATATTCTTCATTATTATTCTTATAATTGTAAATTATCTGATATTTCTCGGTACTATATAGGCAACTAGATAGGCTAGAAACACCAAATGGTGCAAAAAAAACGATTATTTACCATATTCTATGCAAACAAAGCTAAATATGAATTAATAATAAAAAAAAGTAAGCCACACTTTTCGAGGGGCGGCGAAATTTCACATACATGACTTTTTTATTTGTACCTTGCACGGGGAGTGGTCCAAATTGGTTTTCAGAATACGGCATTTCGGTGGCCGTAAGAGATAAGAAAAAACGTGTGGCCAAGTCGCGATCTCTTTTTTCGAGATACTCTCAATTGCAACTTTTGTTTTTGAGTTATAGCCAAAAATTGAGTATTTCTGTGTGTTTTCGAGAATACGTAACAACTCACTTGTCTTTAACGATACGAAAAACCCGTTTCAATATTATTTTAAAGTATTTTTATGAGTAGAATCGACTAGTTAAGTCAGATTGTTACTCGCACTCGTTTTGGACACGCAGCATAAAGTCTTTCAATGTAAATCGTAGTGGCATAGTTGGATTCTGGATAAGTTTGAGGGTGGCTACTGCCACTGCATTTAGGCCTCATCAGGCCGATTATGCTTCCTCCATTTAGGTTGTCAACCAGCCTATTGTCTTCACAAACGCTAGGACATTCCTCAGGGGAGCTTTCTTGACGCTGGCGATGTCAAGCCGAACGTCCCCAAACATGTATAGTTTATGGGGTCGATTTCTACCAGTTATCTGATAAAATATAAAAGAACTAATTGTTGGTATTTGTAATTTAAAAACTATCATCTAGTAGACCATACAGGGAAAAAGACTCTAAAAGACTGTCAATTTTTTTTGGCACAGTCAAAGGTGTGACATGTATGTTAAGTATAAATCTAAGAACTGTGTGCGTTAAGGTCATTTTCAAATAAAATTTGAAAATTTTGAAAAGTATGATGTGCTGCTATGCTACATTGAATCAGCTAAACACACTAACGCTGTTGATTTATATAGTAAGCGCTAACCGGGACCTCGTGCCCGGTTAGCGCTTACTATATAAATATAATGGCAGAATATATATTAGACTTAATTATGGGTCCTTCGACAAACCACCAAAAAGAGTATTTTAAAGAAAAAAAGAAAATGATGCTATTAACGTTTTAGAAGCTGTCGTGGAAAATCCAAAAATATATTATGCAAATAGAGCACGAAGTTGGTGCATCTCGGGTTTGTCCACCGCCGTTTGGAAATTTGTCGGTGGTATCTTTAGATATGAACCGAGGAAGTCAACCATAGCAGTGCAGGCATTTTCAATAGAAATAACGGCCACTGGTGATCTCATATTAACCCAATAAGTACAAGGTACCCAAAATGTGAATCCAAACAATAAAAATCCTCTGCTAATGAACTTAGGTAACAACTAAAAGAAAATATAATTACAAAAATTACAAACAAAAACTGAGAGGAATGTTTATGCCCCTAAATGCGCTTATAGAAATACCCAGGTGAGTATTTCAGTTAACTCCGAAGCATAAATCGGATAAAAATTTAGTTGCAAGTATACAATGTCTGGGAAATTCAATTATTCATAAATAATTCCTTTAATCAAAAAGTTTTAATTGCTGCTTGGAAAAAGTACTTATGTAAACGTAAACCCAATTCCAATAACTTTTAATTAAACAAGTCAATTTAGGCTAAGCTTCGTAGTATTTTTTTCGTCTATAGTTTAAATGCGAAAAATTGTAAACATATGATTCCAATTAGCTAATAATTTAGCAATTTGTGATGAGCGATGCCACGGTGATGCCATTGATAAAATTGTCTGTAGATACAAGTTGATTTTTTTTATTTGACAGAAGAATGCACAGATCTTTCTGTCAAAGAAAAAATTGAAACTATGTTGATTCAATTTGTTAACTTTTAGTATACATTGAACCTCGTTATTCCTTATCAATGATGTTATATACTAACATGAGGAATCATGCTAGTAGGTCTTATTGATTTTTCTTAATTTAATTTCATCGTTAGCTTTTTGATGACTTTTGCTCCACTCATTCCTTCAAGACATCATAGCAGAATCAATGTAGGAGTAAACAACTCCCCCAGTGCCCTTGTTCCCTGAATATCTTTCTAAATGCAATTTCTATTTAATTTTAACTTCGAATACAGCTCGGTATGTATTATAGATGTTCATAGGTTAAACAATAACGTTACAAGCAATGGAAGATATGCATAAATTTCCACCATGAAACACAAGAACAATTTGCTACTCAAACATTCAAAGATATACCTTTTAAGAATTTAAATAACGCATCTGTTCCTTCATTTTATACGCCTACTTTATCATAAATACAAAATCGTACCCATATTCTCTTGAAAATATAGGGATTTTGGTTTTATTTTAATGCATCAAAATGTCAAGCGAAAATTGAAGGAAACACGTACTGTTCTTTCTCCATATTTCAGCATAGAGTTTCGGCTGCAAAATGTAATGTATATTATCTTCTTCATTAATCTAATACTTCTGTTCTTTCCGCACATAGAAAAAAGCGAAACAATTAAAAATCTTATCTGCGTCCATAAATTTGGATCGTATCCGTGGCGCTCCGACTACAGCGCCTCACACAAAACGAAACATTAACGCATTGAAATACTGAAATAAAATGCAAATGGTAGCTGGCGGTCGTGGTGGTAAATGAAAAGTCTATTCAATCTAGTCATCTTCGACTGCAGTGCATCTCAGTCGTTCCATTGTTCCGGCGCCATTGTTCATAATCAAATGAAAACCCATCTGTATCTGTAACTCTGCGAACAGTAGACCTATTCTTTATTGCTTTTACTGCAATGGCCCAACAATGTTTAATTATAGTCCTGGCCAACTATGAAAAGCATGCCCTAATGAACGGATTAAAATTTTCACCGACGGTTACTAGTTACTACTACTACTAATGAGACTTCTACATATTTATACAATGCATCCACATATGCGAATATATACTTTTACAGAATTATTATTTTCACTGCCTGGTAATAATCTAGTAATTTTTTAGATATCTGACTGTTCGTTTTTCGAAAGAATGTATATATCCGTACTTCAAAGAACAACTCACAGAACACATGTTTTATAGTACAAGGGCCATAGGCGTAGCCAGAGGGAAGCAGCAATCTCTGAAAGAATTACATTTTTTCTGCATCTCGGTTGCCGAGAATACTAACCACGCCTTCATAACTTTATTCTAATGAGTCGCCGAAAATCTGTAACGAATTCGATAGATCAAGTGGATATGAATAATGTTCCAGAGGTATGCACTGCTTCCAGCTGGAATTTTGATGAGTAGGGAGAATGCGCAATAGTTGCTTTTAGAAACGTACATGCCCGGTGCGTGACCAGTTTACATGTTTGTGAAAAAGCTACGCAAAAAAACAATTTATCACTTCTACTTTTCGTAGCCAACCTATAATTAGTAGAAGTAATCGGAAAAAAATCCGTAGACTTAGGCAAAAATCGATAAGTTTATCTGATCGATACAGTACGTACATTCATTATATCTAAATATTCTGTTTTGCTGGAGCCTGTTGCAAATGTTCTGCAGTCAAAAGGTTCAGATTTTCTTCAATGTACGAACCACATCAAGAAAGTTATAGATATAGTGAAAATTCATCGCCAAATTACAGATGCCATTGAGGAAGATCTTCTTACTTCTGCCAATATGATTGCGGAGGAAATACAAATAGAACTTCGTCCATCTAGAAGAGTAAAGCACCAGCAGCATCGATCAAACACTCCTGCAGATTCACATGCTGAGTATTAGAAACGAACGTTACTTATTCCATACCTCGACTCTTTAAAGTCAGCGTTGGTGACTATATTTTCGATAGAAAACGTGCCGGCCTTTACTATACTATCCTTACATCATATCTGTATGTGTGGCTGATGGTCCAGTGGCTTGCGCACTTGGCTATCAGTCACGGGGTCCGAGGTTCGAATCACAGGGCCTGCTCTCAGAGTGAGGTTTTCGTGGTTTTTCCTCACTCCTTGGCAAATTATATCTTATGCTGAATATAAACACTGAAGATTTTAAACATACTGCAGACTCTATTGCTGAATTGTATGATTTAAAAGAGCTCCAGTCGAAGGCTGAATTGTTGTATCATGTGTGGGCTGAGAAAAACTTTGATAGACAGATCCTAAAGGATCTGGAAATGATTGAAGGGGTTAAAGAAGCTAATATATTAATCTTCCCCGACATAAAAAAATGCTTCAATGATCTCAATAGCGCAGCTTTGTTTTACAAGTACAATAGAAGATCATTTAGCACCTCGAGACGTGTTAAAACATGGTTAAAATCTACATTGGAGAAAACCGTTTAAATGGACTATGTTTAATGAGTGTGCATAAAAATCTTATATTAGAAAAAAGAAAGAGGTAAAATTAGAAATCATAAACGCATTTTCTGAAAGTAGATGTTTATTAAATTAATGACTTGATTCCTGCAACCTCCCTCCTTCGGTCACAGAAAAGTCTCGACATTTTGGAGACTCTAATTTGCTCTCCCCTTGACCAAATTCTGGCTATGCTCATAAGTACAACTTAATTGTACGGTAATCGTTAGGGCTGTCGAAAACTGGCTACCTGAAACCGAGTATTGGAGTACTCGAATCGGTTCTAGGACTGCAAAACGTCTCTATCAAGAAATTCGGTCTTTCAGCAATGGAGAATTATAAATGAAATTCATTTATTAACATATGACACTTTGGCAGTATTTATTCTTTTTCTCAACAGTATTATACTACAATTAAAAACTTGCATCTTGGAGCTAAATAATTAACAATTAACAAGATAAACTTAGATAAGGGCAATAGAAAGTTGGCAAAACGGAAACATATCAGGCACAGGGCAACATGTTTTGAAAAAAAGTTAGAAATTTGTTAATTTTACAGTAACGAAAAAGGCGGATAAGTACAAAGGATTCTATTAGAATTATCTAAAATTACAGATTCTGAAAAGGCCTTAGCCGAGTAAGTGTGGGTTGCCGGCCGCAAAGTATTTTTGGCTGAAAATTGAGGTATATATTTGACACCTTGGAAGTAGCCCACAGCGCGTGGTTGACGGGTGACGGAATTATTTTTTTCTGACAATCTCCAAAAATTGCATATTTTCCTTTTTTTATGTTCCGATTGAACAACCCAATCGTAAGGTTTTTATTTTTTTACTCAAAGTCCGTTCAATATTCAGAGCTAAAAATTTGACTGTGCGCCACCAATTTTCAACCAAGAATCCCCTGGGGTCGACGATCCATACTTATCCGGCTACGGCCTTTGAAGGTAAGCACGTATGTGCGTGCTATTGCATTTCCACCACTGATATATCAGGAGTGGCTCCCCGGGTACCCAATTTTGAAACTGGGTACATGAAATCGGATACCTGAAACCGCTTACTCGAAATCAGGGTAGAACTATTGCTAATTGGTAGACTCTCTCCTCATATATGCATGGTTTCGTAAGCGTCCAATTCCCTCGAAGATATTACATTTTGTAATAGTTTAAGGTCCTCAATTTTAATTTTATGGCCGGTATCACTTATATGTTGTGCAACGCTGGATGATTCGGGCGTCCCATAGCAATAATGCGCTATATGCTGCTTAAATCTAGTTCCGATTGCACTATTTGTCTATCCAACATAAAATTTTGTAGAGGCCGCTTCCAATTTTGTAAATGCTCGACCTTTCGTTGTCGTTTAGTTTATGTTTCGGGTTACCTAAAAGGTTTATCAATGTGTTTCCCGAGGTAAAACATGATGTTTTCATACTGTGCTCTTTAAAAATACCACCCATGCGTTTCCATTTAGTGGAAGGGTAATTTAATAAACTTTTTGGTTTCAATTGAAATTAAAGTAAAGAATATATTGAAGTTTATATTGAACTTGCTTTGGAAACAAAACGGAATACATAGTGCGAGTGATAGGATTACTTCTGTGTCTAAAAAGTCGCCACGTTTGATTGCACAAAGTGGAACTTTGTGACACTGTTTTTCGACAAAACAGTTCATCAGACAAGAATTATTAAGCAGGTTAAGAATAGTCAAAATTTAGAAGATAACTGCTTAATAATTCTTGCCTGAGGGTGTTCCTGTTTGGACATAACCGGTAGATTTAATTATCAAGAATTTGTGAGAAAGTGTACCATTATTTGAATTCCCTCCTTCCTTTTCATACGACATCACTAAATTGGCAAAAACTCAGGCTGAGGGAGTGTGCTAGGGCGAGTTCTATGCCCCTATTTATAATTTTTAATAGATCCTTAACCGAAGGAAGGTGTCCGTTTATTTGGAAGAAAAGCCATGTTGTGCCGGTTTTCAAATCGGGTGATGCTAGTTGTGTAGTAAACTATAGGCCTGTTTCCATCCTATCAAGTATTTCTAAAGTTTTGGAGAAATTGGTCTATAGAGTTTTATTCAGTAGTGTAAAGCATCTTATAATCCCTCAGCAGCATGGTTTCTTCAATGGGAGAAGTGCAGAGAGTAATCTCTTGATATACTCCGAGTTCGTGCTGCGCTGCATGGATGTTCGTGTGCAGGTCAACTCCATGTATACCGACTTCAGCAAAGCGTTTGGTAAAATAAATCATAATACTCTTCGACAGCGCGCCGCGGAGGTTGGTGTGTCGGGTGACCTGTACAGATGGCTTTCCAGTTATATAGAGAATCGGTCACAAGCGGTGAAACTAAATGACTCCAGGTGTGCCACAGGGCTCGCACTTGGGTCCCTTACTGTTCTTAATATATATTAATAGTATAGGTAGCTGCTTCAAATGGTCTCAGTTTTTGTTATATGCTGAGTTATTGTTCTTGTATTTGGAATCCACAATATATATGTTATATAAACCGTATGGAATTGATACAGAAAAGGTTCATCAAACATCTAAATAGGAAAATTAGTCTACCTGCGTTTCATGTTTATAACAACAATGTTAATTTTTATAACCTACTGCCATTAGAAAAACGAAGATTAATATCTGACCTCAGTCTATTATACAGAATAGTGAATGGAATTATTGATTGTCCGGATCTGCTTGAACTTCTTAAAATTAATGTGCCTAACCGTTCCACCCGCAGTCGTTGTGTCATTTGCTCGTACAAATAGCGCGATGAATTCCCCGATCGCCCGATTTTGCCGTTTCTATAATGACCACTGTCATGTTGATATATTTCGATTTAGTCTTCCATCATTTAAAGCTCAAGTAAAGAGACCTATTATCCAATAGTTAGCCGATCTACAGTGTGGCAACCGTTCATAGCACGATGCATGTATTAGTAACTACTGGTCGACTATAAATGGGCGTGCCACCTTGAATTGTCACGCCTACTTAGCGGCACGCGGATGGCATTTACAAACGATAGCGGACGTATTATAAGTTACACGTATAAATGTATTGGGGCATATAGGCAAATCAAAGTCTTTTAGAGTTCTATGTTATAGCATAAGTGATTAATAACATTACATGTGGTAGAAAATACTATTCCTGAAAAATAAAAAGCACTGTTAGAGGTAGTGTGTTCCCGATATAAGTAAATATTTTTAGTTTGAAGCATCAGATAATCACTGATAACATGTCGGTGAAGTAATTCATCACAGCCTCATAAACAACATCAAAAATCAAAAATAAATAATCAGAACTCCTAAACTTTAAAATAAAAACTAAAATAATATTGTTAAGTATAAAATCTAAAAACGCAACTATATTAAAATAATGGAAAATAAAATATTTAATTCTTAAAACAGAATAGTATTCAACATTGCAATAAAGTTGCAATTAGCTAACAGAGAATATTATTCTTAAACAATAATAAAATTTGAAGTATATTAATTTATTAAGTGTTCAAATAAACCTCCCTCTTGATAAGAACAGTAACCCAACCGATCATAAAAATTCCGACGAACATTTGTTAACATATCTACTGTGACAGTATTACTGATTTCAATAATTCTCGCGCGCAGTTCATCTAGGTTTGATGGCCGTTGATCACCGTATCCGTATATTGTATTATGTAAAAAGGGCCATAAAAAGAAATCGATTGGAGCTAGATCAGGGGACCGCGTTGGCCATTTAATAGGGCCCGAGTTACCGATCCATCTGTTTTCAAAAACCGCGTTTATAAAGTTTGTTACAATGCGTGTATTGTGTGCTGGGCAACCATCTTGCTGAAACCAAACTTCATTTATATTAAATCGCTCTCGTATTGCCGGAATAATGTTATTTTCAAGCAACTGTAGGTATCTATTTCCGTTTAAATTACCGTCAATGAAAAAAGGCCCAGTTATATGATTTGCAATTATACCTGCCCATACATTTAGCTTCTGTGGATACTGCGTTCGCGTTGGTATATTTAAATGTAGATTTTTACGCGACCAGTAACGACAAACTGGGCGGTTATGATACCCGTGTAGGTAAAACGCTTTTTCATCTGTGAACAATACGTTGTTAAAAAAAAATTGGTTATCGTGATATTTATTTATCATTCTTTCGCAAAATTCCATTCGGCGGTAATAATGATCGGGAAGAAGTACTTGTGAACTTGTAAATTTGTATGAACGATATTTATTAGTACGTAAAATCTTATGAACCGTTGTTTTAGAGATACCTAATTCGCGAGCAATTTGTCGAGATGACATAGTGGGATTTACTTCAACTAAAGCACATACTCGAATTTCTATATCGCTTACATTCTTATCCGGAACAACTTTATTTTTATTATTTACTAAAGAAAATGTAGTTTCAAATCGATTAACGGTCCTACGAATGGTGCTTGCATTGGGAATTTGACTTTCGGGGAAATTAGCTGCAAATAAATCCCGAGTTACTTCCGCGGAATTAGCACCGTAAAAGTGTTTAATCATGAAGAGTTTTTGCTCCGGCGTATAGTACTCCATTTTTAAAATAACCGTTATCTACCTACCAACAACGCGTTTTATTAAATAGTACGAGCGAGTAGTTCTCCCGACGAAATATAAAATGCACCTGACACGCACGTGTGCGACGGCTCATGCGCCTGTGCGGCGACACCGTAGAAATGTGGATTTCTTGGCAAATCCGAGTGCATCATAGCAATATGCTAATGTAATCCAGTCGAATATTCCGTATACTTCTTTACCGTTCTAATGCACGGATACTTCTGTGTATCTCGCTTACACTACAGGGTCGCTATAATGCGGACGCAGGCGGACAATTGGTATATGTAGCACTACTAAAATTGTAATTTAATGTTTTTTTTTCTTTCTCGCCACTTTAATGTTTAAAACTTTTAAATTATTTTTTCTTTTCTTACATTACCATCGTAATTTATATACTTGTTATGGACAATGTGCTGGGTTTGTCCCGTTTTTGTCCTAAAGATAATAATAATAATAATAAATTCAATAGATATAAAAGAGATAAGGAGATTTTGTAGAGTTTCACTATACCATCCGTGTATATTTTCGCGCAAAAGGGCAATACTCAACATTATCCAAGTCCGCGTAAATGACGCGTGCGCGTCTATTCATTGTCTAGAGGAAGCTCGTGTTCTTTTGTTACCATTATCTGCGTAAATCCCGTAGGCTTTCATAAAACTATTACGACAATCCGCATACATTACCCCATTATATTCGACTATGCAACGATGAACATAATATCTATACGCCCCTACACGTCCCTGTATGTGTATACGAATATTGACGGGAGATTTTTACAATATATTTTACGCATAATAAAGAATACAATAAAATTATCGATTTTTAAATCGTGATTTATTAACTCTGCGGTAGAGTGGATTTTATTTGGTATACGTGTATATGGACAGCTTTTCATATGGTAATTTCTATAAAAGCGGCGCGAGTTCAGACAAAAGCTTATTAATAATGGCGCCACTTCAAAAAGGTATGGCACAATATGACAATTTATTCTCGGTGAATGCAAAAACACTATACCTATCTATAATTTAAGTTTTCAACTAGATTTGTCAACTTTTGTCCGTAGAGAGGCAATAAACTCAATTGAAATGTACAGTTTTTTGCTTCTATAATCAATAGTTAACAGTTTTGCATAACAAAATCACTCAGCAGTCAGTCAGCGACGTTGGACTTATGGTTAACGACTTTAGAGATTCAATATTTGACTTAGGTCAAGTCCCTTTGGCGCAGAGGATAGCGCGTTGGACTTCTAATCCAAAGGTCGTGGGTTCGATCCCCACAAGGGATGGTAATATTTTTATAACAAACAATTTAATTCATATTCTCTACAAAACACGGTTATAATTTTGTCATATCAGCGGTGCGTTTTTATTATCATTAAGAATTTAAATCTTCTTCCTAAAAAAAAAAATAATAGAATTTTAATTCCAAAAACATATAATTTTCATGATTTTTTTTTAACTGTCATAAAGAAAAACACAAAGAGATTTCTAGCTTCTGTAACACATTTAATTATCATACGGTAACTCCAGCTGATTATATCGCATCAGATTAAAGTAGCACTTTTGAATTTTGTCTTTCTGAATTTTAAACTATCTCACACTAAATGTTGTTAAACGCTTTTAATCATGAGGAATTTCAAAATTATCTGATTAGAGTAGTACAGTATACAGTACCATACGAGTTGTATCCAATATTACGTAATTTCCTGTTGAAGCAAAATTTATTACTGAATTATTAGCCATAACAAATGAATTATAACTTCAAACTGAATGGAAAAGGCCGATTTCTTCGCAAATTTAAAAAAGCTCTTTCGAGATAAGATTTTCAATAATATTAGATATTTGGATACAAACCACCCCTCTGTATTATCCTAATCAAAACTTTAAGATTTCTCTATTCATAGTATTCCATGTAGATACAGTAAAAGACATAAAAGTTGCATCACAACGAGCTAACTGTAACTACAGCGTCCAAAAAATAATAAAACCCTCGCAGCTGCGGTGTCCGAGTGGTTAAGGAGATGGACTTGAAATCCATTGGGTTCTACCCGCACAGGTTCGAATCCTGTCCGCAGCGAAAAAATGTTTATGTATATATTAGACACATACTCTTTTTTTATTAAAATTTTGTTATTGTTTGACTTTATTCCACTGTTTTATCATTTTATATTATCTGAGATGCATCAATTCTATTAGAATTCTATGAGTTGTATTCAACTAACACTTAAAACTGAAAATATGATGAAACTAGAACAAAAAGAATAAAAAAATAATTATAAAATTATAACAACGATGAAATTTATTTTGACAGGTCACGTGACTACTAGTGTTGCGATAAAATAATTATTAAAAAATATGCCATAAATTATATCCAAAAAGTCATTTGAAAAAGTTAATTTAACTTTATAATTTAATTTTTAGACGATATTTCTATAAACATTAAAAAAAATTTTAAATTATTTTGAGATAATCTCACCTTTCCAATTTTTTTTTTAATTTTGAATAATTCGACAGTTCTTGCATAACTAACAGGGCTATATCTAAAAACTAGATTTTGGGTACGACAGTTAGTGTTGCAAAAACTGCATCAATAACAATAAACCAAATTTGCAAATATTTTTATTCTACCACTCCAAAATGGTGGTACCCTCTACTAATTTGTACATACAAGTGCTTCACCAAACTGGAACGGTACATAATATATCGTGTCTGTTTCTGGTTCTCTCTCACAGAGTCTGCAGTTTGAGTCCGCATTATACACGCCAACTTTGCATAGGTGTGTCACAGACCTGTGGTGATGCCGAGCTGTTTCCCGCTCATCTGTAGCAGTTTTCTAGCTCACTTCCGGCATGAATTTCCATGAAGGTTTTACCAAGTATTTTACCTGGGGTATTCCTCCAGCGTTCATGTTGCTTCGCCGAAACCTAGTCTCCTATATACGTTTTCTGGTCAGTTGTTTTGCTATCTCAAGAACCGTTTCTGGCCCGTACATTTTTAACTCTGACCTACTCTTGGCGAGTTCGTCAGTCTTTTCGTTGCTCTCAATTTCCTGATGTCCTGGTACTTAGAGACACTTATACTATTCGGGTCAATAGATAGCTCTACCAGTTCGTTGAGGCAAGCCATCACCAGCTCAGACGAAACTTTTCGGCTTGATAGTAAGTATCTTTACTACCGCTATCAGACATAATGTGAATTCGTTTATTGTGTACTATTTCAAGAGTAATATGTCCTCGCTCCGGCACCATTAGTAGTCATTTAAGCTATTTAATAAATATCATCTTTACTGAAACTTACACTTTGTTTGATTTCCTGCAGTGAAGTGGAAGCTGTTAGACCAAATCCTAATGTTATTGTAAAGATGTTTCAGCAGATTTTAAAATTAACTCTTTCAGTCACCGTCTCTTCATATAAGGACAAGGATTACTATACTTTCTTATACTAAAGTTCAAGCATTTTTCCCCATTTACTCCTTCCATCGTCATACAGGTACCTATTATATAGGTTTAATATGAAATTTGTTGTGCCATCTAGGAATAAACTTACGAATTGAAAACATATGTCTAAATACTCTCTAATCGTTTAACCGTGGAGCCATTTGTGTTTTGGTGTGCTCTTTGGATGCTATTTCATTGGAAAAATGTGTAGTTTTGCGGAGATTATTCTAAATAAGGCTATTACCGATTTTATGTGTATTTTGTGAATCCCCATTAGCAAGGGTATAACGGTAAAAGTATTCTCACCCACTTATGTCTTCTTCTCCTAATAAACTGTTGACATTTTACTATTCAGCAGCCCAAAACTTAATATTTTTCAAGACATCGCCTCAGTTTTTATGTAGGACTTAATACAGCTTGGATTCCGAAATTCATACATTCTTTCCATTTCTGTTCCATCCTTTTCACTTCTGTATGCGCATTCGTTTCTTTTTTTTTATTATTTTCATTGGATATATTTATTTATGTATTGCTTTATCCACACAAATTCGATGCATTTCCGTAAAGTTTAAGTAAAATGTCATTCATCAATCTAGTAACAACTCCAATGGTTACGAATTGAAACAACCTTAAATTATCACAATGCAAATTGTAATGCATTTATTGATTGTAGCATATATAAAATGTAAATGCATAAATTTTACAAATATAAAGTATAGACACCAAAAATACGCTGCACCACAATACTTCAAAACAAGAATTCACAGAAAAATATAATGACCCAGTAGCGCGAGGTGATGCAAATTTTAGTCAATCGCTACATGAGCGTTTTTTAGCCTTCTCGTTTCATGCAACTTAATCATCCGGTTTTCAGAAATCTCTTTCAGAGACGAATCGACCCTGTGCAAACATCGACAGATGCAAAGATAATTAAAATATGTTATGTATCAGACTTTTACTAAATAAAACAATACAAGTATACTACAGGTGCTTTCAAAATTATACTGCTTATCGCCCGTATATTATTCCAATGAGATTCATTTAGATAGGAGCAGCAGCTTTGAATTGTTACCTTTCTAGATTAAACATGATTACTCATAATTATTCCTGCAAATTTAAGCCTTTCTATTAAATCGCTTTTATAAAAATAGTTTTTTATTCATACTGTCTATGACATGTCATTTTTAATTTTCGCCTGTTTTTAGGTTTATTTTTTGTATTGTATGTGTACTTTGGGTGTATTCGTATAAAGGAAGCCCTAAAACATTATTTGTTAACACATTTGACGTCACGTGATGAAGAATTTCGGAAAAGGAGTACTGAAACAGATAGTGGGTTTATATCATATACAGGCTTAGTAAAAAGTCCCGGAACGGTCGAATAACTTTGTTATTTGAAAATTATGATTTCTGAAATTTGGTATGGGGATATAGTTAATATAAATGCATTTTATGAAATACAGTTAACATTTTTTTCACTTCCGGTTTAATCGGCAATACGTCCAATTTTTTTTTTTTTAAATGGAACGCCCAGATTTTTTTAACACTTTTGAATGCAAAATAAAAAACTACGTTCAGAAAGTATTAAGATGTTTATTTCTATTCACAAGAAAACAGTTAAAAAATTAAAAAAGTGTCCTAATACAGAAAAATCAAGATGTGAATGTCTATTCAGGTTGCGATTATAATAATTGTTCAAAATGCTCTCCATTTACAATTTGACAATTTCTTATTGAATTTTGTATTTGTTCTGGAGTGATGCGATTGGCTTCTTGAACTATTCTCTCTTCCAATTGTTCAAGATTATGGGGACGATTTTTGTACACTTGACATTTCATGTGACCCCAAAAGAAAAAATCTAATGGCGAGAGATCTGGCGAACGTGCCGGCCATTCGATTGCTCCTCTACGTCCGATCCAACGTCCCGGAAAAATTTCATTCAAATAATCGCGGACATTATGGGCAAAATGGGGGGGAGCTCCATCTTGTTGAAACCAAAAATGTGCATTAGGGTGATCACCTATGTTTGCATTTGGAAAGAGGGCCGCAAGTGCTGGAACAACCTCATTTCGCAATAAATTTAAGTAGACGTTGCCAGTTAAATTTCCCCTTATAAAAAATGGTCCTATGATGTTGTTTCCAACAAGACCAGCCCAGACATTCACCTTTTAAGGACGCTGTGTATGGACTTTTTCAATCCAATGCGGATTTTCAATTGACCAGTAGCGACAATTATGTCTGTTCACAGTGCCGTTGAGACAAAACGTTGCCTCATCTGAAAAAATGATGTGATCTAAAACATTAGGCTGCTGCTCGATCAATTCCGTCATTGTTTCGCAAAATTGTAGTCTACGATCTGGATCATCTTCAGTTAACTCATGGACGGGATACATTTTATAGGCTTTCATTCTTGCTGATTTAAGAATCGTATGAGCAGATTTTTGAGAGATCTCATGAATTTGACCTAATTCTGTTGTGGACACGTGATGATTTTCTTCCACTGTAAGTAACACATTCAAACTAGTTTCTTCATCTGTTGCTGTTAATGGACGTCCCCTTCTAGGTAAATCCTTCACCTGACGAAAGACTTCAAACTTTTGAATTGTTCGGCATACCGTACTTTTACTAATGTGACGATCCGGATAAACAGTATTAAACAAAATACGAACCTCTTCAAAAGAACGTTGACGATCACCGTACCCACGCATCATTAATATCTCAATTCGTTCTGATTCAGTAAGTTTTTCTGCCATTTTCAAATGTGTCAATGTTTAAAATAAGTAAATTTATAGCGATGCAAAAGTTAAAACGCTTTTAAAATTGTCAAATGTGACGGCAAAAAGAATGCAAACACTAAACAACAACTTTTTTCAAAGGTACCTTGATTTTTCTGTATTAGGACGCTTTTTTAATTTTTTAACTGTTTTCTTGTGAATAAAAATAAACATGTTAATACTTCCTGAACGTAGTTTTTTATTTTGCATTCAAAAGTGTTAAAAAAATCTGGGCGTTCCATTTAAAAAAAAAAAGTATTGCCGATTAAATCGGAAGTGAAAAAAATATTAACTGTATTGCATAAAATGCATTTATATTAACTATACCCCCATACCAAATTTCAGAAATCATAATTTTCAAATAACAAAGTTATTTGATCGTTCCGGGACTTTTTACTAATCCTGTATATTTCTAGGAGTCGCTCATAGTCTAAGTGTTGAGCCATAAGGTATACGAAACTCACTATATGTGTATTAGTACCGTAAATTTATATATCAAAGTCAAAGTTAAAAGTGGGCTACAACATAAAAAGTAGCGATGCTGAAAAAAAAGTTTCAAAAACAAACTTTTCAAACGCATGCGTTATCTGCTCTAAAATACAAAATAAAAATCAAAATAGAAATAAAAAAGTAAATAAAACATGGTGTCAAGTGATTCACGCATGATAAATTCTTTTTATGCTACTGATTCCTCCTAAAAATTCCAGTAACATTTGGGGGGAAATCACCAAAAACTGGATAATTTTCCGTTTTTTAGTAAAATTACCTATACTTTTGGAAATTCCCCACATATCGACCAGTATTTTTCATTTGTAGGTAAAAGTGCTACGTAAAAACGTAATATTACTAAAAATTTTATGCTTTCCCAGGGATTCTTACTAAATTACTTGGTGATTTTATCCCCAGTTAGGAAATTTACTTAGGAAACCAAATACATACTTACAATGTGCGCATGTTCAATTTGTAGATAGAATAGCACATAGCACGCACTGAAGTAGCAGTGGTCGTTCTTTTTGTTTTATCTATAGGCATATTTAGGTAAGTGACTAATTTAAAATAAATCTAGTAGTTAAATAATACATGCATACTACTGAGGGTGACCTGCAGCTGCATTTTCATAATTTACAAACGTTGAAACATATAGGTTTGTGCATACACAAACAATACACCTAATTGTGTTCCAAAAACAAATCTTCGTTAGAGTGTACCTTAGGAACGAGCTTAACGGGTCGCTAATCTATATAAATAAAAATTAATTTCCACATGTATGACGGAGCGTCACTTGAGAACGGCTGGACCGGTTTTTCCTTTTTTGAGTTTGTAATTATCAGGACAAGGTTTTTCTTTCCTTCAACCCGGACTCGTCGAACTCATGGTACCCGAAAAGCACTGCAGCCTATAGGCTTATTGTGCTAGGTCCGTATAAAATGGTGGTCTCCTCTACTGAATTCTGGATTTTAGGTCGGGGAAGGTGGCAAACACATGCACTTAAGCCATCCTTAACGGGCTCATTGTGTTAATTCCCCTAGGCGGCGTCGCTTCCCTATCCGAGCCAGCCCAAACTGAGTATGAATTCGAGCACAGCAGCAGGCAAGGCGCCGCCAAAATCGGCCATCCCGGGCCAGACTCCTCCTCTGAGTTGGACAAGTGCTGAGCAGTCATACAAAATATGTTCCGGCGTCTCGTCTTCTTGGTAACATGCCGGGCACAGTGGGCTGTTAGCCAAACCCATGCAGTGCATGTGTTTGTTTAGCTTGCATTTGCCAGTCAACTTGACGCCACAACTTGAGGTTACTACGAGAGAGCTGTAGGCAATATCTTGCTGTCTTCGGTGATGGCCTGGAGATGGCTTCACACGCTTCGCGGTAGGTGGTTATGGAATTCCATCTATTCTCGTGAAGAGTGGCAGTCTATTGCGTTATTATGATGTTAAGTGTTAAGTATAGAATGCGTGCAAGATAATTAATCAGCTTTCGTTTGCGTGTATTATATAGTGCATCAAGAATTATGAAAGAATATTAAATACCAATTACATGGAAAAATGTCCCTAATAAAACAAGTTTGGTAATTTATTTCGTATTCATTGATATAACAGCAGTTGTCTTACTTTTAGCCACTTTTTTTATGGTAATTCATTTTTTTTACATTCTGAAAGAGGATTATGTCTTCTATGTATGATACTTGTTCGAAATATTCGCCTCTTCTTTTTAAACATGTTGGTAGTTTTTGGGCCATATTCTGTTGCCAGTTAATACCGGCAAGTTCATTTTGCAGAAAATCTACGGCTGCAATTAGTCTTTCGATCAATTCTTTTCGCGTGTTTAGCCTACCGTTGTTGTAAACACGAGCCTTCCGACACTCCAGAAGAAAAAGTCCAATGGCGAAAGCTCAGGAGAACGTGCAGACTATAGTACAGGCCCTGCTCTTCCTATTCGCTGTCCAGGAAATTGTTGGCTTAGAAAGTCAATAACATGTCTGGCAAAATGCAGTGCAACGCCGTCATGTTGATAATTGAGTTTCCAGTGGAACATTTTCCAGTAATTTTGGCAAAGTATCTTCTACGAAATTCCTATAATGATTGGCCGTCAGATATCGTTGGATAAAATGCGGCCCAATAACGTAATTGTTTAACAACCCACACTATACATTTCGCCAAACTTTGTTTGAGAAACACCGGTCATAGTAGATATTTTTCGTATCCCTGTGGATGGATTTTGTTCAACTTCAAGGGACACAAAGGGCAACACTAGCTTGCTGTGGAAAATCAAACCCTCTTTCGACGCGTGAATTCGGAGATGATCCCGTCTCTCTCCAACACTGAAAAACATTAGAAAATGTCGTATGGTGGGAAACTGTGCGATTTGGAAAACATATTCTTCTACTGTAGCACGTCCGTTTCCATTACAATACCCATACACAAAAACCATCAGCGTATTCCGTGTTGGTGTAAGTTACGGTTACTACTTTTTATTATTTGCTATTGTAAATATAATAAATTGTAAAACATTCCTAAAGCAATTCACCATATTTTGTAGAACCTTATAATATTCTCTAACAATTTTATTGTTCTTTTTGTAACTTGTATAGGAAACTGCAGTGACGTTGTTCTAAAATTTCGTACAATAGTAGATATTGTTAGATACTACAATTCCGTTAAACAGTGAAGTGTAAATTTTACTATATGGATCTTCCTCTGGGCAGTTTTGATTAATTACATACGATACATACAATTGAATATTCGTAACTGCACTATGCTGGTTCTATTTTCTTTTATAGATCGTTCTAGTTCCGTTGATAATACAAAGCTCCTGAGGGACATCGAACGACATTATCTCCTTCCTCGATTAAAGGGTTTCTTCGAAAATGTATGCGTTACTTATTGGCAAGATTATATGTAAATTCATATGCAAACTGTTATTATAGAATAAAAATAAAATCCTTCTTGGTTTAAAAATATCGAATAGGACAAGATATATACTAAGCGACATTTTAAATAAATTATAACTTCAAATGCCTTAAAGGTTTGTGAGACTTCCATTTGTGAAATAATGAGTATCTGCACACCTGTTTTTTATTAAACAGTTTAAGGGCCATAAGAAACTTCACAGACAATAGTTTCCGCGCACACATGCACACATATACGAAAAGTATAATGGAAATGAACACAAAAAGTCCTACTCTTCCATCGCGTAGCCTATACGGTGGAGGAAGCTGGTAACAATACATAATGCTCGTGTGGTGGCTCACAATGGATCTGAAAGAATAGCCGAATGCAACGGCCGTGAATGCCGTATAAAAGAAGTCACTTCTGTATAATTGTGTAAATAAAGGACACGCTTTTCAAACGCCATGCAAAAGAGAAGAATTTTTAAGCGTACTGTTGCTTGCTAACGTTGCATGTCCATTTCGTTATTATATGAGCGGATGAATTTTAATGAATTAATACCAACCACCGTCGACAAGTGGTGTAAATTTGATGCAGAGTTATGTTTTAAGCAAATATAATTCGGCCTACGAGAATTTTACTGAAACTCCTTACCCTTTGTTGTTAGAGAACAAAGTTTCATCTTCTACAAAATTATATCATTAAACGTTTTGCTATAATGTTAAGCACAGTTAACAAACAGCAAAATACTAATTCCAAGAAAATTTTAAGAAACATAATAGTAATACTTTTACTACATATTTATTTTCTTATCTCAATCAAATGCGCTGTATGACTAGCGGCACAATTAATACATTGCATATCAAAAGTGCATAATAATAAAATTGAATAAAAGAGTTGCTGACAAACTGTAAGGACAACATAAACATATACGACCTACATTACTTGCCTATACCTTACACATGTACAGCGTGCACAAGCTAGCTAAAAAAAACTAAATAGTTAGCCTATATGCAAGCACTCTCGCATTCAAGTCGAAACCCTCCAACTACACCATTTACGACGTCTACCTGTATCTACATGTCAATCAAGCCAATTTCTCTAAACTAACATTGCGTGTGCACTTCGTTACATACGGACGAGCTTTAGTCAATTGCTGGTGATGAATTGAACGTAGAACTACACAGGGTAATGTAATTTGCTCCGAACAATGCTAATAATTCGTGTTTCGTTCCGTTACAATACGTATTTTTTATACACGCACGCGAGCTAGTATATATCTATGTATCTTGCTAATAGTAATTCTTTATCATTTTAAAATTACGCACTTGTTATTAATTCTAGTATATTGACATAATAATTCTGACAGAAAGAATTCTTTAAAACATAAAAAAAATTAAGGGTGTTTCTTTGATTCAAAGTAATATTGTGTGCACTCAAAGAAACACGCGCTTCCAATGAATGAGAAAAGATTGGAGGTCTGTGTTGGTGACCAAGAAGTATTCTAAAATAAACATGTGCAAGTGATAAACTGCCAATATTGTCAATAATAATGACAAATAATGCTATGATAATATAGTCAACGCGACGATTTTTGGGACTAATGCCAATAGGCATTTATTGAATTATCAATTATTGTACTAACAATAGAAACGATATAAAATGCAATAAATGTTTAAGGCCATCATTTCCAGATACTTTTTTTATTTTTGCTGTTACTATAATAATCCACTGTACAGACGACAATTGGGTCTTTGTGATCAAATAATTTATCAATATGCGCTGCACCGTTTGTAAAATAAAAGCTTCAGAAAAATTCTAAACAATAATATGGCTTCCAATTTCACGAATTATGTTATGGCAAAAGAATGACAGATATTTAAGTCTGAAGTTTACTACAAGGAATTTAAAAGATGGCGTTTATTAACTGAAATTACTTGAAACTTGCATACAAAAGCTGTACATATATCTAGAATAGAAATTAATACTACAAGTAAGCTTAATATATTTTGGTATTTCGTAATTGCTAAAAGTGGTGTTTCTAGAATTCCGGATAATTTGTTCTACAACAATAAACTTATTAATAAAACTTTAAGTACAATAAATAGTTCTGCTGAAATATTTTAAAACGTGTACCAAGGTGTTTCCTATCCTTTCATCATGTAATCTCAGTCTTTATTAATCCATTTCTATTATTACTGCCTAATGTAGCTTCCGATGACGTGTATCGCAGTATTAAGAAAATTAAAAATGATATGACTTCTGGTCATGATAAGTTGCCTGAATATCCGGTGCGTGGTTATGTTTTACAGGTCTCTAGACAATAGCAGTAGTAATACTACATGTTTTTAATAAGAAAGGAGATAGATTTGACAACTACAGATCTGCAAATATTATAGCAAATTTTACCAAAGCATGCGAAAATGCTTTTATATAATCAACTATCTACTATGATGAAACTTTCTCTGCCTGTTCAGCAACATAGCTTTATTTTAGATGGTCTACACTGACCAATTAGGCTGAGGTTGGTTGGTGTGGTTGGTTTATTTCTGGGCGAAGCTTCGGGTTGTTAAATCCCCACTGAAATTTTGCCGAACCCAAAAGACTTTAACCATCGGCATCGGCACAATTAAAAATCACCGCCTGGGCCTGGAATCGAACCAGCGCCTATAAAATGAGAAGTGAATCACCTGAACATCATTGTATGCAGATTTTACAAAAACGTGTGGCACTATGGCCACACATTGTTGCTTCAAAAATTGCGTACCTTAGGTTTAACCACAAAATATCCGACTGCGTCGCACTTCAGAGCCATCTCTATATTATAAAGAGTGTTATACTGCCGCTAGTCACATATATAAACTAAGTAGTCTCGTATCCGAAATGTAGAAGTATTTTATACCGACATCTCTTTTGTAGTAATCATACTATAGAAATTGGGAATAAGTCTCTAGTGTTCTTAACACGCCAATATAAATAATTTTGTATAAAGCCTGAGTAGGCATCTATTATTTGGTATACTTACTATCATTATCTGTAAATGGCACTAGAGAAAATCCGAAGGGTTTTCAAAGTTTCCTGTCACATAGAATTGATGATATTTACGTGGCTCAAACTATTACGACTCATTAGATCGCCACAACTTCGAAATGTTGAAGAGCTGCTGCAGATGCTAGATATCTTGTCAATCTGATGAAAAATGAGGTTGATTCTCAATCTTTACTATCCCAATGGTAATTTTATAAGTAGAGATATCTTACATACATCGGGTGACAATGGGAAGTCAATACAGTCTGTAACTTTTTTATTATTCCACATAAAAATTTAAATTTTATAGGGCTTATAGTAGATCACGTGGTGAGTTTTTACAATAACTTGGAATGAGCAAATTATCTCCGGTTTGACCGGCAGCGTTTTCAACTTTTGATTTTTAACACCCTGTATTTTTTTACATGTTTTGAATCGGCGTGTTATTCTATGCATGATAAAGCCATCTACGGATTTTTTCTTTCAAAGTATGTTTCAATAAACTTTTGATTTTTAACACCCTGTATTTTTTTACATGTTTTGAATCGGCGTGTTATTCTATGCATGATAAAGCCATCTACGGATTTTTTCTTTCAAAGTATGTTTCATATAAATTTTAAAACCGAAACTAGGTGGCTGCGATCCTCATAAATTGGTTTTGGTTTGCATTGTTATCATGAGAAATAATTCAAACCTGATGTTTTTTCTATCTGGCGTTAGATATTTTCCCTCAAAATTTCAAAAAATAGTTTCTTTCTTAAAAACTAACTTTTTTCAAGTGTAACTAGAGTAGGTCTTATCGATTTTTTTAAAAGAATTTTTATAATTTTTAAGATAATTGACACATATCTAATTATTCCTAAGCTTATTCAAAATGCCCGCCATTATGATTTTATGGATTTGACGTTTATAAGCAGGTACATTGTTGTGTCTTTATGCCAGTCTAAACAATCCAAAAATCAGTCATTTATGAATAATAATATCGCTTCGTATATACATGAAGAAAAAAATGACATGCTTTTGATTTATGCAGAATGCAAAAAGAAGAGGATGTAGCATTCGCTGTTATAATTACTTTAAAAAACTGAAACGGCGAATACGCAAAAATCCAGTTCCTAATTATGAAAATCGTCTAGTGATTAACGAAAATATGGAAGTTTATGTAACTGCATATGTTCACCTACATCCTACAGCTTCATTGAGAGATATTGCTCTTGAAGTGAACATAAGAGAACAGGTAAAAGGAAAATTTTTGAGAACGCATAAATATCGTCCTTACAAATATAATTTGCACCAACATTTGTATGATGGAGATGCAGGTGGAAGGTTGGAATATTGCACATGCTTGTTAAATAAATACAATGAAGACAACAATTTCATAAACAACATTTTATTTACTGACGAATCTAAGTTTTGTAAAAATGTTCGTTATTGATACCAAAATAATAGTAGGATTATAAGATTGTCATATCTAATTATTCCTAAGCTTTTTCAAAATGTCCGCCATTATACACAAAACATTGTCTGGCACTTCTTAGAGCCTTTTCTGCTACTCTTTCCAACATCCCTAGAGTTATCTCTTCAAATGCCTGTAAAATTCTGTGTTCCACCTCTTGCAGTGTAAGACTTTGAGTAATGAAGACAGGATCTTTAATGTAACTCCAAAGAAAGAAATCAAGCGGAGTTAAACCCTTCAAATTTTAATCTTTATTTGAAATAATAAAAAAGTTACAGACTGTATCCACTTCCCATTGTTACTCAATATAGAAGAATGTGAGTTGGTGTTGATTGAACTGTTTTCATCATCTCTTGGATTTTGTAAATCCGACGTTTCGGCAGTGGTTCTACTGGCGGTAACTCTGTTCAGGACTAGTGCTTACTAATTTCATGGTTAGCTGTGGAATTACAGAAACAAAAATAATATATAATTCCATAGTCAACCATGGAATTAGCAAGCACTAGTCATTATCAGGGCTGCCCTGATGACGGCAGTAGAATCACTGCCGAAACGTCGGATTTACAAAATCCAACAGACGATGGAAACACTCAATCAACACCAACTCACATTCTAACCCTTCGTCAAGAATTACACGTCATAAGCATATACAGTCTGTTTGATTTTAGCTGTCACCCCAAATATCTCGGCTATTGTTAGAGATACGACAAAATGTTAAAGAAGAAAAATTGTTCTACAGCTGATTCCCTATTATACGGCTTAGAATAAAAAACAATTGAACATCAAATGTGTTAGAAATAGCAAATACATACAAAATCTTTAATGAAATGTACCCAATTTTATTACCTATTTGAGAACTTTAAAAAATTCTCTTTACAACGATATATCATATGTCATAGCTATCTAATCATTTAAAAACATAAATTGAAAATTTTGGTACAAATGCACGCTTTGGTAGATTAAAGCTTTATTTGAAAAAGTAGGCGGTAAAACAAATGAAATTATTTGCCAGCTTCCAATTGAACAATGATCCTTAATACTTTCTTGACAACATATGCTATTCCACGTAAGTATGTATAACATAACGACATGAACAAAGTAACAATACATTAAGTTTAAAATTTCAGTTCTTACATCTATAGTTTTTGTTCAATATGATATTTGCCATAAATTCTCGAGATCTGGGTATTAAATTTCGTATCGCTTTATGCAGCATGTATTATGTTATTTTGTCACAAGCCCACAGTGGTCGGAAATGCAGTTCTAGGTGACCAAAGCGTTTTCACAAATACGTAATCAGTGAGAATTGCCTTGCATCCTAAAAAAATGCTTATAACTTGTGAACTTTTCAACTTTCCACTTTTCCAGTTTTAAACTTCTAATCTCCTGCAAACGGTTTGGCAAATGATTTGGCAAACGGTTTGGCAAAAGATTTGGCAAACGGTTTGGCAAATGATTTAGCAAATGGTCTGGCAAATGATTTGGCGAACGGTTTGGCAAATGATTTGGCTAACGGTTTGGCAAATGATTTGGTAAACGATTTGACAAAGGATTTGGCAAACAGTTTGGCAAATGATATGACAAGCTACTTCACCGCCCACCTTTTTTTAAACAATGTGTTTAATTCGTCTAAACGTGCATTTGTACCAAACTTTTCAATTTATGTTTCTAGATGATGAGATAACTATAACATATGACATACCGCTGTAAACAGAATTTTTTAGAGTTTTAAAATACGTAATAAAATTGGGTACATTCCATTTAAAAATTTGTATGTATTTACTATATCTAACACATTTGATGCTCAATTGTTTTTTATTCTAAGGCGTATAATAGGGAATTTGATGTAGAACAACTTTTCTTCTTTAACATTTTGACGTATCTCTAACAACAGCCGAGATATCTGGAGTGACAGCGAAAATCAAACAGACTGCATACCTAATTTTCTGTATGGTTTACTAACATATGAAAATTTTAGCTTACTTTCTGTAATTGCTAATTATACTTACCTCTCTTTGAAACTGCAAAGTTGATTAAAAAATGAACATAGCTTCAAGAGAAACTATCGTCAAAGGAGAATAAATCTTATCACCTGTTGTCATGGTTAACAATGAAAAACAAGTAACAGAAATTTGAGAAAATAATTTAGAATTATTTTGTATAAGTACGTCTATCTTTACAAATAATTAATTTGCGAATACATATTATGTAGGTTCCCGAACGTAATGAAATTACAAATTTACTAATAACCTTCAACACATACGTACATAGATGTATAAATTAAGAAACGCACATAATGTGGGTAGGTATATAGCACATATACATACATATTTTATGGTCGCCGAGATATTGTTCTCGCTGAAAGAGATAATGAAAACGGGTCTAACTTTGGAAAGCCGAGGCATGAAATAAAAAAATCATTATCGACATTCATTTGTTGTGGTATGTATTGTTTACTGGAAGCCTCTATATGTCATCGCGCACTCAAATTAATACACAATGGCCGCGGCGAGAGCGCTTTGTTATTCGGCCGCATTGTGTCCCTGTCAATTAACCTGCATTGAACGACTATTCTGAAATATCCAAGACAATACGTGCCGGCCCCGCCTGGACGAAGCTACCAACAACTAAATTTCCCTACGAGTTATAATCTATCGATAACCGGCGATGCAATAACATTTTAGCCCTATCCATACCTGTTATCATCTCTGATATTAATAACTAACGTTAATAATAGATCACTCTTGTTAAAATTAGTAAAGTGTCTGTATAGAACGTGTTTATGTATCTATATTGACACCACCTAAAACAAATGTAAGTGTATATTCTTAAAAATCACTGTATTAATCGAACAGTATGGATAAAAAAGATGCATATCACTATACAAACAACAATTGGCATCATTTTCATGTTATATAACAGAGATCAAAATCCAATTTAAATAAATGTAATTAACAAGGAAGCTGTTATCAATAGCGACAAGGCATGCGCATCCACGACACATTACTAAAAATATATTAAATATATTAAATTTATAGTCACACCCAACTTTTTATTTCTCCTAATCAGCATGGTTTTCTTCCTGGTCGATCTACAGTTACCAATCTAGCATCAATTTCTCAATTTATTAGTGAAATCCTGGACAGACGCGGCCAGATGGGCGTGATTTACATTTATCTGACCAAAGCCTTTGATTTAATCAATCATCACTCTCGCTAAGTTGAGTTTCTTGGGTTTTGCTCCATCTGCTTTGTGTTTGCTTATATCTTATCTGAAACAGACGTCAATAGTCCAATAGTTTCATCCTTATCTCCGACGTCCCTCAGGGATCGAATATAGGTCCTTTAATATTTGTGCTCTTTATCAATGATCTGTTTTTTTTTCAAATTGATCTTCCTATAGTTGCTTATGCAGATGATATTAAAATCTTCTCGGAAATTTCCTCTTTTGACGATGCAAACCGACTTCAACGTGCTCTGACGGGATAGCTGAGTGGTGTGATGACTTCAGGCATAAATTAAACGTTGATAAATGTTGTGTCCTCACCTATACCCGTTCTTCCTCACCATGTATATCGCCTTATCATATCAAGGGTAGTACGTTAACTCGAAAATCTGAATATAAGGATCTTGGTACACTTTTTGATGCCACTCATTCCTTGAGATCTCACATCACCTACATATGTTCTGACGCCATGAAATCCCTTGGTTTTATCATGCGTATTTCTAAATACTTTGAAGTCATTGTATTATGCTTATGTTTTAAGTAAGCTTGAATATGCTTCTTTAATTTGGAGCTCGTTGTATGCGTGTGACTGCCTAAGCTTAGATACTATATACCGTAAATTTTAAAAATTTTTATTTTATAAAATCGATGGAAGCTATCCTGAAAGAGGTACACCGCACGATGAGTTACTGCAGAGGTATGGTATGTTGGCCTTAAGCGTAAGAAGGGAGGAGATATATAAGAAATTTCTGCACAAATTACTTAAAAATACTACCGACTGCTCCTTCATACTTGGACGCACGAATTTCTCCGAGCGAAGGTTCAGTTTCAGATACGAGAGCACCTTCCTGGTTCCACTTGCAAGGACAGATGTCATCAGGTGGGCTCCAACTTACACGCTTTCGAGATTGGCTAATAGGCTTGAGGAGGATTTATTTCATTTATTATGATTAGGTATTATTAATTGTTCACTTCACTTTTTCGTGTTTTTATTATTCTTATTATTATTATATTTACGTATTGTGTATACTCATACGTACTTATTATTTATTATTATTATAAACAAATGTAGATATTTTTTAGTTAATTATTTACATGGGTTTGGCCAAACCATTTAACATTTACTTAAAAACCACCCTAATTTCAGATACGAGAGTAATTCGAAAGAGGAAGTACTTAGGTAATTCCAGAAAATTCATTACACAGTGTATGTAAAAGTTAACAAGTACAAGTTCTGTAAAACCTGACATAAGCCACCTTTTTTATTTGAAGTGATAGATTATTATTTCCAAAAGCAAAATTGTAGAAAATTACTTAACCAAGAAATATTGACAAACAACTTCACTGCAGTATTGCTAGATATCCCGGTAGTTACCAAAGAGGTGTTTTTGTAAATGGCAACACTGTATTATTTTATATAATTTGAAAAATGTCAAAATTCTCAATACAGAATGAAGTACAATTTTCGTTTTGCTGGACACGCCACTTTAAGACAGCTGGTAAAAAAGAGCTAAAATTACTAATAATTGTTCAGTAATAATACCACACGCTTCTTTGTAAATGAAAACAATAAATTCATTAATAAAACAAATGTAAACAATGCAATATCTAATGTTGTTGAAATATTCCATGCTCTTCAATAAATGTTTAAATTGGTGCCCTCTTTGTAGTCTACATAACTTAATCCGCTTAACAATAGAATTACTAATATTTTCTGACATTTCAGTCGTAATATAGTTGACTTCTTACCTAATGGTTTGTTTTAGGTCATCAACATATTTCGGAGGAGTCACGTAAACCTTTAAAAAAAAAAACCCACAAAAAAGTTTAATGGCGTGAGGTCAGGTGATCTAGCAGGCCATTTAATTGGACCCCTTTTCCTTCTCAACTTCTCTGACAGCAGCTCATTGAGACAATTCCTTACATTTCGTGTAAAATGAGGTGACGCCTTGTTATGTTGAAAGTCGAACCGGGTCAAGTGCAAAGATTATGAATTATTATCGGCCAGAAGCAAGCACAGACAAGCCATTAGACTATTTCAGGAATCTGGGTTGGATCATATTCACCATTCCTATATACAAGGCCTAAAATCAATTGGAAAAAGTAAACATGCTGCCATTATTGAACAGTTACGCTCTATGCCGACAGAAACCTTGGATGGGCTTCATAAGAATTTAATGGAAGAAAAGATATCTCTGGTGCCTTATTCGAATGACGAAGCACTTGCATTGTTACTAGATCTAGATTTAACTAAACAACAATATGAGTACTTTAGAAAATGTATTACAGATAAAAACCGCAATTTGTTTCCAGCGTACAAGTACGTGCTCGAAGCGAAAACCCAGTGTTATCCAGATAACATAAATAAATGATATAGGTGCTAAAATAAAATTGCAGTCTCTTTTAGAGCACACAGTTACTAGATTATTGATGCTTGATTCCATTAATCTCCCTGGTGGTGACAAGATTGATTTTATACTGTTAGTGGGGATGTGATGGTTCTTCTGGACAAAGCGAGTACAAACAAATTTTATCAGGGGAAAGCAAATTAATATCAGATGCAAATCTACTGATAGCATCGCTCGTACTCCTTAAGCTTGTTAGTGAAGTGGATGAAAGTGTCTTTTGGCAGAATCCATCGCCTCCGTCAGTACGTTTTTGTCGTCCTATCCTTATAGAGTTTGCAAAAGAAACTCCCGAGAAAACTAGGAGTATAGTTACAGATATCGAATCTCAAATACTTGCATTAACACCATCCTCCGTGCTAATAAATACAGCAACATTTTCTATAAAACACACATTATATTTTACTATGGTCGATGGTAAAGTTGTTCAAGTTTTGACGAATACTCCATCGAGTGCTAACTGTAATGTATGTCTTGCCAAACCAAGTGAAATGAATGATCTGGCACGAGTAAGTCAAAAACCAGAAAGAGAAGAAACTTTCAGGTTTGGTCTTTCAACTTTGCATGCCTGGATTAGGTTTATGAAATTAGTACTTCATGTATCCTATAATCTACCGTTCCAAAAATGGTCTGCTACCACCGAAGAAAATGAAAAACTAAAAGCGGTTAAAAAGCAACTTGTGCAGGATCGTTTCCGTAATGAATTTGGTTTAATAATTGACAAACCCGTCAAGTTAGCGGCAATACCAATGACGGAAATACTGCAAGAAGATTTTTTGCCAATTCCTCTTGTACATCCCAAATAACAGGAGTTGATGAAACACTACTAAGAAGATTTTATACTATACTTCAAACTATGTCGTGCGGTAGGAAAATAAATCCGAGAAAGTTTGGTGAATACGCACGATCCACAGCTGAACTCTATGTAAACAAATACAATTAGTACTATATGCCATCTTCAGTTGATAAAGTACTTATTCACGGAGAGAGCATCATTACATACAATTCAATATTACCTCTTGGACAACTATCTGAAGATGCTCAAGAATCTAGAAACAAGGACTACAAAAAATTCCGACTGCATCATTCTAGAAAATGTTCGAGAACAGCTACGAGTGAAGATGTTTTTCATACTTTACTATGCTCATCGGATCCATTTATAAGTGGTCTTAGAAGACAACATACACCGAAGCATATAGAACTCGATGAAGAAGCATTAAATTTACTAGATAGTGATGAATAACGTAAAAACAGGTATTTTGTATAACGTTATGTACCGCTTACTTTATAATTGATTTAACTTTATTATTATTATTATTTCGAAAGTTGTGACTCTGTATCATTTCACCTATTACTTTTAACACGTGGATAAAATTTATGTCACTTTGTCCGCATTTAAAAAGAGCCGAATATCATATTTTTATATGAAAAATTTATAAACAGCTACATATAATTCTTTTTGAAACACTCTGTATACATCATTATTATAAGCGTTATATTAATAAGTAGTGTTTATTATATTAGTTTTTATAATTTAATCTTTTAAGGTGAAATATATGCAATTAATAACACATCTTCATATGTAGATATTTTTTTCTTAATAAAGTTTTTAAGTTTTTAATTGTTCACATTAAACTTTGTCCGCATTTAAAAAGTGCCGAATATCATATTTTTATATGAAAAATTTATAAACAGCTACATATAATTCTTTTTGAAACACTCTGTATACATCATTATTATAAGCGTTATATTAATAAGTAGTGTTTATTATATTAGTTTTTATAATTTAATCTTTTAAGGTGAAATATATGCAATTAATAACACATCTTCATATTGCTGTGGAAAAAGGGGATGAAAAACTGTGCGTGAGTGCGTTGACCCCTTCATCCAAGTCAGCTGTTTCTAGAAGATTTTTAAAAGACACTAAATTTTTCGTAAAAGTTAAGTTAGTATTAAGTTGCTTTGAAACATGTTGAAAAATTCTTATTAATATCATTTTTAGTTTTGTTTTACAGCAATGTAATTTTCATTTAGCTCAGTTTTTCATTTCATGATATGTTTGTTTGCCTGGGTTTAAGTCAGGTTACCGTGTAAGTTCGCCGCGTTTGCGTGCGCTTCTCGTGGGCCGGCGTGTGCTCGCTTGCGGGAGAGAGAAGAAATGAGTGTACAATTAGACTCTGCGAAGGTAAGATCATTTTCCTGAGCGCTGTAAATGTATGTCGTTTGAAGACATTTTTGTTTCCGCGTGTCATTTGATTTTTACAAATCTAACCTTAGTAGAGGCATCTTACACTCAATTCAGTTAATTTTCTTTGTATAATATTTGGAATTCCAAATAGTTTGTTATAGCTGATTTAATTTTACTTTTTGAGAGTTCATTTTTTTTTATTTGATATTTATTTAATTTTTGATTCATTCTTTTTCCTTTTCAATTAGATTTGATTGTAGTTCACTGTTTTGAAGGTATTTTTACCTTGCTTTGTAATTGCTGACTACATTTGAGCAGTTTTAAGTATTTAAAGTTAAAGACGTTCACCTGAGAACGCCATTTTGCGATTTACACGTGGTGTATAAAATTTTATATTTCTAAATTTTCTTAATCTTGTTATTTTCACGTTAAATATAGGGAGTTTTCTTTTAAGCCTGGATTTTAATTAATCTAAGGTTTTAAATTTCTTCCTATTTGTTTTTTTATTTATTAAAGTTCTAATTAATTTTAAAATTCAAATTTTGTTGTTTTAATTTGTTTCCCCACATCGTGGTCAATTTACACCCACTTTCAGTTTCTTAAGGTTTACCTTCAGAAGGTGACCACTGGGATTTTGAATCCCATGCTCTTCAAGCAATTTTTACTCTATTTTAGAGTTGGCGCTCAACTTAATAATTAATTTCAGACATTTGGTCACAAGCATTAATTTAATTTTAAATAATTCACATTTTCATAATTATCACAGCATAATTATTTGGCTTTGCCAACGTGGGGCTCACGATTCATTGTTGTTTTGATTCATTTTTGGCCACGATTTACTTTGTAATTTTCCCTGCACGAGGTTTCGTGAATTTTTCAACTGTTTCGGGGAAACTAATACCTGTTGTGTTTAAAATTTTTGAACATCGTCGAAATGTCCGGAGAGAACCAAGCACAGGACAAATTGTTCGTCCCAGAAGGAACCTGGAGGGAGCAATCCAGGTACAGGAGCGAGGAATCTGTGGCAACCGTGCTAGACAAGACGTATTTGGAGGATTCATTTCCTGAGGAAAAGGAGAGCAAGCAGATGGAGCTTCCACAAGCACTTTTGACGGATGTGAGGGAGTCCCACATCGAGACGTTGGAGCAGAGTGAGACAGGAAAAACTGAGGAAAGTATAGGAATGAAAGATGTGATGATGATGATTAGACAGCTTGTTGTTTCTAATAATGAGATTGTTGCTTCTAATAATGAGATTATGAATGTAACAAAAGGGATACAGAGACAGATTGATGAGATAAGGAGTGATTTTAGATCAGAAATCAAAAGAGTAGATGAAAACGTTAAGAAAGTAGAGAGTAAAGTATTAGATAATACAATAAGATCAACAGCTAATGAAATATCAATTAAACATTGTCAGATAGAGATAAAAGGAATGAAAAATAAATGGGATGAGAGAGAATATGTGGTTGAAGAAAGAGTCAGAAAAATAGAATGCGAAGTGAAGGAAAAGATTGCTGAGAGTGTGGAAAGAGCAGAAGAACAAATAAACAGAAAAATTTCATCAATTCAAGAAATTCCCAATGTCAATCAGTTTGGCAACAGTATTTTGTCAATGCCTGTTCAAATGGAACAGTTACCGAAATTTTTTGGTTCGGTAACGCCCAATCCAATGGCGTTTCTAAGAAATTTGAACGAATTTTTAGAATCCGTACCGGGAGAAAGAAACAAGCTGCGGATCGCCCGCAACGCCATGAAGGATGAAGCGAGATCCTGGTTTGACTTCGTCGCAGATACGATCAATTCCTGGGACCACTTCCAAGATGTATTTCAACGACAATACTGGAGTCAAGCGATTCAACAAAGGGTGAGAACAAATTTATTCTTAGGTTCTTATAATAAGTGCGGATTAGATAGTAGAGAAGCCTATGTCATAAAGAAAATCAATATTCTCAAATTTTTAACACCACCCGTTTTGGAATCTGATTTGATCACGCAATTATCCAGGCATTTTGAGCCTGAGGTCACTCAAGCCATTGCGATGCAAAATATAACCTCTGTTAGTCAATTGTTGGAACTAATGAAGAGATTAGATCAAGCGGAACAACGCAAGGTAAATCCTAGCAATTCGCGAAGTCCTGAAGGCCATGTCAACCACAATCAGGCAACTGGCAGTTCGAGTAATGATGGTTTCAACCGTCAACAGTATTCGCGAGCAAATGTAAATCCGAGACCAGCTCCCTATTTCAACAGGAGACAGTCTTTCACTCCTAGAAATGGTGGACGTCAGAGTCCAAATTCAAACAATCAGAATGTGCCTCAGGTATCCACAACGCACCAAAATGACCGTCACGATGTCCAGACAAGGTCAAACGTCAATCAAGTGGCTTCCCCACAAAATCAGAATTCAAATAGGTCAGCTGACAAAGTTTTGCCTAGAGATTCTGTGCAGTGGAATTCAAATCGCTACGTTAATCAAATTCAAACAAATCAGATATCAAACAGCACTGGCGCAATTCACAAAGACACTAGGTCTAATTTAAATGAGCAAAAGGTTCAAACAAAGCCGAAAGAACTACTCGATGAAGCTCGTGGGCAGGATTTTTAGAAAATCCAACCAAAAAGAAAGAATTGTACACCATTTTACAAAATGATTTAAGATCGATCAATTCAGATTTGCCACATGTAAATGCAATGTTTGGAAAGAATGTTTTAAGATGTTTAGTAGATACGGGAAGTGAGGTTTCAATTTTAGACGAAGAGAAAGTAAAATTGCTAGAGAAAGAAAAAGTAGGGAATTTCATTCCAACTCGAAAAATTACAATTATTACTGCTACAAAAAAAAATAATTGCTGCCATCAACAGAGTTTTTGTCGTAGAATTCAAATTACAAAATTCAACTTTTCTGGGAGAGTTTATTTCATTAAAAGGTTTAAAAAGAGATGGAATTATTGGGATTGATTTGTTAGACAAGATGAGAGCGGTGGTAGATGTTGATAAGAGACTAATTCAGATAGGAGAGGAGATTTGAATGTAACAGCTGATGCTTTGTCTCGTATGCACAATCTGAAAAGCCATTTCAACCATGTTGAGGTAAACACATACAACATGTATGAAGCCGAGGGGTTGTTTGACTTTGTCAGGATCAACGAGGTGCAACAAGATGATTGTTTCGATCGAATACGAGAGGCATTAGTCCGCCAGGATGAGTACAAGGATTTTGTCATCAGAGATGGTATTCTAATGAAAAGGATACGAGACCAGTTCAATGTCGTACTCACCGAGTCATTCGCACGTCAAGCTATGCAGGAGCTACATCAATCTCTTGGACACATTGGAGGTCACAAACTTTGGCTCACCTTCCGAGAAGCTTTCTTCGCAACAAGAGACAAGACCATTGCCAAATCCATCGTCCGCACATGTCTTCAATGTCAACTGGGAAAATCAAAGAACCGCACCTGCCAGAATGTCATCAAGAGCATCGTTGTAGAGAACAAACTCGACCTCGTCGCCGTCGACTTTCTTGGAAATCTCATACCTGGACATTATGGCTACCGCAACATTTTCGTCATGGTAGATGTTTTCACCAAATACGTAAGACTCTTTCCCACCAGATATTACAACACTGATACAGCAATCCGTTGTATTGACAATTTTATACGAAATCAAGGGAAAATGCGCCGCATTCTTGCTGACAATGCCACTTATTTCAACACGCATCGTTTTGTTGACGCCATGAATGAGCGTGATATTAATGTTTCTTTCTGTTCTATACGTCATCCTTGTGGGAATCCTTGCGAGAGATACATCCAGGAAATCGTCAAGTTTCTCAGGATGCAAACCCATCAACGCCATCCTGATTGGGTCCGCCACGTCCAAAACATCGAAAATTGGATAAACAACACTCCCAACACCACCACGGAGGAGTGCCCTTACACTTTAATGTATGGAAGGTTGCCTAGTCGCCCGTGGAACCTTCTCGAGGAGGATGTATACGTGGAGGCACGTACAGAGGAAGCCAGAAGGAAGATTCAACTCAGGGGACAACGTTATGTCCGCCAAGAAAATGCCAAGATCACCAAGCGTACCCGGTTCAATGTCGGCGACCAAGTCCTGGTGCGTCGATATCGTTTGGGAAGACGTGACCAGCAAACCTGCCAAAAGCTGGAACTTCCGTTTGTTGGACCGTACAGAGTGGCCCGTGTGTTTGATGGGGTCACCTACGAACTGCACACTTTGGACGGTACCCAGAACAAAGGTCGGTACCACATCTCTGCCCTCCAGAACTTTCACCACGACCCCGGGTAGCTCGCCGCCCGGAAGTGACGTTTTCACCCCTGTGTGCGGAGACAGGATTTTATTTTTTTTTATTTTCCGTTGTTCGGACTGTCAATTTTTGTTTTTTCTTTTGTGTGCGTGCGATTTTAAAAGCAAAACAATGACACTTTTCAAGTGCAATTTTTTTCTTTTATAATCGGGAGATGTGCTGTGGAAAAAGGGGATGAAAAACTGTGCGTGAGTGCGTTGACCCCTTCATCCAAGTCAGCTGTTTCTAGAAGATTTTTAAAAGACACTAAATTTTTCGTAAAAGTTAAGTTAGTATTAAGTTGCTTTGAAACATGTTGAAAAATTCTTATTAATATCATTTTTAGTTTTGTTTTACAGCAATGTAATTTTCATTTAGCTCAGTTTTTCATTTCATGATATGTTTGTTTGCCTGGGTTTAAGTCAGGTTACCGTGTAAGTTCGCCGCGTTTGCGTGCGCTTCTCGTGGGCCGGCGTGTGCTCGCTTGCGGGAGAGAGAAGAAATGAGTGTACAATTAGACTCTGCGAAGGTAAGATCATTTTCCTGAGCGCTGTAAATGTATGTCGTTTGAAGACATTTTTGTTTCCGCGTGTCATTTGATTTTTACAAATCTAACCTTAGTAGAGGCATCTTACACTCAATTCAGTTAATTTTCTTTGTATAATATTTGGAATTCCAAATAGTTTGTTATAGCTGATTTAATTTTACTTTTTGAGAGTTCATTTTTTTTTATTTGATATTTATTTAATTTTTGATTCATTCTTTTTCCTTTTCAATTAGATTTGATTGTAGTTCACTGTTTTGAAGGTATTTTTACCTTGCTTTGTAATTGCTGACTACATTTGAGCAGTTTTAAGTATTTAAAGTTAAAGACGTTCACCTGAGAACGCCATTTTGCGATTTACACGTGGTGTATAAAATTTTATATTTCTAAATTTTCTTAATCTTGTTATTTTCACGTTAAATATAGGGAGTTTTCTTTTAAGCCTGGATTTTAATTAATCTAAGGTTTTAAATTTCTTCCTATTTGTTTTTTTATTTATTAAAGTTCTAATTAATTTTAAAATTCAAATTTTGTTGTTTTAATTTGTTTCCCCACATCGTGGTCAATTTACACCCACTTTCAGTTTCTTAAGGTTTACCTTCAGAAGGTGACCACTGGGATTTTGAATCCCATGCTCTTCAAGCAATTTTTACTCTATTTTAGAGTTGGCGCTCAACTTAATAATTAATTTCAGACATTTGGTCACAAGCATTAATTTAATTTTAAATAATTCACATTTTCATAATTATCACAGCAATATGTAGATATTTTTTTCTTAATAAAGTTTTTAAGTTTTTAATTGTTCACATTAAACTTCAACTATTTAGCAGTACTCATACCAAATTTTATAAAAATTGGTCCAAAGATGACAAAGTTACAGATTTTTGGCAAAAAAATGTCGATTTGGAACCACTGTGCGGCGCTCCGGGGCCAAACGGTTTTCCCTGGCTGCACCGTCAGGAGTTAAAATTGATAAAAAAAAGGCCCAATAATATGTTTGTTTAACAAACCTGCCCAAACATTTACTTTTTGCTGTTGCTGACTAGATGAACTTAAATATCTGTGCTCGTTTTGGTTGGCCCAGTATGTTGTCACAGATAAATTGTGACTTCTAACCAAAGGCAAAGAAGATTCATCGGTAAAGATAATATTGTTTACCAAATTAGCATCTCGGCTAATTAAATCACTTAACTTTTCACAAAATACCATACGCTTAAATGCGTCGCCGTGAAATAATTGTTGGTGTTTAGAATATTTAAAATTGTGATACCCATTTGCTTTGAGTATTCGCTGAACGGAAGAACGGGATATGTCTAAATCATTGGAAATAGTGCCAGATGACATATTCGAATTTATTTCAACTGCAGCACATACTAAAACGGACGTATTATTAGAAATTCTACGAGTTGGAAGTGATGTTTTTAAATTTTCGACCGAACCGGTATTATCGGTTTTATTTTTTAATTTAAAAATTGTGGCTTTATTTGGAATAGGATTGTTGGGGTATTTAGCTGCAAACACGTCGCATACCCTTTGAAAAGAATTGCCAGCGTGATACCACCGCATCATCTCAGCTCTCTCCTCCACAGTATAACACGGCATTTTGCGCAAAAATTTGTATTTAAAACTTAGACAACCAACTTAATTGAACTGACTAATAATACTGATCACTGATCAGTCTACACGTGCTATTATCGTACTACAGCGCCACACCTCGCTGTTAGGTAGAGTGGGAGACGGTGGGAGTATATGTACTTCCCCGCCGTTTATTTTGCAGAAATTGAGGCTGTATAAGGCTTTTTACAGTGTTCTAAAACCATTTTCTCGATATTACTAAAGATTTGCAATATGCACATAATTTTAATAAGTGATTCATTATTTAGAATCACTTATTAAAATTATATGCAAAATAAATAAATAATTAGTTTTTCTGAAATACAGTTTTACATTTTTAACGAAGTGCTAAGGACTTTAACTAACCAAATGGCAGCTATCATCTTGATGTAATTAACATTTTATCCGTGACATATAAGCAGAATATTTTTTGATACAAATTATGATAACTTTCCTACTATTCTGCAACCAGAAAGCGAATATCAACAATTGTTGATGTAATTGGAATGTCTAGTGGTACATATCGCTCGTATCTACATTCTTATATACACCGCGGTTTAAAACTGAAAATTTATTGGATGTATCAAATCGGCGAACAAAAGAAAGGAATAAAAGTCGGGTGCTCCTCTCACCCTAGAAAACCCAAAAATACGAAACACTCCGCCAACGGAGTAAATAAAATCTAAAATAAAAAAAGCATTCCCGAAAAATAAAACACATGTCTCCCCAACGCAGAAATAAATGACAATACTCTCTGTATATGTACGGAGGGTGCGACCACCATATTGGCAAACTAATGACCTACCACCTATTGTCGGGCCTTGTGTGTTCCATCACAGGTTCTATTGTTGAAAGTGTAATATGTGCTTTTTCCATGCATGGCTTGGGCTCCGTTTATTTTTATGTTCCGCCTGTATCTACACGTTTGTTTGTATAGCAATTATATTTTATGACTTAATTCTTTTAAGTGCACCGGTGCGTTACGTAATTTAATTAAAGTTATAGTGGAAAACAGTGGGCCACTTTTTCTTCCTTTTTTTATTTCAAAATAAAAAGCGACAAACAAACTATAGCTGGTAAAAATTTAGAAATTCGTTTCGTATAATCACACTTGTTACATAATGTCTATATGGATTTCTTTATTAGATTGAAATCGGTAAATCAGCTCATTGACTTAAACTCAATTTAATTTAATTCCCTTATTTATTTGTAAACTATTCACATAAAAGATATACTTTTGCTTTACGAGTACCTATTTGCTAAGTCTAAGTGGAGGGGTAATAAATAGGTAATTTAAAACATGTGGTATTCTATTTACATGACAATTTACTTTTATGATAGTAAGTGAATATCTTGAAAGACTACAACAATGGTGGACTTCATGGATTGTGCATGTCATAATCGTAACCTATTAAGCTAACTGTTGATAATCAATAAAATGGAGTTCTTTTTGTTATATACTACAATAAGAACTAAACAGAAATGATAATGTGCATGTGTGTTATACACATAAAAACAGCTCATCATAGTTGCAGTAATGTAAACTCACGGACACCCAAAATGTCCAGTCTAAGCCACAGTCTGAGCGCAACGTTTCACACACCCGAGTTACCCGCGGCGTTTAGACTACGCATTAGCCGGGACATTTTGGGTGTCCGTGAGTGTACACCTTCAAGCCAAATGCAATGAATACGTTCAGTTTTTGCTTGGTATAAGTTCACGTATACAGCGCAAACTGCAGTTTTTCGTACAATACGTCAAATAGATGCCAGTGCTTAGAAGTGTCAAGGTGAATTCCACAACCCAAAGCTTCGCCCAGCAACAACATACGTACATACATACATACAATATGTGTCATGCAGTAGAAAAGCACATGTTGTCATGTTGACAGGTCTTCCAATATGGAAACTTTATCCTTGGATTATTCCTATTCAGAGCACATAGAATCGGATTATAAGGGTTACAAGAGTTATAAAACATTTACAGTATTTGTCTATTGGCAGGTATTCCCAAAAATGATGTTGTTTTAAATAATTAAATATTAATAATATAATCAGTATAATTAGACATTAATTAAAAACCAATCCGCATGGTTACTGCACGAATAACTCATTAGGTTAAATGTAAGGTGCAATATTGTAAAATGCAATTAATTTTTTCGGAATTAGACAAATACTCTAAACGATTATCCTCCACAGGTAAGCACAATAGGGAACTCTTATAATCCGATTAGAACGAATTGATATCATTTTAAAATATCGTGACGGCGGCTATATGTGTAAAGCCATTTATTACACTTTCTGAAAATAGCACAAACATGACAAAATTAACAATATGCATTCCTTTATCGATCGGTAATTCTTACAGCTTTACCTAAAAAAAGAAGGTAGATAACTCGGGCTATACATACTTAGTGTGACACACAGAAAAAATAAGGTTGATAGTGACAAAAATTGTTTTCACTGGGAAAATAAGAAAGAATTTGAATTCGAAAAATATTAGAGGAATATTTATATTTTAATCGACCAGCCAGAGACCTATACAAGTTAATACAGGGCACCAGGATATCGGACTAGCTGGCATAATTTAATGAGTAAAAGAAATGCGAGATATAATGCAAAAAGCCAAGAAGCTGTAATGTCCCCAGAGCTTTTATGTTAGCCGGCACCCACAAACACAGAAAAAAGACAAAACGTGCACATAACGCACAAATGATTCAGAAAACTCGTTAGAACAACGCAATGATCGTGATTTGAATGTTTATTGAATTGATATCATTTTAAAATATCGTGACAGCGAATATATGTGGATATCCATTTAATACACTTTCTGAAAATAGCACAAACATGATAAAATTAACAATATGCATCCCTTTATCGATCGGTAATTCTCAAAGCTTTTCCTAAAAAAAGAAGATAGATAACTGGGCTGTACATACTTAGTGTGATACACCGAAAACATAAGGTTGATAGTGACAAAAATTGTTTTCATTGGGAAGAATAAGAAGGAATTATTTTCAATCAAAAGCAATAATTTACTAATGGAATCTATTCGAAACACCTTTTAAGTACTCCAATTCTATTTCTTTTTCGACTAAAACAAAAGCCAAGTTAATTGCGAGACCGACAAAGCTAAGTGCCCTTATTTATATATTACATAAGGACAACAAGGAGACGTAAATAATTCCATTCCAATTGTTAAAAATATCAATAGCGCGCACCAGCAGATAACTCGCGATGTGGCGCTTTTGTGCGCTCACAGATGAATATTATAAAGGGGACAAAGATTCTACAATACAACGTACAATGAACACAATACAATAGTGTTGTATTCAGTATTGTATACATATAATAGAACTATAGAAGCAAGCTTAATGCCATTTCAAACATGCTGTTATCAGCGGCCTCACTGCTAGCGCCACATGTGGCGGGAGTCGCAGCTAATTGCAACGTCTCCACGACGGGAAGCTGTAAATCTACACCCCCTACCACGGAAACGGCGTTCACGTCTGGCGCTTACTTGCCCTACTCCATCCTGAATTAATTTACTTCTTTCTGCGATTGTATAGATACGTGCAAAATGTCAATAAAACCAGTTAAGTTTTAAGTTGTTTCTGAATTGTTGAAAATCTAACATATAATTATAAAATACCCCGAGATGGCAACAAAATAATGAATTTTCATTATAGAAGAAATATATTATACAATATGCAACTGGGCTAGAGGTATCAAACAAAAATTCTGCATTCAAGTTTATATTTTAATGTCAATTAATTTTTAAAAAAATTAAACAGATTTATTTTCAGACAATAGCAAAATGGATTTGTTGGTTAATTCGTGGAACAAAAGATGTGAAAAAGGTGACAAGGAAAGAACAACGCATTATCCGGTTTATATATCCAACAATGAATATAAAATCTCGGCACAGAAGATATCTCGTATGACGAATGCTTTATTCAAGCATTGCGCGATTGAAATTCAGTGATTGCTAAACACAGACTCATCTTTCTCGGTTAGGCTGAGTGTTCTTTCGGGAAAAATTGCTGTGACAGTAATCATCTTGTATTAGAGTGTAAAATACACAAAGTGACACGTAAACAAATTATACAATAGCTAGAAAGTTCAGTTCAATCTTGAACTGGTCGCATTGCAAAATCAATTTTATTTTCCATACAAGTCGTTTTCATATGCGCTAAAGCATATCTTGCAGATATTAATCCTACACACTGTTACTTTACTAATCATTTGTTAAATATTAGTCCTTAATGGATTCTGACACCAATAAAGCCTAAAAAAAATCAAAATCATATCATATAGCTCTTCTTCATATAATACGGCCAGGCATATTATTTGAGCTAACAGGCGCTATGGCACAGTGGTTTAATTCCTCCAACTACAGAGACAGCCTTGGTGAACTGATCTGGTTTACAGATAAAACAAAAGTCGAGAATGAGACTAGAGCTGGAATTTATAGTAATTTATAGAGTATCCCTCACTACAATAATAACAATTTTACTAGGAAAATATGCCAGTGTCTTTCAAGCATATGGCTTATAAAAATAAACGGACAGCTCTAGGCGATTCTGAGGGCACTAGTGAACCCCAGGACCAGGATACAATCAAAACTAATTTGGGAACGCATTTGAGAACTGATCAGCCAGACAGACCGGAATAAAGTCAGTTTACTATGGGTGGCTGGACATTCGTGATCACAAGGAAATGAAAATGCCGTTGAGTTATCAGAAAATCGATCAGCAGCTTCACATATAGGCCCAGAATCTGTTCTAGGAGTGTTCAAAAACACATGACCAGAGCAGGTAAAGATTTGTGTCCAAGAACACTGGAGAGACCATCAAGGAAGAAGAACGAAGAACTGCTAGCGCTTAGTAGGAATCATCTTGGTATAATAACAGGCCTCCTAACAGGATATTGGCCACTGAAAAAAACACTTACAGGAAATGAGGATCAACACCGCAGATACCCAATGCAGACTGTCTAATAGAGTAACAGATACTATATACCACACAGTATATGAATGCAAGACTGTGGACGCAAAAAGACAAATAATTTTTAGCTAGCCAAACTTGAACCTAGAGGAATATTTATATTTAGATCGACCAGCCAGAGACCTATACAAGCTAATACAGGGCACCAGGAAATCGGAGTAGCTGGCATAATTTAGTGAGTAAAAGAAATGGGAAATACAATGCAAAAAGCCAAGAAGCTGTAGTGTCCCCAGAGCTTTTATGTTAGCCGGCACCCACAAAAAAAGACAAAACGTGGACATAACGCACAAATTATTCAGAAAACTTTAGAACAACGCGATGATCGTAATTAATTTTTATTAAAGATAAAATTATTTAAGAACATTGACATCCTTTTTATACTTACTTTATAAAATACAGATCAATAGCAAATTTCAAAATTAATTATTTCTTATTGGTACACTGAGAAAAATAGATTGTAGAAATTAGATCGTAAATCTCTTTATGTTAATTACTAAAATAATTATTGTCAAAACGACAATATGTAGCGTATTAAGAGTAAAATACCCAGATTTTATCATGCTTATAGTAAAAGGCAAACTCTGGATGTTACCATCTACATCTTATGGATGTAACAATTAATATACTCTATTGCTGAAAGCCTATATAATGACGTGGATTATATAGATAGTTATTATCAATATAGTCAGTGCTATTAGACATTTACTAACATGTATGCTCAAATTAATAATACAAATATAGTACACTAACTTTAACATACGAGTTAATAAAAATTATTCACAGAAATTTACTATACAGATATTGTCACCGGTAATATAAAATATGATTGTCCCTATAGGAGCTATAAAATATATTGAAGTATACTATATTTATGTTAAAGAGTACAATCTATTTCTCTCAGTGTATCAATAGATTACTAAAATCTTTCTTGCGGTTAGCACTTTTACCTATTGAAACCTAATTGTGTAAGAATAATAGTAAGCGTCAATTTTCGTAATTATTACAATATCAATATCAGCAACATTTTAAAAGTAGCTTAGCAGTTGTTATTTTTATATTAGTTAATGCTCAATGTCTCACTTACTTTGAGTCACTAGTATAGGGCCTGCCAAAGTATAAAATCGTGATCACAGAGTACACACTTTAGGGTGTAATTGTAGTAAAACTATTTAGAGCGGCGAAACCCAAAATTGCTGTGCGCCAGTGCCTCCGCAAATGCTAATTCCACCACTGTATCAAAGAATACGGGCACTTATTATTAATTAATAAAACCAGTTACTGACAGTATCTCACTGAACTATACATAACGGTATACAGGGCATTTCAACTGAAACAAGCCACCTCTTTACCTGCTTTGATTTATGTAAAGTTCCGAAACCTGTCAATTGTTATATCAAGGAGAACAACTTTTAATAACGGTCTGACGATTTAAAATGATTCCTAGGAGCGCACCAGCCCCAACCCTTAAAATTTAAATAGGGAAGATGAGTCTTGTGACAACTCATTGAAAAGGTCTTCAAATTTTCTTAACGGAAACATAGTAAGCAAAAAGTGCATAATTTTCAACCTGTGTAATAAAATACGATTAGAATCAAATGCACACAGGGATGCTCTCCTCACATTTCGCAATTTTTTTATGGTAACCAAGGTAACTCCTACTTGTTTCTGTCACATTCACTTGTCATTTTTAATGTCGTTTTTCTCCATTCAGCTTTAGACACTTACTTTGTACGGTATTAGTTTACGCTTGCATTGTGTATAGAAGGTTCTTTAGTGGAATTTACTTCTAGTTTAATCGTGAATTCACAATAAATTAATATGGACTATTCTATCTAAGAACGTGTGGAATTAGTGACTTTGTATCGTGACAGTAGGAGGTGTGCAAGATCTACAGCTCGCTTATTCAACGAAAATCATGCAGGCCAAAATGCGAGACACAAGTACGTACTGGAATCAACCCAAAAATTTGCGGAAACGGGCTCTGAACTTAACAAAAAACAACATTTTCAATAATGAAGATACCAATATCGAAGTCTTAGGTCAAGGGATCACAGTGCTTGAGAATGCAACGTCGATACAACAGGTATCTCAAGCATCAGGAGTAAGCCGAGAATACTTAAGAAATTCAAACTTCATCCCTTTAAAATTACACTTTTACACGAACTGAATAAGGATGCTTTTGACAGGTGGTTAAAATTTTGTGAATTAATAACCGAGCGTCCCAACAATAATCGTAACAACTGCAGATATCGCAGTGACACCAACCCCAAATTGACGCGGGAAACACACCTCCCATGACCACAGAAACTTAATGTATGAGTTGGTATCTATGTATCATATCAATGGACATGCTGGACGATACAATCAATCTTTTGATCACAGAAAAATTGGAGCAAAATCCAGATCTGTTGGAGAATGAGATAGCAAGATGGAGCGCCTCTACATTACGCTGCCGGTGTACGACAATTTCCGGATCTTCACTTTCGCGACCGTTGGATTGATCGAAGGGGGGCTATAGGAACGGCCTACCAAATCGCTTACATCACTTGATTTTTTTCTCTGGGGTTATCTTAAGTGTAAGGTGTATGCCACGCGTTCAGCTTCCTTACAAGAGTTACAAGAGGTTAATGGTCATCATTTTGAACATTTAATAAAGTAAAATTCAAACCATTTCATTCTAATCGTATTTTATTACACCGGTTGCAAATTATGCACTTTTTGCTTACTGATTAAAAAAATGACTTTTTGATACATGTTGCCGTATAGAGCATTAAAAGACCTTTTAAATGAGTGGTCACAAGATCCAGCTTCCCTATTCAAATTTTAAAGGTGGGAGCTGCTGCGCTCCCAGGAACGATTTTAAATCGTCAGGCCCTTTATTCAAAGTTGTCCCCCTTCATATGACAATTGATAGGTTTCGGAATTTTATATAAATCACAGCAGATAAAGAGTTATTTGAGGTGTCTCGTTTCAATTGAAATACCCTGTATAATGGGATAAATTGCAACCTGGCAATAATTAATATAGCTACTTATATCATGGGTTTCCACTTTTCTAATGTTAAAAATACCCCAAAACAAGTCATTCAACCGGATGTAATATAGTACTTCTTAGAGTATATAAAATTGGATCAAGACCAGTAGTAAAATCAACAAAATGTACAAATACAAACTACCTTCCAATACCAGCATACATTTATGCATATTTTCTATGCGCGGATATTAAACCGCCTCTTTCAGAATCCCCCCATACAATGGAACAAAAGATTCGTCAGAACAATTCGTTCCATTATATTAGTAATATTTTTTGTTTATACTCTCATAAATAAACAATGCCAAAATTGGATTAAACACAATACGGATTCATTCAACTCGATTTACGTCTTAGTCCATTGTTTCGCACAATATTTACTAATAAAATCTACCAATCAAAAGCAAGTTAATACGTGCGCAACAGAAACTGTATGTAATTATCTCAATTTCATGTAGTCAGTCATAAATAGATACATTTCTACCTATTGTGTTAATTAGAAATTTGTTAGTTAAATGAACACCTACAAACAAGTATCTTTCCTTGAATTTAAAACTAAATGTAGATTTTTATTTAAAGGTGTGAACAAAACATGTCCCTTTTAAATACACCTACATCTATTTACCTCTGCAATATTTTCAAAAGAACCAGTGTTGCTACACTGGTGTTCAACAAGTGAAACAGTTTATTAGATCATGTAGATCCATCAAGTGAGTTTCATTTTCTGACAGTTCGGAATACTCAGCTTTACTTTATTTATAAAACACCAGCCACTGCACACTGCCAAATTATAGTTGCCATCTAAAAGGAATCGTTGTTTTTGGAAGTAAGAGTATATTCGACAATTAAAAAGGATAAGGTGTTATCTTTTATAAACCACCTTCTTAGTGTGCACCGCCATTGTTTTCTGAAAAGCAGAAATAGAAGTAAATTCCCAATTAGAAAATCAATAGGTATAGTAGCATTGATTCATTAAATCGTGAGGGCAATGAGGCCCATTAGGCTGTCTAGAACACGTGACCTTTGCGCTGTCAATATGGCCGCTTGTAGGCACACAAACAGTTGTTGGTCATTGTTTATCTTTAATAGTAATCTCATTTTTCGGTTTGTGGTGTTTGTATAGAGTTAAAAAGATAAATAATGGCTTGTAGCAATAAAAGTGACTATTTGTTATCCTTGGAAACTGAAAATAGAGATAAGGAAAAAATACGTGTAATTCATAGCATCAATCCATTTGCCCTTGCTTCGTCGGGTTTCTGAAGACAGCAGTAATTTTCCTGTGGTAACTGCATTTGATATCATCTCTTATTTAGTATTAACCTTAGCTTTAATACAAATAATAGTATCGTTTATTATTGTTCATTTTTCTTAATACAGCTCTTTATTTATTGCAGATAAATTTCGTTTTAGAAAGTGTAATAAATACGGATACATTTTAATGTGTAACAATAAATTTACTTCACAATAATTTTGTTGAAAGATTTATTTTAAAAACTTAACACCAAATACTACTTAGAATACATACTCGTGTTGTGACATAACTTAACTAATTTAAAGCTAAATAAATCTATATTGCACTACACTCTTACACTAATTTATACAAATGTAACTATCAATACAACATATTCGCTTAAACATATACACCAAATATTACCTAAATAATAATTTCATACATAATAATACTATATTTATTTCCAACACATGGTCATATAAAGTACAACACATGATATGAAAAAGGTCAAACAAAATTAAATTTGTGAAAAAAAAACAACACAATTCGATACAAAGAAATCAGGAGTTGAGAAATTCATCGCCAGAATAATAATAATAATAAAATTAGAATAATTTAAAATAGATTTAATTTCAACTGAAAGTTTATTGTATAACTGACATCCTATAAAATACATTTTTTTTGAAAAAAGGAAGTACTGTGTACCTTCACAGCATGTACATATCCTTTTTCTGCTCTTTCTCTTCTATCAATATCAATTTTCAATCGCTTTTTAGCATTCTCATCATTACCATAACCCATTGCCACAGATGGGGTCCAATCGGGACTATTCTCTTCGGTCAAGGCAGAAGGTTTACCTATAATAGTGACAAAGGCTTTATTTAACAATTTCACTACAACATATTGTTTCTTACCTGAATGAAAATGTTTACTGCAGACTCGGATATACTTCAATTTTGTAGCTGTAAGATCTGCTCTTTTAATAGCTCGGGTCCATTTCTCCCTTCGTCTTCTTGAAAGTTCGTTTAATTCAATTTTGTGAGCATAGTGTAGTTCACTGGGTAATTTATAAAACTTAACTATCTCGCGGTCACCACGATTGCCACATTTAACAACACAACAGGTTGTAGGCATATTTTTTCTTTATATAAAACAATATTTTCACAAAAATAATAATAACTGAGAAAATAACGTTAACGTATACACTTTTTTTCACTAAAGAACAAATGGATACCAATTTTTGGAATAATTATCTACCTCCCTTAAGCATTAAACCGATTTAAAAATGTAAACAATGAAGTTGTGTGCCTACAGGTAGCCATATTGATTTTGATTTGCAGCATCTTGGACAACCTAATTTAGTCCAGCACTTAACCTACAAATTAACAATGTAATAGTTATTGCTGCACAGAATTTTATACAGATCCCTACTATACTTACCAACCCTAACGAAATATTTTCGAACATGTTACCATTTTACCTTATATCTCCGTGAAAACTTCTTTATCGATTGCACTACCAACATTGCAAAAACTAACAACATCACACACGTATGGCGCACAATGCCTTGATAAGAACAAAGCCAGCCGCGAAGACAATGACTTGTTCGCACATGTGTGTACTACGTGTGCATATAGAAATTCAAAATAAATGAAAAGCCCACATAATTGTAAGAGAGTGTAATTTGAGAACAAGCAGCAAACTCGCGTTGCCGTATCTTTAGTTCATTGTAACAGTGTTTTGTCTTGTCACAATACCCATACAATACTGACCACACAAACATCGCGGCCATCTTTGCCAAGCCATTGTTGCCACTACAATGAGCTAGTGTCATGCGATTGTTTGTGCTCATCGCATAGAAACAAATGAAGAACGGAAACAACCGGTTCGGCTTCTATTATTAAGCGATATACTGGTGTCTCTATTCCGGGTGCTTCATAGCCGCCTTACCTTTGTTTAAGTCTAATTCCAGATGCGCGCTAATTACAATTTGGGAAGCAAGACAACTAGTCAGTATTATCCATTTAGTCTACAGCTGCTGAAAATAGTAAAAGAAATCAGGCATACCTAGCCTTATCATTTTCAGTGGGAAATAGTGATATAAAATCATCGATTACATAAGACTACTTTAATACTATAATCAAATTTAACTGTGATCGTGATAAGAATACCTTTTCTAACAATAGTGTATCGACAGGATATTAGAACGCATTGCACATCCATATTACTCTGACGGATTAACATTAATTATTATCATTTATTTATTTATTTATTCACTTATGCCGGGAATCCGGATGTGAAACTTTACAACAACAAATATAATAAAAAATGAACAACCACAATAAGGGAAAACAATTGTAACATTTGAAAAGGCAAACAACTCCTCCACATATAAAACGCCCCACTTTGCAAGTGTCTTTTCAATTGCGTTCTGAAATTATTGAAATTCTGCAGTGATTTGATTCGATCCGAGAGCGCATTCAAGAGGCAAGAACCAACATGAGATGCACAAATACCTGCGGCCCAACCACCAAGTTAACCTTGCTTCTTATATCGTGACAATGAAGTATGCCTACCACTGGTGTGCCATTTTTTCGTCTTAAATATATTTTTCTAATTGGATGTTGCAATAAAGGTAAAACAAACGACGACGCAGTGTTGATATGAATATTACAGCATACTGTGCTGTAATGAGTAAAGCTCGGATTATATGCAAAATGCATATTTGTTTTTTAAAGGTATATCAACCAAATTTTTAGTATTTTGGCTGTATCTAATGTTTTTTTATTAAAATGAGCTTACTAAAAACTGAATTTTCTGCATATTTTTGCTACTTCATGCATATTTCATGAATTATTGCATATTCGTGCATATTTTCGTCAAATTACAAATTTCCTCCAAAAAAATCCATTGAATGTTAAAGATTGGAAATTTCAGTGAAAAGTAAACCTGATATTCCTTCATTGAAAAATGAACACATGAAAAAATAATATTAATGTTGTCCGATGCTGCTGCTTACATGTTTAAAGCCTCAGTTAATTTAAAAATATTTTTTTCTAATTTAATCCATACATGTTTGGCTCACGGTATTAATAGAGTTGCCGAAGAAGTGAGAAACCAATTCCCTCTTGTGAATGAGTTAATTAGTAACATAAAAAAGATTTTTGTAAAAGCGCCATTGCGAGTTCAATTTTACAAGAACTCGTTTGCCGATTTACCGTTACCGCCACAACCAGTAACTACTAGGTGGGGTACATAGCTAAATGCCGCAATTTTTTATTCAAAAAATTATCAAAATATTAAAAACTTTATTTTTGAATTATCTGATGATTCAAATGCTATAAGAGAAGCTGAAAAGAAGAAAATAATATAATACCAAATCAATTAGCATTTATTGCAACACATTTTTCTATAATATCAGAAACAATTTTGACATTAGAATCAACTAATTCTCTTGGCTGACTCTGTAAATTTAGTAAACAAATATCACAAAGCACTCTCAACTGTTAGAGGAAACGGAGAAATAATTTTTGTGCGCCTCCGGTCAGAAACACTACTTTTGCATTACTTTAAATCGGCCGGAAACATACCATTCTCCGGCCTAGGCCGGCAAAAGATCACTAAAAGTCGGCAATACTATATTCAAATTACTGACGTTTCTGTGATTAATTGTAGATTCGATGACCGATGAAAGAATTTTCGTTGCACAATCTCTTACATAATTCAAATCCTTTCCAATTCAATTTTTGGAAGATTTTACAAGTAATAAGTTTTTAATACCTTGTACCTGTATAATATGAGCTGGGGTCTCCATGGCCCTTGTTATTGATGAATATCAATATGTACCAAAACTAACCAAGAAAATTAAAACATCAAAATACTAAGGTATCTTAATCCTGGTTTGAAACTCAAATGTCATACGTAATATATATTGCCAACCTGTACTGTTAACGCCCTAGCGTCAATTTTTTTATTATTATTTTCAATAAAATTAAGATTTGTCGACGCAAAAAATAGTGTGTAACACACGGCCAGAAACTCTTTTGCTAGTATTCGCACTTGTGAGACCTCGGCTTCGCCTCGGCCCCACAAACCGTACTCAGACTCGCAAAACTATAGTTTCTGGCCTAGCGATACAAATAACTATTAAAAAGCTGAATGGATGGATGAATTGGAGAAAAATCAAGGATTTAAAATTCTTTCAAAGGTTTCTCTTATTTTAAATGGGGAATTTGTGGAGGACATTGAATTAGACCCTAATATTGTAAGCAATTTAAAACATGCTTCAATTACTTCTGTCGATGTAGAACGATCTTTTTCGACGTTCAAACACTTGTTAGATGACAGACGTCATTCTTTTAAAATAGAAAATTTAGAAAAGCACCTAATTGTCAATTTTAATAATAAATAATCGCAGTTTAAGTAGCTAGATAGACGAAGAGCAAATAGTTAGTAGATAGTATATAGGTGTTTAGGTAGATATTATATAACTAGTTAAATAATTAAATATTTATTAAATTAAGTTATTTTTTTAAAATAGTACATTATTATAATATAAGTATTATAACGTCACAGAACCTCTAAGTTTTTGTATATTATTAATAAGGAATAATGTTGTACGAGCATTATGTTGTAAGATACTTAAAATGTAAAATAAACTGTTATCTTCATGTTTTTTTTTAAGTTGAAATAGTGCATACTAAAGTAGTCTTTAGGCTTTCACGGCCGTCGTTGCTGGCTGCTCTTCGGTTCTCGGGTTCTCTGCCGTGTTTGTTGAGTGTTCTTATCAGCAGTAGCAGAACACTCAACAAACACGAAACACGGAATCAAGTTTGACAAATGCAGGAAACTAGCAACGGAACCACATTACTGGAGAAGATTGTACAGAGAAGCTATTGAAATACCGAAAAATCCGAACAATATCAACAGAGAAGACGGACTACAATTACCAAGTATCTGGAAATCATTCTTCACAGCCCAACGGAGAGCAACGGACACGCCTCAACAGAGCGGAATGATTACGCACAAACGGACACAGGACCATATATTAACCCCGGATCAGGACAAACTAGTCACTTCACTTCTGAAGAAGATCACGACAAGATGATCGAAACGTCAAGTAATTTAAACTTTCTACACGGCAGAGAACCCGAGAACCGAAGAGCAGCCATAGTGCATACTGATGCATATTTCGCATATGGCAGAGCATATTTGTCAATAATTTCTGCATATTGTTGTGAACATATGTGCATATAAATGCGCACATTTTGTTGTTTTTCTTGTGCATATAATCCAAGCTTTAGTAATGAGATATTAACGTGGGTGGGGGGACTCTTGCCGGAACGTAATATAGGCGATTAATGTGCAAATTAGAAAAAATACTGTAAAAAAAGTGTGCCACAATGACTTGTAATGCTCGTACTTTAAATCACTCGAGATTCAAACTTGTACTCGCATTACATAAACGTCATTATGACACTTGTGTTTTAAAATACTATTATAATAATTTAAAAATACATGGAAATATTAAAATATAAGTATGTTTAAAAGTCTCGCGCAAAAGCCAGAGAGTAGTAAACCGTTAACAGAGACTTTACATTAAAAAAAACTATTATATTTTAAATTACAAAGTAAGCGGAATTGTGCTTTGAACAAAGAGCATCTACCTCAACAACCCAATCTAAATTGTGATCTATGAGAATTCCCGAAAATTTACTGGTTAAATCACTTACAACCTCACAACAATTCAAGTTTAAATTGGCTCTATTATAATTCCTATTGTTAATTTTATAATTGAATAAGATTCCCAATGGTAACCATTAGTCTATTTGAATAACACCATCCGTAGAACTCGTCATTTAGTTTTATGTGGGATAGCAAAGTATCCATATCTCTTCCAGATACTATGCACTATGGATGTATCATCTACTTATATTATATATATACCGATTCACGACTTATGCTTCGCGGAAGATCTTAAAAAAAGGTGTAAATAGCAGAGGCCCCAAAACAGAACCCTGCGGCACACCAATATGTTGACAAAAACTACCTGATCCCATATTACCAATCTTAACAAAAGTCTTAAGATTTGAGATCCAGTTATTTATATTGCCCGTGACACCCAGATTATTCAGTTTAGAGATTAATAAAGAATAATTAACTGAATTAAATAATCAAATAATTCCTTTCAAGAAAAGATGTGTCGAAGATCCCTATCGCGAATACAGTCAAAAATTTGACCTATGAAACATATCACTCGTTAATTTTTCGATAATTTGGTTTTTTTGTCGATGTCGTGACTTTTTAACTATAAAATTTCATTATGTTTCAGATAATTCTATTGTGCAAACGTGAACTTATCGATTCAACTCACAAATCTTTAATATACATAGAAGAAAACGTGTTTTCCAATAGTTTATGAATTGTCATTATCGTGGCTGTAATGGAATTTTGTAGTTATGACACTTGTTTTGTGTAACGACAGCATTGAATCACTGTTGTGAGTCCGTGATTAATATTGAAGCAACAGTTGAGAGATGGACAACACGTAATTAACGTCATTGGCATATGTTAGAATTTAAAAGACTAGAAAATGTGAGTCGTGGATTCATCTGGCCACGACATTGATCAATGATATCATTTCTCGCAGTTGTTTGTTGTTGCCTTATAATATTTATAATGATACTAAATTTGTCTTCTTTTTAAATTTTTAATATGTTACTTCAGAAGTTTATAGTCATTATTAATTTCAAAAGATTACTTTAGAGGAATGGTTAAGCTTGATAAACTGACCACTTTTAATAATGATGTGTTCATAAGATTATTCCATAAGAAAAAAGTCGTTTTTGAATAAATAGAGTTATACTCAGTATCAATGTGCATAAAAATGTGTAAATACAAAAAATCGTTTTGGAATGTAATAAAACATTATTGAAAAGTATTATTATGATGGACATAAATTTCCAAATTTTGATTTTCAATTTTAAGAGGGTGTCAAGAGTTACTATGCTATTTTATTTAATTAGAATAAGTCCATTTACAACCAGAATTTTCTTTTCCCATATTAATACAAAAATATGTGTGACCAATAATGTTCAACAAAATTTAGAATCACCTTATTGTCAGAATACTAGACTATTCTAAATTGTTCGCTATTGTAATAGCCAGCAACATGAAATCAACATCTGCTACTTGGAGAAGAGAAGGATTAAATTAAAACTAGAACTGAAATCAATCAGGAACGCTAGAACAATAATCAATAACAAAAAAAAGGTTGTTGAATTTGAGAGAGATTTAAAAAGAAATTGAAATACACCTCTGTTTAATACAAGCCTATTTTTCGGTCTGTCCAATTAGGAAATAAGTTTGCCGCATAACAGAAACGTTAAGAATAAGAATGAAGCAGTAAATTAATCTACAATGCTTACATTTTATTAATTTATTAGAATTACGTCGAAGCTTTAATTTTAATCATTTCCACGACCCTCATATTTTTATAAAACGAAGATTTAAATTCTTTCATAACCGTAAGCGAGACGAAAAAAAATCATTACAATGCTTTGAATTCATAATCAAATCTCTTAAAAGGACAAAACTTTTTTCGCGCTTCTATACAGCCAAGCACTTACAAACGCGACAACAATTAAACAATACACCTACCCCTCTCTCTCACCCCAGCAAAGAGTTAAAGAGTAACAATGTTAAGCAAGGCCACGAGCATTTGACATTTTCTTGCATTACATAACAATCGACGCTGTAAGACGTTTAAACAATGGCCATTCTACTCCCACCTAACGGAAACAAAAAACATTCAACAAAGAGCGCGGTTTCAATTGTCACTATTCAACTCCTTGCAAAATAAAAGAGTAAGCCATGGAATCATAAAGGAGGCGAGTTGGCTCTGTATTTGAGAATGATAAAAGCTGCTGGAACAAACATACAATGAGAATCAAGAGGCCTTTTGTCTGATAACTGACGTCATGGTTCATCTTGGACATTGAATCGATGTACAATCCATTTTGTATACACATGTATGTACAATTAAATTGCGTCTACAGCCAATTATTTCTATACGTCGCTAAACATGAAGTGTTGTGCATACAAAACGCTGTAAAATAAGAAGTAGTTGTTACAGACAGTGTAATATTAGTATTACCTATTAAACTTTGTCAAGGTAATTAAAATTTATATCAAAATATAAATACTATCAAAAATTTAAACTTCAGATAACAGTAGAAAATTTTATTTAGCCAGGAGTAGTGTATTGTAGACGAAAATATTTTTTTGTTGGAAATGTGGCTGGTGATTGAATAAAAGATTTACATTTTTAACGTTTCGGCTTCTTTATTTATGTAAGCCTTCATCAGAAAACTGATTGTCGTCAAAGTTTAAATACAAATAATAACAAACAATTTACATGTTAAAAGCGTTGTAAAAGACAATAAAATTACAAAACATTATGGAGAACGAACAAACGTAAAATATTACAAACGTATGAAAAATGAGATCGCTATCACGATGTGATAGCGATTGTAATATTTTACGTTTGTTCGTTCTCCATAATGTTTTGTAATTTTATTGTCTTTTACAACGCTTTTAACATGTAAATTGTTTGTTATTATTTGTATTTAAACTTTGACGACAATCAGTTTTCTGATGAAGGCTTACATAAATAAAGAAGCCGAAACGTTAAAAATGTAAATCTTTTATTCAATCACCAGCCACATTTCCAACAAAAAAATATTTTCGTCTACTTCAGATAACGACAGCTTACGGTAATACGATAATACAGTGGGGTGCAGTAAAGTAACAAGTTTACATTTTAACCGAGTCTCACATTGCTATAAGCCAATCACGTTCGTTAATACACATTAACCTCCTTTATGGCATTTAGCAATGATCCTCTGTATATGGCTATATGCAAATGTACCAATTAACATGTTTAATACTAGGGTTCTGACAAACAAGATAAAGTTAGTTAAATAAACAAAATATGCCTGATGTCACGGCCTACTTTTCTACGGAAAGTGGAAAGCGGGGTATTAAAGATATAATATTAGTTATTATATTTTTTATTAGATATAGTGAGAGCAAGTAACTTTAATGCTACGAATTATAGTAATTTAATACAAAACTGTTAATGCAGATTATTATAACGTATAATACTGAAAAATTTAATCCTCTAATTTAACCTCTGTAATAATTTTGAATCAATATCGAATCAATCAATATCATAGATAGTATTATAAGCAATAGCACCTTTTTTAGGATAGTATCTTCAAAGTATTTTTTGTACTCGCTTATCAAAACCTGTCATTTCACGATTCAATTTGCGTGCGTAAAAAGTCACTTTAAACACGAGTGCGTAAAAGTAAAGTTGGTACTTCCTGGAACTTGAGTTACGAATTTAGTATAAGTGTTTTTGTATACGTTTTTTGATTTTACGGGTAATAAATTATCCACTGCAATATTGGCAGCTTCGCGAATTTCAGACGGTGTACATTGCATTTCATTATCAGAATTCATGTTGTTGGTGAGGCTTTTATTTTGTATGAAATTTTTTGAATTTGACAATTTTAAATTAAATGTCACTTCAAATAATCAATACTGCCAACTCAATTTTTTTAATTAATATCAAGAGATTAGTAGTGTGTCATAAACAATAACGTATTTAACAATATGTATTATTATTATAGTTCTCGTACAAAAAATATTGTACAAACTTCGTGCGTGAAACATTTCGCGAATTCGTGTCCATAAAGCGCTCGCCTACGGCTCGCGCTTTAAACTGGTCACTCATTCGCGAAATATGATTTCACGCACTTGGTTCGTAAATAACTATTCTACTAATGCGAATATAAGACTTTGCATAATAAAGTTTTATAAAATCAACAAACTGTTTTAATTCATAGCATTTATTTATTTATTGCTTTTTTAATTTATTTATAGCTTCGTTTGTGGTGGATTAAGAAATGCACTCTCCGTTCCTCTGGTTTTATAATTGTGTACAAGTTCGTACTGTTGAAAGAACTCTTCGTAGTGGCGCTTAGCGAATACCCCACACTCCAAAGCAAACTGTCCAAACACGGCAAGTAGTTTATGTTGTTAAAGATGTTCCTGCATGTATCTCGGGGTTTCAGGTTGAAGATGCTGCGGATACATTTTTTTTGCGCGACGAAGACACGTTGAATATCAACGTTATCTCCCCAAAACATCACACCGTAAGACAGGCGTGACTGCACGTCGTAATACACAGTTATGGCCGCTTCGACAGTTATGGTGGATGAGACGACTCTCAAGGCGTAACTAAAACCACTTAATTTGTTGCATAAATTATCGACGTGGTCTCTCAATTTAAGTTGATCGTCCAACGTGATCCCTAAGAAGCAAGTGTTCTGTGAAAAAGTGAGTGGTTGTCCATCATGCGACCAGTCAATTTCATCATTGCTTGAGGTATGTGTAAACGATAAGATTTTTGTTTTCTCAACATTTTGTTTTAAGTTATTCTGTGTAAACCATCTGTTCAACTCTTGCAGGAGTTTCATGATGCAGCAATTCGGCGGATTAAACAGGTTGTATAACATTTGTATCACAGAGATAATTAATGACATTTGTAGATATTAATAAAACTTATTATAACCAATGTAACATTTTTTGTACAATCTGTACTGCATTAGACAGTTTTCCTACTATACGAAAATAGCAACTTGAACGCTGTGTGCTCTATAAAAAAAATTAAAAACAACGGAATATATTTTTTAATATATTCTAACAAATTCCTTCTAGCCAAATAAAGATGTAAAATTATTGCTTGTCCTTCAACTATGAACAAACTTCTTCTCTCCTGTCTTCTGCCATTTTCTTTGCTTCTATCCATTCGTTGTTTCTCTTCTGTAATATTTTGGCTATTTCATCATCCCATGCTTGTCTAGATCTTCCCTTTTTCCTGTTTCTTCTTTACTCTTGCTTCCCATATCCTTCTCACTAGTTTAGATGCATCAATTCTCAATGGATGTCCCCACCATTCTAATTGTCCTTACCGAATAAATTCTAAAGTGTATTTTCAGGTCCTTTCTTTTGTCAATACTTCTGATTTTGTTCCTCTTCGTGATCTTCGATTGGTTAGAATAACCTGCCAGATCTTACACCACTTTTTTTTTCTCTGGGGGCATCTTAAGTCTAAGGTATATGCCACACGTTCAGCTTCCTTACAATATTTACGCCTAAAAATTGATGAAGAATGCCAAGGAATAACTCCAGAAATGTTGCGAAATGTCAGGAAAGCATTTGAAGCAAGATTGGACTATTGTATGGAGGTTAACGGTCATCATTTTGAACGTTTAATAAACTAAAATTCATTTTATTCTAATCGTATTTTATTATACAGGTTGCAAATTGTGCACTTTTTGCTTACTGATTAAAAAAAATTAATTTTTGATACATGTTGTCGTAAAGAATTAAAAGATATTTTGCATGAGTGATCACAAGAATTTTATATAAATCACAGCAAGTAGAGAGTTATTTGAAGTGACTTGTTTCAATTGAAATTTCCTCTATATGTCGTAAATATTTGCCGTTTTCTCTAATAGTATTTCTTCCATGACTTTTTCTTCTACTGTATGTGTGCCTTAATTTCATTTGACCACCTCCGTCTGTTTCTTATTGTTGATTTTCTTATTCACTCCACATATCTCTTTAGTTGTTTCTATGATTCTATTTTTAAAGTAGTTCCATATTTGGTTTACATTTTGACTCGCGTCGTTTCTTTCTGTATTCTTTTTCTTTTCTATTACTGATTCTTCCTATTTTCACACAATGATCTTATTTCTTAATTTATATAATTCGATTGTTTCGGTCTAAATTTTTCTTTGCCCAGCCTTACTGCTTTTCTTCCCTATTATTTTTGTTACTAGGCAAGGGACACTGCCAATCTTAGGTCCTCTTTTAGGTTTCGTGTCCATAATTATTTTTCTATTCTGATTTTATACTAATATAAAGTCTATTAGTCTATAGAAATAAATATATAAATAAATAATCAGAAATTAAAGGAAGTGAATGAAACAACATATTTAGGATTACAATTACAAAATACCATGAAATGGGATAGACATATACAGAAACTAATTGAACAAAATGCAAGAACAATTGCGGCTTTAAATAAAATTAAATATATAATACCTACTTCCCTTAAAAAACCACTATACCTATATCATTTTTTTCGCTTCTTTGGTTGCTGTTGTTAACAGTTTCCAGAATTTGTGTATATTTTCTGTTCTAGTATTTTATATATTAAACACGCAAGACAAAAAAAGATACTGACATAATATTTAAACATTGTGACGGTACATTTTTACACAGAATCCAAATATGCTCCTCAAATCTGAGTATGCTTTACCAGTTCCAAGATTTTAAATGCAAATTGTAGGTTATTTTGTCTACGTCAGGGCAAGCATAATTTGCTGATTTCACCAAACTATACCGTAAAAGTCTTAAATAGTAAAGTTATAAGCATAATTCTAAATTTATTTATTCTTAAAAATAAAACAGAAAAATAATTAAAACACTCTACTGAATGTAGAATGTGATTTGTATAATAACATAAAGTTATCTAGCAAATTTATCCGCAAACCACTTACGTATTCATGTGTTTTTGTCTTATTTATTTGGTTTTTCCAGCACAGGACTTTTCATTTTCATATTTTTAAACAGAATTGACCTACCACCTGTAATTTTTAGTTATTAAAGCTATATAAGATACGAAGCAATAAATAAAATGATACACGAGATTTTAGAAATTTTGTATGATTTTTCTTATAACACGATTATTCTAATAATTCTCAAACTTAACTAAAAAATAGAGAAGAATGCAAAAAAAAGCTATAACTATTCCAATTATTAAATTAAATTATGAATGGTTTAGCGAATACAACAATATATAATGATGCGTTACAAACAGCAACATAAACAACGTCACGAAAGAATACAAATACAGATTTAAAAGGGAATTTACGCCCAAGTAATTCACAAGAATTTTAGTCAATAGAAACAATATATAATCAAAACCTGTTGAAACATAAATTTGCATGCGTCACCCTTTCATATAACAGAGAGTGTAGGTAGAGCGAAATACACTTTTTGATATTTCCCTTACAGTCTATTCGAAATTAACGCTATATTCAAGAGGATTTTCAAAGACGCCATTGTGGCTACAATTTAGTCTTATTCATAACATTTTCTAAAGAAGCCAGTTTGTCGGAGAAGTCGAAATATTTTGAGAGCACATGCATAAGGGTTATGTATACGTACATACGTGAATGGAGTTTTTAAAATAGGCTTATTTTAGGCGTAAAGCTACTGTTTATTTCTTATTCATTGGACTTGCGTGATTGTTCAAATATCAGTAGTATTGAATATAGGTATATCGACTTTTTACGCTATAAAGTCGACATTTTTTTTACTTTATAATTGAGTGACTTCATGTGGTCATTCTACAGATATATCTACAGCCGCATCTCGATATTTTCAGTGTTTCTTGTATGATGTGGGCGCAGACATGAAGCGAGTTACGATTTTATTTATATAAATATTTCTAAATAAAACGAAATGTAGTATTTACTATGCATTTACAATTATTTCAACCAATTGCTTTTATAACTTTTAGTTTTATCAGAAATATGATTGGAATATTAACAAATTAATTATAATTATAGGAAAAAAAACTACAAGAAAAATAAGTATATTCCAACATTTGTTAACATTACAGGCGTTTCTAAACAAATATTTTAATTAGACCTATACCTACCGACAACAAACAGTGAATATTCACGAAGCAATTTGAGAGTCTAGAGTGATACAAAAAAAGCACACTTTAATTGCACTTTATCCATACTTACTAAATAAAACAGGTGTATTCATTTGCAGTACGTTCGCCTGTTTAAGTCATCAGATTTGGAACTTAACTAATTGCACTACAAATTTTAGTCCAACGAGTGATTCTAAAATTTAATTCGGACAAGTTTCTAAATTCATCGATTCGTGTTCATGTTAATACCATAGCTGCTAACAACCGGAAAGATAGATATTCTTTCATTTTGCGACGATGAAAATGAAAAGAAATTATTATAGATTGTTGCAGTGGTGACGAAGCCTCATTTTAGAGGTTCACATTTTTATTTATTTTTTGTTGCATTTTACCTCATTGTTTGTTCGGGCTTTTGCTAATATAACAGCAATTACATAACTACAAATTATAATGACTGCTTACAACTATTTCACAAAGATACATAGATAAGCCACCTAAAATAAGTTTCTTTCAAAGTGAGCATGCATATTGAAATAAAAATAATATAAGCATATCAAAAATGTTTTTATTTTATTATGTTTTTTTTTCAATGTGATACTTTTACTTTACTCTGCTAGTAGTGATACAATATTATTTCAATTATCGGTGAATTTGTCAAGTATTACTCCATTGTTCCGTGCTTCTTATTAAAATACCAACAAACAACTTAATTACACACGAATATTTTATTATGTAAAGTACGGAAATAATTAATGCTGCTTAACTTGTCAAAGAAAAATATGCCAAATACAATTAGAGCCGAAAACTGCCACCACCTCCTCATGGTCTATTGTTGGAAACACCATACCAGCAAAAGCAATGAAAGGGGAATAGCACTAGAGACGGATTCGAGTTTGTACCTACCAGGCGTGATCAGCCTCACTCCGAGTGCAAACCCATTTTCATCGATAGCACATCTCAAGCTATATCTGCGATTCTCTACTATGGAAATAAGGGTTTAGATTGTCTCCATCTACGGGACACAAACAAAACGCTCAATCCAGGAGAGGGTCGCAGCGTAAGCCGTAATTATCGCGTAATCGTCCCGTAGATGGAGACAATCTCAACCCATATTTCCATAGTAAAAATTTACAGATATAGCTTGAGATGCGCTAGCGATGAAAGTGGGTTGCATTCGTAGTGATGCTGATGACGCCTGGTAGGCAGAAACTCGAGCTCGTCTCTAGTGCTATTTATTCCCCTTTCATTGCTTTTGCTGGTATGGTGATTCCAACAATATATCATCAGCCTGGTGGTTTGAATTGTGTTTGGAATTTTTTTCGTTGACATTTTATTCTCTGTCATAGCAAGCCGCTGCGGGAATCACTACATAGGCAGTCGCGTGTTCTCGTGTTACACGAGTTATCTAGCGGTACTGACAATTCATGAATGAGGAATTGCACAACTTTTTTTTTATGCCATAGAATGATAGAGAATGTTGTAATATATAGCCCTTCATTAACCTTCTTTTAAATTGTTTCTCATTAAGGCATAATTAATTTTTTTTAAAGTGCTCTGACGTCACAAGTTCTTTCATTCATAAATTCTTAATCAGCATGATTTGGCAATGGAGCGATAGTCATCGTAGTTCGCATCATCATCGCAGATAAGTAATATTAAGTTCGCTGTTCGCATGCTTTGCGCGTACAGATGGCGTAAATGTATTATTACGATACTCTGTGTTTATTTTACGCGGTTTGGACGTTATAATCTTTCAGATTTCGTTCTTTTACGATAAATTGGAGAACTTTAAACGCAAACTAAAACAAGATGCAGAAATAATGCCGAATCCCAAATTCCTTTGTGACCATAACCTGCATAGCACCTTAAATAATATACACTCCGCCAAAAAAGTATCGCATAATTTAGTTTTGAATCATAAAAGTATCGCATAATCTTTGTTTGTAGCATAAAGTTGTAAATATACTTTAATGCGCTCTAAGATATAATTTCTATGATGGTTTAAATAAAATACAGGCCAAATAAAAACAAGAACTCATACTTGAGATTTTTATTAAACCAAGAAATTATAATTTTGGAAAGAAAAATGTTATAACAGTAGCTTTTAATACTGAGTATTGCCACCTCTGGCTCTTATGACCGCTCGCATACGGTTTGGCAGAGATTCGATTAACCTCCGTATATAAGCCTGATTCAAATTCTCCCACTCGTCACGGAGAGCATTTGCTAGTCCATGCAGGTCCGCTGGGGCAACATTTTGGGTTCGTATCCGTCTGTGAAGGAGGTCAAACACGTGCTCGATAGGGTTCATGTCCGGACTTACCGCAGGCCAATCTAAAACTGGAATACCAACATCGTTAAGGTATTCCTGGACGATTATTGCAACATGCGGTCGTGCATTATCGTGCATTAACATGAATTCGTTTCCTATAATTGGCGCATATGGTACTACATGTTCTTCTAAAATGTCCGTTATATACCTGTGGGCAGTCAGTGTACCTCTGTCTACTGGTACTAACTCTGTACGACCTGTTAAACAGATTCCTCCCCAAACCATAATAGAGCCACCAGCGAAATTAGGTCTAGGTCTGATATTACACTGCGAATAGCGCTCACCGTCTCGTCTGTACACTGAGATACGCCTATCTGAGGTGTAAAGACCAAATCTTGACTCGTCCGTGAAGAGTATATTGGCCCAGTCATTAATGTTCCAATTTACATGTTCTCTGGCAAACCTTAAGCGAGCCACTCGGTGGTTCCTAGTGAGACGAGGGGCTGTTACAGCTACTCTACCTCTTAATCCACTCTGTCGTAACCTATTCCGAATAGTTTGAGTACTCACACGAGTATTTCTGACTCTAGCCAAGTCGTTCTGCAATTGTCTCGCAGTTACATGTCTTCGACGTAATGCTTGTAGTAGTAAATAGCGGTCATCTTGGCGAGTAGAACATCTTGGACGACCTGGTACAGGTCTTCTACTGTAAATGCCTGTTTCCCTATATCTGGCTACGGCTCTAGAAACACTTGACTGATTGATGTTCATCAAATTAGCAACGTATGCTTGAGATCGTCCATCTTCGATTAAAGCAACTATAGCAGCCACTTGTTCTGAAGTTAAATTGCTCATTTTAGTTTTAAAAGCGTTGGTACAGAACTCTGACTTCGCACTTTAAAATTTGTCCGTATAGGAAGACTTTCAATAAACAACTGAGCAAACCTTACACATATGCATTTTTCTAAATATGTTCTTTTAGGAAAAAAATAAAGTAAAAACGCTAAGTTCCATTATTTTGTTAGTGTTTTTATAGTTCACATACACGAGGCAAACTTTTTGTGAACGTATAAAAATATCTTGGTTCATAAATGCCCTTTTTTAGTTTATGCGATACTTTTTTGGCGGAGTGTATATAAACAAGGACCTTAATAATATCGTATTTCGCAGCCGGTAAATGACTGCAATCTGTGATTATTACGAGGGAGTAATTTCTATGTTGCCATATAACGTATCCTCGTTCATTCATAAAATTTTATTACGTACCTGTGACGTATAAAGATCTTAAAAAAAATTATATTTCAAAAACTATGTACTTTACAGAAAACCGTCAAAATTTCAGTGTATATATATATATATATGTAGGTCATGTACAAAATAACATTATTTTAATAAGAATTAAAAAAAAGTGCAATTCCTCATTGTCCGAGCTAGATCTGTGACTGCATTACCGGCTTACGCTGCGGCCCTCTACTGGATTGAGAGTTTCGCTTGCGTCCCGTAGATGGAGACAATCTAAACCCTTATTTCCATAGATTGAGAATCGCAAATATAGCGTGAGATGCGCTAGCAATGAAAGTGGGTTTGCACTCGGAGTGACGTTTGATGGCGCCTGGTAGGCAGAAACTCGAGTCCATCTCTAATGCTATTCCCCTTTCATTGCTTTTGCTGGTATGGTGATTCCAACAACAGACCATAAGCTTGGTGGCATTTCTTAGTGCTACTTAACTTGCCATCTATACTTAATTATTCTTAAACGTTAATATTGAAAGTTGCCAATCACCTCCAAGCTGTAAAAAAGATATTTTCAAAAAACATATTGAAATCGCAGAATACATATATACCTTTTCATTGGTTACTAAATAATTTCAATTCTGCTACCTTGCATAATTAAAATTACCTTTGCATAATTGCTAGGTATTTTACACGTAGGTACCTCAATAAATCTTCTACCTGCTGAAACCGATGCCAGCCGAAGACGCGTCTGTCCAAATGGTGAGTAATTTTGATAAACACTGCGCTTTAGGCGACGACATTACTATAATCGGGAGGTGCACATAACTGTTTATAGTTGGAATGGCTTGTGCAGTATATGTGTATATCCATTTATTACACCTTGTGAAAATAACACACAAAAACGACAGTAACAATATGGTCAATTCGCCGCTGAGTTCATATGAGAGGATCGGTCAATTTCGAATTGTAACGTAACAATTTTAATTGTTTTTCTTCCGCTTAATTAAGTTCTTAGGCACTAACATATGATAACTAACTTTGAAATCACATTAAATCATAATAAAACTCTTATTTTAACAATTTAAACTGTCATTTTAAGGTTACAGTTTGTTCGCCGCTATATGACTCTGGCATGACAAGTCAATTTTTTAAAAAAATGTTAAATCAAATAATTAAAATATGATTGATAACGCAAATAAACTCAAATTCACTCTTAAAATAAAATTAAAACCTAAATATTTTGTATTTCCTTTCTTCTGTTCTGAGTTTGTAATATTAAATTTTTATGGGTGTGATATGTTTTTATATCATAATATATATATGAACAGATACATAAACGTAACTATTTAGAAATAATTTAATCGATACCGAACACTAGTATAGGCATCCGTTCTCGAAGTGATCCGTCGCTTCCACCAAAAACGTACGACGTAAGTACAGATACCGAAATTCTTCCACGAGCCGCTGGTCGCGCACAATATAAAATCGGCACGAACCCCGAGAGTTATGCTCTCTATAAATCTCGGTGTCTCACTTTGAATATAAAGAGAGAGAATTGCGAAATAAAAAGACGTCTGTTCCATTAGGACGATCCCGCGGTTATGAGATGAGGATATGCTTTCAACGTAATGCCTTTGCCAACCGCAATCTATCCAAGTAAGAGGCGAACATGGATCGTGCCGACACGCGTGCGAACAACGTCGTCATTTACCCTGACGGAGGTGTAGAAAATCTTCTACGAGGATGGGTCCTCGATTGCTTGTTTCTTTATAAAATTATTATTTGGTTATTTGGCAACCAATAGGTGGGAGGATCGAAACTCAAATGCTTTTACAGGCTGTCCCGAGACATGATTGAGGACATGTTGTCGAAGGAGTTTTAAGTAAAAAATGTTTAATTAACGTATGCCCAAAACTCTTTCGTAACTAAACTGCAAGCATGTTAGATAACCTTAGTAACGCAGAAATTAGCTACCGCTTCGAAGCAAAAGATCATTAAAATAAAAGTTACTTTATTGAAATAATTATTGAAAATGTCGTTTCAATTGCTGTAACTATACATATTTGAGCTCTTTTTAAAATTGAAGACATAGCTTTGTTAACACTCTAATAAGGAACTCCGAGGAACTAGATTCGGGTAAACAGGTTGACGTGTTGTACACTGACTTCTCGAAAGCATTTGATCGCATTGATCACGCACTTATCTTACAAAAGTTGTCTGTCATCGGGCTTAGTGATTCTTTAATTACTCTATTTGGTAGCTACCTTACATCCAGAATCCAAACTGTTTGCTACAATGGTTATACTTCGGAATTATACGTTGCACCATCTGGTGTTCCACAGGGCTCAAATTTGGGTCCTTTGCTGTTTTTGATTTTTATTAACGATCTTCCTGGCGTCATTTCGTCTCACAAACTTTTATTTGCAGACAATTTAAAATTATATCGAAGCATCAGCGATTCTAGTGATTGTACTGCTTTGCAAATGGATTTAAATCGGCTCTCTTTATGGTGTGAATCCAATAGCTTGCCCCTGAACATAGAGAAATGTAAGATTGTTACTTTTACTAGAAAACTTAATTTCATAACGTATAATTACAATATAGACAACGTCAACTTGGCCCGCACCGATCTTGTTAGGGACTTGGGTATTTTGTTTGACCGCAAGTTAACTTTTACAAATCACATTCAAACAATTTGTAAGCAAGCAAGACAGAGCCTTGGGTTTGTTGTTCGCCATAGTCGATGCTTTTCTAATGTATTTCTCCTTAAATCTTTATACTTTTCTCTGGTAAGATCGCGGTTAGAGTACGGAAGTCTTATTTGGTATCCATATTATATGGAATCCAAATGTCAATTGGAGAAAATACAGCGTAGATTTGCTAAATTTTTATGGTTTCAAATAGAAAACACCTATCCACAGAGGAACTTCGACCACTCTATACTACTATCTCGCTTTGAAATGCCATCGTTGTCTTATAGGCGTATATGTACTAGTGTATGTTTTTTGTTCAACCTGGTCCACGGCTTTGTCGATTGTCCTGAGCTTTTGGCCCATTGTAATTTCTTGGTGCCTCGGATGTCCACTAGACCCTACGCTGCCTTCTATTTGCCGTTTGCTAGAACCAATTTGATGCTAAAGTCGCCCTTATATGTCATGTGTAACAACTACAACAAAATCTTTCACATAAACGGTATACATTTCAATAACTTAAAACAGTTAAAGGTAGCCCTCTCCGAACATTTTGACCAGTTTGTTCCCTAAACAGTAATTAATTGTTAACATTAGTTAGGTTAGTTGATCTTTTATTTATTATTATTTATTACCATATATTTTACTAATTTTTTAAATATATTGTAGATTGTACATTTATTGTCCTGTAACTGGATTTTATAGTCTGTTGGACAAATAATCAAATAAATAAATAAATAAATAAATAATCAACAAGAATAGTTTCTACGGCATTCATAATCTCAAGTTTTTCTGCATAAACTAAACTTTCAGCCATCCTCATAAAAATAATCTAGAGATTTTAATTCTTTAAAATCTCGCTAGCCTCTTCCAGTCCAAGGTTCGTAATTTGATTAATAGAATCTGCAACTCGTCTAACAAAGTGAGGAGGTGCGCTATCGTGTTATATCCACTTTTGTTATCTTACGTTAAGACAAACGTCATGCAGCAATGTTTAAAAGTCATTTTCCAGAAATCATTTCCCAAAAATAATAAATTACTAGTAAAATGCAATTGAAAATGTCAAACGTTCATGGCCTGCATAAAACAAAACATAAAAGGGGAACACTTTAAATAAATGCTTAAATAGTTCAAAACGTTCGTGGCGTTCTCCAGGGCAATCAAAACCAATTCAGTACTTCTACTTTTAGATGGTCACTCAACCCACATTAAGAATATGGAGGTTACTGATTTTGCAAGAGATAAAGGTGTCATGTTACTGTATTTTTCACCACACTGGAGCACCGTTTGCAATCATATTTCATTTATGAAATCTTTAAATTTATATTATGGTGACGAGGTTAGAAAGTGGTTAAGATCAGGTGCCTGGTGGATGGTAACTCATTTTCAAATTGCATCGCTCTTCGGAAATGCGTACTTACAAGCGGCTACTATGACCACAGCCACCAATGGATTTAAGAAGGCTGGCATTTGTCCTGTATATTCCAACATATTCATTCGGATTATCTGGCAGCAGAAATATTTATTTATTATTATTTATATTTATTTATTTAATATTTATCTAGGCATTTCTGTAAAGGAATAGGTGAAGAACAATGCTTCTGTGGCAAATATTGTTAGAAATAGTAAAAATGTTGAAAGCGTAGCTGACGCTAGCAAGCGTTCTATGGTAATAAAAAACATTCCATCTAGTAGTATCAGCGTAAATTGCATAAAGCTATCCGATAACCAAAGCTATTTAACTTCACGGGCTTCAACATCGCAAGAAATGAAGAGATCTAAAGTCAGTAAAAAATCTCCACAAAGCAATTTCGGTGTTTCTATTGGAAACGTTATGCCAAATACTAGTATTACTTCAAGCGCTTATAAAGATGGGACGGAATGTCTGTACTGTCATCATCTTTATTCGGAATCTAATGAAGGCTGGATTAGTTGTTCTGTATGTCAGAAATGATCTTATAATTCCTGTGCACATGGAAAAAAAATGATACTGTTTTAGTTTATAACTATGGATATTGCGAAAGTATAATGTTTAATGGTCCCCATATTGCCCTAAGGTGATCATCATTTAGGTTCTTATGCGGGACAAAAGCTTTTCTTTTGTAAATAAATAAGTTCGAATAAAATGCGGTTACAATTGCAACCGCATTTCTTGCTATAAACTGAAAAATAATTTTCTTAAGTTTCAATGCACGTTATATATTTTTTAAACTGGTAAACGCTTTTTTGTGTTAACATCCACATTTTGCCCCCTGTTCCCCTAGGAATAAGAACACCAGATATATTCGAGAAGTAAATTTAACAGGCTTTGCGAAGAGTGATTAATATAGAGGATGTTCAATTTAAAAAAAAATACCTAAAAGAAATTTTCTAACACGCGGTCTAAGAGTAAAGTGTGGAACGTCCTGTATAATATAACCAAATTCAAATTACAAAGCACATTAGTCCAAGATTACCTTAAACCATGTTCAAAAATAGAGCTTTTAGTTGCTTCTAAAGAGCGAAGATCTGCGTAGGTAGCTTTATAAGGGTAAAATCTAAGAAAAAATTGATATTAATTTATATCTCGGAAACGCTTTGAAATAGATATAGAGCAATATGTAAGAAAGTTTTATAAAATTTGTTCAATTTAAATTAAGAGAGTTGTTACCAGGTTTAGGTAGAAGCGGCAACACTGCATGGATCAAAATATTTTAGAAACGTAGTTCACCTAAAATAACTTACACATCCAAAATTTCAATTAATTCGGCTGATTGGTTTTCCATATACTTCTAATAGTATAGATATCCCCACCTTGGTATATACGTGTTAGAAACAGTAATTGTAACAATTTAATCATACTTAGTTTATCGAACACCGAAAACATTTTAAACTAAGACCCAGGGCGCGGTTCTTAAAAATGATGTGACAATTTACTTCACCGTCACTAAATTTAACCACGCAGATCAATTATTAACGTAGCAGTTTTTGTTATACTTACATAAATTATTGCGTATTTTATCTACTTTATCAATGTATTAAATTTAATTTAGGGCCGGTATTTCAACATCCTAATAAGAGTATCTAATAACAATTCAGCTAATAAGTATAAGAAAAATGTAAGGTTATTTCAGGTATTCAGCTAATAACTTTTATTAGGAGATTGAAATACCGGCCCTTATTTGAATTATTACAATAATTTGTTTGTAATTTAATAACACATTTAATCACAATTTCTTGTGCAGCAAAAATAAATATAAATGAAAAGCTTAGACTACCACTTAAAATCTATAAATATACTTCGTTACATCCGTATTACTTCTACAGTATTGCTCTATTCTATACCATCTATACAAATAACGATAAACGTACTACTGTGCTTCTTTGATAGATTTTACCGAGCCTACACAAGTATTAAAAGAAATCAACAGTAAAACGGAGCAAACACACTCACTGTAAATATCATTAACGCAGAATGATTTTGTGATAATTTTTTTAATCGACGGAGAGGTGTCGAATGTCCAGCTCGCAGCTGCCATTTCCCCGACGACAGACCCATTAGCGATCGTCGAATGACGTGAATCCACCCTTAATGGTGTGCAAACATATGCTTCGTGGTGGTAACTCAGTTGATAATGACGATAGTGGTGGTGGCGACGTAACGCCAGTGTAAACCGGACCTAGCGGGACTGAACGCCAACGATTCGCGGCAGTGACGGCATCGCACTCACGATTGTTTCATTTACCACTACATTGTTACAACATAAATCATCTCCTTTTGTCGCTGTATGTTGTGTATGGGTTGATCAATCCAATTGATTTAACTGACCTACGCTCGTATGTACGTGCGAACAAATTAGCGATTCAATTTATCGGATCCAAGTAAAAATAATTAAAAATCTTCCTGGTCACGTTTTATTTAAAAAGATTCCTTCTGCATATACTTATTATATAGTGTTTTAAGCATTTTTAATTTGTTTGAATAGCAAGTTTTAAATCTTTGACATTTATCAGTAAACAGTATACACTTTAAGAAAATAGCACCATACCTCCAACAACTTACTAATCTAAATTGCACTTCGAACTCGTCAGGTAAGCCTTGGATAAGCCTAAGGTTGCCGCTTTCGCTGAAAGTATCGCAGGCACCTAGGTTTTCATCGCATTCTGCACAAAGTTCTTAGCTTATATGCCTATAAACTGCAGTTCATAAAGGTATCAAAAACCGGCTGATCATAAACAACCGACTTTTTTAGAAGAATGACTTTTAGCGACGAAACGAGTTACTCTTTGGTGTGGTTTTTAGACCGGCGAAGTCATCCGACCTTACTTCTTTTTACAACGATGATGGTGCTGCGATTACAATCATTGTGGATCGCTACCGTGGAATACTAACTGACTTTCTTTGACCTATATTGGACAACATCGACATAAACAATTATTTTCAGCAGTACGGTGCTACAGAGAAATATAGAAATAAATTGACTACACAGCAGACAGAACATCGTGAGCGATATCTTCCTCTGTCTGGATCTGATAGCCAGGGTCTCCATCTTCTCCGTTTAACCAGTGGTGAATGTCTTTTTCAGTGGCTCCAGTTTCACCGGCTTCTAACAAGGTCTGACGGTAATCAGTCACTTCACAATCTTCCACACTACGTTCTATATCTCTGCCGAAGAGAAGTTTATTCCAACAGGTAGCAAGTGTTGCATCCTTAACCTCATTCCAGGCAGAGGCCCAGTTGAAAATTGCTGATTTGATGTTGTAGTTGCGGATGTTCTGCAGTGTTCTCTGTCCTCGCGTGTCGTTTTCCTTGTCTGCAGGATCCTTCATCACTATCATCACTTCATCAAGAAATTTCTTTTTATATAATCTCTTGCAAGCCAAAATAACTCCTTGGTCCATTGGTTGGATAAGTGAGGTGGTATTGGGAGGCAATGCCATTTAATTTTTCCGTCATTGCTACACATATTTTCAATTGGGTGATGGAGCGTTGTCTACGAGTAGAATTGCTTTGACATCAGTAGGAGCAATCTCAAGATTGCCAACTTGAAACCGTCGCACTTCGGAAACAAACTGATTGTGAAACCAGTTTTGCGTAATTTCTTGTGTGAACCATGCATGCATTTTTTGAGTTAGTGTAATGCACAGGCACATCATTCAGCACAGACTTAAGCACACGAGGCCGGCGTGATTTGCTGATTGCAACTGATTTAAGGCGATGGCTTCCATCTGCATTTGCACACAATAAAGCCGAAAGTCTCTCTTTACTAAGCTTTTGTCCAGGTACAGTGCCCTTATGGTTGTAAACTTGCGTGTTTTCAGGTAGTGAACGCCAAAACAGTCCAGAATCGTTAGCGTAGAAAGAAAAGCTTTCTATCGGTAGGTAGGTAAACGTAAACAAGGGTTACTTTGCCTTCGACTACCTAAATTTGCGTAAATGATGGCTAACTTTGTCCTTGTCCCTTCACATACCCATAATTTAGGAAAAGTATCTTAATAATTTTTAATACAATACACATATCTGCTGCGAATCAGTGCTTGACATTTCGGCTAAAATAAACTTTTGTTTTGAAATTTAAATTAAATGAAATTTTGAAGGTGCATGAAAGGTATTCAGGTTATGGACATCCTCCGGAAAAAAGCGGTAAGGAGTTTACTCCAATTATATTACTGTAGAAAGCTTCCCCGTTGTTATATGGGTCTATTTTTTATTATTATTATATCTTACTGGAATTGTTAGCAGGAATCCTGGTAAATTTACTAAAATTTTTTAGTGTGTACGTTTGAGTGAATTGTCAAATATAATTGAAAAGGTTAATAGTTTTAAATGATGCCCGTATGTACAAAACGGACTATTTTTCCTTTTCGGTTTTTTAGATATAGACGCGAATTTTTTCCGCCCGAAGTATATACGAAAAGAAAGCGGCTTTGAATGATAGATAAACTTGCTTGTTTAGATAAGGTATTCGATTGCAAAGTATCTAACTTTTAAAAAGTTTCCAAGCCTGAACAAAATATATAACCCATTATTATAATTTTTTATTGACAACATGTTCTATCTGATATAAGAATACAAAATATAAAAGTATGTAACTAATAGTTACATGACATTGCGAAAATATCAGACATACTTGACAATTCGGATGCTCACCGAAAACTTCTTGGTTCAAGGGCCATCGAAATTTCTGTGTGTATATAACTCACACCAGCCACCCTCGATGAAACGGTGGCATATGTCAGTCTCGTCCGCCACTACCACCGATACCGCCTCCAGCTACGCCGACGTCTACGTCTGCACATTAAATCTGAACCGTTACATTTCAGTGCACGTTGCTCCGAAATGATGATTTTTATCCATGACAACGTTTCGACAATACCGGCCTCATTCTTGCGCTATTCTCTATCAATAGAAGTGGGGCCGATGCGACTTCTGTAATGGCTCATATGACAATGGCCGTTAACAAAGAGACCGCTGGACCATTTTCATAAGCTATTGTAGTGAGGTCGCGGACAGTGACTGCCTTATCAATATATTACGTTATCTCTCCCTCGGTTTGATCGTAGTCAGTGTAGACGACTAAGTCGACGTCGTATTTTCCCAATTTAAATAGCGCTTAACTTCGATATCTTTCGATTATTGTCGTTTTTTTTTTGTTGTTCATTTGGCACTTCCAAAATAAAAATTATGATTTGTTTTCATAGAGAATGTTAATATTCAAAGATGAAGAATGATTTCATTGCAAAAGGCACCTTATACAAATAGGAAGGATTGGCAAAAGAAACATCAACTTAAGTAAATACTAGATGAAATAACACAAAAAATAATGAAAACAAATATAAATTGAGAAATCGAGAGGTGTTGAAAAGATGAATCTAAATTATATCGTCTCTACCAACAAGCGTGAAAGAAATGATGCGATAGAAAGCTGTGAAAGACAAATTTAATTTAATATATCTGACACTTTTCCTCTATAAATCTACAGAATTTCAACAACTTATTTGTAAAGAAGCAGCTTTGTTTACGTTAGAGGTAGCGTAGAATGTGAATCATCTCCCTCAAAAGTAAGTCATACCATCAAAGAGAGCAAAAATTAAAATAAACCATATTTACCCCAAGTTAAGTTATCGTATGCTTCAAATGAAAACTATGCTGAATCAATTAAAAGACAACAATGAGGCAAACAGACCGAAATGTAGTGGAGAGTAGGAAACCCAAAATTTTTCTGGGTACACCGGAACAACAGTCATAACCATAAGCACTATTACTGAAATGGGCAGTGATACAAATATATACAGTCTGATTCACGAAGAAGTTTATGAATTTGCAACAATATCTTGATTTTCAAACTTCAAAGGTTAGTATAGTTAGCTGTGATCTTCCGATTACACCGGAAGTCATGGCCAACTTTGATATTATAAATAGAAATCTTTTGTTGGATTTTTAGATTATGCTCGGCATTTTTAAAACCACTTTCATAAGAGAAATTGTTAATCAGAATTTAAATCATAAATGACGGTGATTTTTAGGTGATTTTATAGTTGTTATTATATGTACAAATATAATTTTACTTTCCAGCTTTGCATAAAAAAAATTTCAGCTAACACATAATTACCACTTACTAAAATCAATTTACTTGCATTTGTAGTGTTCAGAATACAAATGACTCATACTTGAATGACAGATTGTTTGACAACCGAACCCGGAAAAACAGGAGACTACAGTAAAGTAACGGAAATGATGCGTTGACTGTTAAATTCATTGTTTAATTCGATAAAGTGCCGCTTTCTATATTTGAATGCGTGAAGTAAGATTGTACTTTCGGACGTGGTAACCGAAAAAACATGATATATTAAAGGCATGTAGCTGCTGCACGGTAAAAGATAGAGAGCTTTTATGTGGACTGTGGAGGGTGCAAGTCCTCTGCTATTTAATCGTGAAATAAGAAACAGACAAAATTATACAGGGTGTTCCACAACCTAGAGTAAATTTAACGTACCTCCTGTATATACCTGTATAATTTTACATCATGTGATGGAGAAAGTTTATATGTCTGCCTCTATCGCTTCTTCTAGTATTACTGATTTTCAGAAGATAAAGCTTGGCATTAGTATTTTATTAATAGTAGGTGGTTAAAAACAATGAAATTTTAATTTTCAAACCATAAAAAAGAAAACAAACAAAAACTATAATATCGGAATATAAAATTTATACAAATATGTAATAAATCATAAATGTTGTTCACTTGTAAACACCTTAAAATTTTGTAATAAAGAACACCATTTGTTGTGGACTGTTTTATTCATTCAGGATCTATGTTGTGAAATGTGTCTCATACTCTTCGCTATAATTCTGATTTGATCTGCACCGTGTCCAAATACACCAATGATTTGATTTGTCTACATAAATAAAAATCTAACAAGAAGGGCGTTAAATCCGCAAATCTTGGTGGCCAAGCCCAAGGTCCACTGCGTACAATCCGCTTTTCATTAAACATTGTGCTCAGTAAGTGATCCACTTCATAAGAATGAGCTGGTGCCCCATCCATTTAGTACCAGCAATTACAGTATATCGCGCAGTGTGTAAAGTGTCATCATAAATTTGAAAACGTATTCTATCATTCATTATTAAACAAAATACATTAAAACTAAATGTATACTGAACGTAACGAGGGTTTTGTGGGACCCAATAGTGCCAGATGTGTCTGTTAATTATACTCTCCTGGGTGAATTTTCATTCGTCCGTTCTAATAATTCTTTGAAAAAACTGAATCCTGTTGAATCCATATTAACATTTACTCGCAAAACCACGATCTTAAAGGCGTGCATTTTATGTTTCGACGGAATACGTTGTAATGACGAATACGGTATATCTGCTTCAGCAGCAGCTCGTATGAAACTGTGAAGCTTATACCCTTATCTCATAGTTCTCATCCTCTGTTATGGGTTTAGGCATCTGTTTATTATGACTCTGCACTGTCCAGAAAGTAGAACGTTTTGTTGTATCTTCAGAAAATGTGTTCTGCTAATAGGCGGCAAGTGAACACTCGGCAGGTTCTGCTTATAATTTTATGACATTCTCCATGAATAAAGAATAAATTTAAAATGTCTTCGGTTCTATAATTATCAAAATGGTTTTCCATATTCGCTGATGCAATAAACCGGCAACACAGATCAAAATAGTTTGACGGGTAAGTTGAGTATAGATTAATAATAATAATAGAAATTTATTGTAATACTAAGGAAGATATTACAAGACGTCAACAATATTAAATTATACGACTGATAGTAACATATTTTCAGTATAATAGAAAATCGCTAATAGTATATGGTTCAATTTCACAAAGAAAATGAAACAATCTTGTCCTAAAAGTAGTAAGTGACTTAATCACTTTTAAGTCAGTTGGCAGAGCATTATAGAACCTGAGGCAAGTATAAGTAATATTTCGTTGGGTTAGCGACAATCTACAAAGAGTATAGCAATAGTCATGCCTGTTTCTTGTGGAGTACTCGTGCAACAACGTGTTATGAGAAAAGAGATGTTTGTTTTTGAAAAGAAAGAGTATGGACTGAAATATAAAGATACCATATACAGTGAGTAACTTATTTTGCTTGAAAATACCCCGACATGACTGAGTGGGGTTCAATTTATAAATAATACGTAATATCTTTTTTTGAGTTAAAAAAAGTCTTGGCATGTCACTGCTACCCCCCCATAGCACAATTCCATAATTGAGATGAGGATAACAGCAACCAAAGTACATTGTGCGAAGAGTGTGTGTGTCAACCAGATCTCGCAATCGCCTTAATCCAAAACAGATACCATTTAATTTCTTTACTATGACATCAACATGTTGTGTCCATTTCAAGTGGTCATCTACAGTGAGACCTAGTAGACGCACTGCACTTTTAAGAGCATAAGATACGTTATCTATTACAATATTCGAGGGGTAGTTCTGAGATTTGGTCTTAAATAAAATTACTTCTGTTTTACTGTGATTAAGATTTAGATTGTTTTCATTCAACCACTCTGTAAGACTATGTATGTAATTCGAACTTGTATTTGTGATAGCGTTTAGCATTGCTTGGCAATGCTTCATAGTCTCTACAGTCTATTTCGTATCAATTTTAGAAAAAATACAAATTAAAATTTTCTAAACAATCGTTACCTAAAAATATAGGTACAGGCCGTTCCATTTATTAAAAATTAATTTTATTGATAAGAAAATACGTCAGTTCACTCTACGTTGTGCACCGCCCTGTAAATACCATAAGATCTGTACTCAGTCCACATACAAACTCCGCACCTTTTACCCTGTAACAGTTGCAAGCCTTTAATATATCATATATGTCTCTTGCTGCGTGAATCACACGTGTTGAAATCGCGTCTTAGAACTACTCATGGCCAACCTTTCGTCCACAGGGATGAATTAAACTTAATCTGTATTTATCTAGTAAATACAGATTAAGTTAAATGCATCCCTTTAGCACAAGGAGCAATGATCTATTGTATTATTATGTACTTGGTAAGTTTGCTTTACATAACAGATTAGTCCCTTTAACTGGGCCAATAGCCAAGTGTCAATAGCCTGTGAAGTAGACCTTTTTCTAGCGGATTTCATTGCGCTCAACAGCGTCAATCTCCACCGACTTAATGCAGCAGATTCAAAAATAAAATAGAAGGCTATTTCTTTCATTGCGTAGTCTAGACATTGGTTCATGTTTGAACCGTCCTACTGCATGTCGATACCCCCTTAGACAGCTGTATCCTTTTAACAGACCAAACTAAGCTGTGATCGGTTAAGAGTTATCATATCTCAGTCAAAAACTTGGACAGTTTCTACATCATTTATTGCTTAGTGTTTCAAGCCATCAACATCGTTTCAGTAAAGTTGCAACTAGCTAATCCTTTAATTATTGAAATACGGATACTATCAAGCGACGACTTGATGAACAGTGTTCACGTCCCTAAAGTTTCAGCACATGTTCAAAGCGCAACGTAGAACTCACTTATTGCTTACAAAAGACTATATGAATTAGCAAATCGATGGCTGAAATCAAATTCCGTCACTTTTGCCACCTTTATTGGAGATCGGTTCTGTCCAAAACGTGATTTAACCTATTGTTAACTTATTCAGACTCGTACAACAACAAAACGAATAACAGGATGGGTAGGGGTGGGGATCGTACCAAACTTCAGGAGTGTATTGTACTCATACAAATACTTAAAAGAAACCCAAATCTTGTTAACCGATCTTCATTTGTTTTCATGTTGTAACATCTTTTCAAAATTTACAAACTTAACATGTTTTAATGAATTCTTCCTAAATAAAATAAAAATATCCTTGTAGTGACCACCCATATAAAACAAAGTGTAGTATAGTTCTTCTTGAAAAGTTATTTATTGTTAACAAGATATGGGTTTCTTTTATATATTTTTATGAATGCAATACAGTCCGGGAGTTTGGTGCGAGCCTTACCACTCACCCTGTATAAGTAACAATAACTATTTTTTATTTGAGTTGAGAAGGAGAAAAAATGATTATAAGTAATTCTACTAAAGTTGATCAAAGAAATGTCGGGTAAGAATTGGTGTGACACAAAACCAAGTGGAACGAATCATTGGCATTGTTAAGGGTATGACGAAAAACAACAGGAAAGGAAATCACGGAAACAAGATTAGAACAGTCAATAACACAATTAATTAATTAAATGAGCCTGGGTGGCCGATTGCCTTAAAGCCTTGCTTAGGGTTAGACTACTACAGGTGCCTCCTGTCAATTCTCGCTCCGGTCAATTGTTATAACCGGATTTTTCTGGAGTGATGACGATTAGAAGAGAGACTTAGCTCTGCGTGGGTGCCTGGCAAGTATATAAATGCTTAGATTTTATCAATATACTGAATCCGACAGTATTCAAATGTAGGTTATTCAAAGTGCTTATATGAAATGAAATAATTATCAAAGAATTAGACTAACTTTCGACAGAGAATTCTGACAAACTTCCGCTGAAAGGATTCGCGGCTCTCAATATGGATAGCACATTGAGGATATCACACAAAAGAAGCATAGGACATCAATGACGCGAGAATTCGTTAGCTAAGGCGCACTTCCGTATTAAATCCATTAGAGCATGTCTGGAACATATAAGAAAAGACGATTCGAAGTCAACACCGACCACCAATTGATTTAAACCAACTGCAAAAAGTTGTAATCTTAGAAGTGAATTGCCTTAAATAATTCTGATATGCTAATTGACATATGTCGTAAAATATCTTTACAGCTGCATTAAAATTCATTTCTTTTCTAAAAAATATTAATTAACACTCAGAGGTGTCAATCACTTGAATCATAAGTCGAAGGGTCGCTAATTAATACCATTGAATTTGTCTACAACATTTCTTCTTCTCAAAATTTGTTTCTACAACATGGTAAGATCTACTATTTCACTATGATGGAGATTAAACTAAATTAGGATAAAACAAAGACAAGCTTAGTGGGTTTGGTATTACTTAATAGCTTCAAATTTATAAACACCTTGGCGTCTATAGTTAAAATTTGACATAAGTACATCCTTTGGAAGAGCTTCTATTGAAAATGATAAAATCAAGGGTGCTTCATGTTATCGTCTACACATAACAGGACAATTTTTGTTGAATAGATTTTAATATGCTTAATAACCTTTCAGCAACAGTAAATCCTTTGCTAAACCGTATTTAACACGTTGACCAGCAAAAACTAGTTAATTACTCCAACTAGTCTTCCTTTATAATCCCTGTACTTTGTGCCAATGTGTTAATTTACAACTTAAACCTAAATTAATAAAAAGTATAAATTAAGCTTACCAAAATCCCATGAAATTTATGTGTATCCAAATATACGTATTTTATCCACATTTGTAAGAAGAGTATGTAAACAGATAACACTAAACACAATATTTTGGCACTAAATCCTTTCTTATATATATATTTCTACAGTTTATAGATTTAAGGAATCACATTCTATCTTCAAACCACGCCACGTGCGCGCATATAAAACTATCAGGAGTCCCTTTACAATCAACCAATAATTGAATGGATAAATAAAAAACAATCGTATACCGCTTCAACGAAACGTCGCGCTCTCGAACGCATGGTTTTCGAATATCGGCGACATTCGACACAAACCCTACTCTTTGAAAGTTGCCGGCGTACTGAAACAACCGGGCGCGCGATTCCAGTAATTTAAGAACGCATGCGTTTTAACTTTAATTAACGGACAATCATAATTTAACCGTTTAACTGAATCAATTAGGTTTGTTTCTAATTTTAAAATTAAAAGAAATTACTTACATTCATTATGTTAATTAAACAGGCTTTAAATCAAACGTTTTCAATTCAAAACTTTTCGGGAAAAATAATATTACGGAAGAAATTTTGTTACAGAGATATTAGAATAGAATAATTCTTTTTCTTTTATTCAATGTAATTAAAACATTACACGAAACGTCAGTAAAAAAAAACAAATAGAATATAATAATAAAATACAAATATGTACTAATATAAAAGAACAGAAAAAAAAGACCAACAAACATCCAACAAAGATGAACGTAACAAAATATTAAAGAATATTACAAATATATGACTAGGTAAATACTTATTTTAATTTAAAAACATTAATTAACATCGGAATTTAAAAATTCTTCGATGCTGTAGAAGCCACGATTTATGAGAATTTGTTTTGCATTTTTTGCAGCGACAATTTTACTGAGACCCTGCAGAGATTTAAATTTGTTAAAGATTTTTTGTCCCCAGTAATCCACATATCTTTGTGAGGCTTGCACCCGATGGTATGGAATTTTTAGATTGATTTTATGTCGTGTCCCATATACATGGTTTTCCCCATTCGTTGAAAAGCGGTGACGATGGTCAAGAACATAGACAGGTAAGTATGTACAGCGACGGTAAGGTCAGTATTTTTTCAGTTTTGAAATACTCTCGACAACTTTCATCCCTTTTTAGTTGGCAGAGGGCTCTGATAGCGGTTTTTTTAAGAATGAATAGTCTCTTGGCAGAAGGTGTTGTAGCCCAGAACAAAATACCATACATGAGCCTACTTTTGAAATTTGCGTAGTAAGCGGTTTTTGCTGCCTCGTGAGTCGCTATGCATTTCATTCTTCTTATTGTATATATAGCGGATGAAAGTTTCGTCGCCATTTCCCCGATATGGATCTTCCATGACAGCTTACTATCAAGGGTTAAGCCTAGATACTTGACAGAACTCGTCGGCGATGGATCGTTAATAGCACAGAAGCTCAAGTACTGAGTCGTTTCCTCATTCAAGTTTAAGCCATTCGCTTGGAACCACTTTTGGGTGTCATTCAACACAGCTTCTGTTTTATCATTCAGGTCGTCACTAGTGTTAGTGAATAGTAAAGGGCCCAAGATGGACACTTGTGGTACCCCTTGTGTCAAAAGTTGCATTTTCGGCAGTGTTCCCGAGCTCCACCATCTGATACCTCCCAGACAGATATGACGCCAATAGCTGATGTTGGCTCCCCCTAATGCCATAAAAATATAATTTATCTAAAAGTATATCATGTCGCACGATATCGAAAGCTTTACTCAAGTCACAGCACGCCAAGCCCACATTGGGGTTCGTCGTACGCCTCGACTACTGCCTCAATCACCTCGTATACCCCTGTAACTGTTGATCTTCCTTGTCTGTAGCCATGCTGTTTCTCAGTGAAATAGTCGTTTTTCTCGAAATATGCCATTAATCTATTAACTAGTAATCTCTCGAATACTTTCGACATAGCTGGCAATATCGATATCGGACGATAGTTATTGCTGTCGTTTATATCTCCTTTTTTAAAAATTGGTTTTCCCTTTGTAGCTTTTAATTGTCACGGAAAAACTCTCTCTTGGAAACATTTATTTATTAATTTTGATAATATTAAAATAAGTATTAAACGAAGTATACAGATCTGCATTTAATTCTAATATTGTCATTGACGACCAATACCTACTTTTTTAGCTTTGTCGACATCCAGCAATTCTCCTTTTAGTTTCCAACATATCATACAAATTTGTCAATTATTTCCCTTATATTTCGGGAATACACTGACAAACCGATTTATTTACACAACAAAATATATTTTGTTAAGAAAAATTTAGCTGATTTACCAAGATATTTTGTAACTGAAAATAAACTAAGGTTAAGTGAACAGATAATTTGGTTCTGGTAAACAAATTTTTGTTTGCCCATATTTAACTCCATTTAGTGTTTTCAGGGTATTACCACTTCCGGTTATACCGGAAGTCGCCATAAACTTTCTTATTTTAAATATCTTGATTTTTTTGAAAATTTTGAAGGATGTAGCGTTATTTGCAACACAGTATCTTTTGCCCATTTTCGACTGGTAATAAACACTTCTAGGGTAGATGGAAGCACAAGAATGACACTTTCGAAATCCACATTGACAATTGATTTGTCGCATACAGGGTGTCCAAAACTGCATGACCAATTACAAAATCTTCAAAGTTGAAAAAGTTCTTTTTTTCAAATGGAACACCCTGTATATTATTGGATGATCAGATGCAGAATTTAATTCTGCATCGATTCGCTATGACTTTCCCTATACCTATTTATAACGGTTTTCTTGTTATTCCATATTTTTTACTAAAATCTAATAAAACCACAAAATCGTATCCAGTAAGCATTGATTATAAGAGGAATTAGAACAAGTGACTTGACAGTTGTTGATTTTATGTCAAAGTAGTACAATTCTATTTTGCTAATTCTATGAAATACAGTTAATAATGGAGAATATTGAAGAATATTCGAATAATGATCTGCTAAATTTGTTTTATACGCACGGTGAATGTGAACAAATTGTCAGACGCACATGTAGATTATTTAACGAGCGATATCCGGACTTACCAGCAATGACTCCTGGAAAATTTGCAAGAATTGAAGCTCGGTTTTTGGAAAGTGGGAGTGTAAAGGCAACTCGTAATCACCGAAAGCCAGTAATAGATAATGAAGCTAACGAGGTGAATGTTTTGGCTTATTTTCAAGCTTATCCACGGAGTTCAATTCCAGCAGCAGCGCTGGAATTGGGCATATCAAGAACTTCAATTTAGGATATTAAAAAAACACAAAATGCATCCTTTTTGTGAAATAACTGTACAAGGCTTACGCCTTGGTGATGAGGCAAGACGCGCCTTTTGCGAGTTCATGTGCACAAAAATGACAGAAGATCCAAGATTCCTTTATAAAATTATCTGGACTGACGAATCAAAATTCAGCAGGCAAGGAATTATAAATCGTCAGAATATTCACTACTGGGCACAAGATAATCCGCACGTCTTAAGGGAGAATAATCACCAGGACCGGTTTAGCTTTAATGTTTTTTGTCTGGTTATGGACAATAGCGTAGCATATCAAGTCTACGATGAAAGTTTAAATGGGGCTAGATATCTAGAGATACTTAGAGTATTTCTTAGTGATTTTTTAAATACTCTACCTCCAGGAGAGAGAGCAAACAGTTGGTATCAACTAGATGGTGCTCCCGCGCACTCCACACTAGCTGTACATCAACAATTGACGTTGATGTTCGAGGATCGGTGGATTGGTCCCCAGCGACCCTGGAACTGGCCACCCAGATCACCCGATTTGACGCCCTTGGACTTTTACCTGTGGGGTCGCATAAAAGAGCAAGTGTATACTCTACACCTGTATTAACGAGAGAGGAACTATTGAACCGTGTTCACGATGCGTTCACCAATATAACCCCAGACGAACTTCGGAGATCAGTTTCGCGAGGAGTACATGATAGAGTGATTCAGTGTTTGAACCAAAATGGTGGTCACATAGAACAATTATTGTAGTTATTTCGTTCAATTTATTTTATTTTTTCTTGTCTTATGTTCCTAATTTTTTGGTTTTCATTTGTTACTACGTTTCAAATTTTCTTATGTTCATATTTTGTTTCCATTTTCTAATTAAAATGAAACACATACGATGTTTCAGTTTCTGTCAAAAATCACATTAAAACAGAAAATATTGACATAACAAGAAAACCGTTGTAAATAGGTATAGGGAAAGTCATAGCGAATCGATGCAGAATTAAATTCTGCATCTGCTCATCCAATAATATACAGGGTGTTCCATTTGAAAAAAAGAACTTTTTCAACTTCGAAAATTTTGTAATTGGTCATGCAGTTTTGGACATCCTGTATGCGACAAATCAGTTGTCAATGTGGATTTCGAAAGTGTCATTCTTGTGCTTCCATCTACCCTAGAAGTGTTTATTACCAGTCGAAAATGGGCAAAAGATACTGTGTTGCAAATAACGCTACATCTTTCAAAATTTTCAAAAAAATCAAGATATCTAAGTAGCAGTTGAAAATAGGTATAGGGAAACCTATTAGAACTCATCATAAAATTTTCTCAGGAATTTAAAAATGAAATAATATACATGTTCCATTTAAAATAAGAAAGTTTATGGCGACTTCCGGTATAACCGGAAGTGGTAAGACCCTGAAAATATTTTAAAATGAAAGAGAATACTGAATAGCCCCGGATTCCAAAAATTCAGAGTTCCAGGTTTTTTCTAACCTCGGAAACTTCTAACGAACGGCTACCGTGGAAAACCCTGTATATAGATGTAGAATTTTGTTTTAAGTTTATTTAATTTAGAAAGCGTTTATTTTTGACGTTCTTATTGTTTTCTTTCTGTGAAACTTACAACAATAAATATTATTATTATTATTATTATTATCTCTTCATTCTGAGAAAAGTTTCTACATCAAATTCTTCCACATTTATAAGACAATTTTCTCCTATTTTACATTTAAGTTACTAGATTATCTTATTTCTCCGGAACAAATAGATCCATCAAAATATTTGAAGAAGGTTAAAGTTATGAAAGAAAAAATATTAAAAGAAAAGACTGGAAAGATACTCTTCGAATAAAGAATTAGAAGAAACAGACTTTTTAATGTTTATTTCATATTTCATATTTCCATTCCACCTAGTGTTTCTTGCAAAATTGGTACTGGATACGTTGAGTGTAGAGCGCGCAATAAATGCAGAGAAGTACACTTACCAACACCCAAAATGGCCGGTCTAATGGGTAGTCTAAACGCTGCATGCCATTCGGGTGCCTGATGCGTTGCTCTTGGACGTTGTTGTTTAGACACTACATGATGTTTTATTGTTATATACCTCGTATCGCCAAATATTTTCCAATTGTATAATATTAACTCGTCTCCCCAAGCAAACAAGTAAATCTAAACGGCTTGAGGATAACGACTTGGAGGAAATTTGCTTTACTTTAAGAATAATCCTAATACTTTACCAAAATGAGAAAAACATTTGAATTTCCTCATACAAATGGATCTATTCAGCACAAAGGTTCTAGGTTTTATAAACATTATTATGGGGAGGCTAAGTGTTCTCCATGAATAATTGGTGCGGCTCCGTAAGAAACTAACTGACTGGACCATTTTTGTATAAAGATAAGACTTAAATAGGAATCACTTCTGGCAATTTATCCAAAAAAATCTGCTGCACTGAGAAAAATACTTGGCGTTATATCCAAAATCTTAATTCTTTTATTGAATTTTCAATGACAGAACAAAATGATTCATTCTAATGATAAAATATTATTTACAGTATCTGTTCAAGTAACAACAAGATTCGTCAGTGAACTAAATACGTTATCATTATTATAACACATCATTTTACATTAGTCCAACACGATAATGTTTGTTTTAGTAACTACTGTTTCATAAGTTCAATAAATAATTTTGTTGATAATATGAACAAGAAACTAATAAGCATTGTTATTTTTTTCGTACAATTTTCTCCATATGAACGAAATACAATATTAAATGATGTCCTGTCCGTTGTTTTAATTGCTTGCAATTTATTGCAACAATGAACAGGTAACATACCTTAATGACCTTTATTCATAGGTTGAATAAAAACGTTCAAAGGTATTTGCTTTGCGCAATCATATAGTTGAAACAAAATGCATGTGTTTAACCATATTGCCTATATTACCCGGCATTTAGAAGTTCGCTATTGTCAGTGATAATTGTTTGGTAACACTTTTCGGTTCCAATTGTATTTAAACATTTTTTTCTTTGAGGTTTATGAATTGTCCGAGCTGGATCTGTGAGTGCACTACCGGCTAAGTTGTGGTTCAGAGTTTGGTTTGTGTCCCCTAAGGAACGCGCATCTAAACTCTTGATTTAAACAGGGGACGGTGGATAAAACTTTAGATGCGATAGCGATGAAAGTGAGTTTGCACTCGGAGTGACATTGATGACGCCTGGCAACCAGAAACTCGAGCGCGTTTCTAATACTAGTTTTGCAGCCATCCACATGAAGTGCTATTTAAAGTTGCTTTAATTCCCTCATGAACAGTGAATTATGTAAATGAAATGCAATGAATTAAGATCATTATTTTGATTACAAGTTGACTCTATACCAATTTCTAAAATCCGTTAGGATCATGAACAACATACATTGAATCAACCACTTGTGATCAGCACATCAACAAATAATGTTCATTGTATTGATGCCTTTGTTCATTCTATTCCAAGTTCTTACATAAAACTGATAACTCGCGATTAAACCAAATAAAGTTGCTAAAACAAAACTGGTGTTCTTTACAACAGTAACATATTCCATTAAGCCAATCAAGCGATCATTTCATTTCAACAACTTTGATTTCATTAATACAATGAATAGTTTATTACCCAATAAATTTCTTCGTCATTTAATAAAATATTGTTCACTGATTTGATAAACTCGTTCTTCGGAGCAATTTTAATGCACTATTTTTAAATTTTTTCATTGCTTTAGAACCTACTTTTGGCTCAATGTGATTCCCCAAAAGGCTTGCGTCAATTACTCTGGGCATTAACATTCGAACCCCGGATCCCATGACTGATAGTCAGGCATACAAGCCACTAGACTATCACTCGCATCAATGACATGGTATATTAGCAATCGTAATCCTTTAGTAAGGCCTGCGCGTTTACCTGATTTAACTTAAAGCGGTTAAATTTCTCTGGGACTGTCTACAAACATTTTTTTTTTGATAACTTGATCCCGAAACGGTACCCTCTCCAAGAAAGAAAATCATGCAAGTAATGTAATTATTCTCGTAGCCATTATACATATCCTTAAATTAGTAATTCAAATCTTCTTCTCTGAATGATCTAAAAACTATTTGCCCAAATTATTTATATTTGGCTATTCACACCGTAATTAAAAAATACTGTGAAAACTTTATGATGTAAAAACATAACTTACTCCAATTATTTCCTACTTTGCATCCTACCTCTAAATCAAGATATCCTGTATCGTTTTATGAGCGTAAAGTAGACTTACAACCAGTTTAATCACTAGAAAATAACAAAAATGACAATTCTATTTGGTTAGGAGTCGTAACCAACGTTCGTAACTTACGAACAGGATATTCCAGACCACAAGGCTGTCTTTTTCTCACAATCTGCTGCAGCTAGGCTAGTGCGCTAGTGCGACTAGTGCGACATACATTTTTATAACAGAACTAGAACTAGATTTCCAGTATAATAAAATATTTTTATTTCTTTTCCCTTCCAAAGTTCCAATAAAACTAAAAGTGTATCTTGTATAATCTATGCAAAAATTTCAGATCGTGAAAACTGTGCATTGCAATGCAAAGCAATGCGTTTCGCTACATCAAACATAAACTAGAATAAGTAAATAATTGTTATTCCAATAAACAATATATTATTAAATGATATATTTTTATTGATTTAACTACATTATATTTGTGAAATGGAATTATTCCATTGGTTTCATTAAAAGCAAAACGTATAGCGTTTGGAATTTTGTATTCATAATTTATTACATAAATATATAATATGTATAACAATGGAGATATATCATGGTAATAACAATAAAAGTGTTTCTAGTTATCAAAGCTCATTAATACTCATAATGTATCAGAACATAACAAAAAAACTAACGGAATTAATTTCAAATCAAAATCAAGCGAGTAAAATAGTCTATGTGTGTATATATTTATACATATACAGTATTAGCGCGTTCGACTTTGTCGTCCAATGAGATTAATACTTTATAATATTGCATATAAACTAATCTTATATGAGAGACAATTAATTTTATATTTATATGTATCTTAAAAACTTAGTTGTTTAATTTATATAGAGAAAATTTAGAAGAAAAGTATTAAACAACAACAAAATATTGTTGGCAAAAAGTAGGCACAGGAAAATGCAGGATGTCAATTCTTGTTGCATAAACTCAAAGTGTAGGAATGTGTGAAGTGTATGTACATAGTTCAAGAAAATGTTGTTATTAAAATTTATTTTCACTGTTCTTCGCAATTATCTTTTATATGAGATCGGCAAATATTGATTTTAATAAAGTGTTGTAGTCTTTATCATGGTGAAGCTTTTAAAATTCACGTTTTATAAAAGATCACTCCTTTATTAGTATTTTTAAAGAAAGCAATAGTTATTTTCTATAATACTGCTAACTGGAAATAGAGTTAACATAGGTGGTGGAAACTCAGGACAATATGGTAATAATAATATTCTCCTGCTTCTTCTTAATAAAACATTTGTATTGTCAAAAAGAACAATTTTTTACAGTGAGTAAAGAGATTCGTTATATGCAGGTTTGGGATTTTAAACGCATTCAATCATCCGCCGTAAGAAATTTTGTTGGTCGGAATGTCCCTCCATTCAAACTCTCGCATCCCCACCAACTTAGTGCATCGACTATATTGGTGGGGACGCGAGAAACCAACGCCGACTAGATTACAGGCCCAATACATGGAGAGAGGGATACTCCGACAGCTAGATGTTGATGGGGGACATTTCGTTAGAGCAGCCGCGCACAACGGCTATTTGTCGGTGTTTGCTTGGGAACTGCGTTTAATAAAATAAAAATTGTATTTTATTCAATAACACTGGGCAACAAATTTTCGAAAAGTTCATGCTCCCAAGCTGAAAATAGTCATTTCTTAATGAATTCAATGTGCTGAACACGAAAATGACTAAGAAAAAGCTGAATTGGCTACGGGTTTTCTGTAATATGTACGCATATTTCAGAAAAAGTGTACTTATGTCAATATTATAATACATGGTAAGAAAACATTAGTCTGCTTCTGGCTTTCGACTTCTTTTGGCCTGCCGTTTGTAGTGGACTTGTGGAGCATCTCTACTGATTGTCCAACAATAGTCAGCTAGCATTGACGTAGACCATTTGCCTTGGTACCGTTGCTCCATGGTGGCAATGTCCTGATGAAAGCGTTCGCCGTGCTCATCGCTGACCTGCCCGCAGTTATCAGGAAAGAAATCTAAGTGGGAATCAAGAAAGTGGATCTTTAAGGACATATTGCAGCCGAATTCATGAATGCAATATGACGCAAAATTTCGTAATTTCTTACTAAATTGCATTACATTATGCAGTAGCATCTATACAATGGACAAAACGTCAATATCTCTGGAACGTGAGCCAATCAACTTGTTTCAATGTGATATTCGTGTTCAGCACGTTGAATTCATTCAGGATTGGGTACTTTCACCTAAGAAGCAATTTCACTGTTGACCAGTGTAATAAATAAATGAAAATAACTAACGAGACTTAAGTTTCGGTAGCTTTCTTTCGCTTTTATAAATATATTGCACAGGTATGAACAGACGTATGTTTCAATTAAATTGCTTTCACAATTACATTGGAAGGAACTGTAACAATCATTTTCTTGTAATTATTGCTCAAAAATGTCTTTTAATAAAGTTTTTTTGGTCGGGAACCTTTTTGAAGTATTCTTCAAATTCAAGAGACACATATATAATAGTTTTAAATCAACAACAAAAGCTGATGTTAAATATCAGAAAATCGAAATTTTAATTTTCACCTGATTTTCTTGTCAATGTACACAAAAATATTTTCGATTTCAACGTTAACTAAATCTAATTAGCATTAGCAATTATAAGCGAGCTCTTACAGTGTCCACATGGAAGTTTTAAAAATAATTTGAGGTATATGTATCCGGAAATATATGTTAAAACTGAAATCTCTTCAGCAGATATTACTGCTTTTGAACATTTATTAAACTCGTTTAGATGAGAAATTATATTATAAAAAATTGTAACTATAATTACTTACAAAGAAAAAGCCGGTTTAAAACTCTAGATAAAATAAAAAGTAAATACTTGAACGTAAGTATTATAAAAAACAACAACCAAACCAGAGCTAAGCACATCAACGATGTTCTCGCTATAGCAGGCAATCTAATACTGAATGTGACTTCAGAATCGCGTGGAGGACTCCGACAGGATGCTCACTCCCACTCCACGTCGTAGACTTGTATCTCTAGTCGGCGTTGGAGAGACTGTAGGACAGAACATTCCAAGTAATAAAATTTTGTACAGAGAATAATCGAACAAGGATGAAATCTCAAGCCTGGTTATATGTAAGATTGATTCCAAACAATACCCCTTAATGCATTAAAAAGCTTTTTTCTCTTAAAAAAAATAAACGCTTTACACATACAGAATTGCATTGCACCCAGGTGTTTCAAAACCCATTAAAACAATATTTTGTTGTATGTATTACAGTATTTTGTGCTATGGTATAACACAGACTAACTCAATGCAGGATAATATGCAGAAAGACATAATGACATTTCACGAAATTACATGTATTATTATAGACATAACACCCTTCGTTACTGCGATATTTTAATCACAACTTCTAATATTTTAAATGCGGGAGGAAGCCTGCTGAACGAATACACCTGTACGCCCTAAATGTATTTCAGGGTACAATGGAACTTCCCAGACAAAACAATCGCAAAACAAAAAGTAATAAAATCCCACTTTCTTTTGTCAAAATAACGCTTTCCTTTCTCTCCTCGCGGATTAAAAGTTTATTATAACAGAATACAAAGCATTGTCTGAGAGCGATCCGGAAGCCGATATCGATACTAGAATGCTGTATATCGACTACGTCACAATATAGGCCGATGCGATTAAATAGTGAATAGCCATTGTGTGAATCCACGGGTGTCTAGATTCAAAGTAGAAAAGACGTGCCTTGACAATGGCAGCCACCCGTAGTCGGACAATTGTGCACTGGTCGTCACGAAATGATTTTTTTCAAGATTACGGGAATTCTCTCCGCTAAAGTTAAATCATCTATGGTTAAATCTAATTTAACACTTCAGCTTGTGTAAAAAAATGCTTATTTATGTGTATATTGATGCACTGTTAATAGAGATTAATGACTATAATCTAAAAATTGAATTATGAAGAACGATTAATTGGCGAGTGCCGCCCGTATGAAATAATGGATGTACCGTACTTATAATTGTGACCGTACTATCTACTATCTATCTCAAAAAAACTGTGAAAAGCAAACATAAACTTTAACTCGTGGGATGTCAGATGGTAAATAACCTGTGGGAGGACACTATAATCAACGCTAAGTCAACTGACAATGAGTGCCAAATACCGTGGAGCAGGCCCGTATCTGGACAAAAATTTCGGGGGGAGATTTGACCTGGAGCAATTTATCTGAGGGCAATTCCTGGTGCGCAGAAAAATGGTGAACACTAATTATTATGTATTTTTGTATTTCATTTCGGAGGGGGTTTGAACCCTCAAAACCCCTCCCCAGATACGGCCCTGCCGTGGAGAGTATACTCTCCACGGTATTTGAATGTTACTATAGTAACATTCAATACGGTTGCAAAAGAGAAACCATGATACTAGGCGCGCGCTTGTTGCAAACACTTACTATGTTACTCAGGAGAAATCTCGCACTGGATCACACATCGACCGCCTAAAGGCTGAGCAGAGTTGCTTTCATTCCAAAACTTGGCAAAACGGGACAGGGTGGAGCAAAGTCTCTATGACCAATAAGTCTGATGCTATTTATGCTGAAGACTATAGAAAAACTGCTAAGACAAACTCTTGGGAATGAGATCAGAAATTTCAAGGTAGAAGTCACGAATCGGATAAGATGAAATCAATCCAATTACAGAGACAGGCTCGATAAACTGATCTGGTTTACCGACGCAACAAAAACTGAGAATTGGACTGGAGCTGGAATTTACAGTGAGGTGAGAAATACAATGATCACAATTTCACTAGGAAAATATACGAGTGTCTTTCAAGCAGAGCAGATGCGGTATTGCATTATGTAACAGAAATCAATCAGAAGGTTTATAAATATAGACGGATTTGTATTACAACAGACAGCCAGGTGATACCGAGGGCGTTAGTGAACCTGAGAATACAATCAAGACTGGTATCGGGAATGCATAGGAGAGCAGAATAACCTAGCAAACCACTAGAAAGTTACTTCACTGTGAGGACGTCATCGTTTGTAACATCCAATGACAAAATAGTATTTTAAAACATAAGTGTCACAATGACGTTTATATAATAGGAGTGATTCAATGGACGAGCATTACAAGTCATTGTGACGCGAGTTTTTTACAGTATATTTTCTAATTTGCAGATTAATCGCCCATATTACATTCCGGTAAAAGTCCAACCAGTGCGTTAATAACTCATTGCTGCACAGTGTGTGTTAATAACTCATTACAGCACTGCGTCGTCGTTTGTTTTAGCTTTATTGTAAGATCCAATTAGAAAAAAAAATATTTATTAGACATTCTATTTGATAAGAATCTGTATTTATAAAAAATTACTCTATTTTATAATATACTAATCCGGAATTCGCATTTGGAAAAAAAATGTCCTTATGGAGCTGTCGAAAGATATGTGGAAAATCTTCGAGACTATTCCCGAAAGCTAGTCCAGTGGCTTAACGCGATGGCGATACATCCAACCATAACCTATGGAACGATATTATGATAAGAGAAATCGCAGCAAGCCAGAACCAGATTAAAGTTATACAAAGGATAGCAAATACAGCAATCACATGAGCAATATCTTCTAAATCTACCATCTTGCATATTGTTGTGGAAAGGGAGGAATAATTCATAACATTCCACCCATGGCACGTAGCGAATCAATCGCCACATACTCATATATGTGTGACTAACAAGCTACTGGAATCATTCACTTTCAACGGCATGCTGGAAATGCCATCGAACATGATGTGTACTCGACTAATTATTGATGCATATTCTGCACTACCTTGTTTCCAAATAAAGAGGAATGTACGAAAACAGAGCAGAGTGTAGCGCAGGAATATGTTGTGGCAGTCCCAGAATCAAAAAATGCTACGACCTTGGACTTCACACAGCAATTTTTCAGGCTAAAATACATGCCATTGTTAGCATATGTGCTAGAAAGATTTTAGATAAAAATATCAGGCGCAAATCAATAAAAATTTTCTTAGTGAGTCAAGCGGTGTTGAAAGCTCTAGAGGCATATATCTGGAACGACTGACAATCTATCTCTAATCAAGGTACGTACCTGAGCAACTTACTCATCCTTCATCTTCAATCTATTCATCACCGTCGTTATTAGATATGCATATAACTTAACTGAACCGGATACGCGAGACAAGAGGGGGTGCTCAATGAATTGACTCATACTAGAATCATTATAATTCGCACACCAAGTATAAGTGCTCCCATTATCTCCACCGAATCGTACAAAAATCGTAATTCGGTATGTATTGTACGCCATCCATGCACTAGCATTCGTAAAGACGGTCTTTCCACCAACTGAGGTTCATTTAACGGTAATAATGCAAATAATTTATTTGAGACAAATGTATATGATTAGCCAAAGTTCACTATCAAATAAACACATAGATTATTGTATTTTAATTAATTTCTATGTATATTCGTGCTAGTATTACCACGTTGATTCGTGGTAATACTAGCAAGATTTTTATTATTATACCGATTATTTACTCTTGTATATAAATATGTTACATATCAACATCCTAATCCTAGATTTTTAGAAACAAACGATGTCTTTATTATTTAAAAAGGTAAACAGAAAGAAAATAAAGAGCTAATGAAGTAACGCACTTTTCGAGTTTAGTTTGGTATGATAGTGTTAGATAGACGTAAACAGAGACAAGAAAAAAAACCTCCCTTTGCTAATAGGATATGGGATTCTAGTATTGCATACAAAGAATCTTTATCCATCTAAATCCCAGTTTAGGCATACTTTTCATGCATTTAGATTAGATTTTTGTTTATGAATATATAGGTGAAAATGTGATAAACCTTCGGCTATTCTGTCAAAATTAACACACACACACATTTAGTACCTACTAATGACATGGTATCTTCTCAAAATAGTAGATTTTGGGCATCAAGAAATCAAAAAAACTAATGTTTGGTGTGGGATGTTATGTAACACGATTTAGAACTTTATTTATTAATTTACTTCTTTGATTAGGTACTACGAAATGTTAGTACAAAGACGAGATAAATAGAATTCGTGCTGTGAACTTTCGGCGATTCCTAGACAGAAATTTCCCGAGTAAATGGACTGGACGATATGGGCCTGCAAGATCGCCTAATTTAACCCCAATTTTTTTTTTTCAGTTTCAGATCAAGCAAAAAACATAGAATGACTGTTTTTCCTAAAATTGATATTAAAATAATTATTTGTATCACTAGGCCAGAAACTATAGTTTTGCGAGTGTGAGTACGGTGTGTCCGGTCCCACAAGTGCGAATACTCGCAAAAGAATTTCTGGCAGTGTGTTACACACTATTTTTTGAGCCGACAGAAACACTGCTTTTGCATTACTTTAAATCGGCCGGAAACATAACATTCTCCGGCCTAGGACGGCAAAAGATCACTAAACTGTTGGCAACACTATATTCAAATTACTGACATTTCTGTGATTAATTGTAGATTCGATGACAGATGACACACACACAAGAGATTACACAATCTCTTAAATAATTCAAATTCTTTCCAATTAAATTTTTAGAAGATTTTACAAGTAATAAATTGTTAATAACTTGTTGCACAACCTGTGTAATATGAGCTGGGGTCTTCATTGCCCTTATTATTGATGAATATCAATATGTACTAAAACTAACCAAGAAAATTAAAACGTCAAAATACTAAGCTATCTTAATCCTGGTTTCAAACTCAAATGTCAGACGTAACATGTATTGCCAACCTATACTGTTAACGCCCTAGCGTCAATTTTTTTATTATTATTATCAATAAAATCAAGATTTGTCGACGCAAAAAATAGTGTGTTAGTGTGTAACACACGGCCAGAAACTTTTTTGCGAGTATTCGCACTTGTGGGACCTCGGCCCCACAAACCGTACTCACACTCGCAAAACTATAGTTTCTGGCCTAATGATACAAATAACTGTTCCTTACTGTATACATGCTCTAAGATTACTAACCGATTTTCGATATAATCGTCGAGTGCAGGAATTGTAAGAAATATTCTCATGAATGAGAAAATAGAAAAGGATGCATATAAGATAGTATTTATCTCACTTCCTTGCGTTTCTGCAGTTCCTTCACTCATCAATATAACCAAACTTATCTGAGTGATACAAATATCTTTTTCTAATTGGATGTTGGAATAAAGCTAAAACAAACGACGACGCAGTGTTGATATGAATATTACAGCATACTGTGCTAGTTTAGTATTTTAAAACACAAGTGTCATAATGACGTTTATGTAATGCGAGTACAAGTTTGAATCTCGAGCCGCGTAGCGGCAAGAGATTCAAAGTACGAGCATTACATGTCATTGTGGCACACGTTTTTTACAGTATTTTTTCTAATTTGCACATTAATCGTCTATATTACGTTCCGGCAAAAGTCCCCCCCACCCACGTTAATATCTCATTACAGCACAGTATGCTGTAATAGCCATATCAGCACTGCGTCGTCTTTTGTTTTAGCTTTATTACAACACCCGATTAGAAAAAAATATTAACGTGGATGGGGGGGACTCTTGCCGGAACATAATATAGGCGATTAATGTGCAAATTAGAAAAAATACTGTAAAAAACGTGTGCCACAATGACTTGTAATGCTCGTACTTGTACTCCCATTACATAAACGTCATTGTGACACTTATGTTTTAAAATACTATTGCATGTTTTATGAAGCATTTAATTCGATTGCTTACTGGGGATATTTGTTCATCTTACTTACCGCTCTAAAAATGGACCATGTCGCAATCATTAAATTGCCTAACTTTAGTATAGGTTTCAGAAAAAAAAGAGCTAGTTACAATTGCAGTTTATTACTCAAAATGACTACAATAAAATCACTGAAGCAACTATATCTGCTATTCTAGCAGAATAAAAATGAACAAATAAAACGTATAGTACAGTTCTTAAATTACATTTCTATAAGTAAGAAAGCAAACATTACACTTATTCCTTATTCTTTAAAAACTCTTTATTCCTCTCCAGCATTTCTTCCTTCTTGTCTTTCTTAACTTTGTTTAGAAATTTATCCATTTCCTCAATATTAGTTTCCGGAGGAATGTCTTTTCCCGTGTTTTGATTGTCACCACCACCTCCTTCGTCCTTTTCCGCCCATTTCCCATCATACGCTTCCCTATCGACGTACTTCTCAGACGTGTAATCATCTCTATCTTCACCTTCAGATAGTGGACCTTCATGCCTGATAGGTTCACCATCATTATCAATATACTTGTTAACCTTCTCCTTCTCGTCATGATTCTTCTTTGGCGAATCTACGGAATCGCGATCTCTACTACCGCTGTACGACCTACTACGATCCCTGGATCTACTTCTATCGTATCTTCTATCTCTGTAATCCCTATAACCACCTCCTCTTTGGAAGCGACCCCTAGGTCTCCTGCCACCTCTGTTATAATATGGTCTACCACGACCACCTCTATAATCCCTATCGTTTCTGTAATCTCTGTAATTTCCCCTACCTCTTTGATAGTTTGGTCGTGGATTTTGGAATCGCGGCTTGTAGTAAGTTCCTCTGTCGTTATATCTACCTCTAAAGCCGCCTCGTCTATAACGGCGCCTGTCGCCCGAATAACTGCGAGAACGCGAACGGCTACGTGAATAGTACGAGCCCGATCTTGATCTTGAGCGACTGTAGTAAGATCTTGAACGACTTCTGTAACTTCTCGATCGTGACCTGGACATACTTGAAGATCTTGATCGGCTATATTTGCCTCTTGAACGCGATCGACTTCTAGATCTACTGCCAGATCGAGGTCTACCTGGTGGTTCTGGCGGCTTGCTGCGACCTGTAATCGCAATTTATCGAATTAACCTAGAAATTGGCTAACTAATGTATATATACTAAAAGGTACAGTGTGAGTGTTATGGATACTAACATAAATAATCACGCTGTTAACGTCATTTCTAGGTAAAAGGTAACTTAAACAAACATTTTAATTGCCTTATAACAAATGTTAGGCTAGTGTCCATTATCTAGTTGCACGGTTCATGCACAATCACATTGTACCAAACATTAATTAACATATACCTATTACATGATCAAAAAGATCTAAGAAGACCCCTATTCATTTTTTTTTCGATCTCCAAATAAAGAAAAAGTTTAAAAAGGTTTTTTCAACCATTAGTTGATGAGTATTTATGTATTTTCACATTACCAGGATCTTCCTCACTGCTTTCGATCATCAATAAATAATATGCTATTTAAAATGATGATAGTATTATGAGATTGTAATTGCAATATACTAGAAGCCCATTTTTCATATATATTTACAAAAACAAACGAGTTTTTTTTTTTTATGATAACATAAATCAATCACTATTTGCAGGCAGGCTTTTCCGGTTGAATGAAAACAATACTCAAACACCACGTATTAAAAACAAGACAAAAGCGACAGAGAATTTCAAAGCCGAAATATTTACAGGCACCACCTAAGATCAAGTTTCTGCAGGTATACAGAAATATTTATTCTGGTGTATACCAACTGAGTCAAAAGTACTAAATATTCGGTTTGTAATCTTTTTTAGAATGCTAAAATATTCTCATAATAACATCATACTGATTATCATAATAAGAATTGAAAAAAAAACTACATGGTAAATATGGAAGTACCTCTGACAAACAGATAATACCTGCATATGACCCTTTTGGTGGTGCACCGGGAGGAAGTGGAGGTAAATCATCATCCGAACCTCTATTAGTTTCCTTTGGAGGAGTCATCAGTCTGAAGTTGCCAAACTTGTCCAGGACAACTTGTCCCTGCGGGATGAGGGGCTTTGGAGCTGGTGGTGCGGGTTTCAGTTTCTTAAGAAGTTCCGATTCTTGCGGTTTTTTCGGAGTTGGTTCCTTCATTGCCATCATCTTCCTAACGCTACCGTTCTTTTCTAGAGCCGCAGGCACTAAAGGTGCCATATTCTTCCTTGGGTCCTCCACGTCACCATTTTTATTAATGCGCTTTTCGTTTTCTTCCAGCCAGTCTTCTCTTTCGGGTTTCTTCTTAAACCTAGAACTACCAGCAGTTGCAGAACCAATTTGCATTTTCCATTTAGGCGCTCCACTTGCAGCAGTAGCCTCAGCAACTGCCTGTCGCGCTTTCTGTTCTCTTGTTGGAGATGGTGAATCAAGCAAAGATCGTTTTGGACTTTCGCTTAATTCACTTCTGAAAACGATCGAAAAACACAAAACCTACAGCGATAGTAGTAACAGTAAAGTGTTTGGCCAACAGATAAAGAAAGCAGGAATGCATTAACTGCATAAACTAATGAAAAGCATTTTGTGGTACAAACTCCTATAAATGCGTATATACAAATACTAGTGTGGAGAAAGTTGGGGAAAATAACGATCGTTAACGAAGACTAGATAGACGAACCTCTTCTCCCGAGACGAATAAATACGAACTTGTATGGTCCTCGCTAACGATAGTTATTTTCCCATACCTTACCTAACGCTAACAAATGCGGCCCATAGGGGGAATATGTTAAAGCAAATGGGCAGCAATTTTATGTGAAAGCTACCTGTATATTTGTCCCCTTTTTACAAAACCTACTGGTCCGATTTTGTTAAAATTTTGAAAGTATCACCAACATAAACTTAACTTTTAAAAGAGATGAATTTATCCCAGATTCAGTAGTTTTTATTAGAAAACAAGGAATGAAAGAAAAATCACTTCTTTTTCAACATTGGCATTTTTTCTCGGTAAATATAATTTGTTCAAGAATGATAATGTATTTCAAAAGATAAAGAATACTCATATTAGCTTGTTTTAGTATAAATATATATATGCATTGTCACAAGAAAGATTTCTTGCTTAACGTAGATAAACATCTTCAAACAATCTACAAACAGATCGGCTCAGATGCATGTTGTAATTATTGGGGATCCAAGATTTGAAATAACTGTTTCCCAAATGTGTGAAACAGATGTGCTCAAACAGTTTCTATTTATTCTATCATTCATCTGCATTTCTAGCGATGCACTTTTTTTAAAAAAAGGGAAAGGCGTTTATTCTTAGAATCCATAGGCCAAGATCTGAAACGAATTGGAACTCGACTACTTAGAAATGTTAAATTAGGTACAAGAAAACGAACTGAAGAAAACGTTGGTTAACGAATGTAGTTACTACCAAACTACACCATTTAAAGCAGTAATTCAGAATCCATAAGATGTAATTCAGATTAGAGAGTTTAATTTCAGAAAGCGTCAATTATAATTCAGATTAGTAAATTGAATTTTAGAATGTATCAATTGTAATTCAGAGAATGATTATTTTTGTTTTATAACTGTTTCCAAAGTTGAATGACATGGAGCATTATCACAAACAATTACTAAGTCTGTTAGCTGATTACCTATGTCTTGCCACTGCTGCAAAATTGTGGTTAACCAATTATTAGCCAATTCTGTTGTAAACGAACCCCGGCGACGCTCCAGCGAAATGACCCCGACTGCAGAAATTGCTCCTATAAGATGCACGTTCGGACTTCTTGATGCAGAGTAGTTGTCCTGCTCTTACACCAACTTTTGAACGACTGCGTGTTCAAGGGCAAAATAGATTAAAGTATTTATCCAAACTATTTGTTTTCCTGCTTGAATGTATTGGTTTAGAACCCTTACATACTGAGAGCGTTTTTCCTCATTCTCATGATTGTTCATATTTAACGGCACATTATGTGCAGTTTTAAATGTAAGCAACCCTCCTTCTAAATAATTTCCCACAGTAGAAATAGACACCTCTCCATTAAATTCTCTTAATACTTTGTTTTGAATTTGCTTCAACGTTGAAGTGCAATCTCTTTCTAACCATGAAATAATTTGATCTATTTGGTTTATCGTTAGCAAGCTGGGTTTGACACCTCCTTTGGGTAACATTTCCTGTCGGCCCGAACGAACCCAATGGAACGCTGTTCTATACTTTATTCCTAATGCTTTCGCTAACGCAGTCCAATCATCCCCTTTATTAGCACATACAACAATTATATCCCTATCTTGTTGTGTGTGATGTTTGTAAGTGGTTCTTATAACATCTTCACTACCAGTTAACACTTCCCTGCATATAGGACAAAGCACTTTTTCATTTGCAGCTGTAAGCAAATTGTAGCATTTTGTATGAAGCAAATGCATACACGGCGATAATCTTTATACAGGATTCCTTCTCATTGCTATCCGACAAATATCACAATTGTCTTTAAAATTCATTATTTGCACCAAACCAAACGTAAACGCACTTAAACCCAATGCAAACAGTTCGTGGTAACTATATAAATTTCAACGTCTAACTTCATAATTTTGTAAGTCTACTTGAAAACACAGTTTAGCAGCTGAATTACAATTGCTATGTTCTGAATTACAATTGATACATTCTGAAATTCAATTTACTACTCTGATTTGGAATTTACGCCTTCTGAAATCAAATTTACTATTTTGATTTACAATTGACGCTTTCTGAAATTAAACTCTCTAATCTGAATTACATGTGCCGGTTTCCGAAATCAACTTGACGGTTTCTGGACTACAGTTCGAAATGGTGTAGAACATTATGACAATACTATCCGTCAACTTGAAAACAAATCAGTGGAGAATATCAGAGAGCAATTTGAATACCCTTCTTTCATATTTGATTTTTCAACGAGTCCAGCAACTATGGCTTACGCAAGCTAACTTGGTGCAAGAATTTCAAATATAGAGGACACGACCAATCCAAACATTTTCATCTAAACAAGTCGATTATGCACGAGATTATGTCCTACTTTACACAAAAATCAAATCATGAGGAAATTAGGTTATCAGAAGGAAAGGAAAGCGGCGCACCTCACAATCCGCTAGTTCAATATACGAGCATGAAAGTTATAAAGATGAGTGAAACGAGTGTTTATATTATCCGAGTGAATTATGACGTTTTCTCTATGACCATCATAAAAAATAGAACATGAATTGGGCAAAAAAATTAATGTAAACTCGGTAGAAAAATGACAGATTAGTGTTTTATAATTCATAAAGTTTTCTTTTTTTTTATTTCTCGCTACTCCACATCCCTTAAATATTCATGAAATGTTTGATATAATCTGATCGAGTAGCTAAAATCCACGTAATTGAAACAATATACAGTGAAACTTCTCTTACTCTAACTTCTAAAACTCGACTTATTCCGTAAGTCGAATATTTTTGGCGAACAATGAAGTTTGAATATTATTATATAGTATTTTTGTCTCCCTAACACGACTTTCTATTACTCGACATAATATGCGAACACGTAGGCACTCGACATTTTCGGGAAATTACGGAATTATCTCTTGGAATCAGCAATTTGAACAGGCAGAAACGTGTGTTGGGTGCAGTTGTGTAGTACGCGTGACAAATATGTCGAAGCGAAATTAAAAGTGTTTAACATTGAATGAAAAAATAAAATTAATAGCAGAGGTGGAAAAAGGGGATCGCTATCGACAATTTTAAAAAATAAGGACAAACTTTTGGAAAGAAAAAATGATACGTTTAACAATAAACGAAAAAGGCTTAAAGCTTGTGTTAACGGTGATATTGACGAAGCAATGTTCAATATTCCTCTTTCCGGGAGTTTAATTAGAGAAAAAGCGAAAGAATTTTCCGCTGCCTTGGGACGGCAGGAATTTTCAGGTAGTATAGGCTGGTTGGATAAGTTCAAGAGTCGACATAATATCGTCCAAATGTCACTGTGCGGTGAAAGTGGTTCTGCAGATTTGCAATGTGATATTATGAAAATTTTGGCTCATTTGGAAGAGTCAACATTTCCTTGAAATGTTTCTTAACTTGATGCAATTAAAGATCTAAACAAAGCATGGAATAACGAGGTAAAGACGCAAACAATTGCAAATTGCTTCAGAAAGGCGGGCTTTTGTAAAGATGATTTAGTGCAGGATGCTAACGACTGGGATGAAGATGATATCCTTCCACTGTCTGAATTAAAAAAATGGTGGGTCTTATACAAAACTGCAATAAACACAAATGATGTTGAATTAGAGGAGTATGTTGATGTTGATCATGATGTGTCAACAATGGATTTCCCAAGTGATGAAGACATTTTAGAAAGTGTAATACAGCACCTTGCTCCTAATGAAATAGGTAAGTTTACCCATCCACGTTTTCTATGTTCCAAGATGCCAAATTTTATTATTGTCTTAGATATAGATGAAGACGAAGATACTAATGAAAACCAGACTGATACAACTGGCATTCCTACACTCAACGAAGCGTTTTCTGCCATCGAAAGATTTGTTTCATCTAGGGAGAATGTGCCATATGCATTGCATGGTTCCTTAAATTTACTAGAAGATTTTATAACGAATGATAAATGGACCAGTGTAACTCAAAGAAAAATTACTGATTTTTTCAACAAAAATTTGATGTAGCTTTTTTGACGTTTTAACGAATTTTCTAAGTTACTAATATGTAGTATTAAATGTATAATACATATACATAAATAAACTTTAAGATTCAAATTGAAAAATTTATTCCCTGTCCCTTGGAGGTTCGAGTTAGAGAAGTTTCACTGTATTATTAAAATTACAATCATGGATTTTCAGACTAGCAGACAAACAAAACGGCTTCAAAAAAATATGCCAATCAGAAAGTAATCCAATTTACTCACCTTTTTGTTTCTTTTTCCAAAGCATAATAGGCATTTAGTTTTGATTCCAATTCTTCTAAATCCGGTAAACTATCCAAGAATCTATAACAAAATAATAATGAAAATATTTAACACAGTTTTAAAAGAAACAATATTACCTCTTGCTGTATCCAACTTTTTGAATCAAATAATCTTCGTCGTCAGAAGTTAGTCCATGTTTCTTACTCCTCTTCTCCTTATCTTTAATACCCAATTCCTTTTTCAATGCATCTCTCAATTCATATTCGCTTAAATCAAATTGTTTACGCCGTTTCTTTTCCTTCCTCTTCTTCTTGCTCTCTTTTTTGGACTTTTTGTCCTTCTTCTTTTTCTTTTTCTTCTCTTCAGTACGCTTTTCTTTCTTCCATTTTGTACTCTCCTCTAAAAATTTTCTTACCTTATCCTCATAATCTGAATCTCCCTTTGTTTGTTCCAGGAACGATCTAACCTTTTGCTCATAATCGTCTGGTTCTGCGGTTTTAGGCCCAGCGGGTTGTTCGAATGCAAAATCAAAAGAGCTCGACGCCGCCGGTTTATTGAATTGATAATTCATTGGCGTGTCGTGAGAAGGGTCCATCATGGCCATGCGTTTACTTAGAGGCGACAACGAACTTTGTTTCTCTCTCCTATGTGATCTAGAACGGCGCTTCTTGCGTTTCTTAAAGTCAGAATCTCCAGAACTACTACTGGAATCGCTGCTACTAGAAGATGAACTGCTGGAACTATCATTGCTACCCGAAGAGCTGGAACTTGAACTTGAACTAGAGCGCCGCCTACTCTTGCGTTTTTTACTTTTCTTCTTCTTCTTCTTTTCCTTCTTCTCCTCGTCTTCACCTTTCAGTAATTGCTTCAAAGTATCATTAACATCTTGTTTCGGAGCAGCTGATAAATTTGGTAGGAGTAACTCATTGGGCTCGATCAAATTCTTCGATCCTTGAGCTTTGCTTTTCAAGAATTCTAAAGAATTCTGTGCTTCTTCATGGCAGGGTATAATAGATAAGCAACTCTGATAGGCCTTTCTTGCTTCTTCTATCTTGTTTTCTTCCTCGTAACTTCTGCCAAGTGCCACTAATGTCTCCCCCATGTATTTGCGAGCGTTGGAATGATTGGGATTCAATTTTAAGGCGGTTTCAAAATCCTCTATGGCTTTCTGAAAATTACCACTGTTTGCGAAAAGGGCGCCACGTGCCACTAATCCTTCCACGTTCTTTGGGTCAATATTCAACGCTTTATTTAAGCACTGGAAAGCTTCTGTATGTCTTCCCGCCTTAAAGTGATCAATACCATCCGCTACGTTACTGTATGCCCATTTACTGGCTTGCATTTGTCTCAGCTCACTTGCGTATTCCTGTTCCGAGAATCGTCCACTGTAAAATATTGAATGCGCAAAAAATTGTAAATTCGATGCTTTGGTGCTTAACCTAAAGAAAAAATTACAAACCTAAGTCCCTCCATAAGGCTACAATGCTTGTCAATTCCCATTTGAGACGCCAAATAAGAGATATTATTTGGGTTGTTGAAACCAACACTCTTCTCGAGGACAGTCTCATAACTGTCATTTTTGTGATCCAGTGCCTTCCTGTAAAACAAGTTCAACTTCAAATTAAATACTGTAAGCTTTTCTCTTCAGAATAGAAAATTAAATAAAGAGCATTTCAGCCTTCTGTATATTCCCTACAAAGAAAATGTTTGTGAATCTGGATATTAAACAGTCCAACGACCTTGGGTATTGACCTTTAATGTGCAATTGAAGAGTTTATTTCTGCATTCCCATTCTGCAATGTCATCATCGGATGGAAACAATATTTGCGTGTTTTTTACCACCTTTATCTGTAGTTTGTTGTTCGTTTGCCTCACAAGCATATATAATAAACTGTATGGATTATCCATCTTCTGTAAATCAACAAAACCACTGACTGCTATTTCGTAACGTATTTTCGTTCGTATCATTAATTATCCATTGACAATTGTAACGAAGGTACCAGACTCACAAACAAAAGCTTAAACATTTCTTACACTTTTTCTGTAACTATTGTATACATACCAATATATTTGAAAGTAACTAAACATATTTAGTACAATTTCCATTAAGGTGATTCCGTACATATAATTATTTTAAAGAAATCTGCAATCTCTGTTGTGTATTAAAAGTCTCCTTGCACAAATCTAGAGTGTCGATCCAAGATTTTTATTTTAATAAACATTTGAGATCGGGAACGCACAGATACTGCGAAAAATATTCCATATGAATACAACTATAAGGTATAACATTTTTTTTTTCAATGTTCAAAAACAAATTCCACTTGATTTTTAAAGACAATTGTAAATCTGTCTCACCTGCAATGCTTCTGGACAAACTAACACATATGCACAAGCATAGTCAGTGCAAATGCAGCTATTACAATACTGTACCCAATCGTGCTAAACTTGTGCAAACACAGAAACGCATTATTTCGTATTTTAACATGATGTACGGGATGTATTTTAGAAACATTTTTAGGTTATTTGTAATATTAACTAATAAAGTGTTATTATATTTCTGTTATGACAACCTACGGATAAAAAGATTTTTAAAGTTTATACTAATTTACTTATTAAATATAAGAAAACACACCATTACAGCACATATATTATACCGCGCTTTAAGAATTTTAACATAGAATATTTCTGTATTAAACATCATTAACAATAAAATATGTATTAGGATTTTAATCATGAAACTTGAAGTATCAAAAGAAGTCGAGAAATAATTTTACGTTATCTTTAAATTTGTCAAATAGAGAATTTACGTTTACGACATACAGCATTGAAAATAGTGTGAGAAAAATGACTGAAAACTTCGTCTTTTGAAGGTTATTAAATACTATTTAATACTTTAATACAAAGATAACTCAACTAAAAATACTTACTTGTATATCAACGGAAAATCATCAGCACTAACAAGCCCTAAAGGTGGACGATGTACTGGTCCATTTGGATCACGAGTACTTCCTTTCATGCCACAAACCATTTTGTCTGTATCTGGTATAACTTCTAGCACTTCGCAGCACACAGAGTCATTCATCATGTAGCTTCTGCTTACACCTTTCCGATCAACTGCTGGTATTATATTTGCAACTGGACAGAATGCCTAGGAGAAAGAACTCTGTTAGGTTCTAACTTTAGCATTAAAGTACAGATATTACTATACAATACAAAATCTATTTTTGATTTCATGAATAAGGAATTCAAATTTGTTTAGAATTTTTGCGAAGATCTCATAGAGTTGGACTTTTAAAAAGTTATTTCAAACAATCTACCTATCGTTTAAAGTGCTTTAATATTATACAATAACGATAGGTATATATCTCTATATCTTAAACATGTATATTAAAAATGTTAGTTCTAATCGCAATAATTTTTACGTTTTTCATAAGTATGTTTAGATTTGAACTATATATTTATCGTACAATAAGCAACCTATAATACTAGGTAAATAAACAACTAATATATTTATAACACAATACAGAGTGTGATGAAAGTATGATTCATGTGATTTTATTTTTGATTTAATAGTTATTTGTATCACTAGGCCAGAAACTATAATTTTACGAGTAAGAGCACGGTTTGTGTGGCCGAGGCGAAGCCGAGGCCCCACAAGTGCGAATACTCGCAAGAGTTTCTGGCCGTGTGTTGCAAACTATTTCTTGCGCCAACAAGTCTTAATTTTGTTGAAAATAATAAAATGAATCAATGCTAGGGAGTTAACAGTACAGGTTGGCAATAATACATGTTACGTATGAATTTTGAATTGGAAATCAGGGTTAAGTTACCTTAGTATTTTAACGTTTTAATTTTCTTGGCAGTATTAATACATATTCAATAATAATAAGGGCAATGGAGACTTCAGCTCATACTATAGAGGTTGCGCAACAAGTTATTAACAATTTATTACCTGTAAAATCTTCCGAAAATTGATTTGGAAAGAATATGAATTAATTAAGAAATTGTGTAAGAAAAACTCTGTCATCTGTCATTGTCTGTCATCGAATCTACAATTAATTACAGAAATGTCAGTAACTCGAATATTAATGTTGCCAAACCTTTAGTGATCTTTTTGCCGGCCTAGGCCGGAGAATAGTATGTTTCTGGCCGATTTAAAGTAATGCAAAATCAGTGTTTCTGGACGGAGGCGCAAAAAGCAAATTTTTTTTCAGATTTTTCAGTCAAATGTAAATCTCACTGCTATCAACTACTTATCACATCATCAATAGTAAAAAATCTCCAATTCAATTGAATACTTTTACAAGAAACATAAATGAGACGTTTAATGCAAGGTTCGATTCATTCTATTGCTTGTAGATTATGTGTATTTTACCACAGGGTCGGAAAAGGTAATATTTTGGAAGGGTGTGGTTGTGAACATTCTGTAAATTGTATAAAATCAATTTAAATTACTCCTAAACAACTCTCAATATTACGATTTTCAAAATCTGTATTGTTAAAAAAAAGCAAAAATTGAATTTCAATACACACCAAATATTGAATATAATATGAACCTAACCTCTCTCAATTTCACTGCTAAAAATCAAGAAAAGATTTTGAATAATTTGGCAACAGCACCAATCAGTTACCAATGTCAAGAAACCACATTAAATAAACATACATTTTTAGAAATAGGCAATTTATGAAATGCTAACTGGATGTAAGATTAGTCAGTTGATAGTTTAAACACACTATAAAACAAACATGCTTCAAGAACTAAATAACAACTTCTTTTTAGTTGTTTAGATAAAATTTGTTTATGAATGGAAATGTTATAAAATAAAATCAATCATATTTTGTCATGATAGCAGACTTAACAAGACATAAATTTTTGTAAAGAATATATAACACAAAATTCTTCGAAATAACTAGATTTCACACCATATTTAATGTCAACCACTTTTATTAGCCACAATTTGGAAACTCAATTTAAAATCAATACCAGCTCATTTCCAAAAAGAAAAAACACTAAATTAAATTTTCATTAATTTTTAATTTGTTTATAAACATTCACAAATAAATCAAAGCGTCAAAGGTCAATTTCATTATGTAATGATAAGGTAATCACAGAAAACATAATTCTTTATCAAATTTTTGCATTAGCACTTAATTCAACGTAATTTTCCAATTAATAATGCATCTTCAAATGTTCAAATAAAGATAAATAAAATCCATATTTGTAACATAAAACATTCATAACTCAAATGCAGCTTCCAAAAATGTTTAGCATTGCAAATTAAAATAATATTCTTGAATTTACCTTAACATTGATATCAGCAACATAGTGTACTGTAGCTCCAATCCCTGTTGTACAAAGCACTTTAAGCATCATTCCTGACTGAGTCTTGCTAATGATCGTCCCCAAAATCAAATTTCCAATTTTGACATTCTAGGGAATACAAAATCATATTAAATATAATCATAACAATTAGAATAAAATTACATTTACCTCAAAAAAATATTTGAGTCTAGCTTCCTTGTCGACTTTAAGGTATGTCTCCAACGGTGGCATAATTGCAAACATATCTTCAGTAACAATAGGTTCTTCGGATACTTTAGTTTTTTCTATCACATCCTTAGAAAATATTACGTTTGCTTTCTTCACAACGAATTGTTGGAGTTTCAAACGTTTCCCTCTATCTTGAAAAGATAGATGTTTGCTCCGTTTATTGTACAATTCAAAATTTAAATCTTTAATATTGTGCTTAAGCAGGTCTTGTTCGCCCCGTTCAGCCTCCCAAACCTTCTGCAATTGCTGCCCGTGAAAGTTTAATGACTGCGTAACCAAATTTGGGTTGAGTGACTCCATTCCGGAGTCGTTCCTCTGTAGATACCAGGCTCAAATAGTATAGCTCGACACTCCTGTAACTATTTAACCACATGTCTATATAAATATTCATGCACTGGAATACTCAGAAGTAAAATACTCAAATAAATTGTGAAAATGTGAATATCTAACATTCTTGTCAAATGTAAGATGAACTATGTATAAATACTAGTGTTAAATGTCAATATTCACAGCGAAATTCGTACCTAAAAATAACAAATTCGGGAAATTAAATGTAAAGACGTAATGGAGACGCCGTCAACCAAGATGGCGCCATTTCTACACCGATTTTACAAAGAAAAATAATAATAATATCCAAAAGGTCCTTTACAACAACAAGGAAAATACAACTTTTTAGCTAAAACACTATCTAAGAAAATCGTGAAATGTTTACGCTGGAATAGACAAATAATTATAAACCAAGGAAAAGAGCAACCGTAACTTACCTGATTCACTACACACGAAACGATTGGAAACGATGTTTGCGGAAACTAGCGGAAACCAATGAGCAACCGAGCAAGCACACATTGATCAAAAAGAGACGTCTACAGGTGAAATTTGTCACTACAGCGTAATGGAGGTAAAATTTAAAAAATGTAGAAATGTGTTAGTAACGTTTTTGATACAAAATAAATATAAACGTAAAAGTAAAGAAAGGTTATCTCACAGATGTTATTTGGCTTGAAGTAAATAACACTGATGAAAAATCTATTTTAAGAAGCGATTAAGAAAGGTGAAGGGTTAAAATTTTCAACAATTTATAAGAGAATCAGGTTCAGGAATGGCCAGTTGCATTTTACCATCATGAGTGGTCTTATGCAAGTGACGATTTTAGGTAAGTACAACTTTATAATTAACATACACATTACCAACATATAGAAGCAAAACAAACTTCTAAGTAAATATGTAGACACCTGTACTGTATACATCTAATTGTACCACCCTAATATTCTAATTAATTGAAATATTTACTCATTGCTGTTTACAATACAAAATACATAGTATAATAACAAATAATATAAATCATTTAATGCAGTATTAAACTTAAATTTCTTATTTAGTAATTTCAGCGTTGAAGCATGAAACTGTTTGCGACTTTATATCAAATTGGTGGTTATTTCGATATCTTTATGTTGAAGTTACTAAAAATAATTATATGAATTTAAATTTGGTTTGTTTATATTCAATTAGCCTCTCATTTGTATCTTGTAATTACCTATCTCTTTTATTTGATCTCCAAAACTTGCTGCTTTTTATATAGATTTTATATATATTGCACCTTAGTTTATTATCTTTCAACAACAAAATTTTGTTTCTTCCTTCACAAAAGCCAGATGCCTCTATATTACACTTTGCCAACAAATTTTTTCAAAGAATTACTATATATGCACTTACATATATTACTTGATTTTATTGTAGTATTAATGGCATATTTGCGCACCAAATATTTATAAATTATTGCTCTAATATTTTGCAAATATAAAAATAAATAATACATATTTTATAAATATTTGGTGGTAAGTAACTAAGTAAGTTGGAGTAATGAATGTGTTTATTATTTCTGTGGTAATGATTTTACGAATACAATTTTTGTTTCTTCGAGTTGCAAAAGCTTATATATATTCATTTTCGATCCTCACCATTGAGATCTTGCTTATTATTGTAGATAGACGATAGGTTTAAATTTGGCAAAGTTGCTAAATTTTGTGGTTATTATGATCCCGAAAAGAAAGTAGACTTAGAACAAATGACATTTGAGATTTTTTTAAAAAACGGAAAAATCTCATTTTCTTATTTTGCCTCTAGCACTTTTATTTGGCCTTGCAGAGAAAAACTAAAGACACGTTCTCAATGCCACTTTTAATGTTCTATGCAATGTTGTGCTTGAAATGTTTATACGACGTTTCGTTTTCTTCTGGTCATCATCAACTTTCTTATTTGTTATGGGCGCCATTTTGAATTTTGACACCGTTAGGAAGAGTCTTTTTTTCTGATTTCAACCATGTGCAACATGTTCACAAAAGTTTTTGATATTATGCTTTAACTGGCAAAGAATTCAATTTAAGATTAAATAAGGTAGCCATGAAATTTCGAACTGTCAATCACTTATCGTTGCATTAGTAATGGAAAAATGTTATATACCAACGAAGAGAAACCAGATATGTTTTGTATTCTTTAATCATCGAATCGAAATGCAACAATAGCTAGTACACGATATTTACAATTGTATCCTGAACAACAACAACCATATCGTACCATTTTTCTAGACTTTGATAGAAAGTTAGTCGAATATGGATCGTTTACCAGGCCGCGTAATGTTTATGGTAACTGGAATTTGGATAGAAATCAACGGGATATTTTACAAATGGTAAATTAAATGTGCGCTTTTGCAAAGTTTATGTTAATTTTGTATCTTATTTGTAACAATGAATTCAAATAACAATTAAATTAATATAAAGAAAACAATAATTACAGTAAATGTTCAAATATGTCGCCATTTTCATTAATGCACAATTACGCACGTTTTCGAGCTGTTTGAACTGCTCTTTGTATGGTTCTCCTAGGAATTGCATTGAAGGCACCTATATAAACATTATTTTTAATAGCTCAAAAACTTTTGTCAACATGTTACACATGGTTGAAATCATAAAAAAAGGCTCTTTCTAACGGTGTCAAAATTCAATATGGCGCCCATAAGAAATAAGAAAGTTGATGATGACCAGAAGAAAACGAAACGTCGTATAAAAATTGCAAGCACAACATTACATAGAACATTAAAAGTGGCCTTGAGAACGTGTCTTTAGTTTTTCTCTGCAAAGCCAAATAAAAGTGCTAGAGGCAAAATAAGAAAATGAGATTTTTCCGTTTTTTAAAAAAATCTCAAACGTCATTTGTTCTAAGTCTACTTTCTTTGCGGGATCATAATAACCACAAAATTTAGCAATTTTGCCAAATTTAAACCTATCATCATCTATCGTCAATAATAAGCAAGATCTCAATGGTGAGGATCGAAAATGAATCAGCCTGTACAGAGTATCTATAATACGTATTCAAATTGATTATGAATATCTTACCTTGGTACTAGAATCTATACCATAGTAGAAATCGATTATTATGGAATACAAAAAAAATGGAAATTTATTTCCGAAATTCTAGAACCTCCAAAAGCGTCAGATATTGAAAAAATGGTTAATGTACTCAATAAATGTTCTCCTAATCCATCCCTAGTCGGATATCAAGCAATTACCAGTTAAATAAATACTTCTTAGAAAACAAGAAATCTTTCTCTTATTACTGCCCTAAAATAAGTTTGAATAAAAAAATTGTCTTGTAAAGAAATAATTTCCAATCAAAACTTAAATTTATTTGGTTTAAAAAATAATTAATTAGAATAAAGAAGGTTATTCTTCACTCAAAGAAAAAATATTTATTTGTATCAGATCTATTATATATATAGTTTAAGAGGATAATCCCAAACAAACATTTCTGTAATTACAAAGGTCGTCCTCTTTAAGTATAAACAATATTGCTTTGACACAAAGAAACATACTTAAAAAATTAATTTCTTTTATCCCAAAAAAATAAATAATCTAGGCATTATTTCAAACAAAATTTATTTTTTATGATAGAATATTAAATCTAACGCAATTATTTCATTCAAAAATTTGTTTTGTCTATAGAAATAAATAAAGTGAGAAAATATTTTTTGTAATAAATTAGTTTTATTTGAAAAACGTGAAAAATATTGATTTCCAATTTTATTAATTTGTTAAATAATTATAGGTTTAGAGTAGTAGTGGAAGTAGATAAGATGTTCGCAGGCCCCGCAGATTTGGGGACCTCCGTGTAGCGTACTATTAACAAAATTTAATAACCAATACGAACATAATATTTAATTAAATGGAAATACAAATTTTCTCACTTATAAATGACTTGAGATTCGCTACCATTCCTGAATATAGGTATTAGACATTTTAGAAGCGTTTCCTAAAAGTTTTGGGAAACGCTGAAAACATTTATGTAGGTATACTACTGGTTTAGAACAAACTTACGGAATGGTGAGTTATTTTTAAACTCGAATATAAAAGATAATTGAGTCTTTCTCCAACTATGGTTGTTATAAATTATATAATGTAATTTAAGAAATCGCTGAAGATCAAGTAAAATCACGCATGGTACATGTTCTACAATAATTTACAATAATTACAAATCTGAATCAGTACAGGATTAGACAAAAATTAAAAAAAAATTAGCTTTGAAATTATAGTTCTCAAAAATGCCTAGTTGAGTAATCCACTTTATTAAGAGCTCTGAAACGAGAACCAAAGATAAGCAAGAAACAATTTTGATACGTGTAAATGATATGGTATCTGCATACGATATAATTTCACTATATACAAAAATAGCGTTTCCATTATACTATATTTTTATCTTCCAGTTTTAACGACGTTGGCGTTTACCAACGCGAAACCGCAATGGAAACAGTTTGTACCTGATGGCAAAGAAGTTATTTATGAGTACAAAGCGCTCGTCAAAGCTGGCACACATATTCCTCATGACTTTGCATCAGAATTTATGCTAAATGGTAAACTCCACCTTCATGTAGGCTCTGATAATGAGCTTTGGGTGCGTTTGGATAATTTACAATATAAGATCGATAACGGCAGAGAAGATGAAGAAAGAAAATCTACAATGCAAACCTCCATCCTTGAACATGTAACTAAACCTTTCAAAATAGTATACGAAGAAAGTGGAATGATAAAAGAAATTGTTACCGAAGAAAAAGAACCCGAATACGCTCTTAACATGAAAAAAGCAATTGGTGTCATGTTACAAATGAATTGGGAGAAAATACCGTTGGATTGTGTCAAGCCATTCTCCTTTTCTTCAAAGGAAAAGTCTCTTTTTGGAACAGATAATACTTTATACAATATCATGCCAACATCAGATACAATCAAAATCACCAGAATGCATTACATGCACTCAACTAATCGCATTTACAACAACTTGATTACGGATTTTACAGAGACAGGATGCGATGCAGCTTATGAGGAACCTATTTCTTACGATACTCAAAAGCTTTACATTATTGATCGAAAAGATCCACATCAATATAAATTGAAGTACATGGAAACCAATGGTGGTGTATACTTCCAACCTTCACAAGCACAATCTTTCGCTTTTTACGTATTTGTCAACCAAACTTTCCATATGTTGGAAACTGTTGAAAAGAAGACTCCTATGTCAATCAGCAAAGAGACAAAACATACTTCTTTAGAATATATACTAACTGAAGACAGTGTAACGTTGGAAACAATTTCTGATCCCAGTACTTTGATCCCAGTGGTAGAAGATATGGTAAACAAATTTGTAGAATATATGAAAGAAGATAAAATAAAACCTACGGCAGCTAACATGGGAAAAGGTCAATATATCAATCGTATAATAAGAGTTCTTTGGCATTTGGATGAAACCACGATAAAAGAACTATATAGTAAATGTTCAACAAAAACAAGTAATTTAGAAGTACTGCAACAGATATTGCCGATGGTTGGCTCAAAAGCTACTTTGAAATTTGTAATGACACTTGTGCAGGAAAATAAGGTAAATGAACGTCTCTCGATAGACATGCTTCAGAAAATGGTCTTCTATATTAGAATACCAACGGTAGAAATGATTACCGAATTAGAGAAAATGCTTGAAATGAAAAGTGTTCCATGGTCAGTCCAGAAGACAGCAATTTTGTCTTTCGGTACAGCATTACATAAATTGAATACCTTTAATCTAAGGCAACATGTTCAAACTAGCGACGATGTGTTTAAAAAATACATCGAACTATTTGTAAATAAATTGAAAACTTCTAAGAAAATAGAAGAACAATATTTATATTTAGATACTCTATTTAATATGAAAAACCAACTTGTTCTAAAATATCTAGAACCTATGGTAAAAGGAGAATGGTTCAACGATAATAGACTAAGGTACAAATCTATGTTAGCTTCTGCATCAGTCGTAATTCGACATGACTATCACGACAAGATGTATGAACTTTACTGGCCCATCATGACAGATACTACATTGCCCACTCATATGCGCATAATGGCATTTTACCTCTTAATGAAATCTAATCCGGGCTTATCTTGCCAAATTAACATATCTGCTTTTATGCAACACGAAAAAGATGTTGATTTCCTAAATTTTTACCATACCTACCTAAGATCTCTGATGGAATCCAAAAATCCATGTCAGTATAAAATGAAAATACGTGCTAAACAATTACTACTATACTGGCCACTCTCCTACAAACACAGTCTCACTCAGTTTCATAAAATTGACATGACTAATTGGAAATATAACTACGGGCAAACATATGACTTTGGTTTTATCAGCACTAAAGAAGCAATGATATTTTTATGGAAAATGGATGTAAATGTAATGAACCTCCAAACAAATCCTAGTACACTATACATCAAAGTAGATGGTATGGATCGACGGCTGTTAGACAACTTTTATTTACATACTAAGAAGGGTATGGAACATATGGATTTTGATGCATTATCACATATTACAAACTTTGATAACTTGGAAATAGAAGTTGTTCATATACGCAACGGGCAAGTTGTTGAATCTTGCTTCTACGATAAAAGTAATATGAAAGAAATGGGCAACTACTTTAAAGTATTTTCTAAGAACCACTTCTCAGAAAATACGAAAACATTAGATATTCACTTCGACATGATGGTAAAGATGTTAGTTCCCACCGACATTGGTTTCCCAGTTCTTTTGGAATTGCTTTTGCCAAGCATACATGAAACGAAATCAATGTTATCTAAACAAGAAACAAATAAAATCACCAACATAGATATTGATAATAGATACCGAATGATGAATTACTACTCTTTTGGACTATCTTTTTACAATCCATTTGCTACAGTTTGGCAAGGTATAACAAAGTTCATGTACTTAGAGACACAACTGCCAATTTTTATGGGAATATCATTGAATCCTGAACAAAATTCTTTAAAATTAACCTGGAAAAGACATCAGGATAATGAAGATGACGTTATTGGTTTCCGAAGTTATACGGCAACTTACGTTTACGTACATGATAATTTAAAAACCAATATGCTGCAAAAATGCACCCCGACAGCCAAAAACTACATACGTGTATCACACGATGATAAATATAAACACGACGTAACTATGATTGATACAGAAGAATATAACATCGGACACAAATATACTTTACGTGTATTTGATGACGAAACTCCTAAATATTATCTACGTTTCCCAAAACTTCAAGATTTCTTATTTAACATGGAACCATGGTCAGAAAAATTAATGAAATTATTCTTATATACCAATTATCTTCATATGCAACATGATATGCCTGAGAGAGGAATTATGTTTAGATTAGAACCAAGCTTGACAAACCCTGTAACCAGTACAGAATTAACAATAAAGTTCAACCATGAGATAACAGAAGATGGTTATAGCCTATATCAACCTGGAATGAAAATAAATGCTAGAGTCACTTACGCAGTAATGAAAAACGATAAAGCATTGAAAACTTGGGATATGAATGCGATTTGGGATTTGAATAAGGAGCATACAATGAACTCATTAAAGTTAGACATAAGCAGAATCATTCCCGGAAAGAATCAATATAAGATCTGTATTCAGGGATCAGAAAAATATTCTAATAAAGATTTAACTGGTCAGATGACTGTTAACATGGGCGAATCCGCTGACGGTAAATGTAATAAAGAAGAAACGACAATTCAGCTAAATATGAAGGCCGAACAGTTACCTGAACAGAAACAGCATATTAATAATTTTGAGATGTGCCACCATCCTATGATGCCTTTAATTGAACATATGAGACCATACTCTTGCTACATGGACCGATCTAGCCTTCGATATTACACAGTTGATATCAAAGTTGCTCACTTCCCAACAGAATTCAAAAACATGGTAATGAATTACTGGAGAATGTTCTTAGCAAAACATTTCGATCACTATTTACATTTAGATGAAAAATCACACGACCTTGCAGAAAACAACCTTAGAGTACAGTTCAGATATCCAGTTTCAAAAGATGTAATTGACATGAGATTTATGACTCCTACAGAGACCCATAGCTTCAAGAGTCTCTCAGCGAAAGAGTTTGCAAAATTCGGAATTTATCCCGACAATTTGTATTACAGTAACCTAATTTATATGTTGCATAAGCTTGGTCTTACAAGTATATGTGTGGTTGATCGTATGGATTTAATTACCGTAAATGGCGAGCGACTTCCACAAGTTGTAACCAATGATTGGACGGTACTTATGACTGATGCAGCCGACACAACTAAACGCGGTATATGGGCCAAATTAGTTGGCGACAAAATAGTAAATATATACATTTTCAGTTATGTTTCAAATGATATTTAAATGCGTATTCTCTTTGCAGGCCATAAAAATGCTCATGGAATCTCAATTGCTGGAGATAGTGCCAAAGGATGAAGAATATACCGTAACATTAAATGGGAAAGAGTTAGATGATACAAAAGATGTCTATTTGGATCATTTCATGATGAGCCGTATGGAGGATTCGAAAACGTTAGTACTATTTAGCAGAACCACTGGTGGACATCTGATTTACAATGGACATCAGTTTGTTTGTGAAGTGCCTAAGACTGATTTCAAAATCACGGGTAAATGTTTGCATAAGAAATAACATAAATAAACTGAAAGACTGTATTTTGTAAATATAAACGATAATAAACTGTTTTTGCAATCGTAATTATTTAACTTATTTTGTCCCTATATATTCCGCACAAATTATTAAAGCACAGTAAAATTATGATGACTCCGTTTTTTATTGTTAATAATAAGGATGCACCTTTGAAATAAACTACCAACAATGACCTACACTAAAAAGTAGCATTTAACTCATTTATACTTTACATAAAAATAATTTGTTTAGAGAAAGATAAGGCATTGAACCATGCAAAAATACACATACTTGAAGAAAATAACACTGATGAAAAATCTATTTTAAGAAGCGATTAAAAAAGGTGAAGGGTTAAAATTTTCAACAATTTATAAGAGAATCAGGTCCAGGAATGGCCAGTTGCATTTTACCATCATGAGTGGTCTTATGCATGTGACTATTTTAGGTAAGTACAACTTTATAATTAACATACACATTACCAACATATAGAAGCAAAACAAACTTCTAAGTAAATATGTAGACACTTATACTGTATACGTCTAATAGTACATTCCTAATATTCTAATTAATTAAAATATTTACTCATTGCTGTTTACAATACAAAATACATAGTATAATAACAAATAATATAAATCATTTAATGCAGTATCAAACTTAAATTTCCTATTTGGTAATTTCAGCGTTGAAGCATGAAACCGTTTGCGACTTTATATCAAATTGGTGGTTATTTCTATATCTTTATGTTGAAGTTACTAAAAATAATTATATGAATTTAAATTTGGTTTTAATTTTGTTTATATTTAATTAGCCTTTCATTTGTATCTTGTAATTACCTATCTCTTTTATTTGATCGCCAAAACTTGCTGCTTTTTATATAGATTTTATATATATTGCACCTTAGTTTATTATCTTTCAACAACAAAATTTTGATTCTTCCTTCACAAAAGCCAGATGCCTCTACATTACACTTTGCCAACAAATTTTTTCAAAGAATTACTATATATGCACTTACATATATTATATATACATATAGGTACTTGATTTTAGTGTAGTATTAATGGCATATTTGCGCACCAAATATTTATAAATTATTCCTCCAATATTTTGCAAATATAAAATTAAATAATACATATTTTATAAATATTTGGTGGCAAGTAGCTAAGTAAGTTGGAGTAATGAATGTGTTTATTATTTCTGTGCTAATGATTTTACGAATACAATTGTTTTTTCTTCGAGTTGCAAAAGCTTATATAGAGTATCTATAATACGTATTCAAACTGATTAAGAATATCTTACCATGGTACTAGAATCTATACCATAGTAGAAATCGATTATTATGGAATACAAAAAAATATGGAAATATATTTCCGATATTCTAGAACTTCCAAAAACGTCAGATATTGAAAAATGGTTAGTGTACTCCATCCCTAGTCGGATATCAAGCAATTACCAGTTAAATAAATATTTCTTAGAAAACAGGAAACATTTCTCTTATTGCTGCCCTAAAATAAGTTTGAATAAAACAATTGTCTTGTAAAGAAATAATTTCCAATCAATTTATTTGGTTTGAAAAATAATTAATTAGAATAAAGAAGGTTATTCTTCACTCAAAGAAAAAATATTTATTTGTATCAGATCTAATATATTATTTAGTTTAAGAGGATAATCCAAAACAAACATTTGTTTAATTACAAAGGTCGGCCTCTTTAAATGTAAACAATATTGCTTTGGCACAAAGAAACATACTTAAAAAATTAATTTTTTTTATCCCAAAAAAATAAATAATCCAGGCATTATTTCAAACAAAATTCATTTTTTATGATAGAATATTAAATCTAACGCAATTATTTCATCAAAAAATTTGTTTTGTCTATAGAAATAAATGAAGAAAATATTTTTTGTAATAAATTAGTTTTATTATAGTTTTAAAAACGCAAAAAATGTTGATTTTCAATTTTATCAATTTGTTAAGTAATTATAGGTTTAGAGTAGTAGTGGAAGTAGATAAGATGTTCGCAGGCCCCGAAGATTTGGGGACTTCCGTGTAGCGCACTATTAACAAATTTTAATAACCAATACGAACATAATATTTAATTAAATGGAAATACAAATGTTCTCACTTATAAATGACTTAAGATCCTCTACCATTCCTAAAAGTTTCCTAAAAGTTTTAGTTTAGTTTAGAACAAACTTACAGAATGGTGAGTTATTTTTAAATTCTAATATAAAAGATAATTGAGTCTTTCAGAGCACTGTCTCCAACTATGGTTGTTATAAATTACATAATGTAATTTAAGAAATCGCTGAAGATCATGTAAAATCACGCATGGTACATGTGCTACCATAATTTACAATAAAATTACAAATCTGAATCAGTATAGGATTAGACAAACATTAAAAAAAAAAGAAATTAGCTTGGAAATTATAGTTCTCAAAAATGCCTACTTGAGTAATCCACTTTATCAAGAGCTCTGAAACGAGAACCAAAGATTACCAAGAAACAATTTTGATACGTGTAAATGATATGGTATCTGCATACGATATAATTTCACTATATACAAAAATAGCGTTTCCATTATACTATATTTTTATCTTCCAGTTTTAACGACGTTGGCGTTTACCAACGCGAAACCGCAATGGAAAAAGTTTGTACCTGATGGCAAAGAAGTTATTTATGAGTACAAAGCGCTCGTCAAAGCTGGCACACATATTCCTCATGAATTTGCATCAGAATTTATGCTAAATGGTAAACTCCACCTTCATGTAGGATCTGATAATGAGCTTTGGGTGCGTTTGGATAATTTACAATATAAGATCGATAACGGCAGAGAAGATGAAGAAAGAAAATCTACAATGCAAACCTCCACCCTTGAACATGTAACTAAACCTTTCAAAATAGTATACGAAGAAAGTGGAATGATAAAAGAAATTGTTACCGAAGAAAAAGAACCCGAATACGCTCTTAACATGAAAAAAGCAATTGGTATCATGTTACAAATGAATTGGGAGAAAATACCGTTGGATTGTGTCAAGCCATTCTCCTTTTCTTCAAAGGAAAAGTCTCTTTTTGGAACAGATAATACTTTATATAATATCATGCCAACATCAGATACAATAAAAATCACCAGAATGCATTACATGCACTCAACTAATCGCATTTACAACAACTTGATTACGGATTTTACAGAGACAGGATGCGATGCAGCTTATGAGGAACCTATCTCTTACGATACTCAAAAGCTTTACATTATTGACCGAAAAGATCCACATCAATATAAATTGAAGTACATGGAAACCAATGGTGGTGTACACTTCCAACCTTCACAAGCACAATCTTTCGCTTTTTACGTATTTGTCAACCAAACTTTCCATATGTTGGAAACTGTTGAAAAGAAGACTCCTATGTCAATCAGTAAAGAGACAAAACATACTTCTTTAGAATATATACTAACTGAAGACAGTGTAACGTTGGAAACAATTTCTGATCCCAGTACTTTAATCCCAGTGGTAGAGGATATGGTAAACAAATTTGTAGAATTCATGAAAGAAGATAAAATAAAACCTACGGCAGCTAACATGGGAAAAGGTCAATATATCAATCGTATAATAAGAGTTCTTTGGCATTTGGATGAAACCATAATAAAAGAACTATATAGTAAATGTTCAGCAAAAACAACTAATTTAGAGGTACTGCAACAGATATTGCCGATGGTTGGCTCAAAAGCTACTTTAAAATTTATAATGACACTTGTGCAGGAAAATAAAGTAAATGAACGTCTCTCGATAGACATGCTTCAGAAAATGGTCTTCTATATTAGAATACCAACGGTAGAAATGATTACCGAATTAGAGAAAATGCTTGAAATGAAAAGTGTTCCATGGTCAGTCCAGAAGACAGCAATTTTGTCTTTCGGTACAGCATTACATAAATTGAATACCTTTAATCTAAGGCAACATGTTCAAACTACCGACGATGTGTTTAAAAAATACATCGAACTATTTGTAAATAAATTGAAAACTTCTAATAAAATAGAAGAACAATATTTATATTTAGATACTCTATTTAATATGAACAATCAACTTGTTCTAAAATATCTAGAACCTATGATAAAAGGAGAATGGTTCAACGATAACAGATTAAGATACAAATCTATGATAGCGGCTGCGCCAGTCGTAATTCGACATGACTATCACGACAAGACGTATGAACTTTACTGGCCCATCATGACAGACACTACATTGCCCACTCACATGCGCATAATGGCATTTTACATCTTAATGAAATCTAATCCGGGCTTATCTTGCCAAATTAACATATCTGTTTTTATGCATCACGAAAAAGATGTTGATTTCCTAAATTTTTACCATACCTACTTAAGATCTCTGATGGAATCCAAAAATCCATGTCAGTATAAAATGAAAATACGTGCTAAACAATTACTGCTATACTGGCCACTCTCCTACAAACACAGTCTCACTCAGTTTCATAAAATTGACATGACTAATTGGAAATATAACTACGGGCAAACATATGACTTTGGTTTTATCAGCACTAAAGAAGCAATGATATTTTTATGGAAAATGTATGTAAATGTAATGAACCTCCAAACAAATCCTAGTTCACTATACATCAAAGTAGATGGTATGGATCGACGGCTGTTAGACAACTTTTATTTACATACTAAGAAGGGTATGGAACATATTGATTTTGATGCATTATCACATATTACAAACTTTGATAACTTGCAAATAGAAGTTGTTCATGTACGCAACGGGCAAGTTGTTGAATCTTGCTTCTACGATAAAAGTAATATGAAAGAAATGGGCAACTACTTTAAAGTATTTTCTCAGAACCACTTCTCAGAAAATACGAAAACATTAGATATTCACTTCGACATGATGGTAAAGATGTTAGTTCCCACCGACATTGGTTTCCCAGTTCTTTTGGAATTGCTTTTGCCAAGCATACATGAAACGAAATCAATGTTATCTAAACAAGAAACAAATAAAATCACCAACATAGATATTGACAATAGATACCGAATGATGAATTACTACTCTTTTGGACTATCTTTTTACAATCCATTTGCTACAGTTTGGCAAGGTATAACAAAGTTCATGTACTTAGAGACACAACTGCCAATTTTTATCGGAATGTCATTGAATCCTCAACAAAATTCTTTAAAATTAACTTGGAAAAGACATCAGGATACTGAAGATGACGTTATTGGTTTCCGAAGTTATACGGCAACTTACGTTTACGTACATGATAATTTAAAAACCAATATGCTGCAAAAATGCACCCCGACAGCCAAAAACTACATACGTGTATCACACGATGATAAATATAAACACGACGTAACTATGATTGATACAGAAGAATATAACATCGGACACAAATATACTTTACGTGTATTTGATGACGAAACTCCGAAATATTACCTACGTTTCCCAAAACTTCAAGATTTCTTATTTAACATGGAACCATGGTCAGAAAAATTAATGAAATTGTTATTATATACCAATTATCTTCATATGCAACATGATATGCCTGAGAGAGGAATTATGTTTAGATTAGAACCAAGCTTGACAAACCCTGTAACCAGTACAGAATTAACAATAAAGTTCAACCACGAGATAACAGAAGATGGTTATAGCCTATATCAACCTGGAATGAAAATAAATGCTAGAGTCACTTACGCAGTAATGAAAAACGATAAAGCATTGAAAACTTGGGATATGAATGCGATTTGGGATTTGAATAAGGAGCATACAATGAACTCATTAAAGTTAGACATAAGCAGAATCATTCCCGGAAAGAATCAATATAAGATTTGTATTCAGGGATCAGAAAAATATTCTAATAAAGATTTAACTGGTCAGATGACTGTTAACATGGGCGAATCCGCTGACGGTAAATGTAATAAAGAAGAAACGACAATTCAGCTAAATATGAAGGCCGAACAGTTACCTGAACAGAAACAGCATATTAATAATTTTGAGATGTGCCACCATCCTATGATGCCTTTAATTGAACACATGAGACCATACTCTTGCTACATGGACCGATCTAGCCTTCGATATTACACAGTTGATATCAAAGTTGCTCACTTCCCAACAGAATTCAAAAACATGGTAATGAATTACTGGAGAATGTTCTTAGCAAAACATTTCGATCACTATTTACATTTAGATGAAAAATCACACGACCTTGCAGAAAACAACCTTAGAGTACAGTTCAGATATCCAGTTTCAAAAGATGTAATTGACATGAGATTTATGACTCCTACAGAGACCCATAGCTTCAAGAGTCTTTCAGCGAAAGAGTTTGCAAAATTCGGAATTTATCCCGACAATTTGTATTACAGTAACCTAATTTATATGTTGCATAAGCTTGGGCTTACAAGTATATGTGTGGTTGATCGTATGGATTTAATTACCGTAAATGGCGAGCGACTTCCACAAGTTGTAACCAATGATTGGACGGTACTTATGACTGATGCAGCCGACACAACTAAACGCGGTATATGGGCCAAATTAGTTGGCGACAAAATAGTAAATATATACATTTTCAGTTATGTTTCAAATGATATTTAAATGCGTATTCTCTTTGCAGGCCATAAAAATGCTCATGGAATCTCAATTGCTGGAGATAGTGCCAAAGGATGAAGAATATACCGTAACATTAAATGGGAAAGAGTTAGATGATACAAAAGATGTCTATTTGGATCATTTCATGATGAGCCGTATGGAGGATTCGAAAACGTTAGTACTATTTAGCAGAACCACTGGTGGACATCTGATTTACAATGGACATCAGTTTATTTGTGAAGTGCCTAAGACTGATTTCAAAATCACGGGTAAATGTTTGCATAAGAAATAACATAAATAAACTGAAAGACTGTATTTTGTAAATATAAACGATAATAAACTGTTTTTGCAATCGTAATTATTTAACTTATTTTGTCCCTATATATTCCGTACAAATTATTAAAGCACAGTAAGATTGTGATGGCTCCGTTTTTTATTGTTAATGATAAGGATGCACCTCTGAAATAAGCTACCAACAATGACCTACACTAAAAAGTAGCATTTAACTCATTTATACTTTACATAAAAATAATTTTTTAGAGAAAGATAAGGCATTGAACCGATGCAAAAATACAACACGATACCCTCATGATAAACTTTATTTAGTATTAATGAATTAAAATAAATATTACAATTTTACATTGATAATCAAGTTTAAATAACCAAATTTAATATAAGGCAAAAATAAATGAAAATTGATCTTTGAAAGTAGAATTTATGATGAAAGAAGTAAATATGTTATCTTCGTTAAAATATAAATGGCTTGTTTTCTTTTTTAGTGCTATTGCTAATGAAGTCAACATATGAAGTAATCAAATCATCCATTTTATAACCCTGTGAAGTCTCATACAAACATTTTAATTTTCTCATTGCGTTTCCTACGGTGATATGGAAATAGGTATTTCCTGAAGACCAGTTTGTTAGTTCACTGAAGTCATATCTGGCCAGAATGTCCTAAGAAAACATAAAAAACGCATTTAACAAAACCTAGGTATCAAAATGTAATAATCATACCTTTGTTAGTGGATGTATTACATTAACTCCGTTTTTATTAATGGCAATAATCATGGTTTCGGGATAAGCTGGTTCAGAAGATTGTTTTACTTCGAAAAATGTAGAGCCGAAAGTTGGCCACTGATAGATGATCTCTAGGAATTTACTCTTGGCTTCCAAATCGGACATATTTCCATCTCCATTATAAGCATTTAAAATTTGCGTTTTCCATGCATTCGCACTTTGAGCTTTGTACAAGTCTAATGGTATTAATTCTCTCAATTCCTCTTTATCCTTATTAACAGCTTCCATTGCCTCAGATGCTTTACCTCTATGTCTTACTCTTAAAACTAGCGCTGCTAATTTAACCGCATCGAGTTTACTGCACTTGTGATATCCTCGAATATATTTAGGTAACTCCTGATGGAAATGGAAAATATGATCTGCCGCCAAATCGCGACCAGGTACCGTATTCAACCATAACTTCTTCATAAAGAACACTTGATATTGCGCCTGTATGTGAGCTGTACCTAAAAATAAATCCTTTGCATTAAAATTTAACGGCTGGAGGATACACTTACTGTTCCAACTAGGTTTCGTTTCTTTGACCCAATCGATAAGTTCATGTAAAAAGTCATAGAAATAGTAGTGGTCGGGAACAGAAAATACTTTATCGGTTATCATAACCATGAGACTAAATCCGTCACATGAACTTAACCCAAGTCTGTCTGCTATAGATTTGCATAGATCCGAGGCTTTTGTTAACGAGTCAACTTCGAATGCCTCATCATTATCATCCGGGAAATATATCTTATGATATACTTGCAGACTGCGATGTTGTATGGCATCAACTTCAACAGAATATGAAGGATATTTCCTCGCACCAGTTTTAGAACTACGTTGTAAACGCTGAAGACAGGATTCTGCGAACGGATGCGTTCTGCTTTGTATAAATTTCGTCAAATCACCCATTAGTGATGGGGAGCAGCTGAAAAGGCCGGTTGCCAAATATAGCAACTCCCAACCCTTCTCTTCACTGCTCGCAAGCCTATTATATGTCAACTGTCTCATGATTTGGCAATAAATTTCATCTTTTAGAAGATCATTCGCGTAACAAGCAGAAAATATTATATCTGTATATTCATTGCACACTTTAGGTTTAGATGCAGGCATATCTCCCATATATTTAAGAATGGCGACAAATGCTTCAACTGCCTGTTTGGATAAATTAGAATCCTCGAGCACCTTTTGAAGATGGGGTTGATGAACAGGTTGATTAGTGTATTTCCACAATTCTTCTTTAGAAGACCTTCGAACAGTATTAAGTACAGATGCCTTGCTAACAGTGAGACGCCTACTTGTTCGGAAATGTTCACTAGCATAACTGGCCAATGTATGTACTTTCATTCTTCTTATTGTTGATACAACAGATGCTGTTGGTTGACGAGTTTTAAATCCACCATCCTTTTTGAACGATTGCAAAACATCTGGGGGAGGTCTGTATAACGTTGGGAGAATGTACACATGTTCAGTAAGGAAATCGCCAACTCTACCATTACATTCACCATGACCCCAGGCAGATGATATCAGATCTTTCCCGGTTAGACCATTTTTCAAAATAATTAAATCTCCCTTTCTGTATGAAAGGAATGATTCAGCCTCTCCAGGATGTTTGTAATCTTGCATGGTGACTACGTACACCGATCTTTCTTTAAGACCATCCAAAAGATATAATATTAACTTATACATATTTTCAGCATCTGGGCTTTGAAAAACATACTCTTCATCTCGAATAGTATTAAATGTAATATTGTGGAGTTGAAATTTGACATTTTGTTGGTAACTCACATAACCAATATCAGAGAACGTCATCTCCATTAGAATTTGTTCTTGATCATCGATCATATACACTCCAGTCCAGTTAACAGCAATTATCATATTATCTTTTGGTAACTCTGGGCCTGAGACCTTGATTGCTTCATAAAATTTGGAAAACAATATAGGCCAAACTAATTTTCCATATTTTACAATATCTTCTTTCGCCTTTAAAGCTGGCTTATTTTCTTTAACGCAAGTGCTTCTGTTAAATGAATCAATTATTTTCTTCTCCCACTCTGCGCTATATTCTCCTTTCTGAACCATGTAGGTAGGGGTATATTCTCCTATCCTGGTATGTAAAACTTTCTGATTGATATTGGGTCCATTTTCTATATAGTATTGTTGCGCAATTAATGTTGCAACATCGCCGTCGTTTGGACAACGGTATTCCCCGAATTTTAGACCACGTACTATTTGGTGATATATCAGATTAGTAGCCGCTGAGTCAACTGTGGCATCATGCCAAGGAGCAAATATTTCTTTACGATAGAACAACTTCCACGGTGCACTGCGTTCTGGTTTTCCTTGTTCCTTCGCATATTGCTCGCACTGTGAAATAGCATCCATGACGTGATCGTTTTCGCTACCCAAAGACATCACTTTATCATATAAAGTTATGAACAGTGAGAAACCAAAAGTGTCGACTAAATTCAAATTCATCGCTATTTGCTCACAAACTTCTCCGGCTGTTGTGGCTGAATCAGCGTCGATAGTTATAGAGTTCTTATCCATGAACGTTATTTGCAAGTTAATAGGATGCTTATTTTTAGTGGCTTGCAGCTCCAACCAGCTAGGGGGTTGTGTTCTTGAACCATTTTTCAATGTACGGTTTACTCGTCCTTCGCAATATGGGGCATATCCAGGTGGACCGTCACGTATAAAGGATTTCAAATAAAGGACGAATTTTTCGGATGGAGCGAAACATCCAACACACAAGGACATAAGAATCCAGGCTCTTGCATGCGAAGATTTAGTTGGATTTCCAGATAAAATCTTGCAAATATGACAGAATATTTCATCTCTAAAATATAACAGTTCGTTAGCTACTAGAGAGGGACATATTCGAGCTGCTAACTCACCGAAGTTCTGGTCGCAATATACCATGACCAATAATGAAATGCAACTTCTCCAAGTTAGTTGACCTTTTGTTATAGATCCATTCTGAGTATAATTCATGAGCGAAGCGGTCCTCAACCATACCTTGGCGCACATCGTCCAGAAGTTTGCTTTTCTTCTTTAATGTCATGCTGATATACTTTTGTCTTTCTGCTTTGTTATACTTTGCATATTCTTGTTCTTGTCGAAGAAGTTCCTATAAAAACCGTCATCTTTTGTAATAAAATAAACTAGAATATATCTTAACTTCATTATAATAAATAACAATTGCTTTCGTTGTAATCATCATTCATTGATCATATTCACTATGTATAGTAAGTGGCTAACACAATATTTTTGGGAATCTACTCCTTTTATGTTCTTATATGCAAGCAATATAATTAATTTTATCAGAATTCCTTTTTCATATTGATTGTACTTCGAATGCAATCGATTCGAAAATTAGCAATGCAAAACGAGCACGTATAGATTATATTTAAGGTATTTTGAGGTCGATTAGCATAACTGATTTATAAATAGTAGAATTTGTACATTCATAAAGGAAAGTAAAGTGATATTAAAGTTTTGATGACAATTCAACTTCCACGAATTTCAAAATCAGATGAAATATCAATGAAACGTTTCGCCGGAAAAAAAATTAATTTCAATGGAGATTTGCTATCAACGCGTATTATTATCATAATCTAAGTAAATCATGGAATTTGTTGTTCGCTTATTTATCAGACTGCTTCTAATCCTAATTACATACACACTGAGATAATAATAATCATTCCTGTGTTAGTTGTTTCCTGGGTAAGTCACCTATCTCATAATTTCGTTACATTTCATATTTATATTTTTCAATATAGGATAATTACGCTAGCAACAAACACCCAACATTAATCTTCAAAATAAGCACAAAAGTGTTTGCTTATATAATTTATATAATTCTATTTGCCTTCTTACTGATCCATGTGAAAGGTCAAAAATGATGGTGACTAACTTCTATGTCTCTAATATATATCAGAAGAGGGAACACAAAATTTACTTCTTGAGACATTCTTCATATTTATGTTGATAAAATATCACATTTATTGAGCATTTTTATAAGTTAGATTTTCTTTTTGATGTTCTTGCTTGTATATTTATTGTTTTATACATATTGTTAGTTGATTATTAGACTTATTATTCTCTAATTAGTCTAATCTTCCTGATTTGCGAAACCATTTATGTATATATGGTAACGAAAACTTTGACTAACTTCAAATTAAATTGTAGACAGGGATAATCGAAAATCATTTTTAATAGTTGGCTTTAAAATCATAAGCTTAATAATCGGCCGGACTAAAGATTTAATACAAACATATTTTTAGTTACTAAAAATAGAACATTGGAATTTATTTTAATCTTGCAAAGAGATAATCGTAAGCATAAATATTACCGCGGGAATTCAATCTTTTTTCACGTTCTTTCCGTTAATAATCAAATGTCACACCTACTCTTTTATATAATAGCATGGAAAGAATAATAGAAAGTACAGAGAAAGTAATAGAACCTAGAAGAATCAATATTTTTGCCTGTGATTCCAGCTATCATGGATTAGTTTACTAAGTCAATTAAACTATTAGGTAAATAATGTGTGCTTACCTGAAATTCCTTCCTATTAGTAAAGCTCCTACTCAATGTTTCCGTCACTTTGCTCATTATAGTATCATTCTCGCTAATTACTTTGCTTTCAGCTTCATATCTGGGTTCGGGTAAGTCCCCAGTAAATCTCAGAATCGTTATCCACAGAGCCTGTGCCGCAATAACATCGTCTGGTGTCGGAAGCTCCAAGAGAGATTCTTTCAACGGCTTTTTGGAATAATAGAAATTTGCATTCTTGCGGAAATATATAGCTGCGAATTTCTCGAACTTATAAGCAGATAAATCTTCTCGTTCTTCGCCGTCGTCATCTCTTTGCGCCTTTTTATTCAATTGATTCTAATAATGAAAAAAAAGTAGCACAATTGCTTAATCATACATCGATCATATATATTGCATTTACTGTTCGTCAGTATCATTTGATCAGGAAAACATTATCTGATAACATATTCTTGGAAAATGTTATAATAGTGATTATTTATGGTAAGTATATTATTGTTTTATATTACAATATTTCTTTTGTATTCATTATATAGTGGCTATTACTTGGTGTACACAATAAAGAGTAAATAAATATTGACGTGTGTTTTATTATCACACTGTTTACCCGATGAATCATTTTTACGACAACGTTCTATATCTCACGTAGGTACAGTTCAAATTATCATAACAGACATTTCATGATAATTATTCTCTATAAAAAAAGCTCCATAAATTAAAATATTAAATAATGATTTAAAAATACACAATATGTATCAAAAATTGTCCCTCGTATTGCTATATACTACGACATGGGTTAATTACAGTTTAACCTGATACGTGAAAAAAAAAATACTGTAAAAAACATTAGATAAATATACTGAATGCGACAATATTTCCAAATAAAAAACATATATGTAGGTAATATCAATAAGTAATATATACTAGTGAATATTATTCATTCAAGTTTTGTTTACATTCACAAGCACTTTCCAGGATCTTTTATACAAATAATGCTTATATTGTGTTAATATTTTATTCAGATAAACAAATCAACTACTACAAAAGAAGGAAAACTGTGGCAGCACAAAATAAGAAAAAGTATTCTAACAGTTAAGATAAATAAAAACATGCAAATATATTTTGTTTGATCTGTTACAGATAAAGCGCTTGATAGCTTATTGAAACTTTATTGGATGATTTTCTTTTATTTGAGATTATAACTTTTTTATTCTATTTAATAAAGCGAAAGACATCACTCATACAATAAAAATTACTAAATTTAGCAATTACACCAATACAGATAGCTTATCGCATTTATACTTATTATAAAAAAAAATTCGATAAAATACCATAAGACAATTAATATTTCCAAATATAAAAGATTTAATGATGGCAAACAAGATATTCTACTTAGAAATACAAACCTAAGATGTGTTAAACGTAGCGAGTGAAGTATTCGAAACCATATTGTGAATGAAAAGGAAAACTATCTGAAATATCGATGAACTTTGTCAAGATATTAATCATTTTTTACCCGAAAATTGATGACTTCATTATGAGCACTCATATGATAATATTTAATATAAATCAATTTAAATTATCAATACCAAAAATAAACAATAATCACATACTGTATTGTAGTATAAGAATATGTATGGGGTTCACACATCTTTCACATGACGCTGGTTTGCAATATAGGTTATATTATATAAATAATTTTGCAACCTGGAATTTCTATTCAAATATTTCTTGTTCGTCTGGTATATAGCTTACGAGCTATGAATGGCGTACTTAAAAAGGCGCATTGAAAACCATGTAATTTTTTTTTTCTAAAGGCGCCTAAATTTGTTGTATTGTAAAAGGTTAATAAGAAGTACCCTTTCAACGAGTTTTGGAAACAGGTACTCCATATATAATAGAGGTAATGAAGTTACGAGATAAGAGGAACAAAGATCATTACCTCAAAAGACTTCAAAGACCAATGATAAATACATGATAACACAAAAATGTGTAAAAAGTATTCAAACAAATCTACCAGCCAACGATTAGGCTGAAAAATTTCTGTCCTTATACAAAATGCCGTCGGACACATTGTTAACCTAAGTTTAGGTACATCAACACAACATAACAAAAAAAAATTCCTATATTTAAACCTGATGTTCCATCCAGATCAAAACTTTCCTAAATATTTTTGCTTTTTGTAAAATAATAGTACCAATCATGATTAAATCGGCGAGCATTTTTAAAGGATTTGTCCCGCCGATCGTGGACGATAAAACCAAGGACTCTTCCAAATATACTCACCGCAACTGCAGTCTCTGAAAGCAGCCCAATATCAACGGACAGGGAACCAAGCAGAAGTTGAAAAGGTATTCGGCACTTAAAAGGGGAACTCGCCAGATGTAAAGCTCAGCTTTGATCTCGGCTTTGCCAGTTGGTAGTAGAGACCCTTCGGAGTACTTTTGTAAAATATTAGCCATACATGCCCAGGCGTTAATTTTTTACGATTTTTTAAAGTTTACAGTGGTTAAACAAAAGATAAATTAAATGATTCGAACTATCGTCCTACCACATACTATGCCTGTGCTTTACCACTACATCAGTAGTAACTATATGTATACAAATTTATCTCGTAGTCGAGTGTACTTAAACGAGACTACCAACCAATATAAACTTTAAAAAATCGTAAAAAATTAACGCCTGGGCATGTATGGCTAATATTTTACAAAAGTACTCCTAGGGGGCCCTACTATCAACTGGCAAACCCGGAATCAAAACTGAGCTTAACATTGTGTAGATAAACAGTCGCACGCATATGACGTTTCAATACTACAAGACAAGCTAGATGGTGCTATAGAAATATAATCAACTGAATGTACGCATAGACAAAGTTATAGTAAAGGACCAACATTTTTCGTTTTCGTTAGACCGAAACCAGGCCAGAACCGATATTTTATTTCGGTGCGAGTCCCTGCACGAAACAATTGAAGAATCTATCATAAAATGGATCAATCGTTTGTTTACTTGCATTTCTATCTATATGAGATAATGGAACTTTAGACTATTGGTCTCTTACAATAGTATACAAAACAGATCAGAAGAACAAGCCCTGTAATGTGTTATAGAACTTTAATATCAATCAGGTGTGTGGATGTGATTGCCCAAAGTTTTAACTAAGAATTTGCTGCTCACAGCTTCTCTGCGTTGTATCAATGACTGTAAATTAGAAATACGCTACAGTGTAGTCTGTGCTTTAATAGATACACCTAATTTTATTTGAAGGAAACATATTATATTCAGAAATTGCGAATTTTCTTCTCTCTCTATCTCGATAAATTGGAAAACTTTTAAAAATCGATACCATTTTGTTTAGGAGCGTATTCTGAAAAATTTAACATAGATGTATGTAATATTTCAAAAAAATAATTGAAAGAGCAAAAGGCTAAATTATCTTATTCGATAGATTTCTGGAATAAAGTTTTCTTTATGGGCAAAGACAAACGCATATTTCTTAGTTTGTTTTATTTTATGCATAAAGATAAATGGACGAGGGTTTTTACAAATTCAAAAAAAAGAAGAAGACTTTTCGTATATTTCAAATAAAAGAAAATGCATTTTCTGAACATCGAATGCCGTAATCTCTTTAGAACCTTAAGGAGGCAATAAATACTAGTAAATAAACAAAATGGAATAAATTAGAGAGCAAGGAGTAAATAATGACCCCTGGGAATTAGGGGTATAAGATCGTTACTAAGAAATGGGGTGTAAAATCTTCGTCTCAAAATTTGGATCCAACACAAATGAAATCTATTATTGAAGATCTTTTTCCGAATTAACCTGAGAGAACATCAGAAGTTGAAATTCAAACAAACTTTGAGACCGTATGCTTTTTTGAGCTATAGCCAATTGAAAAACATAAAGGCTCCTAGTAATGATCGTATTCCAGCAGAAATATTTAAAAGTATTACGACTTCTTGCCCGCAATTACTTTTAAATATGTACAGTAGATGTCTGAAAGAAGGTAAATGCACCGATTGGTGCTTATTAGCAAAGGGAAGGGCGACTAAACCTCACCTTCTAGGGTCTAGCATGCTAGATACGGCGAGGAAATTACTAGACCGGTTAACGTGCAACTTTAGATAGTGTGAAGGATTCCGGTGGACTTTCCATTAAGCAGCATGGATTTAGAAAAGAACACTCAACAATTAGCGCTGTACAAGAAGTGGTTGAGATCTTCAAGGCGGAACAGCAAAAAAGCAGGTATAGTAGGGATGTATTGAGATTGGTCACCTTGGATGTGAAGAATACGTTCACCAGTGCTCTGGAGGCTCTTGAAAGTAAGTTTAGAATCCCATTTCACGTTTTAAGAATGATAAAGAGTTATTTTCGAAACAAAGAGCTTAGGTATGAAACATCGGATGAAACGCAATTCATGAAGGTTACGACTGGAGTGCCTCAAGGATCAATTTTAGAGCTTGATTTATGGAATGTAGCTTATGATGATATATGTATTTCGTATGCAAATGCGGGTTGACGAATTTGATAGGGTATGCTGATGATATTACAGTAGTAATTAATGTGAAAGACGTTGCAGATGTACAGAGAAAAATTAACCGAATAATGAGGCGAGTTAACACTTGGATGGAGTACAAGAATGGCTTGAAACTAACAGCTCATAAAATAGCACTTGTGCTCTAATGACTACACGTCTAATTTCTTTAGAGATCGACTTTAGAGTAGGTACTGAAACGATTACTACTTCAATAGTAGTTAAATACTAAAATCTAGGAATTCACCTAGATAATCAAATGATGTTTTGGCAACATATACATATGTTGGGTGTCTAGAAAAGCTGCTCATTTTCTTACTTCGTTAAGCAGATTGATGACAAATATTGACGAACCATCTTCAAGTAAACGTAAGCTGCTCATGTCTGTGACCAATTCCATTCTTATTTACGGAAGTGAGATTTTGGCGGAAGCATTAGATAAGGAAATGTATAGGAAGAAAACTTCGGCAGTTTAAAGGAGAGGCGCTCTGCGAATAGCAGGTGCGTATAAAACGGTTTCGGATGCCGCTGAATTGATAATAGCCGGAGTAACATCTATGGACTTGATGGCTATAGAGAAGAAATATGTTTATAGTAGAATAAGAGAAACGAGGCCAAGAACTGAAACGTGAAATCATATCAGATTGCTTTGGCAAAGGCGTTGGGGTACACAGATCAATGGAACATGGACACACGGATAAATTAAAAACATTTTGGCGTGGATAGATAGAAAACATGGAGAGGTATACTATCTCACCCAATTTTTGACCGGGCATGGTTACTTCTATGTGGATCTATTCAGAATGGGGAAAGTAAATAATGAATGAGCATGCACCATATCAGAACTCTGATATACACAGATTTTGAATGTGTACGTTGGAACGTAGAAGGGGAGGCTTTAGAGGAGGAGATAGGTCCTTTCATGCCAGAAGATATAGTGTATATGATGGCAACTGAAAGGAAACTGATGGAATAAGGTATCTTTCTATATTGAAAAAATATTAACAAAAATTGAAAACTAACTAAGATGGAGAAGACAATTATACGGGACACTGCCTAGAAGTTATGTGCTAAACGGTTCCGAGGTGGATCCAGGTCCTAAAAGGTTTGAAAAGTAGATGAGAATCTCACACATCGGATTTTCCTGCCTGAAGGTGCTTTATGCGTTTTTTCCCTCTTCCTTTAAGCTTCCTAATAATCTCACAATTTAAGCTACTTAGCACATATTTTGCTTCTATTATTTCTACAAATGCAGTTTTTGCAGAATCGTCCTTTGCTATGAATTTGTTCTCTACTGATAAGTATTTGCAAAGTCCATCTTATAATAAATTTTATAGAATAAATTGTGTTGATGTGCCAAAATCTAAATGCCGGGATTACGTCGAATAGGACAAGAATATATAATTTGGAATTTGGAAATAAGATTAATAATAAATTTGTCTGGCATTTTGTAAGATGACTCAAGGTTTACAGTCAAATTGTAGACTAACAGATTTGTTTGTAACACGTCGACTTATTACAAATAGCTTAGTTACCTATTTTGTAAAATAACTGACTTTATAATATGCCTTTGACATACGTAAGTGCTTATATACTAACAAATGAAGGTCGTTCATTCCATTGATTCCTATTAACTTATTTTCTGTTTTATCTAATTTGTACAGTTTTCAGCACAAATATTACTAAACAATTACCTAGATGTCTATAAATCAAATTGGAGGAAATGTTAACATGTATCTAATATTTACTGTCTTTACATGTGCTTATCGCATCTTTCTCTTTTTCAAGTACTAGAGATATGTAACTGAATGTTGGCAGGCGACATTAATACTGTTATAACTTTGTTATCAAGCGACATTATCTTAACCCAAGTATGTCTAAATAATCATGTTAGAGAGCCGCCAATGGACTAAAATAATAGAATTCTAAATATTTTAATAAGCTGTTTTTTTTTTGATTTATCTAAACTGTTAAAATAAATCTAATTTTCAAATAAACATATCTTTCTGTGTCACAACTTGATAAATGAATGCTTAATATGTGATGTAAGCTTATTATTTTTTATCACTTATACAATGTATGTTCTTCTATGAAATGTTGAGGTACACTGAGAAAAATGGATTGTAGAAATTAGATAGTAAATCTCTTTATGTTAATTAGTAACATAATTATTGTCAAAACGACAATATGTGGGGTATTAAGGGTAAAATAACCAGATGTTACCATGCTTATAGTAAGAGGTAAAATCTGGATGTTACCAGGTATTCGATGCATATTCAATTTCTAACATAAATGTTCGTAACGCTCTTCCCACCCCTTGCTCTATTCATTGTCGATCTTTACCGAAGAAATCGACCAATAAGCTGTATTGCCACTCACACGTGTTATGTACGTGTGATACAGGTGTACGTATTCGTGTCGGTGCATGTTTGTGTCTGCACAGAGAAAAATCCATGTTGTAATATTTACACTTCACTGTTTGACGGAAATTGTAGTAAGAATTCCTACTATTGTGCAAAATTTTAGAACAACGGCGTTGCATTTTCCTATATCACGGTTACAAAAAAAGCAATAAAATTGTTTAAAAATATTGTGTGACAATCTTCTACAAAATATAGTGAAATGTTTTACAATATTTTACAACAAGTGAATATAATAAATTGCATATAATGTAGTGAAGACAGTTATAATAACAGGTGTAGCAAATTTACTGTGTTGTGTTTATTTAGGTTAGGTTAGGTGCTTGCAACAGTCACCTTACTTTGATTATTGAAAACGGCATTAATAATGAGATGGAATGAAATGAATGCTGTATAGTTTTATATCTATATAGTAGGAATATCATAATACTCATAATTGGTTTAGCTACATAAATATGTGATACTACAGCTTTTGTCGTAAAGATGGCGCTACGCTTGTTTCATAATCTTTGAACTTCGTACTCAATGTAAATTGTGATCGGTAAATGTGGCTGCGTAATATCTATATGATGCTTATACATGGTTAACGTCGTGTAAAAAGTACTGTGGACAATCGTCCACAGACGAGAATTACGAGGCGCTTCAATACCGGTAGTACTCTACAGTACACGGGCCGGTCTGATTCCCGCAATCCTGCCCGATACGACGGCAATTCGCCCGGCTGTCACCGGCTAATCAAATTATATTAATTAATTATAATTAAAAATTATTAAACTATATTTATTATAGTCTTCATTGTTAACAGTTATTATCAAATATAGTCAGCGCTACTAGACATTTTTTTCACATTTACTAACATGTATGCTCAAATTAATAATACAAATATAGTACACTTTACCATACGAGTTAATAAAAAGTATTCACAGATATTTACTATACAGATATTGTCACCGGTAATATAAAATATGATTGTCCCTATAGGAGCTATAAAATATATTAAAGTATACTATATTTATGTTAAAGAGTACTATCTATTTCTCTCAGTGTAAGATTTCAGAAAATTTTTGATACCCAATTCGAAAATGAATTGTATAGCTTTTCAAAAATAAGTTGTATATAAAGACATCATTTTATTATAGTAATGTGAATTAAAAAAGTACAAATAGTTATTAAAATATAAAAGATTTAATATAAATAACTTAATGACGCTTTTCCAATCAATGATACATGGTAAACAGTTTATTTTCTATTCTTACCAGGATCTCTTCGCTCTCCTTGATGTCAGCTGCCGAAGGAGGTGCTTCACTATCTTTTAAGAAATCAAACAGATTGTCTACCAATTCATTAGGTTGAGCTTCATCCTGCTTGGATTTCTCCTTCACTGTGTAACTGCGATTCAACTCGGCCAGTCGTTTCTGCATATTAACTTCGGCGACATGCTTATAATTCTTGTTACCGGCCTTCTTAAGCTCCGTTTCTTCTATATTCTTCAATTTGACGATATTATAAATTTGACCCACAGGTTTCTTCTGCCTAACAAGGTAACCCTTAATGGCTGGCTGCAATTTACGAATGGCGTCGCGATCTCTATTAAAGTTGAAGGTTAACTGCCTAGAAACAAGGCGGGCTTGTAATCTCTTGAAGCCGTAGCGCATCTTCAAGAAGCGACTTCGGTATCCTCTTGCACGCCAGTGCTTCTGGGTGACAAGCGCGGCTTGTTTGATTTTTTTGTAACGTCGTCTGCATAGAAATCCTCGAATATTGGTTTGAATCACTATAATATATTTCGCCAAAATTTTTGCTCGCTCTTCCTCCAAACGCTCATTATCTACGTGTTTCAGGAATAGTTTAGTATTTCCCAATTGATAATCTTCGTTATTCTGAAATACCGCTTTACAAATCTTCTCTGCAGATTCTCTAGGGTTAGCCTTATGCGCTGGCAAAATATTCGATGCCAAATAACGAAATCTGTTTACAAAATTAAAATAGTCGTGTCTAATAGGATAACCGGCCTGCCTAATCTTTGCAGTCTCCATCATTCCAGAATATCTCAATTGTCGACAACAAAGGGCTCTATCAAACTCCTAAAATGTAAATAAGAAGGGGAACCTGTTAATTGCTAACTAAATTATTTCACTTACCAATGGCTTTTTATTTTCATTTGGTTTGATACATCTAACGAAATATGGATGGCAACTACTTAGTGTCTTCATGAGAATTTCCAACGAAGCTCTAAATTGTGATGACAAAGTTTTTTTGCCTTTAATTTCATCCTTAAAGTCAGCTTCGAATATTTTCTTCAGGTACTCATTCGAGCTTTGTTGGATTAATTGTTTTAAATCTTGACTGAATGAATCACGATTTTTCTCGAGAAAATCTAAAAAGGGACTCACATATATATCCGAAGCATATTACAAGTATATATTTTCAAGTACCTGGTACATGATAATGAACACTGCCTGCAAAATGCTTTATACCAAATAATGGTTCCAAGTTCGACTTAGATTGTAGGTAATTAGATTTTTTACCGTGTGTATTATTTATCTTGGCTAACATTGTAAAATCAGTTCCTTTGGGGAATTTAGATTCTTCGTCGATTAACGACATTATATTCATAGACTTCATGCCAATCATATCTAAAATTTCTTGATTATCAACGAATTGAATATGTTTCCAATTTATGCCCTCCTTTGTATAGTATTCTTGCTCAATCTTAAATATATGCTTGACGAAAAACTGTTGCAAGTTCTCGTTGGCGTAATTAATACATAATTGCTCAAAACTATTAATTTGAAAATTCTCAAAACCGAATATGTCCAATACACCAATAGAAGTTTTTCTTGTAACTTTCACTTGATATATGACAGAATTTAATTTTTCCACAATTGCTATAAACATTTTCCCATAAATTCCTTTTACAAATGCATCCCTAGATTCGTATGCCTGAACATCAGATAAATTGGATACGACTTTTTCCCCATGAACAAACATTGTCTTCTTGGTTAACGCTTCCGAAAGATCAAACTTATTTGTGCCTAAAAATAATGCTATCCTATTTAGAGCGGCACTATCTCCTATTTCTGAAGCTTCCATGTTTGCTACTATATTTTTCTTAAATTTCAAATTTCCAAAATGCAATATACACGCCAACAATTGAAAAACGTCTAAAACTTCTTTATCGGAGAAGTTTAATATCTTAAATGCTTCTCTGATTTCAGCAAAATCAGAAACTTCATTATGTCCGTCCAAATGTAAGCATTTTCCTTTATTTAAGTAAGAATATTTACTGGCTTCGGATAATTCCAATTGGCTCTTCTCTTCTTTACTAAGACCTGCTAGCATACTATAGAAAATATGATAATTTCTTTCGCCCTCGCTCTGAGAAACAATGCGACTTTTTTCTAAGAGATATTGATCGATTTTTGCACCTTCAATTTGTCCATGTTTATTAAAATTTATATCAATATATTTCCCGAACCTTGAAGAGTTATCATTGCGTACGGTTTTGGCGTTTCCAAACGCTTCAAGTATAGGATTTGCTTCCAAGATTTGTTGTTCAATCCATGAGTGCTTTCCACTGGTTGCAGCCAAGTACTGTAAAATTAACTTAGTACTTTCTGTTTTGCCAGCACCACTTTCACCACTGAAATATATAATGTAATTTCTTACTACTTACTTCGAATATTTCAGAACATAAAAGAAACAGTATTTAACACAAATCCGTCCAAGCCAAAGCGTTATTTATGAAACAACTAAACAACGAAGTAGTAACGCTTCAGATTGGAATCTTGGATATCTTCTACTGTGAACCAGATATTGTATATATCTGGATGATAAATAAATAATTACATAGGATTTGTAAATGACAATTTTATATACTGTAAATCTGTAGTACATGATGTATATATTACGAGCAAAGCCGGAAGCTGTACAATGTTGACACTGTATAACACTTTTAGATTAAAGCTCGCATTACACACCTTATTTGTATAAACACCAAAATTCGCTCATTTTTATTGACAAAATACAAGCTACAATAGAAACATTGTAGCAAGCTCTGTATGTAAAATTGATTTTAAGAAATAAATAGGTATGTAGGAAATGTTACCGCAAACACAAAAGTTAATCGAGAAAAAAAGGGTTACAATAAAGAAAATACATAAAACACCAAGCAAAACTATAATTGAAAGAATAGCTTTTCTACAAAGAAATCTAATTAATAATAATTAACTCCAAATAAACAATAAAATTAAGAACATGCATTTATTTAAAAGTAAAACATTTATGGAAAATTATTTTTAAAATACTTTATATCCGTTAAATCGTTAACCTAGAATCCACATTTGGAAAAGATTGTATGGACCTCTCGAAGGATAGGTGGGACGTTTTGAGGGATATCTCCAAAGCTAGTCCATTGGTGTTATATGGTGATAGAATGCCCAACCATAATCTACAGAGCGATAACATGGTGGCAAAAAGCGCAGCAAGCCTTACATCCATACAAAGGATTGCTGGAATAATACGGGAGCACTGTACTCTTCCCCGTCATTGGCATTAGAAACTCATTGGAACTTATAGAAAGAGAGGCTAACAATCTGATAGAATCGATCCTTTCCGAGAGCATGAAAGCAGAATGTTATGTCATCATACATGATGTGTGCTCGACCAATATTCGATGTATACTTTACTTCACTACCTCCTTTCCAAACAAGGATCAACGGGGATGCAATGAAAACGCAAGCAGACTGCTGCTGGTTTACGGATGGTTCGAAAACAGAGCAGGATGTCGGTGCAGGAATATTCTGTTGCAGTCCAAGAGTTAGAAAATACTACAACCTTGGACCACACATACTAATTTTTCAGACTAAAATCTATGCCATTGAGATGTGTGCTAGAGAGATTTTGGATAAAAACATCAGACACACGCTAAAGGCTCATAAATGCAACTCGAGGCCAATCTGGAGCTGTAAGGAAACTCTAAATATATTGAGGACGGTTAATAATCTATTCCTAATCTGAGTACCTGAGCACTCACCCGTTCATGGAAATGAGAGAGTAGGCACTCTTGCGAAAAGAAGGTGCTGCAAAGCATTCTAAGGACCAAAATCTGCCATTTGCATAACACTTACGGTAGCTAAACAGCAGATCAATGTATAGGCAAATCAGAAAGTGCTCCAACATTGGAGCAATTTTCCTTATTTGGTATATGCGAATGTATTTCACCTAATCATGTCAAAACCGACCAAAAAATACTTGAACTTGGCCGCAAAAATTTCAAAGTACAGGTAACCCTCCAACAACACGGTATCTTACAACACGCTTTCACCCTAACACGATAAGATAAACTGCGAAAACCCTCGTATACCACGGCCACCTATAACACGGTTTCGCTTTAGCACGATCAGAAATTGGGGGAATACCCGAAGTTTATTTTACAAGGTTATTTGCGGTTAGTGCACTTCATTGCGTATTTGGCGTTTCAACTGTTCGGTTTGTGGACCGCAGAAAATATTATTTAAAGAAAATCTAGTGGTTGTGGTTTTAGAAGAAACTTAGTTTTTTTTGGTATGTGTTCGAAAATATCTTTTTATTTTTAAGACTATTTGTAAAAAAATTAATTTTAGTCCCAAACTATATCTGATAAAAATAATTTATTTCCCTGGATGTAAAAATACAAATTTTGGATCGCCTTATAAAAGGCGAAAACTCTAAATTTAAATGAAGCAACAGTCCGAACCATTAAGAAAAATGAAAAGAAGATCAGAAGTGCTGTTGCTCAAGGATCCTCGATATCTGCAAAATACACAGCTCGTCCCCGAGCACCGATAATTGAAAAAATAGAAAAGGCACTTGGCATTTGGATTGATGATAGTGGCCAAAAAAGGATTCCATTGGACGGCAATATTATTAGACAGAAAGCTCTTACAATTTACAAACACCTTAAAGAAAATAGAGAATCTTCTACCGGCCCAGATTTTGTGGCAAGTAAAGGTTGGCTCGAAAAGTTTAAAAAGCGTTTTGCAATTCATAGCATAAGAATTCAAGGCGAATCTGCGTCAGCTGATTATGAAGCTGCCAGAACGTACCCAGCCGAATTTCAAAAAATCATAGAAGAGCAAGGATACACGCCACATGAAGTTTTTAATGCCGATGAAACTGGACTTTGGTGGAAAAAATGCCTAATAGAATCTTTATATCGAAACAAGAAAAAACTGCACCCGGGTTTAAGGTAACTAAAGATCGGGTAACACTACTTTTGTGTAGTAATGCATCTGGAGATTTTATGACGAAACCGTTGCATATTCATAGATCTTTAAATCCACGTGCACTTAAAGGCGTAAATAAAAACACATTACCGGTGTATTGGAAAGCAAATGCAAAAGCTTGGGTAACACGAGACTTATTTAGAGAGTGGTTTTTAAACTGTTTTGTACCAGAGGTTGAAAGCTATTTGTATGTATGTGTGATATTAGGGTGATAGTACACTGCGACCTAAAAGATCTATTGTGTCCCCTCTTCTCGCTGTATTTACAGCTGGCCGTCCAGTCTGATTCCTTTTAGGAAGTGCAGAATGTCCGAAGGCCCCAGATTAGGTAACTCTCCCTCTTCGATTTCACATGCTCCCAGGTGTAGCGCCCTTGAGTTGCACAGTGCAACACAGTTTGTGAGTAGATGAATGGACGTTTCGTCCTGTTCCCCACAAAATCTACATTCGGCTTCCTTCGCTATTCCAAGCCTGCTTAGATGTCCGTTCAGTTTACAATGGCCTGTAAGGATCCCTGTCAATATCCGAATATTATTTTTACTCAGGTTGATGCATTCTGCAGATCTCTTCTGGTTATAGGTACCCAGAAGAGTTTTAGCTTGCCTCATTCCCTGGAGATTCGCCCAGTATTTGGATTTTCTCTGCTCTACTTCATTTTTCAGTTTCTCCAGTGTTATGCTGCTACTTATCCCACAAAAAGGTTCTGGCCCTACAAAAGGTGTTCTAGCCCCTCTCTTAGCGAGATTATCTGTTATTTCGTTTCCTTCCACTCCCGTGTGTCCCGGAACCCACAAAAGGGTTACCTTGTTCTTTTTGCCTAGCTCGTTTAGTTTTTGTAGACACTCCCAAACCATTTTGGAGCTGATTATGTTTGACCTCAGCGCCCTAATGGCTGCTTGACTATCAGATATTTTGATAATCTCCTGCTTTTCATAGCTTCTGTCAATGTTGACCTGGACACATCTTTCAATGGCGTGTATTTCCGCCTGGAAGATTGAAAGCTATTTAAAGAAGAAGAATTTGGACTTCAAGGTACTGTTACTATTAGATAATGCTCCACGTCACCCACAAGATGTGAGTCATCCCAACGTCCAAGTAGTTTTTCTACCACCAAACACCACTTCGTTGCTCCAGCCATTGGATCAAGGTATTATTTATACCTTTAAAAGTTACTACCTCAAAAGATCATTACAATGGATTTTTGGACATAACTGAATCAAGATCAATTGGTGTAATGGAAGCTTGGAAGCAATTTTCAATTAAGCACTGTATCGAAATGATATCCTTGTCGCTGAAGGAACTAAAAACATCAACATTAAATGCATGTTTGAAAAAGATTTGGCCATTGTCAGTTGAAACAGAAAACAGGCCTGAATCGTCAGAAAATGTAATTGGTGGCATATTACAACTTGCTAAATCGATCGGTGGCGATGGTTTTGAAGATATGGCTATACAGGATGTTCAAGATGTATTGATAGAAGAAGAAATCGGCGAAGCGGATTTGCTGGAATTGGCATCAGAAGATGTAAATCAAGTCGATTCGGAAGAGAGTGCTGAACATTGTGAAGTTAATAAATTGACATTAAAGAAATTACGAGAAGGCTTAGCTGAAAATCTACAATCATTTTTTTTTAATGCAGACCCATCCACTGAAAGAAACGGAAAATTCAAAAGGGAGCTGCAAAATTGTCTATCTCCATACCAGGAAATCTACAACGATCTTGTCAAAACCAGCAAACAAATCAAAAATACATACACATTTTTTAAAGAGGGCAGAAGACGCAAATGATGACACGGACTCGGAGAGTGAGGATGATAAAGCGAAAAGAACGTTTACGTTTGTTAGTACCGAGCAGTGATAAGGATGAAAATTAAATTAATGTTATCAAAACGAAAATACGTAGTGATATTTTGTTTCTTTTCGTTTTGTATTCTACCGTGTTATAGGAGGGTTACCTAATTGTTTCTGTTTTATAGGTCACTGCAGAGTCAGAAAGCGCATACCCACACCACAGTCATATCTTCTAAATCTCGGTTTGCTTCCATCCATAAGTTATAGTTATAGATTATAAAACGCACTTTACACACACGGCACTCTACAATATCAACTTTGAACAAAGAAATTATAAGAAAATATCCGTAAAATTGAGTGAATGTCTAAGTACAGACAAGATGTGCATTGCTAGCATAGTAATCAAGCAATGTTGTTCAACAGGCAGTGTACGTTTTCGAGATTTGCTCGTAACATATCCTACTAAACGAAGACACTTATAAATAGGGATGTTAACCTATATATAAAAACTCTCTGTTGCTAGTTAACATTCCATACGAACGACAATATTAACATTAGGCCCCTATTTAAAGGTATTGTGTATAAGAGCCAACACGTATACTTTTATATCAGTCCCAATAAAAGTGCCCCTTCTGATTTTAAAGAAACTCTAAGTTCTTCTTTGTTTTTAAAGTTAATATATATATCCCAATTATGTCGGATAAACGACCCTTTTTTGTTGCAAATATCATCTCCCTTAAAAAAACTTTCCCAAAGTGATAGCCTGCTAAAAGGGAATTTTTAAACCCGTAGATATTATTCATTATTATCGAATTCGTTTAAATGGAAATGAGTTATACAAGTAGATATATGAAAATGCTTTACGATAAATAAAAAATTAACAAAAGCATCCACTAAGATCTAATAAGGTGTACTCACCTAATAACAACACATTGATCCTTATTCGTTTCTTTCATGTTGTTGTAAGCCCCATCACCAACTGCAAATATATGAGGCGGTAACTCTCCGATCTTAACGTCTTTATACTGCTTAATTATAGCATTGCTATAAATCGGCAGTACTTCATAAGGATTGATTGCTACTAACATAGTTCCTGTATAAGTCTGAAAGAAATCATTTTTTTAATATGTCAGACGCAATACTCACTAAAATTATTACACACATAAATTAACTTATTCAAATATCTAATATGTAAATTTCTCAAGATGGAGTATTCTTGTAGGTCACCAAGATTAATCATATCTTCTACTTCTTTTATCGAGGAAATGTGGATGTTCTTAAACACCTGCTCCTTTCCAATGTATATTTCACTTCCCGTGTCGCTTTTGATACGAATCCTCTTTGGCTCGATGGCCAAGATTTTTCCGCCGGAAGGAACATCGAACTCACCTGTGGTAGTAGGGTGAATCCAGATGTGGTCACCCTATTGCAAAGAGAAAAATGTTACATTCGGGTAGGGCATTGAAATCTAAACAAGGTTAATATGATGCAAAATATGCAGAAAAATCTTAATGTAGATACTTGTGATTGTGATGTATATAAACCGTTTCGAATCATTTGGGTGTTTTTAGTTTGTAAAAAGATACAAAATATGTAATTTATGAACGAACAACACAAGGTAATCGGATGAGTTGATGAGGGTGCGTTGATGCATACTTTAGAGCATGCTATTCCATCTCGTTATCACTCTGTATACAGAACACTTCCAATATATGCTTGCGCCATATACTAATAAGTATCGAAATTGTAAAGATTAAGTGAATGTCCCAAAAACTTTATATTTAAGAAAACAGTTTCCCAGTTTGCAGAGACAACAAGAACCCACATGGCACAACATACGCTAAGGATATTCTCACAATCATCATCTAAAAGGGTTTCATGCGACAAATACCTTCTTGGATAAATTTTTTATACAACAATACACACAGTTTATATGAATATAGCACAAAGCTTTTTAATCAAGATTCTCAACAACAAAAATGTGGAACACAATGAAATTTGAAGGAAATTGCGCGAACAGTATGGAGAATCTACATTCTCAAAGGCGCCTATAAAATTTCGCAAAATGCGCCATCGCTCCCCACAAACATGCATTACTTAAGCATCCAAAAGTTCATAAGCGTGAAGCTTCATATCACTTTGGTACCTTGATAGAGAAATTGCTGCTCATGTTCCAAACCCATTGAGTAAAATACAGAAATCCACGCTATGAAAGGCAATAAATGTCTCTGCAGCGATATTCTTTGAGGTTTTCTGATCCTATGATCGTATCAAGAAGTTTTTTGCCATACTGTTTGTGCCAAATTTCATTACGTCTAATATTTTCGTTGGTGAGAAGCGGTAGGTTGTGCAATAGAATAAGGAATTTTCCTTTCATTAACTGTCAGAGAAGTCAGCAGAGCTTGGCACGAAACTGTGGCGTGTTAGAAGTGCAATCTTCCACTCTGCCACTACTAAAACTTACGTGCTATTCGCACACCCTCACTGGCCACAAGAAAGAATGGATTGTTTATATTTGGTCCACTCTGGCATTTAAAAAAGCAGAGAACTAATGACACCTTTAATACAAACACAGTAGCTTGGGTTTTTTTCTTCAATATTTTCCTCGTGCTATTAAGTCACTTTTTTGCATACTTGCAATAGCTCAAAATGCACGAGAATTTTTGTTAGTTAAACACATAAGTACAACACAGACATTACCAGAAAATAATAATGATGCGGCTTCTATAACATAAAATACAATTATAGCGAAAAATATTTAAAATATTTTACTCGCATACCTTCGAATTCGCATAAGTCAAGTTTGCATAAAAGGCGACCCTACGGCGTATTTATATATTTGTTTTACTGAAACATATTCAGCACTCATTTTTTAATATTATATATTTTTTTTACATATTTATATAACAGATAGTTTGGATATTGTACCAATATAAACATTTTTTAAATTTCCCATAGATATTTTTACAAGCACTCTACCCTGATCGCTGTCATCATCAAAAATATAATATGATAGAGATTTGAAAGTAACATTATTAATTGTGTTTAGAACGCAAATAATATTTATTTGCTATGAAACAAACCGTCGTATCATATATGTACCTATAACAAGTAAATTAGTTATAAACCATTAAGATTAAATGTAGGTAATTAATTATAAAAGACATTGCCCACACATTGCTTGAAAAAGCTAAGAAAAAACAACAGATTGTGAAAAAAAAGAAAAAGTAAACAAGTTATCTGTAACGTCCCTATACCTTCGTAATTAAAAAGAATTTTCTTACCACTTTTGCTATTTTTATTCATTAATTTAATTTAATAATTAATTTGTATAATAGTAGAACAATAAGATATATGTAGGTATGTGCTTAAAGGAAACAAACAATGCTGAAAGATCTTCTTACAAACTGAGCCAACTATATAAAATAGATAATAACAATTATGAGTTTCCATTAAGATTGCATTTAGTTCTATAGTATATCAGCATAAAACTGCCAAACAAGCAAAATAATTTATCTTTTTTCTTTCTTTTTTATTGTATTTGTATCTATATAAATTAGAAAGGTTTATAAATATCATAAAAATATGACAAGAATATCGAAGTAACCATGCGATTAAACATGTTATTAGTTTTGCAAAAACTCCTTCATTAAGTTCAAGGTTACTAATTACTAGTAAATATTATTTTGACCTTCGCTTTTAGTAAATTGTTTATGGAAATCTTTTCAAAACTTCACACATCTTTTTGGTGTACATTTAATTAATTTAGTTTATCTAGCAATTTGATAACCTTCCTTAAAAGCATTTTTAGTTTCTATGATTATGTTGACAACTAAGTAAGTACTTATATATAAAATGTATTATAATAATAAAAATAACGGCTGTTTTCTAAATCTTTTGATAAATAATTTCAATTTGACAGAGAACTAGGGCTTGACTTTTTTAAATGCTACAATTTGGCATTCGAAAATTGGTATTTAAACATCCACAGTTGTATAGAATTAAGTTTAACATATTGCACAAAATTTTCAGTAGCTTTCACAAAAATATATTTTTTTTTTTAATCAAGTGCACATTGTTAATGTCTTGCGAGCTGAAATAACTAATTCCTATTGCACGACCTAGTAAATAGGATTATTTGGCATATTTGTAATAGTCGAAACAATATTCTTTAATATTTCAATCTTCTAATAACAATTTAGCTAATATATAATATAGGGAAAATGTACAGTTATTTCAATTATTCAGCTAATAACTTTTATTAGGAACATGTCCTTCCCGTTTCGCCACTTCAAAATATTTCTTCTATATCTCCTTACAATTTCCTCTGTGTTTGAAAGTATAGTAGAATAGTTTCTGGTTTTGTTTACTGTATTCCTCCATCTTTGCTCCAAACTCTTCCCATTCGTCAGCTCTTGCTTTTTTGCCTCATTCCTGACTTCCTTCCTAGTTTGTTTGTAATCCGCATATCTTTGTTGTAATTAAAACAATTTTTTGGTAGAATGTAGGCTTTTTTTTATTATATTAAGTCATGTTTGTTACATCATTAAACGTTTCGACTTAATTTTAGGTCGAAACGGTTATCAAGAAGTAAAGCTACAAATAACGAATTATTTTTCAACAACTGTTATCTTTGTTATGTTCTATTGTTTAAGTCATAGCTTTTTCTTCTCATTCACAATACTTTTTTTGTCCTTATTCCACTAGTTGCTTCATTTCTTTGATGCTCGATTTATTATAATCCCACACGCCTGAGAGTCCGTCGTATCTATTTATACTATCCCCAAATATTTTCCATTTGCCTTCTATATCGTTTTGGTGTATTTCTCTTTTGTTTTTGTTGTAATTATCCTCTAACTTTGTCCACATATATATATCCTGTTTCCTTGTGTTCAAGTTTATACGACGTTATAATTTTAAGTTCTCTTTTCTTAAAATTTTCCTTTCTAATATTGCTAATATTCTCATTATTATCCCATCGTTATATTTTAGCTAATAATAAATAATATTCTGTAGCCAGTTCTACACTTCTATATAATCTTACATCTTTTATTACATTTCTGTTAGTTTTTTCAGTTATCACATAGTCAATAATGGATTTCTCAATTCTTCCAGATCCATGTCTAGTATATACATACAATCCTTATGTTGGTATTATGTTAGACTAGTCTGTTTTGAATGCAGAAATCGATTCATATTCCTCTATTCCTATTTTTTCGTTGCCTCCTCAACTTTTCACATTACATCTCCTGTTCCTCTTGGGTCATTCCGTACTCTTGCATTTAAATCCCCCAAGATTATTACGGGATTATTAGTTGCATCATATAGTTGCTGTAGATCATTCCAGAATTGGTTCTTTTCGTCTGCTTGATCACTTTCACCGGGTCTGGACACTATTATTACATCTGTATTTAAATCTTCAGCCATTTTTACCGTTATCATCATAATTCTTTTATTAATGCCTTTCCAGTCTACCAATTTTTCATATAGTTTGGACTTAATGCACACCCTTTGGCTCTTTCCTTTGTTTCTACTCCACGATGTAGTATCCATAAGCTAGTATATCCATTTTTGCTTTTTTTAAACTCTTGTATCCCCATTTAACCTCTTTATGATCCCAGTTCACATCAGATTACTTCGATTTACCATTTTCAATTCCAATTGTCTGTTACTTAACCCTTGTTTGCGCAATCGAGGTAGCGTTATCTTTTGGTACTCGCAGTTTGTTGACGTTAGTTTAATATGGCCGATATCCCAAAAATGTATCTCTCCATCCCTAATCAAATCGAATCCAAGCTTTCCCTCTTGTTCCGTTTTCCTAATATCTCTAGCTATTTTTCTCAATTCGTAGTGTATCGTTCTTTCTTCCTTTGACATCTCATCTTCAATAAATACTTTCTTCCCTTTTAATTTACCTTTGAAATTCATAACCTTCTTATCCTCATTGTTATTCATTTTCATTAGTATCATTTTGCGTCCACTCTGTTTTACAACGGTGCATTAAGAGATAACTTTTGCAATGTACGAATTGTCTCCGGAGACGGGTAGAGTTGCCTCCTTTTTGATACGATACTACGAATAGAGCTATTATACTAACAAAATAAATAGAAGTAGCAAAATACAAGACCAGAACTTACTAATGGTTAATTTTACTTATGAATGACTCTCAAAGTGGGCAGTGCCCATCTCGTCCCATATTAAGCCGCCGTGGGGGGTAAATATCCCTTATCAGATAATCCTACTATCCAACTCGTCTCAGGTCAAATGTTTGGCCGGAAACCAAAATTACCGGTTGTCGTTTCCACCTCGCACAGTCATGGTGGAGAAAAATTCAAAACTTAGGCTTGACTGCTGAGTATAAGAGCAAAAGCAGTTAAATAGGGCAGTGGTTGCATTACTGTTATGGACTTATATATTTGGATGGAAGTGAAGTCGGTGATTGTTTTGTTTTTGACCTTTCCGAAACAATGCCTGCAGACAAAAGAGTTAGAGAATTTGCAAATTATCTAGTAGATACCTATGTGTCACACGAATCACTGTTTCCGCCGCATGTATGGGCTGAAGCTTCCGCAGCATTAAATAAAACAACGAATGCTTGCGAATCTTACCACTCTCATCTAAATAATTCATTTTATTTTACACATCCATCGATATTTCTTTTTATTAAAACTCTAACAGATATACAGACAGAAACATACATCAAATTTAGTAGTATTCACTTCCCTTATAGATTTCAAAACACCAAATCAAAAAAGAAGCATGAATTATTAGTTAAGAAAATTGAAGATTACAAAAGCAAAAGAATTTCGCGCTTGGATTTTATTAAAATGATGTCACATTTTTATGGAAACACGTAATTAAAATGTATATGCATACTAGCGTGTGTACATATATGTATGTATAAATGCACCTAATATGTAAATAACTAGCGTATATGTAACTGAATTGTATATATTAATAAAGTTCTTGACAAAATATTGGTTTTATTGTATACGGCTTATACCACCATATGAGACGAGATGGACACTGCCCTGAGGGTACATAAAATAGAATGAGACGAGTTGGGTACTGCGATTAGTAATGTAGCCTAACATTGAGACGAGTTTGACATCGCCGCTCAAAGTAACGACATTTATCAAGTAAGTCAATTTGTTCTTGTTTTTAAAATTTCTATTTTAGAAATATAATAATTTTATCAAAAAAGAATTAACGTAATTACTACCTCATTGCATATTATTGTTTACCAATTTTTTAGTGCCCGCCTGCTGTTAGGAGACAATTCGGCTATGGCCGTTTCCCTGAATGGTAATAATTTGGTTTTGGGAAACAACCGGAACCCACCTGTTTATATTAACTACTTTCATATTTATTTCCACTTGTAAATTTGTTTTTATCATGTCTGTTACATGTTGCTTGACTGTTTTGGTCTCCGTTTGTAGGCCTTTAATAATGAAGTTGTTTTTTCTATATACCATTTTATTTGACATTAAAGATATTTGACGAAAATATAAGAGAAAAAACAGGCTGTTTAAAGAAAATAAGACGTACGTTGAGAAAAGATTATTATAGAACTACGACACGAAAACCTGTTTTATGTTACACATTTTTAAACGGAACTTTTAGGAAATTTTCTTTCCGTTAGAATTAATATTGCAAAACAAACCAATAAATGATTCCCACCATTGATTTTGCTTAACAAAAACATGCACAGATACCGAATAATATCGTATTCTTTCCACCATATGTGTGCAAGTACATAGTTAATCCTGCTTATCTACAAGCAGCTTAGTGGTGTTAATTAGCATGTTGTTTAACAAACAAGAAATAAATTCAAAAAAATTGAATCCCTCAAAATTGTTTTTCACATTAACAACTATAAATATTTTCAAATACATATATACAAGTTGATTGAGACCCAAAGATTAATGTATGCCCAAATATAGAATTATTAGCTAGCAACAAATGTAAATATTAGCATATGCTTATGTAATATAAACTGAAGATAAAAATAATGCATAGCGTTTAATTACATGGACTCTTACTCCTGTTTATCGATTATTTTGATGTGTACCAAAAGCGGTGCAATAACTTCGTTTATAATGATAAGTGTCGCCGGTTTTTTTTTCTTTTTCGTACTCCTAAGTCCTATAGTATCAGAAGCGCTAAATTTACGGTTTGGTAATGAAGACATCTTGAAATCAATAATTTCGTTTATCTTTCCTTTTATTTTATTAGCTAATAAACTTCAAAGATCTTGAGATTTAAAATATGGGCCTGTACATATACCTAGGTGAGGTAGCCGGATCAAAAAGCGGAACTTTGCTGATCAATTTCTTAGAAAAAATTATTTCCTCTAAAAATTGCATAGAATTCAATGTTGCATAATCTAAAAATATTCCTCACTATACAGAGTGTCCCAAAAGTATATAAGCCCACACTTGCTCCATTATTTTAGACATTATTCCATCTTTGAGCTTTTTTGTCATAAATGAGCCCGGTGCGAGCCTTCTGTTAAGATGGCATAGTTCGTACTTGCTTTTGTTAATATTTTAAATCCAGTAATTGGGTTTTGGAACCTTTGGTGTAACAATAACAGTTGACTGTTAATCATCTCCTGATGCTAACTTGGTTAGCGAAACGCGCGTCGAGAGATTGTGCATTGTTGTTTGGTGATAGTGGAAAACCTAGCATTGACATTTGTCAGTGTGATAGTTAATATTTTAAATGTCGTACATACATACTTACAATTAGTCTATTACAACACTAACACTAAAATCGATATAATTGTATACTGACGTCCATGTGGCGCAGAATATTCGCTTAACTTTACTTCAAAGCATAACTTGACTTTTTAAATAGCACTATGTATATATTTTTACTTATGGTAAATTAATCCTTCTATGAATTCTTACTAAACAGTTTTTTATCAAGCTTTATGTAGGATTAAATGGTTAATTAGTGATTCTAAATAAATCCAATGATTTTTCCAGTAGCTTTCAAATAGGCTTATATCACCGCTATATAGAAAAGCAACACAGAAAGTTACCCAGAAAGTTAACTATATTTATTCCAAAATCTTAAAACAGATTAAAGACAATGATCTTATAAGAGATCATAATCAACACAGATAGCAAGATTTCTTTAAACCAAAGAAATATGCATTGTGTTCAAAGATAATTCTTTTTAATAGTGGCAAAACGTATAATATACTATACTATAGTTCAATCAAGAACATAATTTCTTTCGTGTAATAATGCTTTATACAATCTTTTCTAATTTTACAAATGTAACTTGAAAAAAGATTTTAAAAATAAAACCGAAATGATGTTTTAGAGTGTTATCTATATTATTATTATTAACTGACTAATAAAACCAACAAGAACAAATAATAATATTTATACTGGCCAAGATAAGATTTTAAACAAAAATAATTTACACGCTCAGTTGGAAAAGTTCTAATGAGCCAGTTCGATGTGACATACATGAATTACAATTCAGCTAAATACAGGATAATAAAAAAATAAAATCATGTTTGAATACTAACCTATTTTACGCATTCTAACTTCCGAAAAATCATTTTAATACATAAATTATTTATTTTATGATACCCAAAATGTATAATTATAGAATGGGTCAATCCAACAAAAGATTAGGATTTTTCTTTAATGATTAGGTATATTACTTTTTTTTAAAAAATTACAATAATTAATAAATATGTTATATTAAATTTAAAGCAGATAAAAATGGCTTCGATTTCGATCTATCGTTAAAAGATAGCTACGATAATTAAATTCTTAAGAAGACCCAGAGCCAAAACTTTAAAAATTCGATTCCTTGTGTTCGGAAATTCTCTCTTACCCTCTTACTTACATTTGTAACTATAAGCATATGACGTTTTACGTGTAACAAGAATACATAGTCAGTTCTGAGGTGTTCCAAATGGTACTTATAAAGAAGATAGCAAAATTAAAAGTACTTATCATACTAAGTTCAAACGATAAATGTTACTAAACATCGTTGTTAGATACATATTTTAGTTTGAACGATATTAAAATAAAGAGTATAAGTAGGTATGCATTTAGATCACACGGAAAATAAGAAAACAACCTTTTTTATCCCTGAATTAGAACAAATAATTTCAATAACAATAAAAAGTCACACACTGCAGATTTGTTTTCACTAAAAATATTTTTAACGATTTATTTAGAAGCCCTTTCAATTCCTACTTAAAAAAACTGTTAAACTGTTAACTCTCGCACCATGAAGCTGGGTTTTGGCTGAACCTCATCATGGATGATGATGGTGATTCACCACACAAAGGTTAATACCATAATATATAAACAAGGGCTTCAGATACACTTTTCGAAAAAGAAAATTAACAATTACTTTTGAAAGATATCGTTTAGAAGATTAGACAACCCTCAAGTATATATAATTAAAGGTGCCGTAAAGGTTCAATATGCAATATTCCAGATAGAAAATTACTGCATATCTTCATTAATACCTAAGCATAGATAAAAATTTACTATTTCTAGAACCTACATACAAAATGAAAGCATGTCTAAACTGCGCACATAATACAAATGACCACTACACACAAATTAAATGAAAACCAAATATAAATTTACCCCAGATGCAAGCAAGAGAAATATCTATCTTTATTACTTATATCCTCTAAGATTACGTAAGAAAAATTACAACCAAACACATTAGGGCACGGTAAACTATTTATTTACTATTTATATATAACTTACCACTACCAGGTTGTTTAAATTTGCCATTTTTGGGGTGTACAATTACTAAATAACGAAATACATCTTTCCTCAAAAATACATCACACAAACATTGTTCACATCGTAAAATATTTAGCACATATCAGAAAATTATCTGTTGTTATCTAATATCGGCGGGTAAAACACATTTTATGTGCAATAGTTCATTTTTATCTTAATTGAGCTACACTTTAGTTGATGAGTTTCAATTTAATTTCTCATATCTTTGATATCTTTTCTACGATTCTATCCTGATTACCGATAATCAAATTAAAAGTCCTTTTGATAAACCATTTAAAAAAAAAGGAAATTGGTGTATACTAATTCTGTATATTTTTGACAAAAAAGAAGGTACTAATTTTAAAACAAAATTAACGGCAAAATATCCTATATGCCCCGACCATTACATTTAAATTTTTCGCAATTATTTTTAATAATTTAAGAATAACAAATATACATAAATAAATTTAATATAAAAATCCTAGGTAACTTGAACATTAAACATACTTAAAATAATAGAGGGAGATATAAATTTCGATATTACTCACTCCCAGAAAAACAATAAAACTATTATAAATATTCTACGACATTTAACTTCTCGTTAAACTATTATTTGCTTGTAAATATACTTAATAAATCATTATTAACATTATGAATTCCTGTGGTTTTGGAACAAATCCATATTTATTTCCAAATTCAAAATATTGCAAATGAAGGGACCTTACCCGACATCTATGTAATAACTCTTAAACTCATCATTAAGCAGTAAGTTTTTTTTAATTCTTGTTAAAATAATGTTATTTTGTACATGACCTACATATATATATATATACACTGAAATTTTGACGGTTTTCTGTAAAGTAGTTTTTGAAATATAATTTTTTTAAGATCTTTATACGTCACAGGTACGTAGTAAAATTTTATGAATGAACGAGAATATATGGCAACATAGAAATTACTCCCCCGTAATAATCACAGATTGCAGTCATTTACCGGCTGCGAAATACGATATTATTAAGGTGCTATGCAGTTATGGTCACAAAGGAATTTGGGATTCGGCATTATTTCTGCATCTTGTTTTAGTTTGCGTTTAAAGTTCTCCGATACACCCTTGTTTATATATATATATAGTTATTCAACCGGTTTGAAGTACCTTTGGTTGGCGTTCAGATGGCGTGTCAGGTTTGGCGTGCCCATTAATTTTTTTTAATAATGTTGCATTGTAATTTCTTAATTTTGATTGGTTTTACTTTGTTATTAACTGCCAAGTTTATTTCAGAATCTACAACCAACATAGCTCGCATTCCAATGAATATTTGGCGGTATTTAATTTCATTCATCAGTACTTTTATACTATCGCCGCCAGATGTCAGCACCTTACGCAGCTCGATTGTTCAGAATTCGTTATTTTACGATATATTGGAGAACTTTAAACACAAACAAAAACAAGATGCAGAAATAATGCCGAGTCCCAAATTCCTTCGTGACCATCACCTGCATAGTACAGGATATAGTACCTTAAAAAATCAAATTTCGCAGCCGGTAAATTCGGTTACTACCTGTGTCACTGTTACCCGTAAATAACTAATCTGTGATTACCACGGGGGAGTAATTTCTATGTTGCCATGTATTCTCGTTCATTCATAAAATTTTACTGCGTACTTGTGACGAATAAGTATCTTAAAAAATTTATATTTCAAAAGCTACTTTACAAAAAACCGACAAAATTTCAGTGTAAATATATATTTAGGTCATGTACAAAATAACATTATTTTAACAAGAATTAAAAAAAAGTGCAATCCCTCATTGCGTGTCGTATGTGTTCTCTTTTTTTCTCCCTTTCTCAATTTTAGCAATATTTCGAGGAATTTTCGAAAAAGTATTATTTGATGATAAAGAGTGGATAAATTACAATAATGTTTCATTATTTTTGTGGTTTGTGCTATCTGTTCTACGTCAAATTTTGGGCAATTACCAACCTTCAAAATGGCTGCTTTCATAATTAGAACGGTCATGCATATATGAACTTGAAACGCGTTCCTTCCACTCCATTTCTATGGTATAAACGTTGAACGGTATGAATAAACTACAAAGCCAACAAAGATAGTAAAACGACCGCGACCATGGTTGCCTATCTGGAGCTGTGCTCAAACAGAAAGTATAAAATATACAAATATCGAATCACAAGAGCTTGTTGATTCATCGGGGTGAGAGGATTACCAATTATAATTAGCTTGAACAGAACGTTGTACCACGAGAGAATACAAAGTGATTCAATCAATTTAGATTACTGATTTTTTTTAAGTAACACTAAATAATTCTGTATTAAGTACGGTGTATAAAAAAAAATGGAAAAATTGATTTGTTTGGTTCACTAACAAATTTTGAATGGTACTGTAATTAATGGAAACAAACACGGATAAGAACCGAGCATCGGAAATCGGAACAAAGCTATGCTATAGTGAAATAAAATCATTCACCTTGCGTGTTTACAGTTATGTATACTAATAATGCGGAAAATTTAAACTTTCGATTTTATATATAAATGAATAACATATATACAATAATACCTGTACTCCATATAATTTCTTAGAACAAATTGCATTGATAAAATTTCAAATCATACAATTTTATTAAGAAAAAATAATTAAATAACTTTTATTGATATTACAGTTATATAATTTACAAAGTTTCATAATTATAAATTAATTAACTCTTACTTATAAGAATATGGTATCTTTTAAAACTGAATGCTATCAATAATATAAATTCTGTTAGTTAAGTCCTCATTAAATATTCTTGCAATTGACTAAGCGCCCTGTATCGATGTGATATTTTATTTTTTTCTTCTTTTGGTAATTCTGCATAGGTTTTATCATAACCTTTGGGTTGGAAGCATGGATCCCAGCCGAAATCTCTTGGACCTCTGGGGGATACAATGTCTCCCTCGGTTCTTCCTTGAAACAATATTACTTCATCGGATGGACCTCCTGCATGATATGCAAAAGTGCAAACTGCTTCAGCTGATTTGTCTTCATAAGCAGTTAGCATTTTATAAAGACCCTCAGGTCCTACACTACTTAAGAACCATTTTATATATGGTCCAGGCAAGCCCCCAAAAGATTTAAAACACAAACTAGTATCCTCAACAATTACAGGTCCATTAACATGTTTTGCTGCTTCCTTACACTTTTTAATACATATATCATTAATTTCACCTTGTAATTCTGGCAATTCAATATTCGCATTAATAATTTTATAAGGGAATGAAGTACCTAATATTGCGACAAGTTCTTCTAGTTTTTTAACATTACCAGTTACAAATGTAATTGGTCTAGCCATTCCTTCAGGCACAAACAACTTTCAGGATTTTCAGGATATAAAACGAATTTTAGTACACCACATAACAAAACACAACAACCACAGAATAACCCAGAAAGAACGATACTATCGGAAGCTCTGTTCTCGATCGAATCAAGTCCGACAACTATAAAAGATTTTTCACTCAAATATTAGTTTATTTTTATAGAATTTATATTTGGAAATTGTTTGTGTGATTTGTAGATAGGTTTATTATTATAATATGATCACATTATTATATATGTGTAGTGCTTGTGTGACCACATTGATTGATAGCGAATCTTAGACATATTTCTATAGTAAATAATAACATGTTTGAATAATTATGTGATTTTGACCCTGGGTGTGAATATCAAAATAGCAAAATACTATAAAATCTTCATTTCATTGTTCAAAAAAACGTTTGTATGAAATCTCTGGCAACCAACCATGCTAATTATTGTATAAACAATTGCCTGCTTTACGTCAATGCAAGGTCATCTAAATCTGGTAACGCTGAACTCTCCATGAACAATGTAATCATTCTATGATCAAGATAGCCTTGAGCCCTATATCAGCAAAACCGTAGCCTCGTATCTGTTCCATATCTGTTCATATCTTTGTTAGTTCGAGCGGACTAACGCTTTAGCGCTAAAGTCGCCGTCGTGTCAAGAGGTTGAATAATTGGATGTCAAGCTATTGTAGAAATGTAAGGACGGCTGATTGAGCAAAATTATAACTCGTACAGCTGCAAGGTATTCCAATTTTGCTCAATTTGTCATCTTTACTTTCATCTCTATATGCATATATTTTTGAACGGCACTTCCGCTCGTAATTCTTAGTTCGAGCAGACTAACGCTACGGCGCTGCCTTACGCTTATTGACGAGCAAAATTTGTATTGACATTCCTAATTGTATAATGACGATATTACCGGATATAACCTATTTATATAGCGTATTTATTATCTATGGATCAAGAAGAGATAATTTGTTGATTTACCGCTTTAATAAATTTTTATAAAAGAGTAATAAATGTTTGGGAATATAAATGGTCATAAACTTTTTTTGCGTATAGAGTGTGGTACAGAGTTTAATGTGGTTTGAACACTTAAAATAACCGCCCCATCTCCATTTGACAATCAGCTGATCAGCGATGTTAATAAATTTACTGCTCTTTATCTACGGCTGCTAATCTTATATTTTTTTTTCGCATTGCAAATACTTTATTTAACTTTATGTGTTTTCACGCGGATAAGTATTCAAATAGTGTGTGTATATGTCATGTCTAAAATTTATCTATGGAATTTGCTCAATAAACTGGACGTTCGGTGTGAAATTCAAGATAAAATTAAAAGAATAACCAATTGTGGCAATCACTTGTTTGTATTGACCCACACAAACGTATTATTTCATGGTACAATTAAAGACAATGAAGATCGGGAAGAGATATATTTAACCAAACAAGATGGAATATTATTGAAAGATATTGATTCTGCTGAAGAATTTCTTTATGGTGTGGATCTAAATGGCCGAGTCTTCAAGTACACAGAAAATTTGATTTTCATCAAAGAAATTATGTTAATAGAAGATGCAAAACCTTGTAGTCATGGAAATACAGGGACAAAATTTAAAATGAAAGTGGACAAAATATCAGTGGGTGTTTATGGAATCTTATTTATAACAGATAGTGGTCAGCTATGGGCTTCTGGAAATATGCACCAAATTGGAATAAATAGTGAAACACCAAAACGAGTAACATTTTTTCAAGACAGAATTGTGTTTAGTGCCAATGTAGGAAATGATTTTGCTATAGCTATTGTTAGCAAGCAATATACTAATGAAGATCTTATTTTGTCTACTTATGATGAAGAAGTTCTTTCGTCAACTTGTCCACACTGTACAACATCTAGGCTAGCGTCTCCAGCCTCTCAAAATTCTTGTTCAGAGTCCTGCCCTTTAGGTAATATTCTTTTTAAATATGTGATATATTTGTTTATTAATATTACTCAGTATTATCAGGTAACTGATGATATCCCTATTTTGATAAATTCCAGTTGACTCACCTAATTTTAGGAATTTCCAAAATATTTTAAAACAGATTTGAGTATTATCTATGTTTACATACATTTCTATTTGTTTTATGAACCACAGTATTTTTAACCAAAATAAGTAAATACCTACTATTTGCAAGTGTATGTGAATTATATCTACTGTTATCAATATTGTGGTAAAATAGCATTAAATAAAAGCAATCACTATAATGCTTTACTTTCAAGTTACATTTATTTGAAGTTTCACCCTAAGGTTCCAGAGTGAGTTAGCTTGTCAGCTTTGTTCCAACCACAGTTTTAACAGTATCTCAAGTGGACACATGCGGGTTGCATAAAACTAACATCATAAAATTCATCCACATAATATTTTCCCTTTTTATGTGAAACTATTCTATTTCAACATAGTACTCACACATAGAGAAGGGTTAGGTACGTCGGGTTATTCTATGGTACTCACAATCGCTGTTAAATACCAACAAATAAATTAATACGCCTACTAGAACGTGACTAAGTACACTTTGACAGTTTTGTCATAAAAAGTGATTTTTTTTAAATGCAACCAACAGAAATTTTTAGGAATTCCAATTATACCAAATACTTGGTACTTGGATTAAAAGTTATTTCACGATATAAATTTGTTCGGCGTCAAATATACGAACTCAATTTTGTAAGTTATTTTAGGTGGTTGTTGGCCTTCGTCCTTTGCAAAAGGCCATACGAAAAAATGGAAGAAGGGTAAGGTTAGGAGATCTCACTGCATAGATATACAATTTTAACGTTTATACACTGCTCACAGAAATAATACTTTTTTAATTCGAGTATCAAGTATATGGTAGTATCTAAAAGATTCTTTTTAAAATGAATGCACAAAACCCCATTGAAAAAATCTTTATAAAGAAACTCTCAAACTGTACTTTGTTGGGTCCTAGTAGGCGTATAAAATTACAAATGAATATAACATTTGTAATATCTTGATATTATGTAGACTGAAAAATAAAAATTCAAATTTTTAGTAACCAAAACTGAAAACTCGACAATTTATGTTTCGGGACTACAAAATTACGTAGAATTCAAATATGTAAAAGCATCAAGGTGCTCTATTTAAAATTAAAAAATTTTTATATTTCCGGAAGAAATACAAAATTGTAATAAGTTAAATTTTCAACATTTCCAAAGTTACTAAAGAAAAGTATTTATAAATAAAGAAATTATGGGCCAGGACTTAGGTTACAAAAATCGTTTAAGGAACCTATTTGGAAAGATTATATGATTGGGCTTTTGTTTTAACAATTGCAACGTGGTGAATTGTTGGTTTCAGGTATTCCAATTCCAGCCAGCTACGATATTGAGACAACATCAACGAGTAGTAAGAACGATAGTTTATCCTCAAACGATTCAAAAAAGGTTCTTCAAAATGGTACAAACCAACAAGAAACCGACGATACTCCTCAGACTGGTAAATCAGAGAAGAACATTATATTCAGGAATACGGAGGCAGCTAAAGAATTCCTTACAAGACAGTTTTCGTGGATGTCTTCTGCAGGTGAAGAATATTTGGTAGAGTGTACAGAGAAGCCGACGCGTATTATTAAAGAAAATGTCAGCAATATGGCTAGTTTGGTTTACGAAGGAGTGAAAACTGTTGGCGATAAAGTAGCTACATTATCGCGTCATATGAGCGGTAGTTCTGACAATAATGACGTTTTGGAAAGCATTGAAGACGTTCATTTGCCTAGAGTGACATCAAAAGATGAGTTTATGTGGTCTCTAAGTCAAGGCACCTCGGAGAAAGACATTTCCGAACAAGGGGTAGAGGAACGCAGTAACGCTATTGTGAAGAATGGTTCTAATTTAATTAACTGTGAAATATGGACATGGGGAAATATAGTCCACGGGCAACTAGGTAATGGCCTTTAACTTTAACTCTAAACCAAAATCCACCTTCCAAAAATTTTACAAAAAACAAACATATTAAATCTTTTGTTACAGGTATAGGAGATATTATTAAACGAGAGAGACCCATGATAATAACAAAATTATCCAATATTGGTGCTCAAAAGATTTCAGTACAAAGCTTCCATGCTGGTGTGGTAACATTAGATGGAAGAGCATTCCTGTGGGGAAGGAATGATTATCACCAAGTAACTGTTGAGTCTGATGTTGATCAGAGTTCACCTAAATTATTTAACGTAGAATCGAATGAAAGGGTAAAAGATTTAAGTTGCGGTACATATCATACAACAATTTTAACATATAAAAATGATCTATATTATATTGGCAAACATGCAGAAAAAGTGCGAAAATTAAGGATGTACGATGTGAATACAAATAATTTAAACAAGAAGATTCAACTGACACATGACAGTTATTTTGGAAACACCATTTTTTCCACATCGAATTTTATCCTTTGTAGTAATGCAATTAACGGTAATCAAATTATTCGTGAAAATTTGCTCAGCGAACAAGAATATCTTGAATATATGTTAATTATTAACAGCAACCTAATAAAATTGTTACAGAAGAAGAATATTACTTGTGCTGACTGTTTATTGTATGATGCATTGTGTCGATATTATGGTGAATTGCTGTACCTTACAGCAGCTTCTGTGAAAACTCTAATAGAATATTGCAATAAATCTGTATCAGAATGTGATATATTACTGTTTAAATACACTGATGAATATATATTTGTATATAAGAACTACTTAAATGCACTGTATAATATCTTAAGTGTATCAGGTTGTCAATATATAGCAAAAATTATTGATTTACCTGCTTGCATTTATAAACTATTCGATTTAAACTTTCAGAAAAGAGATAGAAAAAATGATGAACAAATTGTCCAAACAATACTTATGAAGCCTTTTGTTAGATTTTCCTTTTACCATAAATTTATTACAAGTGTATTGAGCAATACGAGCAACCAACAAAAATTTACAGATATTTTAAATAAGTGGAATAGATTTGTGGATGAACAAGAAGTTAACATAAAATTAGCCAAAGAGACTAATGCTTTTTGGACAACTTATGCAAAAACCATCGAACACTTAAAAACTCCCGATAGAAGAATTATAAGGGAAAGTCATAAGTTTCCACTTCACTTACACAATGCCAGTTTATTTTCTTCTCATTGGTTTATACTTTTAAATGATATATTCATACATATGAGTGGATCTTCTTCTATTGTACATAATTTGAAAACTATATGGGTCGAACCGCAGCAAGATAATCCTTCTGGACAATACCATATATCATTAAGGATGCCAGAAGAGTCCATGGATTTATACACGACACAGCCTGAAGAAAAAATACAATGGTTTCATGCGTTACATAATGCTATAAAGAATGCTCTTGGGAAAAGCACTGCACATCAACCACCATTATTGAGAAGTGCAAGTTACACCTTCTTGAAAACTGGCTTTTGTAAAGATGCAAAATATGTGGGCAGGTGGTTAAACGGAAAGTTACAAGGTTCTGGAAAAATAGAATGGCCTGATGGAAAAATATATACAGGTCAATTCAATAATAATCAATTGCATGGCCTTGGAAGGATGGATATACCAAATGTTGGTAAGCATGATCTGAGTGAATGGAACAGTGATTACATCATGAATCGTTATGAATAGTTATAACACATGAAATTTATTTTATAGGGGTATATGAGGGACAATGGAGAGAAAATCAACAAAATGGTTTTGGAATTCTGAAATACGTGAATGGAGATGTATACAAGGGCTACTTTAAGGATGGTGTTCCTCACGGACATGGTTCTTTCAAGCAAGGTAATTTTACTACATCAGCGGCATCTATATACATTGGCGATTGGATATTGGGATCAAAAAGTGGTTATGGTATAATGCATGACATAATCAGGGGAGAAAAATATCTCGGAACATGGAATGATAATAAAAAGCATGGCAAAGGATTAATTGTAACATCAGATGGTATTTATTATGAAGGAGTTTTCAACCAAAGCGTTTTAACTGTAAGTGGAATTAAAAATGGTATTTAATATTTGGACAGTTTGTTGTCGTATTATGCTTTAGGGTAACGGATTGATGATCCTCGAAGATGAAACATATTATGAAGGTGATTTCAAAGGGACTGGAGTATTGGGCGGTAAAGGTGTTCTCACTCTCAACTCTGGTCATGTCCTGGAAGGCAATCTCACTGGTTCGTGGAGTGAAGGAATTAAAATATCAAATGGTAGCTTGACTCTGATGAAACCCTTGCATAGCGAAAGTGATCTCATTCCCAAGTCCTTTACATCATTTTGTGCACCAGTACATCAAAAATGGAAAGCATTGTTCCGATACTGCTACCAAATTTTAGGTGTTTCTGACTGTAATATGAAAAATAATACTAAAGTACCTGATACTCAAAAAATATGGCAAAACGTTGCTGTTGTGATATCCAATTCATTCCATGGAACTTTAAAGAGCAATAAGATCGATAGAGGAATAGAAAATTCTGTCAATAATTTAGATACAATTCCCTATTTTGGAAGGGATCAGATTGATAAAGAAAGCTATAAAAATTTAAAGCAATATGTCATAAAAGTATAACCAATCGCATTTCTTCCATTACATACGATTATAATCTCTTTATTTTAAGGCTTTTGAATGCTCCTACCATCCATTAGGCTCTTTACTCGCCGATTTAACGACTGCTTATACAACCAGTTACGGTGGGTTACGACCACACCCTCGATTGCATACACATGCAGTAAACGAATTGCATTCAATAGTCAAGCGTTTGTATGATATTGTGCAACTTCTTTTTCCTGCTTTGCCGCCATACGATAAACAGTACGCTTTGGAAGACGAAGATGAAAAGTAAGTGTAACTGACTACCTGTTGAGCAATTAAAATATATACATATTTCCAGTGAAGTAATAAGTTGTCAATCTCTGCTTTATCCGATAATTTTACCTAAAGTACATTCACCTTTATTTTTCCTATATACACTAAAAAATAAACGAGACGATGTCCAATACTGGAAAAGGCTAACGGAATGGAACAAGCAAACTGACTATACATTAATGTCATTTTTATCTGTTGATCAGTAAGTATTAATAGCTAATTGAAATAACAAATACTTCATAGAAATAATTAATTTTAGAAAATTCTTAAATGTAGACATTTGTGACCAACCTCTAAGTCCAATTAGAAAAGTAAAAGAACAACATTTTGTTGAAGCAATCGAAACTCTACAGTTACTGAAGACTACTTTTTCACCAATAGAAAAACTATTCGTAATTAAGCAAACTTTTCAAAAAATGACGGTGACTGTTGAGCGCCAATTAGGTCAAAATTATAGATGGAATATGGACGACTTATTCCCTGGCTTTCTGTATGTTGTTGTTAGGGCTAGAATATTACAATTAGGCTCCGAACTTGATTTTCTACAAGATTTTATGGAGCCTAGTTTAGAAAATGGAGAATTAGGGATAATGTTTACTACTTTAAAAGCATGCTATCAGCAAATATTAAAAGAAAAGTTATCTGTAATGTAGAATCTAACAGTAGTTATAAAGGTAATGAACGATAGAACATATCCAAACAATTTGTACAAATAAAGCACTAATTTTTTAGTGCAGAACTTATTATTTAGATATTTCTTTGTTGGTTATATCTGATATTAGTTATTACTTTTTTTTTCATTTACACTTAGATTCATAGTTAATTTATTTTAAAATCAGTCTTGCCTTGAAATTTTAAAGTATTCTGCTTTACTCCTTTAGTTAATAGTCTTTTTGTAACATACATTTTTCGCAACGCATTAATTTATTTATGCTACTTTTGCTGGAAAATAAAGTTGGTATTAGCTTCCTATTGACCCTTGAAAGATTAATTTAAAAAAAAAATCATTTTTTGTTATGCATTACAAGTTGTGACAAATATTACTTTTTACCCACCAAAAAGGTAAATTTTTAATAAGTTACACACATATAGCTGTGATTATTAAGTATTAGAACTTTTATATGACAATATTTTTCAATTTTTAAAAATATCTGTTACCATTTTAATATTGTACATTCTGTATTATCTTTTTTTTTGTAGTAAAGTGTTGATATTATATTATATAATCTTTACCGGTGTGTTTTTTTCCTCTTTTCAATCAAACGATCCTATTCAATGGAAACTATAAACTCAAATTCAATAATGTATATGGAATAATGTGTTCGTATGACGAGGAATTGTAATAATCTGGCACCGGCAAAATATTCTGATCACGAAAGCGGAGACATTTATGTAATGGGAGGGAAATAGTAGGCGTTGCTAAGTAGCCCAGTGCATTGCGCATGGACCGAGTTAGTCATGCCAACTTTTATAAATGTGAATTATTTTGAACTGATTGAGCTGTGCTAAGGTGACAATGGTCGCGTTTCAAAACAACGTAGCTGCTCTCAACTGACTACATCAGTAACATATTATGGAGACGTCGCCATTTTGTGTTGGGGAAGCAATTACCAATATGTACCGTATTCGTACTCTTAATGCAGCTACTGATAGTTTATGCCTCAACTATTACCGTTTACCAGGTACTAAGGAATACAATAAAATCATCAACCTCAGAACAGACCTCGGAATTTTAGTTCATAACAAAACCAATATCCGAAAACGTTCTTATATCTTTAATTCTTGTTCCCTACTTTATGATCTATTAAAATTTAATCGGCGGTCCAGAAAAATGTTACAAGCTCTGGAACGAAAATTTCTACGATGCTTAATTCAATATGTATTAAACGTACACTGCAGGCTTATGATGTGTTTGTACACTCCAAAATAGCGATTCTCTCTATTAATTTGTATACAAGCTTCTCGAGAGCCCTCGTCTATCAAATAAATTTTGTCTGCTGTGTTTCAATGCCGTGCAGTCACTTAGTATGTACTGGGCTGTTTCTGATTCTTCCTTTCAGCGTGCAGCTTGAGTTACCGCCATACACGCTAATTTTGCATAGGTTTCCCTTCATCGCGACACATCAGAATCTGTGATGATATCGAGCTATTTCCAGCTGTTTTCGGGTAATTTATTTATTTATATTTATTCCGAAAAACGGTTCTGGTCTGTGCCTATATTGTTGTTTCTGACCTTCCCCTGCGAGTTTTTTCAACTCTCTTATTACACTCAATCTCCTGATGCCTTAGTATTGAGATCATATTATTCCGGTTCGATAATTCTACTAGTTCGTCCAGGCATCCATCACCAGTTTAGACAACACCATTCAGCTTAATAGTTTCTTTACTGCCGCTTAATTATTAGACATAATACGAATTGGTGTATTATGCACTGATTTCGCATTTATTTTATCGGCACATTGCACAGTTGCATATGCATACCTCTATCTCAAATACAGAAACATACGACGCACGTGCGTGACTTCGTAGTCCACTGCGAGCGTATATCCCTTCCCTAGCAGTGTCAGCGGTCTTAAACCCGTCAGTGTACCAGATCAGATCCTGCCCTTTGTTGTCTTGTGTGATTATAATCCCTCCTCACCAAAGTGGTGTTGAAATCGCATAGGAACTCCTGTACCAATGTCGCACCGGTATATAATATGCCTTGCTTTAACTCCCTTTACGATCGTTGCGATCTATATGCACCCATGGTACAAATATACAAGCTACCTACGCTCACGTGTATTGGTAGCAGCTCCATAGTTTCCAAAATCACGTGTATCACACTGCATATATTTCTCTAAAGTTGTTCAATCGTGATGAGCTCAACGAATTACGTACAGATGGCGCGGAGTAAATGAGGTTTTACATTGGCGCCTAACGCCATTTGTCAGTCCACCAGTTGTAGCTCAACACTGCACCATATACAACCTGAAGGTTTCAGGGGGATGATTCTGTAATTTTCGATTATCCTGCATGCACTGTCATGTCGCTCCTGCATTGTCACCTTAAAACGAAATTTGTGACGAGTGTATCAACAGTTGACAAGCAAAATTAGAGATGATTAAAGAAATCGAAAAGTGTTCCTGAAAATTTGACATTTCGATAGGACACTGTGAATAGCACAACTCTCAATTCTTTCAGAATCATCCCCCTAGCATTATTGTAGCAACGTTGAGGCACAGAAGCCTCTGGTTAATACTACCTCGCCTTCTTGATAATTTTACCTAGATAATGATTCCATGTATATGAGCTTGATATTTAACCTTACCCTAACGCTTTTTTTTACCTTCTCCGCCACCTCCATTTCCATTCCCTTCAGTGTTCAATCCCTTAACCTTCTTTTGGACGCTATGACAAAGTTAAAATAGATAACGATTTAAAATTATCATATTAAACATAGCTGGATAAAAAAAAAACAAAATACATTTGGGGTATAAATGACAGGCTTTTATTTACAAATCAAGGCATTTGTATTCACATGACAATATGAAAACACTGATTTTTTACAAGTTTCAAATGTACAGAATACTATTAATCTGAATATATATATATATAAATAACATTATCTTACAACAATATAATAATTAATAATAATCTTCACATCAGAATACATAAAATTAATAGCAAAAGAGGTAATTTGATAGTGCAATAAATTAATAAATAAAACTGATCTAACTGCATGAACCGTTTTACAAAACTGATTACCTGTATAAAAAGTACAAACATCACACACATCTTAAAAATTCCAACTCTTTTGTTTTTCAGTATTTCTACAAATATCATTAACATGTTTTTTTAACATACCTCCAAAACATGGGACATATATATTGCGTTTACCGGAATAAAGGACTACTGAGCTTATTGGAGATACATGTATGCAACATTACAGTCAAACCTTAACAACACATTTCATTGTGAAAATTATAAAAGCATAGACCAATGAACATGCGCAATAGATATAATTTTAACGGTGGATGACAGCGTATTTGAAATAAATGTAAACAATTTTTACAATACTGTAGAGTTACTATAATAAATTCTGCACAAAGTACGACATCGTAAAATACTGAAAAGAATGCATTTATTTGAAAGATAAGAAAGAACAGATATTACCCAGAAGACACATAGTCCTTGTTTTCCGTAAACCGTATATATTTTTTACTTTATGTATGTATGCAATAATATTGGTCCAATATTTATGAATCGTGAATGATAGTTGCATATGTAACCAGATTAATATTTATCAAAATTATTAAATGCGGAATTGAGTGAGTATATATTTATATATATTTAAATATAATCCTTTACTAATTAGATTAATAGCGGTTAGTAGATATGTCATAAAAAAATGCGCTAGGTTTTTTCACCTAACAAGCATAGTACAGTTTGTATAATAATAGTTTGGAATACGATAAAAAAAACTCTGAGAATTTAATTCATTCACATCGAAGAATGAAAATATGATAAAATGTGGTATGATTCTCAATTTTCTTTAATTTAGTGGTGCTATTTAATTTATCAATTTTGATTATTTTTAAAATGAAAGATATAAAAGTAGCAATCCATAGCCCCTTAATTTCGTTGAAGGTGGATATACCGTGTTGGCAAGAATGTGGTATAATCAGATTTTATATAGCACGAGTTTTCGTTGTATGGTCACCCGGTGTTATACGAAGTCCCGCTCTAAACGTGGTCCAATATACCTATTACAGTAACAGACGCAATAGATATATGAGCGTTACAAGCACCACGTCGCTCTCGCATTTGCGAAGTTTGCCGATTACGCTAGAGGTGACCATAGGACGCTCGCTCTTACGGTATGTATAACGGATGGAAAGTTGCCAAGTCGTAGCCCTACGTGAAATGCTTTAGTTTTTCGAGGCACCTAAACGAAAATTTGCCAACACGGTGGAATAAATCGCACCTATTTAAAGATATAATTTCACCATTGTGTTAATAAATATTGTGAGGTATGCTGAATACTAGAAAACTACTACACAAATAACTTTCACACGATAAAATATACGTATCTAAAGGAAGTATTTTTCTGTTTGAACCTATTTCATATACGTATGTATATACTACAGCTTAAAAGGTGTCAGATTATTATAACTAAATGTGATTTTGTATGGCTATGAAAATGCTGGTTTCACACTAGTCTACAGTTATTGCAATAAAAATAAAAAATGCCAAAAACAAAGGTTGACATAAAATTATATGTACATTTTTTTTATTGCACGTTAATTTAATAAAAGCAACATAACTTGTTATTTAAAATAGTCTCCAATAAGAAGTACATACATATGTAAATGTACAAGACCGATTATCAATTAAACATTAAAATATATTACTTATTCTCATTATATGTATATAGATATTTATATAAACTGTACAATTGGCTTCAAATAAAATATCTAAAACTCAAATCATTAAAATTTATCTATCGAACTACAACTAAGCATGGGATAAATTCAATGCAAACATTATTTGTACTTAAAACATACATAAAAATCCGTTTCCTTAAAATAAAATGTACGTGGGATGTAGTAGATACAAATGTGTTTCTTTGTATTTATTTTTTTAATCACTAATCTTATTAAAGTCCATGTAGTATATCTCAGATTTGCTCGTGCGAGAAAAATGACATATAAATATAATTTTTCGAACAATGACAGTAGTATACATAACATAGTATAATTAGTATTAATTTTGGTATTAATAATAATAAAAATAATCCATTTGTGATGCAGCGATTTAATTTCTTTACTAATTTTAGCGACGCCTTCATATTAAATTAGTGTTAGATTCTTGTACCTTTCAATTTTTTACTTTTAAAAAATAGTCATAAATTAGTTTTTATCAATTAGATAAAGGCGGGAAAATTATAGTCCAACATCTGAAAGTAGAGTGCGTATATTGTCACCTACAGTAAATCTGTACAATCAAAAGTTTTTAAAAATATTGTGATATTATCTTAAGGCCACTGTTGATATTGGAACCGTTGTTCCCTTATTATTTAAATCACCTCAAGAGAGATATGATTGTTAACGTCGTATTCGTAAAAGAAAAAAGAGAATATTGACATCTTCAAATGCCGCATCTGTTCCATGTAGTGTGCGATTTCGTAAAAATACAAAATATCGAGTGTAAACAATCGTCACTAACAGAATGCCAATATAAATTACTGAACTGAACGAATGGCAGTTAAAATTAATAATAATTGTGTTGGCACTATCAACAGTATTGATAAGAAGTCCTTGCAGAACCAGGTTATTTCACTTATACATACATATATTAATATAACAGTGTACATCATTCATAAAACATTTACAATAGATATGATTATATGAAAGATTAGGATGTAATAAGAGATGGTTACATAGATTAGTGAAAAAATTAAAAACTGTCGATTTTTTACAAGCAACTATTTATTCCAACGCCTAAAACGCAGAAAGATAATTAATTTGTGGGACATACATTGGTAAAGTCAGTAGAGTAAATTAAAAATATGTACTTCGATAATAAAAATAGTTGCTCGTTTTAATTAATTAAAAAATTATGACTTTTGCAGTTAGGAAAAAAAAGAAAGCTGACACAACTATCAATGAACTAAAAAAAATGCAGAATATGTGCATAGCTGATTCTCTAATAATCCTATATTAAAAATTATATTTAAATAAATCCTCTAATATAAATTATTTATTGCATAAGCATATTTTTATATGTACATACATGTATATATGTATAACGTCGTCATGTAAAAATAGTTTTGATATTTCTTTACTTGTTTTCCTTACACTTTATAGTTAGGTATATGAAATTACACATTTGTTACAGATGCATATAAACGTATGCCGAGCTAGTAATACTATGATGGAGTACACTACGAAATAAAGAAAAACACTCCAAATACTCGTTTTGCTGAGGGTAAAAATAAAAAATAAAAAAAGCTTTCTTTACAATCACAGCTGTTTTTTTTTTTACAATTTAGTACAAGCACATTGTATGTAATGCACATCACAGATAAATTTAAGTATTGTATATTCTAACCAAATGTTTTAAGTTATTCAGATTGTTTTTCTTATATATGTTTTTCATTCAAGAATAATTTTACAGTGTATTACAATAAAATTATATCATATGAGGTAAGTAACAGAAAAGCTTTTTAGAACTCAAAAAGCAAAGTTCACATAAAATGTATAAAAAATAAATAAATAATGATATATAATTATAGGACTACTGAAAACCAAATTGTCATTTCTATGAAATAACATCACATGATATTTACATTCATTTTTGTTCCTTTCTTTTTTCTGTCAGTTACTCACTAAACGAAGTGTAGGTTCATACATAAATTGATTATGTTACTACCAATTTTTAATTAAGTCAAATTCACCTAAAGTGTACAAGGACTGGACGATAAAAAAAATAACTTTGAAGAAACCTTGTGCCAACATTTTATGCTACGTATTAGGCGGTGATTGGGTACCTGCAGTTTGACCTGAAGGGCCGTTCACTTGTGAAACACTACTGTTATATGGATGATTTGAATTACACAACACTGTATACACGTTGTCCATTTTGCTTAGTTTTTCGAAAAACGGTATCAAATCGAATAGTTCGGAATCGGACATGTCGTCGAACCATGAGGCGACTGGAACCTTATGGAAAATCAAATATTGAAGGTGTTTGCCACATAAGCTCATTATATAAAAATATTTTATTGAGTTAAAATAGTATATTCTTCAACGAGCGTATAATGAGGCTTATTATTCACGACGGTGAAAATTCCAACACGAGCCGTTAGGCGAGTGTTAGAATCACCCGAGTGAATAATACCCATTATACACGACTATTACATCCACGCCTATTAAGACAATATTAATACAGACAAATTACACGTCTGAGGAATTACTGTCATTCGTCAAGTGAATAGACGAGAAGAATAGATATATTATTTAATAGGCGTGGAGAAATTAAATTCTTATAAGCAGAAAGAAATCATCGAAAGGCTAAACGAAAACTTACTGCGTTGTCTGGATGGAATATATAGGAGGCTGGCGAGTTGTCCACAATTACAATTTGTTGTAGTTCCCGGCCAAGCTTGTTCAGGTCTTTGACGTAGTTCCCGCGATGGAAGACACAACTTTCTCTAAACAATCTAGTCCTAAAAACTCCCCACTTGTCTAACAAATCGGCCACAGGATCAGCGTATTTCGCTAACGATGCAGTAAACAATACGCATTCGTAAAGTTCGCCCATCCGTTTCAGGAAATCATCCACATGTGGTCTTTTTAGAACATACACTTGATGAACGGTGCCATCAATCTCAACTGGTACAACAAAGTCTGCGTTGCTAATGGGCTAAAAAATATGTTATGTAGCATTATTTAGAAATAAAATATTTATATTATGACACAATAATGAATATAAAAAGATGCTCTTTTCAGATTATAGAACTGAGCACTTAAAATATCTTCTAATGCTCTTAATAGTATTACATGAAACATTACGATTTTTAATTTGTGGGTCGTTTAAATTGTTTTGAATTATGTAAGGTAATCGAGGGTAATATAACGAGGTTGTTCGGTTTCCTGAATGAGGCCCTTGTTGACGTAAGATGGCGCATTATATGCTGGTTTATACATTAGCCACCAGATGCCGACAATCGAATTTTATCCCATATCTCTTTTTTTACCTACATGGGCAGGTTTACTCCGTAAGGCAAGAAAGATCGGCCAGAAGACATATTGGACCTCCATGATGTTTTAGTCCTAAAGGGCTTCACAATGTTTCGCTGCGGCAACTCCATTGCAATAGGAGTGGTGACTAGTAGCGAGTTCAGATCTGACAAAAGCTTTGATGCCGCCGTAAGAACTCACACGTCGGTCCTGGACCTGTGAATGGTCGTTCGCTGGCCCTCTAGCTAGTTTGTCAGCAGTTTCGTTGCCCCTGATCCCAGAGTGGCTTCGAACCCATCTCAACGTAATGCTGTGATGTTCCGCCATTTTTTCGAGCTTCCTATGACACCCCAGTACCACTTCGGAAACGAATTTGAGAGCATGCAGTGCCCTTAGGGCAGCTTGACTGTCAGAAAAAATTTCGACCGATCCATTCTCATGCAGGCAGATTAAGATGCCTTCTGCGCAGGTCTAGATGGCTGTTACTTCAGCCTGGAATATGGAGGTGGAGTCCCCTAAACTGATGGCTTCGCCATTTGGTTCTCCATCTCTCCAGATCTTGTGCCATTCCTCGTCTTCGAGGCATCCACAAACCAGCGATAGGAACCTCGCTTTGGTTTGCTGACGTAAGCTTATGCAGTCTCACTACTAGAAATATCTACAAGGTATTTCCTAGTGAAGCTGAAGACGGGCGGAATGTTGTCCGCCCTTATGGACAGTGGTACTGTCTGTTCGATTTAGTTGAAGATGCTGATATGGTATCCGGTTTTCCTGCTACATTTTACTCTGTATGCTCCCAGTGTAGCTTCTGACCACAACACCAACTGCAGCGAAGGATGCCCAAGAATGGACTCCATGACTGCAGTCGTTGTGGAGGAGGTTCCCGTGATGCCTAAGCAGGCAATCCTTTGAATCTTACTAAGTGCGTTTCCCGCGTAGCTCAGACTGGCTTTAGCCGCGTAGCTCAGACTGACAGCCAGTGTACCATTGCAGGTTTCAGGCCCCACTTTTTACCAAACATTCCTCTACAAGCCAAAAAAACCCTCGTAGTTTTGTTCGTCACATGTTCCAGCTGGGATTTGTACATCAGCTTTACGTCCAAAGTAACACCTAAGTATTTAACCTCACTAGATACAAGTATCTTAGAGCCGAAGATGGTCGGACACTGCAGTTTAGGAAGTTTCCTCTTATAAGTGAACGGAATCATAGTCGTTTTCCTAGAGTTTACATTTAACTCTTCTCGTTGACATTATCCTATCACACGTCACATGTTACCGAGAAACGTGCATTTGTTGGAGCTTCATTGCTAGTAAATTAGCATGAAACTTTATTTCATAATTTTTATCCATCTTGCTCTCTTTTGGGTTTTGCATTCGCCGGATGATTTCCGCTATATACCTAACCGTTTTAAATAACGTTTGTACACTGTCTTTTTTGCAAGGCGGCTTTGTTTACATATTCTAATTATTTTCTAAAATGGCGACAGATGGTAGAATATGACGCTCTTTGTGAAAGGGTGCTCGATGCTCGTCATATCACTCATCGTCCTTTTCTTTTCTGAATAATGTGAATTCGGGTTTTTCTAAGAGATTCATCGACATAAATCAAATGGAATTTGTGGCGAATGGTTAGAAGATCTTCAGAAAACTGCCCAAGCTGTTTCTGACGGCTCTTCAGTTAGAGCACAGTCCAGCTGAAGAACATTCCTGCAAAAACTTTGCGGACTTGTTTAAAACTAAAAATCTAAAGAAAGACCGGCTTGGGCAACCTCCTGTTCTAGGTTTGGATGCAAAAATAAAGATAGTGCTCCATGTAAAGCGATTGCAAAAAGTCAGATACGGCATAACTAAACTTGCCTTACGACGAATGGCATTCAATTTTGTAGAAAAAATAGATATTCCGAATTTGAAATTCAATCAAGTAAAGCGCTTGACAGGTATTGACTGGCTCAAACTTTTTTTGGCTCGCAACAAATCCCTTGCTGTCCGAAAATCTCATGTAGTGACCAATGCAAGAGCAGAAGGAAAAAACAAAGAAGAAGTGTCTGTCTATTTTGCAATTCTTGAAGCCATTTCAGCAGATTATAATTTGTTGAACAGACTTTCCAATATCTCCAAAGTAGATGAATTCGGCCTACAGTTGAACAACACCCCAAATAAGTTATTGCTGAAAAGGGCTGTATATAATATTAAAAGGTGTCAACAAGCAGCAAGGCTGGTTCGACAACTCGCCACCCGCTGAATGTTTTGGAAATGAGCGATTCTCGTCTCATACAAAGAGATATTCCTCAACTTGCTAAAAAGATCCCTCTATTCCAAGAAAATCATGCTTAGTACTACTAGATAGCCATGGCTCGTACATCAATTATCCCGAAAAACATTTCTTCAATATAACGTACACTTTTTGTGTCTGCCTACTCACACACTGTATTTTCTTCAGCCTTTGGACCGGTCCTTTTTCAAGCCTTTGAAAGCTACTTCAAAAGCGCAGCGAGCGAATGGGGAGTAACTAATTCAAGAAAGAAATTTGAGCGCCGCTACTTTGGGCTGATATTACAGAAAGCGTGGGTACGAGCTGTAACAGCGTCTACTGGTTCAGCAGGTTTCCGAGTGTGTGGAGTGCCTCCATTTCAACCTTCGGCTATTCCTGACTACGCGTATCTAACAAATCAATCACCACAACAAAGCAGTACGCCTGAACTACCTGGTACTCCAAAAAAGAACTCTGCTGCTGAAGTCCCCAAAATGATGCCGTCAAAACTTCTTCATGTTGATTCTCCGGTAGACACAGATTATAGCGCCTTTCCTAAGCGCAAGCAGCTGGAAATATAGCCGTAATAAAATAGAAAAGGAAAAATAAAGCGGAACGAGGGAGAGAGCTTAAAGAGAAAAGGAAAAGTAGAGTTGAGCTGTTTGTCTTCGCAAACCAACAAAGAACACAATCACTTTTGAGAATCAATGTGCTTCATCTTAAGGGGGAGAGCGGGAAGAAGATACAATAACGGAAGAAAATGTTTTGAACATGTGAAAAACATCAAGGGGGGACTATGTTTTGGTGCAGTTTATGGGAACGTTTAAACTTTATTACGTAGTGAATGTGAAGGCAATGCCGCGGACAATTTGTCTTTTCTTGGGCTAAAGATGAGGCAGCTATAAATCAAGCCAAAATTCTGCCGTTACCGAAAGAGCGTAGGGGCATGCATTTCATCTTTGAAATAGTTTTCCCGTAAACCATTATAGTGTAGTTTCATTTTGTATTACATTTTCAATGTACAATAGGCTTGTTCTTTAGAAATACGATTCGATAAAATGCCATTCAATAGTAGTCTCTGAGCATTATCTACTGCATAATGTCGATAAGCCATATCATCCACTTATGGTGCGCCATATCCCAACCCTAAAAATATGTTTTCATCTATTTCGAAAGATGACATTGCTAAACACTGTCCGTTGCTGGGAAAAAGGATTATCTACATAAGACCAGAGAACATATTACAAGTTTATAATTAGGAGGTACTGAGACATGTTAAAACATGCGTCATATTACCCGCGATTACCTTATATTGAAACATCCGTGTGTGAAACCAACAACCTCACCACAACAGTGGCATTATTTTTTAAACACCCATGTGTTCTTCACTCCTTCTTGTGGCTTTACAATTATGATTTTAATGTTGATGCATGGAAATGTACCTTAAAACTGCTATGTACCAAAGTTTCATCTAGATCTATAACCATGCACTTTTTATGCATGTCTTGATGTCGGACTGGAGGTAATAGATATCTCGGTTGACCTGGTAAGGCTGGTGATTCTTTATCGTCAATGTACACATTTGAATTCGATCCTTTTGCTTTATTGCGGCCCAGGCAACAGAGAAGGGACTGAAGAAAGCCACGTTTGGCTTTCTTGTTGTTTTGAGTTTTACTCTCCGATAGATCATTTTCATTTTGGGGTAAGGTACCTGTAAATTAATACTTGCCTATAGAGAGCTGTTGAAAATAAAATATCATACTTGTCTTAACCAAAGGAAACAGTACGCGACAAAGAAAGTTAATTAAGAAAATCAATGAAGTTACAAATCTGCTCTATCGTAGCTTATACTTGCCTTAGCTGGGTTCACACAAAGTGAATACTCGAATTTATTGTTGGAAAATATGAACTAACGCCTAAGAAACATATATACCTACATCACAAGAAATGGGCTGTGAGACAAAAATATGGCTAATTTTGGCTCACATGCTTGTGAGTGTACGATATCTGTGACTCTATGTCCCAAAGCTATCCAGCTAAGACTAGATCTTTGATTATAGTTCTATTTCTCAAATAAAAGAAATCAAGTTTATACAATTTAATAAAACATACTAAAATTATGTTCAATCATACAAAGTGCCCTAAATTACGTAAACCCCTACTTACTTCGTTACTTTAATCGTAATATATGTATTTGCACTTTTTAGTTCTAAACATTTCTAAAAACATTTTTTTCCTAAAACGTGGAAAAACTATAATCAAAGACCTAGGGCACCTGTTAGTCTTATACAATGTCGACGCATGTTGATTATACACTGGAAAGTGTATTTTTGCAGTATATTTTCAAAGAATATTCGTATTTCTACTTGCAACTTAAGCAGCACACGTGTATGTGGTCTCTAATTACGTCGGTATACTTAGTAAGTGTCGATGCTGTACAATCTCTTAAAAATTCGATAATTGGGTGGAAAGCATAGACATACTTAGTTTGCCAAATAGACATTAGTGAAGTCTCTCTGTAGATGCTATATAATAAACAAACAAATTCTATAAATTGAGAGATAGCCCCTCTTGTGGTACAGCTTTTAAATGCATCACCAAATAATGTTCAATATTCGAGAGCAATGCCCAGGAACAAAACAATCATTTGAATTTAGATTTATGTATGAATGTAACATAACTGCTTCAAGCATCGTCGTGTAACAGAAATCATCGGCACTGCCAAAAATATTAAAGTTGAATTTGATGCAACCATTGTAGCAAACTTTACAGAAGTTAAACATGCATCTGCTGTGTTTCATAGAACATCATGACAGTTTGCAGCAAGAGGGCCTGCATCTTTTAAATTGTAAGTTAATATTGCCAATAAGTAGTAATATCTAAATTCGATGAATGAGTAGATAATGGCGTAGTTAGGTGGGAGGGACCAGCACCGGGTGCCACCCGCCACTGCACCATTGCAAGTAACCACTATGCATTTATGTATGATCTTAAAAATAATATATTTTAATTTTTCATACGAATATATTATAAATCATATCATCATAAATATTAACAAAATGTATTAAAAATTATCATCACATATGTATTAACACTATGTACTGGCATACTATTTTTTTTTACATAAAGCAAAGTACCGGGCTTTTATCAACCTTGTGGTTATCATTATCAATATTGTTAGCAGAAAAAATACTTTCAGAATTCAGCTTACTTATTATTTAATAATAAAGGGATTAATCAGGCCCGGCGGTTTATTTTGCGAGGTCCTGTGCGAAATGTATACTTGAATAACGAAGCGGGCGCACACCCATGACGCCGGCCCTGATATTAATAAAATTGGAGTAAATTGATTTTCTTTATGTAATTGGATCTAGAGTGCACGCGCCTTTAACTTATATAAAACAATACTTAAGATTTTATTGGCCATTATTTAATGAATAAATAAATAAGGTTCAGTAACAATAAATCTTGCAGTGAAATAGTATAAATAAATTTACATACATAGCTCGACTTAAAAATATAATATTTTAAGATGCAAAATTGTACCTACTAAAAATACATAGGTAGCTAAATTAGCTTTCTTACTTTATATTTTGTTTTGTTTCCTTTTTTCTGAAATGTGATTATTTTCACATAATAGAATTATGTGTGAGTGAATTATTGATTATCTCTCAATAAATGATGAAGCTCATTTTTATGAATATGCAATGTTTCAAAATCTATTCTTAACTACTAGATAAATTTTATTGTGATTATATTCTGCAATTGTATTTGACAAGTATTTAGTAAAACAAAATAATTAGCTATTGGCTAGCATGATCAATTGGCAAAGATAAAAAAATGCGTATCTGTCCTAATACATTATAACGTATTAATGCTATATGTAATTGCATTTAAATGTGAGATAATTTTTAGATAAGATGAATTATAATTTTTATTATTATTGTGTAGGTAAATATACCTACGCATGTTGATATAAAGTTCAATAAGAGTAAGTGTATTGAAATTTGTTTAAATATATAACGTAATTAATTCTAAAAATGTGAAAGCATATAGGTGTACACATAAGCAGATGACAGTTAACTCTTCCAAAAGAGGTCACACAGGTGTGGAATGTTTTAATCATTAGCATATTTGTTTACAAGATATTTGAAATATGTTTATTGTTGAGACGCATATTTGCAAAGAACATTTAAAATATAGTATCCAATCCCAGGGTCGAGCTCAAGGTTAGCTAGTCTAGGCGCCCGTCGCTTGTTTACCTTTGCATATAGTACTATACACGCCTACTTCAAATTAAAGATTTAATAACATGGTTAATGAATCGTTTACCTCTTTCACGAAACTTAGCCGCTCCACTCACATCGTATATCAATCAGCGAAACATACATTCAAAATATCTCCGTTTGTTAACAGGTGTAATCCTAATTTAAGTAATCTGTCATTTGTTATTTACCTTTTTCGGGTGGATAACTATTCAATTGTTCGTCGTCTCTTGACACTTGTGTAATAATGGACGATGCGTCCATTTAAACATTTGTTTCTTTCTTCGTTTGTTTATCCACGTGTTACTTTTTACTAGATACAACAAAACTATATTTAAAATGCTTTTGCAAAATGGCAGAAGCTGTTTTTACTTCTTCACCATATTGAAAACTGACGTCTGTTTTACCGATAAACGAGTCTAGATATAGCCGCGCGAAATTCAAATTAGAATTTCCTGGAACCTTGCAAAGGCGATTACTCATACATCTGTTGCTTGACGCGATGATATTATGCAAACAATATATAATAATTGCATTTCACAAAAATAATAATAATAATATTATTATAGATTATACAAACTAGTTCTATTGTTCCCAAAAACGTTCTATAAAGTTTCTTTCTTTTCGATCATTTGATCTCCGTACATTGCATATCACCCATGTAATTATTTTTTCTTTTGCAAATGTTTAGTTTAATTTTGGCTTTGTGGCAACTGCACTATTGCTATTAGTTGCTATTGTTCATCTTGCCAGGCGCGGGATACTTTTAGAGATCCGATTTTCCTGGTTTCACACAATAATAAAAGAAAAAATAGTGAGGTTAATAGGGGTGACTGTAAAATAAGATTTCATTCTAGCAAAGCACATATTTGAATTTCTAAATTAGTCACTAATTTTGTTTCTACTATTTATTAAAGCAAATGTTGCATGGAAACGTCGAATGGTGAATCGAACAGTACTTCAATTAGGAATATCTATGGCACTCGGAATAGTTAACTAAAAGGAAATTTTTAGTTATTTCCGAAAAATTACCACCATAACTAGTTTATACTCAGCGTAGCTATAATAAAGTTAAACATGTATGTGAATTTAATTGATATGCCAGACCTTGGTGTAACTAGAGGGGGCCAGGGTGGGCCCACCGGAAAACATTCTTTAGTTACCTCAATGAGCACGGGCGTTTGATTTTTATCGTCGATCAAAGTTCTGTACATGCAGTATTAGAGCACTTGAACTGGATTTCTTCCACCTCTTGACATAATCTGCAGATAGCGTCCTCTACCAGGTCTATGTTATACATATGCCTATTTAGTCTATAACCAGTCAACAGATCTACTATCATTTTGAATCATCTTGCCTTTAGTCAGTAGATCTTTAGTAAACTCGGGCCTCTTTTCCCTTATGAACTTTTTTGCCTGTCTTTATCCTGGCGATTTGTGCCACCATTTCTTGGACTTGTTTTGTATCCATTCATTGATGGACTTTTTAATTTACGATTTCGGCCAGCTCCAACGAATGGCCTTGACGAAGCTCGCCTGGCCAGATTGTCCGCCGTCTCATCTTCCTACACGCCCATGTGACTGAGAACCCAGGCCAAGTTTAATTTCCTTTTAGTGAGCACCTCATTTAGAGCGCTAACGCAGTCCCAAACCAGCTTAGAGTCAACACTTGCTGAGCTGACAGCTTTAAGTGTTGCCTAACTGTCGGAGAAGATAGCGACTCGGACCATCTTTCTACTTCTCTGACACAATAATGAATTCCATATATTCCGGCTCCTACATCGTTATGAGATTTAGAGCCGTGTATATACCAGTTCGAGGCCGCTCTTACTGGAAAGATTTTCTCGCAGTTCTTCTTATCTGGTATTATAACCTGATGTTTCCATTTCAGGTTAAATTTCTGAACCATGGCGTCACTTGACATCCCCACAAGGGGGCATCCTTAAGTTCGTCTAGTAGTTTTTGATCGCTAATTGTTAGAAATATTGATAATTTGCCTGAGTGCAAATTAAAAAAAATATTACGTTGCCAAAGATTTCGTCCATCAATAAAGAGAAACAGAAGCCAATAAAAAATATAATACACAATATTATACATATATATATGTATAATAGTGTTCCTTCAGTGGAAACACGAATGAACAATAGTTATAATAGCCTGCACTGTTACTTCACCCAGTAAGGTTGCATATTAATGTGCACCTATTTCATAATTTAATACATTATTTTATAATTTCTGGTTATTATGAAGTATTGTATTTTAGAAATTTTAAGCTGTACACATAAGCATAGTATCTCGCCTTTCAACCACTAAATACCAAAAAATAATATGTATATTGTAATATGTATTACTAGGATTGTAAACATTAAAACCACTGACAACTTACTGAAATAAATGTTTTAATAATCACGCACATATTACAAAAAAATTTCAAAAATTATATGTAAATTTTTAGAGACAAGAACGACTGAGTACCATATTTATCATACAGGGCGATTGGAGCGTTACCTTGATTTGACTATACCAATCGAATGAGATTGGCGCAGCCTACCCGGTCAACGTTTCGATATACCGAATACTACTGACCTCTTCCGTCTCACCATTACGGTAACTTATCGTTCTTGCCTCTAGCAATTAAAAACGATTTCTTTTATCCAGAGAATCATAAAGAAGCCTTAGTTTTATTTATTAACATATAACCGAAGGCACCTAAATATAATACTACAACCGTAACAAGTGGTAATTAATAGTATCTTTAGTTTGTTCACATTTATTAAAAAAATATATACATTCTTATATTTACAAATACATATATGTATCTTAAATCGTTTTATCTGTGTTACTGTAAACGGTATGAAAGTTATTTTTTCTCCTTCAATATACAAAATAAAAGAGTGTCATGTACACTTTTGTCATTCTAAACATTCTAAAAGTACGATGTCGTCCAATTTAGAATCTATACTAAATTGTGCGTATTATATAATAAAACTTCTGAATTAGCAAGGTGCAAACACTTAAAACGTATACATACAAAAGTAGTGGTTGCAAAATAACTAAATTAGATTTATTCTATTCATATGTTTGTATTTAAATATTTATCTGTTTGAGCCATACATATTTATATTAAATTGTGATGAATAGGTTCAGTAGTTTTTCAAGAATAGCATATGCAATAAACACATTTTTAATGATCACATTTTTGTATTTATATAAGCATAATTAATTCAATCGTAATAAATTGCGTCGTATATATTAGTTAGTTACTATCACATGTATTTTGTAGTTATATATTTACATCTACACTTTGACGAAGTAATTCCTTTGGTGTTTGGGATCAATAGACGTGCTTTCGTCTATCAGTAATCATTTATTTTTAATTAACATATGTCTTCTGGAAACACGGCCAAAAAATATGCCGATTACAAATACCGTTCCTATGAACATTAAGATGACGAAGAAGAAGTAATGCTTGGCGGGTGAACCAGACATTTGACTGTACAACTGTTCAAGATTTTCCGGAGATATCAACTACAAATTATATGCATGTAACAAAGAGCACACTTTCGAAAATACTTTACTTACCGCTTCTGCATTTTTATACATTTCTATTCTCTTTTTTAACATAGATAGGCACACAGGTAGTAGTTCTTTTGTCTTATCGACCATTATTATACGTAAACATTTTATATCTGAAATGTAACACATGCAACCCATAAACTTCGTTATATATTATTCGTAATTTTCTTTAAGGGATACTTACGCCTACCACTACCTTGTGGTATGTCGCTACAGTACTTTAATATGTCTAAAGCACAAGCTTGTTGCAATAACGGATCTGTATTAATATCGGCTTGCGATTCTTCTATTAAGTTTGCAACTTCTTGTTGGCATACTAACGTCGGTATCCTTTTATTCAGAAACGCCGACTTCAAACACTCCTCGGCCTTTCCATCGTCTTCGTCTGCTTCTGTCTTACATATCGTCTCCAGTTCATCTTTACAAACCACTCTAATTAACGGATTTAAACGTAAATCTAATGCCTGCTCTCTCAATATATCAGCCATTTCTTTTTCGCATTTACTAGTCAGGTGAGACTGTCTAAACGATTTGCGTAAGCACTTGTATACTTTTCCATTTAATTCTTTATCTGGTACCTCGTCATTAATTATATCGCCACAGAATTTTCGAATGTCGGGTTTACAGTTCTTTATCAATGATGGATTCAGGCGATAATCCGAATTTTGTTCGATTATACGGTGAATTACAACTAAACGGCATTTTTTATTAAAACCTTTTTCATCTTTATGTTTCTAAATAAAAAAACAATTAAATTTACACTTATGTCTCGATATATTTGTAGATAAATACCTTAAGGCATTCCAACACATGTTCTTGTTCAAATTTCGGACAAAATTGTTCAATAGTATCGGCGCACATGGTAATCAGGGCATAATCAACAGAATTATCAGTTATTTCTTCTTTTTTAATTTTAAATAACTCTACTTGACATGAGTTGCTCAATTCTTTGGTAGTTGATTGTAAACATTCAAGTACCTACAAAAAAATAGTTTTAATAATAAAACGAATATCTAAGAATGTGTGCAAAAAAAAAGGTGCAATCGACAAAATCATCCAAATCTTTCCCTTCATTATTGTTATATTTGCCATGGTTCGGGATAAGACAACGCGTAATAATTTGACAAGCAAACCACGGCTGCATTTCATTCTTAGTCAGTTCATGTTATGTGCTAGACATTCTTGTGCAAGGTGCCTCATCGAAGCCTGGATCTTTGATTACTGCTTTATTTGACATTCTAGAAAGAAGCTTTTACTACAAAAAATTTTATAGAATCCAATGCTGCATAACTTGAAAATATTTCTGACTATACACAGTGTTTCAGAAGTAGACAAACATATACTTACTCCGTTATTTTAAACGGAACATAATATTTCACTTGGTAATAATAAATTAAATGTTCTGTCCAATCAATATTTATTTTAAAAAATTCGCTGTGTCTACCGGTTTCGGCCTTTTGCCATCATCTGGACACACACTGAATATGAGATACAGAATTATATATCTAATTAAGTTATTAAAATTTTTTGTTTACTTACGTATGTCTAAAAGGAATTAGGTGCTACGTCATATGGATTTGTTTATGTTATTTGAAATTTTAATTATTAATGTACACCTCTACAAATCCATGACGTAGCACCTAATTCCTTTTAGACATACGTAAGTAAACAAAAAATTTTAATAACTTAATTAGATATATAATTCTGTATCTCATATTCAGTGTGTGTCCAGATGATGGCAAAAGGCCGAAACCGGTAGGCACAGCGAATTTTTTAAAATAAATATTGATCTGACAGAACATTTCATTTATTATTACCAATTCCAAAACCAATCAAAACTTTCATTAACTATATAATATTTCACGTTTCAATTCTAGGTAGAAAAATAACATGACTGCAGATGCCTATATTTAATAACGTTATTATATACCTATTGGCCCGTTGCTAGCCTTCGGTTAAGACGAAAGACGTTAAAATATGAACATCGGAAACAAAAGCAAATACAAATTACGACGTAAATTTGTATTTGCTTTTGTTTCCGATGTTCATATTTTAAAAGCCATACATACATACTTGTTTTTACACAACAGCAAAACTAACATCGATGTAATTAGATACAGGGTCCAATGTAGCCCTGAACATTTCTTTTACTTTAGTCCAAGGTAACTTATTTTTTTCAACAGCATCCTATATTTTTGCTTATGCTAAATTAACCTATACGCAGAGCTCTTTGGATTCATACTAAACATTTAGGAAGGATAAATGGTAAATTCATTGGATTTATATAAAATCATTAATTATACAGCCTGTCTCAGCGAGATCGTTCATTAGAAATTTATGTGGTTCTGTAAACACAAATTTAAAAATTTAGAATTATAAACTAGAAAATCGGGCCCGTTCACCTGGCCAAAGTAAATAGTCGTTTGATGAACGCTTACCGCCCAAACACTGCAGAAAGTAGAAAGCCCGCGTTCCACCTGGAACGCACCACTTTCCGCTAACCCCCGTCTACACCTGTGACTGGTTTGGGATCGTCGGTACACCCTGTATATTCCTTTTTCTCAATTCTTGCCTCTCACTTGTAGAAAGACTCGACGCTTCGCGTTCCGCAGTCGTATATTTGTGTGATTGGTTTGGGATCGTCGGTACACCCTGTATATTCCTTTTTCTCAATTCTTGCCTCTCACTTGTAAAAAGACTCGACGCTTCGCGTCCGGCAGTCGTATATTCGTGTGAATGGCTTGGGATCGTCGGTACAGCCTGTATATTCAGTTTTCTTAATTAAACATTACACACACTGTATATATTTTAAGAATCAAACGTGAAAACTGTCACCATCCGGTATATTCATTTTTCCTAATTAAAAATTACACACTCTGTATGTAATGTAATAATAGAACGTGAAAATTGTCACTACCCTGTATATTCATTTTTCTTAATTTAAAATTACACACTCTGTATATATTGTAATAATGAGATGTGAAAATTGTCACCTGGAAGTCGCCAACTACTTTTTTTATCTTTATTTGAAGACCCTGTATATTTTTACATACTTATATTTAATACATACTCCACATGTCCTATACCTGAAATTGATAGTTTAGGAGATAATTAGGTTTCTTTGAAAAATGCACACATGACTCATCGGTACTTATCCAGTGTGCCATGGAAAATAAGCGTTCTCAAAGATTTTTTGTCAAAGTCACACCTCTTCACGTCGTTTTATGCTTGTGCGTTAATAATTATCAGTTAAGTGCCTTAACATTATTGCTGTAAAGACCCCACGGTCCTAACCGCCCTTTGCACCTGTCTTCGAACATTGCCTTGGAACACTGTCTTGGCATACTTCCTGGGTGCCATGGTCTGAAGCTCCATCTAGTTGATATCAACGTCTTCTCAAGTGCAAAGGCAGGTTGTCAAGAAAATCATCAGCCACAGTCCGCAATAAATTCAGGTAACGCACTGCCGTTAACATGCCGTCATAATTGACGTAAAAGAATCTGCCATTCACCATAAGGCAAAAGACATTGAAAATAAACCTGATCTGATAATTTCTTTCTCGGATCTCATGCGGATTGACTGAAGCCCAGATATGGTTATTATGCCTGGTAAAAAAACCTTCACGCGAAAACTTAGATTCGTCTGTCCAGATACGTTTTTACAAAAAGTTGACTTCGAAGGTATAGCATCTCATACAAGAATTAAATTATTTCCTACGTTTAATGGTTATTTGTTGTATGTATACATTTTAATTATCTAATTGGGTTGAGTGGAAGAACGCATGCTGATATATGTAGCAGTAACTGAACCCCGCCCTTTTTCCTACTCTTTGTTAATATTGTATGATGATATAGTGTATTTACTTTTGCGACTACGGAAAATAAAGATATATTATTATTATTAAGTAAACTCTGTCGTCGGGGTCTTAATGATGAAGGTCTTGTACTAACGAGAACTTGCAGTCGCGGAAGTGAAGCTTCTTCAAAATTCTATATACTGATTCCCAGATCTGAACTGAGGCGAGGGAATTGGCCTTGAAACAAGCCAAAGTATTCAACTCTCCCTCTTCATTCTCAACTACACTTTTTTGTCGATTTAACACGTGATCAATTAGTCCAAAAAGCACAAAATTTGCTTCTATTCTTCTAAATGTACCTTTTGTCATCGGAGGTAACTGTCGATAGTTTTCGTTAAACATTCTGCAAGATCTGCTAAGTATTTTGTCGCACTTTCACACATTGTTTTCGTTATTGTTATTCATTTTAACTCTTCATAGCGAAAATGTTACGTCACACTCTTAATTATTAACTCATAAGCATCAAACGACGTAAAGAAGTGCGACTTTGACAATAAATCTTTGAGAACGCTTATTTTCCATGGCACACTATTTAAAAAAACCTAATTATCTCCTAAACTATCGATTTCAAGTATAGGACATAATATAACCGGAAGCGCTAGAAATCTAAAAATATTTTACACAATCGATTATATATAATTCTGAATTTTCAAAATTATATTTTGACTAGAACCCCATAAACTTCTAATGAACGGTCTCGCTGAGACACCTGTATATAAAAGCCTGCATTAGCCATCCTAAATGTTTAGTACCTATGAATTGAAAGGGTTTTGGGTAAGGGTTAAATAAGCATGAGCAAACTAATACGGTGCTATTAAAAAAAAACCAAGTTACCTTATTTGTCAATAGATGTTTTAGTTGTGGCTTTGGATGCTCAAAATATGCTTCAACAAGCACCTGAACGTTGTTTGTTATCTGTTGGTTCATTGTTTCCTAAAATTGTTATACCGGTCGCTAGCCGATCGAAATAGATTGTCATGAACTTATACCACTCTCCGCGATGTATAAATCAATGTTTAATAAAAATCACACGCTACTGTGTTACATGCGCTAAATTCATTCGAAACAGATGTAAATATTATGTGACAACAATCGAGATTTCAAGTGAAATCTCGACAGGTTCCGTTTATCTCCTATCAATTATTATTTCTTCACGCATAGTAGCGTAAAAAATGTGAAGCAATTGTTATTGCTTCACAGTTTTTTTATTATTTTTCTTAGTATATATTCCGAAACGCGACAAAAATAGAATAGAGAAAAATCGTAAATGAAGAGGCGGAGTAGTAACTCATATTCCAATCCCATTAAATAAACTATAATTTAATTGTAATAAATAGTAAATTTGCAAAAGTACAAGAGCATATAAAGAGTAACTATAATTACCTGAGCTGAACCATGTGGAATATTTGAACAATATTTCTGAATATCGCTTTCACAAGCTTTTGCTAATTTAGGATCATAATCTATATTCTCTCTTTGTTGAAAGAGTTGAGCTTTTAGTTGTTGTCTACACTCTTTTGGTATGTCACTTTTTATACCTGCCATTGTATCATTAACAACCTTTTCGCTTAAGCAGCTAACAACACCTGCTTTACTTCTCTCATTCTGGCAAAATCTGATTGCATATGGTTTACATGCAAGTTTGAATTTGTAAGTAAATCTTATATCCTTCAAAGAAATCAGTTGAAAATGCTCTATGCTCAATCTACATTTATTGCTATTTTTCACTAAGATGTCATTTTTATGAGAGATGAGACAGTTCATTACATCACCATCCTCATTATCAAGCTCATCACGACAAAGGGTCTCCATAATGTCTCTACAATTCTTTAGTACATAAGGATTTAATTCAATATGTTCAGCTTCAGCTTCTGTATAGTTAATAATGGCCTCTTTGCATTGCGCTTGCAATTTATCCATATTATTCTGTAAACAAAGTAATTCTTCTCCCTTAGCAGTCTTATCAAAACAAGACATAGCTAAATCATCAAGGCAATCTTCCTCTATTTGAGGATTAAGGTCTACACTAAGCGCCCTTTGTCGCATTACCCTTTTTATTTGCTCAAAGCACTTTGGTTTTAATTTCATTTCTTTGTCTTGATGAAAAGCATTTCTGCAAACAGAATAAAATATAGCATTTACGGTTTTTTGATAACAATTAATTTGAAGAAAGATAATATTACCTATACAAACACGGTAGAACCAATGGATCTCTTTCAGGACTCGGCTTATTTTGATTCTCCCATTCGTCATCAGCTTTACACATAACTTTAGCATCTTCTTTACATGCTTTAAATAGCTGTGTGTCTAGCTTAAAATCTCTTGCAACGAAATACTGTATTTGGATAAGAGCATCTTCGCATTCTTCTGTCATGATTTCCTCACCTATGTTATCCATTAAACAAGTCATAATTCTTGCATCTCCGCCCGCCAATCCTTTACAAGCAACTTTAACTACAGCGAAACAAGCCTCATACAATACAGGATCCACTCGCCAATCTTCTGCAGCATCGCTTTCTTTTATTACTTGTTCTAGCTACAATTTTACATCAGATACATTAGTTAGGAAATATGGTGGCTATTTTTTCATAGGGGTACTACTGCTATTTTAAAAAATATAAGTACAGTATCTGTTAGATGGAAAAAACCGTTTGGTATTTTAGAGGCGAAAATGGAAAAAACATCTCGAAAGAAAAGAAAAAAAAAACAGCAATCCTCAGAAATATAATTTTGAGAAAAAGTGAAACGAGCTAGTAAGACTGACCACAAGCTATTTTAGGGAACATTAAAAACAGAAACGGTAATCAAAATAGATATATGCTTGAGATCAGCAAACAAAGAGATTTTAGTGGAACATGTAATAAGAGTTGGAAGAAGTATTTTGAAGAAATACTTGATCATCCAGTGATGGGTGGAGACTGTGGCTTGAAAACTGTAACAAAAATCCAAAAGAAAAAATCCCTTACCACAAAAATTAAAAGGTAAAAAATCTAAATACGTATTTCGGCAACTAGTTGAATTAAATTCGAAATTCAGTACAATTAATTTCACAATAGAAAAGGAAAACAATGATCAGCTACCATTTTTAGATGTTTTGGTTATTAGGAATAATAACATAAAAATAGATATCTTCCGAAAAGACACCAATGTCAACAAGTTTATAACAGCGGACTCAAATCATGGTTTTCAGCAAAAAATGGCCTCTTTTAATTTTCTTATCCATCGGTTGTTAAGTTTTCCGCTTACAAAAGATAGACATGAAAAAAAATTTTGTTTAATTAAAAAGATTGCGAAGTACAATGGTTTAAATTCGGAAATAGTAACTAAGATAATTAGGAAGCATAAACTTAAGAATCATACTCAGGATTCCACATGTTTGCTACCTCAACAAACTCACGGTAATAAATTTGTTTCTTTGCCATATCACTCAACCACACGTAAGTTGCACAGCATTTTTAAAGAACAGGATCTTCAAATTGCATTTAAGTCGAGCAGTTCATTAAAATCTCTCTTGGGGAACACTAAAGATAAAATTGAGGTAGATCAAAAATCTGGGATTTATGAAATAAGTTGTAGAGATTGTAATCAAAAATATGTCGGGCAAACTAGGCGTTCAATCTCAACTCTTTATAAAGAACATATTGCACATTTCAAATACAACAGACCGGATAAATCTAGCGTTGCTCGACATATTTTAGGGTATGTCTACAGATAGCCTGAGGCTAGTTAAAGCTGTAAATAATTTTAGAGAATTAGATAGTTACGAAAGTATTTATATACTTAAAAACAAATATAAATTAATGAATTCCGACAAAGGACCAATACCCGAGTCCAGCTTATACGAATTATTGTTAACTTAGTTGCTGGTTCGTCACGTTCCATTAGATTTAGATAGTATATAAGCCTTGTTGTTTGTAAAGGATGTCAGTGTTATTCCACTAGTGATTTGGTGAAGAGCATATCTTCCAAGGTTTACCTTAGCCGAGAACACTACGTTTAACACTTCTCTTTTCTTGTTTTTCTACTGAAGATGGCAATTTAGTTGCCGAAATACGTATTTTTTACCTTTTAATTTTTGTGGTAAACACTTGATATAAATCAATAAAGTACATCAGAAGAAATCAAGAAGTTGGTAACCAAAACTGGAAAAAAATGACGGGATGGGATTGAATGAGAGTGCAAGAAAAATAATAGAAGCCATTAAAGTAATAAAAAGAGGCAAAGCGGCGGAGCATAATGATATAGCAACGGAAATGGCAAAATCCAAGTTTCTTGAAAGAATGATAGCAATTTCAGAAAAATTATTTATTACCTAATGGAGGGAATAAAAAGTACCAAAGGACTGGGAGGTACAAATAATATTACCCATGCAAAAAAAAAGGTGACAACAAAGAGTGAGCTATAGGGAAATGGCCTTGCTTAACATTAATGAAAATATACAAACAACCTCATGATGATATTGAAACAGCAGCTTGAAGAACTGGTATGATTAGTAAAGACAACACAAAAGAGATCACGAGACAGACCATGTAAAACATGATAAGCAATGCTATATGAAGTTTAAGGAAACAAGGCATACAATGAAATGAAAAACCCCTGATACTAAATTTTTTTGCTAAAATACAAAACCTTTTCCCCTTTTCACCAATTGTATTTTATTTTATATATTATTTTCATTTATTTCTTATATTTTTAAAATAACAATAGTGTTCATATGAAAGGGTTACATAAGAAAATGTAGGTATGTTGAATTAACTAATACAAAAAATACTTGCCGCTCTCATGCAGGTATCCTTTATTCTTTTCTTTGAATTTTTCCCTCTTGCATGTTCCATTAAACAGTGCAATGTTTTTCCTCCAACTTCTAAATCATTGCAAAATCTTTTTATGTCATACGAACACCCATCAACAATTTCTGGAGAAACTCTGTAATCTTCCATCAATATTTTACGATGATCTCGCATTTCATTTTCACATTCAGAATCGACTCTGGTTCCATTTTTCATAACATTTTCCAAGCATAATAATACTTGAGCCAAACGAATCGATTTATCATCAGATGTTTGTCTTCGGCAATGTGCCTTCTTAATATCCTCTCGGCAAGCTCGCATAAGACCTTTGCTGATACGATAATCTTCTGCTATCATTCTCTGCCGTCGCAACAAATGATTTCTGCATTTATCTGTTAGGTGCTCTTCATAATGTTGCATTAGACATTTAAAAACTTTTCCACTACCTGGTGGATATTGTTTACAATAAAGCATTTGTTCTTCTGCACAAGATAAATATAACTGTCTATCTAACTTTATATTGTCTGCTTGTATTTCAGTTAATTTGACCAGTTCTTTCCGACATTCACCCTCAACTTGTGAGAAATGGTCTTGCAAGCAAATTATTGTATTTGCTTGTGAAGAACTATTTGAATTTAGCCTACCACATCCAAAATTATTAATGGCTTTCCCACATTCGTTCAAGAAACCCGACACCCAGTGGTAATCATCAAATACTACATTTTCCAAACGAGATATTAACGAAATACATTCTTTACTTGTGATATCATCTCTATTAGTAGCAATACATTTGAGGAAACTTCCGGGCATATCGTTTGCTTTACAGTTCAAATTTCTGAAGTCATTTTCACACACTGGTGATAAAATCTGTTCAACATACTCATTATCTAATATATCACAAGTATGATTCCATATGATATGCTGACAATCGTCATCAATTGAAATTGATGGATCGGCTTGAATACATTCTAATATCAAAAAGTCATCAAAAGTTGGTAATCGAGAACACTTAGTTTTTAAAAATTCACATGGACGGTTATCAACAATTTTAGTCTTTGTTTTGTAACCAGAAGAATTACCTCTTGCTATTCCCATTTTTAAATTAAGAAACCCTAAGATAATGTAGATGTACACAAGTAACTCCATGATCAAACAACCTTGTTTAGTATATTAATTTGTAAAATTCATAGGAAAAACAGTGTTATACTATAAAATATAATTACGTTTTCGCCGGTGTAGCTTTTTAATGTTTTGTTTGCATACGTGTACGTCGTATATTTATTTTAGTATTTAGCACTTCATAATTTTATTTGGTATTACACATCAAGCACAATTTTGTTTTTCATTGTAATTTCAAAAACTGTGGCATTCATATGATGGATAATACTGATGCAAAAATGTGGCCACGTTTATATAAACATTATTTAGTATTTCCTTTTCTTTCTAAAACACCACCAATGTACTAAGTATTATATCAGTATATCAAATGTACCAGACAAAAATTTTAAGAAAATGGTTATGTTAGAAACTCATAGAAACTGTCAAAGTTCTTGATCGACCACTGTGACCACACCAAAATAAAGTGGTGAATAACTCTATAAAAGCATTTAATAAATATGCACGTATATTTCTATGAAAATTAAATGAACTATCTATTTAAGCAATATAAAACAGTCATCAATTATTAATTAATTAAATTACGTGTTGAGTTGACTGCCAACTGCTGACCTTAGGGTGGCAGTAGGCAGAACTTGATTACTTTGTTTTCTCATGGCTGCCAATAGTATCAATATGGCGGTTTCACTTGAAATTGAAGCAAAAAGGTTAAATGAAAAACATGATGTAAATGTACATATATTGGATGCTAGTTGCGATTATAATACATTTTTTAAAATTTGTCTGAGTAATAACATCCCATGTATTATAAGAAATGTCGGATTTGACTGGGGTGCCAGCAACTATTGGGTTATTAATAATAAACCAAACCTTCCCTACTTATTGGATAAGTATGGAAATTCAATTGTAACTGTGTACAATTGTAATAAAAGGTACTATAATTCACAAGAAACCCAGTCTACATCTTTAAAAAACTATATTGACAACTGGAATGACATGAGCAGAAAAAGGTATTATATCAAGGATTGGCATTTACAAAATGAATACCCTACACCCAAATTTTACGAAGTTCCAATATATTTTGGGTCCGATTGGTTAAATGAATTCCTGTGTGAAAATGGTGATGATGACTACAGATTTGTGTATATGGGACCGGCAGGTACATGGTAAGTATATTGAAAATAGGCCTTTATATTTTTTTACATACTTATTCTGTGAATAAACTATAATAACTATAATTATATAGGACACCTTTCCATGTTGATGTATTTACTTCATATAGTTGGTCAATAAATATTTGTGGTCAGAAGAAGTGGTTACTATTCCCACCAGGAGAAGAAGATAAATTAAGAGATAATTTAGGAAATTTGCCTTATGATATCGAGCACATACCTTTGAAAGAGTATCATCACTTTGAAGTTACTCAGAATTCAAATGAAGCAATATTTGTGCCATCGGGCTGGTTTCATCAAGTGTGGAATACACAAGATACCATGTCCATAAATCATAACTGGATAAATGCTTGTAATATAAACAATGTGTGGAAATCATTGAAGTGTAATCTGGCTGCTGTAGAGAAGGAAATTGAAGACTGTCGAGATATGGATAATTTTCAAGAACATTGTCAAATAATGTTGAAAGCATCTTATGGACTTGATTTTGAAAAGTTTTATCAATTCCTCAAATATATTGCTCTCAAACGAATTAATTTTCTAGAAAGTAACGTAGAAATTGTTTTATTTGGGAAATATAAATTAGGGAAAAATCACGCACTGTATGATTTAAACAGTATAAAATCTGTATTAGAATCATTTATACATAGTTCTGCAAGTACAATTTTAACCAATGATAGTTGCAGTAAGGATAACAAAGAAAGTTTATTAGAAAAAATACATGTATGTATAGATAGTAAATATTAGATTTTGTTGTTTTTATAACCTACTCCATTTTACAATTTACTGTTTTTATATTGCTGTATAACCCTTTTATGTTCCAAATCTGTTATTTCTTCTGCAGTGTAATGAAGATCTTTAAGAATAGATACAGTGTGCTCTCCACTTTTTGGTGGTGGTAATGTACTAACTGAAGTTGCAGAACTTCTGCTTAAATTTGGTGCAGGATTAGGTACAAACTTTTTAGAGGCATAGTCTCTTACAAAGGTATTTTGCACTTTATTATGTGAATGTATAGGAGCATCTTCAACTGATAAAACCGGAAAGACACAAGCATCGAGATTATCAAAAATTTTACACCATTCCTCTTGAGATTTTGTTAAAAATATGGAAGTAAATAATTTTTTGGACTGTTCAAAATCACCGTACTGAGGCACATCAATCTCATTTAAACCTAAACCTTTCAATAGCTCGCCATAAAACTGAGGCTCCAGTGCACCAACTGACATGTGTTTTCCATCCTTTGTTTCATATACTTCATAAAAATGTGCTCCTGTATCCAAAATATTTTTACCTCTTTTGTTTCCCCAAATAGGTAGGCCTTGTGATTTATATAGCCAACTTCCTAAGTAAGCTGTGCCTTCTACCATATTAGCATCAATTACTTGGCCCAAACCAGAGGTAGTACGTTCATATAGTGCTATAATAATCCCAAGAGCACACATTAATCCACCTCCTCCAAAATCGGCAATTACATTTACTGGGAATATAGGCTTCTCATTGGCTCTACCAAATAATGTAAGTAATCCAGATAAACCAATATAATTTATGTCGTGTCCTGCACGTTTATGGTAATGTCCTTTTTGCCCAAATCCTGTTAATCTTGCATATATTAACCTCGGATTATCTTTCAACAAATTATTTGGACCGAGTCCTAAAGATTCCATAACACCATATCTGAATGGTTCAATTAAGACATCTGACTTCTTGCACAATTTTCTAATTATGTTAACCCCTGAAGGATGCTTCAGATTTAAAGCTATTGACTTTTTCCCATTGCCTAACACATCTAGTTCTGTGTTCGTACCACTAATCTACAATATTTCTGTTTTAAATACGATACCCATATGTGATATTTATACAACATATCTACTTTATCAATTCTTAAAACTGATGCCCCAAAATCAGCCAACACCATTCCACAAAAAGGAGCAGGTGCAAGACCTCCAAACTCCAATACTTTTATATTTTTTAAAGCCATTTTGAGTAATTATTACAAAATCTACTTTATATTAATAAATTTTATTATCAATTCTATTGTTCTCAGCTTTTAAATTTACAATTATTAAATTTGCTGTACTACATTAAAAAGTGTTTCATAATGGCTAACAATTATAATACCTATTTTTGATATATTCCAAGCAAATAAATTACTAATGACGATAAAATAGCATGATATTGCAGTTCGCTCGATGAGATTATTATTTATGTATTTTGAAAAAGTAACTGATAACTTATATTTACAGTAAGCTTACTTTTACTCCTAATACGCCAAGTTTAACAAAACGGTGCCTCCCAAGTGTTCCAACTATTTGTGCCATCTAGCAGTGATACCTCTAAGTTTTCTGTTGGGTGTTAGGTTTGTTTTTTTTTCAACGATTTTGATGTATTACTGATTACTGGCATTTGTTTGAAAACGCAGCTATGGGTCCAAATATTTAAGCGTTTCAATATTTAAAACTATGGCGGTCTTTATTTAATACTTGAAAGACGAAAGAAATGAATTTTTTAAATCGGAAAATGTTTTAAACGTTATACTATATAACAAATTTAAATATGTTTTGTACCGACCAAGTGGTACATCTGCAAAAGTATAGTAATGTCATGCTCTGACACAATAATGAAATTTCAAAAACTTTGCCTATAAGCTATGGTATAAATCAAATTCATTTGCTTCTGGCATACACAAACGAATAAAAATTTATAATAGTACCGGAAATTTAAAAATAAATGGAAAGCTGCCTAGCTTATTAGTTACCAGTATAGCCATGAGAGGCGCTGATGGATGAGTTTGCTCCATTTAGGAGTTAGGAGGTTCTGTGTGTTTGATAAAGTATAACCTCTAATTTCAATTGTTTGTTTTTCCCCTGATTAAACTTGATGTAATTTTGCATAAAACTCTTGAATGGATGACACTCTTGGCAGCCATGTTAGATGAATCAGATGTTTTATTGCTTTGAATTGAATTTTTGGGTTATTTTAAATAAACATTAAAAATTCGTTGTTTATATTACATTATCTATGGCAACAATCAAGATACCAGAACAGAAAGTTATTTTATGCGGTGAATATGGTGTTGGTAAAAGCTCAATTTTCAGAAGATTTACAAATAATACTTTTGTCACTGCTACAGACAGGCAATCAACATTAGGGTTAGATCATTACGACAAAGTTTATCATGTTACTAATGATAGAGATATAAGGGTAACATAGTAGTTATGGCATTAAAACAAACTGTATTAATATTGTTTTTGTAGTTGCAATTGTGGGATACTGGAGGTATGGAACGCGTTGCTTCTGTAACGTCCAGTTATTATAAGTTTGCAGAAGCTGCAATTTTGGTATTTGCATTGGACAATGCAGCATCATTTCATATTTTATCACAGCATCTTCTAGATATAGTAACATATGCTGAAAATGCAAAGATATTTCTGTGTGGTAATAAATTAGACTTAGTGAATAAAGTTCCTCAAGTATCAGATGCCGACATCGATGCATTTTGGTAAAAGTATGTTTAGTAAATATTTATACATTTACTATACTATGTTTGCTATTTTAGTGAACAATGTCACAATTTAATTAGCAAAACCTATAAAACTTCATGTAAAACTGGTGAAGGTTTGGAAGAGATGTTCTCTGATATTGCTACGCAATTGGTGCAGTCAAACAGGTCCAAATTGGAATTACAATCAATGGATGCTCATGGTTTCAAATTGTCTAATGGAGAAGAGCCATTGGAAGATTCATGTTTATGTTGAACTTGGTTGTTATATTTTCAAGGTTGTTTTTGTTTAATCTTATGTTCCTTACAAGCTAACGGAAATATTAACTTTGTATATTGTACAGGCTGAATATTTCTTTTTTAAAGTAAAATTGGGAATAATTTATTGCCAACAAAATAACATTTTCTAGGTTTTTGTTTCTACTGTGGACAAAGTAAATATTTGAAATGTTCTTCTTTCGAGTTAAATGAAGACGTCCAGTAACTGTGATTAAATCGATATCAAGGTGAAAAATTGATACATTCACTATGGGCCGATTTTTTTGTGTTGTTTGAAAGTAATGTATCATTGTAAGTTTCTGTATCTAGGAGAAATTAGTGGATACTATATGTCAATATCTTAGCTTGGCCGACTTATATGCCTAATGCTTAAGTAGTTTTAATTATGTAATAGAAATATACACTTACAAAGGTTTTCTAAACCATTTTAAAATTTAATTGTGCTATATAATCTACATTTACACAATTACATTTTTTTAATTTCCATGTGTAGTTATTTTATTTATAGATAGATCTGAGGTGCTTAATGTTGCGACCATTGAATTGCTTTTAAATCAACACCTTCCTGTACCATTTCCCACAAGGGACTCATTTCTCTCAATCTAGTTACATGCTGTATACATTTCTCTGTAGTGTAATCTATTTCTTCAAGAGTTGTAAAACGTCCAATTCCAAACCTATAAATTCAAATGCATAGTCTAAAATTCCCCATACTCCTAAAGTATTACAAAAACTAAATACCTTATTGAACTATGGGCTAAGTCTTCGTCAGCACCAATCGCTCTCAAAACATAGGATGGCTCTAATGAAGCAGAAGTACATGCTGAACCACTAGATAAAGCCACATCTTTGAGGGCCATTAGAAGAGATTCTCCTAAAATATTCGTAATATAATTTATAATTTTCGATGAAAAATGTGGTAGGGTAGGATGTTAATTACCTTCAACATAAGCAAATGAAAGATTTATACAACCATGATAAGATTGTTCTGGATCACCATTTCTTATTACATGCGATAAACGGCTATATATGTTGGTAAGCAATCTTTCACTCAATTTTTCGATCCATTTGTGATCATATGATATTTCCTTTTCACATATTGCACAAGCTTCTCCAATACCTACAGCTAATGGAGCTGGTACTGTACCACTCCTAAGGCCCCTTTCTTGACCCCCACCACTTTGAATAGCTTCTAGACGCACCCTTGGTCTTCTTCGGACGTATAAAGCTCCAATCCCTAATTAACAATAAATTACTAATACTACACACTGCTCGAGCAGATATCAATTGAAGATTTAAAGATATTGCAAAAATTATATTTTTACGTCCTTCTAGTGATATATTTTTCCTTTAACACACTAATGTCTGGTGGTACATCAATGTACTAGCTGTTTTTGAATCACAATGACCTTTCTGTTTATCTGACTGTTCCACTAGAGGAAGTAGACAAATTAAGTACGAGTACATAATGCTATAAATATTTTTTTTTGAAAAAGATTATGTGCAGTTCCCACCAAAAACAAATAACGATGTACGCGAAAATATATATTTAAAAGAATTGTTTGATATAAAAATCTGTGGATACATTTGTTCAAAGTAAAAACATAGAATTGATGGTTCCTTTAATGTATTATTTGTGGTTTAGATTTTGGGTAGTTATTTTTGTCTGCCCACGCGCATATAAAATCCATCTCGCTAGTTGGTAGAGTGTAAATCGAAGCCGAACCTACCTTATCTACAATTGCGGTTTTTTTACGCTCAAAAGCCAGGATCTAAGATTGGTACCGCGGTTAACAAACGGTAAACCTATGGTAGCTACTTGTAGTTTTTCAAATTCATTTGGAAACATTGTAATTAATGGAAGCTATTATCGTAGTAATAACAAAAAAAACCACAAACATAAATATTGAATTCAATTTTTAAAAATACGGATGACGATAATATTGATATAATACAAGCTTAATTTAAAAGAAAGAACATCTTATTTACAGGACGTACATAACAATTTCTGAGCCTACTCTGGAAGAATCTTAGTAAAAAAAAACTTTGCCAGCGATTGTTCCTGGTATTACGCCCACCCCTGAAGAAAATGAACTTTTCCCTTTAGTGAGGCAGTTACCAGTATGCGCATAGTTGAAAAAAAAAAACAATTCTAATGATGCGAGTAAAAGAGAAAATATTTGTTCTTTGTCATTAGCCTGTGATGTGTGGAGACTGTGGCTTGAAAACTGTAACAAAAATCCCAAAAGAAAGCAACTAACTTTTGTTTCTACTGAAGATGGCAACTTAGTTGCCGAAATACGTATTTAGATTTGTTATCTAATTTTGTGGTAAGGGATTTTTTCACCTTTCTTTTGGGATTTTTGTTACACTTTGTCATTAGCGATATCTTCTCTCTTGCTCACTTAGGCTCGTATCGTCCGGATATTTCTCTTAGAAACCTGTACCTACATGGAGGGATCTGGATTCAAATAAAATAATGATTCTAATCCAGTTTCGATGTAATAAAAATAAAAAATTTCTATTTCAGCTTTGTTCCAATATTAAGAATGCTGTTTTCTGGTGAATCTTTTCTTGTTTGTAATTTTTGGAAATGGGAGTAGTGTCTCTGACTTCTTTAGTATGATAATTATTTCTATTTAACAAACGGTATATTTTATTGCTGATAATTAAAGAGAGAAACCATTAAGTTCCATTTGGTATATTGAAATTTATTCTATTTTGCATTTTTTAATAAAATTAATTTGGTCACCAATAGGTTAAATTATTGTGTCTTAAATGTTCAGTTAATGGTGTCAGTACTACCTTTTGGTCCATATATCTTGTGTCCACTTATCGACATCAGATCTATATTCATTTCCTGCACATTTAAAGGTATTTTTCCAACAGCTTGTGCAGCGTCTGTATGAAAAAATATTTTCTTTTGTTTACATAACTTTCCTATATCTGCTATTGGTTGTTTCACTCCAATCTCATTATTTACAGCCATAATAGAAACCAAAGAAGTCTCAGGTGTCATCGCTTTTTCTAAATCTTCTAATGAGATAATGCCATTTTGACCAACTGATAAATATGTAATTTTAAAGCCTTCTGCCTCTAGTGCTCTGCAAGAATCCAACACGCATTTATGTTCCTGTAAATTTATATGATATAATATTTGTATGAAACTATATTGTAGTCTAACACATACTGTTTGTGTTGTAATAATGTGTTTCTTTTTTGAAGCATAGAACCTGGCAACACCTTTTAAAGATATATTATTACTTTCTGTTGCTCCAGATGTGAAAATTATTTCTTTTGGGTCAGCATTAATTATATGAGCAACCTGTTCTCTAGCTTTTTCAACAGCTTTTTCAGTTTCCCAACCATAAGCATGTGTTCTAGAGTGTGGATTACCATAATATGAGGTCAAATAAGGTAACATTACGTCCAATACTCGTGGGTCCTAAACATATTTTTGTATTTAGCTGTTAAACAGAATAAATTATTACCAATGGTGTTGTAGCCTGTGCATCCAAATAAAGTGGTCTTCCAGGGAAATCCTTCACCTGGGATTTGAATTTTTCATTTGAATCTGAAATATATAACAATAGTATGGATGGCTATAACTAATGTTATTAGGATTATTAACCAGTAGTTTTATATCTTGATATACTTAAAACGGCGGTCCTTCCGTTCTTACTATTTGACAATGTGTTGAAGGGGATTGTATTTACTCTAATTAAGTGTCTATACATGTTGTCAGTTGTAACTTATCAACATTTATTCCATAAACTTAAGTATAAAATGCAATTACTTTCACTTTCCGGTTGTAATGACAGCTCATAAAGCTAGGTTATGGGTTAAGCGTACGTAGAACTTATATTGTATTTGTTTGTAGTGTGGTCACAGTGTAGCGTTGTAAACAGTGTTGCCAATATCCAAAATGCTAACTTCTTCAGAACAATCTATATAGAACCCTTACCCACGATGCTTAAAATTCGTCACCCGCGGCAAATCGAAATTTGCTGCATACTGCTTAACTTTTAAAACATATAATGAAAATAAAATGGTTTTCTTCTATTAAACATTTTGAAAATTAACAATTGTACCTAAAACAGAAAAGAGAACACGAACCTATAAGAATATAATACCAGCTGATGCCGCAATTTTTGTTTGGAACAACTTTTAACCAGAACCAAGTAAAGCTGTTCAGGGTAAGTTACTTATTCCTGTTCGATGCTTAACGAACACGGTGCATACTATCTAGCGAACACCGAACATCAGAGTTCACTTCAGGCTTAACATAATAAAGACCCTTGCACAGGGATGCGAATCCAACTTGTTAGCATAATGTTATTTATGGGCCACAAACCACAAAATAACGGGACATGAATTTCATAAATAGAATTTCATTTTCAGCATTTTTAAGAAAAAGTGTCTCATTTTTACTCAGGAAAAACCTTTACTTTGAACAGTTGGCAACACTGGTTGTGAACATTTTTCCAAATGAAATGGGAAAGTAGAGGCAAATTCAAAATATAAATTGACACTGACAAGCGCAAAAGTTTTAATTGTTAGGTTGTGACAGGTTATTTTATGGTTGTGACTAGCTGCGGTCGGTGCTTACCTCACAGAGAGGGCTATGACAATGATCGAAGTTCTTCGTATGTTCTCGTCAAAAATGTTTCTATGTTACGAAGTTATACGAAGAAGTTCCCCCCTCCAGTGCAGCTCCAGTGATATAAGCACGAGTCGTCTCTGGTCGTAACAGTTTTATTGTAGCAATTGCCGAAATTTTGAACTTTAGATTGTGAGTAAATATCATTGTTATTTACTTGGAGTCAGGGAAAATAAATCAAGAGAATGCGCTTATAAAATTTATTGAAACTTAATAAAACTAAAAGTTATATATATAAAGGTATATAGATATACACTTAAATTTTTGTTTTGAAGAGTAGGTGATTTTAATTCGTCTCACGGGCTGCTTAAATTAACATACAAGACTTATACATATTGCTTTAAAATCCTAAGTTCTATGATATGTTAGTAGTTAATGTTCATATTATTTATTATATAAATGTAATTTATTTACAAATATGTTAAAATTTCCACCTATTTAATAACTTTGAGTGTTATTAATTTTATACATTACACATTAAAACATCTATAAATTTTAAGAAATTGGTCCTGGTATTCCCATTTCTTCTTAGATATTTACGCTTTACTTCAGAAATTTACTTCTGAAATTTATAAAAGTAAACTAAAATTGTAAAATATGTACTGCAAATACACTAGTAGTTGCTTTCAATTAAATGCAACGTTTTGAGTGCCTAAATATACAAATTACAGCCAACCATTTAGTTAGTAATTTTTTGATGCACACCTATATAAGTTTTTTTTTGTATGTATGTACACATTAGCTAATAATAATATTATATTTTCCTATGTACAAGATTACTTACCTAATTCCTTAACATCTATAGTGAAAAGGTAACCTAATTTTTATATGTATATATTTATAAGGGTACTGTTGGCATTTATAAATACATACACATATTAATTCCGTTTTTCATTCATGCATAGCAGTTTTTATAATAATTCCTTTTAAATGTATTTTCGTAAGATGCGATGATATGGCAAGAGATGTTTTAATACTTGTTTATTGTCTTATTAGTTACATTTGCTGTTATTACATGCATTGATTAACTCTTCTCGAAATTTTATTGGAAATGAACAACAAGCATTTGCTAATCATTTTCTTAATAAAACGCAATGATATAAATGTAAAAACACACAAGAACACTTGCTCATTATTACAACAAAATAACAATTTTTTTTATTTTGATTTCTAATTTTCACGGGAAACTTTGATCTCAATTCTTGCTACATTTTCTTGTCAGACAAGACACAGTGATCACATATATTCATGGTAAATTATTTTTACTGCCGATGGGTTCTAACAATCACTATATAAGATTTTGAACATGGGGATTAGAAGGATATTTTTTTGCCCTTTAAGGAACTAAATTTAGCGTATATGAACTTTTTGTCTTAAAATTACTTATGAGAGCGTATATTATCCCCAAATTTACATTAGTGTATAAATAGTACATAGTTAATTTCACAAAAACAGTCACGTGATATTCAGTGTTGCAAACATAACGAGTTTAAGGAACTGGAAAAATTAAAATATTAACTCTAATTTTTTTTTTTTGATTACCTAAATATATACATGTGTTATAACTAATTAATTATTACTGCGTATGTACACTTATAGAATATATCGTAAATAAAAATACAGTATGTCTCCCGATTGAGTTACAAACAGAAAAAGAAAATTTTTGATTTACCAGAAAAAATCACTCTTTTGCTTGTCTTAAAATCCTAAAATCCAACATTACTGCATATGTAGCTACTGCGTGTTATGAAAAATGGGTTTTTCTGTGTTTTGGAACTTGGATAAAAAAGTTAAGTGCATTCTACAATATATGTAGAGTAGCACTCAGCACACAGCCTTTATTACAGATAGTTTAAATAATTTTTAAATTACAGCAAAGAATCTATTTGATCCAGGATATGACAAAATAACTACAAAGATATTAAAACAAAACAGAAATAAATTAGCACCAATATTGGTAAAATTAACCAACAACATTATAAAAAGTGGACATTACCCTGACTTCTTAAAACGTACAATAATCATACCTGTCCATAAAAAAAGCAACAAGACAAAGATAGAAAATTATCGCCTAATATGTCTACTTTCCACATTAAACAAAATATTAAAAAAGCATACAAATACAACAACTAAAGTGAATATCTATCATGTAATAACATCATACATAAAAATCAATATGCTTTTCAAAAAAACTCGGGAACCATCTGCTACAATTGACTTAATAAATAAAATAAAGAATGAAACAGAGAAAAACAAGACGGTGGTAGTAGTACTTTTTCTAGATTAGAAAAAAGCGTTTGTCACTATCTCCAAAACGAAATTAGTCGAAAAAATTGATGCTCTGGGGATAAAGAACGCAAATAGAAACTTAACAAAAACATATTTATCAAATAGAGAACAAACAACAATACTCAACAAAATAGAAAGTCTACATCTGCAAGCAGAATATGGAATCTCCCAAGGAGGGAATATACCACCGATATTGTACATAGCCTATACAAATGACATCTTTAATTTGAAGATAAGAAGAGAAATATATGCATACGCAGATGATGTATGCATCGTTTGCTCAAGCAAGAACGACGAACAGTTGCAGCAACACATTATAGAAGATGTGGAAAAAATAGAAGATTGGTGCTATAATAATCTAATAACGATAAATGAGAACAAAACAGAGTACTAGACTACAGAGTATTTACAAAAAAAAAAACATATCTACCCACTTTTAACATCAAGATTAAAACACAAACCATAACTCAAACCTGCCAAATAAAATATCTAGGATTAACCATATAAAATAATCTAAAATGGGATACCCACGTAAAAAAATTGATAAAAAGAAACACCATGATTATAGCAGGAATGCAGAAAATTAAAGACGTAGTAGCAGAATATCTGAAGAAGTCTGTATCTTACAGCACATTTACATCCCATATTAGCTATCTAATAAACATATGGAGCCATACAACTAAGCAAAATTTAAATAAATTACAAAGACAGCAGAACAAGATACTAAAGACACTGTATAACATGGATAAATGGACATCATCGAAGGACGTTTACAAGAAGTCGCAAGAACTAAATTTACAACAATTAATAACATTCAGAAATCTCCTTACAATACACAAAATCAACAACAAATTAATGAAAACTGATTGCAAATTCACACCTAATACAGAAGTACACACACACAAAACACGAAGTTATTCACACCTAAGAACAGAAAAAAACACAAGTTACAAATATAAAAAATTTCCAACACCTGATGCGATCAAAACATACAATAAACTATCAAAACAGACAAAGACACTAAAACACGTTAAATTTAAAAGCAAGATAAGGATGGAGGTATACCGGCAGTACAACATGTAGGAAGGACCAAACGACCAAACCAATGACGCCTTCGATACCGTTAGTTCGAGAAGAGTGCATCATCTCGTATGCTCGGATGAAGAATGAAGGCGGAAAAACAGTGCATGGCAACGCTTGCTATACGTGTTGAAATTTTTGTGTGTATATGTATACATTTTGTAAACTGTATTATAGTTTGTGTTTGTTTAAATAAATAATTGTTCAATACTGCGGTACACTTGAAGACAGCTACCGTGCAGTAATAGCAAATTTTCAATAACGTTTTCCTAAAGTCGATATTTCTCATGTTGGTGCTTATAAGGTTGTGTTTTAAAACGGGTTCGGTTACTAACATTAAAAAGAAGAAAAAGCGATACAACGAGGACGACCATGCTACCCTTTTAGTATTGTAATCGGTAGAGTAACACAATCCACGAACATCTCTCAGGAAAAGAGCATTAAAGCTAGCAATTAATAAATCGCATTTCTAAAGAATCTTCAAAGAAAACAAAATTATGGCTCTTAAACCGCAGTTTAGACAAACTCTGGAAATAGGTGATGAGGCTGGACGTTTGATGAATCAGATGAATCTACGTTCTCAACAAATGGTACTGTGTACGAGACTGGATCGCCTTCCAGTTTGGATCAAAATGAATAGGGAAGAATGGTCCTAATTCATGGCCACCTCGTAGTCCAGATCTGTCAATTTTAGATTTTTGTCTTTGGGGAAGGCTTAATCAACCTGTTTGTGCTGAACCACTGCAACATAACATGGAACATTTGAAGCACACAATATAGGCAGCAATACAGTTGTTAACTCTTGAAGAAATACGCAAAAGCTACAAGCAGTTCAGGATTCGAGTAGAGTTGTGTGCCAATAAAGGCGGAGCTTTAATTGAATGATGCTTCGTGTTATTGTTTCAATGTCCTGTTTCTTTGTAGCCTTTTATGTTTTGTTTAATTAAATGGTTTTTGTGTAGCTTAACGTTTTTACCCAAGTTCTAAAACACGCAAGAATCACTTTCTCGTGACACGCAGCAGTGTGTGTCCCAAAACCTTTGTGAGACAAAGGGTTTGAAGACAAGCAAAACTTATTATTAATAAGAATTTTTTTCTGATAAATCAAAAATTAATTCTTTTCCTCTTTGTAACTCAATTAGGGGACATAATGTATATAGCAAAAGCTACTATTTTAGAAACAGATTACTTTATGTTCAGAAAACAATTTAGTTATAAAAAGTATGGGTATACATATATAGGTACATAGGCAAATGTATAGATCCATTCGAATATCTTTGATATGGCTACTTAGATATTAAGAAGACTTTTCACAATTAATTAAATACAAATCGGGAATTCGATGAGTACATTTATATCCGACTCAGACTTCCTGTTTAACCGGATGCGATATCAACTCTTTTATGTTAAATAAAACTTCCTGTATATTTTTATGAATTTCAGTAGAGCCCTGCTTGAGCAGTTCAACAATAATAAGGTTTGACGCCTTTTTAATCGACGAGGACAGAAATATTTACTTAGAAATGATAATGCAAATTTTATTGTGGAAATAAAATGACCTCAGAGGAAAAAATCTAGAGAATTTAAATCTGGAGGCCGTGTGTGTCAATGAATCCTCTAGGACGAATCCATTGACTTAGGAATGTTTTGTTTAAAAAATTTCTAACATTAAGGGAATAGTGCGGGGGTGCTCTATCATGGTGGAGCCAAACATTTTCATACATATTTCATACATTTTCAACATATTTCTCCATCTTTCGCAATATTAGGAACAACCTGATCACGTAAAATATCAAAATAACTCTAGCCGTACCATGTATGAAAAATTGATCAATAATACGGTTCCTGAAAATACCAGCACACACGTTTAATTTTTACGGATATTGTGTATGCGTTTCTAGCATCCAATGAGGGTTATCTAGTATCCAATATCGACTATGATGGCGGTTAACGGTACCATTCAAACAGAACGTAGCTTCGTCTGCAAACAGCAAATTGTATGTAAAGTATTGATCAGTTTCGAAAATCTCCATCTTTCTTTTACAAAATTCAATTCTGTGATCACAATCCTCGTCCAATAATTCTTGCACTAAATCTGATTTATACGGGCGATATTTTTCGTGCTTCAATATTCTGGCTATTGCAACTTATATCGTAGTCTAGTGCGAGGGATCTAGTTGAAGTTTGTGGTAAATGTTCTAATGGTATAGCAATATCTTGAGCAATAACTTCATTAGTATTTAACTCCCGAAGCCGGGCTCTATTGAAATTCGTAAAAATATACAATATGTTTCATTTTAAATGAAAAAGTCGGATATAACTATACCCATCTAATCTCCGATTTGTATTTAATTAATTATGCAAAGTCTTATTAATATCTAAATTAGCCAGATCAAACATATTGGAATGGATCCCTATATTTGCGTAACCTGTATATATATATCTTTGTAAAAGAAATAATAAACACAAACAGGTTATATGTATAACTGACGAAAGAAATTATTTTATTTGTGTGGTCTGGGTATTGAATTTCACAAAGTAATTTCACACATTTTTAAATATCTTTCAACCCAACTAAAAGCCTGTATATAGATATAATATTACTTAAGATATTTTCGTAAAGCAAACCTCACTTATTGTTATAAGTACCAAATCGAATTTGTTATAAGTATTTAACTATCAATTATTAGTTAGTATTGTTCTAGTAGTAGTCTTAAACGTTTATGCCAATATTATAATATAATCATTTCATGGTTACAAGAATTTGCAGTAGTCCTAACACATTTGTCAGCATATAAATGCATACAGGACAACGACCTGTTTCTCATAATCAGAGACGAATGACCCTATACGCCTTGAGGATATTACGTATGATTGCGGATGTATAAGCAGACCAGTTAGAATGAGTGTTTACATCGTGCGGTAATAGTTATTTACATTAGAGTGTGGTAGGTGTTATTTTCCACGTGACAACTCAGTTTACCGAAAGATTTGGAGGTCCGTAAATGATCTAACGCACAATATTTTTATTCGATTTTTTTGCTGAGAAAACATTAAAGGAAATTATACATATTTTACATTGAAAGTAACTGTCAAACGAGAAAAAACGTGTTCAGTGCGCGCAAAAAGAATTACAGCACCATGGCGGTAAAATGAACATAATATGGCTGTTTACAGTTATATAAAAAAAAGTATAAAAATAGCTAACAGCTGTAACTGGTCTATTTATGCGCGTCCGCGATTACAAGTAACCCCCTGGAAACTTAGTTCTTTCGTCTCTGCTCATATCACTAAATATATTTATATATTTACAGTTAGTCAATTCTTAACGCACATATATAACATAATTGCACAACTAATAAATATCTTAACAATTTATACTTCAAACAGTTACATTGCGCTATTAACATTATACATAAATATGATAATTTACACTGTATATGGAATGAACAAAAACGGCAGCACCTTTTTATATCTTACAAAGACTATAGCTTACATTTAATATGTCAATGTAGTTTCTTTTATTTACTTCGTATAGATAATACGAAAATGTAAGTAATAAATATTCAGTCTCTTTTACAAAATTATTCCTATAATATAATGAACGTCGAATAATAGTTGTAGATCAAAATTGATCTTGCGAGCTGCAATTGGTTTTCGGTCTGGGGACGAGAACGTCTTCGTATGGTGGTACTTTCGCTTTCTTAAAATCGTCTCTTACTTTCTCAACATCCTGAAATACCCTCAGGAAGTTTAGACCCGCCAGTTTCTTTAAGTCTTCTATTGTCCATTTGCCTGTCCCTATCAATTCAGCAAATAAGGCGGGATAAGAAGAGACGTCTTCTAAACCTTGCGGAACACTGGAAAACAAATGCAATTGATAATTAATGTAAGAATATTTTGCAGAAAATTTAGTAGAAATATACGGAAATGTGTGAATTTGTTGATTTTTATCTATCATTTGATATGGCGCTTTTGACAACACTCCGCACGAGGCCGTCAAGAAAGCATTAATTGACAGAGGGGTAGACGGCGCGACGTCCAGATGGCTGTCGCAGCTGCTTTCTACTAGATCAGTGGAAATGGAGGTGGGAAGCAAAATCATCTCGATCAGCACGACCACAGGATGTCCACAAGGGGGAGTTACTTCCTCACTTATGTGGAGCCTGACAGTAGATAAACTTCTATGGAGGTTGACTAATCTAGGCATACCATGTCAAGGGTATGCTGATGATATAGTCATATTTGCAAGAGGAAAGTTGGAGAATACCCTCTGTGGCATAGTTCAACTTTGTGAAAGAATTTACCCCAAAGCTTAGCACCAAGAGCGAATGGGATAGAGATACCATTTTGAAACTCAATAGAAAAGCCATTAAATGGTACACAGATGGCTCCAAAACGGGAGAGGGAGCTGGAATCGGGATATATGGGCCTAGAACCAAATCTTTCGAAAGCTTGGGGATGTACCCAAGTATCTTCCAGGCGGAAATACACGCTATTGAAAGATGTGTCCAGGTCAACATTGACAGAAGCTAATAAAAGCAGGAGACTATCATAATATCTGATGGTGAAGTAGCCATTAGGGCGCTGAGGTCAAACATAATCAGCTCCAAAATGGTTTGGGTGTGTCTACAAAAACTAAACGAGCTAGGCAAAATGAACAAGGTAACCGTATTGTGGGTTCCGGGACACATGGGAGTGGAAGGAAACGAAATAACAGATAATCTTGCTAAGAGAGGGGCTATAACACCTTTTGTAGGGCCAGAACCTTTTTGCGGGATAAGTAGCAGTATAACACTGGAGAAACTGAAAAATGAAGTAGAGCAGAGAAAATCCAAATATTTAGAGAATCTCCAGGGAATGAGGCAAGCTAAAACTCTTCTGGGAACCTATAACCAGATCTGCAGAATGCATCAACCTGAGTAAAAATGATATTCGCATATTGACAGGGATCCTTACAGGCCATTGTAAACTGAACGGACATCTAAGCAGGCTAGGAATAGCGAAGGAAGCCGAATGTAGATTTTGTGGGGAACAGGACGAAACGTCCATCCATCTACTCACAAACTGCGCTGCACTGTTACCTAATCTGGGGCCTTCGGACATTCTGCACTTTTTAAAAGGAATTAGACTGGACGGCCAGCTGTAAATACAGCGAGAAGAGGGGACACAATAGATCTTTCAGGTCGCAGTGTACTATCACTCTAATATCACACATACATACATACAATCAAGGTGTAATTTTAAACAAAATTTGTGTTAGGCTTTTCCTTATCTTTCTTCAACTGTATAATATTTAGACTAATTAAAATTTTTATCCATATGTATACTTACTAGTTTATGCCATCATATCCTGCACCTAATCCTACATTATCTACGCCGGCTACTTCTCGGATATGATTTATGTGAGCTGTAAGCAGAACGAGAAGAATGGATCGAAAGGGTATAGACAAAAAAAATATAGTCAGTGTTTCCTTAGTCTAGTTTCTGAAATATTTGCCAGTAGATAAAATGGGGGGAGTATTCCACACTTTATTATAAAAAGTTATATTTTATTATAATTTACCTACTTAAATATTTATTCTTTTCATTTTCTAGACGGAATACCAAGTATAACACTTCTTGGTTTCCAAGTAGAAACCGCGTCCTGGTACTTCTTGTGGACGCGGTTTCTACCTCGAAACCAAGAAATGTATAGCATGGAGAAAGACCGCGGAAATAGAGATAGGCAGTCCGAATCCTTTCAAAGATTCGTCGATACGACTCCTTCTCGAACCAGAGATTCGTATCATTCGTACCATTTCGTAGTGTTTGCTTGCTGCAGTGACGGTCATAATTTTTTTAACTTTTTGTCATTAAAATAAAAAAAAAGTTGAAAGAAAAATGGAACTTCCCGCTATTTATTGGGCGACAATACAGAAAATCTAGAGGAGCGTAGAATTCGAACCAGACGGCACGCCGACTTGAAATTTTCAGGGTGCATAAAGCCTCGTACACACTATACGTGCAAACATGTAATGCAACGTGTAATGTAACATGTAATGCAACCAGTGTGGACGGGTGTTGTCATTATCAATGTATCATAAATCCTATACTCGCCTAGACTGTTGGATTCAATATATGTATCGTTTTTTACATAAGGAAAGGAATTGAAGGGATGAGATGTCATAGCAATCACACAGTGATACTAGCGCGCTTGTGGTAAAAAGTATATTATTAAAAATCCGTGTAATTAGACCTTGTGTCCAAATGATCTCTTCAAATAAATCCATGGGTGGAAGAACAGTATAAGTCCAGAAACGTCGATTCTGAAATAAGATGCCAAAATGTTTAATTTGTATTACTACACTGATGAGTTAAAGACCACCATAAACGTCAGATAGGAACGGTAATTAATAGGGTTTCTAGGAATATGTGGAACCAACCATATAAATCCTGAACTGATTTGATTCTTCCATTCTTGTCAGTGAAATGAGGATGAAAATTATTATTACGTTTTTTTGTTATTAACTTGGAATGTCATTTTCGTTTTTCAAGAATCAGGATGAGTTTATTTAAGTAAATAACTTATACATGTGTTTATGATGTTTAAATATACCTACAGTGTATCAGTGTTTCACTGACAATGAGCGAAAGAAGGGCATAAATTCAACTTCATTTTATTAATACATTTCTTCCAAGATGTTGTTTTCATATGTTTTTACTGTGGATCAGGTTACTGAAAAGTTGAAAACAAAAAAATAGATTTAGATTCTTTTGTTCTCAAAACCTTGTTTTTAGACTTATAATACTGTTCTATCATTCATCGATTCAATTAATTTCTAATACTATAAATAATGATGAAAACACAGCTAAAAAAATAAAAATTACGACAAAACTAAAGTATGGGGAAATAAATAGGCGAAGCTATGGTCACAACAGGGGAAATACATGCAAGAAAAAAAAAGGTTTGGTGTTTTGTCATCAAACAGACCTACAAACGCCAAAGAAAGAAATAATCAAGGCCCGATTCCCAGTAAATTTACACGAATGGGACGTTTTTAGAAAAGATATTTCGCCCGTATGTAAAATGCCCATATTTTAAGCAAACATAGAATACATAAAATTTATAAAATAGAAACAAATAAAATAAAATACACCAGTCAACTTTTTCAGATTTTAAATCAATAGTTTTTTGATATAATTTAGTTCGCCACCATTCATGTGGGTTTCTATCCGTGACTAATTCTTGCATTAATATCAAAACTGTAGACGCTACAGCCAGATTGCAGCATTTGTTAATTGGTGCTATGGGTATGCTCGACGAACGCTGTAGAACACCTGTGGAAACAAAATGCGCGCCGTATGTTGCACCATAAAACTAAAACCGTCCACGTTTCATTACATGTTACATTACACGTTGCATTACATGTTGTTGTCATTACATACACCGAGTCTCACGCGATTTGGGTGTGATACTAAATGCAAATTTGCACTATTGTTATTATCTTACTACATAACGTTAAAAAAAGATTAAACACATTTAGATGCTATACTGTAAAATATGACCGAAACTGCCAACTAGAATGTCTCATAACCCATCTTTGATTCTGTGTGAGTAATATAGTTAGGAACGACGGAATTGAACCAATGGTCCACTTTTTCACAAATTCTATATACAGCCATAATCCCTGCAAAGTCAACGGTTATACCACGCATGTGCATCTCCCGCTCATTCTTCTTACTGCAGTAGGTATTCCCCTACATTCAGTCATTCGTCATAGCCACTCATAGCTCACAACGAATACTGGCGCGAGCGCAGCGGTTGCTTTGCTATTCAATCTACACGCAGAAATGTGTTAATTTTTAGTGACCGTGAAACGTATTGTATTTTTATCATGAAAATGAATAAATTGCAATATGTATTGCTTTGGACACACGTACTTATAAACTCAAAAGGTGTAATGAAAGCGTAAAACAGTAATTTATAGTATCTATTATGTACTTAAAAATAGTCTTTGCTCATGACAAGTAAATTAAAGTAAACAGTAAAAAATGAAAACTTAAAAGTAACTCTTAATAATAAATTAAACAAACTTTAACACCAGCTCGGTTACTATTCTATTCGTAATAGTAATAAATAAAGAAATATAAAATTAGGGTTTGCTCATGACAGGGAAATCAAAGACATTTTAATGAATTTAGGGCAAAAGCCTCGAAAAGAAATAGTAAATTTAATGAAGGCCAAATAAAAATTAATCCTGGGTAAATAAATTTAAAAAATAGAAAACTAAAATAAGCCTTAATAATAAGATGAAATAAACGTTAATTTTTTAAAAATCATTGAATCTTTAAACAAAAGATTAAAATATGCCCCCACCCTTGGCTAAGCAATATCCTAATGTGTTGTAGAAATTCATTCTAACATTCTCCAACATTTCTGGGCTAATGTTGTTTGACGTTTGAACAATTTCATTGCACAACTACTCTACATTAACTGGTCTAACGTCTTCATTGCCATAAATTATTTCTTTTAAATAACCCCAGTAAAAGAAATCGAGGGGAGATAAATTTGGTGGCCATTTGACATTTTCAGAATGAGTTCCGATCCACCGGTTAGGAAACTGTTCACTTAAATAGTTTCGGACAGCCACTGCATTATGTGCAGGGCAATCATTTTGCTGAAAGTAGATGTTGTGCATATTTATGTCGGGCAGTTGCTGTACAGTAGGTAGAATGTGTGCATTTGCGTTCAAATTGCCATTGATAAAAAAAGGCCCAATAATATGGTTGTTTAACAAACCTGCCCAAACATTTACTTTTTGTTGTTGCTGACTAGATGAACTTAAATATCTGTGCTCGTTTTGCTTGGCCCAGTATGTTGTCACAGATAAATTGTGACTTCTAACCAAAGGAAAAGAAGATTCATCGGTAAAGATAATATTGTATACCAAATTAGCATCTCGGTTAATTAAACCACTCAACTTTTCACAAAATATAAATAATTGTTGGTGTTTAGAATATTTAAAATTGTGATACCCATTTGCTTTGAGTATTCGCTAAACGGAAGAACGGGATACGTCTAAATCATTGGAAGTAGTGCCAGATGACATATTGGAATTTATTTCAACTGCAGCACATACTAAAACGGACGTATTATTAGAAATTCGGCGAGGTGGAAGTGATGTTTTTAAATTTTCGACCGAATCGGTATTGTCGGTTTTATTTTTTAATTTAAAAATGGTGGCTTTATTTGGAATAGGATTGTTGGGGTATTTAGCTGCAAACACGTCGCATACCCTTTGAAAAGAATTGCCAGCGTGATACCACCCCATCATCTCAGCTCTCTCCTCTACAGTATAACGCGGCATTTTGCGCAAAAATATGCATTTAAAACTTAGACAACCAACTTACTTGAACTTACTAATAATACTGATCAATACTGATCACTGACCAGTCTACACGTGCTATTATCGTACTACAGCGCCACACCTCGCTGTTAGGTATAGAGTGGGAGACGGTGGGAGTATATGTACTTCCCCGCCGTTTACTTTACAGAGATTGAGGCTGTATAATTAAAGCTACCGCGGTTATATAAGGAATTTGTGAGAAAATGGATTGTTTCAATTTCTGCCTTCCTAAAATATCTTAACTTGAACATTGTAAAATTACAATGTTCAAGTTAACAGATGTAACGTTAAAGCAGTAATAATAATAATAATATGTCGGTAGAACAATAGTTGCAGATCAAAGCTACGAATCATACGGATACTGCCCCATCTCTAAGCGGAAGAACGTGTATGGAATACAAACTAATTTACTTATAGCGAAACCCTAGTTCCTTAGTTGAATTAAGGTGTATATATGGTGTAAACCACCTTCTCTATTTTCTACTCTTTGAACATTTCCTAAATTAATATATGCTACTGCAGAATAATGAATAAGTCAGTATTATTTGAGTAGACAACGAACAACATTTGAAAAAGCTGATGATTATATTTCTTCCAGCGCCCAACTTTTATATCATAGGCATGAATGAGCTTTAGACCATATGGTAACTTTTGCGATATTATTTTTAGATTTACTTATAAGACAAAAATATAATCCTTTGCCCGCTGCAGCCTTTGACATGCTTTGACCAATTGACACTGGAATTGTAAATTAGTTATTGTCAGACATTGCGAAAAAAATGCTCTTTCTGCTTGAGAACCTTTTATTACGCAATTGAAATTAATGTTTATGAATGCCTTTAGGGTTCAACTTTTAATAGAAATTCTTGCGTGGCCGCAGATTTAGTAATAAAAAGTGATGTTTGTGGGCGTAGAAAGGGCAATAATTTTAGTTATTAAATGTTAGGGAAATATTAAATGAATACCGAAGGCAAAATATTAAAGAACGGGCGTTTATTTCTTTCTGAGAACGTAATATAAAATCGTATAAAACATTTTACGTGAATATTATTAGCACATTATTAATATGCGTTAGTGAAGTAGCAATTTGCAATTGACTAATAAAAAATAACTGTTGGTTTAACCATATACTCTACAGTCATATATAAGAAAAAATGTCTAGTTCATTTTAAATAACTATAATTCTATATTATTATTATTTAAAATGATGTTATAATATTGCAAATTTAGTATAATGGAAATATATTTCGGATAGAACTTTAAAATACATATTGTGGTACCTGACAGATATTTTTGTTACTTATATTGCGAAACAGATCCTAGACAATAAATTTGGTAAATTATAATCACGGTTACATTCGCAAAGTGATTAAATAAATGATTCGGTGCTAATAGGATGGCTTCTTCAATTTTTGATGCATATTTCGTTGTTCCAAAGCAATATGGTTTTTTATCAAAGAAACAGGTGAGTACCTACATAGTAGATTACTCGTACAATTGCATTGTCCAGATGAATTAACGAAGGCACGAATAAAGATTGATTCTTATAATACATTACCTACTTTTCTTTTCGTTCCAATACGCACAATTATTTTGGCTATAATTCTATCATTTCTAATCAGTCGTGTTTCATATTAATGTAAAGATATTTTGGATGAGAACGGTATTGATAACAGGAAACAGTAAAGTTCTCAGTTTCGCGTATAGTTACGTACAATTGTAGATTCTGTTTCGCGTTGGTGAAATACGACTGACGAGAAAGTAATTCATCTGCTGAGTAATTTAGGTAACCCTAAATACAGTGTCAAGCACTATAAAGAGAAGATTTGGGTTAGCTATTTCAAAGTAATTCCACGCTGTTCGTCTTTTCAAAAGAGGTAGATATGAAAATCTGTCATGTCATAAGTATCTTAAAAAAAATAGTTTAGATATCGGTATTTACAGTCCATGTTAAAATCTTTACAAATGCTCTTTTTTTAATTTAGCTTCAACATCTAATATAATAGCAGGATTAAAATTTTGTCAGATTTTGCATTATCCGATGCAGGAAACAGCGGTAATTAAAGCTTTACTGTCCAGAGCCGAAACTATCCGTCATTAGCTACATCTAGCCAGTGAGAAGAAACATCTGGAGAAAGCATTGAAGAAGAATGGTTACACTGACATTGACATAAGAAGAGCAACTAAGAAGAAGACGAATCTAAAGACAATTACAGAGAGGGATGGCGTGCTTGTAACGATGGTTTCTTTCGGAAGACCATGCTCATGGGCTTTCGATTACTTACTTGCTTTTAAAATGCGTATACTACTTACGCGGTGCTCCTCGTAAGTCGAAAGAGGAGGTTCGTCCCAAGTTCGTTCGGCAGCGCTGATTGTCAGGTGTCGAACGGTAAATAACAACCTCGTGGCGGTTTAAACGAGGTTGCATCTTATTCAGGCCATTGCAAAAAAAAATTTAACCCCCAAAGTACTAGCTATGAGTCTAAGTGCGATGTTCAGGGTTCAAGACTGATTATGCAACGAAACAGCGAAAGTGTATCATAAATCAAAGATTTATTTCTATACAAGAGGTGTAAAAGACATCGAATATATACAGCAAAAAAAGGTAAGTTTCAAAACATGTACAATCGCGGAACTAAACGCGGAAACTAATGGCTTTGTTTTGGTTAACAACGATACGGGGATGACTTTTTAAATAAAACCCTGGGACCGTCAGAAGCTATGCCAACGCAACGGCCAATACGGAGAAAATCGGTAAAATGCCTGTGTTACGCCAGTAAGCTTCGCCAGCACTACAATCAGACCGGGAATAAGAAGCTCGACGTGTATCAGAAGCTTTGCCGACACAACGGCTACAGCGGACTGGGAGGTATGTCTTACTTGTCGAACGTCGGAACTTCTCATCTAGGGTGGGGAACTTGGGGTCCTATACTCTATCATCTCTGATAGAGCGGCACGATCAAGCCGCGGGGTGTGTAAAGAAAAGTTAGTAATTAAATTACTCTGATCGGGATGATCGTTTAAGTTCGAAAAATTGAAATTAATGAATAATTTCGTCTCATTGAGTAGTCTTCTACTCAGAGAGAGTCTGAGTAGAAGACTCTTCTTCTATTCAGGACCGTCACACTCAGTGGAGTGGAAACTTCACGGTTGAATGCATTAAGGGCTTATATAAGAAGAATCCGTTCAGTTATCCTGAAGAAGCTGTCAGCATGAACAGTGAAAGGTCGGGCAAAAGTTTTGACACATTGCGAAACCCGGAAGAAGTTATCAGTAGCAGTTTTTTAATCACAAAAATCGATGTGTGTGTAAGCTGCCATCCATTTCTTCCTACCAATAAAGCAATGGTTCTTCTCGTAACGGTAAGAAGCATGCACGTTTGAATCGTATAGTTTCAACGATTTACCTGTATAAATTGCACAAACAAAGACACATTAATAAGTGAAATGTAATTATTCAATATCATTGTAACCTTTTCATCTCATTGTTGCTTAGTTTTCCTTCAATATCTTATAATTGGTGCGAGTAGCGAAAATTGTCTAAAATGCACGAATAATTTGCTGAACGAATAGCCAGGACAAAAATAATCGAGGTTTGCGAAATATATGCTTCAAATGCCCTTCGTTGACAGATATTCCGTGACGTTAAAATCCTTGCCTTTCAAACAAAATTTCAAAGTTTTATAAACGGAGGTTTATTTTCTAATACTAAAAAACTTTTTCTCCTATCGGAAAATCAGATTTGTAGATGGCATACTTTTTGTTCGATTTAATATTATATAGTCCTTTTGGCCTAAAAGGCTAATAAATCAAAGTTGAATTTAATAGTTTTCTTTCTGTTTACAGTCCTAAATATTAATAAACAAACATATAGATGGCAACATAAGATAATCATGCTAATAACTGGTGGTTTTCAAATATGTACTTGGAAAGTTTATTCGAAATTTATATTGTACTGGTGTATCGCGATCAGTGATGTCTAGGGACCGCTGTATCGATGTAGCATCTCACCGCGCCACGACCATCAGACCCTACTCCCGTGACACCATTCCCAGGACGGTGGCGCTAAATGTGTTGTACATCTAATTGATAAATTTCTACAGATATACAATATGTAGGTACACCCACGGACACCCAAAATGTCCGGTCTAAGTCACAGTGTGAGCGCAACGTTACATGCACCCGAGTTGCACGCGGCGTTTAGACTACGCATTAGACCGGACATTTTGGGTGTCCGTGAGTGTACATTGGCTGTTTCTGTTCGCACCTGGTTTTAATCATATTAATACATTTAATATCTACAAATAACAATGTTTTTGTCTAGAAAATCGCATTTCTTCCATTGAAAAGATCTTTTAATTATACACCAAAATTGGGTCCTAAAATAATGAAAAAATTCATTGTTCACACGAAATAGTGCATTCAAATTGGAGTTTATCAAATCAATGAACAATATTTTATTAAAACACTGGAATTTATTGGGTAATAAACTATCCATTGGATTAATGAAATCAAAGTAATTGAAAATGAAATGATTAATTGGCTCAATGAAATATATTATTGTTGTAAAGAACACCAGTTTTGTTTTAAAAACTTTACGTGGTTTACTGAATAACCACGAGTTATCAATTAAATGTAGGAACTTGTAGGTTACAGATGTAGCTCGAACAATTCATAAACATCAAGAAAAAATGCCTAACCACAATTGGAACCGAAAAATGCCACCAAACAATTATCACTGACGATAGCGAACTTCTAAATGCCGGGTAACAGAGTTTAAACATATGCATTCTGTTTCAAATATATCATTACGCAGAGCAAATACTTTGGTAGTTAATATGATGAACGTTTTCTTTTAATATATGAATAAAGGTCATTAAGGTATGTTATCTGTTCGTTCTTGCAATAAATTGCAAGCCATTGCAGCAAAACAATGGACAGGATATCATTTAATACTTTATTACGTTCATATGATGAATAAGTTGTACGTAAAAAATAATAACGCATATCCACATTATCAACAAAATTATTTATTTAACCTACGAAAGAATAGTTACTATCCTTGGACTAATGTAAAATGATTTGTATTAATAATGGTAACGTATTTATTTTACTAACCAATCTTGTTATTACTTAACCAGAGATCGTAAATAATAGTCTATTGTAAGAATGAAATATTTCGTTCTGTCGATGAAAATTCACTCAATAAATGTAGATTATTGATATAACGATTAATATTTTTCTTGGTATAATATCAAAATTTATATGTTTTACGTAAAATACCATGTTCTTTGAGGGAATAGTAGAACCTTCTTCAATTTAATGCAGGTAGTTTCTTAAACGAATAAATTTAAGATTTGATCGGAAAGAATTTCTTCAGAAGAAAAATGATTCATTGATTGATGTAAATATACACTTAGTGTAGAAATAAAAGAAATATTTCTTTGTTTCCAAAAAAGCATTTATCTCACTGTATTGAAAACTTTTGCTTTTCTGTGGTACACCATATTGCTTTGGATAAAAGAAGTTATCCTAAAATGTTTCACCAATACGTTCCAATATACAAAATTATCTGATCTTTGACGACATTGGTAAAACAGAAATATTTACATGTGTATATCTGAGTTAGGTTCCTGAGTACTGTTAACTACTCTGGTTGTAACCATTCAATCAACTGTATGCCAACTAATATTATTCCTTAATTTATCAAACAAGGTCTAATAATATCAATTGCAAGAGGGACGACGATACATCTATCAAAATGTCATTCTTGAAGCTAGTTATAGCCTGTATATACTCACCGACTGCGTCCGCAACAGTTGCCACGTCTTTACAAGTTAGGAAGTGCGAATAGAAGTTGACCATAACAACTCCCTTATTTAGGGCGAGCTTTCTGAGAGTCGAGTCAGGCACATTCCTAGTTGAGTTGCACAGAGCGTGTGCCGATGAATGGCTGAAGATAACGGGTGCCTTTGATACGTCCAACGCGTCCCGCATAGTCCTCACTGACACGTGCGATAAATCCACTATCATTCCTAAGCGATTCATTTCTTTCACAACGCTCTGAAATGACAGAAAATACATTAGTTATTACGCTAGCATTGTATGCGTTGAATACGATAGAAATCATAGCTAATTAGTTACTAGTGATATACTATGTGTCCCACCGAACTGGCTCATTAGAATTTTTCCAGTTCAAATTTGATTTTGAAACTTGCATTGTGGTCACGGCCGACTATGATATGTTTAAAGAAAATTTTGTCGGCTTTATAGCCTATCTGGGATACACTCTGTTGATATCAACTTTCTTAATAAAATTGAATTTTAAATGGAATGGTGTAAAAAAAATACCAGGTTCCATTTAAAAAAAAAGTTTTTTTAATTTAAAGGTATCCATATTGATCATCAGTGTCTGAACAGCATGTATAGGGTTTTGTGATTATTGGCGCCGCGATTAATGCCTATGATCATATGTACTTGCATCCACATCAATGTGGTATCTTAATGTCTAATGAAAATGCATGGTCTATCGTGATATTCTTCTCATTATAATTCATAATTCAATAATAAATAATACACTGCTGGTTACGTTGCGCAATTATAGAGTTGCCTACGGGTGGCCCTGATGTTAAGCTTTCTTTAAATTTAGACGACTACCTGGTACCTATATGTAGATGGCCCTTTTGCGGAATGCATTTTTTTTAAAGTTATTTTTGTACAAGTATAATTTTGAAGTCCCAAGCATTCTTTTATCATTTTAAATCAATGTGAACAAACATGTATCTAGCAATTTCAAAATATATAAGTATGATTACTTATGCTTAGTAAAAAACAGAAAAGTATATTATATATATTATGATATGTCTAAATTTTCCGTCTCAATATGATTGCAATTGTAATGCACACATTTTTTATTTGAGAACACTGCAAAAAATCAATTGGTGAAAACATATGGCCTATGGTCTTTACTCTAAAGCTGTGAAAAATAGGTAAAATTTTCGTATTTTGATATTTTAATAGTAACGTTTCAAAGGAAGAACATAAATCTTTCTTGCACTGTACCTACCCTAATTTTTTGGTGTTACTTTCTTTATACATTTAAGCGTGGTTGTTAGAGAAAATTTATAAATGCTCCAAGCAAATCTAATGTAATCTGCCAATTTTATGAACATTTTTATAATGGTGATCAAGGAGATACAATGGACAGATTATTTTATGGTTTGGAATCGAGCGGCAATATTCGAAAAAGTGAACTCAGGATTTTGAAAATGTGGTACGATTTTCTTTACTCTTCCAGTTTAGATTGTCCGTCAAGCACTTTCCTTGGTCGCTCTAAACCACAGATGCTCCTGCACTAAACTCTTACACTTCTGTCAATTTTCTGTATAAATTTCTTTCATATTTGCGCTAAATAGCAGAGCAAATAAATGCATACCCAAAATCAAACCAAGAATGTTGGCTAAGGATAGATGAAAGCATGGAAAGACTGTGATAATACACTTGAAAAAAGAAAGATAATTAGAAAAAGGAGAGAAAATGAGAGGACAGAGAACTGAAACTTATGGAAAACAAAATATTGCAAAATAAAGAAGTTTGGGCGTTTCGAATAAAGCATTAGGAAAAACTTTTATGTAGGATTCTTCCAGCAAATGGCCAGCAAATGACGAGAATGAAGGTGTAGTCTTGAATAGGTGCCGTAACAGGCGAGTGTTTAATTGTAAAAGTGTCTTCGCAAACAAGCAAGTTATGTTAATATAATTTGTCCAAGACTGTCTAACCTCGCATACTTTAGTGGAAGAGGGGGCCAGACTAATTACAATTTGCATTTGGGATATAGTAAACCGATTCCGAATCATTTCTGTTTCACGAATAAGCTTCTAGTGTGATGTTTCTCGATAGCTAGCTGGAAATGTCATAGGATACGATGTGTATAAACTCGTCGTAAAAAATGATTGTTGCTAGAGGAATCGTGCCAGATGGTACTGATAAAGGTTGTAATGGAATGTGGACCTGATAGGAGACTATAGACCAATTTGTGTATCTAAATATACTTCAAACAGTCACGTTGCCCCCTACGCCGAGGAAGAGATGCCCCTTCGCTGGGTATACATGCATGATAATGACTCAAAACATGCAAGTCGTAGGGTTAAGGACTGGTTACGGGAGGCTTCGGGTAAGGTTCTGGTGTGGCTTGCGCAATTACCAGACCTTAACCCCATAGAAAATCTATGGACAGACGTAAAACAGGCCGTTTTTGCAGCAGCACCCACATCGAGACAAGAATTGTGGGAAATAGTCGAAAGAACATGGCGCTCCATTCCAAATGAGCGAAGTCAAACATTGGTTGATTCCATGCCACGAACATGCGCAGCAGTCATTGTAAACAAAGGCGACACGACAAAATATTAAAAAATTATGATTTTATTACATTTTTCTTTACATATTATATCTTTTTTTAATACTGCTATTTTCTCGCTCATCTGCGAATATATAAAAATCAATAAATCAAATATAAATATTATCATTATATGTAATAATTTGTAAAGTTAACGAACATGTATGTTACGTTTTACTTAATTAATTAAGTATAACTAAATGTATAAAGTTTATAATGTGTTGTGGTTTAGTTTTTTAACTTTTTTCAATGCACTGCTATTTTTTCGCACACAGCTATACATATATGATAAAGAATGATGAATCCTCGTATACTTCTATATCAAGACGACATCATTAATAGCATTGTTGAAATTTACAGGTGTAATTTGGACCAAATCTTTTGTTCGTGAACGATATTGCTACGAGAATTATTCTCATTCAAGTACAATGTGAACCACATGTCATTATCCAATCTAAATCTAGTAAAATATGTTGGATATATATTGCAACAGGATTTAGAAACATAATCCTCCATCAAAAATTTTAAAACTATTAATACCTACAAATTTTGCCTAAATTTAGGATGGTTTTCAGAAGGATTTAATTGATATACTTATTTTAAGCAATAGTAATTTGACGAGTATGTTGTGTTCATGTAGGTACGTTATTAGTTAGAAAATCCGCAGCATATAAGCACTAACATTTTTGTTTTTTTCTTTATTTTGTTTTTATTAACACTACCTGCGCCCAAACAAATAATAAAACTTGATTTATTCATACATGTTGTGTTTATTTCTTCAATATCTCTAACCCTTTTCGTATGCTTATTCTAGGATGATTGAATACATGTAGTATACATTGTATGCGCTTTAAACTTTAAGCAACGTTCAATAAAAACAACTTCGATAATGAAATTGTAATAGCATCTAAAACTAAGGAAAGCAAGATATTTTGTAAGATTACTTGTGAAATGAAAGTATCAATATTGACACAATATGGTGTTGCAATTTACAGAATCTTCCATAAATCCCAGGGATTCATAAGGCGCCTGCTAATAGAGATTTATAGCCGGCAAAAGGTTATTCCGAAATGATTTATTAGTGTTTCTGAGTTTGTAGGGCATTGCTGATTTAACCTTCTGAAATAATCGCTTGCCCACAAGAAGTATAAGTTTACAAAAGTTATATACAGGCTTTTCCACGGTAGCCGTTCGTTAGAAGTTTCCGAGGTTAGAAAAAACCTGGAACTCTGAATTTTTGGAATCCGGGGCTATTCAAGATTCTCTTTCATTTTAAAATATTTTCAGGGTCTTACCACTTCCGGTTATATCGGAAGTCGCCATAAACTTTCTTATTTTAAATAGAACACCCTGTATATTATTTCATTTTTAAATTCCTGAGAAAATTTTATGATGAGTTCTAATAGGTTTCCTTATACCTATTTTCAACTGCTACTTAGATATCTTGATTTTTTTGAAAATTTTGAAAGATGTAGCGTCATTTGCAACACAGTATCTTTTGCCGATTTTCGACTGGTAATAAACACTACTAGGGTAGATGGAAGCACAAGAATGACACTTTCGAAATCCACATTGACAATTGATTTGTCGCATACAGGGTGTCCAAAACTGCATGGCCATTTACAAAATCTTCAAAGTTGAAAAAGTTCTTTTTTTCAAATGGAACACCCTGTATATTATTGGATGATCAGATGCAGAATTTAATTCTGACTATGACTTTCCCTATACCTATTTACAACGGTTTTCTTGTTATTCCATATTTTTTACTAAAATCTAGTAAAACTACAAAATCGTATCGAGTAAGCATTGATTATAAGAGGAATTAGAACAAGTGACTTGACAGTTGTTGATTTTATGTCAAAGTAGTACAATCCTATTTTGCTAATTCTATGAAATACAGTTAATAATGGAGAATATTGAAGAATATTCGAATAATGATCTGCTAAATTTGTTTTATACGCACGGTGAATGTGAACGAATTGTCAGACGCACATGTAGATTATTTAACGAGCGATAGCCGGTCTTACCAGCAATGACTCCTGGAAAATTTGCAAGAATTGAAGCTCGGTTTTTGGAACTTGGGAGTGTAAAGGCTCGTAATCACCGAAAGCCAGTAATAGATAATGAAGCTAACGAGGTGAATGTTTTGGCTTATTTTCAAGCTTATCCACGGAGTTCAATTCCAGCAGCAGCCCTGGAATTGGGCATATCAAGAACTTCAATTCAAAGGATATTAAAAAAACACAAAATGCATCCTTTTTGTGAAATAATTGTACAAGGCTTACGCCTTGGTGATGAGTTCATGTGCACAAAAATGACAGAAGATCCAAGATTCCTTTATAAAATTATCTGGACTGACGAATCAAAATTCAGCAGGCAAGGAATTATAAATCGTCAAAATATTCACTACGGGCACAAGATAATCCACACGTCTTAAGGGAGAATCCCCAGGATCGGTTTAGCTTTAGTGTTTTTTGTCTGGTTATGGACAAGCGTAGCATATCAAGTCTACGATGAAAGTTTAAATGGGGGTAGATATCTAGAGATACTTAGAGTATTTGTTAGTGATTTTTAAAATACTCTACCTCCAGGAGAGAGAGCAAACAGTTGGTATCAACTAGATGGTGCTCCCGTGCACTCCGCACTAGTACATCAACAATTGACGTTGATGTTCGAGGATCGGTGATTTGGTCCCCAGGGACCCTGGAACTGGCCACCCAGATCACCCGATTTGACGCCCTTGGACTTTTACCTGTGGGGTCGCATAAAAGAGCAAGTGTACTCTACACCTGTATTAACGAGAGAGGAACTATTGAACCGTGTTCACGATGCGTTCACCAATATAACCCCAGACGAACTTCGGAGATCGGTTTCGCGAGGAGTACATGATAGAGTGATTCAGTGTTTGAACCAAAATGGTGGTCACATAGAACAATTATTGTAGTTATTTCGTTCAATTTATTTTATTTTTTCTTGTCATTATGTTCCTATTTTTTTTGTTTCTCATTTGTTACTACGTTTCAAATTTTCTTATGTTCCTGTTTTGTTTCCATTTTCTAATGAAAATGAAACACATACGATGTTTCAGTTTCTGTCAAAAATCACATTAAAACAGAAAATATTGACATAACAAGAAAACCGTTGTAAATAGGTATAGGGAAAGTCATAGCGAATCGATGCAGAATTAAATTCTGCATCTGATCATCCAATAATATACAGGGTGTTCCATTTGAAAAAAAGAACTTTTTCAACTTTGAAGATTTTGTAATTGGTCATGCAGTTTTGGACAACCTGTATGCGACAAATCAATTGTCAATGTGGATTTCAAAAGTGTCATTCTTGTGCTTCCATCTACCCTAGAAGTGTTTATTACCAGTCGAAAATCGGCAAAAGATACTGTGTTGCAAATAACGCTACATCTTTCAAAATTTTCAAAAAAATCAAGATATCTAAGTAGCAGTTGAAAATAGGTATAGGGAAACCTATTAGAACTCATCATAAAATTTTCTCAGGAATTTAAAAATGAAATAATATACAGGCTGTTCCATTTAAAATAAGAAAGTTTATGGCGACTTCCGGTATAACCGGAAGTGGTAAGACCCTGAAAATATTTTAAAATGAAAGAGAATCTTGAATAGCCCCGGATTCAAAAAATTCAGAGTTCCAGGTTTTTTCTAACCTCGGAAACTTCTAACGAACGGCTACCGTGGAAAACCCTGTATACCTTAAACTATTATACCAATGTTTGCATTTAAATTCAATTTCACCTTTTCCTTTTTTTTTTGTCCGGTACTGCTGGGGCCGGGCTATATGCCCTGATCCTACCTTGCGCAGAACTATGCGCGAGTTTAAATTTAGTCCCAAAAGATCAAAGGTGCCGACACGAAGTGAAACTACTGCTTAGGTATATACTGTGACTCCGACACGATCCCCACTCCACGTCAGAGGTCTGTGTATCTAGTCGGCGATGATTAATGTCAAAATTATAGCATTGTAGAAATTAATTACTATAAATAAATTTTATTTATTTAAAACCTTCCTGACTACATCAAACCTCAAATGCTACATATGGTTGAACTTCTATAACAGTATACGGGGTGTTGCATTAAAAAAGCAAAGTAAATGATAATATCAGAAAAACAGTAAATCTGGCAACATTACACACGTCAAATCTGGAATCTCCGTAACTTAAAATTAATCATTCTCCATTATTAAATTTATTCCTCTCATAGACTTCAAATGTAAATGTTTCTTAAATTTTAAATTTGTTATTACCAGTTTTGTTTTTAATGATGTTTGTGTAGAGCCAAAAAACGTAGGCACATTTTTTAAATACTGATGTTTTGTAACGGTTGTTTGTAAAAATAGGAGGCTGTGCGCATGTGTAGTTTTAGTTTATAGTATTGTATATTTTCTGACGAAGCCGTTGTACGGCGAAACAGCTGTCAATTTAACATCCTAATAAAGTGTAAATCTCACAAATTTTGTGTTTTTATTTATTTAAAATAAATAGGTATATTCCAAGTTTTGTATACATCTGACTATACGTTTAAGAAAAATTAGCCGTTTCTAGACTTTTCTTCCAGATTGTATATCTTGAAATAGAATGAGAGAAATTAAACAGAAACATTTTTAAGTAATTTTTTTTTTATTACTGTGCTTTACGTTAATTCTGGTGGTAATTAATAAATGCGACACCAAGTTTTTGGTTAAAATATAGGAGGCTTTGTGATTATGCAAATTATTGCATTAATAATTTTTCAGTGAGACAATGGAAGATGAAAATGTATATTATCCAGTTACAGCCGCACTTCCTTATCTCCCAGGAGAGAATATTCAAACAAGATTACGTTTAATAGATTTAATGCGTTCTCCTTACCGTGCAGTTTGAACCTTTGAGCTGACAGAGCTTTAAATAAGAACGCCATCGTATAATTCTCAAGGAGCCTTTTTCCGATTACGTGTGTGCGAATGCGGTTTAGGGGGCAATATTGTGAAATGGCGGCTAACGGTGAATTTTTGACCCTGAAGGAACCTATCTGCCACTTCTAGACGTATAAATGGAGATAACTGTCACCGATATGAACATGGCAATCAGATTCTCGAAAGGATTTGAACCCGCCAGGACGCAATTAATCTTTGTAGGTGATGTAATAGACATTGTTGAAGTCCCTTTTTGTGTTGGCGACCGCAATTTATATTTTTGCCTTGGAATTTTTCGATAGCCCTCTAACGTAAACGAGAATTCTTTGGTAAGATTAATGAATTGCAGGTTCAACAATGAAATTTCACGGAGGTTTTAGAGCCGTAGAGTGCAGTACTTAAATTGTAGTGTTTTAGAAACTAAACAATGACTATTTAATAATAACATCCGATCAACTGAATTAGTTTAGTGCAAAGCTTCTTGTTTATAATTGATTTATTGTCCTCTACACTGATAAAAACGGGTCTTTAAACCAGAGAAATTATTTTTTTACCATATTGTTTTGATGGAAAGCAATATCGTTTGTATTAACAAAAGAGCACGTAATTAAAGAATTTGTTCTTTTAGATTATTTTGATTGATTTTTTTATTAGAACCCTTTAAATCCCTTTGGTTGAAGGTAGAAGTAGAAGTAGAAGTAGAGCTTTATTTTTCCAACATTACAATATGTCAAAAATATGTCAACAAAAACGAAAAAAATTACAAAAGACAAAAGAAAAAGAAAGAAATAAAAAAAATATAAATAAAATACAATCAAAGTTTTTAGTTGTCGCAGCTTACAAATGACAATGTTCAACTGGGATATTAAGGAGTTGCATTGTTCATCCCACATAAGCGTAGAAGTAAAGGTTACTCCCAATAACTTTGCAGTCCTAGTGCAATATATGATATTATTATTTAAATATATACGAGGATACGAATCGAATCTTTTTTGTAAGGTGTGAAAAAAATACATTTAGTTTTGTCTACATTCAAGGAAAGACCATTTGCACAGCACCAATCGTTCATTTTACCTATCATGCATTCAGCAGCACGAGCAGTATCCTTTTCATTAATAGCATTAATTAAAGTTGTATCATCCGCATAACGACGACATGATAATCGCACAAAACATTGACAACATCCAGAAATAAGGAGAACAAAGTTGGCCCTAAAATGGATCCTTGGGGCACCCCAATACAGTTGGGCATAAGTGAAGATCTGCTTAGTATTAACATTTTTAATTGTTATTTTCACAAATTGCATTCTATTCAACAGAAAAGATTTTAACTAATCGTTAACTTTACCCCGTAATCCAATATAATTCAATTTGTTAATTAATAATTGATGACTGATGCAATCGAAAGCTTTCGATAAGTCACAGATAACACCAGTTCGTAGTAATTTATTTTCCAAATTATTCATTATAGTACTATGTATGTCTACTATGTATATACCATTCGATCTAGACAGCTCCGTGTTTGAAATAAAACTCGGTTTTTTATTTGAATGTTAATTTTCTTGCACTCAGAGACACATTTATTTTCATTAAAAAGGCAAATTTTCGGTTAGAAAAGCTCGTTTTTAATTTAATATTTTAATGCGAGGCAACTTTTTTCTATATGTAAAAGATTAATAACTTAATTTGCAATTATTGTGTTGTAAAACAAGAATTGTCGTTTTACATTGTATGCTGATTTATCCAATAGAGAAAAGGAAACAAAGTATACAGTTGTATCCTTATGTATTTGTGACTAAATTAAAAAAAAACTAAATTCTTTCATATTAGAAAATTCTTCGCATATATACAGGATGGTGCATTAGTGTCGGGAAGCCCAATATATCCGATATTATGAAAGTTATAAAAATATTATTGAGGGGATGGTGTAGGTATTTTTAAGCCTCACATTCTAAAATTATTTACACATATGCAAAAATTGCGTTTTTGCAAAAAGAGCTTATGAAACGAGATATCACACACGAAGATAGCAAAAAAAGAAACAGAAAAGTTAATCGACCGTTTCAACCGTACTGGTTCAGTAAAGTACGAAAAACATGAAAGGGTTTTTCCCTTTGCACTGCCGAGGAGAATGAATTTAATCCGTTATAGAAAATCCCCCTGGTAGTCAACGTGAAATTTCGCAGCAACAAAATATTAGCCGAAGGTTCGTTCAAAGAATAAAAAAAGACAAATACCGTCCATACTACATTCAGTTACACCAAGAGTTGCTGGACGAAGATTTTGCCCGTAGAGTTGCGTTTTGCGAATTGGCTCAACAACAAATCCATGCTCGGGTATATTTTCTTGAATGTTTCCTTTTTGGGGATGAAACACAAAAGTCCATAGCCAAACTTTTTGAATGTTTGGAGTGGCATAGTTGGAAATTTTATTATTGGACCACATTTCTTTGTTGGACGAGTAAATGGTCAAGTTTATTTGGACTCTCTTCGGCATATTTTACTATTATATCTGGAAAATGTACCTCTGAACATACTTCAAATGTAGTTTTTACACGATGGGTCTCCGGTACAAAACACTGCATTAATCCATAACCACCTCGATACAACGTCTCCCAACAGGTTGATTGGAAGAGGAGGACCAGTCGTATCCCCGAACTTGACAAAAATTGATTTTCTCTTGTGAGACTACATTAAAGATCGTGTGTATCAAGTACCGATAACAACATGATGGAAAGAACAAGAGAAGCCTTTCGGAGTATTGATGCAGATATGTCCAGAAACGTTAGTCGGTTGTTTGAACTACGTCTGCAATGCTGTATTGACGTTATGTCGATAGCGCACAGCGTGTACCTTGTTAATTAATAAAATTTCAAAACAAAAACAATTTTCATCTTTAATTTGAAATATCTACTAAAGTGAAAGAGTTAGGGAATGATTAACAAAAATGAAAGAGTCGACAAATATCTATCGAAAGATCATAAAAAATATAGGGTGTTCCATTTAAGTTTAATGAGAAAATTAAGGATCCGAGTTTTGACTCATCTTGTATACAAGAAATTTTATTTTGTTAAATCCTCGCACCAGCAGAATTAGTAAGTAATGGTGCGAAAAAGTCGCATAATTTTTTTCCAACCTGAACTAACCCTCTTAATACACCTTAATTTAGAAGGAAAAATTGTCATAACTTTTTAAACATTTGGAAGAGATGTAGCAAACCCTATATGAGGGGACTCGTAAAAGTAAGCAGATTTCAAATACGCAAAAAAAGTATAGCATTTCATTTAAAAAAATATCACGCCTAGCACGGCTTTCTGAAGCTTCTTATATATATGTAACTAATTTTAGAATATGAAGCTTAAGAATACCTATACACCTTTTCTTAATATTTTTTTTATAACTTTTGTAATACCGGATATATTGAGGATACATTGCGCTTCACCACACTAACACGCCACCCTGTATATAAAAAAAGAAAACGAATAGAAGCGGGAGAGGTGCAATCAGAGCTCCTTGATCGGAGAGCCGACCAAGCGAACGCACCTGCATGCCGCCGATAATCCATCCTTTGGCGGTGCCTACAAAGCGAACGCATCTGCGTGCTGTTATTAATCCATCCTTTATCGGAGCCCACAAAGATATGCACAAAATACAACATCGACATCTAGTGAAGGTATAGTAAATGATTTTAAAACATATTATGTAGTTTGTAATTATGTCGGGGAAGGTGGTGAACACATGCACTTAGGCCACTTTTGTAATTATGTATAAAACATCTGTTTTGTTTCATTCAGCAGTTTGTTATTTATGTTCTTATCTTTTATTCTTAAAAATTGTCTAAAAGAGCTACTCAATAACGAGCAATTTAAGAATAGAAGTATAGAGCTTAAATCACAAACTGCTAAATGAAACAACACAGATGCCAGTATAAAATACTCATAAGAGTTTTTATATAGGTATATTTAACTACTTCGCTCTTAATACAATTATTTTTTAAGCAAATATGGAGCTTTGATTAGAAAGCATTTCATTATAACAAAATTAATTATTATTCTTTGTTTGAGTAAGAAATAAGAAAAATTTCCTTGTTGTTAAAATATTGGTTCTATGACAACTGCCACTCTTTTTGATATAAAACTAATTTCTTTGAATAAAAGAAACCTTTCTATCAGTGGACTAGAAACACTTTAAGATTACAACAAAAAGCAATTTTTCTGTAATGGGGCATTTAGTTGGTTTGTCTGGTACAATTAATTCCTATAATTAAATCTTAATATTTTGCTAAACGAAACTTACTGAAATTAGTAATATCAAAATTAAATCAAATATCAAATATTCTTATTTTTATTTAATTATTCATAAATATATCGTATTTACTCGAATTGTTTCTATGTTAAATAGTGTGCTAGCTGTAAACACAGAAGGCAAATTATTCTAGATTTATAACCGCTTTGATAATTGAAGTTTAATGAGTGAATTATTTCACTTCCTGACTGTTATAATTAGCAAATACTGCTGCACATCGGTAATTGGAACATGAATCCCAGCTCGTTATTATCTGTTGGATTAATCTCTTACCAATGTGATCGATTGCATAATTTACCTAGGCACGTATGTAGGCATACATATAACATTAACTAACCCCATTGTTATTTTAAATACGAAATTTGTTAAGGAAAAAGAAATATGCTATTCCATATTGAAACTTCAGTTACAATAAATTTGTCTTCGCCGTCGCCTCCACCAATCTTTAAAGGACATTCATATCTTTTTTGATCTAGAGCAATAAATTATATTTGAAAACTGAATTGTTTCCAGTGCGTTAAATTACTTTTTTCGCATTTTGACTGATAATGTTCTACTTTACTAAATTCAAAATCGTTTATTAAAGTAGCTCTTTACCACACATAGATGTTAATATACTATATAGTATTGTGTAAAGTTCAAGCTTCAAAATATTTTTTCTACACTTCTTTACTTACTAACAAAATGCGACAAAATAGTATAAACAAAGCTCGTAAGAAAAGCAGTTTTACTCAAAAGCTATATTCGTTTAGTAAAACTTTGCTTTTCGTTTTAAGTTGAGCTTTTGAACCGAGCTTTTAGGTTATGCTTTTTGGCTGAGCATTTCATTCAATTCTAGGTTAGAAATTTATGTTCTGGAGAGGGAGCACATGTTGGAATTTCAATAATCATAAACCTGATAAACCTGAAGATATTCATAAGAAGTTTTGTCAATCAAATTATTTCCCTTTTTGAAGGAAAAAAAAATAGCGACGACGTTTGTGTCATCTCTTGTGCAAACTATGTATTTTTTTTAAATGCTTCTTCTAGGTTGCTGTGTTTTGAACTGGAATTAATATGTTCATCGAATAGCTATCGGTTTCATAAGTAGATTGGTCGTTTTGGACTATTCAGCTTAGAAGAAAGCTGGATATTTACAATAAGAGGACATACAGGCTGAAATGTGGTGAAAATTGGAGAACCTAGAATACTTCAGGGCCTACCAAGAAGAGAGATCGAAATTACAAACCCTACCTTTGAAATGGGCAGTGATACGATGATTCTCAAACTCTTCTTCGAGGTTGCCTTGGATTAGGATGAGTGGAGAGCAAAATAGAAACCGGGGATACGAAATTAAATCTTGTACTCAGACGGGTCAAAAAGAATCACAGGTTCTGCAGCTGGTATATATAGTGAAACCCTAAGTTATAAAGAATATATGGCATTTGGGCAATATATCATCGCACACCAAACAGAAATACTACAAATTGAGACATGTGCCCGAAAAGTATTAGAGAAACAACTTAAGGGTCAGCTAATTCATATTTTATTGGACAGCTCGGCGGCCTTAACGACCTTTGCACGCTATCGGATAACCACGAAACTAGCTTGGGACGACTTGGAAAACCTAAGTACAAACATAACAAAATTACTTTGGTGTGGGTGCCGGGGCATAAGGGTGTACCAAGCAGCGAAATAGCAAACAAACTAGCAAGTAGGGCTCTGAAACAATATGTGCTGGACTTGAACCAGATCTGGCGGTAACCAACTCTGTGGTACGTAGTGTAGTGGCTAAGTCAATCATAAAAAAATACAGGTACACTGGAACAAAGTTGAAGGGCAGATGCACAGCAAACGGATGATGGGGCAACTATCTCGGCATTTAACTGCGGATATGCTAACTTTCAACCGAGTACAGCTTAGAATAGTGACGAATCTGTTAACAGAACACGGCTGCCTAAGGAAATATCTACACGGAATTGGCATCTCTAAAAATGAGCCTATTTGTAGATCATGCAATGAAGAAAAGGAGACCCCTACCGCGTTGTTTTTGAATGCGTTGTACTGGAATGGCAGAGTCTGTCATTGCTGGAAGCAATCAAACTGCTGACAGATCTGCCGGAAAAGGTTTACCACACAGGCTATTAAACCTTGTTAGAGTGATAAACCTGTTTATATAAAGAAATTCATTGGGTATAGAATAATATAATAGTGAGATTTCAAATCAAATCAAAATATATAGATTTTGTGAGTTACAATTATATAATGCAGTAGCAATTATATAATGCAGTAGCAATTATATATAAATTAAATCCTTATAAAATTAATGATATACAGCTATTGAAATTAGATTAAATGGGATAACATTTACAACATCTGTAAAATAAATTACACTAGCCCTAAAATTCCATTAATATGCTTTTAAAATCGCCGATCTGGACCAAAGCAGTTGACAACCTCACTGGTTTAACTTTTAACGAATAGCTTTTCATATCTAACAATATATACCCCATTGTAGCTTGTTAAAAACACGTTTTCACCTTTCATTTTATGCTTGTTCATCGTTTATCCTATACGTAAAATTCGCCTGTCTATTTTCTACACTTACAAATTATTGAATAGTCGGGAGAATGTACCCTCCGACAGATACTAATTTAAAATTACCTTAGTGCCTGCTGTAGCAATTTTCATACGTCTGCAGTTCATTAGTGACGTCTCTCGCCTCGTTTGCCAGGGTTGTAATAAATTTTTAAATTTTATGTAGGCGCCGCTTCGCTGCTCTGTACGTTCACCTTTCTTAATAACGGTTTAATTACAATAATTGTCTCAAATTTTCACATATTTGATGCAACATCTGACGTCTCAGTTACTTAGATGCTTCACTGGTTTTCCTTAGTGGACAGTTTAATTTCAAAGTTATTTAATTAAATCTAAAATCCTCCGTTGAAATCAACTAAGATATATGCGTACCTTGCCATCTTTAAAGTAGATATCTTGCAATTAATTTGTTCATTTATATCCTTTATGTATTTTAGAAAATTAAAATATAATTATAACGGTTCCTTGAAGAGAGGTACTAAATTTGTATATACCTACTAATAGGCTAAGAAGTATTGTTTGCTTGCTTTACTATATATTTTAACTGTACAAGTAGACACTGGGGCACTAGTGAACCTCAGGATACAATCAAAACTGGTTTGGGAATACATTCAAGAATTGAATAGCTTGGCAGACCGGAATAGAGTTACTTTAGAAAGAAAACGAAAAACCCCATGACTTAGCTTTATTTATAGGCCCAGAACCTGTTCTAGGAATGTCCTAAAACACAGTACAGGAGGAGGTAAGGAATTGAGTCCAAGAGAAACACAAAGAGTACTCTAAGAGCGCAACCAGGGAAACTCATAGAAAGACTTTTATCAAGGGACCATCAAAGAAAAAGAGTGAAGAACTACTAAAGCTTAGTAGGAATCATCTCCACATAACAGCAGGTTTCCCAACAGAACATTGTGCACTGAAAGGACACCTACAGAAATCGGGGACCAATACCGCAGATACCAAATGCAGATTGTGGAATAGAATGATAGTGACAGCATATCACATCCTATGTGAATGCGATGCTCTGCACTCAAAGGATTATTTCGATCGATCAGCTAAAAACCTGTATAAACTAGCACAGTACACCAGGATATAGAACTGGCTGGGATAATTTAATTGGTAAAAGAATGGGAGATATAATACAAAAAGCAAAGAGTTTCCAGTATTTTCCGACTTTATATCTTGTTAAAGCTGTACAAGTATATGTAATTCACTGGAATAAATGAAACGATTTTTAAAACTCTTAAAAGAATAGGCAAGTATACAAGATTAATTAATGACGGATATATTAGTAATAAAAAGTCCATGAAGAGAAAAAACAGGTGATAGGGCAATAAGACAAAAATACATATTGCTGTGGAAAAAGGGGATGAAAAACTGTGCGTGAGTGCGTTGACCCCTTCGTCCAAGTCAGCTGTTTCGGGAGGATTTTTAAAAGACACTAAATTTTTCGTAAAAGTTAAGTTAGTATTAAGTTACTTTGAAACATGTTGAAAAATTCTTATTAATATCATTTTTAGTTTTGTTTTACCGCTATGTAATTTTCATTTAGCTCAGTTTTTTGTTTTAAATGTTTGTTTGCCTGGGTTAAGTCATGTTACCGTGTAAGATCGCCACGTGGTTGCGTGCGCGTCTCTTGGGCCGGCGGTTGCTCGGTTGCGGGAGAGAGAAGGTAGTGTACAATTAGACTCTGCGAAGGTAAGATCATTTTCCTGAGCGCTGTAAATGTATGTCGTTTGAAGACATTTTTGTTTCCGCGTGTCATTTGATTTTTACAAATCTAACCTTAGTAGAGGCATCTTACACTCAATTCAGTTAATTTTCTTTGTACAATATTTGGAATTCCAAATAGTTTGTTATAGCTGATTTAATTTTACTTTTTGAGAGTTCAATTTTTTTTTATTTGATAATTAATTAATTTTTGATTCATTCTTTTTCCTTTTCAATTAGATTTGATTGTAGTTCACTGTTTTGAAGGTATTTTTACCTTGCTTTGTAATTGCTGACTACATTTGAACAGTTTTAAGTATTTAAAGGTAAAGACGTTCATCTGAGAACGCCATTTTGCGATTTACACGTGGTGTATAAAATTTTATATTTCTAAATTTTCTTAATCTTGTTATTTTTCACGTTAAATATAGGGAGTTTTCTTTTAAGCCTGGATTTTAATTAATCTAAGGTTTTAAATTTCTTCCTATTTGTTATTTTTTATTTATTAAAGTTCTAATTAATTTCAAAATTCAAATTTTGTTGTTTTAATTTGTTTCCCCACATCGTGGTAAATTTACACCCACTTTCAGTTTCTTAAGGTTTACCTTCAGAAGATGACCACTGGGATTTTGAATCCCATGCTCTTCAAGCAATTTTTACTCTATTTTAGAGTTGGCGCTCAACTTAATAATTAATTTCAGACATTTGGTCACAAGCATTAATTTAATTTTAAATAATTCACATTTTCATAATTATCACAGCATAATTATTTGGCGCCCAACGTGGGGCTCACGATTCATTGTTGTTTTGATTCATTTTTGGCCACGATTTACTTTGTAATTTTCCCTGCACGAGGTTTCGTGAATTTTTCAACTGTTTCGGGGAAACTAATACCTGTTGTGTTTAAAAATTTTTGAAAATCGTCGAAATGTCCGGAGAGAACCAAGCACAGGACAAAGGGTTCGTCCCAGAAGGAACCTGGAGGGAGCAATCCAGGTACAGGAGCGAGGAATCTGTGGCAACCGTGCTAGACAAGACGTATTCGGAGGATTCATTTCCTGAGGAAAAGGAGAGCAAGCAGATGGAGCTTCCACAAGCACTTTTGACGGATGTGAGGGAGTCCCACATCGAGACGTTGGAGCAGAGTGAGACAGGAAAAACTGAGGAAAGTATAGGAATGAAAGATGTGATGATGATGTTTAGACAGCTTGTTGTTTCTAATAATGAGATTATGAATGTAACAAAAGGGATACAGAGACAGATTGATGAGATAAGGAGTGATTTTAGATCAGAAATCATAAGAGTAGATGAAAACGTTAAGAAAGTGGAGAATAAAGTATTAGATAATACAATAAGATCAACGGCTAATGAAATATCAATTAAACATTGTCAGAAAGAGATAAAAGGAATGAAAAATAAATGGGATGAGAGAGAATATGTGGTTGAAGAAAGAGTCAGAAAAATAGAATGCGAAGTGAAGGAAAAGATTGCTGAGAGTGTGGAAAGAGCAGAAGAACAAATAAACAGAAAAATTTCATCAATTCAAGAAATTCCCAATGTCAATCAGTTTGGTAACAGTATTTTGTCAATGCCTGTTCAAATGGAACAGTTACCGAAATTTTTTGGTTCGGTAACGCCCAATCCAATGGCGTTTCTAAGAAATTTGAACGAATTTTTAGAATCCGTACCGGGAGAAAGAAACAAGCTGCGGATCGCCCGCAACGCCATGAAGGATGAAGCGAATCCTGGTTTGACTTCGTCGCAGATACGATCAATTCCTGGGACCACTTCCAAGATGTATTTCAACGACAATACTGGAGTCAAGCGATTCAACAAAGGGTGAGAACAAATTTATTCTTAGGTTCTTATAATAAGTGCGGATTAGATAGTAGAGAAGCCTATGTCATAAAGAAAATCAATATTCTCAAATTTTTAACACCACCCGTTTTGGAATCTGATTTGATCACGCAATTATCCAGGCATTTTGAGCCTGAGGTCACTCAAGCCATTGCGATGCAAAATATAACCTCTGTTAGTCAATTGTTGGAACTAATGAAGAGATTAGATCAAGCGGAACAATGCAAGGTAAATCCTAGCAATTCGCGAAGTCCTGAAGGCCATGTCAACCACAATCAGGCAACTGGCAGTTCGAGTAATGATGGTTTCAACCGTCAACAGTATTCGCGAGCTAATGAAAATCCGAGACCAGCTCCCTATTTCAACAGGAGACAGTCTTTCACTCCTAGAAATGGTGGACGTCAGAGTCCAAATTCAAACAATCAGAATGTGCCTCAGGTATCCACAACGCACCAAAATGACCGTCACGATGTCCAGACAAGGTCAAACGTCAATCAAGTGGCTTCCCCACAAAATCAGAATTCAAATAAGTCAGCTGACAAAGTTTTGCCTAGAGATTCTGTGCAGTGGAATTCAAATCGCTATGTTAATCAAATTCAAACAAATCAGATATCAAACAGCACTGGCGCAATTCACAAAGACACTAGGTCTAATTTAAATGAGCAAAAGGTTCAAACAAAGCCGAAAGAACTACTCGATGAAGCTCGTGGGCAGGATTTTTAGAAAATCCAACCAAAAAGAAAGAATTGTACACCATTTTACAAAATGATTTAAGATCGATCAATTCAGATTTGCCACATGTAAATGCAATGTTTGGAAAGAATGTTTTAAGATGTTTAGTAGATACGGGAAGTGAGGTTTCAATTTTAGACGAAGAGAAAGTAAAAATGCTAGAGAAAGAAAAAGTAGGGAAATTCATTCCAACTCGAAAAATTACAATCATTACTGCTACAAAAAAGATAATTGCTGCCATCAACAAGGTTTTTGTCGTAGAATTCAAATTACAAAATTCAACTTTTCTGGGAGAGTTTATTTCATTAAAAGGTTTAAAAAGAGATGGAATTATTGGGATTGATTTGTTAGACAAGATGAGAGCGGTGGTAGATGTTGATAAGAGACTAATTCAGATAGGAGAGGAGAGAGTTAATTGGTGTGATGAGACTCCTAATGAGGAGAAAATTGTTAATTGTATAAGAAAAGAGAAAGAAAATGTGAATTTAGAGATATTGAAAAGTGATTGTTTGAAAAACGATATACAGGGTAGTGAATTAGTTGATGAGGTTAAAGAAGAAGAAGTTGTTGATGAAGTAGTAGAGTTAGAAGCAAACAATTCCCAGATTGAATTCCCAGATGATTTAAATGAATTTAAGATTGATTGTGATGAAAAGTTTGAATTAAAAGTCAAAGAAATTTTAAAACAGTACATTTCTCTAGTTGATAAATTCCCGAGTTTAGCAGTTGGTTATGAACATTCTTTAGAAGTAGATGAATCGAAACCTTTCAAAATCAAGAACTATCCAATTCCCAAAAACATGCAAGAAAAAGTCAGAGTTGAGGTATCCCAAATGCTTCAAGATGGGATAATTGAACGTGGAAGAACAAGGTACGTCAATCCTTTAGTCGTCGTCCAAAAGAAGAATGGAGACATCCGTTTGTGTCTTGATGCCCGACGTCTGAATAAACGCACACGACCGCAGTTCGAAACTCCAGTCACGGTTGAAACATTGTTGGCAAGGTGTACAAATGCGAATTATTTTACAAAGCTAGATTTAAAGAGCTCTTTTTGGTTGGTACCGTTGAACAAAGAATCTAGAAAGTTTTGTGGATTTATGGTTGATGGAAATGTGTATCAGTTTAAGGTTGTACCTTATGGTTTAAGTAGTTCGGCTGCCGCGTTGATACGGGCAATGCAACAGATTTTAGAACCATACAATTCGTTTGTAACTCATTACATCGATGATATTTTAATTTTTAGTCAGAGTTTAGATGAACATTTAGTGCATTTGCGCAAAGTTATTGAAGTTTTAGCAAGGAATGGTTTAAAAGTGAATTTAGGAAAATGTGAGTTTGTAAAGCATGAAGTAAAGTTTTTAGGATATGATTTAACAGAGAATTATGTCAGAGTAGATGAATCTAGGCTAGACGTCATCAAAAAGTACCCTAGACCTAGCAACATAAAGTTATTAAGAGGTTTTCTTGGTGTAGTAAACTACTACAAAAGGTTTGTTCCGAGATTAGCACACATCAGTGCACCTTTATTTGAATTGTTGAGAAAGAATGAAAAATTTAAATGGACAAATGAAAGATTAGAAGCATTTGAAAATGTAAAGTCTGAATTTCATCGTTCATTATGTTTATTATTGCCAGATTTTAGTAAAGAATTTTTGTTACGTGTCGATGCCAGTGACACAGCCATCAGTGGTGTCTTGATTCAAATTGGCAGGAATGGAGAAGAACCAATTTGTTTTGTCTCCAGGATTTTGAAAAATTATGAGTTAAAATACACTGTGTCAGAAAAAGAAATGCTAGCTGTAGTCCATGCAGTAAACAAGTTAAGATTTTATTTACTAGGCAAGAAATTCATAATTGAGTCAGATCATGCTGCATTAACATCTTTAATGTCAACTCGGTTCTCAAACAACCGAATTTATCGATGGTCCTTGTTATTATCAGAATATGTTTTTGAGATAAGACACATAAGAGGAGATTTGAATGTAACAGCTGATGCTTTGTCTCGTATGCACAATCTGAAGAGCCATTTCAACCATGTTGAGGTAAACACATACAACATGTATGAAGCCGAGGGGTTATTTGACTTTGTCAGGATAAACGAGGTGCAACAAGATGATTGTTTCGATCGAATACGAGAGGCATTAGTCCACCAGGATGAGTACAAGCATTTTGTCATCAGAGATGGTATTCTAATGAAAAGGATACGAGACCAGTTCAATGTCGTACTCACCGAAGCATTCGCACGTCAAGCAATGCAGGAGCTACATCAATCTCTTGGACACATTGGAGGTCACAAACTTTGGCTCACCTTCCGAGAAGCTTTCTTCGCAACAAGAGACAAGACCATTGCCAAATCCATCGTCCGCACATGTCTTCAATGTCAACTGGGAAAATCAAAGAACCGCACCTGCCAGAATGTCATCAAGAGCATCGTTGTTGAGAACAAACTCGACCTCGTCGCCGTCGACTTTCTTGGAAATCTCATACCTGGACATTTTGGCTACCGCAACATTTTCGTCATGGTAGATGTTTTCACCAAATACGTAAGACTCTTTCCCACCAGATATTACAACACTGATACAGCAATCCGTTGTATTGACAATTTTATACGAAATCAAGGGAAAATGCGCCGCATTCTTGCTGACAATGCCACTTATTTTAACACGCATCGTTTTGTTGACGCCATGAATGAGCGTGATATTAATGTTTCTTTCTGTTCTATACGTCATCCTTGTGGGAATCCTTGCGAGAGATACAACCAGGAAGTCGTCAAGTTTCTCAGGATGCAAACCCATCAACGCCATCCTGATTGGGTCCGCCACGTCCAAAACATCGAAAATTGGATAAACAACACTCCCAACACCACCACGGAGGAGTGCCCATACACTTTAATGTATGGAAGGTTGCCTAGTCGCCCTTGGAACCTTCTCGAGGAGGATGTATACGTGGAGGCACGTACAGAGGAAGCCAGAAGGAAGCTTCAACTCAGGGGACAACGTTATGTCCGCCAAGAAAATGCCAAGATCACCAAGCGTACCCGGTTCAATGTCGGCGACCAAGTCCTGGTGCGTCGATATCGTTTGGGAAGACGTGACCAGCAAACCTGCCAAAAGCTGGAACTTCCGTTTGTTGGACCGTACAGAGTGGCCCGTGTGTTTGATGGGGTCACCTACGAACTGCACACTTTGGACGGTACCCAGAACAAAGGTCGGTACCACATCTCTGCCCTCCAGAACTTTCACCACGACCCCGGGTAGTTCGCCGCCCGGAAGTGACGTTTTCACCCCTGTGTGCGGAGACAGGATTTTAATTTTTTTTTTATTTTCCGTTGTTCGGACTGTCAATTTTTGTTTTTTCTTTTGTGTGCGTGCGATTTCAAAAGCAAAACAATGACACTTTTCAAGTGCAATTTTTTTTCTTTTATAATCGGGAGATGTGCTGTGGAAAAAGGGGATGAAAAACTGTGCGTGAGTGCGTTGACCCCTTCGTCCAAGTCAGCTGTTTCGGGAGGATTTTTAAAAGACACTAAATTTTTCGTAAAAGTTAAGTTAGTATTAAGTTACTTTGAAACATGTTGAAAAATTCTTATTAATATCATTTTTAGTTTTGTTTTACCGCTATGTAATTTTCATTTAGCTCAGTTTTTTGTTTTAAATGTTTGTTTGCCTGGGTTAAGTCATGTTACCGTGTAAGATCGCCACGTGGTTGCGTGCGCGTCTCTTGGGCCGGCGGTTGCTCGGTTGCGGGAGAGAGAAGGTAGTGTACAATTAGACTCTGCGAAGGTAAGATCATTTTCCTGAGCGCTGTAAATGTATGTCGTTTGAAGACATTTTTGTTTCCGCGTGTCATTTGATTTTTACAAATCTAACCTTAGTAGAGGCATCTTACACTCAATTCAGTTAATTTTCTTTGTACAATATTTGGAATTCCAAATAGTTTGTTATAGCTGATTTAATTTTACTTTTTGAGAGTTCAATTTTTTTTTATTTGATAATTAATTAATTTTTGATTCATTCTTTTTCCTTTTCAATTAGATTTGATTGTAGTTCACTGTTTTGAAGGTATTTTTACCTTGCTTTGTAATTGCTGACTACATTTGAACAGTTTTAAGTATTTAAAGGTAAAGACGTTCATCTGAGAACGCCATTTTGCGATTTACACGTGGTGTATAAAATTTTATATTTCTAAATTTTCTTAATCTTGTTATTTTTCACGTTAAATATAGGGAGTTTTCTTTTAAGCCTGGATTTTAATTAATCTAAGGTTTTAAATTTCTTCCTATTTGTTATTTTTTATTTATTAAAGTTCTAATTAATTTCAAAATTCAAATTTTGTTGTTTTAATTTGTTTCCCCACATCGTGGTAAATTTACACCCACTTTCAGTTTCTTAAGGTTTACCTTCAGAAGGTGACCACTGGGATTTTGAATCCCATGCTCTTCAAGCAATTTTTACTCTATTTTAGAGTTGGCGCTCAACTTAATAATTAATTTCAGACATTTGGTCACAAGCATTAATTTAATTTTAAATAATTCACATTTTCATAATTATCACAGCAATATGTATTTAAGAGAATGAGGACAGCAATGTTCAACCTTTTTACTTGTGTAGACCTGAATATCTCCATCTTGGTGTGCACACTACTATAATAAACGATAAAATTCCGGATATTTTATCGTTTATATATAGATATATAAATATAAAACGCTGAAATAAAACTGTTTTTGTTATTATTGATATATGTGATAATTTAATGGGACATTTTTACGTTTATTATACTAGATATAAACCATTTTTAAACGTTTATTTAAGTATTTTGCGTGTAAATGATTTTATAAAGTTTATAGTACGCAGTGGCGTATTTAGGGTGGAGCAAGTACGGCACGTGCTCTGAGCGCGATTTCCAGGGAGGGCGCAAAAATCGGAAAGAAATAATATGTGATGGTGAAATTAATTTATTAATAAAAAGAAGCACTTTAATCTTGTGGAGTAGAATGTTTAACTACCATTCCAGAAGTGTTGTGTGGCTCATTGAGAACAGAAACGATACGCCTGGGTGCAAAAAATTTCTAAAATAGCGAGGGACCTTTAGCACCCACAAATAATCGTTGTATTAATAAAAACTGGTTCAAAAGGAAATTGGACGATGGTCATGGTGAAGAAGTCATTCGTTCATAGTTGGCTTATTCCCTGCAAAAAAGCATTTTGCTTTTAATGCATTTTCCTTTTACGTCATGCCCCCATTCTAAATTGGATCAGGAATTGGATTTAATAATTGGAAGGCATCTGAAAGAATGAGCGTTAATGAAAATGCCAAAACATACCGAACTTGCTTCACAAAATGGAATGAATGAAAATAGGGCAAAGATAGGCTCAGATTGCAAAGAGAAAGATAAGCAGCGTAAAATCTTGAGTTCTTCACTGTATAAAATATCTCCCAACACAAAATCTGGCTTTGCGAGAAGACGGATGACTCTAATATGGGTAATTTCGTAGGTTTATTAAAACTGCTTTGTAATTCTGATGTACCGAAGGAAAACCTGAATTATGTAGATCTCTCACCAAGTGTTCAGAATTAATTCATTCACCTAATGGCGTCTAGTGTTTGAAAAACTTTATTGGAAAACATACACAAAGCAAAGTATTATAGCCTAATCTTTGACTCTAGTCCTAATCAGGTACGCCGAGAACAAATGCCTTAAATATTGTGGAAGTTGATTTTGAAAAAAGGCAGTATGTATCAGAGAATTGTTTCTTGGCCTTATTAAAATAAAGGAAAAAGATGCGAAAAGTTTGGTTGAAGTTATTTTAAAGCAACTAAAGGCAGACGAAATAAACAGAATGGATTCTTGATCCCAATGCTACGATAATGCTTTTGTGATGGCAGGTCACAAAGGTGGTGTTAATCAGGGTATTAAAGAGAAAAATAACCTGATAGTGTTTGTGAATTGTGATAAGCACTCACTCAACTTGGAGTTGTACTCACAGCAAAACAGGATCCAATGATGATGATTAAATTTTTCGGAAATATGGAAGCTCTCTATGTCTTCTTCTCTTCCTCAATCCAGCGTTAAAAAAAAAATTAAAGAATACAATTCCTGTGGATTAAAATCGGAATCGAACAGTAGGTGGAGAAGCTGTGAAATCCGTTAGCATATATATTAAAGAGATATTTCTAGTCCTCGAAGTCACGATAGAGGATAAAAACGACACTAGAGAAACAAATAGGAATGCAGAACAGTTGTATACAAGCTTATCGAATTACAGATTTATGACTTTGTTGGGATTTTAGAACAAAATCCTTATCTCAATTGATGATATTCAAAAGAGACTACGGACACCACACAAAGAACTTTCACGATTCAGCTTTGGAATTAAAAAGCTTCAGAAATCATTTTTACTTGAAAGAGAAACTTTAGCTAAAAATCACTAGATCAAGGAGTAGCTCTATGTAAAAAATGGGATGTTGAAGTTGAGTGACGACAAAGGCGAAAGAAAATGATATCCGTCGAAAACTCGCCAATCATTGGATTAACCGCCAAACAAGAAATGGAGAAGGCCATGAAAGAATCACTCAATTGTTTGTTGGTTTGTTTCGATTCAAAATTCGGGTTCCTTATTGACATAAAATTACTGTGTTATGGTGAAGACACCAGTGACTTGAAAAATAAGTGTAAGTTTAAGCGAAATCCATAGTTGTGATATTGTAGGACAAGCTTCATGAAGAAATTTTAGATTGCAAAGTGTTGCAAACTGAAAACCCGCACTTGAAAAATTTCAAGAGGTTCCAATTTTATCGTGCAATATGGAGATGTGACAGTTCTCTCCAATCTACACATTCCAATACAAATAATGCTAAATATTTCCGTTTTCTATTGTCGGTAGGGAGAAATCATTTAGCAAGTTAAAACTGATTCTATCCTATTTAAGAGCATCTATGTATTAAGACAGGCTATGTCATCTTGCTATTTTATGAGAAGAAAATAAATTTTGAGAATATTAACGACAAATTTGCAGCAATGAAATCAAGGAAAGTAATGTTGTAATTTGCTCATACGATAAAAATATTTTGACTAATAAACTTTTTTGTTTCTGTTGTACTTCATTATTTTCTATGGCTATTTGGTAAATACAGTAAGGGCGCAACTTCAACTCTTGCCCTAGGCGTTCATTGGGCGAGATACGCCTCAGATAGTACGGACATTTTACCGCTATTATAAATACTATTGACATAAATCATGAAATCGGAAAAATCAATGATAGTGAAATATCTTGAATGAAAAAAGATTGTCATGTTGGTGTACTCAAAGCGTAGGGTAGATAATTTTGTGTACCTGAGAAATGTTTCTCATTATTTTATTATTCAATTTGAGTATTTACTTTAAGGTATTATACTAACCTTTCCGAAGTTCGTAAGGCCACCGTGTTCCGGCTTCTTACCAGGCATATCGGCGTGCGAACAATCCGCCCTAGAACCGATTGGAACAATCGAAATTACCACAGACGCCCTAAACATTAATTACCGACGTCTTACCATGGTGTGTTGCACGTCGAGGTGAGCGTCAGATATCGCACGCCTACGTGATAGAGGGTTCGTAGAACGGCCAGACTTCCCGCTAAGGAATGACCTCCCTCGACCCCAATTAATGAACACAATTGGTTTTTCTCGTATGCCGTTCTGATATCTGGAATTAGAAAACAAACTTTGTTAGTGAAAGAAAAGGCAAAACACGAGCACAGATTCGAAAGCGGCTTGCTGAATCGTTGAAGAGTTTTACATTTTCATGCAAAATATCTACCAGTGGCGGCTGAGTTATGAAAGAGGGTGGTCACAAAATAAAAACTTTACATTTTTATCGCACTGTGCCGCTCGTTCAATCATCAAACTAAATTGATGCGAGTAACAGTAAATATAATGTGCATGTGGAAATGTTCTTTTGATAATAGCTTGGACACAATTTGTCTTATAACTCATTACGAACACCCCATTGTAACTTTAAGGGATTAGTTTATTATTATAAGATCCAGAAGGAGAATTTAAAATAGTTTGCAATTCATTCAGGAATGTTTTTGCTAATACATGAGCATTATGTCCACCAGGCTTAAAGAAAGACCAAAAGCGTTCAAAAATTTGTCTATTAAACACGTATCGAATAATAACAACCATTTGCGGATTATTAGAGGTGTCTGTAGTTCAATCGGCCACCAAAGCAATGAAATTTGCAGATTTAATTTCTTTTAATATGTCCTGCTTGTCGATGCATATTTTTGATATATATTTTTATTGAATACTCTATTCTAAGTCGAGTTTTACTTGTGGAAGTGTAGTTTATTTGAAGATCAGGAATCGGCCGCCCTTTCTTCTTAATTAAAATTTTTTCCTCAAATGATAGCGGGTTTTGTTTTAAAAGATTTTGCACACAATTATAATTTCCAACATTAATAATAAACGACACTTTGAAACTACAAATGCGCGGTGCGCGGTACGCGCCGAAAACAATGCAGTCCCAATGAATACACGACGTCAACTGGAGACACGAAATTGTGTGCCCGAATGGGACGTATATACGCATATGGCGAAGGTAAACGGAGGCGACCGATTCATACTCGAAATAGGGACATCGGAAATTGTGCCCCGGAACATGGTTTCGAGCGTTGGCATATGCGATAGTGCCTGTGATGTGGAAAGAAACTTTGATACCATCGTTATAAAACTACGTAAAAATAATAAAACAAAATAATGCACTGAATTGCATGTGAATTTCTTTCTGTGATTATCTTGGTGGTTGGATGGGCACGTGCCCTTGTGCTCTTTAGTGCCAGCCGCCACTGTTAGATACATCATTAACTCCATTGTAAAAATACTTTAAATTCAGAAATTTTTGCTTCTTCCATCAGCTCTAATTCGTAGAATAAATAATTTAATCGTAGAGTCCCTTATAGTAATGCAGTTGAAATTAGTTTTAGAATTTTGTTTGAAATCTCATATTCGAATTGGGACTTTGTCAATATCGTTGCTGGGTGACATAAAGGTACTAGCATATCTTCTAAATATGTATATATAGATAATAACTTTGTTTTGTAAAAAAACTTACATAGAAGTATATAAAATACAGGTTTTGTAGTATTTTGTATGACTGTTATCCTGGATGAGAGAAAGTTAATCTTTATATCATTCGCCAGCGATATTCAAGTTTAAACACAAATCTAAAATAAAGAAATTGTCTAAAATACGAACAGAAGTGGTAAATAGCAATAAGAAGATCTAATGAAATAATCAGGACGCAAAAAGACAGGCGTGATATGAACCCAGAAGATTATTTCATTTATCAATTTTTTTTTATCTAAAGCATTATTTTTTGCTACACATATACCTGCGTACCCGTCTACAAAATGGAGCTTAAAGGGCCTTATTGGTTTATTAAAAAAATAAAATATAAATCAGGTACCTCATGACAAATTAAATTAAATATTAGGAAATTTATATTTTTTTAATTTAATTTGTCATTATATGATCTTTATCACACTGACAAATGTCAATGCTAGGTTTTCCACTATCACCAAACACACTTGTTGTTTGGTGATAGTGGAAAACCTAGCATTGACATTTGTCAGTGTGATAGTTATTGTTACACCAAAGGTTCCAAAACCCAATTACTGGATTATATGATCTATATATTATTTTTTAAATAAATTAAAGATGTCCTATTTTAAAATATTAGTATTTGAAAACGGATAAGCGCACATATGCGTATCGAAATTTTAATCAAAAAGAAATTCAACAGCTACAATAACTAATTCTTTTGTCACATTTTGCGCTACAACCAAGAAATATAAAATCAAATTATGCAACAAGAAAATTACAAAGATATAAACCTATATATCCTTGGTGACATCGGGTTGCAACTTGCAAGACATGTATGTACATATATATATCAATTACCTTGAGAAGATGTACACAACGTCAGTGTTGGTTGGTACATTTCTGTTAGTCTTCGAATTACATCGATTTGCTCTAAGGTCAGTTGAACGGCATCCTTATTCTGGGAATCACAGGGGACGTACGCGGCCCAGAACTGCAAACACAAATGAAGATTTAGTTTAGTTTATGTTGCTATATAGTACCGTTGCATCTCTATATTATTCTATCTTTGGTTAATATTCTGCATTTGTGTAAGTACGGTACTTTGCACAACTGTACAAAGTATAACGGAATTTCCTTGCCATTCCAGCTTTTTCTCACTAGCTTTAAATTCTATGAGATCTGTACAAACACTGAAATCATGAATAAAAAGTTCTTGCTGCACGTTTTGCCGTTGCTACGCGATATTCCATATCCCCTCCTTAATTTTTTATTTTATTTCTATTTATCTATAACATAAATGAAGGACGTTTTAAAGAATGGAACCCTTGAATCTGAATTAGCATCATTAGATCACATTTTTAATAATTTAATCAAATGATCATTGATTTCATGAATTTGTTTCAATCAATTTTGTCAAGAGAACTTAAAATCCCTTTCAATTGACTTTCTGCGCAAAGTAGATCACAAAGCAATACTTCTTCTCGGTAAAGGAGTTGGAAACGCAGAATTGTGATCGAAATATAAGTGGGTTATTTATTTTTGCAATCGCAACATTACATGCCGACGATAAATTCGATGCTAATAAACCGAATAGCAGAAAAATCGTATGATAAATCATTTATTAGAAGCTTTTTGTGGCAGTAACGGAAATGTTCCTACCCTAGAGACCTACTCTACAATTCATTCTAGCCGAATAGATTTTAACATTTCACCAGAATGTTGCACAAAAATGTAAATTGGAGCCATAAAGTGCAACGTGATGCAGCTGGATTCGCATACGTAGCTCTCGTTCGAACTTAAATCGAAAGAGATCACCCTTCACGATAGACGGAAACTTATCAGATTACCGCTGAAGTTATATTACAAAATTGTCGCAGTTTGATGGCGCTCGTTAAATTCGATAAGAGAGAAGCCTAGTTAGACATGTATGTCGTCAGACCAATAACAGAGATTTGATACTAAGGCAACGAAAAGTTGGAGATATTGCATTTTAATGCTTTGGGTCAATACACTGGTAAGCACTATAATATTCTAGAAAATTTATCTCTCTTCATCTACATTCTTGTGAGTATTATTTGGGAATACATTTTAACTTTGATCCATGCGTGTTTTGTGGGTAAAATTAAATTTATGTTAGTAAAGAACAAAAAATTTACGTATGTATTGAAGTTATTAAAGGCAAACGTAAGATTTATATTTCAATAATGTATTTGCTCTCCTAACTTTAAATATATTTCTCGAGCAAAAATGTTAGTGTACTATGGTACAAAGTTAAACTTGGACGACCGGCAAACGACGAGATAGTTTCGGCGGACACGTTGCAAGCGATATTGAACCTTATCCGCATTTATCGTTTGATGTAAAGGAAGCCGGCAGGAAGCATTAAAAGAGTACCCACATGTGTTTATTTTGAACGACTTTTATACGAGAAACCTTACTTTTAGCCATAACAAATTTTGTATTTTATTTTCACCTAAAATATGAATCATTTCGGAAGAAGAATTTGAAATATTTATTATTCCCCAACATTAGTCCTACTTACCTATTTACGTCAGTTTTTTACGCACTGACAAAAATATTGCAACTATATTAAAATCTTACAGATATGCGACAAATTATTAAGATTCTTTATTAAAGTAGTATTTATAATGCATTTAAATTAAGAGTTTTATTTTGTATTCACTTTACTTTCATTATTCGCAAAAAATACATTTGAGCATATCTGTATATGAAAAATACATCAAAGCTATACCAATTGTCCGCCTGCGTCCGCATTATAGCGATCCTGTAGTGTAAGCGAGATACACAGAGGTATCCGTGCATTAGAACGGTAAAGAAGTATACGGAATATTCGACTGGATTACATTAGCATATTGCTATGATGCACTCGTATTTGCCAAGAAATCCACATTTCTACGCTGTCGCCGCACAGGCGTGTGTCAGATGCATTTTATATTTCGTCGGGAGAACTACTCGCTCGTACTATTTAATAAAACGCGTTGTTAGGTAGATAACAGTTATTTTAAAAATGGAGTACTATACGCCGGAGCAAAAACTCTTCATGATTAAACACTTTTACGGTGGTAATTCCGCGGAAGTAACTCGGGATTTATTTGCAGCTAATTTCCCCGAAAGTCAAATTCCCAATGCAAGCACCATTCGTAGGACCGTTAATCGATTTGAAACTACATTTTCTTTAGTAAATAATAAAACTAAAGTTGTTCCGGATAAGAATGTAAGCAATATAGAAATTCGAGTATGTGCTTTAGTTGAAGTAAATTCCACTATGTCATCTCGACAAATTGGTCGCGAATTAGGTATCTCTAAAACAACGGTTCATAAGATTTTACGTACTAATAAATATCGTTCATACAAATTTACAAGTTCACAAGTACTTCTTCCCGATGATTATTATCGCCGAATCGAATTTTGCGAAAGAATGATAAATAAATATCACGATAACCAATTTTTTATTAACAACGTATTGTTCACAGATGAAAAAACATTTTACCTACACGGGCATCATAACCGCGCAGTTTGTCGTTACTGGTCGCGTAAAAATCTACATTTAAATATACCAACGCGAACGCAGTATCCACAGAAGCTAAATGTATGGGCAGGTATCATTGGAAATCATATAATTGGGCCTTTTTTCATTGGCGGTAATTTAAACGGAAATAGCTACCTACAGTTACTTGAAAATAATATTATTCCGGCAATACGGGAGCGATTTAATATTAATGAAGTTTGGTTTCAGCAAGATGGTTGCCCAGCACACAATACACGTATTGTAACAAACTTTATAAACGCAGGCTGCTCTTCGGTTCTCGGGTTCTCTGCCGTGTAGAAAGTTTAAATTACTTGACGTTTCGATCATCTTGTCGTGATCTTCTTCAGAAGTGAAGTGACTAGTTTGTCCTGATCCGGGGTTAATATATGGTCCTGTGTCCGTTGGTGCGTAATCATTCCGCTCTGTTGAGGCGTGTCCGTTGCTCTCCGTTGGGCTGTGAAGAATGATTTCCAGATACTTGGTAATTGTAGTCCGTCTTCTCTGTTGATATTGTTCGGATTTTTCTGTATTTCAATAGCTTCTCTGTACAATCTTCTCCAGTAATGTGGTTCCGTTGCTAGTTTCCTGCATTTGTCAAACTTGATTCCGTGTTTCGTGTTTGTTGAGTGTTCTGCTACTGCTGATTTGTCTGTGTATTCATACTTAGTATCTCGCATATGTTCTTTTAGCCTGATATTGATGTTTCTGCCTGTTTGTCCAATGTATACCTTTCCACAAGTGCAGGGTATCTCGTAGACTCCTGGATTTTGGAGCGGCGAGGTACGATCTTTAGGCGAAGGTAATTTTGTTGATAGTTTTTCTGGAGCATTGAAGATTACTTTGATGTTGTGTTTGCGCAGCTTTCTTCCAATTTTGTCAGTGCATCCTTTGATGTATGGCAGGCAAGTCGTTCCAGTAGTAGTTGTTTCTTCCTGTTGTTTTGGGTGTTTTGGTTGTTTGTTGATGGTAGCTGTGATGTCTTTGAGTCTGTAGTCGTTCTGTTGTAGTGTGTTCTTGAGATGTTGGAGTTCGGCTTCGAGGTGTTCTTCATCTGATATCGTCTTAGCTCTATGCACCAATGTGTTTAAGATTCCCCGTTTTTGTGCGGGGTGATGGTGAGAATTTGCATTGAGATAGCGATCCGTGTTGGTTGGTTTACGGTAAACCTGGTGTCCCAGTGTGTGGTTCTCTCTCCTCTTGAGTAGCACATCCAGAAAAGGTAAGGAGCCATCTTCTTCGAGTTCAGCAACGGACACGCCTCAACAGAGCGGAATGATTACGCACCAACGGACACAGGACCATATATTAACCCCGGATCAGGACAAACTAGTCACTTCACTTCTGAAGAAGATCACGACAAGATGATCGAAACGTCAAGTAATTTAAACTTTCTACACGGCAGAGAACCCGAGAACCGAAGAGCAGCCAGCAACGACGGCCGTGAAAGCCTAAAGACTACTTTATAAACGCAGTTTTTGAAAACAGATGGATCGGTAACTCGGGCCCTATTAAATGGCCAGCGCGGTCCCTTGATCTAGCTCCAATCGATTTCTTTTTATGGCCCTTTTTACATAATACAATATACGGATACGGTGATCAACGGCCATCAAACCTAGAGGAACTGCGCGCGAGAATTATTGAAATCAGTAATACTGTCACAGCAGATATGTTAACGAATGTTCGGCGGAATTTTTATGATCGGTTGGGTTACTGTTCTTATCAAGAGTGAGGTTTATTTGAACACTTAATAAATTAATTTACTTCAAATTTTATTATTGTTTAAGAATAATATTCTCTTTTAGCTAATTGCAGGTTTATTGCAATGTTGAATACAATTCTGTTTTAAGAATTAAATATTTTATTTTTCATTATTTTATTATAGTTGCCTTTTTAGATTTTATACTTTTTGAACAATATTATTTTAGTTTTTATTTTAAAGTTTAGGAGTTCTGATTATTTATTTTTGATTTTTTCTGTTGTTTATGAGGCTGTGATGAATTACTTCACTGACATGTTATCAGTGATTATCTGATGCTTCAAACAACTAAAAATATTTACTTATATCGGGAACACACTACCTCTAACAGTGCTTTTTATTTTTCAGGAATAGTATTTGCTACCACATGTAATGTTATTAATCACTTATGCTATAACATAGAACTCTAAAAGACTTTGATTTGCCCATATGCCCCAATACATTTATACGTGTAACTTATAATACGTCCGCTATCGTTTGTAAATGCCATCCGCGTGCCGCTAAGTAGGCGTGGCAATTCAAGGTGGCACGCCCATTTACAGTCGACCAGTAGTTACTAATACATGCATCGTGCTATGAACGGTTACCACATTGTATAATATACAAATAATATAATAATGTAGTATTGATAGTGCTCTGTTATTTGAATTACGATTATAGTCTGACCACTTTATAGCGTTCTAAATATTCTTTCCAATGTTTCAACACTATAACATAACCTAATGACTTAAGAATGACATTTGATATTTGAATATATATAAATTCCCACCAATATGACTTAAAAAGTTTTACTAAATAGGGTACTCCAAGGCGGATGGTATGTTACAAGTATATAGAGAACCATTAGGCATGGAAATGAATTCAAATTTTGTATGTGTAGCAAAGCTTGTAGACACTTAATAATAATAATTATTCCGCGTACCCTGCAAAGCATCAAAATCAAAATTCTGTTTGAAGTTAAAAAAAAAACATTAACATATTGTAGGTATATAGAGGTATGTACTTTAATTATATCTATAAAGATACACGTGTATGACGTGCAAGTCATACTGAGGTCTCTAATTTATGTCGGCTTTTTGCCTAAAAGGAATTTAAAACAGCCCGTTTACAACCGGTACAAATACTTTACAACTTTATTAGCAGCCATTGTGCGACATTCACTTCTTGGCAAAACAAAGTGGGCTCATTAAATGAAAATATGCTTCAATCCCTCAAGGGTTTTATTGTTCTAATATCAAGAATGTTCCAGGAGCTTTATAAAATGTTGCCGCAATAAAAGTACAATTATATACATAGACACCTAATAGCGGGGTGTCAAGGAAATTTATTATTTTCTCTTTTTATTCTTCCTTTAGCTTTGTGGTGGTCGTATTGCTCACATTTTAAGATTTTCTTAATAGTTACATATAAAAGGTTATATTTAACGGAAATATTGAGGTGGAAATCACGGTTCGGATAATCAATATAACTACAGATACTACATACTACAAGATAGAATCAAGACTGGTTGGGGAATGTAGTCAAAATTCAAGAACTGAATAGCTTGGCATACTGCAATAAACTTATTTTACTGTGGGTACCAGGACATTCGGGAATTGAAGGAAATGAAAAAACCGACGAATTGGCAAGAAAGATATCATCGGCTTCATTTATAGGCCCAGAACTTGCTCTACGAGTATCCAAAAACACAGTAGGGGAGCAGATGAGGAGTTGGGTCCAAGAATCTCTTGGACCTAATCCAATATTCTCTGTATATCATACAGAGAATATTGGAATAACACAACCAGACATATTCATGGAAATAATTTTATCAAAGGACCATCATAGAAAAAGAGCGAAGTACTACTAAAGCTTACAAGGGAACACCGGCTGGTGACAAATTCTGATCTCGATGAAACTTGACAGACTGAAAGAGTACCTTAAAATAATAAGTACGTATTTTTTTAGCGGCCCAATCGCTCGATTTTGCCCTCCAAGCCCCTCCAAAGTTTGAGCAATTTTTCAATTTTTATGAATATCTCCGAAATTATAATATATAATATTAAAAGATTCTTTTAACATAATTTGCAGCATATTACATGATACTAAGGATGACGCCATCTATCTTCGCAAAAAGTTAATCACGGGTGACCGAGGCCCCTATACCCCCCAATTTTTTACGACTTAGTTTTTTCTTATTCACATGCAAGAAATAGGTCGTATTAGTGTAGAGAACGATGCAGTATAATAAATTTAAGAAAGTAATAATAAATAATTAATAATAATAGATATTCAATTTATTTTTGTGTACCTACTTATGTGACTAACACCATGAAGTGTTCACAATCAGTCACGAACGTTTCGCAGATATGCAGAAATTATATAATTCATAATAAGTTTGATAATATGTAGGTAGCAATCAATACGTAAATTATAGTAATGATTTAAGTAAGTACATGGAGCAAATCAGGTCAGCTACTTGGGATTAGGTATATAAGATATTCGAAATAAGAGTATTAGAAGTTGTTTTTCGTGCAGTGTAGATTAGTATAGTTTGGTACGATGGCAGTTATAAATGTAGCTAATGTGTTGAATATGCTACTTGCAACATTTTCCAATATCGGAATTATTGCGATATTGGCGATTTGTAATGGTGTTCCCTTGTTAGTAGGAATCATCATAGCGTAGTAGCATTTGTTCTAACAGGATATTATGCACTGAAAACACACTACGCAGAATGTGTAATAGAATAACAGAGACTCTATACCACATCCTATATGAATAAAAAAATGGTCTCAGACGATGATTTCAATCGACCAGCCAGAGACCTGTATATACTGTAATACAGGGCACCAGGTTATTGGAATGACTGGCGGAGATATAATACAAAAAGCCATGAGGCTGTAGTGTTGCAAAGACTTTATGTTAGATGGCTCCAATACCAAAAAAAGCCCTCTCTGCTTCGTGTGAACATGACAACTTGCGATTTTTTACAATTACTTGACAGTTACTCATGCTCACATCAGTTGTCGACTGTGTCGAGAGCTGTTTGCATTCGTTCAATTAGAACATCTGAAAAATACTCCACGATTATTATAGTTGGCCGTTTGTCACACTAATATATATTTTCCACACCAATGCAAATAACATTATCTTAAATCTCCAAAATATTAAATTGCTATGTCGCATACAGTTAGAGTAATAAAGACGGATTTATTATTACCGTATTTTTCATACTCACAATTAGATCGAATCAAAGCCTAAATATTATATTAAGGATCTTGGCATACATTTTGATAGTCGGCTTACTTTTCCCATATCATATAGGGGTTTAATCGCGTCCGATCAAATCTTTATCGACTCTAACCGCTAAGCCACCGGGTCATTTCATCCCATATCAATAACCTCGTAAGCTCTACATCCAAGAAACTAAGCTTTATTATGCACGTATTCAAATATTTCTCCCACGCTGATACCTTAAAATCCCTTTATTATGCGTTCATTGTTAGTTGCCTTGAATATTCCTCTGTAGTGTGGTCTCCTTACTATGTATCCCACCAATTATCATTAGAGCGTTCACAGCGTCGATATTTGAAGTTTCTTTCCTTTCAAAATGGACTCGCTTTATCCACCTAGAGGAATTGACTATCAACATTTGCTAGAACGCCATAACGTACAATCTCTAACCGTTCGCAGGGAACTTCATAGCAGCAGATTCATGTGGAAGTTAGTTAATGGTGTTATTGACTGCCCCCAGCTTCTTGGTGATGTTAATTTCCATGTACCCCGCTGCTCGACACGTTTCACGCTAACATTTGCTCCTGCTGTTGTAAAAACCAATTTGCTTAGGCAATTACCTTTGTATAGGAAGTATAAAAATGCAGATCACTATTATTTTGACGTTTTTTTCCAGCCAATATAATTATTTTTTTATTTATATTAGCCTAAGTATTTATACCTGATTTGAATTCTATTTTGTTTTAGTTTCTATTTCTCTACATATAATCTATTGTAACACTTTGTATATGCATGCATGTACTCATTATAGCATTGTCCTATAACTGGTATTCTATTGGACAATAAAGATCTATTATTATTATTATTAAACAAGCGTATCAAATCTAAGATACCCATGGAAGTGCTTTTTTTATTAAGCTGGGTTAAAACTATTTATTTCACTTAATATATATAGGCCTAATAATTATTAAAAAGAATTGCTTTTCTTACATCATCTTGCTAAAATCATTATGCTCATCTATTACAAGTACACTCACGCATACCCAAGATGTTCACGTACCCGAATTGCATGCGGCGTTAGACTACGCATCAGCACGGACATTTTGGGTGTCCGTGAGTGGGCATTGAAAGCAGAAAAACTATTCGAAAGTAAAACAGTGAAGAATAATTATATTTTTGGTATAACTACCGCAGTAGAAGCCTGGTAAAACTTTATGTTTTGATACTTTAAAGAAATGTGGATTGGTAGAGTTAATTTAAAATATTCAAGTAGTTTTTGCAACTTCGCAATACAAAAAGAAACTTAATTTCATTTCTCATGTTTGACAAATGTTTTCGGCGTAGCTAAAATAAAAGTTGAGGCAAGTAATCAGACACAAGAAACTTTTGATAAGACCTTTTGTACGCTGTCCTATATACGTTAGATTAAAATAAAGTTCCAACAGTTTTAAAGCGATTTGACCCGCAGTCGGAGTAACTAAGCAAAAAGTACATTATGTGTAACTTTAACTACGAGCGATAGTAGTTTATTTTGTACCCGGAATATTTTTCGTTTTAAAGTAATTTCAATGAAATTACCAATAATTAGAAATAGGATTAACGATTAGACTTTAAGAGAATATAAATTGCAAAGTTACTCAAGCTGAATTCAGATATTTAAAGATAACTTTAAAGCGTTATTAATGGTTGAACCTCTGTTGGCTGCACTAATCAATTTTAAACTTTAACAGGGTAAAAACACTAGTGGCCATAACACGTTTAAGCGTATACTTAATGAGTGGAACATTTTTTGAGTACCTGCTCTTTCCGGTAATTTAGGCTTAAGAAGAGGAATTCGTCTAATTATTGATTTACCTTCTCTTAAAGCCGTACAGGGCTCCGTGAGCTTAATATGTTCTGGTGGGGTTTATGCCCGCATCTAGTTTATGTTACGGGGAAACTAAACCGATTACAAGCTACAATTCACCTTTTATAATTCAACAGCTGTGGGTGCTTAAATATTTTACCCAAGCGCAATTATACTGGGCTCTAATCTGTAATTATACTGGCTAGAAAAATGATCCAACATTTTCTGCAGGGCTAGAAGTAAATTTTTAATAATGGCTAAAGTAACATGAAGTTTCAAGGGTGCATTTGTTTACATAAACTGCTTTTAATATTATCAAATAATTATTTTAAAAATGTTCAAAAAATTCGTTTGAGAACTGAAAATAGTTTTAATATATACAACGGTAATATCTAGGTATATTTCAGCGTCAATTTAAGTTACTTACTTTTATAATGCACTTTCATGAGTATATCATTTATTAAACAGTAAGATACACGTCTTTAGATTATCTAATAGTGCACCCGAGAAATGGTACAAAGTCATAGAACACAAAGAAGTAAATAAGAGAAAGCAAGTAAAAACAAAAACAAAATGTCACAAGCTAAGGGAACACAAATAAAAAGAGAAATGCAGAGAGGTTGTAAGATATAACATGGAAAATGTCGATATAATAAAGCCGGTACAGGAAATATATAAAATATATAAAGGGGCTCTTTTAAAAGCGGCGATAGAGACCTGTGACGAAGGCAAAATTACGAACATAGAAAATAAAAGAACTCCTTGGTGGACGAACTCTATAAAACACACTATCGGCAATAAAAATCAAAAATAGAAAAAGTATTTGCTCACAAGAACACAAAAAGATTATGACCAACACAAAATAGAAAGAAATGTGAAGAACTTAATAAAGAACAACAAGGAAAACTTATGGATAGACTTCAAACTAAAAATGGATAAAACGTATCAAGAGAAGCAAAAGCTGTTTTTCGAAATATTAAGGGAGTCGATGAAAAGTAGAGTAATAACTTTAAAAAACGTAAAAAACAGAAAATAGAGAAATACTACAAGATGACGATATAATTATGGAAAGATGGATACTTCAAAAAAATACTAGATGGGAAGGACATAGTCGAGCATAGACAAACAGAAACGGTAGAAAGCATAACAAAGGACTGCAAAACATTAATTACAGAAAAAATATCTAAAGAAGAACTACAACAAGGTATAAAGAAAATGAATATGAATGAATTAATAAAGTAACCACACCTATACACAAAACGGGAGACGAGAGAGATTGTAACAACTATAGAGCCATTATCCTTCGCAGCATGACTGGAAAACTTATGCACGGATATTAGAAACAAAGCTAAGATACCTGTAGAAGACACCGTAGAAGTTATTTAGTTTTGGTTCAAGCCCAATACGGAGGTGGCCTATGCTAATTTTATACTTCGACAAATCATTGAGAGGAAAAAGACATCCACCTGTGCCTTGTAGACCTGGAAAAGGTATTTGATAAAGTAAAAAGAGAATCCTAGATAAGAGCGGTATACAACATGACCTAATAACTGCAACACAAATCCTATACAAAAAAAAAAAACTAAGAACTACGGCAGAATCAGACACGAAACCTGGGCTGACGTTTGGAGGAGGAAATAAGTGAGGGAAGCAGCCAGAGGCAGATAAAAAAGAAATCCCCACCTAAACGAATACCCTAATAGCCCCAATACCCTAAATACCGAATAACCTAAAACGAATATTTGAGAAGGTGGCTATCTCGGTACTGACGTATATGGTTCAGAGACATGGACAATGACAAAGAGCCCAAAAGCAGGTTACAAAGCATAAAAATGAATTTTCTATGGAAAATTATTGGCAAAACAAGACTGGACAAAATAAGGAATATAACACATCGAGAAAACTTAAATACCAAACCCCTGCATAATAATATAGAAGAGGGTGAGTTGAGATTGCTAGGTCATGTGCTAAGGATGAGTTCCTACAAGTAGTTAGAAAGCTCTATGAGGCGAGAACAACAAGAAAAAAGAGAAGATGAAGACTCAGGAAGACCTGGAATAAAGAGGTGGTGATGCGAAGTGAGGGAGAAAGTGCGGGACAGAGTGCAATGGAGGAAATATTTGGATGTGAATCTGGCTGATAACTCGACTTCTCCACTTCATCACGAAAGCGTAATATAAAGCTACTAGATTAAGTACGTACAATTCGCTTCAACAATAAAAAATACATTACGTCACCAAAACCTGCTCGAAGTATGACGTTTAGCACTCCCAATTCTAGCTAGGCTATCATTGATTGTTACCTACCAACGAAGTCGGATTAATATTCCTTCCTTGCGCATATGACGACATGTACTCTTTACTATTGAAATGAGCTATAAATAAGTTATTGTGAAGTACGTTATTACCGTCAGATCAGAAAGCCTATGCTTATATGGGTGGTGCAAGTACGTCTACATTATTCAGATCAGAAACTTTTTTGGGTAAGTACTTAAAGTTCTGCTTGCGCGATTCATGACTACGTTTTGCAGTTAAATAAAATACTGTTTCAATTGCAACAATTCTAGAACATTTGGAAGGCCATGCCATATCCACTTCTGCAGTTACCCACGCGTTAAAAACTCTGGGTTTAGACAGACATATGTTGCAAATGCATTGATTGAATGGATTCCCGTTTCATCGTGTACAATTAGAAAGTCAAGGTTCAATCTCGATTTTTCTAGCTTCATATAACCTAATAACCCAGAGTCTTGATTGGTGCGAAAAGTAATATAGCTATGAATTTTACAAACAAAGGTTAGGTAATCCTTGTTGTAATCCTTGCATACTTGGTGGGCAAGGTTTGATTTAATTTTTAATATTTTGAAATGTTAACTTCTGAAACGAGAATTGAAGACTCCGTTTATACGGGCATTTAGCACCGGTGCAGTTAAATCGGTGTAATTTCAAAAAAGAGCTCACACTACAGAGGTTGCGCAACAAGTTATTAGCAATTCATTACCTGTAAAATCTTCCGAAAATTGATTTGGAAAGAATATGAATTAGTTAAGAGATTGTGTAACGAGAATTCTGTCATCTGTCATTGTCTGTCATCGAATCTACAATTAATTACAGAAATGTCGGTAACTCGAATATATATGTTGCCAACCTTTAGTGATCTTTTTGACGGCCTAGGCCGGAGAATGGTAAGTTTCCGGCCGATTTATAGTAATGCAAAATCAGTGTTTCTGGACGGAGGCGCAAAAATCAATTTTACATCAAATTTAATTAGGGTTGATTATTGTGTTTTTTGTTTACATAAAGAAGGGTATCTAAAGCAGTATCTAACAACAAAAAGAAATAGCAATAGTGATTCTGACAAAAAGAATTGAATGTTTGCATTAAAATTAGAATAATTTAAAGCTGAGTCATTAGAAAAGAATTAAAAGAAACAAGATCATTCATAAATTAAGAAATGTTATCATATGATTCCTTTTGTGTGCGCTGCTATTATCTTGCTTAGGTTTACGATACCCATAGATAGATAGATAGATAGAATTTTTTCATCCAAGCGACACAAAAAGTGTATAGGACAAGTCAAAAAAAAAAATAAAAATATATATATATATATATATATCTAAAATACAATAGTTACAAAAACAATTATTTAAAAAGTGCGACAAACTCTTCCACGGAGTAGACGCAGCGCCGAAACAACAAGGAGCGCACCCGTCTCTTAAAGAGTTTTTCATTATTCAAGGACACTATTTCGGATGGTAGTAAATTGAAAAGTGTCAACCCAGCTGAGGTTGGGGATCTTTTGGGGTATACTATATTTGCTTTTTTGTCTCGTATCATATGAATGTAGGTCACAATTCCTGACAAAGACCTCCTTATTTGTGAAAATGTGCATCAAAAGTTCTAGTATATACACACTAGGCAAGGGCAAGATATTAAATTTGATGAAATATGGCCGACAAGAGTCTGTACTTTTAATATTTGCCATGCACCGAATAACACGCTTCTGAGCCAGAAAGACTTCGTTTGATGAAACTGCCGCGCCCCAGAATACAATCCCGTACTGGATAACACTGTGCACCCGACCATAATAAAAGCTAAGTAAGTAATTAAAGTCTATTATATGTTTTAAATTTCTAATTTGGAAACATGCCGAATTGATTTTCTTAACTAAAGCGAGACAATAATTTTTCCAACTCAAATGTTCATCAATATTTAAGCCCAAATATTTTACGGAAGTTTTTCGTTCCAAATCAAAACCATTAACCTGTACATTATCATTAGAAACTGACTTATTTTTAGAGTTAGAAGGACGGAAACGCATATAATTGGTTTTAGATAGATTCATGCATAGTTTATTGATGTTAAACCACCGACCCAGGTCATCCAGAAGTCTCTCTGCCCTTTTACATACATCCTTAGTATCAGCACCGGTTACCACAGCAGAGGTGTCATCTGCGTAAATGATCAAAGTATAATGCACAAAGTTAACAATATCGTTGATAAACAGGATGAAGAGAATTGGACCCACGATTGAGCCTTGGGGCACTCCCATTGCAATAGGTAACTGAGTAGACACAACATCCCTAATTGAACCATGTCCGTCCTTAAAGGATATTTTTACATATTGAAATCTGTTTGACAGATATGATAAAAACCAATCTGCCATTGCACCACGAATGCCGTAAAGATTAAGTTTACGTATTAAGATATCGTGATCAACACAGTCAAAGGCACGAGATAGATCGCAAAAGACTCCGGCCGGATATTCATATGGTAGACAGCGATTTCTACATTGGAATTGTTTCTTATTTGAAATCGTTCGTTTCAGAGCGAGATAATCACGTTTTGCAATTTGGATGCAGTTTTTTCCTTATCCAGCGGTCGCAGAGGATTCCTTTTGTGTGCGCTGCTATTATCTTGTTTAGGTTTACGATACTGTTATTCCTATGATTGCCGAGCATTTTGAGAATATAATAATAAAACTTATTTACTGGCGGTAATGCTTACCTATAAACAGTTCAATCTAACTGTATAAATATAAATTAAAGTTACATTGTTTTCACATAAAAAAAAGTTTCCTAACTTTATGAATCATATAGGAGAGAACGGTAAAGGTAATTACCGTAATATAGTTCTATTGACGTCCAATTATAGGCAATGAACTGACTCATCAACTCTTGCATTATAAATGAATTAGAAGGTATATTACCTTCTGGGCAACACTAAACCGTCCTCCATTTCTAACCTTATTTTATCCTTGGAGTTCTCAATTATCCTAAATAATTTCTATAGGAATCAGAATATCAATCAGCTGTTTTTTATGTGGTGCATGTGTATACTGGGTATCTTAAAAAGTCGATAAAATTTATTATATCCTACTGCTTGAATAAAACTACGTTGTTTCAAATTGCGAAAAAATATGCAAATATGCTCATACTAATGAGAACTGCTAATATAACTTCGTTTTATCAGTGTTTTAAATTCCTTTTGGAATACCTGGCGTTTATTACATTAGTTACTGCTTTTTAGAATGTGCAATGACATTTTTCGTTTTTACCATGGATATGTGTAATTAAAATTGAAAGTGACAATTGTATAATTGAATCATGCCGTCGCAGTAATTGAAAGGAAGCTAGCTAAACGCGTCGATTGATGACAAGCGGGAGAATAATTGGAGATGTAACCCAATTTCGAATTGCCTGAGTCAGTTTTGTAACGAAAATCGATTTTCATACGACGAACACTAAATGTATCAAATTTTTAGGGTAATTCGTAGAATTGAACTTTTGTTCTTTATTTTCATTACAAGTTCTAAACCATTTTACTTCATTTATTGTTAGTTTCACTAAAGGTCAGTATTAGGCAGGCGCGGCTCGTACTTACGTCAGTCGGAGGCTTTGACAATGATCGTAGTTCTTCGTATGTTCTCGTCAAATACGTTTCGATATGTTTATATGTTAAAGATGTGTGGAAGTTTGACATGTTCAATATTTTCTAGAGTATTTGAGTCACCACAAATTATTAAATTCTATGTTTTGCATGCCCTAAAGAACCTCAATAGCTATCGAAAACAAAAAAAAATGAATATGAGTATACAATTTTTCAAAAATACAGTGGGTGTAGGGGTCAAAAGGTTAGTTACATGTGGCATGGTTACTGTAATGGCAGAATCTAATGTACAATATCATCCCATTACACTGGATTTTACTACAATCTTTTATCTCCATCAGTTTCCGAGTAAGCAGACGAGAAAGTAGACCTACATCTTATATTTATAAAATTTTGAATGTACTATTTACTGTAAATTTCCAATTATTCAAACTATTTTACAATTTTTTATCATTTCCGGTTTTACCGGAAATAAGAACAAATTCAAAATTTTAAATGGAACATCCTGTATATTCTGGCATACTCGTATTCTGCGTAATTTGTTGTTTGAAAATACGTGATTTATTGGTTTTTGTTTCCTTGCTTACCAACATTTTTATGTTTCAATATAGAGTGCCGCGTATACCCAAAACAATCTTCCTAACTGTCAACATATCACCTAGAAACTGCCCAATTTTAAACAAAAACAAAAACACGAAGTATACTTGAAATTATTCACGAAAGTTGAGTAAATGACAAAACGAACATACAGTTTTACACTGAACTTAATAACTTAATTCTATAATTGAACTTTTAGTAAAAATTAATAATGTTTTTTATATTTAACCATAACAAATAAATTGACACAACTTACAAATCAATCTTATGTATGTAAATCATATTAAACATTTTCAAAATCACACAAGAAAGGCACTGATTTTATCAATATAACAAAAAAAATTGTCAGACATTTTCTAAAGCTTTAAACGACATATTTATTTTATTTATTATACACATAAATGAATAAGGTTTAAAAACACATAGAGTTTAAGTTTGATGACTTTTTGCATTAAATTAACTTTCTTATCTTAAATAGATCACCCTATTATATGTATCTAATGATAGTGTCCAACGTAGAATTTAATTGCATTTCAAAATATATTAGGGCTCCCTATATCTAACATGAATAGGTTTTTCGTGGTTAGCATTTCATTTTTTGACGACTATATTGGATACAATTTGTTTAAATTCAGTTGGCTTTGACATCGTTTCTAATTATGTATAAACAATTTATCATTATTTGACAGAAGTCAACTGTTTATGTTTAGAAGAAACACATTTTAGGGTTTGCAGGAATTTTAATAAAATAAATCAGTACACCTTAAATCGATTAAGTTTGTGTTTTTTGTAGTTTTTACATAAACAAAACAAATAAAAAAGGTACACGTACCACGCAATAATAAGCACGAACTATCGAAAAATAAATTATTCAAAGCGGATGTGGTGTTTTAAATTTTCGATCAGCACATGTTACTTTGTGACTGTATCTTAGTAATAAGTAGTATTTTTAGTTTTTCTATCGTTTACTGTTTCTATTTTGTCTCATTAATGCGAATGTTGTGGCACAAGATGGATACATCATCTGCCAGCAGATGCTTTTCTGCTTGAAATAAATGTCGACAAGTCTTTAATACACATATAATAGTAACAGTAATGGTCCAAATATTGATCCTTGCGGAACACACTTTGTTACTCGTATTTCCCTGGATAAGACTCTATTACATATGTAGCACTGTTTATCTCTGATTTATAAGGTATATTGTTAGCAAAGCGTGAACAATGCCTCCAATACTATATAAAGAAACAATTTAGGTATCTAATAAAATGTCACGGTAAACATAATCGAAGGCCCTACTCAACTCGCAGCGCTTCTTCTTTGTTGTCAGTAGCTTCAGTAACCACCTCAACTTTAACCATGACTGAGATTAGAGATCTTGAGTTGCTATACTTATATCTTAGCTGTTATCAAATCAAAGTGATTTGGTATGTATATATTTATAATGTCCACTTCAAAAACTTTGTCCAACATTGGTAAAATGGCTACCGGTTTCTAATAGTTAAAGACGTATTTGTCTCATCATTTAGGGATTGGCACTGCTTTAGTTAGTTTCAAATCCGTCGGAAACACTCCTTTCACTAACTCATAAATAACTTCCGTCTTTTTCTTTTTCAAATCGGCTGTTATTTCTCTAATCTTCTGTTGGTGCACTTTATCAAAGAATGGTAACGAAATAGTAACTAAAAATTGTGCAATGTGGTTGATGTCGTTCTGGGTACAATCCTATAGGTACTCGTTATTATTCTATTTTGGTTTGCCGAATAAAATACTTACCGTATCTCGTTTCTCGCCATTTCTCCATTAC